>OX421884.1:40532202-43092003 GCA_949128085.1 Cetonia aurata
CGTTATTATATCTATCTCAGATAAGATGTACGATGTCTGAGATAAATCTCTGATATAAGATAAAATCTCACATAAGATATATGAAAAGAGCTTTAAGCTCTGAACAGTGATCTCTGAGCTATGATCTTTAAATTTTGATCTTTGAAACGTAAAAAAACACAAGAATGTTAAAGAGTAAAAAATATATTGAAATAGTAGTCCACTACAATATTGTTTCACCACACAGTGGCTTCATCAGGTGGATGAAATTAACTAAACAGAATATGAAATTACACACTATTTATACTTTTAAACCTAGGAGTGGGGAATAATTAAAATCCTTTTGTTCAACCAAATTCTTTCTCCTACATGTACGGCTTTCAAAGATGCAAGGCTCCTATGGTTGGTGGTAAGTTTAATATGTTTCGTAGTAACGTTGTTCTTTTTGCACAAGTGTAGAAACCAAATATTCTGTTCAATAATCTTGAATTTCAACCGAAGTTTGAAAAACCAAATCCCAAGTTCACCATCACTAGTAGATTTGTTAAGGAGTAAAAAAACTCCTTAACATTCTTGTGTTTTTTTACGTTTTGAAGATGGAGTTTAAACACGTATCCTCCCATTCGATTAATTTTTTGAAATCTACCAGTGATGGTGAACTTGGGATTTGGTTTTTCAAACTTCGGTTGAAATTCAAGTTTATTGAACAGAATATTTGGTTTCTACACTTGTGCAAGAAGAACAACGTTATTCCGAAACATATTAAACTTACCACCAACCATAGGAGCCTTGCATCTTTGAAAGCCGTACACGTAGGAGAAAGAATTTGGTTGAACAAAAGAATTTTAATTATTCCCCACTCCTAGGTTTAAAAGTATAAATAGTGTGTAATTTTATATTCTGTTTAGTTAATTTCATCCACCTGATGAAGCCACTGTGTGGTGAAACAATATTGTAGTGGACTACTATTTCAATATATTTTTTACTCCTTAACATTCTTGTGTTTGTTTTTTACGTTTTGAAGATGGAGTTTAAACACGTATCCTCCCATTCGATTAATTTTTTGATCTTTGAGTTTTGACCCTAAAAATCGAAATATAATGTTACCATGTGCCCTTGAAATATTTTATAAATAACATCTAAAATATTGAATTTTAAATAAAGGTTACGATTAAACGAAATAGATTTTAAATAACTAATCAGATTATCTGAGATTCAAATTATTAACATTTAAAATTGAATAAGATAACCTTACCTAGATGTTCTTGGCTCGATTTCAGGAAAGAAATGAACTTAAAAATGGCGAGCTAACCCAGAATGCAATTCTCACTCTTTTTTATAAACAACAATATATGTTAAAATGAAGTCAACATGATCTACAGGTACGATCAAAATAAAAAGGACATCTGCACATGGGAACAGTATATTGTCTAAACGTGCAAACTTGTTATATACTACTACTACATAAACTAAATTTATGAGAATATTGACAAAAGAAAATTGCAAGAAAAAATACGTAATTGGCTTCATAAATGGTTTAAAATATTCATTGTTTTTTTTAACATTTATGAACTTTGGCAAATAGAATTTGCAGCCATATATACATTATTGTATATATCGTTTGAATTTTAATGATATTTTAAATAGTTTAAATTAGTATTAAATGACGATAAAGTTTATTTTAAAAAGAAAATAACCCAAAATATATATCTTTAAAAATTAGCATTTTTTAGTCTTCTTTATAGAAAGTACTCCAGTGCAGATCCGCGTCTAAAGCAGTGTGGTGGAGTCTTGCATTTATGTTTAGTATCCATATTTGGACACTGCACAATATGGATTGTATATTTACAAGGAAAGCACCGAGATTATAAGATACCGATTTAAAATAACATAGGGGATTTTAAGCAGCAACTTAACAAAGGTGGTTTGTAATCCCTTTATACTATAAATGTGCACTTACTATACAAAGGGAACACCCAAATTGGCATTTGCCCATCTCAATATGACTTGGCACATTTTTAGTACTTATTAAGTATTATAAATCGCTCCTTTCTCCTCAGAATTAGTAGTCTATTTTATTTGCTCGGTCGGCATTAATGCTTATTTCAGTTTTTTATTTAGCTGTAGGTATAGGTGCTTAAAAAATTAAAGAAGAAATCCAAATGTATTTTGTTTTATACTTTTGATGTATGATATCTGGAAGGTGAATAGAGTAACCAGTAATGAAGAATCTATGTATATCCTAAGAAAACTAATAAACAATAATGATAACCTGTAAAACATCGTAATTTTGACGGATTTTCTACATTCTAAAATATATACTTTCCTCTCCTACATTTAACTAATCTATAGAATATATAATTCAGTTAGTAAAAGGTAGTAAAATTTTGGTAAGCTTAAAATTTTGTTCCATTGCAGCGGTAGTTTAGGTTAATACTGCGATATCGAAGTATTTAAAGCAATTAGGTACCTCTTTTCCATTATGAAGCTGCCTAAGACCGGTTCTCAAAGAGAAACTTTTAACGCTTTTCGCTTTGACGTGTTCTCTAATATTTAACTTTGCGGAAAACATCAAAACATATTAACCCGTGAGTAGGTGCTCTAAAGTACAGCTCACGCAATCCCCTTCATTTCCGTGATATCACCACGCTAATAGTTTACTTTAAAATTCAGACTTTCAGCAGGTAGAGGAATGAAAAACAAATTTGCTAAGAGCAAAAACGGTTTGTTTGAACGCCTCTCTTCGCTTCCCTGTTAAAATTATCGATTTTTAATTTATTTTGAATATGGAAAATTATACGAACACATTTATTTTAGATAAGACACAGGATTAGGATAAGTATACAAGAAGAATCACTCTCCAATTTCAAATTAAAAATAATAGCATTTTGAATCCAATAAAGCATAGAGGTATCAGGTAGAATATTTGAACGGTATTCGAACTTTTGTTATATATAATGGTTTAAGCAAAGATTTCCTTCTTATTGCATAATCTCTTAAATAAATAAGAAATGTGGTCTACGTTTCTTTTCATTTTAAATTACAAGCCATACCCCTAGTACAAACTCATTAAGAGCACATTGTCGTAATTTAGGAAAAATAAATTCTACACACAGCTCTATTTACCTAGCGGAAGATAACGGTGTTTCTGAAAGAAAGGCTGTAGAACGCGTAGAGAATGGACATTAGGGATAAATGTAGTAGCAAGGTAAACAACGGCGCATTATAAACCCTTTCATCTGAACCCTACAGACCCTGTTTCGCAACAGGAACTTCAAACACGCCTTAAAAGCTTATTTCCGAAATTCTAAAGTGTATTTAAATAGGATAAGCACCTACTTTATTAGTTTTAAATTGAACAATTACATAGTAGAGAGACTGAAGGGTGTTCATACAAAAAATGCACAATAAAGTAAATTTCATTCTACATATTTTGATTTTCTTAACTGGTTTTGGCTTTCTTTTTTTTAGTTCGTTAGTAGGAAATATTTTAAATATCTCAATTTAATTAAATAATTAATTTAATTAGAGCAGAAGATAATAGAAAGCAAGATAGTAAAAAAATATTACACACTGCAACAGGATGTAATACCAAAGAAGTTTCTTTCTTATACAGACAACATAGCTGCTATTTGGTTTTCTTTTTGGGATAGACACAGCCGTTTTATATTTCTTTGTATAACGTATTTTGTCTCTTTACAATCTTCTTAAGAAAAATATTGTAATAAATACTTTAGCTAGCGACCTGGGCTACCGATTTTAAACATAAATGAATATACATACTTTTAACCACTTTCAGGAACGAGGCAACATTCAAAGGTGCACAAAAAAATCAACAATGATATATTGTCCCAGTGTTCGTATTGCGTGATCCAATCCCAATATCCTACGTGTTTCAAAGAAATTTGTGTAGATATCCAGAAAAACTTTTCTGTGTTTGACTCTTTCATAGTGAGTCCATCAACCCTACTATTGCCCTGAAGAACTAAACAGATGTGGCTCATCCTGTTTCGATTCGATATATTCACCAGTTCATCGAAGCACTTTATTAACACGTTAAACGATACGTTTTGTCTTTAATGTCGCTTGACTGTCTGCCGTAATACAAATTTCGTGTTTTCTTTTTTGCCACATTGCAAACTTGCACATACATCTGTCTGAAATACAGAAATATGAGTTCCAAGTGTGTAAGTATGGCCTTCATTTAGAGAGTATATCCCTGATTCGTCACCATCGGCAGTCTTAGGCCAAGTCAATTCCTATACGGTATAGCAAATCGCATCGACATATGATCGATCCATATCTCTAGTATTTACCCTCTCATGCTCCGTAAGTGCTATAATGTTTATCTACCAATCAATGCCTACCATTGTATTAGTAGGTGCAATAGTCGCAAGTCTAGAAATTCCTCCATAGCTAGTACACTTTACACACATAGATAGTTCCGATTATACCTACACCAGCATCCATTAAATCGCAATCAACGTCTCCTGTGCATGTGTTTGTTCACCAAAGCAAGGTTGTATGATCACCAGCTTCGCTGAGATGCGGTGTTTCCGCCTCAATTTCCTTCCATAAGCGTGCCTGGCTAGAGTTAATACTGCTACCGCCATCTTGATTCTATATATAGATGATGGTTCCAGTAAAGTTTTGAATTCAGTGCAACACCGAGATATCTTACCTCCCCCATTGCTTTTATACCCATTTCAGCGTTAGAGGAATTACTGGTTCCAATTTTCTCCAGCATGTCAGACCTGATACTTAGTTCTTTTAATTCCGTCCAACCGGTTAACATATTGGGTACCACTTGCGTCAGTTCCCCGACTATCGTATTGTATTCAGTATAACTTTACCCTGCGAGCATATTTTATCCATCCAGGGCAGCAGAGGTATTGTAGCTTTAGCTGCGCTATTCATAAGCATAAACCTATCCAGGTAAAGTAAGTACCCCCTTGTACTAACTGGAGGTCTAGAGATGGAATCAAAGCTTATATTACTGAACATTGTATCCATTCCTGTCCATCACTACTAAAACTTTGCATTTTATATATCTATCCACTATTTTCTCTAGAGCCTTAATAGTAAGAGAAGTTAGGCTTACCAATCCTACTGTGCCGTAACCTGCCCAGCTTTGCAAAGCGGCATCGGCTTGAAGAGGTCTAAATTCACAAATAATGATTCATAATTGCAATTGGTGAACTCTTTCAGCTTTCGCCGTTTCTTCAGGATAACCCGAGTTACCAATAGTAAACATATCGCTCTTTGAAACATACGTAGTGTGTTTCTTTAAGTTAAAATTGTCTTCGTAGTGACATCCCGCAAACAATGGGTACCTACGTCTGCTTCTGATGCAAAATTTACTGGTATCGATGAGCTCTTAGACGACAAATAGTTTTATGTGGTTTTCATAATAATTAATAATTATACCGTATGATTATAGGCTTGAGATTTCAATCAACCCTCATCAAATCTACTCGTAAACACAAATCTTTTGCTTCTAACTGCAATATAGCGACATACTATTTAGGGCGTTACTAATTTAAATTAAATACCCCGTTAACAGGAATATGAATAAGGGAACTCTGAATGCAATCTCTCTTTAACCGTGAACAATCGAAGCAATTAATTAAAAATTCTTAATAGAGTTTTAATTAAAAAAAAAATCTTTGCCACCGATAATTGTGCCGCAAAGTTTCAATATTAAAAATTTTGCCGCAACCACTGCATGTATTAAAAATGCTCAGCTAAGGATGTAGTTCTAAGGAGCGCAACTGCTATTTTCTGCTATAGTTGAAATAATTAATCCAACTTTTACGAATTCGCGAGGCAAGTAGTAATTTAAAATTTATTGCGTTTATACTCGAATCTCCTTTGCTAGAAATTCAATTACGCTCGAATAAAAAACGCTTTTAGGAGCGAATTGAACCCCTAATAAAAAGCGACCTTGTTAACTCTACTTGTCCTTTAATTATACCACCATTTGTCTGGACATAATAATTAATTTTACTACTTTTTTGACGCCTAATAAATCTTTTTCTCATCTTTTTTTTTCAGTTTGAAATTCAATAGTATAAATAAGCATACTTTAATGTAGTCGTATAAACAGGCAATAATATTGCATTTCTAAAACACAAAATGAATTGAAAGGGAAATATAGCAAAAGCTGGCGTTTAACCTATTTACCATTTCATTAATTATCTTTATTGGTATGTTTTGCGCCTTATATTCATTGATGTAAAAAGAATCAGCTATATCTATGGAGATTTAAAGTTTATAACACTCCACGATTTATTCATATTCATATCTCACCAAACAAAGAAAATATTGCTTCTTAACTAATTTTCACACTGAAACAGTTGCAAAAGCTGCCCTCTATCAATTTTTGAGACCAAAATCTAAAAAGGTTCCAACTGTTATTATTGTGTTAATGCATAACTTAACACTGCTCAATTTCTATATAAGTGACAGTGTCATACAAAGCTCCCGTGAAAATCGTAACTACCATATTTTCATCTTTCAGCTTATGTTTATGTATACGAATTGTATCTGGATAATAATTAAAGTGATGTTGAATATATCAGTATATATTACAGTATCTAATGCTGCAACCGTTTTCTATTAATTTATTATAAAATAAACCTGCTTCTAACCACATACTCCAACGAGTAATGACCAGGTTAGGTGGTAAGGAAAGATCTGGACATTGTTTTTTATTCTTAATTCTATACGACGTTTCCAAAAATATTGTTTGATTGCACTAATGTAGACACAGTACATCTGAAGTGTTTTCGCTAGTAGATTCAGATATGTAATGTAGACGTAGCTGCTATATCGCGAAGACCCGCGGTGCGGGGGAGCCCTTAAGTTTTAGGGGTCCAAAAATTTTCCGGAATCATTTCTATTATTATTAAGTACTATCATTCGTACATAATCGTTTTATTCTCAATACTAGGTTTAATATTATTATAATTAAGTATCACCACTTCTAATAGAGGTATTTGCATATCAGTAGGTATTCATATACATATTGCTATTACCTACTGTCTCTTGGGAGATCGTCCTAATTTATTTGTCCGGTATTATCTGCATCACTCAGCATCGTTACAAAATAACAGAATTGATATAATTGACATGTCTATTGTTTTCCAAGCGTATCATAAGCATTTATTTAGATATACGTATATTTTCTTGGTTTTTAGATCGTATGATAAAACAACTGTATTCCCAGTAAGTAAAACGTTTCGGTTTATTATTGTAAACCTTATTCATTAACATTGTAAAATTGTTAATATATATAAAAATTATAATATTGATTTGTATAACTTTCTTAAACAATACATGACATTTTTTGTTTTATTGATAAAATCCAACCTAAAAACCAAGAAAATATATGTATATCTATTTATTTTATTTACTCAAGAAGTAACTACAACCACAGGAAAAAATATACGGCATAATATGTGAATTGTTAATATTTGTTTGGATAAAAATCCTCTTCCAAAGACTTCTCCTTGTAGTATAGTACTACATTAGGACTACTAGATTTATAAAATTTAAAAATAAAAACTGCTTTTTTAACCTAGCAGTCCTACATTATATCATTTTTTTTATTTACATAAAATTTTTTCAAGGTAACATATGTCATTAATTATCAATATTAATGTCAACATTTTTTTATCTTTTTATTAATGTTCAAAATACTGTGAGCCAATGTAAGTAGTTTATGGTTAATTTTTATACTTTTCAAATAAATGTACATTTATAGATCTGATGAAGGGTTTAACCAAATCCGAAATGTTATTTAACAAAAAATAAAGAATCCAAATTCTATTTATTATTAATAAATGTATTGCTATGAAACTTGTAGGTAATTCTTTTAAATTTTAATTAAATTTTTAATTAAGTAAACACTGTTTTAATCTATTAAACACCACTCAGCGTCATCTATTATATTCTCATTACTACCAAAGATATGCTAGATCTGAAATTTTAGAGGGCATGAAGAGTAAATTTGTCCACACCACAGGGTTTTAAGTACACCGCAAACGAATAGAATAATTTCCAGTCACTCTCGGGATGCGGGAGGATAACGTCACTCCGCTAAACCAGTGATTATTATATTAATATAGCTTTCAACATTGAAATATCTTTAATGTGACTGTAGTAGTTATTAGTTAGTGATGTTCTTGTAATACATTGAATAAAAGAAACGACAATATAGCATTTATTTTGAGTTAGATAAATTTGATGAACAAACAAATGGATCTTCTAAAGATTCCCTCAGGGTAAGTAAGTTATTTACTATCTTAGATACACAATAAGAATATTTCTAGAATCTTAATGCAAACTAAAAACTCGTATTTCTCGTTTTAATATCATAAATAAAATTCAAATCTCTCGCTAAATTCCCGTCATAAAATCAAGTATAACTAGATCAATACCAACTTAAACTATTCGTGAAATTAACCCACAGAATCAAATACAACCTCACATAACCAAATTCACCAGATTTACAGTTATCATTCAAATTTCTTTATGCATTTTATGCCGGTTATAATTTCAATAGATGAAAAAAATCGCTTACTTCAGGTACGAAAAGTATAATCCAAATAATAATTCCAAATTCAAAACAATCATTTTAGCTTCCAAATGGTGTTCCAACGATCTCACAGCAAACTACCTCGAATGTTGTTCTTCGAAATCCCAGGATTATCCGAAAGACCCCAAATTTCGAAATAACTGCATTTCCATCATCTTGAAAGTAAATTTGAAAACTTTATGGACTTAAATTGTAATAGATATTACAAAATTTTAGATAAATATACGAAAAGCAACCACAATCAGGAGAAACCGAAAAAGAAGTCCCTCACATTTGTTTTCAACAAACTCAATATCTCCTAGCAAAAAGGACTCCGGTAACGATCATAGAAATCGTTTCCAACGATACGACAGCATAAAAATCACTCGTCGAACATTAATCGAAAGACATACACATGCCCTAAATTAATTATTACATACGTTGACAAAATAAATAAATAGGTAAAAATACATTTACATAAACAATCTTATAGTCGATATTATGATTCTATGAGTTTTGTTTAGCATGATATATCGAAAATAATATAGTAATATATACATATAATATTTATGTTTTTTATTTATTTCAATTTTGGGAAATTAACAGAGCAATATGCCTAAATTTCATAAAAAAATGACAAAAATAAGAAAGAAGCAATATTACAGTACAATAGTTTGAAAAAATGTTGTCATAGTAGGCTCTTCGATTCCGGGTCATGTGGTAAAGTGGTGCCCTAAACAATATATTAGTCGTTAGTGTTGACATGTTGAAAGTGACTGAATGACGAGTAATAAGTCGTGGACCGTTGAAACTTAGGGTTGATAGTAAGAGACGAGAAAAAAAATGGTTGTTAATCAGCTTGTACAAATAGCGAGCACTATGAATATTACGTCGGTAAGTTAGAGGACGCATTTAATGCAGATTCAGCAGCTCTTCATAGGAAGTAAACCAATCCGCATAAGTACCATTTAATTTGAATGAAAGGAATCTCAAATCGTTTGAATAATTAGGACCAAGTACACAGCAAAACAATTTGGCGTCATCGGCATACACCAAAACCGGACAATTAAGAAAAAAAAAAATTTAGAAAGTCGTTAATGAATATGTTGAAAAGTAACGGCCCAAGGTTAGAGCACTGAGGAACATCACTGAGCTCCGCCACTGGCGTATGTAGCATATAACTTTAGTAATTTTTTGTGCATTAATCGATCTGATTTACCATTAAATAGATCAGTTTTTATAGACATATGCAGTATATAAGAACCGATCTACCGAATTGGAAATTAGGTACTAATCTTTTCTTTATAAATACAAATTTGAAAGAAAAACCTTATATCAACTATAAAATCATATGATTGTAATATGGAAACTTTATGTGACTTTCGAAGAAGTCATGCATCGTTAGCGTAGAACGTAAACTACATTCAATAATCCACACATCTTTGAAGGAATTCAATATTGAACAAGGCCGCTTCTCTTCGCAGAAAGGATTCTGGATTCCCGGATTTCAGCGAAAACTTTCAAATAAATATTTACACGCGGAGCATGCGAGTAGCGCATATATAAAAGTGAAGAAATAAAACTTTGAGTACCCACACGGCGCGGCACCGTGTGCATAAGCTGTAGGCCGTCTTAATAGTATGTGCAATTTACTTGCTCTAATAAGATTGAAAATACAATTTAAACAGCGTGGTTTAGGAAGTAAGCCATGACTTTATTTCGTGGCAGAAGCTAGAAAACCCCATTGTGAATTTGAAACTATTTTGTAGATATATGAGATTCAGTTATAACAAAGCCCTGTATGTGTAATACCAAAGGCCAACCTCCCGCTGATACCAACACCACTGCTACCAAATTATTCGCAAAGACTATAAGAAATGCATTTCATCCCTACGATATCAATTCAAGAGAGGAATGCGGATAACGACACGAGCTCACTAAAGAGGAGAAAACATGGAAAACGATGATCGACCTCATATCCTGGCAAAGTTAGAACATTAATTTCGATGAAAAAGCCTCGTCATTGGGGAAGACCTTGCTCGTCCTTCACAGGCATATTTTGTGTGTAATACTTTGTGGAAAATTATGCTGCTCTCTTCCTTCGTTACCCATTCCTTCTCTGTCAGCCTGTCATAGATGTATTCTCTTCTTGCTCGTCCTTCGGGTACCCGCCATTCAGTCCAGACGATGTTTTATCGGAATAGTTTGTAAGTAATTTGTTTTCAAGTTATTATTCCTCTGCTCCTACACTGTTGAAACTATTTAATGAATATCAGTTCCGCTGTGAACCCGGAAGTGTTTACAAAAAATAAGGGAGTATGTTGTTACATAAAAAGTTTAACATAAAATAAAAGCGCAACAAGGTATTAGATTATTTAATCTATATAAATGTCATATAGCATCAAAATTGAAACATCAATGTAGGCACTTATTTCTAACTCTTTTCAGTGCACCTCAGAAAACTATTGGCTACAAGTTGCAGAAGAATACATAATTGTAATCCCCCCTAGTTTCGCCCTATTCCTTCTATCGTTATGTTTTGTAATTGTTTACAGTCTGGCTATACTTAAATCAATTATTCATAATGAATAACTTTACAAATTAGCCGCCACAACAAAAGTGCAGGAAGCACTTCAACACAGTTTCATTTCCAGTTCTCAAGCGGAGTTATTTAGTTATTTATAAATGAAATACTGCAATAACCCTACAATCCGTATGCGTTGTTTATCTGATTGCACTAAATGAGTTTTATAGAAGTCGGCCTTTTGAACAAACTGAAATAATGAGATGACGAAGTTCACAAACAGAACTTTAAGGTGCCTTTGCTATTAACTTGTGATGACTATTACTGGTTTGTTACCTTAGACTCATTACTTTTAGGTTGCACCATGTATATTTAAATTTTATTCGCGGTTTCGCCTTGGGTTCGCGTGGTGGCGGTGTCAATCAAATGCCGCGCGTGGAATCGGCCAGACTTTCGCCGTCACAATAAAAGACTTTTAAGCCT
Organism: Cetonia aurata; assembly: GCA_949128085.1. Taxonomy (NCBI): domain Eukaryota; kingdom Metazoa; phylum Arthropoda; class Insecta; order Coleoptera; family Scarabaeidae; genus Cetonia; species Cetonia aurata. The sequence goes on from OX421884.1 coordinate 40,543,767, forward strand.
AGTAAAGTAGTTGTTTCTGTGAGTGCGGGATATCCAGAGATCTGATCATAGTATGCGCAACAATTTAAATTAAACAGTTTTGCTTTTAATCCGGAATTTATTTCAACGAAACAGGTGCAAATAACTACGAAAACCGTAAATTTAATAACAGGTAAGTATAAAAAAACAATCATATGCAATTGTACACATAAATATATACCAGCCGTAATGATACATACGACGGAGCACTTTTAAATTTGGACGTGCTTCTTTGAATATTTCATTTTGAGAGTAATTTAAAGCGAGAAAAATCTATATACTGGGTGGGGTCAAAAAGTACGCAGCCGCTTTACGATACTAGTTATGACCGGGTGGCTTTGGTCGTGCCAGATGCTTTGCCGGCTCATAAATCACACCTACGGTACGGTCTGCGTCGTGCCAGATGCTTTGTTGGGTTCAAAATCACACCTAGGGTGCGGTCTTCGTTGTGCCAGACGTTTTGTCGGCTCCGAAATTGCAGCTAGTGGCTGGTCTGCGTTGTGCCATATGCTTTGTCAGCTCTGATACCATAGCTAGTGCCTACACTATCCGGCACTAGCTACGACTGACAATTGAGCAGGTGTCTTTTCGAAGATTTTCCCCTCTATATGAAAAAAGGAAACGATAGTTTGCGGTACCGAAATCACAGAGCGGGAGTAAAATGAAGTACCTAAGCACTACCAAGCGCGTGGTCTTTTATACTCTGCAGCGGTCCCCCACATGGTCACGATAATGGGAGTCAGGCATCCGCGAACGGATGTACCGTATGCGGAGACGATGCTTAGCAGCAAGAACCTCCTGAACTATGCGAAGTTTCTTTTAAATTATACCAGCCAGTCCAATATCCTGGGGCGTTGTACTGATCTATATAGCTCTCTGATTGGTCGATCGAAATAATCCTTTGGGTTCATCTTTCGCTTGCCAAAAAATTGCCTATCGGTTGGCGTCCAGAGCCTCGCATTCACATAGGATGTGGTAGCGGATTCTATTACACAGTCAGCATTGGTTAAATTTTAATTTAATTTACTCCTACTTTTGCTAAATAAATGTGTATTGTGTGTTGAATATACAGGGTGTCTCCTGGTTGAGTTGCATAACTTCATAGGGTTATTCCTTGTATGAAAATTAGTAAAACACTTCCAGTCAGCATAGGTCCAATTCTCAACCGTTTCCGAGATATGGGTGGTGAAAAGCGTTGAAAATCACTAATTACGGTAACTAATTTAGATGAATCATGGACGCATTTGGCTCGACTGGTAACTTAGATTCAATGCACTTGACCTAGGCTTTTGGACAGTTGTCATGTAAGCATTTTTGTTGTATTTTTGACAGTTTTGGATTTCGCTCGCAGAACATTTAAAAATGCCTCTTTTTACGAAGGAAGAGTACGCCGAAATGATATTTTTATATGGCTATTGTGGAGGAAACGCTCAAGCAGCGACAAGAGAGTACGCAGAACGCTACCCGAACCGAAGACATCCTTGTCGGACAACCATCACAAACTGTTTCATATCGTTCTGGCAAACAGGATCCTTCCTGAAAAAGACTAATGAGCGAGAGCCTGCGCGAAGAAACCACACTGAAGCTGTTCTTCATGAAGTTTCTGAGAATCGAAGAGCCAGCATAAGAAGAATTGCTGCCACCACAGGACAGAAAAGAGCGTCGATTCACAGGACTTTACGTGAAAATGGGCTACATCCATACCACGTACAACAAGTACAAAATCTCTTACCTGCCGACTATGCAAAACGGGAAGAATTTTGCTCGTGGATCCTAGAGAACTAGGACGTCCTCCCAATTGCTTTGTTCGCTGATGAGTCCACCTTCACTCGTGATGGGATTAACAACTCACATAACGAGCACATCTGGAGCAACGAAAATCCCCATGCTTTGTCAGAAAGTAGATTTCAGCACCGAATTTCGGTTAATGTGTGGGGAGGAATCATCGGAAGTGTTATCCTAGGACCAAAAATCTTTGATGGAACATTGACTAGCCATATCTACAGGAGATTCCTAGAGCTTCCAATTCTTCTTGAAGATATCCCCTTGAGCGTCCGTAATAGGATGTGGTTTGTCCATGACGGGTGTCCCGCACACTATGGAAGAGTGGTGACCGACTTTTTGAACACTGCGTTTCCAAAGCGCTGGATAGGGCGCAATGGAGTTGTCGCATGGCCCCCGCGCTCGCCGGACCTGACGCCTCTCGACTTTTTCCTCTGGGGCCATGTTAAGACCATCGCTTATGGACAAGAGAAGCCGGCTACCAAAGAAGAACTGATGGGTAAAATTCAACGAGCATTTCAGGAAGTTCGTGGAAATATGGAAAATGTCAACTGGATAGGAGGACTAAGTCAAAGAGCAGAGTTGTGTTTGGCAGTCCATTTTGAGCAGCTTTAAATGTTTATAACAAATGCTTGTTTATTAAAATCATTAAAACAATTTCTGCTCATTATTGTGGAAGTAAAACTGGAATTTAAGTTAATCGTTCCTTAGCAACCATTTCATGCTGAAATTCGAGCTAAATGCGTCTATGATTCGTCTAAATTAGTTACCGTAACTAGTGACTTTCAGTGCGTTTGACCACCCATATCTCGAAAACGGTTGAGAATTGGACCTATGCTGACTAGAAGTGTTTTGTTAACTTTGATACAAGGAATAACCCTATGAAGTTATGCAACTCAACGAGGGGACAGCCTGTATATTGAGACATGAAATTGATTGAGTTTCTTGTAATTTTGCATTTCATGCATTCATATATGAGAAATACTAGTATGATTGGATTTCGGGCTTCATTTTGTCTTTTAGAAGTCTGATGATGGCCTAGCACCAAGATATATAATTCTACAGTTGAAATAAGTTATAATATAGCAATTATAATATAATAAATATTTGAATTTCTTCAGAGTAGCAGCAACAAGCGGTACATGAATTAATTGTTCATGTATTTGTTTCCAAAAACATTAAAAATGGATAAAATTAATTACTAGAGATTTCCATAATATGTGTATACTTTAATAGAATAATAGACAATATATTTATTAATATCCACTGTTTTAGGATTGTCAAAGATAGTAGTGATGTAGAGAGTAGACCAAATTTAATGTACCTATCTAGTATATATACAATTCCCGACTCTATTATTTAGCACCCAAATAATTGACTGGATGCGGCGTGGCGGTCGGCATGTAACACAAAGAAACACGGCTTATGTAAACTTAAAATAAAATAGATATACTTCAAACTCCTAGGTTTCCAGTTGTAAAGAGTAGTGTGACAGAATATTTAATCATATGGTTACAAGAGGTATTGTAATAGGGATGTTTGAATCTGGCCATACCTACGGGAAAATGACTGAACGAGTTAATTTATCCGTAAGTGATTAATTATTTAGAATAGGCAAGTGAAGTAATTAGGTCCACAAATACCTCTTTTATTTAAAAAACGACCGGTTTCCCGCAAACAGCTGTGCATCCTGAGGTTTGAGCTCTGAGGCGTTCCAATTAACATTAATTAGACAATTTTTTTTTTTTCAGTTTATTAACTGAAATACGAAATTGATTATTCATAATGTTGTTGCTTTTTTTCTCAAGACAACCGAAAACACGTGCATGCATTCGTTACGTTTTTGTCTGTCTTTTACTGATAAACTCTTTCCTGCATTACGCTATATGCAATGCGATAGACACATACCGGGTGTCCAGCCTAAGATGCAACGGTCCCTAGCCGATTTATTATTGTCTTTTTGAAAAAATATTTCAAATAAATGTTGCCTCGAATGGCGGACTTCCGGTTGTACCGGAAGTAGATACTAACTTTATTACTTTAAATGGAACACCCTGTATATTATTGCACTTTTGGATTCCTTGTTAAATTTAAATAATAATACGTAAGGGATACATTGGGGCTAAGTTGTACCGTTTCCAAATTACATGACGTTTTTCGAGAAAAATGACATTTGCATGATGATATGCGCCATCGTATTTTAAGAGCGTTTCAAGAAGTCGCACCAAAAATACTCAGAAATGCTCAAAAGTGTTTGCAACAGCGATTTCGATTATGTAGTGCCCAAAACGGACAGCATTTTGAACATTTAATATAATAGTGTTGTATGTACAAATTCTCTGTACAATGACAACATTAGCGTTTAAAGTGTAGCCTGTTGCGAGCAAGACGCTCGAAGTGTACGTACGCCATATATTGGTTAGAGTAATGTAGTTTGAAAAATGTGCTGGTTTATTGATATTCCAGTAATGTTGTTTTCTTTTATCTTTGCTATGTTTGCTTGTTTCTAGTGGTCCTATTGTGTTCTGTTGGCCACTTTCTAAGCATGCCAGTATTATTGCTGCCAGTCCCAAGCCTGGTGAAATGCGAGGGGAAGGTGGCCAGCGGCGGCGCTTCGCAATACGTATTTATCGTGAGAAACTGAAAAATTGCGAATATCTCCAAAACCGTTGGAGATAGACACAATGATACCAGTATAAAATCAAAAGAAAATTAAATTTTATATCCATTTATGTAAAAATTGCTATACCGTTCAATTTAAAAAAATCAAGTTATCCATGATTTGAGAGTTCGAAAATTACAGATCCCTATTTAATAACGCTGTAATTTAAACGCAACAATTTTAAAATAAAAGACGTGCGCTGTTTCATGGTTAAGCGAAAACCGAAAACCGCATCTTTCTAACTTTCGTATTTCCTGAGGTATTTCCAAACACCGAAGACACTGCAAATGTCATTTTTTTCGAAAAACGTCATGTAATTCGGAAACGGTACAACTTAGCCCCAATGTATTCCTAACGTATTGTTATTTAAATTTAACAAGGAATCCAAAAGTGCAATAATATACAGGCTGTTCCATTTAAAGTAATAAAGTTAGTATCTACTTCCGGTACAACCGGAAGTCCGCCATTCGAGGCAACATTTATTTGAAATATTTTTTCAAAAAGACAATAATAAATCGGCTAGGGACCGTTGCATCTTAGGCTGGACACCCGGTATGTGTCTATCGCATTGCATATAGCGTAATGCAGGAAAAAATCATATTAACAGGAACTGGGACAATATGCTGTTTATCGATGATAAACATTTTCATCATCGCAATTGGTGTAAAAAGGTCTTTGGAGACGAAAGAATAGCTGTTTTTATATTCAAAACATCCAACCAACTACTCAGCAAGGAAAAATTCACAGGGTTACTGGGGTTGGATGAATAGCAACAGCCCAGGTCAATTAATTCAGGTCTCACCACCCAGATTTAATGCGAACAGATATATAGAAGTTTTAGAAAACGAATTTCTGCCTGCAGTAAAACAGTTGTTTCCTGCTGACGATCGTATATATTTCGTCCAGGATAATCCACTATATTAAAATAGTACGCAATTGGTTAGCCAGTCACACGGAGGTAGAAGTATTGCGTTAGCCTGCCAAATCTGCTGACCTGAACTCTATAGAAAATCTGAGGGTGCACATGGTGAAAGTAATAAGTATGAATTGCTTATGCATATGAACAAAATCTGGAATAACAGTAATGACGGCAATGTTTGTCAAAATCTTGTTCAGTCAATGCGGTCCAGGCTAAATGAATGCATTGCAGCCAACGGATTTTATATCACTTACTAATAAACTAGTTTAATTCGGGTATTTATTATTTTTAAGAATTTAGAAACATTTTATTAATTTATTATTTGCTACTTATTTTTTATTTATTTAGTTTAATTATTACGCTAATAATTTTTATTTTGTTTGGAGTACATATTTAATTTAAAATAGATTTTATTTTGTTGTTAAGTTATATTGGGATACCTGAGCATTTTTCTTTTTAGATGTAAAGCTTTATTGCTATCTCTTAAATTAGTACGTGCATTAGCAATTTATTAGCTTCCATCACTTTTATTACATACCTTTTTTTTAAATATGAATTCTGTTATAGAGGATTTTTTGTGTCAGCTATATAACAGATATGCTATATAGTATCAACAAATCACATATACACAATAATCAACATTATTGTTACATATTTTCTATTCAAATATTCTATGCAATGCAATATTCTATTGCACAGAGCTAAACGGCGCCGGTTGTGACCGTCTAGGGTGCACCGCTATATCATGTGTCTCCCGTTGTGTGTGGACATGTCTCGCGGACGGGTTGCACGGGAGTGCTCCTAGAGGCCAAGAAGACTCAACCTCAATAAAAAGCTCTTCGGATGAATGGTGACAGCTCGCTGGTCTGTAATATTGCCACCCTCGTGTTTGTGCCGTGCGAGGCGACCCGTGACGGTGGATGAGAGGATCCAGGGAGTTGAGCTACCTACGGGACGGGGTTAGGTTCCTGGAGGTCGGCGACACACTGCTTTGGCCTGGATTTCATCTAGACGGGAGGTCAGGGACTAACCCACCTCTGATCAATCGGATGTGTTGTCGGGTCAGACAGCCGACAGGGTGAGCTTTCTGGGTCGTGGCTGGTGTGCCGAAGCCCTGCAACACGGACACACCTGGTACGGGCGTTGTCCGCTGCTGCCGGTGCCTTCGTTGCATGCTGACCCTTTCTGGGGAGCTATATCGGACTGGTAGCCCTGGCGTTCTTTGAATGTTCCCTTGTTGGACTCCGTGGCGTGTGGGAAGCCCGAAAGAGGAATACATACTACAACCGGCATGGAACCAAGTGTTATAAGTGTCGCTCCTATAGGGAGTGTCTTCTCGAATACCCCCAGATTGAACCAGCCGCAACTGTAGCTTTCGCAGCTGCAGCGGTAAACTCGAGAGTGCCTCTGGTGCTACCCCGTCTCCTACAGAACACCCGAGTCCTGCCTCCAAGGCGGACCCTGGTAAGGCTGGAGTTCAGAAGGTGACCTCCGCGACAACTTCTACTTCTACCCTAAAGGCAGGGTTGCCCAAGGAGCAACCGCTTTCAAAAAAACGCGAAAGCGGGAACGTGCACTTCCGGCGAAAAGCGCAAAACAGGTATCGTACAGTGCGGCTGCCTCAAGTTACTTGAGGGTGGCGATTGTTGATCGACTAAATCCTATGGCTAAAGTAAGCCAAGCCCTGGCGGATAAATTAGAAACCACCTTCTATGAGGCGCTGACAGATAATGCCCTCGCTCTGGAACGTGGCACTCAGGCGCCAACTTTTGCGGGATGGAGGAACCCTGGTGAGATCCTTAGGGTCCACTGTGACGACGACCATTCCCTAAATTGGATTAAAGCCATGGTACCGAATCTCCCAACTACATCAGAGGGGGGGTAACTTAGGTATGGAGAGAAACAAAAGTAGTCCTTATACCAAAGCCAGGACGGTCTGACTATGCCCTAACTAAATCTTTCAGGCCAATAAGCTTTACCATTTTCTCCTGAAAACACTGGAACGGCTGTGTGACCGTTACCTCCGAGAAGTGGCCTTACCGATGTATCCACTTCACACAAATCAACATGCATACATTCCGGGGAGATCCACCGATTCTGCCCATCACTCAATGGTGCGGCGGATAGAAAGATCATTGGACAATAAAATGTCTACTCTGGGTGTATTCTTTGATATAGAGGGAGCTTTTGATAAAGCGTCCCTCAACAGTATTGTTAATGCCCTCACTCGGGATGGCGTTGAGCCGACTCTTGTGGGATAGCTGTGCCGTATGTTAGAACAGATGGAAGTAGAAATAAATGTGGGGGATGTCAGGGTCAGGGGGCTTGTGGATCGAAGCTGTCCCCAAGGAGGCGTTTTGTCACCACTTCTGTGGAACCTTGTGGTAGACGACCTTGTCCGTGTGCTCAATGTGTCTGGCTACTACACAATCGCATATGCGGATCATATCACGGTCCTAATTGATGGAAGATTCTAGGGTGTGCTCTGTAATGCAATGCAGACCGCCTTAAGATATATCGAAAAATTACAGCTAGAGAGGCTGGCCTATCTGTAAACACAAATAAAACAGAGATGGTACTCTTTACCAGCAAAGGGAAAGTTGAACAACTACAGTCACCACAATTGATTGGCACTGCTCTCAGTTTTTCGGACGGTTTTTTATATCAAATATCTGGGCGTTGTGTTTAACAAGAGGCTGAGCTGGAGCAAGCACGTCAAAACAAAAACTGAAAAAGCATGTATGGCTTTTTGGCAGGATCGCCGCATTTTGGCTAAGACTTGGGGACTTTCCCCGAGAATTACCTTGTGGCTGTACACTGCAATATAAGGCCCATGCTAACCTATGGCGCTGTCGTCTGGTGGCCAAGAGTGAGTCGAGTGGTTGCTAGGAGCGAACTGTCACAAGTGCAGCGCATCGCATATCTCAGCTGGCTCCAGTGGGCTGTGGGCGAGCGACGCCACCTAGGGGAGGTAGCACAATGGGCCCGCTAAGAGTGACCTAACTGCACGTGTTTACCACTTTCCCCGACCTAGAATCCAAAATCCAGAATCTATTCAATAAGAGTATAGATTCAAGACTTTAAGACGGTATATAAAACATCTCTTATCTATGAAGCCATCTGCAAACTATCTGCGGTTTGCGGTTACGCGCGCTGGACCGAGTTGTCTCTTTGATGGTGCTAAATATTAATGTCGGAAATTGTACATATTGGGCCTATATATAATACCTACCTACACTATTTTACTATTTTACCTTGCCGTTTCTAAAGTATTGAAGTGAAGAAAATCACTTTTATTCTAAATTATAAAAAAAGTACGGTAAGAATTGTGAAACTACTCAACAAACGCACGTGTTCATTAAAATCCTAACCATCAGGGGCAGCCCGGCTATTATCGAAACACGATTGAAATATTTGAAGAAGTTTCTTTTTTTTAAAGAGTCTTATTACTGCCGCATTTTATCATTTACATTTAATATTCCTTGAATTGCTTTTTTTTTATTCTTAAAATTGATTCTATTATTTTATATATCAAAAATAATGCACACCTCGTTGTAATTTTTATATATTTATATAATGGAATTTTTTGACGAAACTCCATGTGGCGAACGAGTCAACAAAGAAAACAATGAGAAACAAAATAATGTGATATTTTAATTTTTTAAATAGTAACGCCTTTCGTATTTTTGTGGCACTGTAGACTGAAAAATAGAGATGCATATTAATTTGCGACCAAGAAGAAGTTCGTATTCTTCTTCTCAGCACTCAGAAAGTTACCAGGAATACAAATAGGTAAAAACACATTAGAAATTTGAAAATTGATCATATTTCCAGTAAAACCGGAAGTTGCACTGAATATTTCAAATTTGTTAAAAAGGTTATCGACCAGGACATTTGAGCTGGAATACACGGTAGATAAACATTAGTATTTGAGGTTAGTACTGGTCAAATAGCGTTATTATTAGAAAAAAACAGATCCATATTTCCTCTGGTACCTACATATATATACACAACGCTGAGTTCCGCTCTGCCACGGCTTTGATTAAAATTCCTTTGCAGGAATTTTTATATGAAAGTTATATCTCATATGCAAATGTTCACATATCGACCACCCTAGTGCTGATGTAATTTTCGATGTCCGGTTTTCCGTTCGAGTAACCACTGGCGAAATACTATCCCCTATTACCAGGTGATTTCAGATTTATTAATAATCTACAGCGCCGAAAGGTTGGTCCAATATGGGGTAAAATGTGATTTCAGGTGGGACAAATACAGCATCAGTTAGGGTAACCCGACCTCCGTAATTTACGAACGGCGGTGTCGTTAAAATAAATTTCCGAATATCGGCTAGCGTCTGTCTGGAAACGGAAGAAGGGAGACGCCTTTTATTAAAAATTCATATCAATCTCGGATCGTATTTCAGGGGAAATTTTATGGCAAACATGTAATGGAAATATGACGAGAGGTATAATAAATCAAAGCTTATTGATTCATTTAAAACATATTGTGTGTGCAATTTACGCTGAAATAATATTGAATGCCTTGTATTGTCATTCCTTTTCTTCTTGAGACACATCGGAAATGTATTACGCAATTTTGATAAACATCCATTAGTTCACACATTCGTTGGTAGAAATATTTATATAAATATATCTTCACAAAGCTTGAAACCTGTAAACAATTTTTCCTAATTGGATGCCGCAATAAAACAAACAACGGCGCAGTGCTGAAATGAATATTACCGCACACTGTGCTGTAATGAGATATTAACGCTCTAGTGGGACTCTTGCCGGAACTTAATATAGGCGATTAATGTGCAAATTAGAAAAAATACTGTAAAAAACGTGTGCCACAATGACTTCTAATGCTCGTACTTTGAATCTCTCGTTCGAGATTCAAACTTTTACTCGCATTATATAAACGTCATCATGACACTTGTGTTTTAAAATACTATTGCAAAGGCACTGCTGGAAAATACAACAGGGTAACAGGACGTTTTTTTTTCAAACCGCAGTGTATGTCATTGTAGTGTATTTTAGAAAAAAATCTGAATAAGGCGCTGGCGATACATAAATGCAATTTCAAAGTTGGAACTGTACCTATGTATTAGCCAAATCTCAGAAGCAGAATCTTAGAGAAGTGAGGAAGCAGACATTACTGCAAGAAAGGGTGTCACGAAGCTATTTCAGAGCCCAAAACGCGCAATTAGCTTGTCATCTAAGCCATTCAAAAACAAAATTAACTCCTGAATGTTATGCTTTCATTATGACTACAAATTCTCGGAATTCCTTGCAGCAACGATTCAAATCCGTTTTAATTTACTACAGAGCTTCTTATAGAAACTTTTAGAACTATGCAGCACTTTCTGGCTGGCATGACTTAACGTTCAGATCAATGACTCCCAAAAATGCTCTATCAATAACCGCTTATCATTTATTCCATTTGTAGAGAACCAGTTATATCTCAGAAATGAGAGTATTTCAGGTTGAGGGTGCCGCACGCATGATTGCTCTACCGCAACAGCAGAACTACGGAGAGATTTAGATAAAAAATATAATTTCTAAGACCTAGTGAACATGACATATAAGCATACAGAGGAGTCATGCAGCAAATAACGTAGACACTCAAATATTTTTATTTGAGCTGGTATATTCTTACCAAATCATAATTTACAAAATCCATAGTCGAGTGGATACAAATTAAATCAAAGAGTTGTGGAGGCACACGCAACGTCAAAGGTAAGCCAAAGCTCTTAATGGAGCAGAGACCTAATTTTACTGAGCTAAGGTTGTTAAACATTTAGCAAAACTACGGTTTGTAAATTAAATAGGCATATGTATAGCATAGGCTAGACGAAGAACGCCAGTTACAAATTTTACCAATATCGAGAACAAACCCCACTCTACTCTCTTCGAAAGCCATTCAAAATAAGGACTTGATCTCATTCCATTGGAAGTCTTGTGCCCACAATAATTTCTAATCAGCAGTCAGAATACCGCGGTTACTTCTGAGAGAGAGAACCATACAGGATATTTTTGTTATGGACTTCTTTCTGTGTATTTTGAATCAATATGCCACAAAACTCTCGTTTCGGTAGGTTAAGCTGGTGAACGACATTGTGGATGCTCAAAGAAGACTAAATGGAAGTATTGACCAAGGGAGTACCAGGATGGAACATAGATGGAACTAGTGAACCATGAATAAGAGATAGTTTTAATAACTAGACGCAAGATTCCTTAGAGACCGATTTGGGGTAGACATTGAAACGACAACTACATTAAAAGCAATATTTAGAGTTTACCTAGACAATAGAGAAAAGTAAAGCAAAGTACCACAAATAGTTTCTCTTTTAGCTGAGCTAATGAATGTCCAACGAAAAAGGACATTATGAATAGCAAGCGCAAGTTTTAGAAGCAGCAGTAACGCCAATCCATTTAATGGCGGAAGAGAAAAAATTGCTTGTTATATATACAAACATACACTTTCTAAAACTTCTAATTTCCCAAATTTTTAGTTTTAAACGGCAAGTTTGTTCGCTTTTGCAAATTAGAACTTTAATCCCATAACTTACTCGAAAATTCATTGCATAGAATTCGTCTTCTCTGCTTGTCATTATTCTAATCTATACATGCTTAATGCATTAAATCAAAAATTATCCCATTAATCACAAATTCAATATTGTTTAAATTTTGTGGAAATTGTAGGTCTTATAAGTAAATAAAAAGGTCTTAAGATTTCATTATTTAAATTTGTTCTCATCCCGCATTGAATATTTCTTAATTCTTTATCAGTGCATATATTTTTTTAGGACTATAGAAAATGCATGAATAACTAATCATACCGCGTTATATTAAACAACACAAGATTGAAAAATAACATTCTTTTAATGTCCTCCAAAATTGCGAAAACAATTTTATTTTGATATATAATCGCATGAATAAATTTAAATTAGAGATACAGGAAAGTACAACGCTTAACTTTACTGGCGAACACTCGTTTATAAAAACACAAATAATAAAATATAACGCTTAGAAAATAACTGTATGGGTGGAATTTCATGCTCTATTTCCATATAGTAGTTCCAGTAAATAGTTAAAAGTTGAAAATGCATAAAATTCTGCGCTGTAACCATATGTTGAAATATACGCTCAAGCAGACAAAGGTCTGGACTGGCTATAAATGTTACAACTGCACAACTTTCAGCAGTTAACTTGAAATATACGGGTACTCTCCTTTATTTATGCTTTAACCATGTTATATACATTGAAGCTTCACCGTGTTAATACACAGGTGTCCCACCGAATAGGCTCATCAGAATTTTTCGAACCTTCAGTGTGAATTCGATTTTGAAACACGCAGATTTGTAATGGTCGACTATGATTTACCTAAAAAAAAATATATTCGGTTTTATGACGGATCCGGTGGACAGACTGTTTGTAATAACTTCCTCATTTTAAATATAACGGTACAACCTCTATCGATCTAGTGAACTTATCGCATTACTTGGGGTCAGTTTGTGTTACGGCCGCCTATTCCTACAACCGAACACTTTTCAAATATTTGCTGTTTTGTTGAATTTTTGAAGTTTGTACTCTTCCGAATGAAACCAAATTATTCATAATGTATTAGATATTAAGAGGTCCCACAAATTTTGATGTAAGGACAATCTACTACAACAAGTAGTAGATGTTCACTGCTATAGAATTCTCCAACAAATCATATACATATGCTCAAAAACATTTGTCTGACATGGATACATTTACATTAACAAAACAAAGTTTTTCAAATAGAACATGATACTCTTCAATACAGCATTGAATGCAACGCAAAATTTCACATTGATATGAATAACGGTACAGCACAGCTATTTTTAAACTCCTAATCTTAAAAAAGTGCAACTATTTCTTTCATACAGAACAATCTATATATTATTTGTTGAAGCTGTCTAACTACTTATAGGTCACTTATACAACTTATTGTTACTAGTTTCTAAATTATTGTAGCTTCCAAGTTAAGTAAACGCTATTATATTATTCAGAATTTAAAATCAATATTGACTTCGAATTCTTTGTGATGTGTCTATTATGGTTTAGTATGTAAGTGTGTATGTTGTTGCTGGGCGAAGCTTCGGGTTGTGGAATACACCTTGACATTTCTTAACACTAACATCTGTTTGACGTATTGTACCAACCCCACTGAAATTTTGCCGAACCCGAAGGAATTTCAACCTTCGGTAGGAATTTTTTACGTGTCAAACATCGCATTGACACGGGATCTACGGCTTTACTTCCTATCCAAGAAGAAGGCATGCTCTGATTTTTATCCACAATTAAAAATCACCGCCTCAGCCTGTGATCGAACCAGCACCTGCGAGGTGAAAGGCGAGCATGCAAGCCATTCAGCCACCGAGACGGTATTATGATTTAGCATACCCAATTTTATGATATATGATAGTGGTCTGGGGACAGGCATGCAATACGCATGGCTTACAGCGCGTATTTTTAATTCGAAATAGAATAATTAGAGTAACTTATCATCTACAGAGAATATGCTTCCACTTACCTCAATTTATCTATATAAATTATTCGCATATGGTAATAAGAATAGAATGCAAGCATCGGGTATAATTCACTGCATAAACGCTCGAACATTTTAGAATGGATTTTGCGAAAACGGAAGGCTGTAAAAAATCTCCTTTTTAAACTGGGACCTATTATTTCAATCTTCTCCCTGATGATATCAAACAATGTGCTATCTCCAGTCAAGGACAAGAGTGAGATATAAAAAAAAGTTATGAAGCGCAGGGTAGGAAAACCGCAATCCTACCTGCGTACCAATCTCATACGATCCCAATTGGCAGGGTGCTGTTGGTGAACGAGGAGGGCAGACTGTGGCGGCTTCTTAAATTTTTTAAATTAAGTCAACACTGTTTTTATTTTCCTTTCATACAGTCAGCGCCACCTATTTATTATATTCTCATTAACTCCATAGATATGCTACACCCCATATGTAAGATGGCATTAACAGTAAACAGGTACACTAAATTTACCCCACCACAGAGTTTTGGGTACACCGCAAACCAATCGGATGAAACTTATTATTTTCAGTCGACTTCGGTACGTCTTGGGGTCATGTCACACCACTGAGCCACCGATCATTATATTTATATAGCTGATATACACTTTAATATCTTTATTGTGACTGTACTAGTTATTCGTTAGTGATGTTCTCATACTACACAGAATGAACAAGACGTTATTTCAATAAAATTTATTTATTTCGAGTTAAATCAATCTGATGAACAAAGAAATGAATCTTCTAAAGATTACCTCAGGGTAAGTAAGTTCTTTACTATCTTTTACACAATAATAAGATTTCTAGAATCTTAATCCAAACTAAAAACTCATATTTGCCAATGCCAGCTTAAACCGCTCCTGAAATTAACCCACAGAATCAAATAATAACTTCACAATACCAAATTCACTAAATTCACTGTTATCATACGATAATATTGTCACGTGCCGTTTTAAAAGACAATTAATTTGTGTTATTTTTAAGTTAAATTTATGAATTATAAAATTATTAATTTGGCTTTTTCAATTAATTGTCTCAGTGATTGTATATAGTGTAATTGTAATTTCCGTAATGATTAGTTTGAGATTCCCCTCATCGCGCGCTGTCCGCGAAGCATCGTCTCTACTCGCTACGAGGTCGGTTTACGCAGAATCCGACTCCCACTCGCGACCGCGTAGCGGGGATAGTCCGAGGGCTTTAAAAGCCGCCGCGAAACGCGAACTCGGAGAGAAGAGTCCGTTCCTCCATACTAGGCTGAGTGTCGGCTGACAGCTGATCTCGCATAGTATCCGTCCGTTCCCGGTATTATGTTCGAGCGCCGTTCTTCTGAGTGAGCCTCGCATAATATCCTCCCGTTTCAGTAAAATTACGTTCGAGCGCCGTCCCTCGGGGTGTGCCTCGCGTAATCACCGTCCGTTTCCGAAAATTACGTTCGAGCGCCGTCCCTCGGGGTGTGCCTCGCGTAATCACCGTCCGTTTCCGAAAATTACGTTCGAGCGCCGTCCCTCGGGGTGCGCCTCGCGTAATCTTCCTTCGTTTCAGTACGTTACATTAGAGTGTCGGCAAATAGCTGATCTCATGTAATTTCCGTTCTTGTGGGCACAATTCCGGTGTTAATTGGTAACGCGAATTGTCACTTTTAATTATTACTTCTTTGGCCGAATTAAAAGTCACTACACAAGTCACACGAGTTAGTCTCCGATAGTTATTGACCGCGAGTTTATCGCTTTAATTATTTTTGAAAGCGCGAACTTATTAGATCGTTCATTGCTAGTTGTTTATTCCGTAAACGTTTAATACATCAGCGACGAATAACAAATTACATACTATTATTTTCTTTTATGGCACATCGTTATTATTATTGTCCAATTTAATATTTGCACGAGTGTACATACAGTTTATTTGTATAATTATATGTAAATATAGAACTCACCTGTTTACATCTGTATATTTTTTTTTGTCCAACCACTTGTTTTGCGAAATAAACATTCTTGTATTTAAAACACTTATTATTCCACTGTATCACCGAAAGTTGCGTATAAAGTAAGTAAGAATCCTGATTTCACTCCGACATTGTTGCTACTTCATTAGGGTTAATTTTAAATAATTATTTGTCACGGCAAAACATATACGCAACAGAGAATATTGAAAACGCGGCGCGCAGGACTGATCAGCTGGTTAAGGACGCTACTATCAGCGCTATTACTTCAGGTCTTCACCGCTCAACGTCATCAACCGTGGTATAGGCAACCACTATAGCGCACATTCGAAGATTTGAGATAGAGAGGGTGAATAGCTAATTAGCGAAGAGGCGATAGTAGCCGCCGCAAGTCAAATCATAAGCAAAGAAAGACCGTGACAAATTGGCGCCCGAGCAGGGACCTTGTTTATTACCGTTTATTTCGTTTTTTCCGAAATTCAAGAATTTTATTTCCCGTTGTGGACATAAGATACGCCGTGTTTGCTCTGAAAATTGTATTATCACGAATACCGATCAAATTTTCATTGTTGTGGTAAGAGAATTTTGCAGACAACATGAGCGATACCGAAGAAGCGACGCCGCCCACAGAAACCGCACAGCAAACGACGTCGTGGGTATACAAACTTACAAAGCCGAACCTAGAAGCCATTCTGAGAGGTTTAGGCCTGGAAACGACCGGAACTCTAGATGAGCTACGACGACGTTTCGTAACTTATTTAAGAAGCCGAGGTGAGTTGTTACCGCAAGTAGTTACGCCAGTAAATGTGCCACCCGCAGAACAGAATGTTCCGATGACATCCGCTCAAATATGTGACCGAGTAAGGAAGTGGGGCGCACAATTCAATGGCGAAGGAGATGCTGTTTCTTTCCTAGAGAGAATTAAAGAGTTGCAATTGTCTTATGAAGTATCCGACAAGGAAATGCTCACCGCTTTACCCGAACTTTTCAGAGGCAAGGCCCTGTTGTGGTACAGGAACGGTCGCGATGTATGGACAACGTGGGATAATTTCCTTGACGATTTTAAGTTACAGTATTTGCCGTCCAGATATGACTTTGTGATCGAAGAGGAGATACGCGCCAGACATCAAAGGCCACGCGAGTTATTTAAGGATTATGCAACCGCAATTCTTACGTTAATGCGCAGAGGAAAGAGAACAACAGAAAGGGAGAAGCTTGAACGCGTCTATAACAATATGGATCCCAAGTACAAAATATACATTCGTCGCAACAACGTACTCACGCTACAGGAACTTTTGAAGCAAGCCGCCGAATATGAAAATATCCGCAGTGAACAAGCCCGTTTCAGTAAACTGGATCAGAGGTTCACACCGAAACCGTCACCGCCTGAGGCTACAAGAAACGATACCGCGTTGTCGATGGCTACGACGACGTCACCTGAGCCCGCCCGAAGAGAAAAGAAAGGTGATGTCACTCCGCAAACGCTATCGCATCCGGAACGAAGGTGTTGGCGATGTGGTCAAGAAGGACATAGCCGTATGGGTTGCAGAAATAAGTCTTTATTATTTTGTGCAAGATGTGGCAAGGTAAATATAAGCAGTAAAGATTGTAAATGTCACGTAAAACGTGAAAACAGGCGAGTTGAGAAGCACAGCCGCCTAGATTGCGTACATGAAACGCAAAGGTTTGCTGAAGTCACTTCTGTATCCGACCGGCGAGAGAATCGCATCTGGATAGCTGTAACAGTGATGGGAGAAGAAATCAAAGCGCTTGTTGACACCGGGGCTTCCATCTCTTTCGTGTCGCAGGATGTTGCATCACGTCTTACAGGAAAAGGCGTCCAGGAGCAGGAGGTCCATGCAACGAAAGTCCGTTTAGCAAATGGGAATACGATCCAACCGCGTGTCAAAATGGATATTCCCTTGAACATTGAATCCGTAGGGATAACAGCACCATTTTTAGTACTTCCTAGTACGACGTACCCCATGATTTTGGGTATTGATGTCTTGCAGAGGTTAAACGCCAGCATAGATGTATCTAAAAGGAAAGTGTATGTAACTACATCATATAATGAGGAAGCTTGTGCACTTTTCGTGGAGCCAGAATGTGCATGGTACCTTCGGAAATTACGAGCAGTCCAGGAAAATCCGGAGGAACATTCTGAATTCTCGGTATGTAATGGTGATTTGTACCGGACTTTTCCAGGAACTTCTGATACAGACGATTCCAAGACATGGAAATTGTGTATTCCGAAAGAGGAACGTGGCCGTGTTATGCGAGAAGTTCATGATGTCCCGGAAGCAGGCCATTTGGGCGTAGCGAAGAGCATTGCGAGGGCGGCTACGCGCTATTACTGGCCTGGAATGTTTCGCGACATTAGAAGGTTTGTTAGTAAGTGTAGATCGTGTAAACAGCACAAATACTTACAGAGCAAACCCCTCGGCCAAATGAGATATTCACCAGTAGATTCGCCATGGGATCAAGTCAGCGTGGATCTAATGGGGCCATTTCCGCGTTCCAAGAAGGGGAACACTTATTTGTTAGTGTTCCAGGATAAGTTCACCAAGTGGGTGGAATGTCAACCGTTGAGAAGAGCCACGGCGCAAACGGTAGCCCAATCATTGAGAGAAAGGGTGGTATATCGTTTTGGCGCACCAAGAGTTCTGATAGCCGACAATGGGCCGCAGTTCGCCAGTAAGTTGTTTCAGACCGTTGCTACCGATTTAGGGATTCGTATCCGTTTCACCGCCCCGTATTCGCCCCAAGGAAATCCTGTGGAGAGAGTAAACAGGGTATTAGGGCCAATGTTAGGTCAATACGTCAATGACGATCAGAGAGAATGGGACGTTTACTTACCGCAGTTTATGTTCGCTATTAACACCGCCAAGCATGAAACGACTGGCTATTCACCGTCATTTCTAAACTTCGGTAGGGAAATTCTTCCACCAGGAACACTTCGCAGAGCAGCAATTGATGAGGGTGATGAGCCACAGGAACCCACGAGTGAGGAGCTGGCAACGGAAGTGAGAAAACTGGTTGATTTTGTGGTAATCGTCCGGACCAAGTTAGCAGAGGCCTTCCAGAGGGAGAGTAAACGATATAATCTACGGCGCCGCCCGTACCAACCCCATGTTGGAGATATCGTCTACCACCGAAACCATGTTCTATCCGACGCCGCTAGAGGTTTCTCCGCGAAACTAGCGCCGAAATTTGAGGGCCCATGTAAGGTATCGAAGGTAATTTCGCCGACGATTGTATGTTTGCAGGATCTTTCCGGGAGAAACGTTGGAAGGGTCCACGTGAAAGATTTGAAGTTAACTCCGACGGAGGTGGAAACCACGTGATCCGTCCCTACCAATCGGCCAGCATGGAAAAGGCACCGGAACCGCGTCCGCCTAGTTCCTTGTGGTCAAGACAAAATCAGGATGACCGTTAGAGAAGCCAATTGGTTAGGCGTGGACCATTGTGCGTCGAAAGCAGCGTAAACTGCGCAAAGAAGTTGTATTTAATTTGGTGTTTGTTTTTTTAGTGAGGGGGGTATGTCACGTGCCGTTTTAAAAGACAATTAATTTGTGTTATTTTTAAGTTAAATTTATGAATTATAAAATTATTAATTTGGCTTTTTCAATTAATTGTCTCAGTGATTGTATATAGTGTAATTGTAATTTCCGTAATGATTAGTTTGAGATTCCCCTCATCGCGCGCTGTCCGCGAAGCATCGTCTCTACTCGCTACGAGGTCGGTTTACGCAGAATCCGACTCCCACTCGCGACCGCGTAGCGGGGATAGTCCGAGGGCTTTAAAAGCCGCCGCGAAACGCGAACTCGGAGAGAAGAGTCCGTTCCTCCATACTAGGCTGAGTGTCGGCTGACAGCTGATCTCGCATAGTATCCGTCCGTTCCCGGTATTATGTTCGAGCGCCGTTCTTCTGAGTGAGCCTCGCATAATATCCTCCCGTTTCAGTAAAATTACGTTCGAGCGCCGTCCCTCGGGGTGTGCCTCGCGTAATCACCGTCCGTTTCCGAAAATTACGTTCGAGCGCCGTCCCTCGGGGTGTGCCTCGCGTAATCACCGTCCGTTTCCGAAAATTACGTTCGAGCGCCGTCCCTCGGGGTGCGCCTCGCGTAATCTTCCTTCGTTTCAGTACGTTACATTAGAGTGTCGGCAAATAGCTGATCTCATGTAATTTCCGTTCTTGTGGGCACAATTCCGGTGTTAATTGGTAACGCGAATTGTCACTTTTAATTATTACTTCTTTGGCCGAATTAAAAGTCACTACACAAGTCACACGAGTTAGTCTCCGATAGTTATTGACCGCGAGTTTATCGCTTTAATTATTTTTGAAAGCGCGAACTTATTAGATCGTTCATTGCTAGTTGTTTATTCCGTAAACGTTTAAATACATCAGCGACGAATAACAAATTACATACTATTATTTTCTTTTATGGCACATCGTTATTATTATTGTCCAATTTAATATTTGCACGAGTGTACATACAGTTTATTTGTATAATTATATGTAAATATAGAACTCACCTGTTTACATCTGTATATTTTTTTTTGTCCAACCACTTGTTTTGCGAAATAAACATTCTTGTATTTAAAACACTTATTATTCCACTGTATCACCGAAAGTTGCGTATAAAGTAAGTAAGAATCCTGATTTCACTCCGACATTGTTGCTACTTCATTAGGGTTAATTTTAAATAATTATTTGTCACGGCAAAACATATACGCAACAGAGAATATTGAAAACGCGGCGCGCAGGACTGATCAGCTGGTTAAGGACGCTACTATCAGCGCTATTACTTCAGGTCTTCACCGCTCAACGTCATCAACCGTGGTATAGGCAACCACTATAGCGCACATTCGAAGATTTGAGATAGAGAGGGTGAATAGCTAATTAGCGAAGAGGCGATAGTAGCCGCCGCAAGTCAAATCATAAGCAAAGAAAGACCGTGACAATATAACCTAACATTCCCTTTACGCTTTTGACGCCAGTTATAGATTCAAAAGATCATACAATAGCTTACTTCAAGTACGAAAACTGCTCTATTATAATCCAAATAATAATTCCGACTCCACAACAATCATTTCAGCTTCCAAATGGTGTTCCAACGGTCTCACAGCAAACAGGCTCGAACAAAACTCTTCAGCAGGCCCCAGATTAGATGAACACGACCCCAAATCTCAAAATCACTGGATTTGCATCATCTTGGCACTACAGACGCAATACTATCATACTTGTAAGTAAATTTGAAAAGTTATGGACTTAATAATGTGATAGAAATTTAAAAATTCTAGATAATTATTCGAAAAGCAACTACACTCAGGAAAAACCGAAAAAGAAGTCCCTCACATTCGATTTCAACAAGTTAATATCTCCTAGGCAAAAGGGACCCCAGCAGCGATGATAGATATCGTTTCCAACGATACGATAGCATAAGACATCTACGTCGAGCATTCATCGAAGGAACACAAATGCCCTAAAAATCCATGGTTACCTGCCTTTTTTTTTAATTAGATACGAAATAAGTAAGTTTTTAGTTTAAATTTTAACATACGTTGACAAAATAAATACATAGATTAAAATACATTATATAAATAATTTATAGTTGATTATGATTCTGTGGATTTTGTTCAGCATGATATATCATAGCAATATATATAAAAAAAAGTAAAGTGCTTAAATTTAAGTTCTCTCGCAATAGTGCGTGAAATCAAAATGAAAAAAGAAATAAACTAGCTGTGGTATTGAGTTATTTTAAAGTGAGGCAAAAGTAAAGGGTAATTGATTAAAGTTACAAAAAAAAACAAATCATACCTTCAGTATAGGATCCTTTAACCCACCCCCCTCTCTACCCTTCTCCCCCCTCCCCAAGATCTTGTGGGTTTACAATACGTTCATTCGGATCTTATAAGGCGCAAGAGGATAAAAAAGATTAGATCTAAAATATTTCAGATTGCAATAAAAAAAAACTAAACTAATATAGAGTTTATCTTAAATTAAAAAAAGGTGACTAAATTTTACTCAAAATGTGACTCAAACAATAAATAAATGCGCTTGAAGAGCAGGTTATTTAAAAGTGAAATAATTGAAAATCTATTCGGCAACAGGTCCGATATAGTTCAAACGGAAGAAGAATGTAATGTGACGATATAAAAAAAGACTAAACAATAGCACTTATCTTAACGAGGCAAGACAGGTCAGCTCCTAATTCCGTGGAGTAAAAGCAAAGTTTCCAATTAGCGAAGAGGTGTTGTTCCTTGCGAGGCGTGGTAACTCTTCGAACAGCTACGATAGAGTACGGAAGTATACCTTGCCGCGTGCAATCAGCAACAAGGGCGCCAAAAGGTTTATATCAGCAGAGTTTGCCCTCAAAACTGCGTCTTCTGCAGGTGCAAAAAGTGCTTCAAATGTAGACGGCTACGTGGGTCAAAGATTGACTCAAGGTTAAAAGCGTGGAAAATGGCGACACTTACTAAAAACTTTATAAGAACGTAAAAATTAGGCGTGAGCCTTGAGAAATAAGTAAATGAGAAGCTAAAATATCTACCCACATAGAGTGGAGTCCCAAAAAAAAAACTTTCAAGTGCGATTGGATACGTTTAACGCCGATTCGCCACATAAAACGTGTAACCCAAAAAAAAAAGGAACTATCACGCAATGTGATTTCTAGTTTGCGTAACGAACTAAACATTCAAATGTAACACTCAGTACGGTTAAAGCCGCGTTAGCGATAAATCCTTCTCCCAAGAGAAGCTAAAATTAAAAGTACTAGAGCGAAACTTAAGTTACCCCGGAAAGTGGTATTTCAGCGACAGGATCACCGGATAATGACCCGATCTAGCCCGCCATATCGATAAATTTGCCTGAGAAGATCGCTCTCTAGCAGTAAGTAGTTATGTATGTCAACCACTTTTATATATTGTATGTTTGTTTTTATATTTTTATTTATAGTTTTATTGTAAGCATATGAGAGAATATGAATGTATTTATATGTATGTATATATTTTAAATGTTGACACTGCGAATATCTGCCAAAGGAAATAAAGTATATTATTATTATGGTTATGGCGAAACCATCACTGACGTAACGTTTGCATCATAAGCTTTGAGCCGCGACGTTGCAAACCGGAGAGTCGTCGAGGATTATACTGGTAACGACCACCAATATATATGGTCTTTGATATTATGAGAGGATAGACCGGAAAGATGACTGTCAACAAACGGTCCCCTCTAGAAGCGAGGTGGAATGACGTCCGGTTGAACGAGAGGCCTTTGGTTGAGACTGTTGGGGCTGTTGGGGCCGGCTAGAGCGATATTATCGAGCGCGCGGACTCCGCGGAGGAGGTTGCGGACGCTGCAATATTCTTGTTACCGAAAGCTTGTTATGCGTCCATGCCACGGATACGCCTCTCCGTTGGAATCCACTCACTGGTGGACAGAGGAGATCGCTCATCTCGACCGAAGACGGAGAGTCACCAGAAGAAGGAGGCGAGATCCAAATTTGGTCATGGGGAAGAGGAAGAATTGAGAATCGCCAAGAAGGAGCTTAAAAGGGCGATTAACATGAGCAAGATGGCCAAATGGAAGGAGTTGCAACAGGAATTCAACAACGATTCCTGGGGACTCGGCTACAAAATCATCACCAAGAAGTTGGGCATTAAGTCTGCGCAACCTAGTCTGGAAGCGGCACAGATGGATCGCATCGTGGAGGTGCTTTTCCCTAGACACCCGGAGAGGCAGTCGGATGAAAACGGGCTGCCCTCGTACGAGATCTACATGTTCACGCAGGAGGAGTTGACCCAGGACGCACGCCTTCTACAAGGGGGGAAATTATGCGAGAAATTTATTAGTTCGATCAAAATTGTGCTGCCTATCTGTAACGCCACGGGTTATTTATCTGATAGGGTGGTCCACTTTGAAATGTTTGATGGGAAATCACGTTTTTACAGATAACCCAACCTCCTCTTTTGACGATCGAGCCACCGCGAGGAAATGATCTTTTTGTTCGGTAGCGGTTGGTTTGATTACTTAGCCAAAGATATTTCCACCACGGTATTATTTCTCGGTCAGTCGGGACAGGTGGTTACTTGCCTAAAGATTGTCAAATTTACCTTTACTCTCGCTGTCTCTCTGAAATGAGGGTTCCTCTCCGGAACACTTATTGCGGATACAAATTATTAGATTAAAAGAAAACGATGCATTTAGTAATTTTAACAAATATATTGACAAAAATAATAAAAAAAACATGAAAATAAAACAAAATGTAAACTAAACTTTAGAAATTACAATTAAACATAAATCGAGAGAGAGAGAGAGAAAGAGAGAGAGAGAGAGAACGAGATACGGTCTAGTCTTTTGCGATGGTTAGTTCTTTTAAGCGAAATTTTGATTCATCTTACCAGCCAAGTGGGCTTATTCTTCTCGTAATCCAAATATTAAGGGACACTAATTTTTTTTATAACACAAAGGGACTCGTACGAGCGGTTTTTAACACTTAACACCAAAATCACTTCGCGAGGAAACCTTTTGCTTGTTGCTAAGAATCCAAAAAGAAAACTAAAGGATTATTAAATTTAATTTAGAATTTAGATTCGCCCGGTAACGAAGGGGAACGCCAGCTTTTCAAAAGCTGATTCGGACTCCACGAACTTAAAACTGACTAACTGACTAACTGACTGACTCTAGCAACCATGCTAGGGTTTATATAGACTAACATTCCGCTCATGGTACTAAGACGATAGCTCGCTCTACTTCTCTCTACAAGAGGGCGCATCAATGGCGTTTCTGGTTATTTTTCTGAACTTCAAATGCCCTTTCGGACGGTATCGTGGGATTTGCCGATACAGCAAACTGGGCTTTCGTTAAAC
This sequence comes from Cetonia aurata, assembly GCA_949128085.1. Taxonomy (NCBI): domain Eukaryota; kingdom Metazoa; phylum Arthropoda; class Insecta; order Coleoptera; family Scarabaeidae; genus Cetonia; species Cetonia aurata. The sequence goes on from OX421884.1 coordinate 40,568,538, forward strand.
CAGCGAAAGATAAGGTGAATACCGTGAATGCACTACCACGGGTTAGCGAAATTTGAATAACGTCTAACGTCTTTCCCCTTGAAAGAAACTGCTACCGCAGATCCCACGGTACTTATCAACAGCTAGTTTCAAGAAATGAAATCAAATCTTGTTAATCAGAATTACAGAATTTCGAATTCTTACAATATTAAAAATGAGAAAGTTGATACCAACAACCCGTAAACCCAAAGTGCTGTAAAGTTGTAAGCATTATCCTGAAGTAGGTCATAGTTGACCATGACTAATTTGCATATTTCAAAATAAAATTCCTACTATAAGTTTCAACAAATCTAATAAACCAGTTTAATGAGACCGCCTGTATAGAATCGCTAACAAAAACTATTTATTTCCCGTGAATTCAGCCAAGCAAATATTAATGCCAATTTCATCAATACTGTTATATTTTTCAGTCTGTTGCAGCTAAGGAATTTTCTGTTACACAACACAAGACACCCGAAACGGCTGTTATAAAAGTAAGTACTTAACGAAACGAAATCTAATTAATTCGCGCACACAAAGTTTCTTGCAGACTTTGAAGTTGATTTGCAGTGCATACAAGTACTTTGTTTCGCGTCAAGGCAACTTTAAATAACACTGACGGGTTACTTCAGCATTCGCCAGCGTATTGAATATCGATTGTAAGAGAAAAGTAGACTGGGCGCGTAAAATTAAGTACGTATTTACTGACGTTACCTACAATGTTGGGTTCTTTCCAGCTCAAATTTTAATGTGGATTCGTGCTTTGGTCATTAACCCTTTAATTTTATTGTTGCCTGGAGATACCAATCCCAGGTTTAATCCGAGCTAATTTAATTAGTAATTAAAGTAATCGTTAATTTGCTAGTGAACACGGCTTCTTAAGCAACTACCCAAACAACTCAAGTTAATGTAAATACTAAATGTAGAAAAGGCTGTCATAGATCATTTAACTATGACATTTATGTAGATCTTTTGTGATAGAGTATTTATATTCTGTACGTACAATTTCAATCGTAGAAAACAAAACAAGAACGGCTAATTGAATAAGACTTCTTTTTATTACTATATACTAGTCACAACAAGTTACGTTTCGACAACCCAATTGTATTCTTCAAACGAACCCTTTTTAACTTTCTATAAAACTCAGCGCGAGCTTAATCAACATTATCATCACACGAGTCTAAACCAAAAAACTAATGGAACACAAAGTAAAATAAGATAATATTCAAATTTAAATCTAAAATTATAAAACAATCTGAAATAAACAAAAACAAGATTTAGAATCAAAATGATGATTTATTTTTACATGATCGAGTTTAATGAAGAATGTGTAATTTTTAGCATTTGCAATGCTTTGAATTGAATTGCACAGCTATTAACAACATTATGACCTCAATGATGAAAAGCTTCTCCACCCAAATTTGATTCTGCACGGGCACACTCTCTAGAAGTAATACCAGTTTCTTGCACTTTGTTAGTGGAAATAAATTCCTCTTTGCCTAGAGTGAAATCGTTTCTTGAATACAATTGGCTTAAAACACTGTTTCCCAGATAGCTTATAAAGGCTTTCTTTTTCAACCTGGTAACAACTATATTCCATTCAAGTTAAGAATGCAGTAGATAGCGCTGCGATCGGCGCCCATATTACAATGAATATGTAAATGCAATGTTCAAATTCAATATATGGCAATTTCATATATGTTCGAATGATCATCATTGATCATTAATCAGATTCCAGTGACAGATCTTAGGATGACAAAATCCTTGATAATGTCATTTACTAAATAATTGGCTATTTACATTGGAGTGCGGTAGGTGTCATTTACACCGCGACAACTCAAGCAAATTCAGGCACTAGCCGGAGGGGAGTGCCTGAAAGAGTTAGAGCGCTGTAAATCATCTGACGCACGACATTTCTAATATTTATTTTTTTTGCTGAGAAAATATTTAGAAAATTAAAGAAATATATCGGTGTCTGTAGATGTGGATTGGTACCACTGCATTTTTAGAACTCTGTTGTTAGTTATGATGATTTTCCAACAATAAGAATGCAAACAGCTAAAAACATGTTTTAAACTCTATTAAAGGTAATTATGCATTTATTACGCTGGAAGTTACTGTGAAATGAGGAGAAATGTACCCACGGTAAAATTAACCCACCGTTGCGTTGGTTGACAGGTAATGCTATGTTTACAGTTGACGAGGCCAATACATATATTTCAACCATCTGCCTTGGCTCAATCAAACTCTGGTATCCTAATTCTAACGCTGTGGCCGATTTCAGCAACTAGAAATTCTCTGTTAGACCGTTTCCTCATTATCTTGGCATGCTTTTCCAGCGATTGCCTAGCAGAATCTCAAGCTTGACTATTCGAAATTAAGTTTTTTCTAATTTATTTATTATTATTGACTGTTTCCTCAATGTATTTTTTCTGTTTGGATTACCACAGATATGTCATTGTCATCTTCGCTAAAATAATGAGTTTAAGATCGTATAACTCTCATACAGTACTATTAATATTGCGAAAGCATATGTACGCTTTGAGCGAAAATTACATATGTCGTGAAGTGATACTGACGAGCTGTGATATAGCGAAACATGCATGTGTGTTAATAACGACAATTGTAGAAATTTTTCCGCATTCTATCTGCATATTCCAATACCAATAAATTATACCAATACGAGGTTCCTAGTTCTAAAGCTTTTTCTGTTACTCCTGCCAGTTCTAACTTAATAAAAGCTTATCCTAATTGACGCCATCAAATGCTTTGCTTAAATCTTTACAAACACTCAAAGTAATTTTACCGTTGTAAAATTTCTGAAATCACTTAACATATTGATTGTGTTGTATATTTTCCTTCTGCGTAACTAAACTGACTTTTCTTTTTTTTTTTTTCTTTCAAAAAAAACTGTATAATCTGTCAAAAACGATTATTTCAAATATACCTTTGAAATATGACCTCCTCTGCCTCTTCAATTATATTTCGCACCAATTGCCTGTACCTTAGTATTAGTACTATACCAACACTTACCTTAGGCAGTAATTAAATTTTATAAAAAAAAAAAACCTTTTATTATACATCATATACAGGAGTTTAAGCAGCTGGATTTTACTGTTGAAACTAATTTATTCTGAGCTTTTTTATTTACGCAGTAATATTTTGATTGTTATTCAGATTCAAGTTGACAGTATGAGTAATATGTAGGAATATGTATCTCTCAAAAGCTCTATACTGTCAACCAGACTTGAACGGATTATATATTAATTTGCGCAAAAACAAATATAAATTCAATTTGAATAGGTAAACGTAAACAGATTTTATAAGATTTAATTGCGTACTCTTCTTTTTTTTATGAAAATCTTACCCCTCCATTATATATAATTAAATTTATGCGACATATGTAGAAATGTACGTGTGTATGTTACATTAAACTGATAAATTTTGAAGTGGTTACAGCTCACACACTACCATATGCTGCTTCGATTTATGATTGCGAAACTAATTACGTTTATAGTAGGGCATGCAAAATATTGATACCCGCGTTTGCTAAACATTTGTTTTTACATAGTTTACTTACTTGGGTGACTACATTGCATATTGTAATCAGTATGTTGAGGTCAATCAATCTTCAAGTTACATGGACGGTATGTTATAGAAACTTCATCATTTTAATTTTTAATAAATGAAATTACAACGTGGGATTAAAGAATGGAGGCCTCTTTCGTTTTTATAAATACAGTAATGCGGGTTAAGTATTTGTATAAGTCCTCCTTCGTCCACTGCATTAAGCGTAAAAGACAATATTAAATTTCATATTAAAATAAACAAGCCAACAAATTTGTCTAAGAGAAGGGATAATAAATTTAATCAATATTTACCAATAATATATACTAGGAGAAGAAAATTAAAGTTTAATTTCGCAGAGTAAGCTGCAAGAAGCTCAAGTTAGTGTACAATTTTAACCGAGATTTCACCCTATTTCGGAATGAAATATTCAAGAAACTAAATCACAAGCAACAAACCGCGAACACTTACACCGTACCAATAAATACAAACTGAACACAAACTCATGTATTACATTCCTTTGCCGTGACATAAATTATTCAATATTCTCTTCCACCCTCTGTTCAACTTGTGAAGACTTGATTAATTTTATATGTGGAATCATTTACCAAACTGACGGAACTTGTATTATGTTAGGGAAATATTTATGTATCAGTTTGGTAACAAAATAAAATTGAGTTTCTATTGCTAACCAACGAATATATTGGATACATTCAATTTATTACAGCTACGAATCAGTTCATATTTCTTAATCAATAAGAATCCATAAAAATATATTGCTTAGCAGGAACTAATAGCAATAAAACGTAAAAAGTACCAAATTACTCTACCATACATGTTGATACAAAAGAACATTCGAAATCACTAGGAGCAAATCCATGAAAGATATAAAGAGTTCTACCATCATACACAAGAATGGAGAAAAACAATTGGTATATATTTACATGAAGAAAATTCGTATTTAACATTAAATATTTCTTTCTACAAAAACATAATCTATAGAAATATGTAATTTGTGCTTATCCAGAATTCAAATGTTTAGCACATATTCCTCATTATTTTTGCTTTAAAACACAGATCTTGAGTAAGCAATTATTCTCGTTTGCTTGTACAGAAAACTTAAAGCATTGTAACACAACAAACTACAATATATATTTTAATTAAAAACCTCCACGCTTTTCAAGAAATGTTAAAAATTTTGCTCTCTTTTAGTTCTACGAAAATGAACTTATTTTTAGTACTAGTATTTTCCAATACACTGCAAGACAAATACGTTCTGTCAAACAGCACAATATCTGCTTCTTTAGGAAAATACATACACTATATTGATTAATAACCGATTTGGCTCTTATAATTAATTTACTTCGACAGTAGTATCACCATCACAATCACGTATTCATAAGCAACAATCTTCGCAGAGTTAGTATTCGGAAAAATTGCATAATAAAAAACCAGTACAGACCTTATACAAATACCATTATTCCGTGCTACTTTATTTCTAGTTTTATACGTTATTGCTTATTTCGTCCTAAAGGAAAACCAGCAAATGTTAAGCTCTTGGGTCTACAAATACTTTAGTTAGATCCTGAAGATTCACTGTAGTTACGACCAGTAGGATACCTAAAAGCTGCCAGAGCGATCCTTCCAACTCTATGGTGGGGGGTCTAATTGCACGTAACAGGGGTTGATAACCCACCGAGCTGGTGTAGGCAATCCTGCGGGTCTGAGATAAACCGAAGGGAGCATAAAGGAAAAACAATTCAATCTCCTACCAAACGACTTTACTTCAAGCTGTCATATATTCCCTATTCTAGAGTAATGAAATATCAGATAATTAGATTTTCTGCTATTGAATGACGGGTTTTAGATTATTTTTGTCTTTTTCTTTTCAAATACTGTGGTGTATTTCTACGGAATTTATGTTTTGAGATTCTATTTTTAGATACTAAAATTCCTAAAAGATGAATGATCGATGTATAAGATACTAGAGCTATGAAGATTTCTATACACCCAAGGCAGGAGTTTGTGTCACAACTGAGGAAACAAAAATAACACACGATGCATATAACTCTTATTTATGTGTTTCTTCATAGTTGTATGTGTTTTCGTGTGAAAGTAAACTCGAAGCTATTAACAAAATCCATGTTTATTGATTTAATTGTTTAATAAAAAGTGTAGACAAAAATTCTCTAGAGTTAAAATAGGTGTAAAAACCAGGATTAATAATTACCCAACGATTAATAAAGCTTGTTCAACGAAACGATTTTGCGACACAATTAATTTCGTTTTCCCTGCGTCAAACAACACCCGGTTTCTTCTTATAGAGAATGTTGTTTATCATAATATTCTATGATAAAGGTATTTATTATACAACACAAATTTTCGTTTTAGGAGTTATGTTTATATGTAAAAGTACAAGTCTGAATATTCCACCAAAAGTTGAGGTAATATGTATAAAAAAAAAACAGAGTTAAGTCACAATTCTAGTGTACGTATTTTTACTTAACCCAAAGGAATAACACCTTCAATCAAAACAGCAGATACCACCGCAGATAAAAAGTTAATGCATACATATCACACGTTAAACATTTTTATTCGGTGAAGAATTTCCAATAGAAATTACATTTATTATATTTTACATTAACCATATTAGAACGCTTATTATGTAATGAATCTTTCATTCATCTCCCAACTTTCAGAACGTCTGAATACTTTCTTGGTGTCAAAGATAGATGCGATCAGTAGCAGAAATGCCAAATTAAATGTTCGCACTACGAAATATTGTTTAAATACTATTCGATATATTAAAAGGAAAACAAAAACATAATCGATAGCATTATGAACTTTGGGGCAGATGGGACAATATGAAATAAATGGGGTAATAAAATGCATGTAACACTGAACACTATAACATTTCTATATTGAAAACCTTAGCTGTAAAAGTTCCATTTTATTTCAATCAAATGATGAGTAGGAAATGTTTGTCTCTAAGTACCCCATTTTATTGTAAGGAACTGAATATACCGTTATACCCTGACGTCTGTTCATATGAACATTAAACATCATACACGTGTACAATTTTATCCCAACATTATTACACAGGCTTTTACAATCGTTTGACTGCTCATCACTCCACATTCGCTCCCTTACACAAAATACACAGGTCGGCGGTTGCATTGTTCATCAAAAAGTTTTAAATAGTTTGGTAAAGTCTGCCAGGTACCTGACTGCAAGAAAAAGTTTACAAAACTATTTAAAACTTTTTCATGAACAAAGCAACTATCGACCAGCTTACTTTCCTAAGAGAAGGAATGTGATAAAAAGGAAGAAATCTGGTCGGGTGATACTTTTTTCTGATCAAAGAAACGCCCCACCAGATTTCTCACCGTAATATGCATAGTCGGTTAGTCTATTACTAATAAGGTTTGATGTATTGTTTATCTTCCTACGAGAAGAAATGTGAAGTGATAAACCGTCAGCAGTGAAACCATTCTAAAAGTCAGCGTAATAAAATGGCATATTTCTGCGGGTTAATATTTCAAAAACTATCAGGAATAGGTGTATCAAACCTTAATACTGGCCGATGCAGAATTTTACGCTGCATTAATTTTTGCAATGGACAACACCATGTTTCAATGGAAAATTTTTTTTTTTTTTATTTAAAGATAGCTATATATGAGTTTCTGAAGATCCTGTATAGGATTTTGTTGTTACTAGTTCCGCAATTAATGCCTATGACTATGTATTTGCGTCCACATCAAAATGGCATCTTAATGTCTAATACTAAATATTTAATTTAATTGACAAGAGCGCAAATGTCAAAATTTTAACAAAATTGCAAATAACTCAAAAACTAGTAGGTTTACGGATAGGCAACATTAATGGAAACTGATCACAAATGATCAGATAAATATACTAGCACAAAAATTGTACCATCCCATTTAAAATAAGAAAACAACCTCTATACCGGATGAGCTATAGAACTGAAAATATTTTCTTCAAGTATATCATCGTCGGCCATGACTACCCTGCAAGTTTCAAAATCAAATTCCAACTGGAACTTTGAAAAATTCTAATGAGCCTGTTCGGTGGAACATTCTGTATATGCGAAAAAAAAAGAGGTTTCAAGAAGAAATAATAAATAAAAATTTCGTACGTAACCAAACTGAAGACTTTTATTTTAACCTTAAACGGAACCGGCATAATCCAAAAAAAAAACAAAGAAAGAAATAAGAATTTCGTAAATAATTTTTTAAATATACACTGAAAAACCCACTTATTTGCAATAACAAAATATATTCTGGTAATGTCACACAAATCGGCTTTTCAGTATATAAAATTGTGGAAAAAACTTTCATAGTACACCTACTTATTTATTCCTAAATATATGACTATAATCAACTACAATAAGTTATTCATCTGCTTGTTGATTAAGTAGAGCATAATAAATATCACATCAACAACAGATCCTTCTCTTACCCTATTGTAACCACGATGATAACGGTCAGTTCCAACTATGTCCATATTATGTACGCTCTAATAAAATATTTCTTTGGACAAGGAATGGCAGCACCAAATTCGTATAAAACTCTGGGTAATAAGTACAATCCGTTGGTCTTAATGTAACAGCAACCATAACCCTTAATTTTACCTGTATTTAAACAAGAATATTCTTTGAGGTCAAAGGGCGACAGCGCAAAAGTAAATCTTTGTGGTACAAGATGAGCACAAAACGATGGCATAGTCAAACTCTGGAAACTCAAAGGTGTGATCGCAGCGTCAAGTTGCTCTGCTCAACTTTAATAACGAATATTTCGAGAAAAGAAAGAGCACAAAATTTTTTACAGCAGATGTCAGCGCCACAGGATGGCATAAATAAATTTTGAAAAATCAAAAATGTGTTAGCCAAACGTGATGGACTTCCACATATGCTATCAAAACAAAACCAGATACATCCAAAACAAAAAGTTACTACTTACTGTCAAATCTTTTCGAAAAAAGCTGTTTTTCAATATTTAAAGCGACCGTCTTTCTTGGAAAATTAATTAATTATTAAGTATTAATATTTTGCACTACAATCTACTCGGTGAAGACCTTCACAGCAATATGAAGCAAATAATATTTAGTTTGAATATTTTGATGTAATTGTGAACTGCAGACTTATGAGGCAAGTACATAGTATCCTCACCGAAAATATACCAAAAGGATTTTCCAACGCTGATAATTTTCTTGTGTTACTTCAGACAGTATTACTCATTACTTCGTTACAAATCTTACACAAAATGTTGGGCAATAAGAAAAGATAGGACAAAACGTTTTAGATAGACTTAATAATAACTAGAAAGTCAGAAACTCTAACCATTTGTTACGAATTACGATAAGCCCTAAATAACACACAAAACGATGAGAATGGTATATGCGTTGAATCCCTTCTGATTTCTAGGATTAGGATATGCGTCGGTTATTTTCAAATAGTAATGATTTTCAACAGAACCTGTTGCATTTACGTGCTATGTGCATTTATGCAATATACACTATTATCAGACAGATCTGCTAAATACTGAAACGTAATTTTGAAGCTGATTTGTCATGTTGCAAACACGGTGCTATTTAAACTTAGTTAACGTTTGCAGCAATTATACTCCACGCGGGCAAGATATGTATTCACAACTTGCAATCCAACAGTCGTTGCTGGTTTAATTCCGCAAAACACGTAAACAGACACGTTTCCCTGCATTAACAAATGCACAGAGAATTGTTCTAAACTCTGCGTATCGTAAACCAAATGCATAACTGTGGAGAGCGGTGATATATTTATGCAAGCAGTCGTCCTATCATCTCAGTTATTATTTAAGCTGATACAAAAGGAAGCGGATTTACATGTAACTTACGTGCATTTCTATTCGCTCATGACTATTTTATGAAACAACTAAAATTATAGGTCCCTAGATAACAGAATGTCGGTATTTTGATATCGCTTACATGCAAGCATTAGGGCGTCAGAGTCACGCTTCCTTTATCCACCTGATATCCAGTAGAGACATTGTACCTTTGGGACAAACGGATTAGTGCGCCAACTGACTATGTGCAAGTGAACTTCTACAGACAAGATGCTATTAATCATGAACGATTTATCCCTTGTTTACCGTTGTCCTTCTTCTACAAATTTTGGTTTATTCCATATGCCAGACACGTATTAGAACTTTTAGATACTTTGGAAGAAATTTCCGGAACATCTCTACTTCAACTTTTTGGCAAGTCACGTCACACATTTAATCACCGATTACTTCTACTAAAAGTTAGCTATATTTTTATATCTCACAGATCCAGATGAAAATTTAATTTCAGCTATCTTATAAAATTGTATTTATTTTATTACATAATTTGAGTTCTCGATAATTCATAATGTTTTGAAATTTGGCCGCCTAAGATACAGGACTCTCTTGTATCATAAACATGGTCACAAGAATCTTTTAAATGTGTTATATTATTAGGATTAAAATAACAATACAGAAATAAAGCCGGGATAAACAAAATAATTTCTTCATAAATGATGCGTTTTCACACCACCCAAGTATTTGAATAGCTTTATTCTCAATAACAATCGGTAATAATCGAGGTGCGCAACAATTTAAAAGTGTGTTTTAAATCAAGAATTTATTCCCACAGGACAGGTGTGAAAGACATCAAGTATGTACAACGACAAAAACAGGTGAGTGACAAAACATATACACATGTACACGCCTGCAATAATGTGTACAATCGTAAACAAACAAACATTCGCGAGGCTTCGGAACGCTTTTAAATTTGGACGCGAAATTTTAAAGGTTTTAAAATCTGGTGATAACATGAAATGAAAATTTATATACCGGCGTCGGGTCAAAAGTATGCGGACGGTTTTAACGTGCTACGTCGGGCTAGGAAGCTGTGCCGACGCTAAACTTTACGAAACGAGATTGGCTATGAATAGATCTCCGCGTGCTTCAGAAAAGCTATGCCCACGCGACTGCCGTAGACTGAAAAGAGGATATCTGTGTTGCGTCAGAAGCTCTGCCGACGCCAACTGACAGACCGACCCGGTAGAGAATGTCAGAAGCTGTGCCGACGCCAACTGCCAGACCGAGGCGAGAGAAAATGTGATACGTTAGAAGCTCTGCCGACGCCAACATAATTAAACAAACTAACATGCGGTAGTAACGCCACCGCCTTTGGGAAAATCAGAGTTAATGATTAATTCACAACAAACTCGAAACTTATACTAAAATGGATTTTCCCACAGAACGGCACGTTACAGGCTAAGGTAGAATTACCCCAAAATATAATACAGTAGTTTAATCTATTGTAAAGATACTCATTATACATTCTAATAGCATCTGGTCCGACAGCTGTATTTCAAATTGCAAATCAAAAAGCACAACCGGTTGGCATAATGCAACAGCTATCCGCAGTGAACTTTCCAGCTCAATAACTCGTCAAAGCATATGCCCAGTAATTTGCTGCTATCAGATGAACTTAAATCATTATTATTTAAGTTTAATTTTAAATAAAATTCCATATGTGGTGTAGTATTTATAAGAATGAAATCTTATGTAGGTAGTCTTATTTTTATTAACAAGCAATCTGTTTTTATTTAGCCATTTGGTAACAGAGTCTGCCGTGGTTCAAGAAACCTTCGGGAAAAGACCGAAGGGTAAACAAACTCGTACTGGTTTACTGTCGGCTAAAAAATTGATACAACAACTGAAATATTTGAAAATACCCAAAAGCGGAATTCTCCGTTAGCCTAAACGAAGATGCGACGTGTTTCAGGCTAAAGTTGGTCCAATTCAATACATCAAAAGACATAGATTAAACCGTTAGTATATTCTCTGATAGCCGGTTTACACTTTACAAACCAAGGGTTTAATTTCGTAAGTTTTGACATAAAAAAAACTAATACCTAAAAAATACTAAAGATACTAACGCTACTATAACAGATATTGATGAAGAAAAACTTATATCGATATCTGCGTTCGGAAGAGAGTTATACATCTGCCACATACGATAAATAAGGAACTTCAAAAATAAATTAGTTGTGGGCGCGTAGGGTAGTAGAAGCTGTCAAATATTTCTAGCTGATATAGTCGGGAATATTAAAATTAATTTGGTTAAGCAGAGATAGTGTGTTAATGGTATTATTTAGTAAGTTAAAAAGGAATTTAATATGAACTTGATTGCGCCAAAGAGCAATAGGATCAATTTTAAACATATTTAAAAGAAGAGCATGAATGAAGCTTTCTTGAAATACAAATACTTTAAAAATTGGCGTAAAACTTGCTTAAGAAGATAAATATAAGAATAGTTGACCTGCCTAGAAGACAAAATTAAGGAACGTCTTCTATGATAAAAGAGATAACAATAGATCTGGAGATATCGTGCTAAAACATCCTAATTCTATAGGTATCCGAAGTAATTCTCCAAAATAATATGCTGTAACTTATTGTTAGCTAAAATCTTGAAAAGTAACCTTTGTCTTGGTTATTTGCTTTCTTATTACATACAGCAAAAATATTCTGATATACGAGTAATTATTGCATCTTTGAAAGGATACTTTCTTACTGAAATAAAGGAAATAAAAGCACAGAAGGTCTAGTTTCACAATCTATACATATTTTTTGAGAAACTTTAATATTTGAAGTGTTAATCTATTTCCCAGATAAGTTATAGTAAATTATAACTTTGCGCTAATATTCTGGTATTGCATTTTCTCATTAAATATTCAGTCAAACGATAATTAATTTCTGAAAATTTAAATAGAAGCACCAATAGAGATCGGGAGAAAGCGTTTCACTTTACGCACCAAATCACGCGCAATGTCTCGTCAATGTCTAAATTAATTCCAATTAATTATACATTAGATAGTGTTTGAGAATTTGGGAGTGAAACGTATTTCCACATATAAATACCCAAAAGCGTAAACCTTTAAAATATATAAATTAATTAATCTTTATGGTAATGCCTATTAAGTTTACTAAACGGTATAATTTCTCGAATACACTAATATTCCTTTAATTATTTTTGTTTATTAAACATATTATTAAAATAATGTTAACACTCGACAGGTTAAGCTCTTGCAGCTATATGGAAAATCGCATATAATGGATCTGTCAGATATCGGCCCGAGCATTGAAGTGTTGAAGCCCATATTTATAATTTTCATATTTCTTAAATTAACGCCTTGTAACCTTTAAATAATATGTATTTTTACTTTGCAGTAACAAATAACTTTTAATTATTAATAATTAATTGAATTCCTTCTAATATATTGGAGAGATATTTCTTATCTTTACATATTTAGGTCTACTAGCCCCATGCGGTGCAAGCATTTGTTCAGTGAGTAATGGCCAGTTAAGTCTCCTGTAAGTAGTCTTAGTCTGTCCCTGCCCCCCGCCTTGCGCAGGTGAATCCCGAGGTTTTTACAATCTCTCGCGCCGGCAAGTACATTCCAGTAGGAATGGTGACTAGCAGCAAGTTCAGATCTGACAAAGGCTTTGATGCCGCCATAAGAACTCCCACACGTCAGGGTGGTCGTCATTGGCGTCCATAGCTAGTTTGGCAGCAATTTCGGTGCCTCTGATCCCATAATGACTTGAAATCCATCTCAACGTGATGCCATAATGCTCCGCCAATTTTTCGAACTTCCTATGCCACTCCAATATCACTTCGAAAACGAATTTGACAGCGTGCAGTGCCTTAAGGGCACCTTGGCTCTCGGAAAAATGTCGACGGATCCATTCTCATGCGGGTAGTTTAAGATGCCCTCTGCGCAGGCCATTACGTCAGCCTAAAAAATGGAGGTGGAGCCCCTAAACTGATAGCTTAGCCATTTGATTCTCCATCTCTCCAGATTCCAATACTTGTTTGCAGTCTCACTACTAGCAATATCTACGAGGTATTTCCTAGTGAAGCTGAAGGCGGGCGGAATTTTGTCCACCCTTATGGACTGCGGTACTGTCTGTTCTATGTAGTTGAAGATGCTGGTATGGTCTCCGGTTTTGTCAGAGAAACCTTTGCCCAGGCTACATTTTACTCTATATGCTCCCAGGGTATCTTCTGATCACAACATGAATTACAGCAGAGGAAGTTGAAGAGTGGTCTCCATGGCTGTAGTCGAGGACACGGCTCCTGTGACACCTATGCAGGCAATTCCTGGACCTTACTAAACGCGTTTACTGCGCAACCCAGACTGGTTTTATGTCACCAGACTAGCGAGGCGTAGCTTATAGAACGTGCTATAACTTGTGTGTACAGCCAGTGCACAATTACAGATTTCAGCCCCCACGTTTTACCATGCATTGCTCTACAAGCCCAGAAGACCTACGTGGCTTTGTACGTCACATGTTCCAGGTGGGATCTGTACGTCAATTTTGCGTCCAAAATAACACCTAGGTATTTAACCTCACTAGATGCAAGTATCTTAGAGCCGAAGATGGTCGGACACTAAACCAATAAATGGTAATTATGTTCTTATAAATCTAAACGCTAGAATATCTATTAGTTATATCTAGTTAACATTCACAATGTGAGATATTTTTAAATTGCCATTATTGTCTTTAATATTATTTATGTTATTTGCGCCTCAAAGATGTTGCTTTACTGATAGATTTATGTACAATCTCCAGGGAATTCCAAACGTCTCTTTTTCCTGTGTTAGACCGTATTCTTCCACCAGAATTCCAAACAAACACGTATAGCGAATGCAATAGCGTATAAGATTTAAAACGTAATAAATTAGAGAAAAACAAAATAAAACACGAACGAAAGCCAGAAAGGGCATTAGAGGAAACAGATTGCGTATCCCACTATTCTCGATTCAGACGTGAGCCAAGAAGTAATGTAACGGAAACGAAAAAGAATAGACAATAATTATGAATTCTTAGAGAAAGAAGCATTTCCAACTTATTGACCGAAATGTCAGTTAGATGAGTGTGCCATTAATCGCCTCTTACCAAGTGCAAACAGTAAATTATACGGGATCAGGAGATTTATGTGAATCCCAGCCATTTAAAGCCAGATAGTTACGTGATCGGAAGAAGAATGCTTTTTAGCGAGGTTTAGGCGATGTACGTGTCTCTTACCACACAGTACGGCATCTAACTCACTTTATAAAGAAAAATGTTTGCACGACTTCGGGAATGCCGATGTTCAGGTATAATTGGTAATGATTAGTTTGGAACGGTAACAGACTGGTAAATAATCTTAGCTAGTATATTATTAGATTAATGTTGTCCATTTATCAGAAGATGTTTGTTGTATACCGGGTGTCCAACCTAAGATGCAACGGTTCCTAGCCAATTTATTATTGTCTTTTTGAAAAAAGTTTTCAAATAAATGTTGGCTCGAATCATATTCTACGTATGCTAAAATTAGTTTCAGTAATGGCGGACTTCCGGTTGTACCGGAAGTAGATACTAACTTTATTATTTTAAATGGAACACCCTATATATTATTGCAGTTTTGGATTCCTTGTTAAATTTAAATAACAATACGTTAGGGATACATTAAGGCTAAGTTGTACCGTTTTCGAATTGCATGACGTTTTTCGAAAAAAATGACATTTGCAGTGTCTTCGGTGTTTGGAAATACCTCAAGAAATACGAAAGTTAGAAAGATGCGGTTTTCGGTTTTCGCTTAACCATGAAACAGCACACGTTTTTTATTTTAAAATTGTTGCGTTTAAATTACAGCATTATTAAATAGGGATCTGTAATTTTCGAACTCTAAAATCATAGATAACTTGATTTTTTTAAATTGAACGGTATAACAATTTTTACATAAATGGATGTAAAATTGAATTTTCTTTCGATTTTATACGGGTTTAATTGTGTCTATCTCCAACGGTTTTGGAGACATTCGCGATTTTTCAGTTTCTCACGGTAGATACTTATTGCGAAGCGCCGCCGTCGGCCACCTTCCCTTCGCATTTCACCAGGCTTGGGACAAGCAGCAATACAGTACTGGCATGCTTAGAAAATGGCCAACAGAACACAATAGGACCATTTGAATCAAACAAAATTGTCTAAAAGACACTTGAGATGTTTAAAGCGGCATCTTTAAAGTCAACGTAAGCTTGAAAAACAAACTAGGTATCTAACCGTTATTAGTGTTCCAAGTGTCAGAACTGACATTCAGAGTACTGTTTGGAAACATGATATTTAAAGATGTTGCTTTTTCAAGAAGAATTAGTAGATATGGTTTTCGTTCTCGGTGAATGTTACAGAAACGCTTTGTTAGCGTCAAGAGTTCACGCACAGTATTACCCATGTAGAAAGCATCAAGATAGGAGGGCATTTCTGCCGCTACTGGGTAGATTTGTAAGTACTGGATCCGTAGCACATATACAACGGAACCGCAATAACTCCGTACTTACGGATGAAAATCAGTTACAAGGTGCGATTTCTTCTCATGGGGTTTCATTAAAAATAAGCTTTATGAGACGCCACCAACAACCCCTGATGATATGCGCCATCGTATTTTAAGAGCGTTTCAAGAAGTCACACCAAAAATACTCAGAAATGCTCAAAACTGTTTGCAAAAGCGATTTCGATTATGTAGTGCCCAAAACGCACAGCATTTTGAACATTTAATATAATAGTGTTGTACAAATTCTCTGTACAATGACAACATTAGCGTTTAAAGTGTAGCCTGTTGCGAGCAAGACGCTCGAAGTGTACATACGCCATATATTGAATAGAGTAATGTAGTTTGAAAAATGTATTATTGATGCTGCTTTATTGATATTCCAGTAATGTTATGTTTTCTTTTATCTTTGCTATGTTTGCTTGTTTCTAGTGGTCCTATTGTGTTCTGTTGGTCACTTTCTAAGCATGCCATAATACTGGCATGCTTAGAAATACTGGCATGCTGCCAGTTCCAAGCCTGGTGAAATGCGAGGGGAAGGTGGCCAGCGGCGGCGCTTCGCAATACGTATCTATCGTGAGAAACTGAAAGATTGCGAATATCTCCAAAACCGTTGGAGGTAGACACAATGATATCCGTATAAAATCATAAGAAAATTAAATTTTATATCCATTTATGTAAAAATTTCTATACCGTTCAATTTAAAAAAATCAAGTTATCCATGATTTGAGAGTTCGAAAATTACAGATCCCTATTTAATAACGCTGTAATTTAAACGCAACAATTTTAAAATAAAAGACGTGCGCTGTTTCATGGTTAAGCGAAAACCGCATCTTTCTAACTTTCGTATTTCCTGAGGTATTTCCAAACACCGAAGACACTGCAAATGTCATTTTTTTCGAAAAACGTCATGCAATTCGAAAACGGTACAACTTAGCCTTAATGTATCCCTAACGTATTGTTATTTAAATTTAACAAGGAATCCAAAAGTGCAATAACATACAGGCTGTTCCATTTATAATAATAAAGTTAGTATCTGCTTCCGGTACAACCGGAAGTCCGCCATTTCTGAAACTAATTTTAGCATGTGTAGAATATGATTCGAGGCAACATTTATTTGAAATATTTTTTCAAGAAGACAATAATAAGTCGGCTAGGGACCGTTGCATCTTAGGCTGGACACCCGGTATATGTGTGTGTGTTAATGCTGTAGTATTCTTTTCTCTGTCCTAATTGTGTGTCTAGTCATTTGATGGTACACCAATAGTTGCAATGGTTGGTGCCAGATGCCAATAAAAGTGATTCATCATTATTAACATACGGATCAATAAAGGGATGCATATTGTCATGTTTGTGCTATTTTCAAGAGGCGTAATAAATAGATGTTGACTCCTCCATATCGGAGAACCTGTCACCATAATCCTTTGGCGGATGCTGCAGCCATTAGGTATGTTTGTCTACTGTGCGGAACATATTCAGTTTTAAAAAAAAGTGCAAGTTAATACTGTTTACGCAAACTTCTATTAAAAAGAACCCGAACTTAACAAATTGCATATTGTCTGAAGATGTATGTTCGTGCAACTGCGACTGTTTTTCATGTGTGTAGCACCTACAAAATGCGAAGAGCATAAACTGTAAACTGTAGAATTGTTAATTCGGCTCCAATTTAGGCTAAATCTGTCCATAAACTATGAATCATCATTTATTTAATAACCATGATTTCATGCTGATATATTTTTCTTATTTGAATAAATATCTAAGCTTTAATAAATAATGTGTCATTGATTTCGATAGACACCAGTGGTAATATTTACTTTTTGTTGCAAAAGTATTATTAAAATACTTTAGAAACCTTTGTAATATTGTTAATTGGAATGCACTCATTTTCCTCGTAGTATTTTTTCCTATATCTAATTTTAGATCAAGTGAGTTAGAAAAGCAGTGCGTTAAAATTTAGTTACTAATAATAAAAGAAATAAAATAGAAAAAGCAGCGAAATTTCATATAAATCTCAATATTTTCGTGCCTTTTACAACGATTTCTTGACTGGCGCGGTAACAATTGCTTCAAATTAAATTTAACAACGCCTATTTCTCGGTGAAAAATAAATCCAATTCATGGGATATGACGCGGTTCGTGGTCCGCTATTGCCAAATTTTCAACTATCTGTATGCGTATGTATTGGTGAATATCATTAGCTACTATACCGAACGATATCGATCTCATACGTGCTTCATAGTTCATTAATTACACCTTTGATATAACACAGGCACAACAAAGAAATACCATGAATGTATGTCGCCACTAGTAGAGGTCATTTTTATAGGCCTATATATTGAAATGGAGGCGTGAGTGGTCCGAATCCCGGCTGCCGAGTTGATTAGCTGATGTCGTTCCCTCTCAAATTAATTTGCTGTGTTATTTTTTGCAAATTGATATTCAGGCTATCTGCATGTTAGAGATGCGAGAACAAATGTTTGTTTGTTTTTTTCTTCAAATAATTGAAATATGCTATTCCTTTTGTATGTTTTCTTAAAATAACGGGGCAAGATAACGAAAATGATATTTAGCTGAGGTAAACAGACAAATATACATCATCTTGCTTTGCGGTTAACCTAGAACCTTTCCTCCCAAGAAATGGAATCAAGTCTTAAAACTGGCATGTTTACTTAATATATTTTATTTATCTAAATATGTAAAGGTAAGCAAGAAAATATGAAGAACAATTAATTCTTGACCTTGTACTTCTCTGGAAATATTTATTAAAAATGCACGAAATCAGTTAAACACGTTATAAGTAGTTGCTACAAACAATAAAACAGGTTGTGACAAACTACCTGTGAATGTTAGCACTATTGCTATTCAATTGTGTGGATAGATAAGATTCTTCATCTTGGCTTTCGTTAACATATCCCAAGTTGTCCTATATGTATTGTAATCTTATAAAACTAAAAATTGTTTTCTTATTGAAAGATGATTTTCACGTTATACAATTAGGCTCATTTAGAAACTCTTTCGATAGTTTAAAAGTGGTAAATTACAAATAACAACCCGTTCGAAAATAACTGAATAAAAGCAATAACCACAAGATTTTACGATTGCGCGTCCATCAAATTCGAAGCAAGTATTTTCATTCCATTAACAAAATTCTTGAACATATCAGTCAAATCGTATAATTTATGCGATACAACAAACATGACACGCATTTAATAATTTCTGGACGTTGTTGTTGTTCAATATTACAATATTATCCCTGGGGTTATTACTATGGAATTTACTTATGAAGATAATATCGTATTTTATGATTTACATCTCTAAAAACGTAAAAGTTATATGAGGTTTACATATTATGTAAATATTTTCATTTCAAATTACATTTGAAATCTCCTAGTTGAAATGAAAATTTATAATGCGAAGCTGCGGTAGCAAGTTTAGATTATTTTATCCTTTTGTAGGATGATTAAGGGTACCGCTAAAACACTTCCTTTCTTGCACTTATACTTTACTTTATTATCTACAAATTAAATATGGAATTACATAAGTATTTACAGCGTTGAATACTATGGGTATAATAGATGCTAACTGTATGAGAACTGTGTAGTGAATGAAATAGAAAAATATCTATGTTCTGTGTAAAGGGTATGTTAATACATCGGTTGCAACATGTACCGAAACCCATTCCTGCGGGGCGCCACTTCCTAATACTTTAATTGCATGTGTTTTTTGAAGGATCGTTGAAGAATAGTTTACGACACAGGCTACAGTATTGCTTCTTCTTTGAAATGAACATACTTTCTTTGTGTTATAAATTAACGGAACGGACTCGAACAATGCGTATAAAGAATCATATACAGATCCATGCACAATCTTATCTTTCAGTATATGTAACCTTACAAATGTGACGTCGAAGTATCTCTTCATCATTTCTGCTAATAACTGATACTATATATCTTAGCGAATGGTATTGTACCTCTTTAAAATTAATCACACAAACAAACGACTGCGGGACGGGAAGCGTCGAGTCTTTTTACAAGTAAGAGGCAAGAAGAAAAAAAAGGAATATACAGGGTGTACCGACGATCCCAAACCAATCACACAAACAAAAGACTGCGGGACGCGAGTCAAGTGAGAGGCAAGAAGAAAAAGAAAAAGGAATATACAGGGTGTATCGACGATCCTAAACCAGTCATAGGTGTAGACGGGAGTTAGCGGAGAGTGGTGCGGTTTAACTGGTCTGCCGAGTTGGGACATAAGTGGTGCGTCCTAGGTGGAGCGCAGACTTTCTACTTTCTGCTGAGTTGGGGCGTAAGCGGTCATCGAACGACTAATTAATACGCCGGGTGAACGGGCCCGAATATCTAGTTGGTATGTACTATAGGGCAATCGCTGAATCCATATGACGTTGGAATATAGAAAAAGGAATATACCTATATCAGCTGTGTCGAGGCGTAAATGGTGCGTTCCAGGTGAAACGCGGACTTTCTGCTTTCTGCAGAGTTGGGGCGGTAAGCGGTCATCGAACGACTATTTAATAGGCAGCGTGAACGGGCCCAAATATCTAGTTATTTCTGCTAATAACTGATACTATATATCTTAGCGAAAGGTATTGTAACACTTTATTGCACATTAAGCAACCTGATTTACTTTGCAAATTGCGTAAAATTCAAATGTGAAATATTTACAACTCAAATAGCGCACAGTTTTATATCTTTTTTCTTTAATATGCCTCTATATGTTGTGGTGGCCAAATGTTATGATTTTAATGCCCTCTCTATATTTTAATTTATTTTCAGTTTTGAAAAACTCTTTGATGTAAGTTTATTTTATATTAAAATAGGAACTGACGTTTTTTTTGCGCGAAACCTTTTATTCATACATATCATTACTGTTCACGACTCTTCCCGTCCTATAAAATGTGAAGAGCTTTTTCCAGGCTTAAGCCTAATTGATTTTTCATAGACTAATCGTGAAGAAGATCAAATAGTTTTGCGACACCTAAATTTGTATCATCAACTAAAAATGAGATTTTTCTTAAAAGCATTGCTCCTTTGTTATAATTTCAAAGGAAAAAGGCAGCTAATTTGGACGAGGGTAGTGTCATTATCAAGCGAATACTTTTAAAACCAACAAAATCGCATTTAAAGTTGCGGGCAGTAACAATTTTCTAAACATATATGTACTCAAATATTAAAATATACGAACCGTTAAAATTTTAGGACTAATTTGTGTAAAAGTGTAAATTTTATGTAATTTTTATGTAGAGTGTTAATTTTACTTGCTACATCTTACGTACATTTTCCTATGTTTCTGATATATAATCATGTAAAGTTTGCATATAGTAATGCCGAACAAAGGACTATAGTTATTACTGTTGTTGTTCTTATCAATAGTGGAACTTTTTCTCATAGCTATGGCTCGTAAGATATGTATGTTGTTCTGCTGCTTCCGCTACAGAAACTCTATATAATGTAGTGCATGTCAACATATTTATAAAACTTCTTCTGCTCCTATTGTATCCACTACCTCGGTAGTGAAAGGATTTCTAGGGGAAGGCTACATCCCAGAAAACCCCTTTCATATTCGCTGTATTCGTAAATAACTACACATGCAATTATACCAGGAAGTTTTTGTACTTATTATTACTTCCAACAGTAGATCCAACCTTTAAAATCGTTGTATATTTTAAATATCTCGTTAAGGAATAAATAAAGTAAGCCTTAAATGAGCAGTTTTATTGATTAATACCACTTCCTTGCTTTTTCAATATAATTGGTTATTCCTTTTTCATTCACATACCTTAGTACTGCTGGGATCCGTTTAGTTTTTAGTCAGTATTCCCCAATTCAACTTATTCTTTGAGTCTGTGCGATATCTTTAGTCTCTTATCGAATACTTACCTCCATGTGCCACATCTTCCTTAAAACTTGACAATGATGTTCATAAGCATGCTCCTGCATATTTCACTTATAAAGGAGCTAAACATGCATAAAGCTGTCACCTACTATTAAACTCTGTTGAAAACCTCTACTACGAAATAACTTCCAAATTATAGGAATTGAACAATTATTTATTTAAACAAACACAAACTATACAGTTTACAAAATGTATGTATATGCACAAAAGAAAATTGCAACACGTATAGCAAGCGTTGCCATGCACTGTTTTTCCGCCCTCATTCTTCGTCCGAGCATACGAGATGGTGCACTCTTCTCGAACTAACGGTATCGAAGGCGTCGTTGGTTTGGTCGTTTGGTCCTTCCTACATGTTGTACTGCCGGTATACCTCCATCCTTATGTTGCTTTTAAATTTAACGTGTTTTAGTGTCGTTGTCTTTTTTGGTAATTTATTGTATGTTTTGATCGCATCAGGTGTTGGAAATTTTTCATATTTGTAACTTGTGTTTTTTCTGTTCTTAGGTGTGAATGTCTTCGTGTTTGTGTGTGTGTATTTCTGTATTAGGTGTGAATTTGCAATCAGTTTTCATTAATTTATTGTAGATTTTGTGTATTGTAAGGAGATTTCTGAATGTTATTCATTGTTGTAAATTTAGTTCTTGCGTCTACTCGTAAACGTCCTTTGATGGTGTCCATTTGTTCATGTTGTACAGTGTCTTTAGTATCTTGTTCTGCTGTCTTTGTAGTTTATTTAAATTTTGTTTAGTTATATGGTTCCATATGTGTATTAGATAGCTTGGACGTAAATGTGCTGTGATACACAGACTTCTTCAGATATTCTGGTGCTATGTCTTTAATTTTCTGCATTCCTGCTATAATCATGGTGTTTCTTTTTATCAATTTTTTTAAGTGAGTATCCCATTTTAGGTCATTTTGTATGGTTAATCCTAGATATTTTATTTGGCAGGTTTATAGCATTTCTATCAACGCATTTCCAAAATTTAAGCACAGCAAAGGAGTTTGAAAGAATTCCAACTGAATATATATAACGGCACGCCATTTGTCTTATTTCCACCTACATTTTCATAAAATACTACGCTTAGAAAATTTAAATATCTTCGACATTTCACCACCAGTTGACCGAACACACCACCTCTTCAAAACTTTTTAACTTCCCACAACTTCGTGTGAAAGTTTTCTGCTTGAATACTCCTTTTATTACTAGCAGTCGTTGTCCGGCTTTCAACCCTAGAAATTCCATTAAGAAAAACACGTTAGCCTTGCTACCATCCTTTCCCGATTCTATTGACGCAGAGCGGTTAGAGACCTCAGATTTTCATTTTTATTTAAAATTGAAATCTGTTGAGTATTTACCAGAATTAATGGTACCGCGGTTTGCAATCACATATATTTTGTAATATTGGCGAAATAGATTTCACGTATCGCAACACAATATGTAGTAAGAAATTTAATATATTAATATAATTGCAACTTTTAGCTTTCATAAGTCCACTCTTATAATTGATAAAATTTACACTGTAGTAATCAGATTACACAAAGATAAAGATGCTTTAAAACAAAGAAACGTTTCTTTGGAAAGAATAATTATTTCAGCCGACCCATATTTCTTTCAATTGAGAATAATATTATTTCAAATAAAGAAACGTGTATTAGATGCAAGAAATATGTATTAACTCAAAGAAATGGATCTTTGAAATGGCGGCAAAGACCTAATTCTTTGTTTTAAAGAACCCTTTTCCTCTGTGTAGTTAAATCTACTTTTACACTGAGAAAAATAGATAGTAACAATAGGGACAACTAACTTTATAGTTGGTTGTATTATAATTATATTAGAGCGTACCATCTTCCTAATAAACAGTAATACATGGATGAATACTGGGTACTAGATAACGTATTGTTGTCCTTGAGTTAATATCATTCATTATATTTATAATACGTGGTAACATCTTTTTTTCTCCGTGTAGAATTCGTTAATTTCCAATTTCTTTACTCAATAATTTAAACGGTTACATTAACTGGATCATAAGTAATATATAATAACAGATATTTAACAAAGAAAAAAACAGTTTTATCAATTTTACTATAAAGTATCTCAATGTTAAAAGTAAATAAGCTACTATAAGCACTGTACTAAGTTGTAATAAAATTGGCAAAACTTCGAATATCGCACACAATTCTTCTATTTAAAATTTTATAAAAAATCTGGTAAATGCCCTAAGTAAAGTTTCTATTCGCATGCAATATAAGAAACTATCATTTAAACTTACATCAACTTCGAATACAAATATAAATCAACTAGTATACTTATGCGTGAGCGATTTATGAATGCAATGAGGAATTGCACAACTTTTTTTTATGTCACAGAATGATAGAGAATGTTGTAATATATAGCCATTCATTAAACCGTCTTTTAAATTGTTTCTCATTAAGGCATAATTAATTTTTTAAAGTGCTCTGACGTCACAAGTTCTTTCATTCATAAATTCTTAGTCGGCATGATTTGGCAATGGAGCGATAGTCATCGTAGTTCGCATCATCATCGCAGATAAGTAATATTAAGTTCGCTGTTCACTGTTCACATGCTTTGCGCGTACAGATGGCGTAAACGTATTATTACGATATTCTGTGTTTATTTTATGCGGTTTGGAGGTTATA
The DNA here is from genome assembly GCA_949128085.1 of Cetonia aurata. Taxonomy (NCBI): domain Eukaryota; kingdom Metazoa; phylum Arthropoda; class Insecta; order Coleoptera; family Scarabaeidae; genus Cetonia; species Cetonia aurata. The sequence continues at coordinate 40,593,093 of OX421884.1, forward strand.
ATCTTTCAGAATTCGTTCTTTTACGATAAATTGGAGAACTTTAAACGCAAACTAAAACAAGATGCAGAAATAATGTCGAATCTCAAATTCCTTTGTGACCATAACCTGCATAGCACCTTAATAATATCGTATTTCGCAGCCGGTAAATGACTACAATCTGTGATTATTACGGGGGAGTAATTTCTATGTTGCCATATATTCTCGTTCATTCATAAAATTTTACTACGTACCTGTGACGTATAAAGATCTTAAAAAAATTATATTTCAGGAACTACTTTACAGAAAACCGTCAAAATTTCAGTGTAAATATATATTTAGGTCATGTACAAAATAACATTATTTTAACAAGAATTTAAAAAAAGTGCAATTCCTCATTGTACAGATCTCTAGTGGATGGACATGTAGCGCCCAACCCAGACCTTCGCCATGTGACCATGGGTTGTTATGTTTAATAGCAGCTACTGAAAACGAGTTCTTAGTTTGGTAACACATCAATAGATGGCGACTGAGATCATGACGCGCGCGTCGTGGGTAAGATTTAGCGTATGTATAGCACAGACCTGATAGACTGCCAATGAACCGTATGCGCATCGCTACGGCGCACCATCAAAAATCGACAGGACATCTTGGAATACAGGCGTCATTACTTGCGTCACGATTCATGTAGCGTCATGCTTACGTTAGTTTTCTATAGGAAGTTTTTGTGTTAAGCCACGTTAAGTTTTTTGCAAGTTGACAAGTCTTACTGGTATTACCTAACCTTGTAGAGCGATTGTTTTATTTACTCTCTTTGTGTTATTATTTCCCGGACTATTTCTTAATATTATAAATTATTCACCGAATATTTTTGATTTATATGTAAGTATGCATATTATAGCATTAATAATTGGGCTTATGTGATAATTAATCCAGGTAGTTTTTCCTGAAAAAAGTGATGCCATCGTGTCGTGTAAAATCCTGCTAAAGCAATAGTTACAAAGATGACGGAAAACTAACTTTTCATATGTAAGTTGCAGAATAATGCCATAGCTTAAAAATATTCTGAAATTGTGATAATACTTAGTGTGTCTATGTGAAATAATATTTTTGTAGATTGCCCAAATATTCTTGTGTGGATTACTGTTACAGGGACTACCATAAATCCCAGCAAAAGTAAGCGGCATATGTTTGTTCATTACATTTCCTCGGAAAGGATTCTTATAGAGCGCGACAGATTGTGCGAATTAAAGAGGGAGTTATTCCAACATTGAATTCGGACAAAGAAAATCTAAAAAAGTATATTTTTATTTAGAATCACTTGATATTCCTGAAAATAAAGGGTAGAGGTAAATAAATGATGTATAACATATATATTTCTTTAAATTTTCTGCACTATTTCTTAGGTAAATCTAATCTGCCCATCAAAGGAGGTACGATATATTTGCCAGTTCACCGAAAAACCAATTCGGAAAGTAATGGTCTTGACAGGAAACAAGATTCCACAAGAAGAAAACTTCCTAACGACTTTTGTTTATTTACTATCAAGTCATGTTCCCCAAAATATTTTTTCTAGTTTATCCCATCATTTGTTAGATATGTCACCTCTGGAAGAAACTCGTGTTTCAATTTTAAGTAAAACCATAATATCGTCTTGTAGCAAAATTAGATTTCATAATTTAGCGAAGAAGTTTACAGAAAAAATACAAGGTAGGTAAATCAATAAGGAAGGAATTAAGTAAACTAATATTATTTAATCATCAATAAATTATACAACAACTACCGCAGTATATTATTTACTCCTAAAGACAACATACAATGTTGGATTGTTATGACAAGTCGTGAAGATCTTATGAAACTTGTATTAGATTTTTCCTACGTATTTTTATATGGCGTTGAAAGAAATTTTTTCTTTTCTCTTATTAAACCTGACAACGAATGAAGTATATGTTACCAGTTAATCGTAAGTTTAGAAACTGTTTATAGGTCTAAGTTGTCCACAACTTTAATAAAAAAAACAATGCCATATAAAATACATAGGATAAAATCTAACATATGCTACCAATTATCATTACAAATTGCAAGTGCTATTAAAATTTATTGATATCCTTAACTTTATTTATTTGAATATTCGCCATGCTACCGACGTCAGTGATGACGCCTGTATTCCAATATGGCGCATTTCAATTGATGGCAGTTTTGAGTTCAATATCAGCACTCTATCATCTCTATGATGTACTTATAGGCAATTTATGGCATTTGTCATTTATCGTTTGCGTTGGCGTGTTGTTTTTGTTTGCGTTTGGTGTATTTCGAGATCTTTTCTCAAATTCTACAATCTCTCTTTGTAAAGACAAATTTTATTCGAACGTCATTTATACCTGCAAATCTTTTTACCACACACACTTTTGTGAGAAGATTTAAAAACAGCATATTACACTTCAAAGTATGCAGAACACAAACTCCAACTTCTTCAAATAGTGTAAGCGGTAAATAGATTCTTTACCTTCGTCATCGGGGAGTCTACGTTGCGTGCAGTTTCCCATATACGTAATATGGGAACCGCAATCAACGTATATTCACTGATCATTAAAAGTTTAAACTTTAGTATGCTCTAGTATACCGTTTAAGAAGCCCGCGGTTCATCATAAGCTTTGATAAACATAACAGAATAAAGACTTTCTGTGAGCTAGAATTATGTGAATTTCTGAAATCGCCTGGTGTCACTGAGCGAAAAGTTGGCCCTTGAGAATTAGATGGTTTTTGATAGAAGGCATGCAAATGAAGCAGGTGCTTGCGGTCACCCGTATTTACATTACTCTTTAAATTCAGGACATGAATAATATTGCGTCGCAACTTTATGAGCTGTACTCTATGACGAAACTACCATCAAACTTTCAGCAAAGTTGCCAAACTATTATGAAGTCGTTCTTCATGTCGTAATAAACACATGCATATATTTATGTACACGTCAAATATTAAGATTACAAAAAACGACGAAAGTTATAAAGATCAGATGTAACGCTATATATCTAGTCTTATTTGATGTACCCTCTGAACATGCTAGTATTAACTTTTAGTAATTATTATCCAATTACACAGCCAGTAAGGAAACCTAAGCTTCGAAATATTAATATATTTAGCCTGTCTGTTCCACAAGCTTCACTAATATTAAACATTCAAATATATCATTTTATTTCTTTCTTAATTTTATTTCCAGTAAGCTATTTAGCACGACAGAGAATAGAAAGAGATGGATAGCTAGATAGTTTATTGTCCAACAAATACAAGTGATCTACTAACAGGATACAATTGTAAATAGACATATGTAAGGTATTGAACAACAACAGGAAGGACTATGAAAGAAATGTGGATAGATCTCTAAGCACAATCTTAACAGCGCAGGTAAGTTACTAGAATGAATATCTCATTACAGAAGGATTACTAATACTATTATAATTTGAGTACATCCTGTTAACAGGTGGCCTTAATAGTTAGTTGTAGCAGAATGGCAGTAAAATACATTAGACTGACTGCAATTATAGCGAGAAACTAAAAGAATAATTTGTATTATAAACCAGGGACACCCAATTTGTTGTTCCATAGATTGTACAAAAATGCAATTTCAACCTGCCCACCGCGCAAATTCAAGAAATCCACGATCCAATAACACTGGATATACACTCAACTTTTTAAATATAAATATTTTAAACACCGACGCCGAACTTGCTTCAAGGGACACACTTAGTACCAATAGAAAGGAGACAATGTCAGCCATATCTAATTTAGATGGTACAAACACAAAATGCAGATATAACCGCTTCCTAAACCCTAACATATGTAACGCAAAATTGCACACATTGAAGATATGCTTAATAAATGTCAATTTTGTGTCAAACATAATTCCCAAGTCTTTCACAGAGTTGCTTCGAGGCAATACAGAGGCGCTAAATCGTTAGTCATAAATAATTGATGTAATTTTACCATCACAGGTCACCACCTTACATTTATCTACATTGGCACTGAGTTTCTTGGCGTTACACCAAATGGGAAGCACATTAAAACAGTGCGTACTACCGCATATATTTTCAAGTCGTCAACAAATAATAGCTTAGAGCTAACCATCGCACAATCATTGATGAAAATGATAAAGAACTGGTCCCAAGTTGCTGCCTTGTGGAACTCCAGATGTTGGTGAGAAATAATATGACTCATAACTCGAGCAAGCCGCCTAACAGTTTCTCTCAGACAAATATGTCCTAAAATGATAATTACAAACTAGGAGTAAGGAATTACTCCCGGCATGAAATCAGGCATTATTCTGATAGTTTTCAATATAAAAGAAAAGAAGCAAGTGCTGAGAGTAAGAATGAAGAGAGAAGAGACTCCTACAATTTTTAACTATAAATTGTGAAACTATACTTTATTGTTTTAACAGTATTTATAATTGAGGTTGAGTAGTAGTAGTGTTTATAATATCAGATTCAGATATAGATTCAAGAGTAATAATATTGACAAAATGTAATGAGAGGATGGATCATCTGTTAGCAGATTCATCACTGGAGCAGCATTTGGTCCCAGATACACTGATTAAAAGAAGTTTCTAAAGGAATTTATAATCATTGAGGGATCGTCAATATAATTCAATCACTGTTTACAACTTTAGAAATGCTAGCCATCACTACTTCTTCTAGAATGAGCATATTGCTCAAATCGACTGGGATCAGATGCAAATAAACTTTCAGTATTATGTAAGCCGGCAAGCATGACTCAATTAATAGGAAAAAAGCGATTCCAAGCGATGAGACAGTTGCAGATCCCGGAAAAATTGAGGAAATTTGTGCAAATGACTCTTAGGAGAATGGAAAATAAAGTAATAATCGATAGAGCGGTGTCGGAGGGATTTAGCGTGAAGAAAGGACTGAGGCACGGTGACCCGCTGTCAACTATCTTCTTCAATTTGATACAGGAAGTAATTTAAGGGAAAACGGCATAAATACGAAGGGACTAGTGTATGGCAGCAGGCACCAATGTCTGGCTTATGCTGACGATGTTGTGCTGTTGGCGAGATCCAAAGGGGAAGTAGTAAGAGCCTTCAAGTTACTGGAAAGAAAAGCGAAAGAATATGGTCTAACAATCAATGAGAATAAAACGAAATACATAATCATGAAGGATACCATCAAGGGACAGACCGCAGATCTGGTCATCAACTGTGGAGACAGAGTGTATAACATAGAGAAGATAGGATAGACTGAATAAGTGGGAGTGACGGTGACATGTAAAGTAGACGAAGAAAAGGAATAGAGAAACAGTTAGCTAAAGGAAGTAAAGCAACAGGAATGTTTTTAAGGATGCTGACGGCAAGGAACATGTCAAGAGTAGCAAAACTCAGAGTGTACCAGACTGTTCTAAGGCCTAGAGTTACCTATGCGTGCAAGACATGGACGCTTACAAAGAAAGAGGAGATGAAGCTAGAGATGTGCGAAAAGTTTTGAAAAGGATTTTTGGAGAGGTTAGACTTGGAGATGAATATAGAAGAAGAACAAATAAGGAAATAGAGGAGCTGTACAAGGAACCCGGCATTGTTCAGGTAGTGAAAGTGCAGAGGCCTAGATGGTTGGGACACATAGCGCGGATGCCTGATCAAAGATTGGTTAAACGTGTGTTGATGGAAGGAGTGGGAGGAAAGAGAAGAAGAGGCCAACCAATAAAACAATGGCTGGGCGAAGTGAAAAAGGATCTGAGAGAGGTAGGAGTCAGGGACTGGAAGGAGGAGGCCTTGGATCGAAGAAAGTGGAAAGGAAGAGTGAAAGACCTCGCAGCCAGGGGCCACAGCGGCCTGTAGAGCTTCCATATATATTATGTAATTATTAGATAAAATAATTGTTCGTGGCAGTATTTTGTTTGTCGTACCTCAGTGAATCAAATGTATCAAAGCAACAAAGAAGTTGAAGGAATCTTTACTATTTTTATGCAGTGGTGTGCATAAAAATATTATTAGAAATAATTTAAACAAGGTAGAAATTTGGCATGCAACTCAATCCTACATTTTTGCGTGAAATTAAATTTAGTAAAGGAAGTCAAAAAAAAACGTTGATGTAATGCGTAATATTATTTCATTGATAGTTTAGATTACATTGATAAGGCAAGTAATGCATTCGTATCTGTCTGTGTCTCAATCTCATAAGCTCTGCACATGCACGAACTGTAGCATTTATTTCCACATCGTTCCTAAATGAAATAGCAGCTATAAATTTTAATATGAGTGTTATATAAATTGTGATGCGTGTTTTGAAATCTAAAATATTTTTTTCATTTTAATTCCAAATATAATAATAATATTTAATTTATATATTTATCAGAAATTTTAAATATATAATCAAATGTATTGTTTTTAAATATTTGTGTTAATTCAGAGATAAGCTTATGTAATTATCTGACACCATAAATTTCTGGTGCAGGATAATAATTTGTTAATTAAAGACTCAAAGCAATGGAAGCATTTGCTTTTCGAAGAAAGGTAGTTATTTGAGGGTTGTCATTGAAGGTCTCCCTCCTTAATTTCCTTTACGTTTTCGTAACTTCTGTACGATTGCTTTATTGTACTGTTCGTTTGTAAATGTTTTCCAATTATCACGTTTGTAACCAAATGGCAAACGATTAATTTGGGCAATGTTTCAAGCCCGACAGTAATTAATTGATGCCCGTCAATTTACGGTGGCTTGCCTATTATAAATGGCAAAGATTTTTTGTTGTTCCTAAGTTAATCTCCGAAAAGGAAACGAGAGAACTGGTTTTTACATTCACGATACTTTACCAGAATGAATTACGGGATGAAGCGACCATTATACTTCAATTTATCAATTCTATCACTTATGACTTAGAGCAGCCGGTAGACACATTAAATACATAATCTCATTAATTTATGAAAACAGTTACCTAAATCCATATTTGTTGTCTTTAAAGTTAAACGTTGTTAAATGACAGCGTTAGAAAGTGGGTGTAGATTTTATAATGTACGTTGTAATGCCAAATGTATCCTTTTTACTAACATTCTCTTTATCTATTATTAACCTACTTCTATGAAGTTCTTGAAACACCCATTTGTTAGTGCAAAAACACATCAAAAATAAAACTTTAAATTTTTATCAACGTCATACATTATTCCAAACCTACTTTTAAGCATGCAATACAAAGATATGCTCTTTTAATTTGGTTTGTTCAAATAGAGACACGGATGGCTTGTGTCTTCACCAAGAAGGATTAAATTACAAATAAATGAACAACATTATTTTGGCACCTTTCATTAATATGCCAATCCAAATTTGAAAACTTAAAGAGAAATAGTTATTTGAAAAATGCTACGATTTCTTTCCGGTTCTGGTGCAGTGCTGATGGCATTTACTGCTTACTCTTTATTGCCTTGCTTATGATCGAGTACTTCTTGCTTTTATATACTATATTACTTGTGCGTTGCTCCTTGTAAGCCGAAAGAGGAGATTCGCCCTAAATTCGTTTGGCGGCGCTGATCGTCAGTCGTCAAATGGTGAATAACAACGTCGTGGCGGTTTAAACAGTGTTGTCTCTTATTCACGCCATTATAAGTTTTGACCCCAAAGTGATAGCTATGAGTCTAAGTGCGGAGTTCAGAGTTCTAGACGAATTACGCAACGAAAAAGTGTAAGTTTATAAGGCAAACGTTCGAATATACAGGATGTTTTGAAACATCGTTTAAAGATTTTAAGGGCATGTAGTACGATCGAAAATAAGGTTAAAAGTCAAAATAAACATATGTCCACGATGTTCGATCGCACTACATGCCCTTAAAATCTTTAAACGATGTTTCAAAACACCCTGTATATAGGAAAGAAAAGGGAAGTTTCAAAACATGTACAGTCGTGAGCATAATACACGTGCAATGACAAACAATAAAACATTCGCGAGAAATCTAAATACGGAAACCTATGGCTTTGTTTCGGTCAACAACATAAAACGGCAATCTATATACGGGAGTCGACAGAAAAGTACGCGGACGCTTTTCACGGGCCATGACAGTCACATATCGATGACGGCGCTGAACTCCGCAGTACGGGAATGACTCTGTAAATAAAACCCTGGGAGCGTCAGAAACTGTGCCTAATCAACGGCCAGAGCGAAGAAAATCGGTGAAATGCGTTGTTATGCCAGTAAGCCTTGCCGGCGCTTCAATCAGACCGGGAATAAAAAGCTTGACGTGTAGTAGAAGCTTTGCCGGTACATCAGTAAAAGCGGATGGGAAAAATGTCTGTTATGCCAGTGAGCTTTGCCAACACTACAATGAGACCGGGAATAAGACACTCGACGTCTATCAGAAGCTTTGCCGAACAGCCGCAGCGGACTAGGAGGTACTCGGGAACTCTCACTGTCTGTGCTAAGCGCGCGGTTTAAATACATCCTCCCCCTCCCCCCCCCCCCCCCCATGCGGTCGCGATGGTGGGAGTTTAGCGTGCGTGAATTAGCCGCTTAGCATACATCTGAATGTTGCAATTGTTAACACTTTTAGACAGATGACTGGTGTAAATGATAAAAAAAAGGGAGGCCCAAGAATTGACCTCTGAGAACCCCTCCAACAGCAGATAATGGAGACGAATCTTTATCAGGCGAACTCACAATTTGAGATGCATGGTCGATATGCACATAAGATTGCATTATAGAGATAAATGAAGGTCCAATATAACGTAGTACAAACAGCAAAATATTATGGCATACAATATCGAATGCTTTAGTAAAAAAATACACATATTATTCCGATATCTAGCACGAATGATATCATCCGTTACATTTAAAAGTACTGTAGCACAATCATACCCTGGGCGAAACCCCGACTGACATTCAGGAATCAATTTACTGTTATCCAAATACTCTCGCAATTGTTCATTAATTATTTTTTCAAAAACTTTACTAATTGTAAGTGCAGGTAATATTACCTGCATTTAGTCCTATCAGCATATGCTGATGCTTACTTGTACAATGTTGGACACAGCGATGTTATCTAATAAAGTAGCCGAAGATTCAGTAATCCTAGTAGGTGCATTAACTTGAGTCATGTTAAAAACCTTAGAAATTGATGTTAACGTACTAACATCCGTATGAGCCATGACTCGCTACTTTCCGAAACATATAATTGTATTGATATGATCTGATGGACTGTTTTATTTTTAATTTTGTTTTAATTGGGAAAAAAAGAAATATATTCTTTTCAAGTTCTTACTTTTGTATCTCTTATGTACAATCCGCCTGTATTTAATCTTAATCTAAGCGTACAATTCTCGATATCTTCAAACAAATAAAATGATGCTGTGGTAAAATTTCACAATTATTTCAACTAAATATAATTGCGATAAGGAAAAAGAAAGGACAGACATTCTGGAAATGGAACTTTGGCATTGTTTCCTTGGAAGAATGTGGTGAGCGAATCTGATGTGAATGTGTAAGCCTTTTTGTAGTGCAAATATGAACCTTATTCAGAAAAAACAAAAAATATAACTAAACAAAGAAAATGCCATATAATTATATCAAGGGTTATTGAAACCGCTTCTGCAGAATTGCAAACCCCTGTTTGTAAGCCTTGTCGTACAGCTACTATGATAAGTTATTAGGCTACCTTCATCCGTTCTACCGTAATCGTTAATCCTAATGCGAGGCATTTCTCCTAACGGGTATTACAACGCCTCCCTATTTGATTGGTCAATCTTTCCTTCTTCTATTCTTTTTCATATCTTTTTTTTTCTCAGACCCTTTCATAACCGTGCACTTAGTTCCCTTGGCTCGATAAGTTACGTAAATTCTGCCACTTGCGCCTTCAATTACTTGCATACGTAATACAAAATTCACACAACTTTCCCGCCGAAATTAACATAAAACATTATATTACATTATGCCATAGAGTTATCTAGTTGACTAATTGAACCTCGTTGGAACTAGTTTATCCTAGTTAAAACTAGATACCAACTCGACAAATCATTAGTTTAACAGGAAAACGAAAAGAGAGAGTAATCACTTTTTTAGTACTAGTAATTTTACTTTCAAATATGATGTAGTCACATTATTATATTATTATAAAGGCAAGGGGCATAATGATAGTTCTAAAAGTGTATTTACCTCCAAACTTGGCAACTTGGGGTAAAGTAGGGAAGGAAGATTTAATCTTCCGTGCAAAAACTGATAAAAGGTTTCATATGAACAGTTTAACGCATTTTCTATCGTTCCACAGAAGTTTGCAGAAGTTCTCAAATCAATAGTCAAACCATTGGCACCGACACAATCTCTGTCTCATAAACGAATATATGTAAAGCAAAAATGGTTCAAGACATAATTAAAAGAAATTGTTCAGCAAGCAAGTTGATTCATTTTGGTTATTAGTAGAGCCGAGAGCTAGATTTAAATTCCACTCAAAGACAAAATTGAACTAAATAATAAATGACTTTCATGATTTTTTTTTAAAGGCGAAAAAAGCTGCTTTCCTTACTTTGCCTCTAAGCGCCTTTATTTGGCTTAGCAGAGAAATAATGGCATACACATCGTGTTGCAATCGATCAGTACTTCTGCTGTAAACAAAACTTTTTTGCGGATATCGAGGTATGGGGATGTGATTTGCCACAATCAAATAAGGCAGTTAAGGCAAGCCATAATGTTAAGTTCTTTTTACCTTTTGGATATGATAAATATATGTTTTAATAGAAATGAAAGTCATAAACTTAAAATTAAGCTGGCCTAGTCATTGGTCCCCAGAAACGGGTGAAGCAGCGACAGGTTTGCTACTGCGCTTATGGAATGGCTAAGCAAACATGAACAAAATACATGTTGCTGAAACCACGTTTACTTACAGTTAAGAAGCAGGTATGTCTGATCTTCTCAAACAGCGCTTCAGGTACTATATCATCTAACACTTCAGTCACACTAACGGTGTTGAGATCGCGAGTGTCTAACAATATGTGAATTTTAAAGATTCCATAAATTATAACTGTGACTGCTATTAATACCACTTCTATTAGTATTATTTTACCAAATACTATTTATAAATACTAAATGGTTATTAATCTTACAAATCAATATTGTTTTTGTTTAGATCATTTCCTGTACAAGCCATTACATCTTTCACATCTAATACCTATAAATCGTTCTGCATAATAATAAATCTTTTACAGGTATAGTTTTTTCGGGAAGGGCCCTAGCCGGGTAAGTATGGATTGCCGATTTTTGGCTGAAAAGTGGGACATATATTTGACCTTCTTAGAAATGGTCAACTGAAACAATAAAAATCAAGTTTTCCTTGAAAATTTTTATGTAATGGCTGGGTTGTCCGATCGGAACATAAAAACAAAAGAAAATATGTAGTTTTTGTAGGATATAAAAAAAATAATAATTCAATTTCATCGACCACAAGCTCAATTTTATATATATATACATAAAATATATGCCTCGTGTTTCAGGCAGAGGTGTATGTACCCCTCTCATTCTTACATAATGAATGTAAAAGCGGTGACCAATTCACATCAGGTTAGATAGTCAAGCGGCACTAAAGACATTACTAAGCCGGAAAGTGTCGTCCAGACTAGTAACGGAGTGCCTCGATGAATTGGTGTGACCTTTGGACCGAAACAAGGTCTCCTTGAGTTGGATACCATCAAGGGATCGACGGCAACGAAAGGGCTGACGAACTCACAAATAGAGGGTCACAGATGAAAATTTACGGCCCAGAACCTTCTTCGGGATTACAAGGCAAATAGCCCGAAACCATATAGGCAACTGGGTCCAGACCAAACAAGAATACCGGAGAAACATACCAGCTATTATATATGGTAAAACCTTTACATGACACGGTGAAAGAACACCTGCACAAAATTGGAGTGTTTGACGGGAACTCAGAGTGTATACTTTGTGGAGTAGAACCAGAGACAGCCGATCACATACAGTGCGACTGCGAAGCACTAGATCGCAAAAGGCAAAGCTTATTTGGGAGACCGAAAAGAGACCCAGAAATATACTTGACTCACTTGGCGAGGGACCTGTAGAGGGGGCCACCATGTTAGAGTAGGTGGCTTGAATACACAGACGTGGCACAACAAGTCTGAAGGCTGCGGTGCCTTATCGGTTAACATGGATCAAACAAGTCTAGTTTATAGGAAAAGAAACTATAAGTAAGTTACTATAAACATTTTGTTAAAATTTCACAATGCAGAATTCAAAATAATTTTAAACTTGCAGGGTCGAAAAGTTTGAATAAACAGCTAGTCGATGTTAGTCATCCAAGTAAAGATGCTTATTAATCAGATGATTTGGACAACGATTTCCGATTGATAATATATAAATACATCTCTTACAGTAAGACTGTAATCTCGCATCTTGAGGAATCCGGCATAGATTTCAGTAGCAAAACTAACACAACAATATCCATGAGTGGCCACTGTTCTCTGAATTTGGAATCTGTTGTATCATCCAGCGGAAATATATTCTAAATTGTATTGCAGCATCCAACGGCGGCCGGTGCATAACTTCGTAAGATAGCGGCGTACTTGCTGCTATATTATACGAAGCTATACGAGGAAATTCGATCTTTGTCACTGCTTCACCTGTGACGCCTCCACGGGCAACGGCTGGTAGGATCATCAGTGCTTAGTAGAGATGGCGTATCACTTGCATCGTCTAGAAAAAAAATTGAGGTAGTCTGGGAATGGCAAGAGAAGATTTAGAAAAATGTTGGTGACTGTACCAAAACGGCTAATTTGTAAATAAAAAATCAAAATAAAAATCGATTGGCTGATCGAGAAAAGTGAATTATATTTCTTTTTTCTGATATTGCATATTTGCTCTTTTTACGTTCCGATCGGACAACCCAATCATGAAATAAGAATTTTCAAAGTAAAATTTGTTTTTATTTTTTTACTCAAAGAAGAAAGTTTGGCTATGGGCCACTTCAATGGGCCAAATATATGCCCCAGTTTTCAGCCAAAAATTCACTGCGGCCGGCAACCCATACTTACGGGGCTACGGTATTTATTTTCTTTTTTTTTCTAATATGCCCAATATATTCCTACTCCCCTCCTCCCACATGCGTTTCTTTATTTTTTCACAGATAGCTCATTTGTTGCCTTGAAATATCGCATATACCAAGTTTCGTACTGCCCTTAATTAAAACAAAAAAGAATGTATAAAATATCTGATAAGTATCATCAAGGATTTACCTTACGCTAACCATTAATACCTAGATTAAACCAACACGATCCTGCTATTATTATTAGATAAACTAACGTCATCAGCGCTATTGCACAGAAACGTAAGGGAAACCACATACCAAAACGGAAGGGTAGCGATACCGTAATTAGAATTATCATCAGTGGGCGTATTAGTGATTTATAACTGAGAAAAGGTATCATAACATCCCACATAAATTGGACCTGGACCCTCTCGCAGACTTATGGCCCGCTTATTTCCGTTTCGCCCAATTACATACATATTAAATATATTTCTGGGCCTTCCACTGCAAACGACAAATTTCCCTGCGGCAATGCAGCCGTATATTTTTTGCATTACTAGTAAAACGCTTTAAATTATTCTACATTCCAGCTGTAGCGACTATCTGGGGTTGATTTATTAGGCCTTGTTTAATTTAACATAGTTAGTACCTGGATAAAACTGCAGGCAATACTTTTTGCTTACTATTATTAAAAAAACAAACACAATATCCTGCTCGCGCTATCACTTATCTTACTGCATACCAGGCGTTACAACTATTTATACATTCCAATAAAAATTGTCTAATACGACTGTTAGCACTCCACCAAAGTAATTATGTATACACACAAATATTTATTCCTTTTGATTTTAACAATAGGTACTAAAAGGCATCCAAAAGCAGTACGCTATTAGTAGCGTGGACGCCTCTAGCCGGTATGTTTTGTTACAAGGGATCCGATCGTAGACCGCGAATAGGCCGGAGTATTTTAGTCGTCTGGTACTAGTGGTATCCCCGTTCGTCGTTAAAAGCGGGAAAGCGCGTAAACCTTTTCCGAAATTTCGATTTTTCACGATTTTCGGTAACTGACCGACAATGCCCAAGGCCAATCCCCGCGCGAAAATTCATGCCTTTACATCCCCCAACAGCTTTCGCCAATTACAGGGGGCATCGGCCGGCAATGAGTTATTATTACGCCTGCGCCCGTGGAGCGACTTAAGGTGTTTGTCTCTCAGCATTTGCCAAGGAGTGAGGAAAACCACGAAAACCTCACTCAGAGAGCAGGCCCTGGGATTCGAACCCCGGACCCCGTGACTGATAGCCAAGCGCGCAAGTCACTGGACAATCAGCCACTATGATGATACATTATCTGTAATTCTTAATTAAGAAAAATGAATATATAGGGAGTACCGACGATCCTAAACCAATCACGGGGGTAGACGGGAGTTAGCGGAGAGTGGTGCGGTATAGGGGGTCTGCTGATGTGGGTCGTAATGGGGATCAAACCAACGACTGCGAGTCTTTTTACAAGTGGGAAGGGTTTAGCGGGTCTTCCGAGGTGGGTCGTAATTAAGTCTTTTTACAAGTGAGAGGCAGGAATTAAGAAAAAGGAATATACAGGGTGTACCAACGATCCCAAACCACAGGTGCGTACAAGGGTTAGTGGAGGTAATATGGTATATTACGTCTCAATTAATAAACCACATCACTGTTGATCTAAATCTGGTCAGTTCAACAGAGAGTAGTAGTAGTAGCCCTGAAGAGGTCCCATATGAGTATGTTGAAACGTTGGCCAGAGAAGCAGCTCCAGAAGGATATTTCAACACCGAAACCAAGTAGTGTATAGCAATTTCAATACTTCCTCCTTTTTGTTATTCTTTAATTTCCTTATTTGTTTCCCTTTTATTAATTAAACAATTTAATAGTAAAATTGATGTGACTTATGCTGCTTTGTGCGAGGATTTTTAGAGAATCGTGCACATTTAAAACACATGTGTCGCTCTAAATTTATTAAAACGCTGTGTTTATATTAAAATGCTAATATTCTCCCTCTTGTATATATATGTGTCGTTTTCAACTCATCCAGTTCGTTAAAACTCTCTACGCATGATAATTTTATTAGATACAATTACATCCTTTCACTATTATTAAAAAAGAAACTGTTGTTTGCTTCATAAATACTGCCAATTAACCTTAACGAGATTGTTAAAAATTTAATTGTTGATTCAAGCTGCCAAGAAATTCACTGCTAAATAATTATAGTCTTAAGACTTATTTAATTCTTATAAATTTACTTCACATATCCAAGCAGCACTATAAAGGTGTAATTTTGGCTTACGTCAAAATGTCGATAAAGATATCACCGTAAACACTGTTAAAGAGCGTTTGATTACTCTATTTTAATCACCGAAAGTTCCTGCAGAACCATCATTTACACGAAAACGGAAAAAGAAGTTTGGCAATTGTTTCAACCTAGATGAAATTAGAGAAAAAGAAGCGATCAAGCAGGAAACAAGAAAGACCGGATTATAAGAAGACATAGAAAGCTAAAACTACACAAAGATCCATATCAATAGAATGATGATGACAAAGAGGTTGATGAAAATGGTGTCGAAGGTAAATGTTGTTGCTTAGTATTCAACATACCTACAGAGCAAGACTTAGATATGGTGTCAATAAAATGAAGCATATGCATACATTGAGTGCGTTTCAAGGAAAACCTAAACATAAGGATTGTTCGCGGTGCAATCAAACTAATCACAAACTAGTCATTTCTGTTGGAGCATTTCACTTATGTAAAGAATCGTAAATTAGGCAACCATGATTATTTTTCTGCTTAAACGAAATGACTAGTAAGAAACTGTCAGGGACTAGCACCGCTAATAAGTATCGCGTATTTATGACGATTGCAGAGACTGAAATGGGCAAAAGTCTCAATGTGTGCGAAGTATTTTTTTTATTCTAGAAATATTTCTTATATTTCCAGTCATATCTGAATAGGTTCTTTTTTTATTTCGTGAAGTGATTACGTGTTATGTATTCCTTTTAAAGCATAAATTGTTACTTTTTAAGTTAGTCGAAGTTCATGACCTGTTGTAATTTAACACAGGTGTGTGACTTTAGTTTTTAATAAATATTATGAGTTAGAAAATGGTAGAGCGATGTGGTGTCGCTTTGCTCATTCCTCTAGAATAGAGTAAATTTTCAATAAAGTAATGCATTTTTTTTTCAAATGTTTGTAAGAAAATATCTTAACTCGCCATTTCAGTTCATTTGTGAGACATTTCTAGCGATTTATTGCCCAAACGAAGTATGTATTATTTTGGGCACAATCCTTCTAGTAAACCATAGAATGAATAGGGAGCTCACCGATAGCAGACTTCTTTTAGGAGTCTCTACAAGAGTTATCATTACTAAAAATTATTAATTTTGATTTTGCCTCCTTGAGCCCTTCTCCTGCCAAGCCAATTATTATTCATTCAATTGCACCAACATATTCGTCTTTTGTCTGGTAGTAGTCAATCGTCGGCCGGAGCAAGATGGCTGGCTTCGCAGTACTCTAGCTGGCACCCAATACTCGACGGAGCATAAGACAGATGTCGAGCAGGACCGATTTATGTAGTTGTAAATACATTTTTTCTTTTGCAACTACCCGTCTCCAATCTCCACATCTTTTTAAATTTATCTGCAAGCGGCAAATATTTTAGTAGTAGTTTTTATTATATACTATACTATACTATACTATACTATTTATTGACAATATTACAAGCCAGTAATAATATCTACATTGTCAAAAGGACTGCATCACCTATGGGTGTTCTTCCTGTAGCCCTGGTGTTTCGACTGGTCTTCACTCTTCGTGGTCATTATAAGGTGTTAGAGGCTTGAGTCGTTACCATTTTACAATTTAGATTTCAGACCAAATTATAATAGGAAATTCTTTGTTGTTTTAAGGCGGGTATTATATTTGGTATATGATGTCTCTATGTGCATGTCCTTTATGGTCTGTTGGTTCCAATATAGTATGATGTTATTGCTCTCGTAGACAACCGGAGATTCAAATTCATAATACCGAGGATCTCTTCCATGTATAGATAAATCTTCTGGAGCTGGAGGTAAATGATCATCCGTATCGTGCCGTTCGATGAAGCATTTCGGAGCTTTCACACTACATCCAGCAAGCAGGTCGTCGTTACACATTAGGCGTTCCATGGATTGGACGTCTTCACTTAATATTCTTTTACCTAATCATGAATGGCTGCAATGAACTCTTCGGTCTTTTGGAAAAGATTTCCATTGCAGAGCCATGCTTTCAATGCTTCCATATCAATTTCCTCCGCATCCAGGGTAATGATGAATCTGCTATGTAGTGGTTTGGCTTTTCATCTGGCTTTTAGATCATTTGGAGTGGTCAGTTGGGCATCTGGTGTATCAGAGCAGTTAAGTTTTTATTTGCCGCTACCAAAGCTCTATGTAAGGTATTCGAAACTGCCTTTTCTATAAAGTAACTTTTTAGATTCTTTATCCGTCTGTAGTTAGCAGTAATTGCACTAGATATGCTTCTTTCGCCTAGTTATCTTGATAAGTTGAATCTCTCAACAGATGTATGCGTCCATCTTATTATTTCAACGCTTTATGTAAATACACTAGTGATATATGTATTGATGGTTTTAATAGTTTTTCGCATTGATTGATCGCAGTCATCAGAAATAGGTATCCAATATATTGCTTTTGGCCTTATTATTATTAGTAATATTAGGTATACATACATATATTAATATTCGCTGGGTCACCTTACCCAACAAGTACTCGCTCCTTGATTACCTCCTTCACTCGCATCTAGCCCGTGACAATACCATAGATATTTTACCATTTAATGTATGACACAAAGTTGGTTGGACATGCACGACGGATGAAGATTTTATTATTGTTTCTAAATATAATTTACTCCAAATTTTATTTCATCAGAAATTAACGAGATGTCTACTCCACAGTGTAATTCTGAATTAGTTTAGTTATCTATGCATCACTATTAACCAAGCTTGAGCAGATTTGAACAAACCAAATAATCAATAAGTTTGGAGGAACTAGTCTTGTCAAAAATTCACTTTGCTGTTATTTTTAAGAGTGAAACATGGTGTTTCATTCTTTGAAAAAAATGTGATAATAATAAAAAGATTTCCTCAGCAAGAAAAGAATTTATTACTTCATTTTATAGAGTCATTTGCGTGATTTTTAGATGATGCAAAACTCTCATCTTGATGCTTTTTTTGTCAGACTTCTATAAGGACTTCGGAAGCTTTTGGTCGGCAAGCATAAAGGTGGTGCAAAAAGTACTGCTTTTGTAGCATGAAAGCCGTCTATACTTGAAATATTTGTTTCTTTACAAACTTTGCGATTGATGTTTTCCGCATGTGTATGGATTACTAGAAAAATATGATTATAAATTAATAATAAATAAATATCTTCCAACATCTATACACTCGCTTGAATATGACTAGGTAATTCATAACCCTCTAACTGTTTCTGGAGGGAGGCAAAATTCTTTATCTATACGTTAGTGGATCCAAATCCATAATCTTATCGCATATTTACATAAGGTTACATTATAAATATTCTCTCACAGAACTTCTAATCACGTGGAACATTGTTTAATTTTTAACTTTTTGTTTGACATAACTTCGAGAAGTGTGACACGAGTAAAACATATGTATTTGTATATAAACGTAAATGTGGTTACTCTGCAAAGTTTAGCATGTTATTCGATCGCTTCCAATGTTTTCATAAATCGCAATTTCAGTTGTGGAATCAACGTGAACCCGGAAGAAAGATATCAATCCGTAATTTGCTCTTTTGGAGTCCGTTATTTTATTTACACCCCCTCCTTTTTCAAATCAACTCTTCTCCTTGCAAAGATGTCAAGGGTCTTAATTTGCGCTTTTCATGAGGATGAACCCCCTCTTTTTAAAAATAAATATAAAAGTCACTGCCTATTAAGCTGTTATGTCCTGTTTCCATAAGCCCGCAACACTGGTTAATCTCGGTATAAAAAGTTTCCATAAAATTAGTCACTCTGGGATGTATTTGCATCCATTATGCATATACCCAGTTTCAAGAGAAGCTGGTACTCGTGACAAAAATTGAGAGACTTTTTTTGTAACGGCACCCTGACCATTCAAGTAAGGTCAGTCCGCTGGACGTCCGCATATCCGTATTTCCGCGCACACACTAAAGCAAGGACAATGAAAACGGAGCATAATTCACACTAATGAAATTGAAGCGTCAACGTAAGCCCGTCTGGGGTACGCCAATGGGATTAATTGGATGCTCTAAGAGAGAAAAACATTCGTGACAGAGAGAATATTGTACGTATTTATATGACGGCTGTTTGTGTACATATAAGCTGCGAGAATATGCCCTGAGCAATAAGGATGTAAATATTAAAGATGTTGCCATAACATTGTAGCCGGTTTATGTAAATACTTAATTAATCTCCGGAGTGTTTTTGCTAATTAGTTAAATTTAGGATGTCGGAAAACGAAAACATTCCCCATACCTTTTGCTCCAATTTTAAATTTAATTATTATTGATCTCACTTTCCCCCATGTGCAATATATATATTTCCAGGAATAGATTGGTAGTTTTCTGGTAATAGAAAAGTATAAAATTACAGTTCAAACAAACAAAGTAAATTTGAACACAGCAATCTCTTTATAATAATAACTACTTAAAATTATAGCAATAATACCATATTCAGGAATTTAAAGCACTGCACTAACCAAGGAAATATATAAACGCAATCAAAAGGTTTTCTATAGAACTGCTTAATTTACAAATTTCAAATTTGGCTTATCCTATAAAGCGTTAGCTTCTTGTGTGGAAAATTAAAAACGCAAATAAATATAACAGTTCAAGATCAAAAAGCTTATATAAATTTATTGTGATATTGTAAACAAACAGGTAGGTACATATTTCTTATTATCTAAAAACTCTATCTTCTAAAACACGATGTATTTGGCAGGCCTAACGACACAATCAAACAGGAATTCACATAAACTAACCCCCGTTAATTACCGAACAAATTCTAAATACGATGGAAACGGCATGCGCATATTCCGAAAACTTGCTATTAATTAATTAATAAAAACAAACCGATTATTTCAACAAATATATTTTATGTCAGTCATACTTTTTTTTTTGTTTTGGCACTAAAACAATCACATTGTTTCGTTCAATGCTTTCGAGTGTTCAAACCACAAAAATATTGAATCAACAAATATATGTTTACTTGTTGTTGCCTAAAATAGTTGTTTAAACTAAAAACTAAAAATTCAAATAAAATGAAATTTTTATTCCAACATCGAACGTTATTTGCTTTAACACATAACGTATTTGCTTTAATCAAAAATAGTTTAAATTAAATAAAAAATACTCAAAACTTCGGTGTTTTTTGACATAACCAATCCCTTTTTCTCAGTGTACCTTATGAAAATATTAACTTTATGGAAACATACAAAATTTTGATAAAATTGCAAATATCTCAAAAACTATTAAGTTTACGGACAATATTCGCAATTTCTGTGAATATATTTTTTCGTTCGATCATGACTTGCATAAAATAAAGCGATGATGAAGTTGCAAAACTTTTCCACAGCTTTAACCACCATTTTCAATTAATTTTCTAAATGTATGTATTTTCAGTATTATATTGTGTTATAATACTGTTAGTTATATTGTTTAACTGTAATTTTGATGTTAATTATTTTAAATCTAACAAAATAAGTGGGTTTGGTCAAATATGTGAACAACAAGCATTATAGTATAGTAATCATCTTAACGTTTATCCTGTCCATCTTACATGATTTTAAAATGTCTGTAAATTGTTTATGCAATTAACTAAAACAATTGATGTTACTAAAATCTAAATAATTAAAATAGAAATTAGAATTGAACAACTATGCTGTATAATAGAATAAGCATGTCAGTCGTTAGGTCCAGGGTTCGAATCCCGCTCCGGTCAATTGGAATAAACGGTTTTTTTTTTTTCGAGGTCGCAATTATGATTAGGAGGGAGAGTTGGCTCTGCGGGGGTGCCTGATAAGCTTTTATATGATTAGGCTTAATTACTCTAAAAAAAAAATAGTATAAGCATACCGGGTGTAACAAAAGTTTGGGAGAATCCATCGATGATGTTTTAACGTAGCTACATTTAGCGTAACCCATGAGCAACGAAGTGAACGTAGTAGTTTCTGTTCCCTTATGGGTGCTTGCTTTAAGTGAGTTAAGTGAGCAGGGTGTTTTAAACGATTTTAAAATAAAGTCCAAAATCAAAATAAACATTCCAAATCAATATAAAAATCGAAAATGAAAATCAAAATCCGAAATAAAAATGAAAATCTGAAAATAAGATTTCAATTTCATAATAATAATTTCATGTATTATAACAAATACTCGAACTGTTCAACGTTTCTTTCTTGGCAGTAAACTAGCCGATGATAGATAGATTCAGTCGCATTATTGAAATATTCTGCGCAAATATTTCCAGTTTCGTCTATTACTCTTTGAAGTAATCACCTATATTCTCAGGTTTAGGTTTGTATACACAATTTTTTAGATAACTCCGCAAAAAGAATCAAGCGGAGTCAAATCTGATGATCTGACATACCACTCAATCTCACTTCGTCATCCTCTAGCGATGAGGAGAAACTGTATCTAGGTAATCACGAATCGTCCGTAATGTAGTTCAACACTATCTTCATTGAAACCCAGTATATTCCAAGTGATCGCCAGCAATTTCTGCTATTGCTGGAACTATTTCATCTCGAAGCATGTCTGCATACCTTTCAGCATTGAGATTTCCATTTATGAAGAATAGTGTAATCAGACAATTATTTACTATTATATATATATAGATACTATATATAACAGTAACGATTTTAACAAATATCCTAAAATTTACAAAAATCGTGTAATTCAAATTTAGCGCCATCTATCAAGAATCGAAAAAAAAATTTCAGACAAAACTTTCGTATTAAATGAAGATTTGCATTTAAGACTTTAAAGTTGCCGACCGTCCCACTCCCCAGTGGGTGGAGACGCAGAGTCCTGGTTAGTGTCCTTGGATAGACTTTTGAAAATGATTAAAACCGTGTTTTTTTCGTTATTTTTCGATTGAATGTGTATTTCTCGAGATATTTGACCGTCCAAAACGTTTGGGGCACCGTGTATGTAGAAAATTAAACATTTGTAAAAAGAACTTACAGCTATCGGAACGTTTTGCAAGTATTATTTTGTTTTAACCAACCCATAATCCAACTAAAAAATGTATTAGAAGAGAGATGTATACCGTACATAAACTACAAAAAAGAATCACTGTGACGTATCCTACTCGAAAATATCTACAGAATGTTATATTTACAAAAGCAAAATAGTTTCGAACAGGACAGCTACAATGAAACGCGGTCCGGAGAATTCGAGAAATGGCAGGTATCCATCCGTGGATGGGCCTCATCGTAAATTCACAAAAACATACCTTCATCTCCCCAGCAATCCCGTTCGCCTAAAACATTCACGAACAAACTCTCTTGCTCGGCTTTCCCTACCCGAATGAGTTTCGGACGTCAGCGACCGCCGCTGGCGGTAATCTCTTCCCGATACGGCATTGAGCATTAAATTATATACGTGCAATTTAAAATGTGTAAACGGCAAATAACGAGAACCGTAAGCGAACACTAGTTTTGAAATATAGATGGCGCAGCCGTCGATAGACAATCGTCCATTCCCGGATTCTCCTGATTAAAAATTGATAGACGACGCCGGTTTCGTGCCACGTATTTTTAATTCTACAGCAGTTGCTACGTATCAGAGAAACAACGATTAATCAACCTAAATATGTTGTGTTGGTAAAAAATTTAGCTATAAAACACCCAGGTGACGGAGTTGCTCAGGCCCCTATAAAATTGAAAAGCGCAGAACAATTAAGCGGTCACACTGTGAATTTATACTCGAGCCATTAACTGCAAAGGTATATATGGAAAATACGACCTGTAATTGCCACGGATTTATGTAGGTATACAACAAGAACACGTGCGTATACATTGAGTTCGAAAAATTTCGAAATACGCTTAGTAATACTTTTTAGACAAGGAACACAGAACATGTCATCGTTTTGATAAAGCTACGGTTTAATAACATTAGTGTCACTTTTACGATGAGTTTGTGGCGACGATATTTCTTCTTTTTCATGTAGCAATGTAGAATTTTGTTCCATTATTTAGATGGGCTCTAAAATTCTCTATATGACAGTTAAAAACTTTTCATACGTCACATAGCAAAAATGTTTAAACAACATAATAAAAATTCAAAAAAGCTTATTTTCGAAATAAATTTAAAACAAGTTGTAGGTTAAATATTAAATATATTGTTCTGATAGAACGAAATGTAATTTTTAGAAAACACATATTCAAAATTGACGCAGTAGTATTACAAATAACTACTAGGTGGCGCAAACCTCATCATCCTATCGGAAGATGCCATAATTTTTGCAAATGGCGGTAAATGTTAGTTCTGCTTTGACATTTGTGAAGTAAACAGATACAAAATCAGAGATAAGCTATCCTTTACAAAATATACGTCAATAAGATATGAATTGCTATACTCCTCAAGAACGCGGAATAATTGTTTCGATTTTTTTGCGTAATCATTGGTCGGTGGTGTTGGGGCAGCGTGAATTTAGACGTAGATTTCCCGGTCGTCCGACACCAACTGGGCAAACACTACGGCGTTTAGCTGCTCGCCTAGAAGAGTATGGGCAACACGAGACGCTGTCAGGTCTGGGCGGCCCCAAAGCAGTCGTTCTGATGAGAATATCGCGGCTGTGGCTGAAGATGTCGCAGAAGACCCCCGAGTATCGACCAGACGACGTGCCATACAATCGGGCATCAATCGACGGTGTTTACAAAGAATTTTGGTGGAAGACTTGAAGATGTTCCCTTACAAAGTGCAATGCGTTGACCGCCAAGCGCGTGTAATCTACGCTCAAGCCATCCTGAATCGCCATTACGAGGAAGACAACATTTCATCGAAAATCATCATGAGCGACGATGCCCATTTCCATCTCTGTGGATAAGTGAATAAGCAAAATTATCGCTTCTGGGGCACCCAAAACTCCTCGTATAACGCACGAAGAGCCATTACACTCGCTCCAAGTTACTGTATGGTCTGGTGTTTACGCTGAACGCGTCATCGGGCCTTATTTTTTCGAAAACGCCGCGAGCCAAACGATTTCTGTGAACGGCGAGCGTACCATGCTCAACGACTTTCTCCTACATCGACTAGACGAATTGGGACTGGAGAATATGTGGTTCCAACAGGATGGAGCAACGGCGCATACTGCACGAACAACAACCGAAACTCTGAGGGCTGCATTTCCAGGTCGCCTAATCTCTCGTTTATATGGTGATTTGCACTGGCCGGCAGGATCGCCCGATTTAACCGTTCTAGACTTCTTTTTGTGGGCCCGTATAGTCATTAATTCTGGCGGCGGCCACTTGGCCGATATCATTTTCCCTACTTAATGAAAAAGAAATTTAGACATAAAATAAACACAATCCAAAAGCAAAACTAAAGTTTTTCATTTATTAAAAAAAATTCAGTCAAAGAACATCGGGTGACAACTTTTGCACCACCTAAAAAATGCTATTCTAATTTAATCAGAAAATTAATCTAAAGTATTACAATTTTTATTGTCTTCTAATTAAAACTATTCTTTCAATTATGAAATTAACAAATAAATAATTGCTGACAGAATAAAATGTATTACTATGTTACAAAACGTGCAGGTTTCTATGAAGAGAACGTAAATATACTTTTTAAGTCATTATAAATGCTGATAGAATACTACAACATTCAATCCACAAAGCGTAACTCCTGCCCCAAGCCAGGAAGAAAAACGATGATGGGAAGGTACCAACCTCATTAAAAGAAAACAGCACCCGATTAGCGTTTTATCCGTGATTCTCGATTGTCAAAGCACCTTCTTCCGGTCATTACTTCGGGTAATCGAAAGACGTCTGTATATCATCATGTCATCCACAACACGAAAATAATGTCCTTCATTTACTAAACATCAATAAAGAATTATTTCCCACTTTTAAAAATGCTACACTTTATCTAATGGATGAATAATGATTCAATCGGTTTCTCTATTCCTTCTCACATTAAAAAAGTATTGGTTATGGTTATTGACAAATCGGTCTTTATATAGACGTATATTCCTGCATTTGCGCGCTCTGTGTGAACATTTTCGATTTAAAGTCTGCTTGTGTTAATGTAAACGTATCCACAAATTATCGAAAGCGTAAAACTTCAAATGAATAAATATATCTGTGCGTTCCTTGCACTATATTTAAAATTAAAGCAGCTCGAAGTTTTCATATTGAAAAATTGATATGATATTAAATATAATATAATCATCCAACTAAAGGCTTTTATAATATTAAACCGTTTTATACATTTGCGAAATGCGGTAGAATATTTATCGTCAGGGTATTACTTCTTTTCACACGCAATTGAGCATCCTACTTATGTTAGTAGAATGTTCAATTCCTTATTACTGTGCTATATATATATTCAGCTCTGCAGGCCTCTTGTGCCCATAGCTTTGTTACAAATTCTTCTCCTTTCTGGTTTATTCCATATCCGTATCTTCCAACCGCTGACTCCCACTTCCATCAGATCCCTTTCCACCGCTCCGAGCTATTTCGTTCTTGGTCTTCCTCTCGATCTTCTTCCCGATATGCCTCCCTCCAGAACCTGTTTTGTTGGCCTCGAGTCTGGTAACCTCGCAACATGTCCCAACCATCTCATTCTTTGGGCCCTTATCACCTTAACAATTGAGGGTTGTCCATATATTTGCATGAGTTCTTTATTGGTTCTACGTCTCCACTGGTTATTCTCTCTCACCCCTCCATATATTATTCTCAACACCCTCCTCTCCCATACTGCCACTGCTTCCGCCTCTTTTTGGTTAATCTTCCATAGCTCACTGCCATGACGATTGTTTTATAGATGTTTAATTTCACTTTTCTTGTTGCCCACTTTGATCTAAACATTCTTCCGACCCCTGCCAAACATCTCATTCCTTTTGATATCCTTTCTTGTATTTCCGTTCTTTCCTCTCCTTTATTGGTTATAGTTACTCCCAGATAGTTAAATTGATCAACTTCTTCACATTTATATTGTTTCCCGTCCTCTGCTATAAATTCTAGCGGTGCTATACTAATAATAAATAATAATTATATATTTATTATAAATGATAAATTATGGAATTTCAAAACAACGAGTTTACTTGTATTCACTAGATGCTATGCTATGCATTTGTTTATTACACTAGTTTAAACTGTAATGTGTAATAAACGCTAGAGATTTAGTCATTCCTAACTTCAGACATCGCCTGGCTCTTCTAGTGTGAATCCTTCGAAACTATTGCCCTATTCGCTGCTCCAGAATAACATACACTCGAGAGATTTTAGCAGACAACTATAGCTGAAACCAGTATGGTATACAGTTTACGTAGTTTGCCAACAGCATGAAATTGACGCGTCCCCAAGCAACGCATACACCATGAGATAGACGAAAGTGGTTTTACAATTAAAGTAACTTAACAAATTAAAATTGTTACAATTGTTTCCTTTTTCCATTATTATAACTATCAAGAAATAGAATATAATGTTTTTGATAAAATATTATATTTATTGTTATAGACGTAGATTTACGTCAAAAGTTGTAAAAACGACACCAATTTCGTATAAGCACTTTAATGATACAAAACAATCAAATGCTGGAAAATCTATTTTTGAATTAAACATTTCTCAGCGACGTTTTCTATGCCGCATATAAAAAACCCAACAGAATATTTCAAATTGACGTGAACTGTAAAAATTAACATCGAAAACGTTGAATAAATTCGAAAACTTGGCATGATCCGAAAATTGATAAAAGATTTCTTCTAGAACTTGTTTGATTGCTCGCCTCGGCTAGCAATTTCCAAACTCGCTCGATAAAACGTCTCTTTCCAGCGTTGATACGTAAATAACTATCGTTGTTTAGAAGACAAAAGAAAACGGTCTGCCAGCTCTTCTATGCTCGTTAAGAATATTTTCTTGATACTAGAGTGGCTTTCTGATTATACTAGAGATTTTCCATTCATTTAAATATTTACTTCGTCATTTCATGCTGAAAATATCACGAATTTTGAAGAAGTTGAGTTACTTGAGAAGCAAATAAATAGAAACGAGAATAAAGATGTTCTAGATAACTAGAAACAGCGTATTGAGAAAAATAATTTCGAGGACAGGATTATAGCCAACACACACAATTTTACATAAGATGAAGCAAAAACGGCCACCAGAGGTAGTCTTATTAGCTTTATTGCTAGTCAGTCAACTAGTATTAAAGGTACAACTAATATTCAGCAGAATTTTGATTACAAACTTAAACACGACATAAAAGAGACTTCCAAAAATCTACATTAGGAAAGTTGAAGGTAGTATCATTGATGATCCAAAGTACTTACTGGCAATATGTGAATAGGAAAAAAAAATCTTTACGCATACCTGGAAAATGACGTGGATTAATAAGGAATTTGAAAATCCGCAAGATATATTGCAAGCATTTAGTCCTTATTTTTCTCAGTCAAACTAATTCAGTTAATGTACAATCAACACCTACATTCAACAATGTTAATGCCTTTGATATTAAGCATTTTACTCAGTTAATTCAAAATTTGTTGCACCACTGACACAACTATTTAATTTATTTAGAAGCTGGTGAGGACATATTCTTCGGTAAAAATCAGTGCTTTGAATGTCGTAAAGAGCTTATATTAACAATTTTCAAAGTTAAAAAGAAGAATACTGGTATGAAGCCTGAAACCACAAACTCAAACACCTTTGGGCTGCCTTAACATCGTCTTCAATGAACTTTCTTAAGATAATGCTGTTATTAAAATTATCCGGCAGGGATATAAGGACCACAACAACGTGACTTTCAAATACGCATCTATGAAATAGATAGCAGTCTTAAATGGATTGTTGTTGTTAGATAACTTAGCAAAGAACGACCATTTGATCCAGGATGCGCTTTTCTTTTCAAATAAAGGTTGGCTCGTTCTTTTTAAGTTTCGATAATAAAACCTGAAGTGAGGAACGATTTTCGACTGACCGTTTAGCCTCAACTACTGAAATTTGGGGAACCTCTCCATGTGAACTGCAGAAGCATACATCAGTTTTGGAAAGTTGGATTTCTAATGTACATACCTTCTAAACCAGACAAATATGGTATATACACAGTTACGATGTGTGATTCTGAGAGATATTAAATAAT
Source organism: Cetonia aurata (assembly GCA_949128085.1). Taxonomy (NCBI): domain Eukaryota; kingdom Metazoa; phylum Arthropoda; class Insecta; order Coleoptera; family Scarabaeidae; genus Cetonia; species Cetonia aurata. Next base: position 40,621,447 of record OX421884.1, read on the forward strand.
GGATATTGGCGTCTGCATGAACTAAGGAAGCAATCCAGCCAGCGTTCCGACGACTTTGTTGAAAAACTAACCTAAAATATAAAAGCAACGACTTCAAATATTACAATGGATAATTCGTTTATGAATATCTCCCAAGACAAAATGCTTTTACAGAATGGTATGATCGTATTGAGGACTATAAAGAAAAATAAAAGAAAACCGTCAAAAGAATTCACTAATCCGAAATTTCAGAGAGAAATAATGATTCCTATTTCTTTTTGTGCAGACATACTGGCATATAAGACAAAAGCGGATTAACTCATAATTCTGATGACGCATCTATACGTTCAAACAGTGGCAAATCTGAAATAATCTTGAATCCAAACAAATCCAATGGAGGAGTTGTTGCAATGGAACAGATGTACCACACTACTGATAATAAAAGGAAGTCAAACCGCTGGTCTCCAACTGTTTTATAATATGCCCAACCTCACGCCTATCAACAAGAAATACGAACATTATTAGCCATTTTTGAGAAAGGTAAATACCATATATAGATATGGTATACTGAATAATAATAAGTTAAACTCGGAAATAGAGCTACAGCTTGAAGATTCATACAGTAGTTTCAGAGAAGCACTTGAGAAAACATTTGATAGGGCACTGAGAAAAATAGTATGGGATAGCTTAGAAAGAAGGGGAGTGAATAGAAAAATATAGATAGTACGTTCCAGGTGGGATACTTAATTCAAATGAGACATTAGAGACAAGCAAACCAAATATGGCAAACAAAGTCGCAAGACAAGAGAACAAGAGGGAAACCAAGGAAGAACGAAAATATTGTGACGGCAGAGTTCTTAGAGGAGCGAGTTACGAACAAGAACTGTAAAAGCAAGATTTATAAATCAGTGAAAGGCATTAGACACTTCCTTCAATCTTTCCATTTCTTGTTACCTATTTACTAGAGGATAGTATGTTGGTTTTTTCATTCCAAGCACGACGTTGAAAGTTTCATTGGCGACAATAATAAGTAAAAAAGTAAAAAAAAAATGTAAAACACACGGTGAAAATAATGAAAATAATTTCATTACTTTCCCCACAATAAAATCAACGATTCACATAAAACTCATAATTTTTACTACCTACCCTGCAGCTAATCCCGTTATATCAAAATAAGCAGCTGTTTAATTGAGGACCATATTTTATGGCTTCTTCATTTCATAGTCTAAAAACATTCTCAATTTTGTTACTATTCTGAACCATTAAGACCAGATCAAACTCCACCGGTTGCAGGTTATATTATCTTACTACGTATTTCTTCCTATGCTTACTGCTGTTGTTTATAGTTTCATCCGCTGCATATATGAACAGCCGAGGATTTAGTACTATTTGTTTTACCCCTGTCAATTATTACTTTATCTGTTAACAGTTTTGTTCCTAGTAAATTCCATCGCTAATATTTTTTGTTCAAGTATAAATGGATTGATATATCTATGTATACAAAAATCTTTCATGCAGGAACGTACCTGACGCTCCTGTTTATTCGATTTGTTTGCTCTTTGGAACATATCTTGTAGAGTTGGTGTTTCTATTATATTTCCACACTTCCATTAACATTTAATAGGAGTAAGTATTTGTTAATATAATGTTAATAACGGTCGATACACACATAAAAATTTTACGGTGTTAAATTAAACTGAGTTGTAGTTTTAGATAAATGCTTTCCTACAAATCACTGTAATTAAGCTGTAGCTTTCCAAAAACAGTTAAACTATTACAAAAAAATTAAAAAGAAATATTTACATTTTCAATTCCAAAAAGCAGAAACATCATATCTTTCTTTTTGTTTAATAGCCCGCTCGGATAATACCAACTCCAATCGGAAAGTTTTCGGTGTTGATCAACGGTTTTACTAAGGAGAGGAGTTAAGGTAATACCAAAATGTGATAGAAAAAAGTGTACTAATATAACACTACTTCGGACTTAAACCAACTCCAAAATAGAGTATTTACAGCACCTACTGCTAACTCCTCATAGGAGCAAATCTGCTAATTTAGATTTTAAAAATAAATTTTACTCCGAAACATGAATGTTAGTATTAAATTACACAATTCGACTCGGTTTTAACTAATTGCGCATTTTGGTCCTGAAGGAACTGTCGCTGGTAATATCCTCACGACCAGATGGAACATCGTATTTCTCTGTGTGTACTATCACACGCTGAAGAATCGAAGTTATTTTAAAGTATGTCAAACATTGAATTTAATCAATAACAGTAACGGAGGCTATTATTATATAATAAAATGCCATGCAAAATGAAAAGTAAAGTGAGGAAACATAATAAGTGAAAACGCGCCCTAAAGGAGGTCGTAAAGATGAGATTTTAAGGTAAGTGAGGACACAGAACGGGTTGTTGAAGTGGCATTTAATTAAAACCATAAATTAACGTAAATTGAACCGCTGTGCATAATTAGTTGGAAGTGAGTTAATACCATTCCTAAGCGAGCGATAATATCATATTTGCATACAATAGCCAACACAAAAGCAGCCTTAATGTCCTTTAAGAATGGTGATAACTGTCTCTCAATGAGTCGCAAGGATGATACGGAAGTTTTTGCCGGTTAGCACAGAAGGATAATAGAAGCGGAAAAATGTCTTTTCGCTACTTTAGGCTAATTTGTAATAAGTAAAAACTTAGTTTCATTTATATTATGGGCACACTTATAAAATTATGTATTAGGAAATTATTTCCTTTATATTGACCACTGTACGAGAAATAATACCTCGGACGGGTAGAGTAAATTCAATTGTATAGACGAAACTAATTAATAAACCATGACTGAAATTGTTAATAACTAAAGCAATTATAGGAGAAGAACAAAGCGAACAAGAAAACTAAGCTTCCTAAGCATATTCTAATACGTTTCCGTTAATTATATGTAGAATAAGTTATTACAAACACTGAATCATGATCATACAATGCAATTATGCACTTAAACTTAAAGGAGATATAGCACCGAATCCAACTGTATGGTATGAGTAAATTTACAATTAATAATAGAGGTAGCGTTAACGTTTTGACTAGACCGTCGAGGATAATTACACCTGAAGATAACTCAGCTATAGGGATTTACACTAGAGTGTATATATTACAATCAAAGGCCGGTATATGCAAGGTATGCATATGACTACTACTGGTTTATCTACACGTCCTTAATTAAAGTTGTAAGACTTTCATGTTATAGCCATCTGGTAAACTTATTATCTTAGAATTCAACAATGATCCTTCTAAAGACCTAAAACGATAAAAAAATGGTTTGATTATTTAATTATTATGACAAATATCCACAAAAGCTAGAATAGCAGAAAAGTAGCCCAAACTACTTAATAATAATAATGATGACATGAAGAAATAAAATATGTGTAATATATAATAACTTTATTAACTTTGAAAGGTAATAGGACCTAAAATCATGAAAACTACTTTTATCATAGCGTCTGTACGACGTGTGTCAAAAAGTAGCCACAAGATGGTTTTTTTTTTTTGTTACGGTTATAACTGATATCTCGAATTTTTCATTAAAAGATCTAGGTATTTCATGGAAACAACATACGGCAAATTTGCTTTCTTCGTTTGCTAAGCATTTATTTTTTAAATCAGTAAAGCAAGGTACCAGCCTCCGTCGGTTGAGACGACTTTAGAATATTTTTAACATCAGCAATTTCCTTTTGCAAAGCTGATATAGCTGCAGCAAGACTTTGAAATTGACTGGAAATATCACATGAACAGCATATTGAACATGTCCATTTGATATTTTTTTTCGATCTTAGAACTCGTGTGTCTTTATCGTTCATGCCAGCACATATTAAGCTATATGACTGCTTATTACAGCACAAACTTGCGACATTCTTTTTTTTTAAGTATTACGTAAAAGTGTGAAGGTAAGAAAAAACGGGGACACGAGCTTCACGCCGGCGCTTCCCTTGGCGGCGACTTATACAGATAACAAACAAGGAATAAATGGGCAACGGTCAGGATACAGCAACAGAGTACAAAGGATAAAAATATAAAGTTATTTTGATAGTGCCTGTATATGCAAAAGGACAAAAAACAAAAAACAAAATTGTCGCACTACGCAAAGAAAAAAAGAACTGGTAATAACAAAAAACTGGGATATATGTATAAAGCAAGGTAAAATTAACTTACCAAAGGAATATTATCGCAGCGCGATTTCAAAAGTTGTAAAACAAATAATAATTCATTACTACGATAATTGCACTATGTAATGATATAAATTTGACACTGGAAAAATTGTTAATAGCAGAGAAAAATAAACAAATTATCCAAGCAGCGAACAGAGACGTGTTATTACCTCAACGTTTAAACAAAATAGTTTATTGCACACATAGTGAGTAAAAATATCGCTATTGAAGCAGGAAAGAATGAGCATTTATTGTTTAGAACGATTTATTTTGTTTTTGTAATATTATGAATAACAGAATCGAGTTTATTGTGTGGAATATAAACAATAACTTCCGTATTTACAAATATTAAAATACGTGGAGGATTATTTAAATTTTTCTTTGAGTGCTTGCCAAATACTAAGAAGTATCCAACTATAATAATTCTTCTTTATGGCCCCTAGGGGATGCAGCGAAGGCAAAGAAATCTTGGCAAGATTTCAAAAAAGTTAAGTATAAATTTACTCACGAGAAAAATAATCAATGAGTATATAGTTTGAATTTCGACCCCTTGCAGTTCCGTGTCCTCTACTACTGCAATTATTTATTACTTACGCTCGTAAAGACACTAAATAACGTGCCTTAAGGGCTTAAAAACGAACATAGTTTTTAAACATTGTAGGTCATACAAAGAAGTAAGACTTAGTTCATAGTTTTGAAATATCGCCAACAAGTATTTACACTTACGTTTTATATGTCGAATATTTCCAAAGATATTCTCCACAGACTTCGATATAAACGATCTACCTGCAAAATAAACATATTATTATTAGATTTTATGAATTATTATAAGACTCTATTGTTTAAGCGTACTTCTTCGTTCCAATCTAACAATATTACATATTCAAGAAACACGTATTTCTGAAGAAAAGCATTTTTTTTATTTTCATTATTCCTTTAAATTAAAATGCTCCTCTTTTGTTAAAGAAATATATCATTAATTCAAAAAGCCTTCGAATTGGGAACGAAATTCTAGATTTGTTTAAACCAGGGTGTATTATTTTATTCCTCAAAATTTTGGGACGGAATAGTTCTTTTAGTTTACTATAATACCTATTACAAAAAAAACTTTTTTCAATCTATAAAATTAATAAGCTAACAATTCAACAAAATTTTTTAAATGTTATGTAATTTGTAATTACATATAGATATAATCAAATATAAAGTTCGTATTATATGAGAACATCTTTTATTAGCCATTGCAAGTGGATGTTTACAAAATAATGTCCAATTAAACAGTGATATTAATTGCTTTAACTTAATTTATTTTTTTTACATGGTTATGTTCAAATTGTTTTTCTTTTTTTGTTCATTGTTGGTATGGTTTATCAACATAGAATAACACAGGTGACAGTTTTGTTGCTAAGGATGATATAACTTTGGTTCATAATTGTAATAAATGCATTAGACTTAACCCTCCGGTTGAGGGGTGGATTCAGAATCACACCATTCGACGGGTTGGGTTTCCAAACTGTTTTATTTTTTCTCCTAATACATTAATATATGCCCAGTTTCAGGTATGCATTTGTTACCTGGTCTATTTTGCACTGCGAAGAGTAAAAATAGTTGTGAAAAAAACATTTACTTGGGAGTTCCCATTTATTAAAAAAAAAAGTTATATGTAATGCAAGTTTTCAAAAGAAATTATAAATTGAAAAAACGGAAAAGACAATAACAATAATATATAATTATTTGTAAAGTATATGGCAGAATAAGTGTAAAAAAAAATATAAAATGAGTGTACATAAATTTGACACACAAAATATTGAATGGAAGATCTCGTTAATCAAATTTTGCCGAACAGTCGGCGCAGCATGGTATTGTGTGTTCCGAACAAATACAGGAACCACAAAACTTGCACGAATATCTTGATTTTCGGTCTTTGCAGAATTTGCACCTTCCTCGAGCAGTTGAGGTCGTCGGTCGGGGCTCTTCTGTGACTGAGACACCTGAGAATTTTGCCGCTGATAGCTTTACATTACGTGGTAGATTCGCTCGTAGTTTCATGTTTCCTTTCACTAAATTTTTGCCCAAATTTTCCAAAAATAGTCGTCTGCTTTTAGAAAATTCTCCATCTGGATTGTTTGTTTTATTTATTATGAATGCGTTGATTGCTCCTACGTTGAGCATACAGAAAAAAACCACCAATGGCCATCTTCTTGTGTTTCGGGCTAGATTATAAGATGTAATCATCCTGCCCACTACATCGACACCGCCTTTTGTGGAATTGTAGAATGTTAGTAACTCTGGTTTATTATTATCACCAGTATTTTCGTCTATTTTGTCATCGTAGCGCATTGACGATACAAATAATACATTCTTTGACTTTTTTGGGAGTAGGTTTGAAGTGTCATATCGGAATGCAAAAAACGAAGACTTTACGGGTCTATCTTTAACATTTTTAACTCCTTTCGGTAAAGACTTTCGCCTAGATTGTATTGTGCCAACCACAGTTAGACGGTGATCATGCAACAAACGACTTACAGCTTCCACGCTACTAAACCATCGATCCATGGTAGCATGTCTTCCAGTTCCTGAGATGCGGTTCGTCATTCTTAGAATGATAGCTGTTACAGAATTGTCTATCTGAAGAGGACCTTCAGGTTGGTTTCCAGCATAGATCTCCAAATGCGACGTGTAAAATGTTTTTGCATTCACTGTAGAAAACACTCTGATCCCATATTTGTGGGTTTATTTGGAATGAAGACACGAACGCCACATCTTCCACGAAATCCTAACGACATTTCATCTAGTCACATATTTACCACACTATAACGTTTGTTACACTGTTCATTGAATTTTTCAAATATGTCTCTAACGGCAGCAAGTTTATCCAACTTCTTGCGCTCATCCCTTGTATCGGTATTGTCGAAACGTATACACTTCATCAGAAACATAAATCTTCGCTGAGATAAGCGTCTATACTCTGATAACAGTCCCTGAAGAACTGCCATTGATATGTGCCGAAAACACAAACCACCGACAAGTAACAGAAATCTTCAATGTTTCATACTTTGGCATATGGAATAATCGACGGTTAATAAAATATTGTTAAATTTATGTCCACTGGCTCGGTAAACAATAATTTAAAAAAATCCCATAGCCTTTGTAAGTGTGCTGGTGATGTAGAATAACATGTTTTTTTTTAATGTTGTAGAATATCATATAAACCAAGAGTCAAAGACCAAAAAGTGCAATCTTATACGTAATGTTCTAATACTGAAAATCCTTCTACCTATAAGAAAATGGCAGTCCGCCAAATTTATAATTTTACGTAAATGTTTAAAGAATAGGAGACAAGGCATTTGTGTAATTTTCATACTTAAAGTCTTGATAGCTAGTAGTTGATTTATGGTGAGAAAAAAAAAGCAAGCAAGCTTAACGTAACGAAAGGAGTAGTAGACGTCATCAAAAGTGCAAGAAAAGTTACCCTAGTATAAAACAAATTCAGACTGCATCCAATGCTCATATTCGCCAATAACAAAAGTTCTGTAATTTTTACGGTAAAACTATGACTAGATCTATAGGCCGGGCAGGGCATGTCCGCAGGGTAGGATTTTATCCCCACTGCTGTAGTCACTACTAGTGGAGTTGATTGAAGCGCTTGGAACCGAGGTGCAAGCCTATGCGGATGATATTGTGTAACTTTTAAGAGGATCGGGGGAGAAGGAGATTTTCTCAGCCCTCTAATAGGTGATATAGGTGATATTTGTAGCTGGTGCAGCGAACAAAAACCTGCGCATTAACCCGAACAAAACCACGATAGTACCATTCACCAGAACGAGGAGAGTGTAACACCATAATCTAAAATATCTGGCGCCCTTTTGGATAAAACGCTAACCTGGAATCCACATGTGGAAAAGATTACTCGCAAGACGAGGTTATCTTTAAGGACCTTCCGAAGAATATGTGGGATATCTTGAGGGATATCCCCATAGCTAATCCATTAGATGGTAGTACGTTCAACCATAACCACAGCAAGACTTTCATCCATATAAAGGATTGTAGGTATGGCAATCACGAGAGCAATGTCTTCTTTCCCGCCATTTGCATTAGAAACTCTGCTTGACTAATCACTTTTGTAATAGGTACCTTTGGAACGTTTGCTGTCTGTATTCCATTCTTTTGTGCTTAAACATGCTATAAACAAGATTCGTACACAATCCTAATCACTGATGAGGAAACATATACAGCCTCAATCTCTGCAACGTAAACGGCGGGGAAGTACATATACTCCCACCGTCTCCCACTCTACCTAACAGCGAGGTGTGGCGCTGTAGTACGATAATAGCACGTGTAGACTCATCAGTGATCAGTATTATTAGTCAGTTCAAGTAAGTTGGTTGTCTAAGTTTTAAGTACATATTTTTATTACTGGTTATACTGTGGAGGAGAGAGCTGAGATGATGCGGTGGTATCACGCTGGCAATTCTTTTCAAAGGGTATGCAACGTGTTTGCAGCTATATGCCCCAACAGGCCTATTCAAAATAAAGCCACAATTTTTAAATTAAAAAATAAAACCGACAATTCCGGATCGGTCGAAAATTTAAAAACATCACCTCCAACTCGCAGAATTTCTAATAATACGTCCGTTTTAGTATGTGCTGCAGTTGAAATAAATTCGAATATGTCATCTGGCACTATTTCCAATGATGTAGATGTATCCCGTTCTTCCGTTCAGCGAATACTCAAAGCAAATGGGTATCACAATTTTAAATATTCTAAACACCAACAATTATTTCATGGCGGCGCATTAAGCGTATGGAATTTTGTGAAAAGTTAAATGATTTAATTAACCGAGATGCTAATTTCATAAACAATATTATCCTTACCGATGAATCTTCTTTTCCTTTGGTTAGAAGTCACAATTTATCTGTGACAACATACTGGCCCAAGCAAAACGAGCACAGATATTTAAGTTCATCTAGTCAGCAACAGCAAAAAGTAAATGTTTGGGCAGGTTTGTTAAACAACCATATTATTGGGCCTTTTTTTTATCAATGGCAATTTGAACGCAAATGCATATTTAGAATTACTGAACACCCACATTCTACCTACTATACAGCAACTTCCCGACATAAATATGCAAAACATCTACTTTCAGCAAGATGGTTGCCCTGCATATAATGCAGTGGCTGTCCGAAACTATTTAAGTGAACAGTTTCCTAACCGGTGGATCGGAACTCATTCTGACAATATCAAATGGCCGCTACATTCACCAGATTTATCTCCCCTCGATTTCTTTTACTGGGGTAATTTAAAAGAAATAATTTATGGCAATGAAGACGTTAGACCAGTTAATGTAGAGTAGTTGCGCAATAAAATTGTTCAAACGTTAAACAACATTAGCCCAGAATTGTTGAAGAATGTTAGAATGAATTTCTACAACACATTAGGATATTGTTTAGCCAAGGATGGGGGCATATTTGAACCTTTTGTTTGAAGATTCAATGATTTTTAAAAAATTAACGTTTATTTCATCTTATTATTAAGGCTTATTTTAGTTTTCTATTTATAAATTTATTTACCCAGAATTAATTTTTATTTGTCCTTCATTAAATTTATTATTCCTTTTTGAGGGTTTTGCCCTAAATTCATTAGATTGTCTTTGATTTCCCTGTCATGAACAAACCCTAATTTTATATTTTTTTATTTATTACTATTAGGAATAGAATAGTAACCGAGCTGGTGTTAATACAATACGTTTTACGGTCACTAAAAATTAACACATTTCTGCGTGTAGATTGAATGGCAAAGCAACCGCTGCGCTCGCGCCAGTATTCATTGAGAGCTATCAGTGGCTATGACGAATGACTGAATGTAAGAGAATACCTACTGCAGTAATAAGAATGAGCGGGAGACGCACATGCGTGGTATAACCGTTGACTTTGCAGGGTTTATGGCTGTATACGGCAGAAGAATATATTTATAACAAACGACTGAGACATTTTGTATACCTTTGACGAAAATAAAGTATAACTATTTAATGGAAATGTTTTATTAAAAAGTTACGTTTCTTTAATTGGAAACCCATTAATTTCTTTCAACACTCACAGATTCCACGTACAATACCTATCGCTTTTTGTTGAATGAAGTAAACCTTTCTTTACTTTGATACAATTACTCTTATCAACAATGCACGATTCAGACAAGATAGACCGGAACCCAAAGAAACCAATACTTATCACATAATAATAAAGACTATACAAGATGAAAGGTGATATAGATTGCGTTCACTAAATGTACACAACCACTTTCACATCAAGGAAAAATTGATGGGGCCGTTCGATATTGCTGTAATCAATACTTACAAAACATTCCTCGTCAGCAATCCAGATTCTGAATACGGCCAGAACAAATTTCTCAGCAGTTTAGCAATTGGGTTGATAGAGTGAAATCTTAAAACTGAAATAATGCAATGGTAACTTCCGAAAGATCTGAAACTTTTTCTGTGTAATTATCGAAACCAGAAGTTGATGTGAGCAGCACGTCGAAAAAGCATTTGTTATTCTTGCGGCACACATATTTTAAATAAAGTCTAGTGTGGTTCCAACTCCGCTATGCTTGCTGTTACGTAGTGACAAAATACGCGCACGGTGCAGGTTCAACTATGCTGGTATATGTATAACGTGGTAAGTCAAACAAAAAGATTCTCTGAACTAGGTAGCTAAATTTAATAACACTGTTAGATGTAGTTGCAGACATAAGTACACAGTTCAATAAGACAAGCACACAGTATTAGATACGCTCTGCAAACAAAGAGAACACACATACGTACATCAGCGCCACCATAATTCAAGTGCACGTGCTGCCTGTTTCAGTAACGTCGAACAAAACGAACCTATCGTCGTTCTGCTATTAAGACGTGACAGGCAAATAATCGACTTTCCGATACAGCCAGGACGTTATTACTACGTGATCTTTGTGTCGCCGCTTGTTCCAGCATGACATCCTTGCCATTACACCATTAACGCTTCGATGAATCTGGAACCTGGTATAATTCCCGAACACCAATTAACGATCGCTGGAGATCATCGTTAACGAAATACTTGTAGAAGTTTCGCACAGTACTTTTTTCTTCGAAAAACGAGAGAACAAATGATACTGAAGCCGCTCATTATAAATACTAAATCCGATTCATTAATTTTTAACTTTTGTGTAACTACAGGGAGTTTAGATAAGATTCTTAAAACTCGAAAAAGTGCTTCGGAACTCTGACAGGCACTGTGTCGAAATTAAATAATTGAATATTTACTCTACTCGTAGTATGAAAAAATAAATTTCAGAAATTTTGCTTAGCTCATTCCATTCCTTTAATATATTAAAAGGAGTGATAAAGATCTTTATATTAAAGAAATGGAATGAACTGAACAAAATTTTCCAATTAAATATTTTGTTCTTATTAAATAATAATAGTTCCAGAACAATATGTATGTATATATACTATTCATAAAGAAAGTAATTCTCGTGGTATGCTGCCAAATTATTCACCTAATCCTTAGGAAAAGTACTACAAGCAATGACGAAAATAGCTAAGATTTTGAGTAAAAGAAAATTATAAACATATTTATAATTAGCTATGCTAGAGTGATGAAACATAATGTCAAAATTGAATATACAGGCTGATTCATTTCCGATCTTCATCACTGGGATCTCGCTTATTATTAAAAATAGGGGATAGGTTTAAATTTGGCAAAGTTTTTTGTGCAATTTTGTGGTTATTATGATCCCGAAAAGAAAGTATACTTACTACTACTACTACGACATTTCGTTTTCTACTGGTCATCATCAACTTTCTTATTTCTTATGGGTGCCCTATTGAATTTTGACACCGTTAGAAAGAGTCTTTTTTCTGATTTCAACCATGTGTAACATGTTGGCAAAAGTTTTTGGTATTATGCTTTTACTGACGCAGAATCCAATTTAAAATTAAATAAGGTAGCCATGAAACTCGTTGCATTAGTAATAAAAAAATGAGACATGTTATGTATTTTTTATTCACCAAATCGAAATGCAACAACAGAAATCAACGAGATATTTTTCTAAATTAAATGTGCATTTTCCCAAAGTTTATGTAAATTTCGTATCTTATTGGTAACAACAAATTAAAATAACAATATAAAGAAAACAATAAACCAATAATTACAGTGAATGTTCAAATATGTCGCTATTTTCATTAACGCACAATTGCGCACGCTTTCGGGCTGTTTGAACTGCTTTTTGTATGGTTGGTTCTCCTAGGAACTGCGTCCAACACATTTTCGAGTCTAGCTCGAATTTCTTCAATATTATGTGGAAGATCTCCTTTATAAACGTTATTTTTAACAGCTCCCCATAAAAAATAAACCAGGAGATTTCGCCGGTCATTCAATAACTTCACCATTTCCAATCCAACGGTTTGGAAACTCTTGACTTAAGTAGTTTAGAACTATTGCCGCATTATTAGATGGTGCGCCGTCTTGTTGCCACTACAAATGTTGTAAGTGGTTTAATATTATATTATTATCTAAGAAATTAGATACGTGTGCATGAAGAAGGTTGAGGGATCTTTCCCCATTTAATGTCTCTTCATAAATTACTGGTCCTACAAGACAAGTTCCCAAAATGCCCATCTAAACGTTTAATCCAACACGATGTTGAGGTCCTCGCCCTATTCAATCTAGGATTCTGCAATGCATATTAGTGCTCCGTATTTCTATTAAACATTCCGCAATTAGTAAATTTAGATTCATCTGAGGTAGTAAACTATGGCTAACATGGACCTCGCACTGTTTAAGCTTATTTCGATGTAAAGTACTTCATACTCAAGTTTGTGTCAAATTTAATTCTGACGTTACTTCTCTTGTCGATGTCGATGGATTATTGTTTATCCAAGAAACAGTACAAAATTTACATTTGCAAAAACGCACATTTAATTTACCGTTTGTAAAATATCTTTGATGAATAAAAAATACATAACATATCTCGTTTCTATTACCATTACAACGATAAGTAATTGACAGTTCAAAATTTCATGGCTACCTTATTTAATCTTAAATTGGATTCTTTGTCAGTTAAAGCATATTTTCAAATACTTTTGTCAACATGTTACACATGGTTGAAATCAGAAAAAGAATCTCTTTCTAGCGTTGTCAAAATCCAATATAATAATAATAATAATAGTGGTTTATTGGCCAGATTAATTAAATACAATGAAATAAAAAAGTTGATGATGACCAGAAGAAAACTTTCAAGTACACCATTAGATAGAAGATGCTATTTTTATGTTTTTGTTTTTTTTTTTTTTATATTGACACTTTCTTTTATGAATCTTTTTTGATGATTATTTTTACAATATTGAAATTGAATGAAAGGCCTGTATTGTAATTATGTTTGGCTAAGGAATATCCTATCTTTTTCCTTTGAATGTTGCTTAGCTTGCCGTATGTAAGTACAACTCTCTACAGAGAACTATATCCGAAGATCAGTTTACACACCCATCATGGGAGGAACATTGGTGGCCCGAGTCGGAAGAGAATGTCAGCAGGGTGGAGTGCTGTCTACTGTAACATCTGGGCGTAGACGAGCTACTAGTAAAAGTGGACAATGAAGGATATAAAACTTTGAGATACGCCGATGATTTTACCATTCTGCCCAAGGGTAACTTCAACAATGTAGTGTGGGAGGAAATGCAAAACTTTCTACAAGTTGTACAAGAATTGACAGAGGAGGAAGGTCTAAATATTAGTCGCTTCAAGACGATCACAATAGCATTCACCAGACTAACCTTAGGCCGCTAGAAATCCGAAGTGAAGAAATAAAACTATCAGTGGAAGTAAAATACCTTAGTATCATTCTTGACTCCGAACTTATTTGGAATCGGAAAGTTCAGGAAATTAAAGTCAGGGCGAAAACAACACTTATGTCGGCTAGAAGCGTCCATCGAAAAACGTAGGCATTAGGACCAGATATAGTGTATTGGACATACATCACTATAGTCCGACTCAAGATCACATATGTAATTCTGGTTTGTGGGCAAAGATGCAGCAGCAAACTCAATTACTAAACTCAGCAAGATACAAAGGCTTGCCTGTTTACGAATAACAGGAGCAAAGGAATTCCTCCTAGACCTCCCACCTCTCGACATGAGACAGGATAAATGAGGCATTTCAGATTGCATGAGCTTCCAAATTGCAAATATGCAAATTTGGGACACAATAATATTGTCCATCGTCTGGAAGGTAATCTTGTGAGAATGTGATCAAACCACATGATTCGGATATATCTATTTAAGAGAGATTTTGAGGTAAAAATCATGGCTAGACTCAATACAACTACAGAGACAGACTCAGTGGATTGATCTAGTTTACTGACAAAAACCGAGAACGGCACTAGAGCTGGAATATACAGTGGGTTGGGAAATATCGCTCTTCCACTAGGAGAATATGCCACCGTTCCTCAAGCAGAGGCATATGCAATATTGCATTGTGCAACAGAAACCATTCATAGGGCTAGTCAAAAGAAGCGAATTTGTATTGCAACAGAGAGACAAGCGATACTGAGGGCATTAGCGAATTCCAGAGTGCAATCAAAACTATTTAGCAATGTATTTTAGAACTGAATAGACCGGCAGATTGCAATAAAGCTACTTTAGTGTGGGTGCCCGTATATTCGGAAAACGAAGGAAACGAAAAAGTCGATGAGTAAGCAAGAAATAGAACAGCGACTTCATATAGAAGCCCAGAACCTGTTCTAGGAGTATCTAAAAACACAGCAAAAAGCAGATAAAGATTTGTATCCAAGAAGGACACAAAGAACACTAGAATAATACAACCCAGCAAATTCTAGGGAAGATTTTTATTAAGTCATCGTCAAAGAAAAGGATGAATACTAAACCTCAGTAAAAATCATTTTCGCTCAGTAGGTTTCCTAACAGGACACTGTGCTCTGATAGGACACCTGCAGAAAACTGAGATCAATACTGGAGATGCCCACAGCAGAGTATAATACATCCGATATGAATGCGAGGGCCTGGACGCAAAGGGACGAGCAATTTTTCGTAAGGCAAAAATTAACCCAGAGAAGTATTATGACCAATCAGCCAGAGACCTGTACAGCCTAGTGTAGGGCACCAGAATTTTGGAATCAGACGAGAGAAACATCAGACAGCTACTACAATAACAACAAAAAAAGAACTTTGTCCACACCTTTCCTTATCATCTGAACCACTGTCAGTCATTATGCGGTCTTGTATGTGGCTAAAAGTAAGTTTATTTTTTAGTGCCGATATTGATGGTTTAAAAAGCGTCATCTTTAATTTAAAGAGCGGCACTCTCAGTATTAAAGGCTGTAGGAACACAAATTCATTTGCCAGACACGATTGCTTATTTTGAAAAATTAAATTTATCACATATCATAAAGATATTTATAACCCAGAATGAACTTACTTTAGTTCACAATCTATTTCCAATTTATGATTTAATAGACAATCAGCAATTAAAATAGAATGTTGAAAATCCTGATCGAAATATATTAAAGCAAATTATTAAAATTAATCTAGGAAAGCTTAGAAATATGAACAATTTATTCCATATTTCACCCGTAGTTAAGTAGAACAGACGCTGAAAGGCATTCTTTACCTTCCAAAGATTTATTGACGCCAAACAAAAAAATCTTAGGCTGTATTATTTAAAAGTGTTGGCAATTCTTAATGCAAATACTTCTATTTTGCACACATACCTTCTACTGTTTTACCGTCGGATCGAATCACACGTCGGCCATGCATTTGCGGTCAGTGCCCTTGCTACCCTCATTATAAACATATGCTGCCTACATGGCGCATAATAGGGGATGAATGGAGGAAGGTTTCTCATTGTTGAGCTATTCTGGTCGGTTTTAAATAATTATCCATAATGCTATATTTTGCAATCATAATATGCCACACCCTGCAGGAAACATATGCGTCTTTCTCCGAAGAAAGGATGCACATTGCTGCAGAAATCTCATTTTCGGAAAAAAGCTTTAGATAATAGAAACGCTTCAAAAATGCTATCAGAAACGATGAGAACTATTTTTTTTAAGTTTTCTGCACTAGCATTGTTATCTGAAGGATCGCCATATATATATCATAATTGATCTTCGATTTTAAGATAGTACCTACCTCAATTAGGAAACATTTTCACTACTTCGAAACTTTCTCATACCTTTAAATTTTGTTTCTCCCATTTGACCTTTACAAAGTCACGTCTGTTTTTTATCTCTATGCGTGTTTCATTTATTAGCGCACAAGTATTGCTGTGCGTATGAACATAATTTACCTATTTTTCGTATACTTTCACCTAAGGGTCCTAAAGTGTCCCCCAGTTATAAAAATATATGATATGGGCTAGAGCTGTCGAAACACGGTATTTAGGGATACTACAAAAGTGCGAATACATTTATTTTTCTTTTATTTATAAAAAAAGAAAGTGTTAAGAACCACATATGGAAGTTAGCAGGAAAGTGGATGAAAGTTTCATACGCACGGAGAAAAAAGGATTTGTTGATTCAACTGTTAAGTAATTGGCTCATTCAACAATCTTTTTTGTATATGCACATATTCAAATAACCAGAATGTTTATGTTAATTACGCAGAATTAATTTTAATATTGTTATCTATTCAATTTACAATCGTAATTCACCCAATAATTTTCTAAATGTTACATGAAGAAATTCACCAATATTTAACCAATTAAAATAGTAGGACTTTTTAAACTAAAACAGGATCGCAACAGTATATCTTTCTATTTGCAGAAAAATAAAAATGCTGGGCGAATTTTTATTTTTCTGCACACGCTATCGCAGGATCGTGGCGGCAATAATTTTGTGCCCATTCAGTCCCTTATTGAAATACTAGGGATTGTTGTGAAGTGACACTCACCGATCGAATGGAAACTATAATCGGGATCTATATTAACATCTTCCAGTACACATGTCTCTTCATATTCTTCCTCGACAATATCAAAATGAAGATGGTCCACTTTCATCTACAATCTCTGTAACGCGAGGACGAAGCATCTCTTCAATTTTCAATCCATTGTCAATATCAAGCGCAAAGGAAGTTCATATCAATTACATCATTTATGACATCATGTAGTTCTGTTTCCCGCAGATTACTTCTACTTAGTTGTTTTTCATTATAGTTATACGTAACTATTGGTAAACGAATTACCTGGATTAATATGTACCAAGAGACGGGGTATCGAGTATATAGAGAAAGGTGTAGGCAAAAGTTTGCAAATCTAAGCAGGGATACATCATATGGAGACATCACATGAAACAGATAGGAGCTGACAAAAAAAAAGAAGTTCTATGACGAACTGTATGATATTTTAGGTTCGGAAGACAAAGTTACTTTATCTTATGAAAATAATTAATACACCAGAGTCTGATGAAACTGAGGATCGACAATCAGACGAAACACGTAAAACAAAGGAACGCAAGAAGCCTGGCGCAGACATTTAAACAAAAACTTGTTGAATGTAGTGATAGAAATTTACAAATTCAAAAAGCAAACAAGGATAGAAAGTTTGAAGTGCTTCAAGAACAAAATAAGTTGCTTCAAGAGCAAAATTCACGAAGAACAAAGTGGATATGTATCTATTTTAGGAAAGATGACAAAGGGAGGGAAAAAGACTCCGATGATAAGTAATTTTTCTTTTTGATTTGAAAAATTGTTGCTGTAAATCTTAGGTATGTTAGCGGTTCTTATACATATCCGCAATATCACTCTAGAAACAAGTAATTCTCTAATACCTCATACATTATTTTTAGTGGGTTTAGGTTTTGACTCCCAAATGGCAGTTACTCTTACTGAAATGTTAAAAATGTTTTTTGTATTTAACATATTGTATATGTATAGTTATGTACTTTCGTCTATTTCATCCTCTTCAAAGAATCTTGCATTGCTGGATGCTGTCACAGAGCTTGAAGATACTCGTTTAATATCTAAATGCCCCTGGACATCGTAAGGGCTAATTGGAAGCGCCCCACCTTGTATTTGATTTATTATATATATTAAGATGAGATCATCTCTAATAGCTTATTTTATTTTAAAATTACCAAGCAAACTGCAACACTGCACCCACCGTTTTTTAATTTCTCAATAGTGCTTTCCGAATCGCGTAACACATATATGTTTTGGTTAACACGAAATACTCCATTTTCTGTTAAAATAAAGTTGCTCTATTTGTAATAATAAAAACAGAATCTTGTAAACTGTTTTCTAACCATAAAAATGGGGAAAATAACAACAACCCGTCCCACAGCAGCGACATAGAGAGAGAGAACAGTACGCAGTACATACCAACGCTTGTAACTACATCGCAAAGATGGTTACATGTTTTGGTAAGGTTTGACGTCATACTTATATGGTGTAGCCGAAGAAATTTAATTGGTTACATGCGATTAGCTTTGGTAAGTTCTGGTAAGCTCGAGGAGGAAAAACGCCTTATAATATACAAGATTATTAAAATTGTTTGGTACTTTTAATTTGTATCGGGATGCTTAGTGATGGAGCTTCAGAAAGTATGTGTATACTCGTAAATACTATTTCCCAGGAATCACTTCTGCGTCTGTTTTGATAGTAATAAGATAGTACAACAATAATATTAGTTTTCCAGTCTGCTGTTTCATGATTTAATATATTAATTTATGCGCATTTCTTTATTTGTTGATATCTCCAGAACGGAAAGGATTTGAGCTGAAGTTTATTTTGTTCAGAATCATCTCTAAAACACAGTTTGCCGATTTCCTCGGGGAACAGCATGTATATTATAATTACGTATACATAAATCATACAAAAACATTTGTGCTAATTGTAATGAATAACATGAAAATTAATTTCGTTCTTATTCATTGATTTATTCTTCTTACACTCGCCATGTAACAACAAAAAACTATTCCCTCGTGTTATAAAATATTATCTTTATTATATTTTTGTCAACCTAAATTTATTTTACTTAAAGAACGGGTTCTAAGAATTGCTTTTTCGATTTTATAATAATTGTCTCTTAATTTAATTACAGTGATAGCAAAAAAAGGATTATTTCCTTTAATGATTTCACACTGTAAGAAGTGCGCAAAGTGAATGTCGCACTATCTTGTGTTTAGTATATTTACCATTTCTTTTCGCTTTTTTCGTTCTTCAGCATTTGCTCAGAGAGGAAAAAAGAATTTTTCTTTGACGTCCATCGACCTCACGGACAATGCACGTTACTTTGCTTACTTACAAGTGTTCTCCACAAGTTCTGCATTCTTGAGATCTTCGAAGTCCTTTCTCCAAGCCTGAAAGCTTCGGACATTTTGCCAAGAACTTTCTAGCGCACTGCCAGTTGCTCAGATAAGTAACTAAATACACGTGTCGTTCTTTTTCCTTTTCACTCATTAATTAACGCTCATTTATTTCCATCCACACTTATGATGTCGACTCGCGATTAATTTTGATATGCGACATAATATTCATTAATTTCAAACCACTAGTCATTTATTTAATTATTTTTTTGAACTCCTTACGTTTTATTTCATTTTAAATAAAATTACTTTAAGAACATATCTGTGCTGTTTTCCGTTAGCCATAAGACTCCTCGTCCATTGTTCTCCGCAATTATATGATTACATTATGTATAATATCTCAATTTTACAAAGTTTATCATTTCTTTAATTTAAATACGCGAAATTAGTTCAATTTCACACCCATACTTATGCATAAGCAGGTAATAAGCTATGCTTGTATTTTTAATGCACCTGTGTTCTTTATATATATACAGGCTTAGTAAAAAGTCCCGGAATGGTCGAATAACTTTGTTATTTGAAAATTATGATTTCTGAAATTTGGTATGGGGGTATAGTTAATATAAATGTATTTTATGCAATACAGTTAATATTTTTTTCACTTCCGGTTTAATCGGCAATACGTCCAACTTTTTTTTGTTAAATGGAACGCCCAGATTTTTTAACACTTTTGAATGCAAAATAAAAAACTACGTTCAGGAAGTATTAAGATGTTTATTTTTATTCACAAGAAAACAGTTAAAAAATTAAAAAAGTGTCCTAATACAGAAAAATCAAGGTACCTTTGAAAAAAGTTGTTGTTTAGTGTTTGCATTCTTTTTGCCGTCACATTTGACAATTTTAAAAGCGTTTTAACTTTTGCATGGCTATAAATTTACTTATTTTAAACATTGACACATTTGAAAATGGCAGAAAAACTTACTGAATCAGAACGAATTGAGATATTAATGATGCGTGGGTACGGTGATCGTCAACGTTCTTTTGAAGAGGTTCGTATTTTGTTTAATACTGTTTATCCGGATCGTCACATTAGTAAAACTACGGTATGCCGAACAATTCAAAAGTTTGAAATCTTTCGTCAGGTGAAGGATTTACCTAGAAGGGGACGTCCATTAACAGCAACAGATGAAGAAACTAGTTTGAATGTGTTACTTACAGTGGAAGAAAATCATCACGTGTCCACAACAGAATTAGGTCAAATTCATGAGATCTCTCAAAAATCTGCTCATACGATTCTTAAATCAGCAAGAATGAAAGCCTATAAAATGTATCCCGTCCATGAGTTAACTGAACATGATCCAGATCGTAGACTACAATTTTGCGAAACAATGACGGAATTGATCGAGCAGCAGCCTAATGTTTTAGATCACATCATTTTTTCAGATGAGGCAACGTTTTGTCTCAACGGCACTGTGAACAGACATAATTGTCGCTACTGGTCAATTGAAAATCCGCATTGGATTGAAAAAGTCCATACACAGCGTCCTCAAAAGGTGAATGTCTGGGCTGGTCTTGTTGGAAACAACATCATTGGACCATTTTTTATAAGAGGAAATTTAACTGGCAACGTCTACTTAAATTTATTGCGAAATGAGGTTGTTCCAGCACTTGCGGCCCTCTTTCCAAATGCAAACATAGGTGATCACCCTAATGCACATTTTTGGTTTCAACAAGATGAAGCTCCCCCCCCCCCCCCCCCCCATTTTGCCCATAATGTCCGCGATTATTTGAATGAAATTTTTCCGGGACGTTGGATCGGACGTAGAGGAGCAATCGAATGGCCAGCACGTTCGCCAGATCTCTCGCCATTAGATTTTTTCTTTTGAGGTCACATGAAATGTCAAGTGTACAAAAATCGTCCCCATAATCTTGAACAATTGGAAGAGAGAATAGTTCAAGAAGCCAATCGCATCACTCCAGAACAAATACAAAATTCAATAAGAAATTTTACTGACCGTTTACATTTTTGTCAAATTGTAAATGGAGAGCATTTTGAACAATTATTGTAATCGCAACCTGAATAGACAGGTATCTTGATTTTTCTGTATTAGGACACTTTTTTAATTTTTTAACTGTTTTCTTGTGAATAAAAATAAACATCTTAATACTTCCTGAACGTAGTTTTTTATTTTACATTCAAAAGTGTTAAAAAAATCTGGGCGTTCCATTTAAAAAAAAATTGGACGTATTGCCGATTAAACCGGAAGTGAAAAAAATATTAACTGTATTGCATAATATGCATTTATATTAACTATACCCCCATACCAAATTTCAGAAATCATAATTTTCAAATAACAAAGTTATTCGACCGTTCCGGGACTTTTTACTAACCCTGTATAGTATCTAGTATCCATCCATATTTATTCAAAAGGTTATACGACTTGCTATAATTATAACCCTTGTTGTAATTTGAAATTTATTATTTTTTAAATTGATTTTAGTTTTTATGTGGTTTTATTTTATTTAAAAGCCGTAGTATACACGATAATTAATAATTAAGTGTCTTAATCACTTTCCCTGTAATTTTGAACCGATCCCTATTCGATCATATTTAAATAACTACATAATAATACTATAATCTAATAAATGGGTCACTAACTTCATCTCTAAATATCTTGGCAACGACTATACATATTTCTATGATATCGAAGGCCCTTTAAGTGTTTAATATAAATAACACAAATTACTTTATGCTAATGCGCTTTGCTACCACAACCGATGCAAGCCGGTAAATTTTCAACGCCCACAAACCCTCTTCGAACTTCTCAGTTAAGAAAGAAAAAAGGATGAATAGACAAGTTTCCCACACACATTACAATAAAAATGAACGAAGTCGTCAGGCACGGTCGTGAGTATCCGGAAACCGTCATTTTTCTTTATCTGCCCAACCTATAACAAATAGCAAACCATGGAAAAGGAAGCAACAAAGAACCGTTGACTTTGCATAACGCTTTCGTAATTCGCGCAGCGGTGTTTCTTTGCCTTTTCCTGCGGGCGAAAATTATAAAGCCTCAAAAAATACCTCCGATTTTCCTTCCCCTAAATAATCTCCCAACAACTTGCGAAAAAACGAGGGGGTAGAAATTTAATTGAAAGGAATTCTGAAGCGAACCGGCTGTTGCAAAACAAACTTCTCAAAAAGTGGGAAAGAACAAATCAAATAGTCATGGAATGGTAACCGGAGATTCCTTTAACTTAATTTCAAAGTATACCGAAGAATTGCAGAGAGACGACAAACAATAAATAAATGTTTTCTATTGTAAATTAATTAATATAATTGTACAAGTCATCTGAAGGCGTTATGTTTTCTTTTGTTTTCTAAATGATTGCAGTTATCCTACAAATAGGTAATCATGTTAAAGAGATTCGGACAATCCAACGTTTGTGCTCTTCATTTTTCATTAATATACTACAACTCCTCTTGATTTGCATAGTTTAAATTCGGTATTAATCAACAAAAACTGTCCTGAATTACTTCTAAAAACAGGAAATCAACAAATAAAGTAGTAAAATTGCAATTAAAAATTCTGAACATGGTCATTTTATAGTTAAAACTCACAAAATCGTAAAGGAACATCTGCTAACCATGTGATAATCTTACCTCTTCCTCTTAAAAGCTAACATAAACAGAATATTGCTTTTCCTGAATAATCATGTAATCTCACAGCTGGTTCTTTCCTTTATATAAAACAGCCGATATATGAATGTCCCTCTAGGAGCATTTCTAAAGCGAACCAGCGAGAAATAACCAGGGGAAAAATGTATTGTAAAACAAAATTTCAAGAAATAATTTGCAATGCCATCCTAAAAGAAACAAATGGCAGTGGGGTCCCGCAGGGCTCCGTACTGGGTCCACTGATTTAATAAATGTTATTATTATTATTATTATTATTATTATTATTATTATTATTATTATTATTATTATTATTATTATTATTATTATTATTATTATTATTATTATTATTATTATTATTATTATTATTATTATTATGTTTTCTGAATAGTACACAGACGTATATATTCTCCTCGTAGTTTGCCTCTATTTCGTGTCTCATAATTTTGAAAAGAGCCAAATACTCCGTATTGGCTATATTTACCTTTGTATGCAATAAACATTCGAGAATATACTAACTAGGTAAGGTTAAAATATTTAATTTTACAAATACTTCGCGACAATCGGCGCGAAAGTGTAAACCAGCGATTATTCGTATGGCTCTCCTCTGAAGACCGAAGACACTGTGGCGAAGCGAACCATGACCCCATACCAGAATTCCATACATCAATACAGAATGATAGAGTGAAAAATAAGCTGTCTTTAAAATATTTTCAGATACTGACGACGTTAAATTTCTCAACAAATATATGGTTTTCAATAGTTTAGTTGCCACATACTCCCCATGTGTGTCCCACCTCAACTTAGGGTCCAACTGAATACCCAAATACTTCAATGAGCCTGGGTTATTGAATTTCGTAGAATCCCTAGTAGAAAAAATGACCGTTTTGGTTTTGTTACTATTTAAGACCAATTTATTTGAGTAAACACTCTTCCGCCAGACCTCGGCACCGTCAGACGAAGCGACCAACAGAGTGGTATCGGCCGCAAATATCACACATTTATCAACTAGGACATTTTCTGGTAGATTATATATTAAAAATAACTAGGGCCCCAATATAGACCCCTGTGGAACACCAATATTTAAGGGAATCCTGTCGGATAAGGAGTCTCCCAAACGCACGACTTGCTGCCTATTATCTAGGTACGATTTGATATATTCGACTGATAAATTATTAAAGTTACACATACGTAATTTATTCAACAAGATTTTGTGATCTACACAATCAAATGCCTTACTAATATCGCAAAAGTGCCTCCACAATATTCACCCTTCTCAAAGCATGTTAATGTGAAATCAATAAAATCCACAACTGCCCCTATCGCAGATCTTCCCTGGCGAAAACCGAATTGACTATTCGTGAAGTAAGAATTTTGTTCGAGAAAAGAAACGATTTTATGCTTTAAATTTTTTTCAAAAATTTTTGATATGGCCGGCAAAATAAATATGGGCCTATAATTGGCTACGTCATCAACATGGGGGATGTTGATGACGTAGCCAATTATAGGCGTATATATGACGTAGTAAAAAAGGGGGTTTTTATATAGTGAAACCACCGCTGCGAACTTTAGCTCGCCTGGAAAAATTCCGTGTTCCAGACTTAAATTGATTAATTTTGTCAGCGGAGCTATTACTTCGTTTTTTACTAGTTTCAAAATTACTTATTATAAAAATATTAAATTACTTTAGGGTAAATAAATAATTAATAATGTGTAAAGGTATCATATTTTCTTGCCTCTCCTTCCAGCTTTTATTCCTGTATACAATTGTTAATATTTCATATGCCTTGTTTAACAAAGTGATTTCGCAGTTTTTATTTCTTTCCTACTTTTTGGATAGAAATCAATATTACTTATTTATGAACCTTTTATTCTGCTCCAGTTTCGTTTGCGTTATTCTTGCTTTTTACTACTTTTTTGCATTGGTCTCCTTGTTTCTTATTATCTGTTATTTTTGGTTCTTTTTTATCGTTCACAAAACAGAGTTTTTGTTAGCTTCCATTTCTTTTTTTTTTTTTTCTTTAGATACATAGCGTCCTCAGATGAAGCTTTGAAGTTTGTTTGGCTAAAATACGAAATGATCGAAGAACCAACTGTTGTTAAGAGAAATCAAGCTCAATCTTGTCTGCGCTCATAACTGGTATTAAATAACTGAACGATATTTGAAAGAAGGGACAATGGGTCCAATCAACAAAATAAAGAAATTCTAAGTTATCGTTCATTTGCCGAGTGCTTGTTATTCAGTGCCTGGCGCATTAAGCACTTCCTCCTGGGTAATAAATATTTTCTATCCTAAGCACTTAAAAAAAAGAAAGAAAAACCTGTATAAATTGAAAATCAATTTCTGACAATGTAGAATATGAGAGTGACGATTGCCTGGATATAAAATTTACTTCGGGAACGTGCAAAACTTAAACTAGAAATTGAAGATGACGGTAACGTAAGTATTATCGCAACCATTGCACTTATATACTTCGAATAAGGTAACCCCGTCGTAGCGTTCCATTCATAATTATTTACAAAATGGTGCTAAATGGAAAAATATTTTCTTATCTCGCCACCAGCAAGGCATAATAGTTTATCGATTTTGCCAGCAATGCACTTAAATAAATTGAAGAAAGGCTTTCGCTAATGTGTTTACCTTGTTGCATCTGGTATTTCAAAAAAAGAACACATAAAAATACCTTACTAAATACTTATCGGGACAATATGATACCAATAGGTATACATGCAGCAGTTTTAAATATATATTTACGAGATTTGAGATCACAACATGTTATCAAATTATTTTCTCAGATCAGTTTCCTTATTTTTTCAATATTAGAAGTTTGCTTGCATCGTATAAGACTCAATACAAAAATATTCGTTAAATACTGCACTAAAATGGGGAACAAAGTCACCCTTAATCACAACACACTTCCTTGCAACGACCAAATATGAGTACTACTTTTACGCATCCCAAGGCCAATCACTTACACCATCTTCCTGCTGCCGATCGTAATAAAAATGTGTGAGCACAGCACTACGATCTAAACCAGTAAAGGTAAACAAAGTGTCTCATGACCGAGCTCCTGTTGCCAACGGAAAAGATTCAAGAAGGTAGGTAATCTACACCTTCAAACAAACCTTTGGACTTTTAGGATAAAGTAAAGGAGACCAAGATAATTTGAGAAACATCAATAGCAGTTTCCAAGGACAGGAAGTCAGTAGGAGATACGATAAACCCGCCCATAAAGTTGGCCACTACTGGGGAGCTGTCTCAATGGAGTAAAGTATGATCGAGGAGAAACTTCTATAGAAAACGACATAAGAAAAACGAAATCAAAGTAGCAAAAATGTGTTTCTATTTCATATCAAGAATTTTGCCTATTGTAAATATAAAAAACAATAGATTTTTAAACGAATGATTTGTTCTTCGAGGGAAAGGTCATCTACTTACCACTACCAAAATGTTTTATATTTAAAATATTCAGATAAGTATTAATTTGAGGCATTTCATGAATATAATAAATAATAAAAAGAAGCATACAACTGAAATATTAACTTGTAAAAATTTCAAGACCTTTCAACTGAAATAATATATGCTCAATGGAACTGGCGTTGGGGTTGCGAAATGAATTATGCATGTTCCTACAACTGAAGCACAAAGAGCCATGCATGCTTTATTTTCTCCTTTGAAGTCGCATTTTCATTTGTACATACTGTTATTTAGAATCAACATTATTGCTTGTATGGATTTATTTACGTATGCATATACTAATAATAAATTTAATTCAAAACCATAAGCAATCTTACATATCTATATTATCAGATTATATCTACGATAAGACCAGTAAGTTCCTACACTGACAATGAGACAAAAATATGGTGACTTAACTGTTTATCAGTTAATCGAAGGAAACGCTTCTTTTATTCCTGGTGCTTTTAATGTGGTATTTACTTATATTAATTTCATTCCGATTTCGACAAATCTCACGTTCTGAGAGTCAAATTAACCTTTGAAATTTCTGCGATATTTCGTTTTACACCATTGTTACGAAGACAGGAATTAAGTTATATATCATCACATTCGCCGTTTATAGATCTATAAAACCACCGGAAATGAATATTTAATTCTTAATAGAATTGATTTATGTATATACATAATTCATGTAGGAAATAATGCTTTCCTGCTATCACTGTATTGATCTCTGTTTGGAAAGGAGGTAGTGAAGTATGCATCGATCATTGGACGAGTACACATTATGTCCGATGGCATTCCCAACATACCGTCGGAACTGACCGGTTCAAGCAGTGTAGCCACACTTGCTAGTGTAAGTATTCGAAATTCTTTAAGTACGATTAAAAAGATTTAATTTCATTTCTTGAAACTAGCTGTTGATGAGTACCATGGGATCTGCGGTAACAGTTTCTTTCCACTG
The DNA here is from genome assembly GCA_949128085.1 of Cetonia aurata. Taxonomy (NCBI): domain Eukaryota; kingdom Metazoa; phylum Arthropoda; class Insecta; order Coleoptera; family Scarabaeidae; genus Cetonia; species Cetonia aurata. The sequence goes on from OX421884.1 coordinate 40,649,012, forward strand.
AAAAGACGTTCTACGTTGTTTAAATTTCGCTAATACATGGTAATGCATTCTCGGTATTATCCTCATCTTCACCTGGTTTAGCTAAAGCCAAATTTGCTGATCAGCAAATCCCATCATACCGCCCGAAAGGGTATTTGAAGTTCAGAAAAATAACAAAAAACAGCATTGATGCGCCCTCTTGTAGAGAGAAGTAGAACGAGTTACCGTCTCAGTAGAACCGGCGGGACATTAGTTTATAAAAGCCCTGACATTGTTGTTGGAGTTAGTTAGTTTCGAGTTCGTGGAGTCCGAATCAGCTTTTGAAAAGCTCGTGTTCCCCTTCGTTACCGAGCGAATCTAAATTTTAAATTAAATTTAATAATTCCTTTGTTTTCTTTGTGATTCTTTAAAATCCCCCAAAATTTCGAAAAAACTCGAGCAGGAAGCAAAAGCTTTCCCTCGCTAAGTGATTTTGTGTTAAGTGTAAAAAACCGTCCGAACGAGCCCCTTTGTGTTATATAAAATCAGTGTGCCTTTAATATTTGGATTACGGGATGAATAAGTCCACATTTTGGCTGGTAAGATAAACAAAAATATCGCTTAAAGAACTAACCATTGCAAAAGACCTAGATACCGTATCTCGTTCTCTCTCTGTCTCTCTCTCTCCCTTGTTTTATGTTTAAATGTAATTTCTAAGGATTTGTTATCATTTGTTTTATTTTCATGTTTTTTTTTGTCAATATATTTCTTAAAATTACTAAAGCCATTTTTTTTTCTAATCTAATAATTTTAATAATAATAATAATAATAATAGTATATTGTCCAACAGATTTTTACAATCTAATAATAGGACAAGAAGTAACTTAAGAACTATATATATGTAAGGAAATAAAGAATTATTATGTTATACATGAAAAAAGAGAATAGTATTAAAAACACAATCAAAAAATACAATCAAAAAATACGGGACTATCAACACGCTTACTTTCTACAAATTATTATTATGTGAGGATGAAGAACATGCATTTAATAATTGTGGCAATGAAGAAAAGTGAATATCTATGCTACTATCTGATATGTGGTTGTAATAGTGACATATTCTATAAACAGGTGACTTCTGAAGTATATTAGTTCTAGGAGTAGGGCAATAGAACGTTGTGTGCGCACGCGTAGGGAACTGTGGGATAAGGAACGAGATGTGAGCCAGCAGTTGAGGTGCGTCTATGTCAGAGTGTAGCAGATGGTAGAGTAGCTTCATGTCCGCTCTCCTTCTTCGAGTTTCCAATGATTGAAAGTTAAGAGTTTCCAATAATAATCCATGGTCGAAACCTTGAGGTGGATATATGCCGTGTTGTCGAAAGTATAGATATTTTAAAAACTTTCTTTGTATTCCCTCTAGCATATCTGAATAAACTTTGTAAATAGGAGACCATATGACTGACGCATATTCGAGTTTTGAGCGTACATACGCACAATAAATAGGTACAATGGAAGATATAGAAAAGTGTCGCACGTTCCTTATCAAAAATCCTAACGTTCTGGCGGCAGCTGCAGTGATGGTAGTTGTATGAGATGAAAAGGTTAATTTGCCGTCAAAGGTTACACCTAGGTCCTTTAATGCGTTACACCGTGGGATATCTTCGCACTGGTAAGTGTAAGTGAACGTAATCGGGTTGGTTTTCCGTGTATATGTCAAAACATTGCACTTTGAGATGTTAATCTCTAGGTGGTTATCAGTACACCAAGTAGCTAGTTTATTGATTTGACGCTGGAGATAATAGCAATCGTCAAGGGTTTTAATCTCATAATATATTTTCAAATCATCCGCAAATAACAAACGTGGGCAGTCTATTGATGCAGAGATATCGTTGATAAATAGCAGGAACAGGAGGGGCCCCAGGTTGCTCCCCTGCGGAACTCCCGACGTTGGCGAAAACAAGGGAGACCGATGGCCACCAAGAGTCACATACTGCCTCCGATCATGCAGGTATGTGCGGAGTAGAGCAATCAAAGGTGGTGAAAACCCTAAGATATCTAGCTTTGCTAGCAGCAGTTCATGATTTATGCGATCGAAGGCTTTAGATATGTCTGTATAAATTACATCGATGTGTCCCCCATTATCTAATGACTTCGAAATATCATGGGTTAGGATCGCTAAGTTGCTAACTGTAGACCTCCTATTGACGAATCCATGCTGGTATGGTGTAATTTGATTCTTGATCTGGGGATATATGAGTTGGTATAAACACATTTCAAACGCTTTAGCGAAATTATTGATAATAGCAATTGGCCTGTAGTTTTGAATGAGATCTGGATCGTTCTTTTTATGCACAGGAAAGAGTTTGGTAGTTTTCCAGCAAGTCGGAAAAGTACTTGTGGTGATCGACAAGTTGAATATGTAAGCCAAAGGAGGTGCAAGTATGTAAGCGCAATCACGTATTAGAAAGCTCGGCAGGTTGTCATCGCCCATAGTGTTCTTATCCTTTAATTTTTTTAGTGCTCCAACAACTGAGGATTCATCGATTTCCTGCACAGTTATAAAAGGAGAGTTCATACCTGTGTTAGTTGCATCCGGCCGCGATGTGGGAGGCAGGTATACAGATTGAAAGAAAGTCTGGAAAGCATTCACCACCTCTGAAGGACCGCTAACAGTACCACCCTCACTGTCCTTCATGACACAAGGTATTCCACAGTTCTGCTTCTTAGATGAAATAAAGTTCCAGAAATATCGTGGATCAGATTTGATACGCTGCTGAACAGTAATCAGGTGACTATGATATACTTTCGTTGTGAGAAACTTAATTTGTTTCCTTAAGGCATGAAATTGTTGAAGGTCTTGTATGCGTTTGTGTTTCTTATATTTTAGGCGATGTCTATTCTTACATTTAATTTTCGTTATAAGTTCATGAGTAAACCACGGAGGATAGGTTGCCACTGACCTAGTTTTCAAAGGTACAAATTGGTCCACTATATTATAAATTACCTTGTACAGATAGTCGCATGCCAAATTAACCTCTGCTATTGTGTAAAGTGCTGCCCAGTCGATATTGAAGAGAGCATCATAAAGAGCCACGTAGTTGGCTTTCCTGAAGTTATAAATTCTGTCATCCCGACGTGGAGGTAATTTGTTTAGATGTTTGGTGGACAGTTGTAGCTCTATACCCAAGGCCGGATGGTAAGGATCCTCAGCAATGAGAGAAGAATCGTCTGACTGTACGTGTATGCTGTTAAAGTTAGAAAAGACTAGGTCCAACAAGCGTCCGTCACAGTTCACAACCGAATTATGTTGCTGTAGATTCATAAAATTGACAAAGGCATTCATGGCATCACATTTTCTATCATTGGATTGGATATTATTAAAATTGGGTAGGTTAAAGTCACCAATTACTAGTAGCTTACTGTTATCACAGACATTCATTTGTTCAAGAGTATCAAGAAAAGTTTCTAAATCGGCAAAAGTAACATCAGGTGGCGAATACACTACATAAATAAGTAATTTGCATGAGCCTAAAATTAACTTACAAACAACAAAATCTATTAAAGGTACTGAAGCAGAAACGTGAGAATAATCTAATAGTTCAAAAGGTAAATGCGACTTAAAAGCAATCAGTACCCCTCCCCCGCGCTTACGATGAACGGCAGCAAAGTCTCTATCTTTACGAAAAATTTTATAAGTAGAAGGAAACAATTCATTATCAAATATGTCATCAGACAACCACGTCTCACTCAAACACACCACGTCGTATTCACCCGAACTTACATTGCTAAAAAGTGTATCAGTTTTTGTTCTCAGTCCTCGAACATTTTGATAATAAATATCAACACTATAATCAAAAGCATCGTATGCAATATTCTTCTTTAGTTGCTATTCAGGATGATATTTGGTGATGGATTTGGCACGATTGATTAATTTGGTAAAGCAGGGGCAAGCATGATCAAAAATGTTATGATCTGTCGGGTATTTGGTTTTAAATTTTTCATTGCTCTGAACACAATTTATACACTTTAGTTCATCACTTGCGCATTCTTTCAGGGAGTGTTCACCTGCACATTGAGGGCAAGTCACAGCCGACTTGCAATCCTTCACCAAATGGCCGTACCTATTACATTTATAACACCGTAATATATGGAAGGATTCCTTTACATGGCATTTTCTCCATCCCACGAAGAGCGTCCCTTTGGCAATAATTTCTTTGAATAAAATTTGATCAGTTTCGACAATGATGTTAACAGTTGGTTGCCTACCAATGACGCGAACAACTTTTAGTATTGAGCAAGCAGTTTTCTGTAGTTTGTTTTGCGATACAAGGTTATGGCAAAATGTGGCTCTGTCTTCTACGTCTTCGGCGCTTACGTTGAAAATGATAATTTTGGGGTTAATTTTTTGCGGTATTTCAATTTTGAAATCATCTCCAAATTTATCTGCTATATTCGATTTCAAGGTTTCTAAATTTTTTGAATCATTACAATCAATAATTACCGTACCATTTTTCCGTTGAGTAACACCATTCACTTCTATAGCTAAGGAAGCGGGATTAATTGCCTGTTTCAATTTTTTAGATAGAACTTCTCCTGTTTGTTCATTGTTTGTTGATTTTATAATAAGAACGTTCTTTGGCGGTTGTATTTTTAGTATTGAGCTGTAAGAAGGCAGAGACATCTGTGGCGTGGAGGAAATAACTCGTTCAGTATCAGTTACAGGTTTCATACTATTTTCCAAGAATTCTATTCTTTGACTTTGCAGTTTGTTTACTTTTTCCATTTCACTTATTAATTTATTTAGTAGTTGAATTTGTGTTTTAAGTGCGCTGTTTTCTTTTTGGAGAGTACCTGGATCGTCGATTTGCGAAGTAGTTTCAATTATTGTGATGTCACCGTCACTGGAGTCTGAAGAGCTCAAGGTAGGGTCACAGATTTTACATGTCCACTTTTTTCGGTCATTAATTTTACCCGTTTTGTAAGCAGCATCCAAACATTTTAAATGAATAGCACTGACTTTACATAAGTCACACTTTTGGCCCTTCCTAATTATAGTCTCACAAAACTCACAAAGCTTGTCTTTTATTACGTTGCTTCCTGTAAGCTCAGGCTCATCCGCCATAACGGATCACTCACCCCAATAAGTGTTCCGGAGAGGAACTCTCAAGAAGAGAGACAACGAGAGTAAGGGAACTTTTGACAATCTTTAGGCAAGTAACGGCCTGTTCCGACCGATCGAGAAATAACACCGTGGTGGAGATATCTTTGGCTAAGTACTCAAACCAACCGCTACCGAACAAAAAGATCATTTCCCCGCGGTGGCTCGATGGTCAAAAGGGCAGGTTGGGTTATCTTTAAAAACGAAGGGTGTGGTTTCGTATCAAATATAATAATGCGGACCACCCACCTATCAGGTAAATAACCCGTGGCGTTACAGCAGTAATCTTTTCCACATGCTGATTCTAAGTGTCTTATCATACAGGATGTCCAGATATTTTACATTATCTGCAAATTCAAGTTTCGCACCTCGAATAGTGCTCCACTCTCCTCTTCCATCCCCTGCCCGGCCTGAACCTGAGTATCTCCGCGCCTAGTGTGGTTCGTGACCATAGCGGCAATCCAGCCTGCAATAATTGGTTATACATCTCGTGCTGAAACGGCACTTACATAACGATGAAGGAAAATTGCATTACTAAATGCTCCTTCTTAGTCCCAAATGCTGCCATTGTTTAATGCGAATATTGGTGTATGTGAAGGGGCTTATCTGGAAGAATAGCTTCTCTGATATGACCCTCTAACACATTTTCTAATGTTTTCAGAAGAAACGGTATCAGGTTAATTGAAACGAAAGGAACTGGAGAGGGTTCCGATTTTCCCATTTCGGGAATATAGACTACTCTCCGCTCCGTCCACCTTGTTGGTATATAATTCCAAACAAGACTAGCTGTAAAGGGTCTAACCAGGCGAGGGCTGGTATCGTACCTCCCGTTTGCAAGGCTACCGGAAATATACCGTCCTCACCCAGCGTTTTCTCTGGTTTGAGCTATTTAATCGCCCAGCTAACTGCATTGAATGCTGCTACTTTCCTCGGTATTTCCCAATCAGTCCGCTTAGGAAATTGGATCCTGCGGGTTGTAGTGTCCTCTGAGAGGTTAGTCATCATCTAACATCCTGGGAAGTGGTTCTGTGCCAAAAGCTCTAACGTTGCCTTTCCCGAGTCCATAAACGTACCACCGATTCTTAATGTTTGCACCGACTTTGTTGATCCTTCCTATGTCAGGTGTAATTGATAATCTATGACCTCCTCCATTACTCTCTCTTGGCTTTTCTAATCTACTTATTAAACTCCGTTAGCGCGTGACGTTATTAGTCCCAGCTGCCAGATTGAATAGGATTCGGACTTCTTTTCTACGGAGGCTGAGGTTAGGGTTCCACCAAAGTGTGCGTCTGTTACCTCTTTTCACCTTTAGTGGACAATTGTTGTGATATGAATATCCCTGTACTAACAGTCTTACTACGCAAGGCCGTCACCCTGAGTGGAGCGAAGACTTTTGTCGGACAACGGAGAATCAGGTCAATTATCCTGAAGAAGATGTCAGCATGAACAGCGAAACGTCGAGCGACATTATTAACATACGGCGAAACCCTGTAGAAGGTATCGGTAGCAGTTCCTAACACATTGTTTATATTATTATATTATATTTGTGTTATATACATATTTAAATATGCATATATTCCAAAATAGGTAAATCTTTTCTTAACTTTTTAAAAGTAAGCTACTATATATTATGTATATAATATATATACATACATGTATGCCTACTGATCAACTTACATACATCCTTACGATCCTAAGAGAATTGCTAGCGTGACTCAACCGCTTGATTTAAATCGCATTCGTGTATGGGAAGCATTTGTGAATACGTTTTCAGACAAGGCTTTGCTTGATAATAAAGATATTGATTTACATTAAAGGAACAACTTGTAATTTTTAGCTCACAATTAATTGTTCGTTCGGAGGCACTAGAATTTATTTCTGCATAAAAATTATCGTAGAGAAACCAAAACAGATCATTTCATCCACCCTATAAATTATGCTTTTGCACCCTATGATGGAGGGATCCCTCTGTATTCTATTTGTAGCGAAAGCATGGTTTTATGAAACATCAGCGCTGTAATCAATAGAAAGGAAGTAGAGTAATACATTTTGAACCTCTAATGCAAAGCATTCTATAATCATCAACGTAAAATACATTTTATTTTGAAATTTTCTTTTCTTCTACTTTGGGATGAAATGATATGTATTCACTTTCCTCACATTTATTACTACTACATGCATCTAAAAAGAATTTACTACATTCAATTAAAATTTAATAAAGGGTTTTAAGTTATTTTAGCTCATACCTCCTAAAGAAAAAAATGAGATCCATGATAGTTCACTTCTAGAATAATTAGGTAAAATGCAAATTAGTGCCAGATAATTTATTTATTTAACACTACTACTAATTAGGAATTTGACAAAAGCTCCCAAAATAAATACTTTGTTCGTTATCTGATAATTTTTTGCATTAAATTAGCGTTTAGTTTTAAAGGTAATGCCAGGTATCCAGTTTTTATAGGCGAGTTAGTAATGGAAAATTCACATAGCACAGATTTATGCCCCACTGGTACATTTTTACGATGCATTGCAATCATAAATTTCATTAAGCCAATTCTATTTCAGTAACGTTGGTTATTGGGTAATCCGTCGTCAAAATCTAATTTGGAGACCTAGCGGGCTGAAATAAGCTGTACAAGAGTTAAACAGGTTAATTGCACGTTATAAGCATAATTTCAATATCACAGCCAAGCTCCAACTTCAATCATCTTGATATATCGTAAGTACGGAAAAATAATTTTATTGCATTAACGATAAAATTTGCGCTATATATTATATTTCTTCTTATTCACGTAATACTTTACTAACACGAACAAGTAAGTTAAATGATCGCAAATATTCTAACTAACAATAAGCTTCTCCGTTGAATAATGTAAAAAGTAATTTCAAGATGATACAAAATAAACAGCATGATGATGACACAATTTATGTGTTATGGGTAAACATTAGTGCGGTAGTAGAATTTCTACTATCACTTTTACTTAACTATATTTCATATTGAACGTTTGTAATGTACATATGTTCCAGCGAAATTGAATCTTTGATGCCAGCTCTATTTTTTCAGTTTAGAATAAAAGCTTTTGTACAAATGTTCTATGAATTTAATGCTAAATAAAATATTTCATGTATTTTTCCGTTTTTAAATCCTACTTAGGAAAAAGGTCTTTATATAAGCTACCCTATATGCTATCTCCAATAGGAGGTTATACATATATCTCAAATGTTAGTCCAAGGAAATATTTAGTTAACCTTAACGTAAGGCAGCTCAGTTCTTTTAAGTTCGTGCCGGATTATTTCCCATGTAAACCTCTTTAAATCCATACGATATATTGACAATATATCACACAGAATTTTATGAATAAAGTAAAACCTTTAGGAAATACACGACTCGGTAGAAACAAGTGTCGACAACCCAAAAGATATAAAATTAGTCCAATTTTACTGCAAAATTGTTGTGAACTAAGGAGAAAAAATCTTATTAACACAAAAAACGTATTCAAAACTAAAAAAACAAATAGGTACTTAAATAAAATATTTAACTAATAACAAATATAAAATAAGCAAGTACTTCTTAAACAAAAGGAAAAGTATTTAATTTAATTTAATGTTTTAGGGCTATCATATGCTTTTTTCATCAGAAATAATTCTCTGTCTCGTCCGATTACGATTATGCCCCATATTGTGGGTAATTTCTTTACCGTTCGTAAAATATAGGGTGTTTTCTCAAAAAGATTCCTTAAATCAACAATATCTCTAATATTAGTGAAAAATTTAGGCTTTATTATGTATTTGTTTATTTTAAAAACGTTTCGACATTATTCCATGCGTTCATAAGTTTTCGTTGTCTACAAAGAAAGTTTTAAATACGTAATTTATATTAATGATAAAAACATACCTATCGTCAATTTATGTAAATTGTCAAGAAAAGTGACAATTATTTGAAAATATCATCAAAAATAACTAAATAAATTATAAAATGAAAAAACAGATTTAGAAAACATTTTACATTTAGAAGAAAACTAGAAAATCGGGCCGGTTCACCCGGCCTACTAATCAGTCGTTTGATGTCCGCTTACCGCCCCCACTCGGCAGAAAGTAGAAAGCCCGCGCTCCACCTGGAACGCACCACTTACGCCCCAACTCGGCAGACCAGCCAGACCGCAACACTCTCCGTTAACCCCCGTCTACACCTGTGACTGGTTTGGGATCGTCGGTACACCCTGTATATTCCTTTTGTTTTAATTCTTGCCTGTCACTTGTAAAAAGACTCGACGCTTCGCGTCTGGCAATCTTTCATTTGTGTGATTGGTTTTCCTTAATTTATTGTTTTTTTTTAAGTTTTATTTTTTTTTTTGTCAAACACGCTTCTTTAAAAAAGACATGACGCTGCGAGTCTCGCTGTCGTTACACTCGACGTTACGCGTCAACAATTAACGAATGATAAATCTTTGAAAGGTTTGCCATATTAGTTTTATCGTTAATACTATTTTTCTCTTTTTCGATAAAAAACATTTCTGAGATGCACCTGGAATATTAATTATGATCCTTAGTTAGCATCTTTGTGTTTTCATAGTCAAATTTGTGTTTAAAATGTTGTTCATGGTTTTTTAAGGCAGTATGATTATTGGAAGATTTATATCCTTGTATTTTTTTTCTTTAATATTGTTTCGTTTGACCTACATACACACTATTACAATTACTAGATGATATACTCTAAACTACATATGTATTTTGATAATGTGGTGTTTTGGATTTTAACCTAGAATGTAAATATTTTAAGTTGTCATTGTTTTTATATTTGAGATTTATATTATGCGGTTTTAAAATTTAAATTAAATTTTTCTGGTAAGGGATTGATATATGGTATTGAACAATATTGAATGTTATTTAACATGTCTTTGTTAGAAAGTGAATTTTGATTATGTTCGTTGTACATTCTGTGTAATCTTTGTTTGATAATTTTGTTAATAAATTGGAGAGGGTATTGGTTGTCTGTAAGTATATTTTTAATTTTTTGCACAATTTTTTATCTATATTTAGGAGTAGTAAGTTGTAGTTCTCTATCAACTAGAGCAATAACAGTGTTTCTTTTATGAGATATAGGTTGAGAAGAAACCTTAACTTACGGGATAGAATATTTTAGTTTGGAGTAAATAATTCTATGGAATAATTATAAGAGTTAAGTTTACACGACTCGGTTTACTCGAAATCCTTTCCACTTACTGTACGAAATTTACCGGGCCATACATTTAATATGGACTCTAACTTAAAATCTACTAAAACTGCTGTGATAACTTAAAATACTACAGTCATTCGTCAAAGTATTTACACATATTTTTCAATTTAATCTTTGCATTTGTGAAAAAGGACTTTGTGCTTTTTAAATTACTAATATTTACTAAGTTCGAATTTTAAAATAAATCTTAAACAAGAGTTTTGAAATTATTGCTTTCTAAATTCAGTATACTTATCAATAGAGGAATGCTACAGCAATGACATGCAGTAGGTAAAGTGAGACAGGACAAACACCTCACAAAGTGTAGATTTTATTTTAATATTTCATATAATCATAATAATTCATGCCTTTACATCCCCCAACAGCTTTCGCCAATATAGATGTGCAAGGAAATAGCTTTCTTAAATTCAAATATGCTTTTTTATATAATATATTAATTTGTGGGCTGCATCTAAAACTATTGTCGGATATCAAGTCAAGGTTTTTAGCGGATTCAGAAAGAGTATAATTATTTAGTTACTCCTTCAAGCATACACACATTCACAAGATGCATAAGATAGGACGAAATAGTGAGACAACATAATTTTATCAATTAAAAGGTTATGCCGTCGATACCAGTAGATTTAATGGCATTTATAAAATCATGAACAACACATTCGTCAACTGGTTGGAGCACATCAGAAGGGGGAATCCGAGGAATAGGTTTGATCAAGATTAAATTTACAAAGTAATTATTAATGGTATCCACATCACCTAAATAAACAGCTAGCTTTACCGATCTTGATCTAGCTGAATTGCAGGAAAAGGCGTTTCTGAAATCACAGTCCGGGGATATCGCTGCAGTTTCAAATGGAACTTCCCCTCTCAACAGAAGTATTTCTGTGATGCCGATTTTACAACGGAAAACATTATAGCCGAAATAACGTGTAACACAATACCGCTAGACGCCAGGGAAAGTTTAAACAGTTCTACTTAAAAAATTGAACTAAAAAGAATCTTCAGCAATAGGTTCTCGAAAGGATATTACCTTTTTACACGAAAACAATAAACTGATTTCCTGAAAAACTCCTTTAGTGGTGAGAAGTCAGCAACTATGCTGTTCTAATAAGGAAAAATACATTTGCTCGCGGAAGAAAACCTTCCAAGGGTTTGGTAATTGTATCTTCACCCTACGAAACTGACTTAGAGCAGACTCCCGACAAAACTTTTAAAAGGTCAAACCTGCAACGACAAGTATCTTGGAAAAAGAAAAGGAAAACGTCAAATAAAAGAAAGAATATGATAGTTAAGAAGACTCGAATTCTGAGAAAGAAAATGAAAAATTTTTACCAGCTGGCGATAAAATTGACATTCACGATGTGCGGCAAGAAATACTAAATCGATAATGAAGATGCTGCTTTTATGTTTTCTGAATGTCGTTTTCCAGATAATCAAGGGGGTAAGCTTTAGCTACGATATTTAATATGCAATATGTGGGAACCTCTTCTAGTGTAGACAAAGGCACTTACGTATGTGATTCTTAACGCCAAATTATTTTGTAGTATTTAGGGTTTTTGTATTCTTTTAATAAGGGCCCATATTAATTCATACATTCTTACCCTGTTTAGACAATTTCAAATATTTTAGAGTTATATATTATCTTTCGAATACAGTTTTCAAAAACTTATTGTCAAGATTAAACGAAAATGGAAACCCATATTAGGACCATCTCCTCTATTTTGTCATTGTTATTGTTTCTTTCTTTATATGCTTGACTCTGTTACATTGGAATTTCTTTAGAAAGTAAGATACATTTCCTCAGTTTCATACAAAATTATTAAGTTGTTCAACCATTTCCGTATGAAGCATAATCATTGTTCCAAATGGATTCTCAGATTTACAAAAGAAATCAGTACAGATTACTCAAATAATAATTCAAAAATAAAGATAGCATAAATAAAATTAATTTCAGCACAGTAATTAGAGCATGATATTAACACAAATAAAAGCAAGAGACACCTGTATCACTGTCACAATATACAACATCAAACTACGATACATTGCTGAGCAATACAAATTTCTAGGCTAATTTCTATTGTTCCATAAACTACAAAAGCTTAGAACTTTCCGCTTACGCACCCCAGTCATAACATTCGATTGGGTTTGGTAATTATCTATTGTATCTTAAGGGTTTGTATCAGAAAGCCTCTACTCCCTAAGTTTCGAACAAATAGATTGTATTACATGGGAGTTAAACAAGGAATTAGCGACCGCAACATGGGTAGTTTTTGTCCTGATCTAAATTGTTTTAATTGATTACCAATACTAAGTGATTACAATAAGTTATTACACCTGTAATTTCAATCGAAAGCACATACTGATAATAGTAGCTTAGTGGAAATTATAGGCTATATTTGATATTCCAAAATTTATTTATAAAAATTCATGCGTTTCTGTCTTCTTGCGAAGATATTGGAGTTACTATTTAGAGTATAAAAATGCTATAAAAAATACTACAACTATAATAAATAATTGATAATATTTACGAAATGTATTGGAAAATATCGAATACACTGAGACGATTGACTCTTTCGGTATTGATCTCCCCTGTATACAAAATATTTATTACATTTATTTATTATACAAGTAATAGGTTGTGGAGATCGAAACCACTACCTAAAACTTTGACAAAAGTTATAAACCGTTCCGGGATAGTAACTTATTAGACTGCAAAATGTTTGCTCCACTTACATAAGCAGAAGCTGGAGGCTTACCGAAGTTGAGCATTCTAGTAGTAGCTTAGTAGTGCTTGCGGGATGGAATAAACTCAACACATCACCGCGTAATGCACCTCTACTCCATTGGTTTACGTTGGTGAAATTTTGTATCTCAACAACTAATATATCACTTTGTTTTTCGGTTGAAATTTTATAAATTTGTATCTCAAATGTATGAGTAACTCAATTTGATAAATTTTTATATGAAACAAGTAATAGGCGATAAATATAAAAAGTTGATCGATTCCGTTTCGAAATTTTCAACAAAATCTTTTGGTTTGGTTCGTTTTCTATTTCTAGCTAGTCAATCTATTTAGTATCGGAACAAAAACCAATATTAAAAACTTTTCTAAATTTCTAAAAAACAAGAAAAAATAATAACCTTTTGGTTATTTTAAGTTGTTTAATGCAGAATATCTATTTTCCAACCTGTTTGCAGGTATGTAGTAAATAAAAATGGATGTTTTAGGTACGCTTTGATGCCGATTTTGCGTTCGTTGATTCAATTTTTCTGCAGAACATAAAATTAACCCTAGAACGTATACCGGGGTTACGAGTTACCTCAACACTTTCAAATTTTTCCGCCTAATTTTCTAGTTCACGGTAGATTGCGCTTATTGGCTAGGTAAGGTTAGTCGACTTCCAACGGAATTAGCACGTATGTTGAAATTTGCGGTACGCTTTTCGTTTTTGCAATATAAATTGTTTGGAGTTGTGAGTGACCCCACAATACGTTTACGTACTGTGATTTTTTATTGCTTCGAACTGAAAGTGATAAAGAATTAGTGAAATATGTTCAAAAAAACGGTTAGTTTATTAGATCCGGACTATGAGAAGACTGTGTTAAAATGGTACGACGAAGCAGAGAGTGATGACAATGATGCAGGGAGTGACTGTGAGGATAATGTGGAGGAGTTGTCAGAGCACAACGATGACTTCTTCTGAAGAAGAGGAATTTGAAGAAACTTCATCTCAACGTATAGAAGTTTTGAGAGGTAAAAATGGTTTTACTTGGCGCCTACGAGAACCTGCAAAAACATTGTGGTAAAGGTACCTACCCTAAAGAGTAGATGTGTAGTTACTATAAAAAAGATGCTTGGGACATTTTATTTAGTTCCACAATTTTGAATGAAATTGCAACTCACACAAATGAAGAAATACAAAGACAAAGTATCAATTACCAACCAGACACGAAATATATACATTCAACAGATGCTGCAGAAATCAGTGCCTTGATAGGCCAGATGTTTTCTCCAGAGCGACATCGAATCTATAGATGTATTATGCCTGAAGTACGTTTTAAATTTTTATTGAATTGTTTACGATTTGGTGATAAAGAAAACCGTAATCGCGATGACAAATTTTCGCCATAAGAAAAATATGGGAGGAATTTATAGGAAATTGTACCAAGAATTACTCTCCCCATTGTTACGTCACTATAGATGAACTGCTCACCTATCTACTGGAGTTTAGAGGCAAATGTCCTTTTCGTGTATACATAGGGTCTAAACCTGATAAATATGGAATTAAGATTGTATGTATGTGTGATTCGCGTACATATTACATGATAAGTGCTATTCCCTATATTGGTAAAAACACCAACCCTTCAACCGACTCAGTTCCAATGTATTTAGTAAAAGAGTTTGTAACGTTAGATTTGCACTTCTGTAATGTCTGTTATTTTATTGTTTAATCTTTTAGTACAAGTAGTGTCATCCCTCCGCTGCTTGCCGAACTACCATTCAATCTAAGATCTGAATTCTTTTCGCTCTATTTTGCTTTTGCTTAAGGATTTTGAGTCACTCTTCATCAATTAAAATTCATTAAGAACCGTTTTAGTCTTTAATTTCTTTTGCTTACTTCCTTTTCATTTCTTTTGTTTAGTTCTGTTAAGCCTTTTGTTTTACACCAATCAGCAGCGATCCCACTTTTCGGATCTCCCACTCACGTGGTTAGCGCGGGGTGATAGGAAAAAGAACAGGTTACGCTTCGAGAAGGTGCGGACGTACGAAACTAATTTGCCCTCTACTCCATTTACTTCTGTAAGATTTGGGAGGCGTAATTATTTAAGTTGTGAGAAATCTTCGTTATTATCCCGTGCGGGACGTGTGCCGTGTGGCATTTTGTGAAGAAGAAAGTCTTTCCCACAACCCTCGCTGAGGATCATCTTTGTACGAGCCCGAACGCCGCCTTGCCGAGTAAATCAACGCCGTCCACCATTGCATCGTTCGACCCGATTACATCAGGGAAACTCCGTAGCCGAACCTGCCCACACTAGCAAATCAACGCCGATACCTCGCACAAAGGACAAAGGCCAGATCTTGATTTTTATTATTTTATTTCATTTAATTACGCCGTTAGCGTAAATTGGTCTCTCGTGTATTATAACGTCATTACTACGTCACCCACTTATGACGTCAGACCACTGTGACGTCACTCAGATAGCTTACCCACGAAAACAATAGGTGTCTCTCACTTTTAAGAACACCGACTTAAATTCTTTAACTACTTTGTTTTTATTTTCATAACGAATAACCTTTGCGGCTTTTATTTTAGTAATTATTATTATTAATATTTCTCAACTCTTAACTTTAAATATTTACTATTTGTCATTCAGTATACTTGTGAACCGTCAACTTTCATTTTTAGGATTTAAATAAATAGTAACTTAACCTTTTCTTTTTCTCTTTGTACTTTTATCATTTTCTAGTTAACCGCGGCTAGCCACCGCTTGATGTTTGTAACTAAATGTGAATCGAAATATCATTTGACAGAATTCCTCTGTCATCTAAATAACTATTTTATTATTTGTTCTTTACCCACCTCTGTGTGTTATTAAACAGTTTATCCACGAATCTCTTGTATTGTTTTTAATAAACTTTTGTTACCAATGCTGAGATAGCTTCCGGACAACACCTCTGGAGTTTTTGCAGGTAACAAGTTATCCAAGTCTATTCATGGATCACATAGAAATATTACAATAAATAACTGGTTTACGGCTATTCCATTGGCCCAAGAAATGCTTAGAGAGAAAGGTCTGACAATCATTGGAACTATAAGACACAATAAACGAGAAATACAACATTCTTTTTTACCTAACAAGAAGAAAACCATGCTAACTCCCGAATTTGCTTTCTCTGACAACTTGACCTTAGTTTCATTTGCACAAAAAAAAAATCGGTCATACTACTTTCAACAATGCACTATGACAAGAACATTGATGAGGCTTCGAAAACACCAGAAATTATCGAATTTTATAACTCCACTAAAGGCGGAGTGGATACATTTGACCAGATAGCTCATAACTACACTGTGTCCAGAAAAACGAGAAGATGGCCACTTAGGTATTTTTACGGGATGCTTGATCAAGCTGGAATAAATGCCTTTGTGTTATAAAGGGTTCTCCAATAAGAGGTGTTATTTTGAATAGCCCGCTATTTCGGTAGATGTCACTTTTGAAGCTGTCATTTTTTGACATTTGACAAGTAGAAACTACGCCATTAATAAAAATGGAACGATACACGCTTCAACAACGCATTGAAATAATTAAAATTCACTATACAAATGGTGAAAATTTGGCAGAGACGGTTCGTAAAACTCGAACATTTTTGGGTCGTCGTGAAGCACCTTGTCGGACCGCAATACAGAAATTGGTGGAAAAATTCTAGCTGTCGGGACAACTTAGTGATGTGAAGAATAAAACCCGTGCACGTCGCTCAAGAACAGCCGAGAATATTGCTGCTGTAGCCGAAAGTGTTGAAGAAAACCCAGGTTTGTCCATTCCTCGTCGTTCTTTGGAATTACGTATTCCACTAACGTCATTACACCGTATTTTGCAAAAAGATTTGGGTCTTAAGGCTTATAAAGTTCAGTTAACACCAGAACTCAAGCCGGGCGATCATCAACAACGTCGTGTCTTTGCTGATTGGGTCGTTGAAATGCATGAAAATGATCCGGAATTCCGTCGAAAAATCATCTTTAGTGATGAGGCCCATTTCCACCTCGGTGGCTGAATTGTCGCATCTGGGGCTCGGAAAACCCAAGAGTTATTGTTGAAAAACCTCTCTATCCTCAACGTGTGACTGTTTGGTGCGGTTTATGGTCCGGCGGAGTCATTGGACCTTACTTTTTCGAAAATGAGGCTGGAGCAACAGTTACGGTGACTGAATTGCGCTATCGAGAGATGATTAATGATTTTTTATGGCCGGAATTGGATGGTATTGATCTGGACAACGTTTACTTTCAACAAGACGGCGCTACGTGCCACACAAGCAACGAAACCATTGATCTTTTACGGGAAAAGTTTCCGGACCGTGTTATCTCTCGAAGAGGTGATCACAATTGGCCACCGAGATCTTGTGATTTAACACCTTGCGACTTCTTCCTTTGGGGCCACGTGAAAGAGAAGGTCTACGCCAACAGCCCAGCGTCGATTCAAGACCTCAAAGATGGAATTCGTGAGGCTATCGAGAACCTAGGGCAGCCACTTTGCGATTTGGTTATGGAAAATTTCATGAAAAGGATATGGTCCTGTAGGCGTTGAATATCAAAATAACACCTCTTATTGGAAAACCCTTTATAATGTCACAGGAAGCACTAACAAAGTAACTCGCAATAAGTTTTTACAGTCCTTGGGACCACAATTAGCAAACCCTTGGATGGTAAACAGGCGTTCCAAAAAAATATCTGGCAAATTGCAGAGTGAAATACGAGAAGTACTTGCACTACCAAACATTTCAGAAGAGGAACAGCCTGGTCCAGCGACAAAGAAAGCCAAATCGTCAAGATGTTATGTATGTCCTCGCTCACGTGATCGAAAATGCAGAGCAGTATGTTGCTTGTGTTCAAAAATGTATGTAACGATCACCGATTTGATATTTGTATCAACTGTAAAAGAAATACTTACAAATGTTAACCACATTATCGAATAAACGTTTTTGAAATTTTTGCTTTTATTTTGGGGTAACTTGTGACCTCAAGTATACTTATTCAAATGTGTTCATTAGGTATACATTGTACGGTTAATGCTATAAAGGAAAAACAGGCAACAGCATAAAAATCGGATACATCAGTTTTCCTTCCGGTGCTCCTCGAATAGAGAAATACATACTGTTGCTTTGGTGTAAATTATTAATTAGTGTTATCAGCCCACACTGATTTAAATGAAATAACAAGAAAGGGTTGAGATTGTACTGATTTATTTACCAAAAAATCAAAGTGCTCGACGAACTGCCGCAACATTTAACGAAAGGCATTCGGTTAAGATCACATATCATAGGAATGTCCTAAATCTTAATGACAAATTTACTCAGACTAGATCTGTTTAATGTAAAACATAAGCAGCCGAAAATTTTAATTGAAGCCGCTCAAGTGAAGGTGTTGGATCATTTCGGCTTAATCCATAATACTTCATTACGCCAGATTTCTGCTACAACTGGAATTTCCTTAGGTTCTGTTCATAAGATTACACACTTTTATAAATTCCATCCTTATATATAAATTGAATGTGAATATTAAATGTTAAATATGTCAAGAGCTAACTGAAGACGATTTTGACGAAAGAGTAGAGTTTCGTTTTAATTAATTACCACAACGATTAATAATAGCAATGCATTTGTAAGAAATATCTACTTCAGTGATGAATATACTTTTTATTTACATGGATTTGTAAATAAATCTGCATTTAGAAGAACGCACCCAGTATTGTGAAAAACATAATTTATGGGCGGGCATTTTGGTGAACCATTGTTTTTCAATCAAAATCTAAATGGTGAAGCATATTTGGAAATGTGGGAAAATACTATCAATCCGCTAATTAATGACGCTCTCAAAACTCAACTGGATAAATATCGGTAGTAGTGTTCCGATACTCCTTTCGATATGATATTTGGTATCGAATCAGTATCGAAAACCCGTTATCGATACTCCGATATTATCGACAGAAAATATCGATACTGAGAATATCATTCGATTATTTAAATTAATTATAAGTTTTCTTTGTATTACCTTTTTTTTCCTTAATTTCTCGTGATTTGCATTTTTGCTTTTCCATCTTTTAAATTATTTTTTTTAATACATTCACTTACGTAGTTTTTTAAAATTTATTATATAAAAAGAAAAATACTAAAATTAATTTTTTATTTAATGAGAATTATATGTGAAAAATAAATATACATTATTATAAATTATCATAAACCCCTCTCTTCAGCGGAAAAATTTCTTAAAAATAGCAGTAAAAAAAGAAACTGAACACGAATTATATTATAAAACAAGGAAACGTTGGCAATCGCAAAAATCTTCACAGAGATCAAATCACACAACTGTCATACGGTTTTATATATATATTTATAAGTTTATTTATATACCAAGTTATTTATTTATGTGTACTTACAGATAACTATATACATAAATTCTGTGCATTAATCAGTAAATCCTAATCATAGTTCATGACAAATAAATTATATACTAGTCATGACTCTTGACAATAACCTCCGATGCGAAAGAAGTTGGGCATCGGGATTCGATATTTTGATTCGATATTGAAAGTTCCTCTCGATATCTCGATATTATCGAAACCCCGATATCGATAAGATTATCGAATATATCGAAACAAATATATCGATATTAATAATATCGAAAGTATCGGAACGTCATTAGATATGGGCATATCTACTTGATGAGGATAGATTTAATTTTTAACAAGACGAAGCTCCTCCTGACTAGGTTCTTTCAGTATGACGGTAGTTAGACAATGTTTTTCCAAATAAATGGATAGGAGGAAGTAGACCTATAGAATGGCCAACCAGGTCGTCTGATTTAGCGCTACTAGACTTTTTTCTATGGGGTTATTTAAAGTCTTTTGTATTTACCACTCAACCTGAAAATTTAGGAAAGCTGCATTAGAGGTTTACTGCAACCTGCCGTGGAATTCAAAGGATGTTTTGGAAAATATATGTCGTAGTTTTAAACAATGGCTATACCATTGCTTGGCAACATTTTGAACAACCATCGCTTTGATTTTTTCTAGAAAAAAGTATTTGAATTCTGAAATAACTTTGAAAAGAGAAATAAAACATCTTAAACAGTTAAAGTGTGTTTTTAACATTAGTTTTTGTTCCAATACTCCTAAAATAGATTGACCAGTCAGAAATAGAAAATAAAACGAAATAAAAGATTTTATTACAAATTTCGAAAACGTTCGGTTTCAAATCAGCTCCGTATCTATTTACCTCCGGTATTGCCCAGGGATCCAACTTGGGACCTCTGTTATTCAATTTGTACATAAATGATCTCCTTCACAAGCTGAACTGTAATGTCGTAGCATATGCTGACGACTTATATAATATATACAATCGTAACTTGTAATAATGACTGCCAAAAGCTACAGAGGGACTTACGCATAATAAATGATTGGTGTCGAAAGAATAACATTACACTTGATGTTAATAAGTAGGCCATTGTTTCTTACAGTAGATGTTTAAATGCTATAACTTACGATTACAACGGCGATTACCAATCAATACCGAGTGTTTACTCTATTCTCGACCTCGGAGTACTTTTCGACAGTAAGGTAACGTTTTCTGAGCACCTTACAACTACATGTACATCTGCATCTAAAATACTTGGTTTTCTTATAAGATCTTGTAGGCACTTTGTGAATCCAGAAACTTTAACTACGTTATATTGGTCGCCAATGCGAAGTAAATTGTAATACGCATCCGTGGTGTGGTATCCTTTATACACTTATTGTTAGCAGCAAATAACTGTTGAACGAATTCAGAAACGATTCCTAAAATACTTGACATATCGAATCGATGGAATATATTCAGATAGAAGTTCGGATTACATTGCCTTATTGACGCCCCATAATTTTGAATCTTTGTCTGATCGCCGCCATGTTCACAGTTGTAATTTTTTATGTAATTTACTTAATTATAAGCTTGACTCCCCAGACCTTTTATCCCAGATTAACTTCACAATCCCTAGCAGTCATAGAACCAGGTCCATTTTACCGTTACATATACTTAGATCTAACACCAATATCCTTAGCATATCTCCCGTTGTTCATACGTCAAGAAACTATAATACACTTATGCGTCATGAATAACTTGTTCCACTTGCTCCTGTTTCTTTCCTGTTCATATTTTTATTTCGTTTTTCTCAGAGATGTGTACAGAAGAATGTTCTTCTCTTTCTTATTGTTTTATGTATGATAACACTGTATTTCTAATTGTACTTATTATCCTGTAACTGGCCTTTGCTATTGGATAAATATATTATTATTATTTTTATATTTTTCTACATGTGCTCAACAGCACGGCCTTTTGGATCTATACATAAAGCTCCCGTTTCAGATGCAACATATTTAAACTCTCATATAATTTCTTCGGAATCTCCCCAGTAGCTCCAACAATCATGGGAACTTAATACACTCTGCTGATGCCAGATTACCTTAATTTCATTCGCAATAGGTAAGTATTTGGTTATCTTTTCTGCATATTTTTTGGCCAGACTTTGCGCCAGAAGCACAGCCACATCTATAATATATGTTTTGTTCTCCATCTTATCAAGAATAATAACTTCTGAGATGTTGGTTTCTTCGACCACTTTCAAAAAGCTAAACGGTAAAATGGAGTATTTCAAAAGACCATTAGTACGAGGTATTACTCAGCATCCCTTTCCTTTTAAGATTTTTAAGGCGGAAGATTCCGAGGCCAGGGGGTTAAAGTGCCTGAGTCAATTTTTGCATAAAAAGATGTCCCCATCAATAATACTTTTTATGTGTTTCAGGAAATTTTTCATAAATTTCCAGGTTTCCAGAAATTTAAGGTAGGAAGTTTTCAAATGAACACCCGGTATAGGCGTTTCATCGTATAATACAACATGCAATCTAGTAGCTCTGATGACTGTTGCTTATTCTAAGATAAAAATAATGAATAACGAAATCTACCAGATAAAAATTGGTGTATTCTTAATCACGCACATGCTTTTTGAATCACGGCTGAAGGGAAGAACCATTGTAAACTTAATCATCATCTGTCAGTTCAACGCCACATTGACTTCAGCGAGGGGATTAAACTGTCGAACAACGGGGACACAATGCCCTAGGGATTGTATTGTATAGTTAATTAAAATTTATGTGGAATCGATAATCATCTGATATGGTTGGTTATCTTATCTGGCGACGTCGGATTCAGCGTGAATATACCTCACAGCAAAGATTGCAAAAAGGAAGTAAATTAAATCCCATTATTTTAGTTCGGTGCAAAACGTTTGGAAGAGCATTGCGTTATTTTTTTAAGAAATGACAATGGGTGATTAAGGGCATATTTAATATAGTACGGTGTTATTCAAAATAGATAGTGCCATTCTTGAACTAATTTTTTTTTTAATTAATAAATAACTGCTGTTAAGTATTCAATTCACAATATATATCAAATATTATTTTATATATGTAGGCCCTGCATTAGGTAAATTCTGGTCATCTTTGCTCATTTGCTATTAAAATAAAATATTTCATTTATACACATGGTGAAAGAAGACATTCAGAAACATAAGAATCATCGACATAATCATATATTACTTCTTCTTTAAATAAAATATCATCTACTTCTTTTACACTTATCAGCAGCTAACCATTTTCTACACCCATCCATCTTTTCTTTTAATGTGTTATTGTCAAGTATGTTAGAATACCAGTAAAAAGTTGAATTAACTTTCACTATTGGACAGAAGAAAAACACACAAATTTCGTGCGTATGGTCACCAACGAAGGTTTTCTGTTAACATTTGGTTAGACAAAATAGTTGTTGGGGCAGTTTACCTTCCGAACCATCTAGATGCTGAATATCCAATACGCTGCACATACACCATATTCCTTCCGCTTACTGTGCTCTTAATATTAGAGAGTAATAGAGTGAACATTTTTCGAATACATGGGTCGATTGTAGTAGTCGAAAATTATGACCCACTAGGTCACCTTATATTAATCTGTTAGCATTTCTTCAGTATGAATAATTGCGCCAGAAATACAGGAGCGACTTCAAACTATACAGTGAAGTCTGCAACTATGTACTGAAACTGACGGCTTTTAGTTTCAATATTTAAGGCAATAAAATTAACTCGAATTTTAATACATGCAATTCTTTATTAAAAAATTTTAATCTTTTTTACCAATTAACTTTATTTTAAAAAGTAAATGTACTGCTACGAAACTTGTAGATAATTCTTTATAATTTTTATTAAATTTTTAAACTAAGTCAACACTGTTTTTATTCTCCTTTCATACAGTCAGCGTCATCTATTATATTCTCTATATTCTCATTAATTCCATAGATATGCTACACCCATATGTTAGATGGCATGAACAATACACAGTTACAACCCACCACAGAGTTTTGGGTACACCGCAAACCAATCGGATACTTATTATTTTCAGTCGACCTCAGTACGTAATGGGGTCCTGTCACACCACTGAGCCGCCGATTATTATTTTAATATGGGTTATTACGCTTAGGTATCTTTATTGTGACTGTACTAGTTATTCGTTAGTGATGTTCTTATATTACATTGAATAAAAGAGACGTTATTTCAGTGAAATTTATTTATTTCGAGTTTAATAAATCTGATGAACAAAGAAATGAATCTTCTAAAGATTCCCTCAGGGTAAGTAAGTTCTTTACTATCTTAGATACACAATAATAAGATTTCTAGAATCTTAATCCAAACTAAAAACTCATATTTCTCGTTTTAATATCATAAACAGAATTCAAATCTCCCGCTAAATTCCCATCATAAAACCAAGTATTATCAAATCAATGCCAACTTAAACCGCTCGTGAAATTAACCCACAGAGTCAAATAACAACCTCACAATCCCAAATTTACTAGATTCACTGTTATCATACGATAATATAACCTAACATTCCCTTTATGCCTTTGACGCCAGTTATAGATTCAAAAAATGATAAAATCGCTTACTTCAAGTACGAAAATCGTTCTAGTATAATCCAAATAATAATTCCATCTCCAAAACAATCATTTCAGCTTCCAAATGATATACTTTTTTAAATGTACTCTTAGACATCCGCGGTCGTTGTCGATAGTATATATGCACTTCCTGGTTTCCGGGTTGAAAGCGCGTCCTAGTACTTCCTCTAGCTTCTTTCTCCACTGTTGACCTGAAACTGAAGAACTGACGCATGGGGATGATTTTATACCATTGAACTGTATCCGAACTGGAATGGCGTCTGGCATATAATAATATACTCAGGCTTTGAAGTCAACAAAGATGGTAAACGCGACGTATATCTGTTTCACTTCATCGGTGTTTGGATTGCGACTGTAGATTTATGCCAATTTGAAGCGTTTTTTAAATTTCTTTTTATAAGGTAGGTATATCGTAATGTGAAAAGAATATCATAGTTGCCCTATATGGAGCTCGCCTTCACATTTTCGTGAGTAACATCAGCGAATAGATAAGAACGAGAAGGGTCACTCTCTATCGATGCCTTTGATGTTTGTGCCGCCAAGAAATTTACGACAGTGGTAATACATTATTTTAGCACCAGATGCCTCTTTTAATTTACACCAATCATAACGAACGATTATTAAATAATGAACTAAACTCATAACGGCTGTGACATATACACGCACTTTTCTGCTATCATTGTAATTAAATTAAGAGGCAATTCTTAGTAGCACTCGTGGAATTGGAAATGGACGGAGGTAGGACAGGTTTCCACCAAGTTAGTTAAGTCTACTATCTTTGTTGACTTCAAAGCCTGAGTATATTATTATATACCAGACGCCATTCCAGTTCGGATATAGTTCAATGGTATAAACTCATCCCCATGTGTCAGTTTTTCAGTTTCAGGTCAACAGCGGAGAAAGAAGCAGCCTTGAAGATGGCCCGTGCATGTGTGAATGGAACGTTGGCCAGAACTAGGACGCGATTTCAACCCGGAAACCAAGAAGTGTAAACCTTTGTTAGTTTACAGACACATGGAGAACACTCTCTCTCTTGCAGCTGGGGCTGCAATTTGACTTCGAAAGTAGACCCAAATTTTGTTTATCCAAAATAACTTTTAAACGGTGAAAGAGAGATAAAAGTTTCAATTGTGAACTTGCACTATTTATATATTCTTTTGGGGGGTTTATCCAGAGGGTGTTACAATCAGCACGGAACGACGTATGTTGTGCTAATACTTATAGCTGCATTATTTGTTTATTACGCGAGATTATTTTGTGAGCCTAAAGTTCTTTATATCCAGCAGAAAACCAACAGAAATGCCTTATTAGCAATTTCCAATATACCTAACCGAATGCAAATCACTTCTCTAGCTAATTTTTTTCATATATGGAACGCAGATATCTACCGTAAAAGCTCACAAAAAAAGGCATTTGTAAAGCATAGATTATCGCTATAAAAACACACAATACGAAACTCTAGGATTCGTTCACACATACACTGAATTTATATATATATTTGAAAACAGAAGTGCGCAGAAAAATAGAATGGCGCTTTAGGCACATCCTCGGAGTTTTAAATTGAGCATTAATCACAAAAATTCCGCAATATGAACACACTATAAATAAAACTGCGCGTCCGAGTACAAAGGCTATATTTACTGCAATTTTATACCGAAATAAATCAAGTGCATTCATTCGATTCAAATAGCCTCACACCTATCGAAGGAATAACTTTTCATGGGCGAGCGCTCAGGGCTTTTCTCCGACAGAATACGTCTACGCGCGTCAGGTATGCCAAATCGTTGGACTATTGCGGAGTTGTTCTTCCGTTTCGCACAGACAGCGGGAAGAAAAAGCCAACAACGACAGAGACGACAGGGGAAAAACAACAAATAACGAATGACCCACCGTCCGTATCGATATTGCATTATATATAATGGTGTCGTGTTCCTCCGGTAACGGAAAGCTGTGGCTCTCTGAAAGCTCCTTTCCTAGTTGATAAAGCTAATAAATTGCCTACATTTATTTGCAAAGTCGTTACACCTCTTTTTGCTACGTTCGCAGTATATACACAGAACTAGATACGTAATCTATTTTAAATAAATAGGGGAGTGATAAAGTGAAAAACGACAACGCATTTATTTCGCTTTTGAAATATACCTACTCGATATTTTGGTTACATTTTCGAAATTTACACTTTTGCATATTTTGAAAATAATCAATATGGTGATATTACTTAAATGAAACATTTTATTCCCACATGTTTACATGTGAATTGTAACGCCGACATAAATAGGGACGCAGATCTATATACAGAAACTAAACAAAAAAATAATCTCAACTTTAAAACAATTGTACAGTTTAGTACAATAAATTGTAAGACATATAGGGACCAGCAGAACTTCTATTAAGTTTTCCTAAAAAAATTGTTGACGAAAATTATTGCATTTAATACAACAATTGTGAAATTTCGTTATACAATTTATGTGGACATAACTTACATATTAAAGTAGCGTAATATACAGGTACTTGTTGCAAATAGTAGTACGTGTACCCCGTAAACCCGTGGTAGAAATTGCAATCAAGCTACTAAAATATTATAAACTCCTGGAGTAAATTTTGTCAACAAGATTTTGTATACAAATCAAACACGCTATTGCGATAATTAATATAGTCGCGTAATGTTATTAGCCCGTGACTACGCGCGAATTGCAGTCGCATTCGACGTGATTGCGAAGATGAGACCGCCCGTAATTACCGAGTATCGGTGTGGAAGCATCTCTCACTCGTACTGTGAGCGATTGTCAACCACCGTACCTTTATACGATATTTACCATGTGAATAGAACAAATAAATATTACATAGCTGCGTTTACCGAAGACAATTTACATTGTGTAAGAATTCCGACGACTATAAAACAAGCATAGCGCCATCTTTACGACAATTTCTGCATTATCACATATTTATGTAGCTAAACCAA
Source organism: Cetonia aurata (assembly GCA_949128085.1). Taxonomy (NCBI): domain Eukaryota; kingdom Metazoa; phylum Arthropoda; class Insecta; order Coleoptera; family Scarabaeidae; genus Cetonia; species Cetonia aurata. The sequence goes on from OX421884.1 coordinate 40,676,070, forward strand.
TTATAAGTATCATGGTCCTCCTACTAGTAGGTATAAAATTTTGCTATAATACAGTTTCAGGTAATCAACAAACATTTTTAATTGCTGATATTAAACCGATCGTTATATACTTATGGTAATAAGTCAATTAGTACGTACAAGTATTTTTCCTCCAAGCTATTAGACAGTTTTCTCTATGCAGTGGTAATAACTGCAAATAATCGTCAAAAAAGTCTTTCACACGGTTTTTACTTCATCGAGCGCAATTTATTATATTTACTAGTTGTAAAATATTGTTGACCATATTTTGTAGAATTGTCCTATAATTCTTTCTAACAATTTTATTGCCTTTTTTATAACTGTAGTATAAGAAACTGCAATGAGTTATTGTAAAATTTCGTACAATACTAGAAATCATTACTACAATTTCCGTGTGTAAAGTGTAAATTTTACTATATGGATTTTTCTCTATATAGCAATGTTTTTTACTGCTAGATATGCAGACGTTGCATACAAGCGGCAATATTAAAATTTTATATTTTTAAAAATAGGCCAATGTTATAACCCGGCTAAAGTTATGCCTCTCCCTATAAAGTAGTGTATACCAAAACTACCTACCAGCACAATGCCTCGGCACAGATGCAAATATATTTTAATTTGCACTGCTTTATGAGATAAAGCATTACTTTATCCGAGCAATGTACACTTGTAAAGAAATAAATATAAATAAAGAAATAATATTTAACTTATATACCTCCGATTTACCTTCTGTTTTGTCTTTTTGAAACTATCACTGATCATGTAACGCAATTATATTTCTCCTTGGCTTGAATGGCATTCTAAATTCAGACCACGAACACATACGCAAGTTTGCAAGCAACCTCTAACTCTCCATAAATATCAATAAAGTCCAATTTATTCCTCTCGAGTCTAAGAAATTGGGCGATCAAAGGGAAAGATCTTTAAATATATATCTTAGTAGCCTGCAACTTTCTCCGCAAATATATGTGAAAAATCTGAGCATGTTAATGGACAAGTATCTGTATTTTCACGTCAATACCTTATCGCTTATTTGTAAGTCCTTTGCCGCTCTAAAGTCAATCTTCGTAAATCGTCATTCGTTAGACAAAGCTACTAAACACCTACTGTGTGAATCCCTGGTTCGCAAACGTTCACGTCAGTATCTAAACAGCATCTTGTTACTTTCCAGGAAAAAAAACTATGAGTATCACCCAACACATCACTGAAACATTCAAAAGTTATTTTTCTGACGGTTCCGCTTCATTGTTGAATAATTTCTGTTACACTTTGCATTGAATCGAAAATGACATTGATTTCAATAATTCATTTCGCTTCTTTTAATCATAGACAACATCAGCGATATAAACGTTCTTTTGAAGGCAATTTTAAATTCATTCTCTTTACTTTTAATCTGGCAATTGCAATTACGACTTTAGAAAAACCGTTACGTCACTTAGCGGTTCCTTTTCGCGCGGGAGTATTTAACTTACGCGCCACGAAATTCATTCATTTGCGCGCCAACCTCTTAGACGCGTCGTCTTTTATGATCCTTTGTGCGTCTCTGGACGTTGCTATTGGTTCATCCTTTTTTTTTGTACCTACTTACCGAGCCTTTATAAGGGCTCTGCACGCTACGCGCGCTCTCTGTACCAGTTCAGCTAATTTGCCGTTGTGACGTACTCGTTTTGACTCGAAAACACAGACCCACGTGCTGGCCATTCAGCTACCGAAGCCCCATTGTTTCAAGCTACAGCTAAGCACTCTCTGTTCTCTTCAGTTATTTTTGCCGTCGCAACGACCTTTTTTTAACTCGAAACACAGAAACCCACGTGCTGCCCTCCAGCATACACAAAAGCGTCGAACTCAGCTTCACGCTACAGCTAAGTAATCCTATTTAAAACGTATCAATCGCTTTCCTTTATTTTATTTTATATCATCACTGTTGCTATTTATACTTTTAACTTGTAATTGCCAGTAACTTTGCTCTCACTAGCAGTCATTTACTATTCACTTATAGAAACGGATTAATTGCGTCACTTTTAAATTAATCTCAGGAATTCGGCTACCACGTGCTATTCCTTCTTTTTGCCTTAATTTTAATATCAGAATACAGCAACCACGTGCTGTTCTTTTTTACATTAATCTTAACATCAGAAATCAGCAACCACGTGGCCAGTTTTTTTCTTTTTTTCTTTTTTTTTTATTATTACAATAAAGTTATCGTTACGTTTTGGATCTGTCTTTTTTTTTATTAATCATTACAGCGACTCCAAGCGTCATACTCGTGTGTATCGCTTTTCTTACTAAGTTGCATCCGGTGTAGCACACACTGCGTCAGCACGCCACGCACACCTGATCGTAACATTTCATACTGTCATCTGGCCATCCTTGTAATCGGTCAGCGCAAAGAATTCGTAGTGAGGTTAAAAAATTATTGTTGTCGAGCCGGTGGGACTAGCGCATGTAGGGATGCTGATACAATAGCACAAAGTTTTTCTCTTTAGCATCCTTCTTTTCGGACTGTCTTGTCGATAGTGTTTTTACTGATTACGTCATTTTGCTGACTATGTCACTTTAATGTGGCCTAATGTGTCTGCCACCGATCCTACCTCGAGCACCAGTTTTTTCCTCATTTTGTTTTTGCTATTGCTTAATATATTCCTGCGATACTTACATTATTCTGGTAATTTTTTTAAATTCTTCCCTCTTTTCCTTTTTATTATTATTGTTGTTGTTGTTCCTTTATATTTTTATTTTCCTTATTATTTTTGCAAGGCTGAAGGTAGTGCATCGACCGAGCTTTACTCCACACAAGAGAGTTAGTCTTTTTGGGAACTTTGTATTAGTAATTAGTAACTAGTAATTTAAGTATACTCTGTATTTTCTGCCAATGTGAATTTATGCAGCATCGGAGCTAGACAACCAATCTGAGAAGGTGATATAGTAAGTAGTGATTGGTAATTTCTTTAACACTATTTTTAGATTTCTACTTTATTATGTAATGTTACTCTTTCTACTTACAAAATGTATGTCATTGTCATGTTAAACATAGTAACATGAAAAAGGTTACGTAGACCTTTGACGACTTAATAAAAGGTAACCAAAATAACTGTGCATGTGACAGAAACCAATATTTTTTTTTTTTGCTTATTGTCCAAAAAGGCACATATCAATTTGACAACTTTTTTATAACTATTCTTGTGTTCTAATTGCATAGCCACGCCTGTTTACCTTGTATTGTATTTTGTAGGCACAGTTTAGTACTTGCTGACTAACGCTTCCGTGCTAGTATCGATTTTTTGACTAATCAGATTGAAGTATGATGACCCATCATCAACGACAACAAATAGTAATTTTTTGAAAATCTTATACACATCCGCCATTTTTTAATTTGTCCCGTTTTCAACCGTTTAAAACTTCTTTTATCTCTTTGTGATTTATAAGTGAATAGGCTGCAATAATTGTGAATATCCGTATTTTTGATAATGTGTGGCTTAAGAAAATGCTGCCCGCCATGATGTTTTGATACAAAAAGTGTTCGAAGGAAATTTCCAATTTACGATGAAACGGTGAGAATTGTTGATAATAATTACAAATAAAACAGGTGCCAAAGCAGTTATCGAAGATATTGCATACTTATTTTATAAGTGTAGTAAATTATAGGTATGTTAATGTAAAATTTATCAAGATTTTGTACTCAGGAATTTTTGCACACAGTGGGAGTGCGAAGAAAGATGGACTTGGCACCAGAAAGCTATCAGCTTATATAAAGTAGCAAGATCTTTGCAAAAACGAGAAGCGTACTTGACAAAAATTTGTAAAAGCCTAGAAGACAAGGTTCTCCGCATAGAGGATTTTACGAAGACCAAGCAGTATGAAGCGTTAGAAAACATGAGCAAATCAGTAGCAAATTTTATCGCTTGTCAATTACGGAATGTACACCATACAAAAAGTGGTAGGTGATTTATAAGTTTCATCACCTGTTTCTTAATTTAATGGAATTTCTATTTATTATTATGATAATTATTCCTTATTATTACTTATATATTTATTTAAGTAAGCGATAATGTAAACGATATATTTTAATTTACTTTTTTATGTATTGCAAATATTTGTACTGTATAGTTATGTATTTATGTGCGCAAATAAACGACTTCCTTCTTATTTTCATTTTATTTTCCAATCATATTCATTTATGTGCATAAAAATTTTAAACAATATATTTCTTAATTGCAAATAATATCAAATCTCCCGCGTAGAGGAAATAGTTCTTGCTGACTAACACTACGCGCCACCAGTCTCAAAAGGTTTGAAACTTTGTTCTTGCCGCGTGAAATTACACGGAAAGTACACATCCATTATACGTATATATATTTATTATCTATGTGCATAGCTGACGTTACTAATATTCTAAACTGAATTACAAGTAATACATAAACAATATATATGATAATTGCTATCAAGTATAATTTACCTAAAGAAAACTATTTGTTTCATTCAAAGTCGGTATATAGTTACAGACGAAGCAGTAGTAGTTTAACCCGGCAATTTACCCGCGATGGCTTTGATTGTATTTAACCTTTTAATATTATTAAACTGCCCAAAATTTAGTTAACTTGACACCTATCCGTTTCACCGCGGACAACAGCTTGTCTTATAAATGCTTAATGAAATAATTAATTTTGGCGTAGTCAACAAATTATTTATTAAACTAAAAATATGCTTTATCAATGTCAAATACTTTCTTCTACTACTTTTTACAATCAACTAAATATTTGTGTGAGTATTAATTCTAAAGTTATTCTACTTACTTTGCTATTTCAACACTGAAAAAGAGTTTAATAATCATAAATAAAAATTAAAATTTTAAGTTCAGCTAGATAGGGGACAAAAGCAGCTTCTCAATAAGTGCACATGTGCACGTGTACCCCCAACTAATATCTTCATCTAAAGGAATTTACTTTTGTGTTTGACGTAAACCTAACGTTTTCTATTGGGTATTTAATTTTATTTTTCATTTCCGATGTTCGGTTCAGACTCCAGGCGCGAACATGCGTAATGCGGCTCGTACACTGCTCTCTCGAACTGGCCCGTGATTGGAGCAGCAGCTACCCCTCGCACACCCACACCTCCCGTAATAGTCCTCAGTACTTAGCTACCATATGTACACATTTAGTGTGTGTACGGTCGTCTGTTAGTGTGGTGTTGTATACGGGGAACCGGGAAATTACTTTTGTTGTATTCGCGCGCAATTATGGCGGATAATTTGGAGAATCCGATTTGCACTAGCGTACAATATTTAAAAACAATTCGTTTTTCTTCGCTGACATTAGAAGAAAAACAAAAAATCAAAAGTGCCGGTCGTCCAAAACCGAATTTATCGATCATGCATGTAACAAAATGTAAAACACGCGATTATAAAAGAACCATTAAGATAGACACTTATGAAAAAGTCGCCTGGTTATGTGGTTGTGAAATTGGTAACAGTCTTTATTGTTTTCCGTGTTTATTATTTGCTGGTGATGTTCAAACAGAATGGACCACATCCGGTGTCAAGGATTTAATCCATTTAGAAAAAATTAAAACACATCAAAGTTCCAAGACACACCTCTCTACTAAATTAGGTTTTAATTTAATAGGTAAACAAGATATTCGACAACAATTAAACAGTGCGTACCGACTGAATATCGAGAAACATAATGAACAAGTAAAAAAGAACAGATACATTTTATCTAAAATTATAAACTGTATTAAATTTTGTGGTGCTTTCGAATTAGCATTACGTGGCCATTGCGAAGGAAATGATTCGATAAATCCTGGTATATTTAAAGGTCTTATCAATTTTTCGGCAGAATTAGATTTAGCACTCAGGGATCATTTGAATCAATCCACACTATTTAAAGGAACATCCAAAGACATTCAAAATGAATTATTGGACTGTATGCTTTCTGTGTGTCACGCACACATTAAGAAAGAAATTGCTGCCTCAAAATTCGTGTCCGTGATAAGTGATGAAACAAGTGACATTTCAAACATTTTTCAAATGGTTATAGTTTTCCGTTATACTTTAGCAGACGGTACCCCTGTTGAAAGATTTTGGCGTTTTTTGAAACCTTCTGATCATGATGCTGTTGCGTTAGCTGGCTGTATTGAAAACGTTTTAAATTCTGTTTTAAAAAAATCTGACGGCGCAAGTGTTATGAGTGGCGTCCACGGTGGTGTGCAAAAACTCATCAAAGATAAATTCCAGTATGCGTATTATATTCACTGTTACGCACACCAAATAAATTTAATAATGTCACAAGCAACGAGTATAAACACAAATGTTCGCATCTTTTTTTCCGATCTGAGTGATATTACGAATTTCTTCTCCAATTCTCCACAACGAGTTTCTGTATTAGATAAGATCGTTGGAAGTAGAGTTCCAAACGCATCTGCTACAAGGTGGAATTTTAAAATTAGAACTGTTAACACTGTTTATGAAAACAGAGAAGCCCTTATCGAGTGTATGGAGAAAATACAATCAACGTCCAGACAATCGGATACCATCACAAAAGCTGGTGCCCTTTTAAGATTATTGAATGACCCCAAGTTCGTTTTTTGGCTGACAGTTTTTTATCGTTTAATGCCTCATATTAATATAGTATATTCTCAGCTGCAAAAAAAGAACTGCTGATTCTGTGACCATAAAAAAAATGTATTGCAGAGCTTAAAAAAAACATTCAGAAAGAAAGGGAAAATATACACACTATCAGAGACTCCGAACTAGACGACATTGATGTGAGTCACTCTAAAAAAAGAAGGAAGGTATAGAATTTTTGTTCGTTTATGATGTCACTGTTCTGTATAAAAAGAAGAACTAACAATTTCGGATTTTTGCGCTAAGCCCTTTTCTAAATATTATCTCAAGGTAAGGCAAAAGAACGTCACAAACTGCTCTAAAATGCGAGTTTTGAAGGTTAATTTTCAAAACCGGCATCCCTGGTACCTACCCACATGTGCACTCCCAAAATAAAAGTCCACGCGCCGCCACTGGACAAAAGCATAGACTATTAGCACTTGTAAATAGTTTACGACTATTACTCAAGACTTTGTTACATACACTGTGTAATAGACGTTAGTCTTATTTACAGTAAGAACTTTCAAGAAACTGGGTTCAGTTGCAAGTATTAACTCAAAAGAATAAAGTGAATAAAACAGTTTGCTTTGCGATATAAACTTTCTCTAAGTTAAAGCTGTATTTTTTCATAAGGAAGAAATATGATTGTTAAACGAATGTTTGGTTTAAATATTAGTTTTCTGCAAGCATTTCTTTTCAACTTTTAAAAAAAAATAATTTATATGGATCAATACATATTTATTAACGACAAAAAATCTTTTTCTGACTGGATCATATTTATTTCAAGATAGTCAAAAGACAAGAAATGTTGTATAATTTCAAGTAATATGTTGAATTTTGAAATTTACCTTTAGAGAAATGTAAAAGCGAAAGTTATTTTAGAACGGATAGATATATTTAACAAACTTTAACTTTTAATACTTTGTCTAAAAAGCACTGTTAAATATAATACTTCTGCAATGTTGTAAATATATGTAAGTCTAGTGCAATAGCTTGATAACCAAAGAAAAGGGTGTAATTGTGACGACGTATAATCAAAGATAACCTTCTGCCGTAGATGAGTTGATAGTTCGTTCTTAGGAATAGTATTTCTAGCATTACGTTTAATTAATCAATGAAAATACAAAATCAACCAGCTAATTGAGCAGGGAGGTAAATATATTTCTGTGTTAGGTACATCTCCGCTCAATTAGCCGGCTGCATTTTTACTTTTATTGATTATTTAATAGAGGAACGTTTTACTAGTTATATTATGTTTCACTGCAAACTAATTTCGTAATTTAGGATATTCTAATAATAAAAAATTAACATCATTTATTTCATCAATTAAATATTCAATAGATGTATTCCACCCAATACTATCAAACGGGAAATAAAACTAGCTTTCAACATTTGTTTTAAAACAAAATTGAGAAAATAAATAGCACAGTTTGCAGAACGAAAATGTTTATTTAAAATGAATTTATAACTGTCATCACTTTCGAACAATTTTAGCTAAATAATAATAAATTTCGTGAAATTAACAGGGCACACTTTAGGCTAGTGCGTGTGCTCTGGTTACTATCATAGCTTTATGGGAACATTATAACTTTGTGCAATAAAGAGTACTATTTCTTTCAGTGCCTGTTTGTTCCACGGAATTCTTCAAAGAAAAAATGCCTAGATATAATTAGAACCGAAAACTATCACTTTCGAGGGGCTTATGATCAATTGTTGGAATCACCGAACCAGCAAAAGCAATGGAAAAGGAATGGCCCTAGAACGGACTCGAGCGTCACTCCGAGTGCAAACCCACTTTCATCGCTATCGCACTTCACGCTTTATCCATCATCGCCTGTTAGGGAATCAAGAGTTTACATGTACGCTCCCTAGAGGACACAAGCCAAACTGTCAATCCACAAAACGACAGCAGCGTAAGCCGATAACGCAGTCATAGATTAAGCTAGCACAATGCATGGTTTCCCAATCCCGATAGATAAGTAGATAACTCGTGTAAAACAAGAACGTGTGAATGTATATACAGTGATTCCAGGAACGGCTTGCCATGACATAAAAAAAAAACATCAAAGAAAAAATGCCTAAATACGGTTTTGGGTCGCTTCAAACAACTTCAGATTTGTATATGCATGTGCTTGCATCCTGGTTCATCCCATGTAGGTACACTCACCAACTAAAATTCAAGTCAGAACTTGGCTTTAAACAGTATGCAAACGTATCACAGTGTCTCCAAATCCCTAAAACGTTCACAAAATTAAATGTTTAGATTTCATTATATGACGCTAAAATTTTGTGAGCATAATGTCATACATTAACATGTTACAGATGAATTAGAGCTAGGTTATGTTGTTATAACAAAAATCCAAAAGAAAAAGTGAAAAAATCCCTTACCACAAAAATTAAAGATACACACTGACCTAGTGTTATTCCACTAGTGATTTGGTGAAGAGCATATCTTCCAAGGTTTACCTTAGCCGAAAACACTAAGTTTAACACTGCTCTTCACTTGTTTTCTACTGAAGATGGCAACTTAGTTGCCGAAATACGTATTTAGATTTGTATCTTTAATTTTTGTGGTAAGGGATTTTTTCACTTTTTCTTTTGGATTTTTGTTATAGTTTTCACGCCACAGTCTCCACCCATCACAGGATATGTTGTTATGGATAACTTCTTGGATATTTTGACATTCGACTGTGTGTCGCATGGTTTGTTCTTAGATCATCCTCTATCATTTATTGAGGGTTTAAATTAAATAAATAATTAAAAATAGATAAGTATCAATCTATTATTAATGGTAACGAAATATCATCTCTGAAACATAACATGCATGGCGTCCTCAAGGTTGTGTCTTAGGGCCCACTCTTTCCATTACCTTTATTAACGACATCACTAATTTTATCAATATTAAAAATGTAGCATATGCCGATGACAGCAAAAAAAAATATAACAAATTAATGATTTGCCAACAGAAGCTCTTAGACAAGCTGAATCCTATTTCGCTAGTATTAATCTGTACCTCTATAGATATAATACACAAATAATTATCTTCAACACAAACCCTTCTATGGAATAGTTTAACAGCGTTCCGGTTAGGCACCTGGGCTTGCTTCTGAATGGTAGACTGCCATGGGGAGCACACATGAATGCCTCGGCCTTGAATCCTTTAACTGTTCTTTACATTTTCAAAAATTTAGCGGGTATTGTAACTAGAGGAGTGCGTGGTTTAGACCTTCGGCAAAAAATGAATTTATTCATGCCCACTGCAAAGGCTCTTCTTTCGAGAAGGCGCGCGCGTTCTATTCAGTACGATGTCAAATAGTAATTTTACCGGTACGTCGATTTATTTCAGCTACACGTGTTCATCGGTCGAGTAAGTCTGTTTACCTGATTCTTATCGCCCAGTTGGCAATAGGCAGTTCATAAGTGTTTAGGTATTCGTTTTTATACATACCTTTGATCCATTAAATGTTTATGCATGTTCACGTTTCTGATATGTCAGTTCTTTACGCACTGAAAAAAGTATCACAACTGTATTAAAATCTGACAGAAATGCGACAAATTATTAAGATTCCTTATTAAAATACTATTTATAACGCATTTAAATTAAGAGTTTTATTTTGTACTCACCTTACTTTGATTATTCGCAAAAAATATAGGTACCTAATACATCTGAGCATATCTGTATATATTTAACAGATAACTCCTACAACAAAATACGGGAATTTATCGGTAATATAACCACTGCTATGGGAGGATAGTGTGAATTGAACTTACTACGTCCTTATCTATTTTTCCGCTTTTTCCTATTATCTCCTGCTGCATATAGATGTTGTTGAGCCTGTCTTTATTGTTTTATAATTTGTTTTTAATAATTTATAGTTTTATTTATATAGACGAAAGACGTGTGCATACTATTTTTGTCACGCACGCATAAAAATATCTATCTATTTATGGTTTCCATCAGATATCAGGTACCACACATTCCGCATTTATAAATAACACCTTGTCAAATATCTACAAAAGTTCGAACTTTTAAGTTAATGCAATTCTCTCTCAAAATGATAGAATATCTTCTACGAGTATTATCAAGAAATATGGAACTACTTAGACACAATCTTCCTCAATAGGAGTTGGCGTGTTTTCATTTCCCATCGCATCATTTTCCTTCAATAGTTTTAATGTTTTCAGGGCATCGTCGACCGTGAAGTAGTGAACCGTGATGGTGAATGTATTGTTTATGGAAATGGATGTTGTAGTCGGGGCTGGTGAAGCACACGGAAGAATACACAGATTATGTTTTTGTATATGAAATCAGCAATATATATGTTATATAAACCGTATAGAATTCATACAAAAAAGGTTCATCAGACACCTAAATAAGAAAATTAGTCTACCTACGTTTCGTGTTTATAATAATAATGTTTACTTTTTAAAACTTAATGCCATTATAAAAACGAATATTAATATCTAATCCAGTGTATTATACAGAATAGAGAATGGAATCATTGATTGTCCGGATCTGCTTGAACTTCTTAAAATTAATGTGCCTAACCGTACCACCCGCAGTCGTAGTCTCCTACATTTGCCATTTTACCGTACAAATAGCGAATTCGCCGATCTCCCGATTTTGCCGTTTTTTATAATGACCACTGTCATGTTGATATATTTAGATTTAGCGTTCTTCCATTTAAAACTGAAGTAAAAAGGTCTATTATCCAATAGTTAGCCGATCTCTATGTAGTACTACTAAAATTGTAATTTAATGTTTTCTTTTTCTCACTACTTTATAATGTTCAAAATTTTTAAATTATTTTTTCTTTCTTATATTACCATCACGTTTATATATAATTGGTATGGACAATGTTGGGTTCGTCCTGTTTTTGTCTTAAACATAATGAACAAATAAACAAACAAAAGCCAGTACCAATATACATTAGCAATTCTTGATGAGTAATTAAAAGTGATAGCCAGATGAAAAACAATATGAGAAACCAGTCAATCACCGAAATATAGATAATCACGAACACATAATAATATGGTATTTGCCTAGGGTGACCCTACACACTTCTCTCAGCACAAAGTACACTACTAAATGAAAATTTTAATAACAAAACTATCATCACCATCATCAGTAAAACTGAATTAAATAAGTACACTAAAACTATCTTAACTTATATCTAAAAATGTCATGATAGTGCCATTAGAATCACCGTTGATTATCGCTATATGTTTAACGCACCGTTAATCCGAAAACCTTCTTTCTCCCTTGAATTCATTACAATGTATTGGTTTTTATGAATTTCCACACCTTCATGACAATTTAATTGTACGTAAATATTTCCATTCTTAACTAATTTTAAATTGTCTACTTTATAATTTTCTTTAAGCATATGTAGACCTACACTAGATTTTCCAAAGGTTTTTAATTTAAGATGAGTCAAATACTCTTTATATACTTGATTACAACCTTTTCATATTTTATAAATCTCTGATTTTTCTAAATTATCTAGGTACTTGATTCTTAAAATATCCTAAAATACTTTTCAGACTATTACTTGAAGTAGGAGCAATGTCGAAGTTGAATTTAGAGAAAATGTTTTGAGATCTCTTATGTAACCTGAATAAAATAGCAATTTACGACTTTCCTGTTTCTATTTTCACTGTTTTCTAATGCATTTACATTTGCAATTCTTCTTTCCTTTTTGCATTTCCTAATGATATTGATAAAAATATCCTTTGATTTTCCATTAAAGACTATAATTCTGAAGAGCCCGATATATAAAACAACATAAGGCAGAAAATGCCTAAATAATTAACCTAAAAATGCCACCATAACATGGCTCACTAGAGGCGGACTCAAGTTTCCTTGACTAGTAAAACATTATAAATAATTTATTTTTGTTATTATAAATTTTGTAAAACTTTTACAACAATTAACTAAGGCAAAATTAAATGTGGAAACTTTTTTATATGATTTTCTGAAAGATCAATTTACGCCATAATTTCCAAAAAGAAAAGGGATACGTACAAAATATTCTATACTTACCTATTAATGCCTAAACAAGGAATACACTCCAAGTATTGTGTAGTAATTTGAGCATAACCTATTTGATCCCTTCTTGCGATAACATCGTTGCCAATATGACAAAAATATGAAAACAGGAAAATGTAATGGAATCTGTATTTTTCTTTTCTATGAAACGTATTCCTCTAAATATTAAGCACATCTATTTTACGATATATAACTAAAAATAAATAAAAGCACATTAGCTTGTACAAAATAGAATCTGAGAATTTAGAACGACTAAGAAACAAAATTGATTAAATGCTTAATTTAATTTAAATATTCCGTATCTACTCTTTTGACAGACAATTTCAAGAAGAAAATGGAGGAGAAACTGATTGATTGAGAATCTTTACTATGTGAGATAAAAATGTACATAATAGCAGTAACATAATAGGCAGTTTATTGTACATTTTCTGACGAAGCTGTTGTACGGCAAAACAGCTGTCATTTTTAACAATAATGTGTAAATCTCACAACTAGATGTTGTCTTTTAATTAAAATTGATTTACATCGAGTAAACGCCGAATCTATTCAAATAATAACTAATACCCGATCTTCAGAAAAGAAATATAATATACGGGTTATATCACTTTCCAGCACTGGTGGTTCACAGGGACGTATTCATTACTTTACTATTTTAGAATAATAAACTTTAAATTGTAAGCGGTGGATTGTATTAAAAGAAACAAATTTACATAAATAGTTCCCCACCTTAATCCATTTTGCCTAATACTACCCATTACTTCATTTACATAATTTCTGGGTACCAACGGCAGATAGTGAATATTCCCCGATAATCCTCAAAAGACAAATCGTTATATGAATGGACAAACCATATACACATTTGCCCAGTATATTACTCTCAGATTTTGCACTTACTCCTATTAGGTCGAGATTCACTAGGTTTTATTGCTTTCCGATTTATTACTTTATTTTTAGATAGTACAATGCCATGTTGCCATATTGTCCATGTCCTCACCCACATTTTAATATAGGACCAAACTTCATAGCAATATAGGTGGCGTGGTTATTATAATTTATTAAATAATCTATACCTACTATAAATACTAATCCAATGAATATTTGATAAAGAAATGAAACCATTCCTGTTTGTTCGAATATATTGTGGTGGCCTCCTGGGTGCTGCGGTTCACAATCTGTGTTTTATAATTGAAATCAATTATATACTTATCGATGTAATCACATTCTTTCTTTTGTGGATAGCGTTTTTTGGTGAGTTTTGTTGCTATTGACTAGCAAAGTTTGTATTGACATTGTCACCTACGTATATTATACGTAAATTTTGCTAGTTGCTGATTATTAGTACATAAAAAATTACAAGCTTACAATAAGAAATAGGTATGGTGGAAATCTTCCAGAAACAGAAATTTCAATTATGAAATAAAGTACAACATGTTAAATTTTGTTGTGTGTTAAATCTATTTAATTTAATCTAAAACAATTTAAGTCAGTAAGAATACTTATTTAAACACAACTTCAAGCAATATCTTTTAAAGTAGCTACGTTTTCCGTAGGTGGAACGAAGCCATAACGCCACTCTTGATACTTTAATCCTAGTATCCGCCTACAGTGAACGGGCAGACACATATCTCATCCATCGGCTTCTTTGAGTTGACCGCTATCCACTGAAAATTTGTCTCGATTCACGTCACTTACACTTGCCCTAGCAAGGAACTTTAAAGGCGCGCTTTATGTGGAAAAAGAAAAAACGATAAGAGAGAGAACATGAATGTGTCCGAACCAAGTGAGCAGAAAACAGATGCCGGCAATACGTAACATCTCGATTTGACGTTTCATTGTTGAAAAGGAAGATAACTTCGCGAAGCTGAAGTGGACATCGCTTGCGAATATCTATCACTAAGGCGCCCGACAAAATTGTACCATCACGAATTTTAAGCGTTCTTCGCATTCGAAAACTGTCCAATATAAGAAATATATTCTCTTTATTAAAAAGTTTTAGGATAACGTTTTCGAATGATCTTGTCTTATATTATCCGCACATATTTTCTACTTATACTGTAATTATATTGTTTGTACAGACACCGCGCTAAAGATATAGGTATGTAAATTCCAATGCATTAGTATTTCAAAATCTGTTGAAACCAGTAGGTACTTGATATTAGAAAGTAAGAGATGTGATTCTTATGATGAAACTTCACCTACATGTTAGATGTGACGATGTTGCAGAACTAACAAATAATAATACTTTCGATAGAGTCTAAGAGATTTTGGAGATTGAATAATTTAGTAACTTCTAAAGTTTTAGGGGTTGTCCACCCACTTTTTTTTTAATTACCATTAAACATTAAGTTTTGTTGAAGTGAAACTGAAAAAATTAAAAGGACTGCTAAATTTTATTAAACGCGTTTTTTTCTTAATGTTTCATCAAAATAAGACATATTTATTATGTCAAAGTGACAGGAGCGTCATATTTGGTTTTAAAATTCTTGGATTTTTGGAAAATGAAATAAAAGTAAATTGGAGAAATTGAACTTGTTATCGAAGCAAATAAATCATGCTTTTAGAAAACCTATGAAAATTTGAACGTGGTGGAAGGCTAAAGGAAGAACACCAGAAGGTGATTTAGTCTTTTTGGCATATGTGTGTGTGTATGTAATATGTTCGTATACCAATGTCAATGAATTGATATTATTATTATTAAAATAAAAGTTATGTACTTATCTCTACTCAATAAAAAATCGTAATAAATTAAAAATAGAAATATTCCATAGTATTGTAAAAAACAAATTTAGCTGTTAATGAAAGTAAGTCACAGTATACTAGAGGCAGCAGTTGTCTTTAATTTTACCAGCTAGACGGAAAATATTTTGTGATTGGGGCGCAACACACATCTTAGTTGCCAACAGTCGGCAATTTATTATAGTGCTTTTGTTTGTAAACATTAATATTATGCGGTTTTGAAAAATAAAAAAAGTTGGTTACCATGACGACAAAAACTAACAAATGCTTATTTTAGGACTCAGAATTACGTAGAAATCCAAATATGCAAACATTTCATTACATTCAATCCGAAGTGAAGGCAATTTGATTAAAAAATATCAATAAATAAAAAAGTTATGGGTCAACAATAATATGAACATACAAAAAAAAAGCAATTTATGGCATATTTGGTAAATAGAATTTTCATTTCTTCATTTGCGTAACTTTTATTTAACGATGGAAAAGCATTGTTTGACCAATATATTATAAATTTAATTGCACTAAACTGTGTCGTATATATACTATTCCACAATAGAGGCACAAAATATTAAGAAAATATATGAATAATTACTGTTCACCTTTGCCGTATACTTCGCAGAAACCCTTATCTGTGGAAAATGATTAGGGCCAATGGAATTATTTAGTGGGTTGTCAGAAGTATATTTCCATTCTATGGTAGATGTACCTCGTTACCATAGAACTGCTTATATACTCTAGTAATCCCAGCTTAATATCAAAAGTTTCAGTTAAATATTATCCACACAGGGTCCGATCCCAAGCCGTACAATAACTTAGGTCCGTTGGTTATGGTAAAATTAATTATCCTAATAACGGCAATAAAGGGAGCTTCGGCTATAGCTTTGGTAAAGGAACGCACGAAATGTATGTGTATTTTTCATTTTAACACTTTTTTTATTCTTTATAATTAATTTCTAAATACAGGTAGTAGGCTCTAAATTTGTTTATAACCTACCTAAGTTTGTCGCACTACCGCGGTAGTGCCGACAACTATTTATTTCCATTTATGCAATACAAACTACTAGAGACAAGACAAGAGAGCTTTGGTATCAATCTAAATGCGAATTGTATTTCACGCGTTGTAAGAATGGAAATGTGTAGAATTGACTATTTTAATGCACCCACAGATTTAACATCAGATATCGCGCGACGAAGAAATCCTATAAACAAGAAGGGACCATGTGTATGATTACATTTTTTCAGATTTTATTTTGAAAAGCTAATAAATTTCGGTCGATGGCATTTCCTCCACCTACTTCATAGCGATGTTACCAGCACTTCGCGTGACACTTTGAATGATAACCGTCATTTTCCACAGAATGAGATTGCAGCAACGAAGGCACAACACCAAAGAAATCGTAATGATTTATTCCGCGATATCCCGTCAGAGACAGATGTTATGAACTGTCTCCCATAACATGTATTGTTTTTTTTTTATTTACCGCTGAGACAAGACTTTGAATAAAAATTTCAATTTTCTTCCCAGCTGAACAACAACACTTCATTTGAAAAATGCTACTCTATTAAATGAAAAGTTGCAATAAATATCGCAATCTAAAATAACTTTAAGTTACATTTTAAAGATATTTTCTTGGGGCACAGTGATCTACAAAGTTTTCTATTCTCTATTTTTTTTTTTTTGCTTTCATGGGCAGGTTTAACCCCGTGAGGCAACTCGGCCTTAAGATCTATTGTGCCCCCATGACGTCTTAACCCTATCGACCTGGTTGTACTCGAACAAACAAGTCCGCAAGTTGGTCGAGAGTTAATTTTCTTATACTGGGTTCGTCCAATCGAGCGACCCCTAAACAGCTCCGTCTCTCCCTGTCCACTGCCGGGCAGTCGGCAAGGAGGTGCACAGGAGTTTCTTCTGCTCTCCCACAGTTTCTACACAGGGGAGAGTCCACTCGCCCCTTTCGGTGCAAATGCTTATTTAATAAGCAGTGGCCGGTTAGGACTCCCGTAAGGAGTCTCAGTCTGGCCCTGCTCATAGAGACTGCCTTGCGGAGTCTTTCGTCGCCCGGATAAATACCGTCGGATTTTACAGTGTCTCACGCCGACTAGTCCATTCCAATAGGAGCGGTGACTAGCAGCGAGTTGAGATCTGACAAAGGCTTTGATACCGCCATAGGAACTCCCGCACAACGGTTCTGGACCAGTGAACGGTAGACCACTGGCGCCTCTAGCTAGTTTGTCAGCAATTTGGTTGCCTCTAATCCCAGAGTGACTAGGCACCCATCTCAGCGTAATGCTGTGATGCTCCGCCAATTCTTCAAGCTTCCTATGGCACCTCAGTACCACTTCGGAAGCAAATTTGACAGCCTGTAGTGCCCTGAGGGCAGCTTGGCTGTCGGAAAAAATTTCGACCGATCCATTCCCATGCGGGAAGTTTAAGATGGTCTCTGCACAGGTCTGGATGGCTATAACTTCAGCATGGAAAATGGAAGTGGAGCCGCCTAAGCTGATGGCTTCGCCATTCGGTTCTCCATCTCTCCAGATCCCAATGCCTGTGCCGTTCGGCGTCTTCGAGGCATCCACACACCAGCGATGAGAACATCGCCTCGGTCTGTGAATGTATGCTTTGGAGACTTCACTGTTGGAAATATCTACGGAGTATTTCCTAGTGAAGCTGAAGACGGCGGAATCTTGTCCGCCCTAGTGGACAGAGGTACTGTCTGTTCGATGTAGTTGAAAATACTGGTATGGTCTCCAGTTTTACCAGAGAAACCTTTACGCCCGCTACATTTCACTTTGTAAGCTGCCAGGGTAGCTTCTGACCGCAACACCAACTGAAGCGGGGGAAGCCCAAGAATGGTCTCCATGGCCGCAGTCGGCGTCGAGGACATGGCTCCCGTGATGCCTAAACAGGCAATCCTTTGGACCTTGCTGAGCGCGTTTACCGCGTAGCCCAGACTAGCCTTATGCCACCAGACTAACGAGGCATAGGTTATGGAGGGTACAATAACCTTCGTGTACAGCCAGTGCACCATTGTCGGTTTTAGCCCCCACGTTTTACCAAACATTCCTCTGCAGGCCCAAAAGGCCTTTGTGGCTTTGTTCGACACTTGTTCAAGGTGAGATTTGTACGTCAGTTTTGCGTCCAAAATAACACCTAGGTATTTAACCTCACTAGAGACCACTATCTTCGAGCCGAAGATGGCTGGACACTGTAGTTTTGGAAGTTTCCTCCTCCAAGTAAACGGAACCATTGTCGTCTTCCGAGAGTTTACATTTAACCCTTCTAGTTGACACCATCTCTCCACCAGTTTGAGTGCGACTTGCATCTCGGAAACCACGCCCTCGAACTTTCCGCAGACCATGATGGTGATATCGTCTGCGTAGCCCTGCGCGTGGAAACCCGCCATCCGTAGATCAGAAAGCAAGCCATCCACCCCAGGCACCATAGCAAGGGCGACAGCACTCCACCCTGCGGGCAGCCAGCTGCCACAGTTGCCTTTACATTACAAAGGTTCTGCGAAACATGAACCATTCTGTCTCTTAGCTGGTACCGTTCACCGGAAGGGGAGAGTGGAGTATTTAGTGCCACCCACTATCCAATGTATGAAACTTGAATTTGCACATAATGTAAAATATCCAGGCGTCCTATTTGATAAGAGACTAACCTGGAATTCAAATGTGGAAAAGATTACTCACAAAGCAAGGCTATCCTTATGGACTTTCCGAAGAATATGTAGGATATCTTGAGTTATATCCTCATAGATAATCCATTAGATGGTAGTACGTTCAACGATAACCTATGGAGCGATAGTATGGTGGCAGAAAGTGCAGCAAGTCAGAGCCACAGCAAGAGTTTCATCCATATAAAGGATTGTAAGTATGGCAATCACGGGAGCAATGTCTTCTTTCCCGTCATTTGCATTGGAGATTCTTCTGGAACTACCACCCTTGCACATTGTTGTGGAAATGGAGGCCAGATTAACTACATTCCGCCTATGGCACATTGGGAATCAATCGCCGCATACTCATGTCTGTGTGGCTAACAAGCTGCTGGAATCAGTCACTTCCGGCAGTATGGTAGAAATGCCAACGGATATGATGTGTACTCGACCAACATACTCCACTACCTCCTTTTCTAACAGAGAGAAATGAAACGAAAAAACACTGACGCAAGCAGACCCTTGCTACTGGTTTACGGACGGTTCGAGAACAGAGCAGGGTGTTGGCTCAGGAATATTCTGTCGTAATCCCACAGTTAGGAAACACTACAATCTTGGGCAACACACAACGGTTTTTCAGGCTGAAACCTATGCCATTGAGATGTATGTTAGAGAGGTTTTGAATAAAAACATCATACACAAATCAGTAAAAATTTTCAGCGACGGTCAGGTGGTGTTGAAAGCACTAGAGACGCATAAATGCAATAAACAGAGTCCGATCTGGAACTATAAAAACACCCTAAATATAGTGGGGATGGCGAATAACCTATCCCTAATCTGAGTACCTGGACGCTCACTCATTCATGGCAATGAGGAAGCAGAAACTCTTGCAAAAAAGAGGCCTGCGGAGAATTTCCGGGAACCTGCCATTGGCATACCACCTACGATAGCTAAACAGCAAAGCAATGTATGGGCACATGAGAAAGTGCTCAAACATTGGAACAATTGTCCTGGTATGGTAAATGAAAAAAAGTGTATTTTGTTTAATCATGTCAGAACCAAAGAACTCCCTAAGGGCCTAGGCTTGTTAGAAGAATTGGTAGTGTAGCACCGAAAAAACGTATTGAAAAAGCTGTTGCTAATTATCAACAAATAATGAATGATGCACCGAAAACATCTATTGAGTCTACAGCTCAATGTCTCCATCGGAACCACTCATACACTTTTACACAGAGACTTGGAACTCTATCCTTACAGTGCCTCTGCGATACAGGAATTGAAACCAGCAGATCATGCACGACGTTTTAAGTTTTCTTCCTTGGTAATTAATAGCATTGTCAATAATGTGGAATTATTACAAGGAATGATTTGAAGTTCATGATTGCACTCAGGATTTGTGAATTCGCAAAACATCACAGACGAACAATTGGGCTAATTTTTCTTCAAGGTAACAACAGAATATGCTCCTAATAGTTTCTTTCAACGTTTATTGATTTTAGGCAGACTAAATGCTGAGCGATACCTAACAGACATTTTACCACCATTTATTGAAGAACTGCTGCTCATTATTAGAGTTGAAATATCAGACTTGCTGAAACAACTGTTTTGATGATCGGGTAGTTAGTCGAGGCACAGAAATTCCGTGGCGTCCACGTTTATGTCATTTGATACCACGTGACTTCTTTTATGGCCTTACATGAGCGCGGCCTTTTTGAAATATCTATGGATAATTTCGCCGATTTGCATGAAAAAATTGAGCAAAAAATTGTTGAAATTGATGTTAATCCAGCATTGTTGGCAAATGTTGGCAGACATTTCTATCGCAGGCTGTTGAAATGCATAGAAGCCAGTGGTTAACATTTTCAACAATCATGTAATTTTTTATTGAATACACTGAATAATCATTTACATTGAGTTTTGACGTTTCTCATTTTGATCAATGAAAAGTATATACCTCAAATTACTTAAAAATATCATAAACTATATTCAACAGGATATAACGTATTTCAACGAGTATAAACAAAAATTAAACGCATATTAACTGCAAAAGAAAAGCATTTAACTAGTCGTCTTCAGCAAATAAATAGTTTCACACCATAGACGGTTTATAAAACAGACAGATTAACCTACTCATAAACCAAACGAAAATTAGCTCTCCTAAATGTTCACGTTTGAAATTTCTATGAATTTCTGAATACTAAGATTACATCCAATTATGTTATACATTATATCAACTGCTGTGCAGTTAGTTTTGGGAATGCTATACGGGTACTTACATATAAGCAGTATTTAAAATTCATTGGAGCACAAATGATTAACCGAGAAATTAATAATGTTCATGTATTGATTAAATCATTAAACCATAATTGGAAGCAGACGAAGTATATTTTTAGCAGGAAAGGTTTATTTGACTTTTACTTCATTGGCCGATCTACGTGCGACCTCACGTCGCATATGAATATTCATAACCGATAGGTAATCAAATCAAGCACTAACGAGATCAGCAAACTTAATTACACGTCAATAATTTGACTTGTTTATGAGTAGAAGAAGTCTGTTAGTTGATATCTAATAATTATTATGGCAAAAATTAGAATAGTTGGTACGATTAATACTGTTATACAAGAAATACTGCTAGAATTGTAGGAAATACAGGGACCCACATCTTGCTCCTAGATTTCAAACAAACATTTAAAAGTTATATAACATAAAACTAATACAACAAAACAAAAGAAACTACAAAAGCTAAAAGAAGCTCTCGGAAGAAGACGAAAAGAAAAAATATCCATTGAACTAAGAAAGGGAATAAAACAACCACTAAAAGAAGAAACAAAACTTGTTTAGTAGGCGTTAAAGAGAATGTAGAAACTTTTTTGGCTTCATAAATAAGTAGGTAAATAATAATAGATATGTCTTGGTATAATTAGTGAGATTAGTTGAAATAGCAATGAAAAATTCCAGTACGGCAGCAACGAATAATTATGAAAAGAAAGAGAAACAAAACCAAACAGATATAGTTTTATGGCCCCTAGCGGGACTATTAGCTTAATTCATCAATATGGAAAAACGATTAGAGCGCGATTAGACAATAAATTAACAAATAATTGAAGGACATACAAATTATATTGTGAATACATTAATAATAAAACCCAAATATGAAACAAAGTATTCTGAACCTCAGTTCTTAAGAGTTACTAAAGATATAACTGAAAAAGTTCTAAGAATTTTAAAGGCAGATACTAGAAATATTGTAACCAAACAACACCAATGGAAATAAAAAGATACGCAAAATATAGAATTACGAATAAACCCCAGTAAATATTTCATATAAAAATACAAACATTATAATGATTTGGAAAGGACATGGAACAACAATCAAGAAAATACACTACTGGGAACCAAATAAATAAAATGAGAGAATCACGTAATGGAAATTATCAGAAAGTTACAAACAACAGAGCTCAATAATGCCGTCGGAAATAACAGAAATTCTGATAACATCAAAGGGTCAGTCTGAACAGCATTTATTCAAATTGCAAAGGGTTTCAATCGATATTTGAGTATAAATACTCAATTACACGGGGTCTTAGAGTATAAAGAATGGACAAACAAATTTAGTATAACATTTCATCGATATTTGTACATGTGTATTATTAGTATGTCCTTTAAGGTTTTGTGCCTATATACTCGACTTTACGTTTCGCGCACATGTGGGCAAGAAAATGTTTACATAGCTAGTCGGGTTGTACGCAATAATCAAAATAATAGACCTCTTAGACCAAAAATAACAATTTTATTAATTAAAAAGATAAATTTGACAAAAAAAAAACAGTTAAATTGAATTACTAGACAATGTTAATATTGTTACAATACTAGCTAATCTAACAAACAAAGATAGAAGCGCTATCCTCCGCTGAACGTCAGAACAAGCTACCCGATCAGCCGATCGAAACAAAAACCAAGCAAGAGCCAACGGTATGTTTTTAAAAAATAAAAAGATAGTTATACTTAATCAAGAAATGTATAACCAGCATTATAACAGAACGTAATATATTGATAAAATGGTAATATTTTTAATAAGAGTTGCTAGATCGTAGTTATTAGTTAATAGGTAGGTTAGAATACCCATTTACAGCTGCAATTGAGCTAACATTAAATACCAAATATAAACAAAATTTATTTGAAATCTAATATTTTACATGTTATTTATAAAATATTTCAAGGGCACATGGTAGAAGAATATGAAGTCTATCCTTCGGGCTAGATCTATTCTATTATATGGAATTGGGCAATTATCGATAAGCTGCTCGAAGTAGTAGCCATCTAAGATCAAGCCGCAGCATTTTCCTGATCTTCATCGAAGTAATTGGTGATCAGATTACGTGTCCTACCATCTCGATACAGTCGACCATTTCATTGCACCAGAAGAACATTCAGCAAGGGTAGCCAATCGTGAGTTAGTAATAACTTATGTTTTAATTGAACTAAATATCTGTATAAACTTATAATTTCACTTCAATCTCATAATTCAGCACTATTTAATTATTTCTGGTTGTGTTACGATAAATAACTAGTATTGTTTATCGTAACAACAACAAAAAGTGATTAAACAAAATAGATTTTAAATAATTAATCAGATTACTTGAGATTAAAATTATTAACATTTAAAATTGAATAAGATAACCTTACCTAGATGTTCTTAGCTCGATTTCAGGAAGGAAATTAACTTTAAAAATGCAGTTTGCAATTCTCACTCTTTTTTATAAACAACAATATGTGATAAAATTGATGATGATCTACAGGTACGATCAAAATAAAAAGGACATCTGCACATGGGAACAGTATATTGTCTAAACGCGCAAATTTGTTACACTGTGTAGATGAAGATCATTAAACACATGACAAATAAATTCTCCGGCGGCCACCTTAACCGACAATCGGCTTAATTTAAATTTATTCTACTTAAACATCTTAGACACTAATTTCACAGCCATTCGGACAATAATACGACAAATTGAAACGATTGCTATACAAAAAGAATATATTTAACAATAACAAGAATCCAAACGTTTATTATCCAATAGGTACTGATAATCTTTTATTTACGCAGATATGATATTATTTCCTGCTATTTTTTTCCATTATTTTAGATAATACAAAATTATAATGTTATTTTTGGAGTAAATATCTATAATACCTTGCTTCAATTAAAAACAAAATTTATATGGGACCGTGTTAAAAACACCGGTATAAAGCACGTGGAACTTGTGCCGTGGGTTACAATTCCTAGTTCTACGATGCAAAAATTGTCGATTGCTCTTTGTATATATTTTGTATGCCTACCGCTGTAGCCCGTAAAAATAACGGACATCTCACGGCGAAATTTAGATCAGAAATGGATTTAACCGACTGGGGCGATATGAATCAGGTGAAACAGACTTGCTCGAGCTAAGAAAACGTGCAGCTGTCAACATTTTCACAAAAATAGTAATATCTTAGAAACAGTGGAAGATAAGTATAGGAATCCTCAGTTGGAAATGTGCCAAGCATAAGAATTAACGGGTCAGTGGTCGTAGTTAAAGAAAACTTCTCATCTCAATTCTGAGCTTTCGCTAAATTTATTAACTTATCTACAATGTTATACAATAATTTAAACGAGAAAAATAAATTCAATTGAACTGAAGTAGAATGTAAATTTAATGCAATCAAAACCAATTTCTTTCAATTTTTTTTTTTTTTTTTTTTTTCGTAGATGTACCAGCATGATTATTTTATTGCAGTAATGTTATGCTTTCTCCACTTCTGGTCGTAGACCGACTTATCTAAATCACAAAATTCTTATTTCAAAAATGAAATATTAATTGATGCATACACAGGAATATACACAGTGGATATACTATGTATAATTACTTCATTCCCTCTACTGGCACTCAGTGCTGTAACATACCCCTTACAGTAGAAATCCGTTTAATTTGTCGTCCAATATAACGTTGTTAGCATGCAGATAACGTCCGTGTCGCTTCTGTTAACATCAAACAATTTCCATCATTGTATCTTCCCAGCATGTTATTCCTGGTGGTTCGGCTTCTGTTATTCAATCTACCATGGACAATTCAGATTGAACACTTTGTAACCGCCTCGGAAAATGCATTGATTATATTTATTCTCGGTAAGCATTGATCGCTGTTTAAAATTTTAAACTTCATTTATGTGTTATTTCTGGGTGAGTTGATTTATCGGCCAAATGACAAAAAAAAACATGTACCATCGTTGCTCCGACTCTGTCATTTGTGCTTTTATTTTCCTGACAAGAGAATTTATTGCTTTATAAGAAGAAACTCTTCGTCTTTTTAACTCGTTCTTTTTATAGATTTCATTCACATCTAGACAGAAGGACCGAGCGGTATAAAATTTTATTTTAATAGACAAATTCAATTGCAACACCGACATCTAAGTTTATTGTTTGAAAGTAAAAGTATTCCGCAGTCTATAGGTACGTTCCTTATATACTAAATTAACTCTGATATTATTTAGACTTTATTTTTATGTACTCCTCAAAACTGTGCTAGCTTTGTAGTCTAACACAGAAATAATGAATAAATGCTTGGAAATGCAGTCACAATTCAATAATAAAACGGTGCATAAAGTTTTTAAACTGAGGTAGGACGAGGAAATTTCTAAAGTTTGAGGCAAAGCCCAAAGAAAAAAAATAGAATGAGATTCTATGTACAGCTGGAGCACCTGTTAAGTATGAACAGTGTTAGTCAAATCGTCTACCTTTAGCATTCCGAAACACCACGCGCAATCCATCGGATTGGAAAATCTCGAACCAGTTTGTGACCCTTCATATCATAAGAAATTACCGATATATAGATATGCATTTCCGCTAAAACGAAACCCAATCAAGAATTAATTCCTACCGAGTATGTGTGAAACAAAGCCATAATTGGTTTTGCATTTTTTAAAAAAATCGTAATGTGTGAGAAATATTCACGCTCATGATTTGAATATATTTGTGTATTTTTCACTGTGAAACATTTTTATGTAGTCGCTAAAAATGTTCAGCACTGTACGACGAAGGTATTACTTTAAAATTATAGTCCGCCAGATTTTTTTTTTACCCAGGGGGAAATCCATTACGGGCGATGTGTGGGAATCCAGTATGGTTAGTGCAAGTACTGTATACCCACTAAAACCTCCTGCATCTGCAGCCTCAAAACACACCAAGCAGCGTCGCACAACATATAATCAGGTGTATCCGGTATGAGCTATCTTCATGCTTAAATTCTATTGAATCTTCATCTGCCTCGTTCTCTCTTCCAGTTCTTTGTCCTTCATGATCGCGGAGATCATGGACTAAATGTCTCTCCAATTAGCAGGAGTTTCAATCATACTGGCTATGAGGATTTCCGACGTAGGTATATCCCATTTTCCAATAGATTTCAGCCCTCACACGATCCCATTTTTGGCACACAAAAATGGTGTGCTCCACGGTGTCAATTTGCCCACAATAAACGCCAGTAAATCTCATGGCATAAGCTCTGAAGACGCCGTGTCCGCTTTGGACCTGAGTCAGATTATAATTTAGGTATCTATGCTCACAGCCAATCCAGACTTCAACGTCACTTATTGGTCTTTTCGTCCACTGGCCAACAACGTGCACGGCCTCCCATCTCTGCTGCCAGGTATCAACGAGGTTACTTCTAGCCTGAGACTTAACAACGTTCATATCCGCGCTTCTATATTGGTGTAGATAAGTTCTTTCCTGGACTTGAAGATCGATCGGCACCGTGCCCGTAATCACCTGAAGGACTTTTCCAGACACTGTTCTAAATGCGGAAGCCACACGTAGGGGCATGTCCCTCTGAAGCCTTTGTAGCTGAACGTTGTACTTTTTAATTTCAATGATTTTGCCCCATACAGGAGCTCCGTATAAAATGACGTTATTCATGGCACTGAACAATATGGCGCGCTTCAGACTACCTGGTCCTCCTAGGTTAGGCATCAATTCTGTTAGTTTCGCAAGCCTATCTTCCACCTTGATGGTGATTGCTCCAACGTGCTGGTCGAATTTCATCCTATCGTCTATCGTAATACCCAAATACCTCAGCGTTCTGCCCGGAGTTATTTTTACCCCCTCAAGTTGGAAAGAAACATGTTCTCTTCTGTGGGGACCTTTCATTATCACTGCTTCCGTTTCCATAATCCGCAAGATTAGTTCCACGTCGTCCATTATGCTAAACTGTACGAAGAAATGAACTTCATTCTGATGAAATTTTGTAATAGTATTGAGTTTCATTGCTACCTCACCTTATTGTTACTGGACTGTACTTTTCCTTTACTCCTCATATCAATATAAACAAAAATTAGCAGAACTAATTCAGGAATTTAAAACTTTGTCACACTGGTTTCTAGGTTACGTCTGAAGAACTTCATACGACTTAAATGCATGCTCATAAATTTAAAAATTAGCAATAATTGCTACTTTACCGTGTAAAGTTTTAAATTAAAATTATATATTTTGTACGGGAAATCCTTACTTAAATATATATATTCTCAAAGCAGCCGCATGAAAACCACCATGAAAGAGAATTATGGCGATATTTCGCTGAATGGCTGATAATGGAGTCATAAGATCGCAACCTGCAAAATTAATCCTTGCCCCGCATCGTACGCTTTTACTATCGATTATAGTTTTATTACTCAGCTGTGCGCCAAAGATCTGTAGACGTAAAGTATTTTAGAGAGGTTTTGTTAAGGGCTATAATAGACAAGGATAAATCAAACTTTATACTTACATTTACAATTTAGCATGCAGGTATTGCTAAAGCTTATTACAACCAGCGTTATGTTTGCTTCTAACCTGGATTGTATTAAGAAATTTTCTCTGAGTATGTACATATCAACTTGGCGATCGCCCCAAGATGTATTCCTGTAGAGAACATCATTTACGGGACAGAATCAGACGTATGACGATAACAGTGCTGAGATAATTCGTCAAGATATTTCGAACATCATCAGAAACGCGAAACCTCCAAGAAGCAACTTAACACAAGAAGAATTTACAGTACTCAGGGCTTTACGTCAAGATAATAGCATTATCATATTAGCCGCGGACAAGAGCAATGCTACAGTAGTGATAGACAGGACTGACTACCACAATAAAATAACGGCTCCGTTCCAGGATCCAGCGTATAGACCTATAACAACAGATCCGACAACTTACTTAGAGAAACCCACGAAAACGAAGATCTATTGCACTCAAGTAAAGTACGTGAGTCTCGTATTAATGCGATGTTTGACATGTAAAAAATCTTTCCGGTAGTCGGATTACCTTCGGGTTTGATAAAATTTCAGCGGGATTGGTGCAATACGTCAATGGATGTCAGTGCCTAGAAGGATCAGTATTCATTCGACAATCCCCAACTTTCACCCAGCAGCAAACAAACAATATGGCATAAGTACACTTTAATTAGAAAACAGCATTCTCTTTGCTTCTTCTTCTTAGCCTTCTTCAGTAATACGTTTCACGCTCAAAGAATAAACACTTTTCGAGTTAAGTTAACCGGTTATTTATCTTATTGGCAATACGTTCAAACTATATTTTCATTAAGATGAAATACTAAAAGGTAATAATAAAGAGTTCATAAAAAGGGCCTCTCAAAACCACAGGAAATAAGCCGATCACGTTAATTGTCGATGTCGTTATAAAACAATAAATAAAGCTTTCAAAGCCTCCATATATATAAGCCACTACTTCATCAAAGATCCAGATAATATACCATAAATGCGGTTATCCAGGTTTAGTTTTACGGTATCTTCAGAAAAGCCCCTTAATAAATTATACCGATGTACATGTAAGCACTTCGGTATTGTGACGTAGCTCTGATAACTACAATTACCATGAATCTACAACTTTGTAATCTTCGCAACGCTATGAGGGTGAGACGTATTGATTCACTAGACATGACGTGCGGTAGTTGGCGAAACATGAAAGCCGATTTAGGAGGGTCTCTCTGGGTCGCCTCTGTAATAGATCATTTTCGTTTTCCCAAAGTTTAAATACGAGATTGGGATCTAGTTATATCAGCTATAATACAATTGCCAAAACACCTAATGGGGTAAACTGCATTAGCTACAAATTAATTACCAATTTTGGGCATTTCGTGTTACGCACCCAAAGATTAAAAAAACCAAAATCATACAAATGCACATTACTCAACCAAAACGAAAATGGCTCGTATATAAAACCATTACATTATCCTAGCTGGATTAACAAAAATATTGACGATTTAAACAAATCATACATTTGTTTAAATCTTGAATATTTTTGGATCTATGCTTTTTATACAAGATGACTAACAACGAAGATATATTTCCATTGTATAAGTAAAGAAAAATTGATATAAACAACTAATTGACGACTATAAAAAGCAATCAAATAGTTATAGAATACTATTATCAGCAAAGAACAAGTTCAAACAAATGTGGAATACAATATATAATAAACTATCTCCCGAAACGAATAACCATGAGTTCATAGTTAACGATAGCAAAAATAATGAAATTAGATGTCCTAGCAAAATATCTGACATGTTCCTGGAGCATTTCACTTTAGAGCGCATGACCAGAAGAATAGGGAACACAAGTATCAGCCATACGGCCAATAATGTAGACAGGGCATAGTTTCTTCCAGCATCCTTCAATGAAATTAGAAAAACTTTAAACAATATCGAGTCAAAGACCTGCTCCGGGATTGACAGTGTCCCTATTAGTTTAATGAAAAATCTGGAGAATACATAGTAGACCCATTGGAAAATATAGTAAACGCTATGTTATTAGAGGGGATTTTCCGGATAAGTTAAAATGCACGAAGGTCCTTCCGACACATAAAAAAATAAAGTAAGTAATATAATAATATTAATTATAGACCCATTTCCCTACTGACTTCCTTCTCAAAGATTTTTTAAAGGATAGTTTACCCAAAATTATACAATTTTTTTACCATGAATCAGTTGTTGGGTCATGCCCAGTGTGGGTTTTTACTGGGCAAGTCGTATCAGAAAGTCCTCTTCGATTCCTTAGAGACCGTAAGTACCGTCATTAGAGAGTAATAGTAAGATATGTGGTAGATACTTTGACTTCAGCAAAGCCTTTGAGACGGTATTCTTCGAAATTTTGCTGAAGAAGCT
Source organism: Cetonia aurata (assembly GCA_949128085.1). Taxonomy (NCBI): domain Eukaryota; kingdom Metazoa; phylum Arthropoda; class Insecta; order Coleoptera; family Scarabaeidae; genus Cetonia; species Cetonia aurata. Next base: position 40,706,322 of record OX421884.1, read on the forward strand.
ATATAAATACGAAGTAAGGGCCTCGACCTCCGTTTCCTTAGAACTGATTAAATCGTACTTAACGGGCACAACACACTGTGTCTGTATTCAAGCAACGGTAGGCGCTAGCAAAACAATGTTATACCCCTCCAAAGCTGCAGTAAGGCAAGACATATCGCAGGGTACCATTTTGGGCCCCCTTTTATTCATCACTTATGTGAACGATTTATACAGTTGCATACACACGCATAACCTATTTCAATACGCAGACGATACAACGGTTATAATGAGTGGTCTTTCATGAATTGACGTTCGGTAGGTTATATATTTATAAATATGAATAACTTAAAAATAAACATTACGTCAAAGAATGAAAACGGTTATATATTATATAACTCACTACAATACGTCTATGACGATTACAGAAGTAAATGAATTTTTGGTTGTGACACTTGACAGTCAGCTAAAGCAAGAAGGCCACGTCGACAATATACGAGCCCTAACAACTATATGTTCGGACGATGTAAGAAATGTTAAAAAAAAATATTTATATATATTTTAAGCTATGTTGTTGTCAGGCCGATTGGAAAATCAAGTCGCATGCTCTTTACTTAACATAAAGTCCGATCGTAGTTAATTATTTTTTTATTTTGCGTAAACTACATAACAAAATTAGAAAAATACCACAAATTTACCAACAAATAAATGTTCGGACGCACTTAATCCAATAATTTAAAAGAAATATTAGTAAGAGGTAACATCACCTTTTGCGGCTATAACGGCTTGTATGCGTTTTGGTATGGAATCTACTAAAGTCTTGCAATATTCGGGCCAAATTTAATGCTGAAACTGTATGCTGAGGATTGTTGGCCATGATAAAACTTTTAAATTATGGTTTCCAAACCACTTTTTATTGTTTTCACAGTGTGACAGGGTACACCGTCTTGCTCAAATATGAAGCTTTCGTTCTCAAAACTTTGCTCTGCTGTTGGAATCAAGTTTCATAACAAAATATGTTGGTACTTTTCTGCATTTACAGTACCATCAATGAATTCATATTTACCAACTCCTCTACTACTCATGCATCCCCATATCATAACCCCCTGGAGAAATGTTACCTTATGCTTTAGGCAGTCTTTATAGAAGGCTTCAGATTTTGTACGAATTTATATATATATTATTATATATATAAATTTGTATGCGTCGGTGAAAATAATATTACCCCATATTTCCGTTGTCCAGGATATAAGCGAGTTTTCCAAATCCAAACGTCTTTTCTTTTTGATAGCTGTTAATATTGGCTTCTCCTTTGGCTTTAAGGAACGAGAATAAAAAAAAAATTTTTAATTTCTATGTTGTAACACAAACAATTATAAATTTACTTTATAAAAACTGTAACAAGACTTATGCAACCATAGCCTACAGCATTCTCTTGAGATACTGAAATTTGCCTCGTGATTCCACTGACCTTTTATTTGTCCTAAGGTACCTATTCATTTAGTTCTACAAAGCTTCACCTGAACACGACGTTCCCTCTCAGTCATACTGGGAGGTCGGACTGAACTTTTATCACGAACATCAACATTAGCGGCTCCCCATATTTTTTTTTAATATTCCCGACTGTTGATTTCGCAATATTTAACGCATTTGCAACTTTTTGCAATGGTTTACCTTTGCAGTAGTGAGAAATTATAATTTCTTCCAGTTTTTTATTTGTTGCAACACCACGCGCCATTTTCTTTCTGAATTTACGTTATAAAATGACAGACAGAACCAAAACTAACCGTTATTGATTCAAGCACACTAGATACACAATACTGATTTTAAAGTCAATAAAGATTAGTGTCCGAATATTTATTTGTCAGCAAATTTATTACGTTTTTGTTACTCCGTCATATACACTCCGCCAAAAAAGTATCGCATAAACTAAAAAAGGGCATTTATGAACCAAGATATTTTTATACGTTCACAAAAAGTTTGCCTCGTGTATGTGGACTATAAAAACACTAACAAAATAATGGAACTTAGCGTTTTTACTTTATTTTTTTCCTAAAAGAACACATTTAGAAAAATGCATATGTGTTAGGTTTGCTCAGTTGTTTATTGAAAGTCTTCCTATATGGACAAATTTTAAAGTGCGAAGTCAGAGTTCTGTACCAACGCTTTTAAAACTAAAATGAACAATTTAACTTCAGAACAAGTGGCTGCTATAGTTGCTTTAATCGAAGATGGACGATCTCAAGCATACGTTGCTAATTTGATGAACATCAATCAGTCAAGTGTTTCTAGAGCCGTAGCCAGATATAGGGAAACAGGCATTTACAGTAGAAGACCTGTACCAGGTCGTCCAAGATGTTCTACTCGCCAAGATGACCGCTATTTACTACTACAAGCATTACGTCGAAGACATGTAACTGCGAGACAATTGCAGAACGACTTGGCTAGAGTCAGAAATACTCGTGTGAGTACTCAAACTATTCGGAATAGGTTACGACAGAGTGGATTAAGAGCTAGAGTAGCTGTAACAGCCCCTCGTCTCACTAGGAACCACCGAGTGGCTCGCTTAAGGTTTGCCAGAGAACATGTAAATTGGAACATTAATGACTGGGCCAATATACTCTTCACACATGAGTCAAGATTTGGTCGTTACACCTCAGATAGGCGTATCTCAGTGTACAGACGAGACGGTGAGCGCTATTCGCAGTGTAATATCAGACCTAGACCTAATTTCGCTGGTGGCTCTATTATGGTTTGGGGAGGCATCTGTTTAACAGGTCGTACAGAGTTAGTACCAGTAGACAGAGGTACACTGACTGCCCACAGGTATATAACGGACATTTTAGAAGAACATGTAGTACCATATGCGCCAATTATAGGAAACGAATTCATGTTAATGCACGATAATGCACGACCGCATGTTGCAATAATCGTCCAGGAATACCTTAACGATGTTGGTATTCCAGTTTTAGATTGGCCTGCGGTAAGTCCGGACATGAACCCTATCGAGCACGTGTGGGACCTCCTTCACAGACGGATACGAACCCAAAATGTTGCCCCAGCGGACCTGCATGGACTAGCAAATGCTCTCCGTGACGAGTGGGAGAATTTGGATCAGGCTTATATACGGAGGTTAATCGAATCTCTGCCAAACCGTATGCGAGCGGTCATAAGAGCCAGAGGTGGCAATACTCAGTATTAAAAGCTACTGTTATGACATTTTTCTTTCCAAAATTATAATTTCTTGTTTTAATAAAAATCTCAAGTATGAGTTCTTGTTTTTATTTGGCCTGTATTTTATTTAAACAATCATAGAAATTATATCTTAGAGCGCATTAAAGTATATTTACAACTTTATGCTACAAACAAAGATTATGCGATACTTTTATGATTCAAAACTAAATTATGCGATACTTTTTTGGCGGAGTGTAGTTTATGTAAAGTAAAAATGTAACTCATTGCGATCTAACTTTATGCTACATAAAGAGTATGTAAGTTGATTTTATAATCGGTAAGAAAAAACATATAGCTTAATTATTAATTCTCTACCGGCAAAATTAAAAATGTTGTTAAGTGAAAAGTAGGTACTGCTACTGTTTATCAACGAACTGTTATCAAGAGAGGTAAGCGAATTGTTTTACTATACACAAAAACGTTTACAACATCACTGTTTAGTAGAAATGTCTATTAAAAAAAGAGATACATAATTGTACATTATATATGATGCTCTTTATCTCTGCTATAATAGTGTCGACACATTTAATCTATTAAGGTACCAAAGCCCATCTTTATATCTTAATGCATTTAGTGATCACAATATTTTCCTGTTGCATAATATTGTAGTCTACATATAAGTTCCATCACACAGAAACAGCTACGAAACATATCTATATTAACAAATACGCTATTTCTCCTATTTATGCCGTCTCAAATAATATATACTTTTAGCTTAATTTTCACAAACAAGTAGTGACAGTACAACAATAATTTTTTTACTCGATATAATATACAACCTTACCTATTCTACAAAATGTTCTTTCGTTGATCAACATTAATTTTTAAGCAAGTTATTACCATTTCAGTCAATGTCCGCTTTTTACCACCTTTCGATCCACTGTGGGGCACCGTAATTACTCGATTCTACGATTGAATTAATCGTAAAAAGAATATATAGACAAACATATTTGTGACAACAAATAATTGGTGTTTACATTTTTCTGAATTTAAATGATACATCGAATCAGGTAGGAAATATCGGAATAATTTGGAAAATGTGGTTTCAAAACGTTTAGGCAGAACTTTGCTAACAGTACCAATACAGTGGCTGCTGTGGTTTTGGTAAATTAGGGAAATCCTCAACTGAAGGCTTTGGCATTATCATTGATGGGGAACGTGATCGCACAAGAACTAGATACACATAATAGAAAAGATACTACATACCGTCCGATTTATTGTTATTATTTATCTTTTGAGTGTGTAGACAAATACATTTAAATTCATTTACGTAAATAATCAAATTATACCTATGTTTTAATTTTTGTTTTTAATAAACCCTGCTCATTTTTAATTTTATAATTATTTTGTTCGTGTTAAGACCTAAAACCAATAGTCTTTGCATTAAAGTAGTATTAAGCCATTAAGCGTCAACCTTCTTTCCCCTTATTTTTATTATAAATCGATTTGAGTATTCAAAATAATATTTTCGAAATTGTTTTGCTTTTGCAACTTTGACGGTCAATGAGCACAATTAAGTAGTAAAATAGTTTAAGGCAATGGATACTCAGGGGCGGCAAAAATGTGTCCTGTCCGGTATATAAAATCACCTCGAGCCGGCACTGTATCGAGTCATTCTCTTTCTCTTTATGGGAAAACAGCTTTTTATAAGTCAATATCGGAGTACAATGCTCTGCCCTTCCATATAAAACAGATAAAGGAAATAAAAAAATTAAAGACAGAACTCTGGAAGTTCTTAAATTAACATTCATTTTATAATTTTCAAGAGAGTTCCTACAAAATAAACCTAGTTAATACTTTATTTAAGTTGACTGTATGTATTATTATGTTATTATATGTTATTATTATTTGTAACCTTGGACGATAGTTGATGTCAAATAAAATTACTATTATTTCCTTCAACAAATCCTCAGCAATATGAAAGAATAGAAAGAATTTGTGAGATGTATTCCTAGCTTTACACTAACCATAAGTTTTTTTTATCTGTCATTTGGGGATTAAAGTTTCGGAACACCCTAAACGGAAGTAGATTAGATTAGGATTTGGCTGGCCCTATGTGCCTCGAAACGAAACTAGGACGAAGAAAAATATTTTGTATTTTCCGGCCCATCGAAACAACTTTACGCACAATAAATAGGTCAACCGCTGAAAGAGAAACCAGAACAAAGAATAAAAATATCGCCTAGCAAAAGTTAAATTATAAATAGTGTTGGGATGTCTTATCGTAGGTCAGGGTCGTATTGAGAGTGCCTCGCACCCACTAGTGTAACGTAATAGATGAAGCGCGAAATTATATGCAAGTTACGTGTTCCGAGCAGATCATTATATATGCCGGAAATATTTTTATTGTTAATAATATTATTAAGTATGACAGACGTGCAAGAAAAGAGAACATTATTTTAGTTATGTGTTTATTACATCCGTAGATGTCAAACAGGGATTTTACAAATATAAGAACGTCTTTTCATCACAGCGTACGTTGCTCTCCGAGACAAATGTGGAAATTTACGTGATGTTGCGGAGTTTGTGTTAGTCTTATCCACTGTGTGCTACGCAGCAAATGCTATTTATGGGATATAAAACATAACTAACACAAGTTATATAATACCTAACATGCATCGCAAGGTCGCCCACTTGACGGGAAAAATCTCCTAACTCTAATTAAACACCTGCACTCTTCAGTAAATATATATTCGTCCAATCATACTAAACAAACTTTCAACTATCTCTTCTTTTGCTTTAAGATTTGGCCAACATTCATTAGCGCTTGGAATTCTATTGAACTATTGAAACTATTGAACTTTCTTTTCAAAACAGAATCTTCTCTTTGTAACAAAAAATGATTTAAGCCAAAACAAATGTGTTGGAAACCAGCTATGACTAATTTATAAACTTAAATTGTAAACTTAATGGAAATAGGAGAGTAGAATTGGTGGAATTGGTGACCGATACTTAGGTAGTTTTTCTAAAAGCTATTCTGGATTGATTAGTTCTCTCTATTATTACCTAAACTTACCACCTATTACCTTACTTTTAATGCGGTTAATTAATACCTTGTTCTACTGATATTTAACAGTTAATTTTGCCAACACTTACAGTATAACCTTCTAAGAGTATATCTTTATTAAATACCGAAAACCCTAATTATCAATTCTATCGCAACGGAACATGCAATATAAGTACAATCTCTTTCATAGATTCACCTCTCTTTATACAGCAATTAGAAACTTTTGATCTGGAGAACGACCTCCCTTTTGTATGAAAATTTCAGCACGGAAAATACCCTTTCTTCCAATTGACGATAGCTGGCAAGATAAAGAAACGAATCTCTTAATGCGGAAACTAAATAATGCCCTTTGTTCATTTCTCTTGCTACGATGTTCGTTCTTCTTCCCCCTCTACAACCTGCCATAACCTTCGATTCCATCGAAATTGGCTGTCTATTGTAAGCTTAACCTTCTGAATTTATTTAATAGTTTATAAAAGGAACTGGAATTGGAAATCGCATTTGTGGTAAGCGAATTTCTGTTTTATGTATTAGATTGTCAAAAATATCAATGACTGCAATTATTAGAACATTCGCATTTATCTCATTTCATCTCAGAACTCTATCCTAAGGAAAGTAGAATCATATTTGATAAGGAATACCGACCGGACTTCGTTAAGAAATAAGAAACTATGTTTGGGTATTCGGTCTGCCTAATATAATAAAATTTATTTAGATCTCAATATTTCATCATTCATTTTATGACTTCTTAAGCAGGCTACAATATTAATAAAAGAGCGAAACAATCATACCAAGTAAGTATCTTTTCTGTTGAGAAATGGTAACGTTATGTTATTTTATAAGAGAAGAATAAATAACATGATGCATAACGGAATATAATTTTTTCTCTAGTATATGTCCACCTAGTAAACAACTTGTTATACACCCTGTTAACTATAACCGCGCTCTGAGGATGTTAGATAATTAGAAAGAACTAAAAACTATCAAAGAACAATATGACCATTAACAATACTAAAAGGCATCCAAAATCAGTACGCTATTAATAGCGTGGACGCCTCTAGCCGGTATGTTTTGTTACAAGGAATCCTATCGTAGACCGCGAATAGGCGCCGGAGTATTTTTAGGGGAAATAGACAGTCGGCCGTCTAGTACTAAGGGTATCCCCGTTCGTGGTTAAAAGCGGGAAAACGCGTAATCCTTTTCCGAAATCTCGATTTTTGGGTTGGATTACGTAATATTCCAGGCAGTCGTGCACCGAACATCGAAACCTTGAACGGCGACGAATTTGGTGTGAAATAAGCACAAAGGGGATCGAAGAAATGGTAAAACATTACTAATTAACATTATAATTAATGTAATAACCATTATTCGGAAAATGTCGATTACCAAGTATGTAAATTATCGATAGTTGACGGATATCTAAAGCAGATATGAATTTTGTATTTTCTTCGATTGTTTTAGGGTTACAACAGAAAATAATGATGATACAGTATGTGTAATTTCTAATTAAGAAAAATGAATATACCGGGTGACAATTTCACGTTTAATTATTGCAATATATACAGTGTGTGTAATTTTTAATTAAGAAAAATGAATATACAGGCTGTACCGACTATCCCAAACCAAGCACAGGTGTAGACGGGAGTTAGCGGAGAGTGGTGCGGTATAGGAGGTCTGCTGAGGTGGGTCGTAATGGGGATCAAACCAACGACTGCGAGTCTTTTTACACGTGGGAGGGGTTTAGGGGGTATTCTCAGGTGGGTCGTAATCCGTTAGCTAATCAAGGACTGGGAGATTCTCTTTACAAGTGAGAGGCACGAATTAAAAAAAAGGAATATACAGAGTGTAGCGACGATCCCAAACCACGGGTGTGTACGAGGGTTAATGGAGGGTGGTGCGGTTTAGCCGGTCCGCTGCTTGGAACGTAATCCGTCATCAAACGACTATTTAATTGGCTGGGTGAACGGTCCGGAGTTTACTAATTTACTAACAATAAGTTCTGTCGCAGCAAATCGGGTGATTATTACTAGTAAAACAAAACCTAACCAAACAACTAGAACATAATTAGATTGTATATAGGGTTACAAGATAAATCCAGCAAAAAATTAGTAAGTACATTCCCGTTTGCATGTTTGGGCTGAACCTATCTGCTGAAAATTAGGATAATAAAGTACTTTACATAGAGTAGAGGGCTGTCCGAGTGCATTAACTAAATGATTTATCTCGTCACAAAAACATTTTGTTTTTCTCTTTTCATCAAGTGCAGTAAGACATCTTTTTTTCAAAACGAGATTAAAAAAGCAAAGAGATAAGAAACATGCAAAAATCATCGTTCCGGGTAAAAATCAGTACATTTAGTAGGTACATCTACATACCTACAGTAAATAAATAGATAAATCAGTACGTCTGGTAACACTAAACCCCTAAACATATAGGTTAACTTTTAAAAACGATCAAATACCATTTTTTTTTTATTATTATTATTTTAGGTTAAATTTTGTATTTCACGTTAAATAACCAATTAACGTGCTTCTGCCCTTTCTAGTCCGTCAAAGAGAAATATATTCGACAGTCCATCCATTTTAAAATCAATCTGAATTAGCAGTACGCCGCTCAAAAGCAGAATTTGTTTTGCTTAACATCATGTAAGGAGGTCTTGTTATGAATTAGCTGTTTTTTTCAAACTAACATTAAAATTATAACATTTCCGTTATGTATAACAGCAAAGAATCTGATACATACTTAGAATTTATATTCATCGTAATAGTTTTTGTTAATTTCCAAGGTTATATGTTAACAATAATATTACTGTTAAGAAATAACAGTAACCTAGAAATACGTACTTTCAATTTGCTCCCCCAAATAACTTAACATTATTTATCATGGTAACATCAACGTTATTTTCTAACAGAGGGGTGACATACTTGGGCTGATTATGTAAAATATTACAATAAATGTTATTCAATTGATTTGTATTGAAAAGTAAAACACATATGGACAACTGGAATTGATAAGAAGCGGGCAAGAGGAAGACCGGCTCAAACATGGAACGTGCAGGTTGCTAAAATCTTAAAGGAGAGAAGTACAAGTTGGTGTGAAGCAAAGCGGATGGCTCAAGATCGTGCTGCATGGCGGATTTTCTGCAATGCACCTCTACACCTTTGAAGGTGGAAGAGGACGGATTTTGTATGTATTTACGTTATTCAATTGATTTGTATCTGTTTTAAAATTTATTGTATTTTGGCAATTGTTAATATTTACCATTTTTAGAAATAACCGTTTTGTGTAATTAGTTTCAACATCAGTAATTTTGAAATTTTTATAATCGAAATTGTGGTCTAAATTTTGAAAATGAACAGACAATGCACAAGAGCATTTATCTAAGCGACTAACACTTTTTGTTGAACCCATTGGTGAAACAAAGAATTTATAGATAATATTTTTTCATCATCCATGGGTTCTCCAATCAGTCTAATTTTAGCAACGATAGTTATTAATTGTTTACTATTAATTGTTTACTTGATGATACTTCCATTTAAATTTCCTTTTATTTTTAAGTATGTCGACGATATCATTTGTTCTGTGATGATATAATTAATAACACTTTAAATATATTTAATTCTTATAATAGTAATTTACAATTCACTGTAGAATTGAGAATTGATGGTTATGTACCTTTTCTAGACACCAAAGTTATAAGAACTGAAAATAACTATATAATGTTGAATTCTAAATCTATATCATCTGGTAGATTTGACAACTTTCATTCTATTCATTCTATAAATAAAAAATATAACACCGTTATTGCTATGAAAAAACAGAGTCGCACAGATTAGTAACAAACAATGTTTACATGATAATTTAAAAAGTATTCAACGGTTTTTCCTATAATGGCTACCTTAAAGATATTCTTAATAAATGAATTTTTTTCTCCAAATTCTCGTGATAGAAATGCAAATAACGAAGTCACTACCACTTTTAGGTATTATAAATTACCATATATAGAAGGTTTAACAAATAATATAATTAAACATTTTAAAAATTTTAACAAGATCAAAATTGCAAATTATAACTTAGAAGACAATTTTTACAAGAATCAAAAACAAGACACCAAATCTAGATGTGATGTGATCTAGTGATGTTATTTATAACATTTCTTATCGTGATTGCCAAGGTTGCTGTGTTTGTCAAACTTCCCAAATGTTAAAAATCGAATAGTTCAACATAAAAGTGATAGTCGCTTAGGTAAGCGCTCTTGTGCATTGTCTCTTTCTTTTTCAAAATTTAGAACATAATTTCGATTATGAAAAAACCAAAATGCTCGATGTTAAAACTAGTTATAAAAAATGGTACATATTAATAATTGTCAAAATACCATAAATTTTAAAACAGATACAAAGTAATTGAATAACATTTATTGTAGTATTTTACATAATATCTAGTCAGTTTAACTTATTGACAAGATGATTTCATTGATTTTTTAACAAAAGTTATCTATCGTATTATAATTTAACATAATTCTTATTATTTCCTTCATATTGTAAGTACTATTTATATATTTTATTGCGTAGCTTATTGTTTCGCTCCTTTATTAATATTTTAGCCTCCTGAAGAGGTCATAAAATAAATGACGAAATATTGAGGTCTAAATAAATTTTATTATATTAGGCAGACCGAATACCCAAACAGAGTTTCTTATTCCTGAAAGTAGAATCTATATCTCATTCAATATTATAATTACAAAATCTCATCTTACACCAATATTATCTCGCAGCAAAAAAAATACCTAAATTTAAAACTCTTTAAATGCTACTGTACGAAAAGAAGCTTCTTGAGAGGTTCGCCGGTTACCGAATACCCGCTTTAAAGTAAATATTTAATCGATATATTCAAAGAGCCTACGCGATCGAAATTTTCATTAAGTATGTACTTTTCCCAAGTTTCTTCGGCCATTCTAGGACCAGTGCTTTTTGTTGGTAGATAAGTTTAAATTAAGTTTGCATCGATTTGTGTTTTACGATAGAACCGCTTCATTAATTTCAGTACTATATAACAGTCAACTAATTAAAAATCTTTGTAAATTGCAACAATCATCTTTACTTACACCACAATACTTTAAATTAGTAAATTAGTACTAGATAACTTTTTAGAGTATAGAATAGTACGCGCGTTTCTACATAAATTAGGGTATGGCACTGTCAGTATTTTTCTTTGCATTTTACTTTTCTATTGTGCATATATTTTAGTAGCTATTGTTTAGTTCTACCGATGGTCTACTCTTCTATGAAACTGAATACAATTTTAACGCAAGTATGCTTTGTCACATTTTAGCATGCGTATAAAACAAAAATTGTAATATTTGTAGGTTCTAATAGGATGGTCTAACTATCAAAACTATTCCTATTGTAAATTAACATTAAAAGCACAAGCAGAAATATTTTCAACATATTTTCAAGTGATTGAAACGAAGTGACCCAATCTCTCCAACTATTCATAAAACATTACATAAAAATGTCATTGCTAACGCATACACTGATAACGTAATAATGACGGCGAATAATCAACAAAATATGATGAAAACAGACAAGAGGCAGAAGCAAGGAGGTATGGGCTAGAAATTAATGAAGAACGAAAATTGGATGTGTAGTAGAATAGAAAATGAATCATCTAAGAAAACAGAAACACTGCACGACGCTCAACTATTCGGAAGTAATTTTAAACAGCCATATAAACACAGCATAAAGTGGCTGATGGTCCAGTGACTTGCGCGCTTGAGTATCAGTCACGGGGTCCGGGGTTCGAATCCCAGGGCCTGCTCTCAGAGTGGGGTTTTCGTGGTTTTCCTCACTCCTTGGCAAATGCTGAGAGACAAGCACCTTAAGTCGCTCCACGGGCGCAGGCGTAATAATAACTCATGGCCGGTCGATGCCCCCTGTAATTGGCGAAAGCTGTTGGGGGATGTAAAGGCATGAATTATTACATTATTATTATTATTATTATTATTATTATTATTATAAAGAAAGTCCGAAAAGGATACCAAGGATATAGTGGTAATAAAAGCCATTGAAAAGTAATAATGTCAGTAAATTGAACAACATAAAAATATATAAAGCATTAATGAGAAGAGGAATTACGTACTCCGGAAACAGGAGTAATAAACAAATTGAAAAAAGGAAGAGCTGAAAATTATTGAACGGAATTTACTGAGAATAATATTAGTTCTAGATATATCAAAAGAAGTGAAAAGAAGAGTAAATAAGAGAGATAGATGGCCTAGAAAACGAGACAGGCGAAAGAAGACGGAGAAGCGAGATTGAATATGAATCACGAGTACAGTGAACAGTGAATTCAAAAGAAAAATGCTAGAATATAGAAGAATGAAGAAAAATAACCGGAACATCTAACTGTAAAACAAGGGAGAAAAGGAAGGATAACCCACTTCAATAAGCAGATTCTAAATATGCTCGGAACGTTAACCACAATCCTAAGGATTGAAAGGTCAGACGATGCTGCATTGTTACACCAATAAAGAAACCTTTAAAACTCCAAAAATCATTGAAATAATGGTTTCCTTTCTATAATTTTGCATGAGTTATGTGAGACTTTCGCAAAAAAAAATTCTCTTCCAGATATAACATAAGGATAGTTTTACACATTCGAATTTCTTTTCCTCAAAGGCATTCTTTCCTTTCTTCCTCGAAAATTATGTTTCCACATAAAACACACCCTTATCTTTTTATTTTATAATTAAACCAAGCTCTCTAAAGTAATTCTGAACGTAAACCAACTAATCGAACTTTTATTTTATACAATTTTCCCATTTTCACAGATAATAACGTGGAAAATTTTACAAAATTTACACGAAGAAGAATTTATAGATACCTCCTTTACCTGCGAATAAGACAACCAAGTTAATCAGCAGTGTAATAGTTATACTGGGGTAACAGTGGCCACGCCGAAGCTGTATTTAAAATTCAAAAAAAAATTAATATATAATTAACAATTGAAGGTGTACCTCCACGAAGCAGTTGTCCCATTGTTCAGAAAACTTAAAATAATGACATTTTACTCTCTATATATGTTCAACCTAGTTACAAACATCAAAAAGAAAAATGACATTCGAAAAAATTGTGATTGCCACACATACCAAACACGGAATAAAAATCAACTACGCCCAGACTTCCAAAGACTATTAATGTGTCAGAATAAGATAGACTATATTGGTGCTAAATGCCTAAACAAGCTGCCGGAAGGCATTCGAAACCATACAGACTTTAAAAGTTTTCGTCGGTCCTGTCACGATTTTTTTGTTTCTAGGCCGTATTATTCAATCAAGGAATTCTTAGAGTAGATTTTTCAGACTTTGCGTTTTATGTTTTTGTAGTTCATCTGTGTATATGTGTAATTTAATATTTTCAATTTTAATATGTGAACCTGACGTATCTCATAATGTTTGTACATTCCTTGTATTTACATTCGAAGATCAAATAAATATCTATCTATCTATCTATCTATCTATCTATAATTCCAAATGATAATTTATAAGAAATAATTTAATACTAGCAATTTCCTTCGCCTATAACACAAACACCCGGCTTGTTGTACCATTCCAGAACTTTACATCTATAGCGGAGAAAAACAGTTAAATTATTTTATAAGAAGTTTCGACTTTATTCAGTCTTTTTCAATTATAAATCAGCAACAGCGAACTTTTTTTTACAAATTTAGATAAACGTTATTTTAACAAGTTACTTACAAATAAGTAGAGTTTGATAAAGTAAACTGTGATTTAAAATCCAAAACAACAGCCATTGTCGAGGTAATTGTCACATATTAGAAATTGGTAAACTAGATATTCGGGCCCGTTCAACCGGCCTATTAATTAGTCGTTCGATGACCGCTTACCGCCCCAACTCTGCAGAAAGTAGAAAGTCCGCGTTCCACCTGGAACGCACCACTTACGTCCCAACCCAGCAGACAGCAGAAAGTCTGCGCTCCACCTAGAACGCACCACTTACATCCCAACTCGGCAGACCAGTTAAACCGCACCACACTTCGCTAACTCCCGTCTACACCTGTTACTGGTTTGGGATCGTCGGTATACCCTGTATATTCCTCTTTCTCAATTCATGCCTCTCACTTGTAAAAAGACTCGACGCTTCGCGTCTCGTAGTGATTTATTTGTGTGATTGGTTTGTAAATGTATAAAAAAAACTATTGAAAATGAAAATGCAGAATACGAAAGCACAATCCCACAAAACTAAAAGTAATTATATATAATTATATTTAGGATTTTTTTTCTTTCTATTTATTATAAGCAATATTAAAAGTATCTATCTTTTTCTTTGGCTAAACTTTTTGTCATATTTCTAATTTTGTTGAAAATTTAAAAAAAGTTAAGACTATACTTGAAACTAACAACTATCCCCTAAATTTTATAAACAAAATCACTAAACAAGATTTGCAGAAACTATATAATAGTAAAACATTTAATACACAAAACTCTACTAACAATATAAAGTATACATCAATTTCTTAAGTTAAAAACTGAAAAAAATAGCCCAACGATGAAACCTGAATTTTAATAAAGTATATTAAAATAGCACATAAAACCAATAATAATTTAAATCATTGTTTTGCAAAATTAAAATCAAAAACTCTATCGTTAAAAATTTCCGATTTAATTTATTCAATCCCTTGTTGATTGCAACCAAATACAATATCACAAATCCTCAACGTTATGTTTGTTGAGGATTTGTATGGATGTTTTTCTAAAGCAGTTAGCTTTAGAAAAACACTATCCTGACAGTAACCACCAATTCACACAAGGATGGTGTAAATAATCTTTCAAAAATACATAATCAGTTATTTTAAATTTTATTTTCTCCACGCTGTATATTCATAAACACTTTGAATATTGTTTATAACAAATGCAAAAAAAAAATTCTTTGCTAAATATAAATAGATTTAGTTTTGTACGGTTGTCGGTTCGTATTCTGCATGCGTGCTTGTCAATACATTGTGCATTGTTTAGTTGTTTGTAAATTTTGTCCCGTTTAACAATTTTCAATATGCTATAATTATCTTGACAGGGACTGTTGTTTTGGGTTTTAAATCAAACTTTACTTGCCAAAACCTACTTCTTTATTAAAATAATGTATATTTTCTAAATTTGCAAAAAAAAATTTCCTTGTTACAAATTTATAATTGAAAAAGACTGAACGTCTCGTCTTTACGTCCTATAAAATAATTTAACTGTTTTTCTCCAGCCTTATCTCCGAAAACATAAGTGTATATACTATATACATCACTTAGGACAGGCTAAATAAGTACTTGCTAGGATCATCGAGTGCTATACTGATTGGTACATGGCTTTATTACTCAAAGATAATGTCTATCTATGATAGGTACTACATATGGAATTGGACAGCTCCCACTCCATTAATCTCGCACTGTGAGATAGTGGCGGAAACTGCGAAGTCAGCGAAGGACGTAAGGCATGCCAAAGAGGATATGGATTCCCCGAAGTAGTAACACGATCGGCAAATATTACCCACAGTTAGCTGGATATTTACTTTGCTTCTTTGTTTCATAAAATTGCCTAAACATTCTGGAAGATAAACTAAAATTTGGTCATGCCTCGTAAAACCGCGTCGGCGACAACGCAGGATTTGTATTTATCTTTGCCGGGTTCTCCTTTTTTCGCTCCTTGTTCTCTCTCTTTCTCCCTGTCTATTCTCTTTTCTCGGTATTGATTTACTTTGGCTAACGTGACCTGCTACATTTGGTTAGTAAAATATTTGCTTTTAAAAAGTCATATGTATGCAGCTGAGCGCTTATCTTTTGTTTGTAGTTATAAAGGTGAATCCAAATCGTTTTTATTCTTTTCCGACATATTTACATTTTTTTTTTGTTGACTTCTAATTTAATAATATTGTTTACAAACTGAATATTCAACTAACCAAGTACCACCCAATTATCTTAATCATTTCTTGAGATCGAATCAAACTGTAAAACACAACGTTCCATAATTTTTCACGTATGTTGCACAAAGATACCCCGTGACCTGCAATCGATCTTTGACAAAATTCATATTTGTTTTAATATTTTCATTTTTTTTTATTTGTGTTTTCCATTGCGATAATTTCGCCAAACCCGAATAACTTTAAGTCGTTTAAAATGCCAGCTGGGACATTAAGTCTGTACTTTAAGGTTGATGTGTATGGTGCGCTAGCTAGACAGTACCCCGAATTGAAAATTTTTAGTACGAATTTAAATAAACAATACCAACAAATGTTAATAAAAGTATGAAAAAGTTAATTAATAGTTCTTCAAATAAGAGTAAAAGCTATGTGGCGTTTAATAACAATTACAAAATATAATATATTATTATTATTATAATCTCTTGGCCACCTGTCAAAATGCTTATTTGCCTAATAAAACTGCTGATGCTGCGCTTTGTGATTTACTACTGTTTGTACGCGTTCCTTAAACTCTTAATAAGTTTATGACGATTGTTTCTTCTTATGCTCTTTACTTTTGTATTGAGCTGTGTATACAGTTACAACGTGTTTTTAATCAAGAGTTTATTTCAACAAAATACATACAAATAACAACGAAAACTGTACAATGAATGACAGGTGACTATAAAACGCATTTATATACAAATGTAAACATAAACAAGTATTAGCGGTAATGATATATATTCGAAGCGCTTTTGAATTTGGACGTGGATTGACGTGTTTAATTTTTAAAGTTATTTAAACCGAGAAAAATCTATATACGAGGTCGGGTCAAAAAGTATGCGGCTGGTTTAAGGTACTGGTCTACGAGGTGGTTCTGCGTCGTGCCAGAAATTTGCCGGCGCCAAAGTCACCGCCAGGGTGACGTTCAGCATCGTGCCAGAAGCTTTGCCGGTACCGAAATCGCAGAACAGAAGTGAAGTGCCTCAATACTGCCAGCGCGCGGTTATATATCCCGTAGCACTCCCCCACGCTGCCGCGATAGTGCTAGTCAGGCATGCGCGAGTGGACGTACCGTATGCAGAGACGATACTAGGCGCGGTAAAACAACACCAAATGAAAAACTTAATTAAATAGAATCGATCAAATAAAAAGAAAATTAATGATAGATTAACAATTTATACTAAAATTGATTTTCCCACAGAATAGCACGCTACAAGTTGTTTGTTGATTTAAAAATTTTAAACTTTATCCTATCAATCTCCAATTATTGTTCTACAAATTAATGTTGACCATGTGACGTAATGTCATTTAACAAACAATGTATCGGGTAATAATGATCAAGACTTAGCAATTTTAAGTTGTTACTATTTTCTTAAGCGGGCCCCTTCTCATCATCATTACGACCCCGAAAGAAACTAGTTATCGTAATTGACCAAACTGAGATATGAACCCTGGATCTCACGACTGATAACTAAGTGTGCAAGCCACTGGGCTATCAGCCGGGCTAATAATGATATTTAAAAATAACTTCGATAAACTCGAGAAACTGATGAAAACCACTCTGATTGTTGAAATGTTTACATTGTTAAAAAAGTCTACAAGAAATAGAATAAAGCCACTACTCCACCAAATTGAAATTTTTGTTTATATATATATATGTATATAGGTATAACTTTTCTCTATTTATACACGTTTTTTTGTTTATGTATTTGGTTTTGACGGCATTTGTTGTTTATGGTATATACTTTTCTTTTGAATCATGTGAAAATCACAAATAAATTTATCTGTCAGTTTGACTTCTAGGTAACCGTTTATTCGAATACCAGATGTTAGAAATTTATTGAGTTTCCTTTAACGCTAAAGCGATAAATACCAGGAAATTACAGTCATTATAAAAACAAACTAGAATTTAATTAAAAAAAAAACTTTTTAGAATTCAAAATATGTAACGCTAGCACGAAAAGATATTGTGCTGCCTATTCTACAACTTCCTATTACTTGTTGATTGTTACAACGTACCTAATTTACACAGATGATATAAATTTGGTGAATTAATACGCCATAGACATCCAAAAGTAACCCTCTATTAGTTACCTCTATTCAGGGTCTCGTTACTAACGTCAGAGAATATTATTATTCCGCTGACAGATACAGAAGATTTAGATATGTGTGACATGGTGATGACCACATTATTGAAGAAGAAAACAGTACTGGATGCAAACAGAGGGATACAAATGTTGAACCCATTTATTCAGCCAGTTTTTAGATATTTCCTCAGATGAAATCTGCACAAAAGTGAATTCACTTCTACAAATCGTCCAAGTATGCGACGACATTTTAAATTTATTTCTATATCCACGGAGTGTGGCAAGAAGATCAATCGAACGTGTCAAGTATTTAACGATAGATATCCACACTTGCCTGTGTAAGAATTCGAAATTCTTTAAGTACGATTAAAAAGATTTAATTTCATTTCTTGAAACTAGCTGTGGATAAGCACCGTGGGATCTGCGGTAACAGTTTCTTTCCACGGGAAAGATGTTCTACATTGTTTAAATTTCGCTAATACATGGTAATGCATTCTCGGTATTATCCTTATCTTCACCTGGTCTAGCTAAAGCCAAATTTGCTGATCAGCAAATCCCACGATACCGTCCGAAAGGGCATTTGAAGTTCAGAAAAATAACAAAAGAGCAGCATTGATGCGTCCTGTTGTAGAGAGAAAAGAACGAGTTACCGTCTCACTAGAACGGGCGGGACATTAGTTTATAAAAACCCTGACATTGTGGTTGGAGTTAGTCAGTTTTGAGTTCGTGGAATCCGAATCAGCTCTTGGAAAGCTCGCGTTCCCCTTCGTTACCGGGCGAATCTAAATTCTAGAAATATTAAATTAAATTTAATATTTCTTTTGTTTTCTTTGTGGTTCTGTAAAATCCCCCAAAATTTCGGAAAAACTCGAGCAGCAAGCAAAAGCTTTCCCTCGCGAAGTGATTTTGTGTTAAGTGTTAAAAACCGTCCGAGCCCCTTCGTGTTATATAAAATTAGTGTGCTTTTAATATTTGGATTACGGGAAGAATAAGCCCACATTTGGCTGGTAAGATAAACCAAAATTTCGCTTAAAGAATTAACCATTGCAAAAGACCTAGATACCTTATCTCGTTCTCTCTCTCTCTCCCTTGTTTTATGTTTAAATGTAATTTCTAAAGATTTGTTATCATTTGTTTTATTTTCATGTTTTTTTTTGTCAATATATTTTTTAAAATTACTAACCCCATTTTTTTCTAATCTAATAATTTTACCCCAATAAGTGTTCCGGAGAGGAACCGTCAAGAAGAGAGATGACGAGAGTAAGGGAAATTTTGACAATCTTTATGCAAGTAACGACCTGTTCCGACCGATCGAGAAATAACACCGTGGTGGAGATATCGTGAGTACTCAAACCAACCGCTACCGAACAAAAAGATCATTTCCCCGCGGTGCCTCGATGGTCAAAAGGGCAGGTTGAGTTATCTGTAAAAACGAAGGGTGTGCTTTCGCATCATATATTTTAAAGCGGACCACCCACCTATCAGATAAATAACCCGTGAAAGTTACACCTGCAATGAACAGAAAGAAATTTCAATAGAGGGCAATTTGAACCATCTTGGAAAAACTAATAAAACTGCCACAAAATCAGCACCGAGCAACGAAAATTGGCGCATCATTTTGAAACATGGTATACAGAAAAAATCAAGTTTAGTTGCTTAAAACTAGGAGCTTTGGTATATTTCTGGCGGTTTTATGAAATAAGTATTACCTAATATTTTAAAAATTACCAGAGGTAAATGTACCCAACCTGTGTACCGATTCATGCAGAATTTTGCGCTGCATTCATTTCTGCCATGAAGGTGGTGTTCTTCCGTTTGAAAAAAAAGGTTCTTTTAGTATAAAAGTATCCAGATGAGTTTATGGACATCGTATATAGGATTTTGTGGAGTTGCGATTAATGCGTATGACCATGTACTTGCATTCACGTCAGCATGGTATACTAATGCCTAATACCTCACGAAATATTTTCTTTGGTATCAACGCCCTGTATACCGGATAGGCTATAGTTCTGAATATATTTTCCTTTAATAGGTCATAGTCGGCGATGTCTATTGTGCATGTTTCAAAATCAAATTCCAACTGGAACTTTCTATTGAAACATTAAGCGTTTGTTCAACGTTTATGATGCACCTTGAGAAATAAAAGCAAATAAAGAGCACAAAAACTGCATTTAATAGTAGCAAATATAATGAGCATGAAAACAGTAGTATATCGAATATATTTTGGTGGAGCTGCCGGGTACCGATCTCAAGCAAAGATTACCCTGACTAATTTAAGGTTATAATAAATACTAAACAATGAAGCTCTTAATGAGAAACAAATTAAAAAGCAAATGGAATGAAAATCAACTCCGCATTGATTTGAAATTCCAATTACAGCAATGACTAAATGTTCCACGATCAAGAAGAACATATCGGCTTCCCAAGTATGTACTAAAAAACTAAATACCTCAAAAACTCGTAAAAATTATTTTTGTGCATTGAAAGCTAAATGTGTTTACTTGAAGTTTCAATTTTATTTTGATGTATTCAAATTTATTTTGTAATATTTTGTATTCAACACCACAAAATTTACAGATATATACATATATCCACTTTCTAAGGCATTAATTTGAGTGCAGGTGTAATTAAACGTTGTAAGCAAACACATGACAAGATAAATTCGGATCATAGGCACATACATTATGGTATTACCTATACGTAAGTACTTTGTATTTCTAATGAACTAAACGCTCTGGGATAGATCAAATGCAATGTGTAGGGTAAACATACCAAATTGCAGTACCAATTACAACTGAATAGTAATAGTGTAATTCAGCTATGACCGCAACGATAGATACAGGTAATAACTTCGAACTAATCAGGGCCGTTAATTTAACGATTTGGATGCGTTAGGAAGTTGATGAATTCGTATAATTGGAAGGATGCCGTAATCTGATTTGTTTCAATTAATTCGAATGCAAGTAATTTGCCTCAGAAGCGCTCAACATAAATGGGATCGTTAGTTCCGACCGGAATATTACGTTTTAGTGTTCGCTTCAGAAACCCGGTGCCCTCTTAATTAAACTTGAAAGATTTATTTTTGCATCTAATGGCGAGCACGCTTAAAAGTAACGGTCGTACGTGTTTTTTAAGAGTTGCTCTTTTCTAATTTGTTTCTCGCCCGAAATTTCAGCTTAATGTGGAAAGGTGATTATAATGAAATTTAAGGCTTTTGCCCATGAGGAATGCTTTTGAGATAAAGATCTAAAAGTTAATTTGAAAAAAAAAACATAAACATTTACCGATACTATGCCGTGAATATATTAAAAGTACGATGAAAAGCATTTTATTAAAGGATACAATAAAGAATAATCATCTAGAAATAAACAGTCTAATCACTTTACGGATAAACTGAATCCTAGCAACAATTTAAAATATAAATTTTGTAGTTAAATATTAATATTAACTAGCAGAAAGTGGTAATAGAGATACTACGGAGACGACCAGCGCAAAGAAAACGAACACGACAATTAATATAAAGAAAGGAACAAAAAGCATCGATAACAAAAGTCTGAGGAATGCGGAAGATAAAACAGAGAGCATAGGTACACGGAATGTAAGAAGCATAAAAGGAAAAGAAGAAGAGATTGTAGAAGAAACGATAAAACAAGGAATCGAAATATTGGGGATTACAGAAACAAACCAGGAAGGAAATGGTATAAAGAGAATACACAAAGGATATTGGCTATTGTAGTCTGGAGTCGAAGAGAGGAAAAGAGCAAAGGTAGGTGTAGGACTGATAATTGCACCAAACAGATTAATAGACATAATTAACGAATACTATGTAAACGAAAGAATTCTGACAGTAGGTATTAAACTCCTAAATGATGAAATATGGGCATTGATAATAATTAACATACAGAGAAAACGAAGACGCAAGTAAAAAAAAAGGAGGAATATTTTACGGGATTACAACAACAAATAGATGAAGCAGAAAGTAATATATTGATCGTGAGGGATACGAATGGAAGAGTTGGAGATCGAAACAGAGGATTAGAAAACATATTAGGAAGAAAAGGAGAAAGATTGCAGAATAAAAACGCAGAAAAGATCATTGAATTATGTATGGTAAATAATTTAGTGATAACAAATATAAAATTTAAACATAAAGACCTGCACAAATATACTCGAGCCGTCGATAGCAGAAACGAAAAATCAATAATAATAATAATAATAATATCACGAAGATGGCAACAATTATTGGGTATCAACAGCCTGTCGAGACAGAGGGAGAAATAAAAGACTCTATTTCCAGTCGCTAAGCTTACGCCATTTAATTAAGGCTTCTTCAGAGTAACATCTACAAATCAAGGAAACAGTGGTGCTACTAACAACATCATCTGATATGTAACTAAATCTAAAACTTACAGATTGAGTCTGGTAGCTACATTGTTGGAAAAAATTCTGCAGTTGTACCGTCACAGCGTACAATTAGCATGCCTTCCTCTTTTAATTAATGAGTATTAAAAGGAACTAAGTTATGAAGTTAAAAACACTTATCTAGGTATCAATGTAATATTTTTTCAAAAAAATAAATTGTAATTAAACCACAAGGTTAATTATTTACGTTTTACAACGGACTGTAACAATTAATGGTCGAAAATTTAAAATTCAACAAGATACAAAACACGTACATATTAAAATGCCAGCTGCAACTGACAAGGTTAGAAAACGCGGGAAGCGCGCCTTTCCAGCAGGGGAAAGATTGGTAACACTGACGATTGTAACTGTATGTAAATAGGAAAATAAATAGTAAAACTAAGTACACTGTCAGTAATATTAAATAGTACATTCTGATATACTAGGTGTATTTGTGGTTGCATGATGTATTGTGTCCATATAATTATAGGAGTATATATTACTTAGGCCATTCATATCGCTGCGAAAATTAATAGAATGTTCATTTGACTTAATGTAGTACATTTCCAAAAACAGACGCTTATAATAAGCAACCTCATCCGTCAGGACCGATGTGTTGTCCATGTTAAATTTATGGTTTCTCGTGGTGCAGTGCTCAACTAGTGCAGTTTTAGTTGGGTTAGTAGATGCATTAGAGACATCTCTATTATGTTGTTTGAGACGAGTCTCAAGATATTGTGAAGTCTGACCAGCATCGCAATCCGAACATGGAATACTGTACACAAGATTAGATCTTAACATTAATGGTGTTTGTCTTTGCATTTCGTGAACAATCTGTTGCTGAACAAATTATAAAAGCCTATCGATATAGAAGACTGTGAATGTATGGGAATCTGTAGTACCGAACACTATGGTCAATTGGTGTATGGTGTACTCGAGGTGTTTGTATGGCGCTATTATGGAGTAGACGATTGACTAACCACGGTGGATAACCATTATTGGTGAAGTAAGTATGTAATAGTTTCAAATTTTTAAGATGGGATGATGGATGTGATAACTTCATCACCCTATTTCTCAATGCGACCAAGGTATTAATCTTCTGGTTATAAGAGTGGTTTGAGTAGAAGTTGATATATCGTCCTGAAAACGTTGGCTTATTATACCAATCTGTAATGATAGATTGGTCTTCACAGCGGATAACTCTAGTATCCAGAAAAGGAACAAACCCGTCGCCTTCACATTCTATAGTGAACTGTAGAGAGGGGTGGAATTTATTGAAACAATCCAATGTATGTTGGTAGCTGTCTTGAGGGACAGCGGTAATCAAATCGTCTACATATTTATAAATAAATGGTAAGTGAAATGGAAGAGTTGGAATCACATTATCAAGTAGCTTATCAAGAACAATGCAAGCTATGATGGGACTACATGGGCTACCCATAGGAGTGCCGAATTTTTGCTTATAGAATTTAGAAGAAAATGTAAAGGTTGATGAGTTAAATAGGAATTCAACTAAGTTGAGAAATTCCTCTTTCTGAATATCAGTGTGACCAGAAATCAGTTCCCAATTTTCAGCAATCGTCTGTATAACCAATTCGCAAGGAATGTTAGTAAAAAGAGACACCACATCAAGAGAAACCAAAGCGTAGTTATCTGGCAATGTAAAGTCGCACACAGCAGCTACAAATTCAAAAGAATCCAATATGTTGTATGTAATAATAATAATATATTTGAACCTGTATACATTACATAAAATGTGTAGGATGAGTCGAACATAAAATAATAAAATATAATACATTGGGTTTATATACACAAAGTACATAAGTCGAAGTACTCGTCGATGGAGTATATGCATGTTGACAATAAAAAGTTCTTAATGTTCCGTTTAAAGGTGTTGACCGACTTTATATTTTGATACTGCTGAGGTAAGACGTTAAATGGTTATAAACCCAAAACATTGGGGGAATTTTTCATTATATTTAAGGAATATTTAGGGACGCGAAAGTTTTGCTTTGATCTAGTATTATGTGCATGGAATTGTTCATTGCGCTGAAAATTACGTCTATTTTTATAAACAAAATTCAAAGGTTCATATATATGGATAGCAGGCATGGGTAAAATATTCCATCTTTTAAAATAAGGCCTGCAAGACTCTGTGCAATTAACTCCAGCCATGTGTCGAATTATGCGCTTCTGAGCCAAAAATACAGTCCTGCTAGCAGACGATGCTCCCCAAACTATGATGCCATATGATACTTTACTGTGCACGTTTGCATAGTAGAATGAAAGTAAAGAACTAAATTCGATTAACGGTTTTAAATTACGTATCTGATAACAGTAACTATTTAGGGTTTTTGCTGTTTTTTCGCAATGTACGTCCCAAGAAAGTATTTCGTCCATATACATACCTAAGAATTTTATTTCGCGGACACGACGTATCTCCTCATTTTGTACATAAATGTGTAAATCATATTTTGTCTTATTCTGAATTGTATGGAATATCAAATAACTGGTTTTCTCGTTATTTAAAGATAACTTGTTACTAGAGAACCAAGTAACCATGTCATTCAACAAAGTATTTGGTTGGTGGTCTGTTTGCTGAGTGCTAGAAGTGGAGACTACGGCGCTCATGTCATCAGCGTACATAGTTATGTTGTAATAAGCCAGAAAATTCGCGATATCGTTTATAAAAAGAAGAAATACTAGATGGCCCAAAACACTACCCTGGACCGCACCCCTATCTATTGGGAAAACAGGAGACCTCACTCTCTCGTATTGTTCCTGTATTGTATTTTCAAGAATTGAACCCTGTCACGCAAGTAGGATTCAAACCATTGTGCCACAACTCCGCGAATTCCGTAGCTATTTAATTTTTCGAGAAAATATCATAATCAAAAAATATCCGGACTGTGAGTTTACCCGAATCAAGATTTTTTACTACATACTCATAAAGCGCGTGTATCGTGGTTATGATGGAATAGTTATGCTTGTTCAGATGTGACAACAATCTATCAACCATAGCATACTCGAACACTTTAGAGAAGCTCGGTCCGATTGTTAACGAACGATAATTAGCTATATTTAACGTTGAACTTTTTTTATGTATCACACGTGCAGTTTTTAACTTTTCCGAATATTCTCCTACTTTAAAAGATAAATTAATCAGAAATGTCAATGGTTTACTCAGAGTTTCCGAAACTCTCTTGATTAATGTGCACGGTAAATCATCCGGCCCTGCTGATTTTATTTGAATTTATTTTTTAATTTTTTAAAAAGATTGTTGACTTCATACTCATTGCAAGGCATAGCGCACATACTTTAGGAGATTTCAATGTTATTATAAGTTGTCTAATCGTTGCTGGATATTCTTGAGACTACCTTACGCACAGATTCAATAAGGTGATAGTTAAATGCTTCAGCGACCTCACTGAGATCGTTTATTAATTTCTCATCGTTATTTAAGATTATATTTTCGTGTTTTTTCGTTTTGCCTGACAATTCATTGATAATATTCCATGATGTTCTTATCTGATTGGATGATGAATTAATTTTATAATAATAATAATAATAATAATTCATGCCTTCACATCCCCCAACAGCTTTCGCCAATTACAGGGGGCATCGGCCGGCCATGAGTTATTATTACGCCTGCGCCCGTGGAGCGACTTAAGGTGTTTGTCTCTCAGCATTTGCCAAGGAGTGACGAAAACCTCACTCTGAGAGCAGGCCCTGGGATTCGAACCCCGGACCCCGTGACTGATAGCCAAGCGCGCTAGTCACTCGACCATCAGCCACACTGCGTAAAATGATTCCGTTTGGCATGTCGTAATAACTGAAAATGCCTGCACAACAAAAAATGTGTATATACTTCGCGTAAAATCGGCAAATCTTTTTGCAACATGTACAAATCTCTAATAGTTTCGCTAGATTGCCGCACCCCAGACGTAACCCAACTGTGACTATTTCGACGAGTACTTTGTTTTAAGGGAAAACAATTATTAAAACATTTCATAAAAATTACATAAAAATATTCAAATGCCTGATTTATATTGTTACAGCTGTAAATATTATCCCAAGATTCATTTCTTAACATTTCGACAAAATGTAGAACGTTGGTTTCATTAAAATTTCTTGCACGATACACATATTTTTCGGGAATACTTGACTACTTCCTGATAAGTAGGCAGAAATTTAAACTAGTGAAAGATGTTAGAGTTTACAGGTAAGCGGAAATTGGAAGTGACCATTTTTTGCTAAGAATGGATTTAAGAAAAGAAAAAGAACATGAAAAGAGTAAAAGAAGAATACAAACAATAGAAAATATAAAAAGTCACAGACCCAGAGAAAACGACATCAAAAGAAAATACCCAGAAGTACTACAAACTACTCTAAAAGAAAATAGAGAAAGTACCATTAGAGGCAAAATAGAGAAAATATTAAGAAAATAATTTTGAAAGCCGCAAAAGAATGTTGTGGTGCAACTAAAACAGCCAAAACAAACACGAAAAGAACAGAGTGGTGGAATAAACGACTACAAGGAAAAATAAAAGAGAAAAAAGAAGCTTGGAGAAAGTACTTAGGCACTAAAAACGCAACAGATTATAACATATATAAGAAAAAGAGGATCAAGTGACAGTTAGTGAGGCAAAGAATGAGTCATGGAGAGAGCTTGGAGAAAATATGAATGACAATTTTAAACTAAACCAGAAACTATTTTATGGAACACTGAAATATTGTGACACGTGAAGACGAAATTATGGAAAGATGGAGAGAACATTCCCGAGACAAAAACGGGAAACGAATAAATGTTAGAATATGCAAGCGACACACAAGATTTTCAGGAAATAACAGAGGAAGAACTTCGAGAAGCCATAGATAAAATGAAATTAGGTTCAGGTTCGGGAAGAACATCACCTCCGAAATGATCCGATATCTGACCCTAGAGGGAACCAACTATCTTGGTGAAATAATGAATATAGCAATTAAAAGTAAGAACATACCAACAGACTGGAAAACTGGAGTCATTTTACTAATATATAAGAGCAGGGATAAAAGAGAATGTAGTAATTACAGAGATATAACTCTATCTAGCATCCCCGGGAAACTATTAGCAAGGGTGATTGAGCGAAGATTAAGAAAGGAGCTAGATAGCACGATAGAAGATACACAGTGTGGTTTATAAAAGGGAGAAGCACACAAGATTTATTTTTTACAAAGTGAGAAGTTAATTGTATTAAATTAATTGACTTACTGTGTATCAGTTAATTGTTAGTAGGTATTCTGTAACATTTTTCTTAAAAATTTTAAAGTTAGATAGTGTTTTAAGTTGTTTATGTAGTTTATTAAACAAATTGGATCCTAAGTTTTTTTAAATGAGGCCGTCTTATGTTCGGCAGGTTGCAAGAACAGTTCTTATCTCGTATTAATATTGTGGGATATATTTTCTTTTTCAAATGTATTTCGGTGTTTTTGAACAGAACAAAGAACATCCAATATAAAGATGTCATAAAAGGTAAGGAGTGTATGCTTTTAAAATGTAATTTAAATTGAATAGTAGACGCAATGCATATTTCTGCAATATAAAAACCCTATCAGTTTGGGTAGACATTCCCCAGTGTATTACACCATATCTCATTACTGATACAAAATTAGAAAAATAGAAAGTTTTCAGCACATGAAAGCTGCAAGACTTTTTTAACGTTCGCAACGCAGCCAGTTTTTTACACAAGAAGTCAAAGTGTGAGTCCCATCTTATATGAGCATCAATGTATATACCCAGAACTTTACTACTTTCAACTGTGTTCACCCTTTCGTTTCCAAGTTGTATATTGTCGATACTGTTAGTGCTAAGCGACGATCTGCGAAATAATATACATGCGATCTTTTCCATATTTATTATTAATTTGTTATCACACATCCATTCTTGAATGTATTTATATGCTGCCCGGGTTTTTATAATTATGCTATTCATCGTATTGTCCGTGATTATTATGCTGATGTCATCAGCATATTTAGTAATAGGTATTCCCTTCTCTGTTAAGAAATGTGACAAATCATTGATGAAGACCAGAAAGAGTGTTGGACTAAGCGCCGAACCCTGTGGAATTCCCACACTCACCGGCGCCAGCTGTGAACTATAATGTTAACAGCGCGAGCTACATGAACGTCCCGTGAGGTACGACTGGAACCAGTCGTGTGCAACTCCACGAACTCCCACACAGTTTAATTTGTGCAATAGATATTCATGGACCACGCAATCGAAAGCCTTGGATAGGTCAACAAACAGACCTAATGCTGGCTGACGACCATCCAAAGCCCAACAGACGGTGGACATAATCGCGAAAAGCGCGGTATCCGTACCCCTACCCGCGATGTACGCGTGTTGTTCCATCGCAAGTATTTTTTTATTTTTTAACAAGTTAATTAGTTTAATATTCATTATATTTTCGTATAGTTTCGCAAATGTCGGCAAAATATTGATCGGTCGGTAGTTTTTGAAACAGTTTTCGTACGATAAAAGCAATGTATAGGAATAATTCAAATGTGGTCAGAACGATAAAGGGATAGGATAAATAATGAACAATCCAGAAGGTTAACAACAGATATAGGTATCAGGTAGGGATGTGTTTTGAGTCCGCTCCTGTTCGCAGTAGTCATAAATAAAGCGATAAAAGAAGCAGAAAAAGGATCAAAAATTGAAAATTGCATTTCAAAAGAAAGAAGAATATAGTGGGTGTACACCAATAGTAAAATCGGGGGCAAAATTTTACAAAATTAAAAAAGTCTCACCGTGTAAAATATTCAAAACAGTACCTTTCATGAAAAAATACTTTTGAAATATAAAATTTATTGTTATTGCATTATTGCATCACCTTTTTGAGTGAATTCTTTAGATATATAACGTCGCGTTGGCACTGGCACACAAATTAATGTATGAGACCCTTAGAACTAGTTACTCTGTCAGAACTTTCAGATGTAATTTTACAAAATTTTCATAAATAAAGCCAGCTATAATTAATCAATAATACATTGCTAATGCAAATCTTATGTGAAGAGTTCATTTTACAGGGAATTTGCTTTATCGCTGCCGAACAAACATTTCATTCTGAACTGCAAATGACATTCATATCCCGTGCTACCGTTTTGTGAAGCATTATCTGCTATGGAGGTAGGTAGATTACCAAGCGCCCTAATCATACATAATGATGCCTTTTGAACTTTATATGACACAAAATTTGTTTCAGTCGACATCTATTTCGAAACGTTTGAAATACTAATAGCTAGGTGCCGTAGCTGAGATGACGTTATCGAGACAACTTCAGGGACATACTGAATTAAAATCAATTACCTGTTATTGACAGTCGAATAATTACACAGGCACTTGTTTCGTCGTGCGCATAATTTGCTTTGAAGTTGCATTATTGGCGTATCACCGCGGTGACCTTAATTCGATTGCAGCGTACAAGATCAAAACGAACGACACCTACCAATAATTACTGACATATTTACTTTAATCAAAAAACAAAGCCGGCTGTACTAAGAGCAATATTGGTCATTCAATGCGCTTATTAGATAAAATAGCTATGTTTCGACGCAAACACGCGTCTTATAAAAGTTATATATCAATTAGTGTTACTTCGTCAAAAAAGTTAAATTACTGAAGCAAATGGTATATATTTAAGTTTAAAGTAAATATGGGAAAATAATAAATTTACTTTACAATTATAACTACTTCCGCAACACCTAGGAAAAAAGCTCGCAAACTCAATGTATAAATATTATTACCATTACATCTTCTTAACGAAAATTATTTCTCAAATACGGTAATTTCTTCATGAATTCCTCTTTTGCCATTATTTTGGTAGTAATGTCACGTAGACGTGTATGGGAAGATAATCCTGTATAATCAAAGTATGAATTCGCGAAGAATAATCAGTCAAAATAAAATAAAAGAGCTTAAATTTCTGAATGATGTTCCAACAATATAATTTCATACAGTGTCGGAATACGATCTTTAATAGAAGTTTTAATTGTTAGACCTACCAGATAAAAGGAAAATAAATGAACGAGCGTTGTTCACCATTCGCCTCCACAGAAATAAATCACTGTTTTAATAACATTATTTAGAATTTTCGGCAAAAGCGTTTGATAATCGTTGTCATGTACACGCCCATTCTGTGTAAAAGTATTGTTTCGTTATACTGTAACTGATGCCGCATTGTTTATGTGAAACGAAGCCCGACCAGTTAATAACCTTCTAAATTAATTAGTGCCCGCTGTGTGCATTTCGCTCGGAGTTCATTATAGTTTAATTACACTTTTAAATCTAGTAGGTGGGCCATTTATGCAAATTTATCTCCTCAATTTTAAAACATTATCCCTTGTTTGTTTGATTTACATCAGATAAACTGGCCCGGATATTTATAGCACAAATACCGACAATACTACCTACAATTCTATTGGTCGTTATATATTGTCAACGATAAAGTAAAGCTGAATATCCACCACTGATATTTCCTAACACCACAGAGGTAAAATAAATTAACATCCGGTCAAAGGCTAGGATATTTTCGTGCACTTTATTTGCCAAACCTTTAAAGAGTCGTAAAGTGCCAAGAGTCGAATACGTAATAGATCAAAATATATGTTTGCAGAACCCTGGGAGAAAAGTAAACACGAAATGTAATGTTCCATTTCCATGAACCTTACCCCGCTTTCTTTTCGATGAGCTCCTTTTATTATAAGAAGGCATTTATTCGATAAGGAAACACATTTCTAGAGAGAGTATAGTAGCTTGAATAGATGTAAGTGACTGTCTGTCTCATGTAGCTTGATCTACTATATGTACTTTAAAAATCAATACCTGAAAAGGCATATGTAAATGCTTCCATTTATAGGGGTTCAGTTTATGCAAACATGAAAAATACCTCCAATAATATTATAGGAGCTGCCTCTATAAAAAAAAAACGATGATATTGCTGTGAACGTGATGACATTAAATGTGCTTGGATATCAGAGGAATAATATTTCGATGTAATTTGTGGTTATGTTTACATTTTCCAAAATTAATTTTCCATTTAAATCTTCAATAATGTTAACGTTTAATAATAATAATAATAATAATAATAATATATGCCTTTATTGTGATTCCTCGGTAGCTACAAGACAGAACAGAACACCGTGCATGTATATACAGAGTGATTTTAAATGATTGAGGATGCTTTGAATTTCCCGCTCTAGATTTTAGGGTATTTTACATGTTCAAAATGGCTACAGTGCTAAAATAGCAATCAGCTGTCAGGATTATGGGTGACTCGTTAGCAGTTGTAAAAGTTGTTTTACTTAAAATTCGTGTTTCCATGTCAGAAAACTGACGAAACAATTATTGAATTAATTGAAAACGTAATTAAAGCATATGCATTTAATTTTATTCTTATATCCCAAGCACCGCAATATTTATTAAATCATATCACTTATTAATCGCCCATTTGGCACATCACTGATAAGAAACGTCAAGTAATCAACGTGACAAAAATTTTGTGCAGCGGGAAATTCAAACCATCCTCAATCATTTACAATCACTCTGTATATGTATAAACAACAACTTAATATAAAGTAAAAATCATGCATAAATTGCAAAATTCCAAAGAACACAATCCCAGGGCGTGGTTCAGTTATGTTTACTGATTTCACCTAACCCTGCACTATATGTACATATTAATTTAGTTTAGAGATATGCCTAAAATTAAAACTAAAACTAAAATTAAAACTAAAATTAAAATTCTGTCACGAATGAAGGATTTACAAATAACTAAAGAAAAATATTATAATAAAAAAAAGAACTACCAAGTACAGAATCCGATCAACATAGCATTATCCCTTAAAATAGTACCAAAAAAGATAACGTGCGTCAACCTCATTGCGTCCGCGAAAGCAAAGTACGTAACTCTAACCGAAACCGATGTAAATTATATGTTTTCAGGTAAACTGGTAAATTATTATATTTCTTGTAAATATTAAAAGAAAAAGACCTTTCAAATAAAGCTGTCCTATGTGGAGGCGGCGATATTAACCCGCGAAAACGAGTGGAGAGGTTATGAACATCGGTTCTAAATCGAATTTTATAATATAGATACGGCGGACATTTGTACATAAGTATTTTGTGATATAACCCCAGGCTTTGTAACTCTCTCCTATTCCCCATATTTAGCCATCCCGCATCCTTTAGCTTATGCGATATATGGTCAAATTTTCTAATTCCAAAAATATACCTCAAACAAGCATTTTGTACCTTCTGTATTCGATGACATGTAACATGGTCTAAACAGGAGTGGTATAGTTCACAGCAGTATGAGAAACGAGACAGGACAAGCGAATCGCATAGGGTCTTTTTAACATGTCTATTTAGAGTGGACCGCAAAGGATATAACTTTTTTAGTGTAGCATAGGCAGTTTGCACGCAGCCGCCGACGTGTTCGCGAAACCGGAAAGTATTGTCTAGTATCACTCCTAGGTTCTTGGTGCTCAAGACTACCGGTATTTCATCGTTGTTGACACTAATTTTAATGACATCTGAAAGTGATTTAGTAAGTTCGCTGTTTCCAAAAAGTAAAAGCTGAGACTTGGCAGGGTTAATACGCAAACAATATCTAGAAGAAAGCAACTGAATATTAACGAGATCAACCTTGATCTTGTCAATAGCATCTCTCCATTCAGATATTTGAAATGAGTAATATATTTGACAATCATCTGCGTAAAAATGAGATTTACAATATTGAAGTTGCTGAGATAAAGAAGCGGTGTACAGCGAGAATAAAATTGGGCTCAGAATAGAACCTTGCGGCACACCTCGAAACACTGGCAGCGGCTGCGATACGACACCATTCAATTTTACAGACTGCGATCTGCCGGAAAGAAAACCGTGAAGCAAGTCTAAAGAAGTGCCACCAAAATTCATGGAACCTAAAATATTCAAAAGCGTGTCATGATCTACCGTGTCGAACGCCTTGGAGTAGTCCAACAAGACTAAAATTGTGACTAAGCCTTCATCTGAGGCACGTAAAATGTCGTCCGTTACACATAGCATTGCTGTAGTGCAGCTATGACCAGTTCTGAAACCCGACTGTACCGGAGGTAGTAATTTACGATCGGTTACAACAGTCCGAATTTGATTTTCTAGTACTC
The DNA here is from genome assembly GCA_949128085.1 of Cetonia aurata. Taxonomy (NCBI): domain Eukaryota; kingdom Metazoa; phylum Arthropoda; class Insecta; order Coleoptera; family Scarabaeidae; genus Cetonia; species Cetonia aurata. Next base: position 40,740,176 of record OX421884.1, read on the forward strand.
TTTCTAATATTTTTGACAGGGTAGGTAGCACACTGATTGGTCGCAAATCAGAAAAATCGCGCACATTTGGTTTCTTAGGAAGGGGAGTAATAAGAGCGAGTTTCGAGTATTCGGGGAAGGTATTTTGGAGGATGCAGGAGTTTATAATGTAGGTGATGAACGGGGTAATGAGTGGACAACACATCTGAATCATCTGATTACGTTTTCAATTACCCGTGGGCTGTCTCTTTCTGCTTATTTTGAATACCTAAGTCGCTATTTCGAAGCAATACAGTTATACCTATCTCAAAAATCATCGTTATTGGAATTTTTAGATCTATAGGTATTGATGTTTAGATCAATAGGTATTCCTGAGTTAATACCTATTGACTCAGCAGACCGTCTAAATCGCACCAATCTCCACTAATCCCCGTCTACACCTGTGACTGGTTTGGCATCGTCGGTACACCATGTAGATTCTTTTTCTTAATTCTTTTTTTTTAACGCGCCCTCTTTAAAAGAGACTCGATGTTGCGCGTCTCGCTGACGTTACACGTCACGTTAAAAAAATTTACAATTTTTTTTTTATTTTTTGGCCAGTGGGATCTAAGCTCATATGCCACTTTATTTATTATTATCTTGAGAGCAATATTTAAGAACACACATATATAGAATCACACAAGGAATACACACTTCATAGTCTAGGGCCTATCAGACTGACTTTCAAAAGACAAACATGAATTCGGCCATCGGTTCAAGGATTAACCCACAGAGGAGCCAGAATGGATGGAGTGTGCTGTAAATAAAACTATACCAACAGTTTGGACTTTGCTAAAACATCCAGAAGTTTGTCACAAATTATTTTACTGTTTAAATTTTACAGAGTTACTACGCTGGTTGGTAAGGGGATATCATTCAAAGCTAGGAATTCGTATAATTCATTTACCACGCCTAAATGATTAGTGCACGCTAAAAAGAGATGATTTAAATCACCTTGCTCGTACCCACATGTACATTTTGCTGACTCTATCATGTTTAGTTTATGCAGATGGGCAGGATACCTTCCATGTCCAAATTTCAATCTAGATAAGGTTGTATGGTCGTATCTTGATATTGGACGTTTTAGATACCATGAATTGTTATTAGTCGTAGGTTGCAAATAAGCATATTGTGTCAAATGTGCCCCATATATATCTTTCCAATATCTGGTCCCAATTCGGTCTTAATATGGTTTGTTTGGCATGTGATACTAGGTCAGATATAGTTAGAACGGGCTTATATAATTCTCCCTTTCCTACTTAGTTTGTCCAATTCATCTACAGTCATGAGCTTAGATTCCACAATGACCTTTAATCCAATACAGATCGATGGTTACAGATTTTAATCTTAATTCATTAATAGTCTTTATTATCTCTAGCGTAAGTGGGTGCAATCCAAAGATGTGTTTAAAAATTTAAATTAGACCCGGAAACAAGTGTGTATGTAGCTGAGGCGGCTGCAATTCTGGAAGCGCTGAAATTTGCAATTTTTAAATTTTTAAATTTTCCTTAAATTTATTTTTTTTTTTTAGTTTTTTTTTTTTCAAACGCACCTCTCTTTCAAACAGGCTCGACGCTGCTCGTCTCGCTGTCGTTACACTCGACGTTCTTAATTATTAAATTTTTCTTAATTTTTGTTGTTTTTCAATTTTTCTTTTTTTCAAACGAGCCTTTCTTTAAAAAAGACTCGACGCTGCGCGTCTCGCTGTCGTTACATCGACGTTACGTGTCACGTGAAAAAAAAATTGGAATTTTTTAATTTTTATATTTTTCCTAATTGTTTTTTTTTTTTTTCAAACGCGCCTCTCTTTAAAAATACGCTCGACACTGCTCTTAAAAAAAGAATAAAACTAAATCTAACAATATAATATACAGAAAGTGCCTCTAATTTCGACAAATGTCCTTCCATGTACGTCGGAAAGTTTACAAATTAAGTTCAAATTTCTACAGATCAGAGATACTCGAGCTCTTAACAATACATTTGTTCTACTGCTAAGGTAAGAAAAGTGCTGTTGATAACGAGCTATAGCAGATAAACGTACTTCACGAGCTTCCTTCTTCCAGACTCGATATATTGTATATTTAGACGTAGGTATAATAAACATGTGCATGTATTGCTATACTGCCCCCATGTTAACAATTTTTAATTTCTGTTTTCACTATAAATTTAAAGATATAAACGTTATATAAAATGTGTTTTTACTTTTAGAAATAAACCTTCAAGTATATTAAAAACGCTTTAATATCCCAGCGTCATCTTCTTTACTTTTATCAAATTATAAACAATGGACATAAGTAATAAATCCACATTGACAGATGGGACGGAACACCTCGACAATGGGCCAGATGTTAAGCTCAGTTTTAATCCCGGCTTTGTCAATTGGTAGTATAGATCCCTTAAAGTACCTTTTTAAAATATTAGTCATAGATGGCGAGGCGTTTATTTTTTACGTTACACTCGACTACAAAATAGGTTTACAAGGTACTAGTGGCGCAGTGGTAAAGCACAATTGGTAAAGCAGAATGCCGTAGGACGATGGTTCGAATCGGGACGGAACAGATGCTCTTTTTTATTTTTTCATTTGTTTTTTGTTTTAATCATTTCAAGTTAATATGTTAGACAACATAATGTAAGTGCAAAAATACGTTCAATTTACAAGACTGCCTGTAATATCAGTATTTAATTAGGTGTACCAATCTAGGAATCACATTTTTAAAGAACCGAAAATACTCACGCTATCTTTCTTGGTTTTATATCTAAACAAATGTGGCCGATTTCCAAGGAAATTTATATGAAAATGACCTGTTTACTAATAGTAGCTTTGGATCATAGTTCTAATTTATACAACCTACATAAGATAGTGGCCATCTAGTTTTATACAAAGCTGTCCCTAAAATATCCTTAACCACCACATATTGAAATGACCCGAATTTCACATCACCACTTCGCGATTTAAAGTTGTTGGTTTCAGGATGCCGTTTAATCCTTCTATTTGTGCATGTTTATGATATAATATTATAACCTGTGCTAGTTAAATATATATAATTATAAGATTGATTTACCGCTAACAGACGAGAGTTTCTAATTTTATTCGTGCAAATGTTTTCACTATTCTTCTTCGCGTTAGCATGGTTTCCCTTTTGTGCGTTATTTCTACTTTTAAACATATTTCTATATTTTTCTTATTAACATCCACAAATGCTCCTTTTAAAATACTTACTTTGGTAGATGTTTCTACTCAAACTATACTACTTCGGGTGTATATATTATTTTTCCACGCAACGCAATAAATGTTAAATAAAGTTTTAATTTTTATTTATTCCACAACCATACTAAACGATGGAATATCCTTTTCATAAACATTAAATAACCATCCATAATGCGCAAAATGATGGAATAATGTAATACATACTATACCACAGCTAGACACCCCTTGCCATAAAATTTGTATAATATTCTGATGTATGTATATGATCCTTTTGATTGGATATATTAAAGTAACAAACTGAGTATTTTTCTATCGAATCTATGTTTATTGTTTAATTAATAATATTTATATGTTTCGCTCATGAACTGAAGACGGAAAATGCCAAAATTTGAAGGTTCTCAGTTCATGGGCGAAACATGTCGCAAAAATATTATTATACAATAACCACTAAGATACCCAGTTCAATACATTATTATACGTGCATTAGGGTGTCCCTTATTTTTCCGGGTTGTTTTTCAAAAACACACACTCGCCCATTGTTTTCCTTTTGTTAACAGAAATTCAAACGCAAAATAAGAAAACAAAAGTAATTAACCAGTGGCTCAAAGCGTATTTCATTCAGATATTCTCTTGAATGCAATATTTTAATAGGAGGAATCAATTCAATATTTGATTATTTCTTCAATGGAAAAAGAGTACAAATATAACCCTATTTTACGAATATTAGCCCTTTCTGGATATTTACTAATTGTATTTGTACTTTTCAATTCGGTCGATAGGATCCAAACTAATAAAAAAAGGGACAAAATTTACAGCCCACAACTAACAACACATGACTTTTTCTTTGTTTTTTTTTATATTTTATACGTAGTCGTGGTTGTTTATAACATTGAGAGTAGGTAATTCCATGTTTATTGCATGAAAAAAGCTGTTGAGTCGTTTGTGTCAGAAAACAGCATGAATTTTTTAATATAAGACTTAAATTTTTTGAAGAAAATGCTAGTAATTGGAAATCCGACGTCCACTACATTCGTGGTAAAAAAATTGCGAATTTTTTGAATGCAGTGAATGACACAGCTGAACGATCGGTTAAACTAATAGAAGATTTCGTGGATTTGCAACAGAAGATGTAGCGCAAAAGAGATTCCTAATTGTAAAATCTTTTAAGGAAAGGAATAGGTATTTTAATTACAGAAATAATGAAAAAGACATATTTTTTCCATTACTTGTTTGTTCAATACAAATTTTGCAGCGTATAATCTAGTGCATGGTCGCCATATTTTGTGACAACCCAGTCGGGACACTTCAGCGGGGACCAATTTTTTAAGGATATTGGAAGTTCATTTAATTTTTATAAAGCGATTTAAGTTTTATGCATTGGTTTGAAGACTAATTTATAATTAATAAGTAGCTTTTGATGAAACAAACCTCCTAAGATATTATTATTATCACTTCTTTTCATGGGATTTATTTCTCTTGGTTACAGATGTGTTTCATCCATTTACAAGAAAAAGACGATCTATAGATTCTGCAATGAGAGGACGCGACAAACTAAAGCAGCTGCGTTTACTTAGAGTAGCGATCTTTTTGTGTAGCAGTTTGGAGATATTTCCATTTGCACTAATTTAGATATTACTGTAACAATGTATAAGAGTCATACGTTTTTAAAACTCACTATTTTCGCGAAAAATTTTAATCAATATAAATTTACGAATATGTTCTAATTTAACACAATTTTGAGCTGATACGTGAATTTAAATTTATAAATTAACGAAAATAATGAGTTCCAAAATCGTATAACTCTCATATACTATTATTGACATTGCCAAAGCATATATGTATACGTTTTCTTCGTAAACATAAAAATGTCGTCGAGTGATACCGACGAACCTTGGACAAGGCAAATCATGCATATCTGTCAATAACGACAATTCCATAAAAAGAAATTCTATATTATTATATATCTATTTGTGACATTGCTTGGATTCATCTGCCAATCGCAGAATTTTTCAGATAGCTTCAACGGTTTTTTTTTGTCCTCGGCGCGTAACATATAACTGCGTCAATGATAGAAGCAACTTTGTCGACCTTCAGCTTGAGCTCTATGCTCGATTTTTTATTACGTAAAATGTTATCCGTTATAATATGTCGATCCGGATATATGCAAAAGTTGTCGTTCCCACAAATTTTACGGTATTTCATGCTTATTATGCGGCACATGTTATTCGTATAGATGATCTTCCAGATATTGCTTTGGGTCTAGTAGAATATGCCGATAACATTTTGTCTGTAGGTTACTTTTGAGCATTCTTTTTCATCTTATTGGCACTACCTGTTCTCGAATTACATTACCAAGTCTTAGGCTTTCATAAACATGTTAAATATATACATCATTCATTATAAATGCTTTTTGCTTAGGGTACTAGCAATATAGCTTTAAGAGTAACTGAATTTAAAGAATCTTTTCTATCATTGTAATTATCAAACAAGATTAAACATTTATTTGTGTTAAACATCTTCGTGCATTATAAACAGTTATATAACAGAAAATGTTGTTTCAGTTCTCTGTAGGTGCTATAGGAAAATATAGACAAAGGATAAGATTATCAATATAAAAGTGCTTTTATTCTACGAGTCATCGTCCCCATCGATTCATACCCATTGGCTAATGGAAGAATTACGTCATTCAACTTATTAAAGGCACAAATACACTTTTAAAGGAATAACCATGCTCGCATCTATGTGAATTGAAAGAGTATTTTATAATAAAGCCATTATATACTTTTAATATAGTGGTAGATGTAGTTACCCATTGTCTAGAAATAATATCTGCAAAATATGTTTTCATTCATTTTATATGCTTACGCTTTTACAAAACAAGATTAGATTACAATTACTAATACAAATAACCTTAATAATACTTTACAAAATAAATAAAAAGAGTTAATATGGTTTATGTTAAAAAAAAAACAGCTACTTCATAATGTAAATATCAAATGGAATGGAGTTTGAAAACAAGAAACTTTACTGAGGAATAAGTATATAAATATATGGAAATATCAAAATCATCAAGCGAAACTTAAATAAAGGTTGAGATATTGAAATTAAAAATTTAAAAACCTCAGCAGACCAATAAATAGATATTGTAATACAAAGCATTCACGGTTATGTCAATTTTTTATGGTGCCATTAATGTAATTATTACTATAACGCGGCATAATTGGTTCTTTAACTTCTAAATTAGGGAGCAAGCACAATTTTCTGCAAATTGATGAAGGGCATTAAATTAGGAAAGAATGTAAATACAAAAATAAGAATAATTAGAGGTAGGTGCCTTTGGCCTTCAAGTCATATCATATATTAAATGGTTCAAAATAAACTTTCGCTTCGAGATAACACCACAAGAAATAATCAAATAAACTAAGATGCGGGGATCTGGCAAGCCATTCAATAAACCCCTTCGTCAAATTGCTCTTCTTACATTAAGGCAGGAATAATTTCAATGAAATAAAACAACATTAATTTATATTATGATCGTTTTCTTTTTCACGTATATAGTTCCGGGCTCCACGCATATCTAATTTTGAGTATCTGCCACCGCAGTGGATACTTCCAATTATTCAAATGCATCTGGGTCAACTTTCAATGCATTCTCCATCTCATCAAAAACGAAGTCCATGTCCATATTAAATATAAGTTCGATCAAATATCGCTTGAATTGTTTGAGCTTGCTTATATTCAAGGCAGTTCTACGCGCTAGTTCTGGCTACAAGGCCGTTGTTTTCAGTGTGAACCTCTCTAGACTTTTGTACTCGACAGCACCCGATTTTTGCAATCTTGATTTTATTTTGCCCTCAAATTTTTCGATTTGTATATTTTGACGTTTTCAAAATACACACTTGAAACTCATTCTCTTATACTTCAATACACACATCTTTTAAATAATGGGTATCCTCTTATTTAAATACACACTTAGAATACAGAATGAGTTGTAACACATAGTCTTTCCAAAACAACACTTGGTTAACTTAAATCAGCCTGACCATGCACAATTTGCGACTGAATGCCGGAACACCAGAACGAAATTTCAACCACCTTCCTTCAAACAAGACCAAGTAAAAAATGTTTTTACTTAAAGCAAAATGAGATCCGAGAATCTTGTTTCAGTAAACACCTACTCAAACATTATGCTTTTAGGATTGTTGAGTATGAGCTCCAATTCAATGTAGATTATTTTTTTTACCAACAATGGCCAATGACCTGTGCTATTTCTACGAAATATTACCACATCAGAAAAAAGCACACACCACATCTTAATTTCAAAACTCCATCCGAAAGTTCCTCAACAAGATGAAATTCAATGGATAGTTAGACTGAAGTGCTGATGTGTTTTAGTTACACAGTTAGAATTAAATTTCAAAGCAAGACCTACCATATTATTGAAGATGCTTGGTATTTTCAGGTATTTATCTTAACCCCGCTCCCCTCCCTAAATCCTAAATTAGAAACTAATATTAACACGTCCTTGTTTCCCTAACAAAGATTTAAGTTGTTTTGTGGTTCTTTAAATTCTGTAAACAATCCTGTATAGTAATTCTAACCTATTTTATTATTAAGAAACCAAGTTTAGAAAATTAATTATGCAGCAAAAGATCGGATAGAACTTGTGCCCTTTTTTAAAAGAAATATTAAAAATTTCTTCATATTTAGCTGAAACTTCGAAATTCTCCTGCATTTTATTACAAATCTCTCCAGCTATTTCAAAAACTAAGCTGTAAAGAGAACGATTGACGCGGCCTCATAAAGGGATCGCTAACGACTGAGTATAAATTAAACGGAAACTGGTAACTAAGCCCCGCTAAGTATGAAATTGGGACTGAACGAGACTTTGGCGTGGGTCATTAATTATCTCACGCGCTCCAGCTCAATGTACCACTCATTTCTTCGTGACGCAATTTCATTAAGGATCCCTGGCTGTATGATCAAAATGTAGCAAAAAATGCATTCCTGACTAATCTAAAAAATTCAACGGGATTTCAGTAACGTCAGGATTTTCAATTGGATTGATTTAATTAACTTTGTCTTGCTGTCTTGCTTATACGAGCCCAAAGTTTTAGGTTTTATAAATGTGACAGGGATGCCTTGAGGGAGGATGTATTGAAGGTTGCGTAATTTTTACATAAATACAAGAGGGGCAGCCAGACAAGAACTGTTTTAAATAATACTCTGTTATTTATTGTTAGAAATTATTAAAATGTAAGAACAAGTGATAAGACGCGAAGAATACACTTCGCCTTATACGCTAAAATTCAAGTTTCCCCCGATCTCTGGTTTGTAGTGTATGTTTGGATTATTGCATTCACAGTTTGCGGAATTACCACTGAACTAGAAACAGAAGTAGGCGGAGCTGATTCTTATCTTTTCTACTGTGCGCACTAACCAGAAAAGCAACAACATTTGTCAGAGCGGTTTGCAAATGCTTTAGTAAAACGAATAATCCTAAACACAATACAAAATGCGTGTTATTTAATGCTCAGGAAATGCAGGTCATCATATTCAAATAAAGTTCTACTAGAAAACTTACAATTTCTTTCCAACTGGAAAAAATTTTGGCAAGTCAAGGAAGTGTACAAATAAACATACCTAACAATGAAATTAGAACAAAGATCTAAAAAGTTATGTGGGAAAGCTGAGGTATTAACTATAATATCTGCGTTTAAACACAAGCCAGCATAATTAGATTATAACAAACAAAGCATAGCGACCAAGAACGCGATAAGCGGGCGCAGTCAGAATGCTGAGTGCTGCCTTCTTGTCCGCTTCGAATGCTGTTAAGACGGCTCACATTTTCCCAATAGAGGCAGTCCTAAACTTACCAACTTACATGTGCGGGTGTTCCGGCGAACGAATTTTACAAGTTCAAATTTTATTTTGGAAGTAGAGTAGAGTAATCATGGCCGACTATAGTACATTAAAGGAAAGTATTTCAACTTTGTTACTTTGAATGAAATTGTATCATTTTTGTTAAGCTAGCAAATAAAGCAAGCTAGCGAATGTGCCGGACTCACTAGGATATTCTCCAAAGAACCTCAAAGCCGATATATATTCTAAAAACAGAAAGCGGAGGCTACACATAGACGGGGAATTAGACCATAAGAGAACTCTTTCGAGTTTATTTCCCAGGACCTAGAATCACCCATTCATCACTGCAATACTGCTATAAAGCAGACCTGGAACCCGCGAGGCAGACGTCCAGGGAGTACTGGCTGGTGGAAGAGAAAGTGGTAATTGTGAAAAAAGTGAAATGGACGATCAACTCATTCAAACCATATAAATCCCCAGGAACGGATAGCATTTATCCAAATATGTTACAAGAGGGTCTGGAACTTTTGTTGCAAAAACTTAATATGTTACTTAAGGCAACTCTCGCACTGGGTTACTTACCATCTGCCTGAAGGATAAGAGTTACTTTTTTCACGATGAAGCAAAGTATCCGAGACCAATAAGTTTGATGACATTTATCCTGAAGACTCTATAAACACTGCTGAACAGACACATACGGAATAATGTATTAACATATCCGCCACTACATCAACACCAGTATGCGCATCAAGCAGGAAAATCCACAAAGACCGAGTTACATTAGCTCATAAAGAGAGCTGAGCATGCTCTGCAAAGCAAGGAAGTACTTCTATGTACATTCTTGCATACACACGGAGTACTTGATAATACTTTCGCAACATCAATCTCCAAAGCATCGAGGAATAAAGGGATTTATGAAACAAGCTGCAGGTGGATAGACTGCATGCAGTTTATACAATCATCATGGTAGAAACACTGATGACTCGGATCAAAAGAGGATGCCCGCAGGATGGCGTTTTGAAATATGGAGGAGGGCCTAAATATTAGTCTCTCTAAACCGACCACAAAAGCATTCACGGGAAGGAAAAAATTAGATGGTCTGCTAAAACTCCGGAGTAAAGAAATAAAGCTGTCTCATGAAATGAAATATCTTGGTGTCGGTCTTGACTCCAACCTTACTTGGAATAGAAAGCTTTAAAGAATAAAAACCAGGGCGGAGACAACGCTTATGTTGGCCAGGAGAACCCATGGAAAAACATAAGGATTAAGACCAAGTATGATGTACTTGGCATATATCAAGGTGATCAGACCCATGATCACTTATGCATCTCTGTATGATGAACAAAGATGGAGCAGTAAACTGCTATAATTGAACTCAGCAAAATACATAAGCTTAGTTTAGGAATAACAGGAGCAATGAGGACTACTCCTACAGCGAAATTTTTGGATGTGTCATGAGTTCACCAATATCTAGCATCATTGCACAAATTGTTTTAGAATACATAGAAGAAGAAATTTTAAGTAAGCTAGATTTTGAAATAATTTTCTTTAAAAGATATGTTGATGACTGTATAACAACATTAGAAGGAAAAAAAAACCATTCAAATTTTGATTGAAAAGTTTAATTCTTATCATCCTAGATTAAAATTTACAATTGAATTCGAAGAAAACATACAGCATTACCTGTTTAGGCCTCAAGCTCATAAAGAAACAGCAAAATTCTAACAGAATGGTATACTAAACCTACGTGACCTAGACGTTATGTAAGTTTTAAGTCATCATAACCCTTTCACAAAATATTAGTGTTATTATTAGTTTAGCTAACCGATCAGTAACTCTGATAAGTCAAATTCTTCGGTCAGATGCTATTAATACAGTTAAAGATATTTTAAAACAAAATTTTTACCCAAATTATATTATAAATAAAATATTCAAACAAAGAACCTTCCTATTTCATAATGAATCAACAAGAATCGCAAATCAAAATAATGGCAAATTTATACAAATAATTTACTTATATAATTGAACAAAACAATATTTTTTAGAAATCTACATATAAAATTTAAAAACGTTTTTCATATTTCCCAAACAATCAAACTAATATATTCTACAACGCAATTTTTATATAAAACACAGTTTTCAAAATTCAATAAACAAAACAATAGTGATTTCTTCATTTATCAAACAATTTTTTTTAATATTTTAACGTAATTTTTTACAATTTATAATTTTATATACATATGTACTTGAAAACGGTTTTTAAATAAAACCGAAACGTTGTACTCATAAAGTATTATACATATATGTATAGTAGTATTACATGATCTTAAATAATATCCATTTAATATCCGATTTCACCTACAGGTGTCAAGGAGAAACTACTTGGAGGTAACTATGAACAATTTAGCAAAATTCATACTTGAAATAGGGAAGAAAAAAAGGATTTTAAATAATTCTACTGGTTTGACAAGATCAGTAACCTCAGTCTCTGATTTGTCACTTTATGTAATCTGTTTAGTTGTCTCCTTTTTTAGGTTTTTAGGATATATTATATATGCAAGTTCCATGACGTTTCTTTCTAGGGATAAGTATCAAAATAATTATTTTTAGTTTATTCATTCTTTTCAATTACTTTTATGTTGATTTACGTAACTTTTACAGTCTACCTTAGCTCTATTACATATATACACATACATCAGTATACCAGAATAGCGCATATTCAGAGCGAACTATATACATCTTGCTAGGAGAACTGAAATTAATCTAATTAAACGAAAATGAACAGACTTTCCCCTGGAGAATATATTTGATCCTATTTCTAAATGTCTTTATAATATAATTAATGTTAATACTCATCTACCTTTCCGCAGCCTTCTTGGACAATAATGTATAAATAAAATAGTGAAGAAATGTACGATAAAATATTGCACTAGATAATTTGCATATACAAACAATATGAAAGAATTAAATCAGTGAAACAAATACTAAATGCACTGAAACTTCGAAGAGATGATGCACGTGGAGAGCGTATTATGATTACGCTATTGCTGATAAAATATATGTTCTTAGGTAAAGAAAATCAAGTACTCTGCAACTTAGAATAAAATCTCTTCTTGCCGCTATAAAAGATTGCCACAGGTTGCTTTTTTATTGTATTGAGTCCTGTGGAAAGATTTGACTAGATTTCTTTTGACAACTCAGAATAAAAATTATGATTTATCAATCTACTTTTTCGTCTTATATTACACTATTTTCTACTCGCCAAATTATCGGTTTTGCCGATATTTATACAATTCAAGTAGTGTAATATGCTTCACTCGTCTATTTTATCCCCTATTAATATAGTTTAATACGCTATTATATTAGGATTAGTGGCTTTTCACTCACATCATGGCCGGCTTGTACAATTAACGTCACTTAATCTCACAATAAATTATGAAATATATTGTGTTTACTAGTATGTAAAATGTATGCAGGCAAATGTAAATATTATACTATTTATCATACCTGCCCTTGCAACTCAACACTGAAACAGAAAAGGCGTCGCTTGCCATAATGAAACTAATTCGTTTAAGCGATAAATCTACGACTAGCTAGATTCGTGTAGAATCTACACCATGACTGACTTCCCCCTAGGAAAGACGTATTGTTATTTTCCGCACTGCAAGAGCCCAAGAAACGAAATGGAACTTACACAGTGTATAGAGAGTAGCAACAGAAGAAACAGAGAAGAGAAGAGATTGAAAAGCCGGCAAAACTGGCGCACAGATTGAATGCTCTACATTATTTATAAGTCAGAAATGGAAAATCGAATAAGTCGAAGCTATACGCTGAAGTCGATTTTATTTTCCTTCCGATTTCTTTTACTTTCTTTTTGAAGTGAGGTCGTGAAAAGAATTTTTTATATTGACGGTGTTCCCTTTATGAAACGTTAAATGCGTAAATGGGTGTTTTGGTAACAGTTTCTATACGAACGTATTCATGTCATGTTCAATTTTAAAGATTACCTTATGATGTATATATATGACGTGTATACTCGCTGTGTAACAAAAAAAAAACAATTCTATGTTATTTACAATCTACGATTTTATTCACTTTGTTTTTGTTACTGTGCTTCCCTAAAGAATGTAACCTGCAACTGCAGCACACTTACCAATTTCATCTTAACACACGTCTGTGATATGTGTAAAGGCATGTCGGGAAAATATTAAATGACATTCTCACAACAATAGAAGTTAACACACAGTGTGATGAAGCACTTCATTTTACATAATGGAAGGATAGATATAAATAATTTATTTTATTGTAGGAGACCAAAAATTATAAATGGAAAGATAAGAAATAATTATACTTTAATTAATGTGTAAACTATTCCAGTTAAGAAAGGAAACTTCAAACATCAACCCTTCTTTGTTAAAATACAAAGCGTAATGAGGAGAAACCTTACACTTAATTAGCAAAAATAATTAGAGTGTGACAATAAATCTTAACTGCAAACAGAAGAATGCCTCAGACAACAAAGGAATAAAAGCTTGATTCTAGTTTATCTTTTCAATAATTAATTACGAAACATTCATTCCCATCGTTTGGTGCACAGGAACAAGTTCACAAAAGGAAGGCAACCTTTAAATTTGCGACAAAACGCACCCATTTCAGCTCTAACAGTTGCTGTTTAAGCCTTTGAAAAATATTAACTACACAACGAAACAAAGCACCAAACGGAATTTCCGTCTCGACGATCACAAATAATTACACAACCAGTATGAATTTCTCACAAATATCCGCAAAGTATACACTTCCTTTCCTCTTGGTTTCTACTTCATTACCTTATTGTCACGAATATAATAATATATCATTTAATAGACATAGCTTAGTTAGAAATTAATGGATCGCCTGAGGTCCAGTGGTGTCTGATTTTACGTATTCGAAATTTGCATTCGCGCTGAATCCTATTAATCCAATTATCCTCGACGTGGCTTTGTATTATCGAGGAGTACTCTGGTCGATTGGTTGGTCCCTAGCTTTCCCACTGTTATAGAACACGAATGAAAGCGAATTTACTGAAAGCGTAAAAACAGGTATAATAGTCCACTCAAACAGTGAAATATCAAAGTTCACCATTATTTCGGATAAAAAATTGGTTCTATTAAAGATAAAGTAATAAGAACTTGAATTTTAATTCATTCATTCTTTATTTGCTTGGATATGAGTCTTCTACAAGTATCAATTCTATATATTCAATTTCTGCAACACTTTTGATCCTCATTAGATTAGATTTGGATTGAGGTGATCCTAGCCTATTTCGGCGTTATCAAATTTATTGTTGTCTCTTTTATCCTGGAAGACACTAGTTAGTTGGTGGTGTTTGAACTGTTTCCATCGTCTGTTGGATTTGGAACTCCGACGTATCGACAGTGGTTTCTATTGCCTGGAATTATACGTATCTCTCCTAGGGCGCGTATTTTGCTTCTGTAATATACAGTGACTACTGTATATTGCAATCGTGTACTGGCTTCTCCGGAGGTAGGTATATACTGTTTCTAACCTATATATACAGGGTGTTTTGAAAGATCGTTTAAAGATTTTAAGGGCATGTAATACGATCGAAAAGAAGGTTAAAAGTCATAATAAACATATGTCCACAAATTAACTGTTTACGAGATAACAGCGATTTAATCGCAAATGCAGAATAAGTTTGCTTTAGCGGTTTTTATTAAGATGTTATTGTATTTTAACATAAAATAGATTATAACTACGGAAGATGTTCAAAATGACGTCCTTCCATTTTGACACAGGAACTACATCTGCTTTCAAAGGAAGCGCGCACTCTTTCAAAAAACAAGGGTTTTTCTCGTATTATCTGGCAACAGTGTTCTATTCGTTGGCGGAACTCTGGAAGATCGTTTACCTGTGTTGCGTACACTAAACTTTTCAAATAACCCCAGATACTAAAGTCCAACGGGTTTAGATCGGGAGACCTTGGAGGCCAAGTAATGGGACCTGCTCGCCCTATCCATCTCCCAGGAAATTCATTGTTAAGATGTTCCCTAACAGCACGCGTAAAGTGCGGTGGAGCTCCATCTTGCTTAAACCAGAGGTTCAGTCTTAGATTTATAGGTAAATCTTCCAAAAGTTCAGGTAAAGTATTTTCCAAGAACCCGAGGTATGCAGGACCTATTAAGCGTTGTGGCAAAACAATCGGTCCTAACAACCGTTCCCCTATCATGCCTAACCAGATGTTTAGAGAGAAACGTTGCTGGTGCCGAGCTTTAACGGTAGCATGAGGATTCTCGTCACACCAAACGTGATTGTTGTGGAAATTAAATATTCCATTTTTAGTAAAACCAGCTTCATCAGTGAAAAGGATGTTATCAGCGAAATCTCGCCGATCAGCAGCTGTTCGCAAAAACCACTCACAGAAAACCCTTCTCGCTTGATAATCCGGAGCAGTAAGGGCTTGTACCCGTTGGATATGGTAGGGGTATAGGAGTTGCTCATGAAGAGTTCTCCAAACAAGATTGCTGCTTACACCCACTTGAGTCGAAATTCTTCTAACACTAGTTTCGGGATTTTCATCAATAATATTCAAAATTCGATCTTCTATCTGTGGAGTACATGCTAATCTCTGCCGTCCAGTATCAGAAGACCGCTTCTCAAACGAACCAGTTTCTCTTAGTTGTTGAAACACCGTCTGATGTGACGATGTTTCAAAACAGCCTGTATATGTAATACATGGAAAATTTTATGCATGGGAGTTTTCTGCTCTGTGGTTTTTCCTTTCCTCAGAAGCTGATTGTTGGGGTTTTTTAAAATTTGATTCTACAGAAAGTTTAATTATATCTTAAGAACGTACGCATCACTGCTCGTATGTACCTTGTTATGGTAATTCTAGAGTTCAGTGTATACCTCATAAATTCGTCTGATTGCCGATGTTCCCTGTTGTCTGCAGATACGCACTAACGGTATCCAAACTCATGCAGTTACGCACTAACTGTATCCATACTGTATGCAATTCCAGGCTTGATGCACTGATGGCCTCTGCTTATGTATGCCGTTTTTTTTAATTGGCTTTTGGTTTATCCATCTTCTTTAGATAGAATGGAAGTATTGTCCCAATCTATTCTATGATCTATTTCCCAATTTTTTGTGCCAATTTTGATTTATCTGTTTCTCTTTTCCTGCAGATCTTTTTGTGTTCTTCTACTCTTATTTTGAGCTGTCTGCTTGTTTCACAAATGTATGAGCGCCCACATCTACATGAAATACCGTTCACACAGTTTTTGGTTCGTTGGTTAATTTTTTCCGATTTCATTCTAGTTAGGTATCACCTTGTTGTATTACAAGTTCTTATCGCCATTCTGATGTCATATTGGTTGACTATCCGCCTGATTTTTTCTGACAGGCCTTTTATGTATAGAATTGCGGTGATCTTGTGTCTTGCATGGTCGCGTTTGTTCTAAGAGTTTTTGCTTTAGGCAACATATCTTCCGGGTATCCATGCATTCTGAGTGTGTCAGTGATAGTTCGAATTTGCGTCAGTTGAATCAGAGCACATGATTTTTGCTTTGTTAAACATACATTTTGCATCTCCAATTTTTATGTGTCAGGGTTGATTTGATCGATAATGTAGGTATTGCAATGTGCAAGTTGATTTTCTGTACACTCTGATTATGTTTCCATATATTATTTTCTGGAGTAGGACATCTAAGAATTCTCCTTTTCTAATTACATCGTGAACTTGATTATGTTGTGACTGTGTGTAAGGTATTCTTTCAGAGCATTTACACAATGTATGACCATATGACAAAGGTGTCATCAATGTATTTGAGCAACAACCTTGGCTTGAGATGGTGTGTTTGTATTGCTGCTTGCTCAAACTCTTCCATATATGTGTTGCTCAGAATTGGCGACAGAGGAGAGCCCATCGCCATCGCAAACTCTTGTATGTAGAATTTGTTCCCTACATGGAAGTACATTGTTTCTACGCATATTGTTAACAGTTCCATGAGGCAGAACAACTATTGTAGAACCACTACCGAAATGTTGGATTTCCAAAATCCAACAGACGATGGAAACAGTCCAAACAACACTAACTCATGTTCTTCTAACCCATCGTCAAGAATTACACGCCACAGAACATACGCCGATGCCTCTTCTGTTTCTCGGCAGAACCTACAAATACTATATAATCAAGAATGTTGTGTAACGCACATTTCGGTGTAACGTGTAGAAATTTTGATAACACCACAAAATTTAATTCGATGCCGTTTCCAATGTTTGCATAAATTATGCTAATTTCACGAAAATAAGTCTTGGAAAAAATAATTTTGTCAAATTTGATACCCTCCGTGTATAATGTCTCTCCATCTCCGTATATAGTGGCATTTCCTATTGTAATTTTTAGTAAGAGTACAGGTGAGAGTTCTTTGCATCGTCTTATGATTACTTTCATTGTAAGGAGTGCAGTTAAAATGGAATATAAAGGCACAGTGAAATGGGCTCTGATCTGCGAGGCTACGCTGAAGGAAATGAATCGGTAAGTACTAGTATACATAGCCACATACACATAGGTCTTTTAAAATTTTTTAAATCACGTGATATTGACGCTACAGAAATGTATCCTGACTGTTTGTAAAACCAGATCTCAATTATGCTAGTAATATTCAGTTCTATTCATCCACATATTTCCAAAATGATACTCCTAAAATTACGTTTTTGCGCCTCCGTTCAGAAACACTGATTTTGTATAACTTTAAATCGGCCGGAAACTTACCATTCTCCGGCCTAGGCCGGCAAAAAGGCCACTATTGGTTGGCAACACTATATTACGCTATTTCTCACACAAGCATGTAATGTTACCAACATAAAATAAGGTAACTAAAGTGGAAGTCCCTAATAATTTGAAACCAAGCATTCTACTGATGCTACTGATTCTACCAAGTGTCAGTGGATTTTTAGGTTAAACGATGGTTATGTGATTATTCAATAGGTATACGGTCAACACGGCAGCAGTTGACATTTGTTGTTTCCTGCTGAATAATAATTATTATAGTAATAAAATGAATAGAATCGTATTTAGTGTTTGTACTAACATATTTTTGCTCATACGCAACCAAACACTCAGCAGCAAGCATAATAAATATGTCTTTGGAGCTAAACAATGGAACTAACAGTCTAAAAGAATATTTCAACTTTATATCCATAGATGAAGCAAATCTTACAACTTCTAATAATTATTGCATTTAGAAATTTAGTAAAGTTGAATTTAAGTAATATTTCTTACAGGAAGATGTATCGATTTAATATTGTCAAAATATTTTAACTTTAGTGGCTATTAAAAAAGCTGTGAGGTGCTGTACAAAAAGTTTTGATAGAATTTTAACAAAACACTTTAATTTGATGACTCTTGAATACAAACATTAAAAAATAAAATAAATATGTTCTTAAAGTCTTATTTGTAATTAGGAATCAATAAAACATATGTACAAGATTTTAAAAAACAATATAAATATCTTACAAAACCTAGAATAAGGTGTACACTTAGGGTGTAATTTACTTCTTTTCGATCTTCTTGCATCCAATTTTTGAACTCAATTTCAGTAAACACCAATTCTTCAGTTTCTACGGTTGTTCCATGATGTTCTCCTAAATGTTATATCAGCTTCTCATAAGTTTTAAATGGGTTACTGTCCTTCATGCATAAAGGGCAGTGAATATTGCTTCTATTATTAACAATACTAATTGCATTTTTGGAGTCTGTCTCTAGATGTTGTATGAGCAAATATTTTACTACACACACTACATGCTATTTATCTAATTTTTATTATGTGTTGTTGTAGCAGCAATGTCAAAAAAGAACTTAATTAAACACTAATTGTAACACTTCGCAATTGCGGTAAACACCAATACTAAAATTTAACCTCACTAAACAAACCACAAACATTTGAGATGATTAGGGATTTCTATTCTAGTACTAGTTACTAACTTCGTTTTAAGTTGGTGACGCTGCAAGCTTGTGCGGCTTGTGTGAGAAATAGCGTATCCTGAATTAGTGACATTTCTGCCATTAATTATAGATTCGATGACAGATGACAGAATTCTCGTTACACAATCTTTTAATTAATTCATATTCATTCCAATTTTATTTTCGAAAGATTTTACAGGTAATAAATGGTTAATAACTTCACACACAACGTCTGTAATATGAGCTGGGGTCTCCATTGTCCTTATTATCGATGAATATGTATCAAAACTACCAAGAAAATTAAAACGTCAAAACACTAAGGTATTTTAACCCTGATTTCCAATTCAAAAAGTCATACATAATATGTATTGCCAACCTGTACTGTTAACTCCCTAGCGTTAATTTCTTTTATAATTTACAACAACATTACAACACCTCGGGTTCGCCTCGGCCCCACAAACCGTACTCACATTCGCAAAACTATAGTTTCTGGCCTAGTGATACAAATAACTATTACGTTGTGATTCCTGATATTTATTTTAAACAGGTATTATTTGTCAAAGAAAAAATGCCAAGCACCATTAGAAGCGAAAAGCGCCACCAGGCGGGGCTCATGGTCTATTGTTGGCACCACCATATCAGCAAAAGCAATAAAAGGAGAACATCACCAGAGACGGGGGATTCGAGTTTCTGCCTACCAGGCGTCATCAGCATCACGCCGAGTGCAAACCCACTTTTATCGCTATCACATCTCAAGCTATATCTACGTTTCCCTACTATGGAAATAAGGGTTTAGATTGTCTCCCTCTACGAGACACAAGCAAAACCCTCAATCCAGGAGAGAGCCGTAGCGTAAGCCGGTAATGCAGTCACATTTCATTGCTTTTGCTGGTGATTCCGACAGTAGACCATGGGCCCGCCTGGTAGCATTTTTAGATATTATTTGGTGTAAAATATTGCTTTTATCTGTTTAACACGGCAGAACTTTCCTTGGAGCACTACAAATCCGGATGGAGTGGTACTGTAAGATGACTGAAGGTATGTTATAATGAAGTATTATTGTAAACCCAAGTAGCAATTTTGCGGACTCCATTTCCAAACACAGAGACACTAACGATTTATTCGATAAACGTTATTTGAAATTTCAATTTATTCGTATTTTATATACGTTTTTAAAACTTTTTATATTGATATTCGATATATACATACATATACATATATTGTTTATAGTTCACTAAATAAAGTATTTGAAAAATTTTGTCATCTTTAGCTTGCTTCCCTATAGACCAAATATATACAGTAAAGGAAAAATAGACGCAGCTAATAAAACAATAGTTTATGCAAGTAGGTGGCACTGAAAATGGTACGCAAGTATCACATTAAGAATTAAAAAGCAACACAATAAGGAGTATAAAAACAACACCGTGAAGTATATTGAAGCAACACCATTAAGTGTGGTGATTTACACATGCATGTGTATTGCCATGACACTTCAATGTGTAAACTTAACCAATTCACTAGTGTCACTGTTGCACTTATGAGTGTTAACATGTTGTCACCCTATATATAGTAACTTTTACACGGACTAAATAGTAATACTTAACACAGAGTGGTAGAGTAAAATCGCAACACAAGCGGGTGTGGCAGGTGTGGAGATACATGGAGGTGTTAAAAATTTCGGATAGTGTATGCTCTGACAAGTCTATTTGGTCTGCAATTACCAGCCAGTGGCGCTAGTATCATTTTAACAATATTCTTGTTTTAACTCAATAAGTCCTAGCAACATTAGAACTTTAAAAACTGTTTTGCCTCTCTCGTTTTGACTTTTGTTACCAGTCTTTGTACTTATTGTGCATCTATTCCTAAGGACCTCATGACTTGCGATTTGGTAATGCGAAAAGAAGATCCAGCTCCAATAAAGAGCCTTAACGACCCCCATCTGACCAGTTCATCTTGCACTCAGATCAATGTTATTTTCCTTCAGATGCTTACTGCTTTTAGAATACTTAAGCAGTTTCAAACTAGTCTAAACTAGTGAATTATTTTAAGCGTTGACTGGCTATCAGAGAATACAGACAATCTAGTTACATTGATCGGGGTCTCTATTTCTCTCGACAATAATGTCTTTGTTGCAATTAACTGCAGTATCTTTCTGAGCTTTTTTTTTCACACGTTTCGGCTTCTACTGTTATCGGACAATATTTTCCCTACGCCTTTCTGTTTGGTGTTAAGTTTTTTCCCGGATTTTGTTTCCGAACCACGACGTCACCGTGCGATTTGCCGATGCATGACTGACCATCAGCCATAACAGTGGCTTGCGATCTATCTTGCCAGCTCTTTCTGGAACTAAATTGGTTATGCTTCATAGATAATGCTATACAACAAAAATAAAAGCTAAGTACAAGGGACTTACAATTGCGAGTAGTACCCTTGGAGGTAATCAACTACGCCTATGATATTGCATTCAATCTATAATATCTCCAATATTCAAGAGTTTTGCCTTATTTTTATACTGGCATTCATTTCGAACTTAGTTTCTGAAGTGGAAGTGAACATTATGCTATACATTTAATTGTCCCTATAAATTACAATATATAACAAAAATGCAGCAGGCAAAACATATAAAAATGACATAATTATTCAATCAAGTGTAACAACACCTAAAATTCATAATTATTAAAAATAAGGTCAATTTCTTTTGATAAATACTCAAAGAAAAACATAAAAATTTATTGCCTCTGTTATATCTAAGAATATACTAAAAAATCGTTAGACTTTTGTTTTCTTTTGCATTCGTAACTTTACCAAAAGAGATACCGAAATTATCTTACTCATTATTCATTCATCATTCATTATGTTTGGATGATAGGCCACAAATAAATCACAATATATGAATAAATTTAGAATAAAACGCTAAAAGCTTTCCCCGAGCGGTTAAAGCGGTCTGTTTCAATTTTACGGCCGACATCGTTTAATCCACAAATTTCAAATGCGGTAAAATTCAATTTTAAGCATTCTTTTGTTTCCAGGGCGAGCTTGTTTACAGTTGAACATTTTTGACTGAAATGTATAACGTATAATACGAATAATTAAACTCGACGACGAGTCGAAGTGGTAAAGAGCATAAACAAGGAGAACTAATTGAAAATTATTATGTCTTCATGTTTTTGCTGATAGTAATTGTTTTTTCGACTTTTAATGAGGGTATATTACATTTTTTGTTGGATGATACTCCCTTTGTTAACGTTTTTCAATCAATTCTTTTCCTCTTGGGCTTTTACATTAATGTGCAAGCAAAGTACCTTTAGGAATAGGGATGTGCTTTATATTAAAATCTTTGTAACATTAAAAATGCCAAAAGAATCCGTTTATAATACGTATAAAAATTATTATGTCTTCATGTTTTTGCTGAAGGTAACTGCTTTTCGACTTCAAATGTGGTGAAATTATATTTTTGTTGGATGATCCTTCCTTTGCTAACGGTTTTCAATCAAGCTTAATTTCTCTTGGAGTTTTTTATGCCCATGTAAACAAAATACCTTCAGGTATGGGGATCTATTTTATATCAAGCCTTTATAGCATTAAAAATTATAAAGGAATCCGTTTCCATTTATAATAAACTCGATTTTGTTTACGTTATCTTATCCAAATATTGGCTATCCCTTCTACCCCTTGTATCTACTTTAGAATAGTAAAATGATTTATTCTAACATATAACCAAACAGCGTTATTAGTCGACGTAATTCTCATTTACTGAACATGGGGTGATTGTACACGCTAAAAATTATTTGCTTAATCTAAATATATTATTTTTGTTTGGAGTAAATCTCTGTTTTCTATATACACACTAAAAAATATTACACTCTTCCTACGGAAAATTTCTGTAATGTATAGAGTAAATTTACCAAAAATTGGGAAAAGCGGACATTGACTGAAATGGTAATAACTTGCTTAAAACTTATGTTGATCAACTAAAGAAAATTTTGTAGAATAGGTAAGATTGTATCTTATATGGAGTAAAAGGAATATTGTTGTACCGTCACTACTTGTTTGTGAAAATGAAGCTAAAAGTATGTAGTATTTGAGACTCCATAAATGTTTGTGTGTGACGGAACTTATTATTCGTCAGGAAAATATTGTGAGCACTAAATACATTTAAGATAGAAACATGGGTTTTGGTATCTTAATAGATTAAATGTGTTGACACTATTATAGCAGAGATAAAGAGCATATATAATGTAAAATTATGTATCTCTGGTTTTAATAGAAATTTCTTCTAAACAGTGATGTCGTTAACATTTTTATGTATAGTAAAACAATTCGCTTACTCTCTTGATAACAGGTCGTTGATAAACAGTAGCAGTATACCTACTTTTCACTTAAATATATAATATAATATATAATAATTTTCAATTTTGCCGGTAAAGAATTAATAATTCTACAGCTTCTGGTAATAACTCACTTCTTGTATGTTCGTTTAATTTTCGCCTTTAATGGGAAATATATGGATCGAATATGATAAGTAGTCTTTTCAAAATATCTTCGTTAATAGCTGAACGGCAATATTTTCTGCGATTTTTTTAGGTCTTTATTTCGAGCTCCAGCAGCTTCTTCTGAAGTTTGC
Source organism: Cetonia aurata (assembly GCA_949128085.1). Classification (NCBI taxonomy): domain Eukaryota; kingdom Metazoa; phylum Arthropoda; class Insecta; order Coleoptera; family Scarabaeidae; genus Cetonia; species Cetonia aurata. Next base: position 40,763,852 of record OX421884.1, read on the forward strand.
CTATAGAAAGTAACATGTTGAACGATATCTGCGCCATGCAATGGAATTTTATGCATGGAGGCTGGCATATAGTACCAACCATATAAATTTTTCAGCTGTTCCTTCTCGCAATCAATTTCTTTCCCTGTAGCAATCGCTTGTAAGATTATCGCAAATCTTCTGATTACATTTGCATCTAGTCTAACTCTTATTTCTTAATAATTTTTACAAAATAATATAATCACTTGATTTTTCTTGTTAAATTAATTATAGTTTTGGTTAGTTCAACCATATTTTTTAACAAAACCTATCTTGTAAATTTACTGTCGTTCGCCCAATTATATTTTTTATAAACTAAAAAAAATCCTTCCTCGCGCATGTTTATACTTTGAAGAAGTGTTGAGATTCTCAAACTTAATACACATTTATATTTCATACCAAATAACTCCATATACGTATTTATAGGAAGACAGTTTTATATCAAGACTTTTTTCATGTATAGATGAAAATTTTCATCGTATATGCTTAAGTGTAGGTATGTCATTACATTGTTATCTACACATTTATGTAAAATTAATATTTAAATATCAATGAGAAAGAATTAGTTCTGAGACAAAAATGTATTTGACTGGAGAAAATGATTTTATTGGGTATAAGTATATATTCTCCCCTGAATAGTATTTTATGTTTCGTGCAAGAATAATCACAAAACAACTTTTTTTTTCAATTTGAGAATGTATTATTCTATGTGTAGTTTTGGAATTCCATACTATTCTGGCTGCAGTTATTATCCGTAAAATACCATAAACAAAGGTCCCATAACAATTTCCTACTATTAAACGTAATTGCATACATACATTATTTCGGCATAATTATGTTATACCAATTCCACATTCATGAATTTATCGAAAATTTATACGGTATAAAGCTTTCATTCGCTAAAGGGAGCGAATAATAGCAGTTTTCGTATGGGAAACAATGAAATTTCATTTTGGATTGAAAACACATTCCATACGCACTATTTCATAAGCATGCGCCAAATAAGCATCAAGCAACACAAAATCATATTTAATTTGCGTGTATTCTGTTGACGACACATGTCGCTAAATCTAAATGAGGGCCTATTAAATAATATTTATTTATTTATTTATTTATTTATTCACAATAAATTGACAACAACACAATAAATACATAGCCACATAAAATATGTCATTATATGTATATACAGCGCTGCTGCCCACCATCCCTCATCCTCGCCTCGGGAGCTTCTATCTCGGGCTATCGGTATTGAGGGCCTCCTAGCAGTTTCTTCCTTGGAGTACGGTCGTGGTTTAGGTTTTAACTATCTATTAGTTTTTCTTCCTTAGAATCTGTTCTATTTCGCTTTTAAATTTGTGGTACGGTAATTCTTTAATTTGTTTCGGTAATTTGTTGTAAATTTTTATTGTTGTTGTAGTCAATGTTTGATTGCAGTTTTGATGTTTATATTTGTCGGTTCTCAAGTGCGATACTCTGCGAGTTTTGTAGTCATGTATATCTCTATTCGTTTGTAATCTTATGTTTGTTTTGATTTCCTTATTTCTAATTTTGTGTAGAAATAATATGTTATTTAGATTTATTATTCCTTGTATGTTTAGTTCTTTGGTTTTTTCATAAACGTGTATTGTTGGAGTTCTGTAGTGCAACTTGTATATTATTTTTAGAGCTTTATTTTGTTGTCGTTGTATTTTGGATAGATTTTTTGTTGTTGTGTTTCCCCAAATGTTTATTAGATAGCTGTTTTTTGAAGCAAATAGGGCGTGGTATAGCGGTTTTTTTTAGAGAAGTAGGTATTATATGTTTAATTTTATTTAAAGCCGCAATTGTTCTTGCATTTTGTTCAATTAGTTTCTGTGTATGTCTATCCCATTTCATGGTATTTTGTAATTTTAATCCTAAGTATGTTGTTTCACTTACTTCCTTTAATTTCTGATTGTTTATTTGTATATTTATTTCTTGCTTTTCTTTTTTTTTGCTATATATCATATATTCAGTTTTTGTTTCATTTATGGTTAGTAAGTTATTGAAACACCATTCCTCCAAGATTTTGATATCTTGCTTTATTTTCATTGCTATGGTTTTTGTACAGTGTCCGGAATAAAGTATACAGGTGTCGTCTGCGTAAGCGTATAGGTTTCCATGAAATGGTTGCTCAAATAGATCATTCACGTACAATGTGTAGAGAACTGGTGGAAGATTTCCCCCTTGTGGTATTCCGTATTCTGCAGTCATAGGTTCACTCATAATGTTATTTACTTTTGTCCTTGGTTTTCTGTTGGTGATATATGTTTGTATTAAGTGTAATTGTTTTCCCTCAAAACCGTAATATTGTAGTTTTTCAATTAATTTCTCTTTTGATACGGTATCGAATGCCTTCTTCATATCAATATATATCACTATTACTGTTTTTCTGTGATCCAGTTCATTTTGGATAGTATTTGTTAGGTCGTACGCCGCTGACATTGTACTTGATTTTGGTTGAAACGTATCATTGAAACGTAACATATCTGAATACAATTAATCACCTTTTGATTTCCACTTATAAATTTCGTTCCAACAATAATGTGTTTTTCAATTTCTTTTGATATAGAATTCTTAGTAACAAATTCACTTCGTTTGTCAAACCCAAAAAATATACTATGTTTAACCGTCAAAGCAAAACAATTTTTAATAATTAATTTTATACACATAATGTGAGCAAATTTGATAATATATATGTACTTAATCATTAATCACATAATTTCAAAATTTAATCCCAATGTTTAAACGGTTTAAATGATAGGTTATATTCTAGAATTATGTGAAATTGTAATTGTTGTTTGATAAAAATACATGAAGTATTGCAACATGCGAGAAAAAATTTAAAAATAAACAGAGCGCAATAGCTCAAGTTTGGCGGTTTATATTTATCTCTCCTTTTAAATTGATTAATTCACTCGACATGTTCAGGCCCTTAAGGTAGCTTAGAATGTTGTTAAATCAGATCTATTTCTCCCAGAGAAAGGTGAACCTTCCCAAGGAGTACACACCTGATTCTCGGGGCGACAGGAGAGTGGCAGTGCTCAACTGTCACTTTGTCATCTAAATATAGCCGGCATTCCCTTTCATCAGAATCCGAATATTGGCTCAAGTACTTTCTAAATTATGTTAGTGACCTGCAGAAACAAAAACAATAACTTTGGCAAGGTCAACGTTAAGTAACTACTTGGTTCTGATATGATTGGGTATAGTCCTGCGCATATACCAAATCTGAACAATTGTTCTAATATGGACGCACTTTCTGGTTTACTCAGAAATTAAATCGTTGCTTAGGTACCATAGATGTTACGCCAAGAACAAGCTTTAACACCTGAAATTGCTCCGCAGCATCCTTTTTCGCAAGAGTCTGATTCGTTATTTCCATGGATGAATGTGTTAGAGTTTAGTGTATTGCATGTATCAACTTCTAGTGCTCTCTGCATCGCCTTACTGTCACTGATTTTTTTATTTATTTGTGTCTGATGTTTTGATTCAAAATTCTCTAGTATACATCTTATAGATGCATAAACTTGAGCCTGCTCAGGGCATAAACATATATTTTCAGTTGGTAAGAAACGAAATCAAGTTCTCTTTTAGAAAACATCATTACTATTCTTTCATTTCTGCTAACTTTATTACAAGCAACTGAAGAGAATATTTTTTGTTAACAGACACTAAGAGTTTGTGTTTTTCAAACGCAAAATCCTTGCTTTTCACAAGAAAAATATACAATGCGTGAAAATTGTTATGCAGCGCGCTTTTATTGCAGTTCTATAACGGAAGCTTCTGATATTAGACGCAACTTGTTGTTCGTAGATGATGATCAAGTGGCAGAGAGAATAGAAAAACAAACAACATCTATTGTCTACACCCATTTAGGAATATATCAGAAACGGCCCCTAACAGAAAATAGAGAAATATTTGTAGCATTCATAAATTCACTAAAAGCAGCTTTTGACACAATGAACAGAGTTGACATATAAAACAAACTCAGAAAATTACATATGTTTAAAAAATTGAGCACAACGATAATAACAGATATCCAAAATACTTAAGAAGGACAGAAGATATAACAGAATCAACAAGAAACAGAAAAAGAAGAGGCAATACCCAGAAAAAGATGGTTATAAAGGACTGAAGGGTAAATACTCTTATAATAATTAATATATTCATTGTTATTTTCTTTTCAGTTATAACCAGATCGTCAGTTATAACAATTAAAAATGCATCAGTATCTAGCGCAATGCTTTGGATGAAAAGAAAAAGTTCTTTAATTGATATGGTAGTTGTATGTGTTTGATGTTTAGTAAATTTGCTATGAGGAGCTCTCTTCCATGGCAACTAAAGTAGCCAGCAGGTATCCTCCCAGGAAACACGCAACAGTTTCATAAGCCTTTGTCTTTAGTTTAGGCCGGATCATATACGTTGATATATCGTCTATAATGTACAAAACATATAATAAATAAGAGTTTAATAGAGATTCATACCTACTACAATAAACACTAAAATACCCCATTACCATATGCTGATATACACTGGTTCACAAATTGAAAAAAAAACTGCAAATGAGGTGCCACTATATTTTTCATATGTTCTTTGGTCCGCTAAACTCGAAAATCGCATTAATTTTTTTTTTATGGATACGTTTTTTCGCTATTTATCCATGCATTTTCTTCGAAAAAGAAAAGAACAAGGTATTTGTTCTTTTCGTAAAAGTAGAAACTTGACGGAAAACATAATACCCTGCGCATATTTCCACGATCTACTCTTTCCAGGCGATATTAATATTCATTTTTACCAAAACCGGTATCTTTTTTTTTTTCATGATGTGATCCACTGCAACGAAACTATTAAGACGATCGAAAACAATGTGAGTAACATTTATGGGCTATTCAATCTTCTTTAATTTGGTACCTTTTGCGAATAGACCGGTCACGCCTAACTCGAGATATAGTCCAAATTATCATATCTCGAAAATGTATCCATACGAAAGAAATTAATGCGATTTTCGAGTTTAGGGGACCAAAGTACATAATAAAACAGTAGTCGCACTTGTGTTACTTAGCCTCTTTCCACACTATACGGTTTCAACCGCACGATAAAAATCGAACAACGACGCCCTTTTAGTAGAGTGTGCAAGAATTTCGTTAACGAAATGCTAGTCATTGCAGATGCAACCTACGATGTACGGTATATGGTTGACCTATAACTCACTGGTGTGCGTGACCAAATGAACATTTTCACATTGTGCGATTTTAAATTGTACAGTTAGTTATCAACTTAGGAACAAATTCTTTATATAATTAAAGCTACCAGTTTCGTCCAAACAAGCACATCCTCAGGCAAGAATTATTAAGCACTTGTTTTGACGAAACCGGTAGCTTTAATTATATAAAGAATTTGTTAGAAAATGGTTCATTGTTTCAATTTCTTCCTTCGTAATTATATTACTCACACAGAATCAAAGATAGATTATAACTTCTCACTTGATTGTGTATAATTCGTAACCCGTGTGGTTTACTGCTGAAGAGAATCCTTGTGTCTTTTATGCAATTAATCAAAGCAGACCGTGAATATTGGGAAATAATTGAAAGTTTATTTTTACTATTCCCTGGATTTTCGAATAAGGAATAAACAGCGCATCTCTCTCCTTTATATGCACTCACACATGAGTTTTTCGTTGTTGTCCCTTTCAGTGATGAAAACCATAACGTAGTAATTTGCTCATAACTTATTATAACCAAATGACACGCCAACCATCCGCAAAACGACCTTGTGATGAAACAAAGCGTTTATAAACTGTTTAGTATGAACCTGTTTTTTTTTTAGCATTGGATTTCTTGCCATACGGTTAAACCGTGTAGTGTGGGAAGAACCTTGTTGCCTTTATCTATTTAACCATTCAATTGTTTATTTAATTGAATCCAAGTTACTTAGGTACACCATTGTCTACAAAAAATTACTAACATTTTACATAATTATTCAATATAATAAATAGGGGTACGTGTATCTCATTGTAATAAAATACCTATCATGAAATACCTATATATTTTAATTGGATTATAATGTAAAATATAGTATTTTTGCAAAATTAAAAATGAATAAATAAAAAACTCTTCGAGCACGTTAAATACCCTTTGTAATTTGCAATCACAGTTAATATTCATACTCTTCTCTAGAATCATGATGCTGTATAAAAGGGTGATATAACCTATGGAGGTGGTTAGGTTTTGTCTAAATTATTAGAAAATTAGAAAAATGATAGAAGAGTTTTTGACGGATACTTAAAATAACCTACGTAACTGACGAAATACCCTTATGCTTATTTAGATAATAATAATAATAATAATAATAATAATAATATACCTTTATTACCCAACAGTACAAAGACCACTAACAGGATAATGATTACAAAAGAAATTAAAAAATAACATAAATGTACGGTGCCAAATCAAATTAGATAATCTGTTATAATAAAATAAAGAAAGAAAGAAAAAAAAAAAAAACCTACATACAAATTTACACTACAAGAAGAGAGAGAAAAAAAGAAAAAATGAAATTACTGAAATGGATCCGGATAAAAAACATTGAGGTTATCAACCATATGCGTTAAAGGCGCTTTCAATAAAACATTAGTCCGAAATCTCGGCGCGCGAAACGTCTCTACACACCGAATGTTGTGTGTTGGTACTAGAATCTGTAGCTGTGAAAGTAAGTACGGAGAGTCTATTTTGTTACTTAATATATTCAATAAGTATTTTTTATTGATTTTTTTGATTAGATCTCAATATATGACATAAAAAAATATATAACTAGGAAGTACAATATATATTAAATATATGGTATATTAGAGAAAAATATACCATTTAATCTAATTTATAATAAAGCTAAAGTTTTCCCTTTTGAGGCGTTTTCTGGAAGTGAAATTTAGGTCAAAAGGTTTAGCTTGCATTAACATAGCCATTTTTGCCAGCGAAATACACCCTCCACGAACAAATTTGAAATTCTGGTGCGGTACCAGAGGTTGCGATGTGATATTCCAGAGAGAGTAAAGTCGTAACTTTAGCGATGTACTGGCAACAATTTGGGTTTACGTGAATAAAGTTGGATTTTAAGTCAACAGCGAGGAATGGGTATTTATGACCCTATCTAAATATTACTCGTATGTGCATGTAAAAATTAACGCAGATGCTATAAATACTCGGGCTACTCCACCGGGTGTTCGAATACGAATTTGATTTTGAAACGTGCAGAATACTTTGGGAAATATGGACCTTTAGAACAAAGTAATATTTCTTTGTTTTAAAAGATATGTTTTTGTTTTTCACCGTAATCTCTGTTTATTCACATTTATAAAACATCAGAATCTTTAATCTGCAAGAAAATATTTAATTTGATTTCAAAGTGTGCAAAGAAATAAACAAAATTGCAAACATCAAAAGAACAGTTGAGTTTAGGCGTAGAAAACACAGATGATCACAAATCATGAGATATTCACTAAATAAGTAAAAAGTTATAGCATTCCACTTGAAACATAAAAGTTGATATAGACACCTATGAAACTAGATATATTTTCATTCAATAGATATGGTTGCCAATTACTACCTCGCAAATTTCGAAATCAACTTCCTACTAAAAGTTCAAAAAACTTTAATAACTCAGTTCGATGGGGCACCTGTACTTCTACGATGATTAAAGATAGAAATAACCGAAAAATATAGTTCAGACACAAGAGAAAGAACAGCAAGGCAGGTCCTAGTTTTTATCGAATGATGAAGAACATTACACGAACCTCAGTATAGTGAAATGTTATTACACTGTGTAAATAGAACAAATTTTGAAATGCTTGAACAAAATTCAATGCAATACATACATTGCAAAAGACATGTTAAGCAAACATTTGTATGTTAGCACGAAGATCAATACACAACAATAAAAATAAAAAAAAAAGTATGCAGGTACATGTAATAGCCTCCAGATGTCATGACCGATATTCGCGCATAAATGTCGGCCACTTCATTAAAGAATTCCTAAGGAATTGAACATGTATTATGAGTAATGCCCGCTGATATACTTTTTAAATCCGAAATTGACCATTGTGAAATATTTAATTCCTTAAATAAATGTATAAAGAAATAAATGCGAATCCAAATGGTATTGGAGGTAGGCAGGTAACATTATTTTTATATTTTTATTTCATTATGTAATGTTATGTATTTCTTTTACTTACAGTAAAATATACCTACAGTTATCGTGTTGCTTACTTGTGTATATAAAAATTAAATACTGACAACTACGCTAATAATAATCTTTTTAACTGATTTTTTAAATAAAATATCTTACAAAAGTGTCTAAAAATCTCCGCTTAAAGTAAAAAGAACAAAAGGAGCTAAGCTTTCTACGCCAAATTACATTATTCTAAGCTAAAAGCGGTTTTTTGCATAGTCTTAGAACGGCTAGAAACGTGTTGTTTTACTAAATTCGTTTGTTTAGAATTGTGAATATTGGACCTTTTATATAGGGTGTGTAACAAATAATTTTGATAGACAAGTAAATATTGTTCGAAACGACAAATTTAGTACCTCTTAATTTTATTAAATGTTGTTACCATGAACGTTGATACACTGCGAATAGTTTTTCCCCTTAGTTAGTCTTTTTTTTGTTGCCGCGCGAAGCTTCAGGTTTTCGAATAACAGTTTCAAGGGTTATTATTTCTAAAAACTACGCCAAAGAGATACACCTTCTCATCTTCTTAGTGTGTACAATAACAGGCACTAATAAACAAATTGTACGGTGTTTATTGGCAAAAATTAGTAAATTATCTAAGACACCTCCTCATTAGGATATTATAGTTGATACGTGATTGTAGATGTATTCTGACAAGTCCCTTAACAAGAATTTTCAATCTTGCATTGTCAACAGCGACCTCCCCAGACCTGTGGACGTGCACGAAGGTATGTCCGGTGGTAAAGAGTGGTTTTTCCAGTAATGTGAAAAATTATAGACCAATATCAATACTAAATAACTTTGGAAAGGTGTTTGAAGCAGTTCTTTACTTACATATATATCCGTCAGTTAAAAATTATATATCTGAACATCAACATGGATTCATGGAGCGGATATCCACTATCACAAACTTAGTGGAATTCAGTCAGTTCGTGCGTAACATATTGGATGTAACAGGCCAGGTAGACACTATCTACACAAACATATCCAAAGCATTTGACCATATAGACCACTGCTTACTACTGGAAAAGCGCAAGACATTTGGCTTCAGTAACTCATTACTATCATTCACCAATTCGTATCTATCAAATAGATCGCAATATGTTACATATAATGGACACCAATCATACATTTACCGAGCCACTTCTGGAGTACCGCAGAGGTCCAATTTAGGTCCTTTGATATTCCTGTTATTTTTAAATGATTTACTCGAGAACATTAACAGTAAAATATGTATACATATTTGCTGATGACCTTAAGATCTTTACTTCTGTGACGTGCATATCTGACTGTCTTTCACTACAAAAACAACTAAACAAGATTGATTACTGGTGTACTATAAACAAGCTTCATTTGAATATTGAAAAGTGTAAAGTCGTAAGCTTTACAAAAAAGTTAAAACCAATACACTTTGACTACAGCATTAATGGAATATCTCTTACACGGAACACACTAGTGAAGGATTTAGGCATTTACTTTGATGCATCGTTCACATTTGTTACACAGAGAGAAACTATTATATCTTCTGCGATGAAAATGTTAGGGTTTTTTATCAGAAACAGCTTCCTCTTCAATTTAAACACCATCAAGCTTCTATATTTTACCTATGTTAGATCGAGACTAGAGTACGGTTGCATGATATGGAATTCCTAGTGTGCTTCTCATAAGTTAGCTGTTGAGGGGGTACAAAAAAAGTTTTTAAAATATTTATGGTATAAGGAAGAAAATGCTTAACCCAGTCGCGGTTTCGACTATCAGCTTCTACTTTGACGATTTAACATCGAGTCATTGGGAGTGAGACGCCAGCTGCTTTTAATAAAATTTGGTCCATACTAAGATTGATTCACCAAATCTATTATCACAACTTCAATTTCTTATACCCCGTCCTTCCTCCCGTCAAACCTTGACATTCTGCATTCCCTACGTTCGCCTTAACTCCGCTTTGAATTCTCCGATGGTGTCTACGTCACGCGCGTTTAATTCAATATCCCCCTTTTGCGACATGAATTTTACCCCTCTTTCTAAAATACTTACAATAGCTACCGAAAAACTAACTTAAACGTATATCATATTATCATTATTACTGTTGTTACTATCATTTTGTTGCTGTTTGTTGTTTATTATATATATTCTGCTTATACTGTATGAGTTAACCAATTAATGTTGAGATTGTTACTTTGTGTTTATCTTGTATGTAATTGTACTAATTTGTCTAATACTTTTAGTTATTAGTATTATTATTAATTTCTTTTTTGTATTTTTGTGTCCTTTTCATGGAGAAATCTATTGGACGACAATAAATTATTATTATTATTATTATTAAATGATGGGATAATTCTGACTAATCAGCTAGAGTAGGTAACATCCAAAATTCTTAGAGCCCATTCCTACTGTGACGTTACTAAATCATAAGCAAAAATAAAAGACACAAGTTGTTGGGTGCATATCTTAAACAAGAAAAAAAACTTGTTTGCTATTAACGTAGTTATGTGTTATCTTACTGAGTTTTGCAGTCCTTATTTTCTAGAGATAACATGAAAAGAATGTTTATTAACCTTGGTTTATAGTAGATCTACAACAACCTCAAGAGATCATTTAAAAGCCTATTTTGAATTTACGTATTTTAGCAGTTCGAAGTTTTTCTTTCTTTTTTTTTTAATAGAACTCTTATTAAGTCATTTTTAATAGTTGCGCTAAAACATCGCGCATTCAGAAAACATATCCAATAACTGTTTCATATAGCCACAAAGAATTGAAAGATATTTTACTTATGCCAAAAGGGTTCCTAACAAAAGTTTCTTGTGAATGCCGATAACCTTGGGAAACACTTTGCTACCTATATAGAAGTAAAATTATTTTGAATAACCTACAAAACACTATTTTGAATAAAACATTTCAAATCTGATAAGTTCTTTTCGATAATACAATTTGTTCTCCATAGTTTATAGACAGCGCAAACTTCAAATAAATTGCAAGAAACACTTAGGCGTGGTGAGAATTTAAGAAAAATTAGAAGTTTTTGTTCAATTGCATGAGAAGCTGATGCTAAAATGTATCTATTTGCTTACGTGCGAATATAAATTTTATGTTATTATTTTTCTTATATAATATATAATATATAATAATCTTTATTACCCAACAGGCCTAGGTCCAATTATAGGACATAACATAACAAATACTCAAGAATATGTACATACTATAAAGAAAAGGAATTAGTTGTAATCTAACCTTAAGATAGCATTACTGCATAACTACCTGAATATAAACAGTGGAGAGTTTATGAGCCCGACCTTGATATTATAGGAAACGATCAGCATTACCCAACCGACAAGAAGAATCCTTAAGTAGAATCTGCGGTAAAGAAGTAAGAATATATCCATGTATTCTGAAATCAAAGATTTGCCATCGACACTTGCATGATTTCGAATATAAACTATTTTAGATTAAGTTTGCAATATGTTCATTTTTTGCTTGAAAATTGTGAGCACAACACTGTAACATCAACTGTAAAAAAAAAGCAGCAGTTATTTGTGCAAATAATGAAAAATATATTCACACTTGAATGTAGGTAATAAAGCATTATACTCAATAATATAACCGAAAATTACCTATGTATTTTATTTCGAAAATACTTGAATTACGAAAACACATATGTATAATAACTATGGAGCCTTTTGTTTTCAACAACTTAAAAATCCTTTAACTAAAGCTCACAAAAACTCGTGTGTTTTGCACCCGTTTCACATTTTGAAATTGCTTTACTTGCTTTGCCTTAATAAAATTATATTACAACATCCAATAAAATAAGTCGTTATTAATTTATTTAGTTTAATTAGTTATGCAAAGTTTCTCGTGCATGAAAAAAAAAATTAATAATAGTAAGTGCGCATTATTTTACATATAGAGCAATTCAGAAACAAATAATAAAATCATAAAAAGAAAAGCTCCTTTCAGTAAACCGGCATAGTTTGGTACAGAAGGCTATTAAAGCTTTAACTGCAGCGCATGCAAATACAAACGAAGTTTAATAGTTAGTCATTATGTTTAGCGGTTTAAAATTACACATATTCTACTCACAACAATTTCAAGGGTTATTATTATAGGACCGTAGATTCCTTTCATTAAAATAAGTGCGGGTTATGATCGTCTGTTTTTAGCTTCAGTTGCACTACAACTGATTGTGAAGGTATTCCCAATATAACTTAATACTGAGCGTATTACTCAAAATTCCCACCCATTAAAGCGACAATACTACTTTTACACCGGATAATGAAGCAACAAATAAGCGTGCTAACATATCAGCAATGAAATTTAGTTCACCTAACAATAAAATAAATTTTATTATTTATATCTAATAATTTTTTTCTCTGTAGAGTCGCATTGTATATGCATTCAAATCTAATCTAGGATGCACTGGCAATAAAATTTCTGTAAGTTAATATCAAAGCACTAGTCAGAGTTTATCAAATACAGTCAAAAAATTTCAAAAAATGTTGCCAACGCAGACACGAAGTTACAATTTATACCCTTTAAAAATTATAAATCCCAAATTTTTATTCCACAAAAGGGTATTGTAGTTTGATCCCAAATGATATATAGGTAAAGATTACCCATAAAAACCACACTTTGTTGAACACAATAAAAGCAATAGATTCTGATAGACGTTTTCATTTTTGTTCTCTCATCCAAGGAGAATTAGAAAATGACTCTTTGTGATCAAGAATATAATGCTTACAGATGAAGCAACGTTTTCTTCGAATTGAACAGTTACTTCCCAAAATTATCGTTGATGAAATGGCAGTAACCTTCACTTTATAATAAAAACTCGGGATCAATATTCTTTCAAGACGAATGTATGGTGCAAAATAATGCAATGCTGAAGTGTTATAAAAGCTATTAGACTAGTATTTTGACGTTTACTGTCAGAAATCTGGACATGCAAAGGTACATACATTGTTGTGGCCTACACAACTGATAACAATTTTATATTGATTGCTTTCAAAATAAAAAAGTTATTTAGGTGTTCCCATGAAAAATGTAACACACTGTATATTTCTTACGTTTATAACATAATACTTTTACTTATACATATACATCACGTTTGCGACATTCTTACCGTAGTAAACTTTTCTGCAATTCTTTCACGAACCGCTGAAATCAATATGACACAAGCTACTTAAGGGTGAGCAAGGTCTCCCCATTCCTCCTATGCCCTCGAATAGGATTTTAATCCAGTAAACTTTAATAGCGTTTCAGCATATTAAGCAATAAATAGATTAATTGAAAATAGCGGTCAAATACAGGTTTTCAGATCGTAATAAAAGTACAATCATCATTATATTTTGTTCCGCAGACGCAACCAAGGAAGGGCGCTAATCCTGTAGGTCTTAGAGTAATAGCTACTTTATTAATATCATTTTCACCCTAGCTAGAAGTGAATTGGGATCTAAAGATTAAAAATTATCTAATTGAACAGTCAGACATACTTCTTACGTTTGATATACGACAAACTATAGAAGAAGGATGGAATTAAAAGTGGATTAGCAATGAAAACAATCCTAAGAATATTCGCGAAATAGTCTATTGTATTAGTTTGTGGTCTAGGTAGTTAGTTTAATTCTTTTCTAGAAATTAAAATTCGCATATTCTACAGTTCTGAATTACTATAAAATACCGGATAAAGCGATATTGTTTATACACAACTATACTCAGAAATGTTCTTTATAGAGGCTAGAAGAAAGGAAATATTTTAAAGTGATACAAGAATAGCTTTAGTGTGTCTTTAATACCTATTTTAACAATTATTTTCAGTTTACTCAGATTATTGAAATTAAAAAGAATTCTGTTTAAATGAGAAAATGCGGATCCAGCGCTTTTCTGAAAATTCTAAGGAACTTGTTTAGAACATATTTCTTTATTTGCAGGAGTACCTTTGCATGCTTGCATATAATTTCAGTGGAGCTTTTCCAATGAGCAAACTCTGTTAAGAAGCTTAGGGGTGTATGGTTGCTTAGATAAATTTTAATAGACTTAAAATTCCGTTTCAAGTAATTAATATCAAATACTAATTAGTGCACAAAGCGTCACTCAAGGAAATATAATTTCATGATATGAACGCGAAGTTTAGATTCATTTTTAAAACAAAATTATAAAATATCAGTAACTGCTGTAATGTAATCGGACTTCATTACAAGCTTTAGGAATAAGTTTTATACTGTTTTGTGATTACTTTATTCTTTTTATGTCATACTATTGCATTTTTGTTGTGTTTTTATTTCTTATTGTTAGTTACCAACTATGTAGATAATAATGTACTTTATGCTGCCAATCTGACTGTTAGTGTTAGTTTATCTTAAATGTAAAGTGTATTATTGTCATTTGTACAAATTAATTAGTACAGTCACTAGAGAGAGAAAAAAAAATGGTTAATCGCGTACAAATAGTACAGAAAAAAATACAAAGAAAAATTGGGAAAAAAGGTAAGGTGCCTAATAGAACAAAGGAAATCCCGAAACACTATAAAGAAATAAGGAATGGGAGAAAACCTATAATTAATGTTTTTCCTTCTAATAAAATCAACAGACCGAGAAAATCTAACAAGAAAAATAAAGTAATCATAAATCGTAACGGTCAGATAAGAAGAGAATAATTCGGATACAGTTTTGTAAGAAAAAAATCATATAAGAAGGAGATTATCTAGAAAAACGTTAAAACAATGCTCTGGGGCATCTTCTGTAAGATATTGGAGAGAGAAATCGTAAAAGGGAATTTAAGATTATTTTGCACGTTTGGCAATTATTTTAGGCATACTTAATGGTTGTTTTTCATAAGCAAATTGACAGCAATTTGCTTATGAAAACACGCACAGATCGGCCAACGTTCGAGTGATGCAGATTTAATTTATGTAAAATTAGCGTTTTGTTAAGTTAATGGCGTTAGTTTTATTTCAGTTTATTTAGTTGTCAGGTTTGCTTTTTGTTCAATTTGTGCAAACCTTTCCTACATTATCTTATCGATATCTGCATATTTAAAAAAAAACGTTTTAACTTTATGAAATTTTCTCCTACTTAAAAGTTATAGCAGCATGTGTCAATGCCAGAGCATCACGTAGTAAAATTACGGACACGATTGGTATCAATGAGTCAATATAATAAGTATCAGTATAGATCATTTACATTGAAACACAAACTGAAAATTATACTATACAAAATTATATTACAGCACTAAAAGTTTAGAAGTATAAGCTATTTTTTAGGACATGGTATACATTTTCAGTTACGTAAAGCTATCTTACAATTCGTTACTTTTTTGCACATAGGCACCTGAGAATCATCACCAATAGCAAACAAAGCTAATAAAATGAGATCATTCGTATTATGCTGTTATGCCAGAGCATACTTTTACTGTAGTTTAGGCGTACAATAGTTTCAAATGAACAAGTATTTCGTTAAAAGAATGCCATCTGCCACACAGGTCACCTGTGTGAAAAGGTCTAATAAGTTCGAGCTTTTTCTTAAACCAAACTTTTTTAATTTAATTGTATTTTATTCTATTGTGAATCTTTAACTACGTATAATAAAATAAAAAATATATAGGTTACTTTGTTGTGTATCGATAACTACTATGACGATGTCATACATCTTTCATTAGGTCATCAATTATACGTTGCCTACATGCCCTCATCAATAGTTGCGATTTTTATAGGTACAATATACTAAAATGGAAACGTAAAGGGTGCATGTGCCGGCTATCATCATCTGTTAATTTGATTGACCAAATATTTGTGGCAATCATTTTAAATTACTAACTAAAAGCCGGGTCCGTTCACCCAGCCAACTAATTAGTTGTTTGATCGACGCTTACGGCCCAACTCGACAGAAAGCAGAAAGTCTGCGCTCCACCTAGAGCGCACCGCTTACGCCCCACCTCGATAATGTCATTGTTTTTGTTAAGCGTCCAACATAAATGTTACCCTTTAACCCGGGGGACTATAAAAGCACCTATAAATATGGAGAATGTTGAAAAGTAATTCAAATTTGATTTAAACAGCTATTCAGATGGAGGTACCCTGCAATGTACTAAAGGAGTAAAATATATATTGAACGAGATCAACTTCTTAGAAGTAAAATTATTTCCACATATAATGCCCTTACAAATCGTTGGTTTTTAAATGCAATAAATCATCAATTGTCAACATGGATTTATGAAAGGCAGATCCAATACAACTAATTTAAGCAACTTCACCCAGCTAGTATCTGAAGCCCTTGATGAGCGAAAACAGATACACGTGATTTATGCGGACTTTAGTAAAGCTTTTGATCGTGTACAGCATCAGTTACTACTACAGAAGCTAGAACAGCTTGGACTAGAACCAATGTTCTCTTTCTACTAAGAACTTACTTAACTGAAAGGCAACAATATGTCCAATATGAGAGGATCAGGTCAGGAACTTTTCTTGCTCGAAGTGGAATTACACAATGTTCAAATCTGAGTCATTTGTTGTTTATACTATTTATAAACGATATATGTGATGTATTTGGTTCTAACTATTTATTTTATGCTGATGACTTAAAGATTTTTCGCATAATTAATAGCCCTGATAACTGTAATATCCTTGAATGTAAATTATATCGACTGTATAATTGGTGTCAAAATAATTGCATCGAACTTAATGTTGAAAAATGTAACGTTATGACATTCTCCCGAAAAGCTCTAACCATTGAGTACAATTATAGAATTAATAGTATAACTCCCCAAAGATATACTGGTAAGGGCCTAGAACTAAATATTTCGAAAGCTTGGGGATGTACCCAAGTATATTCCAGGCGGAAATACATGCTATTGAAAGATGTGTCCAGGTCAACATTGACAGAAGCTATGATAAGCAGGAGATTATCATAATATCTGATAGTCAAGCAGCCATTAGGGCGCTGAGGTCAAACATAATCAGCTCCAAAATGGTTTGGGAGTGTCTACAAAAACTAAACGAGCTAGGCAAAAAGAACAAGGTAACCCTATTGTGGGTTCCGGGACACACGGGAGTGGAAGGAAATGAAATAACAGATAATCTCGCTAAGAGAGGGGCTAGAACACCTTTTGTAGGGCCAGAACCTTTTTGTGAGATAAGTAGCAGTATAACACTGGAGAAACTGAAAAATGAAGTAGAGCAGAGAAAATCCACATACTGGGAAAATCTCCAGGGAATGAGGCAAGCTAAAACTCTTCTGGGTACCTATAACCAGAAGAGATCTGCAGCATGCATCAATCTGAGTAGAAATAATATTCGGATATTGACAGGGATCCTTACAGGCCATTGTAAACTCAACGGACATCTAAGCGGGCTTGGAATAGCGAAGGAAGCCGAATGCAGATTTTGTGGGGAACAGGACAAAACGTCCATCCATCTACTCACAATCTGTGTTGCACTGTGCAACTCAAGGGCGCTGCACCTGGAAGCATGTGAAATCGAAGAGGGAGAGTTACCTAATCTGGGGCCTTCGGACATTCCGCACTTCTTAGAAGGAATCGGACTGGACGGCCAGCTGTAAATACAGCGAGAAGAGGGGACACAATAGATCTTTTAGGTCGCAGTGTACTATCACCCTAATATCACACATACATACAAGATATACTGAAATCAAGGATTTAGGAATACTATTTGATTATAAGTTAACCTTTAATACCCATATCATTCGTATTTATTCAAATTGTTGCAAATTGCTACATAAGTGTAATTATACCGGGTGTTTCTGGGAGGTAACTCGCCCCTATAACTTTCAAAGTATTTGCAACAGAGAAACGAAATTTTGGAATTAAGTATGAGACATACATTCACACTTTTTCACATAGTCAATAATTATTTCTCACTTCCTATTTAACCGGAAATAACTTTGATTTTCGATTTGTAGATGGGACCACCTATATATTTGAATTTTTATTTAATATGTTCTATTAATATTAGCCAGATTTAATAAAAATACAATATCTGACGTATCGCTATAGAGGTTGTTCTAAGTTAAAAATGCCCACCATCGCTAAATTCGTTATTATTGGAGCTATGAATTCTGTTAAATGGGCATATTTCTGGGATTTTTAAGTAGCGATTGTAGTGGTGAAAACAGAAAAACAATCGAACGTCGCGTTTTCAAGATATTCATTAAAACTATCTTTTTTTTTAATGAAATACTCTGTGTGTTTCATTGCATTTTGATTGGAAATTTAATTATGAACAAGAAAGTTACAACACTACGAAAAAATAAAAAATTAAGAAGTTATAAGTTTACATTATAATAACTGTTTAAAAACATTGCCTTCTTGATCAACACACTTATTGTTAGACAACTACTCTTCTATAAACGCTGCCAGTTGCCTTTAAAATAATTTGTGGATCAATATTTCTGATGATGTTAATAATGGAATTTTATAGTTGAGTTACCGTTTCATATCGTGTCTTGTAGTTTTAATCAACCAGGAAGTTTTCTAATATTTCCGATAAAAACAACGTTGTCCTGTTATCGATCCACGATAAAAAAAAACGGGCCTAAAATTTTGGATTCGATAATACCACATCAAACGTTTACACTGAAACGAGTTTGTGCATTATGAGGATGGACAAGCAATGTATTTGTATTAGGTACTCCAATAATATTGTGATTTTCTGTTGAATTTACCACTATTTGAGAAATATCATCACTCCACAAAATACATCTAAAAAGGTCAGGATATTCGTGGCACGCATTCATAAACCAATCAGAGAATTCCAATCTTCTTTCGAAATCACCGGATAAATAAATTATGCACTAGTTGAGATTAAGGAACAAATTTAAGTTTTTTTAAAAAACTGTGTGGATAGTGCTTAGGGAAAAACCCGCATGTGTCGTTAGATCTCGAATAGAATTATTTGGATGTGCTTGAAAATAAGTTAAAATAGTAATTTCGGTTTCCTCATCTAATATAAATTACTTCCTTTGTCTTTTTTCTTTAAAATTTCTTCATTTATTCTAAACTTTCTATGAAACTTCAGAAAATATCGACGGTTCGCAATGTTGCGTTCAGGATACATTTCCCTATAATATTCATGGGCTCCCTTTCCATTTTTTCTACACATTATGGAGTCTTCTAACATATCACATTTTTCTAAATGAGTAAACACCATTTTTATATTTGAACTCAGGTAACTGAATAGTTTCGTTGTTCGTAAAGAGTAGTTCTTAGCTTAATTCAACTTGTGATAAAAAATACACCTAATGTCAGAACCTTTTTTTGCTAACACTGACAGCTGTTAAATAAACAAACCGAATTGTTATTTCATACCTAGATTGCTTTGTTTTTACTTAAACTAAGGTACGGGGTTAATACAAAATGTGATAATAACTTCTTTATTTTTAATTTTTTCGTAGTGTTATATTAAAACTTGTTTGCTCACGATTAAATTTTCAATCAAACTGGAGTGAAATACACAGGGTGTTTCATTTAAGAAAAGATAGTTTTAGTGAATATATTGAAAACGAGACGCTCAATTATTTTTCTGTTTTCACCACTACAATCGCTACATAAAATCCCAGAAATATGCCCATTTAACCGACTTTGTAGCTCCAATATTAACGAAGTTAGCAATGGTGCGCACTTAACTTACAACAACCTATATACCTACCTTTGATGATCTTTTTTAGGAAATTTGTAAAGAAACAATTTTTTATGATTCTCTTTTTCTAGATAGACGAAACTGAAGTATATGTGTTTTATACAGGTTGAAAAAATATATAGGCACCTAACAAAATTTTTTCTTTGCAAATTTTCAGAAGATATTTATTCATTATTTATTCACAATATGTAAAAATGCCAAAAATGTATTTTTAATGAATTGTTAAAGAAGATATAGAGAAGAAAAAAAGCAAATTAACCAAAAGTAAATAACGGTTACTAAGAATCATTATCAATTTTTTCGAATAATATGCATTCAAAACCAAACTCTTTGTACCGTATGTTTGCAACTAGCGTCCTCAAAAGAGATATAAAGGCGCCCGATCGAAGTCATTTATATTCATTAAAGTACTAATGCTACAATGGTGCAATTGCCGTATTTTAAGTAAAGTACATGATATATTTTCAAAACGCAATTTGAATGAAATAATTTGATTGCCAAAAATAAAAGAAAGACGTAAACTTCTCATTTGATCAAATAGTTTGGAAATTGAAATTTATGGAAGCTATCATACCATCATCTAGTTCCCTATATTATCAAATTTCTTTCATTTTATTACAAAAGCCATTAAAAGCGCTAATTACAAAAAAAAAACAACTTCATAAAACTTAATGCATTCACTCAGTAAAAAAATCGTTGCTTTAAAACGTGTCTTATAAAACCAGCTTTTAATATATATAATATCATAAAACAAGGTTTTGTATGTATATGTGGTTAGTTTAATAATATTCATGATTAGATTTTTAAGAATGCAATATCTACGTAAACAAAGAATATTTTATTTAGTAGCTGTAAAGAAAATAAATTTGTTACATGATCCGTTTGGTACTGTATGTATATTTTTTTTATGTATATAAGCCTATAACATTTCTAAGCATTTACTTCCAATATTTCTTGCAATGGAACCACAATTTTATGTTCCATAATACTTGTTTCCTAATGCTTCTCACATTTGTGTGATATTTTTATGTCAGTTTTTATTGCAAATTGCACTTGGTTGCTGATTTTCATTCATACATTTCCATATATAGGTACATATATATATTCCACGAAATATTTTTAAATCTATGGTGATAGAACACATTTCTTAAACTCAAAGATATGTTTTTTTTTATTAATAATAATAATAATAAATAAATTTTATTAGAACCATATTGCTGTAGCATAGTAACAAGTCAATAAATAATCTAATGCCTTAAGTATTAAAGAAATAAAAAACGCACATGTATATACTTAAAAGGTAAGTAACATACATTTAGTCATTTGACAAACAAACATAAAGAGAGAAAGATATAATATTACCAAAAGTTTTCCAACAAGAAATCATCAACTGTGTACAAGGTATTGTTCAAAAGTTGTTGTTTAATTTTTTTCTTAAACTGAATTTCAGGTAAGTTTTTTACAGGATTTGATATGGCGTTATAAATCTTTAAGCACTGGTTAAGTTTTCTTTTCGTATTCTTTATGCCTTAAAATCCGGAATCTAGTAATATAAAATTACTAACAAACAATGTTTTCAACTATTAAATCTCTCAGATAGTCGGTTTTTGCAATTATAAATGACTGGTTATAAATATGAAAGGAACACATTTCGAAACATACAATTGTATAATCCGAATTATTTCGCTAGAATAAAATATTCAAACCCTTCAATGTGTGTACCAGATATAATATAGAACATTACTGGTAAGTAATACTGTAAGTTATGCATCTGAAAGTAGAAAAATGACCTTCAACATATATTCGACTAAAACCTCAAAATGCGTCATTTGTATGTTTACTTGACTGTAATCTTATAGTTGGTTTAAGACATGCTGATTTTCCCATAAATTATTAAACCCCGAAACCTTCAAATTCAATTATTTAATTTTTTTACTTACTAATTGGATTTATCCTTTAATCGTTATAGTTTGGGTATAGGTACATACATATGTATTCATCAAATAATACTTATTTACCTAAGTGGGAGTATTAAATTGAATTAACATATATCTGTCAATCAACCTGTTTCAACATTAATTCCATAAGTTAAAATATCATCAAAGACTGCCATACGGAACGCGGCAACAAACAAAAGTTTGTGCAAATTGTGCCGCGTAACGATCTCTTAAATTTCACAGAATTTTGGTGTCAGTGGTCATTTAAATTTCAAATTCTCTTATTCGTGAGAAAGAAGCGGTTAAACCCTCTTTAATTCGTAAAGATTCAGCATCAAAGCTTAGATATTTAAATTACGCTCTCGAGCGGTCGACTGGTAGAAACATCGTAATTGCAAAGCAGACAGACCTGAACTTTTAAATAGATAATAAATACTCGTAAGCTATTTTAATTATCGTTTATTTAATAATAAATTCTATATTGATTTCAGTGGATGAAAAAGACGCTTAGTTTTATTAAATAAATTCTTTCTCTTAAAAGAAAATACAAATACAGGACGATATTATATCATATATATACAATTACCGTAAAATTAGTATGCCTACCTAACTAATGGTGGTATGGTATTGAATTAAGAAGACATAGTGAATTGTTTATTTGTTTATATACTGATCTGCGCTTAATGTGCACCTCTGCCACGCACCGTTTTTAAACAATTTAAAGTTTTCGAAGGCTTAACTTACATTGTATTCCAATTTGCGGTTGACACTCTCACCAATTCTCCTCGGTTAATTAAGGTTGTCACGAAAGTTAAACTATTCGTCCCAAAAATAGAGCTTCACTAAAAACAAATACCGTAAAAATGTTTCAATTTGTCCACTCATTCACGTGATTTTCGCATTAAATCAATGGTATAACGGTTAGCCTTTCCGCTCCTGCTTGTCGTTGAAAAAGTCCAATTTAAAATTTTGAAATACCGCGATGATGAAACGCGATCTTCTGCGTTTTGCCGCTAGGAGGCGCGCACGCAGCTCGCGGCTGTTTGTTCAAACCCCGACTACCGCAGAGCCCGGGCTGGACCAGGATGCTGAGCATGGCGCACATCCTACGGTTATGTGCGCGCGCCCTCATCATAGTAGACACTCTTCTCTCAACCCCTGGATCGATATATTATCAGCTATAGAGAGAAAGTACTATAGTATAGCACTCGAGCAAACTCTCAGACCGATTTTTGCATCATCACAGATGACGTGTCCTTCAAACGCTCGCGGTCTATTTTTTTACGTGGTGCTTAATCCTACCGCAAAGCTTATTATGAGCATGCTGTACGCCCACCCATCGCAGCGTAAAATATATTTCAGAAATTGAACGCTTATATCTTCCTAGAACTCAGGAGTTGTCCACATTTACGTAAAAATATATTAAAACTATTCAAACATTACTTTGGTTTCTTCATTAAATAAAAAGAAATGTATGAAATAAAAATGTATGGAATTAACATGTCCCATTTTGGGCACTTTGGCAATGTGTCTCACAATCAGTTATTAATAAATTTAGAGAGGTGCCGTTTTCGTGACAGTGGCGTATCTTTTTGTGAAGCAAAGGATGCCGCCAATAGAATTTTTCTATCCCTCTTAATTTTTAAGATACAGGATGCAATTGAAAATTTTCAATTTTTGATCACCTCTCGTACCTCAGTTGCTATGGAAGTTAATGAAAAAGTAAAATTGGAATCTTATCTACTTTCTTGCGAAAAAATATAAAATATAATGACGTAGTTAGTTTTTTTCTGTATAAAATAGGTTTCAAGTTATTTACGATTATTCAAATGAATCAACCTGTATATTTTCTATTTCGATTAAGCATAATTTAGGGATTTCAATTGTTGTTTACATTTTTTTGTTCACAAACAAGTTAAAAATTGGATATTATTTTACATTCTACCTACTGTCGCACTAATGAAATTAACAAGTATAAAAAAATCCGTAAATATAAATAAGTAAGAGTTTATAGTAGATTTTGGAAATGACCCCCGTTTTCGCGAATGTAGCACTTTTGACATTTAAAATAGTCATAAGGTTTCTATTGAGAGTTTGATAGGTCAAAGCAATTACCTCACGAAGTTCTGTGAAATCATGGCATGTCTTACGCACTTCATTTTGCATGAAACGCCGCAAAAAGAAATCTAATATGGAAAGGTCAAAAGATTGTGGGTTCATCGTAAAGGCGCGTTTTTACTGTTACACTTTGCATTGAACCGAAAATGACATTGATTTCAATAATTCATTTCGCTTCTTTTTTTAATCATAGACAACATCAGCGATATAAACGTTATTTTGAAGGCAAATGTAAATTCATTCTCTTTACTTTTAATCTGGCAATTGCAATTACGACTTTAGAAAAACCGTTACGTCACTTAGCGGTTCCTTTTCGCGCGGGAGTATTTAACTTACGCGCCACGGAATTTAAACTTGCTTATTTTAAATTCATTTACGCGCCAACTTCTTAGACGCTTCATTTCTTTTATGATCCTTTGTGCATCCCTGGACTGCTATTGGTTCATCCTTTTTTGTACCTACTTACCGAGCTTTTAAAAGGGCTGTGCACGTTAAACGCACTCTCTGTAACCGTTCAGTGAATTTGCCGTTGTGACGTACTCGTTTTAACTCGAAAGCATAGGATCCACGTGCTGAACTCAGTTTCGAAACCCCATTGTTTCAAACTCCAGCTAAGTAATCTCTATTCTCTTCAGTTAATTTTGCCCTCGCAGCGACCTTGTTTTTACTCGAAACACAGAAACCCACGTGCTGCCCTCCAGCATACACAAAAGCGTCGAACTCAGCTTCACGCTACAGCTAAGTACTACTATTTAGAACGTATCAATTGCTCTCTTTTATTTTATTTCATTACTGTTGCTATTTATACTTTTAACTTGTAATTGCCAGTAACTTTGCTCTCGCCCTAGCAGTCATTTACATATTTACTTATAGAAACGGATTAATTGCGTCACTTTTAAATTAACCACGTGCTATTCCTTCTTTTGTCTTAATTTTGATATCAGAATACAGCAAAACGTGTTGTTCTTTTTACATTGATCTTAACCTCAAAAATCAGCAACCACGTGGCCAGTTTTTTTTCTTTTTTTTTTTATTACTACAATAAAGTGATCGTTACGTTTTGGATCTTTCTTTGTTTTATTAATCATTACAGCGACTCCAAGCGTCATACTCGTGTGTACCGCTCTTTTTTACCAAGTTACATCAGGTGTAGCACACACTGCGTCCGCACCCTACGCACGCCTGACCGTATCATTACCTATCCACCTATGAGGAAAGTTATTGTCCAGAAATGGCCTTAATAAGCCTGGGGGCCCGTTTTGTTGAGATAAACGAAACTGTAATAGGCCAATGGAATATTTTCCAGCAATACGGGAATAATTTTTTCAAGAATTTCTAAGTACCTACGTGCTATGAGTTCCTCTTTCTATTATCTGTAAACTATGCGCCCAGTTAAAATCAAACATGAAGCACCCACCCCAAAGTGTCCTTCTTGTTCCCTTTCAGATATGAAAAGCTGATTTTCTGCTGCCGAATGCTCCGTATTGTGAGGATTAAAAATACCTACACTTGGAAAGTCACACTCGCTAGACTAGATAACATGTCTTCCAAAAGAGTCGTTGGTTTAAATTTGTTGCAGATTTCATTGGCGGAACGTTACTCGGCGCTGGTGTGCAACTGCTGAACTATTTGAAATTTATCTGGATAACACTTAATTTCTTTTAGAATTCTTTGGGCGTCAAAATTCACTGCACCAACTTCTTCTATTTTTCTACAGGAAGTCGAATTCCTGACTTCTGTGTAGGATGTAACGACCGTTCCATGAGAAAATCAATTTCAGTGTCCAGTTTAAGTTTATTTTGAAATAATCCTTAATTTCTTTTATTTTGATTGATTTTTCCATTAGCGGTAGCGTTGCTACCGCATGTTATTTTATTTCATCGAGTTTTTATATGGTTAACATTGTTTACGACGCGAGTGTCGTCCCCGTAGACGGTGCCCGATTCACGCACGCACGACTCCCACCATTGCGACCGCGTGGAGGGAACCGCAAGTGTATTTAAACCGCGAGCTTACCACAAGTAGGAAGAGAGTTCCCAAATCTCTCCCAGTCCGCTCCGTTTCTTGTGTCGGCAAAGCTTCTGATACACATCCGCTGCTTTTTACCGGTCTGATTGTGGCGCTGGCAAAACTCACTGACGTAACACAGGCATTTTACCGAGTGTTCTCCGCTCTGGCCGTTGCGTCAGCACAATATCTGACGCGCCCAGGATTTTATTTACAATTATTACCTTACCGTAGAGTTAGCACCTCCACCGATATCCAACCGTCAGAACCCGTGAAAATCGTCCATGTACTTTTTGACCGACCCCCGTATATAGATTGTCGTTTCATGTTATTAACCGCAACAAGGTCACTAGATCCGCGTTTGGATTTCAAAAGCGTCATCGAAGCCCGGAGAATGTTTCAATATTCACCACTGTACATATTTATGTATGCATTTGTTTACTTACCCTTTCTTTACTGTGTATATTCCATGTTTTTACACCGGTTGTATAGAAATAAACTTTTGATTTATGATACACTTTCACTGTTTCGTTGCGTAAGAAGACTAGTACCCTGAATTTTACCCCGCATTTAGACTCATTGCTACCACTTTGGGGTTAAAACTTTATTGTAACGGCGTGATTAAGACGCAACACTATTCAAACCGTCACAAGGTTGAAACTCATCGTTTGACAACTGACGATCAGGGAACTTGGAGCAATCTCCTCTTTCTACTTAGTACTCGAAAACCTATAAGCAAGGCATCAAAGAGTAAGCAGTAAATACCATCAGCACCGAACGAGAGAATCGGAAAGAACAACGCCGTTACAAGGATAACACATCTATTTCTTTATTTTGCCATCTGCCTTGTTTGATGTATATTTTGGAGCGCGCCTGAATAAAACAGCCATGTTGAACCAGATTTCTTTTTCAAACGAGCAAAAATATCTACAAAAGGCTGGCTTCTTTTTGGATACCTAATATGAACGAAAAAAACGAAAAATGTATATAACATTTTAGCATATCATACTTTTCAAAGTTCTCGTAAACGGCAGTTGTGAATAAATAAACAAACAAGGAGGATGGTACAAACATCTAATAACAATTAAATAAATACTTTTCTCCTATAACTGTAATTTTAATATGAGGCAATTTTTATATTAAAAATTGCGATACGAGGTAAAATTTTCTTATTTCACACTGTAAGAAAATCGCACTATTGCATCTAATAACAAGAAACAAGATATCTGCCAAGGTTTGAACATTCGCTTGTTTGCTTACTATATTGAATTACATTGAATTTTAAAAAATATCAAATTTTTAACTTGTTTGTGAAACAACTATGTATTTTTAAAATCCTCAAATTATGCTTAATCAAAATAGAAAATAATATATAGAGTATTTCATTTTAAACAATCATAAGTATGGTCCATACCTCGAAAACTATTACACCTAGAAGAAAACTAAGTACGCCACTGGATTATTCGTGGAAAATTGATAGTACCCAATTTTTATTTTAACTTTTTCGCTGACTTCTAAAGTAACTGAGATACAATAGGTGTTCGAAAACTGAAAGTTTTCAATTTCACCCTATATCAAAAATAAAAAAAATAAAACTAATGGGGCTAGGAAAATTCATGTACACTACAAGCAAATATAGAATTCATCGACTACATTCAAACGACGCAAATCGATTGAATAAACGTTTAATTTTAACTTATACCATTAGTTTTCCTATAAAACGCTCTAGTTGAAATTCTGGTGAAAGATAAATAAAGCGACCAATTTGAGCTGCGATTATAATTAACCATATTCTTCTACTAAACGCGACGTTCTATCCTTAATTTTTTGGCGTAGCAAACGAATAGAATTGAAATCGAGTATTCGGCTGAAGCTTATCGGTTTGTTGTTAAGGTCAGTTGTAGCAACACGAACACTAAGAAAAGGTATTTTTCGTCTTTTTACGTTTCTAAGGTGAAAATCAGTCGTTCATGGAAGGTGTTAAAATTTTCTATTAAAACGTTAACACGTTGTAAGTATAGAATCAAGAACGAGTCATCAACACCACTTCATTCAAAATTGTTTTGAAAATTTTGTCCATGGTGATTTCGGCAATTACAGGATTTAATGGATCTCCCATAAGGATAACATAAGTTCTCTTCCGTAATTTTAAAATGTTAATTATTGTAATTGAGTAAATGTCTAAACCTTTCCACTTTTTGAGCTTGGTATTACATAATTACTTAAGGTAAATTATTCTGTTTGCAATTGTTACTGACTTTTATATAAAATCATAGCTAGAAGAAGGTTGTATTTACGGAAAGATTGCCCAGCTGTATTTCCGGTAAAACCGAAAACGATCAAAAGTTACTATGAAGCCTGAATAAATGGAAATTGACAGTAAATAATACGTGCCGAATTTTATAAAAAAAAATATCAATAAATGAACGAATTTTGGGTCGGGATCAATTGAAAGTTTCTTGAAGTTTTCTTGGGTACAAACATTTAAGGCAAATATTTCTGCTTGAAAGATAGCTGGTGTTTGCTCCAAAACTATTGAGAGCCGGTAGTTCAGCCTAATAACTCCGACTCCCTCTCCTTGTTTCATCCGGAGTGCGTCTGTGTATGAAACCAGGAATCCTCTATCAAATGTTGCCCCCATAACATCGATTTTTCTCGACTTGGAATCAGCACTTTCAATGCTTGCCTCTAAATAATATCCGTTGACATCACGGTCTTTAAAGTTGTGTGTCAACTTTAGCTTGTAAGTACTGAAGACGACCATCCTCCTAGCATGCAGATGAAGGGATGTGGTACTTAGTGTTACCTCCGAGATGCGCATTGCACTTATAATTCTCACGCAGGCTATACTCTGTAATTTCTGCAGTTCAGCCTGTGGTATTTTTTCTTTTAGTTTTTGCGACCACGTTAGGAAACCGTTGTTACCATGGGTCTTATAACAGCCTGGTATAGCGAATATACCACTTTTTGCTTGAAGCTCTAATCCAAGCACCACTCGCATTGTATACGTCTTTGTGCAGTTTGCTTATGAGGTCATCAATAACCAGGGACCATAATAGGGGTGAAAGAACCCCACCCTGAGGGCATTCGTCTTCCGTTCCAAAGGTCAGTGAAGTACTGCCCAACTGCGCAGATATCTTACGACATTCTAGCATGGGGCGTATCCATCTGATAGTTGAGGTGTGAGAGATAGTTTATTCATAGAAAGTATTGCCAAAGGCTTCCTCTACATCAATGAATGCATGGGGCCACTACTGTGAATCCATAATCTTAACCAGATTATGGAGGGTCGTTTCAGTTGATTTACCTGTTTGGTACGCTATAGATGACGATACAGTGGTATTCGAATGCAATTCACACTTGTAATATGATTGTCTATGATCTTCCCCATTGCCTTCAACAGAAAAGACGATAGGCGATGGATCGATAGAATTTCGGTTCCTCTGGAAGCCTGCCGGAGAAAAACCACCTCTACTCATCTCCACATTTGTAAGATGTAGCCATGGGCATAACTGGCCCTAAACAGCTTTACCATTGTTGGAGAGACTATATCTACCCCTTTCCGGAAAAATGCATGTAACATATCATTCTCTCCAGCTGATTTGTAGAGTCTGAATGAATTAATTGTCTATTTTACCCTGTCCGATATGAAGATGGTGACGGATTTCTCTGGACCATGAAGACAATAAGAATCCTCAATGGTCTAGCAGAAGTCCCCGGTATTTTGAAGACATACTGATTTAGGAAAGTATGTCCGGGCAAGTGGGTTAAGACATTCTTTTCCATTTTCAGTAAAAACGTCATTATGTTTCTTTATGAGGCCTATGCCGTTTAAATGGTCCTTCAAAAGAATTTTCTTGAGTCGTGCTGCCGAAGCCAAATCTTCTATGCCTCCCCAGAAACTTCTCTATATATTCCTCCTGAAGGTTCGCAATAATTTGTTGTGTTCTGTTAGAGCAGTTTTGCATGACATCCAACAGCCAGAGCGTTCGCCGCTATTAAACAACTTCCTTATCTTGATTCTGTGCAAGCTTAGTTCCTTATTCCACCAAAGCACAACTATATTAGTTCTCTTTTGTTTGAAAGAACAACTGCTTTCGTAGATTGTAATAATTGTTTTTTGTAAACCGTTTGCGGTAGGATCTATATCATATCCTGCGGTGTTAGAAGATTTGTATCTTCCAACTTCCTTGAAATGAATTTGTTTAACCAGTTGGTGTGCTTCGGTGTTCTGTACTTTCTTGAGTTAACAACTGGAGCTTCCATACCAATACAAATATGCTTATAATCTGCTATAGATTTTGCACCCGGTGCATGCCAATTTTTTATTTTGGTCCCTGTGACCTGTAAAGCCAAAATTAAATCAAGCACTTCTATTTACCACAGTCAAAGTATATGTTACTAGGACTTCAAGAAGGAACTCACGTCGGTTGTTGGTGGTTGTGCTGTTTCACAGTACATGGTGTGCATTGGCATCACAACTGATAATCACGTAAAGGTATTTAGCCCTACAGTGGTTTGCCAGGTGACGTATCTCGTCTGGGAGTGCTAATAGCCTATGTCCATAGGCGGCTGCAATAATGAACACTTCATAGTCAGCACGATTTCCACTGTAAACCAGGTTCCGGGTCAAGAACTCTGGAATGAAGACGTTTAATGTGTCCATCGAGCAATATTGCTGCTCTAAAATTTTCATGTTTACTAAATAAATTTTCGTCGTGTTTCACGTTGTTTCAAAGTGAATTTTCGACATAAAGAAACTATATGACATACTATACATATATTTCCAATGGAACCGAGTTATAGGTTTCTGCAGAAATTATTAATTAAATCGCAAGAATGTAAGAAAATTCAATTAATCTTTAATTATAAAAGTCACTTGGTAAGCTCAAATCATGATCATTATAACAGCCATATTTAAATGTTATAAGATATTATTTCTAATCGATTAAGCGCTTAACGATTTTGGTTTACTCTATTGGTTTAAAGGTTGGTGGTTGTCATACAAAGCATTAGAACATGGCGCTTATGCGCGGTGTAGTTATTTGGATTAATTTGGATGAATATTAAGGAACTAGTTCGAAAGTGAATAAATTTCATTAAATGGGAATATTAACATCAACTTGTCCCCTGCCATTAATATTCAACGCATTCCCATATATTTGCATAATGTCGATTCTCGCCTAACTATTTGTACTTCGTTATCACACGCGGAAAATTACAAATAAAAAGAAATATAATTTAAATAGAAAACTAAGTTTCTATAATAACAATTACATTCATCAAATTAAAAAATTAAATTACAATCATTAAGGAAAAACTTAACTACGCAATCAAAAAGTCTACAAGAATATCAACATGTTAAAATATAATTCATTAAAGGAAACATAATAATTAAACAGTTAGAAATTGCAACAGAAGGAAAATAAAGCAAAGACTTCTTACATGGAATCTAATCTTAAGTTATAAACAACTTTCTGTATTTAAGACACCTCGTCTAATAACTTTCAAACAAAGTACAAAAAGTAGCAGTTACAGCAACAATAAAATCCAAATAATACTTGCATTTTGAAGGACTTGGTGCAAAAACCGATCCATTATTTAAAAATATTCAGGAATTTGCATGAAAACGGTGAAGGAATAAGCGATTTCATGCATTAAATTAAAAACTAAAATTCCACCAAATTGAGCTTGTCCGTTTTTTGCCCAGAGCCCTGCAACTATAAGTTTAACTGTAAAATATAAAACGCTTCTATTTAAAAAAAAACAACCCAAACAAATATGTTCCCACAAAAACACAACAGTGAAATCAGATTAGTATGACAAACTAAAATTCTTGTTTATCTTCTAGGTTATCGAAATTATTTTAGAGTTTAACTTGTAATTATAATATTCAGTAACTTTTTACTATTCAATATATTGCTCAAATAAGGCGTGTCTTTTTGTTTGAAATTAGCAATATTTTTCAAAGAGGAGGGTAATGCCACGGAAAGTTCCATTATCCGTTAATGCATATCTAGAATTGTGCATACGCGTAAATCGAAGCCTCGTTTCCTGTGTTCAAGAAAAACCTTGAGATTCAGCAATCGAAGACACAGGAAGCGAGAGCTCGAGGGAGGCGCGTATGGAACAAATAGGGGAGTGTAGTTATCAATATATGTAGTTGTTGTTATCTAGTAAGTTGGAGTTTTATTATTAAAAGAAGTTCCTCCCAAGTTGATATTGAAGGAGTACCATTTTAATAGTACCTCTAGCAGTAAGATTAAGCCAAGCAAGTACGCGAAAAGGTTCGTTATATTGTTCTGTCGCAAACTCTACCGTATTTAATTTACAGTTTACTACAACACCTGTTTGCGTTAAAAACTTATACCCTAATAAGAGTCCTACAGGTAATTTATCTACTACTAAAGCGTCAATTGCATAATTTCTATTTTTAATGGTGATATTTATCCTATATGTGCCTAGAGGCAGAGTAACTATACCGTTTATTGTACTAAGGCTTGGCAGATCAGACTCTGTATATTCGTAGTACGAGACTGATGAATTAAATTAAAAACAGATCCGGTATCTAAAACTATGTCGGTATAAACGTCATTAACAATTCCTTTAACAGAAAAAATTGAGGTGTTGCAGGTGGAGGCTCAAGCAGGGCTTAGAAAATTACAATGGACAGAGTTTAGAACCTCTACTCGCTCCGTCCTTTGGGGTTTAAACGATTATTATTTTGCGTAGTATTTCTTCGATTTACGCGGCATGCTGCCGCTATATGCCTCCAACGATTACAATTATAACAAATTGGACGACTATCTGTAGTACGTGAATGATTATAGTAATTACTTCGAGTTTGTGTCTGCGGTGATACTCGTGATTCGGATTGCTGATTATTAGGATTTGCTTGTTTTTGTAGCTCCGACAAAACTAACAATTTTATTTCGTTTGTCATACTTTTTACAACTTCTTTCACCTCTATATCTTTGTTATTATTTTCTGGTTTTGGTGTTTCGGCCACATACGAGCTACCCTCCCTTTCAGTTTCAGAAATTGAATCAATTATTTCTTCGAATTCTGAAAGAGTGGTAGGTCTACTTATATTAATTATTTGCCTGTACTATGGTAACATTCAGGCTGTTAATCGCCGCATTACATCTTTTTCGGACATATTCGGATCTACCTCATCACAAAGATCATTGATTAAATAAAAATATTCTAAAATTTACTTATTCCGGAGTTGACGCCTACCTAACAACCGCAAATTCAAATCATCTTCGTATTTCGGCCCTATAAATTTACACTTAAAAGCCGTTAGGGTTCCTAACCATGTAGCGTCTGGATCTCGTTGGGCAAAATTACGAAACCAAATTGCTGCACTATTTTCCAATGAATTCATAAAATAGCACAGTTTTAGTGCATCATTCCATGCATTAGCTTGTGCCGCAACAGCGTATTCTTTTACAAATTTACAGGATTATTGCGCGTTGGATCGAAAGTTGGCGGTTTCCAAAATTTAGGAGTGATAGGTTGCCGTAAATCATTAATTTGAGAAATAGTATTACCGAATAAAGTGTTGTTAGTCACCATAAATGTATGATTTTGTGGTTGTGTAGGCGGCGAATTTATCGAAACTCTTTTCAGGTTTTTTGGTGGAAATAATTGTGGCTCCTTCTTAGGTAACTGTGGGATTAAAGGATTAAGAATTCTTTTAGGAATGGCCCCTTGTGACATTTTTGTGTTTGAGCTAAAATGTTCATTAATTACAAATGCCGTTGAGTCATCCGCATCGTCAAACGGAGTATCCACAGGTAGGATAGCTTGTGTGGATTTTATCGGGGGAGGTAATGGCTGTACTGGAGGTGGCGGTGGTGATGGTGTTTGAGGATGGACTGTTTTATTTATAACATCATCTAAAATGTTAGTAACGACATTTACGTTTCCTGATGTTGGGAAAGGTGTGCTTTCCACAGGAGGTGGCGAACGCGGTGTAAGCGAGCTTCTTCCAAAAGCACCCTCATCTAACTGAATAGCTAAATCAAACTGTTTATCTCCCAAAATAGCCTCTTTTTTATGTTGCAATCTGGTCTTAATTTTATCCATGCTGTTCATATTGACTTAAAAAATTAAAAAAAAAACCTAATTTAAAACAACGTAAATTTGAAAATAAATTTAAAAATAATTTAAAAAAATTATAATTTAGCACCTCCACTACTTGTCGCGTACTCGCTTGCTTAATCTTACTGCTAGAGGTACTATTAAAATGGTACTTACCAGGGGTTACTTCAGGTGGTACTCCTTCAATATCAACTTGGGAGGAACTTATTTTAATAATAAAACTCCAACTTACTAGATAACAACAACTATATTGATAACTACACGCAACCGTTCCTACAATCAACTCCCCGATTTGTTCCATACGCGCCTCCCTCGAACCCTCGCTTCTTGTGTCTTCGATTGCTGAATATCAAGGTTTTTCTTGAACACAGGAAACGAGGCTTCGATTTACGCGTATGCACAATTCTAGATATGTATTAACGCATAATGGAACTTTCCGTGGCAATATTTAGCAAATATTTAATAACCAATCAATAGTATTTACAGTATATATTCTTTTCTACTAATACATGTTTAAAAACTTTATATATAAATATTTTCAAAATAACTCACAATATTTAATAAATATTGATTACGTGTTGAGTGTTAATTTAGAATCTGTCGCATTAATACAAATATTGTTTCTATGTATCTACCAGAAATATTTATCTTAAAATATATTTCTTGTCTCAGAAATATTTCTAAAACATATAATGTTTAGACCACATTAAATATATATTTTATATTGGTGTTACCTGGAATAAGTAAGGTGCTGTGAGTACAAAAGAAGTTATGACTGACTTCTGTACGGTGGAATATTTTTATTCCAGCCATAAATTTAGATATGTTTGAATTCCATATTACTGTATAATCATCTGTAGTTACATAAATCCATCTGATCTTACAAAAATTATTTTATCTTTAACAAATAAAAGAAATCTATTTGAAATATCAACAAGTTATTAATTTTTACGTAAGAAAATCCATTTGCAAGGATATTAATCGTAAAATAATTTAAAATGTTTTCAATAACATCGAAGCAGTAATATGTTCCTCCATGCGTGTGAAGCCATAAATGAAACCATTTACAATGCCTTTTATACGTTGGGGTGTGAACAGCCATTTGACGACGATTCTGCATTTCAAACTAGAAATACCTAAAATACTTCTCAGCTGGTGTTGTTAGTACTGTTGAATAATTATAATTAATTATAAATTAATTTAAAAGATTAATCTCCAGAGAAGTAAACTATAATTACATGCGGTTACTTTTACTGCTCAGGAAGAATTTCACATTTCATTGGTAATAAATCAATATATTCAAAATAGATTTCTGTTAGCCAGTCTTCAGAGCTATAGGTATAGGATTAAACGAGTTTGATTTTTGTTCTTAGCCAATAATTTTAATAAATAAAACAAATCTTGATGTTTGTGGCCGTTTTCTAATTTAATAAAACATTAATTCCGACGTTTCGATGGGCTTGTACAATTTTCCCCACCTTTTTCAAGGGTCAAAGCTAGAAACAAGTGTAACAATAAAATTAAGTTTTTTTTTAGGAGAACATACCTGATGGTAATTCATTATTAAATAACAATTAACTATGTTTCTATATTAGAAATTCGTCAATTTTAAAATAAACATTTCGGAAAGATAACATCACGATGAGATGAACACGATGAATATACGACCGTATACTAGGAAATGCAACTATACCCCCAATATGAGTTCGCCGTACAATGCAGATCGAGTAAACAAATTAAGTAAAAAGCTTCTGCAAAACCTGAGAGGTCGGTAAGTAATACATTAAAAAGAATGCATTTAAGAATTAGCAGAAATTATAAAATAGAATAATATATTTTATATAAATTTTGTATTTCTGCTCGGTCATTAATTGCATTGTTTTGCTTTTGTATCCGTGTCATTTCTAAAAAGAAACATCTTGCTTTAGAGTTTGTTTCTTTATTGAGAATGATAGTTTTGTTGTAATTAAATTATATATAGACTTTTTCGCAATTATTACAAGGTATCTGATATACAATGTTGTTCGGTATGAGCTATCTTCATGCTTAAATTCTATTCAATCCTCATCTGCCTCGTTCTCTCTTCCAGTTCTTTGTCCTTCATGATCGCAGAGATCATGGACTGAATGTCTCTCCAATTAGCAAGGGTTTCAATCATACTGGGTATAAGGGTCTCCGGCGTAAGTATATATCCTATTTTCACATAGGTTTCAGCCCTCACACGATCCCACCTTTGGCACACAGAATTGGTGTGCTCCACGGTGTCAATTTGCCCACAATAAACGCAAGTATCAGTGTCATCCTTTTTGAATCTCATAGCATAAGCTCTGAAGACGCCGTGTCCGCATAGGACCTGAGTCAGATGATAATTTAGGGATCTATGCTCACAGCCAATCCAGACTCTAACGTCACTTATTAGTATTTTCGTCCACTGGCCAACAACGTGCTCGGTCTCCCATCTCTGCTGTCAGGTATCAACGATGTTACTTCTAGCCTGAGATTTAACCACTTTCATATCCGCGCTTCTGTATTGGTGTAGATAAGTTCCTTCCTGGACTTGAAGATCGATCGGCACCGCGCCCGTAATCACCTGGAGGGTTTTTCCAGACACTGTTCTAAATGCGGACGCCACACGTAGGAGCATGTCCCTCTCAAGCCTTTGTAGCTGTCCGTTGTATTTTTTAATTTCAATGATCTTGTCTCATATACAGGGGCTCCGTATAAAATGACGTTATTCATGGCACTGCACAATATGGCGCGCTGCAGATTACCTGGGCCTCCTAGGTTAGGCATCAATCTTATTAGTTTCGCTAGCCTTCCACCTTGGTGGTGATTGCTCCAACGTGCTGGTCGAATTTCATCCTGTCGTCCATGGTAATACCCAGATACTTCAACGTTCTGCCCGGAGTTATTTTCACCCTCTCAAGTTGGAAAGAAACATGTTCTTCTTTGCGGAGACCTTTCATTATCACTGTTTCCGTTTTCTCGGGTGCCAAGGTCAGCTGGTGCCTCCTGATCCACTCACTAACCCGTGTGAGAGACTCGTTTGCATTTATTTAGATTATTACCTATTAGTTTTATATGTAACATTGATATTGTAAGGTTGTAAAATTTTATGCTTCTTCTAGGATACCTAATTGGTTTACATATAGGTAGTATAGATACAAATTTTTTTTAGGTTTATTCTGATGTGTAATAAGATGATATTTGTGATTTTTTTGTTGTATATTAGATTTGTGGGAGGAAACTACATCGGTAGTTCCACGTCGAACCGCACAATTAGGTAATAGGTTGAATGAAAACGTAAGTGGCAGCCGAAAAATTTTTGAACGCACCACAGCTGCAAAGTAAATAATCCCTAGGAGATATAATAACATACTTAGTTATTTATTTCCTACAGCGCAATGAAAAGTTCGTAAAATTATTGAGAACGAAATAAATACTTGTTGAACCGAAACGCGAAAAAACTATTTTGCAATATGCTTATGGACACTTAATCAAACCAAACTATTTTAAATAGTATGTTGAATGGAACTAATTTTTACACTTATTAATAATACATTTTAATTAACGATAGGTAGTGATACTGACTATAAATTTATTGGATTAATGCATAAAAGGACTACTTTTGAAAGTACATTGCGCACCTACACGATCGGTTAAACTATTAGAGTTGACAGAACTCTAATGAACACTACATACTCAACGCAGTGGCTAGATTTGCAGGATGCAGTAGCAAATACAACTACCAAAAGATCGAAGTAATTAATTGCCCCAGGCGGATCGTTTGCTTTAGACCCTTTTTCTCATCATTCATGTCGCCTGCATCCTTTCGCAAGAACCGGTGAACTTGCCCCGTTTCTGAGCTTAAAAATTAATTCCACAAAATTATTTGTTGAGTCGCATTAACGGAATTTATCGTCTCGCTTTAATTTCGAATAGCGGAAGATTTAGAAAAGGTGAATCGCTTCCATTTTCTCTCGTCTACTCGACAGATAAAGAAAATGCGAAGTAGAGATGAAAAAGGTAATTGAAATCTCGTTATGTCGAATGCTCGCCAACTTCGGTAGTTAATCTGATGTATGTTTTTCGTTATTTAATTTTAGAAAGTGGGATTGAATCGCTTGAATGATAATGTAAAATGTCCGGTGAAATTTTTGTAACAATTTATAAAATAAAATCGTTCTATGCCCTATTAAAATGTAATTAAATTTTCTGCGGTAAAACATTTTCTTGTACGTACAGTAAGTTAAAGGATATGCAGCCGCTGCACATTTAGAGCTTAAGTGAGTATAGCATATATAGCAACAGTTTGTTTTCCGGCTGGTCAGTGCGAACAAAATTCTTTACCTTAATATATACAAACCGAACCAATTGTCCGGTTGCAAAAAAAAATCTGTAGAAACTGTATCAATATTTATACCCATCACCATTCAATAGTCTGAACTTAGCAACTTACGGGTTTTCTAATAATATTTTGTGACGTGCAAGAGTATTTATCAAGCGAAACAAATTTGATTAGGTATATTCATATTTTCTGCTTGAATGGATAAATGGTGATGAAATGAAAAATAAGTGTTTTTTATGATTTTATTGCATGACAAAGACAAAGATGATATGAGCATGAACAATAATGATATTCTCGGATGTGACAAATTACCAAACTATGACAAACAAACTAATAAACAAATTAATAAAAGTAGAATTAATAATACTACTAATATTAATGTTAAGACTAGATCAGGTAGAGATGTAAAGAAACCGAGTTATTTAAAAGATTATAGTTGTTAAGAATATTTTCATAAATATATTTAAGTTAGTACATAGTTATAAGTTATATTAAAGTAGTTTTACTTAGTTAAAAATATTACAATGTATTTATTACCGAAACGAAAAAAAGAGGATGTTATAAGTGTACTTACCAGTACAACATGCATTCATGCATGCCGTGCGAGTTTGCAATGGTGAATGTATCCTTATAATGTACGATTAGTGAGTTTTAATAAAGTTATACAACAATAAATTAAGATTCTTTGTATCAATATAAGAAGAACTAGTACCTATCAAATGCTTAAATTGTAATATAATAAAATAATTTATAAAAATAATACCTTCTAGGTCTATCGTATGGATCTTGCCACCGAGCGATCAAATAAATGCTACACTTTAGTCCATATAAAGTATAAGTTGTATAGGGTCTGCACCCTACAGATTTCGATAAACGACTACAATACTGCTCTTGTTTAATGAAAATTTGTTAGGATCCCCGACATAATATTTTTTAAGATGAAGTTTGCTTCCACCAAAGTGGTTCTGTTAATTCTTAGAATTATAGTGTTTGGTCAACTGGAAACCCGAATCTTTTCCATCAAACGCCATTTCAGCCTGCGAAGATTGGAGCTCTACTAGTGATGCCCTATATTTTTCGAAGATACCATAACTGCTAATAATTGTTAAGAAGCAATTTTAGCAGAATTTGTAGGACAACTAAATGGTATCGAATTACAACAAGGATACTTTCAGAACGATGGCCCTGCACGCATAACTAAACAAACTTGTATATTTCTGCAGGATTTATTTTCCAAACCGAGTTATTGGGTTGCACCGTTTGCCTCAATGGTCACCAGACTTGACACATCTGGATTTCTTTTTTATTTGGGTATTAGAAAAATAGAATTTATAGAAACGCTTCTAAACGAAAGAAGCAATTACTGCTGCTGAACGAGATATACCTGATACAGTGCTAATCAATGTGTTTGGAAATAGGAATCTCTGGAAACTTTACGTTCACCATTTTCAGCACTACTTCTAATGGACAAGTTATATAAAAATGAATAAATATGTTCTAAAGACATTAATTCTAAACAAAAGCAAAAATGTAATTAATTAATTTGGGTAGGTATGTACGTATAAATTAACTTATAATATGTAAATTAATAACTAAAACCATTTGAAATTTGAATCTATATTTCTTTAAATAAATAGAGAAACAAATTTTACTAGCAAAAATTAAAATTACACTCTTTTTTATGAGCGTTTGAATAATTTTTCAACAGAAGCCTAAATCCCTATGGCGTATGCAACCAATATTACATATCTAGGTTTCGATTGCATATCTTATTTTTATAAAATATCATCGGCTCGTCACTAGCAGGCATTTTCGTAAATATTGATATAACTTCTACGAAAATAGTGTTTTGTTTGCTATCAGCCAATTGAATCGGCCTGTACGTCAATTCATTGCAAGTCTGCTTGGTTGTTACGTACAGGCTCAGCGCTCTCTACAAATAAAAAGCTGTACTGCAAGTTGGGTATTGAAATGAGGAGAAATCTGTGATATGTTCTGTCATTCAATGAAAATAGAAAGAAAACGATTTAGTTTATAGAAACAATTTAGTTCTAAGCACTAGATCAATCACTTATATCACATGATAAAATATACATGATTTATGGGCTATTAATACAAAAATATTAAAAAGTGGAATAATTTAGAAGGTTCGAGAGATGTCGCTAGTATGCCCAACTGACAGCATTATCTCTACAAGAGTAACTTGCATCAAAATCTGTAAGATGCCGCTATCAAATATTTATTCTAAAATAGAATTCTAACTATTCAATAGTAAATACAATAAATTTTTAATACATTATAAAACAGAAAATAAATGAAATATTTACAAAACTTTAAATTCACAAATTCTGCATTTGAGTATTCTTGGCTGTGTGTAGTTTCCACAGGAACCAATAACATGTTATTTTTAGTACTTTCGGTCTACATAAATGGGAAAATTATAAAACACCATTCACTCACGTATAATAGAAAGTCGTATTTTTTTTACTTCAATCGATATTTTTTGCACCATTCGGATAATTCATGATTTCTTTGAACTCTGGTGAACTGCTGATCATCAGCACAAAAAACAAAAACCTGCAGTAGACATCTTTTGTCTGCTTTTGAATCAATTTTTACGTCCCGCTAGTTTTGTATCGTGGCGGTAAAACGTAGGATAACTTACGTGGATTATAAGTTGCAGCCATCTGGTAAAGTGTATATTTTTCAGATAATAAAGTGGTATTCCTAAGTCTTGTGCCATAATTATGATCCAGCGACTTAAGCATCCTTATTTCTATAAGTAAACTCATACAAAGGATCAATTTTTGTCTTAAAACTTTTTCTCTACCTTTTACCGTTAACGAGTTGTCCGCATCGGCACAATGGAAAATTTTCCATTTCAAAGAGTTTAATTCACCCACTCACCACCGGCGGCTCGTGCGTACGTCACAGGGAGGGCTATGAACGGGCTTGTTCATCAGAAGCAAACAGTTAGCAAACCGTTTGTCGCTTTTCTAATGACGCTGCAAACATATTTGCAACTTCTTTACATTTAACAGATTAAAAATCGGTCATTGTGCTATTGAATCTTATTTACATAGAATTGGTATTATTGTATACCTCTATGCCAAGTGTGACATGAAATATATAGGTGATATCAATCACAAATTATTCTAATAAAGAAAATAAGAATTCGAAAGAAGAATTTTGTGGCATAAATTGATTTCGAATAATTATTTTCCTCCATATAACATTATGTTCATGGTGCTTTTCACTTGCTTTATGTGCCAGAGGTCCCGTATTTTAATTGTTTTACCAAAGCGTAGTAAATCTTTCCTTTCATATTATACATCAGGCTGTCTAAAAAATAGTGACGTAAAAATTTTTCAAATAGAAAACCCAGTATGTTTTTACACTGTTTGGTGTAGAATTAAATTTTCCCTACTATATCAATAAACAAAGTAAAACCACACGGTGTTTTACTTGAAAAAATTGAGTTTTACAACTTTAAACATTCTTTGATGTGTCACTAATTTTTAGACAGCTGTATAATATGAAACGAAATTTTACTACGTTTAGATGAAGCAAATGAAAAATAATCAATTTGATTGATACTTTCTCAAAAATTATTTCTTTGTTCATTGGAAATGTGGCTGGGTTTGAAAAAAAATACTTAAGGTTTTCTTTAAGACAGTTTGATTTGCTGTCTTTAACAATTTATTTTCTTTTAAAATTCGCTAAAACTGTACATTTATTTT
This sequence comes from Cetonia aurata, assembly GCA_949128085.1. Taxonomy (NCBI): domain Eukaryota; kingdom Metazoa; phylum Arthropoda; class Insecta; order Coleoptera; family Scarabaeidae; genus Cetonia; species Cetonia aurata. The sequence continues at coordinate 40,806,014 of OX421884.1, forward strand.
ATATTATAATCTTAACTTTATCACAAAATAATCAATTACGTACTACGGTGTAAATGTCAAAATTTTCGCAAAAACGTAATATCTTATATAGAAACAGAGAAGCTAATTGTAAGTATAGAAAACCCTAGTTGCAGTGCTTAAGAATTTATGCTGAATTCAAAAATGTGTTAATAGACAGGGTGTTTCGTTTCAAATAACAAAGTTCATGGCGACTTCCGATTAACCGAAAGTGTAAGAAACTTATATAATATTTATAATATTTTAGAAATAAAGTAACCACCAACCTATTGCAAACCCCATTTTTTTTTTAATCAGAAGCCACTTCCGTGGAAAACCCTATATTGAAATGATAATAATACCTTGTTTTATATCTGATATCTATGCTTAAACAGTCTTGAAGTGCCTTGCAATAAACCTGATATACTTGTCTATGAAAGAAAAAGCTTGTATTCTTCTGAATTAACTTCTTTAATTTCTAACTATAGATTTAATAAATAAAATTGATAGTATGGACCAAATAAATTCGGTAAGTACGTGGTCAGTGATCACTGGTCACTAAAGTGAAAGATCATTGTGGGAAATAGGAAACCATTCATACATTGTGACAAACGGGAGAACTGTGAAATTGCCAGACAAATCTATACAAGACAGTGCATGGGGCGGGCGATAAACAGCTTCCAGCAATTTAAATCACCAGGAGCAGATGGGATTTCCGCGTGCTCATGCAGAAACGGCAGGAAGAAGTACCTAATACAACACCTCGTAAATATAACAAGGAGTAGCCTGGCGCTGGGGTACATACCCAAAAGTTGGAGAAGGGCAAAAGTCACCTTCACACCAAAGATAGAAAAGGAGGATGGGACTAATCACAAATCCTACAGACCCATTATCCTAACGTCCTTTGTATTGAAAACAATGGAAAAAGTAATAGACAATTAGGTATGTCAGATTGGAGGCTATGGAAAAAGCTCCACTTTACAAGAGTCAGTATGCATATAGAGAGCAGACTGCCCTGCATGGGCTAACCGGAATCATTCAGAAAACCCTGGATGAAGGAGAAACAGCTATCTGTGCCTTCCTAGATATTTCTGGTGCGTTTGATAATACCTCGCACGAGGCAGTCGGATGAGTACTGGACACAAGCGGGCTGAGTAAAACAGTAACTCGATGGATAAGCGTGCTCTCCACGAAGATAACTGAGACAACAGTAGGCGAACAGACTATAAAAATCAGAACCACTCGTGGAACACCTCAAGGCGGTGTCTGCTGGCATTTGATGTGGAGCCTGGTAGTACATGAACTGTTTAACAGGCTTCCGCATACACTGTATAAAATATGCCGACCCCATTGCCAGATGGCCACCCTGAGTCAAAGACAGTTTATTGAAAGAAGTCCTAAGCAGGTCCTTATATGTATGGTAGTCTGAATTTTTTGGGATCTTATACTGGATTGAGTGAATGTACGAGAGAAGCTCCAGAATGTAGATACTTGGTAAAGGTAAAATCTTAAATTTGGCAAAGAACAGCCGACAAGACTCGGTAGAATTTAAATTAGCAATACAGCGAATGATTTTTTGCTGATAAATACACTGGAAGAGAAACTTGAGGAGTTCCGGAATATGATACCATAAGAAAGTCTGGAACGAGCTTCGTCGTAATAGAAAGACAAGACATGTTCGATACGCAAAATGTATTTTAAATTTCTAAGTTGAAAACATATTTGATTGAGTCTAGATACAAGATGATTACAATGATCTACCCACGTTAGCTTTTCGTCGACATGAACGCCCAGTAAGCACACAGACGACCTCTGAGCGACCTGTACGCCATTAACATCAGCATCAAAAGCCTCAATCCTCGACTGAACAGCGCAAAATATCTTAAAGCCCGTCTTGGCAATATTCATATGAAGCCCACTGCACCCGAACTACTGGTCTAACAGGCAAACAGGGAGTCGACTCTCGCCCGCAATGTCTCAATATGACAATCAGAAATGACGGCCGAAGTATCATCCGCGTAAATGATTAGTGAGTCGATAAAATTAGTTATATCATTAATCAAATTCTATCAAATAAGAAGTCAAATATCTAGGAATAACCTTAGACAAAAAAACTTCTGTGGAACAATGGATAAGGCAACAAGAGCTTTAATGATATGGCGAAACCTAGCAGGCCAAACATGGCGCTGTAACACAAACATGCTGCGATGGCTGTACATCGGCATAGTAAGACCTATGGTAACATACGGTACCTGGTTCCAAAAGGTCACACAGGTAACAGCAAAGAATGCCCTTGACAAGCTGCAACGATTAGCATGCGTACCAACCGCGGCCCTGGAAGTCATTCTAGACCTCACACTCCTACACATAGTGGTGGAGAGAGTGACCCATGCGGTAATGCACTAATTAGAATGGAGACTGGAGTAGACGACACTCCGTGCCAGAGGCCTGGGTCATTTCGAGCGGGACTCTCCCCACTTCTAAGTCTACCGAATGATCAAATGGTTAGGAAATGTAGCTTCAAAAAGAATTTTCTTACGAAGCTAAGCAATAAGAGAGAAGAAGGGGAACCATTCGTCTACTCTCTAAAGGCAAATACCATTAAATGGTGCGTGGATGTTTCGAAAACTGATAAAAGAACAGATGCAGGGATATTCGGGCCAGGAACGAAATACTCAGAGCCAATGGAAACATACCCCAGTATTTTCTAAACGGAAACTAATGCAATTGGAAGATGTGCTCAATTGAACCTTGACAGGAACTATCGGAAGCTAAGCATTGCAATTTTCTCCGATAGCCAAGCAGCCATAATGGGACTGACTTCCAATACCATCAGTTCGAAATTAGTCTGGGAATGTCTCGGTAGACTAAATAACCTAGGCGAATAGAAATAACGAGGAAACTAATCTATTAACAAGGCCACAACTTTATTTGTCAGAGTCGTTCTGGGGCATGGGGAGAAACACCTATAAAAAAGAACTCAAAAACAGGAAGGAGAAGCTCAGAGCTTCCCTTTGGGAGAATCTCCTTGGTCTGAGACATTCCAAGATATTCATAGAAAATTACAATAAGAAAGGAGCAAAAACCTTGCTAGAACTAATCAGAAACAGCTAAGTCTGAAACAGAATAGCGACTGCAGCTTTTGCGGGGAGGAAAATGAAAGTCCGGAACACCTGATATCCCACTGCACTGCTATCACAGAAATTTGTGCCAACCATTTTAGTAAAGATGTCATAGACGAGAAAGAAATACCTTCTCTTTAGCTGATGTAAGGGGGCACAATAGATCAGCAGGTCGCGATGCAAGGTCACCCTAATTAAATCTAATCTAATCTACATTGTGAATATTATAAGTGCCTGTACAAATACAAGTGTTAATTTCAACTTGCGTATCTATATTTCTCCACACCGTTTTATATCAAGTAATTAGATTTGCAAAAGTAAAATGGCTTTATAAAAATTTTATCTTATTTAATTATTATGCTTCTGATTATTACATTATACTTTACATAGCATATACATGTTATGGTTGAAACAGTAAAACAAACACATATTTCTAATCAGATGGATGTATACTTATAATTTGACTTAAAACACGTAACATTTTTCTTGATCATTCGTAGATTATAATGTAATTATAGAGTATTATTTCGTGAAACCAAACAATTTTATGTTTAGTCATCTGTGTAGATATATTTATTTTTCACCATTTAGGGTTCACGATGATGCGCTGGAATAAAGAATATAAATGGTATTAAAATATTTAATAATCTTTTTTTCCACACTTGTTTTGTCACCAAACCTTCACCTGTTATATTTACAGAGCGTTCAAACACAGTCCATTCTATAGGTAATCGCTATGATGAATATTAATAATGCAACAGGTAAACACAATTCCAAAAAGAACTCAAGATATTAAATCGAAAAAATACAGTAGCTATAGTAAAAGTTCATGCTGTGCCTAGAAGGAAAGATTATTTAAGCATTCTTTAAGACTTTAATAAATTAAACATCGGAAACTTTTATAATATTTAATATAATTGAACATATAATTCTGCGTAAGAATTATGACTTCTGCAAAATTATAAAGTGAGGTGTAGTAGGTATATAAAATTTGAAATCGAACTTCAAGTTTTATATACTATGCCATACTTTTAGCACTTGCTAATTACCTATTATTTTCTCTTCATGTTCAGCACGTGAATTATAAACTTCGTTATTTTGTTTCGTCATGTGCAAAATCAACCCTTGAAGAAACAAAGCTAATAGTGAATTAATGTTATTAAAAAAGACAGACGCTTGCTGGTCGAGTGTAATTAACAGTATTGTTTAAATTAAGAAAAACGTCATGCGTTGAAAATCAATGTACGTCAAAAAGTTGCACCCAGCAATCTGTGAATCAACCAATGGCCATATATCAATGTGATAAAATTTGCTCTATTATTAATATGCATTATAATGTACTGTACTAAAATTGTTTCTTTGAGAATCAGAGTGCCAGCAAGCCGCAATTTTGAAAAAAGAAATAATATAGATAAATTTTGAAGAATATCACTGGCATAGTTAGGTGTCACGCTAGTCATATTTATTTGTGAAGTATACTTTTAGTGTGCTTGTAGAATTATTTATAAATGGTAACCAAAAAAATTCGTGTCGCTTTTAATTCTAATTCTAATTAAATAGAAGTTATTCTTTTCGTTTATAAAATAAGTTACAGAATATATATACCGTGTGCGGGATACAAGTATAGTAGCCAAAAACGAATCCAGACGCAATATAGTACCTATGTTGGATGTCGTAATTTCTCTAAATGAAAATGTTTGTTTTAAAATGTAAAAAAATGATCGTATAAAATCCTGTATATTAGGAAAATTCGTTTTGCGAGCCGATACAATATAAAGTATGTGCTTAATAATAAAAAGTTAATTAAGTCGGGTAAAATATAAAACTTTCGAATTACAAACATTTTCTTAAATTGTATATACTACAGCCAATGTCGTAAAGATGGCGCTACTGCTTATTTCACTACCTTTTTGATGCTTATACAATGTAAATTGTGTTCGATAGACACAATATACTAAGCATCGTATAAATTCGTAGTCGCATCAACAAATTGGTGGGGACGCAAACTGTATGAAGACACTCCAAGCAATAAAATTTCGAACGCCGACCGTTCAGTGCCCTGAATTCGCATGCCCCCTGGTGATAAGCAAAGCACGGACAAGATATTTAGTTCTCCAGTGGCGTAAAAAGGCAGAGCAAGAGCAAGCACTCGCTAGCACAGAATGCATCACTGTGGTTTGTTCGTCGAGGATTGATGTACACCGCACGCTACTACAAAATGTCTACTACAGTCGTTTACCTCGATATCTGCTTGAAACTACTACAAATTTCGAAACTGCTTCTGTGCAATTTTCTTTGTTGTACTGCATTGTACTATATTATACCGAATTGGTACGGAGTGATCAACTCAAGACGCCCTTTAGTGACAATATTTTACAGCTGACTAGGGTATTTTACTATTCTATTACTCTGTGATGGGTGGAGACTGTGGCTTGAAAACTATAACAAAAATCCAAAAGAAAAATGAAAAAAATCCCTTACCACAAAAATTAAAAAGATACAAATCTAAATACGTATTTCGGCAACTAGGTTGCCATCTTCAGTAGAAAACAAGTGAAGAGCAGTGTTAAACGTAGTGTTTTCGGCTAAGGCAAACCTTGGAAGATATGCTCTTCACCAAATCACTAGTAGAATAACACTGACATCCTTTACAAACAACAAGGCTTATTATATACTATCTTAATTAAGTTAACAATAATTCGTATAAGCTGGACTCGGGTATTCGTCCTTTGTCGGAATTCATTAATTTATATTTGTTTTTAAGTATATAAATACTTTCGTAACTATCTAATTCTCTAAAATTATTCACAGTTTTAACTAGCCTAACGCTATCTGTAGGCATACCGTGACCTGTGTCTAAAATATGTCGAGCAACGCTAGATTTATCTGGTCTGTTGTATTTGAAATGTGCAATATGTTCTTTATAACGAGTTGAAATTGAGCGCCTAGTTTGCCCCACATATTTTTGATTACAATCTCTACAACTTATTTCATAAATCCCAGATTTTTGATCTACCTCAATTTTATCTTTAGTGTTACCCAAAAGAGATTTTAATGAACTGCTCGACTTAAATGCAATTTGAAGATCCTGTTCTTTAAAAATGCTGTTTAACTTACGTGTGGTTGAACGATATGGCAAAGAAACAAATTTATTACCGCGAGTTTGTTGAGGTAGCCTGAATATGAATCTTAAGTTTATGTTTCCTAATTATCTTAGTTACTATTTCCGAATTAAAACCATTGTACTTCGCGATCTTTTTAATTAAACAAAATTCTTTTTCATATCTATCTTTTGTAAGCGGAAAACTTAAAAACCGATGGATAAGAAAATTAAAAGAGGCCATTTTTTGCTGAAAACTATGATTTGAGTCCGCTGTTATATACTTGTTGACATTGGTGTCTTTTCGGAAGATATCTATTTCTATGTTATTATTATTCCTAATAACCAAAACATCTAAAAATGGTAGTTGATCATTGTTTTCCTTTTCTATTGTAAAATTAATTGTACTGAATTTCGAATTTAATTCAATTAGGAAGTCATCCAAATCACACAAATTAGTATTAAAAATCGCGAAAATATCGTCAACGTACCTAATCCATACTTTAGGGAAATACTTAGCGTTTCTTTTAAAATCGGTTTCAAAGTGACTCATAAACTGTTGCTTTTCGTAGAAGTTGCCTTCTTGTTTTCTACTGAAGATGGCAACTTAGTTGCCGAAATACGTATTTAGATTTGTATCTTTTTAATTTTTGTGGTAAGTGATTTTTTCCATTTTTCTTTTGGATTTTTGTTATATTCTATTATTGGTTACCCTGTCGCTTCTTGTTATTGTTTACATATCGTCATTTGTGTTATTTCTGCGTTTTTTGTTGTATACATTTTAATTCTTCAATAATTTTGTTATTTTTCTGAAATTGTATTTTTTAATCCAGCTCCAGCTCTAATTTTTGTTGTATGCATAAAGAATTTTATTTTAATTACAATTAAAAATCTTCATATTTATCGTAAATGTGTTTCAAGCAAGAAAAACAATGTTGTTTACTGTTGAACAGGATACCTATATTGGGGTTTTCCACTTTCGAGTTGCTGTTGAAGGTGAAGATGTGTTAAACGCAAATGTGAACCAAGAATCGTTACAGAAAATGTGCTTGTTGATATACGAAATACAATGAAAATTCGTCCTAATACTTCTGTAAGGAAATTATCTATGCAAACTGAAATTTTATTAATCAATTGAATGGTGAAGAATGGCAATATGGTTATTTTCAACAAACGGTGCAAGATTTTTTGACTTTATTATCTTATTAGGTGCAATTATTTACACAATAATAAAGGTTATAACTTAATTTGATGATTTATATGCTTGTAATAATATATTCAAAATATTCCAACGTAACCTATAACTTCAAAATGACAGTAGTGTATGAAGCAAGGAGTCGTGTTACCAATTTCTCAGTGTTCCCAACCTAAATTTTTCGATCAGGGTGTCTTGAGTTGATCACGTTGTATATCATTGGCTGACTGCCTATACCTATGTACTTGTATGTCGCAATCGCAGACGGTGTATAACAACTAAATTTACTGAATGAATACCTAATAATGATATAACCAAAACTGCCATGCCATTTTATTACACCATTTATTGTATAGGTATATTGTTCCTACCAAAAGACAATCACTAGTAAACAGGAAAAATAGTCGATAATCCTATCTTCTTTAAAATCGTTAACACTTTCCAACTTACATATTTTATAAATTGCTTGTTTGCCCTAAGAACAATGTAGTACATAGAATACACAGAGAATTTTTTGACTGATTATTCTTTCTTTACTTCGGTACAAGAAAAAAAAAGATTATCGCATTAACAAACTATACTTTTTAATATATATATATATATATATATAATACATAGGATATTTGTGACGTAACAAAATACCACGAATTTTTTTGATTATAAAGTTATATAAACTTTTCTATAATTATGTACAAAATTAGAGTCAGTTTCCGTTTTGTTATTATTTTTTCAGAATACCTTTTGTAAGTATACATTCCAATGACGTGCATCTTTAAATTTAATGAAAGTTTGATTACCTGAACATAATTTTATTTGCCGAAGTAACGTAAACTGTGCGCATTTCTCCTACAACAAAAAATACAATAACCAACAAAATGAAGAAAGGCAAAAAGAAACGTATTGAAAACTAATCGCTAACAATAAACCTTTCCAATGATAGAAGTATTCTAAATACATATAACCATTGCAACATAAATATTCTTAGATTTTAGTGAAATTAATTGCAAATTTTTATAAACAATTAGAAGTTGGCAATGTTAAATTATTCAAAATTCTGTTTCTGTCATCATCAAACTGCTGGTGTGAGTTCTTTGAGGATCTTGCGCTTTTCTTTGTACCTTATTGCAGCCCATCTTAGAGAGTATTTCCTTGACAATTTCCCACTTTGCCAAAAATATTAAAAAAACGAAGAGACCTGTAAGTGAAAGCCAATAAAAAAATTTAAAATTGTATATAAATATTAATTATACACATAAAAATATGTAATCATTTGCAATTTAAAAACGAAAAAAGCAGCAGTGTCATAAAATCAATATGAAATAATTCTGAAAGTATTTATCTATAGAACACTACCTTACAAAATTAAATAAAGTGTATTTTCCTTCATTTTCCTACTTACCTTGCAGGTAATTAAATGTGTCGAATATAACTTCTATAATTTCCAAAATAACATTCTGCTTAAAACTTATTGTTAGTGATATAACTTCGAAAATCCAAGAAATTCCCATAACTAGAGAAAGTTTCAACACCATAATAATCCTAAAACATAATACGATTATTAAAATTAAATTGATTTTCCAATTTATAAACCGAAGACCTACTACGAACGCAGAAAGAAGTCTTTTTTTTGTTCGTAGTATAAAAATGATATTCCCCTATTTACCCATATTCAACACTAATTATAAGTAGTTTTTGCATGCAACGTTTCTAACGCAAATTGTTATGCAATATCAGTTACAGTAATAAACTTTCCACAGCACTTCTTTCTCCTACATTCGTTTGGTTTTCATTACATTTAATGGATAGATAAAGCCGTGCAATAAAGTAGATACAATCAACTTGGATAAGCTATTTATACGCACATATCTGCAAAAGAAATTCTACAAAAGTTAACTGCAATACGTGTAGTGTGGTTAACGGCAATATTCATGCATACCTATTACCAAAATATTAATATTTCTATTTATTTTTTGATTATTAACAACAAATAAAGCACATTTAAACTCATAGTTGATTGAGGAACAAACAACAACAAAAAATAAGATGTCAATTATCCTTTGGTATATGTATATACGTATATACTATCTACTATTAATCTTCAATAAATTGCGAGAAAGGCATGCTGGTAATATACTTAGGAGTGGTCGTCATTTCAATGAGAATCTTACTCAGGATGTATCAAAACTTACAGTACCACAATAGGCAGAAGAAAATATATACTTTCGCCGATTTTTCCTGATACTCTAAACATTACACACTGTGTATATAAAGTAGCGACTTGAATTTCCATTTGTCAAAAATTAAAAACTACAGCACAAGCATTTTCAGTTGACGGATACGCAATAGTAGGAGAGCGTGCTCAATGGAGTGAGATACATCCGAAGAAATATGGAAAAACGTCTTTGTAATTCGTACAAAATACGAAATTCAGTTTTTTTTTTGTAATACGCATCTGTACTGTGTGCCAGGCATCGAGTGGGCTCCGCCCGCCTCTTGGGCCTCGTGACGTAAGATGCGCATGGAGGCAGGATTTCCGCAAAAAAAGAATAATTGTGCTGTACCATTATTAATGTTAGAGTTGTTCATAAGTATACCCATGACACAAGTATATTAGATATGCGCTTGCGCATCTAATGGTGAAGCGCCTGGGATAATTCCTATATATATTATTTATATATATAAATAATATATATAAGAACTATCTAACTATCCCAGGCGCGTCATCATTAGTTGCGCAAGTGTATATCTAATAAAAATCCAATTTACACGATAGCATAAAGACGCACAATGAAAAGGATTATAATGTAAATTCTAAGTACTTACAAAACTATTTACGTAAATATTATCCTTATTAATTGTAGTTACTATAACAAGAAAAGAAGATACTTGTAGTATACAGAAACCTGCAACATTCACGCACACCACAATACTAAACAAACTTGTCTACACGATATCGTAAACAACAATGGCGGCTAATTACGCGGCTGGGAGAGGAGGGCACATGGTGCGCGAACTTGGTTAATTTAAATCCTCGAAATGAACATAAATATATTAGTACACCTAATAAATTTGTATCATGAGTATACCATTCTGGTAACCGCGTTAACTAACTTATAGCTGACCGGTAACTTAAACACACTTCATGCTTTAGGATGCTTTCCTATGAAAATCTGTAAATGTAACTATTTACACCCGTACACAATTTGGCGCCGATTAAATCAGGTAAATTTTTATGTAATTTTGAGGTGTGAACGAAGAGATATGCTATTTATGTATGTTTTTATAAATCATTGTGCCAAATTAACAGGGAAATGATGAAATATGAGTGTTTATATTCGTTCACAATTTGGTGGTGATTGAATATTTTCAGTTTTTTATGCAATTTTAGCTTGTGAACGAACAAAATTGTGATTGTACATTTGTAAACAAAAATTGGTATAAATGTTTACAAATACAGCTATTTTTATGCATTTTCAATGGAATTATTGAGGTTTTACCACAAATTTTTGTACCGTTTATGGACTGTTGAATTGTTAAGCTCTAGAAATAGTGTTGGCCTCTAAAAAGAGGAGAATAAAGCTAATTATGGTGGTTCACAAATTGGCGGTCCATAACCGGCGTTATATAGACTACTCTCCTATAAGCAGTGAAGAAAAGGAAATATTAGGTCGGCAGGACTTTGTATAAGGCTATTGCCAAAATGGCACTTGGGTCACTAAAAGACAGCTTTTTTAAAAAATTAGTTGACGTGTAGGTGCCATGATTTTCCAAAAAAAAAAAAAAAATTACGTTAACACAACAGTTTTTCAGACGCGCTGTACCTATACGTATGTCAAAAGAAAGAAAATAAATGTTTATTCAATATTTTGTACAGATCGTGCGTAATTCAAATTTATGTGCTTTAAATATATTATAATCTAGCATTATCATGGGAAATAATACTATTTAAACAAAATCTTCGTATTTATAACATACACACTAAAAAATATTTTCAATTCCTACAGAAAATTCCAGTAATGTATAGGGTAAATTTACCAAAAATTAGAAAATATACCTAAAGTTTTCTATTAAATTTCCCAATTTTTTGTAATTTTACCTTATACGTTACTGGAATTGTCTGTAGGAATTGCAAATATTTTTAGTGTGTACAGATAAAAAGGTTAATTTTACTATTTTACAATACACAGTGAATATTTCTATTAGGTTGCTTAACAATTCATGCAAAACATTCACAGAACATTATTATTGACTCACTTCTGGCGATTAACCTGCATTTTCTTGTGTTTACCATTCACTGATGTCCCGGCAATACGTTTGATTTGGTTTTTGGCTTTAAGGTAATATCGAAGAGTCATTACAAATAATGCAACATTAACGCAAATCAAAATTCCAACGGGAATAACAGAATGCACAATATGTCCATATGTGCCTACAATCAATATTTAATAGCATTTGTAATTTAAAGTTAGGTAAATTATAAATATCATTTAAAAAGTAGCTCAGGAAAATTTAAATTACTATTAAGAAATAGAATTAATAGAATAGTATAAGTTTCTAGAGAATTTTCACCTTTCATCGGACCTGTAAGATTACATATCTATTTATAATATACCTATACAATACCTAGTAGATTACTACTTGGATTGCCTTCGTCTTCAAAAATTCGGCGGGTCCCTTCTGTACACCAAGTTCAGGTAATTTGTTTTATGGCGGCAAGGGTCAGTTTATTATAGGGCACAACTGTACACCAAAACATGTTTACAACCATGGATTTAAATTATGCAAATATTTCAGTATAAATTGTTTAAAATTTTTCTATCAATTATTTACAATTCACGGATTTAAAAATGGACACTATATTCCACTTGTTTTTTGCTTACTGACAAATAAGCGAGCTGAGACGTATACAAAACTATTTAGTGCTATTAAAAATGAAATGTTAATGCGCTATAACTTAATTTTTGCACCCAGTGAAGTGTTTTGTGATTTTGAAATGGCAATACATACAAGTATTAATGAAACTTGGCCAACAACTAGAATTGTTGGTTGCCGTTTTCATTTAGGACAATCTTGGCATAGAACAATTCAAAGATTGGGTTTGAGCGAAGAATTTCAAAGTAAGAGTTCTTCCATAGGTCAATGGCTGAAGTTAACTTTTGCTTTAAGCTATTTGAAGCCACAGGAAGTGGGGGAATGTTTTGTAGAAGACTTAATGTCATCTAAGCCACTAGATGACAGAGTCGATAAATATGTGGATTATTTAGTCGATAATTACATTGATGAAGAAAACGCAAAATTTCCACCCCATATCTGGGCTAATATGGAACCCGAGAACACAATATTTAAAACAACAAACGCTTGTGAATCATATCACGCAAAATTTGGAGGTTTGTTTTATAATCAACATCCTTCTATATATATTTTTGTTGAAGCTGTAAAGCAAGTACAACTTGAGACATATGTTAAAATTCAAAGTTTACATTTATGTAAAAAAATTAAAGATAAGTTTGTAAAACAAAAATTGAAGACTATAGTTTCAATAACTAGTAAACTTCGAAATAGAGAAATAAGTAGAATAGACTATTTAAAATGTATTAAGCACTTGACATAATTTTTTTATGTATTATTGTAAATATCTAACACAGTCAAATGTATCTTGTAAAATAGATTTATTTGACTCACAATTTTTATCCAATAAACTTATATTTCAGCAAATTTCAAATGTCTTATTTATTCTAATATTTTCTATTTATGTGTTTACTTTGGTGTACAAAAAGGTTCAATAATTAAGACGTCCCTTCAAGGTTGGTGTACAAACGGGCTATAAGATTACTAAAGCAGGTAAGTTGGTGTACAGAAAGACTCCGTCCCAAAAATTAAACGTTATTTTAAAAAAATATTTAAAATTAAAGTTTGAATATATATTTGGTCAAGGCCATCGTAAGTGATAAACTTGTTAACCATTAGATACCTTACCAATAGATATGTATGTTTGGAGAATTCAGATAAAAGAATAAAATTGTCTCAAAACTTAGCTATATTATACATTTTATAAACGCAAATTTTGTTTCTTAATGGTAAGTTAAATTGTAACGTTTTCGTAAGAGGATTTTTCTAACCACAACAATTATCAATATCAATATACAGAAATTCTTTATACTTCTATGATCAATTAGATTTTGTAGTTTTAATAAATCACAGTCAAGATCAAATCTGCTTCACTTACCCAGGCCCCTTTTAATTATTATACAGTTTCCTACAATTAATCTGGGATACAGATATTGTGGTAAACTGAACACCCTTTTATGTGACAGGTATAAAAAAAGTGTTACCACTGAAGGAATTGATATGCCATAGAGACTGTACCATGCCATCTTCCTGAACATCGTACATTTGGATTGTTTACGTGTGGTTTTCATTGATCTGGAAAGAGCGTAGTTATGAAACGTTACAGACATTAAAAATAATTGTTATTTTCATATTTAGATATTCTTTATGTACTTTCAAAGAAGGTTTGGCTAATTATATCCAGGGCCGTTCTGTGCGCGGGGACAGAATATGCACTTGCACGGGACGGCAAAACCAGGGGGGCGATACGGAAGGGAAAAAAAAGGATATTTAAAAAATCACTGTCAATATGCGTAGTGATAAAATCGAATAAAACAAATAATACCGCCCAGTCAAGTAATTATTAGTTGCCCAATTTATAAATATATATACAATTGTGAATAGGCGCAATCGGGGCATCGCAAGCAAAACACCAACTACCAACCGTTAACACTTTTATCTGGGAACTACCCAATGAAATAGGTCAAGTGCTCAAGCGCCATATTGTGTTACTTTTCTTTCTCTCTAAGAATGCACTAAACGCGAATATAATGTTCATTTATCTTGCAGTGCCTTAAGACTAAACTATTTGTGCGAATACATTCAAAAAATAAGAAGTGATGAAGGATTTGAGCCATTTATTCAAGAAGGGAAGGGGAAAATGTTAACGTGAGGAAATTCAGGATTCCTCTTGTTCCACGAAAAAGAGTACCAACGCAATATTCGTACGAGTCGAAAGATGAGCCTGCTTTAAATGAACTTCAAAATTTTAAAATTACTTTTTATTTTAATATATTAGATACCACTAGTCAATTCAAGAAAGGTTTTCTAGCTTAAACCAATGTAACAATTCTTTTAAATTTTTGCATGATTTTGATGCGAAAAAGAGGAGATAAAAAAATGTTGTATAGATTTTGACAAATGTTTACAACATACAGGACCAAATACTCTTCAGAAGGATGTTGATGGCAATGAACTTTACCGTGAAATAATGTCTCTCAAGGAAATTATGCCTATTTTAAAAAGTCCACAAGACATTCTTAATTACATAATGAACAACGATATTGTTGCTTGTTTTCCTAACTAATCAATAGGTATTAGAATATTTCTGACTTTGCCTGTTACCGTCGCATCAGGAGAAAGAAACTTTAGTAAAATACGGCTTATAAAAAATTACTTGAGATTCACTGTGTCGCAAGAAAGGTTGACAAATCTTGCCATGATTTCAATAGAGCAAGAGATTTGTTAAGATATTGATCTATCGCAAGTTATCGACAGTTGTGCTTCAAAGAAAGCGCGGAGAGTATTACTTTAATTCTTTAATAAATATTTTTTCAATACTTTGCTAGTTTTGTATTCCCATATATTTGTATCTCGTTTAGCTAAGACTAACAAGGTTAGAACTGAGTACATTTTTTGGCTTTGTATGTACTATAATGTATACATGTACCTAATTACATAGTAAGTTTACATCTTTAATGAAATGTACCTGTATTTTATTGAGGTTATTAGTACTAATAAAAATTAATAGAATTATCATAATATGTATTTTGATTTGTTTTCCTATATTTTAACCAACAAGCTTGTTATTGAGTACACTTTGTGCCTTCTAATGAAACAATTATTGAGGGCAGGTTAGGTAAGGAAAAGGGGGAGGAGGGAGCGCCAAATTTTATTTTGCACGAGGCGCCAAAAGGGTTAGGAATGGCACTGATGATATCATTAACTTTTCTAATTTTCCTTAGGCATGATAATATTTAAAAAGCAACACCAACCATATTTGGGGCTTTTGCCAACATTAGGTAAGAATAACATAAGCAGAAGAATCTATTTACCCAACAGTATTGCGAATATCAAAGCATAATACATTCATCCAAGAAATTGAAGCAATATATGAAAAGTATAGAGTAAACCCTAAAACAAACGAATGGATTATTATTTTTCTACATAGCGTTTCAAGTATGCTAAAATATTACCTACAAGCTCACAATGTTTCCCAAAATCCGTTATAGAATGAACTAAAGCTGTTAAAACATAAAAAACCATAAGAAAGAAACAATAACAAACAATAATCATCTGTATAATTATCTGTAGTTTGTGTATAAAAATATAAGTCAATATCGTAATTAAAAGACAAATGCAAGAAATCACAGTGGCGGGTTTTGAGAATTGAAATTTGATGTCACCAGCATTGCTTATAACGCACAACTTGAATACGTTTCTGGCTATCTTTGTCGTTGCATTAAAGTTTGTATCCATGCAGTACATTAAATCATCTACTTTGTACTCCTTCCAAATTTTTCTTTCGTATATCAAAAAGTTGCCATTCGCCTTAATAGAAAAATTGAATGATCCCTTTTTAGCTTCATATCTTCTGCATGATCTGTTGTCAGTGAACAACGCAATCGAATCTGAAAAGATAAAGGAACTAAAATTAACTATGTATTTATATGATTTACAATTAGATAAATAGATGTATTTTTTTATAACATAGTAGTAAATATCATGCCCTGTATCGTATCCACGTGCAATGTGGAGCCACTCAACATCTCTGAAGATGTATAGTGGAGCGTGAAAATAGCCTGATATCCTAGTATAATATCTTAGTACCTGGGTAATTTTACAATAAAGAATTTGTGAAACATTAGATTAATTAAATTTCATTTACCATTCCTTAATATCAAATTGCAAATATTCCAAAAACCGTTGTATATTATGAATCCCTAATGCAAACAGATTACAAATCTACAAATGTTTTTGTTAATATCACTACAATTTAACAAAATGCTTAATAGTATTAGTATTTTTTTAGTTACATTGATAAAACGGTTCTTTGTTAAACTTTAAAATTATATTTTACTCATAATTCTGTAAATATAACAATTTAAATTGTTGAGTTGACAAATAGACTGAGAAGAAAGATGTTTAATAGTTAATTTTACTAATTTATTAGCTAAGTATAACAAACGTATTATTGGTATATTTAACTTTATTCACATTATCAATTCTGTAAATTGTATAGGAATGGCCCTGTGGGAACTAAAAGTTGGAGTTGTATTAACATTTAATTTCTTACTGTGTTGTAACTCCATTAAACCAACGGCATAAACAGAGTTCAAATATTTTCTGCCCAAAAAGAAAAACGGAATTAAAATCAACACTTTGATCGTTTCCTGGCGACCACTGCGTTTCCAGAGTCAGCTTGTCAACTACTGAAGATGTAGAAAAGTCTTTAAGAAGCTCTAATGATATAGATTGTCGTATTTTCATAGAAATTTTGTTTCAATTATGTTATGAACGAGTTAAGTGTGATTATTCCTTATTGAATTTCATACCTAGAAATTTCCATCAAAAGAGTAAATATCTACCTGACTTGTACAAATATTCGACCTTCTTAGAGGTTTCACATGAAGTCTTAAGATATTTATTAAATACTTACTTAAGCAAGCATAGGTACATGTTCACATGATTTTTAACGAAACAGGATGTTGATAACAAACGATACAGCAAAAGTTGATTTAAACCGCCTGATAAAATTAATTCTTGTGTGGCACGTAAACGCATAAGTGTACAGCTATCAATCGCGAAAGTTTATTGTTAGTCATTATGTCTATAGTTTCTAATGCAAAATTATCTAGAGTAAATGTAAGGTATATGCCTCTAGAGGATATACCCCCAGGTTCTATAATTATGATATAATTTCCTGCATGTGTTTATTGTATAAATATGCATTTCAAATGTTATCTGTTATTTCAAATATTTGTGTTGTGTTAAATCGCAGTTGAGTCAAATGGAGGATCATTTTTTAATCAATAATATTGTATAATACCAAACAATATTAAACCCTTATTATTACAACCTGCTTTGAAAATGTAAATAGGAAATCGTGTTCAGCATGATACTAAGGACGAGAAAATATTAGGATTAAGTCAATCAAAGTACAAATTTCGAGTAACTAAACTACTTTACTTTGTATTTTTTTAAGGAAGTATATAAAGCCTAAGTATTTTAATATGCCTATCAGGGACCCCCATAGAGGCAAATCTCCCTTCTAATCATCATTACGACCCCGGAAATCCCCGGTTGTGCAAGCCAATAGACCATCAACCGGCCTGAAACATGACGCTATGACAGAATTAATTATATTTATCACCTCGTGTCTTTCTAGTACTACAATACACTATAACCACACACTACAAAAAATAGCGACATCACTACGATTGTGCTCCATTTGCGCCTCACATTGGGATTACACATGTATGTATGTATGTGATATTAGGGTGATAGTACACTGCGACCTAAAAGATCTATTGTGTCCCCTCTTCTCGCTGTATTTACAGCTGGCCGTCCAGTCTGATTCCTTTTAAGAAGTGCAGAATGTCCGAAGGCCCCAGATTAGGTAACTCTCCCTCTTCGATTTCACATGCTCCCAGGTGCAGCGCCCTTGAGTTGCACAGTGCAACACAGTTTGTGAGTAGATGAATGGACGTTTCGTCCTGTTCCCCACAAAATCTACATTCGGCTTCCTTCGCTATTCCAAGCCTGCTTAGATGTCCGTTCAGTTTACAATGGCCTGTAAGGATCCCTGTCAATATTCGAATATTATTTTTACTCAGGTTGATGCATTCTGCAGATCTCTTCTGGTTATAGGTACCCAGAAGAGTTTTAGCTTGCCTCATTCCCTGGAGATTCTCCCAGTATTTGGATTTTCTCTGCTCTACTTCATTTTTCAGTTTCTCCAGTGTTATGCTGCTACTTATCCCACAAAAAGGTTCTGGCCCTACAAAAGGTGTTCTAGCCCCTCTCTTAGCGAGATTATCTGTTATTTCGTTTCCTTTCACTCCCGTGTGTCCCGGAACCCACAATAGGGTTACCTTGTTCTTTTTGCCTAGCTCGTTTAGTTTTTGTAGACACTCCCAAACCATTTTGGAGCTGATTATGTTTGACTTCAGCGCCCTAATGGCTGCTTGACTATCAGATATTATGATAATCTCCTGCTTTTCATAGCTTCTGTCAATGTTGACCTGGACACATCTTTCAATAGCGTGTATTTCCGCCTGGAAGATACTTGGGTACATCCCCAAGCTTTCGAAATATTTGGTTCTAGGCCCATATATCCCTATTCCAGTTCCCTCTGCCGTTTTGGAGCCATCTGTGTACCATTTAATGGCGTTTCTATTGAGTTTCGAAATGGTATCTCTATCCCATTCACTCTTAGTGCTAAGCTTTGTGGTAAAATCTTTCACAAAGTTGAACTTCCTTGGCATGTCATCTCGGGGCGGGATTACACATACCTCTGATCATTTCCAACGATTGCCAACTCTTTCTTGATAATTGCCATCACTACGTTTTTCATGTTCGATTGACTATAATCTTGGTTAGCTCAACAATATTTTTTTAACAAAGCAGGGTTAATTCAACATCTGTCCTTTTCTCATTGTCAGTGTGACAGTTCAACATGAAAGATAGTTTGTTATCTGTGATCCGGTTCCAGCTCAAAGTGCTCTTAAAAGCATTTTTTCCTTTTATTTTCAAAATATAATCTTTACATATATTTTGTTAACGAATGCAAATATTGTTGGTGCTAGCAGGTCAGAACAAATTAGACATTGATGTAAATTTAAACTACATCCATGAAGCTGCTTCATAAATCGAGAGTTCAATGTATTGTGATCTATTCAACGTATTTGTTTAAATCCAGCAGATTGTTCCAAGTAAGTTCTTTATAAGTATATACAGCCACCAGCAATAAGCTGTATGTTATTCTTATTTTTATATTATTGTCTAACAATATTATGAGATGTAAGGTATAGGTAGGTTTTGAAATCAAGTGTATTCTTATAATTAACTAAAATTAAATATCGATTATTTATTTATTATTAATTGTTTTTGTGTTGTTTATTATTATTATTATTCCGATTTCGAAACCTACTTAAATACCATCGATGCGACTAACTGTTACTACTTGAACGGTGAAAACAAAAAAAAAAAAACATTGTATTCAATAAGAGTACAACTCACTAGGTAGTCTAGATTAAAAATTTTCTGTAAAATCTATTTATTCCTGTCGCATTGCAACTGTCATACAGGAAACTTACTTTTTAGTTTCAGCTGTAGTAATTTTACAAAAATTATCAAACTTATATGAGCATTAACCATATTTAGAGGTTTTACCTCAGTTGAGCTACTAAAACCGAAAAAAATGGAAATATTTAATAATTATTTAAAAAATATTTGCAAAACTTGTAATTTTTAATTTTTCTTAAATATGTTTACAAAAAATTAAAACGGCCTCAGAATTGAATTCGAAGCAACTCTTTCAAATAACTTTTTTGGATATCAGGTCATCTAACCTCACTCTTTGCCGATTCATTGCACATTTTTCAAATTTCCCGCCATACTAGTGATCACGTAAAAGATATCAAAATATATTTTAGGGTCCTTAGACAGGTTGAACCTATCCCCAAAAAAGATTTAGATATTTTACCATATTTTAAGCCGGATAATGCCTGTTAAAATAACTAACATTACCATTGCCGTAGATTTTAGGCATATATATATATAACATAATTACAATTTAAGTACAGACTTTAAAGATAAAGTAGAGGAGAAAACTTATATTTTGATATCTACCTAACAATAGAAAGAAAGTTGCTTTTTGTATTTTGTCGAAAAACATTTCCACAAAGTTCCACTTTGCACAGTGACTTTTATGCATAGTTCATAATACGGCTTGTGTTTTGACACGTTTCAACACATTTTTGTTGATTGAAACACAGCGAATGATTGCCTTCACAATAACCACAAATCAGAAACAAGAGACGAATTTAACATTGTAAACCATTACGGAACTATTAATGAAAATAAACCCAAATTTATTGTTAAAATTAATTTTTGAATTTTGAAATAATAGAATAATTACGCAAGACAAGGTTGTATTACCGACATGGAAATATTGAAATTCTCTGCATTGATAAAAAATCCAATTTTAAGTAAGTGATGAAAGTAAATTAATGCGAAATAGGAAAAATAGTATAAACAACATGTGTCACAATGTTCTGATAGTCGTACATTAAATCACTCGCTGCTACTTACTCGTATTACCGTTATTGTGACACTAGTGTTTTAATATACTATTGGCAACCTTTTTGCTGCCAAATTACTGACATTAATATAAACTCATCCATATCCAAAAGTTGTGTTGTGTCTATTAGGGGAGTTCTTAATTTCCTTTTATTCGGAAGTATGTGCCTATATTTCCTGCAATAAACTTCATTTTATACTGAATTAATTAAACGGCATAATAGTGCTCTTATTGTCAGTATCGTCAAAACCTTGCTATCTTTAAATACCATTTTCTCTGAACCTAGTCGACGGATTTCACTAATTCCTTTTTACTCTACTTAGACAAATTTTGTGTTTGCCGCTTGCGATTTTTAAACATATCTAGTCGATATAATTTTTTATCAAATTCAAAGTCAACGTTCAGATTTATCTCCCTTTTATTAACTTCTTTTTTGTCTTTCTGGAAATCTGACATATTGTAAAGAATCGCAGGCTACAAACCTTTTATTATTGCGCTATAATATGAAAAAGAATCTGACTCTTTGATTTTGTGAAGGAGTTCATATTTCGCTAGTTTTATTACGCTTATTTTTAAGTCAGAAACTGACTAACAACTATAGCATTAATAGCCAAGAACAATTGTACTCACCTCCCACTCTTATTAGTTGGCTTTTTTATCTTTATCGTCTGTTATTATTGAACGTTACAACACGTAGTGTGCACATGTAAAGCTGTTTCCCCAAATTTCAATAAATTGTTTGACGTACTTCTAGTGGTACACATTTTTTTAAACCAATTTAGGAACGGGAAATAAGTTTTTCGCTCGAAAAACAATAGTGACAAACACAGAAGCATTATCAAGGCATTAACGATAGAAGGAAGTAGATCCGATAATAATATTTATGATAAGATAATTAATACTAGGTATTAGTTATCTTATAATAAATATTATCGGATCTACCTATACTGCTAAAGATACGGCATCATATTTTACAGAAACGGTTCACACAATTTCGATAATGTAGGAAATTAATTCAAGATGACTCAAGATGCGAAAAACCTGTTGAAGCAAAAGTCAACGAAAACGTCAAAAAAATTAAAAAAAAACTTATTTTAGCATTTATTGAATGACTGCTGTTAAAGTACAGATATCATCAGAAGCTAAACTTTTAAATCTTAATGGATATTTAGGAATTAATAAAGTATCAGCACGTTGGATTTGTAAATTGCTTACTGCTGAACAAAAATTATGTTGGCTGCAACTGTAGAACGAATGCTGCATTGGCTGGCGATAGATTGATCGGTTGAGAAGATGTGGGTGTATTGCGAAAGGCCCTACGATAACAGGGGAAACTGATAAAGAAACGATTAAACAATTGAAAGCTAATATTCGATAAAAAAAAAACCTCGGAATTGTGAACGAAAGATTATGCTGGTTCATTAGTTCACAAAGCTCATCAAGTTCAAAAACTAATCGAGCACTGCGCTTTTATAGATTTGATCGACTATATCTGTGTGATCGACTATTATCTCTTCCCTAAATTAAAAAAGACTTTAAATGAATGCTTGAAAGCTACATTGGAGAAGTTTTTTACAGACCACCCAAAAGAATTCTGGATGTATGTTAATTATAAAAACGTTCAAATGAGTGGGTGATATTCCTTAATGGAATGTGTGCTGGGCAACTCTGTTTCTGTCCCAATTTTTTTGTCAATGTTTAAGTTGATAACATGAAAACATTTCCTCGTACTTTCAGCATCTTTCAATTGGAAAATACGCATATATGATCTCAAAACCCCACCACTCATTTTATGTTTCTGCTTGGATTATAAGAATTCGTACATCAGCAGATTACAAATTAAAACAATAATAGGTGTATAATTAACGGCAAACAATAGATACTTTAGTACAGCCAAACACTGTTTCATTGCTACGTAAAAGGTTTAGTTATCTATTTCTGTTACGCACCTATATCTGAAAAACATTATTTGGAAAAATCGAATAGTTTATGGTGATATATGTAGGTGTTAAAGAAATTTGAAGTACGTAAGTGTTTAAAATATTGCATCTAACTAACATATAAATCTGTTTATTTATGGTATTTTAACGTAAACCGTTTAAGAGTTATGTGTTTAATTAGATGTATGAAAAAAAGCTATACTTCTGTGGCCAGAAATCTGTAGTCCCTTGTTTAAATCTTTATTCCACTTTCCAATTCAATTTCTTAAACGGAAGGCGAAAACGATTTATTAGAATACAAAGAAAGACGAAAAAGGTAGTTAATCTTTGTGAAAAAAAATAATAGATCATAAACCACATGCAAAATATAGACAGTAATAATGGAAATAACAAGATGTTGTTCCAAATTTTTAAATCTGAAGAGTTTCATTAAACCTGATAACTTCTAACTAGCCACTTTAGTGGAAAATCCCGTATAAGAGGAGAATGTAGAAAAAAGAAGGAAAAAAAGGAACACTATAGATATAGAAGGCACGCCTACGTAAAATGAGTTCATTAGAATATGACGCGAAGAGGCAATGCCGCTAGGCTGAAGAATTACTTTGATTCATCCATTGTTCCAAATAGGGAATCCAAACAACTGTAGAAATTATAGAGAAATCTTAAACACTGAATACAAATTACTAACAGCACTAACCCGGAAAGGACTTGAAGTCTACACAGGAAGGAAAAGGAAGTTAAAATCAACATTCGTTTTCTAGCGATCATTCTTCAGGGTCAATTTGTCAACTACTAAAGGTATTGAAAAGTATTTAACTCCGTCTAAAATTTTTAACTATTTGTTCTTCTTTAGAATTAACTGGATGGATTTTTTAAAAGAGATATCTATTTACCGAAATTGGTGTTAATTTTCAAGAAAAGAATAAATTTTCACTAGCAACATTTTTACATTTAAAAGTGATTAGAAGAATAAGAATAGCAACATTAATATCCAGAAATATAACCCTAAGATGAATTTGAGACATTCAAAGTTGAGAGTAAGATGAATTAATAAAAAAAAGTTACCGAATGGCAAACAATAGAAAACAAATTTCAAGGAAGACCCAAAATTACATGAGAGAAGAAGATCTATAGTAGAAATAGTGAATAGTGATAAAACACACACCAGCTTATGAAGATGAACCAAGTTACAGAAAAATATTCAGGGTGGGCCACCACACACGACGAGGATTCTATATGGAAAAGCATACGATTTTTTTAAATCCTTTTTATTTAGTTGAATGCTATACCTTTGTATGTACAATTTAAAATTATTTTGAATTATACAGGATGTTCGAGAAAAAAGATCCATAACAAAGTTACCTTGTTTTTAATGGAACAGCCTATATATAATGACATATTTGGAATCTAAAGACCAAATTAGGGCAAGTTTATGCAATACTCCACATTTCTAAACCCATCGGCTTTTGAGATATTTTAAAATTTATGAAATTGCAGTACAAAATTTAAGTTTGATTTCTGCTGTGTAATCCAAAGTTAAACACATCTACATACATTCTTCATTCAGCTAAGAGGCTAAGCAATGAAATGAAGTGGAATTTTAGTCACACAGTTATACTGAGTGTTAATAAACGCTTGTTTAAGTTTGATGACTTTTGCAGTAAATTAACTTTAACGCAAAATTTAGAAAAATAATTACTGGTAATATACCATTCCCTTTGAATTTTGAAGTACTTGATCCTCAATGCGTATTAATGATAAAATTATACCAATTATATGCACCATGATGAGGTTACCTTAATTTGTTAGTAATATCAAAATGCATTGCTATGGAAGTAGGCGCTATTTAGATATTTAAGTATGTGGAACAGTACTTATTTGAGATAGGTACGTTCTTCCAAGCGATTTTTATTTCCAAATGTGTGCTGCTTTATTTAAAGTATATCTCACCATTCCTTTCTATAACATCCAAATTGCCGGTTATATCCAATCCGATATCAGACTTCAAGATGCAGGTTTTGCCACTCAACACATAACCGTCATTGCAGCACTTCTTTAAACACCAATCTTTTTTGTGTGGACCTATATCCGAACTGCAATATTCCTTTGAGTAACATAATCGTGCAACATAATTAGAGCCATTGAATCCATCCGTTGACTTATCAAAGCAATATTTCCCATGTGAGAAAGTATAATTGTTAAGTCGGAACGTTCGATCTTTTCCGAAGTTTTCCAACTGAAATTCTCGCAGTTGTCGGTCAACAATAACTTCACAACCGCTTAAACCACTTTTCACAATATTAATATGGAATCCCAACTCGTTATAAACCGGGGAAGCAGTATCGTTTTGAACACATTTTCGTTTTTCAGTTTGAAACAGATATTGAGGCGGACAACATTTTGGAAAATATATTTGATTTAAATCCGGTTCCACTACCACCGGTAAAGCACGTGTAGTTTGTTTATCAATTACGTAAAAATTTGTATCCTCAATTGAAGATTCGTTTTCTCTGTCAAACTTTACAGTGCTATTATAAAAATATAAAGCAGCTATAGAAGTTAGTAAGGCCTTCGCATCCATCATAGTAACTAACACGTGTATTTTATTTAAAACACTGAAATGTATTACTGTAAGTTCGACGCCCGGCAAGATACTGAGTTGGGTGTTCAGTGAATCCACTAGGGCGAGCAAATAGGGGAATAATGGTTCACAGTTCACAGTCGTTCTTTTTCTACCTGCGATAACACTGAAGAGGATGCATTAAAGACATAATTCTACGTCATTGTACCTTAAAGAATTAATTGTTTTATTTTGGTGATTAAGTTTACTCCTCTTGAATACTTATTGTAATATTTTTAATACTGTCTGGCGTGTTTTATTTTAGGATAGACTACTTTCCATTTCCATATCAGATATTTATTACCACAAGCAAAGCAGTGGCGCAACTATCTACCCGCCTTAAATAGAATAAACGCAATAATATAATTCTTTAAAACAATTTTCGTGATGAATAAATTTAGATTCTTAGAAACGAATAAACGGGAGGTACTATCGTGGTATCTAATCTTAGGACAGGCATCGAGCACCGAATCATTTCGTAGCTATAGTTGTCTCTCTCATTCGCCCTCGCCTAAGTTCTGATACATTGGTCGACCTTGATAAAGCGCTCTCAGTCGACAGGTAGCCGTCAATGATAGGGTTTGTGGTTTTGTATTTACCTCTTTATAATTGATTGTAGGTGTAATGTGAATAAAATACAAAATATACCGCACAAACTACAAAAAGTTATGCACAGAGTTATATATATGAAGCTCGCGCTTCCGTTTGGAGTCGAGGTAGTTTCTGCAGCATATACATTTATAGTAGGAATATGACTATTTTGAGAAAAGTCATTTATAAAATGACTGCAATATATTATTGGATTGTAAGGGGTCTCGGGATGGCAGTCATAAACACTTGCACTAATCTGCTGTAGGACCGTATTAAAGTTTGATGTAGCAATATAACGATGATGAATCAAACCTCTTTAAACAAAATAAAAAAAAAAGAACCGGTGAACAATAAGGGGCAAGCTATGTATTGGATTATTAATGAGCTGGTGTGAAGATAGGAAATTTCTCCTACTTTAAAAAATATGTATACTATATGAGAAAGAAACTAGTCCCACAGCTGATTTCCACATACAAATATAACTATATCGTAAATTTTATAAATAAATAAAGTACATTTAATGAAATTAATTTTATTTAAAATTGCAAAGTGTGCATTCATACGCATTAAAAAAAAATACGTTGGCAAAAATATGTAATATATTTAAAAAAATGTAAGTGGTCATTATTAGAATTGAGACTGGGGAATTATAGAGATTATATTTAAGAATTGCTCAATTCTTTTTTTTTTGAGGAAGTTTGACAAAAGTGATATTCTCACTGTTTACCCTTCTTAGTTATGATTTAAGTTGTGTTTTTGTAGTTTTTAGAATTTTTTTAATTTAATTGTTATAAATTTTATAGTTATTATTTTTTTAGAATTATTTTTTTTTTACTGTTCATGCATGTTTTCTTGCTTGATCGTTTTGAAAAACGTTTTTTTTTTGTAATTTCAGACGTATTTTTAGTGATGACAACTCCAGAGTGTGGGTTTTACCGTGCTTTTCCTCACTCATAGGCGAATGCTGAGAGCGAACATATGAAAGACGCTGCGGGTGCAATTATTAAACTCTTTTTTAAATTTAATTATTTTTTTTACCTTGTTTTCAACCTATAATTATATAAGAAATACACTAATGGAACGATAGTGGAGCTATCCGCCTTCAATGACTATTGTCCATCGCTTTTTAGCGCAAGTACAAAAAGATCAAGTTAACTTATCCGAGAGATGTTCTTCTTCATCGATATTTTTCTTCTACCGTTTCTCCTTTAATAGTAATATTTGAAAGTGTTATTTTTTCTTTTTTGGGTATACAGTAGATATAATTCAATAAAATTCTACATATGTTTAACTGTAATTTATTATTCTACGTTCAAAGACGAATCCGAAACGTAGAATAATTAATTACAGTTTAAATATGTAGCAACACTATTACGACAGTCATTGTTACACGTGTTTCTATACTATTTATGCTATTTCGCATTATTTTAATTTCATTTATTATTTAAAATTTGATTTTTTAATCGCGCAGAGAATTTCAATTTTTTTATGTTCGTGATACAATCTTGTCAAGCGTAATTATTGCATGCGCCATTACAAAATTTAGGAATCAATTTTAAAATAAAATTTGCGTTCATTAATACTCCGTAATGGTTTATAATAGTGGTAAATTCCTTTTCTGCTTGCCATTTGTGGTTATCGGGAAGGTAATAGTTCGTCGTTCGTGTTGAAATGTGTTGAAGCATGCCAAAACGCAAGCTACATTAGCAACCACGCATAAAAGTCAGCACATTTGATTGCACAAGGGTGGAACTTTGTGGCACATGCTCTCGGCAAAGTTACACAAAGTGTCCATATTGTATGTGCAAAATAGAAAAAAAAGAATTAATTCGCAAGTCTCTGTATTCAAGGGCAACTATTTGATGGAATAACTGATTTTCTTTGGAATTATTGCTTGTCAAATTGATGTGAAGATATTGTATGGATAAACGTAGGGTATTTAATGTGTAAGATAGGTGCTGTATTGTTAATTTCTTATATTAATTGTACAAATGTATACGTACAGTTTGCGCTTGCATATAACGCGTAATCGTTGAGAGAGAAATTGTAAGGAGACGCAACTACACATGCAGTAGTGAAATCGGAAAAGGGTTCGAGATATAGATGGCGCATCATGTCTACGGGGAATCCGAGATTCTCGAACCCTATGTCCATAACGTCGAAAGCCGAGCACATCAATGATTCAGCATTCGTATTCAGTGCATTCTGAAATCGATGTCTCTTTCGAGCTTGGTGATGTAACATAGATTATAATTAATGTAGCAATACCGTCAATACTAGAAGGATGACTAGGCAGTGAATCATCTGTGTGCTTATGTAAATTGTTAGATTTCCTATGAAAGATACATACGTAGAGCAAAAGAGTGAATGTAAAAAGATTGCAACAATGTTAATATTACCAACATTGACACTGATGAATTAAAAAATGAATTAGTCTATGACTTATTCTATGTATATGACAAACACATTATAATAAATAATTGACATAAACTCCATCGCTCAACGTTGTAATAAAGTCCATTGTACTTGTCGAATATATATTATTGAGTTAATATTCCCTACTAATTTCTTCATTAATGCAATTCAATAGATATACATTCACAGTATTCCTCAATTTTTCATTTCAGATTTAAACAAAATAATCATAAAATAATATCTATTATTGTTGTTTTATTGAGTATAGATGAGAGAAAGGGTTTGTGTATATTATGCAGTAAGTACAAAAATTAACATAATTTTACTTATTATTTATTTATTTAATATAACTTTATGATGTCATATATGTGCTATATATGCTACATAAAATGTCTGCAACCAATAAGACATTGCAATAATAATATATAACAACTCGAGTTTTCAAAATAAGTTTCAAGTATGCCATGAATAACAATCAACTGCATCAATTATAGATATATATATATATAATCAAAAACCTTATTAAACCCTTATTAGGTGTAAGGTATATGTACTTTCGAATTACTACATCTCGTAAACGAACTTCCTCCATTCTTTTTTGTCTCTTGCCAGTATTCTCGCTTTTGGTTGTGTTAAGTCACGCTCTTCTAGTAATTTCTCCACGTTTTGGTTCCATGTCTTGATTGGTCTTCCTCTCGATCTCTTGGCTGGCACCCGTGACTCCCATATTCTCTTGACCGGCCTGTCGCTGCTCATTCGTATTAAGTGTCCATACCACCTCAGCTGGCTCTTTTCAATTGTCTTGATAGCTGGTTGGATTCCTAATTGCTCTCTTATTGCTGTATTCCTTACTCTGTCTCTTTTAGTTATTCCAAGGACTCCTCTCAGGTACTTCATCTCCATGCTCTGGATTCTGGATTTCATTTTCTTGGTGAGCACCCAGCTCTCACACCCGTAAGTGAATACTGGATGAAACACTGTTCTGTATACGCACATCTTTGTTTTGCTAGATATTTCTTTTTTCCATATAAAAGTGTTCCTCATTAAGTGGTATAGCTTGGATACATTTTCCACTCTGTAGGCTATTTCTGTTTCGTGTGTTCCATTGCCACTTATGTATACTCCTAGATATTTGAGGGCTTCCACTTGCTCGATATCCTTTGTCGATTTTTATGTTTGGTTTTACGTCAGTTTTACCTATTACCATGACTTTGGTTTTGTTAATGTTTATTTTCAATCTTCTAGCTGATAGCGCTTCATTCCATAGGCTGTTTTCCAGATCTGTTTCACTTCGTGCAAATACGACCAAATCTGCAAATGCACACTCGCTCAGATACTCCGCCTCAAAATTTCTGTGACCCACGTATGCGACTTTTGTTCTCATTCTTACTTCTTTGATGACGTCATGATGCGGTATATGTGCTATATATGTGTTATGTATTTTCATACACACTTCTCCTGCGCAACACACACACCTCCATTCACACAATTCAACTACACACATACACTGCGCATGCACACATACAACAGAGTACAAGAACACGAAGACCTTACAAGCATTGTTATACAATAAGTTACAGTGTATTAAAGTTTAAAATAAAGAAGTGCATTATTTTTACTACATACACAACAAAATTGGCGACGAGACGGAGCAAGGAGAAGAAAGAATCTACAACAATTACGCATCGAGTTACAAGGTACGTCATTTCTGTTTTCTCGACATTTACTACGGGCGCCATACTGACCACGTGCAATTTTGTCTGTTTGAACCTACGATTATTACCCTTCGATCACGGGCCTCCGACCTTAGCCTTGACAGCCCTCTAGGCAATTTTTCCTTTTCCCTGCAAAAATTATTCCTACGATGGCACAATTTACTGAAGTATTAGAGAAAATTACGGATATATTGAACGCTATACAGGCAACACAGGCTCAAATCGCGCATCAACCGAGAAATACGTCGTACATTGCAAAAGATCATTTACAACCTTACGATGAAAATAACGAGAGTTTTGATACAAATTTACAAAGACTCGATAATTCACTTACAGTTACGAGGGGTAGACGATTCTACTGCCGAAAAGGATAAATTATGCGTTAAAATTTTGATCGGTTGTTTAAGTCCGAAAGTGTACCAAATATTAACGAAACTTACAGCGCCTGATTTACCCAATACAAAAACTTACAAGCATTTGATTAAAGTATTAAAGGAATATTTATCGCCTCAAGCTAGTGTAATTACCGAACAACATAAATTTAATATGCGTTTACAACAGGAAGGGGAAACAATACAAACTTATGTTGCCGAACTGAAGAAAATGACGATAAATTGCGATTTCAAGTGCATGAATTGTCAAACATCTACAATTGACACGCATTTACGGGTTCAATTTATTAAGGGAATTAGAGATAATGATATTCGAGAACGTTTATTACAACAAAAATCCACGGTTAATTTCGAAGAAATTGTCCAAATTGCACAATCGGTAGAAATGTCAAAGCGAGAATCTAGCCAAATGCAAGCTACGAGTCACGCTGTGAACGCATTACGCGGGAATTTCAAATCGACAAAATCTAACCGACGTAATTTCGATAAACAAGCCAATAGTGAATCCGGTAATTTACGTACGGATAACAATTTTCAGAAACTATTGGGCAAATGTTTTCGTTGTGGTAAACGAAATCACAAAGCGGATAAATGTCGTGCGAAAAATCTAGTATGTTTAAAATGCAATAAGAAGGGACACATACAAAGTGTTTGTTTAAAGAATCGAAATGTACACGATCAGAAACAAGTTGAAATTGATTCTTCGTCAGAAGAGGGGAACAAATCATTTCCTATGAATAAAATAATCACAATGAACGTGAATTCCTTAAATACAGATAAAATTATTCTACCTGTGAAAATCAACAATGCGAATTGCAATATGGAACTTGATACTGGTGCGGCTGTATCCACAATGTCGTTGTCACAATTTAAAAAGCTTTGTCCGAAAATACAACTTCAATCTACTTCGGTAAAATTGAAAACCTACACCGGCGAAGTTATACATCCTGTAGGTACAGGAAGGGTTTTCTTTTCTTACAAGGGTCAATCAAAATACGGAAACTTAATTGTCTTACGAAATAAGGTAGATGCTATATTTGGTAGAGACTGGTTAAGTTTAGTGAAACTCGATTGGAATGATATTCGTCAAGTGAAGACCTTATCTCACAATTACGAAGAGGATTTACAAAAATTATTACGGGAATATGGCGATGTCCTATCTGATGAATTGGGAGAAATTCCAAATTACAGTTACAAATTTCGATTAAAGAACGAGAACGTACAACCAATTTTCCACAAACCAAGACAAGTACCTTACGCCTTATTGGGAAAGGTGGAAGATGAAATTACTAGATTGGAAAGATTAGGAGTTATCGAACAAGTGATGCATTCTACATGGGGAACTCCGGTAGTGCCTATTTCAAAAAAGGATGGTTCAATTCGACTATGCGCTGCATACAACACCACAATAAACAATGCCATCGAAGACGACTGTTACCCCATTCCAAGAATCGAAGACATCTTCAACAAAATGAGTGGTGGACAGTTTTTCTGCAACTTAGACATAAACAACGCATATTTACATATGAAGTTGGACGACGCAAGTGCAATGATGCAAACGTTATCTACGCATAAAGGAGTTTACAAAGTTAAAAGGGTCATGTTTGGTGTCAAAACAGCCCCAGGAGCCTGGCAGCGGTTTATGGATCAAATATTACAGGACCTCCCAGGAGTCGTTTGTTTTTTTGACGATATTGCCATTCAAGGAAGGACCACCGAGGAACTACACACCAGGATTGTCCGCAGTTCTTGAACGGCTACGGTTACATGGATTACGTTTGAACAAGAAGAAATGCAAGTTCTTTGAAAAAAGCATTACATACTTGGGACACACGATTGACGGCAAAGGCTTACATACATCACCAGACAAGGTAAAGGCTATATTACAAAGCCCAATACCTAATGATATTACACAATTACGCGCATTTCTGGGATTAGTACATTATTACCAAAAATTCATTGCCAATCTATCCTCAAAGTTACATCCTCTTTACGCGTTGCTTCGAAAGAATGTCTTCAAGTGGACAAGGGCATGCGAGAAGGCGTTCAACGACTTGAAGGCAGAACTCACAAGTACCAAAGTTCTCATACCATACAGTGACAAACTTCCGTTAATTTTGGCGACAGATGCCTCACCAAAGGGCATTGGAGCAGTTATTTCGCATATTACAGAAGGAGTTGAACGACCAATAGCTTTTGCTTCCCGTTCTTTAAGCAAAGCCGAGCAAAATTACAGTCAACTTGATAGGGAAGTTACAGCCATTATATGGGGTCTGAAGAAATTCTTCCCATATTGCTACGGTAGACACTTTACTCTTATCACGGACAACCAACCACTAATGAGGATCTTTCATCCAAACAAAGACTTACCATCTACGTCTGCAATCAGACTTCTTCACTACGCAAGTTACATGTCTGGATTCAACTACGAAATTAAGCATAGGAAGACACAGTTGCATGCAAATGCAGACTACCTATCCCGTGCACCTTTACCCGACTCAACAAAAGGTTATGACAATGTAGAATTGTTCCAGATTACCCAAATTGAAAATTTACCTGTGACTAGGAATGATATCAAGAAGAATAGTTTAAAGGATCCAGTCTTACGAAGTATTTATTTAGCAGTTGAAAATGGATCACGGTTACCACCTGGATACAACGAGCTTGATTTTTCAATACAGGACGGCTGTTTGATGAAAGGAATTCGAGTAGCATTCCAGAAGGGTTGCGAAATGCAATTTTATGAGAATTACACAGCACACATACGGGAATGGTGAAGATGAAGGCCTTAGCTAGAAGCTATGTATGGTGGCCGCAAATAGACAAGGACATAGAACGAATCGGTAGAGAATATGTGAGATGTTCTAAATCTAGGAATGATCCCAAGAAAGTAGAAGTGCATATTGATTATGCTGGTCCGTTTTACGGAACTTACATATTTGTAGTCGTAGACTCGTATACCAAATGGGTAGAAGCTATACCTACAAATTCGCCGACAACTTCCACGACCATAGACATGCTCAGGGATATTTTTGCTCGTTTTGGACTTCCTTACACGCTGGTTTCCGATAATGGCAGCAATTTTAAATCATATGACTTCAAGAAGTTTATGGACAGTAATGGCATACACCATAAATTTACAGCACCGTACCATCCGGCAACTAACGGACAAGCGGAGCGATACATTCAAACCATTAAAAGAAGCTTGCGAAATCAATTACAAGACGGAGGGAACTTGAAGTTAAATTTGACTCGTTTCCTGATGCAGTACCGAAAAACACCAAATTCTACAACAAATGCGAGTCCTTCGGAATTGATGCTAGGACGCAACATCAAAACGAAATTGGACATGGTAAAACGAGAGCTCAACACTGAGTTGGACGAGAAGAAGACGCTGCTGTCAGGGAGAATACGCAAATTCGATGTAAATGACCAAGTTCAAGCCAGATGTTACGCTAATGCTTCGAATAAATGGGAATATGGTACATGGTACCATCATCGCAAGAACAGGACGCTTGCATTACGATGTTCTTATAAATGGTAGAACACAAAGAAAGCACATCGACCAGCTTTTGACATATGCTGGCACTATACCGAAACCGAAAATGGATGTGACCGAATTGCCCAATACGGTACCTCACCCGATTCAAGAGTCGAAGTCAGAAGAGCCGATTCCTTTACCTGCTGACACAAGTGATTTTACTGAATCTAGTACCCCTAATACGTCTGTT
Source organism: Cetonia aurata (assembly GCA_949128085.1). NCBI lineage: Eukaryota > Metazoa > Arthropoda > Insecta > Coleoptera > Scarabaeidae > Cetonia > Cetonia aurata. Next base: position 40,840,243 of record OX421884.1, read on the forward strand.
ACAGATAGCCCATCTCCACGCGTCGATGCTAAACAACCTGGAACCTCCGGAGTAATCATACGCCGATCTACACGGTCCAGAAGACCTCCTTCCAGATTAGATCTCTGAAATTACGGGGAGGATACTGTTATGTATTTTCATACACACTTCTCCTGCGCAACACACACACCTCCATTCACACAATTCAACTACACACATACACTGCGCATGCACACATACCACAGAGTACATGAACACGAACACCTTACAAGCATTGTTATACAATAATTAAAATAAAGAAGTGCATTATTTTTACTACATACACAACAATATGCTACATAAAATGTCTGCAACCAATAAGACATTGCAATAATAATATATAACAACTCGAGTTTTCAAAATAAGTTTCAAGTGTGCCATGGATAACAATCAACTGCATCAATTATTAAGAAATAATAAATGCCATTTGTGGCAATTTGTGTATCGTATAGTTAGTTATATAGTATACGTTAGTGCAACGTTTTGATTCTTTTCCTGTTTTTTTTTGCATGTATTGCTACGACTAAGGCACAAGTAAAACTTTTAACGAAATCAATTAAGGAAATTAATCACTGAAATTCCTGTAGGTATATACATAATTTCATTCAAATATGTATTATACTGTTGCAAATAAAACTTGTTCAAAAGAACCTAACTTTAAAAAATCACAATCGTATTTCCCGCATATATTATTACGCTTAACGACTGTTAGTTGTAGCCAACCCGTCGCGAACTCTAAACGCACGCTTCAAAGAAATGAAACAACGTACTATTCGTCCAACGGATCTTTACCCATGCGTAATTGATTTATATATATGTTATTCAAAGCATTTCGTACAATTTCCGTTTGATACAAGAAAGAGAAAGCAAATTCAACTTGAAACGTTTGTCTTCTAGAATCAAAATCAGTACATCATTTTGCATTGTTCTGTCAAAGTTTTGTCTATGGATCTGTCATTAAGCTTTTTGACGTTAAATTTATTGTGGTTTTATTATTATCGTTTTGCACTTTTCTAATATGGTAGTAGGCATTACAATCGAAACATTATATTTCCACTCACAGTTCTATACTAATTTTTGTGGTATTCATTCGTGCTCTCGAACAAATATCTCTAAATTGAACTTGGTAAGAACATGTGCTGCATTATAGTTTTATAAACTTCATGTAAACAAAATGTTTTGACATTTGCAATTGTCAATTATGTTAGAAATATCACCCATATGATGGTGTAGTGTATCTAGTACTTAACTTGAGTATAAAGTACTGACTTGATTCAGATGTACAAAATTTATGATGTCATGGGTAAAGAACCATTGGACGAATAGTATATGTAATATAGGATATTATTTTGTATACAGAAATTATTGTCTATTTCATTTCATATTATTTGACGTGTGCCATCTAAGATAGTATGATCTTACTGTTTTGCACATACGTACATTTGCTATTCAACACTAGGGGCCAGCATTTTCTGGTATCACGTTTGACAACCTTTCCCACCACAACATACGGGCCATATACGGGCCTTAATGTGGATAAAGTAGGTTTAATCATGGTTTAATCTGTGGTTTAATCAATTTATCATCACCCGCGAGACGCACCCAATATCCAATATCAGCAGTAACCAAATATTAGTCATAATAACGATGTTAATTTAACTTTTCTTACATCAAGTTAAACGAATATCGTGTGATTTTATTAGGTGAGTTATTTTTGTATGTTTTATACTTTTATTCAATTGATCATTTAAATAATATTACAGATTGTATACTTAATGCTTCGAAAATGAACAGAATAGAGCTTACAATTATTCTAACCATCTCATCTGTGATGATGTCTTCTGTTCATGGATTGGAATGTTATGAATGTCATTCTGCTGACAACGTTTCATGTGAAGGAAATCTCCAAGTCAGAGACTGTTCTATTGACCGAGATAAAGGATCGCCTGCACCAAATTGTCTAACTATTACATATGAAATAGGTGATAAAAACCACACACTTAAATCTTGTAGTCTTTCCACTATTGCTACAGAAGATTGTCCAACTATTGCTGCAAAATTAGGCCTAACAAGCAATTCGATAAAATTACGTGGCTGTAAGTTGTGTGATATAGATCGTTGCAATAGTGCAGTAAATATTCAATATACCTCTGTTCTGGGAGTTATAATGGCTTGTGTATTATTTTTACTTTAGTTTTAAGTACTGTGTAATCATTACAAAAAATAACCAGTGCCTGTTAACCAAATTTTAATTAATTGTTTAAAATTTATTATTTGTTCTTTATACACATACCTATTTAAAGATGATATTGATGTTATAGTGAGATTAGTATATATGAGACGTAATAGAGACATAAGATATCAGATTATTCAATGCTACACAGTTTTATTAAGTCAAGGTAATTGTTTTGGAAATTCCATGGATTTCCATTTCCAAACGAAAACCGAATAGGACACTAATTTTATGTAACCAATTGGTTTTCGGTTGAAAATGGATATTCATGAATTTCTGAAATAATTGTCTCGAATTAATAATATTATGTAGTGCATTAAAGTATCTTACCAGTATTTCGTATACTAAAAGAACAACTTCAAACTTCTCGAATAACTGCCCCTATGTTATATCAATGTGAGCTATTTAAAAAAAATCAGAAACCCGCTTGAAGGGATCTAGAAAAGCTTTCTTGAATTATAAACCATTTATAAAAAGCTTGAAAAAAAACAGTAGTGTCAACTAACTCAGTCAATACTTAATTGACACGAAACATTTATTCTTGTTAAAATACTTAAAATAAAATAAATATTCTCCAAAGCTTATACAATTTTATCACATCTACGAACATGGGCTTATTAACGCGCTTTTCTTGGAATTGTGTATCTAATAAATTTGGCTATAGTTAACATCGGAGCACCATATACCGATGTACAGACACATTTCAAAGCAACATTTTTAGCATTTATTACTATTAACGCTAATTATTACAATAAGTATTAAATACGTAATAAAAATAAAGAGTTATAAGTATTTAAATATCTTTAAATTTTTATCACTGTAAAGTCTTTTATAGTTTTGCCTGCATGTCGCACACAGTATAACCGAATCCGTATGTGTGTCGTGTTTGAATTTAGCAAGCACGCTCTCAATTCTACATGTAAATAACAAATGGCAGATGCTGAAATGTTATTAACATTGATAGAGTAAAATTACTTTCGGATGAGACTGAAGATGCGCGAGCGATGACGTCCCAAAAATACTGAACACCTTAAAAAATATTGAGCAGTCTTGGCAACATAGGCGGCAGTTTTAAATTTAAATAATATTTATTTATATTAAACCTCATTTATGAGGTGGATCTCTTTGTAATTACTAAAATGTGTCTCTGCGTCAGTCTCATCCGAAAGTAATTTTACTCTATACAAAAATTGCTGGTATAAATTTGAATCAGGTATAAAACAGGTATCACAAAGACTGCCAACTTGAACGCCTGTATCTACAAAACTACAGTATTAGTCTATCATAATTGCGGAAGTTAAAGGTAAAAAACATTAAATTTAGGGTGCATTTACGTATCGTCGTAATTATATCGGGGAAGAATAGGTAAACATGTAAGATACTTCCAACTTGGTCCAATTATAAAAATAGGTGCAATGTAGAGAGAGACTAATAGCGAATTCCACTGGCTGCACTGAGTATCTCCATCTTATGTCAATACATTGAAGTAGAATGGGGATACTCTCACTGCGGTCAGTAAAATCGCTATAAATGTTTTTAAATCTTCTGGCCCTTCTTTTCATCAATTTTAATTTTTTTTTGTTTTATTTTTTTATTAAAGAAAAATGGCTTTGCGTATTAAAGAATGGAAATAACAAAAATGCAAAGGTTCTAAATGCCAATTATATAACATATATGCCTTGAAATTATCTATCAATCACATACATACGCGCGTGCGTATATAAAATCGTTTTGCGAAACTGCCAACTATAAATAGCTACTATCTGTGACTATATTAAAAGGTAGATGACACTGCTTGTGTGTGTATATATGTTTACTATAGAAATAGACGGGAGAGAATGCCCTTCGACGAGTGCCTATGCCGTTAATTAGAGCGGTGGCAGCCATTTTGAAGGTTGCTTGACAAACCGTGCAAGCCTGCCCTTTCTACATTTGCGCGAGTATTTTGTTGTTTTTTTCATGCACCTTAGTATATTTCTCAGATGTCTTGTGCAATTCCGGGGCCAAAATCAGCCTTTTTCAAACATCAATCCAGACTTAAATGATATACAAAAATTGATTTATATTTATAACCTCAGTTTTCCTTTATTGAGAATGTAATGTTAATTCTGTGTAAAATTAGAAGTTAACTACGATAGATGTTAAATTGAGTCTTCATACGCTGTTATTTTCTGATAAACCGTTTCCGAACCGAAATTATATATTTCATCATATATAATGGGTACAATTCTTTTAACACTATCGATTTGCTATTTCAATATGACTATATAGTTATCTCGTACGAAAGTCCCTTTTGTTTTAGAACATTTTTTTTGTACAAATGTCCATATTCGTGTTATCCTAAATGTAATCTTTTTATTCTCCTTTTATCAGTTTTAACAATATTTTGAGCAGTTTTCGATACAATATTGTTTGACGATAAAGAAAATAAATACAATGATGTTTCTTGTGATTTGTGTCGTCTGTTCTACACATCAAATTTAATTTGGACAAACACCAACCTTCGAAATGGGTGCCTTCATTATTAGAACGGTCACCCATACTTGCCTGAAACGCATTCTGCCCACTCTATTTCTATAATACCGTCTATATATGTATGATATCCCATCGATTAAAAGTAATTTTTTAATGCTTTAAAAAGAAACAACAAATATGTATTATTTTAACACAAATAAATACATTATTCTTGAGAACTCTCTTTTTTTCTGTAGAATATAACTGATGTTTAGTAAACCTTCAACCACCCTTCAACTCAACCATACATATTTCTATGCGCAACTCTCGCATTTATATGAACTTTTTATTTTATTTTTTATAATTTAAGTCTATGCCTAAACGATGTTGTGAAATGGACATAAACATAAATTGCCGGATTACTGCAACTGACGTCTTTCAATATCTTAAATCAAGGATTTGTTTAAAGTAATCTATTGCTATATACCTTTGGCACTTCGTGTATTTTACTATATATAGGAATATATCCTAATTTCAAATCACAAGGGGTAAGTAGAACAACTAGGTATATGATGATGTTTTCTGAAAATAAAATAATTAGTTAACGAATCATTTACCTTGACTTCAGCTTTATTTGTAAGGGGACCATGTTTTGTATATAACCTGGTGCTCCTATTATCCCAGCTTTGGTATATGTGGGTTGCATAACAACTCGTGGTACTTTAGCGTTTTTGTCGCTGTTCTACAAACGCACGTTTTGGCGTCTTCAAACATTTGTTTCGGCATCACACTCAATTGTTTATACCTACGCTTTTATAATTGCAACAAACCTCAAACATATAGGATTTGAACTAAACAGGTAGTGAGAAAATAAAACACTTTTGGCATAATATATTCTAATGTAATATATGAATAATACATTACAGATCAAAACAAAGACAATATATATACACACTAAACATAGAAATTAACTAAATGAGAAAAACTTTGGAGTGGGATTTTATTTTTTTTTTTTTGGTAAAGGAATACAGTTTACAAAAGAATAATATTTAATAAAGATGTATTAGTGATGGGCAAATCACATTCGAATGATATTTGAAATTATAATTTGAATGATCATTCGAACGATTGTTGTTTAATTAGTGGTCATTCAAAACGCTACTCCAATAATCATTCTAACTATCACTTAAATGCATAGTTTAGATTTCTATACCTTGTGTTTTTGTACGATTATTAAAATTTTGTTTTTGCGATTTGACCATCACTATTTTACCTAATATTCTGATCGCTTTAGATTTCTGTAAAGTTAAATCCGATCATGACTGCTGATTATCAGACGCATGCGCAATGCAGAATTGTGGATTTTAAGATTTCCGTATGTCTAACAACTAGCAAATTTGAAGCACATTTATTTAATATTATACTAATATATGACTGTCATAGATATATAAAATATACAATTAAAATGAGAACAGAATATGCTGAATACTAGATATGTAACTGAACTCGTGACTAGAATATAGGTTTAGAAATAACAATGAATCAGTCTTTAAAATATAATACATTATGGATTGTACTAAAAAAATCCTGCTGGTCTGCACATTACAATTATATTATTTGGCAAAAATAAATGCAGTTGTATTCAAGAGGGTTTTATGGTACCTAGTAATTTTGTTGTTTGTCTCACATTATTTACAATTATTTTACGGAAAATTGAGAATAAGAAAATATCTGAAAATACCAGGGTGTTCCTTTGATGACGCAATCTACATTTAGAAAATGTTACACACTGAATTTATTTTTTTGTTGATATTTTGAATTTGTTTAAATAGTCATATATATCTTCATTGCATATTCTAGTTTTAGAATTTCGTGTATTTTCAAAATATTTCAAAGGACAAATTTTTTCATTTCTTTACTAGGGAGTTTTTTAACCACTTTATTTCCCATATATCAGACAAAACTGTTCTCTATAAGACTTTCACAGAATAAATTGCTGAATAATTTGACAACATTTGCGAGTAGCAGCTAAACGCTTAGTTAATTTATTACTTTAAATATAAAAGCTTATTATTTCATTTTCCTATAGATAATAAAATAAAAGTTTTTTTTCTTTACAAATTAATAAATTATGAATGGAGTGGATGAGGTATGTAATAGAAAGCAATACTAATTTTCAAATTGAAATTAACACTTTAATTAATTTTTAAATTAACTAATTAATTTAATATACTACAGAACTAAATATATTTAGTTATGTTTATATCTTCACACACTATCGCGTTAACAATGAAATAACATACAGTTGCCTCTAACAAAGAAAGCAAAATTATTTTCTGTTGGCGGAAACCCCGCCCCCACGTGCAGCTTACGTCACGAGCTCGAAAAGGGGGGCGGAGCTCGCGGAATGAACAGCGTATAGTTGCAGCGTGCAGATACATATTGCAATAGAAACTGAATTTCGTATTTTGTACGAATCACGAAGATAGTGGGGGTGGCTGGCTATGTTTTCATGTGCGATTTATAATATTTTTCCATATTCCTTCATGTGAGTCGCACTCCATTGAGCACGTCCTCTTGCTATCGCGCATCCGCGAGATGAAAATAATTATGTTTACGTACTTTGTGGTAGTCTGTATAATATTAATAATCACATATTCCATTCTGTGAAGTTTTTACAGGAAACCTTTTTGTCTGCTCTAGAAAATAAAATGACAATCCCAGATAAAGTGCATGAAATTCGCATTTCTTTGTAAAATTTTTAGTATAAGCCGAAACATATTTTACGAATATTATTGCTATTTTAGCAGTACCTACTTTTCATGCATTTCGAAAACTTATGTAAAATATTCAGAACAAAAATCTGAGTTCTGTGTACAAAATCTCATATTTGTAGATCAGGTCATCTCACATAGAATCAAAAATATACAGAAGTTTCATTCTATGACTCAAATGTTTTTTTTTTTGTATTGTTGCAATTTTAGTTCTTTTAGGGCGCAGTAAGCGCACAGGTTATGTAGCAAATAGTAATGCGTAATCGGTAGAAAAAATCGCAAAGAGTTGACGGAAAAGGGATATCTGTCTATTTAACCACCAGAATAAAACTTTATATACATTCTCAACAGTGTAGCCAGGCTTAGAAATTTTCCACAGATCTAGGGATTCTGTTTTTTATTACGAATTTATTTGTGTTTGCTAGAAAAACTTTTCAATGATATTTGTGTGAAATATAAAATTACTTTAAAAATTGCATCTTAAAAAAAAATCGACTTGGATTCACATTTGGCAGTACAATCAGCACTCTATAATAGCTTACATGTACAATAAACTTCATATGCATAAGAATTTACTACTAAAACAGAACAACGTGGACGTGAACATAATGGCACATTATTAGTTATCCAAGGGATTAAGGAATTTGTTGGTTTCAATATAAATTGATCGAAAAATAGCACCTATTACAAAATACAGATTTGTCACTTCAGTAGATTAAATTTAAACGGTTCTTGTCAGCTAATTCAAATGCAAAAATTGAAATGTTGTGACACAAATTATATAATAATACATTTCTTTCGACTATCTTTTAACTATTTATATCGATGATCTCAACCTTAATACTTAACCTTAACTTAATATTTAACTTAAAAAGAGTAAACATGATAAATAGACCAGTTAAAGAGGAATTATAAAGAAAGGGATAAGGCAATTTTCTGCTTGGCAACGCTAATTTTCTCTATTCCAGGTTATATCAAAAGCTCTAATGTATATAAAAGCGAAGTATTGTGTTTCCATAAATGGCGGATCACAATGAAAAAATATTTAGTATGATTTTTACTGATGGATACAGTAACTGAGTTTGAAAGTATCTTAAGTAGTAAGTATCCATACAAAAAGTTTTGAAAAGTTCACATACCTACCTACTTACAAAAAAGTACCCAACTGTCTAATCCCATCCCAACAAACACAATACTGTTGGCCATCTGGTTAAGTAATGGCTTAGTCGGCATTGTGTAGGCAAAGGCTGCCAATGATATGCCAGCAGTTAATATTAATTTAGAAATATATATATTAAAAGTTGATTCCATTGTACCATCATATAGGGCCACTGCCCCAATTTCAGCAGAAATAACTAATTGGATGCACGGCATCGGTCCACTGCAGGAGAAATATATCTATGGGTGGACTGATATATGGTACTAATTATTCTGTTGTGAATATTAATTGTACCTACCATGAACTATTCCTATTCATTTTTTCAATTATGCATTCATTCGATAAAATTGATTGAGGATTACGTCCTGAAATTCAAATACGCGCCTGTCTATTCCCCTTGATTGTTGACTAATGGTACCAAATACCAAACGTGACCGAAGGCGGCGTGGCAACGTTGACAGTTGAGATCTCAATTTCGTGTTTTCTTATGATCTGTTTGTGTTGTGATTGATTAAAGTAACTAATACTACGCCTAAACTGCATCGTAAATATAAATAATATGAAGGGAGACAATTAACGAAAGACTAATTAATGGGTAAGTAATTATGTTAAAACTTATAGTGGATGGAGAAGAATAAATAAGGTTGTGTTCCTATGGACATGCCAGAACATTCCGAAGAATTTATCCATCAGAAAAAGGGACAGGTCACATGATTTGATATTACCTTATCAAATAATGAAATAAAATATTTCACCACTTTTTTATCTAACCCATTAGTGTTTCTTTTTTCAAGAGTTCCACATTAAAACTTGTTGGTGATAAGGATGTTACAGAAACTACACACAGAATTTTAAATAAACTAATGAAACATACTTCGGTGTTAACCTAGAATTGGTCTGGCGCAAATAATAAAAGATTCTGTGAGGCAAAACCCGTTTTCAAAAAACGCTACTCAAAAGGAGGTAGAAAATATAATTAAAGTGCTAAGAAATGGCTAAGAAATCCTGGAAACAGAGAAGGTGGACGTTCTTGCACAAAGTCCAGTCAAAGTACAGTTAGCGTAAATAAATGAATGTGCTACTGTTATTTATATGGTATTATCTTTTTGTTTTGCCGTTAGAGTTTATTATTGTTTTTATAATAAATTGTTTCGTATAACAGTACTATGTATGAGTATCTTTAAAAAAAAAGCCAGCAGTGGCAATTTGTTGGCTTGATTCCGCACCAGTATTCAATAAATACTGGCTTAATAAAGGCTTTGTAATGGAGCGTTGGCGCTTTGCAGGTTTAGTTCTGTACCAACGTCTAAACAAATATCAATTTCATAAGGGTATTCTAAATGACTGATGGCGATTGATGATGGTCCAGTATATGTTGGTATAAAGTCGGCCTGAGTCTCCTATAGGCAATGGCCCAGATCTGACGTATTTTGGCCATTTTCGGTATTGCTGGCAAGAAGGTATTTAGCCTGCTTTGCCCCAGCGTATTTGTGTTTGTTGCAGCAAGCTTTGCAACCTTCCAGAAACATTGCAAAGGGTAATATTTCTGGAAGATGGTGTGCTGTATGAGATGAATACCACAAGAACTATAAAATTGCGAAATCATGATGTATTAGTAAACAACGAAAACATAATGCAAAAACAATATGTATAACATAGTAGTTTCCATACATCTAAATACTACTCGCATAGCTATTTCCCTTAGCTAATAAAGATGGGCATACATTATGTGTTCAACTCATCCTTTGCTTACACATAAAGCGAAGTAATCTTAGAATGCAAAAATGTATACATGGAAGAGTTAGGAGTTAAGTTAAGGTTTCTATTGAAACAAACATCATATATCGAAGATCCATATCATCCAAGAGATTGTAGATAAGTACATAAGACTTTTATGTGCAAAAACACAAGTTGCTCATCTATATTTGTATGCAATACTTGTTATCAGTACGAATGTGATGTTCTGTTACTTGTTGGTATCATAACCACCTCTGTACTACAAGTTACCACGGAACTTCTTCTATCCTTCATTTTTATGTTAAGGACTTTCAAAAATGATTTTAGTATTTTTATTTTCAACATAAAAATGCAAAATATGAATACACCTAAAAGCAATAAATACTTAAGTAATCCAATAATAATTTTCAAATTGTATTTACCTTGCATAGCGTTAATAGAATCGATAATCATCTCTGTAATCGCCAATGTTTGGTTACCTGAAAAGTCTACGATAGACGAGAATGTCTCAAACAGCCAATTGATTCCCATTAGTAAGAAAATCCGTACCACCATAGCCACCCTAAAATTAATTCATATAAGACAAATTGTATTATCAATCAATATTAGTAAATTACTTACTTCTCCTTATCCGCAGCAAAGGTTTTCCATTTTTTCTGCTTAATATTACTATTCAACACTTTCATCTTATTAATTTCGTTTTTCACTTGGAAAATATAAATCATAGTTTTTATAAAGACTACCAAGTTAATACTTAAAAGTACTGCACAGGGTATTGCAAAATGAAATATATAGCCATACATTTCTCCTAAAAGCAATAATAATAGTAAGTATAAAAATACAAAAGAAATTAAATTGTTCTACATACTTGCTTTACTATTTTCAAAAACGCATCTTTCAATCCCAAGGACAAGATGTATAGATTTCGGAAAAATGTTATACATATAGTCCATAAAGTTGATCAGAATTATAATAGCAGGGAGTGACCACCCAAAGATACTATATTGCATATATCTTCTCCTTTCCCCATGCGAACGTTGTCCGTATTCGGTTACCATTGATCTGGAAATAAAATAAATAATTTGATTGGATTAACAATTTAATTTAACAATAATAACTTAATTAAAAAACAAGCAACTTAACACGATTTTAAAAAACGACTTTCAAAATATACCTAAAATAAAATTGAACAAGGGAAAAATGTCGCTTTCTAAACATGATAACGTATTGCTGTGGTCTGGCACCTCGGTTTTTGTAAATTAAGTTTTTTTTTGTTCATTCCGTTAAGCGTTTGTCAATGTTGCGAGAAATTTCAAATTGTTTTATTTTCAAATAAGATTTAGTTAATGTTTTGGATTGTTCAATTTTTTTATTTTATTGTTCAGTTGTTTATATTAATTTCAGTCAGGTGTAAATTTTGCGTTCACTGGTATTGTATATATATTGTTTTGTTTTGCGAGTTCGTCCGTTTGCGGACAGATCTGTGTGCGTTGCATCGCACGCATCAGAGATTTTTATACTTATACGATTGTTTAACCTTGTGAGTTCAGTTCCTTGATCGATACGAAAGTAAGTAGATATATAAAGTTGTATTTCATTGCTGACATTTTGTGATTATTGATTTCAAGTTTTGAATTCACGTTTCTGATTTTATATCGTTCATCACGGAACTCATTTAATAATAATTGATATTGTATTTTTGTGTACACAATTTAGATATAAGATCTGTTATTATTTTTACGTGCAGGAAGATATTTTAAGTTTAAAGAGTAAATTTTTTTTGGTCGTTGTTAATTTTTCTGATTTGTAATTATTTATTAATCACCTCGGGTTGGGTGAATAAAAGCATTGTGCTTGCTTTTATTTTTCATTTATATAAATTACTTGAATTTTCCACGTTTAATTTAGTTGTTTTAATATTGAGACCACGTGGATTGAATTGAAGAAAAAAATTATTATCTTCCTGAACTTTTTGATTTCTGTTGCTTTGTAAAAGGATTTTGAATTGTCCTTTTGTAATTTAAAGTCAAATGCAGTTTTGATTTAGACCAGGACCTTTTTGTCCAAGGTTTTTTTTTCTGCAAAGTTTGTAACATAATAATTTTTTTTTTTTTTTTAATTATAAAATTATTGAATTTTTATGTCATTCAAAATACTGTTCTTTTATTTTTGATTAAACCTTTAAAAAATTTTTTTTGTATAAAAGAAAGTCAGATTTATTTCACCCACATTTTACTTTTCATGATAGTAACCCTGAGTTTAATTGTTCTTTTGCGCCTTATAAAAAATTGTTATCATTTGAGCTAGCTAATTTAATTTTTCATTTTTAAATTTCATTTGGCATTTTTGTTGGTACACACAGTACACAGCAGTATGTCTCTCAAAAGTGTTGGCACAAATTTCATCAACATTGTAACAAGCAAAAATGGTTTACAGCAGATAACAGCTTTATAAACAACAAGTTTGTTATTTTAACTTACATTAATTGTAATTTTAAATGTAAAGATCCATACTCTTCAACAATACGCAGTCTTCTCGCATCCAGCGTCGGACCATTTCAATAACAATCTCCCCAATCTTTCTAAAAATTTGCCATCTTAATTGTTGCTCGTTTTCGGCTTCCCAGCCTCTACTATACACTTTTGAAGACGAATTGGCCCAGAAATCCTCAATTAGCATAGCCTGTCATAAATTTGGGGGTTGTCGTTTTTCGGCACAAAAGGTGTGTTGTAAACATAGAGCCAGTTTTGAGTTTCACGTGCATAATGGCAGGAAGCCAAATCCGGCCAAAATTAACATCATCTTGAGCATGATTCTGGCGAAAAAAATCAATTTTGGAAATAACTAACTTGAGCAACTTAGTTTTATTTTCTTTTTTCTCTCAAAATCCAAACCAGTAACGTTTCGACCAACTATGCCCTTCTTCAAATTGGCGAATAAGTGTGCCTTAAAGCATAGCAGCATCTCGGTATTCTAGTTAACTGACTTGGTGTATATTTAGGATATTTCTTTCTTTTGGAACATTGTACACTTCTTCTGTTCAGTTCTCTGGAAATTGTATTCTTGGAAACACCGTAACGTCGTGAAGTTTTTCTCAATGACAGTCACTGGTTTGCTCTATGTCTTGTTAACAGTCTCGGCCTTCCACTTTTCGGGAGATTTAGGCGTGGCGCATGGCAAACCTTCCTCACATTCTTCTATCACATGATATATGGTTATCCAAGACACATTTCGCTTTTCAAAAAGTTGAACTATTTGAACTTTAGGCATCTGCCCAACTGAATTATAAACGCTTTTTCTAGGCTCTAATTTATAAACCATTACAACGCAATCGATTTCGGGAACTGAACTGTCATTAAAACAACAAATCATTGAATTACTTTTGTTTGAAAAAGCCAATCCGATATGTTGATATTTTTTCCCTATAGTTGTATTTTGTGCCAAAACTTTTGAGGCATACATTATATATAGTATACCCGTTTTAGAAAATAATAGAATAGATTGTTTGCTGACCGTCCTACCTACAACTTTGGTGTTCAACTATTACACTCAGAAAACGACGTATTTAATTTAACATTTTAAGCCAAAATGAAGAAATGTTATCTATTATTTCAATTATCTATTTGTATTGTGTTAAATACTAAATTATCTTGATTCTTGCTACTACGAACTCTTTTAGTTACAAATAGCAATAGCATAGTTATTGCGTAAAGCCATCGCAACTATTCATGTTGTACTGACCGTGTGTGGTTTAATGTTAGGAAAAATATTTGTACTAGATGAATCAAACTACAAATTCTGGGAACAAATAAAACGGCCATATTATACTTACCAGTTCGTATTATACTAATAATATGAAGTGTTCAATATCTTTAATCGATGATCATGTTAATGTTTATTAATCACACCTCGTATAAGATGTGTACCTATGGTAAATACACGACATACATAAATAATTAAGCCCATATCTACCGCGGTGATATAAGAATGTTTGAATCAGAGTACGTGCAAAAAGTGGAAACTCTCTCTCTATAGATTTGGAAATGTAATTTCAACATCATAATTGGATTCAGTTAACTGCAGTTTTGGTTGGTCTAACCTTTAAATGAACAATATTATTGCCCAAATAAACTCAATGAGTTTGTTTAATTAATAAAATAAAAGTAACAACATTATTAATTATAATTTTGGTTAGTTTAACAATAATTTGTTAACAGAACCTGTTTTGCTAATTTAATACTTGTCGTTCCCTCAGTGTACAAGTCATCACAAGATATATTGAGACCACGAGAAATTAAGATTGTCAAAAGAGTGGTGGAAGTTGTCAAGCCTAAGGCAGGAGAAACCGATGTTATCAGTATAAAGACCACACTCTAACAGTTAATTGCATATAGTAAATTATACAGTAGAGTTCTATGAATTCTCAAACACGTCAGTTTTTAATTTTAAAGGTACGCCTTCTGACAACCAAGCAAATTCATGGGAAAACCTTTATTAAAGGACCATAAAGAAAGAGAACTGAAGAACTAATAAACTTCAGTAGGAATCATCTTCGCACTCTAGTAGGTCTCCTAGCAAGATACTGTGCAGTGAAAGGACACCTACAGAAAATTAGGACCTATACTGTGACACAAACGCAGTGTGTGCTCCACCTGATGCAACTTAATAAAAAAAAGCGGTACACACGAGTAGGACGTCCTGGAGTCGCTGTAATGACTGACAGGTCCAAAAACGTAACGGTAACTTTATTGATAATGATAAAAAAAAGAAAAAAAGAATTGCCACGTGGTTGCTGAATTCTCATATTAAAATTAATGCAAAAAATAGGACGTGGTTGCTGAATTCCCGAGGTTAATTTTAAAATGACGCAATTAATCTGCTTCTATAAGTAAACGGTAAATGGCTGGTAGCGAGAACAAAGTTACTGGCAATTACAAGTTAAAAGAATAAGTAGTAAAAACTATGAAAGAAAATAAAAGAAAGTGGTCGATACGTTTTGAATAAGGTTACTTAGTTGTAGCTTGAAGGCAAGGGGCTTCGCAGCTTTTGTGTATGCTGAATGGGCAGCACGTGGTTGCTGTGTTTTCGAGTTAAAACGGGTCCGTCAAGACTGAACATTAACTGAATCGGAACAGAGCGCGCGCGTAGCGTGAAGAGCCCTTATAAAGACTCGGACGTAGGTAGCAAAAAAGGGATGAACCAATAGAAAAGTCGAAAAATGCATAAAGGATCATGAAACTACTGAGCGTCTAAGAGTTTGGCGCGTAAACTAAATGAATGAATTTAAAATAACCAAGTTTAAATTTCGTAGAGCGTAAGTTAAATATTCCTGCGCGAAAAAGAACCCCTTAGGGACGTAACGGCTTTTCAAAAATCGTAATTGCCATGGCTAGATTAAAAGTAAAGAAAATGAATTTGAAATTGCCTTCAAAATAACGTTTATATCGCTGATGTTGTCTATGATTAAAAAAAGCGAAATGAATTACCGAAACCAAAGTCATTTACGATTCAATGCAGAGTGTAACACTGTTTAATAGGTTGTCAGGGATCCCATATCACATATTATGTGTATGCGAGGCTCTGGACGCGAAAAGACAAGCAATTTTTGGTAAGTCAAAAATGAACCAGAAAGATTACTTCAATCGGCCAGCCAAATACCTGTACAGATTAGTACAGAGCACCAGGATACTGGAATGGCTGGCATGATTCAATGGGAAGAAGAAATACAAAAAGCCAAGAGGCTGCAGTGTTCCATGTCAGACGGATCCCACAAAAAAGAAGCAACTTCTGAATAAAATTTGAAATATACAGGCTAATTCACGTAAGTGCAGCAAATTGAATGAGTGAGACTGATACGCAATATCTCTAAAAGGTTAACGTCTGGACAGGTATCATCGGTAACCATATAATTCCTCCAATTTTTATTGAAGGGAATTTCATAACGGTAAAATATTTGGCTTTCATTAGAAAACACGTTGCTCCTGTTGGCAAATTTATATTCCAATGTGATAGATCCGACTTTACCAAGTGAGAATGTTTGGTTTAAAAAATGGCGTGTTCGAGGATATTTCATAAAACTCTACGATAATATGAAAAATAATTTGATTCCACAAGTGGTTACCGTACTATATGTGAAAAAGTCAGTTCTCCCGAGAAGTTTAGATTCTAAATCATATAATAAATTCGCGTAACCTTCATATTTTTCGTATCAAAAAGCAAGCCAAAGCATCATGTGAGTTATTAAAGTATGCTGCATATATGATGAAAGTAAGCATCAAAATAGAGATGGAGTGACTCAAATCGTCTCAGTTCAGTTACAAGCAGAGTGAGGAATTTTGGCGCCCGCCTTCCTTTTTCAGTTTTCTGCCAACGGATGTGCTGAGTTAAATTCACAGCATATCCACTGAGTCCACTAATAACAATGATGCATGTCACAAACTTTACCTTAATGTTTATACTTGCTTTTAGTTACCTTATATAATTAGATGGATAACAATAGTATATTTTGTTATTAAGAGTAGAAAGCGCACTTTTATGCTGAGCGCAGAAGGTTGCGGTCGAGGCTTTAGCCAAGGCCAAGCTATCTGGGCGAAGTACAAGTAAAAGCTTTTGTTTCAAGTGACATATATGACTGACGGAAAATTCGGTTATCTTAAATGATTGCACGTTAATCATTGAAAACGACAAAGCATTTAAAAGTGTTTTTCTAATTGGATGTTGCAATAAAGCTAAAACAAACGACGACGCAGTGCTGAAATGAATATTACCGCACACTGTGCTGTAATGAGATATTAACGCACTAGTGGGTCTCTTGCCGGAACGTAATATGGGCGATTCACATGCAAATTAGAAAAAATACTGTAAAAACGTGTGCCACAATGACTTGTAATGCTCGTACTTGTAACTTGTACTCGCATTACATAAACGTCATTGTGATACTTGTGTTTTAAAATACTATTATTAAAATACTATTACATGATTTCCAAAGATCAAAATGCGTGCTCAACTTGTACACAGAAGTAAAGATTTTTCTAAGCAAAATAAATATCGTTCGAAATAGATTCGAAAGTAACTTTCGAAACGTACCTACAACACACTTTTGGAGCGTACATACAACGTTTCCAACGGTCTGAATTCAGTTTTGACATTTGTAATCAAAACATCACCGACAAGGTGCGCCACCACTTGCGATGCGTTCGCACTAGTAACATAATCCTTTCCATTGTACTAGCAACGGAATGGAGTAGTTCTACTTGGTGTGATCAGTAACAAAATGTGAGAATTATGAGACGCTCGAAGAAAAAAGATTTTTTTCTCACTTAGTCGTCCTTGTTTTTTTACGATTGGTTTAATAAAGCGTTTTGAATTTGTTCAATTTATGTTATTTCATTCAATTTATTAATTTTTAATTTATTTCTACTATTAATATATATGACTGTGAAACAACATTACTGTAAGACGAACAAACATGTCCTTATAATTAGCATATTAAATCACAATTATATTTGATTTAGGGCCGGTATTTCAATCCCCCAATAAGAGCATCTGATAACAATTCCGCTAATATATATAGGAAAAATGTAACGTTATTTCAGTTATTCAGTTAATAACTGTTATTAGGAACTTTATTAAGTGATGTTAAATAGATATATCCTGCCAAGTTGCCAAATGTAAACGTAAGTTTCAATATATACTCCTGGAAACTGTCAAAAGGCTTTAGCAAGAATAAAATTAATGAATACTGCCAGTATTACAATGTGCAGTTTCAACCACAGTTAACACCAATATAGTATCCTCCATTGAATATGAAAAAGTTATGTAGGTCTAGTTGTTTAGTAATACTATATTACATGGCTCGAAATAGCTAGATTAACGTCAATGTACCGCGTCTGTTAACATAAAGAACTTGTAAAGTAATACCATTGCAAATATTCCAAATCAACGTATGTACGTAGATACGAATGATACATAAATTCAAGACGTACCTAAATGATTTACATGTTGCACCTATATTGACAACGACAGATTTAAAATTAACAAAGTAGGTTTTGTGACGCAGTGAAGATAATCAAATCATTTTGTTGCTTTTATAAGTTAAGTTCATTTAAACAATAAATATTGTTGAATTAACAAAATGGGTGTTAACCAAAATTGCAGTTAAGCTAATGTAATTATGATGCTAAAATTACCCTTTTCCAAATCTAGCCCTCTCCACTTTTCCATGAACGTGATCTACTAAATGTTATTATATCAAAGTTTTCTGCCCATATAGTAGCAAATACATTAAATATATTGTTACAAAAATTATCATAGTGATGGCAGTTCTCCTATTTCACTCCAGTAATAATGCATATTTGACATAAATGGGCAATAGGGTGGCCCATCTTTTTCGAAATCGAGATTTTTTATGTCTCACCCCAGCAAATGGTTCCATTTGAAGAAAAAACAGTCCCCTCAAAATATTATTGAGACAAATTGAAGTTAAGGGGTGCCGCAGAACACATTATTATGCAATAATAGAAGTAAATGAAATTATTTACATTCTTTGGTTGATGCATCGTTTCCTTTTTTAAATCAGCAATATTTATCTTTAGAATGCCTAATCAAGTCATACAAATATCAAGGACATCATCTGTTGTGACTATGACATGTGTCATACTACTGTAAATTCGTAGTTTACAAAACCTAGACTTAGAAGTTTTTGAAATAAAACTCTCGTTTTATCTTTGTGTATTTTATTATGAAACGTTTTTTTCATACATAGTACCAAATAATATCCTAAATCTACAAGACATGTAATAATAAAAACAATATTTTCTGCACTAGGCCAAAGCATGCGACAGGGTTTCTTTTTTTACATTTGGAAACCGTGATTTATAATCATTTACAACTTGGAGTAAAAACTGTTTTTGGTCTTCATTTTTTGTTAAGATATCATTATAGTCACCAATAAGTTTGATTCCTCTCTCAGCGGCATCATTTACAACTTTCATTTTCTTTACAATAATTAAACATCGGGTATAACTTTCATTTTCCCTCCATGTGGTTGGATCATTTTCCAAAAATTCCATAGACAAATCTAATTTTTGAAAAAACTGTTTAGTGTTCTCACATATGAAGTGCTAAATTTCCTTGTTTTCAACGTCAGTAATGTCACTAATCATAAGTCGTTTAATACCCTCCTGATTTGGTGCTTTCCTATTCAACGCTTTAACCATTTCTCTTTTAGTGGTAATTGAAATATCGTCATCAAAGAAAGATAAGCCTACATTAACTGAATTAAGGTACCACAAATGGTTCACTATTTTACTACTTGCGGCTTGATATATTTCTTTGTCAATATTTTGATAATTAATGAGTACTTTACAAAAGTCTAAGTCATGAAGCGGTGCTTTACTAGCAAATGACGCTGTAAACCAGGCCTTTACATAAACCTTTACAATAAAGAGACATATATCTTCAATAGCTATTTTTTCTCTTTTAGTTAGTTGGAACTGATCTTGGAAAAAAAATATTTTTAGACAGTAAATGGCTTTGGCCATCCAACGTGCATGATGAAATGCCCCTGGGCGATAGAATGTCGTGTGAGTGGGCTCTTCTTCAACAAAAAGTTTAGAAAGCATTAAAAATTCTTTATAATCATCACGTGGTTGTAGCAAAGTTAAAGCTGCATTTAGAAAATTTACAATTTCGGCTTTAACTGGTTGTAAAATGTGTTTAATTTTTGATACTTGAAATCCAGTTTTTACTTTATTTTGATCTATTTTAGGCCAAAATTCCCTAAAACGTTTAAATAGTGGCACATTTGGACCAGATGAGGAAGGCATTTTTATGTCAAACACACTTCTCAAAACCACTTCAAAAATATGATGTCTACAAGGAAAATATAGAATATCTCTTTCTAATTTTTGTTGCAATAGCGTGGCTGCCCCATTTAAATAACCCATGTTTGATGCTGTTGTATCACAACACAAAGCTATTACCCTGTCTTCCAAATCCCATTCACAAAGCACATCATAAACTGCGTTAGCCTGTTCTCTTCCAGTTGAATTGGGCAAAGCTGGTACTCCAAGTAGTTTTTCAATATCTCCACTAGTAACTAAGATAGCAAGTCTATCGACATTTTCCATTCCAGAGAGAGAAGGTAAAAGTTTTCCATCCCAATGGATGACTGGGGCTAGCAATTCAGAATTACCGAAGGTAGTCTTTAATATTTCAGCTCTTTCTTTGCGGATGCGTTGTCTAGAGCGCTGAAGTGTGGTTCTGCTGATGGACAAAGATGTGGTGTCATGTCCTAGTGCTTCTGCTACTGCCGTCAAAATATGGACTCCGTACCTGTCGCTTATTTTGCAAGCATCAAATGCAGCGGCTATTTTTGGTGTGATGATGTTACATGTTCCATACAATCTCCTCTTTTTTGGCTGTGACGGGCCAGGCTGGTCTTCTAATAACTCTTCCTGGGCTTCGATTATTTCATCTTCATTTACGTTAGAGTCGGCTGAATTACTGCTTGATGATGGACAGGTGATTGTTTCCTCTAATCTAGCTTTTTCTTGTTGACTTCGTTGCATTCGTTCGGATAAATTCTGTAATTTCTCCTCAGCTGATTTTTCTTGAGAAGCAAGTTGGTAATCAATACCATGCATAAATCCAGGTCGTCCCTTTTTTCTTTGGTTAATTAAAAACTGCTTATCTTCATCTATTTTCATCAACTGCAATGCATTTGCATGAGAAATGTCAAAGAGATCGTCCAATTTTTCAACGAAAACTTTTTCTTTGCCTCCCGCACTGGCCCTTTTAGCCGATTTTTGTAAGTTCCTCCACTCTGCATAAAGTTTATCTAGTTGTTTAACACAATGAAAATCCTGACGTGTTGGAATACGAGCTTTATCCCAAAAAACTGACACCTCTTTTATTGTTAATTTAGCACTTTCATGTACACTTAGCTTCACTTCACGAATGTTATAAAAGAGCACTTGTAATACTTGTCTATTGGACGGCAATTTATTGCCAATTATTTGTGATGAATAGTGTCCAACTAAGTAAATGAAAGTATCCTTTCGTAAGGATCTAACATCAGCCATCGTTAAATGCTTTTTCAAAAAGGAACGTACGCTAGAACTTATTATGTCACCTGTGTAAAGCACAATTGCAAACTGACATAAAAACCTACCGTAGGTGCATTACATTATATTTCCAGAGTTATAAATATTCCAAAACAAATAATTTCTAGGAAATAATTATACCTATAAAACATTATGAGAAAAGAGGTAAACCGGCGCAGGTAGAAATTTGTATTGTTAGTACTATTTTGTTAGTGCATATAAATCCGTATTACCGTAACAAAATCTTATCTACAAATTTCTACCTGAATGCGGCGCGGGAGTCCCTCAAGGCTCAATATTAGGGCCGATACTTTTTATTTTGTACATTAATGATATTAATGGAAATATTGCATTTAAAAATATTGAATATGCTGATGACACGACAATATTGGTAAGCCATGATAAATTAGAGTCATTAAATGAAAAATATGACGAAGCTCTTACACAATCTGAGTCATACTTTAGTAATATTAATCTATGTCTAAATAGAGAAAAGACCCAACGGTTAGTATTTACTTTAAACTCACACGTTGAACTTTTAAATAATGATCCGATCAGATGCCTTGGTGTGATTTTGGATGGTAAACTTACATGGAGTGCTCACGTTTGCTCGCTTTCGCGTCGCTTATCAACAGTTATATATGTACTGCGAAATTTGACCTACTGCATTGATTTCGACGTGTTGTTGATCGCATACCACGCGTTGTTCCATAGTGTTATGAGTTATGGAATTTTGTTGTGGGGGGGTTCAGCTCACCAGAAGGAGATTTTGATATTGCAGAAGAGAGCAATTAGAGTGATAACTGGTTCGAAACGTAACGATTCCTGCCGGCCACTGTTTAAAAGGCACGGAATTTTAACTTGTACTAATCAATTTATTTTTGAATGCCTAATGTATGTCAGGGAGAATTCAAATTTATATTATCGTCAATCACTATACGACACTAGACATAAACAATTTGCACAACCACATTTTAGACTTTCTAAAAATTTAAATTGTTTTAGATATCTTTCAATAAAATTTTATAATATGTTGCCCAGTATATGGAAAGAACTAAATGTGAAACAATTTAAGACAACTATTAAATCATATTTCAAAACTAACCCGTTTTATGAAATACAGGAGTTTGCGGACAACATTAGACTACAATAATATATTTGTACGTTTGTTATATATTTGTTATTTGTTTGTTTTTTATTATTACTCTTACAATATTTATACATATATATATAAATAAATTTATATTTTACATTATTTTGACGAGTGTATACAGCTGTAATTGTTGTCTCACACAATAAAAATATCTATCTATCTATCTATCTATAGGAACAGTGATTATCAGACTGGTAACTTCCATCGCACCCCGGTGCTGAAAGAGCATGATTCCTGCAAATCAACCCTAATGATGTGGGAGTTGCCTGGTGCGCAATAGGATCCCGAGAGTCGGTGTACGGAATGTAAAAAAAAATACTGCCAATGATCAACAGGCCAATGATCAACAGGTTGTACTTCGCAATTTATAAGGTTTTGAAATGTTTTATAACTCTATGTCTCAAACCTTTTGTGACAGATATGGTGAAGGAGCTCCGCGATCTACAGGGCAATTAAACAGTTACAGATATAGATCAGTTTATTCAGAATGTGTAGGAGGTGAACATGGTTGGAAAACATGTAAAAAAGTTTCTTCAGATTTTTGTTTAAAAACTTCTCATTGCTAATATGTGTGAGTGTGACTCTATTCTTCATGACTATAAGAGTATACAATAGCTGGTTCAAGGGATAATGGGAGTAGTAGTTGATGAATCTGCCAGACGATGTTGGCTTTTGGTACGAATCCAACAGGAGAGTATTGTCCTTCGACCTAATTACTTTAGTATCTCAAAAGGGAACGCTGTACTGCTCTTCAATTTAGCCAAGTGACGATTGTAAGCGTCACACATGTCGAGGGTAATGTTAACTACTATATGTCTTCAGGCACAGAACAAATAATAGAAGTTGGAAGAAATCCGACACTCGAGAATTTAAGGAAAACTTAAGGCACTTTAAGTGCTTTTGATATCGGGTGTTTCACCAAATAGGTATGTCCCAGTCGTTACACAATATATTTTACATTTTTTAATTGAGGCTAAGTTAATGATTTCCAAATTGACAAATTGAACACTGAGTTCACAAATAGTAGGTCCTAACAATAAGCCACATGCAACTTGCTGTCGTTTGATTCACTAGTGCAAATATAAACGCAACCTCTACGTTATTCTATTTAATTCAGAAATATGTATCTTATTTCCTAAAAATATAGGCCTCTCCTCGATAGTACTCTAGTAAACTCCTAGTCGGTCTCGCCTGTGCACTGTGAAATTTATGAGTTGATGTCAACAATGACCATTATAGTTTAGCGGGTCACTTGCATCATTCCTTGTCCTATTTTCATTTTACTAAGTAAACGTTCGTACTACGAAACATAATGAATTATAAACATAATCGATTTAGGTTTAGAAACGCGCCGCTTGTTTACTATTATATGTATGTCATGACGAAATCAACCAATTTTATGGTACTAATTTGTAAAACGATATGAAATATACTGGTATAAAAGATAGCCAGGTATACGATATACATAATATGATATAAGGTTTACATTTCGAACTATGTCCTATGTACAGTCGTGGATTTAGGAATGACCGCCTAAGTTGCAGTGAGCGAGATACCACTAGGCCCACTGCATGCGCCAGACACAGCCCGCTGCAATTTACACGGGCATTCCTAATGTCCACGACTGTATGTGGTAGGTATTAATTATAGCGGGTGTCCCAAGAGTTCCGGGACGGTCTTGAGAAATACATATCTAATCGAAAAACAAAAAAATACGTCTTTAATCATTTTCAAAAATTTTTCCAAGGAGAACAAACACGATTTTCCACCCCCATGCCCAAGGGCTGGGACGGGCGACAACTTTGAAATTTTAAATGGAAACCCCATTTTTTTATTGCAGATTCGGATTCCACGTATCAAAATACGTTTTGTCGGAAACAGTTTTTTTTCGATTCTTGATAGATGGCGCTGGAATTTGCAAGAAATAATAATTTTTGTGAAGTTCTGAAGAGAAGTCTGGAAACCGTCAAAATACCGATTAGAAGAACTAACTAAACCATGTGTTCAGACTCTCAATGATAGCTGAAGCAATTTCGAAGGAACCCGATCGTATCCGAAGTGGTTCCTAAGATACCTAATGGTACCCAAAGGTATTCCAAAGGTATTCAACCGTACCTTGTAGTGTGGTTTCGAACGTGACCGGCGACTCTCCGAGTATTTTTAGGGTACCCAAGGATTCCTTAATTGATGTCCATGGTAGCCCTAATACCAAAGATAATTTTTCAAATATCCGATGATGTTTTAACGCAATCACATTTAGCACGATCCAGGAACAGTCACGTGTTCAATCAAGTTTTTTTTAATGCAGTCCCCTTGCCTCTCACCAAACAAACAATTTTAACAAAAGTCCAAAATCAAAATAAACATTCCAAATAAAAATAGAAATCCAAAATTAAAATCTAAATCCCAAATAAAAATGAAAATCTGAAATCAAAGTTCAATTCCATGAATAATGTATTATAATAAATGCTGGAACTGTTCACCGTTTCTTTCTTGACAATAAGCTAGTCGATCATAGAAAGATTCAGTCGCATTATTGAAATATTCTGCAGGAACAGCTTCGCAGTTGACCTAAATTCTCAGGTTTAGTTTTGTATGCCCGATTTTTTAGATGGCCTTACAAAAAAAAATCACGAAGAAACAAATATGGTGATTTGGCAAGCCACTCAATCTGTATTCACGAACATTTCAATAATAATAATAATAATATGCCTTTATTGGCCAACAGAGTAACTCCGATAACAGGACAAACAGTGAGAGATAGCTAATAATAAGAGAAGGGGTACTCAAAAAATCTTAACTAGAATAAATCTAAAATAGAATAAACTTAACATAATAACTTAACTTACATAACATACCTATATTACACTAAAAAAATAAATACTAAGAGTAATATAATAGTGAATAACAATAAAACAATAAAAGTAAACTAACAGAAGTAAGATAATAACAAACAATAATAATAATAATATGTAAATGACAGAAAACTACATACCAAACAATTCAGTACACCTGCTCAGCAAATACGGCAAATATGAAAAGGATCAGCAGTATTATCAACAATGCTGTTATAGTATGAACATATCCTATACAGAGGGGATCTGAATAAGATATTTGTATTAGAAGTTGCCGCGTAAAAAGTTATGTTAAGGGCCGGTCTTTCAATCTCCTAATAAAGTTCCTAATAAAAGTTATTAGCCGAATAACTGAAATAACTGTCTTTCCACCAACTAATAAAAATTATGTAGGTAATAAGTTTATTCTCCTAAAATGTTATTGCGTGGTTGAAGTAGCCAATAAGTACTATTAGAATTTGATAAGCTTATCAAAAGTCTCTAAATGTCGCCAACACAATCAAAAAAAGAAAAAAGTTTGAAATTGATTGAAATTATTATTATAAACGAGAAACATGGATATTTTTGAAGATTTCGGGGAGTTTGTGGAAGATGAGTTGGCCAAGCTTGTTTAAATATTTAATCGTGACAGACAGTATAAGTATTAGCGAGCCTAATTTAAATTGTTTAAACAATTGGAATATGAAAAATTTGTCGAGAGATTTAGATTGTGTAAGTATTTGTATAGCGCTGTCATTTATTGCCAACATAAACTGGGGTTATGAATATACCGAATAACTATTAACCTAATAAATATTCGTTGAAAGACGGTCTGTTTTTATTTACCTAATATATCTTCCTTATAACTTATTAGCTAAATTGTTATTAGACACATTTATTAGCAGATTGAAATACCGGGCCGACAGCTATTATTTATAGGGTTTATTGTTAACATTGTTTATTGTCAATATTGTTCATTGTTAACATTGGTCATTGTTAATATTCTTTATTGTCAAAATTGTTTATTGGCAATATTGTTTACTGTTAACATTGTTCATTGTTAATATTGTTTATTGTCAAAATTGTTTATTGTCAATATTGTTAATATTGTTTATTGTTAATATTGTTTATTATTAACATCGTTCATTGTTAATATTGTTTATTGTCAAAATTGTTTATTATTAACATCGTTCATTGTTAATATTGTTTATTGTCAATATTGTTTATTATTAACATCGTTCATTGTTAATATTGTTTATTGTCAAAATTGTTTATTGTTAACATTGTTCATTGCTAGTATTGTTCATTGTTAACATTGTTCATTGTTAATATTGTTTATTGTTTAAATTGTTTATTGTTAATATTTTTTATTGTCAGCATTGTTTTTTGGCAAAATTGTTTATTGTTAATATGGTTTATTGTCAATATTGTTTATTGTTAATATTGTTCATTGTTAATATAGTTTATTGTCAAAATTGTTTATTGTTAGTATCGTTTATTGTTAATATTGTTCATTGTCAATAGTGTTTATTGTCTATACACTGTGTTTTGATAATCTAAACCTTTTGATAAATCACGATGAACTATTTTAACTAGATCGACCGAATCCCTTCCAAAAACAATTCTCGAAATCTTCAAACATGTCTGGTTGATAAATAATTCCAAACTTGAAAACATAACCCTCTTTGTTGTTTTAAGAACTTTCAGAGATTTTCGATACGCTATTAAGCGTCTAATAATTCTTATTGGGTACTTCAAGCACTCAATAAGATATTAGGAGAATAGCCCAATTTATTACCAACATAATTTTTATTAGTTGATGGAAAGACAGTTATTTCAAGTTTAGCTAATAACTTTTATTAGGAACTTTATTAGAAGTTTGAAATACGTGTCCTTAACCTAAAAATATTCGTTGAAAGACGGTCTGTTCTTATTCTCCTAATAACTTATTAGCTAAATTGTTATTAGATACATTTATTAGGAGATTGAAAGACCGGGCCTAAGACGCATTAGATGAGCAGGTATAAAGAAAGCGATTTTATTTAAAAGAGTAGGGGCATCCAATACATTATGAAGTAGGTTGAATAAGAATTTGATATCGCTATGGTCCGGCGAAGTTCGAGAGGTTAAAGGTTGTATAAGTTAAGCAATGTGCTGTGATCGAAGAATTGACGGGGGTACACCGCATTAAGTTTGAAATAAAGATACTTCATGAATTTACGCTGAACTGTTTCAAGCATAATGGAATAGGTTTTGTAAAAAGGTGTCCAAACAACGGAAGCATATTCAAGCTTTGAACGCACAAAGGCAAAATAAAATGGAAGTATCGACTCAACAAAAGAGAATTGTTTACTAGTTCTGATTATGAAACCCAAAGTTTGAAACGCGGTCGACATAGTATTAGCGATGTGCTGGTTAAAATTAAGTTTAGAGTCAAATATGACACCCAAATCTTTAATGGAATTGCAGCGTGGGATAATGTAATTATTGAGGTGATAGTTGTAAGTAATAGTGCTAGACTTACGAGTGTAGGATATAACATTACATTTGGAGATGTTAATAGATATTTTATTTCTAGAACACCAAGAATGAAGTATATGAAGTTGTTGTTGGAGAAATTCGCAATCGTTAGAAGTAGTAATTTTGGAAAACAATGTTAGATCATCAGCATATAATAAACAATTACAGTTAAGTAATTTCGTCCGGAATGTGGTGCAGCACGATCTTGTTGAAACCAAATATGTTTAGTTATCGCCAGCAATTTCTGTTATTGCTGGAACTATTCATCTCGAAGCATGTCTGCCTAACTTTCAGCATTGAGATTTCAATTTATGAAAAATGGCCCTACCAGACGATTCTCTACTATGGACAGTGCAAGAGTCGGCGGATTTGTCCGTTGCAGAGAGGTAATTATAATTGAGGAGAGACGTGTAAAATGTGAATTACAATGTTTTGTTTAGCACGACATATTTAAAAAACAACAAAGAAATTAAACAAGATCTATAAACTACATAAGATCGACGACAAAAAGCTTTAGGATACCACATCGAGCTAAATCTATTCTTAACTCTTCCTATACTAAAAAAAAGGATACTCCAAACTGTGGCCCTGATAACACTACACGCTTTCAAACACCTTACCACAACTTTTACTACGTTGAACGCACGTCTCAATAGCAAAGATATCATCATCAGCACGACATTGAATATAATCAGTTCAGTGTTACTGCCGATGATGATAGCTTTGCTACTGAAACGTGCGTCCAGTGTAGTGAAGGTTGTAGTAAAGTGTTTGGGAGTGTGTAGTATGTCCTGCTATCTCGAGACGATAGGAGGGAGATAGACAGCAAAGTCGGGCAGGTTTGTCTCGAGTAGTGTCCTAACACCTGTTGTCCTCGGTTGTACATATCAACATACGTCTTTATTAAGTTTGTAAAAATAAACGGTAAATGAAAATGTAAAAAAAAACAACAAAAAATAATTTTATCTGTTCTTATCACCGGACGTAAACAATAATGAAGTTAATCAGCTCAGAAAATTCAATTAGACGAAAAAGACTTCCCCAGAAAAAATAGCAGCGCTTCTGAGTTAATAGATAGAAAATATATTATGTAATATAATAAAAAAAATAACTGAAAAAGATATTTCAATATATCTTATATATCTTAAAAAGATATAATATTATGTTTTTATATCAATAAAAAGCAAAACTTTTTTCATTTCCAAAGATTTGCAAGTGTCCGTTTTGGAGAGGTAAATTTATGTTATGGGAATCTTCTAGACTTGCAAAGCCTGAACATTTTAAAATTGTCTCTAAGGAAGGGTGTCCGTTGGAGAGAGGTGTCTGTTAGTAGAGATTGCATTGTTTTTTAAAAAGCATACATTAGATCTTCTGTTTCAAGTCAAGTTGAGTGCAGTAGAATTATTTTCTGGTAGCGGAATCCAATCTCACACGCACATTCAAAGTCACGAGTTCGATGAGGAAGGCAGAGCCCAGCCGTTGGCTGGCGTACACTACTGAAGATACACTTTACGATAAAAATTGAATTTCGTATTTTGTACGAATCATAAAGATGGTGTTGTTCTCACGTGCGAGTTACAACCCTTCTGGGTACCGATTTTCGAAAGCTAGAGAAGTGATCGTTCACCTCGGGGGAAATGATAGATTATATTCCCACGTTCGTTCAATCAATAGCAAAATGCGGTATTTTCGAATGTATGGGAGCATATCGGAGAGTATTAGGACATTTGCCATAGAAAAATCTACAATTTAGTCTGAATTTGTCTGTGCCGAATTTTACGTTGTGGGGTGTTGTGCTTATAATTAATAAACAAACATAATAATATGGAAAGCTTAGGTTATGGCTATTAAGTTTAAAACTGCAGAAGTCGTGGGAAGAAATAACAAATGGCTACATAAAAATCTAAAAATTATTAATACACATATTAATATAATTTTCTTGCGTTCACATTTTTAGCGGAAAAATCAAATTAAAAATTCTGAACACGATAAATTCGATTAAAAATTAAATTTATGATTACATGAAGATAAACTCCATTCTGAAACATAATGACAAACAGATTGTAAAATTTAATTTCAAAAGTACAATAGATATTATTATGTTACTTTACAGCTTGTTTTCCCTTGTTTGATAAAGCAACGGCGAAACGTCACAATTTAAATATTTAGTTTTGGATTTTTCCGCTAAAATCCAAATGAAATGAACCCCAAAAAATTATACATAGTAGGAAAGGAAAAAGATAACACAAAAAAAGAAAATAAAATATATTAATATAAAAAACACGTGTACAATAAATACGCTGCAAATTAATGAAAGAAATAGTGATACTGTTTTTATTTTGTTTAATTATATTACTTTCAACCAAACTCGAAATTGATAACAAAACCTATACAAAAGAAGGCAAAGGAGCGGATATACTAAACAAATAAATATATGTACAGTCAGCGACAGAATTGAGTGGACATAGTATTATATTTTATTATTAATTATTTGTTTTGTAATGTTAGTATGTTTTTGGATATTATTTATGTTTAACTATTTGATCTGCTAGAATATCATATGATGTTGTAGATCATTAGATAAGTATGAGTAAAATTTATAGTTTAATTAAAAATCGCTTAGTGTCCACTCAATTCTGTCACTGACTGTACTTTCAATTGCTTTTAATACAAAATGCACAAATAGCAACATCGAGTAAAGCACATATACATAAGGCAAAAGGAGTGAAATGCACAATAAAATGTTATACACACCACTGCAATTAGTACATAGCTATTGCGCTTACGTCTCCTAAGTTTATGTCTATTCTCTCGGTCCGAAAGGAGAAGAGTGATCGCACAACTGTTAGGAGTAGGGAAGGAGTTCCTACTTTCGAGAATACGAAATTTTAGATTTCAAGAGCTATTCTCTTGAAATCTGCGTTCTCTCGGTTCGAGAATCGGCACCCTGGTGTGTCGCCCTCTTACTATCGCGCAGCCGCCACCAGAAAATAATAATATATACCATTAGGTCGGACCACATACTTTAAAAATCGGTTATAAAAACGGAAGCCGGTTTTGAAAACCCATTTCAAGACCGGTTTTGGAATCGGTTTTGACTGAAAATCGATTACTTGGTTTTGGAAAGTTTCAGTGAAAATCGGTTTACCGGATTTTAATATCTAGCGATTTCCACAGCACTGAAATCAACATATTGCTCGCGGCCGCCTTCTATGATGCCATTAGTTGCCGATGACTACTATTTGGGAAGTCACATCGGTAACTAATTCATTAATTAGTGTTTTAATGTCCTGTCTGCTATGTTTTATAGTTAATAACATTTTTAATGTCTTTTTAATAAAAGAAAAATGTGATGTAAAGAAATGTGTCGCGGTTAGTACTGCTTATAAATTTTACTTTCCCATTTAGCTAATTAAATGCATATAGGCTTAATTGTCATTTTATTTCTAATTGAGAGAACGTTCGTATCTGTTTAGTACCTACAATAAAAATATACATTTAACTATAACGTAAAACTGTCACATTAAATACTGAATTATTGATCCACTGTGGCCAATCTAAAAAAATCCCGCTGAATATACCATGGTCTACTAAATTATAAACACACTCCTATGAGTAGGTTTATAAGTATACTAAAACCACTAAAAATGACATTATTGTAGGCTCGAAGTATTCAGTAAACTCTTAATATTTAGCATGAAAACTTAGTTTGTTTGCTTTCTCTTCTGTGTGAAAAAATTTTAAGGGTTTAAGTGCAACGTAGTAACAACAATTAGTTAATTGCTTAAAAATAATGCGCCAAAGACTCAAAAAACGTAAAAAAAGAAGTAACATCTTACAAGCAAAATTAACTAAAAATATCAGTAATTTCGTTAGCCACTACTATTAGTAAAATTATTAAAAATTAAATTGAGTTTTCTTTTAATATAATACATGACAGAGATTACACTAAATTAATAAAAAATTTCAAACTGTCAAACATTTCCATTATGCGTCGTTTGTAATATGTCATATACCAATAATTATTTGGGAAGATGGACCCAAAAAAGCGTCCACAAAGATATGCAATTTTACTACACTCATTCGAAGATAGAAAGCGCCGCTTTAACGAATTCAACTATGAATTGAACGATGAACGCGTCACTTCCGTTACTTTACCGCACTCTTCTGTGAAGACTCTAATGTTCGGGTTCGGTTGTCAAAATAGCTGTCAAACAATCTGTGATTCAAATATCAGTCATCTGTATTCTGAACACTACAAATACAAGTAAATTGATTTTAGTAAGTGGTGATATGGTGGCCGAAAAAATTTTGTACGCAGTATGGCTGGAAAGTGAAATTGTTGTTTGCTCGCCTTAGCTCGCAATCTCGTCCGACAGAACCTTACTTTCCAGCCTTGATATGTAAATAACTATAGTGTTACCATTGTATAAGAGAGCGGTTTTAGCAAAATGAATCGAGTTGGTTTTATAGAGGTTTTCAGCGATTTTGTAAATTGTAATTAAGTACGATATGTGAATCATATTTTTTTTGAGTGTGCGAATCATTGAAAGGAGTTCTCTGTTTTATATGGGGGATTGATGAAGTCGGCGAATTTTCTCCATTTGTGTATGCCTAAGAATAGAAATAAACATTCAATGGCATTAATTATAGACTTTAATATGATGTCCTTATTGTGCGTCTATGGTTTGGGTAAACATTGACCACCCAGTATTTACCCATAGAACCGGGCTGTGTCTACCCAATCCCTACCTAGTAGGGCACCGGGCGACGCACTCGGAATCACCATGGGTGGTAGGTAGGCTTCGGCTTGCCGACCGTTGGCCTGTGCGGGAGAACTTCCCGAAACCAGGTGGGCTTAATGCGCACCCTAGCAGAGAGCCCGAGCCGTCAGCTGTGAACCTATCCCAGATTTCTGGGTAACGGACACTCTGGCCGGCGTTCTAATTGGGTAGAGCTTCAGCTCGGCCGCGGACCGTCTTACAGGTTGGAGAAATCCTAACACGGTCGGGTAGTGTTGGCCACCCAGCGCTATCTCGCCAGGAGGTGCCTACCCTATCCCTACCTAGTAGGGCAACGGGCGGCGCACTTGGCGTTTTCATGGGTGGTAGGCGGAATTTTTCTGCCGGCCGTTGCCTGTGCGGGGATGTGATGTGTTGGGCAATTTTTGCATTCATGTCCATCCGACACAGGAGGGTTGAAAGCGGACCCTAGCGTTCAATCTCTAGCCGCCATAGGGGATCCTATCCCAGTCATCTGGGTAACAGACACTGTGGTTGGCATTTAATTGGGTAGAGCTTCGGCTCGGCCGCGGACCGTCTTACAGGTTGGAGAGATCCTAACACCGTCAGGTGCTGTTTACCGCCCAGCGGCACTTGCCGAAGGCCGCCTATCTGATCCTGGCGCGGTCACTCGCAGGGTAAAGGACGGCGGTTTCGGTGTTCATATGGGTGGAAGGTAGGCTTCGGCTTGCCGGCCGTTGCCTGTGCGGGGATGTGATGTGTTGAGCAATTTTTGCATTCATGTCCATCCGACACAGGTGGATTGAAAGCGGACCCTAGCGTTCAACTCTAGCCGCCACAGGGGATCCTATCCCAGTCATCTGGGTAACAGACACTGTGGTTGGCATTTAATTGGGTAGAGCCTCGGCTCGGCCGCTGACCGTCTAACAGGCTGGAGCGATCCTAATACGGTCGGGGGAGTTGCCACCAGACGGCTCCCTCTACGCTAAGGCTGTTTAGCCCTGTGCGCGCTATCTGGTAGGGAATCGAGTGGTTGATCCCGACGGTTACCCATCAAACGGGAGCAAGGGAACTTGCTCAACATGCGAAGTAAGGCGGAGGGGGAGCCCACCGGCGGCGACCAGCCGGTCCCCTCCGATAGGTGTCGGCCTCTTACGGGTGTGTGGTGTTCGGGGGGAGCAATGGCCGTTACTATAGCTTGCTATTTTACCCCTTGAACTTAGCTGGGGGGTGCTTGCACCCCACGGTGAGCCGGTGTTCTGGTCGCATACTGTTGAGCCCGGACGGCAACACAGCCGCTTCTCCCCGGGTATAGGCTAACGCCTCGGTACCGGATGTAAGTAGCTTAATCGGTTGTGCGTCTATAGTTGGGGTAAACATTGACCACCCAGTGTTTACCCATAGAACCGGAGGGTATCTACCCAATCCCTACCGAGTAGGGTAACGGGCGACGCACTCGGAATCCCCATGGGTGGTAGGTAGGGTTCGGCTTGCCGATCGTTGGCCTGTGCGGGGGAACGATGCATGGGCAAACTTCCCGAAACCAGGTGGGCTTAATGCGGACCCTAGCAGGTAACGGACACTCTGGCCGGTGTTCTAATTGGGTAGAGCTTCGGCTCGGCCGCGGACCGTCTTACAGGTTGGAGAGTTGGAAGGACGACCCTAACACGATCGGATAGCGTTAACCACCCAGCGTTATCTCGTTAGGAGGTGTCTACCCCATCCTTACCTAGTAGGGTAACGGGCGACGCACTTGGCGATTTTATGGGTGGTAGGCGGAATTTTCTGCTGACCGTTGCCTGTGCGGAGATGCGATGCGGTGGGCAAACCATCCGACACAGGTGGGTTGAAAGAGGATCCTGGCGTTCAATCCTAGCCGCCACTAGGGGATCCTATCCCAGTCATCTGGGTAACAGACACTGTGGTTGGCATCTAATTGCGTAGAGCTTTGGCTCGGCCGCAGACCGTCTTAACAGGTTGGAGTGATCCTAACACGGTCGGGGGAGTTGCTACTAGACGGCTCCCTCTACGGCAAGGGTTTCTAGCCTTGTGCGCGATATCTGGTAGGGAATCGAGTGATTGATCCCGACGGTTACCCATCAAACGCGAGCAAGGGAACTTGCTCAACATGGGTAGTAAGGGGCATGGGGAGCCCACCGGCGGTGACCAGCCGGTCCCCTCCGATAGGTGTCGGCCTCTTACGGGTGTGTGATGTTCGGGGGAAGCAATGGCCGTTGCTATAGCTTGGTATTTTTACCCCTTGAACTAAGCTGGGGGGTCTAGTACTCCACGGTCAGCCGGTGTTCTGGTCACGTACTGTTGAGCCCGGTCGGCAACGCAGCCGCTTTTTCCGGGTATAGGCGAGAGCCTCGGTACCGGATGATAAGTAGCTTTAATCGGTTGTGCGTCACATGATTTGTTTTGTAAGCGCGATTTCATGCTGATGTATTTGTCGGTTTTTAATAAATAACTAAACCTGGTAAAATAATGTGTCATTAATTTCGTTACACAAGTCAAGCCTTAGTTAATTTTAATTGTGCTATATTTTAGAAGACATTAAAAATAGTTTAAGAACTTCGAGATAGAGCCCAGATACCTTCAATGCAATTCCTATAAAAGCTATCATCCAATAGCCAGCTCAAGAAACCTAAAAATTTAGGCAATTAAGCGATTGGTTCACATAAATCAGCTGATATTAATGCGACTGGTTATAAATACAGATGAGCCAATATCATATATGTATTTGCAAAGATGAAAAACAATGACACTATACTATTCTGCCACAATTCTGTATATTATATAGAGCAAAAGGCAACTTCGCACAAAACAGACATTTTTTTAGCGTGAAACGCTACTAACATTTTAATATAATAGTTATTTACGAACCAAGTGCGTGAAATCATATTTCGCGAATGAGTGACCAGTTTAAAGCGCGAGCCGCAGGCGAGCGCTTTATGGACACGAATTCGCGAAATGTTTCACGCACGAAGTTTGTACAATATTTTTTGTACGAGAACTATAATAATAATACATATTGTTAAATACGTTATTGTTTATGACACACTACTAATCTCTTGATATTAATTAAAAAAATTGAGTTGGCAGTTTTGATTATTTGAAGTGACATTTAATTTAAAATTGTCAAATTCAAAAAATTTCATACAAAATAAAAGCCTCACCAACAACATGAATTCTGATAATGAAATGCAATGTACACCGTCAGAAATTCGCGAAGCTGCCAATATTGCAGTGGATAATTTATTACCCATAAAATCAAAAAACGTATACAAAAACACTTATACTAAATTCGTAACTCAAGTTCGAGGAAGTACCAACTTTACTTTTACGCACTCGTGTTTAAAGTGACTTTTTACGCACGCAAATTGAATCGTGAAATGACAGGTTTTGATAAGCGAGTACAAAAAAATAGTTGCCTTCCATAAACTTGACGTCAGTTACGATGCAGGTACGAATATGCTCACTTGAAAGACCTTAATCTCTTTTCATGGGTATACGACAATTATCTATTATTAATGAACGAAATTGAAATATTTGGCAATTTGAAATCTCATGGTTTCCTTATTTAATCTTAGATTACATTCTTCGTTAATTGAAACATGGTAATAGAAATATTTATCAACATGCATGGTTGAAATCAGAAATCTCTGACGATTTTAAATAGAACAGTTGCAAATTATCGAGTACGCCACTAAATAGGAAATCGAAGGTGGCCTTGGGAATGTGTTTTTTATTTTTCTCTACAAATGCAACAGAATGAAACGAGTTTTTTGTTTTCCTTTTTCCATTTTCATTTTGGATTCATTCGATTTAGCCAAATTTAAATCTATTTCGAATAATAAGCGACGCCCCTCTGGTGAGATTAGAAAATAAGCCAGGCTACGTCTGAATTTCAAATAATTTTGTTTTATACTTTAATATTAACTACATATACTTGTTAAAAGTGTGTGGTAAACATCAATTATAAATCTCTAATTTCATAATTAGCACAATAATCGTAAACTTCTTTTATTAATCACAACTGTGTTAAAGCAAAAAAAAATCAGCTCTAGTTACATATAAAATAAGTGAATACGTGCGTAATCTTACACGGATATTAATAGCGCACGAAAGGTGTAGTCTACAAAAACTAAATTTAGTTGACAATAATATTTACTTTTAACACACGTTATGCAAAAATACCCTGCTGAATATGAGCAAAAATTCAAAACATGCCTCATACGCAATCTCCAAATATTACATATTTCTGAGTAGCAAATATTTCAACGTTTATCTAGACGGTACACTGAGAAAAATG
Organism: Cetonia aurata; assembly: GCA_949128085.1. Classification (NCBI taxonomy): domain Eukaryota; kingdom Metazoa; phylum Arthropoda; class Insecta; order Coleoptera; family Scarabaeidae; genus Cetonia; species Cetonia aurata. The sequence continues at coordinate 40,877,287 of OX421884.1, forward strand.
GATTGTAGAAATTAGATAGTAAATCTCTTTATGTTAATTAGTAACATAATTATTGTCAAAACGACAATATGTGGGGTATTAAGAGTAAAATAACCAGATGTTACCATGCTTATAGTAAGAGGTAAAATCTGGATGTTACCAGGTATTCGATGCATATTAAATTTCTAACATAAATGTTCGTAACGCTCTTCCCACCCCTTGCTCTATTCATTGTCGATCTTTACCGAAGAAATCGACCAATAAGCTGTATTGCCACTCACACGTGTTATGTACGTGTGATACAGGTGTACGTATTCGTGTCGGTGCATGTTTGTGTCTGCACAGAGAAAAATCCATGTTGTAATATTTACACTTTACTGTTTGACGGAAATTGTAGTAAGAATTCCTACTATTGTGCAAAATTTTAGAACAACGGCGTTGCATTTTCCTATATCACGGTTACAAAAAAAGCAATAAAATTGTTTAAAAATATTGTGTGACAATCTTCTACAAAATATAGTGAAATGTTTTACAATATTTTACAACAAGTGAATATAATAAATTGCATATAATGTAGTGAAGACAGTTATAATAACAGGTGCAGCAAATTTACTGTGTTGTGTTTATTTAGGTTAGGTTAGGTGCTTGCAAAAGTCACCTTACTTTGATTATTGAAAACGGTATTAATAATGAGATGGAATGAAATGAATGCTGTATAGTTTTATATCTATATAGTAGGAATATCATAATACTCATAATTGGTTTAGCTACATAAATATGTGATACTACAGCTTTTGTCGTAAAGATGGCGCTACGCTTGTTTCATAATCTTTGAAATTCGTACTCAATGTAAATTGTGATCGGTAAATGTGGCTGCGTAATATCTATATGATGCTTATACATGGCTAACGTCGTGTAAAAAGTACTGTGGACAATCGCCCACAGACGAGAATTACGAGGCGTTTCAATACCGGTAGTACTCTACAGTACACGGGCCGGTCTGATTCCCGCAATACTGCCCGATACGACGGCAATTCGCCCGGCTGTCACCGGCTAATCAAATTATATTAATTAATTATAATTAAAAATTATTAAACTATATTTATTATAGTTTTCATTGTTAACAGTTATTATCAAATATAGTCAGCGCTACTAAACATTTTTTTCACATTTACTAACATGTATGCTCAAATTCATAATACAAATATAGTACACTTTACCATACGAGTTAATAAAAAGTATTCACAGATATTTACTATACAGATATTGTCACCGGTAATATAAAATATGATTGTCCCTATAGGAGCTATAAAATATATTAAAGTATACTATATTTATGTTAAAGAGTACTATCTATTTCTCTCAGTGTAGGTATATTAATTACAATTTTGTTTTTGAGAACGCTAGCTTACTGTTACTACAAATTATCAGAAAACAAAATAAGATAAATATTGATAATTGCAAATACTCACCCTAGGACTCTCCAAATTTCGTAACTTAATATGGTCATCCAAGTGAAGGCGGTTAGGAAAGAAAAAGCAATAGAGAAGGCTGCAATAGAAAAAAGAAACAATTCAAGCAAGTTTCCAATATATGAATGGTTGTAAATGCGAGCTTTAGTCAGCAGTGTTTGACATTTTCGAGATATTTCTGTTCTTCTCTGATTCTAGGAATAAAAGCTAACGGTACCCAATGATATCCCCCTAGGACTTAAAGTTTTTGTCTAATTGTACATTTAAGTACATTAATGTATATGCCCGGCTAATAGCCTAGTAGCTTGCACACTTGGCTATTCGTCGTGAGGTCCAGGGTTCAAATCTCACTCTTGTCAGTTACGATAACTGGTTTTTCCGGTGTCGTAATGATAATTAGGAGGGAGATGTTGCTCTGGAGGGGGTACCTGATAAGCACTTGGTGCTTAGGCTTTATCAACCCTCTTAAAAAAAAAACTTTCAATCGCGCAAGGGCAGCACTTAAACTTTTTATGTAATTGTAAATTTAAGTGCATTATTGTACATTCAATTGTGCAATTCTATGCTAAAAAAGGCGAATCTTGGAAATTTGTTTTTGTTTAATGCTATATGAATAACTTTACAATATTATCATAATGTTCCATATTTTTCTTGATTTATATTCATAAATGCATGATAAATAACGCTGGAGAGAATATTAACGCAAGTTTCTCACATAATAAATCCCTATGTTCCCCCAGTTCCTACTGAATACATACTCTTAACATGCTTTCAATATTTGTTGTTTTACATTCGTCAACTTCTTGATCAATTGTTTGTATTTAAGTGAGAACTTGTCATTTTGTACATATCAACAAATAGAATTTACAATCGAAAATGTAAGAATGGATTAGTTTCTCTTTTTGATGTTTGAAGTGGCCCTACTTTCTCTTCATCTTTGTAAAAGGGTATCCCAGATATAGGGTTTCACAAAAACTGTACCCAGATTTTTGCCGACTAATAAGTAATCTGCTTTCAGTCTATATCGCAATGTTTCTCACCGCATGTACTATACTGTAGTAGATCTACGAAAACGAATACAAATTTGTGATTGTTTCACAATTATTGCAACTAAATATTCAAAAAACTAACGAAGTAGTTTATAAGGTTTATGATATGTAGTTCATAAATTAAAGCACCAAGGATAAAAAGACTACAAGAATCCAGCACAAAAACTTATAAATAAAATACTTTCAAATTTTCTAGTTTATGTCAAACCTACCGACTAGTTTATCGCGTATTAATTCGGTTCACTAACTGACAGAGATGGTTTTTCTGACCTTGTGTGAATTATTTCAAAAATGCCAAATCAATTACCAAAATTCCTACAAAATTTAGGATAATTTGAAGTCAAAATAGAACATGTTGTAAATGTATCAATTTCTAGAACTTGGTCAAGTTCTTAAAATTTACAATTTCTTGACAGACATCAAACGGTTGCCCTCCATCTTAAACTTAAAGACAATTAGAAATTGGTTTAAAATTCATAGGCAAGTTATACTTAATTTAGATCGGAATCTTTGAAGGAAAATATCCATTCTAGTTCGTAGGTCATATTTTAGTTATCCGACCAAGTACAGTGATGCACTGTTATCAACAACATTAGAGATTTAGTTTGATGATTTATTTTAATTGACCACGCATAATCTTTGTCTGGCTATAAAGCACAAGTTCCAACCTACAATCCACCCATTCGTAACCTGCTTTAGGAATGTTAGGAAAAACAAAATATGTTTGCAGTGATAATTTTCCAATTTAATGTTTAAATCTACTAATAGTTGATCGATTATTCATCCTTATTGTTATTAAATCAAGTTCATCGCAACACAGCCGTTTGTTAAAGATTAGTGCTTGTGTTGAGAATTGAACGTGGGCTATAAGTGCACTTAATTCGTTGATAGAAGAAATGGTAGTTATTTATTAGTGAATACTGTAAAGGTTCACTAGTCAAACAAAAAGAAAGGTGAAGAATAACAGGAGATGAGTACTCAGAACGATGGCAGGAAACAATGATTACGGCTGCTAATAATAATGATGTACAGCGGCGCAACGAATATTAAACATAACAAACAGCAGTTTGTAAACATGACGAGTTTTCTATAGATAGCATAAATACATCATACAGATATAGACCAAAATAGACATAACGGAAGAGGAGATTGAATACTGCATGTGTTAATAGAGAAGTATTAAGAGCAAGAAGATTAAAACATAGAATATAGAATATAGAAGGAAAAGGAAGAAGTTACGTGATAATGTTTCGAAATAGAAGAAAAATTAATAATTCCACACTTTTTAAGAGACATTAGGAATAATATATTGATAAAAGAACAATAGGTAAGCAGACAATATATACGGCAAGATGGGATGATACAGTTACAGCTTACCATTTAGAAACATCTCATGGCAAATTAAGACTCACGCTCAAATTAACACATGAGCTTGTCATTTATTCGAGGAAAAAGAAAGTGAATGTATCAAAGTGCTCCCAAGTGTTGAGTAAAATTGTGGCATCTGTTATATTGCGAATGAGCATGGATACTAAGTAACTTTTGTGTTGACCGATCAAAAAATTTCGATGGGGCAATGGAGGATACACTACTACTTCGATAGTAGTACAAAAACTACAATAATGCAATGTTACAAAAGCCATTTTGCTTTTTGGATCAAATACTGGAAGAAGCTGCGTAGCTCTCAACCTTTTCAATTTGCTTTCTGCAAAAGTGAACAATCTCTGGATCCAACAAAATATTAAATATAAGTTAAAATATTTTACTAGTTTACTCGTCATAATTTTCTGTATTCAATCAAACCACGTCTAACAACAATAATATTACTGTTAATTCCTTTTATTTACTTATTGTTTTCCTAAATTTTGCTATAACCGTTGATAAAATCTCTAACTGTTTTTTGTCTGCTAATGTTTTTATTTTGCATAAAACTTTGTTATTCTATACCAGGCTCTACTTAAAAGTTGTAAACTGTCTCAGGTTGATATTACCATATCCTGTTCATCCCGCACTTTTTCGCGGCCTATGTGTGTTTGTCTTCCATATATCATTAAGTCTATTAAACTCAAAGAATATTATTTTCGCAAATGGAAGCACTGTCGCTCCGCTAGATATTATAAGGAGTTTTCTAGATTGCGCAAAGTGCTAAAGACTGCGGTTCAACGAGCTTATAGATTATATATATTTAACACTGAGGAACAAGTAAAGGGTGACCCAAAATAATTCTGGCAATTTGTCCGCCAAAAAACAGGGACAATCAAGAATTTCACCTCAGATGGTTTCCGAACATGGAACACTTACCAGCCCTGCGGATATTGTACAATCATTTGCTGATTTATTTTCAAGGGTTTTTCAACCTCCCAACATATCAACCAATACCTCTATGGTGAACAACTCCATATCAGATTGTGTTCAAATAACTTCTATAAGCAGCGATGAGGTATTAAAAGTGTTGAGGAAAATCAAGTCTGATGGTACATCCGGTCACGATCGCCTTCCGAATTTCTTTATTAAAGATTGCGCTTTTCTCCTGAGCGAACCTTTAACCAATATCTTTAATTTAAGTCTACGAACTAGCACCTTTCCTGAAGTATGGAAAGTGAGCCGAATAGTGCCAATTTTCAAACACGGTGAAAGAAATGATATCTCTAACTACCGACCTATTAGCATATTATTCACCTGTGCCAAAGTGTTTGAACAAGTGCTTTATCATAATTTCGCCATCCCAACATGGTTTTATGACAGGAAGGTCAACTGTAACAAACTTGGTTGAAGTTACCCAATTTGTGAGCAGGTATTTAGACAACAGGCAGCAAGTTGACATAATTTACACAGATTTTGCAAAAGCCTTTGACACCAGTGATCATAATATATTGCTCTCAAAAAAAAAAATTTATATTTCAAGAACTAATTTACAGAAAACCGTCAAAATTTCAGTGTAAATATATATTTAGGTCATGTACAAAATAACGTTATTTTAACAAGAATTTAAAAAAAGTGCAATTCCTCATTGTCAAAATTAATGCGAACAAGCGAACTAAAGTGAACTTTTTAGCCAATATTTAGACCAGTTGTATACTTGTACCCGAAATTACCCGAGCTTCTACTCGATAGATATACGGAATCGCTCTCTCTATCGACATCGGATGAGGTATCGTATCGAGTTTGTGTATCGTATCGACTATACGGAATCCGGCTGCTGTAATGAGCTACACCAGGTGTAAATCGCCTATTATTTATTCCTACAGCTTGGACCAAATCGATATCGCAAGGCATATTAAGATCAAAGACCTGGGAATACAGTTTGATGCCCACCTTCAGTTTTCTGAGCATATAGAAAGCATATGTAATACTGCCCCCCAAAATCTTGGATTTTTAATAAGAACATGCCGAAATTTTTCTAACATCACCGCTCTAAAAACCCTTTTTTATAGCATAGTACGAAATGGACTTGAATATGCTAGTGTAGTATGGTATCCTATATATACATGCCATCAGCTTAAACTAGAGAGAGTGCAAAAAAGATTTTTAAAATATCTCTCATTTAAAATTACCGCCACTTATCCTTCTCGTGGAGCGGATTACGATGGCTTACTGCGTATCCATAACATGGATTCATTGGCTCATCGCAGAGATGTTACTAGCGCCAACTTTTTAATTAAACTTATAGATAATAAGATTGACTCTTCGTTTTTGCTCAGTCAGGTAGATTTTCTTGTTCCTAGGGCTGGTGCAAGATACACAAACACTTTCCTAATTCCGAAAGCAAAAACAAACGTTCTCGCAAAAGCACCATTAATACATATGGCAAGAAATGGTAATAGGTTTTTTGAGGATCCATATATAGTTTTTCACGGCTAACTCTTGCTATCAGTTTCATAGTAGATAGCTATCTAATTCTTTTAATTAAGGAATGTTCAAATGTGTAATTTCGTTTTTTTCATTTTCAATACGAGTTATGTATTTTTTTTTCTGTTCTCTTGTTTTGTTTGCACTACTTGTACTTAAATATGCACTATCTCAATTATTGTTGTATATTATCCTGTGAATAGATTTTAAATCTGTTGGGTAATAAAGTTTATTATTATTATTTTTAAAATAAGTAATTCAAGCCTGTTATTAATAAATAAAACATATTATGGTATTTTTGACTTGGATTATTTAGTAATTAAGTTTATTCGTAAATACTTTTTAAGGGATTTTTGATAATACCTAATTTATTTTATATGCTTCTCAGGTACTCCCGCAAAGCCAAATCGCTGGCTTGGAATTACAAGGTTCTATGTTACAACGTAACAGTTTAGCACTATCATTTCAGTGTATTAGTAATCATGTTTAATTAAACCCAGTCCGGAATCAGCATGTATTTTCTCAGTTTGTCACCGGCCCGAAAGCCAAAAAACTACAGAAAGCGCAGAGACACTGTGTTTTTAAAAAGTGCTAAAATTGTAACATAGAGTATTTATGAACCCAAGTCAGCGAAATGTCTTCCTTACTCATCATCATAAGCTCCGAAAAATCCGATTATCACAGTTGACCGGGGCGAGATTCGAACCCACGGCACTTGTAGTAGACGAAACCCTTAAGGAAGACCACTAGGCCACCACAGGCTCAATTGTCATTGATATTATTAATATCGAGTGTCTTATAAATGAACTGAATTATCAAGTAGGTAACCTAATTCAAAAGCACAAATAGTTTCGTCTAAAATTGTATTTTTAAATATGAACTGCTACATGATTGATTAAGCTTTACGTCAGATCCAACAAAGCATTTTCAAATATTATATTTAATTTTTTGCTTTGTAATAAATAAGTAAATACATTCATTATTATACTTACATTAAATTTGTTGCACTAAAATCTTACATAAAACTACGATTTTATCAAGTTCCCATACTTTCATGTCATTAGATCTTAAAAAGTTTGATAATTAGATGGATTATTTGCATTTTTCATTACTGCCTTAGGGGTTTCACTTTCTACAATGGATTTTGCATATAACCTAACAATATGCCTAAGTGTGACAAATTTTTCATTCTCATACGTATCGCCCTCTTTCAGTTGAAATTTTGTTAATTATTTGTTAGGGGAATTGTGCCGGAGTTGGCATACCGCCTGAGTTGGCCTAATGCACATTTTTGATTGCAAATTTAAATATCGAGCTGGTTTCACCATTGGCAGTTGCAGCAGTTGTATGCAACGTTACATGGTTGATTGTGTCAAATTATATCACTTGTTTAATGAGTAACAGACATTTCTTTCAAAAGCAGATAAGATTTTTTTTGTAAGCAGGTTATATTCAGTGCATTCATAAGTTTGTTGTCACAGTTATTCTAGTTCTAATAAACATACGCGTTTAGTGCACCCCTAACTTGTCAATTGCTGCCGTGTCGAAAGTTCTATTTGTGCGGTATAGTCAGAGAAACAATTATTTCGAAACTGTATACATTGTGAGCTAGTTGGCATACCTCGCTTCAGGATGAAATGGCATAGTATGCCATCACGCCCTGAACTCACCATGCCTACTCCTAAATGCAACATTTGTTTTATTTTCAGTATTTACTTTATTTAGAGCTTTCTTTAATTATTAAGTAAATTAGTATACATAAATACTTCCGGCCTTACTTGATGATGTACCTAAGAATTATTTTTATTTATTGTTTTAGTAAAGGAAGATGGTTGGGCGCTATAAAAGAAAGAGTAATCGGCTAAATTGGAGCGAGGAGGATATGAAAACGGCTATTAAGGCTATTAAGGCTATTAAGGCCAAAGAAATGGGCTGGTTGAGAGCTTCCAAAACTTTTAATGTACCTTTTGGAACACTAAGGAGGCGTGTTAGCAATGCAGGCGGGAATAAATTCTCAGTTGGTTTCAAGAAAGGTTATTTGGGTGGTAAGATGACTACTTTTTCGGTTGAGCAGGAGCAAGGATTAACAGAATACCTACGTAAAAAAATTGAAAATTCCCAGATTGGATGTTTGCTCTAGATGAAACAACAAATGTTGACGAAAGGGAAGTCACATCGGTAGAGGCAGAAAATAAGCAAGAATGCCAAACAAGCACTGTTATGTCTTTGACTGAACAGTCTAATCTTACCCTATCCAGTTTTCCATAACACACGAAATATGAAAGTTATTTTCACAACTGTTTTTACAACAGATATAGTCGTCGTAACGACCAATGCTTTTCTGACCGAGCGCACACGAGATAGCCATTGTGAAAACGTATAAAACACATTTACTAGAATCAGGGAAAAAAAATCTTGCAACTATATACGAAGAAAGGTAATCCATCATTAAAAAATAGATAGGGCAGAAATAACACTTAGTTAAACGCTGCAACCTAACGAGGCTTTCACATACTACACACGTCTTCCTCCCCACTCTAGCAATAATATGACATTTCTCCATATTTAAGCTACTACACTGTGAATAAAATTTTATTCCAAATTATAGCTTATCCACATTAAAATTTGAACTAGAATAAAAATTGACAAGGATAAAGATCGTGGTGATGCTAAGTGTTCCAATGTTAGTTATTCAACAAGAAATTGACAGATGTAAAACCAGAACGCAAAAATAAGGCAATTTTCGTTTTAAAAACGGCTTAGTAATATTCCTTTGTGCTTTACTCCTGTCTTCTGGATCCTAGACGATTGATAGTTGAAAAGAGCAAAATATGTAACCTAATATGTAATTCTAATTAAATATTAGGTGCTACAATTCATAATTCGTATTATAATTATATCTCAATAGGATGATTAGACAGTTTGCAGATATCACACACATACCACAAATATTATACACTAGTCATTGCTTTAATTAAAAGAGATTAATTTATGCTTTTATAACAGCTCCATATTTCTGGTAAAAAAATGATATGCTCATGTTTCTTACGAACCTATTAATCAGGAACTTTTACCATGCCCACTAAAAAATATTCGGGGTGATGCAATCACATTTCAAGGCCAATGTCAGCAATTGGGTGTGTACAGAATCTCGTTTACGTAATTAAATTTGTATCTCTTATCATCCTTGTTTATTATAGCACTAAACTAACGGCATTTTTTAAAAAAAGGGTTTAGAATTACATTAAAATTAATTTCCTTGTAAACAAATTAGCAACGTCATTGTGTTTCTTTAATACCATTTCGATTACACGATCAAATAAAACGCTTTATCTGACGGGCATCTAGACTTCACTTAAATATTAGCAGAACAAGAAAAATAAACAAAGTAAAAGATACATATGTATTATAAAATGGAATACAATTTCCTAGGAAAATATACAGTGACTCAAATAATTGACCGGGCACCAATATAAAATAATAAAAGAGCGAATGTACGAAGAACAATATAATTTTTAGTAGATACAAGTTTGGGTTACAGTGTATATATAGACATCATAATATTGCTAACTTAAAATACATAAAAAGAAAATAATTTTCCATCTCAATAAATTCACCGGACATTAATAAAAAATAAGAATAAATACAATTATGAAACAAGTTAGTATTTCGTCGGAGCTCCTTTGGCTTCTAATACACTTTTAAGTCTACTTATGCATAGATGTTGCCAATTTAAAAGTTACTTCCTGGCTTATCTTCGTCCATTCTTGCAGTAACACGGTTTTCTGGTCGGATTTTGAAGAAATGTGGCATTTTCTAATTTTTTTATCTAAAACATCCCACAAATGTTCAATGGGGTTGGCGTCAGGGTATTGTGCCGGCGTATCGAGTTTTTTTGGACAGTCATATAATAACCATTGTCGTACTAGATAGGATTTGTGTTTAGGGTCACTGTCTTGGTAGAATCTGAATGTGTCTAAAATTCCCATTTTTTCAGCATTGCTCCTTAAATTGGTTTTTAAATTATCCAAATACACATGCTGATTCATAATACTTTCTATAATTACCGGATCCCCAACACCAGCAGCGGACATACCACCCCATACCATCAGTAAGCCACCTCCATGCTTCACCGTTAGAACGACATTTTTTATTTTCATTTCTTCGTTTGGTTTTCGCCAAACCATAACGCGTCCGTCGCTACCAAAAACATCAAAATTACTCTCGTCCACGAAAATTACATGTTCCTAATATTTTTTGTCGTAACCAAACGAAGAAATAAAAATACAAAATCTCGTTCCAACGGTGAAGCATGGAGTTGACTCACTGATGGTATGGGGTTGTATGTCCGCTGCTGGTGTTGGAGATCTGGTAATTATAGACAGTATTATGAATCAGCATGTGTATTTGGATATTTTAAAAACCAATTTAAAGAGCAATGCTGAGAAAATAGGAATTTTAGACACGTTCAAATTCTACCAAGACAATGACCCTAAACACAAATCCTATCTAGTACGACAATGGTTATTATATGACTGTCCAATAGTAGTCCATACGCCGGCACAATCACCTGACATCAACCCCATTATATATTTGTGGGATGCTTTAGATAGAAAAGCTAGAAAATGCCACATTACTTCAAAATCCGACCTGAAAACCGTGTTACTGCAAGAATGGGTGAAGATAAGCCAGGAAGTAACTTTCAAATTGGCAACATCTATGCCTAGTCGACTGAAAAGTGTAATAGAAGCCAAAGGAGGTCCGACGAAATACTAACTTGTTTCATAATTGTATTTATTCTTATTTTTTATTATTGTTCCGGTAAATTTATTGAGATGGAAAATTATTTTTTTTTTATTTGAAAATGTTGATGAATTTTAAGTAGCAATATGATGATGTCTATATATACACTGTAACCGAAACTTGTATCTACTAAAAATTATATTGTTCTTCGTACATTCGCTCTTTTATTATTTTATGTTGGTGTCCGGTCAATTATTTGAGTCACTGTATGTATGTGTAGAGGTAGATGTGTTTAAACAAGTACCTACACTTCACCAATCCACTTTTATGAAATTTTGACTGTTGTAAAATATTTAAGTCACAATTTAACCATGACATAGTACATTGATTCTCACCTAAAGCTACACTTACGCTGTGTTTAGTACCAGGTGCGAGTACTCCAAATACATGTATAAAATTTGACTATATGGTTACCGCTGACTAAACTACATTTACTCTAATGTAAATTCTATCTAATAAATTTAATCTAAGTCTAACAATTAGCTTACCAAAGAATTCGCACAGGTTCCCTGGATCAGGATAAAACTGCAAGCACGTAAGCAATATAAAAGCAACCAGAAGACAACTACAATAAGTTATGACAATTTTTCCAATCAAATTTTTCAGGTCTGGTAGAATGTAGTATCCCAATAGGGTCAACAAGAGGCCAATGGATGAAATAATTAGTAACACTCCCTTGACACCAACTGGCCCTGTTAGTCTGGCCTGAGTCATGCACAACAATATTTCGTGCCTATCCTTTATTTGTACATACTCCATGCAGTAATAAGTGTCCTCCAAATTGAAATGTTTCCAAACACCCCATTCGTGTACTACTGTAGTGCCAGCTTCCGTGATGTGGTAATTATATTTCGCGTTTCCAATATACCTTCTGCACGGTTTGCTGATCACAACTGCGTTGAAGTTATCTATAAAGAAAGAAAAATATGCGATTAGGACTCATTATACATAATATATATTGAACATGTAAAAGCTTTGAATAGGAAATGTAGTAATAGCAAAGTAGTTAGAAAAATACCAATTATTATTATTGCTTTATTGTGCAACGTTTAGCACGTTACATAAAATATTGGCGCAAATTACACACAAAAACTTTATTCAAGTTTATAGACCTGTTTGAAGTAGTTACAAATCGAAACCGGTTATGTTTGAGGCGATTAATGACCGTCAAAAAAAAATAATAATAATATCAGCTGTAAATAATGGTCTAAACCAAAATTTAAGAAAAGGGTATCAAAATTAGGTTTTAAAACAGGCTTTGATCTCTATTTTCAGCAGATATTTTTAAAAATAGAACTGATACTGCTCTTAAGTATTATCTTTTTAAATATTTTTCTTTATTTGTTGTTAGTTATAACTTTTGAATTGCTGCATAAAGAAAAATGTCGAATTAAAATTCAAGTGTGAGCACTGCGTACCCATTAAGTGAAAACTCCAAATAAATAGCTCATTTAAAATGGAAACAATAACAAACAAAGTATAAAAAGTCCATTACATAATTTTTTGTCGCACTCTGTCTTTGAAACACTCGACGCTTGAAAAAATAATATAAAATAAAAGTTTGTAATTCATTTCTGAACGCATTCTCCTATCCTCAGAGTTGTAATATGTTCTTGTATCTTCAAATCTTTAAAATAATGTATTTTTCGATTTTCTGTTCGAAAGTTAACCTTTAAAATTCTTTCTAACAAAGCTTTCTAATATATTCAAAAAATAATGCTTTATGCGTATGACAAATGCTTTCCTTCTTAATTTACATCAAAACCATACATCTTATTGTGATTTTTAGCAAAAAAATACGTTTCAAAGAAGCACCAGGCTTTATTTTATATAATTGTTTACTCACTGCTAAGAATTTTCGTTTATAGAAATTATAACGCAGTTGTTGAATTATTTTTTAAAAGAGCTGAAAGTACTCCATTTCATTAATAAACATGAAGATTGTCGCTGGCACCTCACGTGATGGTAGCACTTTTATAATATTTCGTCTTGCATAGAAGATTTATATATTTTAAAATTAAAAGAGCATTAATATTTTCCAATGTAGATATACCTCCTTCGAAGAAACAGTCCATGTCATGACTCATGACTGTTTCTTCGAAGGACGAAGAAACCTGTTAAGGCTTACTTTTAGTGTTATTACGTTTTATATTTTGTTGCAAATAGTAATATGTAATTTAGGGCGATTACTCTCAAATTTCCAAGAAACATTAAGTAAAGTTATGGGAATCTCCGCTTCATTAGGACTGCCACATTTTGTAACTGTCCGCTTACGGTTGCATCTTGGAATTTCCCACAAATGATTGCCATTATTCCCACGCTGCAAAATAATATTGTGTTATTTAAACAGGGTCGCTGATATGTCTGGAAACGGTTAATTATTTCTTAAAGTAGGATAGCAAGTGAAAAAAGTTAAATGTAAACATTTTAAGGTTTTTTAAGATCTTATTGCAATAAATAAAAATTACATACATAGAGGTAAGCAAAACTTCATGGCAGAACGAAGTTGTTTTTTTTTTTAAGGAAGTAAAGGAGTATGTTATTCAATTTTTGATTCCCTTCGTAATTCTAAACACAAATCATACGGCATACCACATATCAAAACTTAACAGTTTTGGTGATATCGAGTTTCAAAAATTGCTGTTTATGCTATTCTCTACGCAAAGAAGCTCGAAATGATTGCTTATTATCAAAAGGCGGATAGCGACAGGCACTATTAGCGACGATTATTGAGTCGGCGCGTTATACATATCGAGTGTTGTTATACATAACGTCGTTGTGTGACAGTAGCGCAGGCAGATATAGTTTAATACGAATTTTAATATATGCTACATTTTGTTTAATAAATTTGAAGTAGATATTCGTTTATATGCACTGATAAAAAAGATTCTTTAAAACAAATAAATATCTCTTTGACGGTATTTTTCAAAGCAGCCGTTTCCTTCAGCTAATCCATATTTCTTTCATTGAAATAATATTATTTTTCCACAGAAGTAATACATACTAACTGAAGGCAATCATTTTTTTAAATAGTAGGGAAGTAATATCTCTTTGTATTAAAGAATCTTTCCTCTCAGTATTGTACTTAAACAATATACCCCTGTTATGCAAGTCCGTGTAAACAAAATTTATTTGCATTAATTATTAAAATATATTCTAAATTCTGATCTGTAAACCGAGTCCGTTTGCTTGTCGTATGTCTTTAAATACAGAAAAACTTCTTTCTACATCACAACTGGTGAGAGGTGCATATTTAAAGTATATTTTAAAATTACTATACATTCCATTGTCTTCGGAACAGACATTTTTTAAGATGTTTAAATCCGGATTACAGTTAAAATTGCCTCAATTTTTTTGCCCAAACGGCCTCCAAAATCTCCGGGAATATTTTTAACTTTATGTAAGGTAGTATTTAGGATTTCGATACCTTCTTCTAGTTTTAAACTTTGAGTTTCTAAATATTTTATAGTACTAGTTAATACTAACTACTTAAAGTTATTTTTAACTAAATGCTATATTGTGGAGACAAATACGGGACGCTGAATAAAGAGATATTTTGTGCGACCGCTCTTCACTTGACTAATTCCGTATCTAGCGCGCCTAGTCGATCAACATTGTGTATCGTGCTCCGTCCCCCTATGGCCGAGCTTCGTAACGGTGATGCGATTTTTAGTGCTTTTACAGAAAACAAAAATTATAAAGTGTTGATTAAAACGCATGTTATTTAAACAAATATCATTCATTATCACTTAAGAATAATTGTTATGTCAACAGAAGAAACGAGAAAGTAAGTTTTAATAAACAGTAACCATTTTTTAGGGGCTCTATTTTACAAGCTGCTTAAAGTGTCCTCCGCTCACTTCCTGACAGTAATGAATTCGCTGAACAAAACTTTCTAGTTTATTTAAAAGTACACTGCGAGGAATACTGGAAATTTCTTGTCTTATTCTTCCATGCAATTCTTCGATATTTTGTGGCCGACTTTTGTAGATAAGGTTTTTTGTTATGCACCCCACAGAAAGATGTCAAGCGGTGTCTTATCGGGACTTCTAGCATTCAATTGTCCAATCCATTTGCCGGGAAAAGTTTCCTCTAGATATTCCTGCACCACACGTCTAAAATGTGGAGGAGCCCCATCTTGTTGAAACCATACTGGTAAATTAGGATTCTTAATGTTCGGGAATAATAATGTAAGCTCTGGAACAATATTCTCTTGCAAAAGTAATAAATGTCGTGCAGAGGTCAAGTTTCCTTGTATAAAATAGAGTCCTATGACGCGTCCATCAATAATACCACACCAAACATTCACTTTTTGTGGTCGTTGGATGTGAATTTGTTCCATCCATTGTGGATATTGGTCTGATCAGTACCTAGAGTTGTGTCGATTTACTTGCCCAATTAAACAAAAAGTTGATTCGTCACTAAACGAAATTTGGTTGGCAATGTTAACATTTCGATTTAATGTATCCATAATGTTTTCACAGAACGCGATTCTTCGATCAAAATCATCTTCACTCAGTTCTTGTAATAAGTGAATTTTATATGGATGGGATTTTTCCCGTTTGGGAATCTTTTGAATGTAATATCGGCTCATGTTATGATTTAAAGCGCTGTGTCTAATTTATTGGATTTTAACCACATCTAACATGACATTTAAAGAATTCTCTTCATTTGTAATGCTTACCGGTCTTCCACTTTTCGGTCGTTCTTTGACACCTTCTGTTTCACGAGAGCGCTGGAACGATTTTGAAAGGGTTAATTTAGACATAGGTTCCTTATCCAAATGCAATTCGTTAAAAGTATTAAGTACTTGGGCAAAACTTCGTATTCTATCACCATACCCTATTATCATTAAAATTGCAATAGGTTCCGTTTCACTTAAATCTGTCATTTTTACACTAAAATTAATCACAATGAATAATGTAATTGCTGTCAAGATCGCTTGAAGTCAAAAGAATGGCAGTGTTGAGTTAGAATATTTCTAAGTTAACTTGATGGACAATAAATAAGTTTTTTTTTTTTTTGATGATGAACAGTAATCTATGAAACTCGATATCTCAAAAACTGTTAAGTTTTGATATGTGGTATGCCGTATGATTTTTGTTTAGAATTAAGAAGAGAATCATAAATCGAATAATATACTGGCTGTTCCATTCCAAAAACCCAACTTCGTTCTGCCATGAAGTTTTGCCTAACCCTATGCATGTAACTTTATTTATTGTAATAGCTTTTAAAAAACCTTAAAATTTTCTCATTTAACATTTTTCGCTAGCTATCCTAATCGTGCCCATGAATTCATTCAAACTGGCGACTCATTCGCGAAATATGTTCTTCTAATTGAATGTTACAATAAAGCTGAAACAAACGACGACGCAGTGCGGCAATGATTATTACCGCACACTGTGCGGTAATGAGATATTAACGCACTGCTGGGACTCTTGCCGGAATGTAATATGGGCGATTAATGTGCAAAACTGTAAAAATACTGTAAAAAACTCGTGTCACAATGACGTGTAATGCTCTTACATTGAATAACTCGCATTACATAAACGTCATTGTGACACTCGTGTTTTAAAATACTATTTCACCCACTTGGTTCGTAAATAACTGTAGCGGTCGCTTATCTACTCTATTTCCGTGGGGATGCAAAACTAGTCCACCCGCACAAATGTGCTACTTTACGACCGGTCATGCATAAAATAATTTAATGGCTGCTTACTTAGAACAGAATAGGTTCACATTTCATGATATGGTTTTCCTTAACTCGCACAGTCTCTTGGTGCAGTAATTAAGATTAATTGAGCAGTGAATAAATGCGCCAAAGTGAAATAAAAATCATACAAAAGTTGACATTAATAATATTCTTTGTCTATTTAAATAAACTGCGTTTTATCAAACAAAGTAAAAATAAATAAGCCATCAAATGTTCAAAAAAGACGATAATATTGATTGAAAGCAGATATGTCCGATAACTTTTATTATAAGCTTCAAAAATAATTAGATGCCGGAAAACTTAAAGCAGTTAAAGAATTAACTAGTTATACCGGTGTAGGGGAGAGTGGGGAAAGATGGCGATGGTAAGGAAAAAAATTCCTACAGTACAAAATATGGGTATATTAAATCAAGAAAAAAATAGAAATGGTTACAACAAAGCTTTGGTAACAAAATAACAACCATTCTAGTGAAAATAGAACATGACAATTTTTGGAAAAAAAATAAAACGCAACCATGCGATCTCGTTATCTTACCTCCTCGGGTGGGTAAGTTGGCGAACTTATTGGGGTAAGATAACGAATTCAGCATAAATCACAATTGAACGGCCCTCTTCCTAAATAGTCAGTGCAAGCTTCGTGCCACCAGCTAGAACATGAAGAACACTGAATCCAGTCTTGGGTAGGGGGGTCATTGTATAGTTCTTCGCAAAGTGGGCAGTTAATGCTCGCAGATTTCCGTTTTGATTTCGCGATTTCTTTTGGCACAGAAGGAATTTTCCTCTTTGCTTGTCCTTGCTTTGCCTCCTTTTGTTTAGATTCGTTCTGCCTTCTTTCCAGTTCCTCTTTCACTGGACTACTGGTTATTATTGCTGAATCCAGTTTTAGGCTCTTGCGCTTTACACTTCTTTCGGCTTTTGGAAGAGGCTTGATGTCGTATGGTGTAACAGTGTAACTGCAGCTCGGTTGAGGATTATTTTGATCTTCAGCAGAAGTCAGTATTGTAATGCATCGGTCCTTAGTTTTTCTCGGAGCTGCTACAGTCTTGTGCATCAATTCGTTGGCACGGAGCAGTGGACGGGCGCTCTGGAACCTTGCTCATGTAATGGCTTAAAGGCAGATCATCTTCAGAAGAGTCATCTCTGCCTGTTGTCCAGACCTGGCGCATGAAGTTCGGATATGTATTCTCGGTTCGTTGTTTCTGCGGCCGCGAAGTCCTCATCATTGAAAACTGATGGATCATGTGGATCAATTCCGCATTTCTGGAAAGCTTTAGTAGCTGTACCTACTGTGGCCGCTTTCAGATAGGCTTGATAAAAGATTTGACCAATATTTTTATCGCCAATTGTTTTGCCTGGATTGTTGACCATAAAAGCATCACACGCTTGGCTGAAATAAGTTTTTAAAGGGCAAAAAAACCCAACATCTAACGGCTGCAGCCGGTGTGACGTGTGAGGGGGAATTCCGAGTATGACTATTCCTTTTTCTCTGCAATAATTAATTCCCTTAAGGGATATATGCGACGTGTGATTGTCGATGATAAGAAGAACAGGTTCTTTCACAGAAGGTTTGGCAAATTTAGCAAAGTGCTTCAGAAATATTAAAAATGTCTCTGTGCACATCCATCCATTTTTTTGGGCAGTTCCATCTGAGCCCGGGGGAGTATTGTGCAAAAGTTCTTGACGCATTCGCATACGACCAAATATGAAGAATGGCGGAATGTACTGACCGGTGGCACTCATGGTACACGCCACGGTTGTGTTTTTTCCACGTTCAACTGACACAATTTTAGTGGCTCGTCTGTTTCCAGTTGGACTTAGAACCTTTGGAAGCTTGTTGGGGACAGTGGATATGCCGGATTCATCGGCATCAAAAATTCTCTCTGCTGAGAAAGCATACTTTTCCCGAACTTCCTTCAAATTTTCAAAGAATTTTCTAACGGATGCACGGTTAAATCCCATCAGACGACCTACTGCTGTTGCTTCCGGAGTCCTTAAACTAAGATGGTGTTTCGACATGAATGCCACGAGCCACTCTTTCCCAGCCATGTTTGATTAAATCTATGCTTTATATTGTTTGCCACAGCAAATTCAAATGCAACTTTTCTAAGCGTGATTGCCGTAAGACCGAATCCTCGATTGTCAAATTCTTTAATGTATTGGACAAGTATTGCCGCTTGTTCATCATTAAATGTGCAATGAAATCTACCCCCGTGAGGCGGAAAATATTCACCACGATTTACCTTCTTAACATAACGCCGTAAAGTAGTTTCCGGGATGTCATATTCGTTAGCTACGCTATTGCATGACCTGCCATTTTCTATTTCGTGAAGTGCTGCAATAACAGCACTCCAAGAACGTCTTGTACTCGTCTTCACATACTTTCGAGGCATTCTACAAGGAAAAAGAATATTAAAGGTAAGATGACGAATTCGTCATCTTATACCCGCCATCTTATCCGTTGAGGTTATTCAGCAAGTTTTTATTTTTTGTGACATTAAGAAACTACCTGCATCAAAATTATTAGAGTCATATGTGACCCATGCAGTACAGATTCAGCCTAACACAAAAGATTTTATCAACTTACCTTCAATTTTTGTAAAATCCTTACCAAAGTACACAACAAAATGATACCGTAACAAGCGAATATACCACTGTTAACACATCTGGTCTAAATGTATAGTTCTTCAAGTGATGTTGAGAATTATATGTCCCCATCTGTTCATAGAGGACGCCGCAGAGTCATTTTCTAGCTATGTTTACGCAGAAAAATATTAGCAGTCTTCGTCATCTTACCTGCCTCGTCATCTTACCCCACTCTCCCCTAATTAGATTTAATATTTAATACTTATAGAACGAATCACTGCTTATGGTTATGGACATCAACGTCGTCCTCTTGAATAAAGCATCCTCATTTATGCACATACCTACCTATATATACATAAACGGCGCATTAATGTCACCACACGGACCTTTATGTGTTGAGGTCAAACATCCTAGTAATTAAAACTACAAATACGTGTAAGTTATCCTCATAGAATACTTTCTGTCAATAGAAAAATATTTCTGGTAAATTTTAATAATGCCAACTACCTAATCGCAAACACGTGATTCTTGTTAAAGATATTATTTTTGTATCTTGCTTTTAAGAAAAAAAAAAAGAGTTTATTAAAATACTTGGCTACAATTGCCAACTTGCCTGATCTTCCTATAATAAACATTTACGCGTTTAAAACATTTGGAATCTAATACTACGACATAAATTAGCATTTTTAGAATTTTCAGTTAGGTTATTCGAAAACAAAAAAACAACAACTGGGTATTCATTTTTAAACATTCTGGAAGATTATTTATTTGTTTCAAAGAACATACGTATAATATAATGAATTAAAATAAACTACTGCTTAAATACTCAACGTGCGCTCTTAAATATTATAAGTACACAGAGACCTGCGTTTTAAAAGTTAAAAAATCACTATGCCCCATGGCGTTTCGCTAGTCTATACTATATCTTTACGTTTGGTGATGTAATTATATGCGCAGCTGTTCATAACAAGGATTAAGATTCGTTTAGCTATAACCTGTATAATTTCCTGTAAACTATGTTGTATGACTTAAATTTATCTTCTTTTTGTAAACATATTTAACTTCCCCTGGAAATGTGAGGGCACTGCTATTTCCCCGTGGTAAACTAAGAAGAGCAAAGTTGACTGCCCGTCTACGTTTGCCCGAGAAATTGAGTTATTAACAGCTAGTTAATTACCACAATCAAGATTTGTTTTCTAAGTTTTCAGTGTACATTTTTCCAAGATTGAAAATTAGAGAAGGCGAACAAATTTAGAAGCCAATAACTCTAATGTTTAGATACCTTCAAAAACAATTCATCAATTTTAAACCTCAATATAGCGCAAAATTATTTCTACTAAGTAATGACAAAATACCTAATAAAAACCAATTTAAATTTGCACCTCTTTCGAATTAGCATTTACAACGTAATGTCACACCCCCTATTCGTTTTGATTAAGTAGAAGGCAATATTTATGCAAAAATAGCATGAAATTCTTATCGTGATGAATGTCACGACATGTAATTTTCTGTTGATAATATACGTGCAATATATTAGGTGTAGACTTAATTAATATCATAATTGCATTATAAGAGCGATATACGCGTATATGTCGACAAGATCCTGTTTGCTAACTCTACCACACGTATAATAACATCATGAGTAGCGTAAATAGATCATTCAAGATTTACAATGTCAAAGAAAGTAAACCTAAATGATATACGGAAAGTATGCGACAATCGTCCAGGTCTGCAGTTAGGTTATTGTTTATAAAAAATTCACATTTTGTGAAAATAATTATGTGTACAGCACACACCCTTGTGTCACTACCGGTGCGGAGTATTATTTGAAACTTGTTTTTATCAAAAAGTTAATTAGGGGTGGGCTAGCAGCTCCTTTCTCATGGGAGTATGACAATAAAGTTTTTGTTGATATTACGTTTCTACAGGAATACTTGAGAGAAAATGTCGCTATAATTTTCAATTTTCAAAATAATTAAATTTTCGCGGTTTTGTAGTAATGTGCTCCTACATTTACCTATCTGAAAACTGTCAATAAAGCATCAACGGTGCCGACACAAATACCTTTACTGATTACACTATGATGACACCCCTAAAAACTAGCGTAATAGAACACCAGAAAGGCATATTTTATATCTATACAAAATGTTCTCACAAAATGGAAAATGGTTAAAAAAATTAAATTTTATATGTACCTATGTATATAAATGCATTATTTGACTAGACTAAAATATAGGGTCCTGCAATAGTGTGTCAGGCTTCCCTAGCTCTTTTACGAATTAAATTAAGATTTCATTCGTATGCCGACTTATACTGTATTTTAGGGTGTATCTCCTTAAATTGTTTTTAGTAATGGCGCACTCCCGGTTGTACCGGAAGTAGATACCAACTTTGTTATTTTAAGTGGAAGAGCGTGCATATTATTGAATTTTTTGATTCCTTGTTAACTTTAAATGGTTTTCGAAATTTGAAAATATCTCCGAAACTGTGAGAGTTAGAAAGATGCGGTTTTCATTTATCGCTTAAACATAAAAGAGGATACGTTTTATTAAAAAATTTGGGGTTTAAAATACAGGGTGATTAAATAAATAGGAATCTGTAATTTTCGACCTCTAAAATCTTTGATAACTTGTTTTTTTTTTTTTTTGAAGGAGAATGGTATAGCTATTTTTACATAGCTGTGTAAATGTTTACATAGCTGCTGTAATCCGGTAAATGCCTTAATTTTCTTTCGCATTTATACAGGTAACATTGTATCTACTATCCCCAACGATTTTGGAAATATTTTCGATATTATTTAATGACAAACATTTCGACATTTCTCGTCCCAAATAAGTAAGTGCACTTAAACGGGATTATTTTTGTTAAACAGAAACGAATTATTCAATGAAAGAACTCATTGACATGATTTTTGCATTGGGTGAGAATGCAAAAACTTGTTTTCTTGCTAATAGAACTTATGCGACTGGGTTTCCCGAAAGACTGCATCCAGAAGGATCAGTTCTGCCAGATTTCTTGAGCATCTTATTGAAACAGGAAACGTTAACTACAAAGAGATAAAAAGAACAAAGACGGCAACAAATTAAGAGAATATGTTGGCAGTTTTATTGACAGTTACATCTGAATATATACAGAATATATATTCAAATACTAGTCAAGCAAGCGTAGAGCAAGACGATGGAATAAGTGAGAGGTCAGCCTAAAGAATTCTAAAGAAACATCATTTTCATGCGTACCACATCCAGTTGCACCAGGGTCTGAGTGAAAGTGACTTTTAGCGGAGGGCAGAGTTTTGTATGTGGGCACAATTGCGTCTCTAAGGAAACTTATTTTTTTTCTTTTATTTTCTTCTCTTTTTCTTTTCATAGCACTAGGTGCGTCAACAGAAATAATAATAATTATTATTCTGTCGAAAATCAAAGATTAGTTTGGCAAATAGATCGTCAACAGCGCTGGCCAATGAACGTTTGGGGAGGAATTGTTGGAGAATATGTGGCACATTCTTTTAATGGTCACCTTAACGGCCTAACATATTTGGAATTTTCAGTAAATGAGCTACCAATATTAATTCAAAATTTACCTGTAAGCACTCAGGCACAAAATATATGGTTACAGCAAGATGGAACCCCGACTTACTTTTTACAATAAGTTAGAGCCCTGTTAAATAATCAGTATGAAACGCTGAATTGGAAGAAGAGGACCAGTTTTTTAGCCTGCGACGCCGACCAACGTAACAAAAATAGATTTTTTATAGGGGTAAGTAAATGAACTGGTTCATAAGGAACCTCCAACTATTGAACAAAACATGCGACAAATTACTGTCGACGCGTTTGCATTTAGCCACTCGTACTTTTAAGAATAATCCCCATTATTTGTAACGCATATGTATGCATGCTTGAATCCCATAAATTCTTAAATTTATTATACCGCGTGTGGACAAATGTATTTCATAAAGTTCATTGAATTATAAAAATTTCATCACATGCGTAAGATAGACATCCTATTTGTACTCATAAAAAAATCATGCTATATACATGTAAACATGGTTACTGACTTCATTTTTAGATTAATGTAAGATGAATTTATACCGGCATAAAAATACAGATGTTTTTTTTTTATTCAAGATTATGTATAATGTGTAAGAGTTTAGCCACATGTATAGGGGAATGACAAACATTCTCAGAACATGTGCTTCTGAATGAATTATAAATACATTACTCAATTAAAATAAGGGCAAATAATTTGCTGAAAATGTTTTCCTAAAATCGGACACCTATGAGTGCAACATAACAATTTCTTAGAAATGTTAAGTTTCACGTTCTTGTGCAATATGGCCCAAACGTAAAATTAGCTTTAATATATAGACATGCCATAAAAGATATTTGATACAAGAATAACAAAAAACCACAAGAATTTCATTAAAATTTTAAACTACAACTACAATAAGTTGTGTTGTACAGTAAAATCTCAACACTGGTATCAAATAATACATTGCTTAATTGTGTCATTAAGTTTCAGCGTCTGGAAATATTTATTAATGCTTACTTTTGCTTTGATTGTTTATTCTAATCTGCAATAATCCTTATATATTATACATAAGTGTACGAGTCGAGTAATATACACGTGCTGAATAGTGCTGTGTCTTAAAACATACATTAAAGGTATTTATACATATCAAACACACAAATTAACACCTCTAAAAACCACAGAATCACAGTGATATACTTTGTATGCTAAATTGTTTTGAATCGACATATAAAAACAGTAAATTGTACTTGAAACAGCAACGCAAGATACATAGAGAAAACGGCGTGGGTTTTTGTCAATTGCCGCACATTTCTTTATCGCTCTCTGCCAAATCGTCGTAAACAATATTAAAAACTATTTTAGCAGCTTGTAAAATCAAATACGATAATAACTTCCACCTTATTATTCCGCGGTCTATTGTTGTAAAACTCGCCTTGAAAGACCCCTGGGCCTGAAGTGCGTCTTATACCTTTTTCTTTGTTTTTTTGTTCTATCTTGGTAGCGGTTATTTTTAACTCTTGAAATAAAATGCCTAAACCGAACACAAGAAAGAAGGAACACAGCAGCGATAGCGAGAGAAATAACAAATAACGCAATTTTCAAGAAGCTGGAAAGGATGGAAATGGCTTTGGATTTCATGTCCAGCAAGTTTGACGAAATGCAAAAAGAAAACGAAGAAATTCGTAAATTACTAAAGCAACAAGAGAAAGAAAATAAACAACTTAAACATAAAATACAAAATATGGAAAACGCTATCGAAAATATTGAAAGAGAAAAAATCGAAAATAATATATTAATAAATGGAAAAGGAGAAGCAGGAAAAAGAAGAAAATACAAAAGAAATAGCAGAAAAAATAATAAAGAAGCTAAAGATAAATGACACTGATACACGCATAAAGGAATGTTGCCGAAACAACAAACATGAATCCCAAATTATAGTGAAACTTCAAAAAAAAGGGAACTAAAGGCAACATACTCAAAGCACGTAAGGAAATAGAAACAATAAATGTACTGGATTGCGAGTTAAAAGGAAGAATCTATATAAATGAACAATTAACAGTAAAAACAAATAAAATATTTTTTGCGCTAGAAAATTAAAGAAAGAACACAAAATTAAATACGCCTGGACCCATCTCTTGTGAATATGTATATGTAAAACAAAATGATACAAGCGCGAAAGTAAGAATCAGAGAAGAAGAAGATTTAAACAAATTCCAATAAACAAATATAAACCATCAATAGCACAAACAGTAAGAGATACAAACAAAAAAATTCAAAATATATACGCACAATTTACGAAGCATGAAAAACAAGTCCCATGAAATAGAGCTGATTTCTAACATACAGAATCACCCGGAAATAATAGCTATAACAGAAACCTGGCTCTATCCCTCTGAAGAGCATTTGTACAATATAAATAACTACTCGGCGATATACTTTTCAAGGAGAACCAGAGGTGGAGGAATCGCTCTATATATAAGAAAAGACATACAATTCAATACACTAATGAACAAAACCATAAACAAAGTTGAAATAATAACCATACAGCTACACCAAATGAATACAACTCTTACTTTGATATATAAACCACCACAACTAGAATACGACGCGACGCTTTCAAAACTGTTCTAAAAAACAACATTTTAAATAGGAAAAAGAAACACATACTAATAGGAGATTTCAATATCAACATTATAGAACGAAACAAGATAACACGAGAATACTGTAACATGTTTGATGAAAGGAACTATAAAATAATGAACACTAGAACAGAAAAACACTGTATGAGAATAAATCCGAAAGGGAAAAACTTTATATTAGACCACGTCATAACAAATATCAAAGAAAAAATTACAAAAATAAAAGTAATATCAACGGATTTATCAGAACACAACGCTCTCATGATAAAAATCGATCACAATTTGAGATACAAACCAAAATATGAAGTAGTAAAAATACCTGAAGACTGACTATAAGCAAATAGCAATAGAAATAAAGAATATAATCGCTGAAAAGATAACATCTCTAATTGTCGAAAAGCATGGAAACTATAATAGAAGAAAATCAAAAGAATATAAAAATCCGAAGAAACTACAACTGTCCATGGATAGATGAAAACATTATAACACAAATAAAAAAAAGAAACAGACTCCAGAAAAAGCAAAAGCAACACCCACGGAATGACAATTATAAGATTGAGTATAGAAATCAGAAACAATATACAAACCGTCTAATTAAAGAGACTAAAAAGCAGTATCTCCAAGCGCTAATAAAGAAACATTATGGAGATTCAAGTAAAATATGGAGAATAAAAACGAACAAATAAACAAAAATCAAAAACCAAATAGAGTAATTCAAAAAATGACAAAAGAAAATGGAATAACTCAATAAGTATTTTACTACAATTGGGAAAAAATTAGCGCAGAAGCAAATAGAAAATCACAACAAAGTACCACGAACCACCACTACAAGAAAAATTATACCACAAATCAAGTTTGAAGACACCACAGAAGAAGAAATCGCAAAAATAATAAAAACTCCAAAAAATAACAAAGCTCCAGGGTTTGATAAAATTACAAATAACATAATAAAACAAAATATGACGACCCATAATAAGCATACTAATTAATAAAACGCGCCAGGAAGGTACTTACCCGGATTACTTAGAAACAACAATACCCATACATAAGAAAAATGATGTAAGTAAACCAGAAAATTACAGACCTATCTCTTTGCTATCGACAATAAATAAGATTCTCAAGAAAAGCATTCACCAACAAATAATGAAACATGTACAAGAAAATAGCATAATAAATTACAGTCAATACGCGTTTCAGCCAAAATCAAGTACAATGTCAGCGGCGTAGGACCTAACAAACACTATCCAAAATGAACTAGATCACAGAAAAACAGTAATGGTATATATTAATATGAAGAAGGCATTCGATACCGTATCAAAAGAGAAATTAATTGAAAAACTCCAGTATTACGGTTTTGAGGGAAAACAATTAAACTTAATAAAAACTTATATCACCAACAGAAAACAAAGGATAAAAGTAAATAACATTATGAGTGAACCTATGACTGCAGAATGCGGAATACCACAAGGAGGAAATCTTCCACCAATTCTCTACACATTGTACGTAAATGACCTATTTGAGCACTCATTCCATGGAAAACTATACGCTTATGCAGACGACACCTGCACTGAGAAAAATAGATAGTAACAATAGGGACAACTAACTTTATAGTTGGTTGTATTATAATTATATTAGAGCGTACCATCTTCCCAATAAACAGTAATACATGGATGAATACTGGGTACTAGATAACGTATTGTTGTCCTTGAGTTAATATCAATCATTATATTTTTTTTTTTTTTTTTTTTTTTGGCCTGCGGGATCAAAGCCCATACGCCACCGGTTGTAAATAAAGAAACAAATTTAATACGACATCATGGGTGCTATATGTATTCACTCGTGTTATGATGGTCCGAATGGGGCACTTATAGGATACAAACAGGGATACCCACTTCACAGTCTGGGGCCTATCAGACTGACTAACGAAAATACACAACACAGAGTTCGGCCAACGGAAAGTAGGATTTACATACAAGGTATCAATTTAGGAGGGAATGCCCCATTCAGGCAAATTAGATTAGAATTTTCGCTCTTTTAATAAGGTCTATTATTTTGTCATCGATTTTTTGATTATTCAAGTACAGTAATGATATTATACTAGTTGGTAATGGCACTCCTAAAGAGATAAGTAGATTGTATAGCTGATGTTGTAAATATGTGTGGTTGTTGCACGATAATATAAGATGATTTAAATTTGCCTCATCATGACCACAAGGACAAGCAGGAGAATTGATTATATTTAGTTTATGCAGATGGGATGGGAATCTGCCGTGTCCAAATTTTAATCTACTTATGGTGGTACGATAGCATCTAGACAGGGTGCTATTAAGATACCATGAGTTGGTATTTGTTGATTTGTGGATAAAGGCATATTGTGTCATATGAGACGCACACAGCTCTCTCCAGTGTTCGTTCCAGTCATCCGTCAATATACTTCTTTTGGTTTTTTTAATTAAATCCATTCGAGTAAAAACAGGCTCATATGGTTGCCCATCCACACAGCTCTCCCTTGCTAGTCGGTCAGCTTTGTCATGTTCTTGGACGCCGCTATGTCCTTTGATCCAGTACATTTGTAAACAAAACTCTTTCGATCTTAGCTCGCTAATAATTTTAATAATATCTAAAATAACTGGATGCATACTGGAGGGGTGTTTTCGTTGTTGTATGGCTTTTAGGACACCCATAGAGTCTGACATGATAGCCAGGTGTTTGTATTTAGTAGTCACACCGTACTTTAATGCTTCAAAAATCGCCAAAGCTTCGGCCGTAAAAACACTGGTTTCAGGATCTAACATGAATTTTCTATAGACATTCGCCCGATCAGCATAAAACGCACAGCCACACCCATTTACCTTCTTTGACCCGTCTGTATATATGATTAATGCGTTGTCCAATGTTTTTATTATTGAAGCAAACAATTGACTATCATGCTTCGGATCGCCTTTGTATGGAGGAAAAGCTATGTTGATGTATTCATGGAACTCAGTGAACGAAACATTATATATTTGTGCATAACGTATAAGTTCGTGATATTTAGATGAATAACGAAACGCAGCAGCAAGTATTGGTGATTTCTTTTTTCTCCAGTAATTATTTACTAGATCTTCCTTCGACAGGGTACACACTTTAGCTAAAATTCTAGAATTCCTCTTTGCAAATGTTGAATACAAGTATTTTCAGATAAGTACATTAGTATTCATTTTATTTAATTAGGGGTAATTTTTGTTTTCATTTCATTATTTAGTTAAGTTAGTTGAGTTAACATTTTCTTTGAGCTTTGTTTTTTTTCTTTTATTCGTCTGGCTCTCCTCGCGCATGTGGCGCGGTGGGGAGCGTATGTTTGGTCCTAGCGACTGACTTGACGATCAGTCTTAAAGAACCTATGCGAGGTTAATATGTCGCAATCTGAGCTTGCGATGGAATCAATTACTTCCGTTGAGGGAGGTAATGAAATTGGCAACGTAGATTCAAGTAATACACAAAGTAATGACATTTTACCGAGTACACAAACATTTGCGTCAATTGTTAAAGAAAATTCAACTTTCAAATTCCCCGAAAGAGAACAGGCGATTGTTTTTGATACTGTAGATGACACCCAAAAGAATGACTACATCATTGGGGTAGGCAATCTAATAGGACCACGTAATATATTATTTGCATCCAGGATTGCTAACAACAGAGTTTGCATTTATTTCGCTTCCAAAACCATTGTTGAAAAATTTATGACGGAATTTAAAGGTATAACGTTAGGTGGAAAATTTATAACAGCGCGACGTTTGGTTTCACCGGCCAAACGCGTTATTTTATCGAATGTATCTCCAAGTATACCACATAATATAATCGTAGACCATCTCAAACAGTCTGGGGTGGACGTTGTCTCATCCGTTACGTTTATTAGCGCGGGATTAAATTTACCGGAATACAAACATATTTGCAGTTTTCGTCGACAAGTTTACGTGAATATCGAACACAATGATAAATTACCTGAGTCATTAGTTATAAATTTTAATCAAAATTCATTTAGAATTTTCCTGTCCACGGACGAAATCAAATGTTTCATATGTAAAAAAACAGGACATGTAGCAAATAAATGCCCGCATTCTAGAATTACGGGTAACATTTCTGTCACCGCTGAAGTACATAGTCATACGAACTCAGATCCAATAACAGACACCCCGAAAACGGTCGATAGGGCTTCAGGCAATACTATTGACATCGGTACTAAAAAAGAAATACAGAAAGATAACACGACATTTGCTTATAAAAAAAGACCTGCTACTTCCCCTGTAGATTTAGACAAAATAACGATAGCTGATGAATTAGTCGAGGAGAAATCTGGTAAATCGACCACTACAGAAAATAAAATAATTTATGCGAAACCTACTTTAGCTATTAGAAAGAAATTGAAACAAGATAGCACTGATATAGATAGCTCTATGTATGAAGAGTTTCGCTCTGCTTTTTCTCAAGAAAACATTAAGATTAGTTATGACACTTTTTGTACATTTTTAACGGAAACTAAAGGAAAACAAGATATAAACTCAATTGTTCAAGAACTAAACTTAGATTTAGATTCATTGTTTAAAACGCTTATTGAAAGTTTAAAAAAAGTTAAAACTAATAACTTGAGATCACGGATGAAACGCATTATCAAAAAAATTAAACAAACAGATGAAAATAAAACAGCTCTCAAGCAGTACGACACAGATGTCAGTTTATCTCAGGGTTATTCAACAGATTTTTCAGAAACTTAATATATTACCTACCTTTGTTTTTATCTTTATTTATCTTTAAAATTCAATCGCACAAATATAACCTATAAACTTAATATAATCCAATGGAATGCACAGTCAGCAGTAGCAAAGAGAACTAATTTAGAATACCTAATGGCTAATTTTAATGCACACGTAATAGTGTTATGTGAAACTTGGTACAAACCGCAACATAACATTTCTTTCAAATATTATAACGTTGTCAGAAGGGATCGTGCAGATGGGTATGGGGGAGTCGCTATACTTATACATAAATCCATAAAATTTGATGTTTTAGAAACTAACCATGTAAGTGTACCTAAAGATATAATGATCTGTGGAGTCAATCTAACAGAATACAATTTTTCAATTTGGTCTATGTATCGCACGGTTGGTTGCCTCATGACCTGCAACGATTATATTAACCTTTTTAATAACCTACCGCCACCATATGTAATTTGTGGGGATTTTAATGCACACCACTATGCTTTTGGGTCAGGAAAAAATGATAACGCTGGTAACGTTCTCCTTAAATCTTTAGACGACTTAGATTGCGTATTCCTTAATGATGGTAGCATCACTAGACTTGGACACCCAGGAGAAACTAAGTCAGCAATAGATCTTACCTTGTGTTCCTCTTCCTTTGCAAATAGAGCACTTTGGTCGGTATTACACGACACCTACACATCTGATCACTTTCCTATTTTAATAACTATTCACCACAACAAAGGCAATGCAAATATGGTATATCCCAAGCGCAGATGGAAAATAAGCAATGATAGTATTATATTATTCAATAAATATTTAAATAGCAAAAGTACTTCCTCAATCCAATCAAAATCTGTTCACGATAAAGTAACATTTTTTATAAACACTATCAGAGACGCCGCGGACCATGTATTTAAAATAAATAATCCTTTTATCGCTAAGAAGAGGAATGTACCCGTATGGTGGGATGAAGAATGTACACGAGTTACAAATAAGAGAAGATTAGCCTTGGAAGAATTTAAAAAGAGCCATACCCTGGAAAAATTCATCAAATACCAAGAAATCATGGCATATTCTAAACGATTTCTCAAGTACAAAAAACGAGATAGCTGGAAAAATTTCTGCAACAGCATAAACAAGGATATGCCCATTGCCGATACATGGAAAAACATTAAAAAGTTTCATCGATCTTGGACAAATCACAATATACCAGACAACGAAATATTGAATAATATATTATGCCAGCTGACCCCTGACTACGTCTGTAACAAACCAGTGTCTTACAATCGCACCTTTGATGATCATTATATTTTAAAACCGTTCACGTTATGGGAGTTGAATAATGCTTTAAAAGATGCCCAAGATTCCGCTCCGGGATTAGAGGACATCAATTATCTTATGTTAAAACATCTTCCAGATGGATTCAAAAAGCTATTGGTGGATATATATAATGAACTTTGGATAAATAATGAACAAGTAGAATGTCTTAAAAATGTGATAATAGTACCAATACTTAAACCCAATAAAAAGCCCGATTCTATTAATTCCTATCGTCCAATTGCACTTATGTCGTGTATTACAAAGACTTATGAACGTATGATAAAAGAACGTCTTGAATGGTGGCTAGAATCAACAAACGCACTCGCATCTGGACAGTATGGTTTTAGAAGAGCCAGAGGCACTGTAGATGCGTTAACAGAATTCATTACCGATATACAGATCAATTTGTCCCATAATAAAACAACGGGTGTTATATTTCTGGATTTCAAAAATGCATACGGGTGTGTTGACTTAAATAGACTACAAAGAAAAATGATTGATACTGGATTACCTGGAGAAGCTGCCGAACGTATTATTAATATTTTTCGAGATATCAAAGTTTACATTCGAACAAACTCAAACGGAATGCTTGGCCCCCGACTTCTTCCCCAAGGACTTTTACAAGGATCTAGTCTGAGTCCAATCTTATTCAACATATACACACTAGACTTTCATGAAGCCCTTACACCTTTTGTAAACGTTATCCAATACGCCGACGATATATGTCTTTGCACAAATAACAAAAATTTAGATCGTCTTAAAACAAATATGTCATCAGCCATCAATTCGATGAAAACGTGGTTAATCCACAATTCCTTCGAATTGGAGCCACAAAAGACTAACATTATGTTCTTCTCCAGAACAAGAAACTTACCGACAGACACAATAAAACTGGGTAATACTCAATTCCCAGTTCAAAATAACGTTAAATACTTGGGTCTATACATAGACAATAAATTGACCTGGACTAGACATATTAACGAAATCAGTGCAAAATGTGAAAGAGCGTTTAATCTAATGCGAAGCATAATGAAGGTATCATGGGGATGCGACTTCAATTGTTCAATCAACATTTACAAAGCCTATATACGATCTTTGTTAGACTATGCTTGTACGATCTACTGCAACACATCTGAAAAGAATTTAAAAAGATTAGATGTTATTCATAGTAGGGCTCTGCGATTGTGTGTGGGGGCAATGAGATCCACACCTATAGCAGCGTTACAAATCATTATATTTATAATACGTGGTAACATCTTTTTTTCTCCGTGTGTATACTTTGTTCCGGACACTACAAAAACCATGGAAACAAAAATAAAAGAAGATATCAAAATTTTGGAGGAATGGTGTTTTAATAACTTACTAACTACACTCCGCCAAAAAAGTATCGCATAAACTAAAAAAGGGCATTTATGAACCAAGATATTTTTATACGTTCACAAAAAGTTTGCCTCGTGTATGTGAACTATAAAAACACTAACAAAATAATGGAACTTAGCGTTTTTACTTTTTTTTTTCTCTAAAAGAACACATTTAGAAAAATGCATATGTGTAAGGTTTGTTCAGTTGTTTATTGAAAGTCTTCCTATACGGACAAATTTTAAAGTGCGAAGTCAGAGTTCTGTACCAACGCTTTTAAAACTAAAATGAGCAATTTAACTTCAGAACAAGTGGCTGCTATAGTTGCTTTAATCGAAGATGGACGATCTCAAGCATACGTTGCTAATTTGATGAACATCAATCAGTCAAGTGTTTCTAGAGCCGTAGCCAGATATAGGGAAACAGGCATTTACAGTAGAAGACCTGTACCAGGTCGTACAAGATGTTCTACTCGCCAAGATGACCGCTATTTACTACTACAAGCATTACGTCGAAGACATGTAACTGCGAGACAATTGCAGAACGACTTGGCTAGAGTCAGAAATACTCGTGTGAGTACTCAAACTATTCGGAATAGGTTACGACAGAGTGGATTAAGAGCTAGAGTAGCTGTAACAGCCCCTCGTCTCACTAGGAACCACCGAGTGGCTCGCTTAAGGTTTGCCAGAGAACATGTAAATTGGAACATTAATGACTGGGCCAATATACTCTTCACAGATGAGTCAAGATTTGGTCTTTACACCTCAGATATGCGTATCTCAGTGTACAGACGAGACGGTGAGCGCTATTCGCAGTGTAATATCAGACCTAGACCTAATTTCGCTGGTGGCTCTATTATGGTTTGGGGAGGCATCTGTTTAACAGGTCGTACAGAGTTAGTACCAGTAGACAGAGGTACACTGACTGCCCACAGGTATATAACGGACATTTTAGAAGAACATGTAGTACCATATGCGCCAATTATAGGAAACGAATTCATGTTAATGCACGATAATGCACGACCGCATGTTGCAATAATCGTCCAGGAATACCTTAACGATGTTGGTATTCCAGTTTTAGATTGGCCTGCGGTAAGTCCGGACATGAACCCTATCGAGCACGTGTGGGGCCTCCTTCACAGACGGATACGAACCCAAAATGTTGCCCCAGCGGACCTGCATGGACTAGCAAATGCTCTCCGTGACGAGTGGGAGAATTTGGATCAGGCTTATATACGGAGATTAATAGAATCTCTGCCAAACCGTATGCGAGCGGTCATAAGAGCCAGAGGTGGCAATACTCAGTATTAAAAGCTACTGTTATGACATTTTTCTTTCCAAAATTATAATTTCTTGTTTTAATAAAAATCTCAAGTATGAGTTCTTGTTTTTATTTGGCCTGTATTTTATTTAAACAATCATATAAATTATATCTTAGAGCGCATTAAAGTATATTTACAACTTTATGCTACAAACAAAGATTATGCGATACTTTTATGATTCAAAACTAAATTATGCGATACTTTTTTGGCGGAGTGTATAAATGAAACAAAAACTGAATATATGATATATAGTAAAAAAAAAAGGAAAGCAAGAAATAAATATGCAAATAAACAATCAGAAACTAAAGGAAGTAAGTGAAAAAACATATTTAGGATTACAATTACAAAATACCATGAAATGGGATAGACATATACAGAAACTAATTGAACAAAATGCTAGAACAATAGCGGCTTTAAATAAAATTAAACATATAATACCGACTTCCCTTAAAAAAAAACCACTATACCACGTCCTATTCGCTGCAAACAAATAGCTACCTAATAAACATTTGGGGAAACACAACAACGAAAAAGCTATCCAAAATACAACGACAACAAAATAAAGTTTTAAAAATAATATACAAGTTACACTATAGAACCCCAACAATGCATGTTTATGACAAAACAAAAGAACTAAACATACAAGGAATAATAAACCTAAATAACATATTATTTCTACACAAAATTATGAATAGAGAAATACATTATTACAAAGCTCGCAGAATATCGCACTTGACAACCGAAAAATATAAACACCACAACTACAGTCAAACACAGAATACCGAAACACCTAAAAGAATTACCGTACCACAAATTTAAAAGTGAAATTCAACAGATTTTGAGGAACAAATATTAATAGTAAAACCTAAACGACAACCGTATTAGAAGAAAGAAACTGCTAGGAGGCCCTCAACACCGTTAGCCCGAGATAGTAGCTCCCGAGGCGAGGATGAGGGATAGCGAGCAGCAACGCTACTGATATATACATGTACTACATTATGTAGCTGTGTATTTATTTTATTGTATTGTTGTCTGTTTATTGTAAATAAAATTCAAACTCAAATAAAAAAAAAATTCAAACACGCAAGTTTGTTTACGCGAAATATAAAATAATGCAGCAAACAAAAACAACTATTGGCTAATTATGAATATAATTTACTGATTATAAATATATTATCTTGTGGATCAGACCAGAAAATAATTAAAAAAAACAGTGCTTTTGTGTAACAATATCTGCTCCCTTGACTGTTTTTAACATGGTAATATTGTTAAACTGACTAAAATTTGATTCATTTAACCCCTGCGGCTTCCTGAGTGAGCGGCAGTCTAACTACAGACATGTCACCTTAAATTCAAATGTTTTCAATTCACTTTTAAAAATAGTGGGAAGTCGTTGAGACATAGAAAAAGGTGTAGTTAATTACGATTGAAGCGTGACGCGGAACATATAAATGGATTATCAAAGAAAAATTGGAATTGGAATAACCACGTACGTACATAGAATGACAAGCAATAGTCTAGTAAAAATAGCAATAGATAAACTTCAATTTGGCAAGAGGAGTATAGGGCGCCCACCTATAAGAAAAAGAATGATAACCTGAATGAATACTTATTTATTAATTTATACTTATCTATGAAGCCTAGCAAGAAGTACTTTTCTAAAAATAAAATAGTTCGTTCAACATAATAAAGTATACATAAGCAAATTTTGATATTGTTTTGGTCTAACTTTATTAATGATTCTGATGATTCGACCAAATCTTATTTTTGCAGGCTGCAATTAATCTTACAGCGTTGTTTTTTTTACTAAAGGTTATAAGGTTAAGCTGAATGAAGGTTAAGCTAATTCTTTTATGTTAAACCCACGTTTATTTTAATTACTATCATAGTTAATATAAATATTATTTAAATCATTTGTCACTGATACAACAATATACTTAACCCTAAATAGCTTGTTCGGTAAAGGTCATAGCGCATATGACGTTAACTGGCCGAGCTACTTATCATACGCGTATGCAATTTATATAACAAAATGTAAACTTTCAGTATTAATTTATCATCTTAAATTACAAATATTTATAGTTAGTTAAGACCGTCATATATCACTGCGTACATTTAGAGATTAATAAAACAAAAACATGTTGCAACCCTTTCATTACTCAACACTCCTCAGAACCATTATAGGGGATCATAAACTCACGTGCTGTTAATAGTATAATATTCCTTGATTACTTAGAGCAGTGTAATTTGACTTAGGTATAACGCGTGCTACATTACGATAAGATATAAAAATTTTTATTTCAAAAGCTTAACTAATAAGTGCTTACAAAAGCATAATGGATAACAATGCAAAAAAAAACTAGGAAATCAAATAATTGCACTAAAATGTTATAATCAGAGTTTGTGTAACTTTTAGAGTTCGTTTCAAAAGTAAAAGAAAAAAACATTTCGTTATCAACTTGCGCGACATGTGACGTTAATCATCTCCAATTCCGTTGTCATTGATGGCTGTTGTCTACACACTAAAAAATATATGCAATTCCTATGGAAAATTCCAGTAACATATAAGGTAAAATTACCAAAAATTGGGATATTTACTAGGAAACTTTAGGTATATTTTCTAATTTTTGATAAATTTACCCTATACATTACTGGAATTTTCCGTAGGAATTACAAATTTTTTTTAGTGCGTAGCAACGAAGAACCTGCACTCTTTAGTATTAACGTAACTTCCACTTATATGATATTTCTAGTTTTACGTTTTCTAAATCCACCATCGCTGATTTTGTTACCAAAATAAGTTCAAAATTCCATAGTATAAAATTCACGGTAGAAGAAGAAGAAGTAAACAAGCAACTTCCGTTCTCGATAGCTTAGTAATTAGGAACAATATCAAATTAGAAATAGACATCTATAGAAAAGAAACCAACACTAATAGATTTATTATGGCTGATTCAAATCATTGCGGACAACATAAAATGGCTGGAATTAATTTCTTGATTAATAGATTAATAAGTTTTCCACTTATATATCATATAAGATCAGGTTTGGCAGAGTATTACAGTACATTAAAAATATTGCAGTCTACAATGGTTACTCTTCTACGGATGTAGTTCGCCGTTTAAAAGAGAGTTCAATATAAACATTATGTGCGCAGCTCCACGAGTTTAAGTTCATTTGAAACCCGCGATAAAAAGTTCATTCATCAAGCCTTTCCATCGAATTTCGAAAGGTATAGACGGCATTTTTAAGGAGCATAATGTGAACACATGTTTCACTGCACAAAATACATTACAAAAACTGTTAGGTACTGCTAAGGACAAGCCAAGGTACAAAATACATGTTTGTGTATTAGCAGTGGCATAATTATTACGTTTTATCTATTAGAAAATCAGAATACGCATGGGAATAAATCAAAGAAACATTAAGATGTGAAATATAATTCACATTACTATCGAATATTTATTATTTCGTAGAATGTATTAGATTCTATACAAACATAATCTTTGTTCACTACAAACATTGCAGCAAACATCTATAATATATGTTTAATTATATAATTTAGTACTAATATTAAATAAACAGATACGATCCTACAAAACGACGTTGAGATACCTATACACAGGAGGGAGATTTAAGTTGGTGAAGGTGCTAGAAAGCTAGAAAGCATTAAATTGTTTAAGGTTTATTTATCCCATTTAAAAAAAAATAAATATTTTTGTGGGTAATTAAAAGTGAGTTGGATTTTCGGTTTTTAAGCTTTTTCGCCCCCGGGGTTAAAGTAATAAATTAATTTTTTGGGTTTTAAACTTTTGTTACTTGACAATATTTCCGTGGACGGTAGTGTATTTCACTTATTGTTAGTACGTGACACTCGACCAGTATTTATTTATTTAAAAGCCGCATAACATTGCCAATTATCGGAATTTATTAGGAAGTGTATACGCGTATTTCTGGCTCATCTTGTTATCATTTTTTATCTTTTATTTTATCCGTTTTAGTGTTATACATTATCGATAAAACTCCTGAGATGTTACACGAAACTCAATTTTCGAAAAAAAAAAGTATTTCTAAAAAATAATTGTATTTTTAGCAACTCGGTCATTTTCTTTAGAATTGTAATAGCCTCCAAACAAGTTCTACAAATTAAAGGGCTGTAACTGTTAACTTTTTAGCAATTAATGCATGTCCCCACAGAACCCAATCTGTCATAATCATCAACTATATTGTTAAAATAATATTTTAATAGATTCGGCGTTTACTTGATGTAAATCCATATTAAATAAATAAAAACACAAAATTTGTGAGATTTACACTTTATTAGGATATTAAATTGACAGCTGTTTCGCCGTACAACGACTTCGTCAGAAAATATACAATACTATAAACTAAACCTACACATGCGCACAGCCTCCTATTTTTACAAACAACCGTTACAAAACATCAGTATTTAAAAAATGTGCCTACAGTTTTTGGCTCCACACAAACATCATTAAAAACAAAACTGGTAATAACAAATTTAAAATTTAAGAAACATTTACATTTGAAGTCTATGAGAGGAATAAATTTAATAATGGAGAATGATTAAATTTATCGTTAAGTAAATCCTTTGAAAATTTAAGTTTATTAATTTCAACTGCTTCTAATAAATCTAATTTTTTACTCTTGTTTTCTACATGAAGAATTTTAAAATTATTA
This sequence comes from Cetonia aurata, assembly GCA_949128085.1. NCBI lineage: Eukaryota > Metazoa > Arthropoda > Insecta > Coleoptera > Scarabaeidae > Cetonia > Cetonia aurata. The sequence goes on from OX421884.1 coordinate 40,916,339, forward strand.
TTAAAACTATGGTTTTCTTTAATTAAATGATTGGAATACGACGAATCATTTTTTTTATATTTAAATGAGTACAAATGCTCTGAAATACGTTTTTTGAAAGAACGTCCACTCTGTCCAATCTTTGTTTTTGTACACGTGCCGCATGTTAATTTATAGACTCCCGATTTACAAAAACGCGTCGTTTTATCTTAAGTTTCTTAGACTTAACAATCAAACGAAGTAATAATCAGTTTAAATTTTCTATATACCATAAAGACTCACACACAGACACAACTATACATAATAAATCTAATCATCCTTTACAACATAAATTTGCAGCATACCACAGTATGATACATAGATTATTGAATATACCTATGGATATCGAGGATTTCAACAAGGAATACATCATAAAACAGATAGCAACCAATAATGGTTACGACCCTAATATAACAGATCAATTAATTTTGAAAAAGATTCGAACTAAAACAATACAAGAAATATACCCGATTACAAAAGATAATAAGAACAACAACTACAAAACATTAACTTATTTAGGTAAAGAAACCAATATATTAGAAAGATTTTTGAAAAACCAAAATATTAAAATTGCATATAAAACTAATAACAATTTAGGGAAGTTCATAAAAAACAATAAAGATAAAACGACGCGTTTTTGTAAATCGGGAGTCTATAAATTAACATGCGGCACGTGTACAAAAACATACATTGGACAGAGTGGACGTTCTTTCAAAAAACGTATTTCAGAGCATTTGTACTCATTTAAATATAAAAAAAAATGATTCGTCGTATTCCAATCATTTAATTAAAGAAAACCATAGTTTTAATAATAATTTTAAAATTCTTCATGTAGAAAACAAGAGTAAAAAATTAGATTTATTAGAAGCAGTTGAAATTAATAAACTTAAATTTTCAGAGGATTTACTTAACGATAAATTTAATCATTCTCCATTATTAAATTTATTCCTCTCATAGACTTCAAATGTAAATGTTTCTTAAATTTTAAATTTGTTATTACCAGTTTTGTTTTTAATGATGTTTGTGTAGAGCCAAAAACCGTAGGCACATTTTTTAAATACTGATGTTTTGTAACGGTTGTTTGTAAAAATAGGAGGCTGTGCGCATGTGTAGTTTTAGTTTATAGTATTGTATATTTTCTGACGAAGCCGTTGTACGGCGAAACAGCTGTCAATTTAACATCCTAATAAAGTGTAAATCTCACAAATTTTGTGTTTTTATTTATTTAAAATAATATGTTAGCTATATGAACGTATTTATTATTTTCAAACGCAAGCCAGTAGGAAGCAAACCCAAACGAAATTACGAAAAAAATTTCAAGAAAAACCTGCAATAAATTTATATAGAACGGTAATTAAATTCAAGGTCAAAAGAAAAGAAATTCATAAAAGCAAGACTTTTAAAGCAAATTTGTTTAAAAGGTTCAAAACTTTTTTTGTTCTTTAATCAAATACCTACAAATATACTCACTAACACTAAGCCATATTATCATATTAAACCCACTTATTTTAATGAAACAGTCCTAATGCCTTCTTCAAAAACCCACCGACCGAAGTTTAAGTCCTTTATCTTTAAAAGCGTATCAAATAGCTTTTACAAGAAATATGTACTTGCAAAATTATTTACAAAGATACTTTTAAGCGGATAATCACATGTATGTAGAGCTAGGGAAAAAGAAGTCTGGACACTTAACTCGAGAATCCAAATACACCGACAAGCCTCGCTTTAGCCGAATATTTACAGAGTCGGGGTTATGTTAAATAATGCTCCTTGCTGTTATCCGTATATTGTCGTTCCATGAGAACATATCGCATGTTGACGATAAATATATCAGCAAATTAGAGCAATAAAATTTTAAAAAAGGGTTTCACCTGCATTTCGATCATTGTTACTTCTCTTTACTTGAATTTATACATATGTATTAATACAAACATATTTTCATGTAGAGCTGCTAAGATGCGGTACAACAATGACAAAATCACACATGTTAAGAAAGAGAAGGTGAATATCTAATTTAAACTGAATTGAAGAGGCGTTGTTCTTTCCCCTTCCAGAAAATTAAGATTGAAATTTGCATAATTAATAAACATGTAATTCAATTTCAAAAGTATTTCATTTTGGACTTGGATTTCCTAATGGTTAAAACATCATGCTGGGCTTTACAAGGGTGTAGTTTGCTGAAATATCAGATTATGCGAATTACCTATGTGATTCAGGATTTCTTTATTTGAATTCTCATTCATTCGCGTTGCTAAAACAACATTGTTTGGGATCATTCGAACATAGCTATTATATGTATCAGTTGTATTAATTATATCCTATTCGTATTTAAGAAACAAAATCAATTGCTATAAAATAATCAAACCTCAGACTATGCATTTGACTTTCAGAAATTCTTATTTTATTTTATATAAAGCTTATAGAATTGTGACTGATACTGTAATTTTACTTCTTAACAAAATTGCTTTTTTCATACTTGTGAAATATTTTAATATTTACCATGAACAGTGAGTGTTTTTTTTTTTTAAGTTTCTATAATTATTAATGGATGGAACTACAAATAAAAGTATTGTTGCTACAAATAACTACAAATGAAATATGAACATTTGGCATAAAGAGAAGTTAATTTTTCAATAGTCAGACGTCAGGTTCACGTAGGCGGGAAAATGCATAGTCATAGTCTAATGTTTGTTCGCTTTATAGCAATTCACGTTGTCTCTTAAAGTGGTTCTTATAATAGCTATGTCAAAATGAACACGTTAATATAACATCCCATAATGTGCTAGTTACAGTTCTACAAATTACCCTAGTAAAGCCAGTATTTACATTTTGAGTAATAGCAAGTCGAAGTCTTAAGCTTATCCATACATTATATTGATGAATTAGTTTCAAACATGAAATACCGTTTAAATTATACAATTATACAAACACCGCACATCTTAATTATTATGGCAAGCATCTTAGAACCTCTACACGGAAATATGTTTGTATTAATACATATTATAAATCCCGGTAAAGGGAAGTAACAATGATCGAAATGGAAGTGTCCGGACTACTTTTTCACTTACTCTACACATTATATGGGAGGACTTGACATATGAAATGAAATTATCATTAATTTATTAATACACTACAACATCAATGATGTCTCCGTATGTAAATAATACTTATTGGGACGTACAAAACATATTGCGCATATGTAAATTAATATTTACACCAGAACAAATAGCTATAAAAGTTAAAAGCTATATCAATAATCGTCAAGGATAAAAAACATAGTTCTGGTAATTTTATTCCAACACAAAGCCTACCAGCTGCAACAGAACTTACTTTCCGCCTGTAATAATTTCGATTGAAAACATAATGACTAGAATGCAGAGAAATAATATATGTAGAAATCTGGACCAAATTAAGTCTTAGGACACTAAACCTTTCTGAAAACCATTGCTAGCTCTTGCTGCCACAAGACGATATGAGAAAGACAGCAATAGGCTCAGGCAGGTTCATATGGAATGGTGCTCTAAGACTTGCTGTAGTCGTTTGAACTTATATACATACATAACTAAGTTGACGTACGTTCAACAACAAAAAGTAAATAGCCCCAACGATTAGAAAATACGTCGTAAAAGTATGTAAACGTTGCCAAATATTTATTACCTTTTTGGTAATTAATATTAGAAAGATATACAAAGATATGAGAACAAGTTTCATATTATATGAAAAAGCTATTTAAGTAATTAATTATTAAAGTATTAAAATCATACTGAAAATAATATATGTTTAAAATGGGAATCTCCTTTTTTAGTTTATTATTTTAAATACATGATGCTTAACATGTTAAGTAATTATCTGCGATCAAAAGTTCTGTATATACGAGGGGGTACCTAAAAGAAACCGCATTGATTTTGTGGGGGATGGAGTGTTTGATGTAGCGCGCTCTGCCGGTAGGGGCGTATAGAGCGGCCATCCAAGACTCATTAAGTCAAACGTCATCGCTAAAGACAATTTGCAATAAGTAATTGTCGTGAACAACGTGCGGCCGTAAAGTTTTGTTTCTTATTGGCGAACACAAGCACAGAAACGCTTGAAATTTTAAAAACGACCTACAAGGATGATGTTTTGGGAAAAACGCAGGTATTTCACTGGTTTTCCTGTTTTAAAAGAGGTGAAATATCAATTGATGACAAAGAACGGTCTGGTTGTCTTTCCACAGCCCGCACAGATAGAAATGTTTAGAAAATTCAGCAAATCATCCTTAAAGATCGAAGACGGACCACTGAACAAGTTCGAGAGCTGTCAGGGCTGAGTTGAAGTTCAGTTTAGTGAATTTTAACGGAAAACTTGAGGATGTGAAGGGTGGCTGCAAAATTTGTGCCACGACTGCTGGCTGTTGAATAAAACAAGCGCGCGTGTAAGCGTTTTATGCTTTGCAAGAGCAGTTCCGAAATGATCCAAACTTTTTTGCATGGTCATCATGGTGTTATGGTATACGATCCGGAAACGAAGCAACAATCAAGCCAGTGGCAGCCCAGTTCGCTTCGCCCGAAAAAGCCCGTCAAGTGAAATCAAACATCAAAACAATGCTGATTTCTTTTTTCAATGTGCGCGGACTCGTCCATTCAGAGTTCGTTCCACAAGGTCAAACAGTTAACAAGGCTTTCTATCTAGAAGTTTTGAAAGATTGCGCAACAGTGTGCCACGGCAGAGGCCTGATTTGTGGCAATCGGGCGACTGGTTTTTCCACCACGATAACGCTCAATATCTGCGCGCAAGTTTTTGACGAAAAATAACATTACTCTTCTGCTCCATCCTCCCTATTCACTTGACCTTGTCTCCTGCGACTTTTTTTGTTTTCCCGCATGAGAAGACCCATGAAAGGAGAGCGTTTTTGTCAACGTTGTTAAGGTGAAGAGAAAAACGACGGAGGCGCTGTCGGTCATCACAGATGATGAATTTGCAAAATGTTTTAAACAACGAAATAGAAGATGAGACCAGTGCATTAGTGGCGGTGGCGAGTACTTTGAAGGGGATTGACGGATTTTTGTTTTCAAATACACTAGGGTCTCGAATCTGCGTTGACTCGATTTGCGTTGAATCAAGAATATGGGACTGTAAATCTAGTCTACGTTGTTATAATTCGATATGCGTCGATACAGTTGAGATACATCGGGAATTCACCGGAATACACTGCATGCCTCCGTATAGACATAATAGCGGTACTCTGCGGTATTCTTTCAATAAGTGTGAAAGTGTTGCTACGCATTGACCAAGAGGTATGTACTACATATTGTGTCATCTTATTATTCGTGCTTGTTTATATTTAATAAAAACGTAAATTAATATCTCATTGATTTTAAGTTTAGAATTACATTGAACAATTATCTAATCTTGCGTTAGTATAGATTACTTTTTTACGGGTATCTCTTATTTATAAATAAAAAATGAGTGGAAAAATCTCAAAGAAAAGAAAAAACCTAATAACTCTAGATAAAAAGTTAGAAACATTAAGTCGTTTTGAGGCCGGAGCAAAAGCCACAGATATGGCAAGAATTCTTAATATTCCCGTTACGTCCATTAGATCTATTCGCAATCGTGATGCAGAAAAAGTCAGAGAAGTTGCAAAAAATGCAAAAACCTTGATGGTACAACAAATTGTAAAAAACAAGAATTTCTTAATCGTGTTAATGGAATCTCTCCTATCTACGTGGGTAGAAGAACAAAATCAACGCAAAATACCACTAAGTAGAGCCATCATACAAGGAAAAGCTTTATCGGTATTTGAAGAATTAAGGTCAAGACCCGGATTTTTTCATAATAACGAAACTTTTCACGTAAGTCGAGGTTGGTTTCAAAAATTTAAATCCAGAGCTCAACTCCACAATTTAGCATTGAAGGGAGAAGCGCCGAAGATTTTAAGGATGTTCTCAAGAACATTTTTGCACATGTTGGATACTCTACTAAGCAAATTTTCAACGTAGATGAAACTGGACTCTACTGGAAAAGACTGCCAAAGAGAAAAAAAGCAAGAAAAAAATACGCCTGGTTTTAAGACAAATACAGAAAGATTAACGTTTTTTTCTCGGGGCTAATGCAGTAGGTGCTCACCGGCTAAAACCTCTGTTAATTGGGCGAGTAAGAGATATTGCTGTGCCCGATCTTAAAAACTATTGTTTGAAAGAAAATCTAAATTTGAAAATTTTAATTCTATTGGACAATGCGCCCAGTCATCCTCTTAATTTAGACGAAATCAACAAACATCAAATTTGTTTTTCTTCTAACACCACGGCTATTATACAGCTAATGGATCAAGGTGCTATTTCTAATTTTAAAGCTGATTATCTACGCAGGACATTCAAAAACTTTTTAACATCTTAATGATGAAATATCCATCAAAACAATATAGAAACAGTTTAAAAGCAATCGAAAATATTGGAGCGTCTTGGAAGGCAGTCAAACCAAGTTGTTTAAAAGGGGTATGGAGAACACTGTGGCCAGAATCCATTGAGGATGTCGACGCAGTAACGACTTTCAAGAAATCTTAAATCAAGATGAAGAAGACATAATACCCGATGACTTGCCACAAAATTTCACTGCTGCAGCCGATGATGTTACTGAGCATACAGAAAACGTTACAGAAATTACCAATTAAAAATTAGCAGAAGCGTTTTCGTTGATAGATAAAGCTATGGAGATTTTTACTGACCATTGCTAAAGATGTTGAGTGCTATAAAGATTTTTATACTCTGCCTAAAATGAAAGCAAAGCAGCAAACTTTAGGAGATTTTTTTGGGAACTAAAACCTAAAACACTGACAAAAATTTTTTTTATTGTTAGAATTTACAAATTCACATTCATTATTAGACTGTTTGTTTTTTATAAATGTAATGAATCTTTCACTTTCTTAATATACATATTCTTAAAATATTCTTGTTGTTGAATAGCCTATTAAAATACTTTCCAAGCATTTCACGACGTGATCACGACATCCGCGGAACGAATCTAGTAAATTTCGATTTGCGTCCTACTTTGCTGGAACGGAACCCTGACGCAGTTCGAGACCCTAGTGTATAATAAAACCTTGAAAAAATAGTTTGGTTTCTTTTGGGTAACCGCTCATATGTATTACGCATAAGTAGGTAAATACATTTCAAAATGAACGACCATACACTTACGACTGCACTCCTTGTTATAAGGATATAAAACAAAGGAAGAAACAAGTAAATCTCCGATATGAAGTTATATATATATAATTATTATTAATTACATACATATCTAATCTCAGAGCAAAATAAACAGGGGTATTTAAATATTGATTATCTCACGACTACAACAATAAACAAACGTGTAGTAAAGTAGAAAGCTATTCTAATATGATTGATACTTAGAAATTGCAATATACGCTACATAGTATCTTATCTTTCGGTGTTATAATAATCTCTAATTTTGCAACCATAAAACAATGATTTTACAACACTGTTTGCATGTGCTGTTTTTTTTGCTAAAATATAAACTAAACAAAGAAATATTATGCATAAAAATAAATACTGATAACTATTTAGATAATATGGGCTATACCAAGGTTATGACATTCATAAATTACACATCCAGCTAATGTTTCGCACATCCCATGTCTTATATTTCACAGCAGCAATAAGAATTATAAAAAAAAAATTAATGAAGGCAGATGACATGAGTCGAGAAATGCCAACACTTCCTGGAATTAAAGAGTTTTTGACTGGGAAATATACATGCATATATACACACCGTCTGATTCATAAACATAAAATACACATTTAACTTTAACCTTCACTTTAGCGTGAATGAAATTAAATAGCCTTTGTATTATAATTTACTATGTTTCCGGAAGCAATAAGTTTGTTTAGAAACGTAATTCGATGATAAATATTCACTTTTCACAATTTCAAATTTTCCAAATGCTATGTCTATAAATAGATGGCCCAGATTAATATAATGTATAAAATAGGTGTACAGTATGTCCCATAGACGGTGGCTACAGTGCTGGAGTTCCATGTAGTTGGCTAAGAGAATCAACCATCTACCTATATTATTTTCGCTAACACCCAAAAAATTTAATGTCTACTATTAAGCAGCTTAAAATAACAAGGGTAGTTCCCGTGTTGAAAAAAGGAGATGTCAATCATAGCGAAAATTACAGGCCGATAAGTTTTTGCCAGCAATAACAAAAGTTTTTGAACATATAATCGCGCCAAGACTAATTAATTTTTTAGAACACAAACAGTATCTTTCCGAGAGACAGCATGGTTATAGAAGAGGGCACAGTACAAGCAGTGCCATACTGGCAGCCATAAAACATATTTATAAATGTTTTGACGAACATATGTACACAGAGATAAACCTATTAGACCTGACCAAAGTTTTTGATTCAGTTTGCCCAAAGAAGCCACTGGACAAAATAAGGTACTATGGCATACGTGGGAACAATTTGTTCAGGTCATATCTCTCAGACAGAAGACAGGTGACGGAGTGGAATCACAAAAAATCGGAATCGCAGGAGATCGAAAATGGCATCGCTCAGGGTTAAATTCTTGGTCCACTGTTATTCGTCCTATATGTCGACGACCTTCCCCACAACATCTCAGGCGCAGAAGTATGTTTATATGCTGATGATACTTCTCTTCTAATCAGTGCATTTACATCGGAAGAACTAAAGGCCAAATGTACCCAAGTATCTTCCAGGCGGAAATACACCCTATTGAAAGATGCGTCCAGGTCAACATTGACAGAAGCTACGAAAAGAAGGAGATTATCATAATATCTGATAGTCATGCAGCCATTAGGGCGCTGAGGTCAAACATAATCAGCTCCAAAATGGTTTGTGGGTTCCGGGACACACGGGAGTGGGAGGAAACGAAATAACAGATAATCTAGCTAAGAGAGGGGCTAGAACACCTTTTGTAGGGCCAGAACCTTTTTGCGGGATAAGTGGTAGCATAACACTGGAAAAACTGAAAAATGAAATAGAGCAGAGAAAAATACTGTGAGAATTTCCAGGGAATGAGGCAAGCTAAAACTCTTCTGGGAACCTATAACCAGAAGAGATCTGCAGAATGCATCAACCTGAGTAAAAATAATATTCGCATATTGACAGGGATGAAACATCTATCCATCTACTCACAAACTGCGCTGCACTGTGCAACTCAAGGGCGCTGTACCTGGGAGCGTGTGAAATCCAAGAGGGAGAGTTACCTAATCTGAGGCCTTCGGACATTCTGCACTTTTTAAAAGGAATCAGACTGGACGGCCAGCTGTAAATACAGCGAGATCTATTGTGTCCCCTCAATAGATCTTTCAGTCACACACATACAAAGCCCAAATCAACATGTTAAAAATAAACACTTCCAAAGTCCAAATCTTACAACTTACGGCAAGAGTACCAAAGCAGGCTCAAACTGTAAAATTCTTGGGTCTAACGATGGACTCGCATCTGAAATGGACTATGCCTTTGAGGGAAATGACAAACAGACTCTCCTCGGCACTCTACACACTACGTATACTTAGGTCAGTATCTACGCACATCGCTACCAGAACGGCATACCTCGCGCTATTTCACTCACATTTGAGTTATTGCGTTATCGTTTGGGGAAAAGTAGTAGAAGTAAAAACAAAATTTAAGCTCCAGAAGAAAGCGGGAAGAATTTTGTGTGGTCTTAATTACAATCAATCATGTCGTGGCCACTTTAAAAGCGAAACCATTTTCTAACCTTAGCGTCTTTATACATACATCCCCGTTGTGGCGCATGTCTATCGCAACAAAACATCTTCTGTCCTTAATGGAGAAAACCACGAACATGCCAGCCGTATAAAAGACGATCTAAGGATCCCCTACCATCGATTGTCAATTACACAACATTCCATTGACCATTGGGGACCTTTATTATACAACGAGATAAAAGCTTTCCAACCCTCCAAGTTCAAAGGAAGAGGATTTTTCTGTCGTAATTAATTCCTAATACTAAAGTGCACCAAAAAGAAGTACGCTATTAGTAGCGTGGACGCCTATCGAAAAAAAAAGGCGACTCTTGTAAAAGGGGAAGCAATTTTGCGGAGCGTAAATCGGTGACGGCAACTGAACTGGGGTATCGCCGTTCATCCATAAAATCAGGGAAACGCGTAAACCTTTTCGAAAATTTCCATTTTTCACGATTTTCGCTAACGGAGCGACAATATGCAAGGCCGATCCCCGCGCACCGGTGAGGAGGGTCAGATTATGTAATATTGCCGGTGACCAGGTAGTCAGTCGTGCACCGAACATCGAAACCTTGAACGACGACGAATTTGGTGTTAAATAAGCACAAAGGGGATCGAAGAAATGGTAAAACATTAATATTACAATTAATGTAATAACCATTATTTGGAAGCCGTCGGTTACCAAGTATGTAAATTATCGATAGTTGACGGATATCTAAAGCAGATAAGAATTTGGTGTTTTCTTCGATTGTTTTAGTGTTACAACGGAAAATAATGATATTTGGTAACAATTTCACGTTTAATTATTGCAATATATACAGTATGTGTAATTTTTAATTAAGAAAAATGAATATACAGGGTGTACCGACGATCCCAAACCAATCACAGGTGTAGACGGGAGTTAGCCGAGAGTGGTGCGGTATAGGGGGTCTGAGGTGGGTCGTAATGGGGATCAAACCAACGACTGCGAGTCTTTTTACAAGTGGGAGGCAGGAATTAAAAAAAAATGAATAAACAGGGTGTATCGACGATTCAAAACCACAGGTGTGTACGAGGGTTAGTGGAGGGTGGTGCGGTTTAGCCGGTCCGCTGTTTGGGACGTAATCCGTCATTAAACGACTATTTAATTGGCTGGGTGAACGGTCCGGAGTTTACTAGTTGTTGTAATAAATTGGTAATCACATTTAATTACTGCGTGTTTGTCTACTCTTTTTTTTTATTTCTTTGTTTATATACAGACATGTATTTGTTTAATACTAATTAATATGTGCTTTATAGTTTATGTTGACGAGTTTGTATTTTGACTTTTTTTGTGATGGTATAACTAACAAAATAAAGACTGTTCTGTTCTATTTTATTCTATTCTATTCTAAGCAAATAACCGCAGTCATAGTATCAAAACAAAATGTGATAAATTTTACTACAAGCATTTTCAGGTCTGATTGAGGATTCACTCATCATTCGCTTAACCTGCCATAAAAATATATTCTTGACCAGTCGCCACATAAAACAGTTACAGTAGCAAAAGATTTCCATACAATTGTATAATACTACATTCAAATTTCAGAAAAAGAATTTGATATTAGCATCTGGATATATAATAATAATAATAATAAGAGTTTATTGCCGTGGTCCTTAGGAACATAGACATTGTCAAAGAATTACATAATTGTTAATAAATATAAAAAGAAAACTTAGAATTAAAATGGTCCATAATATAAAAAAAAAAATAATAAATGTTACATATAAAATTACATATTTAAGTACTCGTCCAAAGTGTAAAATGAATGATTATTTAAAAATGACTTAAGTTTAGCTTTGAATTGAGATAAAGTTGACGGGGTTTTTAAATTTACTGGTAACTTATTGTACAGTACTATAGCCTTATATCTCGGACTAGCCTCAAACAACTATGTTCTATGTTGGGGTATATTAAGATTATGCGCCTGACGTGTTTCCATTTTATTGTCACTATTTTTGGTGAAGGTTAATTCGTTTGTTTTGTAAAAAATTATGATTTCATAAATGTATAGCGCTGTTAATGTTAAAATATTAAATTCTTTAAATAAAGGACGACATGATTCAGAAAATGATGCCCCAACCATAGATCTAATAATTTTCTTTTGCAAAAGAAACAATCGCCTGGCATTAGGTGAGTTGCCCCAGAAAACAATTCCATACCTCAGACGCGTCTACACATATGCAAAATAAAATAATTTTAAGCATTGTACGCCCACTTGATTTTTTAAAGATCGTATAGCATATATTGCTGACGATATTCTACCTTCCAACTCATGACAGTGTGACTCAAACCGTAAAGTAGAATCCACCGTTATTCCTAAAAATCCCGCTTCACTACATTCCGGTTTCACTTCCCCATCGATGTGCAAAGCCATTGATTCAGTTTTATCAAGAACAGTTCTGAATCTCATAAAACTAGTTTTCCCACCATTCAAGACCGTTATTCCTACACCAGTTAAGCATTTCAGAGGCAAATAGATCGTCTAAGACAGATACGCCGTCGCGGGTAGAGTGAGAGATGATACAGCTTGTATCACCGGCGTATTGGGACAATGTACAAGATGACAAATGAGAAAACAGATCGTTTACGTAGATCAAAAACAACGTGGGCCCTAGAACGGAGCCTTGTGGTACTCCGCATGTTATATTGACATTAGACGACTCAAAAACTTGCACTGTGTTGTCCTTCTCAAATTTCATTGATACTCTAGCCTCCCTTTCCGACAAATACGATTGAAATAAATTATAAGCAATTCCACGAATACCAATGAATTGTAATTTATGTAACAATATACATATAATGCATGCAATAATAGAAAATTATTATTTTTGATTATACAGATTATTATACTGCAAATTTCAAAAACCAGACGATTGTAAATAGTCCAAACCCTAAAACCCAAAATTACAATCAATTTTAATAGAAATTGCAACCCCACCATTTTTTAGGTTGTACTACTCGTATTTGGTATTTCTACATGTGGGTAGTAGTTTCAACTAATGTTCGATAATACAAGCAAATGTATCACAAATCCAGTTTATTTGTGGGATTGTTTGCATACTTTCAATAAAAAAAAATAGTTTGAAAGAAACTCTGTAGTAAACTACTTGGATGCATGTTTTTAGACGACGTCACGTCAATGGTTTTTCTTAATTACACTGAGGTGTTAAAATTAGCAATGAATACATAGTTGTTAAGCCAGGATTCTGTTTTCATCACTTCATCATCATACTTTGTCTATACTTTTTCGAAACTGACACTCTGAGAGATGAGTGCTCCAATATGTTTTGATAAATTTTGACTAGTAGAACTATTCCTTATACAAATGCTGTCTTCAATTTCTTCTTTTTGTCTATGTAATCATTGTAATAAGCTCGCATAATTAATACCTACTCTTTTTATGCATTATGTCTGAATTCTAACGCTTTCGTCTAATTCTCTGACTGATAAGTTTCACAAGTGACCAATCCTTTACATTTTTTAATAAATTTTAGTATTCCATATTTTTTGTTTTCTTATTAATATAATTTTGCTTGACGACAGATTGTTTTCTAAATTACAGTTTTACAGTTAACTCGGTTTTAGCAATCTTAATTCATATGTTCCCAAAAACTGAAAACAATTGGAAAAACTAATCGTCATAAAAGAATGAGTAAACAGGAAATTGTTCTGAGCAGATACATAAAAACCACCTTATTATGAAGTGCTGTTTTGATTTGAGGAAAAAGTAATTCAAAAATACTAACATTAAGATACGTAAATCTACTTACAAGAATAAAAATTCATTAAAACGGATGCACTCCCAATGTTTCGCAATAATTTGCAGGAATTAATTAATGCCGGGAGTGAATTTTCCGCGGTAAATGTCAGCTTCTCGAAAGCGCGGGCGAAATGTGTGAAGGCGTAAATATCATCTATATTCTCCATAAAAATACTAATATACATTACCACTTTCCAATTTATCCTACAGTTTCGTTTATATTTTTGGTTCTACAATGACGAATATACTAAAAGTGTAAGTTCTATAAATTGATTTATGAGACGCCGAGAAACAATATCTAACAATAAGTCATACGCGCCCTCAATAAATTCTTAAACGCAATAACTGAAATGAAACATTTACTACGTGTTAACAAGTAACTCACGTGGTTGTGCCTGAAATATTTTGCAGTTCACTTATCAAAAATTACCGATATTACAAAAAATCTGTAATTTAAAGAAATATTAAAATATATAGTATATACAAACATTGATTACATATATACCAACGATACTGTAGTTTCTACGAAAATGTTAGGTATCATGCACAAATAACTAAACGATAAAAATGATATACATAGAGAAAAGAGGCTACGGATATAGTAACGGTAATCCAAACACGTTAACCATGCCAAATTTATTTTGACTTGTAAAATCAGATTATGATGGAAACTTGTATATGACGCGTATAAAACCTGCCAATGTGCTTGGCCATTATTTTGTTTCTACCCCAAATCACAATGATGTTATACAGCAAGTCCATTCTGATGTCGGTTTTTCGTTTGCCGCGAATGCGAATTTATAGTTTTGCTTCTTTGTCACTAACGGAAAGTATTTTAATAAATAACACTCCTTAATTGAACTAAATATCTAGTTAATTTCGAAACTATGCACAAACCATGTCACTGTAAATAATATAAAGTATTTGAACACAAAAACTATGACTCGGGCAGATAATTTTGTTTTACTGTAGCATAACCGTTTTACAAATGAATACATATTGGCGTTATATGCTAAAAATATACATAAATACACAACTAATAAAATAAAAGTGGGACAAAACAAAAAACAAAATTATCTCCCACACTATTTTAAATGTATAATATGATTTTGCTGTCATTTACCTTTGCAAAGGAAGGCAAATTTTCATTAAGCTGATTCAATAAATAGATATAAAGTGTCAGATACACTTAGTCGTCAAAGAATAAACCAGGAGATTTCGCTGCCCGCACAAAGAAAGAAAAGGGGAGATAAAAGTTTGAAGGAAAAGAAATTTAGTGTTACCCCTCTCCGCAAAAATCGCTAACAGCGTAAAGAGGTTGCCGAAGACGGTAAGATTTTACCTTTCTGCGAAACTGGACGTATGTTGGTATCGATTTGAGTTGGATTGGGAGAAGGTTGTAGAGCTTGATTGCATCGTAGAAGATTGAGTTCTTAGTTAACTCTGAACTGAGTACAGGTAAATAAAGGTCATGTTGCAACCGTCTTGTAACGTGGTTATGAAGAGGTCTTTTCAGTAAATCATTAATATGTTTACGAATTAGTGAGACAGGTTCCAGGACGAAGAGCGCCGGGAGGGTCAGGATTTGATAGTTTAAAAAATATGGTCGGCAGTGATCTCTGGTCCCTAGTTGAAATGTGTAGCGAATTGCCCTTTTTGCAATTTAAAAATTGTATTGAAGTTGTACAAACTACAGGTGCCCCAAAAAGGGCACCGCGTAGCGAAGATGGGATTCAAAAAGGGCAAAATAAGTAATGCGAGCAGTAGAAGGCTTGAGCTCTCTGGCTACAGATCTGATTGCAAAGCACGCAGAAGACAATTTTTTTGAGAGAGAGTCGATATGGTGAGACCATTTAAAGGTATTGTCAACGATAAGTCCCAGGAATTTAACAGATTGAACCATATTGACGGTGTCGTTATCGAATAGACAAGGTTGCTGCAGTGCACCTTTGTAAGGTAGAACCACCGTTTTGTCTTTGTTATAACAAAGGCAGTTGGAGTTACACCAATTTTTTATGATGGTTAGGTCCTTAGTATAATACTTTGTAGCTCATCTTTATTTGGGTTGTTCCAAGTGATGCTGGTATCATCTGCGAAGAGACGAAATTTCCCACTGATCTTTAAATCGGTGATGTCATTGATGAAAAGAAGGAAAAGTATTGGACCAAGCACTGAGCCCTGCGGAACGCCATAGTCAATTCCCATACACGATGAGGAGGAACTATTTCCTCTCACTATATGTTTCCTATTGAAAAGATACGATGTGAACCATTCCAGAGGCGTAACATGAATCCCAAGTAAAATATTGTTTTTATTAGAATGTCATGACTGACACAGTCAAAGGCTTTAGATAAGTCCCAGAACACTGTTGTAGTGAAGTGTTTATTATTAATATTGTTAAATACTTCATTGAAGACCGAAAAAAAGGCGTCGGCAGTACTTGAATTGGACAAGAACCCAAACTGCCTGGGGGTGATAATTTTAAATTTTTTTAGAAAAAAACATTAGCTGTTTTTTGATCAATCTCTCAATAATTTTGGATAAGGCTGGGCAATTGGTCGGTAATTATTGAGATCGTCTTTATCTCACCACTAACCAAAGGCATCATCTGGAAAGCTCCGAAATATTGTAATGGAAAGACCGCCTGTGCTGCAAGTTGACTTACTCTTAATCTCACTAATTGTTCGCTGTAGCTCTAACTTAGTAATGGGCCTTAAAAAGAAGCTGGAGGCATTCATATTGGCAGCCGGTAGAGTGAAATTGGGTAACGCCACACATTTATTTCATTAAATTATTTTATTTCTAACACTTTCTAAGATTATATTATTATATATTAGTAATTAAAATATGAATTGAAACGAGTTATACCTGAAAATGTTGAGGAGACAATTTACCTGTGTGCGAGTAATAAACTGCTGTAACCCGGGAGATAATTTACCCATAATAAAATATACTCAGAAATTTTGGAAGACAATTTACATGTGGCTCGGTTATTTATAGGGGTTACAAAGGCAGGCATACGCAATATACACAAAATTAGATTTGTACCTGCGAATACCGATATAAGCCGTACTATCTGTGACACCACAAGCGCCGTAGTTTTGATATTCTTACCGTCATAAGGGGAGACATTAATTAAGACCACCACTGTACCTACCCGTTCAGGTAGATTGTAATCTTTGGTGCCCAGTTTATAATACGAATGTCGTAAACGTTTTCCCTTTCGCTAACAGCAACGTTTGGTTTTGTCTGCAAACAGTTATAATAATAAACTGGAGAACGCTTAACTAAAGAGGTAAAAGAGCAAAGAAACACTTCATGTGTGTTTTATGAATCAATTCGGGAAAATAAATGGTCAGTTCCCGTTAAACATAATCACCAACACTTCTTCACAGGTTTATTCCACGAAATTTATGTGTATTTGGCCAGCCTGTTTTGTGTATAATATATAAAATGTTAAACACCTTTCCTTCGTTTTAGCAGCTTGAGATATATGTAACTTTGAATTAGGTAACCTGTAAAATATTCACCTTATACTATATATAATAATGAGATATATGAAGATTGCTCATTTCTGTTTTATGTTTTAGTAAACCGTTTATTTGCACTAAAGAAGAATCACTGAAACACGGATCAATACCTATGCTAATTACCTAATGTCTTTCATTTAATTATACATATATAACTTTCGTGGCTTCTTGAAAATTTATTTTCAAATAGATCTTTTAGTCTCCATGTAGTTATTACGTATGTATATATATGTATTAATATTTAGAATTACACAAATAAAATATAAGAGCAACACATGTAGTCAGACCATTAATAAATCTAATTGTGAGTCTAGGTACTATTTTTAGAAATAATGTATGCTAAACTTAAAAAATGTTTAACAGTTTATATTTCAACAAGAGATCTTTAAACAGGTAGATGTATAAAATTAGAAGTTAAATTATAATCTATACAGAATATATTGTATATGAATAGATCATTGTAATAAGGTCAGTTTACACTAGAGCTGTTATCCGGATCCGGATAATTTTGGATCCGGATAATTTACTATCCAGATATCTGGATTTGAGTGCTATCCGGATCCACTATCCGGATCCGCTATCCGAAACCTCGGATCCGGATCCGCTATCCGATACCTCAGATCCGAATCCGCTATCCGAAACCTCGGATCCAGATCCGCTTCTTGAATTCGGATATACTATTATTATTAATAATCATTTGTATGTTTTATGTATAGTTATTGGATCTAGATCCCAACACCGAATAGTATATCCGAATTCAAGAAGCGGATCCGGATCCGAGGTTTCGGATAGCGGATCCGGATCCAAGGATTTGGATATCCGGATAGTTTTGGATCTCAATTTTGTCGGATCTCTGCAGCACTAGTTTACACGTACCGACTTGAACATACCTTGGATAAATGTCATCCTATCTCCGAATATATTTTCCATACATTTTTCTATTTGAATGATTTACAAAAGTTTTCTTGTATTGAAAGCTTGTTTTAATAACTACGTAGCCAGGTAAGTTTGGGAAATTTTGGCGGCGATTACGCGCCCAACTTTTCTTTTTCAGTTTGAATTTATCATCAAAGAAGACAGCAGTACAAAAGTACACCTCCCACAGGACCATATAACAGATTCTTAATTCATATAGTAAAAATTCAAAGAACAGAGGCCACCCATATATATTCGTGTTTGTTTTGCTACTGAAAATCTATGCCTAGTTCTTCAAGATGCGAGATTACAGTCTTACAGTAAGAGACGTATTTATATACCAATCGGAAATCATTATTCCTCAAATCATCTGATTAATAACTTCTTTTACTTAGACCACATATCGGCTAGCTAGGTATTTATTCAAACTCTACCAGTCTCCGAGCTAGTGAACCTCGAAAATGATGGAAAACTCTGCTAATGATGGCGACGAATATTAATCAGTATATGAAAGTAAGTAAGTGATTTATTTTTAAAGAAAGTACGCAGTACATAATAGAAAAAATAGTAAAAAAAACAAACAAAAGAGTGAGCCAAAAAGAAAACAAAAATTAAATTGCGTGACTTAGTTACTAATTATAAGAAAATTAAATTATTGTTTTATTAAAGAATTCATCTAACTATAATACGGCATGTTTAACAAGTTACGTTTCAATTGAGTTTTGAAGGTTTTCAATGGTAAAGCTTTTATTCAGGAGAAAGATTATTGTATATCTTGCTCCCCATATAGATTAATCTCTTAGAGATTAAGATCAATCTGTGGTATGGCAGGTGTATCTTTGTATTTCTGATATTATAATTGTTAGACGGATTATTGGTTTGAAAAAGATCACGCTTGTTTTTATGAATATATAGGGACACTTCCAATATATATAGCGATATAACTGTGGACAACCTAAGTTTTCGAAATATCGATCAACACAAATCAGTTTGCGAGGCACCAGTCATTACGCGAAGAGCTCGTTTTTGACTTAATAACATTCTAGTAACATCCATACTAGAACTCCACATAATTATACAATAGAGAGTTTAAGCATAACGTAGGCTAAAGTCAACGCTAAATTTAACGTGCGTTATTGAATGGCGTAAGTCAGTTGACAAAAAAGAGTTTAAGCAAACATTTAGCGTACGCTAAATTCACCGAACAAAAAGGAAGGATTAAAATCGACAAGGAGGTAAATATAGGTTTTTTGGAAAAGAAGATCAAATTGAATTTTTGATTCTCCGTTTTCTGATGTAGTATCTGAATATATAGAGTGATCCATGTAAGAGTGATGACGTCATTGCTCATTTTTCTTAAATGAGAACCTATGTACTTTATGTTTGATGGTCCATTCCCGTTTATTTGTCGAATTGGTAAATAATATTTTTTTTTAACGCGGTGGAAGGGGTGCGCGAAAGATAAATTTTCTTTTAAATCAGTAAATAATTTTTTTTACAAGAGGAAGCATTAAAAATGTTTTAAATGACAAAATTATTGTTTGAACACCAGGAGTGACACATATTTTTTTATGGTCAAATTATGTTTTTTCACAATTTAATCCCCCCTCCCTGTTGAGTTGTTGTTGTGAAAAAGCTTCAAGCGTCTCATAATTTTAACATTTTATTACTGAACGCACACATTTCGTTACTATACCTAGTACAATAACAGAAAGGATTGTGTTACTAGTAACATAATGTTAGTGCAAACGCGTCACAAGTGGTGGCGCCCCTTGTCCTTGTTTTGATTATAAATGTCAAAATTAAATTCAGACAGTTGGAAATGTCTTATGGTCGCATAAATAGTATTTTAAAACACAAGTGTCACAATGACGTTTATGTATTGTATTGTGCTTTATTAGCCAGTAGATCCATAGGATATAGGCTTTGTCAGACATAAGAATACATAGTAAAAAAAACATAAGTATAGATAAGAATACTTATAAAAAATACAAAACACAATATAACCAACAAGAAAACACTCAACAATCACGAATCGGCTCAGTCAAAAACTCCGAGACAGTGTAGTAACACTTGTCCACTAAAAATCGTTTTAACGATATTTTAAATTTAAGAATGTTTAAATTTGTTAAGTTTTTAGGGAGTTTATTATAGATTTTAATACATATAAACCTAGGGTTTCTTTCAAATAGTGCTGTTCTATGTCTCGGAACCGACAGCCCACAAGCATTCCGCGTCTCATATATATTACTTATATCGCAGTTACGTACGAAACTGTTAAATTTTTTTTTTGCATACACTGCGCACTCATAAATAAAAATGCTCGGTAGAGTCAGCAGGTTATGGCCCACAAAAAGTGGACGACAGCTATCGGTATTTTTTAACGTAAATATACTTCGCAAAATCCTTTTCTGTAAAACAAAACATCGTGGGAATTGGGAAGACAAGCCCCAGAACATTAAACCATATCTCAATCTTGATAAGATATGAGAGTGGTAGTACATCAAAAGCACTTCCTTACTGACACTAGTTTTCAATTGGCGTACAGCATACTGAAGAGAACACAATTCTTTACAGAGAGCATCAACGTGGGCATTCCATGTGAGATCCATGTCAATGTAACAGCCTAGAAATTTAGTGTTAACGGTTACAGGGATAGTTTTGGATCTCAAGCGTACTAATGGAGATGTATCTCGCAAACATCGTTTTGTATTAAAAGTTAACATACATGTTTTAGACTGGTTAAGTTCTAAACCGTTATTGCAACACCACGCCCTCATTGCTTCAGCACACTGATTGCCAACCTGTGCCAACTCTGCCTCCGTGCGACCAGAGATGACCGCAGTGGTATCATCAGCAAATTGAAATAGGTCACCACCCGCAAAGGAATGATGCAGATCATTTACAAACAAAATAAATAGCAAAGGTCCAAGAACTGATCCCTGAGGGACACCTCTTATAACATTTATAGCTGCTGAATACACACCACCCACCCCATCTCCGATATAAACAAACTGCAAACGGCCCGATAAATAGGAGGATAGCCACTTCAAAGCGAGCCCCCTAACACCGTAGCGCGATAACTTACTCAGAAGCTGGGCATGATTCACACTGTCAAAGGCTTTCGATAAGTCAAAGTATAAACTACCTACCAGTTTTCCCTCATCAAGAGACTGATACACTAAGTCAAGTGCTTCAAATATCGCGTCATCCGTACATTTACCGTTGATAAACCCATACTGACTAGGCGCAATTAAATTATTACTAATTAAAAACGACATTAAGCGTTCGTACAATGCCCTTTCGAATATTTTTGAAAAACTACATAGTACAGATATGGGTCTATAGTTTGATACCTGTAATTTACTGCCTTTTTTATGTATTGGCACTAGCTTAGCATTCTTCAATTTTTCGGGAAATACACCCTCAGAAAACGATTGATTAACAATTAACGCTAATGGGTTTGAAATATAAGCGGCAACATGTTTCAGAATATTACAGGGTATTCCATCAATACCAGCAGACGATTTGCATGAGATTCTCAAGATAATATTAAGTATTTCATTGTCACTTAACGGATAAAGATAAAATGATTTCGGAAAACTGTCTATGTCACTTCAAGATAAGTTAACATTAGCAGGAGTATGATTGGAAAATTGTTCTTTAAATAAATTGCAAATCATATCAGAATCATCAATGATTTCATTGTCAACACTTAAAACAATATTGTCACTCACATGTGGTTTAATTTCCGAGTTAATGATATTCCAAGCACTTTTTGATTTACACTTTGATCTACTTAATAAATTATTGTAATAATTTTTTTTAGTCTCAGCAAGTAATTTATTGTAGTTGTTTTTTAAAATATTAAATTGATTCTTAGAAATTAAATTGTGCTTATAAAGGGTGTGAGCATGCCGTATCTTCCCAGATTCCACACGAATCTGTGATGTCACCCAGGACTTTTTATTCCGAGGCAAATTGCATTTTACTAATGGAAAGGACTGGTCAAAGTAATAAAAAAAAGTATTGTAAAAATATTCAAAATTAAGTTCTAAAGATTGATTACTACTTCAAGTATTCCATGTTTCTGACGACAAGCCACTGACAAATCGCTGAACATTATTTACCGAATAGTGCCTCTTATAGACCACCGATACCGACCCAGTGCCGTCAGTTCCGAGACCCGCACAACACATCAACTGTCCACGGTGATCGGACAGCCCTGCTTCAATCACACTTGTTTTATAATACCGAGCATCAAGATTCGTAATTATATTGTCAATTAAGGAACTACTGTTAAATGCTATTCTAGTAGGCTCGCGTATAGTACAATGTAAGTTATAAGATCCGATTACATCACTAAATCTGTTACATTCACTATTGTTATTTAGTAAATTAATATTAAAATCACCGCACAAAAATAAAATATCACAGTCAAATATCACACTACTTAAAAGTTCATCTAAGTTGTCGAGAAAAACGTCAATATTAGAATTTGGAGATCTATAAATTGTAACAATAATAATTAATTTCCCATCCAACTTAAATTTTGCACAACAATATT
This sequence comes from Cetonia aurata, assembly GCA_949128085.1. Lineage (NCBI taxonomy): Eukaryota > Metazoa > Arthropoda > Insecta > Coleoptera > Scarabaeidae > Cetonia > Cetonia aurata. The sequence continues at coordinate 40,938,880 of OX421884.1, forward strand.
CAAATGTTTTATTTATGCAAGCTACTGCGGTTGTCAGTTTATACAACACAATATTATTCTTCGCAAATATTGCCGTACCACCACCAATACAATTATCTCTACATGAGTAACTCACTAACCTATAATTATTTAATGTAAAATAATCACATTTTGTATCAGATAGCCAATGTTCACTGACACAGAATAAATCAGATGGATTCTCACTCAAAAAGGCTTCTGTTGCTAATCGCTTATTTCTAATACTTTGCATGTTTATATGGATAATACTTAAATCGCAATCAGAAGGTATTCTATTGAAGGAATTGTCCAAAGAGTTACTTGCTATTAAGTTATTATCATCAAAGTTAGTCTTATTTATAAAAAAGCATTGTAGCCTAAATTATCAGAAATCCCAGTGTATGTATTACAAGGATCGAGATTTATGTCATTTGTAGTTATTGTAATTAAATTACTAGAGTTTACATGTCTACCTAATGGAAGCCTAGAATTACGAATAGTATCAGAGACATGGGAAAAAACTTTCTCTTTGCCCTTATAGTTCAGATGTAAGCCATGACGTGTTTTGTCATTTATCGTGATTATAAGTGAGTTTATCTCTATGTATTGTACACCTTTAAAAAGACATGCTATGTTATAAATATCACAATTAATTTTATAAGCGCAATGATTGAATGATTCTAAATTTGACCAATATGGGATAGAAATGTACAAAAGATTAGTATGCGTAAGTGCTTTAAATACATTGTGCAAACGAGCCTTATTAATCATAGTGTTATTAAGTGCATCGTTTGATCCTGCAAACACTATTATAAAATCATCAGTACCAAAGTCTTTAGACAAGTCAATGATATCACTAAGTACCATATCTAATCTGGCGTTTGGTTTAAATACAGAGTCCACACTGTATGCTCCAGCTAATAGGTCCCGCAAGAAAAGAGCGCCCTGTCTGCCATGACTATCAGCCAATAACAGGACCTTCCCCTTTACGCAATTTACATGGCAATTATTTCCTGGAATTTCAGCACGTTGTCCGTTACGCTCACATTCGACTGTACGCTCCTGGCCTCCGCTTCTTGTGATGTATTTTATGTCTACACCTTTTTTCGTATTCGACGGTCTCTGTTTGATACTTGGTACTCATGTAATGTAATGCGAGAGATTCAAAGTACGAGCATTACAAGTCATTGTGGCATACGTTTTTTACAGTATTTTTTCTAATTTGCATATTAATCGCCCATATTACGTTCTGGCAAGAGTCCCACTAGTGCGTTAATATCTCATTACAGCACAGTGTGCGGTAATATTCATTAAACGCTTTGTCGTTTTCATTGATTAACGTGCAATCGTTATTTAGATAAACGCATATTTTCTCAATTAGCGCTTGAAGAAAAAATAATATGTCACTCCGAGCAAAAAGCTTTTTCTTGTGCTTCGTCCAGATTGCTACCTAACCTTCTGTTCTCAGCAGGGCTTTCTACTTCCAGTAACATATTTTTTTCTTTAATGTTTTTATTACACTAGAACTATTCCCGAATTAAAAATTTTAAGTGCGACATTTTTTAGACAAAGAGAAATACTTTACATTAGTTTTTGAAAATATCGAATTAATCGCAGCAAGCAACTAAAATAGGATTCGAAATGTGGATATTTTGGAGCACGTTCAAGATGAATTGAGCTCTGATGAAGAAGAAACGATACCAAGATCTGTAAAGCACACAGAAGCCGTTAAAAGTTTCGAAACGTGTTTGAAGTGGGATCAGGGAAATACTGAATTAGAACATCACATTCTAATTCTATCTGAAATGAAAAAAGAGATCAAAAGGCAGAAGAAGCAAGCATTAAACAGAACAAAATTACTGAATTTTTCTCATTCTCTTAGCATTAGAATTTACTTGTTTAGATTTATGCATATACTATGTTATACATATAAAATTAATCTACTTCTGATATCTAAGAAAACACATATGCGGTAGTAGTGTAATTACTTTTTTATTTGAAAATAAAAGGCTTTTCCACGAAAGAATGATAAAATTCATAGATAAAAGAATATATCCGTATTTTTGATCAATTTTCGATAACCCGAACATTTCTAAAATCCGGATCATTCAGTGCTATTATTAGTACGGGTTAAAGAGGTCATACAGTACTTGCATTTACATCAGTATGGTATCTTAATGTCTAATACCTTATGAAATATTTCATTGTATTGGAAAGAATGCAAACGTCAACATTTTGACAAATTATTAAGTTTAAGGATAGGAGACATTAATACAAACTGATTACAAATGATCCGAGAAATACACTAAATTCATAAAAATTGCACCATTCCGTTTAAAATAGGAAAGTTTATAGCAACACCCTGTATACCGAATAGCTGATAACGTTGAAAATATATTCATTCAATAAATCACAGTCTACTATTCTGCAAGTTTCAATATTAAACTCCAACTGGAACTCCAAAAAATTCTAATGAGACTGTTCGGTGGGACAGCCTGTATACTTACAGCAGAAGCCAATTCAACCTTAAACACATAAGGACCTGTGCTATCTATCCCGCAAGTAAAATACGTTCATTCTGATGTATGTAAACGTTGTAATTCACCAGTCGTCGCCGAGACCACCATAAGCAACTCACTTCGAAAATGCTTCGGCGTTCGTATCTAGAGCAGCGGCTAGTATATAAGTATTATTCATCTATTTGAGTGTTAATTAACAAGATTGGAACAGATTCGCGATTCTCTCAAATTAAACGAACCTAATTTTAACATTTGTTGGTGACGCAAGTATTCGATTAAAACCCTAAAAATTCTAGTATAGTTATTTCCAAATTACCTTGTGATTTTGCTCAAATTAACCATAGACAAAATATTGAAAACTGATTTTGACGCATTTACTTGCTTTTATATTATTCATACTTCTCTTTTAACCACTCATACAATTTTAATATGCAATCACGAATCATTAATATTATAGATATATTACAGAAAACATCGAAAAATTGATATAAAGCGATTTTGTATCTGCAATATGCAAATTGTATATTTATTTGGTTTAGAAATTATTATATATAGCACATACGTACTTACTAATAAAAGCTATTAAATAATTGGTAACATTTATGAAGTATTCATTCATTAAATCGTCGAATGAAAACTGACGAAATATGACGCTTATTCAGGGCATAGTAACAATTCAATAATAAAGTGAAAAATGTAAAAATAACATCGGTAAACCAAGCAGCAGTTCTGTAGTTATAATATAAATTTTCCAGTGAACAGTGCAATGGAAAACTAAAGTAGACTTTAGAAAATAATAAAATAAAACTGTATTAAAGAGAAGTGGCAGTAGTGACTGTACAATGTTAGGACACCGGTTTGGTTTGGTGGTGAATACCGAGAAGAACAACCAAAGGTTAAAGATGAGAGCGAGTCCTCTACATGTAATCTGACCTTTCACTAATTTATGTATTTTTAGCTTCATCAGAGATGCAATTATGGAATAACGCACACGATGAACATTGTAAAAAGAGCCATCAACATCAAGAGGCTAATGCAAATTTACATATGTACTAACAACCAACACTCGAGGAAGAGTGGCCGGATCTACTGATCTATTCCTTGACGGTCGTCGTTTTCTTTATTCCATAATTGTATCTCCAATGACACTAAAAAAAAAAATTAGCGAAAGCTCACATTACATGTAAAGGAACCGTTTCAATCTTTGTTCTTCCTAGTATTCACCCCCAAACCAAACCGGTGCCTGCATTAAAGTTTCAAACGGCAACACATTGGTCTGATTTTTGGGTTGTTAAACGAAAAAAATGCTTCAATTTTCTTTTAAATACGTATTTTTAAGTATTTTATTACAAACAGTAGTGAAAGTATTAATAAGGTTGTGCATTAACATACACATTTGATAAAGTTAACAAATTAATTATTAATTCGATAGTTTTGATAATTAAACAATCATTTTCGAAGCATTTCGTATTCACGTTTTTAAACTTTTGCCTTTAAAGTTTTCTCAACACATTCTCTCTCCACAATTTTCGGATATTTATTTTATTAAATTAAAGCCACTAAAATTTTATCTACTATAAATATAATATGTCTCCGATTACGAAATGTGTGTGTGTCAATAACAAGGGTGCAACAAAGGCACTTAATCTAATCAGTGATCTTACATTACGAGTCCATTCTTATTTTTAACCTATTTACGAGGCTTATATTTAATGTTAGGCTTATTTTAATGTTAGGTGTATATCCACCATTTGTATTACTATCTCAACAAATAGCCGTAGTTAATAACTGTCTCTCTAAAATCTCAGAATTGTCCATATATCACTCAAAGAGGTATTCTTTATTTAGAACAAGTAATACACCCACCATTAAATACAATCTTAACAATAAACTATTTTGTTACTCCTTGATTAATGAATACAGGTATACATAATAACGAATTCATGAGGTTAAGGTATTTTTAGAGCAAATTCCTTTTATATATATATTATATTATCGAGAATAACCTATACCATAAATGGGTGTTAGGTAAATTAAATTAAATACATACTGATGAAATCAAATATAATACTACACACTATAAACTAAAGTACGCCATTCTTTCTTGTTCTGTGCTACTTTGCTTGCTGACGGTATGTCATATCCTTTTTGTTCTAAAATTTTCTCAATTGCTCTTCGCCATGTTGTTCTTGGTTTCCCTCTCTTTCGTTTCGGTATAATTCTTGCTTCCCATACTGTTTTTACTTGTCTGTCTTCACCCATTCTACTTAGGTGTCCAAACCATCCCAACTGTTTTTGTTCAATTAAACTCAGCACTGATTCTACGTCTGGCTCCTCTCTGATATCCTTATTTCTGATTTTATCCCTACGCGTTACTCCCTTTACTCTTCTTAAGAATTTCATTTCCATTGCTTGGATTTTACTTTTTTGTTTCTTTGTCAATACCCATGTTTCCGCGCCAAATGTGAGTACAGGTCTATATACTGCTTTAAAAGTTTTAATTTTTGTTTGCCTTGTTATTTCCTTTTTGCTTATAAAACTTTTATTCAATAAGCCGTATATTTTAGCTGTGTTCTTCAATCTTTCATTTAATTCTATATTTTGCCTGCCTTCCGATTCCAAAACTTTTCCTAGGTATTTAAACTCATCCACCTATGGCCTATTCTTTTTCCATTTATTTGGATATTTGTATTACATTTTTTATTCGATATCACCATTATTTTAGTTTTTTCTTCGTTTATTTTCATATTCCTTTTTATCAGTGCATTATTCCATATCATAAGATTGGTCTGCAGCTCCTTTTCATTTCTAGCAAAAACTGCCATGTCGTCCGCAAACACACATTCTGTAATCCCTACGCTTAGTAAATTCCGGTATCCCACGTGTAGCTTTGATACCTTTGGTCTTGTTTCCTTAACAACATCATCCATCTCCAATATAAATAAAGTGGGGCTTAGCACGCTACCTTGCCTTAGTCCTTGTACTGTGGAAAACTACTACTAGTTTCTATGTTTCCTGTTCTTACAATATTCCCACACTTTTTGTATACACTTTTAATGGCATCTATTAATTTATGGCCAACCTGTCTCTCTTCTAATAGATCCCACACTTTCTGTCTTGGTATTCTGTCAAACGCTTTTTCAAGGTCTATAAATGCTATGTAGGCTTCTGTATTTTGTTCTAGAATTTTCTCTGCCAATTGATTAAATGTAAATATATGGTCTTGTATGCTATACCCTTTTCTAAAACCGCTCTGTGAATCAATTAGTTGGTGCTCTATTTTTATTTTTAGTTTATTTTCTAAAATACGTTCATACACATACATAGATACGGCACTTAGCAAACTTAGTCCTCGGTAGTTGCAACACTCCCTATTATCACCCTTTTTAAATATGGGAACTATTACTCCTACTTCCCAGTCCTTTGGTACTATTCCTGTTTCCTTCTGAATAATAACGAATTCATGAGGTTAAGGTATTTTTAGAGCAAATTCCTTTTAAATAACGCAAAATTAAACACGTGTGTTTATTCAAATAAAGATGGCAACGATCTTCTAATTCCAAAGATATTCTGCTACCTGAAGTTAGGCACCATGCATATAACCGAAAGACAACGATACAATAAGAAACCAAATGAAGCAAAAAAATTAATTTAGATGAATTAAACCGACTTAATAAATCCTTTCATACAGTTTTATCAAATAAATATCTCAATACGACATGTTTCGGACAAGGTGTGTCATCTTCAGGTATATCAATTATAAATAAACATACATTGTGATATATGTGGGTTATGACAATTTTTCAATGTATTTTTATCTATAATTGACGTTTAACATCTGAAAATGGCAAACCTTCTCCGAAACATGTCGTATTACGATATTTATTTAATAAAATTGAATGGAAAGGATTCCTTAAGTCTATTTAATTCATCTAAATTCCACACTCCATTTTCAAGATTTTTTTAGATAGGTATGGAAAAAAATTAACAATTGTGTGCAAATCCGTGTACAGAAAAAATGAATCCATTCATTAGAGATTATATCACGTGTGGAGTCTAAAGCTGATAAAAATTTCAGGAATAATTTTCTCCAGCAATTACTGTAAAAGCAATATGCTTAATCTTATATACTTAATCAGTTATAAAACAATTGTTAATAAATAAACCTCAAAATTTCCAGTGCCCCAGGATTTCTTATATAACAGTTTATGCTTTCATGCGATTTCACAAAAGAAAATAACAATGTAATACCAAATATAAGGTAAGGTAAAATTTGGCCAAAATTGTTTAACAAAATTTCAGAATGTTGTGCTACTTCGTTTACTTTTAAAAATATTTAAAAACTAAGTAAAACCAACATAAAAAACATAAAATATAAACAATATAAAAAATGTATTAGATTATTTCTCAAAATGAGTTCAATTCCGGTTTCTGTATTCTTAGAGAAACAAGAAAGGTATTCACAGAACTAATATTTGGCAAAAGCGAGGACAAGTTTATACAATAACAATTGCATACTAGTTAAGAAGTTAAACAACGATTCTTGTTTACCTTGATAACTTTTTTTTATTTTGTCTTTAATTCAATTTATTTATTTAAAACATTTCACTTATTACTCATTATTTATTATTGACATTTCCTTCATTGACAACAGATAGTATTCATTAATACATGTTATTACTTCGTACAACGAAACTTTTTCTTTGTTCAGGATGTGAAACAACAATCTTTTCTTTTTTATACCAATCAATTTAAAGTCGTATATATTTTATTCATTGATCACTTATGTATATTAACAAATTCATTCTTAATGTTTCTCAAACTAAAAAACATCATGATTATAACAATAAACTACAGTGGAGTTGCATTTTATGTATATTTGATTTATGGGAATTCACATATTCTACACAACATATGTGTTTACGCATCCACACGCATATGTAATAAGCACATAAATTATAACCTGTATGTATTGTTGATGTATTAAAAACATTCTTAATTTATGCGAAATTTAATTTATGGGCAGCACATTAAGAACACATCGATCGCATAACGGCCCTACAAACGGTACAGGTGTTCCACCGAAGACTGGGTCTCTGATTACAGTTCTATTTGTCAATTTAGAAAGAAACTTTTTTTTACAAAACATAGAATCAAATGCCTACACAACCTAAAAATATGTCTAACTGTATAGAGTGTTCCAGAAGTAGGCAAACGCATACCTACTATGTTATTTCAAATGGCACACCTATATATTATTTCATTTTTCAATTCTACGCAAAAAAATAACATGACTTCATATAAACTACTATATCTTTAATAACAACGTTGTTATTTACCCTTTTGGAAAAACATGACCTCGCTTCAGTTAAAGGCGGCGTAGTTTGTATTTACATTTGTTTTAGACATTCATACGTTAAACGCCAGATATACATACTTGTTTTGATACAACAGTGAAACTAAAATCTATATAATTATATACAGCTAGTGACGTTCCGATATTTTCGATATTATTAATATCGATATATTTGTTTCGATATATTCGATATTTTTATCGATATCGTGGTTTCGATAATATCGAGATATCGAAAGGAACTTTCAAGTATCGAATCAAAATATCGAATCCCGATGCCCAACTTCTTTCTCATCGGAGGTTATTGTTCAGATGTATACTATTGGATTTATGGATCTTGTCCGCTGCGTCATTAAGTACGTAGTCAAGCAAAGAGATACGCAAAATGTCCGCAACTGAAATTTAAATTGCATTAGAGAAAGATGCCAATAGACACTTAAGTCTGGCTTCAAGCAAATAAACGCATAGGTATGTTCATTTCTGTTATACTGAAGTGCGACAAGGATAGAATAGCAAAAAGTAAGTAGTATATAATTCATACTGATATGTCGAATCGATCGGTCGAATGTCAGTAAAGAAATGTCCACTGTTATTGGTTTATATCATTCACCGACCTGTTCTTTGAAGATTTACTAGTAGATTTGGAGCATTATTGAATGTGAGTAATTAATTCATTAGTAATTATATGGGCTGATGTAAAATCCTATTATAATAAACATGTTGGACGCAATGGTTATGGAGATGCGGCAGTATTAAGTTTATGGCAAGATGCACTGGACCAGTGTGGCAAGGATTAGAGGAGAAACTCTACCCGTCACACAAATGCGCATATCGAAGAATGATATCAACGGGAACGATTTCTGGAAGATGTTCAACCTCTAATAATATCGGTGAACCAGGATGAGGTTACTGACAGCGACAGTGACTGATACTTTGTTGCTGTTTTATTTCTTGTTACAAATGTAGTTACAGTTTGTATGGAGTGTGTAAAAAATAAAATTCATAAAACACTTGTTTGTCGGTATGATTTAGACGTGGTTGTTATACACAACTTTAAATTATCCGAAATCCGCAGTTGCCACGTTTTTTAGGACAAGTAAAGCGAATTTCATAGATCCACCTTAATACCAAACCCTTTTCTGAATTTATTTGCAGGTGTTAGTTTTAGGGATTGAAGATATATGGCGGCACATCTTCAAATAATCTGTTCTAATGATTGAATATAGATGGCGGCACATCTTCACGATTTGATTCATATGGATTTTATTAATGACGTAACGGACAAGATCTAAAAATCCAATAGTACATAAAAGTGTATGACAGTTATGTGATTTGAAACTTTATTTTTGCGAAGACTTTTGCTAATTTGCCGATTGAAATTTAAAAATTCTGTCTTAATTCGAACACAAAATTGAAATCGTTTTGTCATATAAATAAACAACACATAAAATACATATAAATACTGCAAAGTGTGAATGAAAATGTGTATAATGATACTACATTATTTCGATAATATCGGAGTATCGATAACGTGCTTTCGATACTAATTCGATACCAAATATCGGATCGAAAGGAGTATCGGAACATCACTATATACAGGTGTCCATTATAGTCCTGAACATTTGCTTAAATTGAACCCAAGGTAACTTGATTCTTCTAAATAATGTGGTAAATTAACCATTACGCAAAGCCTTTTCAATTCATATTAAACATTTATGACAGCTAATGCTGAATTTTCGAGATAATTAATGATTTTAAATAAATCAAAGAATTGAAAAATAAAAGAACATGTAGAGTGTTTTATTTAAAATAACGAAGTAGGTATGCGTTTGTCTACTTCTGGAACACTGTGTATAGTCAGAAATATTTTTAGGCTATGCAGCATTGAATTCTATAAAATTTTTAGCTTAATAGGGCAGAGCAAAAGATAAAAAGATAAATAACATTATCAATATTTTGTAATCAATGGCGCAGATTCCTTAGTCTAATCACGTGTGATGAATATACAGAATACACAATATGTTTTCCATACTTTAAAATTTAATTTTAATAATTATAATGAAAAGTAAGAGGTATCTGTTTTGAATAGATTTATTTTGTTTCAGAAGGGATTTACAGAAAACAGGAAAATAAATTTATAAATATGGGAAAAACTTGCATCGGTTTTCTCTCATCACAATATATCATCGTATTTAACACCTAAATGTGAATAATGTTAGGGACCGTTTTGTCATCATGCAAAGCTGACGGCGATCGGAGAGCCATTGTGCGAGATCGGCAGCCTGCGGGAACTCCAACAGAAGAGGCGAGTGGCGAGGCAGAGCGAGATATGGAGACGTTACGTTACGTTGAGTGGTGTACTACCTAATGTGTGCTTATTAATGAGTTTGTAAAAATAAAATTAATTAAGAAAGCCAGATTATTCCCGGCTGTGTTCAAAACCCGCCTTTACAATAAATACACCCAGTATTGGATTATATTTTTTTTTTTTGTAGAATTATGGGAATTCCGAACTCATACAAAATGTAACTGCGAAAGATATGTATTTTTACACTAATATATCCATCAGCACCGAATGGTGGAGATGGTCCTGTTCACGATTTAATAAATTATTATTTTTAGATCCTCACTTAATATAAATGCTTTCAAAAGCATATAATTCTCTCGGAAATGTTACATTTTTTTAATAGTTCAAGGTTTTTAATGTTGATCTTGTTCGGTACGGTAGAATTGACGGGGCCAGCATAGCACAGCATTATTAATCATACGGGTCACAAGATCAACATTGAAATGTAACATCCCCGAGAGAATTATCCGTTTTTGAAAGCATTTATATTAAAAGAGAATCTAAACATAATAATTTATTACATTGTGAACAAGCCCCGCTGCACCATTCGATGCTGATGGATACACATTTCTTTCGCAGTTACATTTTCTATGAATTCGGAATTCCCAGAATTCTAGCAGGTCGACGCAGGCGGCAAAGCACTGTGCAAGCAAACATTAGAAAAGAGTTGAAATGATGTTAAATTAACTCCATTTCAAGGGTGCCATCGTTGACCAAAATTAGTATATTGAACAGACATTTGGTACGTTGGCAGCCAACTAACCATTTTTGCCCAACTTTTTTTTAATTCATAGTGAAAACAGTAACGATTTTAATAATGGGGAAAATATAAATTTGTTTTTTGGCCAAACTGAATATCACTTATCTGCTGTTTCGCGCTGTTTGTATGATTCCTCAACGGAAGAGGTAAGAGGTAGGAAGTGCAAGCAAGAAATAGGGACATTAAATATTGTGTTGTGAAGAAAACAATGGATAAGTGAATTTATTTCAAATTTTATTTAACTGTAACCTATATTAATATGTTAACCCTTAATTTTCTAAATATTTCATTAAACGTCCGAAATACCTACAACATGAATAATTACTACTAATTCATCAGTATTATCAACAAGCTGTAATAATAACAATCAGCTCAGCTGTAAATCAATCACATTTTCTTTTCGAGAACTATGATCAAAGTAAACATTTTAATTCAATTTTCTAACTTAATATGACACTCTTGTTAATTGGTAGGAAATACTTTTCTTGTTGTATAACAATGAAGTTTTAAATAAACATTCACATTTCTATTATCGTAAAAATTTCTTTTTACTTCTTTTTTCAATTTTAACAATATCTAGAAGCAATTTTTGAACAAATATTTAATGAGAAAGAGTAAATAGAGTACAATAGTATTTCACAATTTTTGTGGCTTAAATCCTGTTTTACTGCAAATCAAATATAGTGCAGCCAGAAATTTTCAAAATGGCTGCTTTTATAAATTATTGCTGTAACTGCGACACAAACTTTTGTACTGCTTGTAGGGCGTTTCCCCACTGTATTATTATTATGTACAATCTAAGCTATTATCTGCATACTAATGTCTTTATTTCTCAAGTGTTAAAATATTTCTTCTATATATATGAATAAAGACCCTACAAAAAGTTCCAAGAATACAAAAACTGTTAACAAAAAAATTTAGTTAAGAAACGTCATTTTTGGCTGAATTTCTCTAAATTTGGCATACAAAATCTCTAGCAGTTGGCACTTCCATTTTAAATTAGACCACTTTTAATGAAACCCCAGGAAAATAAGGTATGCAAATGAATTCTTTATTTTCAGTTGACAAATTGCTATTTATTTATCAATAAAAGATTAAAGCTTGTTCCGCGTAGTTTATTGTTATAAAAAAGGAGGATGATATCAATGTATCAAAGCAATATATTCACAAATTTAAAAACAATAATTCCTTATCGGGGTGACTTTTCGTGTTTACTCAACTGTAATATTCACTGGATTAGTTTAGTCTGTTTTTCAATAGGTGGCATCAGTAAATTACGAAATATTAACAACGGTGGTCATTTTACCCAATCAACACATGCGCTTTGCAGACTCTTATTGAAATTGTGGGACATTCTCTAAATCACCGAGATACTACTTCCAATAACGGTGACATACTTAGTTTGATCGAGATAAATGACAACCCTAGCCTGAGATCAAGAGCGTTTTGGTAAAGTTCTTTGACTGAGCAGTGGATTCTAAATATCCCTAAGACTGGTTAAGATAAGATTGATTTGTGTGGATTATAAAATTAATCATCACAATCTTTTTCATAGATTTTGTTGCATTGATGTGGCCGAATCAGAATGCTTAACATAAAGAATAGTATATCTAGACTTCTGGCCGACGTTTCTACGCTAATATGGGGCACCTTCAGGGTAACTACTTCTGTCGCTATTGACCTGAAACTCAGCGATAGAAGTAGCAATCCAGAAGATATCCCACACGAGTGTGGACGAAAAGTCAGCCAGAAGCAGCTTCAGGGTGTAGTTTCAACCTAGAAACCAGCACGAAGAATGTGTTGTGCCATTCCCACTCAAATTTAGACTTATGGCGTCACTTCTTATCCGAGAAGATGAGATGTTATGATTTTTATCTACGAATAATGGCATGATTTAAACCGTTCAACTATCGACACGGCTTAATACAGACTGTAATCATACACACTAAAAAATTTTAGTAAATTTACCAGGATTCCTCTGAAAAATTCCAGTAGGTACCATTTGGGGGAAAATCACCAGAAACTGAGTAATTTTCCGTTTTTTTAGCAAAATTACCTATACTTTAGGAAATTTCCCACATATCGACCAGTATTTTTCATTTATAGGTAAAATTCCTACGTAAAAAACGTAATATTACTAAAATTTTTATGCTTTCCCAGGGATTCTTACTAAATTACTTGGTGATTTTATCTACAGTTAGGAAATTTACTTAGGAAACCAAATACATACTTACAATGCGCGCATGTTCAATTTTATGGGTTCAATTTGTAGGTAGATACATAGGACGCACGGAAGTGGCAGGTGCCATTGGTCGTTCTTTTTGTTTTATCTACAGGCATATTTAGGTAAGTGACTAATTTAAAATAAATCTAATAGTTAAATAATACATTCTTACTACTGTGGGTGACCTACAGCTGCATTTTCATAATTTACAAACGTTGAAACATATTGGTTTGTGCATATACAAACACAATACACCTAATTGTGTTCCAAAAAACCCATTAATATGCCTCGACAGGGTATGTAAAATATATTTGTACTTTGTGTATTACCATAGTGTTAAAGTAAATGGTTATAGAAATTGTTTATTGCAGTCATATTTCGCTATGCTGAAGTAGAGGTTATGAAAGTATTATTCAACTTGTCTATTTATACTTAGAATATTATCTTATACCTATCTATGCATTTGTTTTTATAAGTATTACTTATTAACTATTATACGCTTAGTAACATTAATGATTTCTTCTACCAAATTTCGAATGCACAATATATATAATACAGTTAGCCTTCTTCATACTTTATTTTTATATTCTCTTCAAATAGGTAATTTAAAATCTATATTTTACACCCATTGCATACTAAGATAGTAATTGATATCTAGGCATAAATTTTTCATCAAAACTTACGATCTTGTAAGTATATCAATAATGAAAGAAGATCAGTTGTTTGTTGGAGTTCCTCCAACGCTACATCATGAAGACGCATCCTGATGCCGACACCAAAAGCAGCCTTTTTTCACACTCGAAACAGAAAGTTATAAGTTTAATGAAACAGTTGAGTACCATCTAAATGTATTATTGTTATTATTATTATTATTATAAGCATTGTTTTTCATATTTATTAAATTACCTGTAATATATATTTATAATAATAAAATATCTACACGTACACTCTAACGAATATTTGGTAAAATTCCTGTACGGTTTCGGGGCAATTATATTACCCCGAAACCGTACAGGTATTTTACTTGTGCGAGTAAAATTACTTTGATGTGAAAATTCACCAAGGAAATTTACTACTAGTGTATGAAAATTACTAACAAAGTAGTAGTTGTAAGTAAAACGAAATTTACTAGGTAAATTTACTGTGTAAATTTCATTTTACTTAGTAATTTTCATACACTAGTAGTAAATTTCCTTGGTGAATTTTCACATCAAAGTAATTTTACTCGCACAAGTAAAATACCTGTACGGCTTCGGGGTAATATAATTGTTGAAAATTAATTCGTTATTTGCAGCTTTACTTCTTGATATTTAAAACAATATTATTGTTTTTTTTTTTGGTAAAAATATAAATACATATGTTAGGAAAATTAGAATGAAGTTTGAGTATTAAAATTATTATAAGAAAATATTATGAGATACAATATGGAAAAGAATTATTATATTAATGAAAAATAAATTTTAGATAGTCAGTTTTGTCATTTATACTATTCTTATCTCTACTTATATAGATCATTTCGAGAAAACCACGTGTGCAATAATTTTTCTCTTTTGTCAAGATTTTAGTGTTGTTAAAATTGAAAGAGTGACATTGCTTGCCATTTAGTAACGTGACTAAAATTTTATAGTCAAATTCTAGATTCGAGATAGACAATTTTCTTTGCTACACGTCTCCCCGGCTGCTTACAAAAAGCCTGCTAGGCATTTATAATATAATGATTTTTTTTCCCAATATGTCTGTATTACGTTCGTCTAACATATCCAAGTTTATATACACTTCGTTAAGCATCTAAATTATTTCCATGGTACATGCACTATTTTTCGGTATAGAAAATATTAAATGCAATTAAAAGGTATTTTCGGTTGAAATTTTCGGTTGACTACTGGGGATGTAAATTTTACAACAGGTTACCTGATGATGTAAAACATCTACCCGCCGCCAGCTTTAAAAAGAAAGTAAAGGAAATTCTCATGGAGAGAGAGTGTTATGAGATCGAAGATTTCCTATGTACGTGATTAATCTGTAAAATGTTTGTTTGTTTGTTGTTGTATTTGCTGTTTATCATCTATTTTATCCTTTTATCTATACATTATTTTATCTTTACATTTTATTTATTTACTCTACTTTATTTATTATTATATTCATTATATTGTCTTTTTTTTTATTGACTAATGTATATACCTAAATACATACACTAATTGACGATTTCTGTAATGGTGTTATTACAAAAATATATCATTTTATTATTATTATTATTATTAAAAGAAATAATACAGTATAGCTTATTATATAAAGTTGGAGGGTACAAAGCATTCTTGCGCAAAAGAATGCAAGAAAAGAGAAAATTGAATGCTTTAGAAAAAAAAAGATGCAATGGTAACATGTATGTAGAAGAAGAAAAGATTATTGTAATAATAAGCATTTCTTAAATAATTTAAAAATTTAAATGTGATTACTTTTCGTAGAACTCTCACATCTTGTATATTTCATATAACAGTTGGTAAATTTAATATATGTTAAACATTATCCATAAAATTATTTCTTTAAATATAAAAAATATAATGAATAAATTTTACTACTTTAACGAACCAGAAAAGCAATTCTCAAAACAATATACTTGCTACCAGAACAATAAGAACTAACAATTTATTGCTTAAAATATCTCTTGACTTACCATCGCTATCCAGAAATCTTGTTGTGTTTTCCAATGATATACCAAACTGTGATCCCGGATGACATATGGCCCCTTTGTAGTATTGGCCGTCTGGACAACATTTCTTTATGCATTTTATACCCTCCTTTCGGCACACATCTATTTCTTCGCACGTCCTTAAGATAAACTGCCCTTCCTCCAAGAGATTATCCAGACAATATTTTCCCAAAGCGTAAACTTTACCGCCATAATTCAAAGATCTATCCGAATTTATAGTCAATTTAGTTTTATTTTTAAGGTGAATCTGATCCAATATTGTAGTACAATTTATTAAATCAGTTCTAATAAGCAAATTTACATTACTCAGGTATGAACGGCTATTAGTACCATTGCCTGGAACGCATTTATGATGTTTAATATCATATAAATAATTTGGCGGGCAACATTTTGGAAAATATTTATCTTTCGAAAGATCTTCGTATAAACAATCTAATTTAACTGCCTCTGTGGAATTTGTATTGGTAGTAGACTGCCAGTAATATTGCTGACTTGTTGTTAGTGGTTGACAATTTTCTGTTTCAATTTGTCTCACATTCTCATACACGAATAATTCTGTGATATTCTCTAGAAAACAGTTAGCACGTGCGATTGCGACTGTTACAACGACGAGTACGTATCCCAACATAACTCTACACCAGCGTATACACTACTGATAGATGCGAAAACTGGCGGCGCTCAACGCCCTGTAGGCAGGCGTCTATTGTCCATCATAGGAGGTGGTATCTCGCATCAAATGAATTATTAGCGCAGCATGAATTAAACACAAGTTGTATACAAATTTATTTTGATTAAAGGAAGATAAGCAGATATAAGAAAATATATCCATCTTCGATTAGATAAGGGATCTAATCGAATACATTTATTATCTATATTTTGTCATTATTATAATCAAATTACACGATCTAGTTAAATCAAACTAGCGTAAATGAAAAAGTAACGATTTTATATTGTCATAAGCGTAATACAACGCAAGAACAACAGTAAAAGATTATCCTTATAACATATCTAATACTGTTAGTCGAAAAATGTGAATTTTAGGGATGACTGGAAGTATATTTGAAACATAATAATAATAATATAATATAATATATTTGTCCAACAGAAAAAACTCCATTACAAGGACAAGCTACAGAGAACCATAGAAAAATTGACAAATTAGTGCAGCAGCAACATCAACCTAGATACAACTCTATAATTATACAAAATGCCATGTCAAACAATTAACACAATCTAAAGAATTCGCATTCATCACACTGTGTACAAGAGGCGCTTTACGAAGAACATTAGTTCTGTACGAAGGAACATGAAATGTATTGCAATGTCTGGCTGACAATCTTGGCACACTAAAGTTAAGTGAGGCTAATAGTTTCGGGCAGTCTATTTTATTGTTTATGAACTTAACAGCTAACGACGCACTAGCACATTCTCTTCTTGCACTTAAAGACTCCATTGAGTGGCGTCCCAACAGAGAAGCATAGTCAACATCGCGCTGAGGGTAAATTCCGTCCATCTTGAGTGATAAGTATTTTAAAAATTTTCTCTGTACGCTTTCGATTAGATGACGATGAATATCATAACATGGGTACCAAATAATATTACCATATTCTAGTTTGCTCCTGACGAATGCATTATATAACAATTTCAGCGCAATTGGATCTGTAAATTTCTCTAAAAATGCGCATAATGAAGCCCAGTGATCTACAGGCAGACGAACATAAATCCCGTATGTGTTGGTCAAAACTCAACTGATGATCGAACATGATCCCCAGATCCCTGGTTGCAGAACTTCGGGTTATGGTAACATCTTTAATTGTGTACGAATTAAATATAGCATTACGTTTCTTAGTAAATGATATAACGTAACACTTTCCGATGTTCAAAGTAAACCTATTGTCGTCACACCAATTCACAATTATATCGAAAGCATGTTGAAGCTGCACACAGTCAGAAATCTTCCTCACAGGGTAATAAATCTTCACATCATCTGCGTATGCCAAAGCGCAACAGGGTAGCGAGACCAAAAGATCGTTGATAAAAACGTTAAATATAAGTGGTCCTAGATTCGAGCCCTGTGCTACGCCTGACGATCCATTATATGTATAAGACTTATACAAGAATCATGATAAATTAATGTATTAGCTTGAAAATTTTGCGCTTATGAGCGTTCATCATTTATAAACTTTATGTTACTAATGAAAAAGCAACTTACAAAAAAACACTGACTGCCAGAAAATTTCGATGAGACTCAAAGAGTATCATATTATAAGAGCAACGCAATTTTTCCCTGCGATTTTGGGCCCTCTTCAAAGAAACGATCTTTAAATTTTTGGAAATATCTCGGATAACTGGAAAGGATGACACAAATCATCCTTGGAAAGAAATAACAACGGTGGAGCGGGGTAATCTGTAACGCTCAAAATATTATTTCTTTTATTGTCAAGGTAATTTGAAGCATATTAAATGTACAAGGGTGACGCAAATTATCTTCGAAGGAAGAACAACGGGAAATAGGGTGCCCTATATTCCCGAAATTATTTTGTTTATTTTCTAATATTACGATAATTTGTAGTATGTAAAGTAAGCTCACTTCAAATCATTTCAAAACCCCAAATATTGAAGCCAACAGAGCTCTCTTGATTGATTCTTGAAGCGGGCACTGTGTAACCGAACTTCAGAAATTGATGCCAAAAGATAAAATTGTGAACATTTTACATATATCCTAAAAGACAACAGCAATGGGACAGCCTCTCCATGTGTTCGGTTTCAGGCTCTGGAAAAATTTTGTAAGAACTTTTTCTATTACAATAGTTCTTATGAACTACGACATAGATTTGCACCAGAGAAACAATATTATTATGCTGCAATCGTTTAAATCAGTTTCGTCACCAAGATTTTTCAACGTCTTCAAATGCTCGTAGTATAAGCGTGCATCCGTAGATGAAAGACCGGAATCG
This sequence comes from Cetonia aurata, assembly GCA_949128085.1. Classification (NCBI taxonomy): domain Eukaryota; kingdom Metazoa; phylum Arthropoda; class Insecta; order Coleoptera; family Scarabaeidae; genus Cetonia; species Cetonia aurata. Next base: position 40,957,747 of record OX421884.1, read on the forward strand.
TTTAAAAATCCTGTAAAATTTTGTTTTGCGAAAGATCTGGGGGTCTACGCCTATTGTGCAGTACTTGTAATAAACCTGATATTCTGCAATATTCGCGGTGCAAGTAATATTTGTGTATTTAACACTTTTATACGGATTACTATTATAGTAATAATTAATTAACATAATTTTTATATGTAAAATTGTACTAGTAACAATCATGTTGTCAACAGTTACCCTACTGTTTTTCGAGAATGTATCTATTATTATTACCAATTATATTAAACGCTGCTATTGTACCTACTCCTTTTTTGTAAAATGAATAAAGATATACAGAGCATTTCAATTGAAAGGAGCCACCTCAAATAATTCTTTACCTGCTGTGATTTATATAAAACTAGAAAGCCCGCGTTCCACCTTAGAGCGCACCCTCTAGAGAAAGTGGTGGGAAGAGGCGTTTGAGTCTAACTTTAAAAAGACTCGTCAAAATGTCAAATTAAAATTTTCACAAATTAAGAAATTACACTTTTTTTTTTCAATTTTTCCTTTTTTTTTATTTTCTTTGTTTAAACGCGTCTCACTTTACGAAAGACTCGATGCTGCGTATCTAGTCAAAACGTCAAAATTTAACATACAGATTTTCTCCATAGATTTTTCAAACATTTTTCATACAAACCTTGTCCTGATAATTACAAACACGGTAAAGCCGTTCTCCAATAATGCTCCGTCATATATATATAATCAATAACTCCTTCTACCTCAATTAAGGTGTAGGAATATTTCTTTTCTTTTCAGGTATGGACGAACCTCTTCCATTCTCTTCTATTTTCTGCCATCTTCTTCGCTTCTACCCATTCTTTGTTTCTTTTCTGTAATATTTTCCCTATCACATCGTCCCAAGTTTGCCTAGGTCTTCCCGGCTTCCTATTTTTTTGTATTCTAGCCTCCCATATCTTTCTCACTGGTCTCGATGCTTCCATCCTCAATAGATGTCCCCACCATTCTAACTGCTTTTCTTCTATAAATTCTAAAGTTGATTGTATGTTTAGGTCTTTTCTTATATCTATGCTTCTGATTTTGTCTCTCTTCGTAACTCCTCGAACTCTTCTCAGGAACTTCATTTCGACTGCTTGTATCTTACTTTTTTGTTTTTCATTTAGTATCCATGATTCGCAGCCGTAAGTTAGAACGGGTCTAATAATTGTTTTAAAAACTTTAATTTTGGTTTTTTGTGATATTTCTTTTTTATTTATGAATTTATTTTGCATAGTATAGTACAGTTTCATTGTTTTTTCAACCCTTTCATTTATTTCTGCTTCTTGTGTTCCATTTTCGTCTAGTGTTACTCCTAGGTATTTGAAAGTATTAACTTGTTGTATATTCTCTCCGTCAATCTCTATTTTAAGTTCTATGTTTTCATTTCCTATGGCCATCACTTTTGTTTTGTTTATGTTTAACTTCATTCCATTTTGTTCAAGCTCTTTATACCATACATTAATATTGTGTTGCAAATCTGTCTCGTTTTCGGCAACTATAACGATATCATCTGCAAACACTCCTTCCGAGATTTCTACTTTTTGTAAGTTGTAATATCCAACACAGAATTTCTTACTTTTTTTGGTACATTTCTTAATAATATCGTCCATAAAAATTATGAACAATATTGGACTTAAGCTTCCTCCTTGTCGTAGTCCTAATTGTGTTGTGAAGGAATCTGATACATTATTATTTGCTATTACTGCGTTAACATTGTTCTTATATACTTTTGTAATTATTCTTATAGTTTTATCGTTTATGTTCCTTTCTTTTAAAGTATTCCATAGTTTTTCTCTTGGGACTTTATCGAACGCTTTTTCGAGATCTATGAAAGCCAATAGGACCTTCCGCTTTTCTTTTATTGCTTTTCCTGTAATTTGTTTAATGGAAAAAATGTGATCTTGTGTGCTATTACCGCGCCTGAATCCACTTTGGGATTTTTCTAAGGTATCTTCAATTGCTTCTCTCAGGTGTTTCTGTAGTATTTGTTCAAAAATTTTCAAGGCTGTGCTTATTAAAGATACACCTCGGTAATTATTGCAGTTCTTTTTATCTCCCTTCTTGAAAATCGGTGTAATCAGCGTCATTTTCCAATCATCAGGTAGCTCTTCTTCTTCCCATATTTTATTGTACAAATGTAGCATTGTTTCTTTTGCCTTCTTCCCCATATTCTTTATCATTTCCGATGTTATCTTATCGTACCCTGGTGATTTACCTTTCTTTAGTTTTTGGATTGCTTCTTCTAAATCATTCATGCTTATTATTTTGCCACTTTCATCTGCTGTTACTACTTGTCTAGTTGCACTTTCGTCCATCTCATCTTTTCCATCTAATAGAGTTTGGAAATGTTCTTTCCACGTTTTAATAATTTTTTCCTGCTCTGTTATCAAATTCCCATCTTTGTCTTTTATATGTTGTATTTCCTGTTTCTTTTCTTTTCTACAAACTTTTAATACTCCGTAAAATAGCTTTTGGTTCTCTCTGCTGTTCCTTTCCATTCTCTCCCCGAATTCCTTCCAACTATTCTTTTTTGCTTCAATCACAAGTTTTTTCACTTTATTTCGTTCGTTTTTATATATGTCATAACTGCTGGTTGTTTTATCTAACAAATATTTCTTCCAAGAGTTTTTCTTCAATTTTATTTGTGCCTTAATATCGTTTGACCACCATGCCGTCTGTTTCTTATTGTTTATTTTCCTATTAACTCCGCATACCTCTTTAGTTGTTTCTATGATTGTGTTTTTAAAAGAATTCCATATTTGATTTATATTCTTATTCTCATTATCTCTTCCTGCGTTTTTTAACTTTTCTGATATTGCTTCTTCATATTGCCGCGCAATATTCTTGTTTCTTAATTTATATGATCTTATTGTTTCAGTTTCAATTTTTCTTGGCCCATCCATACTATTTGCCTCTCGGTTTTCCTTTTTCTCTCTAATTTTTGTTATTACTACGTAATGGTCACTGCCAATCTCAGGCCCTCTATTGGCTCGTGAATCCATAATTATTTTTCTGTTCTTATTTTCCACTAATATAAAATCTATCATGGATCTCTCTCCTCTACTTATTACTTCTCTGGTATATTTATGTATTTCCTTATGTTCAAATAGAGTATTTGTGATTATAAAGTCGTTCATTACACAAAAGTCCAACATCATTTTTCCGTTATTGTTTCTTATATCTTCTCCGTGTCTTCCTAGAGGTCTCCTATATATCTCGTCCTTCCTACCTACTCTACTATTAAAATCCCCAATTATGAATATCATTCCTTTCGCTTCATCAGTTGCTTTCATTAAGTCTTTGCAAAATTTCTCTTTATTTTCTGTTTTGTGATCCTCGTTAGGTCCGTAAACCACTATTACTGTTTTTATTGACTTGTTCGTTTCTCGTAGTTCTATTGTTAAAATTCTCTCTGTCCATGCATTCCAATCATATATTTCCCGTTCTAATCTCTTATGTATTAAACAACCAACTCCCGCAGCAGCTCTATGATCCTCTGGAACGCCACTGTATATCATTACATGTCCTTCTTTCGTTTTACTTAGTCCCTTCCCTTTTTTCTTTGTTTCAGTAATACCCAATATATCTACACCCATTGCTATAAATTCCTCCTCTAACTCTTCTTCTTTCCCTGCTAAGCTTCTGATATTCCATGTACCAATTTTCCATGTCTTGAATTGATTTTCCTTCGTATTTTGTCTTCTCCTTTTCGTGTCCTTTACGTTTGCCAGATCCGCATCCTTTTTCCTCCTATTTTGTTTGTTATTTAGTTTTTTGGACGTTCCCTTCCTATTTCTGTTAATGTATTAGTTTGATCGCTCCAAACTAGTTGTGTATTATTAATTTTTAATTTCCGATATCCCATGAGTACGGTATTTCCTTTCTTTTTTTCTTCATCTGCTCGTTCCTTAATCTGTTTTTGGATTTGTCGTTCTTTCAGAGTTAGATCATTATTTATGAATATTCTCTTATTATTTACATTTTTTAATTTCTTTTTGGTTTTCATAATGTTCATCTTCGTTTCGAAATTATCTGTTTCGACAATGTATTTATTTTCTCCTATAAGTTGTACATTTTTCATTTTTAAATCAATATCTAGATGTGTTTTAATGATATTTCCTATCTCTTCCTTAATTATGTTAGTATCTCGAGTATTTATTTGCATACCTTCGATAATAATGTTATTTTTCTTTTTTTCTCTTTCTAACTTTTCTACTTTAATTTTCAGTTCATCTAATTCTTCTTTCATTGTTTTATTTTCTTCCATTATCTGCCTATTTATTTGTGTTAAGTTAGTAATCATTTCTTTATATTCTTGCTGCGTCTCCCTATATTCTTTTCGATGTTCTTTTAATAGCTCCATTAGTATATCTAATTTATCTTCTTTTGTTTCTCCCATTTTTATTTATTTATTTATTTATTGCAAGGAAATTTTTCTAGTTACGGTTCTGTTTCTGCGTGTACTATTAACCGCACGCCTGTTTTCTTTACTCTTTTTGTTATTGACCTTATCGCTCAGCGATTCGCGATAAAAACCTTGTCCGAATCGACTTCTCGGAGACAGGGCTTTTCTCTTCGCTTACTTATACAAAATATATGACCAAATTTATTTTTCGATTGATATTAATACTTATGTAAACACTTTCTCTAATCGATACTTACAAAAATTAGTAAAACAGAAAACACGATACTGCCCAATTTTGGGTTTAGTTTCGGAGCACTGTTTCACTCAACTCACTTTACCCGTGCCAGGACCGGACCCTCCTCCGTCATACTTCTGGCAATTAATATTCATTTATAAAGATTGCGCAACTACTACTCAATTGTCATACCAATGGGGGCAACTTTTAATGACGGGTGTAACGATTTAAAATCATTCCTGAGGGTGCAGGAGTCCCCACCCTTAAAATTTGAATAGGAAAGATGGGTCTTGTGACCACTCATTCAAAATGTCTATTAATTCTCTTTACCGCAATATGTATCAAAAAGTTATTTTTATTTTTTTAATCAGTAAGCAGAAAGTGTATTAATCGCATGTGATCAAAGATTGACTGTATCATCCAGCATGTCCAAATACATTTGACCATTTAAAGTCCCGTCAATGAATAGAGATTCCATGGGATGATCGCCAAAGATACCAACTCATACATTAAGTTTCTGTGGCCGTTGTGTATATGTTTCATGCGTCAAATGGGGGTTGGTGTCACTCCAATATATGCAGTTGTGACGATTTACTTCACAATACCTTTACAATCTCAAAGTAAGTAATAAACTTTGCTTCAAAATTATTTTTTTGGGTTAGTAGTATTTACCTTATACAGGGAAAAATGTAGATACAGTTGATATATTGCTAAGAAAATCCAATAGGAAATGCTATAAATTGCAGCCCTTAATTATTCTGTACCGCGTTTGTTCTGTTAACTAAATTTTTATGGTAAAATAATATATTAAAAATATTTTTATGATTAAAATAATGTATGTATTATCCATTTAACTATGCTGTCTAGTAAAAGCAGGAAACAAAAACATAATTTTTAAATTTACAACATCCAGTGTTAAATATTTTACTATGAAATTAAGAAAATGCGTCCAATATTAGCAGGTAGTATATATACAAGGTGTCTGTAAAAGGTCTTTACATACGCCTACCACATATTCCTTAGACCAAAATAAGCCGATTTAAGTAAACTTACCTTGGTCCAAAGTCGCTTAGTTTGGGCGCTATGCGGCCTTGAAGTTAAAATTTTGAAATCGTTTTTTTATTATAAATTCAAAACGGCTTATGCGATTTTAATAAGATTTGGCATGGTCAGTTAGTATTATTGGACGAATGTTTTGAGAAAATTTCAAGAAAATACTAATACCGGAAGTGAATGAAACACGCATGACCATTATGAAAATTAACATAACTTTTTTTGCTGTCTATAGTAGAGACACGAAATAATTTTTATTCGATAGAGTATTCAAAAGCGATCAAATTATGTCTCTTGTAAAATTTTCTTATTTTTATTCGTTTTCGAGAAAAACGAAAAAAAGTGCTTATGGCCGTGCGTTCGAAAAAAGCAAAAAGTAATCCAGTCGCCTATGATTTATATCATAAATAATAATAGTAATATCACAACCAAATAAAAGTATCATCAAATGTATCAATGACAAAAGGCTAGACACTGCAATTAACGTTGTTGCAGGCAGATTACCCATAGAAGAGTATGGAGGTGGCCCTGTATATACTTACGTAACAATGAGTGATTTTACAATCTACCGTTGCTACTGCACCGGAAATTACGATCTACGATATTTGGAAGCCACACTCGACCAAATTGGAAGTCAAATAATAAGAAAAATGCAATCGTGGCGGGTAACTTCAATACGAAATCACCGCAGTGGGGCATAAAGGCTACTGATAGTAAAAGCCAAGTGTTGACCGAATGGATGACTGCAAATAAGTTGGCTATTGTTAACCAGGGCGTGACCAAACCTCCATTATCGACTTGACGATGGCGACGAGTAACATCAAAACGAAAATTACCGGTTGGCAAGTGAGCGATAAGGAATCCTAAGTGGCCACAATTACATAGTGCTCGATGCGTCGGCAAACAGAGAGCGAATAGTACGTAGGCGAATAAGATAGGAGAACACCCAAGAGATGGCAAGTGAAAAAGCTGGATCGACAGAAACTGCGGAGTGTATTGCATGAGGTGAGAAATGATGGACTCTAAACGCCTGCTAAGAGCTTCTCGAAGAACTTAGTTCAAATTTGCACCAAATCAATGCCAAGACAAAGAAACGGCATGATGGAAAAGTCAGTGTACTGATAGGCAGAAGACATACGGAACGTGTTAGTAAGAGAAGAGCTTAAACCAGAAGCGACAGAAGACGTAAAACGCAGGTGAAGCATAGATTGTAAGGAGAACCCAAAGAGAGTTTGATAAGACGAAGAAATTGCATTAAGAAGTCAAAGAGAAATGGTTGGAAAGCGCTCTGTGAAGCCGTAGACGATGACATAGAGAGTGGCGGATATAACATAGTAATGAGAGGAACTGCACTGATCACGCCTAAGGTGGAGGAAGTGATAAGCCACCTATTCCCTGGTCACGAACCAGCGACGTTTAAATGTGTGACGAAGACAAATTTTCCGAGATTTACATCGAACGTACTCCAGGTTGCGTGCGATAGGCAACAACAAGACGCCGGGACCTCGAAACATTCCAACTGAGGTAATCAAGGTAGTGGCATCAGAGCGACCAAATTATGTGTTGACCGAATTTTCCAAAAGAATGCAAACTGACAAAACTTGTACCAGTTCCCTTTCTGCTAAAGGGAGGTAGATCAATGACTATATGAGCAATTAATTCTAACAAGGCTTAAAAACTCGCACATACGGATAGGGTATCAGAGGGGTAATATGAATTCATAGAGTTGACAGACCGTAGATGGACAGGAGGTATTAAAATCGCTAAAGATGCAACAGCCTTCTCACACGGCGACCGAAGATTATGTGCGATGATTACACTAGATATAAAATAATGCCTTTAATAGTGCATCGTGGTAGCTCATATTGTAAGAGCTAAGGAAGAGAAGAAACTAGTTTAACTTACTAGAGGCGAGAATAGTAACCAAAAGGGTAACTATTAATAGTGATGTCCCGCAGGAGTCCGATGCAGCGTCATTATTTGGTTTTGCGGACGATGTTGCCATGTTGGCGGTAGCAGGAGACAACCAAACTCTGAACATCACTAAAATCGCGCTCATCAGGATTGGAAACTGGATGGAATAAACTGTTTCAAAATCTTGATAATCTGTACCAATATGTTCATGCTTTCAGTCTGCTAATCAATATAATGTTCTGCGTTACTGTTTGACAGTTATCTTCTTTAAGATATAAGGAGATAGATGCTTAACACATTGACTGCCGGTGTATATTTTCATTTTAATTTGCCACAAGCATCCGATTAATCGTATCGATACCATTTCAAAATTATAAAATAATGGTATTAATAAATCTCATAAATTATTCTATATTTAGAGTACTGCTCCAATGGGACCAATAATTACCTAATAATCTATTGCTGCAAGCTTAATTACGCAATGCTTGGTAGACAGGACACATATCCCATAATCATATACCTTCAGCTTTCAATTAATTTATAACGACAGATGTTGTTTATCTAATCCGATGGGTAAACACTAAAATGACCATCCCTATATGATGAATTATGAATAATGCTTCCAGTTAATATACTGCACAGTTACCAAATGTCTGTTTACGCTGTGTACGTAAATTACATACATTCCAAAATGAATTAATGGCAAACACAAAGCAAAAGATCTGGACACCTTATATTGAAGTACAAACCATGTTACTAAATCTTCACTAAAATTTTATGCTACGACATACTTAAATAAATACACAAACAATTGTGCCTTTACCAAAAAGATGCTATTGTAGATATGGAGTCTTTTTCAGGAATTAAGGAGTATGTATCCTATCCTTTTAATAATTTTAAACTGGATTTCAAATTAAAACTTTGCACGTATCAATATCCTGAATGAAAATTTATGAAATTAATATTTTTGCTGTACTTATATGTAAAACCTAATGACTTCTGTAGAGGCAGTAATTATGCGTTACAGCACCGACTATGACAAGCGGTATCTTAACACTAAAATAAACTTAAATTGTAGTCAAATCAACAACACATATTGTACTGTTAAATATAAGATATATAATTGGTAGTTTTGAAGCGAAATTATTGCGTGTTTACTTGTTAAATAAGAAAATTCTGCCAGAAGTAGAATAAAACATGTATTTTAAATCATTGGCACACACAAATTTTCCTTGTACATAATAGGCTGTCGTCAACTGATCCAGGATATGACGATTAATGGAAGATTAACAAAAGAAAATCAACAAAAATAGAACTGCCGGAAAAATATTTATTTTAGGATTACATCTACAAATTATGTACTACACTTATGCATACTTATATATAATAAGCCATGTGCGTACGTGATAAAGTTACCATCTATCAATTTTGTATCTACTTTTTGTATTTTTAAATCTAATCAGTTACTAAATTTGTAAAAATTTCGACGAACGATTAGTATTAATAAGTATGTAACAACACCTGGAAAAATTGCCGCAACGTATTGCCGGAATATAATTATAAAGTTTGATAAGATATTTATCAGCGAAGATACATTCAGTTAGACGTTTATGTTATGGTAGCTTACAATTAGTCCAGCTGCCAAAAAACCATATCTCTGAAGACTGTAATTAAAGATGTTAACTTTATCAACGCCCTTAACTTAAATTATACTTTAACTATTTTAAACATTTTATAAATAATCTTTGGTTTACTATTACCATTGACACATCAATAGCGTAACATACACCTGGCTTATACTATGCAAACAATTACTGAAAGATAATCCACGGGTATAATACTAATCTTTGAAAAATAACTATATTTTATTGCTAAAATAATTCAGGCAAACAATTTAGTACATTATAGCTTACCTGAAATGATGCGATTGTGGTTGTCATAGTAACAAGAGACAATGTCATAAGCACTAATATTAAAATAACCAAAAATTTCGGTATTCAGAATTATCATATTTTTTGCGCATTAGTGTAGAGATATTTTGCAAATTGCACTTGTTTGAAGTAATACCAAACTTTGGCACTTTTTGTACACAACAATATTTTATATATACTATCAATTGGCCAAATTAACATAATTCTAAACAAATCATCTTAATGACCTTTTGTTCAGAAATAACCCATCTTACACTTAATCTAGATAGCCAAATCAAAGATCATTAAATACTATAGTCAATATGTCGTGGTTGTGTCGGAAGTGCTAATAAAAACAAAAACTAGTCGTTTTACTTGATGGCATTTTAATTAAAGCAGTACATTACACTTCGGTGCCGATGATAATGTTTCTAAAAATATGTAGATTAAATTTAATTAGATTAAAAAAGTGGTGGTCATAAAGGTCTGTTCCACTGCAACCCTTACTGCTCTCTTACATAGCTACCTGCTCTGGGATTCTACGAGCCCAGTATTAAAAACCTTATCCTTGCCACGACAGAACTTAAATTGCTTCCTCTTCGTTTTGGAAAAACATGCACATGGCACGCTCTGTCAAGGTTATGGTATACCCTCGAGTGCAGAAAAATCGTATATACTTAAAAAATCAAAAAATCAAGTTTTCGAGTATTTTGTGCTTTGTAAATGTGTCATTTACACATTGTTTTCGAAATGAGGTTATAAACTGTCAGTAGATCTGTCACTATTTTATTTGTTACAGCAATTTGTTGTAACCAAGTTATAAAATCGTTATTAGAAAAACGAAAAAGAGTAACAGACAATTTTGATTCAATATATTTTAAAAATCAAAAAGATGCAGATGACAATTAACATTTTGTCATTTGTCTGATTTAGCTCTGTAGGCATTGATGATACAAGGTTTCTATAATAATTTTCAGGGTCAACTCTTCGATAGCCATTCACAATTCATTGTCGTTTTGAGGTCGAAACTTTGTTTGGAATTTTTTCTTACTATAACGCCCAAAGCCTTCTCTATCTGGTTTAAATCGGGACTAAAAAAGAAATATTTTTAATTGTATCGTTAACTGGATGGACAGTACGCATGGATTCGTCCCACTGAATTCCGGCATTTTAACACTATCCGGTCAAATGTCTCAATCAGTCTAGTCCGACTTAACATAGCGAAAAATAGGTGTACGCGATGTTTCTGCACTCCAGTGTACATATTCGTTAATGGACTTCGTTATTTGTGATTTGGTTATGCCGAAAAGAAGCCCGGCTCCAACCTTGACAATATTCGTCCAAGTAGTATACCTGCCGCTGCCGCCTCATTCTTTTTCACGTCAGTATGACTAGGCACCTAGGCTAATGTTAGCACTCTCAAACCAATTTGGACACAATACTTGCGAAATTAATCGCTTTAAGTGTTGGATGGCTGTCACAGAATATAGCGACGGCCCTACCTCCTCGATCCATTTCTCCACTTGTTTAACACAATGTTGAATTTAACCTCAGCAACCTCAGCTTGAAAACTGTGGGGGTCTTCACTGAAGCTAACCGCTCTAGCTTACAGGGCGGCATTATTCTACCAGTGGGCCTTTTTGCAACGCCTTCTCGTTTGGTATTATAGCCTGATACATTTTATCCAGGTTATATTTCTAAACCACGACATCACTTGACATCTCCCTTAGTTTGTTTTGGAACGTTTGACAGTCAGCACCGCGCCATATGTTTATCGGTGCTTAACTGTGCAGCAATTGTAGACCTAATCATTCTCTGTATGTATCTGTTGCGGTGGCATATTTAGAATGACTTCTATTGCGACAGTAGGAGTCCACCTCATCGCAACTATGGCACACAGACAAACCAGCTTTAGTATGCCACTTACTGCTTCATTGAGGAAGACATCAATTGGTCTCACACAACCTACTCTGCTTGCCCAAAGCGATGGAGGCTTTGTTGATTGTATTCAGAATATATATTGTAGCATACATTAAGGTAATTCGCTTCTTTGACATATGCAGTCCATTTTCTTTTGCCAGTACTAGCGCTCTTGTTCTTGTAAACATGACAACTAGTGTTCTTGGAGTATTGATTCTGCTTGCTTAAACAGATTGTCGACCGCATTTAAAGATGTTCGCATTCGTTCTCTAAGAGCCTTTGGTTACCGGCTCCTGACAACTATAGTTAAGTCATCAGCATATACTAGAAGTGAAATTTTGTCCTGGTTAATTTCCAGATTAAGCGGTTCACTAGGATGACTCATAGTAAGGAGAATAGGACTCCATCCTGCCGGCCGCCGTTTCAATAACAAAGTGTCCGGAAATGTCACAATTCTTGGTCTTGTATTGCCACGGACAGTTCCATTATGCGTTAATGCATATCTAGAATTGTGCATAGGCGTAAATCGAAGCCTCGTTTCCTGTGTTCAAGAAAAACCTTGAGATTCAGCAATCGAAGACACAGGAAGCGAGGGCTCGAGGGAGGCGCGTATGGAACAAATCGGGGAGTTGATTGTGGGTACGTGTGGTGAACGGCTGCGTGTAGTTATGAATATAGTTGTTATCTAGTAAGTTGGAGTTTTATTATTAAAAGAAGTTCCTCCCAAGCTGATATTCAAGGAGTACCACCTGAAGTAACCCCCGGTAAGTACCAGTTTAATAGTACCTCTAGCAGTAAGATTAAGCCAAGCGAGTACGCGACAATATTGACTTTGAAATTAGTGAAGAAACTTGTTGAAGTCACCAAGTACGACCCCCGTAAACGTCCCTGGTTGACACGCATATGGCCGCACTTAGCCGCTGTTCTCCCAGCGTGGTACTCTCTCTCTAACACGCTTATCCACCAGCTTTTCAAGAATCTTTGATAAGAAGGAGGACTGCCTTAATGATTTATATAACTTTGGCGTTTGATCAGTCGTCTTACTTATTTTGAAAAGGTGTGCTACCCACCTCTTTTGCCATGCACTTGGAAGTATGCACTCAATTATAATAGGTCTCATGATCTCCGTGCCCAGCCTCCCTCCCGTACTGGCCTATTTAGCCTTCGATCCGATACAACCAGTTTACTGAGACATGAATGCCCTCTTTCTGAGTGCGCGTTCTAACAGTTCTTTTGATGAGACCGAGTTTGGTTGTAGTACCACTTTGTAGTAGAATTTTGTGAATTCTTGAACGTCCGAGAGTTTCGTCTGTTTGTTGTACTGCGTGAGTTTATTTCTGCATACCTCCCAGCTATGGTCTAACCTCACCTTGTTAAAGCACTTTCAAACTTATGCACTTAACCTAGCTAGATTCTTGTTCCACAACACTGTTTTAACGCCTTTATATAGCGCTTGGTTCTTTACGGACAGTTTTTCATGTAAATATGCTACCATAACAACTTACTGTACTTGGTCCACTGTCAATTTTGACCCTTTCGACAACCTCTACGAAACATATAATAACATATCACACATATTTAAAGACAAAAACACGTAATTGCAAACTATAATTTGTAATTTTAATTTGGTAACAATGTAATTTTATATCATTTCTTAAACAATTAAGAATGCCCTTTTTAGGTTTATTATTAAATATTAACATTTGAAAAAGGTACTTATATGCATACCCATGCAAAGACTTGTTTTTGTTATCACCCCTGTTGTACCCACTAGATACTGAGTATCACATTCAAGATTACGGAAAAAAGGATACTAGAAACATTAAATAGAGGAACAAATTATTATCTCCCTATTAGCAAGGTTGTGGCGTAGGTATATTACTAATGTTGGGCTTTTTATTGTTTTAATTTCATCAAAATATTTCTTCCAATATTAATTTTAGGTTAGGTAAATTAACACTTTAAAACATAAAATTAATTGTCGTTTTAAGAACTTATTAAACAGGTATATTTTTTTCAATTTTTCAAAGTTAGCTTGATCAGAAAATATGTCAACAAGAACGGCGGTAAGGTATTCTTTTGTATTGGCGTGTTTTTGATCAAAATGTCGAAAGAGTTATCACGGTGTGTTGTCACTTGATGAATGCATATTTGCAACTTCAAAACACAGCTAGCTCGTGGTCATAACCTTTTGCTCTGAGATCAAAGATGCCGGCGTTGTTTCTCCTTTTTTGTTGACATGTTCTTTGGCCTGACTACTACATATGGCTTTAGCGCCTACTATTATAGAAACAACGATAACAACATCTTACAGAAGATACTTAACAAGTTTTCACAAAATTTTTACAATATTAATTCCCGCAATAAAACACTATCCAAAATAATAGCGATTTTCGATGAATTTTTTTAATTACTCAAAAAATCTTTTAGAGGAATGTTTATACATTTTCAATATTTTGCTACCAATTTTTAATAATTTTAATTTGACACTCTGGTACTTAAATCAAAAAGTACCGAATGCCTATTTATTTTGGATAATATTGTATTTTTTACACTAACATTTTTCAAGGTTATTATACTACATAAAAACTGGCATGAGTATTTTAATCTCTTTCATAAATTCATACTTGTCTTTAATTATCTATCGATTAATTAACTAACTGAGTATTTGTATACGACTAGGTGAAATACATAAAACCTTTTATTAAGCATTCGGTTTTAAATTGTTAAAATGCTGATTTTTAATTGTTGCCATAACCTCCGTGCTACCTGTCGCGATAGAACTTTTGCGACTGCTTGAACTAAGATGTACAAATTCTTTGAGCGAATTCCACGTCTTCTTCTTAACCAAAAAGATGCAAAGGATAAATACTCCTAAAATAAAATTTAGTTTTTCTTAACAAATTGATCTTTCCACAGGCACAAGCTGCTATCCCACCTTGTAAAGCGTTGAATGCATCAAAAATTATTTCTACAATTTGCAAAGTTTCGTTATTAGTAAAATCCACAAATATAGATGAAAAAGTCTCGAACAGGAAATTAATACCCATCACTAAAAATATTCTAACCACCATCTTCAACCTAAAATAGTTGTTTTGAAAATATAAATTTGTTATCTATACACTAAAAAATATTACACTTTTCCTACGGAAAATTCCTGTAATGTATAGGGTAAATTTACCAAAAATTGGGAAATTTACTATAAAACTTTAGGTAAATTTCACAATTTTTGGTAATTTGACCCTATACATTACAGGAATTTTCCGTAGGAAAACTGTAATTTTTTTAGTGTGTACACAAAGACCAACTAACCTTTCTTTATCCGTGTTCAATATCATCCATTTCTTTCGTTTTTCACTAATATCGGTCACTTTTATATGATCAATTTCATTTTTTACGCGATATATGTATGTAATCGTCCTGACGAAGATCACTGAATTTATAACCAAATAAAGTCCGCATGGCACGGCGAAGTGTATAGTATGTCCATACATGCCTTCTGAAAGAAAATAGAATTATATTTAATTGTAATATATCCCACAGCTTGATTCTAAAATACATACTATTGTATTAAGGAAAATAAATACAAAACTCTCCAAAAGCAGACAATTTATTCATGTAAAATTTCATTTGATGTCTTATGTATATGTTCAATGTGGCCAACACAAGGCGATGTTAGCATTTCCTCAAACTTTACTACTCATTGACGCTTTTCAAACACAAAAGCGAATAAACTAACGACCTTGCTTCAGATTAAGCTCCGCCTACACATCTCTCTGGCCTACCAAAAAATGAGAAGACAAACATTCCATTAAAATGAATAGGAATTCACATTGCCATAAACTCGCGCAGTTCCTAGTACAGGGGAATCAAATAAAATGAAGACCAACACAATAGTTGGTTAGCCTCTTCACAAATTTGCCAAGAACCCTAACAATAATGAAATAAAAGCTGCCCAAATAGGACTCTGTAAACCGGAACACGTTGAGTGTTAAGACCCTCATGGAACTGCTAACAATTTACATAGATATAACGTACTTCCAGATACGAAATAAATTCTGCCAACACAAATTTAGAATGGCAATAGTTTATCCTCAATTCTAATGGCTGCATAGAAACACATGGAAAAATCTAAGCAAGCGCACCATCACAAGCCAAAGCTGTATCTCAGATAGGTTGACGACATGTGTCATATAACCACAACTATACACTCTAAAGAAATATCTAGTGCGCATCAACAATATAGAACATTCAATCAAGCTTTTCCATGAAACTGAAAAAAGAGAACACCATCCCATTCTTAGATGTTCTAGAGGAGAAACTGAAAGACGGAAACATAAAAATCAATGCGTTCAAAAAACTAACCTTTATATTTATAAAAATATCCATATTACTAGAGCACGAACTAGGAGTTAGTGACCCAATTGCACAGTTAAGTTATGTTCATAGTTCCAAGCGAAGCGCTGGACAGATATCGAGGTCAACGACTGTAGTAGAAATTTTGCAATGGGGTGCCGTGTACATACATCAATAATCGGCGAACAAACCACACTGATGCATTCCGTGCTAGTCAACGCTTGGCCTTGTCCCACCTCCTTGCGTCACTAGCAAACTGACTATCTTGTATACTTTTTGGTTTCCGGGTTGATACCGCGTCCTGGAACTTCCTCTGACCAACGTTCCGCCCATACTTGCATGGGACATCTGCAGAGCTGCTTTCGTCGCTGTTGACCTTAAACTGGAAAACTGACACGTGGGGATGGGTTTATATGCCGGTAACGGTTACGGTTGGATTGTTTGGAACGTGTGATTTGTGACCGTTTCGGGCGTTCCCGTTTCGTGCGTTTCACAAAATTTTCCCCTTTTGGGCGTTCGCTCTATAGATGGGAAGTGAATGTGCGTTTGAATTCCCGTTTCCTGCGTCAGTTTTATATTTTATAGGAAATATGAAAAAATAAAAACAAAGTTAAGGAGTTTTGCTGATTCCGTAGTTTAATTTCAAATTAAAACAAATTCCACATCAGTACATGTATTAAAAAATATAAAATAAAAGTACGTTCAACTATATATACACTATATACAAAACTTCATTAAAATTAAAAAAAAAAAATTTAAAAACTCTATAATTTTACAATATGTTTTAGTTTGTCCAGTGTGTCACTAAGATTTTGTCTATTTTGAATTAGGTCGCTAACAACTATTTTTAACCGCCTATCTAATTCACAATATTTTCTTGCTCTTTTGGGGGTACTTATGCACAAACAGTTTTGTTGGAAAACAGTATTATAATAATACATTTCTTCTTGAAGAACTTTCATCAATTCAAATATATTGGGATGTGCTTTTCCGATTCGTCTGTTAAGTCTGTTATGCCATCCTTCTACAGAGTTTGTAGTCCGATGACGTTCTCCATAGCAAGTCCATATTCGAGAATTATCAATCCATTGATCAACGAAATAATCATTAAATTTAACAATGGCTTCATGGGTAGGAGAATTTTCCATGATACAGAGCCAACCATCTGTAACTTTATCTTCTGGCAGATGAGCTAATGCAGCACACTTTTCTTATGTGGTTTCTTACTTCCTCGTTGTCCTTGTATAAGTTTGTTAGACCTAAATCTTGTACTTTGCGCCAAAGAGTTTGGTTAAAATGAAAGTTACATCCTTTGATAACTGTAACCGGAAAAACTTCTTCTAGAGCATTAATTGCGGCAACTTCAAAATCAAGAATACATTTTTTCGGTAAAAAATTCTTTACTTTATTTTTTAACAAGAAAAAGAGTCGTTTATAGGTCGCCTCTTTTTTGTCGGGTAACAGGGCATATACAGCAGGAATGATGTGTGTTCTTTCTTCCGTACTACCAATATCCACGTGAATTATGTATAATTGGCAAAACACAGAACTGCAGCTTTTAAAAGTCCCATCGAACAGGAAGCAAGAACCTGCTGCCAATAAGTTACCTCCGTCCATTGCAAATACAAGAATCCTGTCTTCCTTACCATCGTCAATTATGGTATACTCTTTCATAAACTCGGGAACCTCTATATCTTCTCGTTTTTTTGGAAGAGAGTTAATGCTTAGCAATTTGTGTCGCTCATTATACAATGCATGTTTCACTGATGTAAACTGTGGAATATTTGTAACGAAATCCAAACCTCTGTCCTTAGCAACCATCATCTCTTGTCGATATATTTGCGATACTGTTTCCACAATAACAAATTACATTTCTGAATTGTATACTTGTATACCTAGTATTATATAGTTAATTTGGGTAATCCAAAATTAGAATTTTTAATCCCTTAACGACTTTACGCACGAAATGGGATTAAAGAAAAAGATATCTAATTTGGACGCCCGAAACGGGACTATTTCAGGTAAAATTTTTCGACGCCCGAAAGGGGAACGCTCGAAACGGGAAGACACCTTTGGAAGATAACCGTCGTCGCGGTTAGGGTTATTAGGATGTTTATGGATTTCAATAGAATAGTAGTGAAGATTTCTCTGCAGCCTATACTCAGCAACTGCAGACCCAGTTACACGCAACGCCCGAGTATATTGCTCATGTTCTGCACACGAATGCCCACCGAACGCTTTGTTTCACCAATGTAAACACTGTCGCACGAACATGTCTCTCGGTAAACACCAAGAGTCTCAAGAGAATAACGATTAGGAAAGAAATCTGAAAGTTTGAAATCAGATTTAAAAACGGTTTTCATGTTGTGTTTGGATACACACCTTGGATATAGGTGAGATAGGCATTGGATTGATATGACGTGGTTTATGTTTTGGGAATGTTGGATATAGGATGTAAGTGTCGATACACTGGATATGATCTCTAAATAGTTGTTCTTGATAAGGGTTTCGGTAACATGGAATAGTTCTCGGGATAATGTGTTAAGGTCGGATATGACAATTAAATCTTTCTAGTACGGAGTTTATGACTCCTTTCGTCTGAGCCGGATGATGGTGTGAGAGGAAATTTAGGTAACGGTCGAAGTGTGTAGGTTTGCGGTAGATGGAATATTCCGATGAATAAAATCAGAGCAACGATTCACTAGGACATCTAGGAAAATAAGAGTACCTTCCGACTCGACCTCTATAGTGAATTTAATGGAACTGTGTTGGAAATTAAGGAATGCAAGGAAAGTATCTAAGGAATCACGTCCATCTGGCCAGAGTACGAAAATGTCATCAACGGATCTAAACCAGCATTTCGGTTTCAAATGCTTCCATAAAAATGTTGGCTACTACAGGAGAAAGTGGGGAAGCCGCACCTATGCACATGGAAAGAGGTAGTGGTGGGACAGGTTTCCACCGTCAGCTTCAAGCCAGTCTTCAGGTTGAAGATTGGAGGATAGACTTTCACGGATTAATTGGATGGTATCGAATATAGGAACTTTGATAAATAAGAATTTGACATCGAAACTAACAAGTAAATCCTGAGGATCTATTATCAGCCTACTTAGTTTTTGTACAAAGTGTTTGGAGTTTTGGATAAAGAAATCACTATTGCCAGTGTAGGGTTTTAGGATATTGGAGATGTATTTGGAGAGTTTGTAGGTAGTCCTGTTAATTGTACTAACTGTTAGGCGTAAAGAAACATTAGGTTTGTGAAATTTGGGTTGACCATACAGTTTAGGAGAAATAGAATCACTAGGTAATAAGAACTTGTACAATTCAGGACGAATAAACAAGAATCTTATGAATTTGATGATGGAACGTTCAATGCGTGCGGTAAGATCAGGTTTTAGGAGTCTGTATGAGCCAACTTGGAGTAGAGATAGGATTTTCTGTTCACACTCTTCAGTGCCCAGTACCACTGTGGTATTTCTCTTATCAGCTTTGAGTACAACAATTTGAGGATCGGATTTTAGGTGCGTAAGAGCAAGTCTCGAATTCAGGAATGTTGGATTTAGAAGGTTTGGCATTAGTAAGGACCGTGGAGGTTTTATAAAGAATGGGATCAGCAATTCCGTTAGGGATTCTGACAAGAGCTGCGTTTATGTCAGTGATGATGTCTTCGGTAGGAATATGTTTAGGTGTAGGTGCAAAATTGGGATCTTTGGATAGGATAGCAATCTCTCATCAGTAGATAGAGATCATTTGAAGAGGTTAACAACGTGGGAGTCATGTTATAAGGAGTTTAGAATAGTTTAGGAGGGGCTAAGGATACAAATTTACTGGCGACTGTTGGCGGGTTATTAAGAGTTTAATGGATTCGGGTTGTTGGAAGGTTATCCGATTTAGATGATTTCAGACGGCTTGGGAAAGGGTAGTGGAAAGCTGTAAATGTAAAAATAGGAGATTCGTAGAAAGGAAATTGAGTTTATATCTAGTGTGCTTAATTCTTTCCTGAATCAAAGCAAACATCGGCCAGAGGAAGTTCGAGGACGCGGTTCCAGTCTAGAAACCAAAAAATGTATAGCGTGAACAACAACAACGGAAGTCTACGTATAAGTTTAACTGACTATCTTGTTGCGCTTTGTGCATTGCCCATCAAACCATCCACAGTTCATAAAAACTGGTGTTCTATTTACCAATTCATTGAACCTAAAATTAAATAACCCTCCTACACAACTGAACCACTCTGTATATTACACCTTGCAACCGTGTAAAATTAAGGTAAGCTATTAACTAAAAAGGATAAACAGAAGAGAACCACCCACAAAAGAAGCACAGACGAACCCAAAAAATCGAAAACTATGGAAGAAGTAAAGATGCTTGCATAAACTAAGAAATTACAATAAGATTTTTAATGATTTCGCATAACCAAGAACACTTAGCTAGTAATGGTGTTCAATTGACACTCACGAGTATGTGTGTGTGCGTACCGTTTCTTAAAATGTCTTTAAAAATGAATCGTTTTTTATTTATAATGCACATGCATTTTTCTCTTTATAGAAAGTTAATCGTGCCGGTTTTTTAATGGTTTGAAACCGATCATGGGATCTAATCATTAATTTTCAATCAGTATAAAGTATACATATATCGATAAAAATAAAGTAATATACATAATATTTTTGTGAAATGGCAGGATGGTAGAATCCACATATCTTTTGTATTGTAACCTCCCATCATAACACAATCGAAAATACAGAGACATATTTTACTGAGAGTAGCGTCAGCGTTCAGGACAGTTTCTGGGTAGGTGGTTCAAGTACATAATTACCGGGATCATCCCGCTGGACCTGTTGGTTGGCATAAGGAGTGACGTTTACAAGAGCCGCGTGTGAGTTGGCAGGCAAGGTAAGGGAGGTAAATACTGGCAAAGTGCAATGGACTAGAAAACTTACGCCAAACGTACGGAAGTGGTACAAATGTGAGTTCCGTAATATTGACTATTATCTACCGCCAGTGTTGAGTGGCCATAGCGTCTTCCGGGCCAACCCGATGAGGTTCGAGAATAAAATAAGACCAACAGAACATTTTCCCTCGACAAAAGGAAAAGAAATCCCAACCTACAACTTTTGTCTACCACGGCTTTTGAAAGCATCTCGTTTGCTTCTCTTTGTTTCAAATTTATTATTATTATTAAAGTATTTCGTCTCGATGGTTTGGAGCAAATTTGAATCAGTTTATAAAAGTAAACAAAAATATACGACATTGAAGAAGCGATAAACCATCCGCGTGTTACAGACGATAATAATAAAAAAAGAACAGGATAATTCCTAAACTAAAGTAGAATAAGTTAAAAGATATACACAAAAACTACATTTTAAGTCTCATTTACATGATTATAATTTCTAAATATCCCAAAAACTGCCACAGAAAACTCGATAATTACTATCGCATAGTTGGCAGATGTTATTATTAGGATTGAAACTAGAGGTGAAACAGATGAAAGAGCTTAAGCAGAGGCATGTGAAGGATGAGCTTGTTCCAAAGAAATTCAAAATCCAGCAATTGGCTGAAAAAGTAATGGCGACAATTTTGAAATGTAATAAATGTATCACTGCTTGAGAAAAATACGTTCAAAAATAATAATAAAAAAAAAATTAAGAAATATGGTGCTATTTATACTCCATTCCGCGAATTTAAAAAACATCCCTCGCAGCATCGTGAAAAATGAGACCTACTAAACATGCTGGCGCTTTCGTAAAGTTCTCCTTGTAAATGTGACCAATGTATTTTAGGAAATCATACATACTTGACCTGCGATTTTCATAGACGCATTGTCGATATCCAACTGTAATATGTATCGCATTGGGTAGAAAATAATACAGATAATCAAGCAAGGTAAAACCAATTATTCCCAGAGGAATGGACCATCCAATAAAATTATACCAAAGAAATCTTTTCCTATGGGTGGTTAGCCTATTTCCATATTCTGCCGTCATTGATCTACAAAAAAAGAAAAAGTATGGTTGGTTACAAATAATTGCTGTAACATTAGTATATAATAATAATAATATTGTATCATCTATAGAATTACATATAATAAAGCACGAATAAAAATATTAATTAATTTAAAATTTTGAATTAAATAACGTGAAAATGTTCTCTTACTAAGCAAGGTGTATCTATTATTTATCAATGTTCTTATTATCATATTGAATCCTTGAATCATTAACGCTATTTTTACGTTTATTAGTTGCAAGTACTGGTTTACTTTTTTGGTAAAATATGTTATACACCGTTAATTTGTCAGATTTTACTTTATTGATAAGTCCTTAAGGCCGAATATTACGAACACAAGTTTGCAGCTTCAAAGAATATATGTGAACTGCATAATCATGTGGTGGTGTACATTGTGAGCTGCACGTGTATTTCTCGCTCCGTCAGTTCTTTTTGTTTTTCTCACTTAATCTGATGGTATGTAGATTAAATTTTGTATAGGCAGATAGATTAACAATCCGTCCTTCTAAGCATAGTTATCTAAAAGCTAAAATTTTGAGTGTGTACGCAGAATATCGCAATTGTCGATTTGGGATTGCCGCCGTGATTGTATATCGGCGTTTCTTATACCAATCCTTTTTGTACTCACAAAACACTGCGGCAATAGAACGGTACATTGTTATTTATATAGATTGTCTACAGACATATTTACAGTCACTGTACCTTTGTTTTATCATAATTATAATCCCTTTCCGTGGCCTTATGTGTGTGTGTCTTTTGTTAGCCAGTACAACGGGCCCTGTGCTGTGAAGAATTGTATCCCGGTCTACACCATTCCCGTGCACTTTGTAACTGTTTTTCTCCCTCTTTATTACTATTAGGCTTTTCACAAACCTACAATGGCGCCCATATTATCGTGTCATTGTTGTGGAGTTTCTACAGAGGAACATAAAATTGTCACCTGCTTCATGTGCAAGAAGACGTTCAATCATACCTGCGTGGACATTACGGCGTCGGAAATACGTATCCTTAGATCAAAGCCTGGGATGAAGTGGATGTGCGGGGATTGCGGCAGGGAGGGAAGCGATGGGCCGACACTGAAGGCTATCATACTCGAACTGAAGCATGATATAGCTAGGTTGCAAGAGCAGGTTCTCTCTCGCAATCGCGCTGTATTTGGCGACGATACATACGAGGACATGATAAATGAGATGAGGGACCGCGAAAAGCGGAGACTTAATGTTATTCTGTTTGGTATCGCTGAGAGTGATGCCGTGTCCTCTACCGAACGCCAAAGATCCGACTCCGAGCAATGTCAGAGCTTATTGAGGGAACTATCCGTGGACTGTCAAGTATCCCCAGTACGTTTAGGAAAACCGCACCAGGGCCAGCAGAAGCCTAGACCAATCAAGTTGACCCTGGAGACCGAACGTCTGGTTCATGAAGTCATACGAAAGGCCAAGGAATTGAAGCGGAATCAGTCTTACAATAACATTCGTATTTCTTTTGATCGTACGCCTCGCCAGATTCAATATTATAATACTCTGCGAACGGAACTGCAAGATAGGGTAGCAAAGGGCGAGTCGCTGAGGATTAGATATGTAAAGGGTATCCCGAAGATTGTTGCTTTAAACTAGTATTGCCCAACAAACGTATTACGCGCCACTTCAGCTGCTATTTCCAGAATGTTCGGGGCCTCAGAACCAAGTGTGACGAATTCTACTCTCGTGTCTCTACGGCGTCCTTTGACTTTGTTGGTATTGTTGAGACATGGCTGTCAAATGAAATCCTGAGTGCGGAGTACTTTCCTAACTCTTACTCCGTAATAAGATGTGATCGACGCTTTGCTGATGTTGGGAGGTCGCGTGGCGGCGGAGTCCTGCTGGCATATAAGCAAGATCTGAATGTTGTCAATTTGCACATGTCCAACGATTTTGCCGAATTTCTTTTAATTGATATAGTAGCAGCTAAGTGTATTGTAAATTTTGTAACTCTTTTTGTTATTGTGCTATATATCCCCCCAAATGTATCATTAGCTGATTTTGAATTGTTTTGTGAATGTTTGGAACACAGAATAATTAATTTTGATAATATTATTATCATGGGCGACTTTAATTGTTCACAATTTATTTTCGATAATTCCACTGATTTTAAAACTGTTATTGTTAAATCACTACTTGAAATGTGCGATCTAAAACAACATAACACCATTGGTAATGTGAATGGCCGTATTCTCGATCTCGTGGTTTCGGATCTTAAATGTGAAGTGAGCGAAGATCTCTCCGCGTTAGTTAACATTGATGACCACCACCCGGCACTACTTATTGATTTTACTGTTAAATCCAATAATATGGATAACTTTCCACATATAAATGTAAAAAATTACAACTTCCGTAAATGTCATTTTCCGAGTTTATATAATTCATTGTTGGAGGTTGATTGGGGAGTGCTGGATGGTATGTCTGACGTCAACACCCTCTGTGATACTTTCTACAGTATGATCTATTCCATTTTGGATAACCATGTGCCCCTGCAGAAGTGTTATTCGCGCAAATACCCCAAATGGTACACATCGGAGATAATTCAAAACTTAAAACTGAAGCAGAAGCACCACAAGAATTACAGGCGATTTAAATCAAGTTACAGTCTATCACAATTCAAACGATTGAGATCACTTCTGAAAAGGCAGATAGCGGAAGCTTACAGCTGCTACCTCGTTGGTGTCGAGCATAGCGTTACTAACAACCCAAAGCACTTCTGGTCATACATTCGCGACAAGAAAAGATCATCCCGTATACCTAGTGAAATGGTTTTCAACAACATCTCCTACGCTCACCCACAAGCTGTAGTTGATGGTTTCGCGGACTTCTTCAGCAGCGTGTACAGATCAGCTACCGCTCCGCGATGTGTCCAACATGATGAACTATCGTTGGCGAACTGCATTGATGTTGGTACTATTACTGAAGCTGATGTACTGGCTGCAATTAAAAAACTTAGAGATACTCCTTCTACTGGGGACGATCAGGTTCCGGCATTTGTAATAAAGGATTGTGCATATGTTTTTGCTAGTCCACTGGTTAAAATGTTTAATCTGGCAATTCAAACTGGAGTATTTCCACAAGCCTGGAAAACGGCAAAAATAATACCTATCCTGAAGACTGGTGACCCTTCCGACGTGACAAACTATCGTCCTATTGCATTACTGTCAAACTTTTCAAAGATATTTGAATTAGTGTTGTATTCAAAAATATATCCTTTGGTGAAGACATCTATATCACCGTGTCAACACGGCTTCATGGAGAAAAGATCTACGGTGTCGAATCTGGCTTCGTTTACACAGTACACTTCGGAGATTTTGGATGCGAGAGGTCAAGTCGATACCATATATACGGACTTTTCAAAAGCCTTCGATCGCATAGACCATGGTATTCTACCTTATAAGCTGCGTCAATTTGGTTTCAGTGACAACCTAGTTACTTTTTTCACCTCCTACTTAAAGGATAGATTACAGTACGTTTTTTATAATGGCTTCAAGTCTCCACCATACGTAGCATCCTCCGGGGTCCCTCAAGGATCTAACTTGGGACCACTTATATTCATAATTTTTATTAACGACATAACCTCCAGCATCCTCTCAGAAAAATTAATATTTGCCGATGATCTGAAAATATACCGCGCAATTACCAGCTCTGCGGACTGTCACATCCTCCAATCAGATCTAAAAACTATTTATGAATGGTGCCAGCAAAACAACCTACCTCTCAACTTAGACAAGTGCAAGGTCATTAGCTACACAAGGAAACTTCAAGCTAATATATTTGACTACTCCTTGAACAACGTCGAAATAACGAGAGTGGATATGGTTGGGGATTTGGGAGTGTTGTTCGACTGCAAATTATCGTTTACGGAACATGTATCGAACGTGGCGTCCCGTGCGCGCCAAACGCTGGGATTTCTCATCAGGAATTGTCGGTCCTTTTCAAATACCGTCGCTTTAAAAACGCTTTACTTCTCCCTTGTAAGAACTCGACTTGAGTATGCCTGCCTTGTATGGTCCCCTATTTATCAAATACAGAAGAGACAATTGGAAGTCGTTCAACGAAGATTTGTAAAATATCTATGGTTCCAGTGCGATTCGGTGTATCCGGAGCGCGGCTTTGATCATGTGGCACTTTTATCACGTTTCGACATACCGTCGCTAACCCATCGGAGAATCACGATCAGCTTGAATTTTCTATACAAAATTCTTAATAGAGCAATTGACTGCCCGTGGCTGCTGAATCGCATCTCTTTTTCGGTGCCGCAATTCCAAGGCCGTCCATCTGCAACTTTCTACTTGCCCTTTCCTAAAACCAATATATTGGTTAGATCACCCGTGTATGTGATGTGCCATAACTACAACACCATTTCTGGCGATGTGGATATTCACCACGATAGTATGTGTACTTTTCAAAACAAAGTCAGTAATTATTTCAACCGCTACATGTTGTAATTTAGATAATTAATTAATGTTACATTTAACTTTAGTTTCTATACCTGTGTTCCCTACATCTTTCTAAATTAGTTATTTACTATTGGATTTACCTATGTACATTAATCTGTGTATCGTAGCTCACATTTGTTTGTTTATCTGTAAAGTGTCCTGTAATTGGAATATGTTTATTCTGTTGGGCATTAAATATATATTATTATTATTATTATTATTATTATAATGCGTGAAAAAGAGTACATTTTTTATGTATTTCAGTTTTTGGCTTGTACTCCTATAAGTAGGCCAGTAAAGTTACATATCTTTTTTAAACGGATAAAATTTGCAATTTGAGCCCAACTGCAATACATTCGTACATTCACTTCCCTACGAAATACATCCATTGGACTTTTTTCCAAAATGTGAAAAAAAAAAATAGTTTTGATAGAGTTTAGAACCAGATTTTTTTAAAAATACCGATCCTACCAGAATAAATTTGTGGTAAAGTTATTTAGTTTTTACGATGCCAGTGAGTTTAATAGTTCTCTCATTGTTTGCAAAGAAAAGACAAAAACAAGAAAAAGAAGATTGAACTTTGGAAAAAATTGATCTTCCCATTATGTGGGCATTTAAAAGACTGACAGTATTACTTTAATCTACTTTAACAGAAGATATAAGCATTTTGTTTTTCTTAGAATGCATATTCTACGTAATAGTGTAAAATCTGGAAATAAAAGTCCGAAAAGTTTACAGTTGTTACATACTGCGCATCAGCACAAAGCTTCCCAACCTGAAAACTTGAATTACATTACTGGTGTCGCTTCTAATAACATACAAAAAACTAGAACTACGTAAATTATTACGATTTTAGAGTTCAAATGACTGGCCTATTATTGTTATGGTATGCTATTTTCTTTTCTAAAATTAATTTCATAGTGTATATTGTTACTATAAGACAATACACAATAGGTACAGAAAATCAAAGATATTAACATTTGATACGAAAATTATGATTAGTGGCTTCTCTCAGCAGCATCAGCGTACATTAGTCAAAATTCTGTTTAATATACAGCCATAATCCCTGCAAAGTCAACGGTTATACTACGCATGTGCGTCTCCCGCTCATTCTTCTTACTGCAGCAGGTATTCCCCTACATTCAGTCATTCGTCATAGCCACTCATACCTCACAACGAATACTGGCGCGAGCGCAGAGGTTGCTTTGATATTCAATCTACACGCAGAAATGTGTTAATTTTTAGTGACCGTGAAACGTATTGTATTTTTATTATGAAAATGAATAAATTGCAATATGTATTGCTTTGGACACACGTACTCATAAACTCAAAAGGTGCAATGAAAGCGTAAAACAGTAATTTATAGTATCTATTATGTATTTAAAAATAGTCTTTGCTCATGACAAGAAAATTAAAGTAATTCTTATGAACGAAGAACAAAACCCTCATAAAGAAATAATAAATTTAAGGAAGGAAAAATAAAACTTAATTCTGAGTAAATAATTTTAAAAAGTGAAAACTTAGTGATTAAAAAATACTAAGAGAATAATTCCAGAAAAATAAATATCAATAATGGAAATACATAATAGTACCTAAATAATGAATAAATAGTGATATCGCTAAATGATCACCCAATTATTACTTCTAGATATTTTCAGTAGTTTTTGCATGATGCGCGCACAGACACGAAACGAATTATGATTTTATTTACCTACATAGTTGGATTATCTCTCCAATTTATGCTAAAAAAATATCTAGTTCAAGATATTTTGCGTAGTTCGTCCATAGATAGTGGAAGGTTGCGCTTACGAGTTTAGTTCGCATATTCTACATTCGCATGAGGGTATTTGCTGAGATGGTTTTCACCGGAGACCAATAAACATTAAGAAGAAGAAGAAGAAGATTAGGGTAACGTAATATGTACGTCTTAAAAAGAGACTACTCTACACCTGTCATAAATTTGGTCACCTAACTATATTCCGTATCCTCTGTAGAAGCAAGGCCGTATAGTAAACGAATAAATGATTAAAATTGGTAGTTATCCCATGTAAAATACAATAAAAGATACGGTATATGTTACTAAATACAACTGCTAAATACAGAATTTGCACGGCACATATTCAATTTTACAATATAATAACTATGTGTGTCTCAAAAGTGTTGGCACAAATTTCTTTAGAATATTTTAAAAGGTAAAAATGGTTTTACGGCAATTTTTCGGAACAGATATAATTAACAGCTTTATAAACAACAAATTTGTCATTGTTATTTGAACATCTTGCATTCAGCGTTGACCCATTTCAACATTAATCTCTTAAATTTTTCTAAGAATCCGCCGTCTTAATTGTTGCTCGTCTTCGGCTTCTGAACATCCTCCATACACTTTTGGAGACACATTGGCCCAGAAATCTACAAAAACCAAGCCCGACCAAAACATAACATCATCTTGAGCATGATCCTAGTGTATAAAATTAATCAATTAATAAAACTTCGTCTTTCCAAAGCTTCGCCTCTAACCCGTGCAATATAAGGTCTTGGATATCTCACCAATTGATATCGCGCACCAAAATAAAACTTTATCAGCAAATTTGACCTTTTGTTTGTATTTTATATCGTCTGGACATTCTTCTACATTGTCGGTGTAAACACCGTCGTTTCCTTTCATTTCGAAATTAATTAGAGTAAAGTACTTTTCTTCATCTATAACGATAACTTTGTTATTTGTCCGCCTTACAGCATGGTAACATCTCGGTATTCTAGCTAACTGATTTGGCATAGGTATATATATTTAGTCATTTCTTTCTTTTGCGATATTTTACACCTCTTCAGCTCTCTGGAAATTGTATCCTTAAAAACACGGTAACAAGTTCTACTAACTGGTTTGCTCTATGTCTAGTTAACAGTCTCGGTTTTCCACATTTTTATTTTCAAAAAGTTGGACTATTTGAACTTTAGACATCTGCCCAACTAAATTTCTTTTTGTACTCCCTTATCAAAACCTGTCATTTCACGATTCAATTTGCGTGCGTAAAAAGTCACTTTAAACACGAGTGCGTAAAAGTAAAGTTGGTACTCCCTGGAACTTGAGTTACGAATTTAGTATAAGTATTTTTGTATACGTTTTTTGATTTTATGGGTAATAAATTATCCACTGCAATATTGGCAGCTTCGCGAATTTCAGACGGTGTACATTGCATTTCATTATCAGAATTCATGTTGTTGGTGAGGCTTTTATTTTGTATGAAATTTTTTTAATTTGACAATTTTAAATTAAATGTCACTTCAAATAATCAATACTGCCAACTCAATTTTTTTAATTAATATCAAGAGATTAGTAGTGTGTCATAAACAATAACGTATTTAACAATATGTATTATTATTATTATAGTTCTCGTACAAAAAATATTGTACAAACTTCGTGCGTGAAACATTTCGCGAATTCGTGTCCATAAAGCGCTCGCCTACGGCTCGCGCTTTAAACTGGTCACTCATTCGCGAAATATGATTTCACGCACTTGGTTCGTAAATAACTATTTTCTAAACTCTATTTTATAAGCCATTACAACGCAGTAGATTTCGGTAACTGAACTGTCATTAAATGACAACTCATAGAATTACTTTTGTTTGCAAGGCCAACTCGATATTCTGTTATCTTTTATTTTTCCATAGAGTCGTATTTTGTGCCAACATTTTTGAGACACGTTATACCTGAAGTTATGTACCACTATAAAAATTAAAACTACAATTTTGAAGTTAAAAATAATTTTATTACCTCAAAAATTCACATTACTTTCTAATAAGGATTTTTAAGTAATGATCTAACAATAAGTAAGAAAGTAAATACATATTACATTATATAACAGTTAATTTAATTCAATTCAAACCAGTTGATGGCCAACATTATCTGCTTCATGAGCAACATTAATAATGATTTATCCTGCTTATTGGTATTATGCCAATAAGCAGGATTAAAACTTGTGAGAGACATATTTAAAATATTTATATAACTGGTATGGTTTACTAATTTTCAAACAATTCCAACAGTTACTCATACTCCCTGTATTTCATTCATCCTCACACACAAACGTGTCTATTCAGTTCACCAATAACGTCACATTCAAAGTTCGTCATAACAACTGTTTTCACAACAATTTTAAAATAAACGACTTCACACATATGCTCTACGGATTTACGTCTTTTAAGGTTATTTTAAGCACGACGTAAAAAATATGGATATCTTTTCTCCAACTTAATTTCTTAGAAAAGTTAATTCTCCAATAGAACATTGATAATTTGTATAATAACAACATGTGTTTTTTGTATAGGAACTTGCCGCCATACAGGATCTGTAAATCCAAACTTATGATAGTTGTGCAAGCCAAGCGCTTGCTTTCGTGTGAGGAGTTTCTAAGCATGAAAGCTTTAACGGCTGACTGTTAATATACAGAGAACATCCTGTTTGCTTAAAACTCTTCAGATAAAAGTCAATGCGTAGTGATATTTTGTAAACGTTTAAATGCTTGGTTTTATTTAAAATATTTATATGTTTCTTTTGTAAGTTTTAATTGCTAACAGAAGTTGTTATTAACTATGCTATTGATATTGGTCTACATAAAAGAAAGCTTTATTATTTTATCTTTCTTTAATATATGCTATTTTTTGGCATTCCTCAACATCATTCATTCTTATTGTCCTAACTCTATCACGACACCGACGCACGCGCTATAAGGCAAATTCCGCCATTCGTTTCAAAAATGTACCTAAAACTTGAATACTCAATATGTGTTATAAAATATATACACTGATAGAAATTAGTGTAATGTTACAGCTGTTTTACATAGTACTGTTATATTACGTAACTATTACAGTACGCCTTAAATACATATTTATAAATGTAAAAATCGATAATTTTTGTATTATTGCAGACGGCATTGTATCTTTACAGTTTTCGTATTGCCATTTTAATAGCTGCTACAAACTTTCGCTCATGCCTTAGCGCAAGAGTGGCTGGATTGATGTCTATAATGGCTATAGCTTGAATGATAAGTTCTTGTCTTTTATGAATATTTTAACTAATCATTATAATAATTTCCGTATAAGTGCATAAAAGTAAATAATAATCATAAATCTAGACATAGGATATGGATCAGCGACACTATTAAAACATCTAGTCAATATCTTAATGATCTTTATATCCTACAAAAGTCTTTTCCACAACTTAAAGATTTTTATCAAAAAAAAAAGAGAGAACATCGAACTTTAATTTCCAACTCTAGAATTCAGGCCTGTAGCAATTTCATTTTCAATTCTGAAAACAGAAGTGCAGCAAATAATTAAAGAAGCTGTTGGTTGCAGTAGCATTCCTCGCAACGTAACGCTGAATATTGGAAATCAGGAAATTAAAGAACCAACATGTCTTGCCAATAATTTGAAGTATTTTTGTATACGTTTTTTGATTTTATGGGTAATAAATTATCCACTGCAATATTGGCAGCTTCGCGAATTTCAGACGGTGTACATTGCATTTCATTATCAGAATTCATGTTGTTGGTGAGGCTTTTATTTTGTATGAAATTTTTTTAATTTGACAATTTTAAATTAAATGTCACTTCAAATAATCAATACTGCCAACTCAATTTTTTTAATTAATATCAAGAGATTAGTAGTGTGTCATAAACAATAACGTATTTAACAATATGTATTATTATTATTATAGTTCTCGTACAAAAAATATTGTACAAACTTCGTGCGTGAAACATTTCGCGAATTCGTGTCCATAAAGCGCTCGCCTACGGCTCGCGCTTTAAACTGGTCACTCATTCGCGAAATATGATTTCACGCACTTGGTTCGTAAATAACTATTTTCTAAACTCTATTTTATAAGCCATTACAACGCAGTAGATTTCGGTAACTGAACTGTCATTAAATGACAACTCATAGAATTACTTTTGTTTGCAAGGCCAACTCGATATTCTGTTATCTTTTATTTTTCCATAGAGTCGTATTTTGTGCCAACATTTTTGAGACACGTTATACCTGAAGTTATGTACCACTATAAAAATTAAAACTACAATTTTGAAGTTAAAAATAATTTTATTACCTCAAAAATTCACATTACTTTCTAATAAGGATTTTTAAGTAATGATCTAACAATAAGTAAGAAAGTAAATACATATTACATTATATAACAGTTAATTTAATTCAATTCAAACCAGTTGATGGCCAACATTATCTGCTTCATGAGCAACATTAATAATGATTTATCCTGGTTATTGGTATTATGCCAATAAGCAGGATTAAAACTTGTGAGAGACATATTTAAAATATTTATATAACTGGTATGGTTTACTAATTTTCAAACAATTCCAACAGTTACTCATACTCCCTGTATTTCATTCATCCTCACACACAAACGTGTCTATTCAGTTCACCAATAACGTCACATTCAAAGTTCGTCATAACAACTGTTTTCACAACAATTTTAAAATAAACGACTTCACACATATGCTCTACGGATTTACGTCTTTTAAGGTTATTTTAAGCACGACGTAAAAAATATGGATATCTTTTCTCCAACTTAATTTCTTAGAAAAGTTAATTCTCCAATAGAACATTGATAATTTGTATAATAACAACATGTGTTTTTTGTATAGGAACTTGCCGCCATACAGGATCTGTAAATCCAAACTTATGATAGTTGTGCAAGCCAAGCGCTTGCTTTCGTGTGAGGAGTTTCTAAGCATGAAAGCTTTAACGGCTGACTGTTAATATACAGAGAACATCCTGTTTGCTTAAAACTCTTCAGATAAAAGTCAATGCGTAGTGATATTTTGTAAACGTTTAAATGCTTGGTTTTATTTAAAATATTTATATGTTTCTTTTGTAAGTTTTAATTGCTAACAGAAGTTGTTATTAACTATGCTATTGATATTGGTCTACATAAAAGAAAGCTTTATTATTTTATCTTTCTTTAATATATGCTATTTTTTGGCATTCCTCAACATCATTCATTCTTATTGTCCTAACTCTATCACGACACCGACGCACGCGCTATAAGGCAAATTCCGCCATTCGTTTCAAAAATGTACCTAAAACTTGAAAACTCAATATGTGTTATAAAATATATACACTGATAGAAATTAGTGTAATGTTACAGCTGTTTTACATAGTACTGTTATATTACGTAACTATTACAGTACGCCTTAAATACATATTTATAAATGTAAAAATCGATAATTTTTGTATTATTGCAGACGGCATTGTATCTTTACAGTTTTCGTATTGCCATTTTAATAGCTGCTACAAACTTTCGCTCATGCCTTAGCGCAAGAGTGGCTGGATTGATGTCTATAATGGCTATAGCTTGAATGATAAGTTCTTGTCTTTTATGAATATTTTAACTAATCATTATAATAATTTCCGTATAAGTGCATAAAAGTAAATAATAATCATAAATCTAGACATAGGATATGGATCAGCGACACTATTAAAACATCTAGTCAATATCTTAATGATCTTTATATCCTACAAAAGTCTTTTCCACAACTTAAAGATTTTTATCAAAAAAAAAAGAGAGAACATCGAACTTTAATTTCCAACTCTAGAATTCAGGCCTGTAGCAATTTCATTTTCAATTCTGAAAACAGAAGTGCAGCAAATAATTAAAGAAGCTGTTGGTTGCAGTAGCATTCCTCGCAACGTAACGCTGAATATTGGAAATCAGGAAATTAAAGAACCAACATGTCTTGCCAATAATTTTAATGAATTTTTTACGTCGTCAGCAGCGAGTACGGTGTCAACTTTGCCTCCAACTACCATAAGTTCAAAGATCCAAGTCAATTCTCAGTCGACATGTACTTAACCATTTATGCCGATCATACAGCCGTTTTGACAACCAATGACGACACGGACTATATCGCTAACACTTACTATGTACTCTATCGGATTGGTTTGCTCATAACACGCTATCATTAAGCCTAGAAAAGACGAAATACATGATTTTTAATACTAGGCATAGAAATTCTGAGATTGGGCCGTTGTTCATGGATCATGTACAATCACAGAAAGCTGAATTCACGAAGTTCTTGGGTATTAATTTCGCGGACAACCTTGTGTGGAACGAGCATTGTCAAGGTTTGACGAACACGATACATAGTAAATGCTACGTTTTTCGTTGTTTACGTTCACAGGTGACCATGTAGTGTCTACTCGCGTTATATTACGCAGAAATACATTCTAGGTTAAAATGCGGGATTCTGTTATGGGGGTGCTCAGCAGCTGTGAGAAAGGTTTTCTTGGCCCAAAAAGCTGTAATCAGATCCTTAACGGGTGCTCGTTTTGGTGTGTCGCGTAAACCCTTATTTAAAAAACTGAAAATACTACCATAATGGAAGCAGCACCATTATGTAATTACAGGCTTACGTTTTTAAAAATAAAAATGCTTTCAGATTAAATTCTGAATATCACCAACACTTTACAAGAAATAAAGATCAACTACATACAGCAGGATGTACACTTTCGGTTACAAGTTTGGGTTTAACGAGTATAGGCATTAAAATCTATAATCACTTACCCGTTGAAATTAAAGAAAAAAGGGTCCATTTTTAGTTTTCGTAACAGTGTTAGGGAATTTCTTTTGTGTCACAATTTTTATGATTTGTGTGAATATTTCGCATTGCGCACCTCGTGATAGCTTCTCGATCTTTTTAAGTTTCAACCCTGTCTTGTTTTCTATCAGTAATTTTGATTTGTTTGGTTTATGTTATTTTTATTTTTACTAGTAGAGTTTTAGTTTTTCTTTTTATTCTTCTCTTTTTTGGCCTTCCCCGATTATAAGAACTATAATTTTCGTTAGTTTTAGTTAATAAGTAGAACGTAATCTAATTTAATTTAATTTAATTCAATTTAATTTATTTTCATGTTGTTTAGTAATATATACTTTTGTTTATTTTGACTGGTTACATACACATTTTGTGTCGCTTAACCAAATAAATTATTCTTATTCTTATTCTTAACTGTATGTAATAATACATAAATGAATAATCTTTTTTCCGTATTTTTACATATGAAAGACCCATGCACAACAAGTTACAACTTACTAAAAAATGATATTGTGATATATCAACATAACAATTGTTACAAATCGCGGTTAATAAGAATTATTATTAAGCAATTTCAAATACTCATTATAATTTCCACCACGGCACAATTATTTTCAGCCGGCGGAAACCCCGCGCCCACGTGCAGCGTACATCACAAATCTCGCTGAATAAACAGCGTGTAGTACTGCAGATACATATTACAATAAAAACTGAATTTCCTACGAATCGCGAAGGTAGTGGGGGCTATGTTCCCACATGCGATTTATAACGATTACCCATATTCCTTCGGGTGTGTCTCACTCCATTGAGCACTCTCGCTATCGCGCGTCCGCCAGCTCAAAACAATTGTGCATAAATTATTTATTGTAGTGGAAATAATAATAAATCATTCGAAACTATGGGTTAAAGTTTATTGCTAATATAAGTTTTCAACAGATATTCCCCTTATGAATTATTGTTCCGTATTCTTCCACATGAGTCAACTTGGTTATTAATTATGTAATAATCTACGTAGGCAATTGTTGAATTAATAGACAAAGTATGAAGTAAAATCAAAAACAGTTTATTTTACGTTAAATAAATATTGGATACTATCCATATTTTTGGCTTTAGCTATCGATAGTTTCGATAATCAGCTCAGTGTCTGCGCACTCAAGATTTCCAGCTGAAGATAGAAATCATAGTTCCGATAATATTCTTATTCGTTAATATTAGTCAATCCATTTTGTGTTTCAAACGCTATCGTGTTAATAGATACTTCAAAAATTTCGAGAAACGTAAAGTAAATTTTTGCAGATAACCCAGATGTAATTGTGCTTTCGAAATAGCAAATACTTAAATGCAGTGACGTAAATTACACTGCAGTCATCTAATGGGCCCCCGGGCGGCTGGGTTTAAAATAAAATATTATACAAATTAAAAAAATATATCAATTTTAACTTATTAATTTATTAACGTTAAATGTGTATAGTTATTTTGTGACAATGACTGTGGTTATGTTTTATTTACCACAGTTTACTTCTGTTTACATTTATTTTGTTAATTGAAAAAGAATAAATTGGTCAAAACGCCTTAAAAATAATTTAATTCCTTTATTTATCAAGCATTATAACCAAAAAAGGACTAATTATCTCAATATGTATATATATACAATACAGGCTAAATACTTTAATACTTAACCTTTGAATTAACGTTAAACACGCAGATGAATCCATGTATAAGTTTACAATCGCGAAGTATTTTTGTTAGCAATATTTTAAAAATATATACTAGCAGGCAAGGGGACCAGACCAAATTCTATCCGGTTTTGCGCTACGCCACTGCTTAGATGTGATGATTGCATAGACGCTTTCAAGTACGCCGATAAAAGTTTTACCGTAAATTTGCCATACTGATCGTTGGTTACTTGACGCTATTATGAATCATGTAAATACACATACGAAATGTGACCATGTGATGGGGGCTAACCATACACGATAGTTTTGACAATTTACATAGCCCGATAAATTAAACCAAGCTTAATCGGAAAAGAAGTTTATATTTAATATGTCATCATTCTTTAACGTATTATTAAACTACTGACAGTAGTTTCTTCTTTGCTCAAAGTCCAGTGGATAAAGGTGTTGAAGTACGAATAACTTATATGGATGTAAATGTAGCACTTTTTTCAAAACTTTCTGCACACTTCCATATGAAACACCTCCAATATACGTTTGTAAATTAATTTAATTACTAACAGAATTAATATCCATACCAGTTTGTGTAGATAATTTCCTTACGTTAGTATCAGGACGAATTTCCATTGTATTTCGTATATCAACAAGCACATTTTCTGTAACGACCCTTGTTCACATTCACGTTTGCGTTTCACAACATTGCCAGTTTCCATAAACCTTTGAACTAGCCTATCCCGATGTCTCCGAAATACATCATGGGGAATATGCTCATCGGGATATTTGAGATTGGATTGCTGAATGCACGATTGCAAAGAATAGTGCATAAGTGGGTATTGTTTTTCTTACCTGGAACACATTTTCGAGATATATGTGATTAAAATTTTTAATTCTAATTAAAATAAAATTCTTTATGTACTATACATTTGCATACTTACCGGCATACATTAATAAATTTAGAGCTGGGGCTGTATTGAAAAATACAATTTCAGAAAAATAGAAATTGAAGAATTAAAATGTATACAAAAAAGACACAAAAATAACACAAATGGTGGGATGTGAACAATAACAAGAAGCGACAGGGTAGCCAATAATAGAATAGTAAAATGCGCTAGTTCGCTGTAAAAATTTTTCACTAAAGGGCGTCTTGAGTTGATCGCATTGTACTTATCAATAATATAGGTAACACATCCCGGAGGTGCCCGAAGATTTGGAGGCTTCCTCGCCCTTGCACACTGTTAACAGAATTTATAGCTACTCCATAACTAAGATTGAAATTGTAACAGCGATGAATAAACTTAAAAATAGAAAATGCACCAACGAGGATGGATTCTCTCTGGTAGTACTAGAAGCCATATCAGACACAATTTTGGGCGCAAATAATCTTAATGAATCAATCCATTGATAAAGGATTATTTCCTAAGCGCCTTAAAAGCTCGCGTATCTTATTTAAGAAAGGTGATCCTACTAGCATGAGAACTACCCACCTATCTCTTGCATTAGTACTCTCTCTCTAAGATATTCGAAAGGATTGTATACGAACGACTGCTGAGCTACCTAGAAAAATATAACATAATATCTAACAAACGACACGGCTTTCGTCAAGGCAGATCCGCAGAAACCGCCTCATACGATCTGATTAATTTTGTATATCAAAGCCTGGAGAACAACAAATTTGTATTAGAAATTTTTTTTTTACTTATCAAGAGCGTTCGACTCGGTGGATCTGGACTTTATGAAAAGTTAACTGTACAACATCGGTGTAAGACGGAATTTACTGAAGTGGATAATTTCTTTTTCATCAGAGCGTCGAGTCCGTGTTCGAATTGAAAGCGAACAATCTGACGACTACAATATTAATACCGGTGCCGCCCAGGGATCAATCCTAGCCCACCTCTTATTCATATTATACGTCAATGACCTTAAATTATCTGGATATGAACTGACATACGACGGTGATAATAAAGCCCTTAAGATTATGGAGGAAATAGGCGAGTGATGCGCCAAGAACAAATTAATATTAAATAAAGATAAAACAGAATGCTAAATTTCCACAAAAATAAGCCAGCCACATTACCTCTTCTAACAACAAAAACAGTTAAATTTCTGAGGACCTACCTCGATTCGTCCCTGAAATGGAAACCCCAGCCGGATCATGTTGCAAAAAAAAATGAATAGCGCATATTTTGCGCTTTTGAAATTCAAATTAAGTGTCGACGAATCCGTAC
This sequence comes from Cetonia aurata, assembly GCA_949128085.1. Lineage (NCBI taxonomy): Eukaryota > Metazoa > Arthropoda > Insecta > Coleoptera > Scarabaeidae > Cetonia > Cetonia aurata. Next base: position 40,996,521 of record OX421884.1, read on the forward strand.
TTCTGCAGGCATACTACGCCCTAGCCAACTGCCATTTATCATACAACATATTGTTATGGGATAGAGCAGGAAACATCGAAAGGCTATTCATCATTCAAAAAAGACTGATAAGGTTAATCTTCAACTTAACTTACCGAGAGTATTGTCGGGATACCTTTAAAAAGCAAAAGATATTGATCTGCTGCAGTATTTACATCCTTAAGTGCGGTCCGATGGTATACGAGCACCCAGCGCTCTTTCCTCAGAATATATATATATTCCTTCATCGGTTTTTGCGCGAGTCGTACAACCGGTTGTCGGCTGGATTGTCGCTATGCTTACAAATAGGCTTGCTATAACGACACTAGGCGAAGAGATAGTCAAGTTCAGGCCAGGCAGGGGTATCCGGAGGGTGGAATTTTATCCTCAGTGCTGTGGTCGCTACTAGTAGACGACCTGCTGGCTATCGTTGAAACGCTCAGAGCCGAGGTGCAGGCGCAGATGATATTGTGATACTTTTAAGAGGATCGGGGGAGAAGGAAATGTCCTCAGGCCCCCAACAGGCGATTGACGCCATTTGTAGCTGGTGCAGCAAGGAAAACCTGAGCATTGACCCGAACAAAACCACGATAGTACCGTTCCCCAGAAAGAGGAGAGTGGAACACTTGGTATCACCCACTCCAGGGTTTGAACCTTCAATTTGCAGGTAATGTAAAATCCAAAATATCTAGGCGTCCTATTTGATAAGACACTAACCGGGAATCCACATGTAGAACATATAACTCACAAGTCAAGCTTATCTTTATGAAACTGCTGAAGAATATCCGGAAAATCTCGGTGATATCTCCAAAGCTAATCCATTGGCTTTATGTGATAGTAGTACATCTAACCATAACCTATGGAGCGATAGCCTGATGGCAGAAAACATAACAAGCCAGACCCACAACAAGACTTACATCCAAACAAAGGATTTCAAGTATGACAGTGATTGTCATTGGCATTGGAGACTTTTCTAAACGTACCACCATTGCACATTATTGTGGAAAGGAAAGCCAGATTAACTACATTCCGCCTATGGCACATTGCGAATCAATTGCCACATACTCATATTTGTGTAGCTAACAAGCTACTGCAATTGGTCACTTCCGATAGTATACTGCGAATCGGACGTCATGCGTACTCGACCAATGATCGGCGCATACTTCACTATATCCTTTCCAAACACAGAGCCTGCTGGTTTACGGATGATTTGAAAACAGAACGCAGAAATATTCTGTCGCAACCCAAGAGTTTGAAAATACTACAACCTTGGCAGTGGTGTAGCTAAAGATCAGTGGGCCCCTTTTCCCTGCCGCATCCGCCTATTATCAAATAAACGCAAAAAAAATAGGAAAAACAGTTATTTAGGTATCAAGGCCGGAAAGTGATGTTTTATCAGGGAACCTAGCGAGCTTGATAAAAACACATAAAAACACACTCCAGCTGTGAGACCACAATGTTTTTTCGACTACCACATGATTACCAGTTCCTAGAATCAATTTGTATTTGTAGTGTTCAGAATACAGATCATTCATATTTGGAAAACAGATTGTTTGACAGCTATTTTGACAATCCAGAAAAACAAAATCTTCAGAAGACGGTAAGTAAGGTACACTAAGGTAACGGAAGTGACGCGTTGACAGTGTAATTCTGTAAAGTGGCGCTTTCTATTATTGACTGAGTGCAGTGAGGTTATCCATACGGATGTGGTAGTCGAAAAAAAAATTTCGACGAACGCGTCACTTTACGTTACTTTACCGTACTCTTCTCTGATGATTGTGAAGCTTTTCTGGGGTCGGTTGTCAAAGTAGCTGTCAAATAATCTGTCATTCAAAAATGAGTGATCTGTATTTTGTATACTACAAATAAGTAAATTGACTTTAGTAAGCGGTAATTATGTGGTAGCCAAAAAAAATGTTGTACGCATCACGGCTGCAAAGTGTCTTATCGAACTCGTTTGGTTGTTCGCCTCGACTTGCAATCTACAATCTCGTTTGACAAAACGTCACTTTCCAGCAGATATCTAAATAACCATTACATAACAGAGAACATTCTTGGCGTTACTAATATAGTTTATTAACCTAACCACACCAAACTGATTCTGTCAGTAGATGATGACAGTTCGCTGCACACACGACACACATCGATCCTCGATATCATATGTTTAGTGTCAACCGTAGGTTTTTTAAATTTGTAAACTCTGCTCATAGATCTCATTTGAAAGCGAAGCAAAGGCGGGATCGAAACTGAGGTTAACATAAGTATGAGCTCTGCTTGTCAGAAAGCACCTACACAGAACAGAAGTGGAGAGTACATCTTGCTCCGTCTTAGACTAATGCCCAACGGTCACGAGAATCAGGTATGTCTTGGAAAACTTGACTTTCCCTATTCCAGACAACTTTTCTGTAAATTAAATATTACGATATAATACAAAGCTATTATAAACGACAACCATATATCATGCTGGCAATTTTTGGTTTGGATGCCGAGAAAAGCTACACACATAAAAAGAATGTCTTGAGTCTAAGAAATATACTTTGTTACCAGTATTTCCTTGATTTAATAAAGAGGGGTTTTAATATAAAGCATTTTTTTTAGAATCGCACAAATCATATTTTTGACTGTAAATTTATATATTTTTCAGAGATTTCTTTTTATGAATACATACACGTTTGTTTGCTTGTGAATTGTAATACGCAGAAACTCAAGTCCGTCTCTAGTGCTATTCCCCTTTCATTGCTTTTGCCCTGGTATGGTGATTCCAACTATCGACCCGTGAGCCCCGCCTGATGGCATTTTTCGGTTCTAATTGTGTTTGGCATTTATTCTTTGACATTCAGAGCTTTCTGTGCATTTGATTCAACAAAATGTTAATCTTCCGTTTACAATATATCGCTTTGAGTGAACATTACACGAAAAAAATTTGTGTTCTTGATTGAACAATAGAACGCTTTGCCACTATGGAAAAAAGTATTTCTTTAACTCAATGCATATTTCTTTGATTTAAAAAGTTAAAAGTTAATGTTTCACAAATTTAGATCAATAGATAAGATAGATATAGGTTTCTAGACGATAAATAAATAAAAGCTCACACACTTTCAACCTAAAAGATCTGTAACTTGCCTCTTAAATCGTAATAATATTCTATCAATGTCTGACATGACCAAAAAGATAATAAAAACAACAATAATAAAACGCTTAGCTAACTAAAAAGCAAAAAAAAATCACGTGTTAAAGTATGCTACGCAACTATTTTTGTGAATCACACATTCATGCCTATTAATTCACGCGAGATTAGTCATTGCACTCACTAATAAACATGCATCCACATTTAGTTACATTAGACCATTCCATTGAATCAGAAAGTGTTGATACAAAGTTCATAATCATATTGAAATTTACATTATAATCATTATTTAATGTTATTATAAAATATACAAGTGCCCACATTTTGTCGCATTCAGTCATACAGTTCTTAAATTGTAGAGTGTACCTGTACTAAATTATTTAAAGTAAGATTTGTATGAATACATACCCAAGTACCCTCCACATTTCGTAGCTTAAAATGGTCATCCAAGAAAAAGCAGCCAAAAAGAGAAATGCAATCACGAAACCTAGAATGAGATACAAGAAAATTAGAAAGAGTTTGCAAAATTAGTCGTTTTCGTATGCCTATACTATAAGTATTTTTTAATCTATTTAATATATTAACTTTTAGGTATACGTAAAATTAAATTATTATTATAAATTTTGTATTTGATTTTAATTATAGCAGAATAACAAATCATTTTTTTATCTTAAAATAAGAGTTTACGACTGAATAGATTAATTACCAATGAATGTTCATGATACTATATTTAGTTTCCGTAACAGTTATTATAGCTATTATTTATACTAATTTCCGTGGAATATAAATAATAAATGAGGTGTGGACCAAGGAAAAATGATGAAACATTAACTGAAATCCACGGAATATTTAATAGCTTTACAGGTGATTATTATTATTAAAATATAACTAAAACATTAAGTTTTTTTTTTATATTTAGTCCAGGTATATTTGCTTGCAATAGTACAAGAAAATCTCTTCGACCTCTGTTTGAAAACTTGCATTAGAAAATTTTTACAAAATTATAGTTATTTTAATTCTTCATAGAATGTCTGTGACTAAAACAAAACTAACTCCTGCATTATTAAATATTAATGAAAATAAAACACGTTTCTTAAACTTACATAAATTTTTTAGTAATGCACATCTTACCAAAAACGTCACAGTAGTCTCCTGGAACTGGGTCGAACTGCAGCCAGGTAAGTGACAAAAAGGCAACAAACAGACAGGAACAGTAACATATAATAATCTTCCCGATAAAATTATTCAAATCCGGTAGGATCAAATACAAGATCACTGTCACTAATAGGCAAATACATGATGTAATCAGAGCTACTTTGTTTACGATGGGTTTAGAGGGGTGACCATCTTTGTCATATAAGTTACACAACAACATCTTATATCCCTTAAGTTTGCTGATGTATTCTATGCAGTAATAGTTTTCTTCGAGCAGGTATTGTGTCCAGACGCCAAGTTCTCTTATTACAGTTGTTCCGTCCTTCTCAATTTGGAATGTAATACTTGGCTTGTCCACATATCTAATACACACATCACTAACCAATACGGCATTGTAGTGTTCTAGAACAAAATTGATTATTAGTTGTAAGAATGTGCCACAAAATGAACTACACTGGTTAGCGCGATATAAATAATGCATGACCGTGTTTGTCGTAGATCCAATTTACGTAGAATATGCGTTATTACTAGTGCTGCAGATATCCGACAAAATTGAGATCCGGATATCCGGATCCAAAATTATCCGGCTCCGGATAACAGCTCTAGTTATTACTAATGTGAAATATTAGAAACGCCATCTTTAAGACAGTTTAACGTATTTGGTGTCTTATATAGACAGAAAATTTTGCTATAATAATGTTTGAATCGGAGTATGTGTTAAAAGTGAAGAAGGCTAGATTTGGAAATTGATAGAGAATTTCAACATCATAATTGCATTCAATTAACTGCAATTTTACTTAGTCTAACTCTTATTTCTTAATAACGCACACTTTGTTAAATAAACAATATTTATTGTTCAAATGAACGCAATGGGTTTGTTAAATTTTAATTTAATTTATTTAATACATCTAATAAAATAAAAGTAACAACATAATATAATTGCCTTTACTACATTTTTCTTGTTAGATTGATTATAATTTTGGTTAGGTCAACAATATTTTGTTGTTTAATATCTGTCGTTCCCTCAGTGTAACCAGCAGATCATAATAATACGAATAGTAAAAGTTATGAAGCGTTAAAGGCTCTATGTCGTCTAAATATGCATTTATCACTATAAATAATATGTTCAATTGAAGAATATTATCGTTTCTGTAATAAAATGAAACCTTAGGAACAAAATATGCGTGCAGGATGTTTTTCTTCCTTTGTATTATTTTATTTCTATATTATCGCAGGATAAAACGTTTATTCAATCGAATTTTAAAATGTTTATATACTATTTCAAAGAAAAAACAAATGTGCGCTTATTTTGTCTGTGTGGCTGGTTTTGGCGCTGCAAATTCAAAAATATAAATAAGTTTTAATAAATTTTTTGTTGTTTTGCAAGGACAGCTTTTTCCTTATTATTTAATAATTTAGTTTCTGAGACCAATAAACGTTGTATATTATTGAAAAGGAATTATCAAATACTTCTCACGATTCTGCGTTCTGTAGTGATTGTATTGTAAAAGAGTTGAGGCACACAAGCCTCTGCTCACCGCTACCAAAGCGATCTATTGTGAAAGACCCTGATCTGAGAGTTTTCGCATTTTTATCACTTCGGGAAATATTGTCTCTTGTTTGTAATGTAGTAGCCTCTACGGTGCTAGATCTTTGCAATAGCAGACTATGTGCTCTGCAGTCTCGATTTCGCATTTGCAAAACCCACACATGTTAGTCTCGGCTTTGCCAATCTTTTGAAATGGTATTTCAGACGGCAATGTGCGGTGAGTAGCCTTAGTTCCCGTTTGGCGAGTCTGATAGGTTTTTGTTAGTATTTAGTCTAGAATTGACTAACCTTCTGGCTTCGAGTTATCCAAAAGTTTGATTCCAAAGGGAAACACCTAGAGCTGGTTCTGCTCCATAGAATTTGCTACTGGTCCGTTGTTTAGCCAATTACTCAGCCACCTAATTAATTTGATTTTGACTTTGTTTGTCATAGCCAGTCCTCTCAAGGGGTCCCTAGGCTCAAATCTATCAAATCTATTTGATTTTAGAGCGCCCAGCGTGGCTTGATTATCAGTGCATATATAAATGTTAGCTCCTTTCATCCCTTTCCTAAGCTTTCTCGGGCAAAAACATCTGCGGGAAATATTTCTACCTGAAAGATGGTTGGGGTTTGCTCTAAAGCTATTAAGAGATCCGGCTGTGTACCGCACCAAGGATCCTGTTTCAAATTTTCGCCGCTCTAAGCTTCATTTATTTCAACTTGGAATGACCACTTTAAATGGTTGCCTGAAGTTTAGTTTGACGGGCATAATGTTCTTTAGCATTTTTAGTGACCTAACCTCTGATTTGAGGTCGTGTAGAACTGCGAGATTTCCTATAAGGTGACCGTCTTTAAAATTGTGGGTCAACTTTAGCCTATAAGCACTGAGAGCCGCTAACCTCCTGCAGATGAAGGGGTATTTAGTATAATCTCCATGACTGCTGTTGGGCAGGTGCGCATTGCCCCTGTAATTCCCAAGCAGGCCATTCTTTGTAGTTTTTTCAGTTTATCCAGCGCTGTTTTTTCTTTTAGTTTTGGCCACCATACTAGGAATACGTATGTGACCGTAAATTTTATAACGGCCTGATATAACCAATATATCATTTTTGGTTGTAGAGTTTAAGTTTTGCCAAAGAGCCCAATATGCCACCATTGCTGTATGGGTGATTCTATCTAATTGTTTATTCCAATTCAGTCTCTAGCGGAGTATGACCTGCAGATATTGGACTTCATTGGAATATTGTAATTGATCCCTTTATTCAAAAATAGTTTCTTCCTGTTCGTAAATGGTACAACTATAGTTTTATTAACCTTTACTTGAAGCTCTTGCACCAAGCGTGAAAACGTGATATATATTAGAACTGGTTTCTATCTTCGTAAACTCTACGGACAACCTTTAATAAAACTAAATTTAGCAGAAGATGTAATCAATAGTCGCAAATGGCGCTACTGAGCACCGCAAAACACTTGTTTCGTTCAAAGTTTGCTTTCATAGTACATTTAGTTTCAATATTTATTCGTCTACGACATCCGAAAGTACAACCTTACTACGCTCATTCGAGGATACTTTATCGAATTGAACTATGAATTGAACTGTCGACGTGCCACTTCCGTTACTTTACCGTACTCTTTTGTGAAGATTCTGAAGTTTTATTAGGTTCGGTTGTCTAATTAACTGTCAAGCAATCTATCATTCAAATATGAGTGGTGCGTATTTTGAACATTACAAATACAAGTAAATTGATCTTTTATGTCCTGAAGTCTAGCTGGCCATACGACTGATCCTCCTCTTCCAACCCACCTGTTGTGAAACGTTGTATCCAGGTGGTTATGGATTAATGCAGTGTTATGAAGTCAAACAATCCAGCGCCGCATTACGCGATCTTTTCATCTTGCAGAAGAGATACCCCGACTTGAATCAGTTATATAATGAAATGAAGAAAAAACAACTCTCGTAACTCATACTAGAATTAACTTTAATAGTGAATATATATCTTCAAAAAACACTAAGGCAATGTGGGTTGTAGTTAAGAGAAATACTAATATGTTGCGACAAAAAACTCATAGTAACATTAACATTAATGAAAACGGTGTGTTACTAAAAACAAATACTCGGCTGGACCCGATGAACTTGCTCAAGCTATAATAAAAGAATTCAAAAAGTATCTTATGGAAATCCTGGCGTACTTTTTTCTTTCAATATTGGGCGTTTTCCTGATGAATTAAAGAAATCGGTTATTGAACCAGTCTTTAAAAGGCGGGAAACCCATGTGATATCTAATTATAGGCCGGTAGCCTTAACATCAGTTATATCAAAAATTATTGAATACTGTATGTTAAACAGATTGAATGCTTACACTCATAAATTTCAAATCATTAGCAACAGTCAGCACGGTTTTAGAAAAGATAGGTCCACCACCACGGCTCTTATTGAATTTTATTGTCACATTGTTGACATCATAGAGAAGTAGAAAGTCGCAGTAGGTTTTTTACTCTGATTTGCAAAAGGCCTTCGACTGCGTGCAGTATGATCAACTGCTGGACAAACTTTCTTCTTATGGTATACGCGATAGGGCAGCCGATTGGATTACGTCATACTTTCATCCCAGAACTGGTGGATGGTGAATCGACTTTGTACAGATGGCAGTGGCTCCCTCTTCGGTGTGGTGTGGTTCAGGGCTCCGTTTTGGGCCCAGCATTATTCAATTTGTATATTAATGATATTGTTTTATTTTTATCGGATTTTTATATTATAATATATGCAGACGACATTTCAATTCTTACTCCTATGGAATCAAGTAAGGTTACTACCGAACAAGTAGCTAACTCGTCGTTTAAAACGCTCTTTGAATGGTTTTCTTACAATAAACTATCGCTTAGCCTCGAAAAAACTAAATATATGCTTTTTCACGCACGACAGTGGAGACCTGATAACCTAAATTTAACTTTAGACACCGTTTCCATTACATCGAGCAGTATTACAAAATTCCTCGGTTTACATTTCGATACTAGCTTAAGTTGGAAGCAACACTGTTTTGAGCTAGCCAAAAGAATTCACACGAAAACTTTTGCTTTCAGATGCCTCGGCTGGCAGGTATCTATCGACTGCCTTATTTCACTTTATTACGCGGAAATACATTCGAGAGTTCAATATGGAATACTGATTTGGGGATGCTCGCCCAGCGCTAAACAAATCATTCTTGCCCAAAAGGCCGTCATTAGGTATATTGCCGTTGCGCGCCGCACCGACAACTGTAGACCGCTCTTTAGTAGATATAATAACATTATACCCGTGCCATGTATTTACATTCTGGAAATTAGCTGCTTTATATTCAAAAATAAGAATTCTATTCGCACTAATGCCGACATCCATTAGCATTACAATCGTGATAACCGTAATTTTCGTATCCCACAGTGTACTATGGGTGTGAGTTTTTCTGCGATTTGGAGTATGGGGACCAGAATTTACAATAAACTGCCATCTGGAATAAGGGAGTGCTTGACATTCAGATCTTTCAAAAACCACTTGCGTACCACTTTTGCAGAAATTGTTCTATAGTGTTAAGGAATTTCTTACATGAGTTCCTATGGTTTCGTAAGAAGATATTTTACTATTATATTCTGTCTGTTTTGCTGGGGCTGTTCGGGCTCCTTTTCTATTTCTTTTTCTTTTCTTTTTTTGTAATTTTTTTTTACCTTTTCTATGCTTTTTGTAAGCCTTAATGAAATAAAGAATATCTATCTATCTATCTATCTATGTCCCGGAGCCCCATTGTGTAAAGACCACATTCTTTGACGTATGTTCAGAGGTACATTTTCCAAATATAATGGTAAAATATTCTGAAGAAAGTCCAAATAAACTTGACCATTTACTTGTCCACCAAAGAAATGTGGTCCAATGACCAAATTTCCAACTATGCCACCCCAAACATTGAAAGACCACCTAGTTTGGCTATGGATTTGTGTGTTATGGGGATTGTCGGTAGAATAGTAATGAAAGTGGTGTTTATTCACGCTTCCATTTTTATGAAATATTGTTTCATCTCCACAAAACGAGACATTCAACGAAATCTACCCTATCATGGATTTGTTGTTGAGCCCATTCGCAAAACGCAACTCTACAGGCAAAATCTTTGTGCAGCAGCTCTTGGTGTAACCGAATTTGGTTTGGCCGGTATTTGTGCTTTTTTAGTATTCTTTGAACGTTCGGCTAATAATTTGTTGCTGCAAAATTTCACGTTCACTACTATGTGGATTCTCTATAACGCGTGCTATCACATTAAATTCATTTTTCTCGGTAGTGCAATTTTTTGTACCTGCTACTGCTCCCTGATAAAATTAAAGTTTAAATATAGCAATGTAATAATTTAATCCCCGATTTATGTGGTACTAACGCAATTTTTTTTAATTTAATAATGTGCTTATCTAGCTAAGAAGAGGGAAAGCTTCGAATATTCGAAAGGAAAGTATTAAGAACTATCTAGAACTAGGGCCGAAAAAGGAAAATGATATGATGCGTAGGAGAATGAACCACGAACTAGCACATGAAATAGAACATGAGGATATAGTTAAATTTATAAAATGTCAGCGACTGAGGTGGTTGGGGCACGTCCTACGAGAAGACAAACACCAAATAACGAAAGGTATAATGGAATGGAGACCTCTTAGTAAAAGACCGAAGAGCAGACCGCAAACAACATGGTGGGAACAAGTGACACAGGACCTTGAAAATATGAACAACAAGAACTGGAGGCAAAAAGTGCAGAACCGAATGGAATGGAGAGAAATCACGAGGAGGGCCCTAATCACCACATAACGATGAGGGACGCAGGGAGTAATCCATCCTAACCGAACTGGATTGTGAAAGCTTCTGGAAGAAGCGACGAAATTCCTACGGGAATATTTTAGTCATATATATATATAACGCAATTTTTCATTTTTAATTTGAAACATCTACTAAAGCCAAAGAGTTAGGTGTAGGGAACGGTTAACAAAACTGAAAGAGCCGATAAATATCTGTCGAAACATCATAAAAAATATAGGGTGTTCCATTTAAGTTTAATGAGAAAATTAAGGATTCGAGTTTTGACACACCTTGTATACAAACAAATTTTTGTTTTGTTAAATTCTCGCACCAGCGTACCCAAATCAAGTAATGGTGCGAAAAAAGTCGTATTTTTTTTCTAACCGGAACTAACCCTCTTACACTTTAATTTATACGTAAAAATTGTCATAACTTTTTAAACACTCGGAAGAGATGTAGCAAACCCTATATGAAGAGGCTCGCAAAAGCAAGTAGATTTCAAATACGCAAAAAAAGTATGACATTCTATTTAAACAAAATATACAGTTATACAAAGTTAGGTCCGGCACGGCGTTATGAAATACCCTGTATATGTGTGACTAATTTTAGAATATGAGCTTAAGAATACCTACACCTTATCTTAATAATTTTTTTTATGACTTTTATAATAACAGGTATATTGAGCTTCCCCACACTAATGCGCCACCCTGTGTGTCTCAGCCCCTTAAGATATTAATATATTTGATGTCATCAACTACACTTATAATATCAACCATGACTTTCTAGGATAGTTGGAATTGTAACATTGGTGAATTTATTATTTCTAAATATCATATCTAACTATGTTTAATCCCAAAGTTACAAAACCAAGATATCAATGCAAATTCAAGCCTTTTAGTAGCTAAATTCTGCGAATTACCCTGAGTACATATATACTAGGTTCCATATGAAGAATGAGTTGAACTTTATGATACAGCAATTATAAACACCATCTTACGAACCATCTTACCCATTAGTACATTTTTTCATAAAACTAATTACTTTTACTAATACGTATTGGTAACCATATAATTAAACATTTTTGCTAATTTGTTTGTCTTTATATTGCTGTATATTTTACATGTTACTAAATATGATGCATCTGTTACGTATGGTACAATCCTAAAATGTAAGAATCATTTTTAGGTGATCTAACAAATAAAACAGTGATTTATGTCTATGTATTGTCAGCCAACTTGAGAGATGACGGTCTTCTAATAATCTTGAAATTCGAAAACATTTGTTAATTTACTAGGATATAATCTTTGTATATAAAACATCTGTTTAATGCAAGGAGAATTCATAAAGTAAATATTTTAACAACGAACCATCATGGATATATTTAACAACGGTATTACAGGCACATTTCAATTGCACAAGACAATGTAAACAAAATGAATTTCACGCGCTGCTTAACTGATTAAAATATAATGATTTTAGTTTCAACAATAGGTACAATTTTTTTAGTTAAATTATAGGCATGTAGGTATTCCCTCAAAACTTAATAACATGTACCATATTTCGTTATTTTATTATTCTTACCGAAATGTGAAGTAAGAACTTTTATAGTGTAACGTCAACCTAAGAATAAACAGGTACACGTAGCTGAACAGAAAATAATATTGTGAATAAACAATATTACTCTATTAATCATGAATGTAGCATTTCAACATTCGTTCGACAAGAAGAAAAATAGAGTATCGTTTCTTAATAAGGTGTTTGCTGGAGGTTTTTTTTCTATTATTCTAGATTACAAATGCATTAAATCATGGTCCAGGGATTTTGATATATCACCTACTTTTATAAAAACTATAATATCTGATTTAGAAAGTAACACGCAAAGAAAATGATTGTTTAATATGGTTAGTACGCCCTAAAAGGATATCGAAAATATACATATATGTATGTATCCCAAAAAAGTCGCCAACTTGTATCTGTGCTTATCCCATAAAGGGAACTCCAAAGGAGTTAAAACCGAATGGCCTAACAGGACAAACAAAAAACCATTCTTACTAATCCCGCCCACAGGGCTGCAAAAGACAGAGGCAGTGGTGCTTAAAGGGTCCTGGAGAGACTGGGATTTCTCCTTTAACCTTGCTGGAATACAGATAACCCCAAAGAGTGAGCTTAAGTACCTGGGCGTAGTTTTAAATCACAGATTGACGTTTACTTTTCACGTCAAGTATGTAGCTGAGAAGACCGAAGCGAACCAGGCTGCTCTAACAGAAATTATACATAATATCGGGAGACCAAATAGTAATAGGAGGGTAATGTTGTACGGGATTTTTCAATCACAGGTCCTGTATGCGGTGGCAATCGAACGGTGGTCACCAAGACGGTCCAGGTGTTGGCCAGAACTCCGCCCATCCACCTACTGGCTCTTCCAGGTGAATAGACAGGCAGTGGCATTGAGAAAGACCAAGGAAAGGAAGCATGCGCTAAAAAAGTAGCAGAAAATTTGAGTTAGCTGTGAAACGTCAGCCTGGACAAAGACTTTGATGTCGGACCTTACGCCGCGCCATGGGTGAAATGTAGTTTCAAGGGCAGTTTGGTTCGTAGGAGGAAGACACATGTCGATATTGCGGGCTCTTTGACTCTTCGTAACATGCGGTTTTGTAATAAATGGACAGAAGAAAGAGGAGAGCTGGCGGGGATGCTGGACGAAGAAAAAAAGCGGACTCCATTTTCAACAACATGATATAAAACGCTGCCAAGTGGGAAACAGTCAGTAAATATGTTGCTCGAGTCCTCACAGCAAGGGACTGGAAGAGAGGAGCTTTCAATCAACCGCTAGTACAGAAGCCTAAAGGACATTTCCCCGAACTCCAGAAGTATTGTGTATATTGGAGATTGCGAGCCGAGGCGAGCAACCAAACGAGTTCGATAAGGCACTTTCCATCCGTGGTGCGTACAACATTTTTTCGGCCACCAGGTGATTACCACTTATTAAAATCAATTTACTTGCATTTGTAGTGTTCAGAAAACAGACGACTAATATTTGAATGAGAGATTGTTTGATTTGTTCATATCATTGTAGTATACGATACTGAAAGTAAAAGAACTAATAGAATCCAACAATATCTTCAGCATAATTTGAATATCTCAACTGCGAAGATATTTACTATTTTATATCTTTTGTATTATTATTTCATTTTGTAATATAATGCGCTACTATTTTTGATTTTTCTTTGAAGGACTAAATCCATTTTTATGTTTAACCCTGTAACGTCAATGCCTGCATTGCCCGCAACCCGATGAGGGATTTCTTATTAAAACTGGATTGACAACTCTACTTTATAGTATCAATTTTACCAAGATAAAATATGCCAGTGCCGTTACCAGTGGCCCACCTTAGTAATTCAGGCTAAAATTTTCTCCGTAACACACTGGTATCGAGTATTTTTGAATTCAGTACTAATTTACACATTATATATTATAAAATCGTTAAACGCCGAAAAAAATATAATGAATAACATCCTATTTAAGCTTGAAGGATTAACAGCGATCTTCCGTTATAACAAGAACTGATTAATGAATAAACATCATGTAAGATAAAATAAATATTTTCCTTTCTGCTTGCTCGAAGTTTAAATAACTTTGCAATTCAAAAACACCAAGGCATTGTCTACACGCAATAATTTCCTTATAATTTAATGTATTTACTTTGGTTTTCTCCATCCTACTCATTTAAGTAATAGAACCAGTGTCGAATGGTGTAGGACCTCTAACCTAGAATATGTAGAATTTATTCGAATAAAATAATCAATAGAGATAAACTATATTTCTTATCTATACGCGACAAATAAAATTATTTATTCATTAATAATTCATTACGCCTGAGCTAAAATAGTTACCTGTGCACCAAGGCAGTGAAGCGAATGAAGAAATTTTAAAGATTGGAAGCTGAGGCGAACAACCAAACTAGTTTCAGAAAAGGCGTTTTTCTTCGAGCTTACCACGGGACGATGGTTAGGTTTGGACTATGACATTATGGTTACAGAAAGCTCAAAAAAACATATGTCATTTTTAATAAATTATAGGTTATGTTTATGTACTGTATGAATTGTATCCAAAATTCAAATTAATAAAGGATGGAAATCTTGAAGAGAAAGCAATTTCTAATTACAATAATAAATGACCTTATCATTGATACCTTTCCAAATAATAATTTAGGATATATTCTTAATACAGTTGGCGATCACAAAGCATTAGTGTCATGGTTTCTAACAATAACAAATTTAAATTATAATTCCAAAATAACAAAAATTAAATATCTACATAAAAACTAAAAGCAATATTTTTTTTAAATCAAAAAGAAATTACTCATTATCGGAGCCTTCGTTTCTCCATCCCTTTGGAAATAAATTACAACAAACGGGATATCGACTTTATAGAGAAAGGTGTAGGCAAAAGTTTGCAAATCTAAGCATGAATACATCATATGGAGACATCACATGAATCAGATAGGAGCTGACAAAAAAAGAAGTTCTCTGACGAACTGTATGACATTTTAGGTTCGGAAGACAAAATGACTTTAACTTGTGGAAATAATTAATACACCAGAGTCTGATAAAACTGAGGATCAACAATCAGAGGAAACAGGTAAAACAAAGGAACGCAATAAGCCTGGCTCTGTATCAAAAGCAGACATTTAAACAAAAACTTGTTGAATGTAGTGATCGAAATTTAGTTCAAAAAGCAAACAAGGATAGAAAGTTTGAAGTGCTTCAAGAACAAAATAAATTGCTTCAAGAGCAAAATACACAAAGAACAAAGTTGATATGTATATATTTTAGGAAAGATGGCAAAGGGAGGGAAAAAATAAGGCGGAGTGACTCCCATGATAAGTAATTTTTCTTTTTGATTTGAAAAATTGTTGCTGTAAATCTTAGGTATGTTTGCGGTTCTTATACATATCCGCAATATCACTCCAGAAACAAGTAATTCTTCAGTACCTCATAAATTATTTTTAGTGGATTTAGGTTTTGACTCCCAAATGGCAGTTACTGTTACTGAAATGTTAAAAATGTTTTTTGTATTTAACATATTGCATATGTATAGTTATGTACCTTCGTCTATTTTATCCTCTTCAAAGGATCTCGCATTGCTGATTACTGTCACAGAGCTTAAAGATACTCGTTTAATATCTAAATGCCCCTGGACATCGTAAGGGCTAATTGGAAGCAACCCACCTTGTATTTGATTTATAATATATATTAAAAAAAACATCATCTCTAATAGTTTATTTTATTTTAAAATTACCGAGCAAACTGCAACACTGCACCCACCGTTTTTTAATTTCTCAATGGTGCTTTCTGAATCGCGTAACACATATATTTTTTGATTAACACGAAATATTCCATTTTCTCTTAAAGTAAAGTTGCTCTATTTGTAATAATAGAAACAGAATCTTGTAAACAGTTTTCTAACCATAAAAATGGGTAAAGTGACAACAACCACCCCTTCCCACAGCAACGACATAGAGAGAGATAGCAATACATACCAATGCTTGTAACTACCTTGCAAAGATGGTTACATGTTTTGGTAAGGTTTGACGTCATAGTTATATGGTGTAGCCGAAGAAATTTAATTGGTTACATGCGGCTAGCTTTGGTAAGTTTTGGTAAGCTCGAAGAAAAACGCCAAAAGGCGCTTTGATACCGTGGTGCACACAATATTTCTTTTACTAACACGACTACCATAGTCTCTACCGTAGTCAATCTACTTAGATTTGTAATGTCTACAATACTGAAATTTAGATGACAAATTGTTTCACATTCCAGTAACGTGATTTCACGTTAATGCAAGCAACTCTTTCTAAAAATTGAACTGATGTAAATTAAGCAAAAAATTTAAAAACTATTACTTATAATAATACTTATAATAACATTTAAATTCATTAATTTGTGTCACTTCAGAATCATGACCAATTCTGCAAAGTGTAGGTAGTACTATGTATACTTTATTATACTAGGACAACAAAGACGTGATCACTTTTTTCTGCTAATGAAAATAATGAAAGCATAATAGCAATTAAGAAATCAATCGTTGATAAGTAATGAGCAACATCGATACAGGAATGGCACGAATAGGAAGCCAGATAAGAGGTTGACTGAATGTGAAAATGAAAGTGCTCTCTTCCTCCTAGAGACTCACTTTCATGAGGGTAAAAATGGTTACTCGAAATAACTTAGCCGAAGTACACAGAAAACCTATCAAGAATGCTGTAACACTGGCTAGGGCACATATGTAGCAGCAAACGACCAGAATGGACTATAAATATCTTCTAATCTTTTAAAGCACCAAAACAAATAGGATTGTTCCAGTTCAACTTCAGAAAGAGCAGGATAAAATATCGACTACACATAATTCGGATAAACCGAAACAATCTAGAGCTGGAATGCATGCCAGAGGACCATGGTATCTTTTATAACAAAAGAAACTGAAGTTTGCGGCTTTCTAGCGATAAAAGGCGCTTTGAAAACATCCGTATGAAGCTGCCACGAAGCATTATAGATAAAAGACAATCCTGGTGAGTGTAATCGCATGAATAAGTATTACTCTACAACAAAATTAATTATTCTTTAATTCAAACAATCTTTTAATGTAATAATAGGGGAAATATTTCTCTACACTGATATAATAGAACAATTTTCCGTGGCAATTCTTCAAAAATATATAACTAGAGATTTATTTGCAGTGAACTATCCTGAGAATCGTATTCCTAACGCTAACACCATTCGTAAGACGGTTCGTCGTTTCGAAACAACATTTCCTTTAGTAAACAGTAAAAACAGAATTGTTCCGGATAAAAAAGTAAGCGATTTAATTCGAAACTCAAATATGGGCTTACGTAGAATTAAATCCTATTATGTCACCTCGACAAATTGTTTGTGAATTTGACCTCGGTGCAACAATGGTTTAATAATAAAAACCGGTTTTACAAATTTTACATACGAGTTCACAAGAACTTTTTCCCGACGATTATTACCGGCGTATTAAATTTTGTGAAATAATGATTAATAAATATTACAACAATGAATTATTTTTTAATAACATACTGTTCACACACGAGAAAACATTTTAGATACACGAGTATCATAACCGCGCAATTTGTCGATATTGGTTGCGGAAGAATCAGCATTTTAATATACGAACACGAACACAGTATACACATAAAGTAAACGTATAGGTAGGTGTCATTGGCAATCAGATAATCGAGCTTTTTTTATTAATGGTAACTTTAATGGGAATCGGTATCAGGAATTACTAAAAAATAATATTATTTCTGCTATACGAGAGCGATTAAAGTTATGGCCACACATTGACGAGACGTGCACGCAACGATTGTCGCACGATGCTCGCACGGCGCCTGTTCTTAAGTACTACCATAGGTTTGAATGCGTTTAGCTTCACATTGACGTGACGAGCACAATCCGGACACAATACGTGTACGCAGCCCGTCAACGATTACGAGTTGACGAGTTTTGTTTAATTTTTGTCGTGCGTGTTACACGTGTGGTAAACTTAAACGCGGACAAAAATCCATATCTTGGGAATGGATAGTTGTATCGAGATGCGATTGATCTTATTAGATTCGGGATGAAAAAATACGTTACCAAGAATGCCAAATTTCAAGGCCTAATTCGTTTAATGTATACTTTATTAACAATATTGCTCATAATAAAAATATGTCAGTACACATATACAAGTAGTTCGTTCTTTGTCAGCGGACTTAATTGAAACCTAATGAAATAATATAAGATTTTAATGACTTTTTCTTTTGATATTTCAATAATATAGATATTATTTTCTTCAGAATATAATATAAATTTGAGAATTTATATACCTGAAGATAAATAGATTATATTACAAATATGTTCAATACTAATCATCAAAATGTTAAATTCACTGTCGGAAAATGAAATGATAAATAAATAAATTTCTCAGATTTAACATTACAACGAAATAACACTAGAATTTTAACAAAATTATGCCAGTAACCAAAATGGCATCAAATTATAGTAGTCAATGAAATTATATTCAACACTGTAATACTCACTAAATAACTCAACAAAATCATTAACCAAATTTTCATAAACACATTATATAAATAATACACATTAAAAATAAAAACAAGAACAAACCACTTTTAGTTAAGAAAACTAACAAGCAACACCCTCAAAAACGTACTGAAATAGTATTATTGTTGCCATTAATGTAAAAAATAGACTGAATTACAGTAATTAATAAGAAGGTTATGTTGTTAATAAGCTATTTACATAGGAGTGCGGTAGGTGTCATTTACAGCGCGACAACTCAATTTCAAAGAGTTGGAGCGTTGTAAATCACCTAACTACATTTGTAATAAATTTTTTTGCTGAAAAAATATTTAGGATAATTTATTTAAAAAATATGTCGGTGTCTGTAGATGTCGATTGATACAACCGTCCTTAGGGCGGGTAAATTAACCTACCGTTGCGTTGGTTGACAGTTAATGCTATGTTCATAGTTGACGAGACCAGAAAGTATAAGAAGAAAGTATAAGAAAGAAAGTATATTCTCATTTTATCTTATTGATATGATATTTGTAATGACAGTTATAAAAGTCATTATAGCAAACAACAAAAAAATTTAATCACATTAGAAAATATTATACATCGTTATATGGCGATAGTTACTAATCATGCAAGGATACGCAGATGATACTTAAGTTTATTTGCACTAATGCTTCCTGATTCAAATTCAATAGATGCCGGTTTAAAGCTTGGATAACTTTTTTTTTATAACCTCAAATTGAGGTGGTATTTATTATGTAAACTGGTTGATTTACTGGCTATGCGCTTCACGCTGGTATCTACCTTATCATAAGTAGGTAACTTATATTAATTGTTATACAATCAGGGTATTTCTTAGGAGCAGATGGTTTTTTCAGCGCGGCATTTTGCTCGCAATTGCCCGACTGTGTGACTGCGGGGTCATATTTTGAGATTAGTCTTCATATTTCATTAGTATCATATAATTTATAATTGTATCAAATAACATAATACATTCTCAAAGCAAAGTCGGCCAGCTACTGCCAGCATAGTATTTACAAACGTACGTGTCTCGTAACAGTGTGGCTTCGATGCCTACGAGACGAGAGCTCTACGAATCTCGCAAAACCTCATCTGGTAAACGTTCCATGCACGTCTCGTCAATGTATGGTTCTACTTTAAATATTAATGAAATTTAGTCTCGGCAGGACGGTAGCGCCCATAACGCACGTAATGTTACAATAGTATTTTAAAACACAAGTGTCACAATGACCTTTATGTAATGTGAGTACAAGTTTGAATCTCGAGCCCCTGCTCCTTTTGCTTATTTGGTTTACCAATAAAGGCGTTTGTCAAAACTGGATTACGTTTATAGGTGAGGTTGCTTGTTCAAGCCTTCTTTTTTCAATATTGTGTTAAAAAATTGGTTTTTATAATTATTCTCAAACATCAATCAAATTTTGCGATTAATACTTGTTTTAAATATCTTGTTTCATACAAGATATTTAAAACAAGTATTAATCGCAAAATTATACTAAATAAAAACAAAAACTGTAAAAAACATATTTTAAAGTTTTATTTATTTTTTATAAAATAACATATTTTACACACATTTCTACGCTTGCTCTTATATCTGTATAATATATAATCCCTATGTCCTTTTGCCCTGTAAGCATAAATGATAGACAAACACACATTTCTAATATGTACCTATATGAAAATGAAGTCGATGGAATAATGAGCAATATAAGGAAAGCGGAAACCATCTTAATGGGCGATATTCATGCAAAATCGATACTTTGGGGATCGCCAGTTACTGATAGAAAGGGAGATTATTGGAATGACTGGATCTCTTTTGAGAATATCCTCGTGCATAATCCCAACTTTTGTCAGGGGACGAATTGAGTCCTATATTGACGTCACCATGTCAACAAGCCGGGTGGCATCTAGGATTGCCAATTGGAAAGTCCTAGAGACGGATTCATTGATGGAGCATAGATACATTGTTAAGCACCAAAGTCGATTGGAGAGCTTTAAAAAATACCGTTGCGTTAATTAACAAAGAGTCTGTGGGTGTTAAATACGACAGCTGTGTAAAACTGATTAAGCAGACTTACATAAACAGTATCAAACAGGGTAGAACAAGCATGAGATTTCCCTATTGGTGGTCCGATGGTATCGCGGAAAGAGGAGCTGAGTGTAATAAACTACGCAGGGTACATACCCGATCTGCGAGAAGAGCGAATACAGGTAGCGGTAATAACACGAGCAGCGCATCTGCCACAGATAATTACAAAGCATGCAGGCAAATTAGAACCGCTAAAAAGCATTGCCGGCAAGAGCTGTGTCGAGAGCTGGAAAACAATGTGTGGGGGGGTGACGCCTTCAATATTGTAACAAAGAAACTAAACTACCTGGCACCGTATGAGCCTAGTGCTGAGCAGGTTGGGCAGTGAGAACCCGCAGGAAATTAAGGCCGCAGTGGATACATTACCAGCTTGGATGTTGGATGTCTTCAATGAGTTGTTAAAGTGCCAACGGTTCCCTGGCGAATAGAAGACAGCCCAGCCCGCTTGGTCTTGATTCCTAAGCCCGGAAAACCCATTGAGCAAGCAAGTTCGTACAGGCCGCTATGCATGCTGAATACATTAAGCAAACTCACGTTAGTTAAAAATCGCCTGATAAAGAAGGTGAATACCAAAGGTGGTTTCTACCCAAACCAGTTTGGATTCTTGAAGGGAAAGTCAACGATACAGGCTATTCAATGGTAATGGAGACGGCAGAGGAATACATAGTAGTGCGTTCTTGTGACTATCGATGTCAAAAACACCTTCAACACAGCCAATCACAGCTTGATAGTCCGTGAGCTACGTGAGAGGAAAGTTCCAGTATATCTCATTAATCTGGTATCCAGCTATCTCAGGGGTAGGAAAATAAGATTGAGCGGTGTGACGATTGGCGGGCGTTCCACAGGGTTCGGTACTGCGGCCCACCCTGGGAAATGTCCTATATGATGGAGTTTTGGTCCTGCAGCTCTCCAGGGATGCGGTGCCCACCGGTTTTGCCGTCGACCTGCCGCTTGTAGTCGGTGCGGAGAGTGGCAGAGCGTTGATGGCAAACGCAAACTATTGCCTTGCGTTAATAAGTACGTGGACGGCGGAGCACTATCTGGCCTTGGCACCCTCCAAGACGGAGACAGTTATCCTGAGAGGCAGAAGAGACAGAGATTTCATCTTCTTGAATCTTGAGGGTGAGATCATTTCGCTCAAGAAAAGCATCAGTTACCTGAGTGTTAATATTCAAAGGGCACATTGCAAATGCAACGATGAGGGCCGTCGATCGGGTGGCACAACCCTCGAGAATCCTGCTTAACCTGGGTGGGCCTAGCAGTGAGAAGAGGGCCGTCTTGACCAGTGCTATGCACAGCATTATTCTGTATGGAGCTCCGGTCTGGTATTCTACCCTAAATTTCCGTAAATACACTCAGCTGCTCGAAAGGGCACAAAGGAATATTCTGCTGCGACAAGCTTCTGCCTGCAGAACTGTGTCTGGCGAGGCACTACAGGCTATCACGGGGACTATTCCAACCGACCTTTCGGCCATGAAAAGGAGATGTATGTTCGCCCATACTGACGAGAATAAGCCGGAGGTGAAAACCAGAGCCCGGCAATGTTCATGTGAATCATGGCAGAGTAGATAGGAGAGCGGAACCAAGAGGGCACAATGGACCAGAAAATTAATACCCAGGCTCGACCGTTGGCTGGGATGCAAGCATAGGCGTTTAGACTACTACCTCATGCAGGTCTTGAGTGGGCATGGATGCTTCAGAGCATATGCGTTTTGACAAGGATTAGTGGATGTACTGTTCTAATATCGACACCGTGGAGTACACTCTTTTTGCTTGCCCTGGGGGGAGGGGGGGCGGACTGGTGGTGTCTCGTGACTTGGGTCTAGAGCTGATTCCAAAAAATCTGGTTCCTACTATGATCGAGAGTGCAGAACAGTGGTTGAAGATCCAGCATTTGGTTAGGACCATCATGAGTTGCAAGGAGAAGAAGGAATATCTGAGGCAGGAAGCAGGAAGTTCTTGTTTTATGCCGCTGACACTCTGATGCGATGTTTTCCAACGGTTCCAGAGTGCCCAGAGAAGGCAAAAGGAGGGTTTTAGTCGGAGCAGCGCCCGACACTATCGGAGCACAGCGAACTCGTGCGCTGGTGCCAAGCGGTTTCCCCAAAAAAAAAATGTCTCTATATGTTATCGTATTTGCACTTTCTATAGTTTCCATATCACTATCACCTTAACGAAATAGTATATTACATACCGAGGTGGAAAGTGGTTCATTACCGTCGAGAAATTAGAAAGTTCTACAATCCAATAAATGTTTTGCCAACATTTTTAAATATCATTCAGGCAAGCATAACTAAATGGGCGCGGTAGAAGTATAGCGTAGCCCTTTCCACTTACAATTAACCATCTAGTACTGTTATATCCAGCGATCGCTCAAAGATACCCCCACGATGGAAAAGCTTGCTATATTTATCTGCTCTTTATTCAAAGGTGATGTAAAATTATCACACTCCAAACTTATATTCAGTAGGTATACCTATAATAGTTCCCTTGAAAATTACTTTAAGTAATGAGTCTACTTATATATCGATTCCTGATAAAAAAAAAATATAGGCCACACCCGCTTTAACTTAATTATATAGGAGGCGTATGTAAAACAATGTTACATTCTCGCAAAACATTATATATATACATATTTATCTCACTATAGGTATATGTAAGTAAAATGAAATTTTAGTTGATTTTTCTATTCTTGGAAGTCGAATAGAATGCAAATTATAGAAGTTTTGTGTAAATGAGAAATATAAAGACAAAAAGAGAACTTAATATGAACTTGTCGGTACTAATATAATTTAGTGTCGAATTTATCTAAATTATTTTAATTTATCTCTATAAAAACAGCTGTATATGTAAAAGATATATAAATACAAAAAATAAAATAGAATAATTGACTCTTCTTAAGTGATATCGTGCCAATTTCTATGAAAATGCTACTTTTATCTACATTCTTTCAGGGACATTTCTTAATAATAAAAGAAGTAATAAAACCAAACTGTTAACAAATAAAGCAAGTTCTATAAAACTTTGCCTTTTCCCGCTAGTTGAACTTCTCGGCTAAAATGAACTTAATCAACTTTGCTACTGTCCTCCTAAACTAAGCTTTGTGCCCAACCTTTTTCGAGACAACGAGATATGTAATTGCTTCACTCAACGATGTAACTAAACCACCTCGACGAGTACATGCCAGTTGCGAAAATTCTGAAGCACAGCATCGTAAATGTGTAGCTACTTGACAATTTATACATATATAATCCCTAAATTTTATATTAAACTAAAAAATGGAAAATATGCACATTTATTTCCAAAGAGCTCCTACATTAAGACTGTTATGAGGTACCAATTCGAATAATGTCTGACTCTTTTTCAATTAATTCTGAATTTTATTACCTACTATCGTAATTTTCACATTTTGCCTTTGTGTTTATATTCATAGCTACCTCCGAATTGAAACATGACGTTGTTGGTTTGTACTGAATCTAAGATGTTAAGTATTACAACATTTTGGCGTCATGTTTATATTGTTTTCAAACAATGCCTAAAACAAATAGAATTGTCTCCTTATCCACATTGAAATGGCATTACAGTTCATTTAAGACGTTTTTATTATACGATGTCTTTGACATAAAAAAAAAAAACTTTAATGCAATTACAGTATCACATACAGCAAATATTTTTATTGCAATTTTTATTAACTGCCATATAAATAGTCCATTATGGAAGTAATTGCTTTGGTTATCTATTTTATATTGAAAGATGGGAGAAAAATTAACTAGTCATCATTTTGCAATCGTTATATTAATATTCTAGCAGTTCGATAAAAGGCGACCTCCTTCATTTTCATTCTGGTCACACCGTCTCGAACATCTCGCTCAAGTTGTTTTGTAATAATGTAGATAGATACACCAGAATTTTGAACCCTTAAGACACGGCATATATTCAAATAAACTGCTGGATCAGTATTGGCAAATTGTCAAAATAACTATATAAAGTATTTAGAAATGTTTTAAGGTTAATGTAACCAATTGAAGACATGAGCGGACAAAGCTGTTATGTAACAAAAATGCCACTGATAGAGCTTAAAGCCTTCGGCCGTTCAAATATCAAGACAACAATTAGTTTCTTAGTATTTTGGCTTTGTTATATGAAGGTTATATCATTTTACCTTCATTTCTAAAATAAAATAATTTTTTGCGAAAAATGTGACATGACACCTTTATCCACTCATGTCTTCAATTATCTTACTATCATCCCATTTATGTAACTTATCCATTATCTTTTTCAATTTACATGTATTTCAATATGCCATAAACATACATAACCGCCACTGGTTCAAAGGTATGCAACTCGGTTTCTTCTTATTACTTTTTTCTTGATAATCTCTCTCCAATCTGCTTTATTTACGTGAGATACTTCTTTTTTCGGCCTTGTACTTGAATAGTTCTACCAAGTTCTCTATCTTAACGTGCTTTTAACTATAACTACATAAATCTAACATAAGTAGGGCTTCACACTAAAGTAACATGCCACGTGTTATATGTAGCTTATATATAAATGCAAGCTGCATAACGCATGGTGCAAATTTATTCCCATTAAAATCACCACACTGCATATACGTACTTGGACTAATCACGTTTTTATTTGATTATTTTACATATTTTGTAAAAAAAAATTACGATATATAACCGGTTGGGCATCCGCACTAACCAACATTATAGTATACCCTTCTGTAAGATTAGGCAGTGCGAAAAAGGTCCATTTTATATAGCCATATGACGACTGTTCAAAGCTTTCTCATCCAAGTTAAAGACAATAAATCTAAATCTTTACTTATTGTAAGACGTAAATAAAAATCCTTGATATATTCCATGGATGATTATTTATATGGTTATCTACTGCGTTTGTTATGGTATTGTATGTGTGTGTGTTTATTGTGTGTCTCTTTCAAGAGATCTGGTGCAAAGATTAGGTTCGCTAAAGCGAATGGATGGCGCATTTACGGACTCGGAAAAGGCAACGTTAGCGCTCTAGCACAGAACCACTTCCCAGGATGTCAGATAATAAATAACCTCTCAGAGGACACTATAACCCACAGTATCCAAAGACCTAAATGGACTGATTGGCAAATAGCGAACATTCAATGCGGTTAGCTGAATGATTAAAACGCTCAAACCAGACAAAACGCCAGACGAGGACGGTTTATTTTCGGCACTCCTGCAGAAAGGAAGCACAATACTAGTCCATCACCTAGTTAGACTCCTCAGAGCTAGTCTTGCTCGGAACTATATACCAACAAGGTGGACGGATATGAAAGTGGTGTATCTTTCCAAAATGGGAAAATCGAAACCCTCTACCAGTTCCTTTCATCCAATTAGCTTGCTGTCATTTCTCCTGAAAACATTAGAAAATGTGTTAAAGGGTCATATCAGAGAAGTAATTTCTCCAGATAGGCCCCTTTACATACACCAATATGCGTACCGAGCACTCCTAGCAGGCAAATCCACGGATCTTGCACTAAACAATCTTATCTCCAGGCTTGATCAAATCCAAGGAAATAGCAGCATTTGTGGTTAATAATGCAATGCCTTCATCCCTATGCAAGGCGGTTATTGCGCGAAGCGTAGAACCGATCATAGCAGGCTGGATAGCCGCTATGCTTACGAATAGACTTGCTATAACGACACTGGGCAGCGAGATAAGTCCGGTTCAGCACGGGCAGGATGTCCGCAGGGTGGGATTGTAGCCCTGCTGCTGTAGTTGCTGCTTGGAGACGACCTGCTGGCTATAACTGAAGCGCTCGGAGCCATGGTGCAAGTCTGTATATGATACTGTAGTACTTTTAGGAGATCCGGAGGCGAAATAATTTTCTCGTCAGCCCTCAAACAGGTAATTAATACCATTTGTGGCTAGTGTAGCAGCGAAAACCTGAGCATTAACCCGAACAAAACTACGATAGCACGGTTCACCAGAAGGAGGAGAGTGGACTACTTGGTATCACTTGGTGTAATACTTGAATTTGCAGATAATGTAAAATATCTAGACACTAAACTGGAATCCACATTTCGAGAAGGTTACTCGTAAGGCGAGGCTATCCTTGTGGACCTGCCGGAGAATATGTGGGAAATCTTGGGGGACATTCCCAAAACTAAATCATTCTTCAAAATTCTCTTGACTTTGCATAAATATATATATACATAGATTTTCTTGGTTTTTGAAGTCGTATAATTAAACAACTATTAGTAGTGAGTAAAACTTTTCGGTTTAATAATCAAACCTTAATCATTTACATTTTAAAAATTAATAATGTAAAAAATAAAATGTTGATGTATAAAAATATATAACATTTTTTGTTTTATTGATAAAATCAGTTTGTTTTTTGTTGAATTTTGTTAATTTGAAAGAGTTTTGAAGTGTTTTATATAAATATTGTTTTGTCAGTTGTATTTGTAATCGGTTATGGTTAAATATGAAAAAACGTTACTGATTTTTACTAAAATTTTACTTATAGAATTAAGTTATAAAGTTTAGTGAAAAATTGTGTGTCAGTTTTATCATTTACAGAATTATTATATTAATATATATTACTTCAAGTATAGTTCGCGCTTTATAGTTTTGTTCTTGGTTTAGAATTGATACATTGTTAAAATCAAATGTATGATTTTGTGTTATTTCATGTTTTTTAAAGCAGTAAAATTTTTGTTTTGCTTGTGTCCTTTTATTCTATTATCTAAATATTGCATAGTTTCGCCGATATATACACCATTGCAATTTTGACAATTTATTTTATATACTATATGTGATGTTTTATTTTTTTTCAATTTTCGATTTTAATTTTGTGTAAATTTGATTTTGTAATTTATTATTATTTTGATTTGCTATTTTAAAATTATAAGGTTTGATAATTTGATTTATTTTTTCAGAAAGACGTTTTACATAAGGAATTTTTATGTATTTTATAAATGTTTGACTATCTTTTATAGTTTTTGTTGATTTATTATAAAAACGGAATATTCTTTGTTTGAATATTTTATTGATAAGATAATTTGGATAATTATTTTGTTTTAGAATAGTTTTTGCTTTATTAATGGTATCATTTCGAAAAATTGAATAATATAATTAATATATATATATATACATTTGATTTTAACAATGTATCCATTCTAAACCAAGAACAAAACTATAAAGCGCTGAACTATACATGAAATAATTCAAATTTATAAACATAATAATTCTGTAACTGATAAAACTGACACCCAATTTTTCACTAAACTTTATAACTTAATTCTATAAATAAAATTTTAGTAAAAATTAGTAACGTTTTTTCATATTTAATCATAACCGACCATAACAAATACAACTGACACAATTTACAAAACAATTTTTATATAAAACATTTCAAAACACTTTCAAATTAAAACAAAAAACAAACTGATTTTATCAATAAAACAAAAATGTTATATATTTTTATACATCATTTTATTTTTTACATTATTAATTTTTAAAATGTAAATGATTAAGGTTTGATTATTAAACCGAAACGTTTTACTCACTACTAATAGTTGTTTAATTATACGACTTCAAAAACCAAGAAAATCTACGTATATAAAACTAAATCATTGGCTCTATGAGATGGTAATACATCGAACCTATGGAGAGATAGCATAGTGGCAGAAAACGCAGCAAGCCATATCCACAGCAAGACGTACATCCATACAAAAGATTGCAAGTATGGCAATCACAGGAACAATATCTTCTTCACCGTCATTGGCATTAGAAATTCTTCTAGACTTACCACCCTTCCACATTATTGTGGAGAAAGAAGCCAGATTAACTACAACTGCCTATGACACATAGTGAATCAATCGCCACACACACAACATCTGTGTGGCTAACAAGCTGCTGGAATCGGTCACTTCCGACAGTATGCTGGCAATACCATCAGACATCTGCAGTGGTCTTGAATTGTCTTTGTCCGTGAAGGAAATTTGTCATAGCTATATTTAATATGTTAAAAAATACCAGATTATATGAACTCGTCGCTCCATTATTGAAATCAACGCCAACTTTTCTTTCATTGTGAATGTACCTATTTCAAGTTACTCATCACGCATGATGATATCAAGAACATTTATTTTCTTCTGTATTAGGAATACATGACACTAATGCGGTGCCAACCGTCATATTAGGACGATAAGCCAACAATGAGGAGTATCTAGATCTTTTTTTGTCACGCGTAAGACTAATTCTAAGTGGAAACTTCTGTTAGAACGAACTGTACCAACTACAGTGAGCTTATTATGTAAGAAAAATTCAAGGAACTTACACATCTATCCATGCTTACATTTCTATTAGAATCCAATAGATGAATTGCCATTCTTTCAACTACATACAAAGAAATACGGTGTTAGATCTGCTAGTTCCCTCGCGATCAAATGCACATGTAGTTAATTAAAACTGAATGGAGTTATGTAATTTAATACTAACACCCATGTTTTGGAGTAAAATTTCATTTTTACAATGTAAATTTGCTCCTTTACGGAGTTAGCAGTAGGTGTTGCAATTACTCTGTTTTGGAGTTGGTTTAAGCTCGAGGTAGTGTTATGAGTACACTTTGCAGAGTTGAGATACAGTAGTATGTACTAACTTAAGGAATTAACTTTTACTTTTCGGAATTGTTCTACCAATCTTACGAGAATAAAGTCTCAATAATAGTATACTAATTCACATTTTGGTGTCACCTTGTAACTCCCTTCCTTAGTTAAACCGTTGGTCAACACCAAATGTATTTTAAACAAAGAGTAACACCGTCGAAAGATATTATATTTCTGCTTTCTGGAATTGAAAATTTCTAACTGCATGGGGTGTAATTGGAAACTTTTCCGAAAAGTGTCAAATCGTAAATAATCGTTAACGATCGATTATT
Organism: Cetonia aurata; assembly: GCA_949128085.1. Classification (NCBI taxonomy): domain Eukaryota; kingdom Metazoa; phylum Arthropoda; class Insecta; order Coleoptera; family Scarabaeidae; genus Cetonia; species Cetonia aurata. The sequence continues at coordinate 41,026,276 of OX421884.1, forward strand.
AACTAAATGTAGTTTTAAGCAATATTCATAAGTCCTATCGATGTGAAAACTACATTAAATAAAAAAGTATTTAATAAATATCTGTATTAGGAAGATTGGGGTAAATAAAACACAACATAGTGAACATTATATTCACACAGTCATCGATTCTTAACATGAATCATTATCACTTATTATTTCCCATAGATTCATCTTTTTCACTAGCTGTTTTTGCTTGGTTATGTAAAAGCAAAAGCTAAAAACTTCTACTTTAGTTTTACATACGCCAATAAGGATAATTTGCTAATAGACACTTCTAGTTCTTTATAATTGCATAATTCTTCTAATGCTTTGGCGACATATTTTTGTTTTATTATTATATAGACACATATAAATAAAAATATTATTCTTTACAACCGTCAAATATGTGAAAAAAGGAAACATAAAATGTGCGTCAAAAACATTCACGCATGGCCAATTGCTTTCACGAGTTGGATTTTGCTCACTATCGTTCGTCAGATTAGAGAATGATAAGTTTCTAGCTTCTTTACCTTCACTTTTCCTTCACAATATCCCATATTGTAGTATTATACATATAAATGAAAAAAACAATATCATTCTATTTATCTCCAGTATGTTTTTGGAAGAAGAAAATATTTAGTGCAGTGGCCTGAAACGTTTTTTGCACATATATACGAATTTCTTTTCTACCACATCAGGTGTAGAGCATTTTTATATATACCTTTAATAAAACGTATTTCTAGAACCATTGATTTTTCACCAAATTGCCGCAATAAATTTAATTATTTATTAGAATTTGTCCACCAGCAAATTTATAATTTTGATTAGCGAAACATCTCAATTTATACATTTCAAGCACCGTATACATATAGTTATGTCAGTGCTTTGCTGATAAAAGAGATAAACAAAATAGAACAAATGAAAATAAAATTATAACCACAAACCGTGCCCTGATAATTTTTCGTAAAAATATAAAATGAAAAGATTAAGTGACCACTTTAAGAATAAGTTAAAATTAAATAGTAATAAGTTTTCGTCCCAATCTTTTATTAGACGGCAAATATGTTATTTCTGCATGGTTTGTCAAAAGAAAAAAAACAGTTTTCGAAATTTAGTTGGTAATTTAGAAGACTTGTGGCAAATCTATATTCTGATATTTTTCATAGTTTCGCAAGGTATACATATCTGACCAGCATCATCGATTATGTTTAACAGTACAGGTCTAATTCATTTTTGTAATAACGCATTTGCTTCGTTTTTTTTTTTTATATTGGTGCGTAAACCTGCACCTTGCATTATCAAGTGTATCTATAGCTTATTTAGATCACTGAAATCGTAAATTAAATTGGAAGGCAGTTTGGAAGAAGCAAGGTTAAGAATATTTCCGAAAACCGATTCTTTATACATCAAAACACAAAACAACGGATTAAACCAAGCAATGCAAACGATATTCAGCTACTGTTCAGAACACCTTCAACTTTGTTTCGTAAGAAAACTTCTAAAATAAAACAAAAGTTAGATATGCTCACCATTTTGATATTTAAATCTCGTCATATTCCTGAGGGATAATCCATGCTTATACCCTGGATAGCAACTATTTCCTTCGTAGTACTTTCCATCGTCACAACATTTTTTAATGCATCTAACACCTTCACTTCGACATACTTCAATTTCTTCGCATGTCCTTATCACTAAATCATTTTTTTCGTTCGTATAATCCATACAGTAAGAGCCCAGGTGATATTGTTTGCCTTTGAAACGTGCAGATCCGTCTGGTTCTATGGAAATCGATTGTTGTGAAGTATCAATTACATGGTCCAGTATCATTTTGCATTGTGATAAATCATTTCTTATTAATAAAGAACCGTTAATTATATCCTCATAGATATTCCTAGAACTACCTTCCACACATTTATGGTCTTTTCTTTCGTATACATAATTAGGAGGGCAACATTTGGGAAAATATTTCGTTTCCTGTAAATTTCCCGACGAGCATTCTAACTTCTTAATTGTAGAATTATTATTATTATTATGATACAGGTAATATTGTGAATTATCTAAAAGGCTGCAATTTACGGCATCACTCAATTCGTGATCATCAATAATAAAATTCTCGGCATAACTCGTAAAACCGCAACTATATTTATATATTATCGTTAAAATAATCAACACGTGCCTAAACATTACTGCTTCAACAGACGTATATCAACAGAACGGAATACGAGGATCGTCGGGGATCGACTAAAATTGCGATCACCGCGCGAATCCTTATATAAGTCAGCCAACAGTAGCAGCAAGCAACATTGTTACATCGCAATCGCACGTCTTGTCGCGAGGTTTTCCCAAAACACTGCATGGGATGCATTAATCATAAGTAAAAGCATCAGTAAGAGCGACTGTAATACTTGCTAGAGTGTCGATATTGTAATCAATTATTGTATTGTGTAATCTAGTCTAAGAGCGCTATGTTAATTTTCATTAAATAAGAAAAATATACAGATTCCCAAAAATCTTGCAATGTCTCTTACTTCCAACTACATATTGATAATTAAGAGAAAAGGATCTTTAGTAGATAAGTATTATATTTAAGAGTGAATCATATCAGCTGATCAACTTGACAGTCGGGTAACGGGAGCCTCACATGCCCATTTCAATATTATAGACCCTATAAAATCATTTATGCCTTTGTTATACGAAAGGTATAATTAGTGAACTAACAATAAGAAGCACATATGAGATCGGTATCATTCAATAGAGTAGCTATACCGATATTCAGCAATACATAGCCATCTTTTTGAAAACTTCTTGCTCCAGCTACAGCAGCTTCTTCTGCATGCTCTGGTGATACGGAGGAGGCAGCATTTTCAGCTGCTCGCACAGCGCCGTCGAAAACAACCATCGCTTCAGCTTTAGCAAGCGTATCTACAGCTTCTAATAAATCTGTATCTTACTCTGATCTTAACCTGCAAGTAATATCAATACCACTGGTACTCTCCCGTCCAACATTTGGATGGCTCAATCCTTGTTGACCAAATATATCTAGCGTGGATTACATTGTTTCATAGCGACGTTTCTGAAACTCTTTCTCGAAAGATTTGTCAAACCACTGCAATACCTAAAGATTTATTGGTTTCCATCAACATACAAAATACAAAAAAGAAAGAAGTACCAGATGATATCAAAAAGACTAAGTCGCTGCAGTACATGTATGAGACGTGTACTGTTAGCGTTCTTCCCTTAGCCTAATAAAATGAAATGGCATTAAAAAGAAACAATAATAAGGAAGGAAAAAAAATAAAAAACCATTATAAATATATATAGCGTTCAAAGCTGACTTTCCAGAATATCATACATGTACAGCGAGACTGTAACAGAACAGATCATACATCAGTTCTCTGTTCTGACAACAGCAAACTAGTTATTCGCCTTTTTATAATTTTCAAAGAGGTGGTAAGCTGTATTTCCTCGTTCAGTAAATAAGTATTGAATAATTTAGTGAGATTGTAGCTATAACTTCGTTTGAATATTTCTAAGTTATGCTTCGGAATCGATAACAAGTTAGAAGTACGAGTGTTACGTTCATGCTCTTGAGACCTAAAGCGGACCCGGTTGTATAAATAGCGCGGTATTTTGTTTTGGATAATTTTTGTGAAAAGAAGTACACAGTGCAGAGTGCGTCTATTGTGCATGTTCAAGGCATTAGTCTGAATTAGTTGCGCGGTAACACCACGTCTACCGCGGAGACCGTATACCAAAAGAGTACAGAAATTTTGCACCATTTGTATCTTTCTTTTATGTCGTTGGGTAATGCAAAAATTATAAATGCTTTCACAAAATGTACAGTTACTCAATACAAGCGCTTCGCACAGCATCAGTCTAGTAGATAAATCTAGAGCGTATCTATGCATGAAAATTGCCTTAAGAGCTGGGATGGATTTTTTAACCGAAAGCGACAAAAACGAATATTGTTGTAGAGAAGCAGCCCAAGGTTCTTTACACTATGAACCGGCGTTAAAGCTTGACCTTTAAGGATTAAATTCAGATTAGTTGAGCAATATATTCGATGTTTTTTTGGACCAAATAGGATTAATAGGAACAAATTTGCATGAGATCGTTGTTAATCCTAAACTGAACCTCTCTTAGTTGAGATAGATCCCAATTTTCTGTAGATGTCCTTTCAGTGCATAGTGTCCTGTTAGGAGACCTATTACTATGGGAAGATGATTCCTAGCGAGGTTTAGTGGTTCTTCAGTCCTATTTTTTATGATCCCTTAATAAAGGCTTTTCCATAAATGTGTGTTCTTTGTGTCTCTTTTTGGCCGAAATCCTTACCTGCTCTCGTGCTGCGTTTTTGGACACAAGAACAGGTTGTGGGCCTATGTATGAAGCCAGTATTCCATTTCTTGATAACTCATCGGTTTTTTCGTTTCCTTCGATTTCTGAATAGTCAACCACCCACAGTAAAGTCACTTTTTTGCGGTCTACCAGGCTATTCACTTCTCAAATATATCCCCATACCAGTTTTGATTGTACTCTGGAGTTCACTAATGCCTTCAGCATCGCCTGGCTCTCTGTTGCAATACAAATCTGCCTATTTTTATATGCCCTCTGATTGATTTCTGTTACAGAGTGTAATATTGCGTATGCCTCTGCTTGAAAAACGCATCATATTTTCCTAGTGGAAGCGTGTTCATTGTACTTCTCACCTCACTGTATATTCCAGCTCCAGGTTTTTGATCCATCAGTAAAGCAGATTAATCCAGCTTATTCTATCTGTGATTTCCACCTCGAAACTTCTGTTAAATATATAGGTAGGTCGAAACCATGTGGTCTGATCTCTTTCGGAAAAGATTGCCTTCCACATAATGGACAATATTAATTGTGTTCTAATCGCGCATGTCTGCCACTTGGTAATTTTCGGATTCTGAAATGACCCATTATTGCCTTTCCCACTACATTAAATGGAGAGGAATGAGGTCTAGGAGGCATTCCATTGCTGCTGCAAGAGTAATCCTCATTGCTCCTGTTGTTCCTAAACACGAAAATCTCTGTATCTTACCGAGTTCAGTTATAGTATTTTGATACTACATATTTGTCCACCATACCAGAGATGCATAAGTGGTTATAGGTCTGACCACCGATGTACGTCCAATACATCATATTTCGTCCTAACCCCAACGTTTTTCTATGGGCTCTTAGAGCCAGCATGAATGTTAAAGTAAAGTAAAGTAAAGTAAACTTTATTTCCAAAAGACCATAAAACTACAAAGGTTGTCCCGGCCCTGGTCGTAATTCTTTGAATTAAATTAATTTAACGTGACAGAAGTTACTACATCCGAGTTATATTCAAACGGGTCTAATTCAGTTTGCAATACTAATGCATCTAACGACGAAAGTGAAAGCGCAATGGATGAGTAAAAGAGTATGGTGCATGGATGTTAGAAAAATTAGTTAAATTCTGAGAAAATATACCTATTTATTTTAAACTTCCATCAGTTGTAAGAAGAAAATTTGAGTATTCTTGCCTATATTATATGAATTGCGACTGGTATAGTACTTAGTGTTCCCAAATTTTCCAAGAAAAAATATTTTTTTATGTTCTATTGTTTGTTTTTATATTTTGTTGAAATAAATTGTTAATAGAAACCTTAAATTTAGTGCTTTTCTAAAAAAAAAATTCAAAAAGAACCCCAATCATCTTATTTTTTTGTTAAAAAAAATGCATGTTTTAAAAAACAGCTTAATTTTTTTCCAGTTCCATCACTAAGAATTACCTCTAGATTGGTTTAGTGGCTCTGTTGTAAAAAAGAATATTCAAAATTGATGCAACAATATAGGTATTTTTCCAAATAACTAACTATAGTTAACAGGCAAGGAATTAATAGGACTGTTAAACTGCCAACACTGATTCAGTGTTTTCCAAAATTCTCGTCTTCAGCACGCGTTCATATAATTATTATTAGACAATACCGCACATTTAACCTATTCAACAATTGTTTCCAATAAATGGTCACTTTTTCAAATGTTAACAAAATAATTGAAGCCCTTTCGCACTTTAGCTGACGTCGCCATAGATTTATCTAACAAAATGTCTTAATAATTCGCAAAAATGTATTCATGTTTTACGGTATTTCACGCAATGCTTTCATTTTACCTATTAAATTTTAGAGAATCGCAAATTTTCTGACGAAAAATTAACAGCACGGTTTAAGACTCATAAAAGTTAGAAGCCACTCTGAACTGTAATATCTGCTTTTTATATTGCCTTCATCGTATAAATATTATTTCAATCTAATACGTATTTATGTGAATGAATAATTCACGTTATGACACAATGCACTAAATACAGTAGTAAATAAATCAGTATTCTGTAAGTGTAGTTTGCTTCTGTTCCCTATCATCATAATGAAAGTATAAGCTGTTTCTTATATTTGCTTATATTTCACCAAACTATAATTCTCTCTAGTAACAAATTCGCAACAACGTTTCCATAAAATTAAATTCATTAAAATATGAAAACTAAGGGAACTGCTACCAACATTTCTACAAATAAAAACTGGTTAGGTACTTTTTATTTTTGATAAGTAACAAATTAGACGAATATCTGCGGGGACCTATTTTATAAAGGAGATTTAATAATTGGCTATTACGTATTACCACAACTGTGGTATTACCAGAATTAAGTTCCTTTAGATTATTTAGTACCTAACCTACAATAGTCCAGTAAGAGTAATAAGCTTTTATATAATAGATTCAAAAGTGAAAATAGAGTTATAATTAAACGTCCAGACATGGTCCAGACTTTGCTTCGCTTTCTGCTAAAGAGAATGTCATTCTTCTTACTACTTCGCATTGGTTTTATAACCTCTCTGTATAGGTGTCCCACCGAAGACTGGGTCTTTGATTTCAGCTCAATTTGTCATTTTAGAAAGAAACTTTTTCTACAAAAATTTTATAGAATCCAATGCTGCATAATCTAACAATATTTCTGACTATATAAAGTGTTCCAGAAGTAGGCAAACGCATACCTGCTGCGTTATTTTAAATGGAACACTCTATATATTATTTCATTTTTCCATTCTGCGCAGAAAAATAACATGACTTCATATAAACTACAATATGTCTATCTTTAATAGCAACGTAGTTATTCACCTTTTTGTAAAAAAAATGGCCCCTCTGCAAGCCTTCGGTTAAGGTGGCGTAGTTTGTATTTGCATTTGTTCTAGATAATCATATTTTAAACGCTAGACACATACACTTGTTTTGATACAACAGTGAAACTAAAATCGATGTAATAATATACAGGGTCCACTATAGTCCTGAACATTTGCTTAACTTTAACCCAAGGTAACTTGATTTTTTTAAATAGCAACCTATATTTTTGCTTATGCTAAATTAACCCTTATGCAAAGCTCTTTGAATTAATAATAAACATTTATGATGGATAATGCAGAATTTTATAGATAATTATAATGATTTTAAATAAATCTAATAAATTTTCCAACCTTCATTTGTATAGTTTTTGTTAAGCTCGCATTGTTCAGTTGTTCTTGAGAAATAGGGACATAAATGTGCAAAAACTTTTCAGGAGAAATGTGTTTTTTTTTGTTTATAGATACCTAAGTAAATTTTGCGGTTATAATCAACCCATCTTCTTAGAAACGATCTAAAGGATAAAGCAAGTATTGTAAAAGTATCTATACATATATCGTTAGAAGAGCAAGCAAGGACTACCAGGTTATTTTCACTAGTTTTCAACAGCTCATAGGATATCCGATCCACCTTTAAATTTGTCCGATAGAAGCGTTTTCATTCATTGTTTCAATTTTATTTGCTATTACTTATTCCAAAACCACATGTTTTTTTTGCGTAGAGCTTACTGATTAGCTTTTTTATACAAATTTAAACCTAATAATAAAAAGAAAGGTTAAGACCTGCGACTCAAAATGTAAAAGAAAAGAGGACGAGAGTCAGATTAACATTTTATTTTATTTAAAATCGTCATACTTTTCTCTCATTTTACTTTCCTTATATAAAAGAGCCAGCTAGTGCGCTTTGATATCAGAAATTATCTTCAAAAATTAATTTAGGGCATTTCCCGTTGTCGAAAGAATGCGGGACTTGAAACATTTTATTTAATTCTACTTTCATATAAAAAGAAACCGAACTCCCTTAAGAGATCAAAATATGTTAGATCACCCGATTATATGCTGATCTAACATATTTTGACAAATCACACTGGCTGGCTCTTCGCTTTGAGATAGGAGTGACAAACGCTTCGAATGTGAATACGCGATTGCCCAGCTTCCCAAAGCCCACCAAAAATTGGGACTGTGTGGCGGCATGAACTACCATTTGATGTTTATTTCGAAAATTATTTTTCAAAAAGAAAAACCTTACTTCTTTCATGTCCTTTACCCTACCTAAAAAATTCGTCCCGTTCTCGGAGTCACATCCGATGATTTACTTCGACCAGTTATAAAGCGTTTTAACGTAGCAAGAAACGCTTCTGTGGTTAAATTAGAAACTAACTCTATCTAACCCTTTGTACACATGCAACCATATGAAAACGCACAGTATACCTTAGATATACATACTTCCTCCGCGACCTAGTTTATTTTTTAATTCGAACAGCCTTGCGAAATCGACGCCACAAAGTTGAAAAGGAAAACTTATGCTTACTCGATGTTTGGATATATTTCTCATTAACGGATTCGAGATATTTGATGATGCGACTCAAAAACAAACTATGTATACCTACTTACGAACTAATTCTTTTACCGATTCCAATCCAAAAGTGAGTCAAAACGTTTCTCTTAGAGAATACAACGTTCGCTGAGGAACCGCATGTAGCAGTCGAATATGCTCCCATATAGGATGTTTCTTGTTGTAATCAAATACAGACGCAAGGAGTCTACCACCTACTCGGAATATTTCATGTTTGTCTACGAAGAAATTGAATTTAACGTGTTATTTACTGTGTGTCTATCGTTAACATGCCAAATTGTTTATACGCCGCATTGCTCGCGTTATTAGCAAATCTCAGACAATAGACCGTCAGCCTTACCAGTTCAGAAGAAAAGGAAAATCTTTTAAATAATTTAGAATCGCATTTCTTTAAACGATAATGTCCGTGAAACTTTTTATTCCGGTATATTGTCTTCACCAGAAACTTTTAGGTAATATTGGCCAATTTAATTAGCATTTAATTAAATTTAATCAATTTGGACCTTCCCTCCAAAAATCTGAATTTATTAAATAGCAATTTATGTTCATATATTTGTATTAATAAAACTTAAGTACGGCTCGATTTGCCACGCTTTGAACAATCGTGGAATCACACCAATAAACCGCAATTGTTATTTTCAGATTTAGTGCTTGAGACAGCGCTTGCAGTAATCGAGCCAAAAGTAGTCCCTTTGAAAGTTCTAAAATCCGGATAGATAACAGATAAAGTCCGTTCACGATAGCAAGACGTGCACGTCATTAACGATGTCAAAACAGTATTACCATACGTGCCATATTTAAGTAATAACCTTAAAAATCTCAAATGACAAAGCGGTATGTGTCAACAGTGTACATTCGCACCAACATAAAAAGACATTCGCAGTGATGTTGAATATTATGCTTCGATAGGTATTTTATTGTGATGAGTTGGTCATTCCGAAAATTCTATTAATAGCGTGCACGTCCTGGTATCGTGAACGGACTATATGATCCTTGTAGATGCTACTCGGGATTTTGCGCATAATAATGGAGTTTTTATCAATTCTAAACTTCGTGTGTAGATGTTATTTTTAATTCGAACAGCGTTTGCAACACACTGATCAAACGTGACCATTCATTGTCAGGATGTCCCGCTGAAGTCTAGATCTTTGATTACAGTTCTATTTGTTATTCTACAAAAAATTTATAGGATCTAATGTTGCACAACCTAAAAATATGTACGGCTATACAGAGTGTTCCAGAAGGAAGCAAACACATACCTACACTATAAATCATTTCATTTTTTAATTCTATACTACAATTTCTGATAATCATAGACGAATACCATTAAATTTCCTCTTTTTAAAAAAAAAAACGTGCAATTAGTTTTATGTTTTATGATCTGATAGTGACGTAAACTTACTAATTCGTAGCTTTATTCTATTGTATAGCGTTTATATACCAAGCTGACTTGAAAATTAATGTCTAAAACAAATGCAAATACAAACTACGCCACCTTAGCAGAAGGTTTGCAGTGAGGCCACTTTTTACAAAAGGGTAAATAACATTGTTGTTATTAAATTGAAAATTGAAATAAAATATAGGATGTTCCATTTAAAATAACGGAGTAGATATGCGTTTACAGCATTAGATCCTATAAATTTTTTGCAGAAAGTTTCTTTCTAAAATGACAAATCGAGCTGTAATCAACGACCCAGTCTAAAGTACTCATACACCAAGTGGTATCCCTTCTTGCCAAATTAGATAATATTTGTAACAATATTTTTGCCGTATTTTTACCAGTGAAAATATAACTCGTTTAAGTACTTACAGATTTTCACACATCCCTTTTGATTTTGTAACTCAATTTGCGGGTTTCGCAGCACCATTGTAAGCCCAGAGTGCCGTTTATTTTTCCGTGATATTTAAAACTACAGTAGGTACCTACATGCATTTTCTGTTGGCGAACCCCCCCCCCCCCCTCCCCATCTTACGTCACCAGCTGGAAAAGCCGGCGGAGCACACTGAACGAACAACGTACAGTACTGCAGATACATATTACAATAAAAACTGAATTTCATATTATGAACAAATCGTGGAGATAGTGCGTGTTCTCACGGACGATTTATAACGTTTCTCCATATTTCTTCGGGTGTGTCTCACTCCATCCAGCACGCCCTCTTGTTATCGCGCATCCGCCAGCTGAAAATGCATATCCTATCGTATCGTAATTATGTGAGTCGCCATTTTTACTAAGATTATGCTGATTTTTGTGTACATATCTGGAGACATTATATATATATATATACACTCGGAAGCGTAAGTATTCCCTCACTGATGAATGCTTGTTTACAGGACTGCTCTTTTTTCAGGTCACACAGAATCCTTATTGAACGTTTTTGGAGGATGAAGATACGATTAGCTCCGGCGGAAGACGTTCCCCAAATCTCTATCCCGTAGGCAGCTACACTGTGGAAGTTCGAGAAGTACACCATCCTTGCGGCCTGGTAAGTAGACACAATTTTTGTACGTAACACACAATAAATCGCGGCACTCAACTTTTTAGCTAGTCCGTCAACATGTGCCGACCACGTTAGTTTACTATCTATTTGAATGCCTAGCAGTTTGACACTACTAGCATCCACTGTTTTATTCAGTGTAATCGTAGTGTGTTGTGTTTTATTTGTATTAAGTTTAAGTTTGTTGGAGGTAAACCACGTTTCTGCGTGTCTTTTGTATGAGTTTATTCATTGTATCGTCATTTACTAGAAGCGATGTATCATCGGCATATTGACAGACAAAATCCGCGGTGATGTTAACGTCAAGATCGTTTACGTAAATAATAAATAATAACGGCCCTAAAATAGAACCTTGCGGTACACCGCAATCAATGGGCACTACAGCAGATTTATTTCCAACAATGTCAACGTATTGCCGCCTATTCTCTAGATATGCTTCCAGTAGACTGTGGCTATATATTACCCCGTATCCCATAGTAGTGGAGTTTATCCAACAATAATCTGTGGTCAACGGTATCAAACGCACTACTTAGATCACAGCATACTAATTCGATGTACTCCTGTGCCGTCATCATCGCATTCATTATTTCTCTTAATCCCGTTGCAGTTGATCTATTCTTACGAAAACCATGCTGGGCACTAGTGATTATATTATGTTTATTTAAAGAACTGCCTCATCTATCTGCAACAGCCATTAAAAAGATCTTGGAAAATGCAGGCAAAACTGATATTGGCCTGTAATTATTCTCATCCTCAATGTTTCCTTTTTATATATAGGTATTACCTTCGCTATTTTTAGTTCGTTTGGGAAAATGCCTTCCGATAGACAGTTATTCATAATAGTGACAAGTGGTTTTATAATACTTGGAGCAATAGCTTTTAGGAGTTTCGTCGAGATACCGTAGTGATCCCGCGTATCCTTGCCTTTTATCCGTGTAATAATCTCCTCTATTTCATCTGAGGTTACCGGAGCGAAGTAACAAGAATTTCTACTCATTTTGTTTGTTTTATGCAATAATTCATACGGATCGATTGGTGGCCTGCCTATTTAGGGTGCTTTACGTGTAAGGTATTGGTTCATACTATCAGGCGTTATACTCGTGCTGCAGGCCTTTTTAATGTTCTTTCCGGTTAGCTGGTTTATTATTTTCCAAAATGTTTTTTGCTTGTTTTCTGAATTTCTGATTTTATTTGTATAGTTCTCTCTCACTTCATTGTCGAGAGCGCTTTTATATGTAGCTTTATATTGATAGTAGTGCTGGTACATTGTGGGATCTCTAGTTACTGTAGCAATAGTCGCTAATGCATCCAAATTATTTTTCATATTAGTTACCTTTTCTGATACCATCTGCTTTCTACTTTCACTTACAGTAAGTTTTCTTTCAGGGAAGCACCCATGAAAATGTTGCATCACTACTTTTAAGAAGACAGCACACATTTCGGCAACGGATTTGTTGTGGAATAAACCATCCCAGAAGTAAGTCTCCAGTTTACGTGTGATGGGTGGTGACAACTTTGTGGTAAGGGATTTTTTCACTTTTTCTTTTGGATTTTTGTTCCAGTTTACGTCTATAATTTTGTATCTTATTGTGATCGAATATTCTTATATATTTTATTTCTTTCTTTTCAGGAATAGTGTATACATCCTTGTATTCGATTATTTGTGCTAGATGATCAGCAGTATGGGTATTTACTGTACTTAGGTTGTAATCATTTGTATCTATATTAAGGTACAAGCACCCCACTAAGCAAAAATAGGTTGAAATAATGTTAATGCAACGTCATCTAAACACTAACTAACGTTGTGTAAAAGTGTCAATGTAGTGTTAATAACGTCTAAGCAACGTGAAATGTCCGACTATATAACATTACTTTAAATAACGTTACTGATAATACACGACCGAGTAACATTCGTAGCACGTGCGTACTACACCACCGAGTAACGTTCGTAGCACGTGCGTACTACACCACCGAGTAACGTTCGTAGCACGTGCATACTACACCACTCGTTCGTAGAACGTGTATATGTCGACTTTTAAGTAACGTGCTTTCCTAGGGGCGGGTTTTATGCGTCGCGTACTGCCCTAGCGTTTTACGTTGTACGCGACGCATAAAACCTGCCTCTAGAAAAACGCGACTTTACGTTTACAAAATCTTAATTTTGTTTCCAAATAAAATTTAGTACCAAATATAAAATATCTATTTATGTAAATAACAATACCTAATAATTTCCACCTTACCTTCATTTATGACACATTTGAACAATTGGATATTTTAAATTTGGCGTTAAATTTTATGTATCATAAAATAACTCATAAAAAATCAGACACTGATTTTGCATTCTTCAGTGGATAAATAAGACCAGACATATATCCAGTAACGAAAATATTTATTTTTTAACATGTTTCCAAAAAAGAAATAAAATTTCTCTGAATAAATTTTTATTTAATTAATTATCCTCATCCTATAATGACCTCTGCCGTCCATGCTTGAACCACTCCATGAGCGCCGCTTCGAATTGAATTTTCGTTAGGCTGTGGAATGGTCTTAGGACAGAATCTGTAAGATTTTTTTTACTAGATCTAAATCATTTTGTATGTGTGTGATGTATACACACCGTATAAAACACTTAAAATTTTAAGACCATCGAGTTGGAAATTATGTTTCTTTCCTCTCAAAGAACATTTAGCTGCTAAACTATTAGTAAATATATGTTTTAAACATCTATAGATGTGGTTTTTGTGGTTATGGCCCCCTATCATCAAAAGTTTTGATGCCTATAAAAAACGGCTATCAAAAAGCATAAAAACAAAGCATAGTATACTTTTTACAAATTGGGCGACAACTGTCTCGTCGCATACGTACATGTAAATGTCGATCAAAAACTTAGGTTCGCTCACGAGAAATCTAAACGTTAACACGCATCAAACACTAGATCGATACGATATAAAAAGTACACTTACCTTCAAATTAATGTTCTCCATGATTACCTTTACCAAAAACTGTTAATAGTCATAAGTCATAACACATCTATTGCAAGATGGATGCAGGTTATACCTTGCTTCACTTGTTTATAACATAAATGCACGCGTGCACCAATACAGTACGCTTGCGCAACGAGATATTCCATATATAAACTAGTAATACACATGTTAAACGTTACAAATACAAAATGTTCAACATTTAATAAACTATACTGCAACGAACAATCGGAACGTTACGAATAGTTAATCCGCCTAACGTTGCACCTACGTTTTAATGCAACTACTATGGAACCAACAATCTGAACACGTTATTTTGAACTAAAAAATAACCTCCCTTACATACGTTATAATCTACACCAAAATTTTAATGTAGTTTTAACGTTGGAAACCCGTTAGTAACTTAGTTTTGCTTAGTGGGCAATATCAATTTATCTAAAATTATATTTAATTTAGCTGTAAGAGTGCAAGGAAAAGGCAATGGACAACTGGTCTGAAACACGTAAAACAAGTACCTACTTAAGAATAGTTTATTTTCATTCCTTTGATAACATTACACAAAATTCTTAGCTTCTATTCAAATGTGGAAACAGACATTCCTGCAAAGCCTACCACCAGAATCATGATCACTATAATTTTGATGTTTAGCTTTAGGAAGGCCATCAAGTAGGTACACATAACAATAATAATCCTGCATGGACATCGACATCGATGAATATAATAAATATATATCATCTATGTTGAGTTAATATCTATATACAACAAAAGTATTAATTTATTATTTAGCGACGTGTGTTTTGATGTGCTTGTTTAAATTTGTAACTACTGAGAATCGTTTATCGCACTTGTTACACCCAAAGGGTTTATCTTGAGCGTGTGTAATGCAATGATCTTTTAAATCGTCTTTGGTGACGAATGAACGATCACATATCAAGCATGTATAATCTTTTTCCTTGCTATGTTTTACCATATGTGTGTTTAATTTGTCTATTGTTCCAAATCGTTTACTGCATACAGTACACAGAAACGCCTTCTCTTTTGCATGTTTAACTCGATGAAGATTGAGATCAGCAACACAAATAAATGTACGATCGCACATAGAACAAGTCAAATCTTTCTCCTTATTATGTTTTCTGTTATGGGCAACTAAACTTGTTGATGCAATAAATCGCTTATCACATATATAACATACAAATGGCTTATCAAACCCATGTGTTGCACAATGCTGGGTAAAAATTTTGCTGTTTAAAAATGACCGATCACATACATCACATATAAATCTGCTTCTTGATATGATAACGAAAGGAAGATGCACACGAAAGAGATTTGTGGCATATTTCACACGTAAATGATTTTCTTTCTGAAATCAAAGAAATGTCGCTCAAAATTAAAACGTGACTAAATGGATTTTATATTTGAAGCAAAAAAACAGCCTACGTGAGCAAGAAAGAAAATATCCGTTCATTTCCATTGCCAGGAACTGAAAGCTTCTCTCTTGCTCGCTCAGAGTAGCACCATTTGTCTTTTCTCCAATCCTGTACATGTCAACGAACTCTAATACAGCCATTTTAATGCCGTATATACAGTGCTGGCAAATTTCGTTTGAGCGCTGAGGAACTCTAATGGATTTTATGAAGCGTATATCTCGTTTGGAAATGAGACGAATTTCTGAACACACCATTTTGATAGTGAATTGTCATTGGTCAAAAGTAGCACAAAATTCTGCCGCACTAATCGCGTTATAATCGTATTATGTACGTAATTATGTTTTGACATTGTTTATTACCGGTTGTTACTGTGTTTATTGTATTGCTTTTTTCCAAACATATACATATACTAGTTCTTTTTAAGACTCTACAGTTAATAGTAACTTGTAACTAATTTGCTATTAAGCTAGAGTAGAGGCAAATGAGCAATTAAGTAGCTATAAGTAAAACTAAATTGGTAAACGTTGAACAACTTTGAGGCCTTAGAAAATGTAACTGCTACAACTTTGACAAAAATGCATTAATCGTGTTAGTTGAGAGTTTTATCATACAATTGTAAAGGTATACGTTTGTTTGTCTATAATGTTTGTAATTTTCGTCGTTTATAATTCTTTTAACGTGTATAAAAAAAACTTTTATTGTTAGTATTATGTGTTTTGACCCTTTGTGCGATAACGTATACAATCAGTTTCTGATGAAGGCTTAAATATTGAATAAAGAAGCCGAAACGTAAAATGTAAATCTTTTATTTCAATAACTAGCCACATTCCAAATAAATAAATTCTTGACAATGTCATGATCATTCGCCATGCGATTGGGTAGATTAGTGAAGATTTCAAAATCGTCATACCGAATGATTGTATTACATTTGTCTGTATTTGCAAACGAATTTCTTGTTAACAACTAATGAATTATTTAAAAACCTAGGCAACAAAATGAATACAAAGTCTGTACGCTAACACAAAAAAATTTGGTAATCTTTAAAAATATTAAATCAGAAGTGTTCACAACTCAAGAAGGACTGAGGTAAGGAGGAGGGATGAGCCCAGTGCAGTTCACAGTATTTATTAAAATCCATAAGGGAATGTAATAAAAGAACTAAGAGCCTAATTGTGGGATACAAAAATCTACAACCAGTAGCCATAAGAGAGTGTGCCTACGCCGATGATGTAGTAATCAGTGGTACCGGAAAATAACAGTATGAAAATCAACACGCTAAAACAAAAATAACGGCAATAACAGAAAAACCAGAAAACATAGACTTAGACGGAGTATGAATAGAACAAGTACAACACTTTGAATACTTAGGAGTGATAATAGAAGAATCAGGAAGCCAAGGAAAAGAAATAAATAAAAGAAAAGAAAAAGCAATTAAAATTTACCACAGTATAAATAAAACCGTCATTAACATAAAAAGAAGTATCAACTAAAACAAAGATGAATATCTACAAAGTTATTTACAAACCCATCCTAACATCGGGATGTGAAACTTGGGCAATACCAAGAAAAATGAAAAGTAAGATACAGGCAACAGAAATGAAGTACATATTTGAGAAGAGTAACAAGAAAAAGGGTGAAATCAAAAATGAACAAATTAGAGAAGACTTTGGAACGCAGTCAGTATTAGAATATATAGAACAACGGCAATTGAGTTGGTGGGGAATCTCCAAAGAATGTACGACAGACAAGTTAAAAGAATATAGGAAGTGAAGACACCGGTAAGAAGGAAACCAGGAAGACCGAAAGAAACTTGGGAGTACACAATAGGAAAGTTGTTGGACAAGAAAGGCGAAACATGGAATGAAGCTAAGCGAATAGCAAAAGACAATAAACAGTGGTGTAAATTTGTTAACAATATAAGAAGAATGTAATCCCGACACCCTCCAGGTATAAGAGAATGTGATTATATATATATACTATAGCTTGCCAAAGAATTAAAACTTCAAATTACTGATGTGAAAATCATTTTAATTGTAACGCCTATTTTTTTTTAATTTTTTATTGGGATGCAATTTGGGTTAAGTGATTCATTCAGAAATTCGTCTCTATATTTGAAACAACGTATCGAGCGAGCTAGTAGGTACGTACGCTTACGCGCAGAAGAATTGGCAACTATGCATGCCCTATACCTGTAAAGCCATTTTTTACCAGTACGGTTTAATCAAAAGGACAAAACACTCAAGGAGACTGTGACCTCTCTATAATAACAGATGGTCAGAATTATTACTAGCTCACTTGTTTTTAACTCATAAATTAGTTGGTATTTGATTACCTTTTTTTGTTTGTACCGTTCCTTTTGGAAATACTTTGCTACAACTTGGCTCAAATGAGATTGTTTTGTCACTATGATTTGGTTCTTCTATCTTCTTGACGTTTGATGGTGCATTCTCAATGTCTTCACTAGCATGACCTGGTTTTGTTACATTACCATAAGTATATAAATTTCATTTTGCTAACAGTCTACTACAATAGGAAATGGTATATGTCGTCACCAAAACCTATGCGACTTATGACGTTTAGCACTTAATCAGGCTACGATTGGTTGTTGCGTAGCTGTGAAGACCAATTACCAATATTCTTTCATTACGCATGTTATGTCATGTACCATTCTCTATTGGAACAGACTCTATATTATTTTGCAATTTACCTTGTTTTGTTTGTGCATCATTTGATTCAATATTCACTTGGGCTTCAGGTGAATTACAATTCTGAGACTGAATATTATTTGTTCCTTGTTGGGGAGATGGAGATAATTGCATTGGAGAATGTACCATTATAGGCTCATTTTCAGAATCTGTATCAGTTAAAGGATTGCAATCAACAAAAATAAAGCTTGATGTATTATTGTCTGTTTGCCTTGTTACATCTCTGTCCTCTTGTTTGGACAAACCTTCTGATGATTTTTCTCTATATTCTCTCAATAATTTATCTGACTTTTCACATTGTTCTTTAAAATAAAAAGATATTACCAATTTATCAGTACAATTCTTACAAATTTGCTTGGGAAGTCCATCATTCTGATGTATCTATAAGAAGAACATTAACATGCAGAATTAACACACAATTTACTTACCTCAACTACGGCACATGCCATTAACTTGTTTCGTATATTACTGTCCAGTACCGACAGCATTTTATTATTTATTTCTAGGCAAATTCTACATATTTTTGTAAAATTAAACTCCATTATGGTATAATCCGGAAATTAACAATTATAAATCGATTTTATAATTAAAGGTGTTTAGTACAGTATGTCGTTACATTTAGGATTTCTTAAGTGCACCTTACGATCTAACCATAAATGATCTAAATAATAACTATACCGGTCCGAACACCTAACCCAAGCAAAAAACGAGTTACGCTATCACGCTATTACGCCAATAGCACCAAACAATCAAACATAAACCGCAAACCGAAGCAGCCCATAGGCCAGACGTGGCCAAACCACAGCCAAACCTGTGGCCAAACTCTATGTGAGTCTCAGGGGTGCGTTCAGAATTCCAGATTTAACGCCGAGCGCGGTTAGGAACACGTCCATGACGTCAAAATTACGTAAGGACATCTTGGTATTGGTCAGCTACTACCTGTTTACATCAAATTGACGTCACTGGGGAACCTGAGGTAGAAATGTGAACGCACTCTAGCGATGTAAATCCATATTTTATACTCTTGAAATTAGTAGTGATGGGCATAATTGAATGATGGAAAAACCTTCGCTTATTGGCTATCGTTCGAAAACGCGATTATAAAGATCCCTCAGGGCGAAACGAATGATGAATGATGCATAATCAAATATTAAACCACTGATAATGATGGCATTATATAGAATTTTTTTTTATTTCAAGTAGATACAGGAAAACTATATAATATACATGAGAAAAATCAAAAATTTTGAATCATTTACGAAATATGACAAGAAACTCAAAATTACGGCTTTTCTTTTTTTTTTACTTATAATCTCTTTATTTTTAAAGATACGAAATAATAGTAAAGATCCTTTTTTATTGATATTTTATGGTAGATTTCTAAACACATTCTATAATGCCCCCATCTTAATTTGTTAACGAGTTATGAGATAAACTTATGTTTTTAAAGATATATAATAGAAACTGAACATTGGCTATAATAAATATTGACCTATTGTACCATCTCCACTAAAATTGCCAAATCAGAAAGAGTTCCAACCTCCGATAAGGATTTTTTGCGTGTCAAACATCGCATTGACATGAGACCTACGACTTTACTTCCTAGCCGAGAAAAACGCATGTTGTTCTTTATACACGGTTAAAAATCACAGTCTCAGGCTAGAATTGCAAAGGCGAGCATGCAAACCGTTCAGGCACCGACGCGGCTATGTGTATACGGTAGTGATGGATAGGGACGCACCGTCCATATAAGCAAGGCCTTGAAAGCGCCTACGACTAGTGTTGGGCCAGGTAGGGGTAAATAACTATCATTAGCTTGGGCTAGACAGACTAGTGCTTAGTCGACTCTCAGGAAGGTCGGTAAGCAACACTGACCCCTTCTCCCAACATGAATAAACACGAGTCCGTTCTTGTCAATGATAGTTGTTTTCCCCTATCTTGCCCAACACTACCTACGACCGCTGTAGCAAATTAAATTTTAAAAATATATAATTTTGGCTCAATGCATACAAAGTAACAGTATTTCGCACGACGGCACCGAAGATACTTGGCGCGCACTTGGAGATACAAAGGGCATAATCGTATAACGGAAAACGAATCATTCGGTTATTCACGATCATTCCAGAACTCGATTATGAATGATCACTCGATAAGTGAGTGATGGGTATAATCGACGGAATCATTCATAATCGATTACTAAATCATTCAAAGTCGATTATTAAATCATCCATAATCGATTATTAAATCTTTCATAATCGAAAAATAATGATCGGTAGGACATCAATCAACACTAAATGCTTTAAATATTGAAGAACCTTTTTTTTTGATATATTTTAAGGTACGACAAGAAGATTATTTCTAATGCTCATCGCTAGTGAATATTGTTTTATATTTGGAGGACCTTTCTTGTTTTCTTTTTTTTTTTGTTTAGCTAAATAGCGGTATTAGAATCATTCGATTATTGAATTAGTGTACCATATAGCCATTATATGCCATGCCTGATGAAGGTTTGTTAAGAATCCGACATATACATGTACTCAATTTTATAGTATACAAAATTAGGAAGTAACCACAGTTCTTTATTTACTGTAATAATAAATGAATTCATTAAAAATATAAAATGTGGCCACTTTAAATGCAATATAAGATGGATTATTAATAAGTAAAATAAAAACACTGCTTTTGTTATAAATTATGTATTTATTTAATAAATAATTAAACAGAGTTTTAATGAATAGTATATTTTTAAACGTTTCTTTACATACACTAGATGTGTTTATTGTAATATTATTTTCTCGCTGGTAATGGAGATAACGTAATTTGTTTGGGTGATCTGAACGGTTAGTTAATCATAGATAATACAAAGTTATACGCGCAAAGACTACTATACTTTCATAATATATGCTACTTTTGTCTCCCAATAAAATTTAATAAAGGGCACCCACTTTAAGCATTCGTATGATAAAGTTTAAAGAATGCCGAGATTAACGAATATTTGCAAATAATGTTTGAAAAAAGTCAAACATAAATTCCAAACTTATAAATATTCGTATTCTTATATTTTTGGGCTACTACTATAGTGTCATACATAGAAACTGTTTAAAAAAATACCTTATTTCAAAAAAAGAAAATATCTTTCCGTAGAATAAGTCATATGAACACACAACGTCTACAATATGCTCGTGGCCCTGACACCACATTTGAAAGCTTTTATGCTGATGGTCATAATCACAGAGTTTTCAGTTCATTAAATATAAATATAAATTATATATAAGCCAATCAATACTCTACTACAATCATCTACAAACAGTAAAGAAAAAAATATGCGCTAGTTGTGAGTAATGGTATTTTATTTTACGCTGAAATGTAAAGGTCTTTTCTATATACTTTTGGACTATTTGAAGTACTAAAAAAGAACATCAGAAATTTAGTGAAAGACTAACATAATAGCATTCGTCAGTTCTGACTCATAAATCCAATTAAATTACCTAAATTATGAAACAATACAAACAAACAAAGTAGAAAATAGTATTTACACTCATATTTACATACGTATACAAAATTAAAATCATAGTTTACACAAACGAAAGGGCAAAAAGTAAGTAGGAAAAATCAAAATGTGTATTCCACGTTATTATAGATTATAAATAGTTCTATCTTTCCATGTTTTGAATTTCCTGTTTTTATGATTCCTAAAACCCTTTTAGTATAAACTTTTTATTTGTGATGAATAATTCTTATTATTTGTTGACAGCATTTTTTATGTTTTCTTTAGCTCCTTAAAAAATCACCCACCATTCCGGAATATTCTGTACTGGATGCTTTATCGACATCCATTATAATTGATATAAAACCCGCGTTTTATTCCACATTTCAAACACTGTTTCTTAACTTATCTTACTATTTTAGATATAAGTCCGTTTACTGCATGTTTAAACTCTTATCTGAAATCCTTATATTTGTTCGTGAATAACGATATATTAACTCTTATATTACATATAATATAATTAACTTGTAGATTGTTACGTTGTGTGAGTCTTTGTGTGTCGATTCAGATCATTAGCTCTCGCATAGCGCTTTTCGCATATATTACACCCAAATGGTTTACCACCTGCATGAGTCATACTATGCTCTTTCAGATCACTACTAGTAACAAAAGATTTCTCACATATAGTACACACAAAATTCTTCTCTCCATTGTGCCTTTTCATATGGACAGCCAAACAGCTTGACTGTGCAAATCCTTTGTTGCATACTTGACATACATATGGTCTTTCACCCGTATGTGACCGTCTGTGTACTATTAGAGTACTTGAACCATTAAACCCTAGAAAGAAATAAGAAACAAAAAATCAATTTAGTTTATGGTAGGTATTGGAAAAGAACATTCATGAACCGTTCAGAAATTTTTTGTTTTTTTACAATCAGATTACATGTTTCTGCCACTATTGGTGGTTCAAATCTGTTATAGTATTTCTGAACGGTTCATGAACGTTTTTTTTTAATTATCAATTATACTGTTCAAGGATTAAAATACAATTTAGTTTATGTTTTGGCTGACACTGCTCCCCCACAAATTAGACATTTTGTTGCACATATGAAAGGTTAATCCAAAATGTCCACATTTAAACCAGACAACTATTGCCCGTATTTATAGTCCGTGCTTGAGCAGCAGCAGCGACTCGAGCACGGACTATAAATACGGGCATATAACGTGTGAACTTAAGTCACACAAAAGCTTCCTCCAGCCATAAGAAATTATGGCAAAATAGACTAATAATATACTTACACAGCAAATTATATTTCAGAAATGTTTTACCTCTGCATTACAACATATATAGATATATATCTTTTCTCGAAACTAGTGGCCAGTCAAAATAGCGTTTGTGAAATTTGGACCATATTTTCCGTCTTTTTTTTTTACATCTATCACTTACACAGAGTCAAGTGCATAAATTACATATCTTTTATTTCAATGTTTATATGTCAGAAATATGTCAGAAATCCTCACGTCTTAGTCATTTTTGTAACTTAATGATAATTTTAATTTAATACTATGTAGAAAATTGTTAAGAAATACATACTAAGGAAATAATATTCAAGAAAAATATTAGGAGTAATAATTAGATTTATTAGCACTAGAAATAAATTATTATAAAGAAATAATAAACAGTGATTTGGTTGAGTAATAATTATTTCTGATAATTAATCATAATCAAGTATATAATAAAAGTATAATCAAACTATTACTTATTTTATAATAAGGCAGAAAGTATTCCACCTCGCACCATCTCACGCTTGTACATATTTTTCCTTTTACTTTATATTTGAGTGCCTTTACTTCCCATATTGTCCTGAAACACAACATGAAATGATTGCCGAACTATTAGAAGCAGATAAATCGATCGCAGAGACAACACTTATGTTGGCTAGGAGAGCTCATGAAAAACCCTAGGGGTTTTATGTTTTACTGGACATCCATCACGGTGGTCAGACCCATGATCAGTGCTGGTATGATGGATATAGACGTAGGAACAAACTGTCACAACTGAACACAGCAAGAAACAGAGGATTGCATTGCATGTTTAGGAATAACAGGAGCAATGAGGGCTACTCTTACAGCGGCATTGGAATGCCGCCTAGACCTCCCTCCTCTGCATTTGGTGATAATGGGGGAGGCAAAATGGGGTGTCTTTGCAAGTGGCAGATATACAGGATTGGGACACAATATTGTACATCATGTGAAACGCAACCTTTTGGGACTGAGATCAGACTATATGATCTTGACATATGTATTTCACAGAAATTTCGAGGTGAAAATTACGAATCGGATAAGTTGGCATCAGTTGTGCAAACTATTGGAGAACATCAACCTTAAACGAAAAGAGAGATTGTGGGAATTGTTGCCACTCGGCTAACCCAGGTTCCGATTTGGCTAAACAGGGAACTACAATGAATCTTTCGCTTTTGCATCTTAACCGGGTAGCTATATTATCTTGAGCTTTTTTTTTACAGAAAAAAAAGCAAATAGAAAACAAAAATATGAATTTGTAAATTACGTTTTGCGCATATATAATATATTGTAAGATACCTAAAAGCAGGGGCGGCTCGTGCCATATAGCTCATGGGCTAGAGCCCTACAACGCTGAAAAATAATAAATAAATCTACTACGTTATATATAATATATATACAAATATATCTTTGAACTGTAGTTCTTCCGGGCGTACAGCCGCGTGGTAATTGGTTCAGAAAAAAACCTATCAGAGTTCGAAGTTTCGATGAGTTCTCTCTCATCTTCTGCCGGAGCGTGTTGGCACATAACTGACACACACACTTCTTGCAGTGACTTCTATCAATTATAGAAGCGTGGTGTGGTTGTGTTGACGTCCGTATTTTCTACCTTCGGCGCAAAGGAGGGCCTGTTTGTTTTTTCGATCAGCTTCGCGTAATTAGTCCAGCGGGCGATAAGTTTTGTGTTTGATCCGTAGAAGTAGCAGGTGGTTTTTCTATCTTCCTGGATGCCGGGGCAGGTTTAATGTTGCGGCACTCAAACAAAATCGGTTTGCATGTTGAGTGTCGTCTTTTTTCTTCATGCTTGATGGTCATTTGTCTATTTCTATAGCTTCCTTTATAATTCGAATTTGAAGGTTGGAACATCTATCTAAAGTCTTAGCGTTTTCAAAATCTATGGAGTGTCCCGTCATTGTAACATGTTATGCCAAGGAAAAAGTGGGTTGTCTGTTTTTAACTGCTAGTTTATGCTCGTCCCTCCGTATTTCTATTCGCCTGTTGATTTGACCGATATAGGTTTGTTCACAATCCGTGCATAGAATTTCGTATACTCCTTGATTTTCTAGTGATAATTTATCTTTCTAGTTACGGAGGACATCAGCCAGTTTCTGTTTTGTTGTGTAAATGGTCTCAATGTTGTTTTCGTAGGACTCTACCTATCTCGTCTGTTGTACCTTGTACGTAGGGTAAAATAGCTCTACTCTTGATTACCGAATTGTCCCTTTCGGGGAATGTCTTGTTGTTGTTGCGGATAGTAAATGTAAATCTTCTTAAAACCGTAATATTGCAAAGAAATAATAACCATCAAAATATGTTTAAGAGAATACAACAGGTAAAGAAAAGTAATGAAATATTACTGTGAGATTAACAACGAGAAATTACGCGCGACCTGCATAATTTAAGTTTACTGAAGTTTTTAATGTAATTTTATCTATTGCAAATAAAACCTCCTCTGGCATTGATGGGATTCCATGTAGTGTTTTAAGGGATGCAGCCGAACATGTTTCGTTGCCGTTGTCGATGATACTAAGTCAGTCATTTGCCGAAGGCTTTTTCCCAGATGCATTAAAAATAGCTAAAGTCATACCAGTTTTTAAAAAGGGGGACAGGCAACTTGCTTCCAATTATAGGCCGATATCTGTCCTATCTTGTTTTTCTAAAATATTTAAAAAGGTTATGTTTAACCGTATTATGTCGTTCTTAAATAAATTTAAATTAATATCTAGGACTCAATTTGGCTTCGTTAATTTTAGATCTACTCAAAATGCAATTTTTGAGGCTTTAGATCGTATATATGAGCTTCTTGACTCTGGATTGCGGACTGGTGGCATCTTCTTTGATTTGACGCGAGCCTTCGATTCTGTTGATCACGGGTTGTTGCTGCAGAAGTTATGTATGTACGGCATAAGGGGGCGTTGTGGAGAGTGGATAGAATCATATTTAAAAGGGCGAAAGCAGGTTGTTTCAATTAGTAATGATTGTGGTCATAATATCTGCTCTTCTTCTAATGATATCCGACTAGGTATACCGCAAGGATCTATTTTAGGCCCACTTTTATTTGTTCTTTTTGTCAATGATCTGTGTAATTGTTTCCCTGAGAGAGATTTATATCAATATGCTGACGACACCTCAGTAATTATCTCGGGCTTTAATGAGGCGGATATGAGTCACACTGGAAATATATATTCCGACACTATGTCTATGTGGTGTGAACGTAACGGATTAAAAATAAATAATAGTAAAACCACGTTTTTAACATTTAGTGCGTCAAGGCGAGTCGTGGACAGATCACCTTTAGTACGATTAAAAGGTGCAACAATCCCTGTTGTACCAGATACTAAATTCCTTGGCTGTTACGTGGATTCTTTGTTGTCGTGGGATGCCCATGTTTCTGAACTGTGTTCAAAATTGTGTTCACTAAATTATGCTTTGTTTAAGTTAAGAGATTGTGTCAACCTTGATACATTACTAATGTTTTATCACGCCCATATTTGCTCAAGGCTCAGGTATGGCCTTTTGTTCTGGGGTCAATCGTCTCAGTTGCCTCGGTGCTTTGTTGCTCAAAAGCGATTAATACGCACAATGTTTTACATGAGAAGGTCTGACTCTTGTAGAACTATATTTAAGGCAAATAGCATAATGTCGTTACCATCGCTATTTCTATATGAATGTGCCATGTATGCAAAAAAACACAATTCTTCGTTTACTTGCAATAAGCATATTAGTGCATACATCACTAGGAATGGTGACGATTATTCTACGCATGCCCACAAGACTACGCTTTATGAAAGGAATCCAAAATATGTATGCATTAAGGTATTTAATAAACTTCCGCCGAATATCAAGACTTTGAATATGTTCCAATTCAAAAAGGCTGCCAGATTATACTTTTTAGAGAATTGTTTTTATAGTCTATCGGAATTCTTATGACACCCCGTGGGGATGTTGAGTGTCGAGATGGTGATGTATGTTTCTTTATGTTAGTTTAAGTGTACCACTATAGTGTAATTACACTGTATATATTATTATATTCATTATTTAATGTTTGACAAAACCGATATCCACAGGATCTTATGGTGAATAAACTTTATTATTATTATTATTACTTTATGTTGGCTTCACTTTTCCATGCGGAGAGAATCGCACAGGGCACGTCTATAAGTATATATAGTCTAAAGTTATAATCATGAGAGCCCGGAGAGCCGCAGTTCGAGGCAGTGTTGCCACCTCTAGCGATTTGTCGGTAAAATTTACCGATTTTAGATCTTTTCTACCGATCTACCTATTTATATTCATTTTTTCACGAATTCCTAAATGTAATTCTGTATATCGTACTATACGTATCGTATATACTTTAGAAAGGATATAGACATTTTTTATATTATACTTGTTACTTAATATTATCTAGTGGTATAAAAATAAATGAATCACAAAACCCAAACAATTTAAATACATCTCCCACAAGTTATTGTTTTCATTTGCTGTGTTTTGAGTGCGTAACTACACTCAAGCAATTTGAGAACTGTTGATAATTTATTCGTCTCAAAATAGTTGCCATTTCGTATAGTATGTGTTGTAAACAGACTGGTAGGTATCGTATTCGTACATCACTCTCTGCCGGGTTTTTTTTTTTAATTATTTTTTACGCCTGTTTAGTTATGTTAAAATCTAAGAACCCCCCACGTATAATTATCACAAGCCACCACTCCCTATAAGTTAAATTTAAATCTGACGTTGACACTAAATGCTATAATGCATATTTAGCGCAACATCAGAAAAAAATAGATATCTAAAGCAAAATCTTGAATTGCCTTCTATAAAGTTAAGTGCTTACAATAACCTTTAACAATATTTAGTACTAACTAGGACTAAATATAGTATACTGTACCGGATATTCCACTAACTATGTATCACCCAATTAACTTTTTTTGTGTCCAAGCCCAAGGTGCACTATGCGCTATTATCTTTGTTACTTTAAATAGAAAACCTAGTTTTTTTTATTTCATATTGGGATTTTATTTCAAATTTAATGAATGATATCTTGGGGTAGCGTTTATACTGAACATAAAGTGCGGTAACTACCTAAAAATGTAAACTTAGATTCCTTCTGGTATACTAGATGTGACTCGGAAAAATTTACTTGAAGAAACTGCGAGATAAGAAAGTTACTGTTTAGGTTTCCCACAAAGCAAAATAATACAATTAATTGGTTGATCTTTAAAGGCACGCCAAACACTGGTAAAGAACATCACTAGGTGACAAGATATGTTACATGCGAAATTTACAGCCGTCCAAGTCCGAAAACTACAATGATTTAGTTGCCTGCTGTTGCTGAATCTATTCTCAGTACTACACAGAACAATGGTTAAAAAAAAAAGAAATTTCTGTGATGAGTAAATCAACCCGTACGCATTGTTTGAAATTGTAACGCTGTAGGGTGCGTGAGCCAAGTTTTTGCTAAACATGAGAACACCCGCAGGCACAGATTAATGGTTACTAATATTCGTGCTCTACTCAAAATAAAAAAATAACATCCAACTAGTTATCTTGAACATCTCGTATGAATAGCTACTGGTGTCTGTATTTTCAATTACAAACGTGTATTAAAACGTGCAGCGTTAAAAACATATTGCTGTCTCTGAATTTATCGCTTAAATATTGGTCTAAAATAAAAATAACCCAATATTTCTAATTGTCTTTGATTTTAAATGACTGATATAGATTTGTAAGATGCTTTCTTAAGTAAGCATTCCAATTCTGACCAGCTTTGTAGAAATAACGTATAAATCAAAACACCAAGAAACACACCCCACAACTGTTTAAATTTCCGATTTTGCTTTGAAGTCATGTAAACAATTAATCAAACGTAAACTCGTATCATAAACAGATACGAACATTCATATACTACACACATCATTCATACGAGCATACAAAACAGTTTTAAGAAACGACATACTCATGTTTTCTTACATTTGTGATATACAGGCGAGAATTGTACGAGAAGTTATAAGTCAAACTTTATAAATTATAGAAGAAGATAAAATATTAACCTGTCATGACGGCTGACCGATTACTAAATCTGTTTGCGCATATTTTACGTAAAACCCGAATATGAAATGAAAACTGGGGGCGCCTATCCCAAAATAACAATTGGTGACAACTACACACCTCTGCGCACAGCGTGCTTGTGCATGATTCATAAATTTGTAATCTAAATGAAAAATTAAGTTGTTTTAGAGTTTTTCTGAGTCGCACATAGTTAGCGGATCGCCCGGTATTGTAGCAAACATACCTTTATGACAAATATCGCATATGTGAGATTTCTCGCCAGTGTGTGTTCTCATATGTTTGGTTAACTCATTTGACTGACAAAATGCTTTTTGACAAACACAACATACGTACGGCCGTTCACCAGTATGTGTTCTGATATGCGCTATTAAATTGGAACTCGTAGAAAATGCCTTTGTGCACATAGTACATTGATGTGGTCTCTCACCTAAAATTAGAGATACAGATTATATAGGGTAAATCATTTGATTTTAAAACAAGTAGGTAATTATACAATACAATTATTTTCTCTTATGCAGTCACAATATTTGTCATATTATGTGGAGATTGGCAAAGTTAACATTAGTAACGACATTTATTAGGTTTAATGGTTAGGCATAGGCTGCAGTCTTCTGAAAGTGACCGAACCTGGAACTTACCTCGAGACGATGTACCACAAAAGTTCAGCTTTGTGAAAGAATTTAGCACAAAGTTTAGCAGCAAGAGCGGATGAGATAAAAACACCATCTTGAAAATCAATAGAAATGCTATCAAATGGTACACGGATGGCCCAAAATGGCAGCATAAACTGAAATAGGGATATATGGGCCTAGAATCAAATATTTCGGAACCTTGGGCATGTACCCAAGTATCTTCCAGGCCGAAACACACGCTATGGAAAGAAGCGTCCAGTACAACATTGACAGAAACTATGAAAAGCAAGGGATTATCATTGTCAAGTAGCCATCAGGACGCTGAGCTCAAATATAAAGAGCTCCAAGTTGGGTTCGAACTGTTAAAAAAACTAAACGATCTGGTCAAAAGGAACAAAAAAATCCTTCTGTGGGTTTAGAGACACACAAGAGTGGAAGAAAACAACATAACAGATAAACTTGCTAAGAAAGGGGCTGGAATACCATTTGTAGGGCCTGAACCTTAAGTAGCAGTATAATACTGGAGAAACTGAAAAGTGAAGTAGAGCAGAGAAAATTCGAATACTGTGAGAATCTCCAGGGAATGGGGCAAGTTAAAACTCCTCTGAGAACCTATAACCGGAAGAGATCTATAGAATGCATCAACTTAAGTAAGACAGGAAGCCGAATGCAGATTTTGTTGGAATTAGGATGAAAAATCCATTCACCTTATCTCAAATTGCGCTGCACTGTGCAACTCAAGGGTCCTGTACCTGGGAGCATGTGAAATTGAAAAGGGAGAGTTGCTAATCTGGGGCCTTCTCACATTTTGCACTTTTTAAAAGAAATCAGACTGGACCGCCAATTGTAAATACAGCAAGAATAGGAGACACAATAGATCTTTCAGGTAGCAGTGTATTATCACCCTTATCTTAGATACATCTACAACGACATTTATTTGCCAATTAATACAAGAACAAATTCCCTATCACACAGATGGCGCATGAAGGTGCACTCTTGAGAAAAACATCAACATCTAGTCCACTGTGATCACTAAGGCCTATTGTAGGGCGGATACTATCTCAAAGTTTATTCAACAAGTTCAGGCCCTTAAGGTAGCTCAGAATCTTTTTCCAAATAAGATCTGTTTCGGGTCTTCTAGGAAAAGGTCACTCTAAAAAGGGAACTCTGAAAGCAAGTGTATTTCCACTCTAAGATTCCATAGGTTCCATTGTGGTTGAACTTGGGTAGAAATCAATACAATATTAGATAAAGTAGGTATTCCATCTATCCGTTTGCCTACAATTGGCTAAATTTTTCAAATAATAAATGTTTAAATTTAAAATTATGTATACATATATTTATAAATTTCCTCGCAACTATGCATTATTGCAGTTCGTTCTTATGCAGTCAATGGTACAGGCAGCTATGAAAAGTCTAGAAGAGCAAAGGAGAGGACAAATAAGTAGTTGGAAACTGTCATTTAAGAAAGAATCGACGTAGAAGACTGGGAAAGAAGTGGTTAAGTACTGTAATAGTATATTTCTAAAGCAAATCAGGTGGTAAGGAGACGCTAAGAACCTTGACCATATGCTACTACAATTAACCATTGAACAAGGTAGTTCGCTTGCCACTTTAAGAACCTGTATATATGATAAATATACAATTTCATTTTTTTACATAAAAAAGAAACAGAAATACGATTATTTTTATACCACAATAATTAACCTGATTGTTAAGCCAAAAATTTCAACAACTGAAAACTATAACATAGATGATTAATATTCTAATGTTGGTGGTGTATAAAAATATTTCTGATAAAAAGTTATACTTCTGATTGTTGATTCTAAAACGTGTTTAAGATTAACTCAACCCAAAACCTTGCCATTGACTTTTATTTGGCAATTTCTTGTTAAGGAGCATTGTTTTCAAGATTTATACTATTTTCATGTCTATTCAGCACTCTTAAAATATAGGTAGTATTAACTTCTTAGCCTTGTTCCTCCAAAAAATCCTCAGACAACCATCTAATAATCAGCAGTCTCAAAAAAAAGGCTTTTCATTGTGTTCCTCACATACATGATTATAGAAATAACAAATTTCTAACCGGATTAAATTACACAGAAAAGAAATTTAACAAATTCTTAAAATCTGAATCCAGTTGTACTTAAATTAAGTATAACAGCTTCTTCATACATACCTGTGTGAGTCCTCATATGCTTCTCTAAATCTTGTGCTTGTCTGCAGCCTTTATCACATACTGTACATCGAAATGGTCTCTCATCTGTGTGCATACGCAAATGTATTTTATAATTTCCACTATGTGAAAATGCTTTATTGCAAATATTACATTTATATGCCATATCTGGTGAATGTGTTTTCATATGTCTTGTAAGTTTTGTAGCTGTAGCAAATACTTTATTACATATACTACATTGTTTGTTTGAATCGCTCATATTGTCTTTCTTAATCTTGGTATTTCTTTTAATTCGCTCTTTCAGCATCAGCGGATCAACATCTGGTTGTTGATTTATTTGCTGTGTTTGAATAATTTGCTGCTGAGAGGAATGTATAATTTGTGGCTGATTTGTTATATGGATGGGAGCTGATGATACTTGATTTTGGATAACATTACCAGGTTGCATTTGTTGCAAAGGCATTGTATATGTGCCATTATATATTTGAACTTGTCTCACAGCCTGTAAGCTACAGCTATTTAGATGACTATCAGGCTGCATATTATAATTAAGGGGTACTAATGGAGGTGGCTCACTTATGTTACCATAAGAATCAACAAACTTCGCTTCCTCATGAGGCAAATCAATTAGAGGAGCACATTCTATAAAAACACAATTAGCTGTATTATCAGCAACTTGGTGTTCTATACGTTGTTCACATTGTTGATGCTCTTGCTCTGCTTGATGTTCTTGCTGGTGCTGTTGTTGTGACTGTTCTTCAGTTTCGTCTACATTAGCAACGTACTGTCTAAGTTTAGCATCAGATTTTTCACACTGTTTCTTAAATTGAAAGGATATATGTAGTTTTGCTGAACATTTATTACAAATCTGAGCGGGTAATCCATCGTTCTGCCATACCTTCAAATTCAGTTAACTCTTTCATTATGAAAAAAGCGAAGTAATTTACTTTATCATACATTACCTGAACAGAAGCACAAGACATAATTTTCTTGGAGACATTTACTTTAAAAATTGACATCATTGTACCCTCACTTAAACAAACTCTACATATTTTAGAAAAATCCAATTTCATTTCCATTGAATGCAGTGTTTAGAGTTTAAGCGATATTTAAAAAACCTATTTACAAAAATGAACTCAATTCCAACCTAAAAATTAACAAGTTATTAATGAAATATCCCTAGATATACACACATTTTCATGCTGCCAACCTAACTTGTTTCGATTACTATTTACGAAACTTAAAAAATTTTATAATAAATGTAACACGTTAGAGCAATGATTAAAGAATAAAGTATTATAATTACAGTAGGAAATTAAATCCATTCCACAAGGCAGCTGCATAATTAATATAGCCCTCCGTTTTTAAAATCGTCTTGTGTCGTGTAATTCCTCTTTTCCTACTCGACAAAAGAATTACATACTGTATAATTATATTTTATTCTTTAATCATTAAGGAAATTAATATACTTCAATTAATTAATATTGGCAATTGGAAGGTTATAAAAACAAAAAATTCTAAGTAATTTTCGTATTTACAGAAAAAAAAGTTTTTGTCATCTATTAAATTATAACTGCGTTAGGTAGCAATTCTCGAAGAATACCTGTGTAAATTATTATTGTTCATTCGCGTTGGAGCATGTATGCAACTGATTTTTGAGTGATTGCGCTATCAATTTTACAGATTTACGGAATAATTCTAGAAAAACCGCCAAATTAAATTTGAAATGATTTTTATTTTTTACGGTAAAAATAGTATATGCCAATTACCTATGTATTATTCATCTGCTGGGGAGATAACTATGTATATGTTTTTAAATTTTCATACATTTATACAGAAACTGCAGAGTTTATTATTTATTTGTGTAAGTTCTGCTAAAAATACCATTTGACAATTATATTAAATTGAACTACATATATGAATTCTTTAAAAGTAAACCGTTAAGTGAAGGAAACGCTTTAACAACTAAAGATTATTGCACTAACAAAAAGTAATTTACATAATTTCTCCAACCGACAAAATGCATGATTCACAAGGTCAAATGAACGTAGGATTTCTTTCTTTAAATGGTAAGACGGGATGATTTATTACAACAACCGAACTAAATATATTCTCGCCCACTAAATAACGGACACCGCAAACTAATATCTACGTAAATATTTAAAAACTTTCATGCTAGCATTCTAAAAATGCTTAAATATCAATTTTTATTATAACACTGTAAACGCATTATATATAAGGTAGCATAAGCACATATGTTCTTATATAAATATATATAGCTCCTGATGATCCTTTAACAAAGATAGTAATTGAATGTGAAGTAGAGATATTTCGCGGTACATAAAGAAGTTTGGTGGTTTGAATTTTACGTTCGGTTTATATTTACAACTTGGTCTCCAATACGAACGCAGGATTCAAAACGAGATGGCCAATGAACAGTAGGCTTACCCCACACGTAAAAAAACAGTGACCGTTTTGTCAGTATTTATAAGAGACAACTATTTTCTTGGTGCATTTGTGCTCTGTAAAATTGCTATAAATCTTCAAAAGCGCTTGTGTGAACTTTGTTAAGTTGTTTCGCAAGTGATATAGGATATATCGTGTGTTTTAATAGTAAGTTAAGAATAATTTACTTGACAATTATTTTGACACTAATCTATAATGAAATATTTTCTGCTTTTCATTTAAGTTTTTCTGTAAAATTGAAAATAACACCATTTAATATGTTTGTTTTTAGATAAAATGAACTCGCATGAATTTATTTGTTGCTATCTTAATTATTCCACACGGTCTAAAAAGTTTATTACATTCTTGATTTCAGGTTAATTATGGCAGAGGTTGCTACAGAAATCCCAACGTCACCAGAGGGTAAGTTAATTTGGAGGATGTTTATGTGTATTTATTTATATACTCTGTCTAGTGTGAGGTCACGGCAGGTTAAAGGGTGTAAATATATACTATACTGCTTACAGGAAAAATAATGCATATACATTCTCTCAACCATATTGCAGTATTGAAAAAGAATGATTGTGTGACTTTTTGTTATTGCATTATATTTAAAACTATGTAATTGCAGTGTTCTTGTTGAATTTTTTGAAGCAAAATTGTTAGTATGTTTTATATTTATGCTACATGTATCAACAGTTGCCTAACTAAAAACAAAGTTGTCTACTTCCTACAAGACACATTACAAAGTTTGAACTGTCCTTATTGCCCTTATATGTAATACATTATTTGTACTGGGTAGATTCAAGCAGCTCTCCATCTGTTTGTATAATCCTTATCTTTTGTTTGATTATTTTATTTTTGCCTTCAGTAAGATGGATCTATTGAGACAAAGACAACCATTAATTTCATATACAAAATACTGTTTAATTTATTTACATACTTATTTCATAGTAGGTAGGAAATTTCGGAATTCTATAGATTTTGATTTAAGTAAATTATTCATATTCAAGACACTAGAAATGACGTCTTGTATTTTTATCTAATTACCCCTTAGCTAAAAATAACAGATTTACTGATTATCAACAAATGTGTATAAGAACTTCAACACATATTTTTTGTCTTCTACTATATTCACTTAAATTAGTACCTATAAACTACAAATAGAAGAATTTAATTTCAACTGGATACTGACCAAAATGACCGTTAACTGTGATTTCCTATATTAGGTGTAGTCGGCGGCTATTGTAAAAAAATTAAACCTGTTTTTAAAACTTATATGTTCACGACCTTGATAATCCCGCTCTTTCCAGCATGTTTCCTGATATATGATTGAAATTAACTACTTATAGTTTATTCAGTGGAGGATTTAGTATTGATTTAATTTTTTGGTATTATGTTAAGTACTGAAGTTATTAAAAAATAGATATACTACCTACAATTAATAAGCCTGTGGATCTTTAAATATTTTGTTATGTTATTAATTATATACTCATATCATATATTACGATATGATTATGAGACGAGTACAGCTATATCGGGTAAATAAGTTCCGTAAAAATTAAGAAAAAGATGTATGGCTGCCATCTGAAGGCTGATTGTTTATGAGAATACTATGACTTAATATTGAGAATCAAGCTGGAAATCAGGTACTTAACTGATTGTTAGTCGTATTTACTGGTCGTATATATTTTTTTTCACGAACTCTTTGTAAAAAGACGACTGACAAATGAGTTGAAGAGTGCAGCGTTTAATAGTTCACAATTCTAGAGCAGCGACATATCGCTTGATTCCATAGTTATTATTAAGCTGTAGAATAATTTACAAAATTCAGTGAAAATTGTATCTACGAAATTGTATTTTCTTTATACATAATCGGATAGATATCGCAACAACTGTAGCGTAGTAATAAATACAGAGGGTATCAACATAGCAGGGCAAAGTGGGCATCAGAAGAAATAAAACACTTGTAAATATTTTCTTAGAGTAGGAATATCGAATTGTCCCGAATAGCCAGTGATCGGATATCTTCTGTGTTTTATTGTTTGATTGGAGGACTAAATAGTCATCAAACTGTGGAGTCATTCCTTTTATCATTTTTTATGCAATTTCATCGTTCTTCTCTTGGAATTACAGCACAGGAGATACTTTCTTCAGTTGAGATGCTACATATTATTTAGCTTTAAAAGAAACTTATATATACAAACATATTTTGTATTTTGGGTTGCCTATATGATAGATGTGCAATAACTGACAGTGGGCATTAGATGTACCGTCATAGAAAGCTAAACCTGGACGATTCACAGTAAATTTACGGGAAAGTGGCGTTTCTTGCAAAAGATATTTCGCTCTTAAGCACAAATGCGGTTTCTTTAAGGAAAAATACCCACACCCCACAATAAACACACATCAAACAAACGTAGAAAAACATTAAATATATAAAATAGTGAGAAATGAAGAAAAATACATGAAAGGCATCTTTGATATCCTATAGCGACTTACTTTCACAAACACAGTTCGAAACTGTTTTCCAATTAACATAAATATAGGTTAGTAGGTATTGTATATGAACCTCATAAGAGATGTTTATTTTTCTTACACATTGTTGCCCAAAATGTTTTTTAATCAAACTGATTGGTGAAAATTACTTTCATATTGATCCTTTAATCTACTCTGAATTCCTTCTTTGACATTAACTTAAGATCATTCATTAAACGTCCATCTTTCTTTTTTTTTTCATTTTACTCTAGCCATTTAAAAATGCTAAACACTTATGAGTCCAGTCAAACCAAAGCCAATATTAAAAATCCAAGCTTGCAGCTTTGAAAAACTTGTACGAGCTATTGTTAAACAAAACCACTTACGTTTGAACATTGAAAAAACAGTATTTATTAATTTTACTCCAAGAAGAAAAGACTTTGATGTCAGTAACCTATTAAGGGTTGAAGGCCGATCCATCCAGCAGGTACGAAGCGTTAAATTTCTTGGATTGCATTTGGATTGTGATCTTGAATGGTTAACTCATTTGAATCATCTTTGCTCTAAACTTTCACAGTCTTGTTACGCTCTACACATACTTTCGGGTGTTGCAAGCTTGGGGGTGGCTAAAACCTACTACTACGCATGTGTTGAATCGCGGCTTAGGTACGGACTTATTTTTTGGGGCTCGAGTACTCTTAGTGATCGAGCATTTCGTATGTATAAAAGAGCTATTCGTACGATGTTAGGGGTATCGCGGCGTCAGTCGTGTCAGAATCTTTTTCGCGAACTTGATATTTTGCCACTCCCATCGCTGTATACAAAGTGTCCCAGAATTGTCTGGCCAAAATGGTATCACGGTATTCCTTGGATGAAAATATGAAGATTTGGTACGACAACCATTATGAAAAAGTGTCTGGTTTGACCGCTGTTGATGGTCAAAACTCTTAGAAAATTAAATGTTTTTTGCAATATCTTGAAAACGGCTGGATGTATTTAAATAAAACCGGATGTGCATTTTTTCAACATTGCAAGGCTTGTTTAGATGAAACGTTCATGTCCATCCGCAAGAGGTAAGTGGTAATTTCTTATCCATCATGGTACAAAAATGTGCAGAAAAATTTAATGACGGGGCAAAATAAAACGATTTTTTTTCTGGTGATGCGCTGATTATTTCCGAACATTTTCGATCTCTTTGTAAAGTTTCGCCCGATGCGCCGTTTAGGCAGAAAAAATGTTCTCCTATCTCGGGAAAAGTACCAATCTTCCATTACTGTGACAAGTATTCAAGCTATGACATCAATGTCATAAAAAATAATAGTTGACGTTTTTAGCTTGACGTTTACTTGAAATTTTAAGAATGGCTTTCTCCAACGAAGAAATGACCGATATGGTCAAAGTTATGGGTTTTTGTCGCGATAAACTTCGAGCCTGTGTCCGAGAGTACGCTGAGCGCTATCCTAACCGTCGTACACCTAACCGACAAACTTTTGCGAGGGTGGAAAGAACTCTCCGTGAAACTGGCAGGTTTGTTCCTTTAGGTGCGAATCGTGGCCCTCATCGTGTCCTGAACGCAGAGATGGAAGAACAAATTCTCGATAGAGTAGCTGAAGATCCGAACATTAGTACTCGACGACTGGCATTGGAATTGAACGTGTCGAAAAGTGGTGTCAATCGTGTGTTGAGGGAACAACAGCTTTACCCGTACCATGCGACTAAAGTTCATGAGATCCTACCGACTGACTACGATCGGAGACTTAATTTCTGCAATTTTATTCAGAACAAAAGAGTTGAGGACCAGAATTTTCACCACAAAATTTTATTTACTGACGAAGCTGGATTCACGCGTACTGGAATTTTCAATTCTCACAACTTCCATGTTGTGTATGCGACTCCTGTGGGTAGTGAACAAGAACTAATTCTTCGCATTCAACAAGAGTTCAACATCTTGAAGAATGATCAAGAGATGTTGAGGAGGACTCAATTCAACCTTCTCCGGAGAGTGCAGTTATGCATTCGTGAGAATGGTGGTCACTTCGAGAACCTTCTCTAATTCTTACTACGCAATTCTCCACAAATTCACATCTTTACTATTTACTTTTACTTTACTTTTTCGTTTACTCTTCACATCTTTATTAAT
Organism: Cetonia aurata; assembly: GCA_949128085.1. Lineage (NCBI taxonomy): Eukaryota > Metazoa > Arthropoda > Insecta > Coleoptera > Scarabaeidae > Cetonia > Cetonia aurata. Next base: position 41,065,346 of record OX421884.1, read on the forward strand.
AAAAAAAACTAAAACAAAAGTGGTTCTTTCATTCACGTTTTTGACTAATTTTTGGCCAAGAGATTTTGACTTATTAAGACATTTTTTATGACATTGATGTCATAGCTTGAATACTTGTCACAGTAATGGAAGATTGGTACTTTTCCCGAGATAGGAGAACATTTTTTCTGCCTAAACGGCGCATCGGGCGAAACTTTACAAAGAGATCGAAAATGTTCGGAAATAATCAGCGCATCACCAGAAAAAAAATCGTTTTATTTTGCCCCGTCATTAAATTTTTCTGCACATTTTTGTACCATGATGGATAAGAAATTACCACTTACCTCTTGCGGATGGACATGAACGTTTCATCTAAACAAGTCTTGCAATGTTGAAAAAATGCACATCCGGTTTTATTTAAATTAATACATCCAGCCGTTTTCAAGATATTGCAAAAAACATTTAATTTTCTAAGAGTTTTGACCATCAACAGCGGTCAAACCAGACACTTTTTCATAATGGTTGTCGTACCAAATCTTCATATTTTCATCCAAGGAATACCGTGATACCATTTTGGCCAGACAATTCTGGGACACTTTGTATATGAGGTGTTGTTGTACATAAAGTCTTATAAAAAACAGCGATTTACATGGTTATAGCGCAAGAGGAGCGAATGACTTTGTCATTCCTAGGCATAACTCCAGCTTATTTGAGAGGAACCCAATATGTATGGGTATTAAGTTATTTAATAAGCTGGATCTTTCGATCAGGTCAATTTTGGATTTAAAAATATTTAAATCAAAACTTAAGAACTACGTTCTCCTCAAATCCTTCTATTCTATAGCTGAATATTACTCCGCAAATAACAGCTAACTGGTTTTAGTTGTCATTTATATTATTATTATTATTACCATACAATTTTGTATTTATAAGGTCAATGGATAAATATATGTATATTATTATTATTATGTAATTTCGAAGTAACCACTAAAATGTTGCTTCTTTTTCACTTTTTGCTTAATATCTCAAAAAATGTGAATTTTACAGCAAAAAAGGTTTAATTTTTTTTAAGTTCATCAAATTGCCTGAAATTTCACATTTTACCGGGCTCCGTACGCTCAATACTGTCGAAGATACAAATGCTCAGTTTAGTATTTTTTCCAAGAAGCCAAGAAAATTTGCGTTTTTTTTTAACTTTTTGCCCAATATCTCAAAAAATATTGGTCTTACTTGGATACGTCAAAAGGGATAGAGGATACTGGACTTTATCGTACTAATCAATCACCCTGTATGTTGTTGGGATCTGAGTCAATATTAAAAAACCAAGTTTACAGCTTTATATTTTTGTAATGAGGAAGTGGAATTTATTTTTTTAAATTTAAAGTAAAATACAGGTGGTTTCATTAAAAAAAAATAACTGTGATCCGGCGTTATGGAGTACCCTGTAACATTTTAATTTTAAAATTAAAGTATGAACCTTGATGGTGGACAAGTGGACATAGTAGATACTGAACTTTATCATACTAATCAATCACCCTTTTTGGTCCAAATTCGCTGGAGTATACCGGGTGTCCCGCTCATTGGTCCGGTCCATAATTTTTTTATTTATAGATATTTTCTTATAAAATTCGGAATGTACTAGGTATTTAATATAAATTTCCAATTATTCAACCTATTTTACAATTTTTTATATTTAAAATTTGTGTGTACCCTATATATAAGGTGTCTGTAAAAGGTCTTTACACACGCCTACCACATATTCCTTAGACCAAAATAAACCGAATTAAGTAAACTTATCTTAGTCCAAAATCGCTTACTTTGGGCGCTATGCGGCCTTAAAGTTAAAATTTTGAAATCGTTTTTTTATTATAAATTAAAATCGGCTTATGCGAATTTAATAAGATTTGGCATGGTCAGTTAGTATTATTGGACGAATGTTTTGAGAAAATTTCAAGAAAATACTAATACCGGAAGTGAATGAAACACACATGACCATTATGAAAATTAACATAATTTTTTTGCTGTCTATAGTAGAAATACGAAATAATTTTTATTCGATAGAGTATTCAAAAGCGATCAAATTATGTCTCTTGTAAAATTTTCTTATTTTTATTCGTTTTCGAGAAAAGCGAAAAAAAGTGCTTATGGTCGTGGGTTCGAAAAAAGCTTAAAGTAATTCAGTCGCCTATGATTTCTATCATCAACAAATGAATTTCGCATGGCTAAATAATAATCCTGTCAAATCTAAAATACCTTAAAGCTTAACTTTTCGTGATTTATCATGGCCTTACAATACACCAATGCAGAATATACCGATATGCTATTGGTATTTGGATTTTGTGAAGGAAATACTCGAGAGTGTGTTAGGGTGTATTCTGAAAGGTTTCCAAATCGTCGAATACCAAGTCATCCAACGTTTGCTGCCGTTGAACGACGTCTTCGGGAGACCGGTCACTTTGCTCCTGCAACCGCTGATTATGGAAGGCAGCGTTTTGTAAGGGTTCCTGAAGTTGAAGAAGCAATTTTAGAACGTGTTGAAGAAGATCCAGGAATAAGTACTAGACGAATAGGTAGGGAAGTAGGAGTATGTAAAGATGTCGTTCACGCAGTAATTAGAGAACAGTTGCTATATCCATAAAATAGCAGTTCAAGAGCTTTTAGAACATGATCCCGAAATGCGCCTGGGTTTTTGTCGCTTTGTTAATGGGCAAAGAGAAGCAGATTTAAACTTTGGCAACACTATTTTGTTTACGGATGAAGCTTGTTTCACAAGAACCCCTCTTCTTGTTTCTAATTTCCATAACGAACACGTTTATGCAGTTGAAAACCCGCATGCCATAAAGATAAATCATTTTCAACACGAATTTAAACTTAATGTGTGGATTGGAATAATTGGCAATTTTATTGTTGGTCCTGTTATTCTTCCACAAAGATTAACGGGAGACATTTACTTGCAATTTTTACAAAATACATTGCCAGATTTGTTAGACGATTTACCTCTACAACTTCGGAGAGATATGTGGTACATGCACGATGGAGCTCCACGACATTTTTCAGTAGATGTTCGAAACTACCTAAATCAAGTATACCCAAACAAATGGATAGGTAGAGGTAATGACGCTCCTGTAAATTGGCCTCCACGTTCTCTAGACTTAACTCCCGCTGATTTTTTTGTATGGGGACATCTTAAGTCCGTGGTTTACAAGACACCTGTGGCTAATGAAGCACAACTATGGCAACGTATTCAACATGCAATAACTGACCTTAGAGGCGATGGAGAAATTTTGCAAAGAGTACAGTTTAATTTCCTTCGTCGTATAAATCTTTGTATGCGTGTAAATGGAGAACACTTTCGACAGTTTTTGTGACATATTTATTATTTGTGTTCATGTTTCAGTTATTTAATTTTGTTAATAATTTTTGTGTAAAATAACCTGATGCGAATTATTAAAATACAAATTTCGCAAAAGCCATTAGAGTAATCAATTTTTATAAAGAGTGCCGTTTTTGTAGTAAATAAGTTACCCAGAATCTTCGAAACCGTGAACTTTTACTAAGCCTATTCTTTTACCTGTAGCCTTTATTTGAGCAGTAGATTGAGTCATGCGAAATTCATTTGTTGATGATAGAAATCATAGGCGACTGGATTACTTTTTGCTTTTTTCGATCGTACGACCATAAGCACTTTTTTTCGTTTTTCTCGAAAACGAATAAAAATAAGAAAATTTTACAAGAGACATAATTTGATCGCTTTTGAATACTCTATCGAATAAAAATTATTTCGTGTCTCTACTATAGACAGCAAAAAAAATTATGTTAATTTTCATAATGGTCATGTGTGTTTCATTCACTTCCGGTATTAGTATTTTCTTGAAATTTTCTCAAAACATTCGTCCAATAATACTAACTGACCATGCCAAATCTTATTAAAATCGCATAAGCCGTTTTGAATTTATAATAAAAAAACGATTTCAAAATTTTAACTTTAAGGGCGCATAGCGCCCAAAGTAAGCGAATTTGGACTAAGATAAGTTTACTTAAATCGGCTTATTTTGCTCTAAGGAATATGTGGTAGGAGTGTGTAAAGACCTTTTACAGACAGTCTGTATATTTGAATATTCGGTTTCTGCGTAATTGTATGAGTCTGAAAATATATGATTTGTTAGTTTTCGTTTCCCTGGTTACCAAGATTTTAAATTTTTATGTTTTAATCTACAGTGTCGTGAATAAGCTAAAAATCTTTCTAACTGTCAACATAACACCTAGGAACTACGAATGTTAGACATAGGCGACAAAGTACAATATAACAATTTTTTTTTTCATAAAAAGTGATTTTTTAAATGCAACCTCATGCCTCATGGGTCCTGGGCCAACATATGTATATAGGTATGTGTTAAAATTGTATTTAGTTTCACAGAAAAGTAGAACGTTGGTAGAATTGAACAATAGCTACTAATCTAATTGTAGGATATCTAGTAGACGATATAAATTTGTGGCAGCAAAAAGATTTCTTCGAAATTCACCATAAATTAAAAGCATGTCTACCTAGAAAATCTAAAGATGTAAAATCTAGCGTCTTTATACAAACTTGATCATACCTATGGTACATTTCAGCGAACGGCACCGTACTTTATAAAGATAGTACCTAATAACAGTAACTGGTAGATAATTAATATAACGACGATATTAAACGATATTAAGGAAATTCTGATAAAAATCTTGTCAACAATTACAACTGGCAGTTAGTTTGTATAGCTATTATTTAATTTTACCAACACTCTACTTTTTTATGAAACTGAATACAATTTGAACGCATATTCCTTCAGCGGTTTGGATATTTCCATATTCATCCACATATTTAAGCTACAGAGAAATACTTTTTAATTTAAATACCAAATATTTGGTGTAATCGGAATCGCCAAGTTTCAAACTTTTGGCTTTACAATGCACGTTGATTCAAATTTGAAACAAAATGAAGAATCGATAATAGAAGATAATGATTGACAGTGTCAAATGCTTTAGATAGATCTAGAAGCACCAAAACAGAAACATCACCCCCATCTGCAGCTCTCAAGATATCATCAGTGACTTTTAATAGTGCTGATTCGCAACTGTATCCTGGACGAAATCCGGATTGATAAGACGGTAAGATACTATATTCAGTAACATGACGAAGCAGTTGCCCATGAATCACCCTCTCAAAAACCTTGGAGAGAACTGGGAGCAAGCTAATAGGCCTCAAATCAGAACAAGTCTGCGAGTCTCGCCTCTACGGCAAAGGAATCACTAATGCCCGCCTCCAAACAGCAGGAAACACACTATCTAAGATACATGAATTAATAATATGAACAATAAATCTCAGAATATAGGGACAGCATAGTTTAATCATATCAACTGTCAAATTATCACACCCAGAAGAAGAGGATGACATGCCGGATATAATTTTAGCTACCTCCACCTCACTAGTCAATTGAAATTTAAAATCAGTAGTTATATCATCTTTTGTGTGTGTTTTATAATAACTTAGTAAGTCAGCATCAACATCGGTTAACTTACGACTAATAGTAGAATTAATAAAATGATTATTAAGTAATTGTGGATCCTGCAAGTGTAGAGGGAGCCCATCACGCGCTCTCTGCAACACATTCAGCGATCTCAGTTCTCTCCAAACATGCCGAGAATCACCAGACTTTGCAAGGCGACTATAAAAAGCTCTCTTCTCACGAGCAATTGCCGATTTGGTATAATTTCTTAATTCTTTATAATACCGCCAGTCGCTAGCCTGTTTTGTACGTTTGTATTTAGAATGCGCTCGGTCCCGAAGTGACATCATAATCTTAATAACATCCGTCAGCCACGGGCATTTAGGTCTACGAACAGAAATGGTTCTCAATGGCGCATGAGTATTAAACAGGTCAGAAATATTGTTAGTAAGAATATTTATCTTATCATTAATATCTTTTTGGTATATTATATCCTCAAAATTCCTACCCTTTAAGTCCTCCTCAAATGCATTTAGGCAAAAATTATTAAAACATCTGTAAGTTATTGTCTTAGGTGGCCGCGGCAATGAAACAGCAATGGAACAATAGACCAACTCATGATCTGAGACCGCTACACTAGCAACTCCCGAATCATGCACAAACGCCAGGTCAGAAACAATTATTATATCAATTAAAGTAGCAGTATTCTCTGTGATACGAGTAGGGTCCACAATTATTTGGTGCAACCCAAAAGACTGAATAAATTCCGAGAGACACCTAGAAGACACATTCTCCGATTTTAAAAGATCAATATTTAAATCACCCAAACACACAAGACGTTCAACCGTCGGAAGAAATTCTGATACAGATAATTCCATTTCGTTCATAAAATTGTAATAAGCAAAATTAGGCGGCCTATACAACACCCCCACAACAATAGCATTAACCCCATGACCAATAGCAAGCCACAGTTGCTCAATAGCACCCGAACTATTCAGAATTTTATAACGTATACCATCCCTCAGGTAAACGCCAACACCACCGCCACGCGACCCCCGATCATTGTTTCATGTTTCTGTTTTGGTGCTTCTAGATCTATCTAAAGCATTTGACACTGTCAATCATTATCTTCTATTATCGATTCTTCATTTTATTGGTTTGTCTAGTGAGTCTATATCGCTTCTGGGCTCATTTTTAGTCAACAGATCTCAATGCGTAAAAGTCTATAACAATATTTCTTCGAGTGCCTCATTGTTGTCTGGAGTGCCGCAGGGTTCTATTTTAGGGCCCTTGCTGTTCTCTATATATACATGCAATCTTTTTTCTAATATTTCGACGTGTTCGATACACATGTATGCGGATGATACGCAAGTATATCATTCTTTTTCAGATAACTCAAGCTTACTTGCACTGGACGCTGTCCAGAGTGATTTGGATACCATCTCATCTGCATGCTCTCGGCATTCACTCTCTCTTAACTCGTCTAAGTCTGCAGTGTTGGTACTTGGTAATAAACGGTCGTGTGAGAATCTTAAAAAAATACTGCGTTTACATATTGATGATAATCCCTTACCAGTTGTCACGGAAGCTACTAGCCTGGGTCTAATCATTGATAATACGTTTAGATTCCGGCAACAAATATCTAAGTATGTACAGCGAGCCTATTGTAATCTAAGAATGCTCTATTCTCACCGGAAATATTTAGGCCGAGATTTGAAACGTCTTCTGTGTGATTCGCTGGTGTTATCTCACTTTATGTACTGCTCCACTTTATATGGGCCTTGTCTTGATGTTGGTACACAGAATAGGATTCAGCGAATCCAGAATTCGTGCATCAGATTTATCTTTAATATTAGAAAATACGATCATATATCCCACACTTTTGAAGAATGCCGTTGGTTGAATATGCGTAATCGCGTGTTTCTAAAAGCTTCTTGCATGTATCATGTACTAATTACTTGTAAAACTCCACCATATTTATATCAGAAAATAAGCTTTCGTACTGACGTTCATAACTTAAACGTAAGATTTAAGGGCACGATTACACCACCGCTGCATAAAACTGCTCTCTTTCGGCGCTCTTTTTCTTTTTCCGTATATAAAATATATAATGCTATACCTGCCAGCATCAGGGCCAAGCCTCTGCCTACGTTTAAAGAGTTATTGCGTGGTTTGATTTGGGATAGACAGCTACTAGATCCCTACGCTGTTGCTTTTAGTTAGTGTGTATATTTCTTACAATTATTCTCCAAATATTTTAATTTTTTATTTTGTATGCAAATATTGTTTTTTTGCTCTCATACTAACGGAATTAGATTAGGTAATTATAGGCACTTCAGTATTTTGTTATGAATTTATTAAGGACGCCAAGGTTAAGTGGAAGAGTGGACGCTGACGCTTGTCAGATGCCAAACTTCGCCTTGAGATTTCCATCACTTTAGTATTACTTCTTTATAATAGGTGAATATGTTTGATTTCTGTATTTTTTGTCCGCTGAAGTTGGAAATAAAGATTATATATTATATTCTCCCACCAGAATCACAAAAACTACGGCCATCATTCTTGACTTTGTTGTGCCTGATCTGTTAGGGATATATATATTATGTATGTTTTATAGTACGTAGGTTGGTAACAGTTGTAGAAATAAGACAGTTAACATTGGGTTTGTTTTGGTTCTTTCCTCGGACGGTTCTATTACCGTCCAAAGCAGTGGACCTATATCAATCGTGATATTGTCGTATAGTGCGAAATCGTTTACTACCTGGGCGGGCGTTTACTTTGAACTGTAATAGAACCGTCCAAAGTGAGAACGAAAACAAACCTATTATGTTCATGTTGTTGTTACTTACACACACATTGTGAGTTTGTTGTTTATGACCAAACTAAATTGTTAATAAATTTAGTGAAAACTGGGCTAAACATTTAATATGATCAACCACCTTCTATTGTCGAGACAAATTTTTTAATTCTGGACTCTTCGACCATGAAGCAGTAGCCTGCGATTTCTCATTAAACGTCGAGCATGACTTTAGACCTCGCAGACTTGGTAGAATATTTTCTAAGAGTAATTTCAAAACTTTCGATAATTTGTGTCTGTCTACCGATTGTCGATGCCTATCCAGGAATATAAAACTGAACTTTTCAGACTTTCTCGGTAAAATTATTTACGTCTTCAACGAAGCCTTTCCTCTTAGAAATATCAAACCTAAATTTCACAAATCCTGGACCACTAGAGGAATACGTAACTCGGCTAAAAATATGCGATCTCTCCTTTACATCAAAAAGTTGATCCTCAAGTTTTGTATCACATCCGCCGGTATAAAAACACCTACTTGAAAATCCTAAAACTTGCTAAAATACCATATTATCAAAACCGGTTAATAAAAGCAAATTACCCGGCTAGAGAGACTTGGGCTATTGTTAATAATCTGAGAAACAAAACCCGCACCACTGAGTCGATGCCCCTGATCCTGATGAACTTAATCATGACTTTGTTAATGCTGCCTGAAACTCAATCTCAGATATCCGTCCAAGCTGCCAATATGAATGCCTCCAGCTTCTTTTTAAGGCCCATTAATAAGTTGGAACTACAGCAAACAATTAGTGAGATTAAGAGTAAATCAACTTGCAGCACAGACGGTATTTCCATTAAAATATTTCAGAGCCTTCCAGATAATGGTATTGGTTCCCTTGTCACTCTAATATTAACAACTCATTTGAGAGAGGTGTTTTTCCACAATGTCTTAAAACAGCCATTATCGCCCCTCTTCATAAAGGCGGTGAGAAAGACGATCTCAATAATTACCCACCAATTGCCCTACTCCCAGCCTTATCCAAAATTATTGAGAGATTGATCAAAAAATAGCTTATGGTCTTTCTAAAAAAAAATTAAAATCACCCCCAGACAGTTTGGGTTCTTGTCCAATTCAAGCACTGCCGACGCCTTCTTCTCGGTCTTCAATGAAGTATATAACAATATTAATAATAAACACTTTACTGCAACAGTGTTCTGTGACTTATCTAAAGCCTTTGACTGTGTCAGTCATGACATCCTTACTAAAATTATTTTACTATGGGACTCGTAGTACTCCTCTGGAATGGTTCAAATCGTATCTTTTCAATAGTAAACAAATAGTGAGAGGACATAGTTCCTCCTCATCGTGTGTGGGAATTGACTGTGGCGTTCCACAGGGCTCAGTATTTGGTGCAATACTTTTTCTTCTTTTTATCAATGACATCACCAATTTAAAGATCAGTGGGAAATTTAGTCTCTTCGCAGATGATACTAGTACCACTCGGAGCAACCCAAATAGGGAGGGCCTACAATGTATTATATCTAAGGACCTAACCATCATCAAACAGTGGTGTAACTCCAACTGCCTATCTTCTACGATGCAATCAAGCTCTATAACCTTCTCCCAATTCAATTCAAATCGATACCAACATACGTCAAGTTTCGCGGAAAGGTAAAATCATATCTTTACGCTGATGAAGATTTTTGCGGAGGCCAGTCACATTAAATTTGTTTTCTTTCAAACTTTCATTTCCCCTTTTCTTTCTTTGTGCGGGCAGCGCAATCCTCTGGTTTATTCTTTGACGACTTCGTGTATCTGAGACTTTATATCTGTGTTTATTGTATAGGTATGTACTTTTTTATTATTAAATTTGTTAATTACACTTTTTACTCTGCTTTGTCCACAAAATTAATTTATAATTTTTCATGACAATAAAACACATTATTTATTTATTTAAGTATTTCTCTTTCAAACGAAAGCTGAGGACCCATGTGGTTGCATTAAAAAAAACATTTTGTCATGGAAAAACTCAAATTGTACTTTTGTCACGTTCTATAGTGGGCGTATAAAACAAAAGAGTGTAACATTTGTAATTTCTAGGATTCTTAGGTATTATGTTAACAGTTAGGAATATTTTTATGCATTCGCGGCACTCTAGATTGAAATATAACAATTCAAAATTTCGATAACCAAGGAAACGAAAACTAACAGCATGTTTTCAGATTGCGCAGAATCCGAATATGCAAAAAGATACAGGGTGTGTCATTTAAAATTTTAAATTTGCTCTTATTTCCGGTAAAACAGGAGGTGATAAAAAATTATAAAAAAGGTTTCATAATTAAGAATTTACAGTAAATAATAGGTACATTCCGAATTTTATAAAAAAAAAAATCTTTAAATAAAAAGTTATGGGCCGGTACCTATGAGCTGAGAAACGCGGTATCTGTATCAATAGTATCATTAATATTTATGAACATTTTATAGGAATAAATAATACTCAAAAACCGCTGATTTTCTAAGATCACTTTTATCCCCTAAAACCATTCGTCAATAGAAACAGAAATCGATATTTTATATAGTTTTAAGATCCACAAACCACTCAAGTTTCATTGCATTCTGGAAGAGTGAGTTCGATACCTTTCCTTGTGAGGCAGAATATTTAATAATATTATTTGGAAGTTGCGACAAATGGAAAATAATATTAGGTCTTAAGTTAAATATATGTATAGTTAATGAAAGTTTTGATTGGTTTTGGAATTGGTAATAATAAATTAAATGTTCTGTCCAATCAATATGTGCCTACCGGTTTCGGCCTTTTGCCATCATCTGGACACACAGTATGTCTAAAAGGAATTAGGTGCTACGTTTTAAAATAAATATTGATTGGGCAGAACATTTAATTTATTACTAAATATATGTGGTTTTAGTATTATTTTGGTATTAAATGAGATTGTTGAATACAACAATTGGCGCAGATACAAGCTTCAAAGCATGGCAGCGAGGTTTATATTTTCAAAAAATAGAGAAATGATTATTCTACTGCACTGCGTTTCATTACAGCATTTCTAAAATTGATTTTTTACTTCGAGGTTAAGTTTTCAGCCGGAAAGTAATTATAAAATAGAGTTGCTACTCAATTGTTTATTGCTATTCTAAATTATTATGTTTAGACCATTTACTCTAGCTCTCGATCCGTGAAAATTAGCAGCGTCACCTTGTGAACCCGTAAACTTCGCGACGGCTACCGTAAATTGGTCATGACGCCACCGGCGCCGCCGCCCAGCAGATGTACGAACATTTCTCTGCCATTGCGTCTACTATGTCCCCAAACTGTAGCCTAGCTATCCTATGAGTAATACAGACTATTCACGGCGGCTTTCCCCATTTTACTTCCTTACACACATACACATTCCCTTCTTGGTGTGCATACGCTAGGGGGAGGAAAGAAACAGCGCCGAGGTGGCGACGGTGGTGTTGGCGTCGTCTCGACGGATATCGACCGTAGAGTGCGCGGCGTCGCAGAGTTCTCTCTACACCACACCTGCCTCAGTCGCTCACCCGGCGCTCGTACGATACTTTTCCAATCTATTAGCAAGAAGACCAGAAAACGCAACGTCCGGTAACATCTTAGTGAAACCATCAAAACGTAGATTTCTATTGATAATTCACCGAACCATTGCACTGCCATCCATACAAATTTTTAAATTAGTGTAGAAATTCGTACGCAAAGAGGTACTTTAAAAAGCCGACAACATGTTGATCGGTCTTGTGAGAGAATCTGTAATGCAGTGCTTCTGCCATACTTGCAGAGCTCCATTGCCGCCAGCTTGTAAGTAATTCAGTTTATTCTAAGGGTTAATAAATAATAGTTTCGGTACTCTGTACGTCTCTACCTTTAAAGATAATTTTTTGGGTCAAGATGCCGGTTTCTTAATTTCAATGACAGAGAAATCAGTAATGGACGGAAGCATTATTTTAGAATACGAAAAAATTGTGGTAATCATTTTTATATTATACAAAACAAATTGCCATAATTTTTTCGTATTTTTCTAAATTATTTTTTTTTTTTAAACAGACGTAACTATCTCTTTCAAATAGGAATCCTTAGTACATGCCGTCATTGGCATGATTCATAGGGCGTCCACTGTTACTGGGCAGCCGGCATTTCATTAGACAAGAAAAGAAATAGTTTCCATTCATCATTAGTTGCCTGCGATATATATTGCATAGGGGGCGCTGTGGGGAGCAATTTGACATCTGACAAGGGCAAAGGCACTGATTCTTGCTGATCATCTTTGCTAACATAGCAACGGTTTCCGCATAGTAAAGTATATTGCATCTTAACTCTATTGAACTGAATTTTCCTACTTGCTTGCTCAGAACTTTGCTTGTTGTAATAATCATTTCATGTACACTTACATGGATGGTCCCCATTTTAGTGCCCCATTTAAATCACTATTTGTATTTACAATTCTAAAAGAGTAGACACCTTGTGTTATTAAAATTGTCTATAGAATTCCATTCTTCATAAGGGTGAATATTATCATTATTTTAAATTTATACTTAGCTCTTGCTCATCGTACGATCATTTAGAAAGCCTCAATTTTTCAATTTCTGGATCATGACATATATCTGCGATATACTAAGAATCTTACCTAATGCCTCGTGTACAGAGAAATGTCTTATAAGCAACCAGTTATTATTATAAATTTAATATTATCAGAAAATAGAAATAATGATACGCTATCTTTTAACGGTATCTCATATCATTTTTTTTACACTTGTCTATGCATCCGTAATTTCTTTAATTTCCTCAAACCAGTGTATTGATTATCAACATTGCGCCATCACTGTCATTCGTAATTTTAATGTTTCCTTCTTTTTCTGCATTTACTCATAAAATATTAGCTGTATATGGACACGCCATAATGATTATATCTGTGGTAATAAGCTACCGTACATGATTTTGAAACTTTTTTATTTATAAATTGTTCTAAACGTTCTAGTAAAAAAATCATTTTAATGATTATCTGAGATATTTTAGACTTGGCATTATTTTTTAAAGTTGGTAGTGATTTCTTTACATTTGTTACTTCTAACTTTTGGAGTTTTGTTAGCTCCAAATATAATCCATACTAGAGGCCTTAACCCTGACATCAAGGCACTATCGCATATCTGATCTTCAATTAAAACAAAGTTAGCTTTCATATAACTTTCCTATTTGCACAATTAATATTTTTGCATAGCAATTCTATACAACCAATATTTTTAATGAAAGTGCGTTGCATACAAACTTATTTCTTCCAAATTTTCTTGACTTTTCTTTAATATATTATATATAAAAATATATATAATTAAAAAACCCTTTGAGTAAAACGTTTCAGTTTAATACTAAACCTTATTCATTTACATTTCAAAAATTAGTAATGTAGAAATAAAATTTTTGTTGTATAAAAATGACTTTAAAATACCAAGAAGATCATATATATATATACAAACTTATTGGCTCTGCACTTTTGGAAATAACTTCGGAATTAGTTATATGCCAAAATCATTTTTATTTCTATAAACTAAAGTTTTCTGCGATGATAGGCATAGTTTTTATTACTGAAAAACCCAATCTTATTTTTTTTTACTTTACTGCATCTTTTGCCCTTGACCTTGAATAGTATCGATTATTTGCGATAGCTACCTGCAATCGGATAATTAATGGCTTTTCGAAAACGCTCTATTCTCACCATTGCAGCACCTTAGATATGTTACATTGTCTTGAAGGCATTTAAAGTTTTGATTTTCCTAAAACCATTTAATACAACTGGTTTTGTAGGAGAGCTTACAGAGTACCGAATACTAATACATAATTTACATTTTACGTTGATAGATTGGATAATGATGTGTATTTTTTACAGTACACAGAAAGCAAGCCTTAATAACTAAGGTTAAAACGAAACCAAGAACGACTCAACCAAAAAAAGTTCAATTTGTCAGTAAGTATATGATGCATAAGTGTATAGATGGGTAGATGCATTTTCAGTTCTGTTTTCTATTCGATTTTACGCATGAAAACAATCCTTCTAAAATAGTGCATTCAAGCTTTGTCCCATTTTGGATAAATTTCAGAAATCATATTTTACTTTATTTGCATACACTATGTTGTAGTCTTCAAAGACGTGCTTGCTTTAATTTTATAATTTTAGTTAATTTCAAAATTAAGTGCACAAATGTATAACTATTGGATACTTTGATTTTGCTTGAGATAAAGATTACGTAGAAACATCTTTAAACCAAATAGAATAAATATAATTTGCAGTTTACACCGAAGACGGACCCATTTTATAGCTTTTAATTTAAGAAGGTGGCTTCACATCTCGTATCCAAAGAATAATCTCTGAATTTGAATATACATATGTACTAGAAACCTTTACGCAGCATATATTCGGTGATATCAATTTCTGATAACTAGACATGGTCTAAATAAATTTTGGAAGATAAAAAAACAGTTTTTGCCCCTGAATATCGCTAAAATATTGATTCAACCGTTTTCAAAAGTAGTACTATTTATATCATTTGAAATTTTCAGATATTGTATCTTAGTCCTAGCTGTTTGCATTAGTTGCTTAGACAAAATAGAAAATAACGGATAAGGGGGTATAGATAGCGAGTTATACAAGATTTCACATTCCTGGAGTTGATCTGCGCCTCATAAAGGGCTCATGCGGCTTATATTCGCTTGCGAGTTATATACATAATATGTGTGAAATACAGTAAGTTCACAAATAAAAAGATCTCGGTCAGATCATATTCATCCATTTTTCAATATGTATTTTAGTTAATGTGTTTGATGAACTAACAAAATATGCACCTCATTGCTTAGAAAACATATTTTTAGTTTTACATAATCATCTATTATTTATATTAGTTCAGGAAGTGCTTAAAAGAGTCATTATCTACCCTTCTCTTCTCTAATTATGATAATCAATACAGTGAATAAACAAGTGAAGCAAAGACAGCAGAAGCCGTTTATGTGGTCATGAGTAATATTATCAACGGCTAATAGCAATTAATAGGAGCTCTGAAATATTTCAAGCAATTTAAAGTAGATATAAATGTTACATAAAATAATATTTCAAACATCAGCAGTATAGGTACGCTAAAACCTAATACCTGCTAATTCTATTGGATAACACCTAATTATAATTCTGAATTTATTGCACGAAAGGATGTAGCTATAATTTACTAGAAGACGTTTTTTCGTTCATTCAAACACCCATCCTCAAATCGAAAATTAATTAATTACGGCATTAGATACAAAGTTACTAAATACGCATAAAAGCATAATGAATAAGTTACCTTATATTAGTGGGATAATTTAGAATTGAGCTTTACGTTAATGTGAAAGCATGGGTTGAATTATTCACTGTCCAATAATCAATAATAACACAATGTTTTATTAAAAGAATCGGTAATAAATTCTAAAAAGATAAAAAGAAACCTTTACGGGGCTGTTTTTAAGCACCACATACACTCGATCGACTTGGAAAGAACGGTCGGAGGTTTATGCTATACATGAAGTTAAATGAAATGCCGCGCATGGATTCGGATCGGATCGACAAGTTCCGAACCACTTCATTTAATTGTGATTTAATTCAAACTGGGATCTTACCCCTTAAGGACTGATGTACCAGTTTTTGTACATATAGTCACGGATGTGTCGTCTGTGGGACTACCTGTTGAATTTTTTATTTTTTTGCAAAAACGCTTAATAATACTATATGTAATGTTGTTATATGAACTCAGTACATATCTTGGAATAATCCAAATTATTTTAAAAAATACAAAATAACGGAACACCATTTTGATAACATCACGACGGTAGTAAATAACAAAAAAAAAAACATATCTTCAAATCGAGTCAAATTCAAACAAAACTAAAAAAAATATGGTTCTCCTTTCAATTCTGGAGTGTTGTCTAAACTCTTATAAAGAAATTCAAACACAAAACGCTAAATAAAACCCTTGGTAGAACAGTTATTACAATAGCTGAAAGAAATGAAAGTTTTTACCATGTCACAAATCGTCGACGCATCGAACACATTTTTTTCACACACTGGAGACATATTGGCCTGTTACATGTGTGGCAAAGATATTTAGTCATCCTCCGCTTTTTGCTGGGACAAATATGGCATATCTTTCGTTTTTTCAAAATTTTTTCAGGAGCAGGATCCAAAAATGGTCTTTCTTCCCACGTATACAGATTTTAATTTCTCTTGGAGTACGTGGATCCTCTCTCTTCTTCTCATATGTGGCTCAACCAATTCACGGGCTAGCTGTTTCAAAAAAATCGACTTGTCTGTAATGGTAGGATTATCTCTATAGGATTGATGGAGAATTAGTTAATTGTTATTTATTTATAACTTATAAAATCGCTATTGATATCCACAAGTTAGTGAAAAATAAGCAGGATATCTCATCATAGTACACTCGCGACACAATGAATGTTACTGATCTGAAGCGAAAATTCGGCAAATGCTTCTGCTATAGACAAAACTGCTTTGTGCAGACAAAAAGCAGTCAGAAAGTCGGAATGCCCTACGCCAAGCTGTTGGTCTGGACTAACGATAGGAAAAGTATTTGTCGAATTTTTGCTTCAAGGCGATAACTTTCATTGTGTCATGGCTGTACATACCGTGCCAGAACAAGAACGTTTTGCTTTGGGCCTTAAATGTATAATGCACGAAGAGTTACCAAATCGTACGTATATCGCCCGAGTAATGTAATGTATCCCCTTATAAAGCAGTGTATATCAAAACTACGTTCTTTTCTATTAATATTCAAAGGAAAATACATATACCGGTGATGTAATAGCAAGCTTTCAGTAAACGCAAGCAGTTTACTGAAAGCGCAAGCAGAGAAACAGGCCTATTTTCTATTTCAAAATTAATAACAGTATCTTCTAATTAGTTTGTCTGCTACTTCGTCTTGCATGAAATAATCTATCTTGTTTGTAATATTTATTTCTTTCTGGCTTCGGATGCTCCCTCTCCAAAATATCCTACCTGCAATAATATCATTCTCTATAATCTGCTTACTGTGTGCTACAACTTTGTGCACTGTTGCAGGCATAGAAAACCCAGGATAATTTTACATGTATCGCTGTGCAATGGCAGTATTTCTTCTTATATTTTCCCGCATCTATCTGGCACTCACATAATACGCAAATTAAACTTATTTTAAATCTTGTAATTAAATTTTCGTTAACATTAGTGATTTCAGAAAATAGTGAATTCACCAAAAGCCCGTGAGCGGTGTTCCCGTCGTTAATTGCTGCCGATTTTGATTTGTTTGCATATAAATGTAATTCTTCTAAGGACTTTTCTTGGATAAGCGCTTTCTTCTTAGATACTATATCTTTATTCTTTCCATCCCTAGCTTGCCATTTACGGATCTCGTAATGATAAGAAATATGGAGAATACATTTAAAAAAAAATGGATTTTCAACAATGTAGCGCACTTATTCCTAACTGGAGAGTATGTGGTTTTCGATCAAGTGGTTTTGCCGTTTTTAAGTCCTTAATTTTTAAAAAGTCACGCGGTGTGGTACCATATATAGGAAAAGACTTTGTAAAACTATTTTATTTTTGTTCATAAAAGAAATCCATCATCGCTGAGGCTTCATTTACCCAATTAAAAAAATTAAAAAAAAAAAGAAAATTTGACATAACCGAGCTGCTTGATATCCATACTAAATGCTTATGATTTATCTATCCCATTAAAAAAATATATACTTTTCTGCCGCGCCCGTTTATTGTCAAGTATATTCAGCACAGTAAATTCCTTTTTGGTAGCAACTACTGAATTTCTTTTAGAAATATTATTTTACATTAAAAGTATTTTCAAGAAAAAGATATGGGGAATATACATAAACGGATTTTTTAACGGATTTTATATACATGTTCTTTCATTGTAATAGACCAATCATTAACCACATACTTGACGCACTTGTTATAGTTTTTACTTTTGTTGCAGCAACTGAAGTACGTTGCCAAGAAAAAACTAGAGGTGGCTTATGTTACGAAGTGATCCTCGGAGAGCCTGAAGTAAAGGCGACTCCTCCCAAAAGAACAATTTCTCCTCAGAATAAAAATATGTCCGTTCAAGATATTGAAGAGAAATTAAAAGCCGCCGAGGAACGAAGGCAGGTCAGTATACATTAAATGTTTTTATTCGTTTTCTGTAAGAAATTTATCATAGCAACTGGAATCGAACAAAATTGCTGCTCTATCTGCCAAAATGCTGAAAATTGAAGAGGCATCTCGCAAAAAAGATGAGCAAACTAGCCAGTTTATTACAGCTACACGAGAAGCGTTGGAGCAAAAAATGGAAACACACTTAGGCAAAAGGGAAGCGTACATCACTGACTTGAAAACAAAGCTTAAGGTACATATACATCTGTTTAGTCCTTTTTTTCTTAATTTTATTCACAGCCAGTATAACGTTACTTCTACATCTTCTACTACTTAATAGGATCATATTGAAAATGTAGAAAAAACAAGATTATCATTAGAACAACAAACTGAGGAGGTTAAAACCGCTATTGAGGAAAAGATGAAATCAGCTTCTGCTCAACGTGATGAGAACATTAAAAAAATGTTGGAACGTCTAAGAGAACACGTAAGTTTTTTATTTTTACTTTTTTTTTAATGTCATAGTGTACCAAATATTTGCACTTTGCAAGTTGTTGCATTGTTGCTTTTGAGTAATATTATTTCACGATTATTGCCTTTCCTTTGCCAACATTTTCGGCTTCTTGCATGTTCGTACCATACACCTAATTAGGAAGAACAAGTGATCAAAGTCAGAGCAAGTAATTCAGAGAAATTCCAACAATTAGACGCCACGATACAAGAGAGATTAGAACAAGCTCAAAATAGGCGAGAGCAGCTTGAACAGGAGCAAAGAGAGAAACTTAGGACTCACGTGAGTTATCTTTTTTTTTTTTGTTTCTTGTTGGCCTTTGTTTTATTTATATATGTATCACAAGACGTTGTTATTCGTTCACTATATCTAGAATACCAGACCAGTGGAGATTAAACAGACTGAGGAAACACGTAAGACTGAATATTCCGCTCAAATAGAAACTAAGCTAACTACTGCCGAACAAAATAGGGAGAAAGAAATCCAAAAAAAGCTAGAGACTGCCAAAAAATATGTTAGTAAATTGCCTTTACAATTAGAAAAAAAGTTTTAATATTATTTTGTGTTCGAATACAGTACATTTTGTAGCATTGTAAATAAGAAACGTTAGACACTGTTTCGTTTGAAAGATGTAAAATTAATCTATAAAATTGAAAGGAGAATGTAAAAATGCACTGTATACCAACACTAATGTATGTACATATATATGTATTTGTTTTATAACTCTAGTTTTGATTATTGTACGAATATAAGCTTTATTAAAGAAAATAAGACCGTTAATCGGTGATTATTTTTTACATATTAAAAGAATTTATAGATGACCTTATTATTCTTAAGTCTGTTATAGCTGCCTTCTATAGTGCTATTTTATTTTAGTAAACAAAGTGCAGCATATAAGTATGTACTTATTGCTCTCAACTTTATTATAAACACATAAGTCTAAATAATAACTTCAAGGAATTTTTATAGGTAAATAGTGAATAAAATTTATAGGAAGGTAATTATTTATTTAATTGTATATCTAAATAATTTTTTATCCAAACAATGCCGTACTTTTATAAATAGTAATACCATCAAAATTCATCTACATATAAATATTAATCTTAATTGAAATCACGAAGTATTTTTTTTTTCAAACATTTCCATAAACTATTCTACTCTTATATTCGTACTATATATCAAATATTTGATTATGGATTTCATGTTAATTATATAAAAAACGTAATTCATAGCAATTAGTTGTCGATTTTTGGGTGATCAAAAACTTGGCTATTTTGGAACTAAAAATGGGGAGTATAAGATAGCTATCAACTATGTAGCACAGCTTGTGTTCTACGTATCCATGTATAAATCGGAACACAAGTGGGCGCACGATTTATGAGTAGTCTATTTACGCAGAATCGTGATCACTACTGTCTCAAAAAATTAAATCAAATAATATTGAAATATTTAACGGAACCATAATCAAATTAAGAGTATTTAATTTTATTAGCCTAAATTGTGGCTCGTATTATTTTTGTGTATGTTTTACCAGAATGAGCGCCTCTTAGAAGTTAAGCAATCTATTGAAACTGTAGAAGACACCCGTAGGTCAGAAAAAACTATACAAATTGAAACTAAATTGAGCGCAGCTGAGCAAAAACGAGAAAAAGAATTACAGAGGAAGTTAGAAAACATCAAGAAAAACGTACGTATTATTGTTAATGTATTTTACCAATTAAGCACGTCTCTTTGCTGATTATTTAAATGTATGATAGTTATACTACATTTTTGTTACGATTTTATGATCAGAATTTCTTAATGACAACACAACGTATGAACAGAACACCATTCTTCTACAAAAAGCAAAATAGTGCCATTCCTCATAAAAGGGCAATACATAATTAATTATTATGGTGTGTCACTGAATATATAACGAAAATGGACGTGATATTGTCATTAAGTCGTTATAAGTTTTAGAAAAGCTTATGTACTATTGGCACCAAAAGTCCTGATACAAATTTGCACAAAGAAACACTGAAGATAGTACAATGATTCTATGTATTCATGTAAAACTTGATTCAAGACTTTTGGCTTCGATTGTACCAAAGCTTATAGAGCATCCTCTCGAAAGAAGGAGAAATGTTATTTTCTACATTAATCAATATACATTCATCTGTGCAAATAAATTATAATATGGAGCATTTTTATTTTCAGGAAAAGCGTGCAGAAACAGTTCGCCAAAACAAAGCCAATATTCTCGCAAACCAAACTGCCTCCTCTGGTTAAATGCTTGTAATTCCAGTTTCTTATTTACCAAAATAGCTTTTATTTCGCCAAGACTTAATCTAATCCCTTATAACATTACTAATGCATATACATAGAGATTAAGTATGTGGATATTTTTATTTACACTGATATTATTCCGTGATTTATTTTAATGTCACATCCATAACACCAGAAGCATACATTTTGATTTTACCTCTTATATTGATGTTTGTGTTTTTATACCAGTAATAAATTTGTGCATGTTCTATTTGTTTATATTTATCATTGAAGTTGTAATTGTTATCAGGGCAAACCAGTTACTAATAATTAATGCATTAAATGAAATATTCCGGAGGACTGGATTTAGAGAAAAGCTGGCTGATTTATTTACTAGTTTATCTCCGACTGAAAAGAAGCTTGTTAATTTCATTAGTAGCATAAACTATATATGGGATAATAAACACCATAACGAATAGTATTTGCCAACCAGAATGACCATCTAGCTTAACCACAATAAAGAACATTACTGACGAAACTTGTAAATTGAAGTTTCTGCACCGCCACTAGTAGGGTAGGATATTGAAATTAAAATCATTCAAATACAGGAATAACTTTATAAAAAATACGTAGGTTGTTATAATTGAGAGATGAAACTTTGGAAACGTTTGTATGTAAATCACGGACGGTTTTCGTATGAAATATAAGAAATATTGTATTTTAATGTTTATATCATTATACAACCGCCGCTGTGCTGCCTTTTTGGGTATTTAAAGTGTGAACGGATATGGAAAGACTCGTGCTTTAAGCAGTGAGAAATTTCGTCGATTTTTTATTACCTACACATGCATCATGTTGAATATTCAACCAAAGAAAACTTTAATAATACACTTGGTAATGAAAAATCGACTAAAACAATTACTGCAAGCTTCTGTGATGAGTTTGTTTCTTGATAAAAATTATAGGAAGTAAAATATTTAGCTAGTGTAATAACAATGATATGTAGCATTTGTGTAGTGTTGAGCCAGGCACCAATTTGTATTAACATTTCATACGCTTTAAACATATAAACAAAAATACTAATTGTTTTTAACAGTACAGTATAAAATAGTGTAATTTTCGTTTTTAATGTGCAATTTCCTATGTTCTACTGTGTGCATACATATTCAAATGCTGTTCTGTAAGTATTCTCCTTAAGTGTCAATTTATTTGTACTGTTTAAAAATCTGTTATGTTACTACGATTGCTTAATATAATATTTAATTATTTAAACTGAATTTTTGTTTTCCCTATTTTGTTTGTACACGTATTTTATTATCATGTTATGAATTTTGTATAAATGTATGAGATAAACAATCAAATCAAGTTAGGTTTTGGAAAGACTACGAACATGTTACTGTATTTGATGTAAATCGTAACTTATCAAGGAATAGGTGTATGATCACCGGCTTGCATCTGATCTATCACAAAAAACAAGATTTGGCAGGACAACTTATTGCTATTTTGAACCGGTTAAATAGATGTATTGCTGATTTGACTCCATCATTAAAATTAATAATAATAATGAAATATTAAATAAAAATAATACATACGACTTTGTGGAAAAGTATACAAAAGACAATATGTACAGTGTAGTATAATTCCAAGGCGAGATTCCATGTGCATATGAGAAGTCTTCATAAAAAAACAATGCCTAACAACTAAAACTAAACTATAAACTAATTCTTGTCGTGTTTAAAAAGTCGTTCACTCAGAGCTGACCCGAAACAAACACAAAAGCAAACATTAAGAGGTAGGTACACATTTGTATAAATAACTATTACACATCATGAGGCATAATCAGACAAATTTTTAGACGATAGATTTTTTTGATTTTATAACTATAGAAATAAATATGAAAAAACATGTAAACAATGTAAAAAGGCAGTTAATTCTACTCGTTTAATATGTGATTGTGGTAGATATTACTCAGGAACTAATTTTAAAAGGCATATAAAAACAGATTTGTATAAAAATGGATTCAAATTATTTGTATGCTAAAAATTGTTTGTTAGATGTTTTCCTATAATAAATGGAACGGAAGAACTTTTACGGGTTATGTTTTAGATTCGATTTAGCATTTCCTGTAGACTTGGCTATTCATAACAAATTCAACGATCTCCCTTTAGCTCCGGAAAATAGAATTCCTCCGGGCGGAAAAGTAGAAAAACTGCTTTGTCATTTCTACGATAAGAAGAATTATGTAATCCACTACAAAACATTAAAACTTTACAAAAGCTTAGGTATTAGAATAACAATGGTTCACAGAGGTATAAAATTTACTCAGTCAAAAAATTTCATAGCACCATATGTAAAATTTAATAAGTACTGCGAACAAAGACGAAAGGCAAAAAATGATTTTGAAAAAGATTTCTGGAAACTAATTGTTAATGCCCCATATGGTAAGTTAATGCAGTCTGTTAGAAATCAACAAAATATTATATAAATTATATTGTGATGAAGAAAAGTTACAAAAAGCGATAAACAAACCTAATTTTAAACACAGAACTATATTTAGCAAACACCTGGCAGCAGTTCATAATTATAAAACCAAAGTATTGTTTAATAAACCAATTTACATTGGGCAAGCTGTATTAGATTTATCGAAATTGTTAATGTAAATATGTAATTGTAACTTCCATTACAATGTAAAAAAGAATTTAGTGAAAACATAAAACTTCTTTATGGAGATACTGATAGTTTCATATATGAGATTAAAAAGCCCGATTTCTATGAATTTATGAAAAGCAATTTCGACTATTTTGATACGTCTGATTATCCAAAAGATCATCTGATAAAAATAATAAAGTAATAGGAAAATTCACAGATGAATTGAAGGGAGTTAAGATATTAGAATACATAGGTTTATAAGGTCAAAAATGTACCGTTACAGAACTAAAAAGTCTGTTTCGAAAAAATTAAAAGGTATCAAGAAAGCAGTATTGAAGGAAGAAATAAGTTTTGAAGATTACAAAAATTGCTTATTCAATCAAAAAAATACTTTCATAGACAGAAAGTGATCAGGAGTCATAAATATTATAGTTTTACTGAAGAAGTAAAGAAAAAGTCTAAGTTGGAAAGATGATAAAAGACATCTTTTACCCAATTCTACACGTATGACCACGTATTACTATCATCATAGGCAGGGCTGGGCATATGTAAAATACAAATATTTGAAATACAAAATACATTTTGTATTTTATATTTCAAATACTTTTTCTTCTGTATTTTGTATTTTGTATTTGAAATATATTTTTAAAGTATTTTGTGTACTTAAAAATTATAAATTACTTTATATATTTACTACGCATATAGGCATCATGACGTCATCATAGTACCTAGTTACCATAACCTGAAAATAGCGATAATGTACCTAAATTAAGCGGATACTACCACATCGCGCGAACGATGTTTATTTAGTGTTTTATTTTTTTTATTATTTAGCATTCAATATATTTTACTTAGATTAGTATAAAGGAAAAGGTAAAGCTTTCCCTTATAACAGCATTAACAGCCAATAATAGGTTACTAAACTGCTTTATGTTTTCTAAATTTTGTAGTAATTTATAGTACTGTATTTGAAATACCAGCAATGAATGTATTTTGTATTTGGTATTTCAAATACTAATAATGAATGTATTTTGTATTTGATATTTCAAATACTAATAGGGAATGTATTTTGTATTTGATATTTCAAATACTAAGAAGGAGTGTATTTTGTATTTTATATTTTAAATACATTTGGAATGTATTTTGCCCAGCCCTGATCATAGGTACATGGACATTTTTTAAATAAATTGCTATTTTTTATTAGCGTTGAAGTAATAAATTAAGAAAACAATAATAACAATTACGATAATAAACATAAGAACAAAAATAATAATTTTTAATTTATTAACATGTTGAATAAGACTTGAACACTTCTTTCGGAATTTTGGATATTCTTCATTGAATATATGTATTTAAATTCTTGAATACCGTACTTTCCATTTAATTTACAATTTTTGAGCCTTTTCATTTATTGCTCTCATATTTTTAGTATGTCTTTCAAATATTTTCAGAGTTCTTTTCTTTACATCATCGATGTTTGATGGTATTACTACTGTTTTGTCTCTTAATTTTGCTAGTTTCTTAGGATCGTTAGTTATCTAATTTATATTCCAATTCGTCATTGTGACACTTGTGGTTTAAAATACTTATAAAAAACGTAGTTCACCTTGCGCATATAAAATTTGAATTAATTCTGGTGATTGATTTTCCATATATTTCTAATAGGCCTTGGGACAGCCCGTATATATAATTATATTTATCTGTTATCGTGAATGACATTTCTTTCTCCTTTTCTCAGTTTTAACAAAATTTCGAGAAGTTTTCGGAACAATATTGTTTGATAATAAAGAATAAACAAATTACAACAATGTTTCTTGTGGCTCTTTGTCCTATATGGCCTACATCAAATCTAATTTGGATTGGATAATTACCAACCTTTAAAATGGCTGCCTGTCATTGTTAGAATGGCCGAATATACTTGAAACCTTGAAGCGCAGTTTCCCCGCTCTATTTCTATGACGTTACAGTTCGTTTACTATTGGCTGTTGGCTGCTGTTAGCAGCAAATGGAAAGCACTGTTTAATTGTATTCGATATTGAATTGGGTACGTGTATAACCTATAAAATTGTATAAACCATATAGGAAAATTCAAGTTATGGCCCCTTCACATAGAACTAAAAGCGGGCTTCTAGCTAAAGTTAATTTTCCGTTGTACACGGTGCAAATGTTGACAGGTCGTCATATATTAGTTGGAGGCGGTGGAGGATCATCAAAAACTGGTGTAGCAAATGGCTTTGTAAGTAGAGGATATGCTACTTTATATATCTTATTCTCCTATTCACATAGGAAATCTTTGAGTTGTCCCATGATGGGAAGAAGTTTGTTGCTGAAGAAGTAATTAGACACGAAACTGGACCATGTGTTGTTATGAATTGTGCGACTTACAGTGATAATAAACATTCCTTCTTGGTGGCTGGTCAAGAAAGCCATTGTCAGTTATACCATGTAAGAAGTGTGTTGCTGAATGAAAACGAAAATATTGAGACAATAAATGATGAAAGACATAATTTAAGACATAGAAAAACTTCAGAGAGAAACCAAAGTACAACAAATAAGAAATCGTCTAAGAGGCTTACATTTATGCTACAAGCCTCTGACAGCATACAAACAGATTATATCAAAGAAGAACCATTACAAAGAGTTGTTAGAATTTCTAAAACTGGAAAAATTATGGCAACTGGTAAAGTTATAATCCATGTTTTACATTTAGAGCTAAAAAAGTTATTTTAGGTGGTACTGATGGGATAGTAAGATTATGGAAATTCCCAGCAATGGAAAAATTTGCTGAACTCAAAATGCACACTAAAGAAATTGATGATATAGATTTTAGCATCCATGAGAATTATTTAGTTTCAATCGCGAAAGATGGAATTGCAATAATATGGGATTTTTTAAAGCGAAAAGAAATACGGAAGCTGTCTTGGTTACAACCTGAGAATACTAAATATTTATATAAACGTTGCAGGTAAAAATGTTTAATGATAAAAAAATATAAAATTGGTTTTACCGTTTCTTTTTAGATTTGGTCCAATTGAAGAGGAAAAAGGAAAGAGTGCTTTATACATGTTAGCTAATCCTTTAGGTCTAGCAAAAAACCAGGATTCATATTTACAACGTTGGTATCCACATGAAGGATCACTAAATAAAGTTGCTGCTATTAAAGAAAACCTTGCTGCCATTGCTGTTCGTGACGATGGGCGATTTGTTGCTGTTGGCACTATGTTCAGTGGATCTGTATATTTATATATTGCGTTTAGTTTGCAGGTATGTCTTCATGAACTTTTAAGAAACATATCTCTGAGTATCTCTTTTTAGAAAGTTTTGCATATTCATGGAGCTCATTCTATGTTTGTAACTGGTTTAGAATTTTTACCTGTGTCTAATCAACATACCGTAACAAGTATTGCAGAGGCAGCAGTCATATCTATATCAGTAGACAATCAAATCTGCATACACAGTTTGCCCTATAGGACTACGATTCCAGCCTGGATAGCCATTTCTGTGATAATTATAACGCTAATTTTTACATTTTTACTATGTGCATATTTAGGTATTTAATTATACTTGTTTAGAATTTTTGTAATAAATTTTTTTTTCACTATTTGTGTAAAAATGTATTAATTACTTTTGATGTTCCTACAAATGTTTACCTTCCAAATACTTGATAATGGTACTAAAAATTGTAAATTTATATAAATTGAATAATATAATTATAAAAGTATAAATTTATGGCTGTGGCAGAGGTTCTCAGAGCATATTGAGCTAATGTAAAATCCGCTTATTTTTTTTAGGAAAATGGCTTCTGTTAATTTTATTTAAATTAAGAAAATATCATTTTCTGCTCAAGGTAGGAAAAAATTCTCATTGGGTACATAGTTGTCAGTGTTTTACGAGAGAGTATATACCTATATTATGTTTATAAAAAAATATGAAATTTCCTCTTTATTGACAACTAATGTAATATTACATAAAATAACATTATTACTAGATTAATTAATTTCATTATATGGATTCATTTTGCTGATCAAAAAGTTTTGAATTTTCTGTACCACCGTCTTGCCTCTCCAATACATTGTTTTGTTGCACTTTATGTTGCAGTTGATGCTGAAGGGTGGCCATATATTCTTCTGCCATACTACAAGCTTGTTCAATTTCATAATTGTGTGAAACTAACGCAACCCATTTAGCTTCTAATGCACGCAGTTGTTCACCACCTTTTGTTTGCAGAGATTTTCTTTGCCAGTTTACCTCTTGAAGTGATTGTTTTAATTCACTTAATTTTTTTGAAGCAATTCTTTCACAATCTGCTAGAGTTTGCAGGTACCTTTGCCATGCAGGGCAACAATACTCTAGCATCAATTGCAAATTTAAAATACGTACTGCTTGATGTTCAAGTTGTGCTTGTGAATTATCAACACACTCTATCCAAGCATTTACTTCATTTAATTTGCCACTAGGAGGTGGGGGTAATTCATAACGCTTCATGGACATTGTTTCCATAGGTAAACGATTCTGTAATCTTTCAAATTCAGTATGCATCATAGGTGTTTCAAATGCTGTTATATTTAATGGAGGTAAATGATCTAGATAATTTTTAGTTGGCCTATAACGACGGCATTCTTCTTCCACCATTGCAAAAGCCTGAAATGTTAAATATGTAAAAGTACAATAAAATGTTTATAGATTATTTCTTACAGCTTCCCTAACTCCAGGTTCATCATAACCTTGATCTATATATGGTAGAGCATCCACTATTACTTCACCAGCCATTCTTATATGAATATATATTGATGGTATCTGTATAAGAACACAGTAATCACAGAACAACTTCCAGAAGTAATGCCAGAATACAAACAAAATCAATAAACATAACCTATCTCTAATTCTCTGACATACGTGTGACATACATCGAATAATAGAATTGAACTTAGGTAACAATACACAGTGTGGCAAGTTTCAAACCTAGAAAGAATATTTTGTCGACATCGCCATCAATAAACAGCAACAAATTGCAAACCATACAGCATTTTTTTATTAAATGTCTTTCGTATACAAGAAAAAAAAACTAAATGAAGGAGTTTAATGCAGATATCATTCTTAGTTCAAGGTCATCCTATTACGGGAACAAATTGCTACTATGTTCAGTAGGAAGCTATTGTGTCAGTTTTGCTTGTCTTAAATTCATTGAGTATTATAATAATTCAAAATAAGCAAAAAATCATCGTAATTTAATTGTTTTAGGTGAATCTTGTGTTTGTGATGATGCTGAGCAACATGGATTGTTCTGAACACTAGCTAAACAGTTTTTGTGTTTATTTAATTGTGCGTCCTTGAAATAGGTGACTAGTGGACTCGCCCAGTTTGACAAACCGAGAGCTTTGTTTACACGTTCTTATAAACAGTAAATAAATCAGCTCTTAGGTTTATACTAACTTAAACACTTACCAATTATTCTGTTTGTGATGTGCCCTAATCACTTGTTGAGCAAGAAATCTGTGAAACTTACCTTGCTGCCGACATACAGTCTTGTTCATTCTAAAAGAAAAGGAATATTCATACACCCTACAGCAATGTTTAAAAACTGTTCAGTGCGAAGTAATGGTTTATTAGTTCATTTAAAATAATTTTGCAGGAAGATTACAATTTTGATATTATTATTTGAACTTATTGTATTAAAATGAAGCTATTGGAAAGCACACGTTTTGAGGCAATCAATAATGCATTAAGCATTGAAACAGGTGATAGCAAAATCTTTGGTCGTATAGAAAGTTACTCCTGTAAAATGGCTGGTGGTGATAAAGCCATGTATAAAAGGTTTAATGCTGAAGGTGTCCATCCCAAGGACTTACAAGCACTCTCCCCTCCACAGCTATCGCCTGGGTACTCTCAATATAGTAGAAGTGTGTCAGGAGATGAAGAAGGGCCATTATGTGATACCATTAGTCGCAAAACCCTTTTTTATTTAATTGCAACTTTAAATTCTGCTTTTCCTGACTATGATTTTCTAGATGTCAAGGTGAGAACAACCAACCATTATTATATTTGGATTTGGAGTATATGACCTAATAAATACTTAAATTCATTATTGAATAACAAAAAAGTAGATCCTGAAATTTCAGATTGATATTAAATATATCAAAATGACATTAGATCTTTGTTAGACATATAAAAACCTGTTTGTTTATATGTTACAAAATCTTACTTAATATCCATTGTTTTTAAGTTTTATTTTGTATTATAATTAATTGAAACTGAATATAATCGACCATCATATTGCAATATGTTAATGTAAATTAATAAATTTTATTAAATAATTATTCAAAATACAATATGTATGATAATTATAATTTAATTAATTAATTATTTTATAATCAGAGCCACGAATTTAGCAAAGAACCATCATTGCAATGGGTAATAAATGCAATAGATACGAACTTAAATGCAACTGTAGGAGAGCAATTTCGTGCTATACGGCATCAGTTATGGGTTGCTGTAGAAGATGAGATAGTTTTAAATGAATGTGACATATACTCTTACAATCCAGATCTAGGATCAGACCCATTTGGAGAAGATGGTTGTCTCTGGAGTTTTAACTACTTTTTCTATAACAAGAGATTAAAAAGAATTGTATTTTTTACATGCAGAGCTATAAAGTAAGTATAGTGTACACAAAATATTTTATATGTAGTAAATTATTAATTTTCAGTCCCATCTATGCAGTTGATTCTGGTGTTGGTAGCGACTTTACAATGGACGATGAGGATTTCGATTGAAAAATTACATATCTTTTGCACTTTCAAACATATATGTACTTTCATTCACATATAAGCTTATAATTATGCCTAGTTTTGTGTTTAATACTTGTTTTGGTCAGTGTTGTGGTTTAACTATAAAGTGTAATCTTTTGGTGAGAGCAAAAGTACAAATTTATTATTTCTTTTATAAACAGATTTTATGTATTTAGTATTAATAGTACTTTTTAAAACAAAGGTATGTTTTGTTGAACAACGCTTTAAGTTCTTTGTAAAAGAAAAAAAAAAGATAGTATTATATACATACATATATTTTACATTGTTCATTCTTACGTACTATTAATGGAGTGTTAATACTTTAATAATATTAGGAAGTTACATATCCACTGTAGCACCAGCTCACTTAAAATTGTGTACAAATATCTTAAAGACAAACCAGTTCATAATAGAAAATGTATTAGATCTCATGTTCCTTAATACATTGTACTAATTTTCGTTATATAGTTAAGTAAATAACTTTGTAAAGGTAGATGTTGGCGAGATCTGAATGAAGTCTTTTCTGTGTTCTTTTAGGAAGTAAGATGACATTTTTGAATATACATAAATACAGTTTAAAAACATTTTAGTAATAAATCATTCTAATACGTCAGTCCTTTTTAGTTAACATTCACTACTATTAATTTTACCTTGCACCAGATTTCAGCTGAAAATTTAGAAACCCATTTTCTTTTAATAAATCATCCTAAAATGCCCAAGTTTCTTTTTAATCTGGAGTACGCTTTGTCCAAATTTATTATTTCAGTTTATAGATTTCGATTTTGTTTTAAAGCCAAAGAAATTTTATGCTAAAAATTAATTATTTTGTAAATACATTGTTTATATTTTTTTATAGTTTTACAATTGTTTGTACATACCTCTTAGTGTCTCCTAGATGGCGATCAGCGCCAGTGCAAGATTTCCATGCGCCATCTAATAGCGTTTTCGACTTATTGCACTGGTGCAGAGCTGGACTGCACTAACTTATGCGTTCGTATTCGACTTGACAAAATGTGCACTGTGTCTACACTATGTTTGCTTTTTCTAATGTTCGACTTAATAAGATGTTGCGCCAAGTGCTGCACTAGTGCAGCAAATTCCGCACGAAGAGAGAATATTCATAGTTCCGTAAACATTTTCGGCTGAGCAGGGGAACAACAGATACTATAACAATTCGTTAATGATGAAATTTAAATATAAACAACAATCCGTGGATGATTCCATATTATTATTCCTTAAGCCTGTTTTACACGTCGCGATTTATTGGCCAATTCATTGAACAATTTCATTACCAAGAAATTGGTAAAACTATGCTATTTTACATGTATACAATAAATTGTACAACTTTTAAACAATCGTGCTTACTCGGTTAATTTCGTTAATAATTGAACTTGAGAATTAGGAAATATTCATACTTATAAAAATAGATTGGCTATTTTGCATTTTCGTCTTGTCCGCTATGCTAGTCCACAGAAACCTGTTGGCGGGTTAAACGAGGTTAGGTTGAATATATACATAGGCAGGTTCAATTGTGGTAGATAGGTGCTGTTAAAACACCTACACTTTAGTTTAAAAACAATAAATTCATACTTTTTTTTTACTGCGTTGGTTTTAAAACACCAAGTTAGGGAAAAATCGTGGCAAAAATAGAATATGTTCTATTCAATTCAATTTATTGTACGATCTTTTGACAATAAATTGCTCAAGTAATCCTATATTATTTGCTGTTTTACACGTTACAATAAAATCGAAGGTCAACTTGTTGGCCAATAAATCGGACCGTGTAAAACAGGCTTTACAATATTCACAATTTTTGTGTAGACCTACATAACCTAACTCATACTCCCTCACTACTCATAATATATGCACTACTAAAACCTGCTGTGTATATTCGACTTAGTGCTGCACCGAGTGTAAACCCGGCTGTCGACGTCACGTCGATGTTTCAAAATGTGCAGCACTGAGTAGGTGCTACTGCGCGTGCGCACTTAGGGCATATAAGTCGAAAATGCTATAAGAGACACCTCGACGAACTTAACATATATTAAGAAATATATAAGAAAAAATGATATGTAGGTAGTTGTTACGCTAACGCCATTAACTGCACTTCTCCTTAAGAAAGGAGCTTCGTTCAGCTACGGCCTTTAAAGACTAGAAGAGCACAAGAAGTGGCATATCACTTAGTTAGTCAATATCTTTACCATTTTCGGAGCGCCTAGCATTTCACAAAGTGATAATGGGAAATAATTTACAAATAAGGTTATCGAAGAAGTGTGTGCGATGTGGCCAGAACTAAAAAATGTATATGATAAGCACCAGCAGTCTCAATCCCAAGAATCTATTGAAAGAGCTACTCAAGATATCGAAAAGATTCTTAAACACGGTATCTTAAACCAACTCCCCAAAAGAAATCAATTCACTAATTGCAAAGAAATATTTATTTCGGCCAATGAAGTTCGAGAAGAATATGTTACCTTTAGAAAATGTGCAAGAAAAGAATTTGATCCAGGTGACCAGGGAACATTGCAACTGCACTGGAGATTGCACTTCGAATAGACGCAAATGTCAAATAAGCTCTTGTCTAGTTTTCACTTGAAAAAATAAATAAACTTTATGGTCTTACTTTTGAATCGCAACTTCTAATAAATATATGCACATATTTACTATAATTACTAACTATAACTAAAAATAATGTAAAATTTATTGTTTTACTACTTTTTCCAAGATCAACAGACGTTATGTATGTAGGTACTACAGACTAGTGAAAGTTATTAATAAAGTACAATTATCACTTTCACTAACTTTGTTCGGATAGTATGCATAATGGCTAGATAAAGTCATTAATTCAGGAGTATTAATCACTTTGACCAAATTCGGTAGATATTATATATAATAACCAGATATTCATAATGGCTGGATTAATTACTTTGAACTGTAACATATGTATCAAATTATATAATGAGCGCGCAAGCAACGTAATAAATGCATTTCATTGCACTCCTTTATATAATAATAATTACATGCTTTGACATCCTCTGAAAGCTTGTGCCAATCACAGGTGGCATCGGTCAGCCACAAGTTATTGTTATGCCTGCGCGAGTAGAGCTGCTTAAGATGTTCGGCTCAGCATTTACCGAGGAACGAGAAAAACTGAATCCCGCTTATGTATTTATTTTTTCTAGGTATTTTCATAGTGAACGCGAAAATATGGTTGGAATATAGCCTTTTTATAGGAATCGAAATTGACATTTTGAATCAAATGATACCATAATCACTATTCCGATATCAAACAATTCCTGGACAGTGATAACAGTTTAAAAGCATTATTTGTACCATTATATGCTTTGCCTTTTAACATTATTTTATCTGAATTGGGCACAAATTGGAAAAAAAAAACGGAAAATTAGATGATTGTATTATATTTATAATTTTGTGCAAGATTTTACATAAATAACATATATTATTTTAGGTATCTTACAAGATCAATAAACAAAGTAATAAATTGTTTAATAAAATAATCCCAAATAGACTATATAAAAAGCTATAAACCTGCTTTTAAAATAAGTTAATGATCAGTCGTATTAAACTTAAAAAAAAGCTCTTCAATCCAATACCTATCTGTACATCATAACATCTGGGCTCTGATACATACAAATATAGGCATCACAGAGCAATCGTCTGGCGTGTTCAGGCAAATGCCTATCGTGAGGTGAATTTTCATGCAACTGTCGACATATTTGTTCATCAGAAAGCCATTTAGAAACATCTGGACATGCTACCATTTCGGGTATATTGTAGCCATTCTTTTCACCTAAAATGTGCAAATTAAGGGTCTTTACAAATCTATGAATTACTAAAATTACCTTTCCTATCAGCCATAGAATCAAAAAAACACCACGGAGCTTCATGGCCGACACCACATTTAACAAACGCTACGTAGTGCGATGTTTCAATACACACTACTGCAAATAGTTCCATGAATAGCCTTGGCGGTGAACAATGTTCTGCCATAATTCGGTAATCATGACACACTGTTAATGGTCGTGGGGAATGCCCTGTTCGTCTATTGTGACTATGAACAGTCTCTAAACAGGGTTGACAAAACGCAATGCTCTCCAATCCTTCGCCGCATTCACCATAGCATTCTCGGCACTCCCACGTTGCTATTTTACCACACACAGTACATTGCCTTGGTGCTGAAAGTAGATACATAAACGAAAGATATCATATGTATAATGTAAAAGTTCTCAGGATATCATTAATACTTACAATTTTGTATAACATCAGTAACATCCAAAAGCTGTGAAGGTAAAATGCGCGGATACATTTTGTAACTTTTGCCAAATCGTGGCATCTGTATGATGAGACAAGACGGAACTTCTTTTAATTTAATATCACTAGTTAGAAAGCTTTGTTCAAACAATTGTTGCACTGTTGGTAAATTCAATGCGTCATCTTTTTCAACAAACAGCTGATAATGGTAGGCTTCTTGTCCCGAGCTCAATTTTAGGAATGGCTCAGCTTTTAAAATTTGAGCTAGTAAAGAATTTAAAAATTCTTCTGGATCCTTTTCTTCGCTTGTTAGGCCTGACACAGAACTTAATCGCTCTAAAAGTTGTCGTAGATTCATAACGCGATCAGCACGCACAAATAGATTTTTGCGAAGTGGATTGACAATTTCTTCACGCAACACACGCTGCACCTGAAGTTACAAAACATAAGATATCCTTTTTATCGCTATATAAAAAAAGACAAGCAAATATTTTAAACAATATAGCAGGTTATTCGTGTAACACAAATTTTTAAACATATTTATGACACAGGGTTTGTTTATTTTTTAATGCTCCTTGGTCTTAAAATAATTCAATATCTTGTGATGCATAAAATGGTAGCATTAAAACTATTCAATAGTATCTTTTAATTGAAAAATAAATAAATTCGTATAATTGTCGGTCATCTTCGGAAAATAAAGAAGTTAGCTAGAATGGCCAAATTACCTACCATTTACATACAATATGCGATGTTAATGTATAGACGTCAAAAGTTGAAGATTGCATTCATTAAGGATTAACAAATTGTATTATAAGCCTATATAAATTTTTTGTTTTATTAAAAGCGGTTTTTGGTAAAGCCTAAGCATTTTGATGTTTCTCCGGCACCTCCATAGAGCCAAATCTCCCCCCTAATCATCGTGACCCCGGGAAAATCCGGTTAATCATAACTGATTGGAAGGAGACTCGAACCCGCGGCACCTGTAATTGTCGAAACCCTAAACAATGCCTAAAGACACGGCTATCACAAGCTCATAATAGGTAATAGAAAAAGTATGTTTTACCATTAAAGACTCGATGCTATTATATAAGATTAGTATGCAATTATTCCTGCATTTCGTACATAATTTATTGCATTTCTACTTGTTATTTTGATGTATGTAATATTTAGGATCGAAGAACGGTTTCTAAAATATTACATACCACTGTTAATTTGCCTATGTTTTTGTTAAAACACAGCAAATATAAATTACAAATGTTATCCACAAATGATGTAATTGAAGTTCATAATTGAACAATATACTTTTCAAGGTTATATGTTATGATTTAAAAGTTTGGGACAATAAATATAATGAACAAGCAGCTCACCATTGATCATTTTTACGTGTTCACAAATATTTTAAAAAGTATTCAATTACAAAACGGCCACTTTCAAATAAATTCGCAAATTCTATATGTGTATATATACTATACACATAAAAACGAGTTCGATAAGACACTACATGATTACCAGTTACTAAAATCAATTTACTTGCATTTGTAGTGTACAAAATACAGACCATTCACATTTGAACGACAGATTGTTTGACAGCTATTTCGACAACCGACCCCAGAAAATCTTCAGAATCATCACAGAAGAGTACGGTAAATAACGGAAGTGAAACGTTCGTCGAAATTTTTTTTCGACTACCACATCCGTAAGGACATCCTTTCTACACTCATTCTAGAATAGAAAGCGGCACTTTACCGAATTGAACTACATTTACCTTACCGCACTCCTCTGTGATAATTCTAAAGTTTTTCTGGATTCGGTTGTCAAAATATCTGATAGTTATCAGTATTCTGAACACTAAAAATGTAAGTAAATTCATTTTACTAAGTGGTAATCATGTGGCAATTGAAAAAATATTGTCTTTATCGAACTCGTTTGGTTCTTCGCATTGGCTCGTAATCTTCAAACTCATTCGATGAAACATTACTTTCCAGCCTTGATACGTAAATAACTATTTTCATATAAATAAATAAATAAACTGTGTTAAAGTTCTTTCATTTATTTGAATACTTGTTTCGATTTATGCT
The DNA here is from genome assembly GCA_949128085.1 of Cetonia aurata. Lineage (NCBI taxonomy): Eukaryota > Metazoa > Arthropoda > Insecta > Coleoptera > Scarabaeidae > Cetonia > Cetonia aurata. The sequence goes on from OX421884.1 coordinate 41,102,329, forward strand.
CTAGAACGTAAGCTTTCTTAAACCATAAAAAGCGGATCTCATTAAAATTCGTAGATATTATGCTATATTGTCAAACTATTTCTATATCTTTCTAAACAAGAACACGATATTGTAGATCGCCTTTCATCCAGTAAATTTGCATCCAAATTAATCAAATGAAATTCGATAAGCAACAGTCGTCATTAGCAGACACGTTTAGTCTCACCAAGGCTCATCAGTGCTACTGAATGAGCACTTGTCGCATCATACGCCGAAGCTGGTATATATAGGGTGATCAGAAAAGTACGGATAATGGACAGGTAGGGCGATTCTATAATTAATCCTAATTCGACAACCCTAGTACATAAATGTATTGTCACTTCATTATTTTCTATAACCATAGTTTTTGCCCTTTTATTTTTATCGTAATTCGCAGAACCCGATCAGAGAAACCTAACCAACATATTTTCAAAGCTCTTACTATCCGGCGCTCTACAGGTAGGATAATCCACTGCATACATTCTTGATGCTAATAGCGGATTCTTCTGCTGCAAGCGCCAACAACAAAAACCACGTCTACGAGTTCCTCCTTGGAGAATTTATTTTTAATAAATGAATGTGGGTAAAAATTAAAAAAAAAAAACAATTAACAACCAGATTAAAGTAATATCTGATCAGTAATAATCCATAAATAATTAAAATTGCAAAAAAAAACGTGCGGTAAGAAAACTAAAATTATGTGGAGATTTAAGTAGAGATTTGACGATTTGTTAGATTCTTGGGTCTTATTTGAAAATCATGGCCATGTAACTATATTGAGTCATATTGAATGTTGTAAATAAAAAAAAAAAAAATCTAATTGGATTTTGTAATAAAGCTAAAACAAACGACGACGCAGTGCTGAAATAGTATTTTAAAACACAAGTGTCATAATGACGTTTATGTAATGCGAGTACAAGTTTGAATCTCGAGCCGCGTAGCGGCAAGAGATTCAAAGTACGAGCATTACATGTCATTGTGGCACACGTTTTTTACAGTATTTTTTCTAATTTGCACATTAATCGTCTATATTACGTTCCGGCAAAAGTCCCCCCCACCCACGTTAATATCTCATTACAGCACAGTATGCTGTAATAGCCATATCAGCACTGCGTCGTCTTTTGTTTTAGCTTTATTACAACACCCGATTAGAAAATAGTATTTTAAAACACAAGTGTCACAATGACGTTTATGTAATGCGAGTACAAGTTTAAAGTACGAGCATTACATGTCATTGTGGCACACGTTTTTTACAGTATTTTTTCTAATTTGCACATTAATCGCCTATATTACGTTCCGGCAAGAGTCCTCCCCCCCTCCACGTTAATATCTCATTACAGGACAGTATGCTGTAATATTCATATCAACACTGCGTCGTTGTTTTAGCTTTATTGCAACATCCAATTAGAAAAAATACTATTTCCATAAAATTGTTAATCTTCGAAAATACTGAAAATTAGTGATACGTTATTGGTACCATTTTGAAGGTAATTTTACGAGGAATTTGCTGATAATATCGAAAAATATAGGCGCCATTTCAAAAAATTAAAAGAAAAGCGTTTGAATTTCGATAAATGTGGCACGACATATTTAGCACCCTGTATATATTTTCACGTTACGCCACCTTGAAACACATAAAGTGGTAGCCCCCAAATTGATAACAAAATAATAAAGCCCGACACTACAACCGTTTTTACGATAAAACTTAAAATTTAGAGAAGTTGCAACTGTCAAAATTATGACAAAGTTTGTAATATAGTGTCAACTAATTTTTGAAAGTTGACATAACCATATATCTCTACAAAGGTATTTTAAGTGGCTATCGAAGGTGTTTCTAAAAAAATATAATACTGACAATGATCGAAGTTCGTATGCTTTCGTCAAATATGTTTCTGTTACGAAGTTATACGAAGAAGTTCGAACATAGAGTGAGCGGCGGGCGGTGCTTACACCGCCCGCCGCTGTTGTTGGTTGAAAATTTAATAATTTAATTTTATCACATTGATATCTACACATTACTCCTCGCGACATAACTCTACATCTAACCTCCATAAGCTTTTATTAGATGTATCATTTTATTTGTTAAAAATATATACATATTTTAGTCGGATCCGATGAAGTGACGAAGGACAACCAAAAAGTCGGATTAACGACGGAAATCCGGTGGGTATTTGGGTGCGATAATCCGAGGAGTCGGATTATTTAATGTTAAAGCACTTTCTATTATATTGAAACAAATATGTAAATGACTTTTATTCACATACTTTATGGTTTGGTGTCGAAATAATAATTATTGCAAAACACAACAGGAAACAATGCATTTCTTTGGAAACCGACTCTGAGTTTTAGTTTTTAATAAAAATATTAATATAGTGAACAAATAAAATACTGTTTTCCGCTATGCAATTTTTATTTGTTGATTCGACTTACTAATTTCGGCTGTTACCATGCAACCATTTTCAGATTCACGTAAAATTAATGAAAGATTAATTAAATACGTCCTACTACACTTAGTAAGAATTTCAAAAATAAAAGCTATTTTGTGATTTTATTTCTATATGACCCCATTCAAACTTCTTATTTGAGCTTCACACTGTCTACAGTTTGCAGTACACAACTAAAAAGTAAAAATTACTTACTTCTTCATATGATGGAATATCATTAGCGTTTTTTGGTCTGTACAGTACGCTATCAAATACACTTGTAAATGTAAACATCGCAAATAAGGTAGCATCTAGATAGCAGGAATTATGATGCCCTTGAATCCCTCTGAACTTTTTGCAAACTGCTTGTACATCTTCTTCAGATGACATGATGAGGGGTGTCACACAACCTGGCACAATTGGACAATCCTGCCCACATACAATTATGTTAGGTATACTATAATAATAGTTGATAAAAGAGTCTATTACATTTAAACTAGCCAAAAGCATTACTTTGATGAATAATTAACTTATAGCTTAATTTATGAAAACAACTATGCACTATCACATTAAGAATTAAATACTCACCATGCCAAATGTTTTTTCTGTAATACTATGTAGTGATGGAGGAACCCCATCGGCGAACCTAGAGTCACGCTGACACTGTTCTAATGGCACAAAAAGTGCTCTATTGCTACCACAAGTAAAAAATCGCTGATTGTTGTATACACCATCTGTTAAAGTTAAAGGCAAATGCGACTTCTCTTCTTCTAATTCAACACCAACCATTACAAATTTTGATTTTCCTTCCACACCCATCCACCGTATCACACCATACAATGGTTCTTCACTTATATCATTGTTTACTTCTACTAATGATCCAATTGTTAAATCATTTGTAGTTCCTGGTTCAGGGTCATAGTATACAGGAATATTATTGACAGAAGAAGTAGATGGGACGTTATACTTCTTCTCTTCTTGATCTGAGAGTTCTAAGACAAATAAAGGAATTTTGAATAAATCATCCTGAACATTTCCGTATATCGGTTCCGTGATTATATTTTGTTTTTTGCCGGAAATTTTTAATTTTAAATTCTTTCCTTTTGCTTTCATTATAATCTTTAATAATTGAACCACATTACATGCGATCAAACAAACACAATACACCTTAAATATTGAATAAATATGTAATGTACTGTCCACAAATCTTCACAGAAATTAAAAATATATCTGAAAAATTGCGACGGAAAGCTGTTAGAAAGCGCCTCTACTATAATTAGAACGGTGAAACATAACGGGTATGCGATGCCAATATTCTATCTTTAACCTTAACCAACACTATAATGAAGGAGTATTGCGTTGAATTAAAAAGAATAGTCACAGAGAAATAATATACCCGCAAATATATTTGATTGGTTTGAAAATTGATATGAGACTGTAAATTTGAGATATTCACATCAGTTTTAGTGCACATACAAATTACTAAGAATGTTGAATCACTTTCTAATTTATTGTGAAAAACTACATACCTTATCTCTTATAAAGGAATCAATACATTGTGCTAATCTACATATTAAATAATAATTAATAAATAAAGTTATTTGCTAATTTAGATAAAATAAATTTGTAGTGGTAATAGTAAAAAGTTATAATAAAACAATAATATTTCTGTTGACTCTCATTGAAAATGTGACAAAAACATTTTTAATCAATTCTTAATTTGCTTATAACATTTAAAAAGTGGGTTAAATGAACCCAGCATTTGTCACCAGATGATCTTTGATGTGATTAGTCGTATTGTGAGCAGATTGTTAATAATACTTCCTTAGCATAAAACTCTTAATATATTGTTAATTATTAATAATTGCGGAAAAAACGAAAAAAGGAATGCACTACAGTTAGATCGATAATGAAAGTGATAAAGTACAAATATTACATTGTTGGTTATGTACTGAAATTGTTATTGTTGTTGTTACACACAACTCGTGTTGTGAACATGTTCATTATTACATATTAGTGTAGTCACATTTTGGAACTCACCAGGAATTCCAACATCTAACTGAGCTACAATTTTCCTCATATACGTAAACTATCCCTACCAGAAAAGTCAGCGGCAACTAGCAGAGTTTTGGTGGCAATTAATAACAAGTAGAGGTGGGCAGTTCACTTCAATTCACAGACACGTATCTTTAGATCTAGTGCACTTTACTGAACTGCATCTTTGAATCAGTTCGCAGTTCACTTCGAATTAGTGAATCAACTGATCGACATCGCTCACTTCCACCAATCCTATGTTTATGCATTTTTTTCCATACGTAATACATAGGTAGCTAGTTCAGTGCCTTTTAATCTACAATCTTGCGATACAGGTATGAGAGTTCTTCGTATGTAACACCGTAATACGACATCTTTTTATAGCAACATTTAAATACGCCCTGCATAAATTGCATCTGTATACATATAGGGTATATGTAATTTATTTTAAGTAATTTATATAACCTACTATCACAAGATTGTTGTTATAGTGACAGAATTGCTGTACTTTTAATTCTTTATTTTACGGAGAATATGTCGCCATGAGTTAGTTTCGGATCAGTTTGGATACGCGAATCCGAACTGATCCGGTCGATGCGTCGGTCTCCTTCAATCCATTGAAAGGTGAACTGATGAACTGTTAACTGCTAATTCTTATTTAATTTTACTGATGCAGTTCAATTGTGTCCTTGCAAAGATACATGTCTTTGAACTGAGTCGTTCACAAACTACACATCACTAATAACAAGTAAGTTTTCGTGAATGTGAGTGTTTTGTTCATATAGCAACTAGTACTGTGTTAATTATAATCTTAATGAAATTATTAAGGTTACTTACTTGTTGATAAATCTATATTCTTGGTGGACACAAATACACTTTTCTCCTTATTCATTGGTATTCTTTCCACATTAAATTTTGTTGGCTTTGGTAATGTTTTACTACTACTACTATTAGCAAGATGTGATATAGGATTTGAACTTTTGTTCCTTGCAGTTTTTACATTGTTGTTTTTCGAATTCCTACAATTATTTGACTTATCATTCAAACTGGATTGTGTTTCATATAAGTAGCTATCGGAGGTTTCATAAACATTTCTTATCGGCCCAAATGTACTTGGCCTCACGTTTTCTACTCTATCTGTCCACATGTTTCCAATGACATCTTTTAAATCAACTTCAGATTTAACCTTCTGATGGACAACTATTTTGTCTACATCCCCTAATAACTGTGTTTTTTCAGGTTGTAAAATTGAATTTTGGTCAAAATCATTATTGGCATTAGTACTTGATTGGTTTTTGATTTCATAAATATTTTGCATGGAATGTGACACTCTAAAATTATTCATTTTATTTGATACACCATTTTTCGGCATGTCATTTTTTATTCTATAATTATCTGTAAAATTTGTCAAATTTCTTTCAACTGAAGCATCTAGTTCACTTTGAGGAGCTTTTTTCGCATATCCATTTGATGAATGATCACCAGCAATCATTAATTTTTCTATTGTAGTAAAATAGCCAAAGCCACGTTGACATTTGAAATACTGTACTCCTGCATTAGATCCATCACACAGATTGTTTAACACTTTTTCCTAAAAAAAATATATAATATATCTGAAAATTTTAAGTCGAATATCAATATTTATATCTTACATGCAACTGGATACCAAAACCTTTTCCTAAACCTTTCACATTTCCAATGAATTTTACAGTACCTAAGCAAACATCTTTAGTTAAAGAAATCCCAACAACCATCCCTTCCGAAATTTGCAATAATTTTTGACATCTTGATTTATCTCTAACCAACCTTATTTTTTCTTGGGGGGATGGTACTGCTGATAAAAATTGCAGCAGCTTTTCATCAACAGAGATAAGTACATTCGCAGGACAAATATATGTTGTAGTTTCCCAACTTTCTCCATCCTTCAATTGCAAACGTATTGCATAGCTTGACTTCAATATCGCATCCACTTTTACAATTTGACCAAGAAGCCCCGTCTTTTTATTGTTTATGCTTTCACTTTTGTTATGTTCATTTAATAATACATTTTCTGTAATGATGCCATATTCATATTTTGAACTCATTTTTAATGAGATAAATTACAATAGGTAGGAATTACTAATTTGTCTGTTTTCATAATATTGTCTGTAAACAATTGTCATAACTTTGATATGACTCATTATAAGAATGCACACGTATTGTCTCAATGGGTTTTAATGTATTAGAAGACAATTTCACTTCCACCTAAATATTTCTTTTTCCGAACCATCTATGTGACCTCAACACGCATATATGTTTACATCAGCTTACTCCAAATTACAATGACAACCCTTTACATTTACACATATATAATTAAATAAATAATAAATAAAGATTACACTAAAAACTGCACTGACTGTACTTACTATATATTCAATTAAAATTTACAAATACATACATCAAAAGACTTGAAACCCAATCATAGACTAAGAACGAAACGATGGACTATGCAATATGCAAGTATATTCATGCGCATATGTCAAAAACAGAGTTAAGAACAAGATGTTGATAATTACCAACAAAATATATCACTCAATCATTATTATTAAAACATATAGAAGTTTATTATTTAATATATTCAATCATAAATTTGTACACAAACCATGGAAGTGACCCTTCTTGTCTTAATCTCTTTGCTGGTTCAACTTTCAAACTTGGTGACGACATCTAGGTCAAGTTCGAGTAATCTCACCGTATGGCGCGAAATGAAAAGCCTGTTGGCCTGTTTACGCAGTGCGCCATCTAGGAGACATATCGCTGTACTTCCATTAGAGGTGCCCATTTTGGGAATTATCTCGACCCGGCCCGCTCTTTCCTAAAACGGGCTTAGGCCCGTCGGCCCGTCAGCCCGTGTGAATCACCGATTGTCCTACAAAAGTTTATCTTTCTTTAGGAAAACTGGTTTAATTTAAAGAATTACATTTTTTATGAGCAACTGCAAATATCTAAATAAACTTTAGCAGCTGGTGGTGGCTCAATAGTACAATAGCACAGTATATACCTAAGCAGTAGTTTCACTTCGTGTCGGCACCTTTGATCTTTTGTCTTTCAGTTGTACCTCGCGCAGAGAACTGCGCATAGTTGCCCTGGTGGCGTTTCTCACAACTAGTAATTGAGCGTCCGTGAACTGTCAAGATTGATAATTGAAAACATTAAAATTAAAGGTTAAGTTATCTACGTATACAAAATCGAATTGATACAAGATTGCGTCGAGGGTGCACAAAAAGAAATTATTTCAGGGAGCAAGCAAAGCTGTAATAGTTTATATACTATATATTATCGATGTTGATATAAAAATACAAAAGAAAATCATAATTGACAATATTATGCGTATATTAAAAATTGTAGTTGTGGCGTTGTAGAGCCCAAAATGTTCATGTAAAGAGCATATCCAGAGAATAAGTGCAAAATACAAAAATATATACAATATACACATCAAATAATCTATTTCTATTCATGAGGTAATATTTTCTTGTTTGTAGAATATTGAATGGTTCTTGGTAAGAAGTAGAAGTATTTAGAAATATTCTAAAATCTAAATGTTCGCAAGTGCTATGGAAAGGTAGATAAGTTTGGTGAATTACTATTTAACCTTTAAAATCATTTCTTGATTTCTTTTATAACCTCGTCAGTGTCCAGAGATAAGTTATTATTTCCTGCAAATTGATATGTACAAAAATCTCTCAGCTCAGGTATATACCTACGTGTGCCCATATCTGCCTATACTCCCAAATTTGCATGTTTTTTTCAGATTCTGTCTGGTAATTTATTACATACTAATCCTTTCAGCGAACATCGAAAGATGTTTTTTATCCGCAAGATAAAAAAACTAATTAATGAATCAATTTAGTACAGTTATATATCTGTTTGCCTCATCTAAGTTTATATTTGAAAGTATTTTAATTTAATAGAATCGGGATAGAAAATTTAGTGAAAAGGAATATATTTGTACGTTTTCTAGGAACGATCTGATCATATTTCCTGTAAATAAATCACACGTTTCTATATTTAATTTAAAGAAGTAAAACCGTTATTTCAGGAGGTCTTTATTTTGCTCACAATTATTTTAATTTATGTAGATGTAATTACATAGCATAAAAGAAGATACTTGAAAATTTTGAACAATCGTCACTAGTTTTCAGAAGTATTCTATTGCTTTATGATGGACAGTTATCGTAAATATGAGATACAAGTTATTGAAGTAATTGTTACTTATGATTAGTGATGGGGCAATCAGATCCAAAAAGTATGCGATAAGCTTAAACGGATATGTAGTCACTATGCTCAGTTCATACAGGTACCGACTATTTTTAGTCGATAAGGAAAAAGATTTGTTAAGCAAAATGTAGTTGATAAGGAAAAGGATTCGTTAAGCAAAATGTAGTCGATAAGGAAAAAGATTCGTTAAGCAAAACATCCTTGAGAATAGTACCTACATACATATCGTGGCAGCAGTTATAAACAGAGAACACAAAAACTAAGCACAAAAAACACAAGTATGATAGGATTACTCTACCACGTAGGATACACGATATTTAAAAATTGTTTGATTTTAAGAGTTAAGTAATACATTTTAACTCATAACTACTTCTTACTAAGACGGTTAACTTAAAATATACGACGTTACGAATACTAGTTTCGAGGTAGAGTATCTTTCCCAATTCTTAAGAGTTCTTACATTTTACAATTAACGAAAGTAAATATTGCATTCTTTGAATAATGCGATAAACACATGCAAATAGCAATAATCCCCGAGTTAGATATAATTAACAATAAGCAAAATTAAGGTATGCAATAATACAATTATATACAAATATTGTACAGCTGTTATTATTAAAAGAGAACGCAAAAAACAAGAAAAAAGAAAAACGCCGAAGCCCGCCTCGCTATCTACATACATACATATGTATGTATGCAGGTACTATTTTCAAGGATGTGGATCGGTTCGCCTATATTTTGCTTAACGAATCTTTTTCCTTATCGACTACATTTTTCTTAACGAATCTTTTTCCTTATCGACTACCTTTTGCTTAACGAATCTTTTTCCTTATCGACTAAAGATAGTCGGTACCTGTATGAACCGAGCATAGTGACTACATATCCGTTTAAGCTTATCGGATACTTTTTGGATCTGATTGCCCCATCACTACTTATGATCAGGGATGTGAATTGGAAATAAGGAAACAACATATTGAAAACAAAAGATTTATTGCTGATGCTTTTCTTACAAACGATACAGTAAAACAAATTGGTATATTAGATTAGTGCGAACAATATCTATACTACAAAATATATCTGTAAAATGTTCATGCTTATTAGTCAGTCAGAAGACAAGTAATGGTTGCTGGAAAAAGTGATTGTCCTGTTATCTCTTTCGGTGCTTACATACAGTAACAGTAACAGTAAGGCAGTGATTACAATCTCTAATTTTAGGGGTAATACCCTGAACTATTTAACTTAACAACTACAGGCAATATTAAAAACTACCTAAGCCAAGTGAATAAAAAGACATGTACAAGTAAAACAAAAATTTCAAACAAAACCCATTTTTATACAATAAAAAAAAGTAGCTGCAGGATTACAAGCATATAAAAAAATCAAATGTAATAAAAGAAATAAAACTTGTGTCACCAGTCCAGAATAAAAATAGCATAACTTTTAAAATAACTAAACACTTGTTTCATTTAAGTTAACATTTTCTTTAGACTATGTTTTACACAAATCGCATGAATGTTTCTCTAAACATTTTTTTAAACAAGTAACCAGCAACATAAGTTAATGCATTCTCCTCAGGCAGGTTGAGGTTTTGGTAATCATTGCTATCAATGGATAATGCTCTTTGAAAAATATTATCTGGTGGAAATAAAATATCTAAACGCTTAACTTCACTAGGTTGTATATTGATTAATACACTATCTAAATCTTCAATGCAGTTTGCATTATCAGCGAATTGAAAATAATTTAAGCAAAATAAAAGCCCTAGAAAACTGGATTGGAGTTGGATTTATACAGTTCCCCGACTGTTACCGTACAGTACCAAAAAAATTTTCTAACGCATCTTGATTCAATCGTCTTGTACACATTTAGCTAACATTTTTACTTACGATTTGCCACAACCCCAAAATTGATTTAATTGTGACCTTACACTCATTAATAAAATTTAAAGTTTTTGTTATATCAACGTTACACAATTTTTTTATTCTTCGCTCACTGTCTCCACTTTGGCCGATATAACCCCGAAAGCAAAATCACTAATTCCTGGTGCAATATCCCATTTATTTGTTATTCTGCATAAAGTTGATTTTGATGGAGATGTAGAGTTTTACTTAAAAAACGGTAGACTTTAGGGCCAACAAAAAATATATTTAAAGCAAATTGCTTAAATTCATTTCTATATTTATAACCATACTGAGATCGTTTAACCAATTGTAATTGAATTTTAAATAAATTTAAAGGCTGTGTAACATCTAATGTTGCTTCCGTAGCCCCATCTGGGCTTTGCGCACATGGTGCTATAAAAGCATCTGCTACAAAGTATTTATATTGTTATTATAAACCACATACAACGAATGACAATAATACATTACCTGTTAGAAATAGAGTCGGAATCGTATCTTTTTCGATTCTATTCCTCTACATGTTCTTAAAACAGCACAAGTCAAAATGTATATCACATACTTTTGCTTTTGGTTGTAGAACAGCATGCCCTCCAATTTGTGCAATCCATTTATTACGACTATAACATTTTTACATTTACAATTATCATAAGCGAAAAGAATTGCAATTACGGGTAAGACCAATTACGTATATAATAAACATGCGTCATAAGGAACAAAAAAGCTGACAAAGAATTGTAACAAAACTTAGTAACTTACATTACTTCATCTGCAGATAATTGAAAAAAATGGAATTCTTTATTGTCTTTGTGATACTTCCTAGTACAGTTCGATACACAGCGTTTTATACTAAGCATCTGAGTTTATAATCTATTAAATACCTATAACGCTAAATTAATTAAATAAAGAAGAAAACAACTATATACCCTACAAAACAAATAAAACTATATATTAGAAACAATTAACTAAAGACTAAGCAAAATACTTTAATACTATTAAAGTAACTAAATATACGAAAGAATACTGATAAGTATACCTGGATATAAGAAAATATGATAGATAGATATACAATATAGATATATGCAGTACGATAAGCTTTTAAAACAATTACGGAATATTCCAGAATATTATACTGCACACAACACAAGATGAATAGGGCTCCTAAGAACAGAATGAACAGAATTCAAATAGCTTTGAAATAGTTTGAAGTTTTTAAGGTTAGATTTTTGTTTGTAAACAAAATCCAGTAATTTTAATTACAATTTCACCCACCGATGCGACACTGCCCAGTTATGTGCGCGAGTTACGGTTGAAACCCATCATTTCGGCGAAGTGAAACTACTGCTTACGTATATACTGTGACAATAGGATAGACAGTTTATATAATATTTGTCATTTCCAATGAGCATAGTATAAATTTCTTTTTTATAAATACGATATTTTAACAGACACAATATTTCACCAAATTATATTATTAAAAAGACAACATAACACATAACACATTAGAAATCTGCTTACTTATAAAATTGAAAAACGTTTTTCATATTTGACCAAAAAGTAAAACCAACACATTTTACAAAGGAATCTTGATATAAAACAAATTAAAATTTTCGTATTAAAACAAAATAAAAATTTATTTACAATAATTTAATGTCAATGTTTTATAATCTTTACATTTAACTCGAGAAAAGGTTTCTAAATAAACCGACACGTCGCGTCGTTGTTTTATCTCTGTTATTGTTGTGACTAAAAAAACAAAGAAAAACATCTACCAAAGTGAATCATTTGTAAATGTACTTATTCTCTCATTCAAATTTTAAGACGCGGGCATTATTTATGCCAATGCTTTTATCTCCGACATCTCTCGGGCCGAGTCGTACAATTTAAACGTAAAATTGCCACTCTCGTGCGCGCGGCACATTGCAAAAGAATTAACGGTAGGGAGTTAACAGTACAGGTTGGCAATACATCCTGCGTATAAATTTTAAATCAGGGTTAAGTTACCTTAGTATTTTGACGTTGTAATTTTCTTGGTAGGTTTGATTAACAATTTAACACCTGTAAAATCTTCCGAAAATTGAATTGGGAAGAATATGAATTAAGAAATTGTGTAACGAACATTCTATCATTGTGATTGTCTGTCATCGAATCGCATCGAATCTACAAGTAATCACAGAAATGTCAGTAATTCGAATATGTATGTTGTCAACCTCTAGTGATCTTTGTGCCGGCCTAGGCCGGAGAATGGTATGTTTCCGTACGATTTAAAGTAATGGGTAAAGTAAGGTAGTTTTGGAACCAACGCTGAAAACAAAACCTACACCTAACGGTAGATGACAAACGATAAAGAAGATTTTGGGAACCGTTCAGAGTTTCAGCGCGGGACACAGCGTTACACGCTAGCAGTTTTTCTTCTTCTAGTGCTCTAAGTTGCTGAACGCCATTTATGCATATACTGTTGCGGGGTTGCATTGGTTGATAGTTGATTGGTTGTTATCATAGGTTGAAATGCCGGCTATAATAACGATAATAGGATAATAATTTGGGATTTGTGCTGATTAATTTTGTAAAGTGTTTTTAAAATATTATTTATTACATCTGGGTAATTGAACATAATTACTTATGTGATTGCGCTTCAAAGATTACTAAATTTTCGGCAACATGAAATAGTAATAACCGTCGTTACAAGAGTGCCTCATTTAAGCGAAGATGTCAGGAAATTGCTTAATTTTAAAAAATGTGCCGTTACGAGATTCTGTTCATCATTTTTTGTATGAATGTGAGTGTTGGGATGGTGACATTAGCCCTAGTACGTATATTCATCAGAGTACATATACATATATAAGGAATATAATTTTATGTTATAGCCTTTGAAACTATTGGTGGGATTTTCTCAAGTTCCAAGTATGTGTGGTATGCGAATGGACCAAGATTTGAAGTTGTTGAATTAAAAACTGGAAAAAAAATAGCATCATGGACGTTTGGCTCCATTTTAAAAGATAGTTCAGCAAAGGTTGTTTGTTTAGCAGAAATACCTTGCTTAACAAAAGAGATACCTCTTTTAGTATTAGGTTTAGATTATGCTTCAGCTGGAGGTGTGATATGTATATTTGACATACTAACTTCGAAAATATTACGGGCAATTAAAGTTAATGATAAAGTAAATATTTATATTGTTAAATATTACATTAAACTTAATAAGAAGTTCCAGGTTTCATATTTGCATGTGATTGATTGTGGCAATAACATTTTTCCAATACTTGGTCCACTTAAAGCATTTGATGGAGTGATAGCTGTTGGACTTGCAGGTGGCAATGTAATGCTCATTGATTTGTGCTACCAATGTATTGATGAAGGTATTATTAAGTTTTCTTTAATCAATAACAGTAAAGAACTGATGTATTTGTAGCAAGATATTTAAGTACAATTGAGGATATCAAAGGTGAACTAGATCCTTCCCAAATAATTCCTCTTACTATAAATGACATAAACAGCATAGAAGATCACAAACAAAATGCTACGCAACTGGGAAATCATTTATCAATATTATTGAATGGTAAAAATATTAATATTTAGATTGTTATCACATTAATGTTTAATGGTTTTAGGTAGTAAAGCACTACATTTTACATTAAAAGGGCCAAAAGGCGAAGACAGAATACATGTTAATAAGGCAGAAGTGCTTGTCACTTCACTATTTTATTCATCCCAACTCGGTTCACTATTGGTGGGATATAATTTTGGAGCATGGCAAATATGGAATATGATAAATATGAAATTAATATATACTTCACCTGTTTATGAAGAAAACATACCAGTTTCCCATTTTGCAGTGCAGGTAACTAAAACACACATGTGAAGATGTGTATCAATATGTATTTTTTCAAAATTTAGCAAGGCACATTAACAGATTATGTTCACATTTCATGCCTCTTGGATGCTATTTCTACAATTTATATTCTTCAATGGTGTACATTATATAATTTCCACTTTTTTAATTTCTTATTATTCCAGAAATTGTGTTGTACCTTTTTGAAGTAATCCAACAACAGTTAATGAGGTTCTTCACTGTGACTTTTATTCTTTTACAGGAACCTGCGGATGATCCTAGGGCCTTCTGTTACGTATGGGCTGTATATAGCTACACTGAACAAAACAGTGCTGGATTTCCAATAGCAGTTTTGTATTCCTTAAATTATGAAACTAAGGATTTTCATGAAGGTTACGGCTATTTATATCAGGTATTATAAACTCTTGTCTTATATGAATTAGTTATATCAAGTGTTCCAGTCCATTTTTTATAAGTCATAGCTTTTTCATTTATAGATATTTTTTTATAAAGTTAGAAATGCGTTATTTACTGTTAGCTTGCAATTATTTAACCTATATTATAATTTTTTATCATTATTTAGCCTGTATTATAAATTCTTCTCACTTCTATTTTCACCGGAAATGTGATCAAATTTCAAATTTTTAACGAGACACCCTATATATTTTCCCTTATTTGGATTCTACGTAATTTTCTTAGACTGGATACATATGATTGCTAGTTAAAGTTTTTTCTCCAACAGCGCCATTGTGCTAATTACAGGATAAACAAAGGAAAGGTTCAATTCAGAGTCTTAAGTAATCTAAAGCACAATAAAAAAAAAAAAAACTAATGTATATACATCCTAATACTAATAAAATTAACTTCATGAATCAGATTCAATTTGAGAACTTACAATTGAGAAAGTTTTTAAGAGACTTTAATGAAAGGGGAACACGTAATGAGTGGTACTTAATCTAGGAACATGGAACTTAATTTCGTGTAATAATTCAGGAACATACATAATATTATTAATAATTTTATACATAAATATTATTTGTGACATAATTCTACGGTTATGTAATGAAACGTATCCAAAACTCATGCAACAGGTTAACATATAGGTAATCGAACGGGACGAAAGTGTGATGAACACCGTAAAAGAGGGTTTTCAGGAATATCTTCTACACCTTCTTCAACATGTCACAGTTATAATAACCAGGATTCCAGACCACGGCACAATATTCAAGTTTTGATTTTATGAACGCGTTATAAAAGGCCTACAGGGCGCCATTGTTAAGTTCCTCAGTATGTCTAATAAGAAATCCCAACAGCTTTGAGCATTACGAAAGTATCTCTTCCACATGCGCAAAAAAGTCAGCTTTGCATCGAAAACAACGCCCATATCTTTGGCTGCATAACATTGCGGGATAGGGAACATGCACGTAAATTGTACGGGTTGTCGTTTCCTCGTAAGGCTCATAGTTCAACACTTGCTGGTGTTTAGACGCAAACCATTCTCTGTTTTTCACCGCCGAAGATTCTCCAAATCTCGTTGAAGAAATTTACAGTCCTGCGCACTGTAAATCCTAAGAAACATTTTTATATTTTCAGCTTGATGAAAAACGTGTTGTTACATCATCAATAAATACAACAAACAATAACGGACCCAGTACAGATCCTTGTGGTACTCCTGTTTTTAAAATGTAGGTATAAGATTTAAAGCCATTGTATTCTACAAAATTTGAATCACAGCATTCTTTGTCGAAAAACAAAAATGCAAATTTTGGGTTATCAAGGAATCCAAATAAGCAAGAATGTATAGGGCTGTTCTCTTAAAATTTGAAACTTGATTACATTTCCGGTAAAGCTCTAACTGAGAAAAATGATAATATAGGCTAAATTTTTTAAAGTATTTTCAAATTTATTAAAAAATATCTATAAATAAAAAAAGTCACGTCTCGGGACCTAAGGACTGGGATACCCGAGTATGTTTGAATTTGGAAGTATGTTGACTTGCAATATGATATCAAGCAATTTTAGGTAATTGTGGCTATGACTACATTGGTAAAACGTCATTGGTTAGTATTATCTATCTTTTTAGTTTTTTTGTGACTGTTTTATATTAACATTTTCTTAACATTTTTTACTTTCCTATTACCAGGCTATTTTAATCCAAAAAATTGTTTGATGTTTCTAGTACATAATATGGTATATAAGCCTTGTTTATAATATCTCTAGTTGTCCAACTAGACGGTAGTACGTGTACATCTCTCCTAGATAGAGGGGTACATGGCAAGTTGCCATTCACTTAATTTATCCGCCAAACACTACATAGTAAAGCTATAGTAAATAATATTTATATGGGTCGCTCAGTATTTAATATTAGAGTAAATAATATAATCTCATGCAATTTTCGAGTGATGCAACTTCAATTTAATTTTAAATTGTGACCAATTAAAGGAATTTTAAACTTTTTGTAGGACTTACAATCCTGTGCTGTGCGTTTCCAAACAGTGCTAACGGCTGTTGGCGAGTCATCTAAGACTGCGAAAAGTGCATACTGCTTGCGTTTAACCGCTTTTAACAAAGGCTGCTGTAGTAGAACCTCTTTGCAGGAATCTCTCGAGGACACATTAACAATTTGCTCTATAGTCTGGAATGTGTATCATGATAAGGGAGTAGATACTTACATGGGTGTTTTTGATTTAAACCAATGGTATAAGGAGCAAATGCCAAGTAAGTACAACCAATAGTAATTGTGAATGTGAAGCATTGATATCTATTTTTATAGGTTCACCACAATCGAATTGCTATAATTTTTTTGCACATATTTGCGTTAGTGATGTAGTACATGATACCGGTAATACCTCTTTACTTGACGTTTTGATCGATGAAACTACAATAAATCAATTTATCGGTGTACAGAAGCCAGAGGAGCATTATTATCCAACAGCTTTAGCATACGGTAATTCAATAAAATAGTAAACATAAAATATTTTTATTGAGTTAACATTTTTCGTTCTATATGTGTAGAATTTTCTGCATGCAGTGATAAAAATATTGCCGTCATTTATAATAAAGGTCAACAAAGAGCATTGTTGGCCTATTTTCGAAGTACGGGGCCTTTAGTATTACTAAAACCAAAAGAGATTTTTCAGCAGACTATCAAATTAGGTTTAACTCCCCTTTATACTGAACCCGTACTTTCTGACTTGGTAAGAACTTTTTTTTCAATGCATGGTATTGTACTAATTTGTATACTTCTGCACTTACAGAATTTACAGAGAGAGTTTTTACTAAACGTTGCATTAGAACAACAAATGATGGGTTTCTTATATAACTGTGTTTCTACTTGGTCTAACGGTAGTTTTAGTAGTATGGGCTGTTCCTTAGATTTTTTTTTGAACTGGTCTTGGAATCGTGCTATTGCTTTAAAAACAAATGCAGATAAGCTATGTAAGTTGAAACTATTTAAAATTATTTTAAATTACGACATGAAATTTAAAGGTGAAACGTTATTCGATTACTCAGAAGTATCTTTGGACGCAAATAATCAAAGAATACTGAATTGTTGCATTACCCAACTTTCAAATTTACATCAAGTTTATGTACATATCTGCAAAGAAAGCCAAATGAGTGTTTCAAGAATAGGTAATAGCACTAATTGTTTTACGCAATGCTTTACTTTTTTTTTTCATTCACAGTTGTCCAACAACAAAAAACTTGGCTGCATATGATAGTCACATACTTAGAGGTGTTACAGTGGTTGATGAATATAGGATTATTACCAGAATTCCCGGAAAATTCAAGTAAAAAAGTTTATAACAGAATGGAGTTAATTCATGCTCCGTATCCCATAGAATCTTTATTAAATTGTTACAGGCAAAGGTAAATATATTGGAACTAATATGTATCTTTTAGAATTTAATTTTATATCTATCATAGACGATCTACTTTATGTCAAGCGGAATCCCTTTTATATATTGACAGTTTATTAAAGAATGAGTTTGGTGAAGTAATACAAAGGTATGTATAAGTTTCTTTTTCCTTGAAATATATTTTGAATGACTTGTTATAGATTTTGGATGGAAGATGGTGGTAATGGTTACTATCCACCTCCTTCATTGCAATCTTTACTGCGAACGTATTTGGTTGAAAATGTAGATATTATACACAAACATTGTGTTATTGTTTATTTATTTCTCGACCTAGCTATGGCTTTAGACCAGTCAAGGTAACTGCAATTACTTAGATATAGATATTACTTACATGTTAGCTTGTTTTCAGGTACGGACATATAATAACACACCTAATAAAATTTCCGGCGGTGTTTAAAATAACACCGAGTATAACCAAAATTATACAAGCCTTCTGGCAGTTGGATCACGGAGATTTTGGTGTAAGTAAGAAATATAGAGACTTGATAATCTCAATAGCGATAATTTGAGTGCTACAATTATCCTGACGGATTCTGTATTAGCATTGTATACATCGTAATGCGAATTTATGTTGGTAATCTCAATTTACAATTGGAACAACTAACTACATAAAGCTCAAAGCATTTATTAATTGTCATCGTTGGTAGAACGCGCTTTAGGTATGCGTAGTAGTAATAGTTCTATTTATAAAAGCCGCTTTTTTGAAGGTTGGCGATTTCACGAAATTCAGTTTGAGATAGAACATAGGACAAAACCATGAATATACAGCAAGAGAATAAATATCCGTGGTGCATGCTAGTAAAGGGAGAGATGACATATATATAATTTTTACGGGTTATATTGTAAATGCCCGGCTTTATTGAATACAAGAAATGATGAAAAAAAATATATATTTCGGCTGACGGCAGTAGATACCGCCGTATGTTATTTTCATTTGTGGTTTTAAGTTCCAAAAAAAAAAAAAAATGTAAAAACGCCAGCACCCAAAAGATTAATGTATTTACATATTTATTGCTACTTGGTAGAAGTATTTCTACATTCTCGATTATTAAATGATTAGATAAAGTTTAAATATTACGTTAAATTTGAAACGATATTATAGCTTTCCTTTTAATTTAAATATTTACAATAAAAAAAAAATTAAAAACTCACTGTCATTACCTATCTATTGGTAAAAATTGGCAATTTCAAAAACTTCGTATAAAAGAATTATTATCTTTGTGAAATATATTGTAAATACCTGCTCTATTAAATATGAAATAAAAGGGTCTACTCTTGATGAATAAATACAAAGAGGATGAGGTAATTAATAGGCCGCCTAATAAAACAGAAATTGCTTGACAAATACAGGCACTCTCGATTATCCGGGGTAATGACCGGGAAGGGATGCACGAATAGTCGTAAATCACGAATAATCGGGAATCACAGATAAATGGTGAGACTTACAAAACGCAAAAAACTTTACGTATGTATTTGTAAATTTTCTCTGAATTCTGAATATAAAAAATATTTAAAAAGGGTATCTCTGCGTTACATGTAGATACGTATCTATAAATGTACGGGTTGAAATACATAACCCAAAAAAAAGTATGAAATTTAAAAGAAGCAACCAAAAATACAAGAAAACGAAAAGTAATTCTTAATTCTTAACTTTTCACTCGTTTAGTGTGATTTGTGATCTATTCAATTTAAACTTCTCCAAAATAATAATTTATTGTTGACTGTTTTGTGCTCTTTGCACCTAATGTTAGCACGAAGATTATGTAAAGCAAGTTTTATAGGTAAGAACTCTTTGTCCTGCTGCTCTAAGTAATCCAGAAGGCCCTGCACATGTTCAAGAGCACGGGAGTGTGGGACTCGGTTTCAGTTACAAAATACTTGTATAACACTACTTCCACCTTCTTCCACATTGGCACAAATGCGATTAACAATATCCTTTTCTGTAAGTGTTGCGTAAAGACTCGACATCTTTGCAACCATTCTGGGCACGTAAAATGTTACGCAGTTCAACAAGTGGTATGTTAAATTCAACATCATCGTCGTCAGAATCTGTGTCTTCATTTCGATCTTCATCATCACAGAATATTTTCTCCCAAGATTTTTGTAGTTTTGTTGACTACATTTTGCCTCAGGCTTTTTCGAGTTCGTAGATTGCATCCAATAAAGTTAGGTTTTTCCAAAATGTTTTTAGATCAGAATGTTCATCACTCGCTATTTGAAGTAAACCACTAGGATAATGACGTTTTATTGTGGCAATCACGGCCTGATCCATGGACTGAATCGGAGCTTTTACGTTTTGTGGTAAATATTTAATAAATATCTGCCCATTGCTTGATTTCAACGTTAATTCGGGTGGGTGAGATGAAGCATTGTCCAATACCAGTAAAGAGTTTTGAGGTAATTCAAGAGATTGGAGATGCGTCTTTACCTGAAGCACAAACTTATTATCAAACCACTCATTAAAAATTGTTCTATCCAAGTTTTAAACATCTGTTCCTTTGAAAGATCGCGGTTTTTTGCCTTCCCAACAACACAGAGCTTTACTTTATGGGTACCGTCTGTATTTGTACAACACATAGCTGTTAAACGTTCATTCGAAGATTTGTGACCTGGTGCTTGACGCTCCTACACAGAAGCAAGCGTTTTTGTTAGCAGACACTTTCAATAAAAGCCAGTTTCATTGGCATTGCATACTTCATTACATTCTCCATGTATACTCATTTTTAAATCTCGCCAACCACCCTGAAGACGCATTGAATTTACCTTACATTTCCAGTGCATCGAAGAAAAATGTTGCTTTATTTGCACAAATGACTTCTGAAACGGGAATTCCCGCAGATCATTGCTGATTAAACTAAGTTACCATGGTCTTTTCTAATTCTTGATATGTTGCTGGTTTCATCGTTTTTCGTGTTGATAAACCACTGGCACTATCAGAATTAGCCGCATATTTTATCAGGTGTAGATTTAATATCACGCACTGTTTGCTCACCCACATTATATTGTATTGCTAGGTTTTTAACACTAATTCCATTTTCTAGTTCATTTACAATTTCCAGCTTTTGTTGGATAGATAAAAGAACACGTTTTTGTTTTGACAATATTAAGCGAGCACAATGCTTTTTTTAATCAAAACTTAAAAATTACTAGAACTGTAAAACTGAAACTATTTTTGTCTTTTGTTTCTTTATTTAACACTTTCTTAGTATATAGTGGGGATCCATTTGCTTTTAATTGATTCGGATTATCAAGTCTGCTGTGTTTATATTTATCTAGTTTTCTATTAAATTGTACCCAGCCATAACTAACTGATAGAAGTTGTATAAGACAAAGAATTTCACAATAGATCGCTTGGCTCGCGGTGAGCGGAGGCTTCGGTGTCTTAATCGTGTCATAAGACAAAGAATCAAAATTACTCGATTTTCGAAAGCTTGCTGTTTTCAGTAACCTCATTTAGAATTAATAAGCAATTTTCAAATTTTAAATGTTCGATCCAGACATATTAGTCAAATTATTGTCTTTAACCATCGGGCGCAACTGATTTATCAGGCATACTTCCAATGCTTTAAACATAGTATCGATATTGCGCCCGACCGTAGGTTAAGAACTCCCAACCCGAAAGCTTTTTTTTTTGTACGCTCATTACGATCGAGTGATGAAACACGCGTACTATTTTAACCATTTCTACCATTGAATACTATAACCACTTTAATTCTACAAAATTCTAAGTATGTGAATCTCAGAAATTCTAGAGACTCAAGAAATTATTCTCAAAACGATTTTTTTTTGGCTGGCAATAATTGTAATACAGAAGTAGCACTAACTAATGATTTTAATTTTGTAAATTTAGACGGCAATGGACCAAATATTGGATCCCCTAATTAATGCAACAGATTTGAAGTTATGGCACCATCAAACAATTTTTAATGCTCTTCTTCAACAGGAACAATACAATTTTGCTCTGCTCTACTTTCAAGTTAGTTCGTAAAGCATATAGGGTGTATTTATCTAATACAGTTGTTTTAGGTTCGAAAACCACCGTTAGAAACTACTAAAGATATATTAAACATATTAAGTTTATATGTTTTTAATCATACGATCGATGAAGCTATTAAGTTTTGTCGGCAACGCTCATCACAGGATAATGATACAGAATTGATGCAACATATATTTCAAGGTATGTTGTATATTGATGTATATGTCTGAGGCATTTAACGCAGTTTGTTATGTGGGATAGGTGGTAGTAAGTGGCACAAGATACAATTGTAATTACAGAATTAATCAACTTACGTGCTTCAATGTAATGAATGCTAAATGATTATCATGTGCCTCAGTGTTGAACCGTTAAGTGAAGGAATTGTAAAGAGACGCAACCGCACTCAGTTTGCGGGCTCTGACAGCGTAGTAGCAGATGGCGCACCAAGTCCTATAGGAATCCCCCTAAGACTTGACGCGGCACGTAGATGTCGGACCCCCCAAACTGAGTACGGTTGCGTCTCTACAATTCCTTCATTGAAACGATTGAAGTACAAATTACTGATAACAAAGGGTACCCACAAATTATAATCCATTTATTTATTTCAGAGTGTATAAAAACAGATCAAATTCTGGAATTTATATATTTCCCATTGAAGCAAAAAGAAGAAGCGATATTAATGAAATATTTGGAGGAAGTATCTTATGAGTCTACAGAAGAATTTCGAGTGTCCTATTACCTGCATAGATCTCGTTATATAGACATTTATCAAATGAAGAATAAAGATGATGCACTTCAACCTTCTGGCCTGAAGGGGCAGAAGGAGATTGGTTTTTGTGATGGGGCAATGAGAGCTATTACAAATCTGTTCCCAAAAGTAACTAGAGATATATTGAACGTATGCCATCGTGATAAAAATATAATAGGAACTAAAGGTATTCCAATAATAAATTTAAATGTCTTGTGTTTTAAGTTTGATTTGTAGTTTTAAGGCCGAAACCAATGTCTGTGTTTGTGCATAACGCTAAGGAACAAGCTAAATACAAATCTACCTTAATACGTGCGGGAATTTTAAAAGCAAAAGAAATTTGGACTCACCCAGTGTTGGACGAATCAGTTAACAATGAAATACCCTTTATAAGAACTCCAATTATCTCTTCTTCTGGTGCAAGGTGTAAAATTTCAATGGAATTATTAGATAATTATTATAACTTGTTACATTTCAGGAAACGATCATCTATAATTTGTCCAAAACTCATAAACAGTGAATATAGTTCTTCACCAGCAAAAAAGATCAAACTGTCAGTCGATAGTAATGAACAATCAGATGTTCATGAAGAAAGTATATCATCTATTTTGGATACGTCTAAGCTTTTAACTCCAATTGTTAAACGAAAGGTTCAACTACAAACAGGTTACAGTCAATCAGAAAATGAAAGGTTTAATATATGCACACCACAAAGCATTTTGAAGGTAAAACATATTAATGTATGTATCATGTACAACAATATTAATTTTTAGGTAAAAAATTTGGTTATACCCGAATCGCAAAATTCTGTTACAACTGATACGTTAAATGTGTCGAGAAAGCCTATTCCTCCGCCTTTAAGTACTTCTGGCGGGGTTAGTATTACTTATTTATTAGTTGTTAAAGTTTGGTTATATTTTTTTATATATAGGTATTAGGGTTGACTCCAAGAAGATCACTGTCACGCTCTATTGTACGATTTGAAAAACCGAGCGAGTCACCGACGGATTCTTCCTTAGATAAAACTACTGACGTAACCAACACTTCTACTTTATCCAAAACACCAGAGATCAATAAGAGTAGTTCTCAATCTATTGAAGCATTTTATTCACCTAACGCAAGTAATGAAGAAGAAAATTTAGAACCCGAAAAAGGTACTGTAGAAATCGAAACGCCAATCGGGGAAGAAGACACATTTAAAAAGGAAGCTGATTTAAAAGAAGATACGACATTGCAAGAGAAAATTATATCGCTGAAAGGAAGGTCAAGCTATAGAGACACTTCTTTAAGTTTCCGTAAAGAATCGTCTGCCAAAAATATACACGATAAACTTTCGAAAAGAGAGGAGACCAGCGATCGCTTAGGTATGATTTGGTTATTTTTCTATGTTTTAGGTTCTAAAATAAATTTTAATTAGTCAGATAGTTACAATTGTAACAGTTTTACTTATCATTAAAGGGTCTTCCTAGTGTGACGGCCTAAAAATAAGACGATTTTTGGGAATTTTTTTGGAAAAAACTACTCTGCATATCAATTTGAAACTTTGCAAATTTGTTTAGCTATATTTGAGGAATATCCAGTTTTTTTTTTTAGGTAAAAATATCGATTTTATTAGACGTTACAGCAGTTGTATGGAAGCGTCTAAAAAAAAAATGTCCTGGGCTGCCATAAAATCAGCTGTCCAGGTTGTCTGAAATAAAAAATTAAAGAAGATTCTTAATCTGTGTAAATGTGGCTATAGCCCGAACTAGAATAAATGAAAAAAATTGAAAAATAACAAAATGACGGCTTTTCAGTTCGATTTTCCCCAAAAAAAATTGCTTAATTTTTAAGTCGTACATTGCGAATTTTGTGACTATCGACTTGATTCTAGTTCGGGCGAGAATGACACGTCTACTGAATATATCTGCAAAATTTCAAGTAAATTGTTCGATTCGTTTTTGAGATATCGCGGCAGCCATTTCAAAAAATGTCATATTGAGAAAAACGCGTTTAAAGTTTCGCCTACTAATCAAAGGTACATGATTTCTACCTATGCGCCGCTCCGCTTCAAAGCCTATAACTTTTCCAATTTTTCGAATCTGGCTAAATCCCTTTGGGATTTTGTTTTCAAGATGTTAAACTATAAGAAAATGCAAAAAAGAATTTTCGATTTTTTGAACCCGTCACACTAGGAAGACCCCTTAAAGTTAGCTGGACGTAGCAAAAAATATATTTTACTAGAATGACTCCACCACAGCGCAACCACGTATAAACACTTCATACATAGTGGTGTCGCCCTGGGGTTGGTTACATTTATATTGTGTTCAATTATACATTCATGCATTGCAAATTAATAGTTTCTTAAATTGTTAATTATAGAAGATGTATAATAATATATTCTATATATCGAAAACAATCGCTCATTAAAATTTATAACTAATATTATATATTTATTTGTTTATGTTCGTTCGCGGGTAACGGATGTCATTACCGAAAACATTATGGGTGTTTAGTACTTCATGGAGACAACGTAAACTCGTTAGATGTCGCTATAGTACAGAATTTGCATTATTTAGATATAACCCCGCGCATTTCAATTTATGGGAAAAAGCGGATATCTATCTACTTTTATAAATTATACATCTGGCAACCATAAAATTGCAGTGGATACAAATTGCCTGGTAATAAAAGAATTTGTATAAATTTAGAATTAGGGGATATTCATCCGAGAGTTGCAAGGTGTCGCATGAATAATGGAATACATCATGTATATTTATTTCTTCTTCTTTTCTGCTCATGTGCATGTATGAGTACTATTATATGTAGTTTTCTCTGTTCCACCCGTTGATCTAGGGATTGATGTTGGCCTCAAAAATATTAAGATATATTATTCTATATACATATATCATTTCTCATATTTATTCCTATTAAATTACGTATTGTAATATAAGTGTAGCATATTTTTCATAAAAAAATAATTGTTAAAAAAGAATTTACCCTCCTGCCATCTATATTTACTTCGCTGAACTGCGATAGTGTGTGTCTTGGCTAACTTGGTATCTAATTTATGCAACCATTTCAACGTTTCCGAGTTAAAAATACACCTTTTTTCTACATGCAGAACATAATTAGAACGCATTTTCATTCATTCGAACTTAGCGCAAGACATTCTTCAATCCTTTGGGTATGTTTCGCGTTACAATTTGCCACCAACTAATATTCCATAGTGCTTTTCTGCATGAAGTTTGTTACACATGTTCTCCATGTATTGCTATAGCGACAAAACACGGTATACCACGTCCTTAAAGAAAATAATAAATACATAATAACGGTTTAATTATTTTTTATGTAGTTTTAATTATGATTAGGGTTGAGTTTGTCTTACTTTGCAATTATTTAAAATGGACTACCAGTCTCGATATAAGCAACATTTCTTATGTTTGTTGTCACCGAGGGTGATTATATCGAATGTTTACTGTATTAGTAAGTAAAGTAAAAAAGCAATTTATTTCTAGATAATGTTATTATTTATTTTACTAATATTTAATGCTTTTTTCTCGAGTATTTTGTTCACCCGAGGACTGATTTTTTATAACTTGTCATGGCGGGTGCCGCCGCCCTTTTGCTTAACGCCCGTGTTCCCCGCACGCCTAGTACCCCTGGGTCGGAACTGCCCTGTTCACATCTAATGAATGCAACTTGTACATCTCTCTATAACGTAAATTGTAGTAGTAAACGCGATCGGATATTAGTTGTGGCCGTGGACAATGATGGAAACGCTGATTGTTTTTATAATTATTTTCGGAATTGTAGTAGAGACATTTGAAATGTAAATTAACATAGTCATAATCATCATATTATTCCATGGACAATAACATATATCGCTTCAGTTTTTTACCGAAAGAAAAATAGAATATTGGGGTAATAGTTTATTTCCTCAAATGATTTCAATGTAAAACCGTTTTGGCCAGCGTCTATTGGCGACTGAGGGGCGTGCTGCACATAAATCACGACATTTTTTTGCTAAGCGCAGTGCGTGCGTTGGTAAAATTAGAGACAAAGATGCCCGCAAGTGAAACTACTGCCACAGTATAATAGAGACAGACATATTAAGCACTTTACATATATCTTGTTTAATCATCTTCGAATTATCAGAAATTTTTCCAGTTTCAAAAATATATTGCAAATTCAACATATTTCCACTGCTAGTAAAATAATTCACGTAACTTTTTTTTAACACCCTTAAAATGATACACTTTATTCCTAAAGTGACGGTGGTCGTATTCACGACTGTTAAAAAGTTTTTTGCTCAACTTTATTCTTTGTGTGCCTCGAATATATATATTTTTTTATTTTATTTATTTTCATTTAGTCGTATATTTAAAAGTGAACAGAGACATCGTTAATATAAAAGCAATATGTAAAAGTATGCAAATGCATAAAACTCATTTTACTGCGGTTGGAAAGATATGCTGCTGCATATTGGACATATGTTAGAAATACATCCAGCAATCTACATATCACGTGGCAAACCAGTACTCAGATAGGGTAGATTGGATCTCCAATCGCTCGCCAACAGTGGGCTACATTAATTAAATAAAAAATTAAAGAGTACCAAGATTTTATCTTGATATTAAGTTTTGTCACAAGTTTATTTATCAAAATAAATTTTCACAAAAAAAGTAGTTAATCATATTTATTGCAATAGATTTGGTATTTTCACTTCTCATTTGGAGGATCATGGTTTTAATTAAAGACGGATAATACTGGAATTATTGCTACGTTGCATTTTCTTGTATCACTTTATCAATGGTCTAGAAATATTCATTCAGGACTGGAACAATCAAAGCTACAGTTGTAGTAAAATAATATTTATTGTTTCAATTTTGTATTTCGCACTGCCTCGGCATCTTCAATGAAATTTGTAACATCTGACGAATAATATTTTGAAATATCGTGGAGCAGTACAAAAATATATTATTTCCTATTATATATAAATCGTCACACTCTTAAAGATACGAAAATAATTTCATATAAATAATTGAAAGTAAATATTTGCAAAATGAAAACATTATGTAATGGTGCTGCTTCCACAGTTCCCAGCACCGATTTATTTATTATTTGTTTCAATGTAACTATACGTGCAGTGGGTGTTTTAATGTATTATCCTAGATTTAGAGATAATTATAGTTTTTTGCGGTACTACACTAAATTGCAGTGTTGCAATATCTCATTAACAACTTTGTATATTAATATATATTACTATTCATGTCGTAACCTAAATGAAAATGTATACATCTTAAACGTACTTTCTAAATCCAGAAATATATTTTTTAATTATATTGTAGATGTTCCAACCACAAGGAGGAGGACTCGATCTACACGTGCCACAAGTCAGGAACCTGCACCTTCCATCGTGGCAAAATCGTGTAATCGTAGCGTACGAGGGAAGAGCGAAGAGCCATCATTAGTAGTTATTACTGAAAATCCGCCATCACCCTTGCTCACGCCCAGAAGAACTTCACTTAGAATTAACAGTAGAAAGTCTCTTAATAGAAGTGCGTCGGATCCTGCTCTTCATACAGTACAAGACGAGGACAGACAATCACAGCTTACTGATGCAAGTTCTACAAGTTCATTAGCTTTCGAGAAATTTGATCGAATCTTTGAACAGCAAACTTTCGATCTTCCTAATATTTCACTTTCACCTATGAAATATACTACAAGTTTCGAATCTAGTGAATCCATTAATTTAGAACAACATATTTCAAAACCAACCAACACCACGGAAAAAGATGGTGAAAGCTTTAAAACAGAAAAGAAACAACCGCGCAGAAGTTCTGTCAGACTGAAAAGTCGAAAATCTCTTAGTAGAATGGTTCTAGAACGCAATGCGTGTTCTTTATATACTAGCACGCCTCATCATTCTTTCCTCGACAATTCAAACAGAGAAATATCCGAGGAGACTAGTAAAGATTCTTCAAACTTTGAAGTTAGTGAGATGCACTTATCAGAACAGGAAGAGTTAGATCGTTTGATTGAAAAGCACAATTATGATATTCCGAATTATTCACTTTCTATAGACTTGTCATCTGGAAATAGTAATATAACTTCAGAAAAAGAACTATTAGAAACACATAATACATTCCTAGATACGGTGCCTACTGATCCTTGGAATATTGAAAAGTCAATTGCAAAGATTGAATTATCATTAAATGAAGAATTTAAGGATCTTACGAATAGTCACACAACAGAAGATCTAATTGATAAAGCACTGCAAGATATGAAAGCAGCTGAAACATTAATACCTCAGACAAGTTACAATTTAGAAAGTATGAACCAATCGGAAATTCACGAAAATATTTTTTCAAAGCTTGATAAAATGAATAAGGAAGCGGATGGAACACATTTTGTCAAGGAAGCTAGTGAAATAATGGAAATTGTTGCGATTAATGAAGAAGTACAAAAACCAAATGAAACTGGTTTATCGGAATTAGAGAAAGAAAATAGTTGCTGGTCTACGGAAACTGAAAGAATGGAGCCGTTGGAAGGTAGCTAGACATATCATAAAATCTTTTGAAGTATTATTCATTTTTTTTTCAGAAGTTGTATGCGCAACGAATAGTTTAGCTGCAAATACTAATTGCTATGAAATAATTGAAGAACCAGTAAATGAACAAATCGAAGGTAAGATATTTGGTTCTTAGCAGTATGCTAGATTACCCAGCTTTATAATGAATTTATGTAATTGTAGAATATGAAGAACATGGTGAAAATTATGAATTTGATCAGTCAAATGAATTGAATTATGCTCAGATAGCGAGTGCTGACATCATAGAAATACCTGACAGTAGCTCATCTAGTAACGAAAGTAATATGGGAAGTATAAACTCCATTACAAACAGCACCATTAATGAGAATGATAACAGCATAACGACAATTCATACTAATTCAGAAGAAGACCTGCAATTCTCTTCTGAATCTTTAGAGGCCAACAATGCTATATTGGATAATTTTGAAGAATATGAACGGAATTTCCAATTATCGCCTGACATTGAACTTAAAGTGCCATATCCTAGTGATCGAAGAACTCGAGAAATTTTCAGTTTTCAAGACGACAATATGAGGAGTGATGAGTTATGCAATCAATTTGAAGCAAACATTGCGGACGATGATACAGAGGAGATGCCTTATCCTCTCTCAGAAGGAAGTAATCAAGATGAAAATATGAAGGGTGATGATTTATGTAATCAATTTGAAGCAAACATGGAGGCAGATGATATAGAGGAGATACCTTGTCCTCTTTCAGAAAGTAATCAAGACAAAAACATGAAGGGTGATCAGTCACATAATCAATTTGAAGCAAACATTGAGGCAGATGATACAGAGGAGATACCTTGTCCCCTCTCAGAAAGAAGTAATCGAGACGGAAACATGAAGGGTGATGAGTTACGTAATCAATTTGAAGCAAACATTGAGGCAGATGATACAGAGGAGATACCTTGTCCCATCTCAGAAAGAAGTAATCAAGATGAGAACATGAAGGGTGATGAGTTACGTAATCAATTTGAAGCAAACATTGAGGCAGATGATACAGAGGAGATACCTTGTCCCCTCTCCGAAAGAAGTAATCAAGACGAAAGCATGAAGAGTGACGAGTTGCGTAATCAATTTGAAGCAAACATTGGGGTAGATGATATAGAGGAGATACCTTGTCCTCTCTTGGAAAGAAGTAAATCTTGTGATCATCTAAGTAATGATGTTACACCGAAAAAATTACAAACTGATGTTTGTGACAGCACAAGAACTAAAGCAGAAAATATTGTATTATCTCAGCTCAAAACGACTTTATTGGTAAATCCTCCAAATATTCTTAATGAAACCATTGAATCTACGTCAAATACAAAGACGGTTGTATTGGAGAGTGGTAATGATGATAAACGCCGTATAAGTGAGACAACCTGTACACAAAAAACCTGTTCCTTTGACGAAAAGTCTATAGATGAAAGCAATTTTGAGGATATAACAGTTACAGATATATTAGATATTATGGATATTGACAAAACGGCTTACGTTAACATATCAGCGACAAATGTTTCAGATATAAGCTTAACGTTAGATAGTTCAATAGGTAAAAAGGAAATTGCGCAAAAGGGACCCCAATCAGATAACATTTTAACAACACAAGAATCCAGCGTTGATAAATTAAGCGACATTACAACTACAAATGCAAATAAACATTCTGACAGTGTACAAAGGAAGGACGAAAGCACTGTTAATGAAAATGATAAACAATGTAACGAAGGCACTCCTGAACCTTCACACAAAATGCAATTGAGGAAAAAGAGAGCGCTATCCATTACGTCAGTAAAAAGCCCCTCAATTGGTACACCTAGAAAAAGAAGTGCTAGTGTGGATGAAATTAATATATCTTCGCAAAAAATGCCACAATCATCTCACATATCCGA
The DNA here is from genome assembly GCA_949128085.1 of Cetonia aurata. NCBI lineage: Eukaryota > Metazoa > Arthropoda > Insecta > Coleoptera > Scarabaeidae > Cetonia > Cetonia aurata. The sequence continues at coordinate 41,133,882 of OX421884.1, forward strand.
AATACTTCAAGATCAATTGCAAAAAGTAGCTGAAGATAGTCCTCGTTCTTTGCGACATCGACGAGCTGCATCAGTGTCCGAATGTGTTTCACACGAAGAAGCAGCGGTGTCGCAAAAGGAACACCAACTTAAAAAGAAGAGAGGTGGCTCCGTTATGAACCTACCTATAATATCGGAAGAATCTACGAAGATCAGTAAACAATCTAATATTAAGAAACACGAAAAGGTTGTCGAGGTAAGTCCATCTACTATTCTCGTAATAAGTAATCTAAAGCTATCAGGCGTGACATTAACTACGCGAAATTATAGTATACGTATGACGTTGGTCTGTGGAATTTATGTTCTGAAAATAACATCATTGAATGCATTTCCCTACTTTGTTTTATTAGACGAAGACTTAAAAAGAGAGTCTGGCAGTTGGTAATACCACAGATAAGTAATACAGATAGCTCACCTTACGGGAGAATTGGCAGCGGTTTTCGCTAAAATGGGAACCCTGGATCAAATAGTTGGGAACCTTACGTGAGTTCATTCGGAGCGCTGCACTTCAGTCGCCAGTGGACAGTCGAGTTGGCACGTACGAACATACATTCCACTAGCATTGAAATGTCGACACGCGGTGCTCGCAATAAATGCGCATACATATATACGCTGCGGAAAGTCCCGGAGAATTTTTAAAGATTTGTTATTTAAGTTTAAGTTATTTAAATTGCCGGAAAATAACCTATTGCGTGCTGAGTGGATAAAAAATGCGGGTAAATACCGTGTTAGGATATCTTTGTAACATTAACACTAAAAACTCACGACAATATTGCTCTTGCAGTCCATATACATATATTTATATTGTAAATTATCATTAAACATTAAATCATCATTAAAATAAAACAAAATTGCAGACTTTAGTTGTAAAAAATTTGGAACAATTTTAATTATTAAATTTACGCCATTCTTGAGAGACCTACCGAACGTCATGATGTATAGGTATATAGGCTGTTTTAAATTTGTGGGTAATTATTGATTATAGGGATTTCGTTTCTTAAAAGAAAGATACAATGTAGGTTTAAATTTGACGTAGCTAAATTTGACAAATAATGTAACAAAAAACATAGGAGTAGATCATTTCCAAAGCTTACCGCCGCGCCGTAAGTCATCAAACAGACAGGTTTTTGATTTGTGCTTATATCGTCTATAAACTTGAAATTGTCAAAACTAAAGTTTTAAACAAAAGTCTGTATTCTATCATTTATAAGCGAAAATTCCACGGTAGTCTGTGAATTTGCACCTGCAAATTATACGCTTCTGCTTTATGGGGTGGATATATAATTATATTAAGTTAGGGAATTTTCTGCTTATACCTAAGTTTAGACTATATATTTTTTTGTAGTAGCCGAGATGACCCTTTAAAGTGAAACTTTTGAACGTCACGTGTTTTGGCCACAATATTCCGTGCCATATAGCGTGAATGATCCTGTATATACGATACATATTTTAAGAAGATTTGATGTTACTTGGGGATAATAAAAAATGATTATTTAACTTTAAATCGGATTTATAACATTTCGACTAGATGCAGTACAATTATCACTATTCATTATCTCCGTTACTATCAAGAAATCAATTATATATTATAACAATAATACAATAGTTCCTGAAATTTCAGGCTTTATTTTCAATATATGTGACTTGACATTATCAATTAAATATCTTGTTACGTTTCGACTACTTAATATAGATAATCAGTAATGTATGAATTTTATAACTTGTATCTTAATGATGCAATAGTAAAATGGAAATTAAAAAATTACTGCAATAAATGTAAGTCAAGAAAAATGTGCCGTGATTAAAATTAATAAAACGAAGAAAACAACTAACACTTACATTAAACATGACAAACTACATTTAAAAAAAATCTATCTCTAAAAATCATCTTTTTCTTTTAATGTAGTTTGTCATGTTTAATGTAATTGTTAATTGTTTTCATCATACATGTCTGAAGAAGACTATATTAAGTAGTCGAAATGTAACAAGATATTTAATTGATAATGTCAAGTCACATATATTGAAAATAGAGCCTGAAATTCCACGAATTATTGTATTATTTAAATAAACTACTGGCTATAAACTTTGATTCCTTCTAATATATTATAACAACCATAAAATATATTCTTATGAGACACATACGAATAAATTCAATAAATACATTACGCGCACTGCAAGCCAATCTGAACAGTCTATAGAAAATATTTATATTCTAAATAAGAGCGTAAGCAATTCACATTCAAGGAGGTATAAATTCTATTCAATTTGCTATTCTAGGTAAATAACAGCTGTGCGGCAAAATGCATATTTCTTAAATAAAAACAACTAGTGAGTCGGTACTCCTTCCACACTCAGACGTCCGGTCTCCGACCGTACACCTTGCTCCCCGCCGCTATCTATGTTTCATAAAATCGAAATATTGCAGCCTTTTATTTATGCAACCTGCTTGATTTGTCCAATTCTGTTTCAGTGAGCTATCTGTTTACTTATCTGTGGTAATACGAACCCCTCGGAGTATTTTTATAAAATATTAGCTCTAAATGGCGACGTTTATTTTTTACGGCTTTTTAAGGTCCCAACTGGTTGACAGTCCCGCTGGTGGGTAAGGTACTAGTGGCCGAGTGGTAAAACACACGCGTGTGCTCCGTAGGGTTCGATGGTTCGAATTGGCTTGTAGATAATTGTTTTTTTTTTTATTTTTTTTTTAATAGTTTGGAATTAAATATTCTAATGATAATGAAGATACAAAAGTACGTTCAATTTACACAGTTGTCTATAATATCAGTTTGTGATGGTGTGTGAGAAAGTAAATATCGATAATTTATCACATATAAACCGCCGGATCGGATAAACGCCTGTCGGTGCTTACATCACTCGGAGGCTATGACAATGATCGTAGTTCTTCGTATGCTCTCGGCAAAAAGGTTTCTATGTTACGAACTTTGTTGGAAGAAGTTGGATCATTGTAATAGCCCCGAGTGTGTAAATTACATTTGGCAATAATAATATTAGGATTAATTTATTTCCATAAAACAGATTATACAAATATTTCCTGCAAAGTAAATATTAAATTATAACATTTATGCATTTCCGTTAATTGTATATGATAATCGGATTACGGTTAGTTTCCTTCATGGAAGTAAACAACAAAAGAGTATACAAATGTTGTCTTCAAAAGTGGAGAGCAATCATTGGGTCAAAAATTTGTGATCCTTGGTAAAGAGCACATTCCTTTAAAACATTTTTTGATAATAATAATTCCGCTAATACAATTAACGGAAATACATTAAATGTTTGGAATTAATATTTAGTTTGAATGAAATATTATTTGTATAATGTGTAATTGCTAATTTTAACGAAATAAATTAATTGCAATCATATTACTATCCATTGCAATTATTTGAAATGCATTTTTATGTGGTTCATTGTCGAGATTGACTACGAGATCCTACAAAAAGTCTGTGTAAATTTAACCTACTTTTGCACCTTCTATAACGATTAAAGCAAACAAACAAAATAATGGATTTATATGAATGGGTTATAGTTCCCCAGAAGAGTTTTAGCTTGCCTCATTCCCTGGAGATTCTCGCAGTATGTGGATTTTCTCTGCTCTACTTTCTGTCTAAGTTTCTCCAGTATTGTACTGCTACTTATCCCGCAAAAGGGTTCACCCCTACAAATGATATTCCAGTCCCTTGTCGAAATTATCTGTTAATTCGTTTCCTTCTACTCCTGTGGGTGCTGAAACCCGCAGAAGGGTTACCTTGTTCCGTTTGCCTAGCACGTTCAGTTTTTCTAGACACTCTAAAGCCATCTTGGAGCTGATTATATTTAAGTTCAGCGCCCTGATGGTTGTTTGAGTATCAGATATTATGATAATCTCTTGCTTACAATAGTTTCTGTCAATGTTGAACTGGGCACGTCTTTCAATAGCAACTGTTGCCGCCTTGAAGATACTCGGAGACGAGCCCATGAAAATATTTGGTGCTAGGGCCACCTTGCTATTCCAGCTCCCTCTAGAATTTTGAAGCCATTCGTGTACCATTTGATGGCGTGTCTGTTAAATTTCAAGATGGCGTCTTTATCCGATTTGCTTTTGCTGCTAAGCTTTGTGGTAAGTTCTTTCACAAAGCGAAACTTTTTTGGCATATCGTCTCGAGACATGTCCCAGATTTGGTAACTTTCAGTAAGCTGAGGCCTATGCCTCACCATCTTTCCCCGATCAATCTGCGTGTGGTCCTTTTGGTTATGCTCTCCGCCAAAATGTGGAGAGAAATAAGGTGTAGTACCACCTCAATAGGTGCTGTTGGACAGGTTCTCATTGCCCCAGTTGTGCATACACATGCTAAGCTTTGCACTTTAGAGAGATTACCTCTTGCGGTAAGTAGACTAGTTGTTTTGCTCTAAGCCACTGCCACATAAGTGATTATTGGTCTCACTACTGCTGTGTACATCCAGAGCAGTATGTTTGGGTTGCATTCCCAATTACCCGTAAAGCTTCTACAAATAATTGGGGTCTTTTTTGCCTTTTTGGTTACTTTAAACTCATGCTTATTCCACAGAAGTTTATTGTCTAGGACAAGGTCTAGGTATTTAACCTCCATCTTCCAAACTACGTCTTGCCTATCTATTTTTATGATCCTGGGATTGGATTTTCTTTTTGTTGTGAATGTTACTAAGGTTGTCTTAGTGGGGTTGATGTAAGTCCCACTAAATGAGACTACCTTTTCGTGATATTGAGTCTTCGTACTATGTCACAGAGGGTATTCTCATATTTTCTTTTTGCACGTATGACTGTACCATCAGCGTACCCTTAGCAGATTCATCTACTGTCTAATTCCACATAAGTGAGTGGGGAGGTAACTGCCCCTTGTTGACATCCTCTGGTCGTATTAACCGAGATGGTCTTATTTCCCACCAACTGACTTTCTAAAAAGCATTTGTGACATCATTCTGGATCTAATCATCCTTATGTATAGCTGCATTATCTTGGGCCTAGGGCCCCAATTTGTTGCGTAACATTATCATTTCTTTTTTATATTTACCTCGTTGTCTGTCATTTTCATTTGGATTTTCCATTCTTAGCAACTCTAATAATAATTTATTTAAGTTATATTTAGTAATAGATGTTGAAATTTTGGTTTTTGATATTAAAATTTCGTTTTCTGATATTAAAATTTCATTTTCTGAAATTGAAGTTGAAAAGGTATGGAACTGTACTATAATACTGTAATAGGTAGTGAATCGGGATCATTTGTCACGAGCTGTTCGGAGCTGCTCAGTGATTCTTTTCAGTAATCTGAAAAATTTTAATGAGAGTTAATGATAACGATAGAATTATTGTATGAGTGTTATGTGATCTCAAACTCATTATTTTAGCAAGATATTTGCTAATTTGTCAATTTAGATTTACAAATATGTTCAAATTCAAACACAAAATCATATTGACGTAAGCCGCAAATTTATTTAAAATAATATATATATATATTATTTTAGAATGAAGAACAGCAATTGAACGATGACCTGGATAATTATTCTACAACTCGTCGTTTAACTCGTAACCAAAAACATCTACTGGAAAGATCTAAAGAAAAACAACGCATTTATAGGACTGCCAAGGATGAGAGAACTGCAATGCGAGGTTTGTGTGCTGTTTAGTTTTGATACTTTCTTTAGTGCTATTGTTCGTGTAATGGTTGCCGTCTGGTTTTGTTTAGGTTAATTTTTTTTTAAATGAACTTTGTAAAAATGCATTTTATGTATTTTAATCGATAATATTTTTTATACGACCATTTAATTGATAGAAACAGAAGACACCCAACAATTAGCTTCCTCATCTTTGACAACTGGTGAAAGTTCAACTAGCGAGCGGATTAGAACAAGAAGAATGAGTCAGGAGTCCACATCTTCTATTGTTTCTACTGTAACATCTATTTCGGATACACCGGATACACCTAAGAAAAGAGAAACTCAATCTCAAAAAGGCGATAGTCCAGGGTCCAGAGGTAAGCATTATCACAGATAAGTATACAGATAGCTCACCTTACGGCAGAATTGACAGCGGCTATCAAGGCGAGTTTAGCTGTTAGACATGCGCATTGGCATAAAGCACAAGTACTGCAACGGATTATTTACCATAATATACATTTGAATGAGGTTATGATTTATATCGTTCTATAGCGTTGTTTATTACAGTTTATACACAAACGTTTAATATGCATATATTAGGAGAATTATCAGATGATGAAGATTTCTTAAACGTAGTTGATATTGTAATGCATCGAAGACAAGCCAAAGTTTATAGAGATAGGCCTGACTAATTTGAAATATGGAATGATTCCAAATTTCGAGACAGATTTCGGTTATCTAAAGTCGTGGTCAGACATATCATTAATGAAATTTCCGATAATATTGCTTTTTAGACTCAAAGGTGCATTTAACAGTAATAATTAATGTAGGATTGATATCTATTTTAAGATTAACAATTACTTCTACAGCGTATTTTAAAAATTATTTGTAAGGAACAGCTTTCTTTGTTGTTAGCAAATTCACAAATGATGGAGAAATGCAAGAAATTGCATTTATTAGGCATAATAAAAAAATGTGCAAAACAGATGTGCGACATTCCCAACTTTGTATTTGGACCTTTCGCACCCGCTTTCTACCATATACCTGCTTTTTTCTACTACATGGATGATCTGCACTATTATAGTTACCAACCAATTTTGATTGATGGTCAGCTAACTGTGCGTTGACTTGCCTTTGTACAACGGATGCGGCAATGAATTACCGTCACCTTTAACCAACAATTCAGCTGAACTCAAGGTTAACTATAGGTGGCACAACCGGCCCTAAGAATACAACAGTAAAAACTTACCCAGTCAAAGATTAGGGATATACAGATACGACGCTTCTGTCGGAACCTTTGATCTTTCGTACAAATTTTTGGTGATCTAGAATGAATTAAATTGGAATGTAGTAACGCGAGAAGTTTGAATAGAACATTAATTATATATTTTATGACTGCACTGCAATAGCAAAGATTTGATATCACTCACTCACTGCTTGTAATAGGTATAGTATATAAGGATGAAAAAAAGGTGCTGAAGGTAAATGCGTATGGTTCTTTTTTTGTGGATTAAATTATAAAATTACACTGTAGGTCGTAAAAATTATAATCACAAACAACATCATATGCATAAAGCACCCCTAGGTGAATGTTTTTGTTTACCCGTTGAGAATATTAAGATCATTCCCAGTAAAATAGACGATTGTTCACATATGCAAGGTGGAAATGTTTGTGCAATAATATAAAGAAGCTTTAGTTTTCTGACAGTATGAGAGAGCAGGTTGCAATATTAATATAATACAATACAAAATATTTTTAAATACTTATAAGCTTTTATTTATATAACATCACAATTATATTATAAATTCATTAATATATTTAACTTCCTATTTTTAGTCGTCGTATTTTTAAATTCGGGTTCGAAAACTTCATTCAATAAAATAACCTAAATCTAATGAACTATTTTATTAAATAATCCTTGGCAAAATCGCTGCAAGGATGTTGGAACTCTTATGTTGTTTGACTTCGTACAGGCTAATACAGACTACATCTGCAATTCTAATAATAAGATAAAAGCAACATGGAATTTAGTTAAAAAAATAACGTCCGCTGAAAAAACTAAAGATACAAATTTGTCTGATATAACTGTGCAAGGTAGCTCTGAGAATGGCCATTTAACATCTATAAATGTCAGATTAATTGAGCTATGCAAATACGTTGATACTGAACCATTAGATACATCTCACATTACACATAATATGCACACATTGATGATACAACCAACAACGGCCGAAGAAATATGTCTACGAATATGTAAATTGCGAGACAGCTATTCTGTGGGCGACGATGGAATACCCATAAGACTAGTAAAATACTGTGGGCCTGAGTTAGCTGAAATCCTGGAAATGGGGCTTATTTTATTTTATTCGGTACATCATGCCGTTTTATGCATCAAGTCCTGAAGATGACATCAGAAAGATGATGGCCCCCAGCAGCGATACATGCATGTAAGCGATTTCTGAAGTTTTCGACCGCATTTTGGCACATCTCGACGGAGTATATTGCTGTCCTCAGCTCCAACCAATAACGCCAGGTCATCCGCAAATCCAATATAGTAAATATTAAACATCATCAAAATAAAAAAATCGCAGACTTCAGTTGTAATAAATTCAATTACAGTGAAACCCCCCGTACAACACCACGGAACAATACGTCTGGGCAAACAGGAAGTTAAAGAATATTGTCGAAATATGTTTCCAAAGAATGCGAATATATATTTACCTTAATATGTGAATGTTGCACGCTATACGATTTAACATATTGAAGAAGCCAACTCTACGAAGGATATATAATTATAACAAGTTACGGAATTTTCGTGTTCATAAGTTTCAATTATAAACTTTTTTTCTTATTGTGGTAGCGGATATGATAATAAAAAATGATAATTAGAATTTTAAATCGGCTTTATGACATTTTGACTATATGCATGCAATTACTATTCTTTATCATTTCCGTTACTATCAAGAAAAAGCTTTTTTATATTATAATAAGAACCATAAAATATATTCTTATGAGAGACGTAAATGTGAACATCTACTTCCCATTTTCTTTTCTACGTAAATAACAACTGGGCGGTAAGAAAATGCATATTTTTGTAATTAAAAACAACTAGTGACTGGGTACTCCTTCCATGTTTCTAAATCGTCCGGCCCATAGCTCTTTGCTCTCCGCAAGTCTCTTATTTCTCATAAAATCGAAATATTGCAACCTTCGATTTATACAGCCCGCGTGATTTGGTCAATTCTGCTATGGTGAGCTATCGCTATGCTACTATGCATTTTACTCTTAATTCAAATATTGACTTGTGATTTTATAAGGTTTAAGATTGAGAAGCGGGCGAAGTAGATCCATAGACGAAGCTTCTGTTTCAAGTCAATCTTCAAGATCCACTAGGACAACGCGCAAGGTTCGAAAATTTGTGTTTTTAGTATCAAATAGTTAATATTTTTTTTTATTTTAATAGACTGAAATTAGTGATAGTGATGACCAGTCAAGAGTTAGTTTGAGGAGATCTAGAAGACAGAAATCAAAAACCCCTGATCCAGGTTAGATACACTTGTAATATAGTTTGGTTGAATTAGTAATTATGTAAATTCTTCTGATTGAACTTTTAGAACGAGTGAGTAAAAGTTCTGGCCTATCGAAAAAAACTTTAAGTAAAATTCCTGAAGAGGGCGAAGAGGAAGTAAGTTTGATGTTATTTTTTTACTCTAATATACAAGCAGATTGCACTTATGGGGTTCTATATTTTTAGATTAAAGAGGTGCTACCTGTGAAGAAAGAAAAATCGAAGAAGAAATAATTCTGTAAAATTAGGTCCTTAGTGAAAGATTTGTTTTTTTTTTTTAGAAATCAGTCTATAATAAAGATTTTATTATACATTTTTCCTTGATTCCTCTTTGCACATAGCACATCAAAAAATGTGATGTTGCGTTGATTATTTTATTACAGATATTTCTGTATCTACTGTAGATCAATTACAATTATATTAGAAATCGCAACTAGATAGATCATTGAAGAGGGACACTTACGATATTCCAAGACTATTACATTATAAAACAATATTAGAAATTTATTTTCTTTGTCATTTTAACATTTTTTATAGTCAGTGCAATCACATTGTGTTTTTTCTGTATTTAAGTCGCACAAGTCATATCTATTTCTAAGACAACGGTCTGGACCTTCAGCAAATTTAACAGTTTTTACTTTGCAAGCATCTTCCGGTAATTGTACTGGATGCACCATAATTGGTTTTGGTTTAGGTGGTTGATCTTTGCATTCTTTTGTAGTTTCTTCTCCAATCATTGGAGGTTCATCACATTCGATTGACTTATCACCTTTACATATCTCTTCGTGTCTTGTCAAGACATCAGAGTAGTATTTCTGTCTAATTTCTGTAGGTGTATCTATATGCTTAGGAGCTAATTCATAGTTGCCCTCTAAGGCCGAACATTCTGTACTCTTTACATCTCCAACATGTACGGGATATGCACAGGTTTTTTCAACAGCTTTTATACCGTATGGAGGTACAAAGTTTTTATGTTCCAAAGATGCCTCATATTGTGCTAGAATTTCTCTCCTCTTCCGATCTTCGTATTCTTGATCAGGTTCTCTACCTCCTTGAACTTCTGCCAAACATTTCTCCATATCTGTTGGCTCTTCTTTGATTCCTTTACCTATAATTTATACAAACAATATACCAAACTTTATTCACGATCACGAGTTTCTTACCTATGGCGTCTCTTCTTTCTTTCTTTTCTCTTTCCATATCTTCTTCAACACGATCATCTATGTCTTCATTCAGAAGACCTTGATTGAACATGTAGTTGCGTATATTTTCAATCACTTCACAAGGAAACTTTTCAGGATTCGTTTGCATATATCTATAAACGTAAAGATCAGCTCCTGTTATTATAAATCTTTGTTCAAAAACTGTAATAACAGCTCCTATGTAAAAGTCCGCCGGGGTATAATAATCGGGATCGAGCGGATTGCAACTCGGTTTAGACAATAAGCTACTTCGCAGGTATTTCCCTCCTGAAATGAATGTTATGTTTCATTCATTTTAGTTATTTTGTTTTCACACAAATAGTGTAGCACACGAAGTTGAATAACATTTATTACCTATGATTCCCGAATTACGTATGGGTGGTTCATGAATGCTGCATGTCCCATCACTTAAAGAGTAATTTAAAAGGAATCGCCGAATGGCATCCTCAGGGTGAACAACATCCAACTTCATCTCATATCTTAAATACTTATTGGCATTTAATACTTGTCTCAACACATCTTTTCTAGGAGCTTTTGGCATGAAAGTCAAAGTATTTTGTAGGGAGTCCTCTAAACTGCCTAGTCCATCATGGGGAGGCATTGGCCGCTCTGGTATAGGTTTCTTTTTCTTCTCAATCGATATAGTAGGTTTTTGTTCGATACATAATACTTTTCTAAAGTAATTTCTTGTGAAGTCATCGCAGTCGTAGAGAAACATCCTTCTACCAAGTACGAAAACTGTGTCACCGACTAAGAAGTCTTTGGGCTGATAATATTCAGTCACTTCAGCATCAGATCGTTCTAAATAAATAGAAGCAAATGTGGCCGGCATATCTGTCCATACTTTTGGAAGTTTCGTTTTGCGCAAGAGCTGTGGAAAGGGATCTCTGCCATCATTACGGTCGTGAACTTCCTTTACTGAGACGGTGTCGTCAGCTAAGAAGTAGAGAATTTCATATGGTCTTATATCCCCGTATTCAGAATCTCTGTCATCCCAAAGAGCTTTAAATCTGTTAACAATTGATTTTATTGCTATTGGTTTATTATCTTTTTCTAATAGTATAAAGAGTTTTATTATATTTAGAAAACGAAAAATCAAGCTAACCGGGTATTTTTTAAATACACACACTAACTATGACATTTCATTGTTAGTTAAACATTAAACAAACAAGGATTTACGTTTATTTTTTTTTATCACTCCGTGCGCGAGGAGTTTTTTAAGGTAGGTCCAAAGCGGCTGTTAAAAAACTTACTTTAATATTTTCCCGTCATATTCCAAGAAACGCCTTAGTTTATCATCCGCTGTTGGTGTTTTGGATATGTGACTTTGATGTTCAAATATTCTTTTCTGGGTACATGGATCCGGTGGCATTTGTTCTGCATCACCCATCACTAACCCTTGACTCGCCATATACTCCTGCAATAAATTGTTTAACTTAGGAGTTATATGTTTGCATTAACCAACAGCATACTTTTGTAAATGTATCACAATCAACAATATGGAATACCATCCCATAGAAACAAACATCTTTGCCAACATCAAAATCTTTCCAGTGCCAAAAATCTCCTAACTCGGTCTTTGGTATTCTATGGCGGCGAATTAGTCTTCCTTGGACGAGGCCACTATTCTACACATAGACCCAGATAGAATAAATTTAATTAAGGATCTTTTTTATAAATTTCAATTTGCTTACCTCTATTACTGGTTCCATTACAGTAATAGTATCATTCTCTAAAAAGTATATAATATTGACATGGCGTACGCGATAATGCTCCGCTGGTGATTCCACAACAGATTGTTTGAAGAATGCTTTGAAAGTCAAACACTTCTTGTCATACAATGCAAAATGGGGAATAAATTGTGGCAATGCTACAGATCGTGTTCTTCCGTATGTGAGAGACGGATCATAACGCACAGTATCTATTTTATCTATGTATCCCACTGAATTGATATCTAAGGGTTTACCACCAATTCCAGGGCCAGGATGTCTTGGAATTTTATATCCATTACAAAAATCGAAAGTATGCGATAAATGATAGCTGGTAATCTAAAATTGTAGATAAGTATATTTAAGTGTATATGTGTAATAAAATAATCATAGTTGATAATAAATGTTTTGTTGGCGATGGAAAATTATTATTTATACCTATGCAAACTTTGTAATTGGTAACACAAGATACCTTAATTCTAAAACGTAAATTAAAATTTGTGTTTGTACCATAATAGAAAAACAATAGCATGATAGGCTAAATATACATCTGGACCAAGAGTGATGAACGGACGAGGTAATATTAACAGATAGACTGTAGAACGAAGTTGGCCTCGAGCAACCTTAAGCGTATTTGTATATGTGGACGAGTGAAATACGTAGGGTTGTGTATAAATGGGACTAAATCAGTTAAGTATATGTGAAGTAAATATCGATGCAGAAGAAATACATACCGTGGGATCTGTAAAATTATATCCTGGTAGTTTCGGAAGGCCGGCCATTCTGAAATATTATTTTAAAAACTTTTACTTTAATTCATAAAAAGAACCAACGACAATTATTGACAAAACTTTTAAAATGACACAATTGTTGCCATGATATGGCAGGCTAATCAATTTAATTATAATACACACTTTTATCTACGTCCTTTGTTTTTAATGAAAAAAACCCATTAAACTGTTGTAGCAGAATTAATCATAAGTATTTATATCAATTTTATTTTTACCAGTAGAATTAAAAATTAAAGCATATTATCTTTAACCCGATCGTGGTAATTGCATGGCATATAGGGTAAGTTTGAGGGGTTTAAGGGTTACCACTGTTAATAAATTAAATATCTGCCACCTTAGCATTCCACAGTATCGGTGGAGCGTAAAAGCAATGTTGATGATGGTGATTTTCAAATGTTTAAAATTCTTGTAAATAAGGTAGGTACCTATAGGTTAGGGTGAAGTGTTTTGAGATAGAGTTCGCAAGCATACGTGATTTTTAATTTTTTACCAAACAGTTACCAGTAAACTGGTTCATTTCCATTGACAAGGTGAGATGAAGAATCACGAAGAATTTTATTTTCAAAAGGCACAACTTCTTATTTTTATGTTGATGTGTTAGTAAGGCAAGTAACGTTTTGCACTTTTAACCCGTAACCGGTGACGTGGAGTCTGAGAGACTCCTACGGAACATTTTCTGTGTGTAACTTTTAAACGGGATAACGTTTGATCATGCTGTTCTCAGTACCTTCCTAAAAGTGGAGGGGGTCGACTTGCATGCTGCACGCGGCAGTGTTCAATCAGCCGTTTGTGTGCAAAGAGGTCTTCAGAGTCTGCGAGACTCCACGTCACCGTTAACGTAAGTAAATTGCATTACGGTGAAGTTGAATTTTATTGCAATTTTTGGTTATATCAGATGGACAATCGCGCTAGTTCGTCACACACTGTTCGTGCGACTGATCCTAACTTTGAACTTGACAATAGCGATATAGAAGACGTGGACTCAGATTTTGAAATTGTAAGCAATCATGATTCGGAATCTGAACAGTCTGAAGATGATGATATTTCAAATGAACCTAGTGACCAACATGAAATTGAAGAAGATGAGGCCCATGAAGACTTCACTCCTGACAATGAAGCTCACATTACACGGCGCAGAAAAAATTTCTACGGAAAAAACCGATATAAGTGGTCGGCTGACGCGCCCACCAGAAATGTTCGCGTTGAAAAGGACAATATAATTATCCATTTACCTGGACTTCGAGGAAAATCTCGTACAATGGGACACTCAGCGGACCCCGAAACAATATGGAACTGTTTATTTACACACGAACTGATAGATACTATAGTCGCGTGGACAAATGTAAAACTTGCAAGTGTAAGAACAAAATATAAAAATGAAAATAGAGCCGATCTGAAAAACACTGACACAATAGAAATTAGAGCATATTTAGGTTTACTGATTTATTCTGCCGTATTCAAGTCGAATGACGAAGATATTGAGTGTTTGTTTGCCACAGATGGTACGGGCAGAGACATTTTTAGAGCGGTAATGAGTGGAAAAAGATTTGCTATTTTACAAGTGTGTCTACGTTTTGATGATCCTGCCACAAGAGCACAGCGAAAAAGTATAAACGCACTAGCACCTGTGGCAGAAGTTTTCGATTTATTTATTAAAAATTGCCAGAATGAATTTTCTGTTGGTGAATATATATGCGTCGATGAAATGTTGGTTGGTTTCAGAGGAAGATGTAGTTTCAGGATGTATATACCAAGCAAACCACGAAAATACGGAATAAAAATTATGCTGCTGGTAGATGCCAGAACCAACTATGTTTATAACGCATATGTATACACGGGAAAAGATTCCGATGGACTAGGACTTTCTGCGGATCAAAATAGACTACCTAAGCCTACTCAGTCAGTGATTCGTCTCACCAGACCACTATTCGGGACTAACAGAAACTTGACTGCCGACAACTGGTTCTCGTCTGTGGAATTAGTGGAGTTACTAAAGTCAAACGGTATAACTTACGTTGGAACATTGAGAAAAGTGAAACGGCACATTCCACCTGAATTTCTTCCCCAAAATGGCAGAGCAGTGGGCTCGTCCATATTTGGTTTTACAAAGAATATCACGCTAGTCTCATTTGTTCCGAAGAAAAATAAAGCGGTTATATTGGTTTCGTCAATGCATCATACCAGTAATACTGATCCAGAAACTCAAAAACCTGAAATCATCACCTTCTATAATTCGACAAAAGGGGGTGTAGATGCCCTCGACGAAAAATGTACCGTTTACAGTTCGTCTCGAAGAACACGACGTTGGCCCATGGCTATTTTCCATAAACTATTAGACATGAGTACCGTCAACGCATACATTATGTACAGGTGTTACAGAGACAACCAAAATTTAGGAAGGAAGGATTTCATGAAGCAATTAGCCCAAAGTTTGACAAGTCCACACATGAGACGAAGATATGACAACCCTAGGACTCCAAAAGAAATCAGAGAAGTAATAAAGCGTATTATCCGTATAGAAGATACACCTCCTACTCCTACAGGAGAACGGCTTGAGGTGCGCAAATATTGTTATTTGTGTCCATCCAATTTACACAGGAAGACGTCTTATGTGTGCTATGAATGTAAAAAACCCATTTGCCTAGCTTGTAGTCACAAAATATGTAAAGAGTGCGGTACGAGAAAAAATTAAAATTTTATTTCATTTTTTCTCTGATTTTCCTATACAATTTTTATGCGTTGCAGTTTTTTTTTTATATTTGAGGTACTGGTTTGTTTTTTTTAGGAATACGATGTTTATTTGTTGCTGTAACCAAAAAATATAGTGCAATTTGAATAGTTTTTAAATAAAATTATATTTGTACGAATACATTTTGTTTATATTCTAAATGTAGTTATCTCTCAATATAAGGTGTCGTAACGACAACTTTTAGTATTTTGGACACAAATATGCTGAAACATCTTTATAAATGAATACAAAAAACTTTAATATTTTTGTTTACGTTACAAAAACACATTGGGCTTAAAACAACGGTTTAAATAAGATGAGTCTCTCAGACTCCAAGTCACTCTTTATGTGATAAAAATCGGACGTCACCAGTTACGGGTTAACAATAGTAAATACATATATAGAACCAGAAAAATTTACCGCTGATTTTGATTTTTGAGCATTTTTTATCCGGTACGTATGCCATCTATCAACCATCTGCCTGTATATTGAATCAGTGAACTACAAAGTTACACAAATTTGACTTTTCTTTATCTCTCCTGCGTTCGAGTTAAAGGCTCTTCTATTGAAATGAACTTATATGCCAATATTTATGCGCAAGTACTGAGATAGAGAAGGTAGTGGCGGTAGTGGTAAGCTACGAGCGGCAGATGACGCCGTCAATTGTTTCTTTTGAAAATAGACCCGTGCTTGCAATACCTTTAATAATGAGTAAGTATTATTTTAAAAACATGATGTTCTGTAAAGGTTGTTTATAGATTGTTAAAAGAGGAGGTTATACATATGTTTAAATTTAGTTGATTCTACCTATCTGACGAAGAGCCGTTATGCGGCGAAAGAGCTGTCAGTTTAAAAAAAAAATTAATAAAGTGTAAATCTTACAACGTAGTTGTTGTTTATTTAATTATTATTTGAAGCTATTGGACGTGTGCAAAGTTGTTGATAATATATAACTTAATAACACGATTAACATGACTTTATAAGATGTGAAAACAAATTATTTTGTGAAGAATTTGGTAAATTGTCGATTTAAGCTTACAAATATGTTCTATTTCAGAACTAGGTACTATTTTATTGGAGGTCGACGCAAGCAACTAAATTGCGCATTTGCGCTAATTAATTGGTTAAACCAAGAAAAGTATGCAATCAATCACTATTAGCAGATACGTGTTTCGCCTTACCAAGGCTCGTCAGTGCTACTGGGTGATTGATTGCAGTAAGTGCCATCACATCTATATATATACCTACACTGTAAGAGCGAGCGTACCTATATATACATATACCTAGCGCAAAAACTCCTGCTGTAGATACATAGCGCATTCGACATAATACGAATTTGTAAGATGTGAAAACTCATCTATACATACGTCTGATGGTAGTAATTACATCAGTACATGTACATCAGTACAACTGACGAGCGTTGGTAAGGCGAAACACGTGTTTACTAATAGCGATTGATTGCATACTTTTCTTGGTTTAAGTACACAACTTAAAATGCGCGTACTGAATGAAGAAAAATAAAAACGAGAGGTTACGGTGCTTATTTTAAAATTTATTATATTTAGAATGTTTTTATTTTTCTTACTTATAAAGTAATTTTTATTTACTTTCTCTTTACTATTTCTCTAGCTCGTATTTATTATTTACGCAAATCATTTGTTTTTTAGTTAAAAATATCGTACAGGTATAGTTGTACAGTGTATCACTGTTATGGAATTCATATTCTTTTTTTATTCATAGGTACGCCCGACAACAGTAAGTCTTAGGATACCACTCGATGTGAACCTGCCTGAACTTATTGCAACCTCTCTCATATAGTCTTGTGAGAGCAACAGTTTTTAGTTCGGCGCCATGCGCTGTCTTCATGCGTGCACCTTGTGAATAGATTTGTTCATTTTAACACTAGCATCATGAAACAAGATGCACGAACAAGCGCAGTAGTATTTGTGTTTGATTTTCAACCGAACCGAACAAAAAATATATATATTACTATGCTTGTGCATGCCTTTTGCGTTGAAACGCGCAAGGACAAATTCAATATGCTTTGTTTCAGATTATAACTACTCTCGAGTGAAATAAATTAGATATATGAGAGTGGATATATATCAATGTTGTAAATTCTTTATTGTAAAATGTACAAACACATAAAGCAATTTACATACTTATAGGTAATATAAACATATACAAAAAAGTGCATACATTTCGAACATGCCCATCATCTCACAATATAAATATCTATAAATTTTAACAAAAAATAATATTAAAAACAATGTAAATCAGTGCAAGTGAACTTAATATGTATAAATTCCTTAATTAGTAATTGGTGACTATTTCCTTATACTAATTAAATTAAGGCTGTATGTCTCACTATCAAAACCGATATTTACTTAGAGATAAACGCTTGAAGCTTGCAATGCAATACTTATTTCAAGAACATATTTCTCTTTCTACTTAAGTGCCTAAGTGTAACACATACGTGTAAATGTAATACATAATTTAAGTACATGTTCATAATTTGGTTTTTCACTATCGTGGTATTCTTACAGCACTGTTAAAGATTTTTTAATTCTAAGTAGAAAGAGATATATAAAAAAGTAACCGATAAAGAGATCTTTCTAATACTCCACGATGACAAACAAAAAATGAAATTAAATAAATAAGAAAATGATACTAAGGAATGTAATTTTCATTTAAGCTCGTAATCCGACATAAATATCAAGTGTATGTTTAATAATGTGGTCCAAGAAGGCAGGGTTTCTTAAACGAATGTGGTGTATAAAAATAAAACCAAATCAGTTTTATTATCAAGGCATGGTTAATTTTGGAAGATTATTTAGTGGGCGTAAGATCTTTTTCAGCTTCTTCTTCATTGAGCAATTGCAATAAAATTTCATAAACTGGTTCGAACGCTTTTCTACAGCCAGCATTTGTTAGTAGTAGATAATCGTACATATCGTGATGACTTATGGTACCATCTGGTTGAACAAAACCCTTATCAATACCTACAACTTCTACTTTAGGCATTGGTGATACTTGTTTCCTTATTAGATCATTTATTTGTGACAGTCTTTCTCTTATTGGATTTGGATATTGGCCTCTTGGGAGTAATGTCTGTAAGTTGAAAAACAAAGTAAAGATTTTGCCCTCAAATTTACGCATTATTTTATTTGGTTCTTGAATATTCTCAATTTATAATGTATTTAATTTAATTAGTTAAAATTTATTAAATTGAGGATATATAAAGCTTTGTGGTTAAAGCTAATACTTACAGGGACAACTATGTATGTATTTTTATGTTTTTCATTAATTGTGTTTATAATTTCTATAATACCAGTCACAACTTCTTCGGGATTACTACTATGGTTGTTAGTGCCAACATGCAACACAATGACCTGTAAATTTTTGAAAAAAAGATACAATGGCAAAATCTAACATCAGTTAATTTAAAAATAAAGTGTTTTTAAATATAGAAATAGCATTTTATTTATTCATAAAAACTAGGGTGCGAGAGAAAGAACTCCCCAATTTTGGTAAATCATGGGTGAGGGTGATATGCAACTAAAGCTATAGAGAGTATCATAGGTAGCTGAGTTTATGTTGTTTTTAGTTAACACTATGACTTCTACTTTCGAGAAATTCTAAAAAATCAATGGTTCTAGTTTATAGATGATGAGCATTTTCAGGCACAATACATAACGAACATTCCTATTACTAGTCTAACAATAACGCTAAGGAACTTTCCAAACAGCCAATTATCAGCCCAATTTTGTGTGTAAGGTTGCTATTTTTTTGAAGAGAATAATTCTTTTGTAATGATCATCTTCATTCAATATTATGTAATGCTTGAGATTTTTTCAGCTTAAATTGGACCACCTCTTCTATAGAAAAGAGGAAATAACATGTTTGATTTCAGTATGAAAGGTTCATCGTGTTCTCAACATTCTTCAAAAAATATTTTCGTGCATGTTGTATGGTGGAGATAGATTTCAACTGGTGCACTCTTTTTCTTTGGGACTACATCAAAGCTCTCGTATGCAGGAATTGCTGAGAAACTTTAGAAGCCCATAAAGTGATTAATCAGCGAGTCACTGTCATTCCTTCTAAAATAACTCATAGGATTATGGAAAGTTGCCGAGTTTACCTTGATCGTTGCATGCATAATAGGGTTTTAGTAATGTGTTAAGTTTGATTAGCTTTCTAATCGGAGTTCTTTCTGTCCTACCATATATTTGTTCTCAATGCTATAGGTAACTATAAAATTGTATGACAATCTTTCTGCTTATTGAATTAGCTTGAAGATTGTATAAATACTTTAAGTCAAACTGCAATGAAGTTTATAATAGGTCTTAGGATTATACATTCATGATGTTTTTCTTTCTTTAACTATGGCATCTGTCAGTCATTATGGCTGATCTCGCAACGGCTGTGGTATCCTTAGCCTGTCTTAAGACTTTAAACATTTGAAAGCATAACAGCAACAGTTTCAATAGTGTCAGCTCATTAATTTTGATTTTATTTCGAGATAACATTAATTATCACTTAATGAGTGACCATTATTTTGAGATAACAAAACACTAGGGTAACATATACACTTAGTAAATATAAGTGCTATGAAATAAAGTGTTTTAAACTGTTAATCAATGACTCAGTGTTTATTTTTTATTATTTACAAGAAAGCAAGAACAGCAGAGATTTAAGTTATGAAGAAAATTATTATTTCGTTACCTCAGATTATTCATTAGCTTTTTATATGCTACATTAAAAACCTATTTCAATTGTGAATGCATTGCAGTACAAAACTAATTATAGCACAAACAACTGCAATTTTAATATGTAGGTACCTTTGGTTTAACATGATCTAATTCCCCATTTTGTATTCGCCACAAAACGTTTTGTACTTGATCTCTGTGTATTCCAAAGTTTAAACAATGCAATGGAGCAAACCACTCATTCCAAACATCAGTATGTTGAAGGGCCTGAATTATAGAATCTCCAATAAATATAACATCCGCATCTTTTTCTCTTGTTTCTGACAAAAAACGATTGTGCTAAAACAAACATCTCTTGTTAAAATATGATACAAAATATTATTTAGATCTTACTATACTCATCCACCTTTGATCACCGTCAGGATCTTCAACTGCCATAGGTGTAGTACATAAATTCATTATTAGTAATTGCGGAGGTAGATTTCTAATATCAAGAGTGTTTGAATTAACCTATAAGTCATGAAGTGATGTATGTCAACTGTCAACTTTATGACGAGTGAAATTTGCGTCGGGCGTATGTACGGTTCAGTGAAGCTCGGTCTGGGAATTTTTCCCTAGTTTCTTAGATTTTTTGATAGAGGTAAAAATTTTTCTTCCAAATTTAGGCAATTAGAAAATTAGAAAACAAAAAAAGGAAATTAGAATTCTCCATTAATTTTTTTTTTTCGTTTAAAATATTCGTTTTTCATACTTTTCGCCCGTTTTGTAGAAAAGGGGTAGCTATTTGAAAACCAAATACCAGCTACCGAGCTGGGAATATAAAGGCCGCTTTACAGTTCGCAATAGAAATTGCATTGATTTCGATCAGCTGAGTGCAATTTTACTTGCATTGCACGGGATAGAACTTGCTCTATTTTTATTGCATGCAACACGCAATTCTGATGATATTTTTAGTGATTTTATGGTTGGTATCCTATAATAAAAGTTCATATTATTTCTAAAATATAATACAATATTTATGGTGAATCAGTGTTTTCACGCACACTTCTAATGTTTTCATATCATTGACACTTAAAAACTCCTGTATTATAGTAATATTTCCGTTTTGCCTATTCAACCCAGGGCTTCACCCACCGTCTTCTGCTTCAAACATTTGTGTTTTCTATTAATAGTGCAGATGCAGCAATAAGTAATAAACAAGCCGCTTTTATTTTAATGTGATGATTGGTATTCCTTTTCATTACGGTCTGATTTTATTTACGTTTTGGTTGCATCTTGGTCGCTAAGGTGTTTTGGGTTTATATTTTTATATCAATAATATAAATATTATTATGTAGCTATGAACTTGTACCTATTGTACGTTACGCGTACGCATTTCAAATTATAAGTGTTTGTGTGGCTTTTCGGCTCTATAGTTGGCTAACCTGATTGACAAAAATAATTGCACCGCATTGCACTTACAATTGCTTAACTGTAAAGCGGTATTAAAGCGTGCCATTTTTATTGCATGCAAGAAAAATTGCGAACACATAAGAAATGCACAGGCATAGGTCCGCTGGGCCTATGCGCGACTAATGAAGGGTTAAAGGTATCTATATATAGGATATGCATTTTTGAGCAGTCAGTAGATACCTATATTTCTATATAGGTGTAGGTAGTGCTCAAATATGCATGTCCTATATAGATACCTGTTGCGGTTACTGGTGCCGCGATTGATACCTATCCTATGACCAAGTACTTGCATCCAGATTAGTATGGTATTTTAATTACTATATTTCATTTTATTAAAAAGAGTGCGAAAGTCAAAATCTTGTCAAAATTGCAAATACACAAAAACTATTAGGATTATGGTCAGGGAACATCTATCATTGATCTAAGAATTACACTAAGACTACAAAGATTCATAAAATTGCACCATTCTAATCTAAAATAAGAAAGTTGATATCAATACCCTGCATACCGGATGGGTTAAGCAGCTGAAAATATATTTTTTTAAGTAGATAATAGTCGCACGTCGCACGCCACAGGCACCCAAAGGTACTTTCAAAGGGTGGATTAACTATAAAGAAATATAAACAAATGTTATACCACTCCTTGGCTATACTTATAATTGTGACAATGCTTACAGTGAACTTATTCAAATCAATTCAATAATCCTATCATACCATCATACATTTCTTTTACTTTGAATTGGCAAAATAATAACAATTGAAAATTCATTTGCTTCTATGTGCAAATTTGGAATTTGCTCTACAACCTGAGTAAGATACCAAATTATTAAAATTTGTAAGTTGTAGCATATTTCTGCAAAAAGTTTGTAGGTATCTAAATAAAAGCTGCGATAAAGAATATTACAGTTTGTAACACTTATCTACGCCTATATACACATATACTAAAGTCAAACTTTTACAGTATTTTATCGTTTTCCTACAGCTATGTGTGCTTCAATAGATGCACAGGTAGTAGCTATTTATGTTATAGGTATTATAATTTACAGAGCACGGTCAAAGAAGTTGGTGGTCCAATTAGTATTTCACACGAAGTGTTCAAAACAACGAGAACTTTTAAGAATCGACTACTTTCGATCATTAGGTCTCGAAACTCCCATTACTAGTAAATAGTATTTATTCGGGAGATAGTTTCATGATTTAGCTGGAGCATTATTTATAAGCTAACGAAGGAATAGGTTGAGAAAATTTTAGAGCATCCAGTCATTGAATTTGGAATTTTGAGAAGACGTATAGAATAGCATCAAAAAAGAAAAAAAAATAAATAAATGTATTACCCGATCATATGGTATAGATGCCGAAAAGCAAAATGAAACATTTGTTAGCGATGTAAAAGCTCAGATAAAACAAGTTGGAGTAAATAATACGTTTAATATGCCGATGACAATGTGTTTAACCTATAGGTACCTATATAAAGTAATAAATATTTAATGAATGACTCACGTAAAACTACGGCAATAATATAACTATTTCTTTTTGTAACTCTAACCAATAAAATTATCTATCTATTTATCTGTCTATTTGATAGGTTTGGTTTTCGAATATTGAAAAATGTTTGATCTTGTGCTATTATTTTGTTGCGATATTGTATTACATGATTGCAATAATGTTATCAAATTACAGTATCTTTTTCATTGTCAACTGTCGACGCCAAAATATCACGGTGTATTTCCTTATGTTTGATGTAAAAGTGGTTACATTAATCAAAAACTAAATAAGTTTGAAAATTCGCTTGTATGCGTTCGATCTTGATCTTATCGTCAATTTGTGTTATTCTCTTTTGTAGTTTGTTTAAGTATGCATTGTTATTTTTCCTTGTTGTTCCTGATGCTGCCGCAGCATATACCGCTCGGTATATCTCTTCCAAGCCCGAATCTGGAGTCAGGTGCTCTTCCAAGAGGATATTTAGTTCCGGCACTGTTCTTCCAGCTGCTTTTTGCTTATAATCGATTTTATTCCTTTTTCAAAAAGTCCGTCCTGCTCAGACTGTAGTCGAAGGCGTCTTGACGGTTCTGTGAGTCTATCATCAGTTTCAACATTCATGACAACCGCTGGAGGAGGGAAGGGTGTTCCGCAGCTCGCGATTACAGATCCCACCTATCGCTCCACACCTACGTCCGCTTGCAGATAGATAACTATGAGATTAACCATCAGTTGGTGAATGGTTGGATTCATGGGCCCGGGCCCGTATGTAAAGATCCCAATAAGACATACTTTTGTATGTTGTAGATTACTCCCTTGGTATCAAACAATGGAACTCCAATGCTTCTAAGCGGTGGCTGCCAAAGCTGTTACCGATTCCACCCAAAACGCCAATCATGAGGCGGACGAATGTTATTTGGGATCACGGATAAGGAAGTTTCAGTTTCAAATTTCAGATTGTAGTTGTGCCACAAAACGAATTGTATACAGTTTCGACATTGCAGTAGAAAAGCTTGTACAATGTTATCAAAATTAAATAAATTATTTACCTACTTTTTACAGACAAGGATAGTAATCAATGGATGTTGTACAATCATTGTTACGATTTCAAACTTTGCTCGAATCATATACGAAATGGGGTTCTTGTGCTGGGTAGAAAAGTATTTCATTTATATGCACATTTTCTCAAATATAATTAGTGAAAAAAGACACTGAATATAGATATCGTTACGAACTTGTGCTGTATATTTCAATAATACAGCATCGAATGGCAACTCGCGTCTCGATTTATTAAGTAACAAAACGTCAATTTAATGGATCAGTTCAAAGAATGTTGACAACTTTCATATTTATCATAATTGCATTTTGTGAACATAATTATTTTATTTTTTGCATGTGCTAACCACTTAATCTTTCTATCTTACCCCAAACATGATTAACTTACTTTAGTATTTGATTTAAGTGTTTTCTTTTAAATCTGTACCTATCTGTTTTTTATTTACGTTATTTAAAGTTTTTTTTTTATTTAAGTTATTGTGTAGGTACCTATCTAACGATCTTGAAGTACCTAATAAACATTTACTATTTAATTTTTTTGTTGCTACTTAGGACAGCTAGTAGATAATTATTATTGGCTCATTTTTATGATATGGTTGCATATTAGGATAGCCATTATTTTGTATAACATTGTCGATAACATGCGTTCACGTATTCAGATCGTTTACAAATTTTGCAGTTCGTGAGAACATATGGGTATATATCAGCGATAATACCGCTTTAAACTATACAGATACAGCCCTGAATTTGTATTCGTGACTACGATAACCGCATGACAATAGCAGAAAAGTTGGAAGTGTCTACCGTTAGTTTTGAAGATAAACCGAGAACGACTGTCGCGAACCAAATTCAAAAACAACTAGTATACCAGTTAGACCAGTCTGGTCGTGAACATCTTAAATACAATCAAGGCATTATAGGTAAGTTGTAGATACATATGTATAATAAATAAGAGAATCAGAATTTGAATTATCCGAAATGAAGTAAATTTAAATTTTGCAACAAATCACATATACATATCTAATAGTTGCCACTGCAACGACAGCAATGTCGAAATTAAAGTTCTATGGAAGATTGTGATTAAGAAATGTGTTATGGTGTTACCGCATGATATTTCATCAAATATCAGCAGGAATTTGATTGTAATTTATACTTAATTCTTAAGTTTATCAGAAATTCACAGTACGATTTTTTTAATAATATTGAACTTATTTATTGTATGTAATAGTTTCAGAACAGGTTCCTTATACTGGTGCATTGTAAGAAATACCGCAGTTTATTATATATTTAAGAATATAATAAACTAATTAACACAAGTCGTACCTAAAAACGCTTAACGTTTGTTATAAGGGAAGTTTCATACCCAGTTACCAAACTAAAAATCGCACCTTATTGTTGATACTAACTGAAATTTTATTTATTTCTCATATGACCCATCGTATTTGTATACATATATAAATGAACATAAGTTATGCACTGTGTATTGAATGTATATAATATGATAGTGGGTGTTAGCGTGTATTTTAGGCTCATTAGTATTTTTATTACTCAATGATATTTTATTAGCAATATAAATAGGTATGTACAGCCACCACACAATGAAAGCTGCTTCAGGTCGGTAACTTTCGTTGTTACCTACAGTACTGGTGACACCTCTTTTATCAAATATTTGTTAAGGAGATCACATACAATTTTGTTTTCGCTTCTTGTATTATTAATAAAATATAACGTTTTCTAGATCGATTATAAATATCGGGATTTTTGTATTATCGGCATTTACAATACCGAATTTACAATTTTTGAAAAAAAATGAATATAGTGTGTTTGTTAATATTAAAGCGATGTTTTGATCAATTAAATAGAAACACTTTTTAAATTTTAATTACTTTTTAACGGTAACATAAACCGCTAACTTTACACTTAAATACGCAAATCTAAAAACATTCTTTGCCAAGTTTTAGTAAACGAACTGCAAACAAATTTATGTATTTATTTCATTTTTCAACGACTCCCAGTTCCTCTATGAGATTATCCAAATGTTGTCTTCAAAAGTGGAATATATATAACGAAAAAAAAAAAACAATAAAAAAATAATCGTTGTCCTATTACTATCCATTGCAATTAACCGATATCCATTTATTTGTGATACTCCTGATTAAATACTGATATTACAGGCAGTATGTGTAAATTAACCGTACTTTTACACCTTCATTATCATTGTAAAATCTAATTTGAAACAATTAAAACAAAAAATAAATGAAGAATTAAAATTAAAGCATCGCCTTAGTCCCGATTCGAACCATTGCCCTACCGCATACTATCCTTGCGCTCGAGGGTCACTTGTGGAATTAGTTGTACACTGTTCTTGGAATTACACTGTTTTTAAGGGAATTACTACGAATCCAATGGAATTACGTAAATTATCTAAGGAATTAGTAGAATTTGCCAAGAATTAATTGAAGTTCATGGAATTGGATAGAAATATATGTATGATTTTGGAATTAAGAAGAGAATGGGCTGACAACGCGAGGTAGTTGTGTAACATATAATATTTACTTGTACTATAAAATAAGGATCAACAAACAAATTGAATAACTTTCAAAATTAAATGCTACCAAAAGTTTGTCTATTATAAAACATATACATAAATTGTTAAAAATATTAAAACGAACTAAACCAAATTCTAGGTTTTTCTATTAAAATGATGAGGAGCAACTCATTTGTAACTGTGTATCAATAGAACACCTCATTTATTCCAGATAAGCACGTAAAACAAACAACGCATTATTTTAAGGTGCAATTTAAAAATTTAATACACGGAGGCAAAAAAAAAATGTAATTGAAACACAACAAAGAAGGTTGCTAAGAAAAAGAACTTGGCCTCGAAACGACAAAAGGCAAACGACTCTTGATTTTATTTACGACCACATAATAATTCTCGGAGTACATATCATTTTTTGGCGAAATTGAAAACAGTTATAGAGAATAAAAACAATACTAATATTTCTACACATACACTGGATGAAATGATTTATTCTATTATTTTAAAAAATCCGTTTTGGTTCAATACAAAAAACATATTGAATCAAAACATAACGTGATATTATTTCAAGAAAATATGTTTCTTAAAATGTGTTCTACAACAAGAAAGTGAATTGCTTGAAGCTGGGCAATTTATA
Organism: Cetonia aurata; assembly: GCA_949128085.1. Lineage (NCBI taxonomy): Eukaryota > Metazoa > Arthropoda > Insecta > Coleoptera > Scarabaeidae > Cetonia > Cetonia aurata. Next base: position 41,161,422 of record OX421884.1, read on the forward strand.
CTTATAAGAAAACGGTTGTCTTGTTGGAAGTAGGTGAATCATGAGTTTATAAATCAAATCGGACTTGAAATTATATTATTATTATGTTAGTTAAGTAACTTTATTTGGAGGCGTTATTGGCCATAAAATTACTAGTATATGGGTACCGTAAAATTTTATAATAAAATAAAAAATGTGCAATAGGTAATATAAAATATGATGGAACCCTAAGCATGCACGCATGTATCAAGAAAAAGTGCATAGTATCAGAGTATTACCTTAAATTACTCGTGTCTTAGACAATTTTCTTGTTTCAAATAATCATTTTTCTTAAATAAAAAAAGGTCAAATCGCTAGGAATTACTGGGAATTGCTGGGAATTACTAGGAATTCAATTCCAAGTGATGGAATTTTGATAGAATTAGACGGAATTGGCATTAGTTGTAGGTAGGCTATTTTTCTGAGTAGTCAGCCCCTCGTTTGCGCTTTACCACTACGCCACTAGTAGTTTGCAAATCTATGTCGAACTGAAGTGTGCCCTTGTCCTTGTAAGTATTATCTTGACTCTGTAATTTCTTTCGGATTGCAATTTCCATTTGTCTCTTAACAGTAGCATTTCTCCAGGTTAAAAGACCCGCAACATTTGCAGTCAAATAAAATGTTTCCCTTTGTAATGCTTTTAAAGAACTTCTCCGTGGTAACATTAGATTATAATAATAATTAGATTAGATTAGATTAGATTAAGATTGAGGGAGTCATATAAGCATATTTTCACTGTCACATTGTCAAGTCTGTTATGATTACTTTTTCCCTAGAATACCCTCTCTAATTTTGCGTCCTTATTTATAACTTTTATCCTTAAAAGGGGTTCTTAAGTAGGTATGTGCTCCTAGACCTGGATTCTCTGAATTCACTAGTAAAGCCTTTGTTCGTGCTAAGTCTTGCTATTATTTTAGATAATCTTAATTAACATGTAATCAGAAATGTATCCAGGGTATGATTAAAGTAGGGGAGGTTAAATGGCCGATTTTAGGTAATGGGTCTTTTAGAATTACTTAGAATAGAACCTCAAATTACACAATTTATCGAAATTCCAAATAGTATTGTGGATGGTATGGTAGTGCGGCTAAGTATTTAAAATTGAAAAAGGCTCAAGAGTAAAGTATCCTTATTTTTCAGAAAAGAGAAAATATCATTTGGAAAATTGTTCTAGAATTAATAGCTACGTATGTATCTTTTATTTATGTTTAATAAAATCTACTAGACAATTTTGTTCATTTTTGTTTATTGAGACGTTTCGGTTTTTTGTTTAAATCCTTTTGAATCATGATTACATTTCTTACATGTGTAAGATGTGTATATTTCATATACTACATTGTACACAAACAGCATATAACTTATAAATAACTAGACAAAAATTCATAAAAAACAATAAATATTAAAGATTGTGTCTCTATGATACAAAATATTATTATAGCGGGGAATATTTATCATACTTTACTCGCATAACTTCGAATTCGCATAAATCAAGTGAGCACTCCACTCTCCACTGTACTAATATTAAACCAATAATAAACATTTCCTCAATGTTTACGGTGTTGCTTGGACTATCTGTGGACAATTTATGTATACATATACATACATACATACGTTTTCGTATCCACATACCTACAACTATTTTGTGATATTGCCGCTGTGATCGTTAGTACTGCTGGTTACTGGTTGTGGTTACTGATTAGTGCTAATCCTTTCGTCAACGCTACGTGAGCAGTTACATATTTCGACAGCGGAATATTAGTGCTGCTGTCGCAAGTTTCGTTCTTTGTATTCTAGTGTACGATATTCAAATGAAATGACAGTTAGATGTTAAATGTAATTTGTATATACGGTTTTTGGTTGTTAACAAGGAAATTTCAATTTTTTACAGCATGTTTCTGTTGTTTTTGCTTCCCTTGTTCCCCACGCTATACGCACTTGATAATGGATTAGCACTGACACCTCCAATGGGATGGATGACCTGGCAAAGGTTTCGGTGCATAATCGATTGCACGGTATATCCCAGCGAATGTATAAGGTGATATACCTAATGGTAAGCAACGATTCGATTAGGTTATAGGTATATACACATAGCATTGGTACGCATACAGGACGCCTCAGTTTAATGCGATATTATAGAGACTGACGTGGATAACGTAACTTCTACATACGTTCGCTCTACCTACTTCTCTCATTGCTTTATGTTAGCATGTGTTACTATCTATATATACAGAGCGAGTCGAAACTAAAGCTGTAAATCCAAACCGGTTTTATATCAAATCGGTTTTGTTTTGTGGCGATTAATTGCTTTCAAAAGGAAAACCGGAGCAGGTTTTACAAACCGTCTTTAAAATTGATTTTGATATCGGCTGAATATACCGATGCCTAAGATCCAAATTTTAAATTTGATAACTTACTAAAAAGATATTTTTAAAAACAGATGCTTCATCGTCATTATTTTCTTTTTAAATAAAATTTTTATTTGTTGTTAATCATTCTAAAGAATTTTTAGATTGATACATATAACCCTATTTATATACCTGTAATGTGACTATTTAAGATGTATATTGGAAGATTTACCTGTAAAATGATGCATTTTAAAGGAGAAAAACCGTTTTTGCTTAAACTATAACCAGTTTTACATCTAATGTTCTTATACTTTTTCGGACACTAAAATTGTCTAAAATATTTTTTAACGTAACAGTTTAAGTTTTCCCATGTGGACAAATCCCCGAATATAATCCTTATGATCTTCAAAATAATTTCTCTTATAAATTTTTTTCATTGCCTTCAGATATTTACACAAAAATTCCATGCCCATTATTCTGGCATTCTTGATTTTACTTACAAACTTCACAAAGAATATGTATACAGCAAAGATCGGGTCTTTGAGCTCTATTTACATTTTAGAAAGAAGCCTCGGGGCATGTCCCAAGTTTGGTCACGTTCGGGGGGCTGAGGCTTATGCCTAAGCATTCTTTTCCCGGTCATTCTGCTTGCAGTCCTTTTGGCTATGCTGTCCACCAAAATATGTAGAAGAGTAAGATTTAGTACCACTTCAATGGCTGCTGTTGCACAGGTTCTCATTGTCTCAGTTATGCATACATATGCTAATCTTTGCACTTTGGAGAGATTAGCTCTCGCGATGGCCAGACTAGTTCTTTTGCTACCAGCCACTGCCCCGTAAGTGATCATTGGTCTCACTATTTCTGTATACATTCAGAGTAATATTTTTGGGTTGCATTCCTAGTTATTAGCTGCACAGTTTCTACAAACCATTAGGGCCTTTTTGCCATGGTAGTTACTTCAAGCTTATGCTTATTCCACAAAAGGTTACTCTCCATGAGAAGGCCTAGATATTTCACTTCCTTCTTCCAATCTATATCTTGCACATCTATTTTTATGGTCTTAAGACTGATTCTCTTTTTCTTGTGAATGCTATTAAGGTAGTCCTAGTGGGGTTGATGTTAAGGTCCACTGATTGACACCACCTTTTCGTAATATTGCGTCCTGAATTATGTCACAGAGGGCATTCTCAAACTTTCCTCTCGCATATATGACTATATTATCAGCATACCCTTGGCAAGATATGTCTAGATCAGTCAAATTGCATTGGAGTTCATCTACTGTCAAACTCCATATGAGTAGGGAAATATCTCCCCCTTGTGGACATCCTCTGGTGGTACTAAACGAGACGGTTTTATTTCCCACCTCCGTTTCCACTAACCTAGTAGAAGGTAGCTGCGAAAACCATCTGGACCATTTGGTAGGCGTGCTAACAAGGGTACCATGGCACACGGTCCAGGATATCTGTCCTCATATAATTATCTACCGCCTTTTCCACTTTAGAAAGAATGATGTTAGCCTGATAGGTCTTTGAGATTTCGGATGTGTAGTATTCTTTTTCATACTTTTAGTATGTATCCTAGTTCTAGACTGCTCCGGCTAATCCGGATTACATGGGGTAAAATTATGTCTTGCCGCTTCTGTAGTAGAACTGGAAGAATACTATCTACTCCTGTCTTGAAACGCTGAAAGCTGTTTATGGCCCATTTCAGCCGTTCGCTACCATGTATGTGCCTAGCCATTATTGTAGCTTCCTTGGTGGGTTTTCTGTGTTCCTCGTGTGGGTTTTCCGAGGTGACTACTTTTCCTTCAGGAAAGTGAGTTTCTAGAAGGAAGAGAGCTCTTTCCTCTTCACTGTCAGTGAGGCTTCTATCTGGTTTCCTTAGTGCCATTCCTATATCGACCCTACCCTTTGCCAATACCTTGTGTAATCTTGTAGCAGCAGGTGTTGAGTCGATATTTTCACAAAACTTCCTGAACCTCTCTTGTTTTGTTTTCCTGATTTATTTATTGTAGGAGGTAAGCTTTCCGGCTATTAAAGAGCTTCCGTGTATCGGATCTTAACATTGACAGATGACCATTCCACCAATGTGCGTCCCTACGAGGTTTATTCTGTTGAATAGGACAACTCGATTCGTATTCGTTGAGATCGTTCTCCAAATCCAGATGATGTCTTCCCTTCTGGTTTCGATGTGCGATAAGTTCCTGCTTGGGTTGGTTTTATACTTGTTGGAACAGCGTATGTATCGATGAAATCGATTTCTAAAATTTGTTTTAAAATCAATTTTGCAAACTGATTTTGACGGAATCAGTTTTAGTGGTTCTTTACAGAAATCATTTTCACCATTTCTAACTATAACTAGGTATGGTCTCAATATTAGGTATACTTACATTCTAATCGAATCGTGATTTATAATGGGTCAATTTTCACAATTGCAATTACAAAATCATCTTCAGCGAACAATTAATTAAAGAAATGGCAAGTCTAATGGTGTCCGAAGGGTATTTAGCAGCAGGATATGAATATATAGTGGTGGATGATTGTTGGATGGCCAAAGAAAGAGACGAAAATGGCAGATTAAAACCGGACCCTGATAGATTTCCTGGGGGTATTAAGGCGTTGGCAGATTACGTGAGTATTTCCACAAATCTGTTTTCTTTAAGCATCCATTAATTTTTTGTTTGAAACTTCCAACTAATAGTTATGGGTTTCTTTTCATAATATCTTATAAATGTTTTTTTATAAATACATTATTATCGTAATTAGAAAGAGATAACTACGTCAATATCAAAATATATATTGCTGTGGTTAGGTTCACAGCTTGGGGTTGAAATTTGGTATTTATGAAGACTATGGGACACATACATGTGCTGGATATCCTGGAATTATAGGCCATCTAGAAACTGATGCCCAGACATTCGCGGACTGGGATGTTGACTACCTAAAGTTGGATGGATGTTACAATAATAGAAGTACTATGGTAGAAGGTGAATTTTCGTCTCTTTTGTTAACCATAAGTCAATGAGTATGAGACTCCACAAGATAAAATGCCAGTTAATAAATAGTTTGTAAAAGAGTACAACAGTGGTTTGGAGATCGTGAGTTATACTGATCTCAAAATAGTGAAATACGTTACGCAATGTATTAGTATATCCAAGTCATAGACAAACGAATCAAGCAACGAGAGAATTTTGAGATATAAAGATCAGATTGTTTTGCTATAGATGGTTATAGAAACAATTAATAAAGTTAAACTGTTTAACCTTGTCTTTTAATTGTTTTGGTAGCTATTTATCATTAATGTTACCTACATACAGTTTAGGCTAAGTTAAGAAAAAGAGAAAATTCGTTTCATTCACACTAATTTTCAATCGATAATAAATATATTAGATATGTAGATTTAGTATTCTCCGACTTTTAATCCTAAAACAAATTGTAATTAATTTTAGGATATGTGGAATTCGGTAGATTGTTGAATAAAACTGGTCGACCTATTGTATATTCTTGCAGTTGGCCCGCCTATGAAGAACCTTTAGACATTAAGGTAGGTAAAATCACGCTTGAGCGTACACAGAGAAAAAGATTCTTTAAAACAAAGAAATATTTCTTTGCTGTTGTTTAAAAGAACATTTTTGTTAGTAAATACATATTTACTTCAACAGAAAATAATATTATTTCAAAGAAAGAGATATATATTACCTCAAAGAAGCGGTTTTTTAAATAGCGGCAAAAGGATATTTCGTTATTTTAAGGAATATCTTTTCTCTGTGTATGATCTTCCACAATTTGGTCAAGCTGTTACATATTAGTCAATTTAGTCAGATTACAAGTTACTAGTAGAAACATGTAACTTATGGAGGAATTGGGATGATATTGACGATACCTGGTCAAATGTGACTAATATTTTGAAATGGTTTAGTGATAATCAAGATCGTATATCCAAATATTCTGGTCCTGGCCACTGGAATGATCCAGATATGGTAAAAATTAAGCCAGTGAAATTCTTACCACATAAACTTCACGGTTCATTCTAGTTGCTTATAGGTAATTATGGCTTAAGTGATGAACAAAGTAAAAGTCAAATGGCAATTTGGTCTATTATGGCTGCCCCGCTTCTGATGTCTGTGGACTTGCGGACAATAGGAGCCGCACATAAACAGATTCTTCTTAACCCGGATGCTATAGCTATTAATCAAGATTCATTGGGTATAATGGGAAAATTAGTATATACAGTACGTAAAAGGTTTAAATTGTTATACTTTCCGTGAATTGCGTTGTTTCACAGATTAAGAAAATTGATGTTTGGACAAAACCAATTACACCTATTATAAATGGCGAAAATTCCCTTGCTATCGGATTCATAAGTAACAGAGTAGATGGTTATCCGTATCTGGTGGAAGTTCCATTGGAAGCTTTGGGAATTGGTGGTAGTAATGGTTATCATGTTAAGGTGGGTGTATACGTACATTTATTATAATATTTTTTTTAATGGGCGTGCATATGTTCTTTTCTGGTTTCAGAATATATTTGAACCAACTTATAGCGACGTGTTAAATGCCACTCATGTCTTCGTGAGGGTTAAACCATCTGGTAAGAGTTCATAATCGTTGTTTGCTATTGCACTAACTAATTTCTATTGCATAAAATCTTATCGACATGCACATAACGTGAATATTGATTTTTACAGGGACAGTTTTCTTGAAATTTATACCAAGAGATTATGCGCCAATCTAAAACTATAATTTCTATATATTGTAAGGATAAGCATATGTTGTTATGTACTAAACGTTTAGAATTAAATACAATTCAATTGCCACTACATGTTTCATTTATACTGCATTATTATGAAAGCCTTTTTTTACCTCAGTTCTTTCTTAAATTCCAATAAGTACTAACAAATATATTTGGGTTACCAGTTGAAAAACTGATCAGCAGGTTCAAAAGAAAATATATATATATATAAATAATTAAAGACCAACAAAAATAGTTCAAGGACATACGTAACACCTCCAATACTTAAAAGTAATGTATAGAATGGTCGACTTTCGTCTGCGGGCCAGGCCAACGCGTAAACTTAACGGAGAATGCCACCATCTCGCATCGGGATTCGATTAACACTGAAACGCTGCTAAACGTTCTGCATAGCGCGTGGCGATACGTTCTGAGTGTGGCCCATGAAAAGCAGACGCGCCCGACCACTCTAGTAATGTATGAAATCCTCGACTGAAAAGGGAACACCGTCAACCCGAAATTCAGATTTCAGATTTGAAACTGTAGAGACTGAAAGAGTATGTTGGCATAAGAACAACGCATTTTTTTAGCGGCCTACCCGCCCGATTTCAGGGTACAGTACCCTTCAAACATTAACACGATTTTTAGATTTTTGAGAACGTCTCGGAAACTATAACAGATATTTTTTTTTTGTTAAAATGTCCCCCAAATTATTATTATTTTTTAATGTAAAGATGATTTGAAATATAATAAATAGGCATCGGTGATGCAAACTATTTTCGAAAAAAATTAACAACCAATTATTTCTTTTATTACACTCCGCCAAAAAAGTATCGCATAAACTAAAAAAGGGCATTTATGAACCAAGATATTTTTATACGTTCACAAAAAGTTTGCCTCGTGTATGTGAACTATTAAAACACTAACAAAATAATGGAACTTAGCGTTTTTACTTTATTTTTTTCCTAAAAGAACACATTTATAAAAATGCATATGTGTAAGGTTTGCTCAGTTGTTTATTGAAAGTCTTCCTATACGGACAAATTTTAAAGTGCGAAGTCAGAGTTCTGCACCAACGCTTTTAAAACTAAAATGAGCAATTTAACTTCAGAACAAGTGGCTGCTATAGTTGCTTTAATCGAAGATGGACGATCTCAAGCATACGTTGCTAATTTGATGAACATCAATCAGTCAAGTGTTTCTAGAGCCGTAGCCAGATATAGGGAAACAGGCATTTACAGTAGAAGACCTGTACCAGGTCGTCCAAGATGTTCTACTCGCCAAGATGACCGCTATTTACTACTACAAGCATTACGTCGAAGACATGTAACTGCGAGACAATTGCAGAACGACTTGGCTAGAGTCAGAAATACTCGTGTGAGTACTCAATCTATTCGGAATAGGTTACGACAGAGTGGATTAAGAGCTAGAGTAGCTGTAACAGCCCCTCGTCTCACTAGGAACCACCGAGTGGCTCGCTTAAGGTTTGCCAGAGAACATGTAAATTGGAACATTAATGACTGGGCCAATATACTCTTCACAGATGAGTCAAGATTTGGTCTTTACACCTCAGATAGGCGTATCTCAGTGTACAGACGAGACGGTGAGCGATATTCGCAGTGTAATATCAGACCTAGACCTAATTTCGCTGGTGGCTCTATTATGGTTTGGGGAGGCATCTGTTTAACAGGTCGTACAGAGTTAGTACCAGTAGACAGAGGTACACTGACTGCCCACAGGTATATAACGGACATTTTAGAAGAACATGTAGTACCATATGCGCCAATTATAGGAAACGAATTCATGTTAATGCACGATAATGCACGACCGCATGTTGCAATAATCGTCCAGGAATACATTAACGATGTTGGTATTCCAGTTTTAGATTGGCCTGCGGTAAGTCCGGACACGAACCCTATCGAGCACGTGTGGGACCTCCTTCACAGACGGATACGAACCCAAGATGTTGCCCCAGCGGACCTGCATGGACTAGCAAATGCTCTCCGTAAAGAGTGGGAGAATTTGGATCAGGCTTATATACGGAGGTTAATTGAATCTCTGCCAAACCGTATGCGAGCGGTCATAAGAGCCAGAGGTGGCAATACTCAGTATTAAAAGCTACTGTTATGACATTTTTCTTTCCAAAATTATAATTTCTTGTTTTAATGAAAATCTCAAGTATGAGTTCTTGTTTTTATTTGGCCTGTATTTTATTTAAACAATCATAGAAATTATATCTTAGAGCGCATTAAAGTATATTTACAACTTTATGCTACAAACAAAGATTATGCGATACTTTTATGATTCAAAACTAAATTATGCGATACTTTTTTGGCGGAGTGTATATAATGTTAGGATAATTCGAAGTACATTAAATAGACAAGGACGACACAAGCAATTATCAGAAAAATTTAATAACAGGGCAGCGGGGTACCTATATCTCTAGAATTATTGTTTTTTATTTTTGATATTAACGTTAACACACAATCAGTTTTCGTCGCCAAGATTTTCGACGTCTTCAAATACTCGTGGTATAAGAGTGAATACGTACACAGAGAAAAATCCTTATGCGTAGTAAAATTCACACTTTCCTGTTTGACGGAGATTGTATAGTAACAACTTCTACTATTGTACGAAATTCTACAATAACGTAACTGCAATTCCTTATACCACAGTTACAAAAAGAGCAATAAAATGGTTAGAAAAAATTGTAGGACAATCTTCAAAATATGGTGAAATGTTTTACAATATTTTACAACTAGTAAATATAATAAAATACAGATGATGAAATGGAAATCCTGTGCAAGATTTTTTGAGAATAGAGACAAAACTGTCTAATTGATATAGAGAAAAATATTTGTACATACTAATGCAGTTAATTACCTTTATAATACAATATATAATACGATCGGTTTAATACCAGCAATTAAAAATGTTTATTGATTATCTCAAACTCCATTATAGCAAAGTTTTATAGCTATATAGTTGGAGTACCATGAGACTTATAATTCCTACAGCTACATAAATATGTTATACTACATAAAACCGATTGAATTCTTACTCGATGTAAATGCGGCTATGTAATATTTATTTGATATATATATATACATAGTAAATATCGTATAAAAGGTATTATGATTGATAATCGCTTACAGTACGGAGATGCCTCCACACTGGTTCTCTGCAATTAACGGCCGAACTGATCTCCGCGACGGCAATTCGCGTGCAGTCAAAGGCTAATAAAAGCATATTATTACAATAGCGGTAGTTGATTTGTACGGAAAATCTTCTTGACAACTTTGCTACATGAGTTTATAATACTTTAGCTGCTTAGTTGCAATTCTTACCACTGGGGTAAACGTACTATTTGCAACAAGTGACCTGTATTTTATGCTACGTTAATATATTCCGTGACATTAGAAGTGTTACACCCACAAGGAATAATTTTTTCACCTTTATTTTTTTGGGAATGTGGTAGTCTTACATCGAGAATCAAACGATAACATTTGCAAGAAATTTTATTAACATGTAATCCGAAAAAAAAATTAATAATGTTTGGCCACTATACTCAGCTACGGGAGTATACTCCTATACACGTGGAGGCATCGACAGAATGAGATGGTCGATATCTGCTCCTCGTGGCACCTCATTCCAAGGAAGTTGAACTTTGGATTAACTGTGCCAGAGTCATTGGAGGATGGTGCTAAGTGGACAGACTCCTTCCCATCATATTCCATATACATGTTCGATGGGATTTAAATCTCGTGAATGGGGTGGCCACCAGTGGCGGCTGGTCAGGGGAGGCTACGGAGGCTAAGTCTCCCCTATTATTTTTAATAAAATAAGTAGCGGTTAAGCGGCTATATACTAAAATAAAGCAATTTTGCAAAAAAATATAATCAATAGTATATTTATTCATTACTTAATTTAAAAATGCAAACAAATTTCCAATAATGCGCGAAATTTTACTGTACGCACTATAACAGTAAGCGAGGAGGCTAGCCACAGATTGGGCTCCGCGCCGATGATTAATGCCATGACTGAAAGCAATGCGTCTCCGTAAGTGCACATGCACTTTATACGGCGAATACGTATGGGTGGAGGCTTTCCGCCGCGCTGAGATCGTACCCGATCGGTATGTTATCGTGCGTTATCGGTCGTAAAACGTTGGTAGACAACTGCCCATGCGACTCCCAGCTCCCAGTACTAATAACTTAAGAAGCGTTGGGTGAGTTTTGTTAGGTTACGCACACAAAATGAATAAAATGAACGAAATTAGAATTTGCCAATATATTGTCGACTGGTTGGTAAGAAATTCTTCTAGTTGTTTAAACATAGAGACGAAATTCCACATCGTACAAAACATTGAGACGGCAACCGGCAAAATCGTAGTTCATTATGGTACACTAAATGTGGTTGGTTAATGGGTTCAATTAAACGGGAAAGATTATTTTGTTGGCCATATCTACTTTTTTGTAACCAAACCGAAACGTGGTCGAAATTAGGTTATACAGATTTAAAAAAATTTACCGCGCGCGATTGAACGGCATTCTAAGTCTAAAGAACACATTTCATTGTTGTGCAAATTTAAATTATTTGGAAAACAAAATATTGCTACTGCTGTAGACAGCGCGCGCAAAGATGCTATTATTGCCTATAATAATTAAGTTAGAGAAAACCGCAAAAAGTTAAGAAAATTAATAGACGTAACAATGTTTTTAGCATCACAAGATTTAGCTTTTCGAGGACACAATGAGACTTCAGATTCTTTTAATCGTGGAAATTATAAAGAATTACTTGAACTCTTTTATCAAATAACTGCGAAAAATTGATTTTAAAAAAGAATTAGTCGCTCAAACATATGATGGTGCATCTGTTATGGCAGGGCATTTTAATGGTTTACAAAGTAAAATAAAAACAATCTCACCTCAAGCTCTTTTTGTACATTGTCATGCTCATGCCTTAAATTCAGTTTTGAGTAAAGCTTGTAATATAAACAAAGAATCTAGAATTTTCTTTTCTAATTTAAGCGGATTTACTACATTTTTTCAAAAGCAACCAAACGATCTAACATTTTAAATACAATATGCGGCAAAAGTTTACCAAGTAGCTTTAATACAAGATTGAATTTTACATCGCGTGCAGTATTTACGGTTCAATTACATAAAACGAAATTAATATAAATATAAAGTTTTTGACTTTATAATCAATAGTGATGATTTCAGAAATGATGCACAGATTATATAAGAGAGGCAGTAAGATTAAAAAATTATTTAACCAACGAAAAATTTTGCTTTCTATTAGAAACTTTCAAATTGATTTTTGAACAAACCGAGGTTACATGTTCAATACTTAGGCTATTTCTTTTACATTTTGAAAAATATTGGTTTGATAAGGGTTTGTTATAATTTTTAGAGTTTATTTTTGGTATATCATTACGTTTATTAGAATTTATTTTAAGTTTTTATTACCTTTTTATCTATTACCTCATCCATTTTCCTATCCAGGCAAGATTTCACTCTCACCTCTATGTGGTTCTTGCTTGACAATAAATCATATTTTATTTTAATCTATTTTTTCTTCAATTTTTATTCTACACTTACAATGCTACAATAATAACTATAAAAATATAAGTTATTGACCGAGAAGAGTTACTTAGGCTACAGTAACGCCTCCCTTGCACAAAACGTCACGAGCCGCCACTGGTGGCCACGGCAAAACATTAACGCCTGCCTCTTGGAGAAAGTCCATAGTTCGGCGAGCAATATGGGGACGTGTATTGTCATGCTGCAAAAGGACTTGTGGACGGCCATCTAGATAAGACAGTGAAGTGGTTTGTAGGACATCATCAACATAACGCGCAGCTGTCATACTGCATCGAATAAAGAAAAGTGGTAATCGGCTACCATGGGCAATAGCTTCCCAAACCATTTCTCCAAAAGTCCCGTGTGCATACCTCTCAACGGCAAACTCAATAACACTTACTCTTCTACGGCCATCAAAATCGCGATTCGTCACTGAAGACAATATGCCATTCTGTCTGACGACAGTGGCCTGCAGTCAAAGAAAGCACTAATCGTGGACGGTATGAAAAAAGTGCAAAGGGTCGAATGCGGCGATATAGTGTACGCATAGTTAGCATTTTGATGCGTAGTGGCAAAACGGTCGCGTAGAGCTAGTTGTCTGAAGCGCCTATCGCCACACGATACACAGGTATTATCAACATTTAGATAGGCAACAATTCTGCCTCTGCCAAAGTCGCTAACATGGTGATAATTTTGACGTCATCGAACTCCAGGCATTTTGTTACGCTTAACACTAGTAGACGGAGGGGCAATAATTCAAAATATCTGTACTAGTCCGTTCTCATACATAGACGGGTATCTTCACAAAAAAAGATAACATATTCAATATCGTTTCATTCTTGATGTAAGACTACCACATTGCCAACATAAATTGTATAATTTGTTGCAATAAATCTACAAACAGTGGTGACTCATGTGTGCTTTGAATACTTTAAAGAATTTAAAATATTTCCGACCCTAAACTTACAGGAAGACCTCCGAGGTTGTCATCCATGCTATATACTGCTAAGTTTCGGGTTTAAAACCGCGTCCTGGAACTGCTTTTGGACGACGTTTTGTCCTCACTTGCGTCACTTGTATGGAGCATCTTCAGGAGTCCTATTTCTGTCGCTATTTACCAGAAACCGAAGAACTAACACATGGGGATGCGGCACATCCGATGCGCTGGTAGCAATTATGGTCCAGTGGAGCGTACATGTTAGAGATGGTTGAATTGTTTGGAAAGGAGTGATTTTCAGGTATTGTATAGGAGCTATCCATCACGGTTAAGACGATTCTGATATTTATGGATTTCTATCGATTCTTGGATTTTGCGATTCTATGTTCTATACCAAAAATGCTGTGAAAATAGATTATATTTCATTATGATTCTGGATTCTGCATTCTAGGTCGGGGAACGTGGTAAACACGTGCACTTAGACCACTCTTACCGGGCACATTGTGCTACCTCCCCTAGGTGGCGTCACTCGCCCACAGCCTACTCGTGCCAGCCCAAACTGAGCGTGAGCTCGAGCAGAGCAGTAGGCAAGGCGCCACCAAAATTGGCCATACTGGGCCAGTACTCCCCCAGAATGGAACCTTTGAGTTAGACAAGCGCCGGACAGTCACATAAAATGTGTTCCGGCGTCTCGTCTTCTTGGTAACATGCCCGGCACAGTGGGCTGATAGCCAAGCCCATGCAGTGCATGTGTTTGGTTAGCTTGCAGTGGCCGGTCAAAAGCTCCACAAGTTGACGTAGGTTACTGCGAGAAAGCTGCAGGCAATATTTTGCTGTCTTCGGTGTCGGCCTGGGGATGGCCTCACGCGCTGGACGGCAGGTGGTTCTTGACTTCCATCTATTCCCGTGAAGAGTGGCAGTCCATTGAGTTATCATGGTGTTACGTGTAGCCGACGAAATAGCAAGAGCAGGTTCCGGCCCCACAAAGTGAGAGCGCGAGCCCCGCCCCGCCAGCCCATCAGCAGCCGCATTACCTAAGTTTCCTTTATGACCTTTAACCCACTTGAGTGTCAAGGCATTATCGATAACGACCGCTTCTAGGGCATTGTGACACTGAAGTACTAAGCCCGAAGTGACCCTATGATTATTAAGAGCCTTAAGAGCGGCCTGACTGTCGCTATAAAGGGCAATACGCTGTTCCCTAATGCCCCTTGCTAAAATTTCTCCGGCGCCGTGCAGGATCGCCAGCACCTCGGCTTGAAAAACCGTGGCAAACCTACAGAGCGCCAGTTCTAGATTGAGGTCAAAGTCCGAGGAAAAAACTCTTGCCCCTGCCCCATTTTCGTTTTCAATCCATCTGTACAGATGGCGATCGAGGATTGTAGTTCGACCCCGGGGTCAATAAGAACATGGTAGTGTCTGTTGAAAGCAAACACAGGAGGCACAGCATCCTTTGCGGCACCAAGGGGAGGCACCTTGGCGGCGGCCTCATAAATGATGCTCGCGTAGCTGCGTTCTCCCATCGCCACGTCTAGAAGACCCCGGGATCGCAGTCTTATAGCCGCCTGCTCCATAAACATGTTCAGAGGGGGGACACATAGGATTGCTTTCATTGCCGCCGTTGGCGTTGTGTGCATTGCTCCTGTTACACTGAGACATGCGATGCGCTGCACATGTGACAGTTCGTTCCTGGCAACCACTCGTCTCACTCTTGGCCACCAGACGAGAGCGCCATAGGTTAGCATGGGCCTTATTATGGCAGTGTACAGCCACAAGGTCATTCTCGGGGAAAATCCCCAAGTCCTACCCAAAATACGACGACACTGCCAAAAAGCCATATATGCTTTTTCAGTTTTTTTTTTTGACGTGCTTGCTCCAGCTCAGCCTCAGTGCCAAACAATTGTGGTGGTTGTAGTTGTTCGACTTTCCTTTTGTTCGTAAAGAGTACCATCTGTTTTATCTGGGTTTACAGAGAGCCCACCCTCCCTACACCAATTTTCCGTAGATCTTAAGGCGGCCTGCATTACATTACAGAGCACACCCTCGAATCTTCCATCAATTAGGACCGTGATATCGTCTGCATATGCGATTGTGTAGTAGCCAGACACATTGAGCATACGGACAAGCTCATCTACCACAAGGTTCCACAAAAGTAGTGACAAAACTCCTCCTTGGGGACAGCCACTATTCACAAGTCCCCTGACCCTGACATCCCCCAAATTTATTTCTGCTGCCCTCTGCTCTAACGTACGGCGCAGGCATCCCACACGCTTTATCAAAAGCTTCCCCTATATCTAAGAATACACCCAGAGTAGACATTTTGTTGTCCAATGATCTTTCTATCCGCCGCATCACTAAGTGAAGGGCAGACTCGGTGGATCTCTCCGGAATGTATGCTTGTTGATTTATGTGAAGTGGATACATTGGTAAGGCTACTTCTCGGAGGCCATCAACTTGCAGACCCCCCAGAGAGCTCAGCGCTTGCAGGTTGACGGACAGTAGATCCCCGTAGGACCGCCTGTCTGTCTGCCTCGGATTTCGGTATTCAACCTTTTGAACACTATTTTGATCGATCTGAAAACAGATCCATCTGTGGTCTGTCATTGATGCCTCATCAGACACCCGCCAGTCTAGTATGTTGCTTGAGATTCATTATAATTATTTGCAAGTTTTAATCAATCAAATTCTTACTACATCAGATTAGTAAGTTTGATTTTAGAATGTATCAATTGTAACTCAGATTAGAGAGTTTAATTTCTGAAAGCGTCAGTTGTAAATCAGATATAGTCAATTTAATTTCAGAATGTATGAATTGTAATTCAAAGAACGATTATTTTTTTTACATACATACAAGTTATATATAATTGTAATAATTACATAGAAAAGCTTTTGAACTTGGTTATACATAGATCCCCTACTGGCAATTTTGATACTTTTCTAGTAAAGTAAAAGGATTTATTATCTACTATAAGTAAACTTAATACAAATATAATTCTTTTAGGAGATTTTAATGTAGATTTTTTTATTGAAAGTAAGGATTGCTTGAGTTTAATGACCTGTTGACTTCATTTAACTTACACAAAAAAATTTATGAACCAACGAGAATAACCCAGCATACTGCTACTTGTATTGATAATTGTTTCTCAGATATTAATAATGTTCTTTTAACAACCAAGGTTGCAGAAATGGTATCGGATCATCAATCCTTAAAAATTAATTTAATGTATAAGAAATCATACAGCAACTATAGTATTAAGAGACCAATATCGGAAACAAGTTTAATAAATGTTACTTTAGATATTATAAATTTCAATTGGAACATTACCTTTCAACAGAATGAAGCTGCTGATATGTTTCGAGTTTTTTTTTCAGAATTACGCAAGCGATTTACGTGCTGTTTTCCGGAGAGATGTTTGAAGCAAACCAGTTGATATACAAATGATTTAAAGAAAATGAAAGAAATTGTTAATGCCTTAGAAATAATTTTTAAATCAACAAGAACTCAAGAATCTGAAGTATTGTTTAAAAGGTATAGGAAGGAATATAGTGTATACTTAAGTAAAGCTAAAACAAATTCAAATATTAACTTTATACATAATTCTGAAAATAAGTCAAAAGCACAAAATTATTAATGAAAATTTTAAATGTAAATCTGATAATGGAAAATCTGTAGGAACGACTCCAGATGATGAAAATATCAACATACGTCCTTTTATTTAGAATATACCTCGGAAACTGAAGTATTTACCACTATTATGAACCTTAAACAATCTCCTGTAGATGATATATACGGTATGACGTCATTGATTTTAAAGCATGTAGCACCTTTTATTTCTGAACCCTTAGCTAAGCTCTTAAATTACTGTATTCGGGATAATGTATTTCCCCATGAATTAAAGAATAGATTACTTGATTATTTCAATAAAAAGTCATTGTTCTGCAAGAAACAATACGGATATTTATAAAATAAGTCAACGATACAAGCTATTTGTGTATTAATCGATACAGTTATCAGCAGTTCCGATGGGAAAGAAAAAGTGTCTCCAACAATGTTAGATTTATCTAAAGCATTCGACTGTGTTTCTCACAAAATCTTAATTGAAAAGCTTGGATTTTACGGCATAAGAGGTAATTCTTTGAAAATGTTCCAATATTACCTTACCAACCGAAACCAAACAGTGATGACAATAAACGTTCAAAAGAACAATACATGGACTGTGGAGTACCACAAGGATCTAAATTAGGACCGATATTTTTCCTTATCTATTTCAATGATTTGTGCGCTAGTCTTCAGGTTTACCAGGCGATTCTATTTACCGATGATACAGCTTTGGTATTTAAAGCAAAGAAAGCGGGGGATTTGGCGGAGTTGGAGGCGGTGGGCATGTCGAATGTAAAAAAATGGTTTAGAGTTAATAAATTAAAATTAAATAAAAATAAAATCCAAAACATAATGTTTGAGACGCGAGCGGAGCAGACAAGTTCCCCAAAAATGTTGGGCGTGCATATCGACTCCAACTCATATAAATTACTCACATATGTAATAAATCCGGAGAACAGTGGACCTGACAGATAGAGACACTGCTAAATTAATATATTACTCAGATTTGTCTTTACTGGTCAATAATAGTATTTTATTATGGGGTAGCGCGGAACATAATGAAAGAATTTTTAAAATACAAACAAAATGTGTAAGAACTTTAATGAAAGTTAGTAGCAGAGAACACTGCAAACCTTATTTTAAGGATTTAAAAATATTAACTATTCCATCATTATACATTTACATTTGTTAATTTTTGCAAAAACTGATTTAGAAAGCTTTAAAACTCAGTCGGATACACATAATTATTGAACAAGAATTAATTCATCTTTGACTATTCCTTACCATAGAATATCTTTAACACAACAGTCTGTTAAATTTCAACCAATAAAACTTTATAATAGTTTGCGAAATAAAATTAAAATATTACCTTTACAACAGTTTAAAAAAGGAACAAAACAAATGTTAATTAACAAGGCTTGTTATAAGAATTTTTTTTTATTATTTAATTATCATCATTACTGTTTTTTGATTTTTTATTTCATATTTCTATAGTGTAGAGTATTTTTTGTTTTGTGTTGCCTTTCCTAATGATGTATGTAAGTTTGGTATATGTATATGTAGAAATTTATTGACAAACAGCCATGTCATCCAATGCCAAAGCAGCAGCATAAAATGTAGAAGAATTCAGAACGGCACGAGCACAATCTACATCAACTATCATTGTTTTGGTTTGGTCAATAATTTTTTTCAGATATATTAATCTTTGTTCTCCAATATAAAGAGCATTTACGTTTCGAATTCGAAGTGTTGTTGTCTACTCGAAAACATAGTTTAGCAGCTGAATTACAATTGCTATGTTCTGAATTACAATTGATACATTCTGAAATTAAACTTTCTAATCTGAATCACATGTGACGGTTTCCGAAATCAGCTTTACGGTTTCTGAATTACAGTTGGATATGGTGTAAAAGTTTGAAAAAATCTGCTTCACTGTAATATCCGTATAGATACTAGTAATTAAATGGGCATTTATGTCGAATTTGGGTGATTTCTCTAGGTCAATTAAAATAGTTATCTGCACCACTTCACTACAAAAATTACTAGACAATACACGTGCTAGCTAATTTGGAGCATCCTCTACAGATAAGGATACTTGACTTCTATTAGTAGCATAATAAGTATTTATTATTGGCAGGTACATTCATTATTTCTATTAAACCAACATGAATTATAATAATTTGCTAATATGGCATTCATCTATTTTATTATATTATGCAAAATGTAATGATAATATGGAATAATGGAACTATTCATACTTAATAAGAAATTGGATGATGTAAAATATTCTGAATTGTTTTTGTATATATCAATATAAGCATCTTGTTGTGGATATGAAAAGCAAAGTTGAAATACACTCTGCCATTTCTGTTATTTGTATCACTAGGCCAGAAACTATAGTTTTGTGAATAATTGCAAAAGAATTTTTCTAATTGGATGTTACGATAAAGCTAAAACAAACGAGGACGCAGTGCGGTAATGAGTTATTAATGCACTAGTGCGTTAATAATTCGAACACACAAAAAATAGACCTATTAATGCAGCGGAATATAATAAGGGCGTTGAATATGCAAACTAGAAAAAATACCGTAAAAAATACGTGTCACAATGACTGTTGTAATACTCGTATTACAACAAACATCATTGTAATACTAGTGTTTTAATATACTTTTTTTTTCTAGTTTTGATACACATTTATATACTGACTTCCAGAAAAATTGCAACACCTAGAAGTTGTCGAATGATTTTATTGAAATTTTCAGGAAACGTTTATTTTCATTAAACAAATTGATGATTAAAATTTGAATAAAATCTAGCCAGTGGTTTTTTTTTTTTTTGCAGGTTGTTTCCATAGCACATAGTAACTATAAATTTGAAGTATTAGACCATTTAGTAACTGTCAAGTTTGCAAATTGTTGTTGTTACGTCACAATTTCATTCTGCACTTGATAACAATGCCGAGAGTACGTCAGCATCAACATTTTGTCCAATTAAGTGATTTTGAACGTGGCCGTATTATTGGTATGAGAGAGGCCGGACTTTCGCTAAGAGAAATTGCTCGTCGTGTAAACCGAAATGTTTCAACGGTATTGAGGTGTTGGTCCAAATGGTCCGAGGAAGGGGTTCAACATCGTTGCCGTGGATCTGGACGTCCTCGAAGGACTACAGATCGCGAAGAACGTCGCTTAAGACTTTTGGCCACAAGAGATAGATTTTCAACAACTCGATCAATTGCAAATGATTGGATGAGAGGTACAGGACTCAGAATGTCAATGTCAACTGTTTATCGCCGGATAAGATCTTATGGATTGCGTTCATATCGTCCATTTTTATGTCTTCCTCTTACACCACTTCACCGTCTACGCAGACTAGAGTGGAGCAACTTAAGGGTTAATTGGGCGTAGGAATGGCATCAAATTGTGTTTATTGACGAGTCCCGATTTTGCTTGTGGGCCCACGATGGTCGTAGGAGAGTCAGACGGATGCGTGGAGAACGTAAAAATCCAACATTTTTTGTGGAACGCAACACAGCCCTCACTCAAGGAGTTATGATATGGGGTGCAATATGTTATGGTAGCAGATCATCCTTGGTCTTTATTGACGGCAACCTTAACGCAGCTGGTTACATTGCTAATGTGCTACAACCAGTTGGCCTTGCATATCTTCAGGGGCTGCAAAATCCCATTTTCCAGCAGGATAATGCGCGCCCTCATACGGCAAGGGCTACAACACGGTTTTTGGAAGAACCTAACATTGTCGTCCTCCCATGGCCTGCTCGGTCGCCTGATTTGTCGCCCATTGAACATGTATGGGATATGATTGGTAGGCGAATAGGTAATTTACCGCACCCTCTAGATAATTTACACGATCTTCAACAACGGATTCAAGAAGCTTGGGACGATATACCACAAGCAGCTATAGATCACTTGATTAATAGCATGCCAAGGCGTCTAGATGAGTGCATTACAAATCGTGGCGGAGCAACTCATTATTGAAAAAACTTTTAAAGCTTTTGTTCTTTTGTTTTTAAAACTTAATCATAACTTTGTTTCATAGAAATAGACGTTTTCTGAAAATTTCAATAAAATCGTTAAACAGCTTCTAGGTGTTGCAATTTTTCTGGAAGTCAGTATAGTTTATTGCCCGTAAAATTTTAATAAATAATAGGTATTAGAAAGAATACGAATGAATTAAGAAATCGTGTAACGAAAATTCTGTCATCTCTCACCTAATCTACAACTAATCACAGAGATTTAAAAAACTCGAATATAGTGTTGCCAACCTTTAGTGACCTTTCTGTCGGTCTAAGACGGAAAATGGTATGTTTCCGAACGATTTAAAATAATGCAAAATCAGTGTAGCTCTGGATGGAGGTGCAGAAAAGTAGTTTTTTCTTTCTATAAAGGTCTTCGCACATTAGATCGTGCTCTAATAGGAACTTAACCATCCAAACACAAAGTTGTAATAGCAACGACCAAACAGGAGTATGAAAATATAAACGACCGAGTTGGTTACGTTCCTATTACGGAATGATCTAGTGTGCGGATGCCCTACGAATCATTGGTATTAAATTTTGTTCGTGAGATCGAATGTATCCAGCAGGTACTCATCTAAATTATGAGGTTAAAA
The DNA here is from genome assembly GCA_949128085.1 of Cetonia aurata. Taxonomy (NCBI): domain Eukaryota; kingdom Metazoa; phylum Arthropoda; class Insecta; order Coleoptera; family Scarabaeidae; genus Cetonia; species Cetonia aurata. The sequence goes on from OX421884.1 coordinate 41,183,267, forward strand.
TAATTTTAGTTCTGAATGCTACATGTTACAGGAACTAATTTTGCAGAATGCATGCATTAAAATTTACTGTATTTTTTGTTGTGCTTTTAATAGTGCCTTACTGCAACAACCTTACTGTTTTTAGTAGATTTATGATTGTTCTCATCATTTTATCGCTCATACTTTGTATATTTTCTGTTCATGAATTCTATTTATCTTCCAGTTTTCGTAAAATGATACGTTTTTGTTTTGTTCATTAGATCTGCTGCTTTCTTTCATCTGCGCAAAATCAAATTGCGTTATTAAGCTAAGTATATTATGATATATTTTTTTTATATTTGTTTCGTTATACTGACCCGATTTGTGCCAGATTGGATCTTAAGATAACATACATAAATTTAATAAAAAGAATTAATAACAACATAGATAAGTTATTGAGAACTATATAAATACGGGTCTTTTAGTTTTACTAGACCAAAAAGAGTAAAAATTTATTAAGGTAAGTGGCTATATACAAAACTTTTAGACAAACAAACAAGAAATTTAAAATTTTAGATGATTACGTCATGGTTTTTTGTTATATTTACATGTATTATTACTGTTCCTGTTAAAAGTTTGGATAATGGCGTGGCTTTAACACCTCCTATGGGCTTTATGACTTGGCAAAGGTTTCGATGCATAACCAACTGCCAATTGTACCCAAATGAATGTATAAGGTATGCCGTGCCATTGATTTCTAGTATATTTTGGGTATCGATACTATATACTTTCCGCATTATAAATCTCATTAATTTATTGTTACCTGACCTGTAGTTAAATGTATAAGCGGCTGTATATTTCAGGTTTATACTAATCTAATCTTTTCAGCGAAAATTTAATAAAAAATATGGCTGACTTAATGGTAAGTGAAGGATATTTGACAGCGGGATACGAATATATAGTTATTGATGATTGCTGGTCTGAATTTGAACGAGATGCTAATGATGAATTACAACCAAATCATGAAAGATTTCCAAGTGGAATTCCCGCTTTATCCAATTATGTGAGTAAAGCAAATACTACTATTCCACAAATATTTGTACGTTAAGTGTAGGTACACAGCTTGGGCTTGAAGTTTGGAATGTATGGCGACTTTGGAACGCTAACATGTGCAGGTTATCCGGGTAGTATTCATCATTTGCAAAAAGATGCTCAAACATTTGCTAATTGGGGGGTAGACTACATAAAATTAGATGGATGTTATGCTGCTCTAGATATTATGGAAGATGGTATGTTATGTTTACCGTTTATGTTTACTTAAGCAATCAATTATGTCTAGGTTATGCCGCATTTGGGAGATATCTTAACGAAACAGGTAGACCTATTGTGTATTCGTGTAGTTGGCCTGCATATCACGAGTGGAACGGTAGACAGGAAAGTATTACTACGGGTATGCCATTAACAAAGCTTACATTTCTTATGGTTTAGGCAAATTATGAAAAACTAAAACAAACTTGCAATTTATGGAGAAATTGGGCTGATATTGATGATTCGTGGGCAAGCGTCGCGACAATTCTGGAATGGTTCGGTAACAATCAAGACAGGTTTTCAAATTTTTCTGGTCCCGGTCATTGGAATGATCCAGATATGGTATTAAATACGTCAAATATTTATTGTTAATTTGAAATATTTGAACTCATATTTCTTGCGTTAGTTGCTAATGGGAAATTTTGGTTTGAGTTTATATCAAAGTCAGGCACAAATGGCTATTTGGTCAATCATGGCTGCTCCTCTCTTAATGTCTGTAGATCTAAGAACAATTGCATTTCCCTTCAAACAAATTTTGAAAAATAAAGATGCCATAGCTATCAATCAAGATCCTTTGGGTATTATGGGCAATTTGGTTTATAGTGTAAGTAACATGGAAATATATTTACATTCTCAAGCTATGAATTTTGTAATAGGTTGATAATATAAATGTTTGGACTAAACCGATACTGCCAATCATAGATCATTCCCATACTGTAGCTATTGGATTTATTAGTACTAGAAGTGATGGACATCCACGGTCTGTTACAGTTTCCTTAGCAGATTTAGGGTTGTTTGCTAAGAATGGGTATGAAATTGAGGTATATAATAGCGTAAATGATACAAACTATTGTGATATATGATATTACATATACTTATAGAATATATTTGAACCAGAAAATGTCGATATTATGAAAGAGGGTTTTCTGTCTGTTAGAGTAGTGCCTTCAGGTAAAAATATAAAGTATTATGATATCTACGATGTGATGCAAATAATGTTTTGTATTAGGTACCGTATTTTTGAGGTTAACACCAAAAAGTCATTAAACCACTCATCAAGTTAATAATTTCTTCAAAGCCAACTTTTCGATGTAAAGTGTACTTAGGATTTATAATGTATATTGTAACAAATAAAGCTTTTACCGAAACTGTATTTGATTTAAATAAGAAAAACAATCATTTCTTTTCCATTACATGTTAATAAAGGGAAGGGATGGTGTCATGACGGCAGCGTAAATTAGAAAAAATACAATAAAAAACTCATGTCCCTCCCATTACAACAAACGTCAATGTGACACTTGTGTTTTAATATACTATTTTTAAAGTTGTAGTTTTGTCAAGTTGCGCGTATTTGTCAAATCAATGTGATACATTGACTGACATTTAAGTGTAAATCAGTGTAAACCAGAGATAATATACGTGTAAACTGACATAAATGAACATACTTATGTGCGACATATGTAACACCGCTTACCGTAGACACAGTATATACCTTATGCAGTAGTTTCACTCCCTCAAAATCGTGGTACAAAGTTGCAACTCGCGCACGGCGCGGCGCTGCCATGTAGGGACTACATGGCCTAATATTGGGGAACGGATTAACGGCTTGTTTACAAACAAAGACACAACCTATAAAACGACCTTGATGGGACACGTGCGCCACATTTTGTATTCTGTCGTTAGCGTAGCTTTGTGTCTCTAGCAGAGTATTTGCAAGTGTTCCATAATTAAAATTAACCGCCGTAAAAAGTTTAGTTATTATTATTATTATTATTTTTTTTTACGCGGGAGGGGAAAAATCTTCCAAAAGATTTCCGGTGGCCCGTGTCACCGGGGTATGTCGGATTTTTACCGACTAAAAAACCCCTCTCGTTTGCGGTGCGATCTTTCTACCTCCCTGGAACTGCTGGGGCATTACTTCAAGGAGGGATCCGCGCAGATGTTCGGGCACTCACTTTCCAGCGCTAGCTAGCGTTATTTTGGATCTCTCTCTCCTTGGTCGTCAGTATGCTCGTGACCATGTTGCTTATGTAGTTCCAGGCCTCTGCTGACGCAAGCATAGTGCTCTCCTGTTTTCGCTCCATCTAGCACACTCAAAAAAGGTGTGTTCCGCCGTCTCCCGGGCTCCACAATACAATCCTCCGTGTTCGTTATTTTAAAGCGGAACAGGTAGGCCTGGAAATTGCCGTCGCCAGTCAACAGCTGCGTCAGATAGTATGACACCTCTCCATGTTTCCTATCGTACCATGGCTTTATATCTCTGATGAGTGTTTTTGTCCACAATGCGGTAAATGAGCTTTAAAAACGAAGCACGTAATCATGAAAATATAATGAAAATTTAAACAACAAATGAACATATGAAAGCAGAAAAACTTAAGAATAAACTCTGAAAATTCAAAAACAAAATAAATTCTAATAACACCGGATAAAGTATCTTAAAAGAATGTCCTCTGTGCCTGCATTTAATTTAGCTTACTCAATTTTGAAGTATTTAAACGGCAAATATTTGAATTATTATAAAAAATCGATAATTTATTAAAATGGCCCTTGAATTGTGATTTTTTTAGGGAAACTCCATTTCTCTTACGTATATATAGATATACAGCCGAACACATTTCTTGATGAAGCTAACTTGAGGAGAATGTTTGGAGCACACTTGAAACTGACTAACGAGGAACTGATTTTCTTCTAGAAAAATGCTTTCTAACGGTGATTCATGGCCCCTACAATGAAGATATTTGAATACACTATGATGAATAATATCAACCAATTCGATAAACCTACTAGCTGCATATCTAAGTCTCCTATTAGCATCATCAATTTCTCTAAAACTTACAAATAAATGTTTTTTTGGGAAAGAATGAAACCAGCAACGTACGCAGATGCCTGTGCAGTAGGAATGTTTAATAAATTTTACAGAAGCTGTAACCAACGTGCAATAATCATGATCTATTGGTGGAAGACATGATTTCGAAAATGAATTGCTACTATCTCGTACTAATTAGTTCCCACAAGTAGGTGATAATGGAGATAATTCATTACATTTGAAAAGGTTATATAAGGGACGGCATCATGATTGAGATACATCTTTAAATGGTGATGATTGTAATCCGAACTATTGAAGTACCTAGTAATATATTCTAAAGTTTTGTACCTTTGCAGAAAAATCTAGATGACATATTTCCTTCCAAATTTTTAGCGTTGGTGGATGTTTTGGGAATTTATGAAAGCAAATTGATACCTTAGCCCTATAAACCCTTGGACACCCAGGATATTTGCAATGTCTATAGTCTATATATCTTAGCCATATCTATAAATACCTAACAAATACTTTAATCAAATTTAGTAATTTTATGCAAAAATCAAAATTTATTACTTACGTTTTGAAGAGCACAGAGGACGATGTCTGAACACTATTGGCGGGCAAACTGCAACTGTGGAATGTTCGCGGGAAAAGTTGCAAAATCATCATCATGGTGGGGAGAGCGTGGAAAATTATAATAAATCTATTGAAAACAAACTGTAATTTTTCTAAAATTCCCACTAAACAAGGTACCAATCTGGTGCTATCTAAATAATTGAGGTTACCCGTACTTTGAACATTACGTTTTTGGCAGCAATACTCGCCAACATTAATTCAACAAACTGAAGTTGTATTTCTTGCGTATCACTGATAGTTGGTGACCATTACTCGGGTCAATTTCATTGCGGCTATGTTCGTTTGTTGCCAATAACGCGTATTGCCTTTCCATACCCGTGGGAGAGACCCAGTGAAACTGGCATGGACCGGTCACTGCTTTGGGAGCTCGTTCTGTCTCTGTAGTCTCACTTGTACCTTTGGTCTTGATTGGAAACATTATTATTTATTATTCTAATAGGCTCGTGTTTGCGGATTGCAACCCTCGCGGGAGGGGGGGGGGAGGGTACTTTTTGATTTTGACTTTGGATTTGAGTTTATGGCAGAATCTTTTTCGCTGCTTATAGCTGTATGTCTGCCGCTTGTTATATACTTTTTTTAGACTTTAGTTTATATATATGGTTTATACAGGTTGAGTGGAAGAGCAGAGCGTTCGTGTAAACGGCGCAACTGAATCTCCACCTGTGACGTACTGGTAAAATACATGTTCTTTCTAATTGGAATTTCTTGAAATAAAAAGACATTATTATTATTATTATTACTTATGATAAAAAGTCATTTTAGTAAAATTGTAGGAAATTTCATTCTTTACAAAAAGTGTTTTCTATAAACTTTTCTTTTCGAGGTACAAGAGAAAACCCGTGAGCATCTCTTTTTAAGGGAACGCTCAAAAGAGAGTACTAGTGGTGAGTAAAGATCGGTTTAAGACTCAGCAGGATTCTCACTACACTACAAAAAATTAAAATCCAACCGTTTACAAAGAGGAAATATAACATTTTATTGGACTACGCCAGTATAAAATAGTTTATAATAAATTTGACATTGATTAAGGAAAAGTCGTCAAATCGTCAGGGAAATTAGTTATGTCGAGTTGACAGATTGGTATTTTAACTTTGTTTGTTGTGTGTTTGCTTTTGTATTTTATTTTACGTATTATATTATTTAAACATTGAATATTTGTTAACGTACCGGAGTCCGAACTATTCGTTAAATCTTAAATATGTCGAAACAGAAATTGAAGTCTTCCAAGTCCAACACTAAGGAAGAAAAGATCGATTGGAGACAGCGTCTAGACCTTATAGATCTCAATAAAATTCGTGAAGATCGCACTGTATTTTTCGTAATACTCAATGAATGTCTTCCAAAGTACTTCGACGATATTGCAAAGTATCAAGAGTACAGTTACACACTGACAACAGCCGCAATTAAACCCATTATATACGAAGAAATACTTTACATTGTAAAACATTATCCGGGTTGGGATAGACCATATGTTGAGAGTGATATAGAAGAGATGCTTAGAGAAACGTGTAGCGAAGCCAGGAATTATCTAAAACAGAAGAAACCTATCCCATTAGAGTTAATGGCACATCTAATAAAACTGCGGGCCATACTGTTGATTCAAGAAGACATTTACAATGAAAAACTGGCAAAAATTGATGCTTTAAGTAAAGAAATGTCTGAAGAGAAATTATCATCTTGTGAAAGTAGTATTAGTAATATGAGTGATGACGATGACGAAAGAAAACCGGAAGAAAGAAAAGTAGATGATAAAAGATCAGTTGAAAGAGCGGATAATGTTTTGTTGGATAGAGAACATAAGACTCAGAGCCGTACGTTTTCACCTGATGTCACCCAAAGTCCAAGTAATGACATTGCTGATTACTTCCGCGATGATACTGTTGAAGTATTTTTTAGTTCTGGCTCGCTAATTTTACAGGTAATATTATTCTAAAGCAACATTTCTATAGGTAAATGGTAGAGACCTAATATATCTGACCTCAACTATATGCTTTGTGTTTTATACAAACACACAGATATCCTATTATCTTTTTTTAATTTTTTTACCCGTGTGTAGTACAATACTTCGACATCAATTTTCAGGAATATGTGAGAACAATGCAAATAAGAAAACGCGACCTTCATGGAAAAAGACGTGTTTCTATGGGATTTACTCCATCCCTGTTGGAATCAGACCTGCTTAGTGATTTAAAGGAGCAACACAAACCACCTTGGTTCTATAGACGCTGTAAATGGTTAAAGCAAAAGAAACAGCAAGTTTCAAAAGTTCAGGACGATGAAATAAACACAGAAGGCAAAAAAGTATTGTATGTCATTCTCACTGGTTTCTATGACCCGTACCTTATTCTTTCTTTAAACAAAATCGCTGTGACCATAAGTTGCGTAATTCGTATTGCGACGAAAGATGATAAACCTATTGACCCTACTGTGCCATTCAACATCAAAACAGCAAGTTTGGCTTCTCCTTTTAGCGTTGTACCTGTTTACAATTATTCCCTGCAGTGCTTATACACCCAGCAAGGAGTTGTAATGAAAATTGCCGAATTAAATTACGATGATATGAAAGATCAATTAGTATACCATTTTTGGAGTACTTTGGAAGAGTTGTTTTCGATATACGATGAAACACTGAAAGATACCATTTGTATTTTGTGCCCACCAGTAGACTATAGGGGAAGGTATATTAACCCTAGCAGCACTGCTTACAAAGCACAAGGTGAAACGTTATTTAAAAACATCTTAGACCTTCTGGAGAAGTTACCATACTTTTGGAATTTGCATAGCAATTATTTAAATTGCCTGAAGATTCTTGATTTAGGTAGCGCACCTGAATGCATTCCAGCAAGCGAAATGTTCTACTACAATGAAGTTCTTGATAAATTACCGTCAGACTGTTATAGTGTTGGTTTAACTATGGAAGGTTTACTACAAGAAATAGAGCAAGCGTAAGCCTACGGATGTTTACATTTGTATTTTTTTTAATGTCACGCAACACTTTTTACAGATCCTTTAATGAACAGCGTACGATTTCTTTCGTGGAAAATGAGAAAGGAAAAAAGAATTTCAAAAAATTTTTAAAAATTAAAAAGTTTTGGAACAAAATACTCGACGCATATCTATTCACACGACCGCCTTTAAATTTTATATTATTTCTTGAAAAATATCGTTCAAGTTTCCCTACGCAGAAGTATAAGGTGCGTCTGCCAGAACGATTTGAAGTAAATGATGGTGACATTTTAGCACTACAAGCAAAATACTATCCGCAGTTCGCGGAGAAGATTCGTGACAGAAATTTAAATGATATGAAGAAATCTATACCACATTCATTGTTGAAATTGTACAACACTATTCAGAAGTTAGAACACACATCCACGTTCAATTCCAATCAGTATCACACTTGGTCAAGTTTATTAGGGTTTTCTCCGTATGAGATTACGGAACGGTTGAAAATATACATGTTTAACATGTTGACATGTGAACAAAAAGAGAAATATAAAGGGCCATATTGCGAAGTACTAAAGTATTTTGCAGAGGATTGCTTAGATAATACGATATTTATAGATCGTGATAGAAATCCTTCTAAAATATTTCCATTATCAAATCGTAATTTATATGAGGATTACGACGAAAGTACATTTAAGTGGGAAGAAAACTTAAAATCCGATATTCTTTTGCAAAAATTTCACGCTTATAAAGCCTTTTTTAAATGCATGGATTGTGCTTACATACCTTTCATAGATTCCATTGCGGTAAGGTTCCACGATCGACTAGATGAATTTGGTACCTCGTCTGAAACTTGGATAGAGGTAAGTGATACAAAGTATTTTTGTGAGAATTTACTGTATTTTGATACCTTTCAATGTTGAAATGATCAAATGTTGAAATATCCAATAACTCGGAATACAATCGTAAGAAACTATGTTTACGCAGGGAGAACTATATGATACAGGGTATTACAAATATACCTAATATTATATTATTACGTATATTTTTTATTACGTATGTACCAGGTGTGACACTTAACTCTCCGAAATATTTCAGAAGCGGAAGATTTTTATGATTTGTGATAAAAATATTATACTCTTATATTCAAAAACAAGATGGGACTGCAATTGAAATATATTTTTTAACTTGCATATTGAATCCAAAGAATGGTAGAGGTAATCACCTTGGATATAGTAAAAGTTCAAGGACCGTTCAGATATGTATTGAAATTCAGGTATATTTCAACATGTGAGTGTCATTTTCAGATCTATGTTCAAATTCGGGAATTTGTCCAAGCACAATTTAACAGAACACCCAAAACATTCATTTTCATCATGAGAAAATATTTAGAGAGTAGAAGGAAATTTTCGCCACTTGTAATCAAGTTTTTTAAAATTCTCTGCACTATCCACTGCTTCACGTCGCTTTCTTGGGATATTCATTTTGCAATCTCTATCTTGCCGTTCTTCATTGATATATACTCGTTAACTAGGTTGACGTCTAAGCACGTTTTCGGGGCCTTAACTGTCAACTTAGAAGTTGAGCCCATACTACCTACTTATTTCTAGGCTCTTCATCTAGTAAATATAAACACTCTCAGCAATGTGTTACACATCCACACGCCTCAAAGCGAATATTTACTAGTGTTCAGTATGAATACACCGATTTTGAATTGCAACTGCAAGTTGCCCAACGATTTCTCGTAAAGTACCTTCTACCTCCGTAATACCACTTTATGATTTGAACCGTTTCTTCGGTAACATAAACATACATCTAAAATCGTAACATTTCGAGTACCTATAATTAAAAAATGCGAATTTTGTGTTAAAATTCGGCATAAGGGTTAAAATAATATTCTGAAAAAAATTTCTGTGTATCTTTTTCTTGTCGCAAAGCAAATTTCTAAAATATTGACCGCTTGTCAAGTCGTGGTAGGTTGACACACTTCACTATATCTATCTCAAAAAATGTGACTTATCACTCTCTATGACTGCAAAAAATCAATCATAAATGCGACTTACTGTAAAGGCTGTCCCACCGCAAACTGGGTCTTTTATTATTACAGCTATTTGTCATTTTAGAAAGAAACCTTTTCTATAAAAATTTGATAGAATCCAATGTTGCATAATCTAAAAATATTTCTGACTATACAGAATGTTCCAGAAGTAAATGCATTCGTTATTTTAAATTGAACACTCTCTTCCATTTTTCAATTCCACGCAGAAAAATATTATGAATTCATATAACTACTATATGCCTCCCTTTAATAACAACGTTGTTGATTGAGCTGTATCCTAGGGAACTGAAACACATTACAAAATACCTCACGAAATTAAATATCAAAAAACCGTTCAAATTGACATAAATCTGCAGTCACAATCCAAATACATAGGTATACAAACATAAGATGAAGTGAAACATATATACGTCGCGTTTACTGTCTTTGTTGGGCTTCAACACCTGAATATATTATACGTCAAACACCGTTCTAGCCTAGGATACAGTAATTATTATTTCTGATGTATAAATATTTTTAATTTTATTAAGAACAACTTTTAAATTTCAGTTTTTAATTGTTAATAGTTATATGTATGAACCTACCATAACTGTCGCTCTTTCAGCTGCGATTGCCTACTCACTCCAATCTCAAAGACGTTTTCAGATTAAAAAAAAAGAAGGAAGAAAGATTCTTTTCAGAATTAACTTAAAAATGTTTTAATTCGCGGTATAATAATCTAAGAAAAAAGAAAACTTCTTTTGTAACTCTTTATATAACAAAGTTATGTCAATAATTTGGGACAAAATAGGCACAATATATTTACACGTATGTATATCTTAAACTTTTGCAGGCGATTCGATCACCAGTCAATTTGCATGATTTCTTCAAGTCTGTTATTTTCAATGATCCTTTTGCGCTGGTTCATCTGGTGGACAACATAAAAACCCAAACAGATAAAGAACGTCTTCCAACTGAACATGTAGTAAACAACAAAAATGAAAGTGCAGCTTCAAACACTTTGAAGGAACCATGCGCTCGTCCCGTTCAAAGTCAATTGAACGCATACAACTTAAATAGTCGAAAAGAAGCTATTGGTGCGACAACGGTTTTTCGTAGTTTGGATGGATTAAAGATAACAGTAGAAAAAACGTTTTTATTTGGACCTAAACCTAATCTGAAAATAATGCTTGAAGCAAGTCGCAACATGGTCTTTATGCATATTCATCAAATCAAAAACTCCAAATTTTCGTTTCACATTGAAACCCCAAACGGTGCCCGGATTGTGTTTTCTAAACCAGAATTGTACGAAAACTCCGCACCAAATACAATTTTAAGGATGAGAGTACCCGAACCTAAGAAATTACGCTATTACTCAATCAAGGAAATAAAAACTATCGGATTTGGTGCAAGACTATCCTTGCATAGGATGCATTTTCTCAATGAAACGTCTCTAGTTAAAATTCTGAGCTCCCTCTTACCACTTCAACATTGTTCATCTACAGAAACGTTAGAATTGCTGGATTCTAAAAGAAGTATTGTTTTTAAATCAACTACGAGCATGACTGATGTGAGATGGCGGAATAAGATACCGAAAATGTATGCAGGTGTTATAAGAGCTGTGAGCAGAGCGAAACGAGACGCTATTCCTCATTTCAAAATAATTTCTACAGCTTTGCATAAGACCAAATATGTTAGCGTTGTCCCTTTAAAACTCAAACTAATTTTTGCTGATGGAGTTAGAGTTATACGATACATCCCAAATTTAGAAACAAAAAAGAAAATCGAAATAACGAAATGTATTCCACTTATTCCTAAAACCAGAGGAAGGTAATCTAATTTTACAATATTTTTAATAGTTAAATGGTACATAATGTTGCGGGTAGGCTTTATGATCATAAACTTTATTCGAAAGTGCTGTTATTATGTAGTATTATGGTTATCATTATTATTTAGCGTCAGATTAATAGAAATCATAGGTACATACATAAACAAAGCAGAACATTTATCTGTACGTCAAAGAAACGTTTTTTGACTAGAATATCCGAAAGTACAACCTTACTATACTCATTCGAGGATAGAAAACGCAACTTTGCCGAATTGAACTACCAGCGCGTCACTTCTGTTACTTTACCATACTTTTCTGTTAAGATTCTGAAATGCTTCTGTAGTATTGACGCTAAAGTAGCTTCTAGTAAAAGCAAAAGAAAGCTACAAAAACTTAAGTCTCGTTAGTTATTTTTATTTATTTATTATTTAACAAAATATACAATTTTTATTTTATTAAACGCAGCTTCAAAGCAAACACCGGCAAACCGCTGTTGTGCGCGGTTGGTCTGAAGATATGTCCCCCAGCAACTTCTAGCTGTCGGACTATCCCTCTCTCCATGTATTGGGCCTGTAATCTCGTCGGCTTTGGTCTTTATCAAACTCGTTTGGTTACATCACTTTCCAGCCTTGACTGGACTTAATGGAAAGCAGCAGTAAATAACTATTTATCTGCAATCATGTAAAAAGTGACAGTTTTTTTGCATGACTTTTAATATAAAAAGTTGACGTTTGTTGAAACCGTACAACAATAGTTGTTAACGTATCAAGGCTGGATAGTGACGTTTTGTCGAACAAGTTTGGAGATTGCGAGCTGAGGCGAGTAACCAAACGTGTTCGATAAGACACTTTCCAGCCGTGGTGCGTACAATTTTTTATCGGCTATCACAAGATTACTATACACTAAAAAAATTTAGTAAATTTACCAGGATTCCTCCGAAAAATTCCAGTACCATTTGGGGGAAAATCACCAAAAACTCAGTAATTTTCCGTTTTTTAGTAAAATTACCTATACTTTAGGTAAATTTCCCACATATCGACCAGTATTTTTCATTTGTAGGTAAAATTCCTATGTAAAAACGTAATATTACTAAAATTTTTATGCTTTCCCACGGATTCTTACTAAATTACTTGGTGATTTTATCCACAGTTAGGAAATTTAGTTAGGAAACCAAATACATACTTACATGCGCGCATGTTCAATTTTATGGGTTCAATTTGTAGGTAGATACATAGGACGCACGGAAGTGGCAGGTGCCAGTGGTCGTTCTTTTTGTTTTATCTATAGGCATATTTAGGTAAGTGACTAATTTAAAATAAATCTAGTAGTTAAATAATATATTCTTACTACTGTGGGTGACCTACAGCTGCATTTTCATAATTTACAAACGTTGAAACATATAGGTTTGTGCATATACAAACACACAATACACCTAATTGTGTTCCAAAAAAACACATTAATATGCCTCGACAGGGTATATAAAATATATTTGTACTTTGTGTATTACCGTAGTGTTAAAGTTATGGAAATTGTTTACTGCAGTCATATTTCGCTATGCCGAAGTAGAGGTTATGAAAATATTATTCAACTTGTCTATTTATACACTCCGCCAAAAAAGTATCGCATAAACTAAAAAAGGGCATTTATGAACCAAGATATTTTTATACGTTCACAAAAAGTTTGCCTCGTGTATGTGAACTATAAAAACACTAACAAAATAATGGAACTTAGCGTTTTTACTTTATTTTTTTCCTAAAAGAACACATTTAGAAAAATGCATATGTGTAAGGTTTGCTCAGTTGTTTATTGAAAGTCTTCCTATACGGACAAATTTTAAAGTGCGAAGTCAGAGTTCTGTACCAACGCTTTTAAAACTAAAATGAGCAATTTAACTTCAGAACAAGTGGCTGCTATAGTTGCTTTAATCGAAGATGGACGATCTCAAGCATACGTTGCTAATTTGATGAACATCAATCAGTCAAGTGTTTCTAGAGCCGTAGCCAGATATAGGGAAACAGGCATTTACAGTAGAAGACCTGTACCAGGTCGTCCAAGATGTTCTACTCGCCAAGATGACCGCTATTTACTACTACAAGCATTACGTCGAAGACATGTAACTGCGAGACAATTGCAGAACGACTTGGCTAGAGTCAGAAATACTCGTGTGAGTACTCAAACTATTCAGAATAGGTTACGACAGAGTGGATTAAGAGCTAGAGTAGCTGTAACAGCCCCTCGTCTCACTAGGAACCACCGAGTGGCTCGCTTAAGGTTTGCCAGAGAACATGTAAATTGGAACATTAATGACTGGGCCAATATACTCTTCACAGATGAGTCAAGATTTGGTCTTTACACCTCAGATAGGCGTATCTCAGTGTACAGACGAGATGGTGAGCGCTATTCGCAGTATAATATCAGACCTAGACCTAATTTCGCTGGTGGCTATATTATGGTTTGGGGAGGCATCTGTTTAACAGGTCGTACAGAGTTAGTACCAGTAGACAGAGGTACACTGACTGCCCACAGGTATATAACGGACATTTTAGAAGAACATGTAGGACCATATGCGCCAATTATAGGAAACGAATTCATGTTAATGCACGATAATGCACGACCGCATGTTGCAATAATCGTCCAGGAATACCTTAACGATGTTGGTATTCCAGTTTTAGATTGGCCTGCGGTAAGTCCGGACATGAACCCTATCGAGCACGTGTGGGACCTCCTTCACAGACGGATACGAACTCAAAATGTTGCCCCAGCGGACCTGCATGGACTAGCAAATGCTCTCCGTGACGAGTGGGAGAATTTGGATCAGGCTTATATACGGAGGTTAATCGAATCTCTGCCAAACCGTATGCGAGCGGTCATAAGAGCCAGAGGTGGCAATACTCAGTATTAAAAGCTACTGTTATGACATTTTTCTTTCCAAAATTATAATTTCTTGTTTTAATAAAAATCTCAAGTATGAGTTCTTGTTCTTGTGTTGAAATTATATCTTAGAGCGCATTAAAGTATATTTACAACTTTATGCTACAAACAAAGATTATGCGATACTTTTATGATTCAAAACTAAATTATGCGATACTTTTTTGGCGGAGTGTACTTAGAATATTATCTCTTACTTATCTATGCATTTGTTTTTATGGTTAAGAAAGCGTTTAGGTATAACAACTAAACAAGCACATAACTATTATACGCTTAGTAACATTAATGATTTCTTCTATCAAATTTCGAATGCACAATACTTTATTTTTTATATTCTCTTCAAATAGGTAATTTAAAACCTATATTTTACACACCTTACATATTGCATACTAAGATACTAATTGATATCTAGGCATTAATTTTTCATCAAAGCTTACGATCTTGTAAGTATATCAAGAATAAAAGATCAGTTGTTTGTTGGAGTTCCTCCAACGCTACATCATGAAGACACATCCTAATGCCGACACCAAAAGCAGCCTTTTTTCACACTCGAAAAAGAAAGTTATAAGTTAAATGAAATAGTTGACTACTATCTAAATGTATTATTGTTATTATTATTATTATGAGCATTGTTTTTTATATTTATTAAATTACCTCTAATATATATTTATAATAATAAAATACCTACCCGTACAGGTATTTTACTTGTGCTAGTAAAATTACTTTGATGTGAAAATTCACCAAGGAAATTTACTGCTAATGTAGTTATTTACTGGGTAAATTTCATTTTACTTAGTATTTTTCATACACTAGTAGTAAATTTCCTTGGTGAATTTTCACATCAAAGTAATTTTACTTGCACAAGTAAAATACCTGTACGGTTTCGGGGTAATACAACGTGTCTGCTTAAATTCGCACCATACCGTTTTTATTATTAATTTTACGAAAATAATTTATTCTTCATAAAAAGTTCTGCATGTTCTCAAATCTCAAATACAATCATCAGATATCAAATTTTTTCAGTCGTATACGCGGTTTCTCAAAAAATATTAAGTTTTTACAGTAAAGTTATTTTATTTTTGAAAATGTCGGAAACTTTTATCTGTTATTTCTTTATTCGTTGCAAATTTGATAACCTTTACGTCTCTTAACCACTATGTTGCATTATTATGACGATGCATTAAAATAAATGATACATACATAACAAAATTAATTTATTTTGCAACTACATAAATAAATACAGTGCTAATAATGTTAATTGCGTAAGAAACGTGTAATACCTAGCTTATCATCAATTCGCTAGTGCTTCAACGTATCTGCCTTCTCTTACAATACAGGTTTCCGTTCTAGAAGAAAATTCCCTCAATACATTTGTCGAAGAATGTAGCGATGTTCATTTCGGTGAAAAGACGTTAAGACCTTTGAAAAGAGAGTAATCGTAAATCACAGTCAAAGTCGAGGATTGTCACTTCCTACAAAACGTAATTGCCAAAGGCTATAAACTGCTGCATTTCGATATGCCCGCCGCTGGTGGTCGTCTTTTTCCTCTTGTACCCTACTAAGTAGGTACTTCAAATACATTTTACAACTAATACAAAGGGACGAGGAAAGGGGCTCACTTTCACACATAAAACCGGACAATATCATTGTATATAGAGCATTCACATATAGTCACCAGAAGAGTAAAGAACCAAATATACACATAGCTAAGAACAACAAGTTTTACTTTTCTTTCACCTACACAACGTTGAGTTAAGACAAAATAGTTACATACATTAGTTACATATCGGAAAAGTTACATAATCTCATAACATGGTCCTTCGAGCCGGATGTAGCCGTGCTACCAGAAATTAGTTCGAAAATCAGCGTACACGAATCAAATCAAAAGTAGTGAGCGTAGCCGTGCTACCAGAATCAGTGTGAAAATTCGTGTACCGAAGTGAAAGAAAGAAAAGTGAATGTAGCCGTGCTACAAGTGAAACAAGTGAATCAAACATCGAAGTTACAAGAAGCAGCGGTACCGTGTACCCTCATACCGTGTGATCCAGGATTAGGAGCCGCAGTCAATCGTAAGTACTCGCCAATTATCCTTTCACACTCCTAGTTTATATTTGGTTCTATTTGCGTATTGTGTAATCAAATGGCGGATTTACAAGGCTTAACGAAACAACGAGGCAGCCTCAAGGCTCAGATAACTAGTTTTAGAAAATTCGTTAACGCCATAGAAGTTCCCACAAGCCAAGAGAAAATCAATCTTAGAAAGCGGCTAACCAAGATTGAAAGCGTTTTAGGGGTTTTTGAAGAAATTCAGGGCCAAATTGACTTATTAGAGCCGGACGAGAACAAAAACGTACAAGATCGCGAAAATTTCGAGAATGACTATTATGAAATCATTTCTCAAGCTGCACATCTGTTAGAGGACGACGAACCTGAAGGTAGCAACGCAAGCAATAGTATTAGATCAGGTTCCGTTGTCACAAATGCTTCCCATGTATCTCAAGGTGCTTTTAACGTAAAATTACCTAGTGTTTCGTTACCAGAATTCGATGGAAACTACGCACTATGGCAACAATTTTATGATCACTTTGTCGCTATGATCGATAATAACGATTCGTTATCGAACATACAAAAATTATATTACCTAAAGGGTCAACTTCGCGGTGAACCTGCGCAACTAATAAATTCGCTCAAAACGGTAGATTCAAACTATCAAATAGCATTTCAGGCACTTTGCAAGCGTTATAACAAAAAACGAAAAATTATCGACAAACATGTCCGCGAAATATTAAACTTAGCGTCGGTAAAGAACGTTAGAGATTCACATATAAAACTAAGAGAATTTGTTAGTAACCTAGAAAATAACCTAAAGTGTCTGGAATCGTTAGGTCAACCAGTTGACAGTTGGGACGCGATTTTATTGCCGATAGTTTTAAACAAATTGGATGAAAATCTGACAGAGGATTGGGAAAACAAAATCAACGCGAAGGATCCTGACGAGTTACCAAAACTCTGCGAATTAATTACCTTCCTCAATATAAAGCAGGATACTCTCGAGAGCATGGCGTCACTATTACGTAATTCGGATTCTGATAGAAAGAAATCAAGCGCGAGCAGTAAACGTAGGGAAACTACTAAATCTTTAGTTGGGACCAGCCCAAAATGTTCTTTTTGTCAGGAATCACACTATATCTCACATTGCGATGCATTCTTAAAATTAGATGCAAATACTCGGATAGTAAAGGTAAAGGCTCTTAGATTGTGTCTAAATTGTTTGAAAAAGGGCCATTACTTAGCTGATTGTAAAGCCTCCAAATGCAAAACTTGTAGTAGGAAACATCACACATTATTACACATTAATGTTTCGAACAACAAAACGGAAGAAACCCTGCCACAAGAGAATAATCAACCATCCACTAGTTCAACTACTCTAGTTGCCGAGACAAAAAGGGAAATTCTCTTATCAACCGCGGAAGTAGACGTGTTAGATTCAGCGGGTAAAGCGCACAAGCTGCGGGCAGTTCTCGATTCGGGTTCGCAATCTAATTTTATTACCTCACACGCGTATAAAAAATTAAACTTGCCTTGCAAGGATGCAAATCTTATTATAACTGGTTTAAATCAAACAACGTCATCCGTCAAAGATCAAACAGAAATCTCAATTAGGTCGCGATTTTGCAAATATCAAGCTACGCTAAAATGCTTTATTTTAGAAAACATAGCGGGAAACACACCATCAAGGTATTTAAGTAGACAATCTATAAAAATACCACCAAACATAAAGCTAGCGGACGAGAAATTTTATGAACCGAAAAAGATCGACCTCTTAATCGGGGCAGAACTCTTTTGGGAATTATTATGTATAGGGCAAATAAAACAACCAAGTGGCCCTATATACCAAAAAACGAAACTTGGGTGGGTGATTTCGGGTGCATTTCACACAACACACGTACAAGGCAATAAGGTTTGCTTATTTTCGAATGAATTGCATGATATTATACAGAAATTTTGGACATTAGAGGAGGTAACATCAAAACCAAGTAATTTTAACGATGAGGAAAGATTGTGCGAGAATCTGTTCCAACAAACAACGAAGCGAACCGACGACGGTAAATTCATTGTGAACCTACCTCTTAAAGAAAACTTAAGCAAGATAGGCAACTCATATAACGAAGCAAAACAAAGGTTTTTATCATTGGAACAAAAGTTTACGCGCAATGCAAATTTCAAAGCGAGCTATTCTAATGTAATTCATGATTACATTAGGCAAGGTCACATGTCGTTAGCCACTTCAAACGAGAAAGATGGATTTTATTTACCACACCACGCAGTGTACAAAAACTCCAGTGAAACCACAAAATTGCGAGTCGTATTCGATGGATCGTGCAAGCCACAGGACGGATTGTCCATCAATGAAGTGCAACACGTCGGACCTACTATACAAAACGATCTATTCGCAATATTAGCTAGATTTCGAACGAATAGATATGTTGTCGCGGCTGACATAGCCCAGATGTATAGACAGGTATGGGTTGATCCAAACCAACGGAAGTATCAAAAAATTTTGTGGCGCGAAAATCCTGGCGACGAATTGCAAACTTATACACTAAATACAGTAACCTTTGGTATGGCTGCAGCGCCATTTCTAGCAATACGTAGTTTGTTTGAAATAGCCAAACTAAATGAACGCACACATCCAAAGGAAGCTGATATCATTCGCCGAGATTTTTACGTTGACGATCTTTTAACTGGATGCAACACAATCGCTGAATTAGAATCGATCAAGAGAAACGTAGCAAGTATCCTAGAGCAAGCTGGATTCACACTTAGAAAATGGAGAGATAACTACACGAAACAACACACGGATTCATTAATCGAAATCTCGGAAACAGGTAAGGTTTTAGGAATGTACTGGGACAACAACGCCGATACCTTCTCATTTAGCATAAATATTCAAAGAAGGGAAGTGACAAAACGAGCCATACTATCAACGACCGCACAACTTTTTGATCCATTGGGGCTCATCGCACCAGTAATCGTAATTGCGAAGCTCCTTATGCAGGAACTTTGGCAACTCAAACTTGGGTGGGATGAGAGCATTCCTAGCAGTCTACATAACACATGGATGAACTGGTTGCGGGAATTAGAACAAGTAAAAACGTTAACAATACAAAGGTGTGTGCTAACTTCCCAGGAAAACGAAATAGAAATCCATGGATTCTGCGATGCAAGTGAGAAGGCTTATGGAGCTTGTGTATATCTACGCAATAAGAATGAAAGGAACGAGTGGGTTACCAAACTTCTAACTGCTAAGTCTAGAGTAGCACCTCTAAAAAAGGTCACATTGCCACGATTAGAACTCCTTGGCGCTGTCCTATTAGCTAACTTGGTATCGAATTTAAAAGATATACTTATGAAACATAGTGCGTCCATATATTACTGGACAGATTCACAAATTGTTCTTAGTTGGATAAGGGCTTCACCTGGCAAATGGAAGACTTTTGTTGCAAATCGAGTCACTTCAATTCAAGAGATGACTAATATTTGCGACTGGTATCATGTAAAATCCAAGGATAATCCAGCTGACATACTTTCGAGGGGTTGTTATCCGTCTCAGCTGCATGATTGCGGACTTTGGTGGAATGGACCGTCATTTCTGAAGGACAATTTCGAACTCTCAGATCCGCAAATACTCAATGTCTCTCTCCCCGAAGAAAGGAAAACAACATTAGTAGCTACAATCAAATTAGATTTTCCTTTCGAAAACTTTTCAACCTTAACACGGTTAATTAGAACATTTGCTTGGTGTTTACGATTTAAGACTAATACAAATAGTGCGCAGACCAAAATACGAGGCGATTTAAGTTTAAGCGAATTAAATATAGCGTTGACCAAGGTTATACATTTAACACAGCAACAAAATTTCGCGCAAGAAATCGACGATTTAAGAAACGGAAAGCAAATAAATAGCAAAAGCAAAATTTTAAGTTTGAACCCGTTTCTCGACGAAAACGGGTTAATACGCGTCGGGGGTCGGTTAAGCAAATCGAATCTGCGATTTGACGTACGGCATCCAATATTACTACCTAAAAGCGCACAAATTACTAAACTTATTTTTGAAAACAAGCACAAAGAATTATTGCATGGCGGGCCGACTTTATTACTTAGTTCCATACGACAAAACTATTGGCCGATATCGGGCATCAGCATTGCAAAGAAAACAGTGCATCAATGCATTACGTGCTATCGTAGCAACCCCAGAAACATTAATCCCATAATGGGCGATTTACCGAAAGAAAGAACCGCGATTATGCCTCCATTTCACACAGTCGGTTTGGATTATGGAGGTCCTATAATAATCAAAGAGCGAGCAGGGAGATGCAACAAAACAAGTAAGGCGTACATATGTCTTTTTGTCTGTCTTAGCACGAAAGCGATACATTTAGAAGCAGTATCTTCCCTATCTACAAAGTCATTTTTAGCGGCGTTTCGTAGGTTCATCGCTAGACGTGGGAAACCTAAAACAATTTTTAGTGACAACGGTACAAATTTCATTGGCGCAAACAATCAATTAAGAGAATTATACGAATCGTTGTCATCTAGTAGCGAGGAAGTAGATAGCATTTTTAAGGTAGAAAATATAAATTGGCAGTTTATCCCTCCTCATTCACCGCACTTTGGAGGTATGTGGGAAGCAGGGATAAAAAGTGTCAAACAGCATTTGAAAAAGGTAACGTCAGGGGCATTGCTAACTTTCGAAGAGTTATACACAATACTTGCGCAAATAGAATCAATTCTCAATTCCAGACCGTTAACCCAAATATCCTCTGATCCTTATGACTTCCAAGTTTTAACCCCAGCCCATTTTTTAATTGGTCGACCGTATACATTGGCTGCTGATCAAGACGTAACTGACGTGGAGATCAATAGACTGGACAGATTACAACATCTCCAACAAATCGTGCAGCAGTTCTGGAAGAAGTGGTCTCGAGAATACTTATCATCACTACAGCAACGAACTAAATGGAAAAACCACATCCCCAACATCGGTGTCGATTCGTTAGTAATTGTAAAAGAAGATAATTGTCCTCCGTCAAGATGGCAACTTGGACGCGTTTTTCGTTGCTATCCAGGAGCCGACGGACAAGTACGTGTAGCGGATGTAAGGTGTGCCGGTGGGGTCATAAAAAGGCCTGTAGTGAAATTGTGTCCTCTACCAATAAACTAGCAATCAAGGAAGCGGAAGAATGCGGGGTGCCAATAGCGCGCTGGGTGCACGAACATATTCTTTGAACACTACAAATTATATTTCTATTATTTGTTTTTTAGCTTGTACCTTTTTCATTTTGTAAACATTGTAAATATTGAAATACTTACAGTATTTCAAGGCGGGCGGCATGTCGAAGAATGTAGCGATGTTCATTTCGGTGAAAAGACGTTAAGACCTTTGAAAAGAGAGTAATCGTAAATCACAGTCAAAGTCGAGGATTGTCACTTCCTACAAAACGTAATTGCCAAAGGCTATAAACTGCTGCATTTCGATATGCCCGCCGCTGGTGGTCGTCTTTTTCCTCTTGTACCCTACTAAGTAGGTACTTCAAATACATTTTACAACTAATACAAAGGGACGAGGAAAGGGGCTCACTTTCACACATAAAACCGGACAATATCATTGTATATAGAGCATTCACATATAGTCACCAGAAGAGTAAAGAACCAAATATACACATAGCTAAGAACAACAAGTTTTACTTTTCTTTCACCTACACAACGTTGAGTTAAGACAAAATAGTTACATACATTAGTTACATATCGGAAAAGTTACATAATCTCATAACAACATTTCTAATTATATTCGGAGTTACACCCTGAATTTTTTCCGTAATAATTGCTTCCAAATGTTCTACGTTTGTGAATGGCCTCTGTTCATATACCCGTTCTTTTAAGTAACCCCATAAGAAAAAATCTAATGGGGTTAAATCTGGCGACCTAGCTGGCCAAAAAATATCGGAATATCTATGAATTAAACTTCCATTAAAGATATTTTCAAGGTATTGCCTTACTTGCGTACTATGACAAGTTGCGCCGTCCTGCTGGTACCATACCTGTAGCCGTTCATGTCTTGGAAGATCACGAGGAAATTCATGCAACTGATTTTGTAAAAAATTTAGATATCGTTGAGAAGTCATAGATTGTCGAAAAAAAAAGGGCCAATTATTTTATCCTTGTAAATGCCGCACCAAACGTTAGTTTTAAAATAATATTGATCGCGAGTTTTAATCGAAAAGTGCGGATTGGAGTCAGTCCACCATCGACAATTTTGCGAAGACACTGTTCCATTAGATGTAAATGTAGCTTCGTCAGAAAAAAATATTTTCCTAGCCCAAAAAGGATCGTCTTTTAGCTTTCCTTAGATAACAAAACAAAATTCTAGTCGTCTGTCGTAGTCCTAGGTTTTAAAGTATGGATATATCGTGGTTTATATGGATGAAACTTGCTCTTTTGAAAGATTTTTGCTATTGTATCTTTACCAATTTTATCTGGAAGCGAAGATGCCCTTTTTCGCAGAGACAATTTAGGGTTTTCCACTGAATAACATTACAGGAATTTTACCAAATCTTCGTTAGAGTGTACTTAGTAAAATCAATTTACTTGCATTGTAGTGTTCAGAGTATAGATGACTCATATTTGAATAGCATATTGTTTGACTGCTATTTTGACAAGCAAACCCAGAAAAACTTTAGAATCTTCCCAGAAGAGTAAGGTAAAGCAACGGATGTGACACGTTGGTATTTCAATTCAGTATGTACTTATTGTATTCTACCGTCCATAAACAATTAGTTTTCTGAAAAAATGTTTTCACTTAGTTTTAGCATGTGAAGTACTGTAATCTGAATTGTCAGCTTCGCAAGTACATACTTTGAATATCAATTTCAACGTAGCTATTTCAATGAATCTGCATTTCCAATTCAATCTCAACTACCGTAAGCAATTTTTCTCAGTCTAAAGATCAAACCAATCATGCGAAAAATATATGTTATGTTAATGTCATATATGTACATAACAGGCTGTCTGTAAAAGGTCTTTACACACGCCTACCACATATTCCTTAGACCAAAATAAGCCGATTTAAGTAAACTTATCTTAGTCCAAAGTCGCTTACTTTGGGCGCTATGCGGCCTTAAAGTTAAAATTTTGGAATCGTTTTTTTATTATAAATTCAAAACGGCTTATGCGATTTTAATAAAATTTGGCATGGTCAGTTAGTATTATTGGACGAATGCTTGGAGAAAATTTCAAGAAAATACTAATACCGGAAGTCAATGAAACACGCATGACCATTATGAAAATTAACATAATTTTTTTTGCTGTCTATAGTAGAGACACGAAATAATTTTTATTCGATAGAGTATTCAAAAGCGATCAAATTATGTCTCTTGTAAAATTTTCTTATTTTTATTCGTTTTCGAGAAAAACGAAAAAAAAGTGCTCATGGTCGTACGGTCGAAAAAAGCAAAAAGTAATCCAGTCGCCTATGATTTCTATCGAATAAAAATTATTTCGTGTCTCTACTATAGACAGCAAAAAAAATTATGTTAATTTTCATAATGGTCATGCATGTTTCATTCACTTCCGGTATTAGTATTTTCTTGAAATTTTCTCAAAACATGCGTCCAATAATACTAACTGACCATGCCAAATCTTATTAAAATCGCATAAGCCGTTATGAATTTATAATAAAAAAACGATTTCAAAATTTTAACTTTAAGGCCGCATAGCGCCCAAAGTAAGCGACTTTGGACTAAGATAAGTTTACTTAAATCGGCTTATTTTGGTCTAAGGAATATGTGGTAGGCGTGTGTAAAGACCTTTTACAGACACCTTATATATTTTACATATGTTTATACTTTTAATTGGTAACAAATGGTTAAATAAAGATGTTTTTCTGTTATGAAAGCATGTTGGTTCCATAGAAAATTCAATATAGAATGGAAGAAGTTTATTTTTAATTTTTTTTTTGTTTTTTTTTTTCATATATTAATCCAATTTTGATATTTGTCATTTGATATTGACAATAATAAATACTTTTTAGTTGTTGCCACAAAATTAAAAAAGAAATTTTTTAATTTTGTCTTTTGGACTCACCTTGTACGTACATACATTTGACAAAAAAAAACGAACTGCTTCAAACATATCCACATAATCAACATTAGCTACATTATTCGATAATTCCCGATAATATAAATATCATGAAACTGACATTTTCGTTCTCTTAGTAATGTTTACGGAAGTTTCTACCTTAAGTATTGTGAATTAAATTCTCGAATGTCTCAATATTTCCAGAAAAGAAAATGAAATAGCGCACAATATTAAATTTGCTACACTCAATTCCCTATTAATTTTACTTCTCACTATAGATATTGTTTTATCTAATAATTATTTACAGTTTTCAATAAACAATTATTAAATTTTTAGCTCATTCACGTTAAAAAAAAAATCTGCAGCTCCTCTTTATGATACTAGACTATCTTTACCAAATGGACTGCAAGTAGCTTCTGAACCTAGCGTGGAGCCTGGAACAATGCACATCGTACAATATTACATTCCTAACAACCGAAATTTGCCAGATGAAATTTCCAGAACATTCACCCGTACAGGAGAGATTCAAATCAAATATCGCGACGGTACGATCAAACTGATTGGAAGTTATGGGAGACGCGTGATTGGTTCAATGCCATGCATATCTACTGCCACAACCAATACAAAAAAACAACAAAGTAAAAAGGTTGAACCTGTAAGATCTGTTGAAAGCCTTACGATAAGAAAGTTTATGAAGTTGCAAAAAGGTATATGTCGAAAGATCTCTCGCTATCAATCAAAATTTATACATGTACCTGCGAAAAGTTACCTGCAAAATAAAAGTAATAGGAAGAATAGTAAGAAAAATTTATTCTATCTCAAGAAAAATTCTTTAAGAGAAAACCTTCCTATATCACGGAGTCAATTTTACAATGCTTTAGAATACCATGCACCCGAAGAATTTTTCGAAGATTTTTATACGATAGACGGGGCCACCACAGATTCTCATTCTTCAATCAATGACGAAGGCGAATTAGTTACAATTTATGCCGATGGCACCAAAATTACTTCCTGGTTCAAAATAGATCAGGAAATGATTATGTTGGACGACGATGATGATGTTAACACATGGGAAGTAGACATCGACGATTACAGTTGCAACTTTTTAATACCGCGGATCGGCGGATGGATATCTGTGCAAGTTTTTTATCAGTATGAACATCCTGAATACGCAACTGTTGTATGTTGTGGGAAACATGAAACTTATATTCGTTTGCCTAATGTGGAATACCAAGCCAGGGCAGATGGTAGTTTTTTCATTAATTCAAATGATGAAATGTATACTCATATCGATCACGATAGCATAAGATTTTCAACGCATTTTTGCAAAAACTGTTATGATTATTGCCAGACTACGATAAACGTTAAATATTTGAGTAATGGCGAAGCTGAAGTTAAAGATGACGAAATTTTACTGGAAGCAAGAGACACTTTCAGAAAAGTGTTTAAAGTTAGTTATAGCGGAACGTGTTATAGAAATGACAACTACGAGGCAGGTTAGTTTGGTTTATATCCAAAATTATAGAGAATATTTTAGGAGAGATAATTCGCACTTTAATATTTTACATTCATCATAGTATAGCATCGTATATTGAAGCTACTGAACGATGATCGTGTTCATATTATTGAAATTAGGTTAGTAAAATATGTAGGTACATAGAAATAAAGTGGGCAGAACGCGCTTCGGCGATTATTTTGGAGGAACAGAGTGGTGGCAGCCATTTTGAAGTTTGCTCGTAAAACATAACGGTGTTTGGAGAAGCCTTTCTACATTGTGATGAGTTTTTTTTGTTTTCTTATACATCGAAGTACGTTTTTAAGATGTCTTCTTTAATCATCAATTCAGACTAAAAAATTGATTTATGGTACATATAATCTTAGTTTTGGTTTATCGAGATATATATTGGTGAAAAACACCTCATTACGGGATTGCACTAGTGTGGGATCAGCCCTCATCCACAATTCTATCCGTTATTTCCCTCCATGTCTTTCCGATACCAGCTTTTTCTTTCCACTTAACTACTCTTGCTCTTCTAAGAACTTCTTCTACTTCCTGCAGTCATCTTGTTCTGAGCCTCTCGCGTCTTATTTTGCCCGATAATTCCCAAAGTAACACCGATCACAACACTGAAATCAATCCAGTTCTCCACGCATGTCCTAGCTACCTCACTCCTTTCTTCTTCATTTCTCTAACCACATCCTTCCCATTTAACTCTTTCACCATTTCGCTGTTCATCCTCCCTCTCTATGTACTTTCTTCAACGTTAACCAGTCCTAATATTGAGCTCACTACTCGTCTTTCTGCTATTTTGAGAGCCTCCTCCTTCCACTTTTTTTTTGTAAGGGTAATTGTTTCCGCAAAATATTATGTTATTATCAGTCTTATCATTGTTCTATATGAAGGGTGTTAATACTAAGTCCTTATCCCCGAAAATGGCAGTTAGAACTCATTAAAGCAAACAACTTTTCTTAGTTAGTCATTTGCCCCGGTTCTAGTGATTGGAGTGCTTTTGTTTTTTGAGTTACAGAATCGAAAATTGCTGCTCAGTATGTCCCAAACCTATTACGTATAGAACAAAAATCCATTCCATGAAACACCAGAAGAGATGTTTCTGCGTAGATATTCTTTGAAGTATGCTTATCCTGTGATGGCTTCGACATTTTGCATTACTCTTGATTCTCCAAACTGTTTGTGCTATCTTGCCAGATTTCATTAGGCCCAATATTTTCATTGATAAGAAGTATGTACATTGTGCAACAAAATAAGACACTTTCCTTTTACTAATTGTCAAAGTAAGCAGCAGACCTTGGTTCAAAACTTTGCCGTGTTCAAAGTGCAATCCTTCACTCTACCACTATTAAAAGTCGTGTGCTTCTCACACACACTCACTGGTCCAAGAAAAAAGAGTAGAGTGTATTTAATCTCCTCTTGCGTTAAAAAAAGTAGACAACTAATGAACCCTTGACCTTTAATAAAAAATAGGTCCAAGGTAGTTTGAATTGTTTTTTAAAAATTGTTGAGCTAAATATATCATTTAAAAAAGGGATGTTTATTAGTTGAAATAAAACTATTAAACTACTATGCAATTATAAAAATATTCATCATCTTTCGTGTCTTCAATCAAAATTGCCCAAAAAGAACTTTTGCCCTAAACTCGTATCCTCAATAGAGGCAAAGTTAAAATACTTATTAATATTTTTTAATATATTGTAATCAACACTTTTAGGTGATAAAAAGGAAGATTGCAACAATCATAGGATGGCTGACACACAAAAGTTTTTTGTTTTTAATAAAAATTTTGATGGAAAATTATACTGGGATAGCAATAAACTTCGGAGCAAATTAATTGATGCACGCAATAAAAAAGGATTTCATGAAAAACCTTATTTAGATGAAACAGATAGTATAAGGGCATACGACTTCTCGCAGCACCATTATGCTCATTATTCAGAACGCTTTCTAATGCAATATCGCCATCCCAGTCCTCCCATTTTTCAATACTTACCTCAGAAAAAAATATCAAAAGTAACATATTGCACCAGAAGGCAAGTGAGCGTTGTCCCAGATTGTACTCAGGTGCTTCCACTTTTTACACTAATTCAAGATTTGCGAGTAAACCGCCCAGAGGAGCTACCCTTACCGAAATTTGAAAATATTTTCCAACTAGAAGAATATTTACATCCTAAACCAGTGGGGATTAAGTCCAGCGCTGATTCGATTAATATGAAACTCTCTCCGGTTTTTGCCGAAGTGATTGCAGATAATTTTACTAAATTAATGAGAAGGGTAAATAGATTTGAAGTAACCACAATGAGAGCTTCCGAAAATTTTGAGAAAACGCTGGATTTCTCGGAAGAGTCATCGTATTATAATATGATAGACGAATCTCCTGAAATATGTTTTGAAGTCGGGAGTGCAGAAAAAGCTATGCATCCAAAATTATTATATGATAAAATACTAGAGCACAAGAGGGATACATATTATAATAAGCGGCGAATGTCAAAACATGAAAAGAGTAAAAGGTCGAAGCACAGCGTGGAAATTCCCCTTGTACCGAAAAATTCGAATATGACAGTCGATTTTGATGACATTCCACAAGGTATTGGCAAAGTAATCTTCTTATTTTCTTAGTAGCGATACTTAAAAAATAAAGAAAATTAACGTACCAGTTGTTAAGAGTTTAAACACATGTCAAATAAGTACACTCAGGAAACGACAGGTATTAAATTAACCAAATTTTGATCGGTTTAACAGTATTACGAGGTTAATACATTCAAAGAAGCAAATTTTGTTATCTGAACTAAAACACGTTTCCTACCATGTTATGGTAAGATTAAACAAATGTTTTCAGTTAAAATGAATAAATATTATCAGTACTTTCAAGATAACTATTTTATTGAGCAAAAACATCTTGAGCCAAACACAGAATTGTTTGGCAATCTATAATAGTACACACTACATTCCTACAACAAATTGAATGCGTGCTATGCAAGTCGCTTTGCAAGGAGTATGCTCAGGTGTCGTGATATTATACCGGGTTCCCAACGCCCCAAATTTTAAAGCAGTTTTATGAAAAAACTTTCAAGAAAAAGTTTTAATAAGAAAATATCCACCTCATGATTGTTACGCCAGTCATAGCTCTACACTCAGAAAACGGTAGGGGTTAAACGAATCAAATTTTGGTAAGTTTAAACACAGTCAAAGCAGCAAGTTTTGTTACTATAACAAAAACACGTATGTTACCATTTTGTAGTTAGATTAACTAAACATTTTAAGTTAAAATAAACAAGTGTTATCCATTATTTCAACTATGTATTTGTGCTGCATTAAATACCAAATTGCGTTGAACCAAACACAGTGTAATGTTTAATGTAAGTAAATATTTGGACTAGATCAATCAAACTATATACAAATTCGGAACAAAAAAAAAGTACCTAGTTTATTAACGGCTGTATTATATTTATCACCTCATTTTATGTTAATAATATGAAGTGTGGAATATCTTCATTATGCGATTCGCAGCTGCCGGTGGTGCAGCAGAAGGCAGAAGTCGCAGTTTTAATGATCACACCTTGTATAAGATGTATATCTAGTAAATGCATGACATAAATAATTTGTAACGTTGTCTGCTGCACATCCAATTAACGTAGAATATGGAATACTGCTAGTGTGAAATGAGAGAAGGGCAATTTTTACGACAATTTAACGTATTTGCTGTTACACATAGGGAGAAAATTTAGAGATTGGTAATTTCAGCATCATAATTACATCCAATTAACTGCAAACAAATCCATTTCCCAATTATCTGCCGATATGTAACAGGATATACCTACGTTAAATTGTCCTAAAGATGGCGCTTCTCTTGTTTCACACTGGCAATAATTCATAATCTGCGTGAATTGGATGTGCGGCAGTCAACGTGATAAATTATATATGTCGTGTACTTACTACATAGATACACATATTGTTCCAATTATTCGAGGTGCGATCATTAAAATTGCAACTTTTGCCAACACCACTGGCGATGATTTTTGGGCGCTGCCAAACAATAATAACATTAGTAATAACATAAAATGGTAAATATAATGCAGCTCTTAATAAACTACTCTATTTGTAGTCTAAGCCAAATATTTATTTACATTAAGCATTACACTGTGTTTGGTTCAACACAATTTGGTATTTAACACAACAAAAATACATAGTTGAAAAAGCGGATTTGAAGTTGTCCATTTTAACTTAAAATGATTAGTTAATCTAACTAAGGGTCAGTATATTTCAATCTCCTAATAAAGTTCCTAATAAAAGTTATTAGCTGAATAACTGAAATAACCTTACATTTTTCCTATACATACTTATTAGCTCAATTGTTATTAGATACTCTTATTAGGAGATTGAAATACCGGCCCTAAGTATATAAAAATAACAAACGTGTTTTTCTTAAAGTAACAAAACTTGCTGCTTTGACATTATTTAACCTGATAATATTGTTAATTGTTTTTTCATTTCTCTTTTTCTTGGTTTTTAGGTCTTTAATAATAAAAGCATGAATGACTATAACAATGTAGAGCACATATCAGAGCGTAAGGTCCATTAAAGTCAACCTCAGAGATAAAAGATCACTGGTCAACCTCCCAATGGTTCAGGGCTCCTTTTCTATTGCACTTTGAAAGTTTATACTGTCACAAATAAAAATTACCTAGTTAGAAAATTTTTGAAAAATACTGTCATAATTTTTATTTGTGACAGTATAAACTTTCAAAGTGCAATAGAAAAGGAGCCCTGCACCATTGGGAGGTTGACTTTAATGGACCTTACACTCTGATATGTGCTCTACATTGTTATAGTCATTCATGCTTTTATTATTAAAGACCTAAAAACCAAAAAAAAAGAGAAATGAAATATATACATGGTCAAGATTCAAAGATTTAAAAAATATTGTTAATGTGAGTGTATAATAATCTAATTTAAAATAATTAACTTCTGGATGATTATTTTGTTATTGTCACCTATTATTTTCATTAATGTAATGAAGATGTGCCAGGCACGGCAAGATAGTTTATTTTATATCCCATTTTTAAATAAATGACTATGACATGTATATTTGACATTTACCTTTTTTAAGTTTTCATTGAAACGCTTTCCTAGGGCTATGACTGTGTAACCATTATCTGAGTCTTTTATTTTTCTCACAAAACTGACTGCTTTCAAATATTTGAGAAAGGCCATGATAAATAGACCAGGTTAAGTTATTCTTAAATATCTCCCTTAATGTCCATTTTAGGCTATATAAGTTTTAGTATGTACACTTCTACTAAGAATTGAACCCTCCCACGATAAATTAACCACTCGGTATATTTATTACCAAATAATGTGAAGTATAACTTATATATCTTTTTGTACTCGCTTATCAAAACCTGTCATTTCACGATTCAATTTGCGTGCGTAAAAAGTCACTTTAAACACGAGTGCGTAAAAGTAAAGTTGGTACTTCCTGGAACTTGAGTTACGAATTTAGTATAAGTGTTTTTGTATACGTTTTTTGATTTTATGGGTAATAAATTATCCACTGCAATATTGGCAGCTTCGCGAATTTCAGACGGTGTACATTGCATTTCATTATCAGAATTCATGTTGTTGGTGAGGCTTTTATTTTTAATGAAATTTTTTGAATTTGACAATTTTAAATTAAATGTCACTTCAAATAATCAATACTGCCAAGTCAATTTTTTTAATTAATATCAAGAGATTAGTAGTGTGTCATAAACAATAACGTATTTAACAATATGTATTATTATTATAGTTCTCGTACAAAAAATATTGTACAAACTTCGTGCGTGAAACATTTCGCGAATTCGTGTCCATAAAGCGCTCGCCTACGGCTCGCGCTTTAAACTGGTCACTCATTCGCGAAATATGATTTCACGCACTTGGTTCGTAAATAACTATTAATTGTAAGATGGGATAATATTTACACTAGGAAAAATGGCGTTGATCCATTGCAATTGCCCCGCAATGGAGATTGATCGAAAAAAAGACCCCCACCCACTCTGTTGAGATGGAGAAGTCGCCAATCGCCGTTGTAATGATGAAAGATGTTTAATAATAATAATATTTATTAATTCCTGTGACCATACAAATGGTATGGAACAAGTCAATTTTTATAAATAATAATAAAGTCACAAAACAGATAAAAAACAAACAAGAGTAGATTAACCGTAAAAGGACATAAGTATATTACGATTACAACAAACACAGTTCAGACGTACCGATCTGAGATATGCCTATCGCTCTGAAAGTCACTAAAAGAGTAATAGCATTTAGCAATCAACATTTTTTTTATTTCTATTTTAAATTTCGTTAACGGCAGACTCTTGATACTTATTTAATGATACTTATTAAATGAAGTTATCGTCAAGTACAGTGGCCTCCTTTTATAAAAAGACAATCTATGTCTGGGCACCTCCAAAACATCGTCTCGTTGTATAGTCATGGCGATCCCCAACTTTTGCATATCGATGTAAATTTTGTTTGGCGTACGTTAATAGTTGGTAGATAAAAATACACGGTACTGTCATAATATTTAAGTTAATGAAGTAGTCTCTGACGTTCTCGCACCTATACCCACCATGTTCCGTATTGCTCTTTTTTGCATTCTAAAGACCCTCAAAGCTCTCATTTGAGGAGCCCCATGCAACTGTAGCGTACGAATTACAATTTACGTGATAAATACACCAGATTAATGTCTTATAGCTATGTCTCCTGTACAATTTATGTCAAATATGCATTATTACTTGAGTGAAATGGGAGGAGTGCCATCTTAACGGCAACATCTGTAAAACAAATATTTAATGTAGGTATTTGCTGTTATATGGAGAGAAAACTGATATAGTAATGTTTAGAAAAATGGGGGCTAGTTTTGGAAAAAGGTAATTTCAACATCAAAATTGTATTAAATTTATTCGAATTTTGCTTAACCTATTTTTTTCACTTAAGAACACTCATTTTTTGATTCACATAAACTTATTCGGTTTGTTAAATTAACACAATAGAAATAACAAAATAATTGATTGTCCTCAATACGTTTTCCTTGTCAGATTAACTATAAACTATAATTTTAGTTACCT
This sequence comes from Cetonia aurata, assembly GCA_949128085.1. Taxonomy (NCBI): domain Eukaryota; kingdom Metazoa; phylum Arthropoda; class Insecta; order Coleoptera; family Scarabaeidae; genus Cetonia; species Cetonia aurata. The sequence goes on from OX421884.1 coordinate 41,216,471, forward strand.
CAACAATAACAAAATCTGTTAGGTTATTTTAATATCTGTCGTTACCTTAGCGTAGAATATATCGTCAAGGTAATTCGCAAAATGCGTATCTTCTTATAATAAGATTTTACAAGAGAAGAAAAAACTTAATAAAAAATCAGCTATTATAGATTAAGGTACAAATCCTTTTAATATACTACAATATTATGTTGTGGAATGAAATATTAAAATGTATTAGCGAAATTTACTGAAATTTACGTGGTTGTTGCAAAATAAAACAATTGGAGGAAAGTTGCATATATTCAACCTTCCTCAAATAATTCTTTAAATGCATATAACTGTAAAGAAAAATTATTTATTACAGCATAATTATAGGATTGTAATATTTGTACCTACGTCTTTTTCTGTTTTAAATTAAAATTGTGGATGGTAAAGGATCTGCTGATAATCATAATAAATAAATACATGTTCACTTCTTGTAAACAATGTAAAACAATTTAATACATCTTTTCATTGCAGTTACATTAAAAAAAAATCATTCGAGAAAGATTATTAAGTCAGCGATTAAAATGTAAGCACCTACACAAATTGCCTTATTTAACAAAGAATTGCCTACTACCACGAAAATTCTGACACACAGTGAATACGTAATCAATCAAAAAGTTAAAGTTTTAAATGATAATAATATACATATATGCAATTTCAGTTGCAGGTTATGTGGAAACAATGGTGTCTCATTCCAACTTTCAAAAACAACTGGAAAAACCGGTAGAATCAAAAAGCTCTACACATCAGGAAGATGTTAAAGCCATTCCATTATTAGTAGACGTAAACGAATGGAGAAAACCAATATGTACATTAGAAACAGATTCTTCTACAAGCTTTTCGTTAAAAGAAATTGAAAGGATAAAAGCCAAAACAAAAGATAAACGAATAAGTACAATAACACCATTTGATTTATTTGAGAATGAGCGCCAATTCCACGAACATGACGAATTGTCAAACATTAGTGAAAGTAAATTTTCGGAAAAACAACACAAGCAACGGGTGGAGAGTCAGCATTTGTGGCAGAAATTTGATAACTACAGCCTGTCCAAGAGACCTGAGCCGTCAAAGATAGAAAGCAAACAAAGCAAGCTTTTGACGGGAGTTCAAGCTATTGAGAGTTATAATCAAGTGTATGATAAATTTATTAGTTTATATAAAGATATACCAAGAAATATGAAAAGATTCACTGAAGTCCACAGAAACATCGGTGGTAGACGCACATCTTCGCAGATTTTAATGAAGGAAGAGCGCTCGTTGCCATTAATCTTACCATCTACTCAAAAATCACGGGATGTACAAAACGAATCTAAAGAAGAAATACCTAATCAAACAAGTCCTTCGTTACCAAAAACCGAAACAAATATTGCTATCATCAGCAATTTTTCGGACAGGCATGGCATGCACTCTACAACCTTAAGACGTTTATCCCAAGAATGTCTCAGTAGTCCTTTAAAATCGTTGAGACAAGTACCTGCAGAAATTGATCAGAAAGTACAATCCATGTTTTATGCCAATTCAAATAGTCGTAAAGAAGCGAATATAGGTCGCTATTCTGGAAGTGATAGACTATCTGCCACTAAATTATCCCCAAAAGATGATACCTGTGCATGTATCCCATCAGCGTTAAGCATTGGTAGAGCTGACTCATGCCAGGGCAGTGTACATAGTTTAAAAGTACCTTCTATTTGCAGTAGTAAGGCTTTAGAATACGAAAAACCATTTGGAAGTGTCAAAAAAATAAGGAAACGAGGTGTGGAATAATCAAATAGAAAATAAATGTATTTAATATATTAATTTGTTTCATATCTTATAAAATAACGAAAAGGTAAATATTTAAAATTATTCGGTGTAGAAATCATGCGAGATAATCGAGTCATTTATATAGCGCCTTCAAAGATTGGCAATTACAAAAAAATAATTATAATTTCGCAATTATAATATAATTGAGATAATAAGAAATATAATACTTTTTAAGTTGAAATATTGTAAATGCGTTAAAAACAGTGTAATTTCTGATATACAAGTCTTAATGAACCATAAAGTTACAACAGATTTAAGCTTAGACCAAGTATATACACAGATTGTCTGCAGTACCTAGGCTTACATTACTCTAAATCAGAACAAAAAGAACTATAATACAATTCTAAAAGGTTGAAAGCAATTAATGTCGATTTTTCATTTATTTTTTGAATACTTTTAATTGTAAGAAACGTTCGTTACGTTTTTAAAATATTGTAACTACATAATTATGTAGCGTATGTATTCGTAGCCAATACTAAATTTTTATATTTTATTTTCCTTTAAACTGAACGGTTTCTCGAAAATTCTCATTGGAGTTTGAGAATGTGGTTAGTTGTTATAATTTAATTTTAAAAGACAGCAAAATAATAATAATAATATTCATTTATTGTCCAACAGACATACATCCAATTACAGGACAACAATATAAATGATAAGAAACTAAGAAAAATAAAACAAATTCTGTTCGGGACTACTAATTTGTAGACCGATGCGCCGGGGAGAGAACACAGAGAAAGGGCTGAATTGTTTTAAGACGTTTATTTTCAAATAATAAATTCAGTATTTACAATATATACATAACATATCATATAATTCTCTCTCATAAAAATAAAAAGTATTTTCAGTATTCCGTTTGACGTATATTGCTATACGTATGTTAGTATTTGCTACAGTTTGTATACATGTGTATATGTGTTGGACCTGGTATCCGACGTTGGCTGAGTGCAACCGTTGAAATATACGCACGAAGCGCCGAACGGTCACCGAATACCTTTCCAACTTTTCTTCTTGCTCAGCCCTCTATATAAGCGACGATGACCGGGATTGCAGTTCGTGAGTCACAGCCCGCAGTATACGAGCTCGTTGCTTGTCGATTCACGGCCGGCGGCTCGGCTCTAGGCATCGGCGGTTTTCGGCGCAAGCGCGGCGACTGCTTCGTTGCCTTGTGCATTGCGCGCTGTCGAATGGAGAAGTGACGGCAACCGCGTTCGGGCTTCGACGATTCCTCGGACTGCGGAGCGCTGTCGGATGATGATTTGAACGCGTACCACGATTGCGAGGCGGCAAACGGGCGACGGTACACTTTTCCGGCCGTAAGCACTTGGCGCGGCACGCTCGCGTAAGAATGTTCTTAACATAACCGCCCCCCTTGAAGGAACCGCCTTCAACACTACACACTTCGAATAACGAACAAATTGTCTGTCTTTGAAACACGATGATTAACACGACTCGCACAAAAAAAAGAAAAAGAAAATTCATTGCAAATATTGTTGTCGGCGCACTTACTGATTGTCTATAGGTAACGCGCACAACTTTACCGCGGGTCTCTTCATTTCTCCTTGTAGGGTTGACACCGTAGCAGCTCTCACGACGCCATCAGGTCCTGGAAACACCCTGATGATTCTTCCAACTAACCATTTGCTTGGTGGACCTTGGTCATCCTTCACGACTACCAACTGGCCGGGAGTTAGTCCATTTCCATTCCTTCGTTGCCACTTCGTCCGCTGTTGAAGTTGATTCAGATATTCTTGGTGCCATCTCGCCCAAAAGTGGTCTCACATGAATTGAATGTGTTGCCAACGGCAAAGGGAATTTACTTTAAGATGGGTTAAAGTAGGTTCAGGAATTGTTTCTGGATTGTATCCCATTACAAGGTGTGAAGGAGTAAGGAATTGCAAATCGTTTGAGTCGTTAGATATTGGAGTAATGGGTCTTGAATTAAGAATACCTTCTATTTGGACCAGAAGGGTATGCGTTTCTTCGTAATTCATCGGAAGAGATTCATCCCAGCTTATGTTTAATTTCCATATCTCTTGCATTAAGATTTTGGCTCTCACAGTAAAAGGACTGATTAAGCCCAAGGGATCAAATATTTTGGATATATGCGAAAGTACATATCTCTTGGTGATACCTTTTTTCCCTGCAAACTTGATCGCTGAATATTGCAAAGAGTCGCTTCTGGTATTCCATTGAAGACCAAGTGTATTGACGCCATCACCTTTGTCCCACTCCAACACAGTATGGCTGCTGCAAGACTCTGGTATAGTTTTTAAGAGTTCTAGGCTGTTCGATGCCCATTTCCTCAGTTCAAACTTTCCCTTTTGTAGAACAGTGGTTACTTGACTAATGATTTCTTTCGCTTCCGCCAATGTGCTTGCTCCAGTTAATAGGTCATCTACATAGAAGTCTCTGAGAATTACTTTTGTTCCTAATGCATAGGCATCTTCTTCTGTAAGTGCTGTTTGTTGCAAAGCTTTGATAGCTAGGTAGGAGGCGGACGCTGTTCCATACGTCACCGTTGTCAGCTCAAAAGTTTGAATTCTCTCTTCTTCAGACTTCCTCCAAAGAATTCTCTGAAATGCCATGGACTTTTCGTTCATACGAACTTGTCGATACATTTTGGCTACATCTGCTGTTAATACATATTTATGCAATCGGAATCTGCAAATGATATCAAACAGATCTTGTTGTAGTTTAGGCCCAACCATTAAAGTGTCGTTTAATGATTTTCCGCTCGTTGTTTTTGCGGAACCATCAAACACAACTCGAACCTTCGTAGTGAGACTATTTTCATTTATAACCGCGTGATGTGGGAGGTAAAAATGAGGTTCGTTTCTTTCAGCGTTATTTACGAGTCGCATATGCCCCAGTTGTAGATATTCATTCATGAAGCCAACATATTCTTGTTTTAGCGTAGCATTCTTCTGGAATCTTCTTTCTAGCGAATCAAATCTCTTTACTGCTTGCTCATACGAGCCTCCTAACGAGCTTACATTTTCTTTGAATGGGAGTGAGACTACGAATCTCCCGTCACTTTCTCTCTCTGACGTCTCCGCAAAATGAAATTCACAATTGCTCTCCTCCTGCGAATGCACTTGCCTCTCGGCAACGGTTTCTATTTCCCAGAATTTCTTTATATTGCTGTTTAATGACTGCAAGGTTGATGCATTGCATATCGTAGACGTGTTTGGTGATGTCTCAGGTACCATGAGCTTTCCAGCAATAATCCATCCAAAAAGCGTCTTTTGTAGAAATGGTCCGTCTCTGTGTAGCTTTATTTGTCCAACGCACAGCAAATGATAAAATATTTCTATTCCTATTAACATATCAATATCCTTTGGTATATTGAATTCTGGATCCGCTAATCTCACGTTCTTAGGCACTTGTAAGTGTTCGCGCGAAATGTGCACTAATGGTAGCTTTTCGGCTATTTTCTCAAGTATCAAGCAGTTGATAGTGCGCTGAAATCCATTGCATTTCGATTTCACATCAACATTCACTGAATGGGGTATTTCTTTCCTGCTTTGATTTATTCCGCTCAATACAACATTTGCGTGCCTCTTCGGCAAACGCAGAATTGTAGCCATTCGGTTGGTTATTAAATTCGATTGCGATCCAGAATCAAGCAACACTCTGCAGTTGTGCTTACGTCCTCTTACATCGCTGACATTTATAACTGCCGTAGAAAGCATCGTGTAAGTGTTTACACTGTTGCTGCTGTGCGTTGATACTGACGTCGAGGTTCCCGCTCGGGGTGAAGGAAACTTCGTCGGCCCGTCAGACTTCTTAAAATAATGTAATAAGCTATTGTGTCGCTTATCGCAATGCTTGCAGCATCCTTTTGACAAGCAATTGCTAGCCATGTGATTTGGTCTTAGGCAATTCAAGCATAGCCGCTTACTTCTAGCTTTCTCTTGTCTTTGTTCCACACTAAGACCTAAAAATGATTTGCATTGGTAAATCAGGTGATTACCGTCGCAGAAATTGCATTCGCTTGTCTTGTGTGTTGCAACGTTAGCCGAAGTTTTATTCGCTAACACACTTTGCATTGGTTTCTCAATTGCTTCTAAAGTTTGGCACTTTTGTGTTAAGAAATTTGTCAATTCCTTGAACGTAGGCATTTTTGTGCCTTGTATTTTACTTTCCCATTCTTTGAATGTCTGGGAATCTAGCCTTTTGGTTATTATGTGCACTAACAAATCATCCCATTGCCCTATGGGTCGCTTTAACGCTTCTAGCGCTCTACTGTGCCTTTGGACACCATCTAATATTTGCCGTAGCGTATTTAAATTCTCTTTGTTTGCATGCGGCAACTCAAAAATTGCATTGATATGCTTTTGCACTATCACTCGTGTATTGCTATATCGGTCTTGTAACATTTGCCATGCATTTGCATAGTTATCTGCTGATATTTCTAGAGAATGCAAGACATTCGATGCATCTCCTTTCAGGCATGACTTTAAATAATGGAACTTATTAATGGTCTGAATTCTGCTGTCGTTATGTATCAACGAGCTGAAAGTGTCATAGAAGGTGAGCCAATCTTCGTATGCACCATCGAACTTGGGTAGTTCTATTGTGGGCAATTTTACTACGTCCGACGACGTATCCACTTTGCCACTTGTTTGTTTCGCACTGGCTTTTAATATGTTTCTGAAACGAGCTTCGAGTTCGAAATACTTCTCCTCGAATGTGTCTCGCTCAGTATTCTCTAGCTCGGATTCGTCTAGTCCCTCCAACTTAGACTGAATCCTGTTAAATTCATCGTATAAGTTCGTGAATTTCTCATAGCGCGCCTTGCATTGCTCGATGTCAAGTGCGTCTTCACTTTTCTCTAGAAATTTTCCTGCTCTTGTAAGCAATGATTTTAGCTGCCTTCGGTGCAGTTTGTACGCAGAAATTTCTGTTTCCATTCTGCCCGTCTTTGTGTAATGCACCTTTACACAATGTATGTACTATATTTAATAGTATGCTTTTTGATCCGAAAGAACGCCGTGTACGTCTACGGTATCAAATCTCAAATAGGTCTAAAATCCTATTTCACAGACTGTGTCTCTCAAATCCGGCTCGAAGGACCAATGTTCGGGACTACTAATTTGTAGACCGATGCGCCGGGGAGAGAACACAGAGAAAGGGCTGAATTGTTTTAAGACGTTTATTTTCAAATAATAAATTCAGTATTTACAATATATACATAACATATCATATAATTCTCTCTCATAAAAATAAAAAGTATTTTCAGTATTCCGTTTGACGTATATTGCTATACGTATGTTAGTATTTGCTACAGTTTGTATACATGTGTATATGTGTTGGACCTGGTATCCGACGTGGGCTGAGTGCAACCGTTGAAATATACGCACGAAGCGCCGAACGGTCACCGAATACCTTTCCAACTTTTCTTCTTGCTCAGCCCTCTATATAAGCGACGATGACCGGGATTGCAGTTCGTGAGTCACAGCCCGCAGTATACGAGCTCGTTGCTTGTCGATTCACGGCCGGCGGCTCGGCTCTAGGCATCGGCGGTTTTCGGCGCAAGCGCGGCGGCTGCTTCGTTGCCTTGTGCATTGCGCGCTGTCGAATGGAGAAGTGACGGCAACCGCGTTCGGGCTTCGACGATTCCTCGGACTGCGGAGCGCTGTCGGATGATGATTTGAACGCGTACCACGATTGCGAGGCGGCAAACGGGCGACGGTACACTTTTTCGGCCGTAAGCACTTGGCGCGGCACGCTCGCGTAAGAATGTTCTTAACAAATTCTAATTAAATGCATTAAGTTAGTTATACAAATTATTCTAGCCAACTTATGTATTTTGTAAATAACAAAAAGATACCAATAGTAATACAAAGAAAAAAAAAACAAAAAAGGTAAACATTTAAAGTTATCCAAAAATATCCGGAAGCTGCATATTCGCATTTTGGCACATCATAGTAATTGGCGCTCGGGCTAAGACATTCGCTGTTGGTATGTAAAAAGTGTTTGTCGATCTATTCGCAACCCGAGGTATAGTAATAGATATTTTAGACAGTAAATGAGGGCTGTCGATTAATTAATTTATGCAAAAAAACAGCTGAGTGTTATAACATCAACTTCATCACGGTTATCTAGGTGCTCACTGAGATATTGCGTCATCGTTACTAAATTGGTAACGGTTGATCTTCCCGATATCAATCCATGTTGAATGGGAGATAAGTAAATTTTAACGCTGTTATATATGGAATCATACAATACTTGTTCAAAGATCTTGGCGAAGTTAGGCAACATAGAAATAGGTCTTTTTTAAATACCGGCACTACTTTCGATCTCTTCCATCGGTTTGGAAATACATTCAATGTTAAACATAAATTTAAAATTATGGATAAAGGTTTAGCAAATGATACCCTGCAGTTTTTAACAATGAAAGCTGGCACACAGTTATCTCCAGATGTGAGTATATCGGGAAAATGAGCCATTATATCTAAAAGATTATTTTCAGGAACAATACCTGGCTGAATGGTAGGCAAGTTGGTAATGGAAGGTGTTGTTTTCGAGCACAGTTGAAACAGATAACATTATCTGTTTCAACTGTGCTCGAAAACAATTTAGCGAAAGAATCAACAATTGTCTGTGGATCATCCAATATAGCTCCATCAAAGTATATTGTGCTCGGTATACGTGTTTTACAATGTTTGTGGTTTATGTAAGTCCACAACTGAGATACATCAGATTTAATGCAAGCTTGCGAGTGCCTTATGTAGTTACTGTGTGCTGCAGAAATTTGCTCTTTAATAAGTGTCCGTAATCTTTTAAAATCAGCACTGTATAATTCGTTTCCCGAAAGCATCCACTTTCTCCTGTAATAATTCTTCATTTCGAAATTAGAAATTATCTCAGAAGTAAACCATATCGGATACGTATGCTTACTACTGCTAGATCTCTTTGTTGGAATAATCAATTCAAATACATAAGTGAACTCGTTATAAAAATATTCCACAGCTAGATTAACATCATTGTTTTTTACAACATCCTAATCTTACACTGGCTAATGCAACGTGAAGATCAACACAGTTGGCTTTACGAAAGTTAAACGAGGCAATATTAGCCAAAGGGAAGTTGTGCTGTTTATTGCTATCACCAATTTCAACAGTAATATCCAAAGCAGGGTGGTAGTTATCTTCGCGGACAAAAGGAAAATCAGAGTGAACCACCTTAACATTAGTAAGTGTAGATGCAAAAACCAGATCTAAAAGTTTATTATCTGTATTCAATACATTATTATGTTGTTGCAATTCAAGAAGAGAAGATGCAAAAGTGATTAAATATAAACACACAAAATTCGGTAAATTAAAGTCACCAAGCAAAAGCACAGATTCATCCATTAGTTACATATCCAACAGACTAGTAAATAATTCAAGGTCATCAACATTAATATCTGGAGGTATATATATTACGTAAATACCTAGTTAATTTAAACGGAGCTAAACATTTACAAATAACAATATCAAAATATTTGGATTAAACGAATACTAGTTTGTAATAAAACTGGAAATTCTTTAAATATATCATGTATTTATTTTGAAAAATTGGCTTTATACCGGAAAATACACTTTTTAGCGAAGATAGGTACCTACTACAAAATCTCACTCACTGTTCGAAATGTGTTTCTAGTAATGTCAGCACGGATAAAAATTTAAATGGCACATAAGTAAATATGTTTTAATTAGAAATGTATAATGTCTACCCTAATTTCAAGTTTAGTATTGGAATTATATAAGGCGAGCATAAAAATAGATGAAAACACTAATTTCTGTATCTTTGCTATACTACTATAACATATTTTCTTTCAAAGGTGTTTTCTTTACGACAAATCTCTACGTAAAAAATATCGCCTATCTATATAACAGCAGCCTATTCGGAAGCATTTGACTAGAACGCTGCAATGATTTAAATTTTTAATTATTTAAAAAACACGCTATTATAATCGAATTCGTAGGTTAACGTCACGTTGGTGATTGTGAGATTAATTAGAATGAAAGGTAGAGAGATAGATAGATAGTTCGATAGATGTTTGTTGTGTGAGAGTGTGAGACAACAGATGTATACACTCGTCATAGTACAAATGAAAAAAAATATACAATATGTAATATAAATAATATAATAAGATAATGCATATTAAGTTAATATGGACAAAACAAAAAAAAAGTTTTGAGATATGATTTCAAAGTTGTTTTAAATTGTTTAACATTAAGTTCTTTCCATTTACGCTGCCCCACCTAGGTTGTAAACCAGCCTATTGTCTTCACAAACGCTAGGACATTCCTCAGATTCTGCATATTTAGGTAAGTGATTAATTTAAAATAAATCTAGTAGCTAAATAATACATTCTTACTACTGAGGCTGACCTACAGCTGCATTTTCATAATTTACAAACGTTGGAACATAGGTTTGTGCACACACAAAGACACAATATACCTAATTGTGTTCCAAAAAAACACGTTAATATGCCTCGATAGGGTAGGTATATAAAATATATTTGTAGTTTGTGTATTACCGTAATGTTAAAGTAAATGGTTATAGATATTTTTTATTGCAGTCATATTGCTACGCTGAAGTAGATGTTACGAATGTATTATTCAACTTGTCTATTGGAATAGAATATTATTAGATGTAGGAAGATAGACTGATTTAAAATATTCACAAAAGCCATTAACGATCGACTCTGCAGTATGCAGTTCATCAGCGTTGGTGTCACTAACAATGTTGGGAATGCCATAAGCTTCATTTTTAGTATGCACAAATTTCCAAAACTTTTTGGGAGATAAATAACATAAACATCACGAACAATACAACAACTCTGTAATGGCCTGCCTTCGCATCATGTCTTTGTTATTAATTTTAAATCTACTACCTTAATTATGAAATAATTTTAATTTTTGACTTTTAACTTGTTGTATTGTTCATGATGTTTATGTTATTTATTTCCAACGTCACTCTAACTTTGATTCTCGGAAGAAGCAATAAACTAATTGCGAAAGCTTAGAATTGGAAAATTTGAGTATTAATTCATACTTCGGCTGCTTTACCCACTAATTAACCCACTGAACCCAAGGTTGTACAGCCAGTACTTCTTTTCAAATATAAAATATCTTATTCAGAACATTTTGTTCTAAAGCTTATAATTAAATAGATATTAGATTATTATTTTTACGCCGGACTCTGTACAAGATTCGCAATTACTTAATCTATATTACTCATTTGTATTTTATCAAAAAGAAGATTAAACTTTTCAAGGAACAGCTTGAAGAGAAACGAAGTTCACTAGAATTGGGCTATATGGGAAGACATACTAATGTTTGGAATTTGAAGACGATCCCGCTATAGTGACAAGAAGTAGGAAAGAATTAAGGAGTGTGATTGATAGGCTAGATCAGAAAACGAAATACATATATGGAATGGCCGGACAAGATATTGAAAAAGGAAACTACTTTACAAGTACAAAGCAGACCAGTTTACATATTTGGGAACTACATTTACAAAGAAACCAGGTACAGAGACAGAGATAAAAGCTAAGGTAATGTTGGGTACTGGATGTATAACAGCAGGAGTAACTTATCTACAAAATATATCAAAAAAACGAGTGTTACATAAAACTGAGCAAAGTAGTCTGGAGGTATAGAAAAGAAGTGCTCGGGAAGTGATATTTGGGGATAGATGGATACAAAGGATAAGTGAAGAGCTAAAGAATGTCAGAAAAAAAGACGCGCCGACCAATACAGGAGGAAGGAACAGACCCAGAGAAAGGAAGAAGTAGAGATATGAAGATATATGATTGAAGAATAAAAGCAAGATATAGACAGCTACGGAAGAAGATAATAAACCAAGCAATGGGTCAGCTAGGCTTGCTAGGGATTAGTAAGCAGAATTACGGGATAACGATAAAGGCCCGGTGTTGATGATTATTTCAAGTTAAGGCTCAAATAAAACCACTATTGCATAGAATTATAAAATTAGTCTTTATTTAGATCTATGAATTTTCATATGGGTCGATAGAGTGCCGTTTTGCGCGAACGCTTGGCCGCAAACTCTACAAACATAAGGTTTCTCTCCAGTATGTGTTCTAATATGCTTCTTTAGTGTACTATTCACTGCGAACCTTCTTCCACACTCTTTGCATGAGTAAGGTTTCTCTCCACTATGTATCCTCATGTGTACATTTAAACGTCCACGTTGATTAAACCGTCTGTGACATATCTTACACTCTATCGGTTTCTCACCGGTATGCACCCGAAGATGCGACGTCAAATACCCAGACTGGGGAAATTTCTTTCCGCAAATCTTACAAACATGAGGTCGTTCTCCCGTGTGGGTTCTTATGTGTGTTACTAAAGTTCCCGGAGCGGAAAACGCTTTGTTACACGTTTGGCATTTGTAGGGCTTTTCCCCTGTATGTATAAAGGAATGAATTTTCAGATATGATAATTGAGCGAACCCTTTACCACACATGTTGCATAAATATGGTTTCTCCCCTGTGTGAATTAATTTATGGCGTTCTAGGTTACTATGAAATCGAAATGTTTTATTGCAAATTGTACAAGTTCTTGGTAAATTCCGTTCTTTTGTTATGCTATTTCTGCTTTGTAGACATTCGGTTTCTTTTACACTTTCAAACTTGTGTGATAATTTATGATGCCTTGTTAGTGTCATCTCAGTCTTAAACCTTAAAAATATAACTTTTATTATAAGTACATATAAAAAGTTTCCAAAAGTGATTTAGGTGAAATTGTTCATACTATATGGATTTATGATACTAACACGTAATTAATTTTTACAAAACTCCAGTTAGATATATTTTTTACAGATCATGTGTGTACAAATTCAATTAAAATTGTTAAATCTTATTGCAGAAATGAGTGGATAGCGGCTACTAACATAAAAAACGTTATTTTAGGTGCATTGTATTTAGCTGTGGCTGGTGCATACGTAACTGTGGGTAGGAGGGAGGGGCTCTAACAATGATCGAATTTCTTCGTATAACTTCGTAACATAGGAACATATTTGACGAGAGCATGCGAAGAACTTCGATCATTGTCAGAATTTTCCCAATGACGTATACAAGTATGCAACAGCCGCCGCTGATTATATTACATATATTAGATATGTATTTTTTAAATAGGTAATAAAATAAAGATCTTTGGAAAGGATGGAATTAAATGCATTGAAGAGTGCAAATTTCTTTGTAAAGTTGGAGCAATAAGTAAAATAAAAATAAATAAGAGACGAACAAAACAGTTTAAAATATAAAACTCAAACCCGTAGCATTTGGTTTTTATTTTTTCTATTTTAAAGTGTTTTGTTCGCCGCTCATGTATTATTTAGTTTATTTTGCTTATTTTTTCATATAGTTCAAGAAGTTTGCATTCTTCGATTTAATTTTTAAATCTTAACTTAAAACTTCAGATTTAATTCTAGCCTGATGATGTGCTGGTAGCATAAAAACAAGAAATCGGTTGCGAATGCGCAAAAAAAAGTAAAGCTTTTTAAAATATTTTGATATGCAATTTTGGTGTTGGAATGCGAAACATAATACCATGCATAATTATAAAGCTGATGCAATCATGAACAAAATCTGCATAATGTTTCATAGATAACTTACTGTTTGTTGCAAAATTTGCATCTAAGGATCTGGTTATGAAGAATCATTCTATGTCTCCTAAATGCTCCTAAGTCAGCAAACACTTTGTCACACAATTTGCAGCAGTAAGTTTTCTGCTGATCATCAGTAGTCCTTTTTTCATTGTCCTAAAAGAAATAATATATGTATAAGAAAAACCAAACTTGGAGAAGATTATAAAGCAGTTCGTAGAAACAGTAAATACCTCTACGACATCTCTTTGTGAATTATTGGATGTATTGATGACTTTTAATATGTTATCTGCAATTAATATAGTTACAATAATTATAATAACATTTGTAGTTACATTACACCAGACTCAAAACCAATATCATTATGTTCATTATTAATATTTATTTGATCCTTTGATAAGAAATTTTCATTGCAAATTTCATTAGATGGAGAATTTTCTTGTGGGGAGGTACAAAGGTTTTGCTGTACTTTTGTTGATGATAATGCTAATTGATGCAAATAATGCCTTAATGTAGCATTTGATTTCTCACACAATTTGCGAAATAAATATGCTCTAGTCATTTCCTGAATGCAATTAAGACATATCTGTTCTGGCAAACCATCCCCTTTCGTAATCTAAAAAAAAAACATGTTGAAATAGATAAGTAGTAGATTAAAACAAAATTTCTGATTATTAGACAACAGAATTGCAAATATTTAAATAGGTACGTACGTACCTGTATAGACGCACATGCAGTAAACATTTCATATAACATTACAGAAGGTTCTATAAACTTTTCAGTATTAAATATTGATTTCATATGATAATTTTGAGATAAACACGTACGGCACACATTACTGTATAGATTGCTTAGAGGCATTATTAAATAAAACTGAAAGTTTCAGGGTTTCCCGCAGAGACGTGTTATGTTCCAATTTCTTCAGATAACGCACAACAAACATACGCAAATCTAAAACCACAATCACAAGTCTCACAGATTACTTCATAACATCAAATTGATGCAGACGATATGTAATTATTGGATTCTGTAGTTCAAAAACGTATGCAACTGTGCGTGCTTGTTCACTTTGTACATACCGTATGCGAGAGGTATACTTAGTCAGCTGATGACAAAAGAGAATAGAAAATAATTGTGTGTAATCAATTTCTGCTGTTTCATTTGAAAAATTGGGCGATGGAAAAAGAGAAAGAATGGTAGTTCTCGTGGTGGGGGTAAACTCGTATTTTGGCGCTTGCAGCAGCCATAGAATAACCTGGCAGCAGCTAAACTCGCAACTAATAGGCTAGCACGGCGGGTTGCATACTATTTAAAATTTCTCTCACAACAAACGGCTAACGACCAAACTACGAAACGAAAATGGTGGAGCACACTTCATACGTCATGCACACGTGACACGTGGTATCCAACCGTAATACGGATGCATGACCTATGCGAACCCTCTTAGTTGTGAATTTAGCTGCCAGATGGCGCACAAATACTAATTAGGCATTATGATTTTTCTGTACGGAGCTTGTGCGCAGAATCGTAAAGTAAAAACATTGACAAAAGTTCAAATATGGTTACAGTCCTGACCTTATAGGGAGAAGTATTGGAATGTATTTCCTTTATTCTATGGGTCATAAATAGATTAGCTTTGTTCAAAACATGTTCAAACAAAGGTTGGCAATGGTTCGAGACATGCGCACTGCGCACTTTAAAGACACTAATTTTAAAGTGTTGAACAAGCCTAGTACGGCGCAGTTAAGGAAATGACCCGTAAGTGATTCCAATAATTAGGTACTGCGTCTTTAAAGGCCGCTTAAGAGCAATGATTCATAAACAAGTCGCATTTTCTCTAAATGAAAAGTAATTTTAAGGAAAAGCAATAATATTGAACTCAATAAATGCAAAATATTTTTGATTCTTGTAAGAAATAAGATGCAATAAAATTATTTGTCAACAAAAAAAAACATCTCAGACTTATAAGGATGCTATTTGATTTCTCTAAAGAGTTATACATACATAAATAATGTTATTTAATGTTTGAAGGTGTATATGATTCCAAAGCAGCAATGTAATCTATTAAAAAACCTCTTCCAATTGTTAGAAATACCAACATGCATTTGCTCTATTACATCTATTACATCAAAATAACAATGCTTTTGTGTCAATAGGATAAATGGATGAAATTTTATAACATTAATTACTAACGTATAAATATTTGAAAAATAATAAATTAAATCAAAAAATGTAATATTGAACTGATATGGATAATTCTCAATGATCAATGAATGAGAAAACCCCTTCCTTTCTATCTACTTACAAATAGTGTCGATCAAAATGACTATATCTAGATAACCCAGACGCACACATGGTATACACATCTTCTCTAGGATTTGCTTTTAAAAATGCTATTTAATTTATATATATATATTTACTGTATTCCACAAATCTCTTCTGCTAAAAAAATAAATTGTACTAATTTAAAGTATGAAGAAATTATTGTTTCTCTACCAGTTAAATTTTTAAGTTTACAAAAAAAACGTCATTTGTGGGATACGCATTTATTTACAGAGATAGGCATACAAAATACAAATTAACAAAACGATACATAAAACACTCAAAATATTTACTCATTATTGTAATTATGACCGTCTTGAAAAGTTCTTATGCATGTCACTTTTAGATCTTTGAATATTGTTGATATTGCTTTTAATTCGTTTTTCCACACTTGCACTAGTTGTAGATTTCATCAACTCTCTATGAATAAATTCTGGATTATATTCTCGAGAAGTTTTTGATTCTTTGGAATCTTCTTCCCGATATCGTTTGACATTGCTAGATCTTTCAGTTTCCCGCCACACCGCATTTTCCATCATTTCCTTTCTTCTCTTTTCTTTTTCTTCCACTGTTAGATTACTGCCTTTGTTGTTTCTCATATACTGTCCTCTATTTTGATAATCCGTTTTTCTATAAATTTTCTTATCCTTATTAGAGCTTAGTTCTCGCTTTGCATTTTTAGACTTATTTCTTTCAATAAAATTATCTTCATCATTATCTGATTCTTTACTGGTATTGCATTTCTTGTCTGGTGGTTTAATATACAAAATATCTTTTAACTCATTTTCTGATAAATAATTTTTATATTTACGCAATTTTTTCAACAGTATTTTATCTAAATTATTTTCGCTTAGAATATCTGCGGAATTATTAAGAACGCTTAAATTTAAAGGGTAATTTTTTAAAGTTTGTAACTTTTCAGCGATTAAAGCATTAATATCAATGTTTTTTTTCTTCTTTGACCTTTTATTTTTCTTTTTTAATTGCTGGTCCAACGTAGATTGTAGCTTTTTCAATTGGATTGGATTCTGCAAGAACTGTTTTCTAGTTTCTTCTTCTCGTTTCTTTATTGTAACTAAAGGATCTTCTTGTAATTTTGTTGCCAAATCTACCTAAAACAATAATATCCAAACATCACATGACATAAGTTAAAATATAATGTAATTGTATTAGCATTTCATTTAATATATTATTATATATATTATGCAGTAATATAATATATAATAATTTACCTGCTGTTCGCCAATTTGAATTTTATTGTAATCTCGAATGGATGGTGGTATACACTCGTGTTCAACATGATTTTTTGGTTGAGAAATTCCCAACTCACTTTGCTTTTCTTCTTCATTCAAAAGTTCCAAGGTTTTATCTATTTTCCGTCCAAGTAAATAATCCTCTCTATCTACTAAACTTGTAACACCCTGAAAAAATACACACGTATTAATTATAGTACATTGCAACAGTGGGCGAATCAAACACACTTTATACATCCAATCCAATTTGTTTTCTTCGTTTTGGAAAGTCATTTTATATAATTGCTGTATTTTATCCTATCTGTTGTGTTGATACACAAAAGAATAAACTTAAGTTATAATCGTAGGTTATAATCAATGTCGGCTGACAGCTGACTGTGTAAACATGTAAACATGTATGAACTCAGAGCTGCCAACTCCAATTTCAGAATTCCCCCAATCATGTAATCATGTACTAGTCGAAAAAAATATTGTACGCACCACGGTTGGAAAGTCTTTATTAAAATAAAAACGTCACTTTACACCCTTGATACGTAAATAACCATTAATATTCATTCAGAATTGAATTCACTTTTTCGCTAAAACCAAAAAAATCTTGATCAGTTTGACACGATATATTTTTCTGTACAAAATCGTTTATATTTTCATGTGCCGAGCATAACTATTGCGATAGTACCTACTTGTTCTTAACTGCTTAACAACATGGTCTTTCTTTGTACAATTTAATTAATTCGCTGACCTGTTCTCTAGTCCAAGACATATATAATTTAAGTATATCAACACAAATAGTTAAAAAGAAATTAATGTAAACAAAATGAAATATTTTGTATAGAACTGAACAGTAGTGAGCAAAAGCAAATAAATTTTTTTTTTATTATTCCCGATGTTTCTCATTTTTAGTATGGTGCAAATTCTGCATACATGAAACATAACCCGGCATTTGTCGTTCAAAATCGAAGTGTCAGGCAAATAAACAGCGCAAGCATAGGTAACGCATTTTCTATGCAGAAAAATTTATGGAAATAGAGCAGGTCCTATTTTTATGTACATGAAAAAAATGTATACATTTTTATGGACAATTTCCGCATGCTACGATACATTTTTTTCATGTACATAAAAAGGTATAAAACTCTGTACAGAAAAATGTATCGTGTCAAACCGGCTGAGGTACAGTAGCGGCCATTAATTTGGAAACACCGGCCTTATCTAGTTTACTATGGAAATTTCTAATATTTAATAGTTTAAGCGTTATGTCATGAACTATTGTCACTAAGCGATAGTGACATAAACAATAATTGTCAAAATTGATATGTCAATAACATGGTCAAAGTGACAAACAATTTACAATAGAAAAATCTTGGTGTTTCCAAATTTATGGCCGGCACGGTACATATGTGACTGCAACTCGAAACTGATGGTTTTGCGTGGGATAATACCAAATTAGCATTCTTTTTGCTTTATTTTTATAAGCCCATATCTATATCATATTAGTCGGTGGTGAGGGATCAGTCCGTATGGTATCATATGGGCGAACCCAGCAGCAGGCTAAGCGCAACTCAGTCCTTTTAGGCAAAGCCTCTTCCTGCTGTAGATCGCAGTGCGGGGTATAATTTACCTCACCCTACTCGAGGTACCACTGTGCAAGCAGAACACTGCGGTCTAGACCAGTAAAGGTCGAAAAACAATCTCCTGACCGAGCTGTCGTGTCGTGGCAAACGGTCTGCACCAGGAAAAACGGCGCCGGTCGCTGAGTCTGCCTTGCTTACAACATGCGACCGTCACACCATGTCCTTTGGGGTATGGGGGCCTTGGCTTAACTGCACGGGCCGAGAGGAGACAACCTCAATAAAAACCTAAATCCTAAGGTTGTGGCCGAGCCGAAAGGATGCGTGGCTGAATAGAAGATCAGTCCTTATCGGCCAACCCTTGGGGCACCGGGCGCACCCCATTGTATAAATGCCTTGCCCGCGCACCGGGGCACTGCGCTGGGTCGACCTTTTCTTCCCCTTACTCGTGGGATCAACATGTTGAGACCAGAAGAAAACAAAAAAAAAATCCAAACCCAAAACCTGGGGACTCTGAAAAGAGACACCCAGGTACAACTACGGACGACAACGCCGGAGGCTCCAAACAGGAGAATCCGCGTCGTAGGTCCAAACCTTCTGGCGCCGAAAGGCGTAGGCGTAGGGCCGTAAGGGAAGCCGCTTTGGCTCAACCTGGAGGCTCAACACCGATTAATGTAAAGGCTGCTGCCGGGGAAGCAATGTCTGCTCAACCGGGCACCAGCCACGTCGCGACTTCAGGGGTGAAGCGGAACCTCTCTGAGGGGAGCACCCCCAAAGAAGACGCGAAACGTAAGAAAACGGAGAAGCCTGCAACCAAAAAGTCCTTCAAGGAGGCACTCTCGGACATTCGGATGGCCATAGTGCCTGATGATTATCCTGAGAGGTCCATCTCCCAGGAGCAAGCGGATTTAATCCGTAATTGCATACTGCAGGAGATGGACAAGCTGACAATCGGAGGACCGCAACCTCAGTTTAGCGAGGTCCGACACCGTGGGGGTGTGCTGAGGGTTGGCTGTGTGGACGCGGGCACTTGCTCGTGGCTCACGGAGGTCATCCAAGGCTGCACTCCCTGGGACGGCGCCAAGCTAAAAATGGTTAAGGAAGCCGACCTGCCTAAGCCGGTCAGGGCCTTAACATGGATCCCAGGCCCCCCTGTGGAACCAGCAAAGATTCTGCACCGACTTCAGGTGCAGAATCAAAAAATCCAAATGGGCTCTTGGAGGGTGGTGAACACCAAGGTTGACCCTAAGGGCCAGCAGGTGGTCATCGCCATGGATGAGAGTTCATGGAAAATACTGCAGGATACATTTAATTGTAGACTGCATCTCCAATTTTCCTCGGTAGCGTTTCGTCTACTGGGAAAAAAGGAGAAGACAGAGGCTGAAGAGATGGATACCGCCCAGGCGGGACCATCTCAACAGCCAAATCTGAGACCGGGTGGGGGCGGGGGGGCCGGGCTGGCTGTGGGTTCGCCGCAGTCGTCCGGAACCGCTAGCACCATTACGGATCTCCTGGACGCGACCCTGGTGGACCTCCTGCGTACTCCACCAAGGGATGATGAAGACTCAGCAGGACAGGAATCTTAACATTCCTGACACTGTTGCAGATTAATCTTCATCATTGTAAAGCGGCTTCCGCCGTCCTGCAAGCTTTTGTGGTAAGTAAAAACATTGACATTGTTCTTATACAAGAGCCCTGGATCACTAAGGGCAGAGTGGGGGGCTTGGGGATCAGGGGGTGGACACTGGCCCACGGTGCCGGCCCCGGTCCCAGAGCCTGCCTGCTTGTTAAAAACAGCATAAACTGCTTGTTGATCAGCGACCACTGTTCTAGGGACCAGACCACCGTAAAAATCCAATGGATGGACGTAAAGGGGGCTAGAGACCTATTATTAGGATCAGCCTACCTCCCGTACGACCAAGAGGGTCCACCTCCAACCCAGGAAGTGAGAGCACTGGTGGCCTACGCGGGAACGAAAAAGCTGGAGCTCCTTATCGGATGCGATGCCAACGCGCACCATTTTGTGTGGGGCAGCAGTGGACTGAACAAACGAGGTGAGTCACTCTTAAACTACTTCGCAGAAAATAGGTTAGTTACCATTAACCGCGGAAATAAGCCAACTTTTGTAACGGCCAACCGGGCGGAGGTGATTGATATCACCTTTTGCACGCCGCGCTGTGCAGAGTGGGTGAAACAGTGGCATGTGTCGGATGAGCCGTCTCTCTCCGACCACAGGTATGTAAGATTCGACTTTGATATACCGCAGGTAAGTCAGATATCGTATAGAAACCCTAGGAACTGCAATTGGGACGCTTACCGAGAGCGCCTGATTGCGGAACTAGAACACTGTCCCAAAACAATCAAAACTGCTGTCGATATCGAGTTGTTAGCCGATGGAGTACAGTCTGCCATCAAAACTTCCTACGAAGCAAGCTGCCCTATTAAGGTTAAGACAACTAATCGGGCAACACCTTGGTGGACCAGGGAGTTGTCTGACTTAAGGGCTGCCACCAGAAAACTTTACAACAAAGCTAAAAGATCTGGCCGATGGGATGAATATAGAGCGTCCCTGACCAGGTACAACTGTGCCTTGAGAAAGGCAAAAAGAGAGTCATGGAAAAAGTTCTGCCAGGAACTGGAGGGTGTCCCTGAATGTTCCAGAATTCGAAAAGTCCTTGCAAAGGAAGGGCCCTGTAAGATTGGGTCTCTCAGTAAGCCCAATGGCGATAAAGCCGAGACTGAAGAGCAAGTCCTCAAGCATCTCTTGGAGGTGCACTTTCCGGGCTCCAGGGTCGTTCAAACCCAGTTCGGGGGGGAATGTACGGGACTGAGGTCAGCTCAGATACCTGCCCTAAGAGCACGGAGGGAGGACTGGATTCTTGCGCGGAAAATTATTCAAGTACCCAAAATTCGATGGGCAATCGAATCCTTTAAACCCTTTAAATCGGCCGGTAGTGATGGCATCTTCCCGGCCCTGTTGCAACAGGGCCTGGAACCGCTTTCCCCAGTTATATGTACCCTGCTAAGAGCAACCTTAGCTCTGGGATACACACCTAGCAGCTGGAGAGAGGCCAGGGTGGTCTTCATTCCGAAGCAGGGCAAACTGTCCTACACGGAAGCGAAGTCGTACCGGCCCATCAGCCTCACCTCATTTCTTCTCAAAACCCTGGAGAAGATAATTGATAGACATCTTAGGGATTCGGCTCTGGCAAGTTTGCCTCTGCACGAGTACCAGTATGCCTACCAAACAGGAAGATCGTGTGAGCAGGCCATTCATGAGCTAGCTCGACGAGCAGAAATAGCCTTTAGAAACAAAGAAATTGCATTGGCTACCTTTCTGGACATCGAGGGCGCCTTCGACAGGGCGTCCTTTCGGTCGATGGAAAGGGCGCTTCAAAAATGGAAAGTCGAGCCAACTGTGAGGAGGTGGATCGGCTCCATGCTAAGAGAAAGAATGGTTAATGTTTCGCAGAACCTTTGTAATGTAAAGGCAACTGTGGCAGCTGGCTGCCCGCAGGGCGGAGTGCTGTCGCCCTTGCTATGGTTCCTTGTGGTGGATGGCTTGCTTTCTGACCTACGGATGGCGGGTTTCCACGCGCAGGGCTACGCAGACGATATCACCATCATGGTCTGCGGAAAGTTTGAGGGCGTGGTATCCGAGAGGATGCAAGTCGCACTCAAATTGGTAGAGAGATGGTGTCAACAAGAAGGGTTAAATGTAAACTCTCGGAAAACGACTATGGTTCCGTTTACTTGGAGGAGGAAACTTCCAAAACTACAGTGCCCAGCCATCTTCGGCTCGAAGATAGTGGTCTCTAGTGAGGTTAAATACCTAGGTGTTATTTTGGACGCAAAACTGACGTACAAATCTCACCTTGAACAAGTGTCGAACAAAGCCACAAAGGCCTTTTGGGCCTGTAGAGGAATGTTTGGTAAAACGTGGGGGCTAAAACCGGCAATGGTGCACTGGCTGTACACGAAGGTCATTGTACCCTCCATAACCTATGCCTCGTTAGTCTGGTGGCATAAGGCTAGTCTGGGCTACGCGGTAAACGCGCTCAGCAAGGTCCAAAGGACTGCCTGTTTAGGCATCACGGGAGCCATGTCCTCGACGCCGACTGCGGCCATGGAGACCATTCTTGGGCTTCCTCCGCTTCAGTTGGTGTTGCGGTCAGAAGCTACCCTTGCAGCTTACAGAGTAAAATGTAGCGGGCGTAAAGGTTTCTCTGGCAAAACTGGAGACCATACTAGCATTTTCAACTACATCGAACAGACAGTACCTCTGTCCACTAGGGCGGACAAGATTCCGCCTGTCTTCAGCTTCACTAGGAAATACTCCGTAGATATTTCCAACAGTGAAGTCTCCAAAGCATACATTCACAGACCGAGGCGATGTTTGCATCGCTGGTTTGTGGATGCCTCGAAGACGCCGAATGGCACAGGCATTGGGATCTGGAGAGATGGAGAACCGAATGGCGAAGCCATCAGCTTAGGGGGCTCCACTTCCATCTTCCATGCTGAAGTTATAGCCATCCAGACCTGTGCAGAGAGCATCTTAAACTGCCCGCATGGGAATGGATCGGTCGAAATTTTCTCCGACAGCCAAGCTGCCCTCAGGGCACTACAGGCTGTCAAATTTGCTTCCGAAGTGGTACTGAAGTGCCATAGGAAGCTTGAAGAATTGGCGGAGCATCATAGCATTACGCTGAGATGGGTGCCTAGTCACTCTGGGATTAGAGGTAACGAAATTGCTGACAAACTAGCTAGAGGCGCCAGTGGTCTACCGTTCACTGGTCCAGAACCGTCGTGCGGTAGTTCCTATGGCGGTATCAAAGCCTTTGTCAGATCTCAACTCGCTGCTAGTCACCGCTCCTATTGGAATGGACTAGTCGGCGTGAGACACTGTAAAATCCTCGGTTTTTATCCGGGCGATGAAAGACTCCGCAAGGCAGTCTCTATGAGCAGGACCAGACTGAGACTTCTTACGGGAGTCCTAACCGGCCACTGCTCATTAAATAAGCATTTGCACCGAATGGGGCGAGTGGACTCTCCCCTGTGTAGAAACTGTGGGAGAGCAGAAGAAACTCCTGTGCACCTCCTTGCCGACTGCCCGGCAGTGGACAGGGAGAGACGGAGCTGTCTAGGGGTCGCTCGTTTGGACGAACCCAGTATAAGTAAATTAACTCTCGACCAACTCGCGGACTTGTTTGTTCGTTTACAACCGGGTCGAGAGGGTTAAGACATCATGGGGGCACAATAGGTCTCAAGGCCGAGTTGCCTTACGGGGTTAAACCTGCCCATGAAAGCAAAAAAAAAAAAAAATATCATATTAGTCTGAAGTGTGTGAAGGACGGGATATATATTTATTATCACTGCGTGACTGCCTGCTAATTGCCCACATATTGACTGTAATTCCGGAGATCAAGCCAGCCGTTAGTGCGGTATGCTGATGTAGAAGCATCTCGTCGAATCATTGTCAATCAAAGTAATCTTTTATACGAAACTTAGGTAGGTACTGATTATGTACCATCAGATAAATAGGACCTAGCCGTTTCTACCGAAAATAATTTACATCAACTCAGCATCACAAGGGTCGTGAAACAAGGGGTAGCGCCATCTTTACTATAACTTCTGTAGTACAAGATATTTTTGTAGCTATACCAATTACACCATGGCATTTTCCATTATATAGGTATAACACTTTGTAATAATACGATTTAAGAAAATTAAAAAACATTTTTAATTGCTGGTATTAAACATATCGTATTATATTTTTTCTAATTGGATGTTGTAATAAAGCTAAAACAAAAGACGTCGCAGTGCTGATATGGCTATTACAGCATACT
This sequence comes from Cetonia aurata, assembly GCA_949128085.1. NCBI lineage: Eukaryota > Metazoa > Arthropoda > Insecta > Coleoptera > Scarabaeidae > Cetonia > Cetonia aurata. The sequence goes on from OX421884.1 coordinate 41,240,906, forward strand.
GTGCTGTAATGAGATATTAACGTGGTGGGGGGGACTCTTGCGGGAACGTAATATAGGCGATTAATGTGCAAATTAGAAAAAATACTGTAAAAAACTTGTACTCGCATTACATAAACGTCATTGTGACACTTGTGTTTTAAAATACTATATGTTATAGATTAACTGCAGTACTATGTAAAAGTAAAGTAAAGTACAGTATATATTTATTTAGCTTAGTTATTCAGATTATATTGTCAAGAATCTTGGCGTAAGTATCACATTCCTTGACCATACACAGATAAAAATACGGAGTTAGATTTAACACCGTTTCAACACTTTTCCGGTGTTCCCTCGCGACCATCCGTTCAAGTTGCCTCCATTTAAGAGTTAAATATTTTACACCCCAATGGAAGAAACGTGGAGGCAATTTCATCCTAGAAATCGCGAATTTCCTTCAATAAGGAGGATGTTTCTCCTCTTACGAAGGTAAAACACACCGCTGGGAGGTTAATTGTCGCAGTGACACGTGAAAATCCCTCTGCTACGGCAATAATAATTTGTTAAAAAAATCCCTAGAGGAGGTAATCTTCTCCGGAATAAATAAAACTATTGCCCCGTCAGATATAATTACCTCCGTTGCGGAAGCTATATTCCCGGAACGGAGCTACTGAAATCCATATCAGAGGTAACTACATCCTTAGTGGATGAGATTACCACCGCCAAGGAGAGATTCTAACTCCATTATAGAGTACATCCCTTCCTTGACAGACGAAAATGCCTCCGTTAGGGAAACTATAGTTCCATGACGGTGGTCCTGAAATCCATATCGGAGGTAACTTTTTCCGAAATAGAAGAAATTACCTCTTTTACCAAGCGTTTCTAATTCCATATCAGAATTAATTGATTTCATAGCGAAGTTACTGGAAACCAAAACGAAGTCAATTTTTTTCATAATACATGGAATTACCTACATATTTCCATTACAAACCATTAATTCAATTTTGTATTTACGTAGCTACCACAGCCATCGGAAGCAATCAATACCAACACGCGAATGTCCACTTTAAAATTCTTTTCCTGCGAATACATATGCTGTCTACATGAATCAAGTTTCTTTCACATCTTACGAAATGTGCATGAAAGACTGTTCTTTTCAAAGAGAAAAAATCTTTATAGGGGAGGTATACACAACAAAGCCGTTTTGTTTCTTAGAATGTTTTATTTTTGAAATATTGAAATTGTAACAATCATATAATTCCAAAAGAGTGACATAAGTGTGGTTATTACTTTTTACACACGAATTGGCGAAATTCTGGGGCTAGAGAGTAGATAATTATGTGTTAGGTAAATACATATACTAAATCAAACGTTATTTTGAAATGAAGAGTTTATATTAAGGAAACACGAATATGACATATACATAACGATAGCATGTTGACATACTATCTAGTATTCCATGGTATATATTAATAGGAAACTAACAGATTTAATAAGAAATTAAAGAACAAATATGAAACTACATGCTAAAAATATTACACTTTTCCTACGGAAAATTCCTGTAATGTAGGGTCAAATTACCAAAAATTGGGAAATTTACCTAAAGCTTTATAGTAAATTTCCCAATTTTTGGTAAATTTACCCTATACATTACAGGAATTTTCCGTAAGAAAAGTGTAATATTTTTTAGTGTATAAGTATGTGAACGTCCTTAATTAGGTAATAATAATTAAGTCAGGGTTATTCATTATATTGAGCCAATATTAATATAATAATTTTTTACATTCTACATAGTTTTTACTTAATTCAAACACACTATTACATTTTAATAATGTTGATGGTTTGCTATTAGGATAAATATCGTTTTCATACTTTAACTGCAAACTGCAAGTAGTTTACAGAAAAAGAGATTATAAAGCACAAGGACGTATGACCAACAACATGATATTTTGCTAAACATTTCACTTACCTGCTTTACCTATCTACATCAAATTTGGTAATGTGCTGTCCTACAACTTTCACCCACCTTTTGATATTCTGATACTTTATGGGTAAATATAGATTATATTCCTTGTCTGCCATTTCCGTTCATACACAATGTGTATCTGTACTGTACATACATAACTGTACGTCTTATGGGTAAACAATAAAAGGAAGGGTTTCTGCTATTTGACGCCATTTTCCCCCTGGGATGGCTCCGTTTCGGTAGGGATTTTGTCCGAAAGTGATAAAATGCCCACCGTTTTGTAGATATACAGCTCTTTTCTCTACATAAATCCTTCCGAATCGGAGACTCTGTATTTCACTCCGCTATATTTTTATCTGTGTATACTAAGTAATCCGTTATATGGAACCACGCCTTTATACAAAGTTGACTTTGACATTTGGCTAGTGGGCTAGTATTACATTTATCCACATAAAAATCATCCTGATGTCTGGTATAAAAACTATGAACTGCATGCACAAAATAAAAATTGAACAGGTACGGAGGAATTGTGCTATGCTTAATTTTATATATCAAACAGACGCGGCTCGTGCTTACGTCAGTCGGAGGCTATGACATTGATTAAACTTCTTCGTATAACTTCGTAACATATAAACATATTAGAAACGCATTTGACGAGAGCATACGAAGAACTACGATCATCGTCATAGCCTCCGACTGTTTCTCTCGAGGGTTTTAAATACTATTCGCTGTTTTATGCTCATAAATCCCATTACATTTACATTTGATGGGCGTGTAGTTACTACGTATAAGGATCATTCTCATACCTCTATTACACAAGCGATCTATACAATTTGACCATCACTAGCCAAATTAAAAAAACAGAAATATTTTTTTTATTGCCACAATATCGTATTTTTCCTATAATCTAGATTATATTAGTTTTCTCTGTGTATACGTTATATTGTAATAATTGGGTATCTTTACGTCAGTTTCACGAATGTGACTTATTTTAATTATTTTTTTTATTTGAAATTAATTCCTACTTGCTTAAAGGTATAAAAAATATGCATAAATACCGATATCTACATAGGTATAATTGCATAATCCGCGTTGCTGCTACGTTCAAGCATTGAAATTTCCAGGTTTCGCTTTAAAAGTAATTCACACTGTCTGTATGTAAAGTATAGCTACACGTCTATGTACGACGATCTATGACTAATGTCCTCTTAATAGTAACCTTTTTCGTATGACTTATGTTTGGCCCGTATTCGCAATAACTAAATTCTTTGTAAAGTAATGATACATATAGACAGATACTAAATAAGCAACGCGACAAGGTTGATTTCCACCTGGAGGTGGATTTAGACAAGAAAGTAGGTGTTGCAAGTTACTTGATACACCGGCAACAGAATCCGCAAGGATAGTTGGCTTTCTGTGATGAGTTAGAAAAGCAGTCTTCGCGTCTTGCCTCCATGCGTCTATTAAAAATATCTGTGATAATATAATACGTGTAAAATTGTGTTATTTCCTATTATAAAGTTATACTTACTGTTGCGTTTTAAACAAGTTTATATGTTCATGTTCGATCGATTGTTTATAAAAATGTTGTTACCAAGAAATTTTAAATCGGTGTGCATATTATTCTTAACAATTATTTTCGTAGTTCCCGGAGGAAACGCACTGGAAGGGTATGAATCCTAGACTTAAATATTAAACTAATATAAATTGAATATTAATGAGCTCACATAATCTGAAAGAGAAATTCTCTTTCACTCTGTTAAAATGAAAGTGCTTTATATTTATCTACATACATTTACAAAACACAAGCATATCTATACATACCTGCATGACATGTATTGCGCATATAGACAAAACAGATGATATGGATGAGATCATTGATAATTTTATTTTAGCTAGTGGAGTATTGTCATAAATGTCACCTAATAAATGCATTTTTAGTTTCAAATTAAGGAATTGCTAAATTTATCCTTAATTTATATTTACTCTAATCGTATGCAGGAACAGTCATATAAGAATACGTTTTTTATATATTTTTAATTTATCAAAGGTTATAGCATTTGTTATTTACCAAGGTTATTTTTTTAGTTTTACACGGTTAATTAGGTTTTACTTTTTATCGAATACGTTACTTTGTTTCAAAGCAAAAACAATGAATGCAGTGTAGGTATATGTATGCACTTGTAGTTTAATTGTTTGTAACTTATTCTAATTTATTTTATCTTACTTTCTATGATGTAACTGATATTATACAAGGTATCTGATGTAAAAGGTAATCGCAAAAACTTAACACATATGTATGTCTTGGATCTATATAAACCGATTTAAGTAAACCTATCTTTTATTTGTTTTTTGCCGGAGGATACGTTTATTAAAAAAAATATTTTTACAATGTATTATATAAATATAACTGCTGTTTAAACAAAATAAACTATGAAGCAAGAAGTATTTTGGAACTAAATGAAAAGCCACAACGTCATTAATGATCTATGTACAAGAAATTTACTCATGTGATATATTATATATATATTAATCAAAAATATATATATGTATTTTTGATTCAATAATATAATTTATACTCAACGTTTTTGTTTGCTTCAATTCTATATATTTTTCATATATCTGTATGTTATCTTTACAATTGCAAAAACCATTTTTACCTCACCAAAAATAAAAACACAAAATATTGTGTTTTGTGCATCAATGCTGATCTTAGCTTATATATATAGAATAGATCAGATTGGATTAGAATTGGGGCGTCCATAGAGGCCTGTTTCACTGCGACCTTTTCAGGTCTATTGTGAAATTGTGATCTCATTTATTCTAGAAGCTGGTCTCTCATTTTGCCTTCTTAATTAAACCTATCATTCTTGAGAGAGGTTCTCATACGTGGGTAATTGCTCTGGGATTCAGCGGCGCAATGGACGAAGCTTTGTCCTCTTTGTTTTAGCACAATCCGGAAATAGCATCCTCTGCCAGGCCTACTAAATAGACAAATTTAGTCAATATTGACCAATTAGTCAATTAGCGTTTTTATTCCGGCTTTTGTTACTTTTAGAACTGTTTTGCCGGGCTTTGCGTAGGTAACTTTCGCTACTACTCCTTAAAATTGTTTATGTGTGCATTCATTGGTGAACATGCCGAAAGATAGGTCGACCTCAAAGAACAGCATTTACAATCTTTGTCTGGCTAGTAGATCTGTCGCCTCATTCCACTGCGGTATCTGAGCCAATATTATTTAGCGCTTAGGATGTAGTTTCAAACAGTTTAGAGTTAACATTTGCGGAATTAATTATGTTAAGTGTTGATTGACTGAAGAGAACATAGCGAGGATCTTACATACGACGGCCCATCTTTCTATTGTAATATAGTATTAAATTGTGGCAACCTTAGCAATACCGTCCAATCTTCGCTGAAGCCGACCTACATACTCTCTCTGGGTTTTCTCCCATATATTTCGGCTCTTGCACCATCATGAGTCTTTGAGCCGTCAGTATATCAATTAGAATCCGCTCTTACCGGAGGGCGCCTTTTTGTTCATTGTTACAACTGATAGCCTTTATCCAGGTTATATTTTTGAACCATGGCAACTTTTTCGGTTAATGGACATATTGTCTCTTTTTTCAGTAGATCGGTACATATCCGCAGATTTTAAAGGCAAAAAATCGGCAAAATTTTCACGGACGGCAAATCAGCCATGTAATTCTTCTATGTCCTCTTCCTGAGCTTTTGAACTATGGATTCCTTGAGTTGTACTGCTGCAGTTACATTTGATTACTAGCAGTCAAAAATATCACATACTTTTAAAGAAAAGTCCTTATTATTACAAGTTAATGTATTCAAAATAGCAGTATATTTTAATTATTGACAACAATATAAATTTAAGATAGAAATTAAGATACGATATTTTAAATAAAGTGCAAGTAATTCCATTCTCACTGATCAAAGAAAAAAAGAAAATTAATGTATACTTGCAGTAACGATTATTTAATTTTTTTATCGTTTCTATTGAAAAAGCTAACTATATAGACTAGTGAAACATGAAATAAATATTTATTTGGATTTTATTTAGGTGATTTCTCTGCGCCAAGAACCATATTTTTAACAAATTAAAATATGTATTTTGTATTTGTAAAATATTAAACCCATATTTTGCAAATATTTGGTGGTATGTATTTGGGACATGTTTGTAAATAAAGTCTTATTTTCTTCTAAAGAATGTCTACTACAACCCTAAGTTATTTTTTATATTTTTTTTTTCATAAAATTTACAGCGAATTATTAAATTACAAATATGGCAGATATAAGAATAATAGAGTTTTATCAAGAGTGGGTACTTCTTTTGTATAGTAAATGATTCTTCCGTTGGCGTAGATTTGGAACGCTATTATTAAAACATCCAAAATCAACGCATGCGGACTGATACTAATACATAAATGTTAATAATAATTTTGGTGTTTTTTTTTTCCAAAGAAACTATGCTAAAGTATCGAATTTTATCAAAATTTCGTAAGCCGTTCTAAATGTAGAGAAAAAAGTAAATTATAATTTTAGCGCTGTACAACGTTCAAACTAACAATAAGAAACTTTGCATAAAGATCATTACGTAAGTCGGTTTATGTTGGTCTAAGGTATGTTACCGTATCTTAATGAAACGAAGGTTTAACCAAACTTGGTAATTAAATAAACAACTACTACCTACGTTGTAAGATTTACACTTTATTAGTTTATTAAAAACTATAACAGCTGTTTTGCTGCACAACGGCTTCGTCAGAAACTTGGTAAGCTTTAATTATAAGTAGTAAGAATTTAGCAAATTTATCAGTACGTATTTTAATATTTTTGTATTGCTAAACTTTATTGACGTAAGAAACATTGGAATGCAAAAATCCTCTATATTCATGGTTGCCCGCGCATTTGCAAACCAAAATCAAAAAACACATTATGTAAGGTATATCTACGTTAGTTCTTTAGTGTTTAGGTGTGGGTTTATGCCTGTTACGCCCGCCAGTAGTGTTTTTGATGGCAGCTCATGAAGGATGTCGGCGATACACAATGACATTACATGACAAACATTAGAGGGCGGTATTGTACTTTCTATAAAAAAAAAAAAAAACGAAATAGAATTGTTTTCTTCATTTAATATATCGCCCATATTGTTTTTTTCAACCCTGACAACGTCTTAATTACCGTGAAACGTTACTATTGGTGTCAAGTGTGGGGTTTTGGCGATATATTTGTGAATTACCTCAATAAATTAGTGCAATCAGAGACAACGGCGACAATATCTGTAAATTAATGAATCTGAAAGTGGCAGATCTTAGACGGAAATTAATGAGAAAAAACCCGAACTTCAGTTGCGGTTCAGACAAACTTTTTTGTTAAACTTTCTAACCTAAAAAAATGGAAAATTCTAGAAATCTGGAAGAAAACGTTGTACAAAATTCTAGGAACACAGAAGAAAAATTTGTAAACCAGAATAATTGAAGAATTGGAGTTGTGCATGAAGATGCTAGAGGAACAATTTCATTCTGGAGCTATACCGAAGAATGAAGACATTGGAAATTTTACCAACATGCAAAGCAGCCAGATGGACGTAAAAAATACAGTGATCATCGGTAGTGTTCAAAGTAAAAGTGAACTGCTTACTTTTGAGGGAAAACTGTCCTTGAAGGACTATTTAACGCTACTGGAGACGATGGCTACAGTATACAACTAGACGCAAGCTATCAAAGCAACAATGTTATCAGCTGTTGTGCGTGGCGTTGCTTTGAAGGTACTCCAGATTATCTTTTTATCAAGTAACTGAATTACCAAACGCTGCTCAATCATCTGGAGATGCGTTTCGATAGTAAACATCTGCAGCACCGAATATAAAGCTGACATCGTTCGTTTGGTTAAGAGTGCGAACCCTCCCGTATCAGACGACCTGTAAGAAAGTCTAGCAGCGAGTAAGTTCCTGTATGGCCTTCTGGATAGCGAGACTCAGTAGGCAGTTAAGCCTGCTTGCGCGCAGACGTTAAATCAAGCTATGGATCAAGCCTTGGATTTTTAAACCTTGAAGCAATCTGTCAAAGAACATGTTCGCGTTCGTGCAATAGAAAATCACGAGGAGGAAGAGCCATCAGAACACCATAAAAAGATGGACTCCATAGAGATCAGGCGACCAGAGAGACAATGCTGGAATTGTGAAAAGATGGCGCATTTACGTAATCGCTGTTCTGATACACAAACCCGAAGGCAGAAGGAAAGAAAGGTAACACCAGTGATTGTTGCTTAAGTAAAATGTCGGATAGCGGCCTCATTGTGTATGGATGTGTAAATGGAAAATTTAGAAGTTTACTAGACACCGGTACAACAAAGACAATTCTTCTGCCGAAAGCACTGGGTAGAAACAATCAGATATATCAAATCAGGGGGACGTTACTTACGGCGACTGGACAGTCAATCAATGTGCTAGTTGAGACGATGGCCTACTGTCAAATCGGGGATATTGGATTCCGGTATTGCGTAATAGTCGCCAAATGACTGAATTTGTCCTTAAACTGGACTTGCAAGTAGGAATACTGAAAGTTGGCAAAGAAGAAGAAGGCGTTTTTCTCAACCATAGCAACTATATGTCAGCTTACGTAGCATTAGCGGAAGATGTAACCATGGCGAGCTACAGTAAACCATTGTAAAAGCTAGCGTAAGTGTAAAAATTTCCAACGCGGCATTTTTATTGGTGGAACCGCGACCGGATGGTCGACAAGGTCGCGGAATACTAATCGCCAAGGCGGTGATTCAAATACGAGAAAAACTGCTCCTGATTCGCTTCCTAAGTGGTTCGATAACTTCATTGATATGTCTTATGAGGATTTTACAAACAGCAACGGCATATCGTAAAACAACTGCTTGGACGCTGCCAAGACCTCTTTCAAGCAGAAAGCCAGAACGCGAAGGGTGGATTAACGTCGTACGACATCGAATACAAACTGGAGATGCCCAGCCCATTCGTCAAGCTCCTAGAAGGTTGCCATTGTCAAAGCGAGCTAAAGCAGAAGAAATTATACAGGAAATGGTGCGGAATGGCGTAATTGAACCTTCGAATAGTCCATGGGTCTTATTGTTTCTGGTGAAAATAGAAAATAATAAACATAGAATTAGAAGGATGGTTCAATTCAATGGGGCTCGTTAGTAATGTAAGATGGACTACTGCGACAAGTGTTAGAAGAGGAAGCTGAGACGAATACTAAACTTCAGATCATAGTGCCGAAAGCAAGAATTCCCGAAGTTTTAAAACTTCTTCGCGACGGAACATCGGGAGGACATCTAGGGATTTGTAAAACGATGGCAAAAGTTTGGGAGCGATTCTATTGGGTGAATTATAAGAACGACGTGGAAAACACAGGTCGAATTGACCTTTTCAAAGAAAGAAGCCCCATATGAGGCTATACAACGTCCATAGTGCTTTTGAAAGGATTACGAATGATATTGGCGACTATTTCCTACGACAAAGGACGGAAGTAAATACATCTACTTGCGTTAGGTTACGTCAGCAAATGAGTGGAAGCCTGAGCATTGCCAAACCAAAGAGTTGTACGGTCGCTGAGACGCTAGTTAAATAACTATTCTGTCGGTTTAGTGTGCCGCTTTAACTTCATTTCAATTGGGGATGTAATTTTGAATCGACAGTGTCCTAGGAGATGTACATGCAAAATCTGAACATCTCCATTACACCCGTAATCGAATGGCATGATAGAGCCCGTGAACGTGGCAGGTATTCAGTATTTATCAAAAGTTATTGCAGATCACTAGCGAGATTAGGATCCGCGTTGTTTAATTTAGGCCAATTTTATAGTCTTAAGTGTGTAAATAAATCAATTCCATTTAATATATGGCCTGTGTTGTTTCTTTTATTACATTACTTCTGTACTGTGCGATCATCAATTACAAGTGGTGTAACGGTATACAAAAGCAGTTTACAGAAGCATAGCTACACTCAAAAAAAAACCTTGCAAATTTTGTTACAATTGTATTCCATATCGCTACAAATTACAGTAATATATGCACCAGGCGCAATTTGTAATGAAAAGTCACACAAAATTGTGTCTAACGTGTATAAGAATATGTATTACAATTTGTAAAAAAATTTGCGACAACAATATAGTCAGTACTGTCATTTTATTTTTAAGAGAGCTTACTACAATATTGTAATACTTTATATATCCAGTAATTGGGTTTTGGAACCTTTGGTGTAACAATAACTATCACACTGACAAAAGTCAGTGCTAGCATTGACTTTTGTCAGTGTGATAGTTATACTTTATATAATTTCTCTGCGAGACAATTTCTCAAAACAAATGAGACTGAATCCACAAAGTTGTTGTAATTTTTACGCTAAACTATGCAACACTTTATAATATGCAGTCGTAAGTTGTGCTACAAAATTCTAACACTAAGTAAAAGAATATTTGAGAAACCCTGCCACAGAAAATGGCGATTCGTACTATTTTTATTGAGAACGTTTCTACTTGTGTAATGCTAGAATTGGAGGTGAAAAACTGTTACGCAGTAAACAACGAAAACATTATACATATGTATATACTTAGCAAAGCAATAAGGAAATAGAAATTAATAAAAACAAGAATTTTATTGAAAAATACATTACCTACAACATTTTCAACGTAACACATGTTTATTGAAAAAGATACTAACTTGGAACACAAACATTTTTTACTGATTTCTTCAATGAAAGTGAAATGTCACCTGATCGCATTCTATTGGATACTCAGCACCCAATGCAAACATTATTTTAAAACATGCATCCACAGCTTTTAATGGTGTATCTACTTTATATTTGATATAAAGTGCATACGTATTAGTCCGTTACGTGAAGAAGTTCTCCAACTATTATTGGCATCTCTTGTACTGGAAACTGAAATCTGGCGTTATTTTCTGCCCGCAACTGTAGCTCTACATCCAAGTCACTAATATTCTGGAAATAAATACAAATTAAGTTTTGTAGATTGCGATTTCAACTATATGTAACAGAAAGTTAGAAAATTGCACTGGAAATTATTACACATCAGTAAAAGATGTAAAAGCCACCGTTATATGGACAATAGAAAGAACTTATACAGTTATGACAACAATAAACGTGCATTAATAATATTATAATTATTTGTTCTTTTGACATAATACATTCCAGACAACCCAAGAATTACCTATTACATTTACCCTCTATAGGTAAGTGTATGTATATAAACACATAGCAGCACCAGTAATAGGTAATTACACAGGTAAAGACAAACAATTTAATGGTAAATACATACATACGCGCCTATACTATTGTATTCAAGATATATTTATATTTCAATGTTTTACCTTAAAACATGCTTACCAATGGTTCTAACCCCCAACTCAGTAAATAAATTTTCGCATCCATCGTCATTAATGTATATATTATCTGATGGACGGAGTACCATAGGACACGACATAAGAACACACAAATGACAGGACCACCACCATGTACGCCTTATTAACGACTAATATAAAATGGCGGATGAACGGGATGATTGCTGGCACTGCGAAGATCAAAACACATTTTTGTTTGCTTTTATTCAGTATTCACCTTTGTTTCCACAATTCCGCACATAATTTATATTTGTATCAATAATCAATATAGTAAAAACGCGTTGGGATATCTAACTTAATAAGATTCAAATGAAACAGATATTAATAAACAAGTTAATCCTACTCCTATAGATATATTAGATACCTACAATAATTAATATAATGTATATCTGAAAGTGTTACATTATTTTGAATTTTCAAACCTAATTGTACTAAATTCGACTACATTATATTCGACTCTTTAATACAAGAAAGTTTAGCATACTATTGTCAACAAAGTGTTTATACATTATAATAGATTTTTTAATAATTTGTAGTATTTCATGCTACAGTACTTTAAAACAAAAATATATTACAAATTCATATCGTTGTACTGTTAAAATATACTACACAATGTTAGACACAATAATGTAGTAAGCTGTACGAGAACGGATTAGGAATGGCTTTTACAATTGTAGTAACTATAACTACATTTTTTCAACTACAATATTATAGTAATAATTCCCTATGTACTTTTTTGAGTGTACACGTATAGTTGCCGTCACGATATTGTATAATTACCTCAATTCGTACTAAGCGGATTATAAGGGTTACAAAACGTTTACAGTATTTCTCTATTGGGAGGTATTCCGAAAAATTCAAAAGGGGCTACAGGTGCTGTTTTAAATAATTAAATATTAATAATATAATCAATATAATTAAACATTGATTAAAAACCAATCTATAGTTATTACACGACTAACTCATTAGCTTAAATGTAAAGTGCAATATTATAAAATTTAATTAAAATTTAAAATTTTTGCGAATACCCCGTTAGACAAATACTGTAAACGATTATCCTTCACAGGTAAGCACAATAGCGAACCTTAATAATCCGATTAGTGCGAATTGATGTCATTTAAAATATCGTGACGGCGACTATATGTAAATAACGTAGGGCATATGTTTCTCGTTTTGCGAATCAAAACGTAATACTCGTAGTTTTTCACTCAACATGAAAACAATCAACGTGGGCAAGTTGATATATTATTTTTTTTTTCTTTTACGTAGGTTTTACAAGGTCGTTGCTCCAAATACGATACGCCCAAATACCGAATTTCATGTAGCCGTCAGCACTCAGTATACGTCTCAAAACACCTTTGTTAGTATATCTGTTAGTGGATTGTCGTATGTCGGCAGAAACTTCTCCGTTTACGAGCGGCTAGCAGTACAGCCATTTGCTACAAGTATAGCTAAATTAGAGGTAATGAACAAAGAATGAGAGCATACATAAACAATTTCTACTCTTTAAATGATATAAATACAACTACTATGCATATATGTACATATATCAGTTGAAAGTAAAATGAAAATGTGGTTGCCAAATAAATCGTTACTATTATACCTACTTACTAACATTTTTGGATTTGCATTATTATATACAATCGACTACATTAAGTCTTAGGACACCACTCGATGTGCCTGAACCTATTGTTGTCTCTCTCGTATCGTCTTGTGATAGCAATAGTATTGAGGAAGGTTCAGCCCCATGCGATGTCCTAAGACTTGAAGTAGTCCAGTGTACGTTTGCATTAGTGCGACAGGGCATTTCAATAGAAATGAGCCACCTCAAATAATACTTTACCTGTTGAGATTTATATAAACTTCCGAAACCTGTCAATTGTCATATAAGGAGGACAACTTTTAATGACGGGCCTGACAATTTAAAATCATTATTGGGGGCGCAGCAGCCCCCAACCTTAAAATTTGGATTGGAAAGATGGATCTTGCGACGACTCCTGCACCACATTGCAATAGTATTTTAAAACACAAGTGTCACAATCATGTTTATATAATGCGAATACAAGTTTGAATCTCGTGCTGCGTAGCGGCGAGAGCCCCCTCCCCACGTTAATATTTCATTACAGCACAGTATGCGGTAATATTCATATCAACACTGCGTCGCACAGTGGTCTAGAATCGCGCTTTTGCGGAAAAAAACCCTGTAACTTCTTGTAGTATTGGAATTTTTAAATGATGTTTTCAGTGTAATAAGATTAAATATAAGGGATTTGGATTACATAAAAGAGAAAAAGATTAAATATAAAATACGGGGCACACTGGTCCAGAACTCGCCAAATGCAGAAAAAAAAACTACTTGCGATTAAAACCTACAACAAATTTCGATAATTTGTGCTTTCATACATTTATAGGATCTATATTACTAAATTTCTCAATACATTTCAATATATTTTAGAAAATTTATGAATACGAGTGATATGCACAGTCCAGATAATTTTTGGCCAGTAATTAAATGTGAGAGGACACTTTATTAAGAAAAATAATACATATATAAATTTTGAAATATAGACAACATTAATTTATATATCATCATATTTTATAGTTCATTCAGTATTATAAAATTTTTATCATACATCATTTTACACGTTTTAACGTTTTCATTTTTGTGAATTCAAATCATTGACGTTTTTTGCCTGAAGTCACATTCTAATAAAACGCTCACTAGTTCCTGCTAAGAAACATTAAAAACACTCATTGTGAATTTACTAAAAATACATGGAACGTGTTTCCCGATTGAAAAGTAAAGGAAAACTAGAGGAAATTATTATAACTATAGTTAAATTTTATGCAAAAACATATTTTTTATTATAAGTTTAAGGCTCAATGGATTAAAATCAAAGTTTGTAATTCAAAATAAGTATTTCTTAAGCATATTAAAAAAAAAACGTGGCATATATAGGCCCGTATTTGTTAAATTTTTTGTTCATGAAAATCCGAACTCACAACAAACTATATGTACCTACCTACGTGAAGAAATGTTATTCATAACAAATTGAATTTGTGCGTCACTGAGATTTATCTTACCAAAAACTGTAAACTAAGAAGGCATTCCGCAGGTTTCCGCACCTGAAAATGACTTTAATCTTTAGTTAGAAGCCTAGAGGATACTTCAAAACCATTCCCGACACGGCACTTGATGGCGCTGAAAACTTGTGCCCTATTTAAATTTTAAAAGCTGATTTTGTATCTTCTTCTAAGATTTTCATTTGTTAATTATAATGAAGGGGGAAGCGACTCTATTCAACGCGAATACTAATGAGTATAAACATAAATAAACAAATTTATATTCAATTTTGTACAGTAAATAGGGAGATAAGGCCATTACAAATGTTATGTAAATCATGTATAGCAAAATTTGATATGATTTTGTTATAAATATAGCAGCAGACTATTAAGTAAGACGTACTGAAAATAAAAAATTATAGGTTTTTTCCTCTCATTGACCACTGTGCGTCGTCGTTTATTTTAGCTTTATTGCAACATCCAATTAGAAAAATATATTTTAACATTTCATTCCGCAACGTGATATTTTACTACATTAAAGAATTACGTACCTTAATCTGTAATAGCTGATTTTTTATTAAGTTTTTTCTTCTCCTGTGAAATCTTATTATAGTGGGATACGCACTTTGCGAATTACGCTGACGATATTCTTCGACATTATCAGCAAAATGCTTATGAAATTAGCTTCAAAATGGTAGGAATAACGTAACACTCATTTCCAGTGGTTTCCAAGATATTACAATTTTATGGAAAATATGTTTCGAATATTCAATATGTGGGCACCCAATATAGTTAAATGGCCATGATTTTCAAACAAAAGCCAAGAATCTAACGAAACGAACCCTTTGTTTCTCTTAAGCTCTTATAAAGCACTTTGGAGACCACTTCGGCAATTTTGCTTTCATTTAGTTTTCACTGATTATCTAAAACTAATACATATAAACATAAATATGCATGCAGATAGTTGTATTTTAAGAAAAGCATTGCTAATAGGTACTTGGAATTTGTGTTTCACTGTATTTTTTATACTTCATCTTTTAGATTGAAAATTTGCAACCGGGTAATTACAAGTTGAACGTTAAAGGGGAAGGAGGTGTGGACTTTGAAAGACAGACGAATTTAATGTATGTTAAAAAGAGTTACGCCGTTTTCATACAGACCGATAAACCTGTTTACAAACCTGGGGATGCGATATTATTCAGGGCAATAGTTCTAAATCCAAATCTAAAACCTACCGTCGAAGTTACCGATGAATCGCTTCATGTACACATATTGGTCAGTAAGATAGTTAAAATAGGTTTATCTGAATCATATAATTTTACTTTAATATAGGACGGCAAAGGGAATAGAGTCAAGGAATGGAATGACGTATCTATTCCAAGAGGTGTATTTTCGGAAGAGTTGGACTTAAGTGATTCACCTGTTCTTGGAACGTGGACTATCACGGTGGTTACGCATGAGCAAAGATTTAATAAGACTATTGAAGTGGCCCAATATATATTACCGCAATTTATGATCAAAATCAATGCTCCAAAACATATAACATTTTTGGAGAACATTATCACAGCACAAATATCAGCATAGTAAGTATATCCACAAATCCGCAGAAAAATGTTTTTTTCGTAGCTTGTTTATTGACAACATGCGTATTTTATGCGGTTTGTTAAAAAATAATAGTTGATTATGTAAATTGACAATAAATTTAGTTTAGTTGTGGGCGAGTAGCAAGGGAATGGTGTTTTCTAATATTTACCAAATGACGATCACTGAACCGGCACAAGATTATTAGGTTATTGTATAAATTCCTGGAATATTTTGCATACGGTCAAACTTTTTTATACTAATTTTATTTGAAGCCATTCAACTTCACATTTTTATGTATTATTTGGTGAAGTGATTATAATTAATTTTTTCGTGTTTCATTTTTCTACATTTGGTTCTCTAACATTGGAAAGCTTTGATAAATTGACTTTTGTGTTGAATTGTTTTGTTCTCTGCTTCCAAAAGCTACGATTATGGAAGAAAAGTAAAAGGAGATGCTACCATAACCGTTTACCCAACAATCTATTCAGACGTAATACAACCTTTCCTAACTAATCATTTGCGTAAAGTAATACCAATCGATGGAACGGCTACTGTAAATTTTGATATCGACAAGGAATTGAATCTGAATGATGAATACGAACGGAGAGTCGTTATTGACGTTGTAATAGAAGAAGCTTTAACCGGCAGACGGCAAAATAGTAGTGCCGAAGTTCAAGTTAATAAGTACGATTATAAAATGGAATTGATAAAAACGGCGGATTATTACAAACCAGGCTTACCTTACATAGCTTATGTGAGTGGTGTGTTCCAGTAGTATATACATAAATATTAAGTAAGAAGATCAATGTATTTTTCATTTCAGATAAAAGTGAATAACCATGATTTAACTCCGTTGAGAAGTGATCAAAATAAAGTAAAAATCAAGTATGGATATTCGCGAGCAGATGAAATTTATATGGAAAGCATTATAAATTTGGATAAAAATGGTTTGGCTAAGCTAGAACTGCATACTCCTGCAGATTCTACAAATGAGACAGCGTTGAGAATTGAGGTATGAGATAGATCTTAGCTGCATCTTGCCTATTATTTTGGGAAGATTACGTTTTGAAATTTTCCATATATTTTCAAACCTTAGGATTTTTTGGTGCCTACGTTTGTAATTAAATTTTGTCACTTTTATTATGGTTACATTAGTACCTTACATGAATGATTTTTTCATTGCTCAGTGAAATTAACAGTTCAATTAGATGTTGTTAACTTGCCTGAGCTTTAGGTTGGGTTATAGAGACCAATAGTCTCTATAACCCAACCTAAAGCTCTTACTACTTAGTTACTACTGATGATCCTGTTTATGAGTAAACATAATGCCTAATTCTATTAATCCTTACCAGGTAGATTACACAGAGAAAAATTAGTGTTGGGCGAGGTATAGGGGAAAGTAACTATCGTTAGCGAGTACTAGATAGGCTCGTATTTATTCGTCTCGGGAGAAGGGGTTCGTGTTGACCGAGAGTCGATTAAACACAAGTTTATACTCCTCGTTAACGATAGTTATTTTCCCCTACCTTGCCCAACATTAAACAAAAAATAACTAGCTTACTTGGCTTGTTCGTTGGTTTCCTTTAAGCCCATGATCCTATTGATCATGTTTTGAATCTTCTGCCATTTTGCGGTAGATGAAATCATTGGTATTTATACATATCGTTGTGTATATAGTATTAGCCCTCGCCTGTTGTAACCTTCCCAAAATGCTTGGCATGGTGCCGTGAGGTTCTCTGAACCTAAAGTAGAAGCCTTGTTCTTACCAGGCCATCGCATTGGTACAAAACGCAGGCAGGACTTCTTGATGTTGGCAGAATCTGCAACTACCGTCTTCTGCTTAACCCATGGTGTACATCTGCTTATTTAGCCCATAGTGTGTGTGATATTAGGGTGATAGTACACTGCGACCTGAAAGATCTATCGTGCCCCCTCTTCTAGCTGTATTTACAGCTGGCCATCCAGTCTGATTCCTTTTAAAAAGTGCAGAATGTCCGAAGGTCCCAGATTAGGTAACTCTCCCTCTTCGATTTCACATGCGCCCAGGTGCAGCGCCCTTGAGTTGCACAGTGCAACGCAGTTTGTGAGTAGATGGATGGACGTTTCGTCCGGTTCCCCACAAAATCTACATTCGGCTTCCTTCGCTATTCCAAGCCTGCTTAGATGTCCGTATCCCTGTCAATATGCGAATATTATTTTTACTCAGGTTGATGCATTCTGCAGATCTGTTCTGGTTATAAGTTCCCAGAAGAGTTTTAGCTTGCCTCATTCCCTGGAGATTCTCCCAGTATTTGGATTTTCTCTGCTCTACTTCATTTTTCAGTTTCTCCAGTGTTATGCTGCTACTTATCCCGCAAAAAGGTTCTGGCCCCTCTCTTAGCGAGATTATCTGTTATTTCGTTTGCTTCCACTCCCGTGTATCCCGGAACCCACAATAGGGTTACCTTGTTATTTTTGCCTAGCTCGTTTAGTTTTTGTAGACACTCCCAAACCATTTTGGAGCTGATTATGTTTGACCTCAGCGCCCTGATGGCTGCTTGACTATCGGATATTATGATAATCTCCTGCTTTTCATAGCATTGACCTGGACGCATCTTTCAACAGCGTGTATTTCCGTCTGGAAGATACTTGGGTACATCCCCAAGCTTTCGAAATATTTGGTTCAAGGTCCATATATCTCTATTCCAGTTCCCTCTGCCATTTTGGAACCATCTGTGTACCATTTAATGGCGTTTCTATTGAGTTTCGAAATGGTGTCTCTATCCCATTCGCTCTTGGTGCTAAGGTTTGTGGTAAATTCTTTCACAAAGTTGAACTTCCTTGGCATGTCGTCTCTGGGCATGTCCCAGATTTGGTCACCTGGAGGAGGCTGAGGCCTATGCCTAGCCATTCCTTCCCTGATCATCCTACGTGTGGTCCTTTTAACTATGCTCTCTAAAAATGTGAGAGGAGTAAGATTTAGTACCACTTCAATAGCTGCTGTTGGGCAGGTTCTCATTGCCCCCGTTATGCATACACATGCTAATCTTTGCACTTTAGAGAGATTAGCTCTCGTAATGGCCAGATTAGTTCTCTTGCTCTAAGCCACTGCCCCATAGTGACTGGTCAGTAGTCCTACTATGATTTTGTCTTTCTGTCTACCTACTAGTAAATTCAGGCATTCGTTTTTCTAAGAACTGTTTTGCCTGTCTTTATCCATGATGATTTTTGTCACCACTCTTTGGATTGTGTATCCATTCGTTGACAAACTTTGTAACTTGGGATTTAAAAATGTGTGTAATACGCTTGTTTTAGTCTACGTCTACAGTAACCTCTCAGCAGTTTCACTATCGTGTCGAGGAGCTTTTGGTTTTTTTCTTTTGAGTATATCTTTTATAAATTCAGGTTTTTGTTCCTTTATGAATCGCTTAGCATTTCTGCGCTGGTGTGTCTTTCCACCATTTATTGGACATATCGTGAAACTAATTACCGTAAGAATTAATGTGAATCTACGCTGTTTGATGGCATTACAGAATAACCAATAAACTACCATCTGTCTATTATTTATCAATTTTTTAATGGGCTTCATTGTCTTTGGTCCCAATGAGGGATTCACTGAATTCACCTGCTCCCTTAATTTTTCTGTGTGGCTAAGTCTCAGGTCAGCTCATCAAGTGACTTTATTGGTTTATTTTTTTATAATTTTTTTCTCTTAAATTAAGAGAGTGACGTTTGTTATTCAGAAATCGTTTCTTGGTTATTTGTAAGCAAAATGTATTTACACTTGTCTCTCAAATACAGGCAGAATATCTGGAGCTAAAAGAAAGGATGGCACCTGTACCAGCAGCGGTGTCACCGAGTAAGACCTACCTGCAAGTATCTTTAGAAACAACACCATCAAAGGTAGATTTGGATGTTAATGTTCTTGTAAATTGCACAGAATCAATGAAATATATTTCATATGAATTATTAGGCAGAGGAGATGTTATAAAAGCAGCTACCTTCCAGGTAGAAAATTCAAAAGTAGGTATTTGTTAAAACTACTATTTTCGTTTTCAAGCGTTTCTTCTTACTAGACTTACAGATTTAGGTTTCGAGCAGTATATGCTATGGTGCCAATTTCCCATTTGTTAGTAAGTTACGTTAAGGCGAGTGGTGAATTGGTGTCTGACTCTTTAGACATTGAAACAGAAGACAGACGCGATTCTCAGGTTGGTAGACACAGTAAATGCTATTGCCGGTGTAGCTGGCTAAATATATACTTACGCTAATGCGTGTCCTTTTAGAACGACATAATGCTTAGCACAGAAGAAACCGAGCCAGAAAGCGACGTTGAATTGACGATAGTATCTAAACCAAATTCATATGTAGGGATACTAGCAGTAGACGAAAATATTAATCAGTTGAAACGCGATTATGATATCAGACCCGACAACATAATTGAGGAATTACAACGTTTTGATGGTGCAAAGCCTTCTCCATATTCTGTAATTATGAATAAAGAACGATCAAACTTCTTTTGGAAACCTGGAGGTAGCAATGCCAATGACATGTTTATAGTAAGTAAAAATATATATAGAATGCTTAACCGTTCTAGAATGACGGAATTTACAATTTTCTGGGTAGTTTATAATTTCGAATTTACTAGATACTTATGTTCAATGTGTTCATTTACATATAATACATATTTAATTAGTGAAAGACGCGTAATTACTTTAAGTCCGTTTTATTTCCTCTTTGGTATATGGGTAATGCAACATTTTGACAATTTGAAACACAAAATCCTTATGAACACTTTTTTAGTTTGAAATAGCAGCAGTACATTTGCAATGTTATTTGGAAGCGTAAAAAAGTGTTAAGTTGTTGTGGTTAACTCAAGATGAAGTGGGTAAATACATCAGCCTTGTATAGTTAATTCAATTGGTATGAAACTTTTGCCAATTAATCAGCAATACCCAAGTGTTAGTTTCGCATTCTTATTTGAACAGTAAAATAAAGTTGGTTTTACAATGGAAGTGATTGCTCCAACAATTTAAAATGACATACGCATTTACTTAATGCACTAAAAATGTTCTGAAGTCAATCTTTAAATAACGTTTAAGCCAACCAATCGGTCGGCTTCTTCTAATATATCCCTCTGGATACGTAGTATAGGAATAAAAAGATTGTCCGTCCGATTAGCAACTCAATAATGAAGGATAATTTTCAAGATTAGTCATTTAAACACTCTTTCTGCGTCCATCAATTTTCTGAGGCCCACAGTTGAAAATTAAAAACTATATTAATGATTTAAAAGTAAGAAAAGCTCCCGGATTTGGTAATATTTCAGCAAAAATATTAAAAGCATTAAAAGATTTTAAATCAGAACCTTTAGTGCACATATTTAATGAGTTTATGAGGAGTGGTATTTTTCCAAATATATCAAAAAATCGGAATAAACAAGCCGTTTTTCAAAAGCAGAGATTTATTAGATGTTGGATGTCAATGTAACTGGACGACAATCCAGTTACATTGACATCCAACATTGCGACGTTATTTGAAAAAGTTTTTAAAAATATGTAGGTATATTGCGGTTTTTGAATAAAAACGAATTCTTGTCCAAAAAACAATTTTTAAGTTTTAAGTTTTAAGACCAGCAGTGGTACTTGAGGCGCTATTTGTAATTCATCTAATATGATTTATGATAGTGTGAGCAAATCTAAACCAAATGTATGCATCCTTTGCGACTTAGCAAACGCGTTTGACAGAGTACATCATACGTTGTTATTAGAAAAGCTTGAATGTTGGAGATTTGGGAGAAGGCCGTATGATCTAATGAAGAAGCAATCTTACAAATTGACTTCAATACGTTAAGATAGGTGAAATTCTGAGTGATAGTGCGCCAGTCAGGTGTAGGGTACTCCAAGGTACAGTCCTCGGACCGATTTTGTTTAACATATACATCAATGATATTGTGTCAAGAGATAGTAGGGAGCATTACGAGTTTCGCGGATGATACTGCAATTTTCTATTCCGATGACTTGGGAAAATTTAGAAGAGAAAGTTGAGATGGATTTTCGTCATATTAAAGAATGGGTGCCATATAATTGCTTCATATCATAATGTTGTATTGATTGGTAAATTTAAACAGATTAGGGAATTTTTCAATTTTAATCAAATTAAAATATTGTACCTACTACTCACACATTGAGACGCATGGAATAGTGGTTTGGGGCGGTGCATACGATAATTACATTGTATCATTAGAAAGAACACAAAAATGAATCCCGACAATAATAAAAAAAAAAAAAAATAAAGACCGTTATTCCAACCTGATATTCTATTTTTTGAGAATTATTTGTTTGATGTATGTATATGGTTACGCCTTAGTTTGCCATATAAAGTAGAAAAAAGTAGCCCTTAATCATTTATATTATACAAGACATAAACAATCTATAACAAAGAAACAGGCATTACATAAAACGTTCCTGTGATGGGTGGAGACTGTGGCTGAAAACTATAACAAAAATCCAAAAGAAAAAGTGAAAAAATCCCTTACCTTAGTATCAGTGTTATTCCACTAGTGATTTGGTGAAGAGCATATCTTCTAAGGTTTACCTTAGCCGAAAACACTACGTTTAACACTTCACTTGTTTTTCTACTGAAGATGGCAACTTAATTGCCGAAATACGTATTTAGATTTGTATCTTTAATTTTTGTGGTAGGTAAGTGATTTTTTCACTTTTTCTTTTGGATTTTTGTTACATAAAACGTTATTAGAAAGGTAAATACCGAATTAAAAGAAATAGTAAATATAAGTAAATGCATTTAATAAAATGACAAAATCAATTCTAGTAACGCCGAGCAATATAATAATATACAATATAACAGACAATGTAACAGACTGAAACGCTCGTATTGGATTTAACTACATATAAATATATTTGCAATTATATACGTACATACAAGTTTCGGCTTCTGTAGATTAATTTCTTTATTTATTCTACCCATAATGTAACTATTTTGAATATAGTAAAATATATTGTGTATTACAGGTAAAAAATAATTAAAAAATCGCTTCGTCTGAAAAGTAGACTTTCTTATTTTCAAAAAAGTTCTCTGGAAATCTAAGATTAATTGTTTATTTTCTGGAAGAATAATAAAAGCCAAGTACAGTGAAGAGTTTTCAAATAATTAGCGTAGAGATAGGATTTTTTATGTTTTTCAAAAGAATAGAACACCTGCAAAATAGGCCGATAAATTAGAGATAAAATTTTTTAAAGCTACGTGTTTAACATGATAACAAGAGGATACAGGTATATGTACCTATCAACTAAATTCAAACATAAAAGAAATGTGTGTTGAAAGAAGGCCACTTACGGAGGTTTGCGAAGATGTTTTATCATCAAAATAAAATAAATAAATTAAGACTGAATTTCAAGACCAACATATTCTGAATTAGAGACGGCTACAACGAAAGGCAAAAGGAAAATTCGTTATACCTTTTACATTTTCTACATTTCTGTTTAGATGTTTATCTTGCTTATTGTACAACCTTGGCCAAAAGTATTATAGGCACCCTATATTTTAGTTTAACCTGTGTAGGGACAAATTATAAACTGTTTTTGTTTTTTAAATATGTTTATTGGCCAATTTGAAGAGTTTCATCAATATTTTGTAGCCCCCCTTGCTTTCATGACCGCAGGCAATTATTTGAGGCATGCTGTGAATAAGTTTTCCACACCTATGGTACTCCATTCCTGAAGCAGCGCATTTTTAAGGCCTAGTTTGGATGTAATGCTGACCCTGCGCTTTAGAATACCCCAAATATGTTCAATGGAATTCAGGTTTGGGGACTAGGCAGGCCAGTCCAACACGACAACGTTGTTGTCACGAAACCAACGCATTGTGGTCGCTGGTTTGAGACAAGGGGCATTATCTTGTTGGAATTTGACCCCGTAAAAATTGGTGTCACCGAAAATGCGTGTTAATGAAGTAGTACAGACTCTAATACGTGAATGTACTTTTCGCTGTTTATACGACCTTCCCAAACAAATATTTCGCCGATGCCAGCAGCAGCCATGCAACCCCTAACAATTATGCGCTCCTCTCCGTGTTTCACAGTGGATACCACACAATCAGGGTGGTATTCTTCGCCGACTCGACGCCTCACACAAGTCATACTTGGTGTTTCGAATATCTGTGAAGATATCAAAATCGATGAGTTTAAGAATTGGTTAATAACTAAGAAATGGTAGAAGCAAGTAAGATCAATCATTGTATTTTTGATAATAAGTAAAAAACTTGCCTGAAAGTTTGATTCATCTGACCACACTACATTTTCCCAATCTCGCTCCGTAAAGTGTTGGTATCGTACAGCGCACTGTAAGCGTTTTCTTTTGTTGTGGTCTGTAAGCCACGACTTCTTTCCGGCTTTACAACCCCTTAGGGCCGCTTCTACAAGTCTTTTTCTCGCAGTACGAGCGCTAACGGGTTTTCCAGCCTCGTCCAACAGAGCAGCAGCGAGCTCAGACGAAGGCTTTCTGCGATTTTTAAGTGATTCGGTCCTGGCGATCAGAAGTCACTCGGTTTCTTCCCGATTTCGGTTTATTAAAGTGCCCCCCGGTCTCATTGAACCTTCTGAGTGGAGATTGCACGGCACACCGCGAAAACTTTACCAATTTCCTTTACTCCTTTTACTTTCCTTGTTAACATAAAACGTGGATTTTCACGTTTTCCGTATGTAATCTTACTGGATTTTGAATAAAATAAAATTGTGTTGAAGTAATATAATCACAGGAGAATGCGTCTTCACTCAAATAATAACAAAAGAAGACTGTTTATTAAAGTTTGAAAAACGCACATATTTCACTTTTTACGTGTCAGATGTTTTATAATCCACCTGATAAAGTTTTGTTTCTCTGCACTGCGGTACTTTATGATGCCGTTTTAAATTTAGTTTACAAGAATTGTCATTGTTTATTGTACTTTTTGTCATACTGATATTTTTAGGGGTGCTTAATACATTTGGCCAAGGCTGTATTTACTCCAGCCCAGAGATAACTTTGTCTTGGTTACAAGGAGGTGCTAAAGCAATAAAAATGAAAACAAAAGTTATAGTTCGTTGGAAATTCATGTTTTATACATGCTTATCCCTTTTTTCGGAGTCTATTCAAAATATAGTGATGATTTTTTTGATCGTGGAGCAACTCATAGCAAACATTGTTTGTACAGTTTCTTGAAAAACTTTCTAAAAAAAGTTTTAGAATTTCCGAACTTCTTCAATGGAACACGGGATTTCTGAGAAAAAAAAAAAAAAAAGAAAATGGGCAAAAGTAATGATAACTTTGTAAAACTCATAAGAAACGTATTTTGAAATTTAAGTTTTCTTTTTGAAAACGGCAAAAGCTTTCATTTAAGTTGTGGACACAATAAACGGATATAAAATGTGAATGGATACGAAGATTTCTGAAGAAAGGGACCTAAAATTTCGTACTCAGCTTATGGACACAGAGAACTAATTGAAAGATTATAGAAACCGAGGAAATTATAAATTTTTAGGATAAGATCGTCTTAAACGCTGAAAATATCTACTAAATTCTTTTAATACTCCCAACTCAAATATATATAAATAAAAAAATATAAAATATATTTTTTTGTGTATTTTTAAGGATTCAGGGGCTGCTTTGATAACCAATAGTATGATAAGTAAAACCAGACCTACATGTAAGTTATCGCTTTTTATGCAAAAAGTGTTTATTATGTACATTTATTTTCTTTTTCATTTTCTTAGTAGAAGACATCTATTTGAGACCAGTGTCATACGGCAGCAGCACAGTAAAACCTGATCTAGGCTTTGGGCTATCCTTTAAACCAGCTACTCGTCCTCCAAGTGACAATGGTCCATTTGCCTTCAGTAGAATACCACGATCAGTTTGGGACAAACCCAGGGTATACTTAAATCAAGACCTGTTTGATACCTGGCTATTTACAAATTTTTCTAGCAAGTATGTTCGATTCCTTTGTACTATTAACTTATAATTATTGCAATTACATATCTGTTGAAGTTCGGAAGGAAAAGCACATATAAGAAGGAAGACTCCCAAATCAATTAATAATTGGTTAATATCTGGATTTTCATTGGATAGAGTACATGGATTGAGGGTTGTACCTCAAGCAAAAACATTGAGGGTTACCAAGTCATTATTTATCAGCGTTGATTTACCTAAATCGGTGCAACGAGAAGAAATTTTGGCAGTACCTGTTGTAGTTCATAACCGTTTAAATCGGGACATTGTTGTTTCTGTGACATTACATAATACTGAACAAAAATTTCAATTTGCTGAGGTATCTAATGAAGTAAATAGTAGTACGAAACGTAAGTAGAACGGTAGATATACAGCAAAACATACTTGTTTTAAACAATAGTATTGCAATACATATGTTATATTTATTATTTAGCAATTGAATTATATCGAAAAAAGAAGGTCAGCGTTCAAAAATCCAGTCGAGCGTCAGTATCCTTCATGATAACTCCAACGAAATTAGGCTTTACGGAAATTAAAGTTACAGCTGCGCATTCTAATTTACAAGATACACTTACCAAGATGCTTAACGTTGAAGTATGTTGAACAAATTCTGGAAAAAACTTCTGTAATGAGTGTTTTGTTTTTCATTTTATAGGCTGAAGGTGAAACTGAGTATTACAGCAAATCTATCATGATTGATTTGCGGAGAAAACCTGCCTTTAGTGGAAACATAACTATCGAATTACCTAAAAATTTAGTCGAAGATTCGGAAATGATTGAAATATCAACAGTTAGCGACTTACTAGGACCTATACTCATAAATATGGACCATCTGATGCGTTTGCCAACGGCGTGTGGAGAACAAAATTTGCTACATTTTGTGCCAGATCTTATAATTTTAAATTACCTTCGAAATACCGGTCAAATATCGCCAACTATTGAAAAAGATGCAATTAAACTTTTAGAGAAAGGGTACCAAAAGCAATTAAGCTACAAAAATGCTGATGGGTCTTTTAGTGTTTTCGGAAAAAAAGACGAGTTTGGCAGTATTTGGTGAGTAAGAAATATGTTGTTTATTTTTACTTTATATCATGCACAAGCAAAACCAACATTTTAAATTAGAACAAACGAATAAAGTACCACTGGATAAATGGAAATGTTTTGAATAATGTTTTTAAGACTCGCTTAGTTTTGATTAGTTTAGTTTAAGATACATCAGCATATTTTCTAATGGTTTGTCATAATAGGATAACGTCCTACACAATTCTATCACTGATACAAGCGAAGGCATATATCTACGTGGATGAATCAATAATTGTGAAAGGTCTGCAATGGTTAGCAGAACATCAAGCTCCGAACGGAAGTTTTATTGAAGTTGGCCCTCTCATATATCGAGATGTACAATCGAGTGCAGTGGCTTTAACAGCATTCACGTTAACAGTTTTTCTTGAAAATCGAAAGGCGTCTTCCCAATATACCAACCTCGTAATGAAGGGTCTGGATTACGTTGCTCGCAATATGTATGAAAACGAGAACGACATTTATACACTCGCATTAGCTGCTTATGTTTTGCAAATTTCTAATCACCAATTGCGAAGGGAGGCGTTGACTGAACTAGAATTAAAAGCTAAAATTAAGAATGGCATGAAGTGGTGGGGTAAAGACGTTCCGGAGAATGAATTAAAAAATCCTTGGCATTCCTTACCAAAGTCTGGCGACATAGAAACCACTTCCTATGCCTTACTCGCTTTTTTAGAAGCGGATTTGATAGATGAAACAGTACCAGTGGTAAATTGGCTTATTAATCAAGGAAATAATTTAGGTGGATTTACTTCAACACAAGACACTAGGATGGCTTTGATGGCACTATATCGCTTGGTATTAAGATTCTCAGTTGAATCTAGTATGCAAATTACTTATCGATATAGAAAGCAAGAAACTGGAAAATTTAGTATCAACCAAAATAGCGCTATGATTCTACAAACAACAAAGGTAACGCAATTATAAGTTGGTTTGTATGGAAACACTATAACTTATTTCTAATTAAATTCAGCTTGGCAATGACGCAAGAGTGATTAATATAACAGCAGAAGGAAAGGGAATTGCTTTAGTGAGAGTTAATTATCAATACAACATGAATGTCACTGGACCATGGCCGATGTTTACGTTAGATCCACATGTTGATAAAAATTCCAATGAACACCATCTACAACTTTCAATTTGCACTGCGTAAGTTAAAAACCTATACTTATTTATTATTTTTATTTTACGTGTAGGCTTATTAAAAATATTTCAAATAATTTTGTTTTTCTGCAGCATGTGGTTACACATTTTTGTCGATACTGTACACTTATAAGCAGAGCGAGGTTTCCGTCTCAACTTCCTCTTTATTTATATCTATCGATTTGTGTCACGCAGTACCTCTGCAATTAAAATTTTAATTAATTATCTGAAATTACATAATCTAAATTACTTACGTTAAATTTAAGACTGAACTAAACTATAGGTTTTAAATCCAATTTTACAAAAAAATTAATTTTGAACTTCGAAATTCAAATGTCGTTATTTTTTGTAAAATTCATTTTAAAACCTATATAATTTAACTCAGTCTTCAATTTAACGTAAGTAATTTAGATTATGTAATTTCAGATAATTAATTAAGCAATTTTTAGATTTCTGAAGATGGCCAAATGGGGTCGAAACATATAAGCTAAATAAATTTGAATTAATTGCGATTGAGTACATTCCATTCTTCTGTTTTTATTTATAATTAACTTAGTCAATTTGGTCAAATCATGAACGAACTTTTTTATTTGTTTCTTTTCCTCCATTGTTTGTCATTTCTGAAATCTAGAAATGTTCTTTAGTATGTTCTTCAAACCTTCAAAGTATTACGTTATTTGGTATACTAGTGACTAATTTTAAGTAGATAGTCGTGGATTTTAAATTAATTTTGTTTATTATGAATTGTTTTATGTTTATGCTTTGCAGATTTGTGAGTAGGAATTTAAGTGAAGATGCTGCCAGTAACATGGCTATCATGGAAGTCAATTTACCATCAGGTTTTACAGTCGATGTCAATTCTCTTCCAAGCTTAGAAGTTTCCCAAAATGTACAAAAAGTAGAAACAAAGAATGATACAACAGTCGTTTTATATTTCCACAACACAACAGTCCAAGAATATTGTCCTACTGTGTCCGCATTTAGAACACATAAGGTGGCAAAACAGAAGCCTGTTGCAGTAACAGTATATGATTACTATGACAGCTGTAAGTATAATAAATTAAATTAAATACAAAGTAATATAAAATATTATTTACTTCTAGCCAGGAGAGCAAGAGTATTTTACGGTGGTCGAAAAACAACTCTATGTGATATTTGCGAGGATGAAGATTGTGGTGATGTTTGTAGTACGGAACCTGTACCTCGGCCACTAAACAGTACTAGCATCGTATATCCTGCATCGATAACCACAACTACAGTTTTAGTTGTATACTTATTATACTAATTTAAAGAAATTATTTTACATTTAATTAGTTGTAATTTCATTGTACATTCTGAAAAAGTAATTTTATTATTGCATAGTTGTAAACCATAAAAGTAACTCGACATTTGCTGCATATTTTTTTATTACGACCACAGTTTTTAGTCGGGCAGTAATAATGTGGTCATCTTAGTTTTAAAAGCTAATATACTGAAACCATAACTTCAAAACAAAATTAGAAGTCTATATGCAGTGTTCATGATGAAAGCAATAAACTCAATAAAAATTGAAGTTAGCTAACATCAGAAAATTAAAAAAAATAATAATAAGAGGTGGATAAAAGATATAAAAAGAATCGACGTCGTTTTGGCATTTAAAAAAAAAATCAATATTTATTTTAGTATTTTTTTGGTAGAATTGCAGAGAGACTAGTTAACTCGAAATTATTTTTAATACTTTTGCATATTATTCTAAATGAAATAGATATTTTTTGAGAACGATAAGTTTGTATTATATATATATATCCACTTTATTGGACGAAAATTTTTATCTGTAGCAAACAATAGGTCATAAGTAGCTACCTCTAAGTTATGAAGTTAATGCAAAGGTGTACATAGAATAATAATATTGTTGACTGACTAATATTAATATGTTACGTGAATATTGTTGATAAAAAATTAACTTTATTAAAGTATACTAATTTTTTAGACGTGTTTTACTTATATATTTTACTAAAGCTAGGTATAGGTACTTACAATCTCGGATTTAAAAAAAAAATCTACGTTTATATCATCACAGTTAATAAAATACATTAGTGAGAACCATGCAAATATACAGAGGTACTTGTACAGGTGGGATAGCATATATATATATATACTAGACGTGAGTTACAATACCACAATTCAAAAGTATGGACACCTGATAAAATATGATTGTATAAATTGCTTAAAAAGTCATTCTTATTATTCTTGTAAATCTGCTGTTGCAAAACAATACAGTTTTTAAACACTTGAGAAATACGATATCATCACCAAGATATAATATACACTCCACCAATTAGAGGAACACTAAGAATTATAGTTGTAATGTATTGTACAGTTTTATGAAACCAACGAAATCTTGTAAGCTGGTCACATTATCGTTTATTTATTATAAAATGAGTTAAATTTGAATATTTCAAATCAAAACATAATGAAACTACAAAAATGGTTAATGACTAACAAATTAGACTTAAGTAACTAGAAAAAATTAAACTTTCAAGGGAATCTTAATAACAGGTAATAAACACCACGAGATTGAATGACTGCCCGACACCTTCGTGGCATAGTTTCAATCAACCTCTGGATATCCTCTTGGAGTATGTTAACCCATTCTACGTGAAGTCCACCAAAAGCTGTTGAAAAGTTTCTGGAGGTCGACTCCTGAGCGTCCAATCCAACTCGTCCTACAAATGCCCGATGGGATTTAGATCTGGGCCAAGAGTCTATAACTTGAATTATTTTGTTCTTCCAGAAAATTTTTGACCTGCTACATGTGGTCTGGTATTACCATTGCTGGAACAGAAATCTAGGGCCTATAAGAGCTGTAGCAGGTATCACATAATTCGTAAATATGTTTTCAATATATCGGGCAGCATCCATTCGCCTAGCTATAGGAACGAGGTCGGTACGAGTGTGAAATGAGATTTCAGATTTTCTCTTCCAAACCTATTCACTTCCTAAACTGGTCGTTCACGATGGCGTTCACCTGTCCGCGCCTAAATTCGAAAACGCGGATCACAACGTGTCGACCGCAATCTTGACTCACAGCTGAAAAGCACTGCTGTTGTTGAGCAAACGCCAGTCGGTTCCTTTTATAAACAAAAATCAACAGTGGCTTTCGGACTGGTCTCTTCAATCTAAGATCATGTTCTCCCAACCTTTTCACGTTTTCCGTACAAACCTGAATTCCCGTTGCTCTTCTAAGGTCACTCTGCAAGTTTCTAGCAGTAGATGTACGCCGCCTAAGTGAGCAGTTGCGCAAGTATCTGTCTTGCTCGGCGATTGTCGCAGGTTTACGACCCTGACCAGCTCTGTCTACCTGTCTCCAAGTATTAATTCCAAACCCTGCAGATGCCAGAAGGGCTTACATACAGTGGCATATGGGCTGAATGGGCAATAGCGAAGGGTGACAGAATTATAGGGGCGGCAAATATCTCTTGACCGCTTTTGAAGTTGTAGATATTTTTTTTTATATTTTATATTTTTAGTATTATATTTTCTAACACTTTCTAGTGAAATACGCAGTAATAACTACATTTTAAAAATATGTTAAAGAATAAGCTTCTTCTTCACTTCTTTCCACTCGTATTAGATCCTTGGCGAATTATACGACTTTTCTCGCCTCATTACTTGGTTTGGGTACGGCTTCTGTTTTACCTGATGCGAGAATTGAACAAAACAAAATTTCTTGTATACGAGGTCAGGAGTCAAAACTCGGATCCTTAATTTTCCCATTAAACTTAAATGGAACAGCCTATATCTTTTATTATGTTTCAACAGATATTTATCTACTCTTTCATTTTTGTTAACCGTTCCCTATACCTAGCTATTTGGCTTTAGTAGATATTTCAAATTAAAAATACATTCCAAAACTGAACTATTTAGTTCAGGAATTAACAAATATGATTTGGAGCTAGCCTTGAAGCTAGCTCGAGTTACTCCGATATATAAGAAGGATGACGCGTGTGATCCTGCTAATTATAGACCTATATCTATATTGAGTATTTTCTCAAAAATATTTGAGAAATTACTACATAAAAAAATTTGTAACTATATGAGCAAATATCAGTTATTGAGTGAATGTCAGCATGGCTTCAGACGGGGTCATTCAACTGAATCAGCAACAATCAGCCTAACGGACTATATTTACAGCCAACTTGATAAAGGCTATAAAGTGGCGGCTGTCTTTTTTGACCTCTCTTCCGCCTTCGATACCATCGACGGAGAGGTGATCCAGTGTAAGTTGGAGGCACTTGGTATCCGTGGCCAGCCTTTGCGTTTGCTCACATCATTTCTTAGTGGACGGCAATTATATGTTCGCGTCTCCGGTGAAGTGTCGGACATTCAGAATACTGAGTTGGGCGTGGCGCAGGGTTCCGTCCTTGGACCGCTTTTGTTCATATGTTTTATGAACGATTTGCGACGCTACATAACCAGCGGCCATCTGATTAATTTTGCTGATGACACCACTATTGCTGTATCTGCGGGGGATGATACTGAATTACATCAAAACTCGAAGCGTGCAAGATCGAATTCAGCGACTGGTGTCAAAAGAATAAACTTTTACTGAACCCCTCGAAAACTATGACTCTAAGATTTGCGCTAAAAGCTGGCTCGGTTCAGAAAATTGAAAATCCTGTGAAGTTCTTAGGGCTGTTTATGGATTGTGAACTATCCTGGAAAAAGCACGTCGAATACGTTGTTAACAAAGTCAACTCCGCTTATCATGCTATTCTAAGATTAAAGCAGAATTTAACAATCGATGCACTACTCCCCATATATTATTCTCTTGTGTATCCACATCTTAAATATAATGTTGCAGTTTGGGGGAAGTGTGTGGATTGGGAGAGAATATTTATTGTTCAGAAACGGATTCTTAGGCTCATTTATAGTTTAGACCGTCGAACTAGTTGCCGACAAATATTTAAAGAACGTAGAATTATGACCTTTGTTAGTATCTATATATATTCCTGTTGTGTCCACATATTTCATAATCCATCTGATAAGAATGCTGTTAACCATAGTTACTATACAAGAAACTGTGAGGAGTTTAGAACTCCTATTCATAGAACCACTAAGTTGGAAAAGTCAGCCAAATACTCCGCAATACAAATATATAACAACTTACCGCCATATATTAAATCAATAAATAATGTTAACAGTTTTAAATATGAGTTAAAGAATTATTTGTATAAAAATTGCTTCTACACCTTAGCAGAATATTTTAATATGTAACTTGTTTTGTTTGTAATTGTGTTTGTTGATAATACTGATTTGACATAATTTGTGATTTGTATGTATTTAATTTTATTGTTTATTTATTGACGTCTCTTATATCCACTGTGATCTTTTGAGCAATATACATTATTATTGGGAGAATCTTCGAAAAGTTGCGTTTCAACCGTATTGGTTCAGTAAAGTACGAAAAACGTGAAAGGGAAAAATTTGCACTAGCGCGGAAAATTAATTTAATGTGATAGCATGCGTTTAGCAGTACTAAATGGTCAAGCTTATTTGGACTTTGTTCAGAATATTTTACCATTATATTTGAAAAATGTACCTCTGAACATACGTCAAAGAATGTGTTTTTTCTATGATGTGGTTCCGGTTCATAACATTGCATTAATCCATAACCACCTCCATACAACGTTACATACAACCCACCTGTTGGGTGGGTTGGAAGAGGAGGACCAGCAGTATGGCCAGGTCGATTCCCGCACATGACAAAAATGTTTTTTCTTGTGGGGCTACATACAAGATCGTGTGTATCAAGTATCGGTAACTACACGAGAAGATATGATGGAAAAAGGAGAAGCCTTTTGAAGTATTGATACAGAAATCTTAAGAAACGTCAACATTTTAAAAATGTTGTTAACATACTTTTTTTTTTTATCGATAAACAGCGTATAACTTGTTAATTAATAAAATTTCAAAGCAAAAACAATTTCCATTTTTAATTTGAAATATCTACTAAAGCAAAAGAGTTGGGTATAAGGAATGGTTAACAAAAATGAAAGAGCCCATAAATATTTATCGAAACATCATAAAAAATATAAATAGCCATCGAAAATAGAAGACGTACCCAAAGCAAGTAATGCTGCGAAAACTCGTATAATTTTCTTCCAAATGAAACTAACCCTCTTAATACACCTTAATTTAAACGTAAAAATTGTCATAACTTTTTAAACATTTGGAAGAGATGTGGCAAATCCTATATGATGAAGCTTACAAAAGTAAGCAGATTTCGAATACGAAAAAGTATAGCATTCCATTTAAAAAATAAAAGTTGGGTCTGGCACGGCGCTATGAAACATCCTCTATATGTGTAACTAATTTGAGAATACGAAGCTTAAAAATACCTACGCCTTTTCTTAAAAATTTTTTTTTCATGACTTTTATAACATCGGATATATTGAGCTTCCCCACACTAATGAGCCAGCCTGTATATAAACGACTATCATATCGAACAATGTTTGTGTTTTCAAAAGTTTTTCACATTTGTGTGTTCTTGCCGAATTTAGTAATATTGGTAACATCAAATATTATAGTATACATATGGTCACAGAACAGTTGCATTGACGAATTATAGAAGACACAACTAGTATTCTCTTATAAAAATGTTTCACCAATTAAACTAAAGAATAGTTTAATTGGTGTATGTTATGTATATAATGATTGAATAAACTTTATTAAAAATGAGAAAGCTAGCAACAATTCAACAATAAATACTTGAATTAGAAGTATCGAGACGTGTTTATAATAATAATAATAATAATAATAATAATATATTCTTCATTACCCAACGAAAACCAGTTACAGGGTAAATATATTCAAAAATGTAACAACACGTACATATTAACTTAAATTAATTCTTAATTAATTATATTAAAACTGTCTTACAAATAGTGTAATTATCTAACAAAGCATTATCATGAATTTAATAATACAACACAAAATTACCTGAGGACAAAAATAACCAGAAATAGAGTCTAACTAAATTAATGAAAAATGTCGGTAAAATAGGAATTTGCTATTCTGAGCATGCGGTTAATAGGCGCATTCCTGAAAATATTGGTAGTAGCCCTTGGCAGAGCAAAGGTCACCGAGAAGCGAGAAGATTGTCGGGGAACATGGAAATTAATCAGAGATAGCAAGTGAGATGAATCTAACGATCCATGAACTAGTTTCTGAATAAATCGGGCACTGTGTATTTCACGTCGTTCAGTTAAAGATTGCATATCATGTCTCTCCAACAGATAAGTATAAGCAATTCCTCTTGGAGGGTAGATGCCGTCAAGTCGGAATGAAAGAAATTTAAGGAACTTACGCTGTATACGTTCAACAGAAAACTCATGACAGAGATAATAGGGCGACCAAATAAGTGAAGCGTATTCTAAGGAGCTAACAACAAATGCAAAATAAAGAGTTTTTAATGTGGCACAATCAGTGAAGTACTTGGACGAGCGAATGACGAATCCCAATGTTTTTAAAGCTCGTGAACAAAGATTCTCAATGTGTGGCAAGAATGTAAGACCAGCATCAAAGACAACACCAAGATCCTTGAAATTGGAAAGCTTTTGAACCGCTATGTTGTTAATCAAATATGATGAATCGATCATATTACGCTTTCGCGAGTAGGAAACGAAACAACATTTGTTTATGTTTACTTTAAGTGCATTGGTAGTGCACCATTCCACAAAAATATCTAAGTTATGCTGCAGAATTGCGATATCCTCATCAGAGTTAATAACCATATACATTTTAATATCGTCTGCATAGGCTAATACAGGACAACTTACGACATTGAGTACATCATTGATGTAGGCCAAAAATAGTAACGGCCCCAAATTGGAGCCTTGCGGTACGCCAGATGTTGATGTAAACTCCTGAGATTGAAAGCCATTGAAGCAAACATAGTTTACTCTGTTATGTAAGTAGCAGGATAGTAGATTGCAGAAAACTGGGCTCATTCCGTATGAACTAAGCTTGTGTAACAATGTCCCGTGGTCGATGGTATCAAAGGCACTAGACAAATCGGTATAAATTACATCCACCTGCTTTTGCTGATCTAGTTGTTCAGAGATAAACTGTGTAATAGTGGCCAGATTGGTGATTGTAGATCTTCCCGGCAAGAATCCATGTTGAAAAGGAGAAATACGCTGATGAATATTTGTCAATATAGCCTTGTAAATGAAATGTTCAAAAACTTTAGCAAAATTTGATAGAATTGATATCGGTCTATAGTTATTCAGTTGAGTTTCATCACCTTTTTTATAAACTGGAACGATTCTTGCACGTTTCCATACTTCCGGAAATGTGGATGTCTTAATAGATAAATTAATCATGTACATTAAAGGTTTTGCCAGTACATATCGAGCATCGTGGACCATGAAACTTGGAATGTTGTCGACGCCTGCTGTAAATTTAGCTGGGAAAGTAGCCAGTTCCTTAAGTACATCGTCTTCGGTAACCAAAGATATCGAGAATGGCACTGTATTTACAGCTTGGTCGAATTTAGGTGTAAGGCAGCTATGTGTTTGGGTCCCAGAGAACACGTCTGCAAAAGCATTAACAATAACTTCCGGAGATTCAAGTGTGCTTCCATTGTAATGCAATTTCCCAGGAATCCTCGTTGTACCTCTTTTGGAATTAATAAAAGTAAATAATTCCTTTGGGTTTTCTCTAATGGAAAATTCACTCAGCTGTACGTAGGTAGTGTAAGCAGTAGTAATTTGGTCTTTACAGATAGAGCGTAGTCGTTTGAATTCGTATTCATAGTATGTACTCTTAGTTGATTTCCATCGTCGTCTATAAAAGTTTTTCAATTTCAAGTTGGATATAATGGCGGCATTAAACCACTGTGGATATTTTCTCTTAATATTACTTGTACGCGGAACAAAGCGATCCAAAATTCCATATAACAATTGATAGAAGTGATTAACTGCTAAATTCACATCACTAAAGTTCTGGAGAAAGTCCCAGTCAACATGAAACAGCTCATTATATAATTGAGAAAAGTTAGCCTTCCTAAAGTTGTACCTTAAGTTGTTAGATGAAGGGAACGGTGTAGGTTTTGTTTCAGTTTTACCGTTAACTGAGATATTTAATGCTGGATGGTATAGATCAACAGGTACAAGAGGTTCCAGATCCTGCCTCACAGTTATATCACAATGTAAGTTAGATAGCACCAAGTCTAATACGCCTCCTGTACAGTTTTTAATAGAATTATATTGCGACAAATTTATAAATTTACAAAAACCTTGTAGATTTCTTGCTTTATTGCAATTTGAAGAAGGAGAAAATAAGTGCGGGGTATTAAAATCACCGATAATTAATGAAGGTTTGTTAAGTATAGTAATTTCAAGGGCATCAATAAATAATTCATAATCATAATTTGAAATATCGGGAGGTATATAAAGTACTATGATGCAAAAATTAAAGGAAATATACGTACACTGACATAAAACTATGTCAATTTGTGGAACAATATTGTTTAGATGAGAAACATCTAAAATATCATAGGATACACAATCATTTAGTGCTAGTAAAACTCCACCACCCCTAGTCTTGTCTACACGATTAAACTTTCTATCGGCTCTAATAATATTATAATTAGAAGGAAACAGTTCAGAATTATGTATAGAGTCGTAAAGCCAAGTTTCAGATATAACAGTAATGTCGTACATAAATTCGCATATATTCGTATAAAATAAGTGAGTTTTCGAGCACAATCCGCGAGCGTTTTGATAATAAATATTGATTTCAAATTCGGTATCGTTGGGTGAACTCAGTTTAAAGATGGAACAATATCTGGAATGCCATTTTTGTATTTAATTCTGAGGTTAGTTTCACCATTCCTCAAACGATTCTCCAACTCTATCTTCACATTCCTATGTATCTGCATCTGCATCGGTGTCCGATCCCGAAATATAGATAGTCCTCCTAGGTTTGGTAATGATTTAATTTTTTTAACGTTTTTGAGAAAAGAAAATACGATGTTTTCCGTTGGAAGCGTAACTTTAATTGGTCTGCGGCGAGATGTTTGGGTAGCGTCGAATTTTCCTAGTCTTATTGACTTCACATCAAGTTCATTAATTTGTAGCTCGGCGCAAAGTTCATTTAAAAAGTTAGTGTCCGCCTCAACTTGATCTTTATTTGAGGAAGCTGTCTCCTCATGCCCAAAGATAACAATGTTACATTTGCGACGTTCGCGTTCGACAACCTCTTGAATCACCCTCTCTGCATCTAGAAGATTATCGGCAGAAGGACGACTCTCCACTGCTGATTTAAGAGTTTTTATTTCATCCCTGAGCTCAGCAATCACCGATCTAAGAGAGTCAAAATCATTCCCCATATCTGTACATTCAGTACACATCCAGAGAAGACCAACTTTTGAGCGGATTTTTCTAATTTCTGCGTTAGAGAGATTTACGCAATCCGCTTTGTAGGGATTTTTGCACACAGAGCAATTAACTATTAAATGCGGTTGTGCTGTTACATTGCAATGGGAACACTTAATCTTGTTCATGTTGAAAACGAATTATTATTATTAATCAGTGGATATAAGGAAAAAAGACAGGGATACCAAGCTTCACACTAGCGGTGCCGGTCGCAGTGACTTACGTTATAAAGACGAACAAGGACAACACGGCAACGGAAAGGATCCTCCAGCAGATTACAAAGGAAAAAAGAACAAGAACATGCATATATTATAACTACACGATATATATAGACTTAAAGTGAAATACAAATATCAGGTAAAAATTGTGAGGAATTCTGGCAAGAAATTGCACGCAAGAAATACAAGTGATATTGCAAATATAAAATTGTGAGAACTTACCGATTAAAAATCGGAAGGTACTACAATTACAGGTGAAACGTGGTATATATTAGCAGAAAGTGCGAGAAAAACACTATTTGACAGTATAAATTAAAAGATTTTCAATCACTTAATAACATAAGAAAATACAGAAAATGCCAGAACAGACACACGTGTGTATACACCACGAGCATACGGCGAGTTAATTTATAGCGTTATTGTAAAAAATAGTATACCTACTCTTCTGGGCAAAAAAGTTGCTTCTTAAATTCGCTGAGTTTTTGCATATTTTTTTTATTATTTACAACAGGTATAAGTGTATCAAAACTATAATTAGTGTCGTATGCATTTGAGAGAAAAAAAAAAGTTTAAACACCCCGTCCGTTTCCAATCTTGGGATATATTGTATAAAACACCCTCAGATATCTGTCAGTCAAAAAGAATTAATTTAGTATAAGTGAAATTCAAACTATATGTGATATAAACGTCAGTCAGTAAGTTTGTAAGTATCACATATAGTTTGAATTTCACTTATACTAAATGAATTCTTTTTGCACAGACGCCTGAGGATGAATACGGAGTTGCCGAAACAAACGTGCAAGATTTTTTTATACAATATATCCTAAGGTTGCAAACGAACTTGGCTTTATTTATTTTAACCCTCTGTGAGATTTAATGATGATTGTATCTATTGCCATTATTATTACTATTTTTTATTAGTAACACTCGTATTACTTTAAGTTTTAATATTAAATTGTAGTGTTAATGTTATCTTGTTAAACATTAAATATAAAATTCTTACAAAACAACTTTACAACAGCATACATTCTTCCATAATATGTATGCTATGTTATATGGTAGGGTAAAATCTTGTAATGAGTCGGTTCGGTGAGACACCTCTATTCAAAGAGCTTTAGATTATTTAACAAACGATCAATAAAACATCAGAATTTGGTGTACCATAAATTGTATTCTATTAGAGCTTAAGTGTATAAAATTATATCACAAAACTGTATTTCTAAACTTCTAGGCTACTCCTTAACGTTTAACAATTTTTTTGAAAAACTCTTAATTTTATTTAATAAATTTGAATCATTTACTTTTAAAATTAATCTTTTAGTAGTTATATTATGTAATGGCCCAAAGGCTAAAGCAACAACAGTGCAGGCCAAACAAATGACATTATAAGGCATACTAAAGTCAGGAGTTGGCAAAGTAATAACAATTGGTTCAGTTCTCACTTGTACTAAGTATCCTTTTCTTGAAGCATTGAAACTGTTTGCATATATTGAACCATCTTGAGGTATGCCAGTGAAGTTACGAGCTACTGGTAAGACTGCCGAAACTATAGCTGATCCTATGTAAAAGCCATGATTTGCATCTGGTGGATACTCTTGCCATTTGAGAAATACAAAGTCAAAATCAAATTTAATGGATGTAGTTGACTTTGGTGGTAATTTTAATACTACTTCTAAGTTATGAGGTCTCTCACGTAGTTTTCCTGGCTTGTAGATCACTTTTAATGGTTTCAGAGGAATATTATTTGCTTCAATTTTCATTGTATGTAAGTATATAGGGACATACCAAGGCAGATTTTGAAAAACA
This sequence comes from Cetonia aurata, assembly GCA_949128085.1. Lineage (NCBI taxonomy): Eukaryota > Metazoa > Arthropoda > Insecta > Coleoptera > Scarabaeidae > Cetonia > Cetonia aurata. The sequence goes on from OX421884.1 coordinate 41,281,545, forward strand.
ACTACTTCTAACGGGGCCCAATGGTTATTATATACCTTAGTTACAAGTCCTCCTTTTTGTTGACCATAGCCTAGAAGTCAAATGCAAGGTAAATATGATTAGCAGTGGCTATAGTATCTGGATATAAAACAATATCAAATTTTAGATGTTATAGTACCAATGAAATATCTTTACCTATTTTATATAAGTTTGCATGTAATGGTGGTGGAATATTCACTGTATATTTTTGTTTATTGGAATATGTAGCTGCAATACTCATTGGCTTTTCCTTAACTATATATTTTGCAAATTGACTAGTGGAACCACCTCTCGTTGCTATTACAAGTTCATCTGGACTAGGTGCCAATTGGAATGTATTAGTTACATTATTAGAGAGGTCAATGTAGATTGCGCTAGACTCTGCTAGAGGACAAGAATTCATTATCCCTTGACCAAATAATTTTCGCAAAGACCAATCACGGCTACCCAATATCAAATAATCATATACTAAATCAACAGATTGGACCAATTCCAAAGATGATGAAACACAATCACTATTTCGACAAATACGTCTTAAATGCATACTTAATGAGTGGTATCTTGTATTATGAATTGCACCAGCATTTAATAACGTAGCTAACCCTAACTTTGAGTCACATGGTAATAATTTCTTAAATGGTGTTAAGTTTTCTGTGCACACAATTTCACGAGGCAATGATGAATATCTAATGAAAGATGAATTGAGTTTGTTGGAGACAATTCCTGAAGGCATAAATGAAATATGCGGATTAATACTGTTGACCTTATCCATTTGATTTATAGATGCACAGAGCAATCCAGATAACGTATTTGTCAATTCCTTCCAATTTTTATCTACATCTACGGTATCTTCTTTAAACCACACCCACACTTCGGCACCAGGTGCTGCATCGAAAACAGGATATCCCCAAGTTGCATATCTCCACAAGCCAGCTGTTAAACTAACATGTAATTCTTCAATATTATGTCTAATAATAACTTCACTCAACGCTCTCGAAAATAAGCGTGATTGAAATACTGTAAGAAAATTAGCTTGTTAATTATGTAAAGTTACACAATTACTATACATTACAATCTGCGTTGTGAGAATTTACATCCCAAATTGTTGTAAATTGGAAGTGTGCGTATATTTGATTCCCTGTTAAAGGTTTTAAAACAAGTTCTTCAGTAAACTTGTCAGAAAATGATGCCAATGATATTTGTAGGTAACATAAAAGCAGGAATACCACAGCCATACTTTAAGCGAATTATTCATGTACTAGAAAACCATAATGAACGTTTACATTTATGATATAAAGCTATCGTATCAACTATAAATAAACCTAACTTTCATCTTTTTTACTATGTGTGATAAGGTTATGTTGTGGTTATGTACAATTTATGAAGTGAAGTTATCGGTATTCATGTGATGTTTATTCTGCCGGTTTGCGCAAACGTCAAGTTTGTTACTTGTGATATAGTCGTGGATATAGTATACCGGCCCGTCAAAAATTTTTAGTTTACGCTGATGGTTTGGGATACATAATACATTAGGCCTGTTCATAGAAGAATCACAAACTATAATAGTTAGACGCGATTCGATTGACTAAAAGAAATCCGAAACAGTTTTCTGACTGATTTCACAGTAGGTATATGATTGGCTGTGACTAGTTTGTGAGTCTTCTATAAACAGGCCTATTTATTGCATGCAGAAAATAACTCTATAACAAATCTAATGTTTACGAAAGCCTTACTAGAAACAAATATATTGTTATTAGGCATAGATAATTAGATAAGCATTATATGCATATTTTTGTATTATACTGTAGCTGTATTAGGGGGACGATGGTGGGCCAGGGACGTTTACGCAAGATGAGAGACTGTATGAGGGGCTCTCCGAGCAATAAAATTTCGGACGACAAATGTTCAATGTGGGCTCAATTCACATGCTTGGTTATGATCATAAAACATTTTGTTTTTCGTAGAATTAGACTTCGTTCTAATTAGTTTCCTTTATTTTAGATATTCTACAGCTTACAATTACTTTAGTTTATTTATTTTATTTTATTCACATTATTATTATCATTAATCGGATAAAACCGTAGGTCCTGTCTCAATGCTTGGCACGTAAGGCATATCTACCGGAAGCTGGAACTCCTTCGGGTTCGGCAAAATATCAGAGGGAATGGTGCAATACGTCAATAGATGTCAGTGCGTAGAAGTGCCAAGCTCGCCAAGATGTATTTCACTCCCCGAGGTTTCGTCTAGAAACAAACAACAACAACATTATATAACATTTATTTGTTTGTAAATGCATTTCTTTTTTGCGTTAAATTATTGTTCTTGTTATAAATTGCAGCGATGATGCACCAGTTTTGGCGTACGGCGTTTTGTACAAATGAAACGGCCTGGGAACAAATACTGGCAAATGTCCATTAGGGTACTGGGAGAATGGCTGTTTTAATAATTAGAACTGTCGCGCATACTTGAAACGCGTTCTCCCTATTGTATTTTTATGAACCGGGGTGCGTTCAGATTTAATGCCGAGCGTTGTCTGTAACACAAGGATAGCTTATCTCTGGTAACACGTCCCTAACGTCAAAATTACGTAGGTCATTGAATTGTATCCGAACTATTAGACGTCTGACATTTAATATCTTCAGGCGTTCAAGCCAACAAAGATAGTAAACATTTATGTCAATTTGAAGAGTTTATTTTTGGGGACATTTATGTTGATGAGATACTTTGTAATGTGTTAGAAAGAAATAGATATACGTCAGAAATTATGGTTGCCTATCTGGAGCCCTTCACATTTTTGTTTGTAAGACACCGTTGTAGTTCCCTAGGATACAGTTCAATGACGAAAGTATTTGACAACTGGTGATTAGTGAGTTATTGCCTATTTACGTAAAATGCCGTCACCGGGTAACTCGACGTAGAAATCCGAACGCACCTCTATACACATAAAACAGTGTCCAACATACAGGATGGCGTGACGTCGTATGGGATTCCCATAACTGCAATGTTAAGTTTATTGAGAAAAGTGCAATTGATCTTACACATATACAGGTGTCTCAGCAGACCGCTCATTAGAACTTTATGGGGTTCTGGCCAAAAGATAAATTTGAAAATTCAGAATTATGCATATATAATTGATTGTGTTCTCTTCAATTAAAATTTTTTTAGATATCTAGCGCTTCCGGTTATACCGGAAGTCGCCATCTACTTTGTTATTTTTAATTGAACAGCCTGTATATTTTTACATATTTGGATTTACCTATTTTTAAGGTTTATAAATACCTTTACTTTTTGCAATTTGATTCGGCCGTTTTGTAGTCATTGGGAATAGATTTTTTCTTTTTTTTGTATCTAATCTATACTCCGTTATGGCGTTATTCGGTTATTCAATTGAAAAATCGAGCTTTTGCAGAAAAAGTACAGAACTTTGAACATTATATCACTTATTTCACTTTTATGACTTCATTTACGAGCTGCTTACCACAAACTTAGACAACCGAGTGAGCAGCGCACACCTTAACTCACCAAAGTGAGGTGAGTTTCGGGTGAAAAGAACGCTACTTCTCTACATTTTTTTGGTAGGTACCTACTGAAGTGTGCGTATACTCTTTCTTTTTAGTAAAATCGTGGTTTGGGTGAATACATATGGAAAAGATGTACTTAAAACTAATATATTTTATAAATATAAATATTTTACAAAAATAATTCACTTAATTGTTAGTTATAGTACAAATACAGCAACTAGGAATCCAGAACACATCAGTGTAAAGTTGATTTCCTCCCCCTTCTAAGGCAACTAATCGTTTCTGAACATACTTTTGTTCACATCTTGATGTATATCCTTGAGGAAGAGTGCAAAGTCCATTACATTGCGTTGATCTGCAAAGAAAATAAAATTATATGTTTTATTTGTTGATTAATTGCAATAATAGTTTATTTTGCAAATTTTTTACTATTTTTGTTCTTATGAAAATCTTGCCTATGTTTAGTAAATATAGTATCTATTGTATATGTATATTACCTACATACTGTTTTGATTCCTTCATCTCGTCAGTATCATGAAGCAAGTTTACCTACTTTTATGTATGTATTTAGTATCTAGTTATTTCAAGCGTTCTTCAAATAATACAAAGTATCATATAATTAAATGAAGCGAAATTGCAATTAACAATTTCAAAACAGAGCCAGAGGCAAAAATTATCGAAAATTTAATAGATTGGAAGATGCGTTACATACATTAGGTACATACTAAATTAAAGACAATATCTTCTGCCTTAAATGTTAAGACTATGTTGGTGAAAATATTGTTTAAATTTCCACATAAGGTAGACTTGCTATTCATTCGGCTTAAATGTTTTTTTTTTTTTAAAGAAAACATAATTAGAATGAATTTAGACTGAGTAAATTATAAGAATCACATAGTTTACTCAGTTTAAATTCACTAAAAGTGGAGTTAAAGAAACACAATACCATGAAATATTTTTTCAATTAGTATTATGAAACAATTATACTATTGGTAGTTTAGCATACTAATAACTTTTTCCTTCCCAAATTTGTAAAGATCTTTAAAATTAGTGCAATTAAAGTTTAAGCTTCGGAAGAGAGTGGACTCCCTTTTTTTATGTAATTATAAAGGATATAATACTCACGAACAAGTTTCGCTCTTCACCAGTTGCGTGTAGCGGTTATCCAATTCGGGCATATTTACTACGTACATCCAATTTCCTTTATTGTTCAACGCTGCTCGTGGCATTATGTATGATGAAGTCGTTTCACATAAAGTTTCTCCACTTAGAGCATTCTGTCTTTTTGATCTGCTATGACTTAGATTTGTTCCATTAGTGCCGGATTTACCGTGAATGAGTTTATTTATATTTCTTACGGCTCTTTTCTTACGCAATTGCCTTTGTAATTTATCATCGCGAGTATACCTACATTAAATTTTATCACTTCCAGTATAATATTAGTACATACGAGTGTTTATCATATCATACCTTTTTAACCAATCGTTTTGATTATAATGGATAATCTGAGGTTGGCCTACCAGCTTATAAGTGTTCTGTAAGCCGGAATACTGCGAGTGTACGTAGGGATTTTTCGATATCTTATAGCTGAGCAGTTGGTTCGCGATATGTGGTTGAAAAAATGTAGTCGGCGGCCTTCGGTCAGGATATCCAGTAAATTGCGTGTGGTTGCGAATCGGCGGTGGAATGTAAGTGTTCCCACTGGGATAAAATGTAGGGTATTGTGGTTTAGGTATGTGAATAGGTTCCGGAAAATAGTTGTCTGGAAGAAGAGAATTAGGACCACCGTATATGCTATTCGGTGAATATTTACTATCAGATGAAATGAAGTAACTGTTGAAGTCGTCCCGACTTTCGTCACTTAACAGCGTTGAGTGATCATATTTCCATTTTTCCAAAAGATGTTGTATGAGTTGTCTGAAAAAATAAAATATCTATAACAATAAAGCCCAATAGGATTTTGAGTTTTATTGCAAATTAGTTGTCCTAATCGTTGAGTCATATAGGAATATTAAGCACTAATTCCATTAGACGCATATAATGATTATGACAAAATGATATAAGAATTCACTGAAATATGAAGTAAAAGAAAAAATGCCACCGTCGCACTGCAGTGCTGGTGGATTAGCGTATTAGTGCCTCATCATAAAGTAAGCAGCAGCCCCGCATCATTTAAATAATGTAATATATCAATATAATGAACGAAAATTTTAAATTAATCCACATATTTCCAATAATACAAGTGTAACAAAATACATGCAAGACCATACTGAGAGAAATTCTTGTAGTACAAACTTACATGGCACAGTACTAAGGATTTTGTAGAAATAAGTATAATACAAACAATAAGTTGGCTCTAACATACACGTTTATCATTTAATACTAGCCGTTGTAAGAAAAGTTCACAGCTGTTTGTAGGATCAATTTTGTTTGAAATAGTAACACAATTTTGTTAAAATTTGTATATATTTGGGAGTAGCAAAAATTGATATTCTATTGTAGGAAAACTTAGCACACATTCTGTAATTATTTCACAATGTCCGTATATATTTTTACTAGTACCTTACTGTGATTATATGTTTAAGACCCATCTTATTTCGTACTGAAAAATATACATATACATATTTATATCAGGCAATTATAATTCGTAATAAAATAATCTTCTATACGCTGAATATACATATGTACATATTAGAATGCCTGGTGAATAAATATTTTATACATTCTTTATTTTAATAAGATCGACATTTTCTACAGTGTACGTTGAAATTAATAATTTAAATCAGGTTTTTTTTTGTGTTTATATTTGGAAAGATTGTAGTTGTTTTTAATTTGGCATATATTCACATACAATATTTTCTATCATTGTTCGGCATGGAATGGGTGAAAACAGATATAACCGGGATAGCGCTGTTTTGCGCATCCCCAATTACATTTACATAACGCGCCAATTTGCATTGACATGTTCATCGACGATTGGCGTTGTCAATTTGACAATTGTCCTCCCTTTTGGTTTTATCTGTGTTAGGTGTAGTTGTGAAGAATAGTGCTCTCTTGATGTGTTAATATATATACTTCCCAATTTATTTATTACAGCCTTACTATATTACTGTGGTAGTTTCAGTTAATAAATCGTCTTCAGGCACTTACCTATAGTGATGTAATAGTACTAATAACCAATTGTCAATGGAAAAAAATGTGAGAATTACAGAAAGTAGAATACAATTGTCGATTGCAGCTTCGGAGAGGGTACACCCGCGATGCGATAGCGTAGTAGTGTAGTAAAATTATAATAAATAAATTAGGAAGTACTACAGAAGACTGCTGTTTTGTTTTAAATATCTGTGTTATGTTAAAGTCTGTTATTTGGGAATTTGCTTAGTTTAAGAATATATGTTTCTAGTTTGTTAACATAGTGTATCTTTACTACATACTTTGATCCTTCTAACAATGAAATGAAACTTTAAATTGTATACAATTTTACTACAATAAATACTACTTTATCTTACAACGTTGTTGAAAGAAAACTAATTATTCATTCTTGTTTTCCATAGAAATTGTCAGAATTAATACTACAAAGTTAGTGCTACAATTTGATGTTAAACATTGCTACAAATTGTACTTGTCCCTATATGTACTATAATGTGTAGTATAAATGCTGACAATTGTAATAAAATTTCCTACATTTTTCTCCCTGTGCAGTGCTGGAATTTTATTGCTTACAAAAATAAAGAAGTAGATAAAATTAGTTATTATAGTAATAGTATTTACTATAGTCCGAGTTTCTGAATTATTTTTTAAAATTGAAATTTGCCACCATGGCAGTAGTAGGAGCGGCGAAAAACTAGTTTGTTAGATCTATAGAAGTCGCACTTAGAGATATATCATTTTCTTTTTTTTTTATTCGCCAACGGCGTAAATTGCAAAAATTCGAAAACCGTCGAAATTTCAGCGGTAGCTTTCACCCCAATAAACGCAGCGATTTACAACATTCGATGGGTGCTACAAATGTGCCGAGTTTCAATCCGATTTGTGAGTGTTACTTCGCAACATTCCCTTGTTAGTGCATTATTAAAATTCGTTAGTCACTGTCAATCAATCTTTATACATGACGCGGAATTTGCCATTTAGATTAATATGTCTATTATATACATTACTATACATATTTCTGCGTGTTTGCGTGTGGGTGTTGACAAGGCATGACATTTAAAACACAATGTACCTATGTACATAAACAGTAATAGCGACAATATTTTATCATATGATTTATGGAGCATTCTTCCTCTTGTATCTATAATTATTCAGCAATTTTTTTGATAAAGGTATTAATTAAGAACTTTTTTAAAATTATACTTGTGCCACAGTGGATGATCTGACATATTACAATTGCATCGTTTTACTAAGCTCGCTGAAACTCTTAGATATTGTCAATAAGGTTGCTATATATCGATTTTCAGTATAACGAAAAGTTTGTGGAAGATGAAAAGAATTTGAAATAATTCTTCAAAATGTATTTTATTATACAGAAATTACCTCTAATTTAGTTTCGGCATACCGCGAGATAAAGTTACTGGACGTATGGTTTAAAATGGCTTATGTCATCTTATCTTAACTAAATTAAGCCTATTCTAGGCTCTCAAAGTTTGAATAAAGTGATATGTGATATGATATGTGTACGATATATGTATGACTAACTATCGAAACTATGAAAAGAATGTTAAATACACGATTGCATATTTATAGCTCTAATTATTATCTATGCGTGCACCAAATATTATAACGTGGAAAAAATTTGTGAGTATAATGACTTGAGCTGTAAATTACTGTTTTAATACAGGGCTTAGCGTATTGTTTGTAAAGTAAATGTAATGGATGTATGCATGAAATGTTTATGTTACGTATATATTTACATAATGTTTACATATAAAATAAATTACGTATGTACAGTCGAGGTAGAATCAATGTTACCAGGCTGACGTTAAATTTGCTGTATGTTTTGCATTTTTCGTTTGTTGAAATGAAATATCCTGTACAACTAATGGCTAAAACAAAATTCTTTTGAGGAAGGAATAAAATAAACTATTTTATGCATATTCTTGACTTTCTTCAGTTTTATACTTAAAAGATACATATGCTTCACTTTATTTTTAGTTTTTGCAGCTATTTGTTAGTGTTCTTTTTTTATTTGTACGTTATTAGCTGTTAATTACGGCTTCTTCCCATTGGGTTTTTAATGTTAACATGGCATATACTTTTAATTCGCGAGCCACCCATATTTTATACAATGCGCAAGCTGTCCAGAAACTAAACTATCACTAATAGCTTAAACGCTTAATCTAGAAACGCTAAAAGCTTCTGGTTATAAGTAAATGGTAGTAACTTTTGTTCTTCAAACGACACCGATTAGAAAGAATTTCTATACTGCATAACAAAAGTATACCATTGAAATACGTAATGAATACTTACAACGATTAGTATATCATGTTTCTATAACCTGGATCAAAAATATCTGATTGTAATATCGGATAAGAAAGAGTAGAACAAGGGCCCACAGGGGACGCACTATGATGTTTTTCACCAAATATGCTTAACGCACATTTCGCCTATATTTATTATTTATTATATTATATTTTGTGTAACCCTGGTATAGTACAAAATTCAAATAACTCATATTTCTATTTTCATTAAAATAAAATATTGTATTCATTATATTCAATTTTATCATGTACTTCCAGACCGAAAACGATATTAGTGCAAGATTCCCCAAAGAAGCGATTTATTTTAAACACATCTCGCTGATTAAAAGCAATATTATTTATACTAAAGTTTTTTGTAACGAGTAATTAATAACCTTGAACGGTTGGTGGAAGGAACAGCTTCGTTGAGAGAAAAGCTACTCAGTTATAGGCATAGCATACTGCCTGCTTATCAACCGGGAAAATCGACGCACGTCGCATAGACGTTCTCAATAGGGTAATTTTAAAGTTAGTAGAAGACAAAGAGATAGTCATAACAACGTTTGTTCCTTGACATTCAGAGAGCATTTAATAATGCCACCACAAATTTAATTATAAAAGGTTTACGAAGCAGTGGATAAAAGCCAGCCTGGAAAACAGGATAATTGAATTCACAATCGGTGAGGCTACAATTGCAGTGGATGCCCGCAGGTCGAAGTTTTGTCTGCCTAGCCGCGTGCTACCCTAGTGGACGACCTAATCATTTTTTCATTGCATGGGATATGCATGGGATATGATTACCTTAGTCGTTAGAGGTCGGTCACCAAAATTTCTACGTATGCAAACCGCACTAAATATTGTAGACAATTGGTGCAAACAAGAGCGACTATCAGTCTATGCTCAGAAAACAAGTTGTCACGCTCACGAGAAAGAGAATGCTAGAAGGTTTACAACCACTACTGTGAGGAGGCGAAAGGATTCCATATGTCAAAAAAGCGAAGTACCTTCGGGTGTGGTTTGATCATTGACTCACATGGAATCCAAATATCCAGACAACAACCAACAAAGTCATTATTGCTCTCGCAGGTGCAAGAGGTTACGTGCAAGAAATTTAGCCCCAAAATGATTCTGTGGTTATACCCTGTGGATAATTAGACCCATGATACCATACGAAGCAGTAGTATGGTGGCATACAAAGACTGGCTTGTCTGTGTGTCACGGGCGTGATGAGATCGACTCTACCTTGCTACTGTTACAAATTTATATACAAGAATGTGCTAGTGTCAGAAGTATACAGACATATGCACAGTCAAACACCGATAAGTAATTCGTACGATGCGATTACCAAAAACTACTACATGAACTGAAGGGGCCGCTTCTGATGGGGATTTCAAGCGACGCCATGATTCAGAAACTAAACCCAGATAAAAATTATCAGGTTATAATGCCAGATAAGAAGGACTAGAAGAAAGGTTCTTCACCAGGACAAAGGCAGTCAAAAGAGTGCTTAAGAGAACAGAGGCCTGCATTTACTAGAGACCTACTGACAATGAGTAAAATCAGGAAGACTCAAAATGACAGTTGACCGGTCATTGTAGACTGAATACGCGTAGGTACAAACATGACATTCTCTGCAGATTCTGGCATGAGGAGGAAGAAACCCTAGTTCATGTACTGTACTACTGTGGCGGCCTAGCGAGGACAAGGTGAACCGCTCTCAAAGATGATAGATCTAAGTAAGAAGGTAAAGTTACAGAGCAGCAAAGAGGACAAAGGGGACCACAATAGATCTGAAGAGGTGTGGTGAAATAGGTCAGTATAGCCACCCTAACGTCAATTTAATGTAATCGAATGTTGATGTAAAGAGTACTTCTTTGAATAAAACAATTTTTCTATAAATATGATGAAAATCTACTTTTCAGAAAAGCACGTTAAAGAACATACCTAAATGCATGAAAATCAGAAACGGTGAAAACAATATTCCAATTTTCGGAAAATTGCTTTAAGAAAACCGCTTTCTACACTAGCATCTTTTTTCGCACCCAGCCATATGTATAGTGCCCTCCAGATTATGCTATCTCATGCCCCTCGAACGCAACGTATAGAAAAGTAAGAGGTGAAACATACATATGGCCACATCAATACTAATCTACTCACATCAGTGTATTTCTTTTATATTACAGTCACGTCTTCGAAATAAATGAAATGGATTTATTAGATTTATCGCATTAATAATAGCTGCATAAATATTTTATTAAAACAGATGTTCAACTTCTTTATTCTCATATTTTATGCCTACTGAATAACAGAAAGTGTGAAAGTGTTTGCCACAAATACATATTATGGTTATAATTTCGTCTAAAGTAATTTAATTTCGTTGATTCCATAAAAATTTCTTAAATATGTAGAAATAAAAAACATCCTATTACAAATACATTTCTATTATTTGAGATGTTTCATTTACACCGCCAAATATTCTAACGTCCTTGTAAAACTCTTCGCCTTCGGCAAATTGTAGCTTACTCGGTAACTTTTATTATGTTGCGGTGTATGTATTCGCATGCATTCTGTATATCTAACTCTTATAGTTAACATGATTCGATAATGAAATATGTTATATTTTAAATCGTTACACGCGGTGATTGAAATTGACTAAATTATTAGATTAAAATTTTACTAGTGTAGGTATACCTATCTACACTAAAAATCAGAATTTCAAAACTGTTAGACGAACCTAATGTATTAATTCCAAAATTAAATTATCAAGCAATATTTTTTCGTTTGGTTTCTTGCGAAGTTTATTTTTGTTTGTTCCATATAAGCACCCTTTTATAAAGCGAAATTTATTTGCAAATAAACTTTTGCCATTGATCAAAGCAATTAATTTTTATTAGATAGAAAAACAATAATGAATGAAATTCAGGAATAAGACAGCTAGTTTTTTATTTTTTTTTCTGTAACTCTTATTCTAATTCGATAATTGTTTCAATAAACGATTTAGAAAGTTGTTATATGACGATTCTAATATAACTAATTTCCCATATGGGTATATATGCAAATATTCTTATTAATTCTTCAAAAAAACACATTGGGATTAAGCATGTATTGCATTATCCGCCTACCAAACCAGCGATGATTGAGCGCGCTTGCAATGTCGAAGTTTATTGACACCGGAGCTGGCTAGATTCTCGAAGGACGATAGCACGTCATGCGTCAGTGCCATCCATAACAATTGTTTATTTTCTTTAGAAGTAGGCTATTTTCGATTTTCTGTCGCCGAATTTATTGATGAGTTGCGCGTGTAAATTTAGTGGGATAGTTATGTGTGGACTATTCCACAGAAATACGTGCACAATTTTATGAATAACATACGTTTTCTCTTTTTTATGAACGAATTCTAAATGTTTTAAGTATTTAATCACTTTCTTTTCCTAAAATTACAAATTTAAATATTGGTGGATGTCAAACATCCATAATTAATGAAAGTGATCGGAAATTAGTTTATTATACAGCCTGGACGTTAGATAATAGTTATTGAATTCAATGTTAATTGAACAAATTAAATGGAAGCCATCAATGGTAGCAATTACAGTTAACGCTCACTTTACGTATAGCCCAAGATTTCGAGAAAGTAAATACTGCACATTTCGAAAATCAACCCATAAATGCAACATTTATGATTGAGCCACAAAAAAATTATTACAGAAGATATTTCATTAAACGGTATCCTTTCAATTCAACAATCAGGCAGCATTATCAATCGAATAGTCCTATGCCAAAAGAATTGCTAAGGAAAAGAAATTAAGACAAAGGAGCACTCCTAACTGTGGACGTAATAATCAAGCTATGAATCAAAAATCACCAAAACAGTTAAAAGAGGTTCAGGTGTTTCTACAGCAGCTATGGAAGTCGACATAAAGGAAAAATATAACATACGTCATATTAAAGTAGTCTTTAGACTTTTACGGCCGTCGTTGCTGGCTGCTCTTCGGTTCTCGGGTTCTCTGCCGTGTAGAAAGTTTAAATTACTTGACGTTTCGATCATCTTGTCGTGATCTTCTTCAGAAGTGAAGTGACTAGTTTGTCCTGATCCGGGGTTAATATATGGTCCTGTGTTGAGGGGTGTCCGTTGCTCTCCGTTGGGCTGTGAAGAATGATTTCCAGATACTTGGTAATTGTAGTCCGTCTTCTCTGTTGATATTGTTCGGATTTTTCTGTATTTCAATAGCTTCTCTGTACAATCTTCTCCAGTAATGTGGTTCCGTTGCTAGTTTCCTGCATTTGTCAAAGTTGATTCCGTGTTTCGTGTTTGTTGAGTGTTCTGCTACTGCTGATTTGTCTGTGTATTCATACTTTGTATCTCGCATATCTTCTTTTAGCCTGATATTGATGTTTCTGCCTGTTTGTCCAATGTATACCTTTCCACAAGTGCAGGGTATCTCGTAGACTCCTGGATTTTGGAGCGGCGAGGTACGATCTTTCGGTGACGGTAATTTTGTGGATAGTTTTTTCTGGAGCATTGAAGATTACTTTGATGTTGTGTTTGCGCAGCTTTCTTCCGATTTTGTCAGTGCATCCTTTGATGTATGGCAGGCAAGTCGTTCCAGTAGTGGTTGTTGTTTCTTCCTGTTGTTTTGGGTGTTTTGGTTGTTTGTTGATGGTAGCTGTGATGTTGGAGTTCGGCTTCGAGGTGTTCTTCATCTGATATCGTCTTAGCTCTATGCACCAATGTGTTTAAGATTCCCCGTTTTTGTGCGGGTGCATACGTCATATGTATAAGAAGAAAACAAAAATAAATGATGCAGGTGATGAAAATGATGTATTGCATACAGTTAAAATTTGTATTTTGAAATTTTTATGTTGGCAGACCATTATTGCTTCTAATTTTGTATAACTAAATGCTTTCGTATCATAATAACAAAAAAAAGTTAAAAGATATAATAAAATATAATAAACTAGCTGTAATTGTCGTCCAATTTTCAATAATTCAATATCAAATTGCTGAAGTAGAAGCTGGTGATCGCAGCCACGCTCAGGGTAGGAACCTTCTTGTTTATAGTATAAATATTTTACAAGCTTTGTTTGAACTTTCTCGATAGTTTCTTTGTGGAAAGAGTAGAATAAATTCTAAATCAGAAAACTATACTCCAGTTTAGATCTGCGAATGAGAAATAAAGAAGTTTTACTGTATTAATATGAAATGAAGAAGAGCTTCTAATAAAAAAAATCATAACATCCTCACAGCTGACGTTACGATGTTTTCGCGATTAATAGAAAAGGCAAGTGTCAAGATATATTCGCAAATCTCTCACGAATATTATCACGAATAAGCGAAGTTTCATTGATCGTATAGTCAAATAGAATTGGATTCTGTTTTCTAGTGTAGTTTATAATTCCGCATACATTCCGCAACATTTAGTTGCAGACTACTAGTAGTACACCCCTCAGTTAGCCGATCAACCTGAGCTTGTAGATAGTAACAATCCCTAATAGAATTGACTGTGGTAAAAATTTGAGATCATCTGCGAAAATACTAGAGGTGAAACGGATATTACTTTGGCCGGAGACCGGATACCAGATATCTGGCGATACGTTAAGCCGGATAGTCGGATATTCCGTCGCCGGATACTTGGAAAACGAGTATCTGGAAACATCCAGAGAAGTTTCAAGAGATTAACATAGATAAAGCCGCTGAAGCTCCTTCTCGGCCTGTTGTTGCCGCTGTCTCTGGTAAAAGTAGATCTTCGTCATCGACAGAAAAACAATTAACTTTGTCAGAATCTTTTGAAAGGAAATTGCTTTGGGATGTGAACGATGCAAAAGCCAAAAAAATATCACTATTTAATAACTGAGATGATTGCACTGGATAATGAACCGTTATCTGCCGTAGAATGATTTTCAAGACTTCTAGAACAAGCTTTACCTCGCTATAAAATGCCAAACCGCACTTACATTAGGTACACAAAAAATTGTTCCTGACATCTACAACGGAATTTATGAAAAAATCAAAGGAAAGATGTTAAGTGCTATCACAGTTTCTGTGACGTCTGATATATGGACCTGTTTGCATAACAATACCAGCTTCCCGAGTTTTACAGCTTATTGGTTGTCTCTTGACTTTCAGCTGTAACATGGAGTTCTTGCTATGAAGGCTTTCCCAGGATCGCACACAGGAGAAAATAGAGCGATGGAACTTAACACGATCGCAGCACGCTGGAATATTGACCAAAGAAAAATACATTTACTCATCCATGACGGTGGTGGTAACATGGTGAAAGATGTTCGAGTGGCCGAGTATGATTCTGCTAGATGTTTCATCCATTCGCTCCAGAGAGTTGTAAGTATTGAAGATCCAAACTGAAGACTACTTCAGTATGATCGCCACTGGTAGACATCTCATAACTCACTTTAATCATTCGGGCATAGCTCAGGAAAAATTGTTGTCGATTCAAAACTAAATTTACCGACGCATCAACTCCCCCTTTAAAACGGGCTATTTCTCTTTATATGGCTGATCACGACACACTTACTAATATAACGCCTCAGTAATGATGCTTGATGGAACAATGCTTAAAGCGGTTGAAGCCTTTTGAGGAAGTAACAAAAATCACGAGTTCTGGACTCTCCTGCATATCCGAGGTAATATCACATGTAGTTACATTAAAAAAATATTTAGACAAAGGAGAAACAACAGAAAGAACGCCTGACTTAACACACATGAGAGCCTCGTTGAAAGCTGAATTGGAAAGTCGTTTCAGCCTCTTAGATCAAGCTCCAAACCACCTGATTGCAACATTCCTAGACCCAATGTTTAAGACCAGCTATTTTGGGGTTGTTGAAGCTGAAAGAGTCCAAAAGAAAATCCTGTTGGAATATATAGAAATGGCTTGTGATGAATCTTCCAACACTGGAAATTCACATATCAACTTCAACTGTCACCAGCCAACCTCACGATACCTTTTGTGAATGTTTCAACGAAGTAGCAGATGAAAATGTAAATAATAGTCAATGTCAAGAAAAAACTCTGTTGCGAGCGAAATTGACTATTATTTGAAGACAGTTCGAATCGATCGTAATCGCAACCCTTACATTTGGTGGGCAGCTAATGAGAAACAGTTCCCTAATTTGTCAAAGTTTGCGAGAATTTATCTTTCAGCTCCGTCTAGTAGTGTATATAGCGAAAGGCTTTTTTCTGAAGCCGGTCTTGTTTACGAAAATAAGCGTAATCGCTTATTGCCGCTAAATGCAGAAAAACTATTGTTCATACACCATAATTTGCCATTAGTTAATTTTGAGTACTAGTTTCATGACTGACAATATAAATAATAAACGCTTTTTCTAAGATTATATATTGTGTTCTTTATTTCAGTATTTTCTTTTACCAATAAATTTGTTTATTAGCGTGGATTTGATGAAATTATTCAGCTTAATAGAAACAACCGGTTTTTGCCGAATATTGAGTTACTATCCGGTATCCGGCTGGATAGTAAAACTAAGCCGGATAGGCCGGATACTAACCGGATATCCGTTGAAGCACGAAATATTTGAGATTTGTATCTGTTGTAAGTTACATATAGTATTCTATTGGACAGGTAAGTTCCGAAAAATGTTGCTAGGGAATCGCAACATCTTTACTTTTTGCAGTAGTAGTGATTAATTCGATCAAAAGCTTTTGATATGTCATTGTAAATAGTCTACACTTGTCTATAAGAATCGAATTGATCAAGTGTATATTAATTAAAATTAGTTACTGAAGATCGTTTTTCCCTGCATCTGTGTTGGTCCGAAGGAATAAGGTTTTTTACCAATGGATAAATTCTTGAATCTGTTCTTTATTCAAGATGTTATCCATTGGTGAAAAACCTTATTTCTCCAAGTAAGCATGTAAACGACACGACATCTTAACGTTTCTAGCAAAGAGTGTTATGGGTGAGAGGAGAACGATGGCTCTGGATTTATGAAACCCCGGTGTGAATGGGTTGCGACACTGTGTTTCAGTCGAACGAAGTGATTGCTGTAGATGTGTAGATGATAAACGCCAGGATACCGCACCGTTCACATGCGTAATAATAAACCACAACAATTTTTAGTCAAGAGAAAGTATTTATTCTATAAACTGGAGGATTTGGACGAGGTTCTGTTTAGTGACTGTTGGGTTTCCCAAAATGTTTTACTTTTCAACTAATTAAGCTAATTGTTAAGGGAACATCGAAAGCGTACGCAGTCACGAATTCATACTGTTTGCAATGGATATTTGGCGAAAGTAAGATTGTGTCCACTCACCATTCATGCAATCTATTTCTGGTGTGCTTACTGTGCACGTGTGTATGTGTCTATGTGTGTACTTTTCTTTATTGTTAAGTCACTGCTAGAAAAATGTCTTCTGTTATTTGTATTGTATTAGGCATATTAAATAATATTTAGAGAAAGTGCTTCTTGTATTCTTATCCAATCAACAAAAACTGCTGTATCTGTAGCTAAGTATGCATTAGAGTTGGCAATATTTGTATCGCAGAATACGATCACGATTATAATCATAATTGCAATTATTATTACGAGAATATGTATTAATATTTGTGTAATTGTATTTATTATATCTAATTGGAGAAGGGCGACCTGTACAATCAGCGAGCTTTCGGGCAAGGTCTGATTGACAAGTATGATAATTTTTGGCACATTCCCTACTGGTGCTGTAGATATCCGATTTAAATTAAGATCCGGATACGATTTTTATATACAGGTCACAAAGTATTCCATGTAGGAAGACCTATAATAACTAAGCCATTCGAAATAGGAAAGACAGTACTCTTGAACTACGTCAATTGTTTAGAATCTACCCTTGTGTAAGCATGAGCTATCCTGAAGAAAAATAGAAATAGTTATATTTCATAGTGATTGGCAGGGAAACCACAGTTTGCATGTGAGAATATAGTAATTGGCATAACTACTTTAAAGAGAAGTTACAATCGCCGGGGTAAACGGCGATGGTACACTCGGCCGATTATGAAAATTTGCATGAATGTCTATGTAAACTCGGCCGACCGAAAATTCTATATTGTAGTTTCGTTATGTAAACTGAGCCGGTATATAATGCCGATATTATTAATAGTGCTTGGAAATAAATTTCACGCCTTGAACGACTTTTCATTTTGTAATTGCTTTACTGCTCATCATGCAATTACACTTAATTGTATTAGGTACAAACTACAAACAAATTAATGTCTACATTTTAATATGATATGGTTAGGTTATATGCGCTGTGCGCATGATCAAACGCGTTGCTGCTACTGATTTCAGAAGCTACCGACAGGTGTCGCTACAATACGGTCGAGTTTTCATTTTTTCAGAATGTCCAAGTTTACATGTGTACTTAGACCGTCCTTATTGCAAGTACGGATTAAAATATTATAATTGGCCGAGTTTACATGTACCCCCTGGGTTTAGGCTATTAGACAGGAAACGTCAAATTATTCAATTTTAATCGTCTTGCCAATCATTGAATTAGTGGGAAAAAATCATGAAACAGTTATTGGCGTCCAGCATATGCCAATCAATGAGATTTTCATTTTGTAGTAGTATATGGTGGTTGGCATCAAGATTTTTAAACTATAACATACACATAAGGCAGTCTTTCTTACATAGGTATATACACTAATAATATACATCCATGGTGAACACGTACATATCTAACTTTACTCTTTCACAAATATAAAAATAACACAATTGCTTGGACACTAATCTACCGTGAGAACAAGCTTAACTGGCAGTACGACACTGTCATCAACAGCCACGCACCAGTAAGTATCACATACCAACTTTGCAGAGGAGTGTTATGAATTATAACACTAAAAGAGCCAACCTTGGTTTGAATGAAATCTTAACGCAGACAATATAAGTTGTAATACATTATAGATAAAAATGTGATCATGTGCCAATGACTATCTACCTGCCAACCATTGTCGTCCTTACCCTACTATTCGAAATATCCGCTATCTGAAATATCAGACCGGATCCGTTATTCGAAATCTCAGAACCGCATCGGCTATCTGAAACCTTAGATTCGGATTTGCTATCCGAAATCTTGGATCCGGATCTGCTATCCGAAACCCCGTATAGGTATCCAGATCTGTTATACATTCTGCACACGATTCAGCTGACATGAAACATAAAAATTATTATTGAACAGCTGAACGGTAATTAATATACGCATTCACAGATTTAGCTTATTATATGGCTATGTATTCATGAAATCCAATGTAAATTTGATAAAGCCTTACTTCATGATACGATAGAAGTATCATCTTTCGTATTTTTATTTTTAATAATGATTAGAAAAATGTATATGCGTTCGTTAATGAATAAGTAGATAGGTGTACCCTGAGCATAGTACAACAATGTAAATACTCACTTTAGATAAATTATAATAACTTGTTATGGAAACCAGTGTTACCTACATATATAAAAATAAATTTTTACTGCTGTGGGTTTAAAAACGAAGAACTTGTTCGTATTTCTTTGAAGTTACAATGTAAAATATTTTATAAATTAAAACTTAAAATAAGTTAAGTGGTATATGCAATTTTTATTTTACAATTTTAAATTATTAAGGAGAGATTATAGGCGAATTTTACGTTTTATGATAAATTTTAATTTCAAGTATTTTAAAAAAGAAACAACTATTTGTATATGTATAGATAATGTTTTTGTTTCTTTTTGCGGCATATGTACTTTACCATTACCATTATACCACTTTACTAGGTATTTGGTTGGCTACACAAGATATCCGATTAACTTAATTCGGGATAATTGTTTGGGAAATTCGTGGATTTCCATTTTGAACCGTGTGTTCCTTCCGCTACGGAAGCTTGAATCATACAGCGTATTAATGATACGGGCCACATCTTCCAGAGAATTAGATGCCTACGCAACTATGCATACGAGGAGAGACTCTAAAAAATTATTGATGGATGTATTGGGGTAAACACATTTCTTTCGTAGTTACATTTTTCTTTCATTTCTCGAAATTCTAGCACTTGTAAATATAGATTTAGGATAGGTATAACGAGGCATGTTTAGATATTTTATCGTTTTCTTAATTCATTCGGTCTTCGGTTGAAAAAGGAAATCTAGGAAATTCCAAAATAATTGTCCCGAATTAATTAAATCGTGTAGGCGGACTAATCGATTATCTTGTGCGTCTATTACTACGCTACAGTCCTTGCATATCTTTCAATTCAGTTCTTCTCTTTAGAAACGTGCTTTCGAGTTGTCTTTTCATAACAAATTTCTCTCCGGAACTGCTTTTCTGTTTTTCATCAGTCATTCCTCATTTTTTTTTTAAGTTCGAATGTATTATACAATCAATTATTGTGCTACATAATTATATGTATCTGAGGATTTACTGTATTATTTTTTAGTACTTTGTATGATATGTTTGTGAATAAATACACTGTGCTATGGATGGCGAATCCGGATCTGAGGTTTCGGATACTGGATCCGGACAGTACCCAATTCCGGATCTAGATAATAGCTCTACTTCATACCGAATTCGATATTTAGATGTTTAACCCTTTCACTAGTCCGGACGTGTATACTTGCCAGCGTTAAATGGCGATACCGGGATAAAATTTGGAATGTTATCGTAAATTTTCAATTATTTAACCTATTTTATTTTTATATTTCAATTATAAAACCTATATATTTATAATTTTTTATCACTTTCGGTTTTACCGGAAATAACAACAAATTTAAAAAATTAATCGAATGGGAGGATACGTGTTTAAACTCCATCTTCAAAACGTAAATAAAACACAAAAACGTTAAGGAGTAAAAATATATTGAAATAGTCCACAACAATATTGTTTCACCACACAGTGGTTTCATCAGGTGGAGTTAATTTCATCCACCTCATGAAGCCACTGTGTGGTGAAACAATATTGTTGTGGACTATTTCAATATATTTTTACTCCTTAACGTTTTTGTGTTTTATTTACGTTACAAATTTAAAAGTTTAAATGGAACACCCTATATATTTTTGCATAATCTGATTCTATGCAATTTTCTAAGTCTGAAAAACGGCATATTTTTCTATGAAACTGAAAATAATTTTAACGCATACTCCTTCGGCTTTTTGGATATACCCAACATTTTTAGTCAACCCAGAAATAACTTCTAATACAAACATCAAGTATTTAGTATATAACCCATGAGGTTGCATTTAAAAAAAATAACACTTTTTATGAAAAAACAGTCAGATTGCAATTTGTCACGTTCTAGTAGGCGTATAAAGCAAAAGAGTGTAACATTTGTAGTTTCTAGGTGTTATGTTGACAGCTAGCAAGATTTTTAGCGTTATCGCGACACTCTAGCTCGATTGAAACATAAAAATGTTGGTAATCAAGGAAACGAAAACTAACAAATCATATGTTTTCAGCCTGAGAAAATTACGTAAAATTCATTGTTGGTTGTTCCATTTAAAATTTGTTCTTATTTTCAGTAAAACCGGAAGTGATAAAAAATTATAAAACAGGTTCAATTGGAAATTTACAATAAATGGTACATCCCGGAGTTTATAACAAAATATCTACCTATACATATAACAGCTATGGGCGGAGCTAGTGACGTTCCGATATTTTCGATATTAATATCGATATATGTATTTGTTTCGATATATTCGATGTTGTTAGCGATATCGGGGTTTCAATAATATCGAGATATCGAAAGGACCTTTCAAGTATCGAATCCAAATTCTTCCTCATCGGAGGTTATTGTTTAGATGTATACATAAGTGTATGACAGTTGTGTAATTTGAAATTATATTTTTGCGAAGATGTTTGTTAATTTGCCGATTGAAATTTACAAATTCTCTCTAATTTGAACACATATTTGAAATCGTTTTCACATAAGCTACATTAACGAACTACACATAAATTACATAAATACTGAACAGTATGAATCAAAATGTGTATAATAACCAAAAGGCGGATAGTCACAGGCACTATAAGCGATGATTCATATTGAGTCGGGGCGTTATACATATCGAGTGTTGTTATACATAGGTCGTTGTGTGACAGTAGCCCAGACAGATATACTTTAATACGAATTTTAACATATGCTACATTTTGTTTAATAAATTTCGTTTATATGCACTGATAAAAAAGATTTTTTAAAACAAATAAATATCTCTTTGACGGTATTTTTTAAAGCAGTCGTTTCTTTCAATTAATACATATTTCTTTCATTGAAATAATATTATTTTTCCACAGAAGTAATACATACTAACTGAAGGCAATCATTTTTTTAAATAGTAGGGAAGTAATATCTCTTTGTATTAAAGAATATTTCCTCTCAGTATGAAAATATTGTACTTAAACAATATACCTATGTTATGCAAGTCCATGTAAACAAAATTTATTTGCATTAATTATTAAAATATATTCTAAATTCTGATCTGTAAACTGAGTCCGTTTGCTTGTCGTATGTCTTTAAATACAGAAAAACTTCTTTCTACATCACAACTAGTGAGAGGTGCATATTTAAAGTATATTTTAAAATTACGATAATGTTTAATATTCTTCGCCAAAATTATACAAAACTTAATTCATTTTCTTGGTATTAGTGACGATAAAATGTGTTCAAAATAAAAGTACATTCGTTTTACGTTTCGGCAATATATATTGCCTTCTTCAGAAAAACTATAATATATTTAAATTAGTGTGAGCTATATTTTTTTTATATATACGTGATGCTTACCTAAAACATTATTCTAAAAAACAAAAAAAAAATCCGATTTACATTTTTTTGAAATTATAATCCTTAATTAGTATTTAAATTATTACTTTTTTTTTTTTTATTACTAAATTTGTAAACCATTTGTGCTATTTAATTAAATTTACAATAAAGATTTTAAATGCGACTTGTGTGTTTGTATATTTAACGCGGAATGAATTTAATATTATCGAAAAGACAAGTTTAGCCTTTACAAACAAACAAGTTTTTACAATATTATTTATCTTAACTACAAATGCAATGCACGGAACGAACGTATACCAGGTCTGTTCTTAAGGTAATTACAATATCGAATTATAAATAACTGACAAATTTTGGATTTCAACTCTATCATTGATTGCATCATTATTTTGTTTTATGTGTATAAGCTCTAACATGCTTCTGATTTTGTAATTTTTTTCTTTAGCTAATATAGAGGTATTATTGAAATTAAATGTGTGTTTTGTATTGATTACGTGTTTTCTTAGGGCTGTGCTGTTTTTGGAGTATTTATGGCCATTAAGTCTTTCAGAAAGATGTTGCATAGTTTGCCCGATGTATACACCTTTGCAATCATTGCATGGGATTTTGTAAACTACATGCGTTTGTTTGTTATGGGGAACTTTATCTTTCAATTTGGTGAAGTAGCAGTTTAAATTATTATAATTTTTGTGTGCTATTTTTAATTTGTGTGGTGACAAAATGTTCTTAATTTTTTCTGATAGATTTTTAATGTATGGTATTGAAACATATGTCTGATCATTATTATCTTTTTTACTATTTGTTGTGTTCCTATTGTTATTATAATACTTGTATAATCTGCTTCTAAATATTTTATCTATAAGTTTGTAAGGGTAATCATTATGTAGTAATATGTTTTTAACATTGTTATATATTCCTGATCTGTATTGTGGACTTGTTAATTTTATAGTTCTATCAATTAATGAAGTGATGGCGCTTTTTTTTATTGACAAGGGTTGACATGAATTGTAGTTAATGTATCTGTTTGAAGCTGTTGGTTTAAAATAAAGTTTTGTATGGATTTTGTTGTTGGTGCGGATTAAAGTCAAATCTAAAAAGTTTAATTGGTTCTTGTTTTCATATTCTATTGTGAATTGGATTTTGGGATGATATTGATTAAATTGATGTAGTATGTATTGCGCTTTGTCAGCAGGTAGACAAAGTATGCAGTCATCAACGTATCTTTTATAAAAGGTCGGTGCAAATTGTAGTTTGTTTAAGACATTGGTTTCCAAATCTTCTAAGACTAATTGCGCAATCACACTTGAAATTGGCGCACCCATGGCACAACCATATATCTGTTTGTAAAAGTTATTGTTGTATTGAAAGTAAGTGGTGGTAAGAGTCAATTCCAAAGCATTAATGAATTCATCTAATGGGAGGGGTGTATGGTTTTGTAATTCATTCCAATGATTTTTGACTGCATTGATTGCTAGATCTATCGGTATATTGGTGTACAGGAAGGTAACATCTAATGATATTAGCTTGTCTAATTACACCAATAAGATACCAACAAATAACGCAATTTAACTTCAGAACTAGTGGCTGCTATAGCTGCTTTAATCGAAGATGGACGATCTCAAGCATACGTTGCTAATTTGATGAACATCAATCAGTCAAGTGTTTCTAGAGCCGTAGCCAGATATAGGGAAACAGGCATTTACAGTAGAAGACCTGTACCAGGTCGTCCAAGATGTTCTACTCGCCAAGATGACCGCTATTTACTACTACAAGCATTACGTCGAAGACATGTAACTGCGAGACAATTGCAGAACGACTTGGCTGAGAGTCAGAAATACTCGTGTGAGTACTCAAACTATTCGGAATAGGTTACGACAGAGTGGATTAAGAGCTAGAGTAGCTGTAACAGCCCCTCGTCTCACTAGGAACCACCGAGTGGCTCGCTTAAGGTTTGCCAGAGAACATGTAAATTGGAACATTAATAACTGGGCCAATATACTCTTTACAGATGAGTCAAGATTTGGTCTTTACACCTCAGATAGGCGTATCTCAGTGTACAGACGAGACGGTGAGCGCTATTCGCAGTGTAATATCAGACCTAGACCTAATTTCGCTGGTGGCTCTATTATGGTTTGGGGAGGCATCTGTTTAACAGGCCGTACAGAGTTAGTACCAGTAGACAGAGGTACACTGACTGCCCACAGGTATATAACGGACATTTTAGAAGAACATGTAGTACCATATGCGCCAATTATAGGAAACGAATTCATGTTAATGCACGATAATGCACGACCGCATGTTGCAATAATCGTCCAGGAATACCTTAACGATGTTGGTATTTCAGTTTTAGATTGGCCTGCGGTAAGTCCGGTCATGAACCCTATCGAGCATGTGTGGGACCTCCTTCACAGACGGATACGAACCCAAAATGTTGCCCCAGCGGACCTGCATGGACTAGCAAATGCTCTCCGTGACGAGTGGGAGAATTTGGATCAGGCTTATATACGGAGGTTAATCGAATCTCTGCCAAACCGTATGCGAGCGGTCATAAGAGCCAGAGGTGGCAATACTCAGTATTAAAAGCTACTGTTATGACATTTTTCTTTCCAAAATTATAATTTCTTGTTTTAATAAAAATCTCAAGTATGAGTCTTGTTTTTATTTGGCCTGTATTTTATTTAAACAATCATAGAAATTATATCTTAGAGCGCATTAAAGTATATTTACAACTTTATGCTAGAAATAAAGATTATGCGATACTTTTATGATTCAAAACTAAATTATGCGATACTTTTTTGGCGGAGTGTATTAGCGAAAAAAATTTGCTTTTGCCAAAAGTATTATAGTTCAGATTTTGTATAATCTCGCGAGGCGAAACATACGGTGCATATTATATTACAATTTATATTTTTGAACCAGTTAGAGGAAAGAATAAATTTACGGAGAGAAATAGATAATAAAAATAGTGACAACAACGTTTATCTACTGTACTTCTAGTAAATTGGGGAAGGAGGTTTTTGCCCGTCTTACATTAAATGGAAACTTCTTTTCTCACCCAGGAAGAAAGTAAATTGTATAATTATATATGTACATGTGCTATCATGACAGTTGTGTTAAAAAGTGGTGGACGTGACATTGACCTCGTACTATACCTCCTAACACGCGCTTGGTTTACAAATTGCACATTCTTATCTATGTGCGGAACGATTTTGAAATAAATTATCTTTACTCTGGGAAATACATAAGCAACTTACCTTTATAGTTATCAATGATCAATTTTGCAATTAGTCTAATACTGATAAAATTAAGGCAGCAATCTTTATTTATTAAAAAAAGGCATATATTTACTAACGTTTGATAATGTCACGATTTACAATTAAAAATTTGTTTGCATTGCATATGTATAAACATAAATGTTTTTTCTAAACTTCAAAATCATAGTTTCTCTCTTCATTTACTACCACAAGAAGGTTGTTTTTGATACACTGTAAAATTTTATGGCCTGGACTTTTGTTTAATAGCATTTGATTGATATTTTCTCCAATTTACCTGGACATGATTAAGGGTAGCCATTAGGGCGCTGAGGTCAAACATAATCAGCTCCAAAATGGTTTGGGAGTGTCTACAAAAACTAAACGAGCTAGGCAGAAAGAACAAGGTAACCCTATTGTGGGTTCCGGGACACACGGGAGTGGAAGGAAACGAAATAACAGATAATCTCGCTAAGAGAGGGTCTAGAACACCTTTTGTAGGGCCAGAACCTTTCTGTGGGATAAGTAGCAGCATAACACTGGAGAAACTGAAAAATGAAGTAGAGCAGAGAAAATCCAAATACTGGAAGAATCTCCAGGGAATGAGGCAAGCTAAAACTCTTCTGGGTACCTATAACCAGAAGAGATCTGCAGAATGCATCAACCTGAGTAAAAATAATATTCGGATATTGACAGGGATCCTTACAGGCCATTGTAAACTGAACGAACATCTAAGCAGGCTTAGAATAGCGAAGAAAGCCGAATGTAGATTTTGTGGGGAACCGGACGAAACGTCCATCCATCTACTCACAAACTGTGTTGCACTGTGCAACTCAAGGGCGCTGCACCTGGGAGCATGTGAAATCGAAGAGGGAGAGTTACCTAATCTAGGGCCTTCGGACATTCTGCACTTCTTGAAAGGAATCGGACTGGACGGCCAGCTGTAAATACAGCGAGAAGAGGGGACACAATAGATCTTTTAGGTCGCAGTGTACTATCACCCTAATATCACACATACATACAAGGGTAGGCTAAAGTCGATAATGCAAATCGCGATGGTAAGAGAGGTCATTTCATACAAATCTTGAAAAATATAATTAGCTAATTGTGTTTTATGGTATCAAGTGATCCCAGGTGAACAGTGATTATGATTACCGTGGGGGAACAAAAAATTTGATCCAATAGTGTCATTATGATAGTAGCGTTTTATGTATTATGGATGTTCAAGAAAATTTTGAGAATATTTAGTGGTGTATGAAATACGATTACATAAAATAGACGGCTATTTTGGACGATTTATAATGTTAAAATATACTTTAAAAAGTACATTTTGAACGCAAAGATAATTTTTTATGTTTTAGGCCACCCCTAATTTCTAAGTGGAATAGTAGAATTTCATCCGAAGTACCTGTGAGAACAATATTCATTTTAAGGCGAGCTTTCACCTTAATCAGAACAATTAAGTGTGTATTTAATAGATTGTAGTCCTCCTCTTCATTTTGTGATAATGGGGGTGGCAAGATTGCCTCTCAATCTCAGATTGCAAGAAAAGATGCAGATATGCAGGATTGCAGTACAATAATATTGTCCATCATGTGGAATGCAATATTTTGGGAATGATATCAGACCACATGATTTCGACATATATATTTAACGGAAGGTTCGAGGTGAAAATCACGGATCGAATAAGCTGGTGGTTTGGGAATGTATTCGAGAACTGAATACCTTGCAGACCACACAGTAACTTTATATTACATTAGTATACGGACATTTGGGAATCGAAGGAAATGAAGAAACCGATGAGTTAGCGTGAAATGGATTAGCGGCTTCATACATAGGCAGGGAACCTGTTCTAGGAGTGTCCAAAAATGCAGCACGAGAGCAGGTAAAGATTTGGGTCGAAAAGAAATTCATAGGAAAAACTATATCAAGGGACCATAAAAAAAGAGGACTGATAAACTACTAAACCTCAGAAGGAATCATCTTCGCACAGTAGTAGACGTCCTAAGAGGACACTGTGCACTGAAAGGACACCTACAGAAAATTGGGATTTATATTGGAGATGCTAACTCCAGCTGTGTAATAGTACGGCAGCGATCATATTCTATGTCAATGCGAGGGTCTGGACCCGAATTTTTGGCAAGTCAAAAATAATTGGATTCCTTCCATCGACCAGCCATAGATTTGTGCAAATTAGCACAGGGCACCAGGACATTGGAATTTGCATGATTCATTGGGTAACAGACATGGGAGAATAAATACAAAAAAACCAAGAGGCTACAGTGTTACCGGATACTTTGTGAGGCGGCCTCACAAAAAAAAAATTATTGCAGATTTTAAGCGTAATAAATTGCAGCTAATAATCATGTCTCCCATCTAGTCCACGATTGATAGTTTAGGAGGCCTGAATTCATTTCTTTGAACAACTATAGTGTTCTCGACGCCTTCAAAAAGTCTTCTGAACACTGGAAATTAAATTGTTTATGCGCCAGTACCATATTGTCGTCTACTTTGTCCATAACACTTATTTTTTTAGGAAGAAAATTAGAGAAATATTGAATTATATTTATAGTAAATGAGAAAGAATTTGTTCGTTTTCTCGAATTAAATAAAGATCCGGGCTCAAATCATGATCTACCTTATTTGTCGAAAAAATTATAGAAAAATAAATGTTAGTACATACTGCTGTAGTCTGGCAACCCGGTTTGTGTAAATTCAGTTTCTTTTTATTCATTCCGTTAAACATTTGTCAATGTTGCGAGAAACTTCAAATTGTTTTATTTTTAAATAAGAGAGTTAATGTTTTAGATTGTTTAATTTGTTTATTTTATTGTTCAGTTGTTTATATTAATTTCATTCAGTTGTACATTTTGCTTTCACTGGTATTGTGTATATTGTTTTGTTTTTGCGAGTTCGTCTGTTTGCGGACAGTTCTTGGTGCGTTGTTTCGCACGCAGCCGGAGAATTTTATACATATACGATTGTATTAACCGTGGAAGGTCAGTTCCCTGATAACACGTGTAAGTAGATAGATATAAAAAATATTTCATTTCTGCCATTTTGAGATTTTTGCTTTCAAGCATTGAATTCACGTTTTTGAATTTAGATCGTTAATCAAGGAACTCATTGGATAATAATTGATATTGTATTTTTGTGTACACAATTTAGATATAAGATCTGGTATTATTTTTACGTGCAGGAAGATATTTTTAAGTTTAAAGAGTTAATTTTTTTGTTCGTTGTAAATTTTCTGATTTGTAATTATTTGCTAATCACCTCGGGTTGGGTGAACAAAAGCATTGTGCTTGCGTTTATTTTTCATTTATTTAAATTACTTGAATTTTCCAAGTGTAATTTAGTTGTTTTAAATATTGAGACCACGTGGATTAAATTGAAGAAAAATTATTATCTTCCTGAACGATTTTTTTTGTCTTTTGCTTTGTAAAAGGATTTTGAATTGTCCTTTTGTAATTTAAAGCCAGCAGTTTTGATTTAGACCAGGACCTTTATGTCCAAGGTTTTTTTTTCTGCAAAGTTTGTAATTAATATATTTTTTTTTTATATAATAAAATTATTGGATTTAATTGTTCTTTTGCGCCTTTTAAAAGTGTTATCATTTGAGCTAGCTAATTTAATTTTTCATTGTAAAATTTCATTTGACATTTTTGTTGGTACTTTCAGTACACAGCAATACGTATAAAGTATTGTTTAGAATAACGGCATGATACAAGCTAGGTAGTTTGATTCCAGAAGTATATTTGTCAATTTCGTGCGAATGCACTACTGGAATGTTGTTAATAAAAGTTTATATATTGTCGCATATTGTACGTTGCATTACGGTGAGCGTACTTGCAAAACACCCTTAGTCAGCAGACGGTGTAAGTAGACCGGACTAGGGACCGCAGGTGGGGAAGCCCTATGAAGAGTTAGAATAATTACTCGTTAAGTTGTCTTTGATAAATTAACATGTATAAACTAAAATAAGGAATAAAGTTAGTTATAGGACCTACACACGGTGTGTCATTGTGATAAAATACCTCCTACAACCCCGAGTTACCTTGACACCCCGAAGGCGGTGTCACAATATGCCTAACTAAATTTACATTAAATATATATTCCAGTGTTTCTTTTATGTTATATGAATGAAAATTTATATATCGGCCTTACCCAGGATATTCTGCAGGGTGTTCGCAGTAGGTCAGTCCTGGGCGGGCGCAACTTGGTACATGACCGGGCGGTGCAGGAACGTATGAGCAAGGTTCTCTTCCGTATACCGGTGTGCAAATTGATGAACACTTATGGACTATATTAAATATCACAAATACCTGAAAAGAAGAAATATCAATATAATAATTAAAAAAATAAACTTGCCATAACCAACTGATTTTTAGAAATATATTTATATTTCTACGTATATAAACAACAATGACTTTGATATTGACCTTTTTCTTGCAGGGTCATTTAAAGATTACCTTGTATTTTTCAAATGGAAACCGTATTTTTTTTACATCGGTTTCTAAAAGGGGGCAACATTCTAAGCTCAGGTTATCAAACACAAAAATAGTGGTATACAGCTAAATACATAAGTATAGATATGTTTTTAATTGTAAGAATATTTTATTTGCATTATTAAAGTAGTCTACTTTACATAGGTATGAGGAGATTTCAACGCTCGGTTAGCAAGGATTCTTAATTAGTAACTTGTTTTTAAGTTATATAGGTATAGGGCTTTAATTGGTATGATTAAATATACCTAAATGGGAGTATGTGACAACTCAAGCACTTTTCATAAGTTAATGGCATATTCAAGTAGAGAGGTGGTAGTATGCGTTAATGTAAATACATGTATAAGCATAAAAAGACCGGCTACTGCTACTACTACTCACACAATTTTTCATACAACACGCTCATTTTCGCCAAAAGGATAGAGAAAAACGCTAACTTGTATTGCACAGTCGATGAAGCAATTGAAATTGCTTGGTGTAAGAGTTAAGTGTGTTCAAATTTTCTACCTATAATGTGCATAACCACACTATTTATTATATATAATTATAATTACATTATTATTATTTTCCTCTTATACAATCTAAACGATTAAACTTAAATAAACTCCTATTAAAACTTAAAAAAATCAGATGTTCGATGTTTCTTAAATGAGAAAAAACGTGAATTTTTGGAAAAACTTTTAAGCTAATGGACTGCTCATTGTTAAGTGAAGCTAATCATGTGAAACAGAAATACATATCTACACACTAAACAATTTTAGTAAATTTCCCAGGATTCCTCCTAAAAATTCCAGTTACATTTGGGGGAAAATCACCAAAAACTGGGTAATTTTCCGTTTTTTTTTTAGTAAAAATACCTATACTTTCGGAAATTTCCCACATATCGACCAGTATTTTTCATTTGTAGGTAAAACTGCTACGTAAAAACGTAATATTACTAAAATTTTTATGCTTTGCCAGGGATTCTTACTAAATTACTTGGTGATTTTATCCACAGTTAGGAAATTTACTTAGGAAACCAAATACATACTTACAATGCGCGCATGTTCAATTTGCAGATAGATAGCACATAGCACGCACGGAAGTGGTAGTGGTCGTTCTTTTTGTTTTATCTATAGGCATATTTAGGTAAGTGACTAATTTAAAATAAATCTAGTAGTTACAGAATACATTCTTACTACTGAAGGTGACCTGCAGCTGCATTTTCATAATTTACAAACGTTGAAACATATAGGTTTGTGCATACACAAACACACAATACACTTAATTGTGTTCCAAAAAAAAAAACACATTAATATGCCTCGACAGGTTATATAAAATATATTTGTAGTTTGTGTATTACCGTAATGTTAAAGTAAATGGTTATAGATATTGTTTATTGCAGTCATATTTCGCTAGTCTGAAGTATAGAGGTTATGAAAGTATTATTCGGCTTGTCTATTTATACTTATCTTATACATTTGTTTTTATGATTAAGAAAGCCTTTAATAATAATAATAATAATAATAATAATATTATTGTCCAACGGAGTGATCCAATAATAGGACAAAAAACAAAATAATACAAAATATATAATACATACACATATCAAAATATGTTATCCCGAAAGTGAATTGCTATGATTTAATTCATTGAAGAAAATATCATCATAGTGAACATTCGCTGCTCGGCACATTGATATCATTGGAGAACCCTGTAGTATATTGGTCCTACAAAATGGTAAAAAGAGGATGGGACAGGTACGGGAGGAGGATCTAGGAACATGGAAAGATAAAGATGAGAGAAGGTAAGGGCACAACAACTAAACAAGCACATAACTATTATACGCTTAGTAACATTAATGATTTCTTCTACCAAATTTCGAATGCACAATATATATAATACTGTTAGCCTTCTTCATACTTTATTTTTTATATTCTCTTCAAATAGGTAATTTAAAACCTATATTTTACACACATTACATATTGCATACTGAGATACTAATTGATATCTAGGCATTCATTTTTCATCAATGCTTACGATCTTGTAAGTATATCAATAATGAACGAATATCAGTTGTTTGTTGGAGTTCCTCCAACGCTACATGATGAAGACGCATCCTGATGCCGACACCAAAAGCAGGCTTTTTTCACACTCGAGAAACAAAGTTATAAGTTTAATGAAACAGTTAAGTACTATCTAAATG
Organism: Cetonia aurata; assembly: GCA_949128085.1. Taxonomy (NCBI): domain Eukaryota; kingdom Metazoa; phylum Arthropoda; class Insecta; order Coleoptera; family Scarabaeidae; genus Cetonia; species Cetonia aurata. The sequence goes on from OX421884.1 coordinate 41,314,230, forward strand.
TATTATTGTTATTATTATTATCATAAGCATTGTTTTTTCCTGCTGGTAGAGATTGGTCAGATACGGAAAAAACAACCGAAATAAGGAAATTCACCATAGAAGAGCTTACGCGTGCGGCGGGATGCTTGAAAAACGGAAGGGCGCCTGGGATCGACCGGATACCCCCGGACGCAATCAAACTGATGGCAGCAGACCAGCCAAAATTGCTATTGACCGCTATGAACAACATATTGGTGGCTCAAGAAATCCCAAACTCTTGGAAGGTGGCCAGGGTAATCCTAATCCAAAAAAGCGGCAAGCCGCCGGAACTACCAAGCTCTTTTAGGCCTTTGTGCATGCTAAACACCATTAGCAAGCTGTTCGAAACCTTAGTTAGAGATAGACTCGTAAAAGAACTTGAAGATGGCGAAAACCTCCATCATCATCAGTATGGTTTTCGGAAGCAGAGGTCCACTATCTGTGCCTTGAAGGCAGCCATTGGCGCGGTGCGAAAATGTGAAAACCGGTGGTGTGCATTCATAACCATCGACGTAAAGAATGCCTTTAACACGGCCAGCCACAGACTCATCATCGACCAGTTAAGGAAAAGGAATATCTCCACCTATTTGACGAATATCATTTGTAGCTATTTGAGAGACCGAAAAATAGAAGTTGAAAAGGGCGTGCTGCTGGAATGCGGATCTGGGGTGCCACAGGGCTCGGTACTCGGACCGACACTGTGGAACGTGCTGTACGATGGTGTCTTGGGGCTGGATCTGACCGTGGATGCCACAACTATAGCCTTTGCTGACGACTTGGCATTGATTGTGGGAGCGCACAGCGCGGAGGCCCTCATGATAAATGGCAATTTATGCCTAGAACAAATCAACAGATGGATGATAGCGAATGAACTAACCCTGGCTCCAAACAAGACGGAGGCGATCATCGCAAAGGGCGCTAAGAAGAGGGACCACGTCAACTTTAAACTTGACGGCGTGACGATAATTCCCACCAAATCCATCAAGTACCTGGGCATCATACTTGACGAGAAGCTGAGCTTCGGACAGCACATCCGCGAAGTAACGCGCAGGACCGAGAAGCGTTTGGCGGAGATTGGCAGGATCCTTCCAAATGTTGGCGGACCTAGGAGCAGTAAAAGAGCGGTACTGGGCTGCGCGCTTCAAAACATAGTCCTTTACGGTGCTCTCGTCTGGATGGACGTCCTAAAGATCCAGAAATACAGAGACCTCCTAGTTAGGACCCAGAGAAATATGCTGCTGCGCGTTGCATCAGCGTATAGAACAACATCTGCCTTGGCGCTGCAAGTGATCACCGGTTTTGTACCTATCGATCTGCTAGCCCTGGAGAGAACTGCCATAACCCAAATTGATGGCGACGCGAGTGCCCGACGAAATGAGGCTCGGGAGAGATCCTATAAAAACTGGCAGGAAAGATGGGATAGAGAGGACAAAAAGGCCCTATGGACAAAGAGATTAATCAAAGACATCAGAAGCTGGATCGAGTGCAAGCACAGGGAATGCGGGTACTTCCTAACGCAAGTGCTTACTGGCCACGGGTCTTTCAGGCATTATGCCAAACGTTTTGGAAAGGACATTTCAGAAATCTGCAGGTACTGTGGAAACATCGATACCGCTGAGCACACTGCATTCCACTGCGCACGATGGAAACACCTGAGAGGAAATGCGCTGACTGACCTTGAAAGACTGACCCCAGAAAACGTGGTGCCCCAGATGATCATGTCTAGGAACAACTGGCAAAGGATACAGAGCCTAATAACGAACATTATGCGTAGTAAGGAATCAGAAGAACGTGACCGCCAAAGAAGTGGCACCTAATTAATTTTTATGGACACCCAAAAGTCGCTTCCTGAAGTAGATGCTTCGGCGGTTCCAGGAGCGCCTGTCTTTCACTTGGGAGGGATGAGGGGTTTTTAGTGGGTAGACAGACTCTGGAGTCCCACACTACCAGACCATAAACCCAGGTCTGGTGTGCATAAAGCATTTTCCCCTGGCAAAAAAAAAAAAAAAGAAAAAAAAAAAGCATTGTTTTTTATATTTATTAAATTACCTGTAATATATATTTATAATAATAATAAAATACCTACACGTAGTAAACTTCATCGGTAAATTACAAATTTTGGGGATATTTTACTACTAGTGTATGAAAAATACTAAGTAAAATGAAATTTAATGGGTAAATTACTAGCAGTAAACTTCCTTGGTGAATTTTCACACCAAAGTAATATTGCTTGCACAATTAAAATACCTGTACGGTTTCGGGGTAATATAATTGCCCCGAAAGGGTACAGGAATTTTACCAAATCTTCGTTAGAGTGTATCTATCCTTTTCTTGTATATAAATATGTACTTTTCATGTACCACTGTCTTGACTGCGCATCCGCATGATGTGATCAACTAGACTTGTTCTTTATTATGAATGGTTGGCTTTTGATGAGAATGAGAGATTCCACAGCCAACCATGGAATTAACACGCAAATAGTCCGTCCTTATCAGGGTTACCCTGTTGACAGCAGTAGATTCACTGCCGAAACGCCGGATTTCTAAAATCCAACAGAACGGAAACAGTCGAAACAAAACCAAACTCACCCATATTCTTGTCTAACCCATCGTCAAGAATTACGCGTCATAACTTTCGGACGATGTCAAATACCTAGGCGTCATGTTTGATAGGAAGCTGAGTTGGAGCAAACACGTCAAAACAAAAACCGAGGAAATAAGTGTTGCTTTTTGTCACTGTAACCGTATAAGCTTTGAGGGTTTTCTCAGAGAATTGCTTTGTACCTATATACTGCCAAAATTAGGCCTATGCTAACCTAAGGCGCTCTGGTCTGGTGGTCAAGGGTGAGACGAGTTATTACCGGGAACGAATTGTCACATGCACAAAACCAACTCCCCCATATTCTTTTCTAGCCCATCGTCAAGAATTACGCGTCATAGCTTTCGGACAATGTCAAATTCCTGAGCGTCATGTTTGATAGGAAGCTGAGTTGGAGCAAACACGTCAAAACAAAAACCGAGGAAATAAGTGTTGCTTTTTGTCAGTGTAACCGTATAAGCCTTGAGGATTTTCTCAGAGAATTGCTTTGTACCCATATACTACCAAAATTAGGCCTATGCTAACCTAAGGCGCTCTGGTCTGGTGGTCAAGGGTGAGACGAGTTATTACTAGGAGCGACCTGTCACATGCGCAGCGCATCGCGTGTTTCAGTTTTTAGGATGAGGCATTAGAGGTGTTATAGTGACAGTCTTAAGGCTCTTAAAATTATAGGATTAATTCAAGTTTGAGACTTCAGTGCCAGCTGTCTCTGGAAGCGGTCGCTATTGATAATGCCTGGACACTCAAGTGAGTTAAATGTCATAAAGGGAATCCATATTTTTTCGGCTACACTTACGACGCTAATAAATAAATGGACTGCTACTGTTCACGAGAATAGATGAAAATCCATAACCATCAAGCCATCGAGCTGGTGCAGCTATCCCCAAGCGATTGTCAAACACCGGAAGATATTTCCCACAGCTTTCTCGCAGTAACCCACGTCAAGTTGTGGGGCTATTGACTGGCGGTGCAAACGTAATATACACATGCACCACATGTGTTTAGTTAACAGCCTACTGTATTGTGCATGTTACCAAAAGGCCGAGACGCTGGAACATATTTTATGTGATTGCCCGACACTTGTCCAACTCAGAGGTTCCATCCTAGGAGAATTCTGGCACAATATGACAAGTATCAGGAGCTGACTGCACTGCTCGAGATCATTCTCACTTTTGGTTGGCACATCACCTAAGGAAGGCAGCACAATGGGCCCGGTAAGGGTGGCCTAAGTGCACGTGACTACCACCTTCACCGACCTATAATCCAGAATCGAGACGTACATGTCTGGGCACCTGTTTTTTGTTTGCTGCTTACCGTATTCTTCGGCAATTAATCTCTGCATCCATGTTAAATAGCAATATCTATACTATGTAAGCAATTAATTTATCAGGCCGCTACATCTAACAGCAATTTATTTCTGCGACGACATTTTAAAGTAAATGTTAGATCTGTTTTCTATATGCGAAAGTAAGGTATGCAATTACACCTTAAAATGGAAGAATTTATGATTGAGGCATAATTACCGGTGCTTTATCAACAGTAATTCAAATACCACTTGTTATCTTAAGAATGCAGGCTTCATATGTCTGCAGTAGTAATATTTCCCGTAGAAGATTTATTGGTATTTATGTCATACGACATAATATACAAACGAATCTTACGATTACTTAATTAACAATCTTGGACACTGTTTCCATAAAAATATGTAGATATGATTTGAAATATTGTAGAACAAGATTACGGTATACCTACCGTAAATACCGATTCTAGCAAAGGTGTCCGGTATTGCGACCCCTAGTTTACAGTACAAATCGTTCTCCTGTTGCACCACAGCCGGCTGGATCTGCTCGAGCACACTCGTGGATCCCGAGGATTGATATATTATTAGAGCAGACCACTTTCCGTGCGCGCCGTGAGCGCCGATGTGGGGATGACTGTATTGCATATTACTTTAATAGCAGAAAACCAAATGTATATTTAATTATTTCTGATAGAATAAATGTCTTTACTTCTATACTTATATCGGTAACAAGCTCATGTTGCGTCCCTATTCTATCGCATATTCTAGTATATTACGAATGACACTCCCATACCGGCGCACATGGCGCGCACGGAAAATGGTCTGCTCTATATATTATTTAATTAATATATTTACGACAGCTTGTACATATATTACTATTATGAAGACGTTAAGTAGAATATATTTTAATTAAGTAATATTGCAGATATCGTACAAATCCGACCTTTACGCACATGTAATCGCATTAATTCTCGCAGTATAGACAGGAGAATGTATCACACTTTCTTACATATTTAGATATGCTATATATATGTTTATCTAAATGAACATAAAAAAGCAAGCAAGTCTTTAGGTACTGTCGCATATTCCAATCGATTATCCCTGAGCGAAGACGTATCCGGTTCAAGCGAGGTTGTAACGTATCTGGAAGTGATTGTATAGTTGCATGACGAAAATAGTTGTCAAAATACATTACATACCCAGTAACCGTTCACATTATTACACAAAAGCTACACTAATTGCCGTAACATATTTAAAATCATAAGCGATTTGCCAAGATCGACGATTGAAAGTTCTTGCTCGGAAATACAAATGTCGTTGCATAGTTTATTTTAAAATAGCTTTTCTCAAACGTATAATTAAATACAGATAGTAGTTGGTAAAACTCTAGTTTGGAGTAGATGTGTTTAGAGTCATTGTTGCATAGAAAATAATAAATCATGTTTAGAAGAGTTGCAAGTTCCAAGAACTCTTTCACGGTCTTTTGTGTGAATTGTACATTAAAAGTTGATCACCCTATACAAGGCCGATAACGAGGTTTACTTCACTTTCATTACCGAATAAATTTGGTAATGTATAGAATATATACAAATGTGCTTTGTCATAACAAACGGGGAGGGGGGCTTGTGTAACGAATTAGTTACCCTTGCATTGTAAGGTGACTTAAACTCTGATTTCTATTGTTTCAAGTACTATGCGTAGATAATAACAGCAGTTTAAAAATGAAATATTACGTTGAACTAATCTACAGTATATAAAGGTGTTTGAAGTTTTCGTAAGTGATATTATTAACCAAATAGAAGTGATTAGTAAAAAATATAGACATAAATGTTTCTCAAAGGTAAGCAGTTGGAATACTTCAATAACGTCAAATATGGAGAGTCATCCATAGACTTAACTAGAACAAATAAATGAATCATGAGATGCAGAAAGGGCTTAAATTAATGTTTAAGGAGATCAATAATACCCACGTTTAATTGAATCATAAGATGCAGAAAGGTTTTAAATCAATTTTTATTAAAACCTCAGTTATTGTGGACATTACATATACATCAAAAAGCTATTGTGGACAAAATTGACCTAAGCCCTTTCTGCATCTTAGAATGAATTACCCATAAAGTAAAATTGGGTGTTGATTTTGCCATATATACTGTTTGGGAAACCTTATATGCTACAACTGAAAAAAGTGCGTTGGTTGTATCAAATTATTATAAAATCTATAACTTCTCGACATCTATGCATTTGTAATATACCAAATTAAAGGAAAAAAAAAACACCACACACGGATACAATTCGCAACATTGTAGAGAATTACCTACTTTGGTGTTATGCGTATAACTATAGCTATGGAGGTAATACTAAATATTACTCGCTTGCATCTGCCAGTAAAGGGAACCGCATTGCTTCAGTGCTTATAGACTAAGGTTCTCGCACAATATTAAAGCCGATTACCTAACAGAATCCCTAGAAATTTCTGAATGATCGCAGAATAGAGGTAAGATCACACTACAGAAGAAAATATATATTACCACGAATTACAAATATAAGAAATGGTAGTATCTCAGCGACAGCAACACATTGTTTAATATCCAGTATACATCTACAGATTACTATTTATTAAAAGAGGTACAGATTTCCAGTAACTATTTTTATTATCTAATTTTCACGTAGAGATGCTAACAGAAGTAATATTCGTTAAATTTGACTTTAACCGAGTATTTTTTTGGGTTGATTTTAAAGCGCGAAGAATGAAGCTTAAGGCACATAGTCGAATCTGAGAACGAACAAAATGTGGCGACCGGAGTCATTAGCTCATACTGTCAAGTCTCAACAGTAATAGGACAAATTCTGATTTTTCGAGCACAGAGAAACCTCAAGAAAGGGATGAGGAGTGCCAATATTTATCAAAGCAAATATGCTTAAGTAGACTTAAGCGTATTTGCTTAGAAGCAGTGGAAGTGCCTAACTAATATATTGCATCTGGCTATGAAAAACAGAGTTAGTCTGGTGCGGTGTCAGGGCGCTTTCACACTAAAGAAAATGATTGGTTAATCAGTTGATTCGACGAATTATGGACCAGAATGCGTTCTGAGCATTTTTAAAATACAGATCATGGATGATTTCCTAGAATTTGAGTGTAAAAATTCGCAATTATGCTGGAGATACATGGTAAATCCTGACAAAAATCTACTTATTGTAGTAGTTTATATTTTCTATAGTCTAGACTGTCTAGATACAGTTTTCTCTGTGTAATAATAAAAATAAAATGGATTAAGTACCATTAATTTGTACACGTGCTAATAGAATACACCGAATAAATAAATTAAAAGTTTTTTTTATAAGTACATACATTTTACATAAAGAACACAACAGAAAATAAAAAGCATTAATGACCACAAGTTCACGTACATGACGTTTAAAACATATTCGAGAAACGTCTTTTAAATGTACACTGCAAAAAATTACAGTAATTTTACTATAGTAAATCGGAAATATTACATGAAATAACGTTGTGAATTTACTACGATAAATCATGTAAACCTTATTTTACCTGTTTTTTCCAGGATATTTGAGATGGAAAGAGAAGTTTCGGTAAAATTTACAGTTATTTCATGTACTTTTAAGATGTAATAAAAATGAAAAGAAAAAATACTGTAAAAAACATGTAATATTTTGCGATTGCTACTAAAATTTACTGGAATATTTCGGTAAAATTACCTTCAAATGCACAAAATTCATACGCCGCAATGTGATTGGTTATTGGGTTATTTGCCTGTGCGCGTAGGTAATTCTAGTCAGTTATGGTGACGCATAAACAATCGCAAGTTGGGGTGATTGTTCCTGTTTGTGTGCTGCCTCAAGCATTGCAAAAGAATTAGGTAAGATGCTTTTATAAAAATACCACAGACCTGATAGACTGCCAATGAACCGTATGCGCATCGCTACGGCGCACCATCAAAAATCGACAGGACATCTTGGAATACAGGCGTCATTACTTGCGTCACGATTCATGTAGCATCATGCTTACGTTAGTTTTCTATAGGAAGTTTTTGTGTTTAGCCACGTCAAGTTTTATGCAAGTTGACAAGTCTTACTGGTATTACCTAACCTTGTAGATCGATTGTTTTATTTACTCTCTTTGTGTTATTATTTCCCGGACTATTTCTTAATATTATAAATTATTCACCGAATATTTTTGATTTATTTGTAAGTATGCATATTATAGCATTAATAATTGGGCTTATGTGATAATTAATCCAGGTAGTTTTTCCTGAAAAAAGTGATGCCATCGTGTCGTGTAAAATCCTGCAAAAGCAATAGTTACAAAGATGACGGAGAACTAACTTTTCATATGTAAGTTGCAGAATAATGCCACAGCTTAAAAATATTCTGAAATTGTGACAATACTTAGTGCTTCTATGTGAAATAATTTTTTGTAGATTGCCCAAACATTCTTGTGTGGATTACTGTTACAGGGACTACCATAAATCCCAGCAAAAGTAAACGTGCATATGTTTGTTCATTACATTTCCTCGAAAAGGATTCTTATAGAGCGGGACAGATTGTGCGAATTAAAGAGGGAGTTATTCCAACATTGAATTCAGACAAAGAAAATCTAAAAAAGTATATTTTTATTTAGAATCACTTGATATTCCTGAAAACAAAGGGTAGAGGTAAATAAATGATGTATAACATATATATTTCTTTAAATTTTCTGCACTATTTCTTAGGTAAATCTAATCTGCCCATCAAAGGAGGTACGATATATTTGCCAGTTCACCGAAAAACCAATTCGGAAAGTAATGGTCTTGACAGGAAACAAGATTCCACAAGAAGAAAATTTCCTAACGACTTTTGTTTATTTACTATCAACTCACATTCCCCAAAACATTTTTTCTAGTTTATCCCATCATTTGTTAGATATGTCACCTCTGGAAGAAACTCGTGTTTCAATTTTAAGTAAAACCATAATATCGTCTTATAGCAAAATTAGATTTCATAATTTAGCCAAGAAGTTTACAGAAAAAATACAGTGTAAATCAATAAGGAAGGAATTAAGTAAACTAATATTATTTAATCATCAATAAATTATACAACAACTACCGCAGTATATTATTTACTCTTAAAGACAACATACAATGTTGGATTGTTATGACAAGTCGTGAAGATCTTATGAAACTTGTATTATATTTTTCCTACGTATTTTTATATGGCGTTGAAAGAAATTTTTTCTTTTCTCTTATTAAACCTGACAACGAATGAAGTATATGTTACCAGTTAATCGTAAGTTTAGAAACTGTTTATAGGTCTAAGTTGTCCACAACTTTAATAAAAAAAACAATGCCATATAAAATACATAGGATAAAATCTAACATATGCTACTAATTATTACAAATTCCAAGTGCTATTAAAATTTATTGATATCCTTAACTTTATTTATTTGAATATCCGCCATGGTACCGACGTCATTGATGACGCCTGTATTCCAATATGGCGCATTTCAATTGATGGCAGTTTTGAGTTCAATATCAGCAGTCTATCATGTCTATGAAAAATACTCATTTTAATATATTTTCACATGTGGTTAATACAGCAATTCTTTTTTGCTTTAAATATTTCACCGATTTTGCTTATTGTTAATACTTTGGAGGGTATTCTGATTCATGATGGAACACACGCCAATATTAAACATAACCTAATGTTTTCATAAATTATTTATTGCTCCATGAATATAAACACAAATTGATTAAAAATTTCACTATTATTCACGTTTCACTGTTAAAATTAAAACGAATGCTAAACTGTTACAGCTTATTTACTTAAAACAAAACCTTTAATACATTACTTTTGTAAAGAAATAATGCATTTATATTTACAGTAATTGCATCTCAGGATCTTGCTCCCGGTGTAGAGAACTGTGAAAACCTATGATGCAATTTGTATTCGTTTTTGTATAATGTATAAGAGACTTTTTAAAGATAACTTGGCTGTAATAATTCAGTAGTCGTTTTTAATGATTATTCATCAATTGGGTGTTGCGATAAGTAAAAATTATATTTATCTTTTCCTTCTTGTAGTGGAATATTTATTCGTGCACAAGCTGTAGGTACCTATTTACATTAATTTCATTTGATCTATTTACTGATATATACATATAATAATATAATGGAAGTAACATTTGTTTCTCTTTTTTTGTTTCAGAGCAAAATTCAATGAATTTGATAGCATTTGGTTCGGAAATAGCCATTAAATGTCAGATAAAGGAAATTTATATTTTTTATTCTACTGAAGATTAATAAAATATGTATTTGCTTATTCTTATAGCGTTTTCGACTTACTGCACTTTTATCCACTGATTGTATTTCCATCTTATTTTAATACATAATATTAGTAAGGGAGATAGATATACTCCACGCGTAAAGTGCAATAAGTCGAAAACACTATTAGTTTTATTCCTATAACTCAACAACATTGACGTTTTGCAAGTTCTGAAGCTGCAACAAAATTGTCTAATAACTAAGAATTTTATTGTTTTAGTACTTATTATGTTTTATAATCCTATAGTAATGATACTTTGCCTTTAATTAAATTACTATTTATACTAGCCTGTGATATCCATATGTGTATTTGATAACATTACGGAATATTAATGGTGATGTCTAAGTAAAATTATACAATTTATATTCCTCAATGTTACCAAATTTATATTGGAATCATCGGCACTCTAGACAGGAATTTAATTCGAGTTACAGTATGCTGTAAAAAGTAATAAGGTTGTAATCAGAATCACACATGCAAGGGAATTTTCTGTGCAATGTATATTTACACCTGTAATATTCACCTTCTTAGTATTTTTACCTGCCTTCGTTATAAAATTACATGCCAAAATTACTTGACTGTTCGGTAAATATACAATTTATATAAATATTACATATGAATTTTACAGAACAACTGAAAAATACATCAGTGTATGAAATTTACTGGTAGATAGCAATTTTACTGGATGAAGTAAATTTACCTGTAATATCGTAGGCAACTTTGTTACCAACGATTTTACATGTAATTTTACTAGAAATTTTTTTACAGTGTACGAAAATGTTATTATAAACTGTGAGGGCTGCTGATGTAAAATTAATCTAGACCTTGGAACAGCCAAATCATCCTTATATCTATGTATTGTTGCGATTACGTTTGGCTTTGTTAACTATAAATTTAACACTATAGTCATATGCGTAAAGAGGTAATTAAAAGATGAAAATAGAAGGTACGGCTAATAACCTATAAGCTATAAAAACTAATCTACAGGTGGTAAAAGCATTTAAACTTATTGAATAACGAATGATCCGTTTTTGACAAATAAAAGCATCCTTGGACAAGGTTGAGTTATTCCAAAAAAATAATACCATAATTAAGTTCACTAAAGACGTGTGCATAGCATGTACCAAATGACTGACTGACAATACTGATTTTAAATTACGAAACAGAAAGCACCACGGATTAGGTTCCACTCAAGTTTAAAATCTTCTTTGCTTGATCAGTAATTATCCACTCATACTCCTAAAAATTTTATGTTATCAAGTATTGTAAATTTATTATTGTTCAATGATAAATTTTATTTGAAATTGATAAGGGAGAAATCTTAAGCGAGCACTTTTATTTTCATTAACATGAAATTCATTTCTCGTAAACGATGCAGACGTACTGTAAAGTATGCCAGCGCAATGTTCACCCAAGAAATCAGTATCGTCACTCGCAATTACCAAATTTAATGCAATTAACGCCTTGTCTAAGCAGGAGAATAATAAATTAAAAAAGTTAAAAGTAACACCGGACTTAAAATGGAGTCTTGTGGCATTCCTATATAGTGAGTAATTTTCTAAAATCAAAATTATTTATGAAATTATCGCTCCTATATATGGAAGTCATTTGTTGGCAGGGATTTCATAAACAGACTCACCCCGGGTTAAAGCAATACCTTTAATTTATTAAAAAAAAAATTAGAAACATAATCAAGGGCTTTACTTAAATCTGAGAAGATTCCTACTGGATACGAATTGCTTTCAATAGAGTTAATGATACCCTGGTAAAAAGTATTAAAAGCTGTTGAAGTATGTATATAGAAGAGATTCATCGAAGGTTATGTTGGCATTCAATGAATTTATTATAAATACCACAGTTGAATAAAAATAAATTGATACTTGAAAAATGGGTCTGAGATATCAAATAAAGAGTTCGAATTGAGAACTGGGAGCAGTTGATCCAAAATCGTGGTTTTGAATAGCAAATCCGGATTGAAGATTTTAGATAAGAAATCCGGTCGGTAAATTATCCGGATCCAGATAACAGCTCTAATGGGTACACAGCTGCAATTAATGTGATTCCGCTCTTGGTGTATGTTGTAATTAAGCCTTTAATATTAATCTTGGTAATTTTCTTGTTCGTTATATAAACAAAAATATTTATGTATACATCAAAATATGAGAATTTACAAATCAAATTTTATATTATACAAGATTTTTAAATTATAATTATACATTTAATGTTAATTTATTTATAACAATTATACATATGTCTGAAGAAAGAATATTATAGTATTCTGAAGCGTCAAATAAAATAATTTTGCGAACTTTATAAAATTTCTAATTAATCAATCCGCTAACCCAAGATTACTACTAAGAAGTCTTTAATATTTATACTCAAGAAAACAGATCTTGGCACGTATTACAAAAATGACAAATGGTGTTCACTCAGAGACAATAACACATTATTTAATATCCAGTAGCTATCTATATATTCTATTTATTAGAAGAGTTATACGACTTAAGGCCGGTATTTCAAAGCAAGCCGGTCTTCTAATAAAAGTACCTACCTAATAACAATTCAGCTAATAAGTATAGGAAAAATGTACGGTTATTTCAGTTATTCAGCCAATAACTTTTATTAGCAACTTCATTAGGAAATTGAAATACCGGCCCTTAGTATAATTGCAGTACTACTAATTATAATATTTTATTTATTCTTTCAATTAACTTAACTAATTGTAAGTAGCTATTTTGATAATTATGAAAGGCAAGTGCTTATTACAAAATTTATATCATTTACGGATAAACTGTAATGATGAGCAAAAGAGTTATAAATCACGTTATCTTCAGGGGTAAATTTACAATTTACAATAATAAAGATCTAGGTACTATTTTGATGTGAAATCAATGAATGTAGCTGTGTGCAATAAATATTATTATTTAAGCATTATCACAGCTACCATCAGACGTCGACTACTTGCTATAAATCGCAATTACGAAAACCTATAATTTATAATGGGTTTCGCGTGGTAAGTCTAGCTGTAATTGAACTCAATTTACGGCTGCTAATGTCTATTTATTTTGAAATGGTAGTTCTATTGCAATGTTGGTGCAATTTATAATTATTGCTTGGCGCATTAAAGCTTCAGATTGTGAAGTATTTATGAGATACATATATGGATTTAAGGTGCTTTATTAAACTGATAATGAGCATGCTTACTAGTTGCCACAGTTACATTATTTTATTCTTTCTAGTATTTAAAAATGTTAAAAGGCAGTATTTATAGTAATTTGGAATAATAAATAATTAGTATAATGACTAAATATTTAATTAATTGAAATTAGACAGAAAAAAGTCTGTTAATTAGATATATACTTAAAAAATAGCGTGCAATTAAAAAAAAACATTTAGACAAATCATAAATAAAAGTATATTAATTAATTAAAAGCTATCGCTTAAAACCTGCTTAACATGCCATATCTTAAACCAATACATAGCATGTTTCGTATTTTTTTTTTATTGTTCGTAGATACTATAAGGCGATATTGCGATTTTACAGCCTACTATGTTTTTTTTTTCATTTATGAGTATAGATTTTATTATCATGTAGTTATAGCGAAGTCTGGTTCTGAGTTTTTTTTTTATTTTTAGACTTGTTAAAGACCAGCTTCTACAGTAAATGCTTCTTATCTTGGTATGTAAGAATCATTTAAGCATAATGCCTCGAGCAAGTTACCGTATAGTTGAATCTGTCAATATAACACTATTTAACTTTTTTTTTTGTAAATATTGTTTTGGTAGTTTTAAAAGGTAGAAATAAGTAGCTTGAAAATGCACACACCATTAAATAATGGCATTCGCAGCTCTAGGAAGCTGTTTTTCCGTTGTTCTTTCTTTTCTGCGTTCTGCGCCTACCTTTTTATATATATAACACTCTTTTAATAATTTGCTTCCGCTCAGGAATAATATATACTTGTTGTTTGTGCTCGAATTGTTTGTGTTATCTCTTTATTCATTCGTTTCATCAATTCACTAACTTTCAGTTTTATTTATCTTTCCTGTCAGTGTCCCTATTTTTGCCTTGAATGTTTTCGATAGGGTCTTGTCCTTAATATCCTTGATAAAGATCCAATCGCTTTATTTCCCTTTAGAGGGAATTATTCATTTCACTTTTTCTTGTGTATTGTTCTTAGTATTTCTCTCAGAATCAGATGCTGGAGTTAACTTGCTTTCAAGTTTGTACACTTACCCTTCCTGCTGTATAGAACTTGACATATTTTTTCTGATCTGTTATTTTTACTTAAATTTCCATATATTTTTTTCTGTTTATCAATAGGTAGATATCGTTTGATTCTTCTTCAAATTTCCTTAAAGCCTTCTTAAGTTCTCTTTTACGATGGTGAATCAAACCTGTTGTTTGCATCTTTTTTTTTTGTGGAAGCCGTCTGACATAAAGTCTCCGGAAACACTGCAGCCGCTTGCTTTTTGTATTACATCTCTCACTTTCTTTACTCATTAAATTATGCTAGCCAAACTAATATCCTGGTGCCATGTACAAATCTGTACAAGTCTCTGGTTGGTCGATCAAAATAATCTACTGGGTTAATTATTGGCTTGTGAAAAATTGCCCTGTCTTTTTGCATCCAGAGTCTGGCATTCACATAGAATATGATATGTTGTCTCTGTCTCTCTATTGCACAGTCTGCATTGGGTACATGCGGTGTTGATCTCCATTCTGTAGGTGTCCTTTCAGTTCATAACGTTCTGTTAGAGAAATTGCTACCATTCGAAGATTCCTACTAAGCTTTAGTAGTTTTTAACTTATCTTCTTTTATGGTACATTGATAAAGGTTTTTCCATAAGTTTGCCTGGTTGTGTTCTTGCAGCGTTCTTCATGTCTCTCTTAAACTCGATTCTTTCCTTGCTCCCGTACTGTGACTTTGAATACTTCTAGAACAGGTTGTGGGCCTATAAATGAAAGTGATGATCCCTTTCTTGCCAACTCATCGGTTCCTTCGTTTCCTTCGTTTCCCGAATATCCGGGTCCTTACTGAAAAGTAACTTCATTGCGGGCTGCCAGGTTGTCGAGTTCGCGAATGCATTCCCCAGCCAGTTTTGGAGTGTGGCCGATATGGTAATACATCATCCCTTATGTGTCTATCTAGCAGTTTCTCTAGAATCTTCAGTATAAATGACATCAAACTTATTGGTCTGAGGGGCATTGCTCCATCCTGTCCCGTTTTGAAATAAAAGTAACTCTGATCAATCTCCAGGTAGTTGGTATATAGGCACCCAGTGCGAAATTTTTGCCGAGTAACATACTTGAGCTTACTCCATGTACTGTGTGTACTCCCTCTTTGAAGTTCTCAAAGCTTTGTTAGAGGTAATCAGTAGGGACCTTTCTATATTCATCCCAAACTGATGTTTTCCTGGCTTCTTTTCTCGTGTTTTAAAGGCTTGTGTTCCACCAGGAGACTCCCTTGTTTACCATGGGACAGTTACTATCGAACACCGATGTAAAAGCGTCTTGGATTTGCCTTGCTACAGATTCCAGGTCTATTGTGTTGCTTCCCTTTCGTTTAATCCTTTTAAACTGAAGTCTAGTTTTTTTGCGTCTCACTAAATGCTTAGCTATCAACATTTTTGTATTTCACAACCTCAGTAGTAACCATGGTTGACACCAACGTACTTATTTAAATGCTACCCTTACTTCATGCATCTATACGTTCATACGACACAGATTGTAATTCTTCTACTACTATTTAACCGAATAAATTTCAATACGAAATAATTAAGAAAATGTATTGTATCTATGATCTTTTGGTTGTTTTTTCCACGTCGATAATACTTTATCAATAACTCCCAAGAAGACATCAATTTATTAATTCTCAAGGAGTTCCTATTTCGACTTCTGAAGTAGTACTGACAGAGTACATACAATAGGAGTATTGTTAATTGTTTTATTACGGGATGTTTATAGTGGTAGAAAATCCCTAGAAAACTGTATGAGGAAAAATAATACTTTGTCGTCGGTGTTCTTTCCGTCGGAGCATATTTTGTGGTAAATGCAGTTTGTCAGCGTGTAGCCAATATAGCACTTCGTTGGGCTTGTAGAAACAAGCCTAATGAAGGATAAATATTACATATATTGCGTTTGTTTTTTATGAGTCAACATATAAGAAGATAGAGTAAATGTTTCGTTTTGTAATCGAAACATCCGAAAACGTTATTACGTACTCTGGTCCTCTGCGTAATTTACCTTCATTAATCTGTTTAATATACTATATGATATTCTACGCACGTAATATAAGATTGTATAGATAAAATGTATAAATGTATTTAGTATTCAGGTGGCTAAAGATATATTTTTCTAATGTATTGGTTACCAATTCTGAACGTTTCGCAAGGATAAACTTTCTATAGAACCATAAAAGCATTACGGAAGATTTCTGGGCCATTCAAAGACTTTGGTAAATATTTCTTAACATTTTATTGTCATCACCATCTATCTGGTTCTGTATTAGTCATATTAATAAATTCATAGGCATACATATGTTGGCTTTAAGAAATATTTATTATTTAGCATAGTTATAGATATGGCAAAAATCATTGTTTTACTAACTAAATCATTAAGTGCATATACACAAATACTTTATGTGTCTTAGATATACCGATAGCGCAACTATTGGTACGTACCATGGACACACTTTTCTTTCAAAAGCATCTCAATATGCTTTCATTATTCCCAATAAAAATCAACGATAAAGTTCTACAAAGGTGTTAAAATTTTTCCTACCACAATCTGTCAATTTAAATTCATACACACGGGATAACTTTGTTTTGTTTAATATTTCTCTAATTTTATGAAATTTATTATCATACATACAAGCGTCAGCGTATAGTTTTATTAATGACTTGTCCACTATCTTTCTTTCGCAATTTATTGCAACCAGATTCATACGACAATTATAACAAAATCTTATCAGAAGTTTCATATGAGTATATTCTTATTTTCCCTACACATTTCATTATATATTATATATTAACGGCTTCTAGTCCGTTAGAAACTGAATACCAGTATACAAAAAAATTTAGTTGTTCTGGAATTTGACATATTGAACATCGTTTGTTACACAATAGCAAAATTATATCATGATCTCAAATAGCTTGGAAAATAAGACACATTTTCGAAGAAGATGGAACTGTTAAAATTTTGGCAAAATCGAAAGGTGATGAATTTAGAAATGGAAAAACTCTATCATTTTTTAAAAAAGGAAGTTGACATCTGGCTCTCGGTATAATGAAAGGTTTCTGGAGGTTGAAAATATTTTTAAATGAATTTTCAAATGGCGTTATCAATTTGTTTTAATAAGTAAATGTTTTTTTTGAAGAAAAGAAATTAACGTAGTATTTAAGCAAACTATATTTTTGAGATGCGGCTTGAAAATCTTGATAAAAGTAAGCAACAAAACGTGGCCAGTTAAATAAAAATTTTAAAGAAAGAAACGCTTTTGTTTTTTTCCAGTTACAACTTCAAAGAAACCTATAACAAAAAAAGAAAATAAAAAGCATTCGATAGTAAAGTCAAGAGATAAAGAACAAGCATCCATGTTTATGAAAATAAACGTTCCGATTAGTTCACGTTAAAATTGCTTTGAATATTATTCACACCTTATCTCGGAGAAGTTGAAATACAACTTGTAGAATCTGGAAGAAACTAGTCTAGGATCTTTTGACACAAACGTCGATCTTCATAATTTCACTATCCACTTATTGCATCTTATAATGAAATATATGCCCTAAGTTTTGAAGATATAATGCCGATTAGCCTGGTACAAGTTAGCAGCGTGCATCGATAATGTTTAATATCACACAGGAAACGATATTTTTTTGCCTTTTATTTTAATTTGAAGAAATATAATTGGACCAAATATCTTATGCAAGGTGAACATTTTAATTAAGGTGAGAATGTTAATTTATTCTTAAATTTAAAAATAATTATTATTAATAAATGAACTTCGGATTTTAGGTCGTTGAATAAAACTTCAGATTGATTTTTTTCCATTTTCCGTAACATTATGCTGCGTTTCATTGATTGTTTTCAAATTTTTCAGGCATTTCTAATAATATGAGTAGCAGTAAGTTTCTGACGTTTTCTGTGTTTTCAATAAATATAAAGCTGGTCTAGATTTGATTGGATTTATCACTGGGTACGAGTCAGTTCTTTCGAAAACTCACTGTTCTAAGCTGTACTCGGTTGAGAGTCAGCGCATCTGCAACTAAATGCCGTGAGCCTATCATCCGTTTGCTGTGTATCTGCACTTCAAACCTTCAACGCTGTTCCAATCAGTGGCGGACTAAGGAAGGAGCGGCAAGGGCGGTTCACCCCGGGCCCTACCAGCAGGAGGGCTATTTTGAGGTTAAAAAATGTAGTAGCCTAGTATTAAGGACCACCTGGGCCTCCTAAGGAGTTACTCCGTCACTGGTTCCAGTGCATCTGGTGTTTCTTTTTTTGTGATCCATTTAGTCACTGCACCATGTATCGTAGCCTTGGTCATCGCAAAACCCGGTCTAGATCCAGTAAATATTGTTTCAGAGTCTTTTCTTGCTAGCTTGTTTGCTAATTCGTTGCCTGTAATGGCGCGGTACCCACACTAAACTTTGTTATGGTTAGCCAGGGTTTCTAGGTTTTTTCAGGTGGTCCCAAACTATTTTAGAGATTATCTGATATTCAAGGTTATCTGACTGTTAGTTAAGTGTAAGTTTTTCTTTTCTTCATTCAATAATTAATACTTTTTCCTATTAATATAATAATTGACAGAAAATTATCTTCAGTCAACATATTTATAACTATCTAATCTACAGATATATTGAAAGAAAGTACATATTAATTATTGGATGGAGGAATAAAAAACTCAAAGTTAAGTAAGCGTTACATTTATTGGAAAAGAAAAAAAAAATGCTACGGTAATATGCTGTTATTAATATAATTAGGAATGCATGAAACCTAGCAAACTATAATGGGCAATGTAAAGAAAATCAATCTGAACGACCTAAAGCTCTATAAAAAACACAAAAAATCATTTATCACTCAAAAACATCAAATATATAGATATTGCAAAAATTATTACTAACAAGACTTCCCTTCTAGATTTTAAAATTATTTATCAAAAATAACCAATGCTGACGTCAGGAAGTTTTAATCAGAAAACAATTTCTATCTTGTGAACGGTAAGAAAATGAATTGTAGTGTAGTGCCTCATAGCACCTGGAAAAGAGCCAAAGAATTTGTTCTGTTAGGAAATATGCAATTAGATACCAGTTTAAAAAATGATGATGCGATAGATATAGAATTATATAAGAAAGGGATAGCCTATTTTTTTCGTTAACTACTTCTTTTATAACAACAAAAGTGGTGTGTTTCAGCGTCTGTCAAAAAATCATTTAATCATTGAATGAATATTGTATATACCTATGTTATTTTGTCAACATCCTATATATACATTTATATTTGTTTATTGTAATTATTTGGTTGGACCCCTAAATGCGTAAAAAATACCCGTTACTTTAGGCAAATAGAAAGATAAATAGTGTGGTATTGATAAGTAGGAATATCTTTCGCATGCGGCCGTTGAACTTCCATGCATGCATGCTGCTGTTTTGCTGCAATTCTGAAAACTGTCTGTATGTTCCTATAAGTTTATCCTGTAATTGGCGTAAATCGTTGGGTAATAAAAAGCTATTATTATTATGAGAGGGTTAACAGAAAATTTAGTTATTGTACCAAAACGGCTACTCGATTAAAAAATAATTAAAACTAAAAAAAAAAATGCGCAATCAAGGAAAACCTAAGTATTTTTTTAATTCTCCGAGATCAATCTCTATTTATATATGTTCTTTTCAACGCGTCGATTATCAGATATTAATAATAATAGTAGTTTAAATCTTTTACTCCAAATATATGTTTGGAGCCGGCAACCCCTGCTTATCCGTTTATCGCATCTATTGTCAAATTTTATTTCAGGAAATATTTAACGTACAAGTCAAATTGTCTACAGCTTTTTACAAAGCACGGACCAGAATAAATGTGTTCAAGTATGACCATCTTTCTACTCTATCACTTTTTTGCACAATATATTTATAAGTATAATACTATTTCTTACGATTGTAAAATCTTGAAAGTCTAATTTAATTATGCACTTTATAATCAACTTTTCCAACAACTCCAATAACTTGAGTTGAGAAGAATTGGCAAGAATACGGAATTGTGCGTTCATATTTACCTTTAAATTAACATAGCCTACACACAGGAAATGTAATCAATCAACTAGCGGATGTGCACGTAACGATACAACATTATACCGTAAAATGCAATTACAAAAATCAACAATATACATACCTAATGTATCCTTGCATCGGCTTGTAAAACTGAACTTGTAATAGTTTAGTTTTTTTATCTGTTTTATATACCTTTTAGAGTTTACACTAGTAATTACGTTGCGGTAATAAAGAAGCTGCATACATAAGTATGTGGATTTATATGTTGTTAAAGATGCTTTCTGTGATTTACATACGTACATGAAAATAAGATACGACATTATCTAATATTATATGGGTTCTGTCTATTTTTTGTTTTTGTCAATTCCGCAATATGTATATTGGTGTTCTCTATTTTGTTGTTATATTTTTCTACTGATAATTAACATTTTTTGGTGTGAAACACGACGGATACGTTAAATACGATCAATACGTTAGCAGAGAAACGTTGAATGCATCGCGAAAACTAATTGTAGACCTGTTTTTTATTATTTGAAGAGTTAGTTGATGTTAGACTTTGATGATTATTAATGCGTACTTAATTGAGTTATTAACTCAATCCTTGAATAACGTTAGTTCATTGACATGCTGAGTATTGCAAGGATGTCTACATTTAAACGAAATGTATTATCAAACCTCTGAAAGTTAACAATTCTATATAACAGTTTTAAAAGAATGTTATATTAAAACCGTTTTTCATTTGATTTAAGAACTATTTTAAGTAATACCAATTCACTCCGGAAAACCAGAGGCGTATTACCACAGATTATTCAGACAGTTCACTTGCTGGTTCACTTAAAATCACGAAACTGATTGATGAATTTGAAAGTTCAAGTTATCCAATCGCTCATCTTTTATGAAGCAAATTAGAGAATTTAAAATCATTGCTTGAGCTGCAACGTCACGGCTACTTTGATGAAAAGCGTCACATTTACTTAATGACTATGAAGGAATTCATGTCGCACTGAAAGCAATGCTGAAAACGCCGATCGACAAAAGTTTTAATAAGTTCTCTCTCCGCATGACATTAAATAAGACAAATGAGGCTTTTTTCAACTTGATCAATTATTTTGCCCAGCTGTGGCTGCAAGCACGACCACCTTAAACCCAAACGTATTGCTCGAAAGCTTTTCGAAAATTCCTTTTTTCAGAGCACTTTCTCACGAATATACACAATTTTATAGGTCAATTAACAGAAATGAAGATCCCAATGTGCAGGACATATTGTTGGCTGCCAAATGCTGTTTCCCACATTTTAGTTTTTTATTTGCGAAAATTCCGTACCTTTAAGCATGATGTATGAGCAAATACTGAATGAGAAATTAGATTGAAAGGATAATAGAAGGGACAATGGCAGAATCACATAGTGGTTTAAAAAAGCGTAGGAACGTACAGGATCATACATACATATTTACTATACAACTGATTATGATGATATAGACTTTTGTTGATTTATGGAATATACTAGAGCAGAAAGAACTAATTTACAGGTTATAAAAACTTACATGGAGGAAAAAGGTTCTTTAAAACAAATACTTTTTTAAATGAATAGCTTTTCTGCTATAACTGTAATTTTAATATGAGGAAATTTTTATATTACAATTTTACCTCGTGTCGGATTTGAACCAGGCACCTTCCGCTTGCCGAGCAGACACTCTACCAGTTGAGCTAATGAGGTGTCTGGTTATCACAATTTGAAATGTCTCAAATACAGAAAATTGCACCATTGCAAATATGCAATAGTGCAATTTTCTTACAATGTGAAAAAAGAGTGTCCCCCCGGCAAGCGGAAAGTGCCTGGTTCAAATCCGACACGAGGTAAAATTTTATATAAAAATTGCCTCATATTAAAATTACAGTTATAGCAGAAAAGCATTTATTTAATGATTTCACACTGTAAGAAAATTGCACTATTGCAAATACTTTTTTGCCGCTATTAGAAAAAAAAAATATATATAAAAATAAATAATATTATTTTCACTGTAAATCATGTAATGACTGAAAGGAATGGCTCCTTTACATACCGGCAAAATAATATTTCTTTGTTTTAAAGACTCCTTTTTCTCGTTGCACAACAGTAAGTGAAAAAAAGCTACAGAAAACATATGTATTTAGAAATAAATGTTAAAAGCCTATGTATGAAGAGAAATGCTGAGAAAAACCATCTCAATTGCAAACATTAAATATATAAGTGAATTGAATAAAACTAGATCTAGACTACAATATGTTAGTTATTTAAGAGGCACAATGGAAGAATCAGGAAAACAGGTAATATTTCATTCATAAAGAGAACAATTGAAGTTGCATTTTCCAACGAGGAGAGTACACTAAAACATTTCCACCAAAATTATATATTATTGAACAAATTAACATTGTGTGAATCAGAAAATTATAATGTCGTAGTACTATAATATAATAATAATAATAATAATGGTTTATTGTCGTGAATTCCTGGCGAACATAGACACTGTCATACACATACAAAGAGAAATATATATATAACATAAAATTGTCCATAACAATAATAAATAAAGAAATAAATATAAAAGTTATGTATAAATAAAATCATAAATTCATAAATTCGTCGGTTGTATAAAAGGAATTATTCTTTACGTATAGCATTCTCTTTTAAATTTCGACACAGACCGACATTGTTTTAGTGCGGAGGGTAACCGATTGTAGAATATATATCGGGTACCGGTTTCGTAGGTGGGGTACGATGTTTTGGTACGCATAGATCGCTGCGATTCCTTGTCAACATACTCTCCGAAATATCGCTGTTTCTTAGGAATAAAGCACTATGTTTTCTATAAAACATAAGAATTTCATATATGTATAATGACGCTAATAGCAATATTATTAGTTGTTTAAATATAGGTCGACATGATGATCTTGCACTTGCTCTAACCATACATCCAGTGGCGGCTTCTCAATAAGTGCACATGTAATATCTTCATCTAAAGGAATTTATTTTTGTGTTTCACGTAAACCTAACGTTTTCTATTGGGTATTTAGTTTTATTTTTCATTTCCGATGTTCGGTTCAGACTCCAGGCGCGACCATGCGTAATGCGGCTCGTACACTGCTCTCTCGAACTGGCCCGTGATTGGAGCAGCAGCTACCCCTAGCACACCCACACCTCCCGTAATAGTCCTCAGTACTTAGCTACCATATGTACACATGTAGTTTGTGTACGGTCGTCTGTTAGTGTGGTGTTGTATACCGGGAACCGGGAAATTACTTTTGTTGTATTCGCGCGCAATTATGGCGGATAATTTGGAGAATCCGATTTGCACTAGTGTATAATATTTAAAAACAATTCGTTTTTCTTCGCTGACATTAGAAGAAAAACAAAAAATCAAAGGTGCCGGTCGTCCAAAACCGAATTTATCAATCACGCATGTAACAAAATGTAAAACACGCGATTATAAAAGAACCTTTAAGATAGACATTTATGAAAAAGTCGCCTGGTTATGTGGTTGTGAAATTAGTAACAGTCTTTATTGTTTTCCGTGTTTATTATTTGCTGGTGATGTTCAAACAGAATGGACCACATCCGGTGTCAAGGATTTAATCCATTTAAAAGAAAAAATTAAAAAACATCAAAGTTCCAAGACACACCTCTCTGCTAAATTAGGTTTTAATTTATTAGGTAAACAAGATATTCGACAACAATTAAACAGTGCGTACCGACTGAATATCGAGAAACATAATGAGCAAGTTTTATCGAAAATTATAAACTGTATTAAATTTTGTGGTGCTTTCGAATTACCATTACGTGGCTATTACGAAGGAAATGATTCGATAAATCCTGGTATATTTAAAGGTCTTATCAATTTTTCAAACAATTTTTAGTTTGAGTCATTTTTGTTCGTTTATGATGTGACTGTTCTGTATAAAAAGAAGAACTAACAATTTCGGATTTTTGCGCTAAGCCCTTTTCTGAATATTATCCCAAGATAAGGCGAAAGAACGTCACAAACTGCTCTAAAATGCGAGTTTTGAAGGTTAATTTTCAAAACCGGACTCCCTGGTACCTACCCACATGTGCACTCCCAAAATAAAAGTCCACGCGCCGCCACTGCATACATCTAATTATTTTCTTTTGATAAAGAAACAGCTTTGTAGCGTATGGGGACGAACCCCAAAAAATTATACAATAACGGAGGCGTGATTCAACATAGGCATAGTAGAATGACTTTAAGGAACACAGATTAACGCGACTTCGCAAAATTCTAACGCCATAAAGTGCGGAAGAAAGTTTGGTTTCGATACCTGCGCAGTGTTCTTTATATTTTAAACAAGAATCGACCGTTAATCCTAAAAAATTGTAATTAGATAACTCTGGTATGGATTTCCGGTTGATACTAACATATATGCTACGGTCATCGTCGGTAATAGTACGGAAACGTATCAGACCGGTCTTATCGCAGTTGAGAGTTAAGTAATTTCTTCTGCAGTACGTTAGCATGTCGGAAGCAACACCTCTCAAAGAACCCGAAAGCTCCGAGATGAGCGAATCGGCGACGACGCAACTTGTATCGTCCGCGAATTGGGATAAAACACTCGGTATTACGGCAGCAAAAAGGTCGTTTATATAAATAAAAAACATCGTCGGTCCCAACGCCGACCCTTGAGGAACACCGGTTGTAACGGTAAGCGCCCTCGAGAAGAACGCCTTTACATTGTTGTTTGCATCGTCACTTAAAGAAACCGTTGTTTTGCGGCCCGATAGATATTGTTTGAAGAGATCGTGTGCGACACCTCGAATACCGACACACGATAATTTATCAAGAAGAACCGAGTGAGAAATTACATCGAATGCTTTAGACATATCGAAAAACAAGCAACTGACGTTCCGTCTGGTATCCAACTCATGATATACTTGATCCAAAGCTGCATATATCGCGTCGGTAGTGGATCTCCCCGCGGTAAAACCAAACTGGGTTGGCGATATCAAGTTCTAGTGGTTGAGATACTTTACTAGTCGGTTATTAATAACTTTTTCGTATATTTTAGCGAAAACAGATGGTAAACCTATCGGAAGGTAATTATTAATATCGGTAGGATCGTTTCTCTTGTGTATAAATATTGTTTTAGTATGTGTCAAATCGCTCGGAAAAATTCTATAGAATTTCTATAGAAATGCTATAATTAATGTACAAAATACGTTTTTGGCAGCCTTCTAATTTTCAAATAAAACTCCAAAAGATTATTGAAAATATCTGCTTTTCTTATTCCAAATTTCTAAAATACTAAGTGTTGTTATATAAATTCTAGCTCCCATACTGAAAAAGACAAACGAATTTAGAATGAAAAAAAACAAAACGATATTTCCAACAAGCCCGGATGCGACTATAAGATAGCCAAATCAATCTTTGCATAGATTTGGCTATTTTTCATTCCAAAGTAGCTTTATAGGTATATAACATTAAATTTTACAATATATAAAACTTATAAACATTAAACCAAGCTAATAATCAATAACATTAGCTTCAAACTTCAGGTTTGGTTAGGCTTTTGGTTTTGTAACATTTATATAGCACATTCGGAACATTAAACTGTATGTTACAGCTGCTTTTTGAACAATATTCTTTAAAAAAAAGTTGTGTGGGTTCTAATATCTAATAAAATTTTATGTTGCTTTATTCAAGGCAGTGTCGTTCATATTCAAATTATTCTTTTTTTAACGACTGGAGTAAAATTCCGTTTTTTGTTTCATTTCAATTTCTGAATAAATAAAACCAACAGATTATTATTTCTTATTCTTATAGGATTGTGACCTTATTGAAACAAGGATGTCTTCTACAAAAATAAATTTCCTTATCTAACGCTTCGTCATCAATTTTGATGATTTTTTCGAAGATCGAAATTTCAATTAATAATTCAAAAAATAAACGGACAAGAAAAGCCATCAATAATTACAGATTAAGCTACTAAATTTGAGTTATCACAAATATTACTTTTGAGATAAATACAGGATACCTAATAGTAAGATACAGTATTGAGAGGAGCACAAAAATGCAAAACAAAATATACATAGTTAGAAAGTGCTCACATTATCACAGTTTTGCATCTTCTACATTACATATATTTGTCAAAAATTGTATTTTCTATGTAAGGTGCAATGTATAATCAATGTAAATGAGTTGTCATTTCTGGTAGAGAATAAGTATGTTTGTAGCTAAATACAAATCTTTTTGATCATGTCCATGGCACACGTGCTATTTATATTATTGTTCTAGTAGTAATAATAATTATAAATATCGAAAATCTAAGCAATATAATTTAAATGGTGACCACGTGTTTATCGTTAGTATCTTTTAGTGCGCTTAGGTAGCAGTTTCTAAACAAACAGTGAGACAGGTAATTACGTGTGTAATATTTAGCCGAATTTCTCTATCTAAACAAAAGTAATGTGAAATAAAGATACTCACCGTAGTAAATATTATCTTCATATCTTTATCGTGTGGGATATCTTCTGGATGATGTGTCGCGAATCACTTTAAATTTTATATAAACCACATTGTGATATAATTTATTTTTTTTGTATATTACGATTATATCAATACACAATATACATTGCACGGTAGTAGTACTGTGTGTGTCTTATGTTGGCGTAGGCCACGATCGCTGTGAACGGTAATGTGTTAAATATTTTCTGTGTATATAACAGCAATAGACATTATTTGTGGCCCCCACTTTCGTCTTCTGTAAGTTCGACCTAGTGACTGTGCCAAGTGAATGGGTTCACCGTTCACCGTTGTGCACATGCATAAACATAGGAAGCGCTTCCTAAAATAGTTTTAAATTTTGTTCAGTTTCAGATATCTGAATATATCGCTAGAATTTATTCTTATTGTTGTGAGTTCAAGATTCTGAAATAAAACTATTAGTTTTAACTAATATATAATATAATTGAAATAATTTTGATAACTGTCCTAGCTAGTTTTCGATAATTCAAGAATAAATTTTGCTTGAAGCTTATGATAAGTCAGTTCAAAGTAAGTTAAGAGTTTTCACATGTTTTCTTTTCATTTTTGTAAACAATTTTTCGGTAGGTAATTTTTAATGAATGAATTATTTAAATTAATTCTTTTAGCTTTTTCTTGTCATAAATTGGTTTCATAAAATAGATTTTTGGAGTTGTACAGTAAGTGTTAAATGTTTATTATTTCATGCTTCAAATATTTTTAATAGTTATTCTTATGAATACCATCTCAGGGTTATCAATTGGTTTTATGTTGTGCACGACAGTAAAAGAACATATAAGGTGCCGCAGATATTGAATTTTCTGAGCTTACGCTTAAAGAAACAAAAAAAATCAAGAATTCATATTAGAGCACAGTTTCATTGGGACTTTAGAACGAACATAGGAATGTAACATAGATATTGCAAAAAGTTATAAAAGGAGAATGGAATATCTAAGAAAATCTGTATTCTGATAGATTGTAGAGAGAAAACATAACGAAAGCGACTCGGGAAGTACTAAGGAAGACAAATCTTAAAACTAGTTTTAATGTTCTGATGAAATAACTCTTAACCAGCATGAACATCCCAAATTGCATGTTACTGAGGAGAACTATGTCCGGCTGTTTAGTTTTATTCCCAAAGGATCCAATTGAAGTCTTTTACATTAACCTGGATTTGAAAAATACCTCAGCAGTGACGATTGATGAAATACTGACATCTGTATTGAAGTATGATTCAAATATGTTGATACTAGCAGAATGCTGTAGTGTTCAAGTGTAAGTCTAAACATTGCAACCTTACGTGTTGTCTCCGCGAAAAACGTGAGTTTGTTAAGGTACTAACTAACTTTAATTTGTGTAAAACGATTCATATTGTTACTCATAATCTTGTGCAAGTGCTCGTGAACACACTTATGATATAGCAGTGCTTGTTTCATAGATATTTTGAAGTATTACTGTATTCGTCTTTGTCAAGATTCTTTCCGGACTATTTCTTGCCGTGGTTCTTGCAGGTTTGACAGTTTCTTTCACTAACAAAAGTAGTAGTATTTATAAACATTTACCGTAAATCAAATCTCAAAAAATATAAATAATTTAAACATCAACCGCAGAATAACTTATATAAAATGGCAAGCACAGTAATTACGCGAAATCGCAAACAAAAAGCATTACAAGAAAAAAAGAAAGATCTTACCATAAACAGAAATAACAGCTACACTATAATATCTTACGATTCAAATGATGAAGAACAAATTAGCGAGTATGAGATAATTCAAGACTTACGCGACAAATTGGCGAAAATAGAATTTGAAAAAGGAGAACTTTACGACGCAAACAGCGAACTATTAAAAAGAGTTGATTTCTACAAAAACAAATTCGAAAATCAAAACATAGTCGTCAGCAAATTACAAAGTACAATAGAAATACTATCAAATAATCTGAAATACAATTCGCGGAGTGTAGAAGCTTGTACACAAACAAATATTATACAGACGCCGTCTCATACTACCCAAACGGATAAAGAAAAACAGATAGAAAATATTACGACAATTATTGAACAGCCAAACGAAGAAACCAAAAAGCTGAAAATTAAAGTTCCTAATCAAGTTTGTCCTTTAGCGGTTCAGACTGAGCTTTCTATGACTGATGGATCTATTCAAACCACCTGCAACGTCGATTTACAAAATAAAACTGATCTGATTACACCCGAAAGCTACATTCGTGTTTCTGATGTTAAAGTGACCAATACAGTACCACAATGCCGAAAACGTGAAAGAGATTCCCTAAAACGAGTTTTGGTGCTGGGTGACAGCCATGCTAGGGACATGGCTACATTGCTGAGAAATCTACTTGGTATGGAATACCACGTCGAATCAATAGTAAAGCCCAACGCCAGGTTCCGGGGAGTGACGGAAGATGTAATTAATTTGACCAGTTCCTTCACCAAGGCGGATTTTGTGATTCTGTGTGCTGGAGCAAACGATGTTTTGCGGGGTGTGTCTTTACATGTTGAAACTGTGAACAATCTAATAAACTGTTTAAGTCATACTAGGTTAATATTTCTATCTATACCATACTGGCAGGGAAAATTTGCTTATAACAGTGTTGTATATAATTTTAACTGTAAACTATTTTCTGTTATTGAGTCCATGTCTAATTTGCATGATGTATATTATATAGAATTAAATAACCTTATAAATGATACCGATATAACCACACATGGTTTGCACATCAGAATCTCGGGAAAACGGAAGATGATGCTCTGCGTTGCTGCTTTTATTAAGGAATATAGCTATGAAAACCCTTACATCAATCAAAATAACTTAATTGAAATATTACCAACAACATTTAATGACATTGATTGGGATTTTTTATCCCAAAACAGAGTTACTGCAAAGAATCGAATGATGAACGATCAGATTCAAAAAGAAAATTATTAGTGTTACATATAAATATACATAGCCTAACAGGTAAGATTGATGCTTTACAATTGTTTTTAAGAGAAATATGTCCTCTGGTAGTGGGAGTTACTGAACATTGGTCATGCCCTGAGCAATTATCCGTTATAAATGTTTGCAATTATAGTGTGGTATCCTCCTATTGTCGAAGTGAGGATAAGTTTCATGGGGGCAGTGTTATATTTGTGCGTTTGGATGTAGCAGCCTTAACTAGACCACTTGAGTATCTGAATAAATTATCAATAGATATGGTTTGTGAATGTTCAGCAATCAGCTTCTGTAAGACAATATGTATTTTGACAATTTATCGGTCGCCAAAGGGCAACTTTTTGAATTTTATTAATAGACTAACATTTATCCTCGAGTGCGCGTTCCAGAAATTTCCGCATGTTGTTCTAATGGGCGACTTTAATGTTGATAGCCTAGTAGATAATAATGAACGACGCATATTGTTTGATTTGTTTGAATCGTTTCAACTTGATTATCTAATAACGGGTGCTACTAGGATAGCATATTATCGAGATCATATCACATCTACATCTATCGACTATATGTTGACAAATATCAGTAATGGTGTCTGCAAAGTTCTTGAACCACATCTTTCGGATCATACAGCTCAGTTGCTCGAAGTTGACTACGGTTTTCTAGAAACCAAGAAGGTGGAGAGTGTTCTGGTGCGTTATTTTGATGACAATGCTCTGTTGTCTTTTCGTAAGGAACTTGATGAACTGCGTGCAGGCACTGAACACGATTCTGACGTTAATGTAATGTTTGACCATTTTCTAGCCAAATTTCTTGATCTCTTTAATATTTATTTTCCTCAGAGAAAGATAAATCCACATAAAAACCGAAAGCCGTTTCCGTGGTATGATGATGAACTCAAAACATTTAAGGAAAAACTTTTAAACTTAGACTGGTTGAGAAAAGTATCGAACGATGAACATATTAATGACTTGTACAGAATTTCTAAACACAACTACCTTAAACTTATTCAAAACAAAAAAGAAAGTTTCTATTTAAACAAAATCACTTATTCTTCAAATAAACCCAAAACTCTGTGGAAAATTGTAGGCAACCAAACGAAGAAAAATCAGAGAAACACAATTACATTGAGAATAGACGACTGTAAAGTGAATGATACCAGGGATGTCGCCTCCAAGTTTGGGGAGTTTTTTACCATTACTACAGTTAAGAACATTGTGTCTAGGTTCTCGGAACGCTCGTATGTGGACAACGGGGAATTTTATGCAAGATCTCTGTTTTTCTCTCCAGCTACATACGATGAGATTGAGAGGGTGATTAAAAAGATTGCAAATAAAAAATCAGCAGGTCTTGATGGTGTCCCCATAGAAATTATCAAGCTATGTTCCCCGCAAATATCTGCATTACTCCTTCCTATAGTAAACACTTCTATAAGAGAGGGCGTTTACCCCGACTCTTTGAAAACTGCGATAGTCGTACCCGTGCACAAAACTAAAGATGTGAAATGTATTGAGAACTATAGACCAATTGCGTTAGTAAGCTGTTTCTCTAAAATCATTGAAAAACTAGTATATAATAGAACCATAACATTTCTGAATAAAAACAATATTCTTTATGGGCGACAGTTTGGATTTAGGGAAGGATTATCGACGGAGTACGCGGCAATTGACTTTATTCAAAATGTTCAAGAAAATTTAAATAATGGATATAAAGTTGCCGGAATTTTTTATGATTTGACTAAAGCATTTGATAGCTTAAATCACTCTATTTTACTGAACAAACTTGAAAGAATGGGTATTAGGGGAAATGTAAATGACTGGTTTAAATCATATTTAAAAAACCGTAATGTTAGGGTTAGAATTAATAACGTTCTGTCGGCAAGTTATGATGTTGCTCTGGGCGTACCTCAAGGTAGTGTTTTGGGACCGTTGCTCTTTTTGCTATTTGTCAATGACCTACCGCACAATATTACAGCTGGTGAGGTTTTTATGTACGCTGATGACACCACTATCCTCGTGAGTGCACCGAATATCGATTGTTTGTTAAATAAGTTGTTGCAAGCGGTACATGAGTTTGATTGTTGGTGCTCAAATAACCAGTTGGTCATTAATTACGAAAAGACGCAAATAGTTGAATTTACTTTTAACAAACGCGACGCGGGAACGATTAGTGGCATTCACCTTAACGAAATAGATATTCAGAGTAAGGCAACAGCGGAATTTCTTGGATTGGTAGTTGATACCCACCTTTTATGGTCTGACCATTTGGCGATCGTAGCTTCAAAGTTAAATAAATGTTACTATGTTGTTCAGAGTTTAAAATCAACACTAGGCCCCGATTCTTTGTTAAGTGTCTACTACGGTTTGGTATATCCAATCTTATCATATATGATAGTGGTCTGGGGACAGGCATGCAATGCGCACGGCCTGCAGCGCATATTCATAATTCAAAAAAGAATAATTAGAACAATGTATCATCTGCATCCTCAAACTACATGCAGAGACATTTTTAGAGAGAAACACATACTAACACTGACCTCAATCTATTTCTATAAGTTATTAATTTTTACATATGATAATAAAAACAAATTGCAGACATCTGGTATGATTCATAACATGAATATTAGAAATCGAGGACATTTTAGGGTACATTTGGCAAAAACGGAAGGTTTCAAAAAATCCCCTTTTTACGCTGGTCCCTATTACTTTAATCTTCTCCCTGATGACGTGAAACAAAGCCAGAGTAGATCTTTATTCAAGCAGCGGCTCAGGGCTCATCTCTGTGCTAAATGCCCTTACAGCGTGGGTGAATATTTACTGGGCTAGTATTTTCATGCTATTTTTATAATCTGCCTTTTTAAATTTTTTATATTTCATGACTATCCTTATTATCTTTACTTTTTTATCTTATTTATGACTAATTACGTATGTATGTATATGTGCTCTATGTATGTTGACACTGCCAATATCTGTAAGGATTTAAAGGCAATAAAGATATATTATATTATATTATATTATGCTATATGATAAATGTGTTATTCAGATAACATTTTCCAGACAGACTAAAGTAACTACACCTATTCGTAAAAGAAGCAGATAAAAGTAATTTTGAAAATTGTAGATTAATACCTTGATTTCAATGATTTTTAATATACAGAAACATAATATTTTGCATAAAAGTCATAATTGACTAAGAAACGCGGAAGCGTCTATGGTTCTTAAGGAGCGAAATAAATGCAATCTTTCAATTTTCTCAAAAGGTAATATAAACCTTAAGTCAAAGCACAAAGCACATTTGTTCATCGATTTGAGCAGCGTATTTGACATGCTTATTGATTATTTCTGTTTGTGGACACGGGCGGACACGAGATTGGTAAAAATGCTAGAATCGAAATTAGAAACATTTAACAACTGATTTGCATCAGATCACTTAAACATATAAAAACAAAATAAATTTCTAACTTTCAGCCAAAGTAAAAATAATCGTTGTTGTTTTGATGTATTTATATAATAATAATAATAATAATAATAAATTTATTCAGAAAAAAATAAGAAAAAGAAATTAACAACAGCAAGAATTGTTGCATATCGACAATATGCATTAACTGATTAACGTATGACGTAGTATAGTAACGTACGTCTGTCCATATAATATAATGCCCTGCTTGATCAAGGCGTTCTTTGGAGGAGCTTACTGAGCAGGGTCAAATTTTTTCTTAACATTCATCATTCCTTCTACAATGTTACTGCTTAGATGCCCTCGTTTTATTGGATTGTGTTGTCCAATTTTTATTAGACACAGTGCAACCTTTTTCCGGAAATCGAAAAATGTCATTATTTGTTCAGATATTTTTTGAATAAAACCCATGAATTAGCTAAAACTATATCTAGAAAAACATAAAACAAGCAGATATGCTATGTTTTGCTTTTGATCAATATTTTGTGACTTGCCATAAACATATAAAGTAAATTTACACCACGGCCCATGTGACTGCTATATTATTTTACAACATAAGCTCAACTAATTGCAGCAGTAGATTAGATGTTTCTTTTACCATATCCGTTTTTGGTAGTTAATAGTAGTTTTCCTGCAAAGGTTAACAGGGGAGTTACAATTTTGTGGTCTTTCCAAAATAATTAAGAGATATCTATGAAACCAAGTTCCCCTACACACTCATAAGAAGTGCCTCGTTGATCCTTCTCCATAACTTTTTCAGTTGGTAACTTGCAATTGGTGATTCTATTACGACGTACAGTTTCCAAGCTGCATATTCCGTTCTGTGCTTAGTATACCATGAAAGCTGGACTGGTGTAGTAATTGTCAAAATACAATTTGTAATTTTGGTTTCTAGGTATTGTTCTTGATAATTTAACCACTATGTTAGCAGCAACAGGTAGATCTGGTTCCCCTGCATCTATCCTTAGGCTGTCATCGTTTTCTTGCCCCAAATAGAGCTCGAAGTGATATGCGAACCCACTTACCACAAAGCACAAATAATTTGAAACTCTATTTGTGAGATTTCTTTGGTAAATATTGTTTCATGTACCTACTTATTTTATGAAGTCTGTCATGATTTGGATGATTCCATGGTAAATGTTGGTCGCTACAGTTAAAGTGCAAATACTGGTGAATTTTCTCAAACCTATTTACTGCCATACAATTTGCTACCATCGACTGGTGCTCAATAATAACGAGTATTCGATAGATGTACGAGAGACATATAAAGAATAATACCAATATATCGTATTCAATTTTATAACTACTAGTATCCCTTTTGTTTACTTTAAAACGTTTATAAAACTTTAGTAACGACAGTAGGGTTAGAACACCACCACTACGTAACTAGCTCGTAGTTTTAGTCTCATATTTAACACACTGTTACACCTAGATTGATCGAGATTATTTTGGCACATATTTGCATATTAAAATGATTTTGTTGCAGTTCTGCAACCGTATGCGTTTAAGGATTAAGACCCGCATATTGTTATTTTTTTGAGCACGATTTCGTGTTGCGTTACAGTGTTAGAATAGTTCAAAGTGCGTTTCAGATGTGTATCCATTCTGTGTTTGAACCTAATACCTGTGCTAATACGATCTCCTAGGAGGTGATTCTGTAATTTTCTAGGTATTTTCAAACGTCCCACATTAAAACAAAATTTGCGACATGAACTCAATTTTGTAGAATTAAAAATAATGTGTTGTCAATCCTTGGTGTTCTGTCACCTCGTTAGGCACACTTGACTGACTTCACATGTGCGGTAGACACGAATTACGATCGAACCCAATGTTTCAAACATCGAAAGGCAATATCACTTTTCCAAAGCAAGACCTTCGGGTGTGCATCAAGACACGACACCATTAAATTGTGCACTGACAAAAAATTAGAGAACCAGAAAGTGTTATCAAAAATTTGTCATTTCAACACGGCTCTGCGTAAAGCAAAACAAAAATTTCTTATTGAATCATCCCCCTAGACAAACTCTGCTGAAGTACATCGATCTTCAAGTTATAAAAAGCCTGTACAACAGAAATCTTAAGTTTGTCGTATATAGATTCATATAAAGCACACATAGGGTACTAACCTTGATCGGTATATTTATAGAACTTCTGTACAGTTAAGTCACAATTTAATTTATTGTTGCCAAAACCCACATATGACAAAGGCTCAAAATAGAACTGTCTAGCAATGTTTTAAAATTCATTATCTGAAAAATATAAGGAAATTACTATATATAAATTTAAAGTATCCTTAGAAAATATTTAATTTAGAATGTTTTAGCAGCAAATCACTTTTACTACTCTGAATTTTAAGATTTCGAAACAAATCTGTTTGTTCACAGTTTTACTATAATTACTTTTATATTATATTTTTATTATGAACTAAAATAACTACGCTATATTAGGTATATTTTACAAGTACAAAAACCAGTAAACCGATCCGATGTTTTTAAATGTCTTTTACAATTGTTAAGCTGTACCAAAATTTATTCTTTTGTGCGTGTATGATTGTCCATAAACTACATTCACTACAAAAAAAAACACTTCATTTTTTCCAACACGTACTTTTTGTATATTTTGATCTCCTTAAATGTTCGTTTTAATGTCTGCTACGTTTGTTTACATTTAATAGCAGTATTAAAGCATTCACATTGCGTTTTTGCTTTACATTACCATTTACGCATACTAATGAACGAGTCAGCCGTGCGTGGGTTATTTTCTGTAGTGGTTAGCGGACGATTGAAGTGATTCAGTCCACCTTATGAAGATGTTTCTTGCATTAGAAAGAATAGAAATCGAATGTTATGGCCGCTTTCTCTCTACGGGAACACTTTCATTGGCGTCTGCTGTACGTCCGGACTCACTTATTGCCGTACCTACGCCCAGTTATAGATATACATAGTTGTGTAACCTTATGAATTATTACCTATGTATAAATACTTATTTCTTATACAACAAGAGATGTTTAGAGTTGTTTTTAATTAATGTAATAATGTACGTTGATTAAAACATACATTGCTTATTCAGGATCGTATTGTTTTTGAAAATATAATCGCCAAACTTCCGGCATGAATGCCATTCGTTTTGTGCGACGGGTACCAAATGGATGCCGCCATCTTAGATTATTGAAATTTATAGTTTAAATTATATATTAAAACCTATTGTTAGATAAAGTGTTTGATCCGATTTTCTGGCTAAAGGTGTTGTCATTACTTAACTCATTGGTGAAGCGTAGAAAGTCTTATAGCTAGATGTTTTAAATAATTTTGGTAATACGTAAAATACAACAAGAGTTAAATCCCCATGCTGGGAAGAATTGTTTCTGATCATATTACTCTTGATGCTCCGCAATTGCTGATAGGTTTTTCAATAATTCTTTATTATTTGATGTATATTAATCGACAAGTTTATTTTTTAATTATTGTCATTATTATCTCTGAATTCATTATATAACATAAATTTCTACGAAAATGCGCCTTCTTTGAGAAATTATTAGAAAAATGGCTTCTTATTAGTCTCTTGCAAAGGGACCATGTGATCTGCTGCAAATTATGTTAAAAAAGTTACTGCTTTTTTTTTGCTGTTGACCCGAAACTGAAGAACTGACATATGGGGATGGGTTTAAAAGCGGGTAATGGTTACGGTTTAATGGAGTGTGACGGTTACCGTTGGAATATTTCGAAAGGAGGAATTTCCAGGTGTTGCGTAGGAAGTAACCGTTGTCACAGTTAAGATTATTAGGATGCTTATGGATTTCAATAGATTCTCGGATTTTGCGGTTACGATAGTAAGGATTTCGGGTTAGGATTTGGACGGGGTTAATATCGATTTGGTGGCCGGTCTCCAGCTCAGTAAGTGCAGACTCAGTTACTCGCAACGCCCGAGTACAACGCTCATGTTCTGCAACACGGGTGTCCACCACAGACCTGATAGACTGCCAATGAACCGTATGCGCATCGCTACGGCGCACCATCAAAAATCGACAGGACATCTTGGAATACAGGCGTCATTACATGCGTCACGATTCATGTAGCGTCATGCTTACGTTAGTTTTCTATAGGAAGTTTTTGTGTTAAGCCACGTTAAGTTTTTTGCAAGTTGACAAGTCTTGCTGGTATTACCTAACCTTGTAGATCGATTGTTTTATTTTACTCTCTTTGTGTTATTATTTCCCGGACTATTTCTTAATATTATAAATTATTCACCGAATATTTTTGATTTATGTGTAAGTATGCATATTATAGCATTAATAATTGGGCTTATGTGAGAATTAATCCAGGTAGTTTTTCCTGAAAAAAGTGATGCCATCGTGTCGTGTAAAATCCTGCTAAAGCAATAGTTACAAAGATGACGGAGAACTAACTTTTCATATGTAAGTTGCAGAATAATGCCATAGCTTAAAAATATTCTGAAATTGTGATAATACTTAGTGTTTCTATGTGAAATAATTTTTTGTAGAATGCCCAAATGTTGTGTGGATTACTGTTACAGGAACTACCATAAATCCCAGCAAAAGTAAGCGTGCATATGTTTGTTCATTACATTTCCTCGAAAAGGATTCTTATAGAGCGGGACAGATTGTGCGAATTAAAGAGGGAGTTATTCCAACATTGAATTCGGACAAAGAAAATCTAAAAAAGTATATTTTTATTTAGAATCACTTGATATTCCTGAAAACAAAGGGTAGAGGTAAATAAATGATGTATAACATATATATTTCTTTAAATTTTCTGCACTATTTCTTAGGTAAATCTAATCTGCCCATCAAAGGAGGTACGATATATTTGCCAGTTCACCGAAAAACCAATTCGGAAAGTAATGGTCTTGACAGGAAACAAGATTCCACAAGAAGAAAACTTCCTAACGACTTTTGTTTATTTACTATCAAGTCATGTTCCCCAAAATATTTTTATTAGTTTATCCCATCATTTGTTCGATATGTCACCTCTGGAAGAAACTCGTGTTTCAATTTTAAGTAAAACCATAATATCGTCTTATAGCAAAATTAGATTTCATAATTTGGCGAAGAAGTTTACAGAAAAATACAAGGTAAATCAATAAGGAAGGAATTAACTAAACTAATATTATTTAATCATCAATAAATTATACAACAACTACCGTAGTATATTATTTACTCCTAAAGATAACATACAATGTTGGATTGTTATGACAAGTCGTGAAGATCTTATGAAACTTGTATTAGATTTTTCCTACGTATTTTTATATGGCGTTGAAAGAAATTTTTTCTTTTCTCTCTTATTAAACCTGACAACGAATGAAGTATATGTTACCAGTTAATCGTAAGTTTAGAAACTGTTTATAGGTCTAAGTTGTCCACAACTTTAATAAAAAAAACAATGCCATATAAAATATATAGGATAAAATCTAACATATGCTACTAATTATTACAAATTCCAAGTGCTATTAAAATTTATTGATATCCTTAACTTTATTTATTTGAATATCCGCCATGGTACCGACGTCATTGATGACGCCTGTATTCCAATATGGCGCATTTCAATTGATGGCAGTTTTGAGTTCAATATCAGCAGTCTATCATGTCTATGGTGTCCACCGAACGCTTTGTTTCGAAAATGTAAACACTGCCGCACGAACATGGAATTCGGTAAACATCAGGAGCTTCAAGAGGATTACGATCTTTGCTAGTAAAGGAATCTGAATGTTTGGCATTAGGTTTATAAACGGTTTTATGCTGTGTTTAGATAAGATTCTATAGGGGTATGTAGGGAAGATAGGCATTAGATAGTAGTTTGTGATTTGGCTCTGTTGGATGTAGGATATAGTTGTTGGTTTATGGTACGCTGGATATGATGTCTAGGATAGTTGTTCTTGATAAGGGTAAAATGGGTATAGTTCTCGAGATAAAGAGTTAGGATTGGATATGACAACGGCTCTTTGTACTAAGCAGTTTATGACTCAGTTCCTCTGAGCCGGACAAAGGTGTGAGAGGGTATTTAGGTAACGGTCGAAGTGTGTAAGTTTGCGATAGACTGAATGTCCCAACGAGCCATCAAAGCGACGATTCACTAAGACATTTAGGAAAGGAAGAGTACCCTCCGACTCGACTTCTATGGTGAATTTAATGGAACTGTGTTGGGTATTAAGGAATGTAAGGAAGGTATCTAAGGAATCACGTCTATGTGGTCAGATTACGAGGGTGTCATCAACGTATCTAAACCAGTATTTCGGTTTCTAGACATAGGAGATTAGGACTTGCTGTTCAAATGCCTCCATAAAAATGTTGGCTACTATTGGAGAAAGAGAGGAACCCATAGCTGCACCTGAAACTTGTAGTAGCAGCCGTGGAATTGGAAATAGGTAGAGGTGAGACAGGTTTCCGCCAAGTCAGCTAAGTCTTCAGGTTGGAGCTTGGAAGATAGGATCCCACGGATTAACTGGATGGTATCGGATAAAAAAACTTTGGTAAATAGGGATTCGACATCGAAACTAACAAGTAAATCCTGGGGATCTATTGTCAGTTCACTTAGTCTCTCTCAGTGTAGGGTTTTAGGATATTGGTAAGAATATCGCTTACTTGCATTAAAAGCATTAGTCTTGGAGCAAAATGTTAGAATTCTTGAATTAAATCACTTTGCATGTCTTTTTAAGAATAGTAATACTTACCTTAAAATCATTACGCTTTATACAAGTCGAAGAAAAAATGTCAAATATAATTAGAACCGAAAAATGCCACAAGGAGAACTCATGGTCTATTATTGGAATCACCATACCAGCATAAGCAATGAAAGAGGAGTAGCATTAGAGACGGACTCGAGTTTCTGGCTAACAGGCGTCATCAACGTCACTCCAAGTGCGCTTTCATCGCTATCGCATTCTCAAGCTATATCTGCGATTCTCTCTACTATGGACATAAGGGTTTAGATTGTTCCATCTACGGGACACAAGCAAACTCTCAATCCAGGAGAGGGCCGCAACGTAAGCCGATAATGCGGACACTGATCTAAGCTCGGACAATTCATTTCTATCTACTTGCACTAAACAAATATATTCTCCAGTTGAGAAAATGCATCGAAACAAAAGTTTTCTTGAATTAAAACTTTTAATTTTCTTAGTGGTAAAAGATTTACTTACAACAAAACTATTTCATTTTCTCTTTAAGAGAATTATCTTAAAACAATTTTTGTTTTGAACTGATAATGCATTTTTTTGTGTGTGGAAATCCCTCCTTTCGGGGGGTGTAACCGTTACACCCCATTGAACCATAACCATTACCCACTCACAAACCTATTTCCATGTGTCAGTTCTTCAGTTTCAGATCAACAACGACGAAAGAAGCAGCCCTGACGATGTCCCGTGCAATTGTGGACGAAACGTCGATCAGAGGAAGTACTAGGACGCGGTTTCAACCCTGAAACCAAGAAGTGTATACTATATTAAAAAAGTTTTTTAATATCTGCTATAATTTCGGAGATATTCCTAAAAAAATTGAAAAACCGCGCTAACTTTGGACACGGCTTATACCCCTAAGCAGCGCTTTGGCAGAATTTCACACTGCTTTTAACATGGTACTCTTGTTGGTAGAGTTTCTTAGAAATCTGAATTTGAGAGTTGACGGTGTCTCCTTCTGAACCAAATTTAAATATATTACATAGGTATTTATACGATGACATCTTTATCAGGTTTGTTTAGAACTGAGAACTTAAAAGAAAACTATTTTGAATACCGATATATATGATTTTTATTATTTAAAATAAAAATCAAATAAATCTAAATGTGATTAAATTAACAATAAAAATAGCTTATGTTAAAGTAGCTTTTTGAAGTCTGATGAAACCTATTACAATGAATCGGCAGAGCGTTGTCTATCGCCATTCGTTCATTACTAATTAAAAGTGACTAATTTGTCCTGTCTATTACTTCTGCACAAAAAAATATATTCACGCTGATTTGTGTTTGTGTAACAGGCGTGGTCACATGGAATAGGCATGTAAATACACTGACCAGCACATTTCAGATATCCGGCAGGCGTGTCCTTGTTGATGTTATTTGGATTTTTATGCGTGTATACCATAATACTTTTCCTGAGTATTGTTTGAAAGGCAATATTTTACCCTGCACCTATACATACGTGCAGTCCCAACTGAAAATCCGATAATTGAATAATATTATTGCATAACAACAGCTTTGCAATAAAGTAGTTGCTTGCAGACCGCTTATTACAGCATAATAAAGCTTTTAAACGTTAGATGTAGAGTATGTGTTAGTGT
Source organism: Cetonia aurata (assembly GCA_949128085.1). Lineage (NCBI taxonomy): Eukaryota > Metazoa > Arthropoda > Insecta > Coleoptera > Scarabaeidae > Cetonia > Cetonia aurata. The sequence continues at coordinate 41,355,925 of OX421884.1, forward strand.
GTCTACTTATTTCCACCATTTTCAGATTATAAAAGTGCAAGTTTGCGGAGGAAAATGACGAATTTGTCAACTTGTCCTGTTACACAGTTAGCTTGCCTATGACCAAACTATAATTAACGATAATACACTTCGCAGATGGTGCGAAAATATATAAGAAAAAGTGAAGGTAGGTGTTGGTCGGAAGACAGTTTGCAACCATTGAACAATGAACATATGTTACAGTTAGGTTTGCGACTACTTTATAGTTAAATAACCCTGTTACCTATAAACAGATAGCTAAGCTTTTTAGACAAATTTATTCAAAAGCTGCAGTCGTAGGAGCTGCGGTAAAGAGTTTTAACAGGTATGTACAGAATCGAACCGTTTAATCCAATAATTTTTTTTCTTCTTCGGTTAGTGAGCGGGAAAATCTGACCAACGAAGACGATGCATCAGTCCATTTTGATTCTTCAAACGATGAACACCTATTCAACAGCATAAGAAGGCAGGATAAGCTATCAGTCCCGCAAGTGAAGAAGAAGTGTTGCGCCCCCAAAGCAGATTCTGTTTCCAAAGACACACGCATTCTCGAATGTGGCAACGTTATCAAAGATGGTCATGTCATTGCGAAGGTATCCGCATCATTGAAGGCGTCCACTTCGGGTGAAGTCATCAGAAATAAAAAGAAGCCAATGCCAAAAGTTATTCGAGCACCAAAAGGTAAGAGAAGATAGCGGCAAAAAGCCGGAGTGCTGACAGCGACGCCTAATCAAATAAAACTTGAAGCAAAGAAAAAAAAAAAAAATGAGAAAATCAATAAAAATAAGTGTGACCTGAAACGAAACCTGTGTAGGTACTGCAGAAAAAATAGGTCTGTTCACCTGCTAATAATGATGTGTATTGTCCTGATTGCCATCAACATTATTCTGAGCCTCCCTCGGAAGACTGGATTATGTATTGGAGGTGCAAGAAGAGAGCCCTAGTTAGAAATTAGAACTGCACACTTTGAAACACTCTGCCACAAATGCAGTTATGTGCACTTCTTTACAGGGTGAAATAATTATAATAAATAATGTTTTTCTGCTATCACTGTAATTTAAATTAGGAGGCAACTGAATATGAACAATTGTAGGTACCTCGTATAGCATTTGAACCTGACGCTTCTCGTTCATCGGACGATCGCTGCCAATTGAGCTAACAAGGTCGCCAGGTTCATACAATTTGAATCACATCCAATATTCTTCAGATGTTCCACAGGTTTTTCATATTTTTTTTTATTCTTATCATTTCTATGCTGACGATACTCTTTCCTCGTTCTGAGATCGGTACAGCTGTTAATCCAAGTAACAGGGACTTACAGCAGGTTTCGGATATGTCGCGACGCCATTGTTTGAGTCTTAATAATTATAAGTGTTGTTTTATGGTGTTTGGTAGATCATTAAATAGGATACGTAGTAATGATTTTGTTGAGCTTCGAATGGAACGGAGCTAACTCGTAAGGATTCTGCAAGGAATTTGAGGCTACATATCTTTACTGTTGTACAAATTACAAATGCGTTATCCACTAACGCTTTTCTCGTTTCTGTCATTCCCTTTTAATAAGGCATAAATTATTACGATTGTAGCACTATAGCAACGTGCACTTCGTGAGACATTTTCGTATTTTTACCACGAATGATCGGAGCGATATGAGTCGACTCGCACGCAAGTCACAGGTGGAGTCGACACGCACGCATATTCGTGCGCGCTCATCTCGACTCAACTCGTGCGCGCTCAGGTCCGGACGCACCTTAAGTGATAGTCTGTTTTACGATGTTTAGGTCGGCCGCAAATTGCAGGCAGCACAGCACAGAGCAGCCGAGGATTTTACGGCATATGAAATTACATTGACTCTGTGGCAAAGCATCTCTGTTCAATTTGCGCTTTTACATGTAATCTCGTATGTCGCAAAATCCTCGGCTGCGCTGGGCTGTGCTATACTGCGTGCAATTTGCGGCCGCGGTCTTACAGTTGGTCCAGGTTTTGATGTTCTTTATCAGTCTTTTAGTCCATTGAGCTTTGTCGGTCTCAATCTCCCATCTGCTTTGTCATGCCTCCCACGTAACTTTTTTAGCGCGTTTGCACACTATTAGGCCACCATTTTCGTGTGCATATTACCTTTCCCTAATTTGTAAATATATGGGTCGTATAGCTGTTATGGCTTGCAATGCTGCAGTGAATGCTCTCCGATAGGCCGAAGTTATTCTTTCTCTGTGGTATTTTTAACATCTTTCGGTGTACGTTACTGTCTGCTGCCGTACACGAGACTCCGTAGAGCAGATTAAAGTGCACGACTCCGCTCAAGAGCATTCTTTTGTAATAACTTGGTCCTCATATGTTTGGTACTATACGTGCCAACATTGCCGCCCTCTTTTCAGCTTTTTGGGAAACCCTCCTTACGTGTTCGCCGAACGTGAGCCTCTGGACAAGAGTTATTCCCAGGTATTTTATGCTTTTGGCCGATATTATTTTTGTACTCTGTATAGTAAAACATATGCGCTTGTCCTTCAAACGATAGCTTTGTTCTTCTGCGGTGCTAAATGTAGGCTGTTCTTCGTCATCTATTTTGCTATGTGCCTCAGGTTTTCGTTTGCGTTTATCATCAAGTGCCAAATGGTTGGCGTATTCCACCGTTCAGGCTTTTCTTCTTAATTTTAATTCCAACACATCATCGTAAAGGATATTCCATAATGTGGGTCCGAGGAGCGAGCCCTGGAGACACCTTTACAGTACTTTTCAATTTGATCCCTGTTCGGGATACCGATATTCAATAACATTTCTTAGAATATAAGAATTTAAACCAAGATTTTATATATATTTTATTACTATATTTTTATTTGTACATTTCAATTTAATTTTAAGTATTTACCGTGATTTTCTTATTCCCAATATTCAACATCAGTTTTCTTAGTACTTTAATTAAGATAAGCACCTTTCAATATGTTATTCAAACAAACCCTAATTTACACTCCGCCAAAAAAGTATCGCATAATCTTTGTTTGTAGCATAAAGTTGTAAATATACTTTAATGCGCTCTAAGATATAATTTCTATGATTGTTTAAATAAAATACAGGCCAAATAAAAACAAGAACTCATACTTGAGATTTTTATTAAAACAAGAAATTATAATTTTGGAAAGAAAAATGTCATAACAGTAGCTTTTAATACTGAGTATTGCCACCTCTAGCTCTTATGACCGCTCGCATACGGTTTGGCAGAGATTCGATTAACCTCCGTATATAAGCCTGATCCAAATTCTCCCACTCGTCACGGAGAGCATTTGCTAGTCCATGCAGGTCCGCTGGGGCAACATTTTGGGTTCGTATCCGTCTGTGAAGGAGGTCCCACACGTGCTCGATAGGGTTCATGTCCGGACTTACCGCAGCCCAATCTAAAACTGGAATACCAACATCGTTAAGGTATTCCTGGACGATTATTGCAACATGCGGTCGTGCATTATCGTGCATTAACATGAATTCGTTTCCTATAATTGGCGCATATGGTACTACATGTTCTTCTAAAATGTCCGTTATATACCTGTGGGCAGTCAGTGTACCTCTGTCTACTGGTACTAACTCTGTACGACCTGTTAAACAGATGCCTCCCCAAACCATAATAGAGCCACCAGCGAAATTAGGTCTAGGTCTGATATTACACTGCGAATAGCGCTCACCGTCTCGTCTGTACACTGAGATACGCCTATCTGAGGTGTAAAGACCAAATCTTGACTCATCTGTGAAGAGTATATTGGCCCAGTCATTAATGTTCCAATTTACATGTTCTCTGGCAAACCTTAAGCGAGCCACTCGGTGGTTCCTAGTGAGACGAGGGGCTGTTACAGCTACTCTAGCTCTTAATCCACTCTGTCGTAACCTATTCCGAATAGTTTGAGTACTCACACGAGTATTTCTGACTCTAGCCAAGTCGTTCTGCAATTGTCTCGCAGTTACATGTCTTCGACGTAATGCTTGTAGTAGTAAATAGCGGTCATCTTGGCGAGTAGAACATCTTGGACGACCTGGTACAGATCTTCTACTGTAAATGCCTGTTTCCCTATATCTGGCTACGGCTCTAGAAACACTTGACTGATTGATGTTCATCAAATTAGCAACGTATGCTTGAGATCGTCCATCTTCGATTAAAGCAACTATAGCAGCCACTTGTTCTGAAGTTAAATTGCTCATTTTAGTTTTAAAAGCGTTGGTACAGAACTCTGACTTCGCACTTTAAAATTTCTCCGTATAGGAAGACTTTCAATAAACAACTGAACAAACCTTACACATATGCATTTTTCTGATTGTGTTCTTTTAGAAAAAAAAAAAGTAAAAACGCTAATTTCCATTATTTTGTTAGTGTTTTTATAGTTCACATACACGAGGCAAACTTTTTGTGAACGTATAAAAATATCTTGGTTCATAAATGCCCTTTTTTAGTTTATGCGATACTTTTTTGGCGGAGTGTATTAAGTTTATTGTTAGTGCATGATTCACTGGCTATATTCCTTATACCACCCGATGTTATCTATCACATTATTTGTAGCTGATTATCTGCTCATAAACTCATTTAAGAGATTCTTTGATTGTCTTATTAATCCCTAAGTAACGGAATTTCCAACTACTATTCTAGGGAAAAACTCTTTCAGCTTTCATTTGCATATATATTAATTTCATAGAATTTTTGTCCCCACTTTAACTTCACCCCCAAATTTTAGACATTTATAGTGAAATTTTAGAAGGTTTAAATCAGTTGTTCCAAGATCTCTCATCTATCAACAGTAAGAATTTGATCAGTTGTATTTTGTGTATTTTTGTGTATATTGTGCTATCCTTGTGCTAAGTGTGTTTATGAATAAATATCTTAGTGCTCGCATATCAGTGCTTAACTTTCGCCAACCAATTAACAAAAAGCTATACGGCCTTACAACCCGTGGCAGGTGATACGGTGAAGTGGTAATTTCAACAAGAAGTGTGCCATATCCCCAACAATCCCTTTCGTTATTTGGAGATGTCGCTCATCAATGTAACTAGATATTATATTAATTAAGTATCCAGAGATGCTTCTTCTATTCAGTTGTTTGATTATAAGATTCAGTCAACGGAATTAAAAGCATTTTGCAAGTCCAGTGCACACTTTCTATTATCATGTTTCACTATGTCTTTAACTGTTTCTACAGCATCTATCCTAGATTTTCCTGTTATGAAGCTGAACTGATATACCTTTACTATTACTGTATATTTTATATTGTCAATTTTAAAACCAATGAAGCCCTGTTAGTACATTTTGATAGCCCTACTGGAGCCAACAAACAATTGGTGAATGTTTGGAATAGTTAATAAAGTCTTATATCAATTTACAATTAGAATAAGAAACTTTACATCATCGACTCTTCCTCAATTGTTGTAGAGCAAACCACTTAGCATATAACTTTGTATTGCAGTTAGTTTTGAAAAATCATTTTGGTAAGTATTTTCTAACAATGCTGTCTTAATTTTAATGCACAAATAACAGCAATTGATTTTTAATAGTTTTTTTTTATGATTGTCAGTGGAAGGTTTTTAGAAGGTTAGGTATACTCGTTGTTGGCTCAAAAGAATTTTTAGTAAGATCTTAGAAATCAAAATAGTGCAGTACAAAGGAATCTATGGAATTTTAATAAACAACAAACCTACATTAAAAATGCATTGTCATTTATTTGCTTTATTATAGTAATTTTTTGTAACACTTATCTTATTTTACTTACGTAACATGTTTATCGGCCTATAAAATACCTAATCAATTCCGTATACCTTTCAGTTTATGATTTTTACGTAGGTATGCACACTCTTTATGTGCATGTACACGCACATGTTAGAAAATAGTTATTAGTTATTAATTATTAATGGACCGCTAATATAGATCACGTCTATTCTTATCTTATTTTTTATATCGAATCCATTCACAACCTTGTTTGTATTTTAATGACAAAGACATATCGTTCCTTAGAATTTTTAGAAAGGATAATTTACGATATAAATTTACAGCACATGCGACAGAACTAATTTAATACCGTGTTTTAATGTAGATATATGGATGTGCACGTATTTTATGCGTACCAATGAAATGTGAATGGTACATACATATGCATGTATGCACCACTAGTATGTATGTAAACTTAGAGATACACAGATAGATAATAAGTCTATTCTAGATACAACATTATTCCTCACGATACAAATAATATAAACAAATGTTGTGTAATATATTTACTCACAGTAACATCGGTTCACGCCTATTATTCAATCAATAATTGCACAGTAGTGTTTAAATGTTTGTTTGTATTTGTATATAATATGATAAACACTGTATTTAAACATGTAATTAATAATTCTATTTCTATACCAAATCAGTTCATGTAAACTGTAAAAATATTTTGGAACACGCATCGTTAAACACTAATTGTTTTTATAGTTATTATCCGACAATTGTAAGGAAGAGCGGGGCCAATCAACGTACTTAGTTAAGGAAAATCTAACACAAAAAAATCTACATGAAAATTTTTTTAACTTAAAAATTATTACTAGAATAAGGTAAGCAATGACGGATGGTAACAAGACAAAATAAACATAAAAGTAATTTAACAAAAAAAAATACAAAATAAAAATAAATTTTCTGCAATATCGTCAGCTTGCCTCATATACGAGGTAAGTTGACAAACGTGTGGGGCTAAGTTGACGACTACAAATCCCAAATGAAGTTAATTTCTAATTCGTAGAAAAAAATACTCAAAACTATGGCCCTGGTACACTACACACAGAAAAATGCATGGTTACCTTAAATAAATTTGTTTTGGACCAAATAAATCTACGTTTTGAATATCCGCAAAACAAAAACTTCTTAGACCAAGTAAAAAATTGTCTTAACAGTATAACCTTGACGTGAGAGGTTGGCAGTCTATAGGCTGAAACTACTTTTAGTCTCTACCAGGTGCGGCTCGTGCTTACGTCAGTCGGAAGCTATGACAATGATCGTAGTTCTTCGTATGCTCTCGTCAAATACGTTTCTATATGTTTATATGTTACGAAGTTATACGAAGAAGTTCGATCAATGTCAGAACCTCCGACTGACGTAAGCACGAGCCGCACCTGGTCCCTATTTAAAAATATCGTTTACTTGCATTAAAAGCATTAGTCTTGGAGAAAAATATTAGAATTCTTGAATTAAATCACGTTTCATATTTTTTAATAATAGTAATACCTTAAAATCATAACGCTTTATGCAAGAATAAATACTTATTTCTATCAAATAAAAGGTACCTATTGTTTATGTGAAATAAATGCTTGGTTTGAAAAAGTTTTTTGGGAACAACAAGCAGTTTTAACGGTGCCTTATTTGCAAATGAAGAAGTTTTAAAAATGATAAAATATGGAGTATATTTTCAGAAGTTCCGCCTTATTTGCAAATACACCGCACCATTTATGAAATGCATGCAGCTACCTTAAGTTTTATCCTTCCAAATGTTCAAATCAAACTTACAAACACACGTTTATGGATCAGATGGATAAAAATAGTACTAGATGCACATGTAAGGCTTATTCTCTTGTGCATGTACAAATTATCGAGTTCAGGTCTAACAATATTTTTCATTACCATTAGTTGTTCTACACACTAAACAATTTTAGTAAATTTACCAGGATTCCTCCGAAAAATTCCAGTACCAGTTTACTTAGGAAACCAAATACATACTTACAATGCGCGCATGTTCAATTTTATGGGTTCAATTTGTAGGTAGATACATAGGACGCACGGAAGTAGCAGGTGCCATTGGTCGTTCTTTTTGTTTTATCTATAGGCATATTTAGGTAAGTGACTAATTTAAAATAAATCTAATAGTTAAATAATACATTCTTACTACTGTGGGTGACCTACAGCTGCATTTTCATAATTTACAAACGTTGAAACATATTGGTTTGTGCATATACAAACACACAATACACCTAATTGTGTTCCAAAAAAAACACATTAATATGCCTCGACAGGGTATATAAAATATATTTGTACTTTGTGTATTACCATAGTGTTAAAGTAAATGGTTATAGAAATTGTTTATTGCAGTCATATTTCGCTATGCTGAAGTAGAGGTTCTGAAAGTATTATTCAACTTGTCTATTTATACTTAGAATATTATCTCATACCTATCTATGCATTTGTTTTTATGGTTAAGAAAGCGTTTAGGTATAACAACTAAACAAACACATAACTATTATACGCTTAGTAACATTAATGATTTCTTCTACCAAATTTCGAATGCACAATATATATAATACAGTTAGCTTTCTTCATACTTTATTTTTTATATTCTCTTAAAATAGATAATTTAAAATCTATATTTTACACACATTACATATTGCATACTAAGGCATTCATTTTTCATCAATGCTTACGATCTTGTAAGTATATCAATAATGAAAGAAGATCAGTTGTTTGTTGCACTTCCTCCAACGCTACATCATGAAGACGCATCCTGATGCCGACACCAAAAGCAGCATATTTTCACACTCGAAAAAGAAAGTTATAAGTTTAATGAAACAGTTGAGTACCATCTAAATGTATTATTGTTGTTATTATTGTCATAAGCATTGTTTTTTATATTTATTAAATTACCTGTAATATAGTATATTTATAAAAATAAAATACCTACACCTACACTTCGTTAGAGTGTAATTATAGAATTTTCAAAATACAGGTTAAAAAGAACAAGCATTTGTGTGTCCTTTTCTATTTCTGCAGATATTACAAGGGCAACAGCAGGCGAAAGCAATTAGCTTCGACAAACGAGCCCCCCTCAAAACTGGGGCTGTTTTGTCGGGAGCTGTTTTATAGGTCCATCGCTCTAAGAAGAAGAGCATTAGTTAATGTGATTGAACAACCTTTTTTATTACATAGGCATTATCTCGGCATTATTTAATGAGGTACTATTTGGAAGTACTAATACAAAATAAATAGAAAGAAGCACAATATCTGAACGTTCTCTAGACGATTCCAGTTATCTGTTCTTCTCGGAATCTGTTCAAGTATACATCTAAAAGCGCATAATGAAAAGAAAAAAAATATTGACAGCACCAATGCAGTAATACAAAAGAAACCGTGAAAGGTGAGAGGTGAACAGGTGACAGAACGGATTCGATCCGCAAAATTACGAGTACTGGCATGTTAACTCATACGCGTGTTAAATGTTAAAAATTAAGCCAGGGTTAACAAATTTGTTATTTTTTCGTCTCTCTTTCCGTTCACGGATTTTTAGTAGTCCAAACAATGACGGTGTTTGGGCGGGTACGGTTTTTAAGCCAGGTGAAATTTTCAATCAATCGAGGACAACTTTGCTATAATTCCTAGTATACATGTGCTTTGGTGACTTATTTGATACGAATTAATGCACTAAAGAGTTATTTTTATAAGTAAAAGCGGGCGTACAACGAACTTTCTCGGAATAAACTAGAGCAGGCGTTTATTTAGTCAGTAATCTTTAATCAGATCGTAGCTACGTGAACTGAAATGATATGATATAATGAAGTTCGGTATAAAACATTTAATTATTTGAAAACGCCTTTCTAATGATCTGCCGATTGTACGAGTAATATGAGCTTTTGTGCTTCTCTAATCTTTAGGACATTACCTAACTATGAATTCTATTAAACCATAAGCAAACATATAAATTTATCTAGTCAAAGATACAGATAAACAGATATTCTTTTTGTTGCAATTCCTTACAAAACTTGGTACATACATATAAAGTTATGCATAAAATAATTAATATTATATAAGAAAAGAGGTAGTAGATGCATAAACCTTTACTAACCGTGAAATGTACCTCACATAATGTATCTTGGAACTCGTCAATTCAGTATATGTAGGTACACTGTTGTCCACAATAAACTCCCTGATGGTGTTTTTAAATTTATTAAAATTACTTAGCTTAAGCGGTGTCAACAAAATGTTCAATAGTCTTATTTTCATTGAAACGAAAGATGCAACATAATTATTTTTACTTCGAGTATCATAACGGTGAACATTACTGTTTCTCAAATATTCGTTTTGGTGATTGAAAATAGAACAAAGAATGTCTAATACGTAAATACTAAAAATGATAGAAGTTTAAATTGTTTGAAAAGTGGGAGACATAATTCTTTCTATCCACGCACAATTCCCTGTCAATTTTAAAGCTTTTTTGATACTTATCCTAGTCAGAATGGGCGGCTTCTGACTCTTTTTTGTCGTTTTGCCCATACCACTAATCATTCTGAAGCATGATCATCTGGGAAAACGAAGTTATGACTTATGATTAAATGTGTTTGCAACTTAGGAAAAGTTAGTGTAAATATTTAAAATATCAGATCGATTTTAAGATTTCTTGTGTATATACATGACAACAGTTATGAAATCTTCTTTATTGCCATTCTCCTTGTATGTACCTACATATATATTTGTGTAAGCTAATATATCGAGCTTTTTTTGTTTTCAATGCAAATGTGAATGGATTTCTGCAACAAAGTTAAGTAACACATTTGCATCTAAGCTTTCTAACATGTAATATGGTTTCACAATTACATATATTATGATCCTGTTAACATTAACTTATCTATCACTACTATTTTTTTTAAGTTTAGCAAACAACGACAGTTATATGAATATCGTGACTGCAACCTTATAGGTACCTAGAAGTAAAATAGTCTAGATTAACACTTAACGGATGGGTCTTTATTTTCGCCGCAAAACAAAAATTTATCAAATGTTCTGAATTGTATCGGTACATACATTGCCTTCAACATCTTCCAGTGTCTTATTGCTCAATATTCCAAAAATTTAGTTAAGCAAGTTCAAGGCTATAGTTTTCTCAAGCTTTGTTTTTTTATTTTTCTACAAAACAATCTTAGGATAATTTCAAAAACTCATCTACATGTAGCTATAATAATAATAATAATAATTCATGCCTTCACATCCCTCAACAGCTTTCGCCATTTACAGGGGGCATTTGTCGGCCATGAGTTATTACTATGCCTGTGCCTGTGGAGCGACTTAAGGTGTTTGCCAAAGAGTGAGGAAAACCACGAAAACCTCACTTTGAGAGCAGGCACCGGAATTCGAACACTGAACCCCGTGACTGATAGCCAAGCGTGCAAGCCGGTGGACCATCAACCACGTTATGTAAATAATATATAGAATCTACGATATAGCCTGTCTGCATGATAGATCTAATTCATAGTGTTCGTGCTATCTGATATATACGTATTTTGGTGAATTTCGAAGTAACCTGAATGCCCTCCTTTGCGTTCGTTTCGAGATTTGGTGATACGTGTGGTAGATAGTAAGTCATTTAAGTACTTCCTATGTATGGAGGACATCTCGATCAGCACGACCAGAGGATGTCCACAAGGGGGAGTTACTTCCCCACTCATGTGGAGCTTGACAGTAGATGAATTTCTATGGACGCTGACTAATCTAGGCATACCATGTCAAGGGCATGCTGATGATATAGTTATATTTGCAAGAGGAAAGTTTGAGAATACCATCTGTGACATAATTCAAAGAGGACTCAACAATACGAAAAGGTGGTGCCAATCAGTGGTCCTTAACATCAACGCCACTAAGACTACCTTAATAACATTCACAAGGAAAAGACAACCAAGCATCAAGACCATAAATATTAATGGGCAAGACATAGACTAGAAGAAGGAGGTGAAATATCTAGGACTCATTCTGGATAATAAACTTCTGTGGAATAAGCATGAGCTTGAAGTAACTAACAAGGCAAAGAAGCCCCTAATGGTTTGTAGAAACTTCGCAGACAACAACTGGGGTTGCATCCCAAAAATACTGCTCTGAATGTACACAACAATCGTGAGACCAATCACTTATGGGGCAGTGGCTTGGAGCAAGACAACTAATCTGTCCATTGCGAGAGCTAATCTCTCTAAAGTGCAAAGATTAGCATGTGTATGCATAACTGGGGCAATGAGAACCTACCCAACAGCCGCTATTGAAGTGGTATTAAATCTTACTCCTCTTCACATTTTTGTGGAGAGCATAGCTAAAAGGACCACACGTAGGATTATCAGGGAAGGAATGGCTAGGCATAGGCCTCAGCCTCCTGCAGGTGACCAAATCTGGGACATGGCCCGAGACGACATGCCAAGGAAGTTCAACTTTGTGAAACAATTTACCACAAAACTTAGCACCAAGAGCGAATGGGATAGAGACGCCATTTCGAAACTCAATAGAAACGCCATTAAGTGGTACACAGATGGCTCCAAAACGGCAGAGGGAACTGGAATAGCTTTGCTGCGAATTAAAGATGTCATTTTTGACAATGGAATGAAATCCAATTTCGAAACGATATATGGGCATAGAACCAAATATTTCGAAAGCTTGGGGATGTACCCAAGTATCTTCCAGGCGAAAATACACGCTATTGAAAGATGCGTCCAGGTCAACATTGACAGAAGCTATGAAAAGCAGGAGATTATCATAATATCTGATAGTCAAGCAGCCATTAGGGCGCTGAGGTCAAACATGATCAGCTCCAAAATGGTTTGGGAGTGTCTACAAAAACTAAACGAGCTAGGCAAAAAGAACAAGGTTACCCTATTGTGGGTTCCGCGACACACGGGAGTTGAAGGAAATGAAATAACAGATAATCTCGCTAAGAGAGAGGCTAGAACACCTTTTGTAGGACCAGAACCTTTTTGCGGGATAAGTAGCACCATAACACTGGAGAAACTGAAAAATGAGGTAGTGCAGAGCAAATCCAAATACTGAGAGTATATCCAGGGAATGAGGCAAGCTAAAACTCTTCTGGGAATCTATAACCAGAAGAGATCTGCAGAATGCATCAACCTGAGTAAAAATAATATTCGCATATTGACAGGGATCCTTACAGGCCATTGTAAACTGAACGGACATCTAAGCAGGCTTGGCATAGCGAAGGAAGCCGAATGTAGATTTTGTGGGGAACAGGACGAAACGTCCATCCATCTACTCACAAACTGCGCTGCACTGTGCAACTCAAGGGCGCTGCACCCTGGAGCATGTGAAATCGGAGAGGGAGAGTTAGCTAATCTGGGGCCTTCGGACATTCTGCACTTTTTAAAAGGAATCAGACTGGACGGCCAGCTGTAAATACAGCGAGAAGAGGGGACGCAACAGATCTTTCAGGTCGCAGTGTACTATCACCCTAAAATCCTCTTCTACTTCAATACATACTGAAGTACTATTTTTGAACGAAACGCGAAGATAGTGGGTGTAGCTATATTCTCACGTGTGAGTTATAACATTTCTCTATTTCTATTCAGGTGTGTCTCACTCCATCGAGCACGGCCTGAGCATCATACCCAAATTTGAAAAATAAATCCCTATAACAAACAAAGTTTCTCTGTGTCAGTATTAAAATTAGCACAATTTTGAAAACCATTTTTATTTAGTACAGTTGTACCCTGTTATCCGCTGACTCCGTATCCGCGGTTTCAGTCATCCGCGATTTACCTATGATGACCAGAAAACGCGTTATATCAATAAATACAGAAACAAATAAAGACATTCGAGCCTTATTAAAAGTTATAGGAGCATTTGTCGATATATCGTCGTATATATGAGTCATCCCTTGAATTCGGCGCTCTCTTATGATAAGTTAAACAAGTTGGAACGTGCTTAAGGTGCCACTCGCTTTTACTTGTACATATAAACGCTCCTGTTAATTATGAGTTTAGTACTATTCGAATCGTCGGACAAGTGCTAGCAATAGTTTTTAAATAAAGCAAGTACATTTGAAAATCATTTAAAAATGGCTTCTAAACAAAAAAGAAAACGTGAAATGCTCACTATTAGTGAAAAAATAAAATCATTAATATGATTGAAATCGAAAAAAAATCTATTGCAACTGTTGCTAAAATATACAATAAAAACGAATCTTCGATACGGGAAGTGTTAAAAAACAAAGATAAGATTCGAGCTAGTTTTTCTAGTGCACCCCAAACTGCAAAAGTTGCAACCACCATACGTAATAAAGTGTTACTTAAGGTAGAAAATGCCTTAAATTTATGGGTGGAAGATATGACAAGAAAACATATTCCTATCGATGGCAAAGTGCTACAACAAAAGGCGTTGGTTTTATATGAAGATATGCAGACCTAAGATTATACTGAAGAGGAAGGAAAATCATTCACAGCAAGTAGGGGGTGGCTGCATAGATTTAAAACTCGGTTTAATCTAAAAAAATATAAAAATGACAGGGGAATCTGCGTCGGCTGACCATGTAGCTGCTGCCCTGTTTCCAGAAAAATTTAAACAAATTATTGCAGAAAAGAATTATCATCCTAAGCAAGTTTTTAACTGCGATGAGACTGGTCTTATGTGAACAAAAAATGCCTCAACGGACTTATATTCATAAGACTGCAAAGAGTGCACCAGGCAAGCAATTAAGGATAGACTTACCTTGATATTTTGTACAAATGCAGCTGGTCATATGATTAAACCTGGACTTGTTTACCGAATCCACGTGCTCTCAAATACAAAGATAAAGCTTGCCTGCCTGTGTTTTGGCAATCAAATCGAAAGGCGTGGGTTACGGCTGTTCTATTTACACAATGGTTTCATGAATGCTTTATTGCCGAAGTGGAAAGATATTTGGAAAAGGAAGAATTACCATTTAAAGTGCTGCTGATATTAAACAATGCTCATGGGCATCCTGTGTCACTAGGCACAGAAAATAAAAATGTTGAAGTGGTTTTTTTACCACCTAACACGACCTCATTGCTTCAGCCCCTTAATCAAGGTGTCATTAGATGCGTTAAAGCCATATATATTCGACAGGTTTTCGAAATGCTGTATACAATGGCTAACGAATGCTCTGATATCGGGCTCATGGAATGCTGGAAGTCATTTACAATTGCTGACGCAATTCTATTTATCAAAGGAGCGATGGAGGAATTAAAGTCAGAAACGATAATAGCATGTTGGAAAAATCTGTGGAATGACATCGTTCTTAGTTCTGAAGACACACATGATATTAATTCACATCTAACAACGATATTTAACATAGCGCAGAAAATAGATGGAGAAGGATTTAACGATATAACCAAAGAGGAACTCAGTGATTACATAAACGGAGAGGATCAAGTATTCACCAACGAGGAATTGGTAGACCTTGTGAAATCTTCTCCAGAAGCGAGTGACGATGAGGATGAGGGTCAACAAGAACCGCCAGCATGGAGCGCTTTTCAGCGATATTTCGAACTGCTCAAAAATTAAAAGAACAGATAGTAGAATTTGATCCAATAATGGAACGCAGTATACAAATTACTCGCACTATAACAGACGCCTTGAAACCTTTGGAGGATTTGTTTATTGAAATGAAAAGACAAAAACGACAACTACCAATAACAATGTTCTTTGAAAAAGTCGACAAAACTATCGATAATGCACAGCCATCAACATCGTTTGCTTCGGATCTAAGTAAACAATCGACTGCTAACTTGGACTTGGAGGAAGATGAATGAATATGTAGCTCACGATGATAAAGTTTTTCTTGTTGTATATTTTCTTATTGTGTATGTAAATATGTACTATATGTACATATGTATGAACTTATATATTTATTAAACTTAAATTCTATTTGTGCCACAGCACAAGAATATTTATTTATTTATTGTTTATTTATTTTAAATAAATATTATATAACTTATTTTTGCTTGTTTCATTGTTTTAACTTTGCTTCATATTTCATATTGTATTCGGAAATAAAGCGTTCGCTACTGTCCGCGGTTTTCAGTATCCGCGGAAGAGCACAGAACGAAACCCCCGCGGATATGGGGGAACTACTGTATTTTATCAACAGACATTTGAAAAAAATTGCAAAATCATGATTAACTGGTTGAATTCATGTGTGTAAAGATAAATTGTTACTATTTTGGCCTAAGCAAGTAAATTACTCGATTTGTTTCTAGAAATAAGTAACAATGGGGATAATTAGTTAGTTTCACTACTAATATTTGAAGAGGCTGCATCCGAACAGCATTACGATTGCAGAACCTCTCTGAAGAAATCGCTCCACGGGCGTGGACGTAATAACTCATAGCCGGCCAATGCATTGTGATTGGCAACAGCAGAAAGAGTATGCTAATATCACACTTTCAAGTGATATGTTGCTTCTTGTTTCATTCTAATAAAGACTAAAAGAGTAGGTTATAATGCTGTCACAGTAATAATATTATTACATATCTCCATAATGATATAAATTTTGTGTAATATATTTTTAAAATTCAAGGTAAAAACCATAAGGTGGCACAAATATATACCCAATAAGAAATTACGTGTACTTAACACTTTTACCTAAAAACACAATTTCTCTATGACTAACTGAGTTAATTAAATGCATTTATGCACAGCCAATTATACTTCGCTGATTGATTGAATGTCCTTGACAACAGAAAATTTATGTTACATAAGTAAAAATAGCTTCATTGATCTTAATTTTGTGAAGAAAGCTTGCAGACTCGAAACGTCGTAATACTTTTTCATGTGGCAATATATTATGTACCTACCTATGTACTAGCTTTATATAGTAGGTACTTAGTTAGCATGAACCGGTAAATGTGTTAAATATCGCTTTTTTAATTTTAAAGCAACCATTTTTGAGTTCAAATGTGTGCTGTTTTCTATGCTTACTTGACCTGCGAAATTCCAAGAGCTCAGAGAGAAGTGTGTAACAAAACAAGGAAATGTGTTAGTCTTTCCATGTACATAGTTTCGTAAGCGTCTAATTTTCTGAATATGTTATATTTTCCAATAGTTCAAGGTTTTCAATATTAATTTTATGGCCTGTGTCGTTAATATGTTGTGCAATGCTAGAAGACTCAAGTCTCTCATAGCGATAATGCGATGTGTGTTCCTTAAATCTGGTTCCAATTGCACGTTTTGTTTGGCTAACATAAACTTTATTGCAGTTCCCACATCCTATTTTATAAATACCCGACCTTTCATTGTCGTTCGGTTTATCTCTTGGGTTACCTAAAAGGTTTAGGATTGTATTTCGCGGAGTAAAACATGTGTGAACATGTGTTAATACGGGCTCTTTAAAAATACCGCCTATGTCCTTCGAAATTTTGTGGTAAGGTAATTTAATAAACTTTTTGTCGAGCGTTTCAATTGAAGTTAAAGTAGTAGCACCTAGGGTTTATATTGAACTCTCTTTAGATTTCAAAGCAAGACAAAATTAAATTAAAGCTTGATCTGGTGTTTTTACTTTTGACATATCTCATGGCCATACTCTCACGCAAATTATGTTCTTTAAAGAATCTGCTGAGCTGGTCAATCACTTAAATAATATATAGTACTCATACTCACTTAATTATCTAAACAAGTAGGATCCAGGTACACATATGATTTTTTTTTAACTTTCAATTGACTCCAGTAAACAGCATTGACATTTGTCAGTGTGATAGTTTTCAATTGACTACATATATGAGACGTTCCAAATAAAGATTTCACAAACATTGTTAACAAACACGGTAAAGTATTTTGACGTTACTTTGTACTTACCGAAAGCTTGCCTAACATAATAAACGGTAATAAAATGTTGAAATATAAGCTATCATCTGCCAAATTGTATTTATTTTAATGGTCGGTATAAACCGAAAATTCAACTATTTTATGTATTGTGAACGGTTATTCAACGTTTATTGTGTAATGTTCTAGCGTTTATTACACTAGTTTGGTATTTTTAGCGTTTACGTATGTACTTATATAATTTTCGAAAAACAGAACCAAGAGTTCTTTTTCAAAACTCCCAAATAAAATATTTTCTTGATGATCTTCGAAAATTTATATTTTGTCATTACTTACGAATTTAAAACAATTTTTGCTAATAAGAATTTCTTTAATTTATGTTAGTTTAGGTATAACATCAATGGTATAAACTAAACTACACATATAAACTTGCAAAAAAATATTTCTAAGGAATCACCAACATTTCTTTTACAAAATCAATAGTAATACGGTTTTCTATTTACCTTATATAGATATAATCATGTATAATACACCTTGCAGAATAATTAAATACCTAATAATATTCACAATTATTACGAATGCATATGCAACACAAATAGCGTGGCAACTTTCTTTACAGAATACTATTTTACTAGTAGTTAATGTTAATTGAAGGAAATCCCTGCTAGATGTCGCAACGCACTTTCTAACCTTTATTTGTATATTGATTTTTAATTGTCAATGTTTTGACAGACAGTAGTTGTTGTGTGTTATGATGAATTAAATATATTCCTATTCAGTAGAGTTGTAAAGATACATAAAATCCTCGGCGATGTCTGAAATAAGAAAACGTCGCGAAGGCGAAGAGAAAACACCGGATTCGGCAGATAGCGATCATGTAAGTTTTGTATTTGATATTTATTTTTATTGGTGAAAATCCCAGAACCGGTTGTTGGAAAATGTTATCATGGAAATATTATCTCATAAAAAATTACTATTGATTATTGTCGATTATAAATAATTTGCTACAAATACTTTAAAATCTTGGGTGTGTATTTATGGTATTACACACAGCCCTAGGTTAATTTTCTATATATTATGTTCTAACTAGTGCGGCATTTAATTCAATTTAACCAATGATAAATCAATAAAAATTCAATAGATATAATTGCTTTGAATGCTGTGGAATGATAATCTTGTTGGTTTAGAACTAATTAAAGGTTTTATGGCGAAAAGATTAGATAATAATTGAAAATTACTGTTTACATTTAGCTGTACAATTATTCGTTTGTGCTATAACTCTTAGCTAAATTAACTGTTGACTTAGAATTTTGATTTAGTTTGTATACTCTACATGTCCAAAAATGACTGCCCAATTTGTGATTTTATCTGTGATTTAGTTAGATCATATATTAAAAGTTCGAAATGTAATAGCAGTCCATAATTGAAGAGTATAAGTACCAAAGGGTCTAAGTGCCATATCGTCATAAGTACTGGTTTTGCATGAAACAGGATTTAAATGCATGCGAAACCACTATTTATGAAAGTATTGCACTTGGACCCTTTGGTACAACAACAGTTTATTATCTTTTACAGATCATTTGTGTTGAATTGTTTTGATTAAATATATTTTTCTAAACGAAAGTTTATTAGTGAACAGACACAAATTGGACAAACTTATTCGTGGACAACACGAGTATTTAATTGTATTTAAGTATTTTAGTATGTGCGGAACAAGAGCGCGTTGTTTTAATCGTTAATAATTTCTCCTTTTTAATTGTTGAATATTAATGTAGGTAGTTTAAGTACCTACGTTTTGTCATAAATTCACGTGTGGGTGCATGTTTTCAGCAATTTAATTGACTATGTTACATTTTTGAGGCGAATGTGTTAATGCCTTTTCGAATTAGTTTTCAGTAGATCTGAAGAAAATGTTCAAATAATGCATGTATATATATATATATATAATTACATGATCGCGTAACGATCGAACTTGAAAGAAATGTTGTTATTGTTTTCTTTTAGTTAAAATATTTATTATTTATAATTTATGATTGCGTGGATGTAAAGATCTATAATTAAACGTTTCCGTTAATTAGAATTGTAACTATAGGTTATTATTTATTCAAATTTTTATCGGCCGGATGTTGTTTTATGACGAGTTAACTACCTACGTACATTCAGCTACTACGGCACTTATTATGGTCGGTGGTAGGATAAGGCCCTTTGGGTATTCGAAAAGAAGAAATTTGAGTAGTTTTCCTACAGCTGTATTTAAATCGGTACCCAAAATGATTTTCTTTTTAACGTAACTTGTACACTGTTATGTATTGTTTCCTAAACTAGACCTGTAGTTTTCACATAGAGTCAAATCCTCGAATATAGGAAGGCCTTGTGAACTTCATTGTGGCTTCTGTTGGTCACGTTTTTTCATTGCCTACATGTATTTGGCTCATGGGAGGGAGCATCATTAGGATAGCAAAGGTGTCTCGCGCATGCTTTTTGCATTCTTCCGAGATCACTCGCATCCTCCTTGTAATTATTCTACCCACAATTCAACCAAAGCGCTATTAAATCAAGTTACTAGTTGGTACATACTAGGGGTACGGATGGAACAGATTTTTAAATGAAATCTATAGAATTTCATCGAATTTCTTGAGTGAGAGAGTAGAAAACTGCTTTAGATAACGTGATATTTGTTTTTATTTTAAACACACACTAGTAGTTTTGTTGCGGAAGTTGTATGATTGCGGACTGGGGGGGATTGTTTAGCTTTTTCTTTCGTCGTATCTACATGATCGCTACTATTGAGTGTGCGTCACACCAAAATGGTTTTTGGTTCCTAAAACCGTACCGCAAGGTTCGACTATTGGACCTTTACTTTTATTGGTTTACGTGAATGGTCTGAGTAACACTCAATGACGGGACTTTAATTTAAGCAACACAACGTTGTCAACAGTGCCATCACTATATATCTATCGTCTGTTATCTTTTTACGTAGAAAACCGGCATAAATTTGTCTGTAATGGAGAAATCAATAAATTTTTGACAAGGAATTCCAAATTGGTGACAGTCTTACAGTATAATACAATCTGTTTTGAACGAGGTCCCGAATACATGGTCGTGCGAGCCTACAATGCATTGCCGCCGGAAATTAGAAACATCAATAAAACATTTCAAAAGTAAAGTAAACAAAAATTAATTGAAAATGAATTTTATAGCCTTAATTGTTATTTGATAGTGTATGTTTGTCGACAATAGCTGATGTCTTGATGACCTATGGCAAATTATTTTTATTAATAGTTATGATATAGGAGTTTCCTTGAGAGGTGGAAACAAGAAAAATATTATTTTAGAATTTGTGTAAGTAGTTATTCTTGGTGTCCGTAGTTAGTTAATTACATCCAAAGACAAGCAAATGCTTTTAGGAGTTTTCTTCCGAAAATATTTTGTTATTCTATGCAACCTTCAATTTTTGTTTCAGTAGAATGGTATAATTTCCTTTAATTTAAAGAATTTTATCTGTTTCTAAATGAATAGTTTTTGATATGTTTACGATAATTCTACAATTTATAACATTATTTACACTTCTTTTGAAAATATGCCGTCAATGATAATAATATGTCTTTACTGTAACGATGGTACAACACATAGTTACACATGTTAAATTCTGTCAATACAACATTTAAATTTTATACGCGTGTTCATAAATTGATCGTTAAATTGAACACCTTTAACTGTAGTAAAATTATTTTTTCGACCACCACATCCGAAAGTGCAAACTTTACTACACTGATTCGAGGATGGAAAGCGCCACTTTGCCGAAATGAACTATGAACTGAACTGTCAATGCGTCATTTCTGTTACTTTACCATCCAATAAGAAGTACATACCGAATTGAGCTACCAACGCGTCACTTCCGTTACTTTACTGTACTCTTCTATGAAGATTCTGAAGTTTCTCTAGGTTCAGTCGCCAAACAATCTGTCATTCAAATATGCCACAACGCTGAAAAATCCGCTTTAGCACAGCATTTTGTGAATAGAGGACATATTTTTTCAAACTGTAAAAATCTTAATATGTGAAAAGCCATTTATATGAAGAAACATAATAGGTAATATCATATTGAATACAGATTTAACCCCTCTTATAAATATTTAGCTTTTATTGAAGATAATAGTCCTGTAACGTGAATTTTATTTAGTATTTTGAAACATATTTGTACACCTGAAGATGTTAGTCTAACTAATAAAATGTTGCACAGTGAAGTAAATTAAACCGAATTGTAGTGTGAAGTTTCCTTCATTTTGTGTATTAATGAGCGATGAACACAACAAATGCAAGTAAATTCATTTTAGTAAGTGGTAATCATGTGATAGTCGAAAAAATATTGTACGCACCACGGCTGGAAAGTGTCTATAAGGAACTCAATTGGTTGCTCGCCTCAGCTCGCAATCTCTAAACTCGTCCGATAAAACATTACTTTCCAGCCCTGATACGTAAATTACTATCTTCACATCCGAAAGTACAACCTTATTACACCCATTCGGAGATAGAAAGTAGGTACCATTTGTCGAATTGAACAGTCAATGCATCATTTTCGTTACTTTATCGTCCATAGACGCTAGAGTACAATAAGTACATACCGGATTGTAGTACCTACGTGTCACTTCCATTACTTTTTGTATTTTGTATTTGTAATTGTACGCACCACGGCTGGAAAGTGTCCCATAGATATTGAAAAGATATTGTGTAAAGAAAATTCTGTCATCCAGCGGCGGCTTGTGCTTGCGTCACTGAGGGGCTATTACAATGATCGAACTTCTTGGTATATAACTTCGTAACATAGAAACATATATGACGAAAGCATACAAAGAACTTCGATCATTGCGATGGTGCTCCCTGTAGTGTAGGCACTGACAGCCGCGGCTGTCATCCAATCTACAATTAATCACAAAGATTTCAATAACTTGAATATAATGTTGTCAACACTAAAATGATTTTGTAAAAATTGTAACAATGGTTTTGTGTTATACATCATTAATTGAGAAATTACGTAAACATACATGATATTAGAACGGTTGTGTTGCTTTAATAATAATTTTGAAAGAAAATGCTTCTATAAGTAGAAATAAGAATTTTAGTGTTGTAGATTATAGTGCACAAGCAACGAAAGAGTATCCAAATATAAGCAAATGGACGACCAAACACCTGCAACATTACAGCGGCCCAATTCAGTACTTTCCCTAACACGCACATATGTTTTGCGCCTACGTAGTGTGCATCAGGGTTGGGCAAAATTTATTCATATTCATAATAAAAATAAATGAATAACGTCGTTATTCTTATTCAGAAATAATAGATAACTTCTTATTAATTATTCAATTATTCAATAACGAACGGTAACATTCATTTCATTCATTATTCAAATAATTATTCATCATTCGAATAATTATTCATCATTCAAATAATTATTCTTCATTCAAATAATTATTCACCATTCGAATAATTCTTAATATACAAATGATCATTCTCATTCAAATAACTACTGTTATTCAAATAGATATTCTTATGCAAATAATAATTTGCATTTTCATTCAAATAATTACTGTTATTCAAATAACTACCTTCATTTGTGATGGTGTGAGTTTGTTTATGTAGGTGTGTGTTTGATTGTTTGTACGAAGTAAACACTGGATTTAAAAAAATACCTAAGTACAGGGGTTCAAAACAGTTATGATAACGGTTTCGGTTCCCTAAACAGTTATGAAGAACCTATATAAATCATAAACAAATCCTCAAACTTATAGGAAATTCTTATATATCGGTTTCTAGAACGACAATACGTAAATCTTGAAGGATGTCCAAGATATCGGCGAATATAATTATTACTGGTACACATCCTGACATTAGCGGACATTTTTATATACATAAATATAATCCGGCAGTTTTGAAGAACATTTTGAAGAAATGACAACTCGTAAATCTTGAGGGATGTCGAACATGTTGACGGATATAATTATGCCGTCTTACTGGTATACAGTTCCTAACATTAGCAGAAATTTTTATATAAATACTACTCGCCATTTTTGACGGACATTGGAAGTTGTGGCAAAAAAAATAAATGTGATTTTTATAAGTTTGAGAGTTTGGTTATCGGTTTCAAAAACAATAATACGTAAATCTTGAGGGATGTCAAAGATATCGGCGGATATAATTATTACTGCTATGTCGTGTTACTGGTACACTTTCTAAATCAGCGGATTTTATTTAAATATTGCCCGCCAATTTTTAAAGAGATTAAAGTTGTGTGGGAAAAAATAAGTGGAATTTTTATAAGCTTGAAGGTTTGTTTATCGACTTCAGAGATGACATCACGTAAATCTAGAGGAAGGTCGAAGATATCGCCGGATATAATTATTACTTGCATGTCGTCCTACCGATGCACTTCGTAACATTAGTGATAATTTTTATATGATTACCTGAACAAACATGTAGGCATATACCTAAATTTATTTCGGTGTTATTCAGTAATAAATTATTTGAATAACGATTTATTTGGTGAAAGAATCATTCCAATAATGCTTTATTCAAATAACGTTTTATTGAAATAATTCTTCATTTAAATGATTTCTCATAGTTTTATTCAACAATAACTTAATACGGAATAAAGAATAACAGATGAAAATTTCATTCAAATGATTATTTGAATAACAAATTATTGAATGATTCCCAACCCTGGTGTGCATAAGGTCGACGTTTGCTTACAGGAGTCTCGTTAATATAGCTCGGCACTGTACTACGTACGTATCTAGCATCCGTTAAAACTTTATGCAAAAAAAAACAGAGTATAAATTTATTTCTTTTCTTTGCCATTGAAATTTTGCTGCTAAACCGGTCTATTTTCGCTATCTCTCCTATTTTTAAGAGAATGTATACATTATTGTTTTGATTTATGTCGAAATTATGTGTCCTTTGTATACATTGCATATAATTTTTTATTATTAAACAAATATAACATCCAGAAAGCCTCTACGTTATGTATACTAATTTGTGTAGGATATTCATGATTTGAATTTAGCATCATCTCTTGTAATAGAATGTACGATTTTAAAGCAACTAAATCGATAATAACTTAGGCACCACTGTGTTGTGTGTTTTGTTTGACGCGATTGTAATAATAGTATATTGTTTACTTAGGAGGAAACGCCTAACATTTCCGGACGACATGAATTTACAGCCTTTTGATAGGTAAATAACTATTAAAATATTGATAATATTAATTGTTAATTAAAATTTAATTAACATGTGTTCTTGATTGTTAATTAATAAACTGGACAAACAAATTTGATTCCAAATTAACCTGAATTAATGTTTTAAGTGCGCAAGTAACTGCAAGAAAATGGTCATTTGCTTACTGGTACAAATGATTTCCTTACAGCTACTTTTGCGTTGCCTGGCAACTACCGATGTATGGTCGACCTTTTATTTTCAATAAAATTGTCTCAAATGTATATAACATAATATATATAATGTATATAATATAATTCGTTTCATTATTTTTTAGTACAGGTAATTACAATATTGCAGCAGATTATATTATCTATTGCAGTTAAATGATATCTTTACCACATACCGTGGTGTGCAAAAAATAGGTATACGGTAATATTTATGTCGATACACTGATAGTAAATATACTAGTTAGTATAATTTACGATTTAACTAAGAATGATTACCACATCAAACACAGAAAACATTAAGTTTGTTTGAAAATATTACACAATAGTTAGATATCTAGTAAATATGCAAAAATAAGCTGTGCAAAATAATAGTATATTTGAAATAAAACGTTGCTTCTGAACAAAATGTAAAGAGAAAACAATTTTTTTATAAAACATTAATATTTGGTAATACTGCCTTTATTTTCTAACACTGCTTGACATCTATTGGGCATATAGAGTCCACTAAACGTTGACATCTTTCAACGGAAATAGATTTCCAAGCTTCATGTGATGCTCACTCCATAGATGTTCTATGGGGTTTAAGTCAGATGACTGGGAAGGCCATTGCATTACCGTCACGTTATTGTCATCGAACCATGCTTTCGCTGCTCTGGACGTGTGTTATGGATCATTGTCCTGTTGAAATGTCCAGCGCAGCGGCATGTTTTCTTCTGCATAAAGAAAGCATTTGTTGTTGGAGTATACGGACGTATACAACTTGAGTAAGCTTTTCTTTTATCCACACTATTGGATTTTGCAAGAGAAATCCTTTTGCTACGTCAATCACTATCAAAATGGAATTGCAACTGAATATCGATACCTCACCAACACCAAGAAAAGTTCTCCTCTTAAGTAAACGAAATATTCGCCAGAGAATACAGTTTGCAAATTAACATGTAGGATGGACAGAGGAGAAATGGTGAAATATATTGTAGAGTGATGAAACCAAAGTGAATCTATTTGGCTCTGATAAAATGTTTCAATATGTAAGACGGCCAAAAGGACAGGAATTATCACCCCAATATACCGTGAAAACCTTAAAACATGGCGGAGGCAACATAATGCTATGGGGTTGCTTTCTCTGGAATGGTGTCGGTCCAATAGTGTGGATAAAAGAAAAGCTTGCTCAAGTTGTATACGTCCGTATACTTCTACAAGAAATGCTTCGTTATGCAAAAGGACATTTCAACAGGACAATGATCCAAAACATATGTCCAGAGCAGCGAAAGCATGGTTCGATGCCAATAAGGTGACGGTAATGCAATGGCCTTCCCAGTCACTTGACTTAAACTCCATAGAACATCTATGGGGTGATGTCAAAAATAAACCGGGTATTATTGCTATTCGATTAGCAATGAGAGCTTAATTATATGTCTGATTATTGTTTCTCGTCGGAATGTTGCATATAATACGATAAACCAATAAATTAAGCTAAAAAGTGGTCAATTGTAACGTTCTTGAATTTTTTGACCAAATTATATTTTCAGGCATTAATTGCGTTTCGATTGTTTGTTCGTTTATTTCAATAGGTATCAAAGGTTAGCAACATGTCACTCGAATTTCAATATTAATATACCAGAAGTTGCTTTGTTTACGTTTGTTTTCGTTAGGAAAAGTAGGACGATCTTCAATCATTTCAAAAATATGTGTAATTCATCATTCTAAAATTATATCGATGTAGTTGAAACGTATATGAGACACAAAAATATCTAAGGCTACATACGCACTAATTGTAAGCGGTTACATATAATTAGAAATTAGAATAATTGACATATAATCGAATCAGGTGATTGTGGAAACCAGTGAGGATTTCCAATCTTACTGAGGTGATGCTTCGACCAAAGGTATTTTAGATATTATGGTAACCTTGGTTATGCGCAATTACTCAATTTTGTTAAAAAAAACAGACGAAGGAATTGGTTGAAGTTTTAGTTTGAGGGTGAAAAATGTAGGCAGAATTTGTGTTGTGTAGTAAGATGTAGGCGAAAATTTATTTTTTTGGAATGTGGCTAGTAATTGAATAAAAAGATTTACATTTTACGTTTCGGCTTCTTTATTTACTTTTTAAGCCTTCATCAGAAACTGATTGTATACGTTATCGCCAAAGGTCAAACACATAATATTAACAATAACAATTTTTTTACACGTTAAAAGAAGTGTAAAAGACGATAAATTACAACATTATAGAAACAAACAAACGTATAACTTTACAATCATATGATAAATTGTGTAGTAAGGACAACGAAACCTTATTGTTCATCGATTCAACGCTGCATAGTTATTAAATTCCTAGGTGTATATGTAACCTGGAGGTTATTGCTTATTTCCTCCAACTACTCTCGCTTTTGCAATAAAAGCTTCTTAAAAACGTCCGGTTTGACACCGCACCTTGTATTAAAAATCAGATTACTTTAAATATCATTATTGTTTTTTTTATATATCTGATAATTTTGCAACTATCAAGGGTCTTTTACAGGGATGCTGCTTGTCACCTATCCTTTTCAAAATATAACTATCTTATGCTATTAAACACGAAAATGCGCTGGAATACGGATTAATGATTCCTTCTTCTACCCATTGCTCTTCGGATATCAGGTTGTTATAACCACCGATAAAGAGGTCGCGGCATACATGGCAATGAAGCTTAAGGAAGAATACGAATTTTTTGATATGGAAATGAATATAGAAAAGACAGAGTACCTTGCGATAGGAGCAGATACGGGTGAATTGGAGAGTGAGAGTTCGAGAGTTGCCTTATAAGGGGATATGAAACATTTAAATACATATTTTGACTCTATTTTTGATAAAATCCCAAATTGCTGCTAAATAGCATAGAGTGGCCTAAAGAAATAATGAATTATGCAAAACCTAGAATGTGCCTAACTATAATAGAAGGAATCCTATTGTATGGCTCAAAAATTTGGAACATTTCAAGAAAACATACAAAACCAACATATCCCTAATAATAATGCCATAGAAAGAATTAATATAGAAAACTCTATAGAAGATACTCCAGATAGATGAAAATGGCGTAAAATGCCTGTAAAGAAAACCGCTTTACGCATATTTTTTCTTACTTACTTCAGCAATATTTTGTAATCTCTTTGTAGTTTATATATCTCTGTATATTTGTATTGATGTATACAACCTTTTATTAGCTATTAAATTCGGAATTCTTATTTTACTATTGAGTAAATTTAAAAAGTAAATCCAAGAAAAAACAATGTCTTTATTCCATAGTTCTAAGTTTTGTAAATTGTATTTTTTTTTTCAGATTGATAGTGAAGATGATAAGATTCATGGTCACAAAAAAGATTCGATCGATTTGTCTTCCACTATACCAAGCGGTACAAGTAAAGCACCTGGTCTCATCGATGCCTTCCTGGCAGGATTGCCCGACAGATGGAGGAATTGGATAGTACGGGGCATATTCAGCATAATTATGATCTCATTTTTCCTAGTCGTCATATACTATGGCCCATTGACGCTAATATTCACTGTAAGTTGTAGGTATTTTATTACATCTGAAAGTGCCTATATCTGCCATATCTGTTATACACACCTTGAAAAATTATGAATATTACCTATTGCTTTATTTTATCTGTATAAGCTGTGCGAACTTAACTACAATCAGCAGTTCACTAATTATCATTCATATGCCCCGCCACAATATAGAACTGTACCATAAATAATCAACAATTTTTGTGATAGGTGCTTTATCAATTAAGTCTGCAAAATGTTTTTGCACCAAATATTGTTGCTGCCAGAAGTATAAATTACAATAATGTGTAAAGCAAACAAATTTATTTCAACAAATTCTAACTTCAGGTGTCTTCAACATCAGCATGTGCATGAAACTTAAAAATGAATCTGTAGAAAAGCTGTAGGTAGGTATGTGAAACCTTTTAAAGTAATAATTCTCCATGGATTTAAAGATATGGAAGAAATCAATACTGTTTTAAAACACAAGCAATACAATTTTGTATTTTTTGGTATTGTAACATCATAATAGCGCCAATGATATTAATATATTTTTTTCAACAATCATATATTGACAAGTATGAAACATGAAAATTCTGTTAATTACTTATTAACGCATTCTCAAACGTGGTTTTACTGATTCGTATTTGGTAGAAACAGATATGACTGTTCTGCAATGAAACACAATGATGCTATTTTTCCGCTTGAAAGGAACACTGCTTTTAGTTACTTGTTGCAGATATTGCAGAAAGGTCATGTAAAGTACTTATATACTACTAAATTATTGTTGATATTTGGGAATTAAACAATAGCTTAGAAATTTATTTCATAAACAAATTGTGGATATAGCGTAAATGTTTCTGCCCATGGTTTTCGGCCATAACTTCTTTATTTCTGAATATTTTTCACTGAAAATCAGAATGCTGTACAACTTGCGACGTTGCTTCAGATAATCGAAATGGAAGCATTGAAGTAAGGTATCATGATCATAACCTTGCTGCGAATATGTTCCATATTGCTTAAAATGCTGATATTTCAGGTATTTGCGTTGAACACTCTCGAGAGAATCAGTGTAAGTTTTATACATAGGTGACCATACTTGAAAGGCGTATTCCAATTTCGATCTCACATAAGTTATAGTGTTATGTTAGTTGTGATTGAGTAATAGTGTCGATGGACGTGAATCCTCTTGAGAGCCGTATGACGAAACCCAAGGCTTTTAAGGACGATGGTATGATGTCGGATATATGCACAGAAAAAGACAATTTGGAGTCAAAAGTGACACCCAAGTCCTTAACGGTTAACACCAGTTTATATTTACGCCGTCCCACTGGTAATTATAGCCGACTGGATAGCCCTACGACTGTAGGTAAGGATGTTACATTTCGGGACATTCATTTCCAGTTTATTGACTTCACACCAGGGATGAAGGTTGTCAATCTGTTCCTGCAGAGCAATGCAATCCTCTATGGTATCAATTTCTTTGTATAATTTTAGATCATCTGCAACAGCAGTTTATCGCAATCGATCGCGCTACAAATATCGTTGATATAAATTAGAAATAATAGTCCTTTCTTCCAAATTTTCTTGACTTTTTATATAAATATATTTGTAAATTTTCTTGGTATTTAACAGTCGGAGTTAAACACTATTTCAATAAGTAAAACGTTTCGGTTTATTGTAAACCTTAATCATTTACAGTTGTTTAAAAAAATTAAAGATGTATAAAATAAAATTTTTTGTATATAGAAATATATAACATTTTTTTGTTTTATTGATAAAATCAGTTTGTATTTTGTTTTAATTTGATGGTTTTGAAATGTTTTAAATAAAGATTGTTTTATGAAATGTGTCAGTTGTATTAGTTATTGTAGGTTATGGTTAAATATGAAAAACGTTACTAAATTTTTATTAAAATTTCATTCATAAACTATACTCGAAATAATCCAAATTTATAAACATAATAATTCCATAAATGATAAAACTGACACACAATTTTTCACTAAACTTTATAACTTAATTCTATGAATGAAATTTTAATAAAAATTTAGTAACGTTTTTCATATTTAACCATAACCTACAATAACTAATACAACTGACACATTTCATAAAACAATCTTTATTTAAAACATTTCAAAACCATCAAATTAAAACAAAATACAAACTGATTTTATCAATAAAACAAAAAAATGTTATATATTTCTATATACAAAAAATTTTATTTTATACATCTTTAATTTTTTTAAACAACTGTAAATGATTAAGGTTTACAATAAACCGAAACGTTTTACTTATTGAAATAGTGTTTAACTCCGACTGTTAAATACCAAGAAAATTTACAAATATAGAAATAATAGTGGTCCCGGGTTACTGCCTTATGGTACTCCTGAAGTACACGTGAAGTTGGTTGATATGTGACCGTGGTAAATGACAGACTGCTGTCTTCCACACAGATAAGACTTTCTAAAGCACACCATGGACGGAGAGAATCCAACAGCCTCCAATTTCTGTAATAGAATGTCGTGATCGAAAAGCGAAGTCAGTGTACACGACGTCTATTTGCTCGTTTCTGTCGATGGGCTCAGAAACCGTTTGTAACATGATTGTTAGGTTGGTATACATATGAAGAATACCTCGAAATAGTGAAGAAAATAAAGCAGAAGAAGACGATACCCCCCGATGACATTTCGAGTGAACTAAAAAAAACGGAGGGACAATTCTACTGCGAAACATACACGTAATAATTAAAGAAATATGGGTTCAACAATGCATGCCAAATGGAATAGGGAATTAATATTAATAATACCTACATATTAGAAAAAAGGAGACCCGATGCATTGTCCGAACTGCAGAGCAGTAACGTTATTATGCACGCTGTATAAAATCTTTACAAAACTAATTAGGCAGAAAATGGCAAAATATACCGATGCATAAATTGGAGAGTATCAACAGCTTCAGATCAGGAAGATCGACAGTCGACGCTATACATAATATCGCAGACGGTGGATCTTTCCACCGTAGCATCTTTGCAACGAATATGGGATGGATCTGCATATCATCTATGTGGACTTCCGTCAAGGATTCGACAATGTAAATATAGGTCAATTAAAGGAGGATATGAGAGAAATGGAAATACCTACCATGCTCAAACCTCACACAAATGATTATGAGAGACGCAAAAGTACATATAGAAACCTACGAAGAACTAAGGAGAGAAATAAATATGCAGAAAGGAGTGGGACAGGGCGACGCATTGTCGAATACTCTATTTAATATAGCAATAGAGAGAGCAGTTTGGGGGATAGTAATGGGAAGAACGATAGCTCAAAATATGGCTTAAACAGTACAGACTTGGCATTACTAGCAAGAGACCGACAAAGTCTAGAAAAATGGTAGTGGAACTAGCCAGGGCGGCAAAGAAAAGAGGTTTGGAAATAAACCAACCAGAAAAAACAAAATATATATTACGCTCAAGGAGAAACTCAGAAGATATTAAGGAAATAAGAATCAAAGATTACATGTACCAAAAACGTGTCAGAATTGAAATATTTAGGAGTAATGATAAATGAAAAGAATCATAGACAAACGGAAATAGATGGGCGCATTAGAAATGGTAATAGAGCCTACTGGAAATACGATTTTTAAAATTAATTTTTTTGCCTAAGCAAATATACAACAATTAGGATTTATAAAACAGCGATCAGGCCGGTTGTCATATATGCGGCGGAAACAGTATGTTTGACTCACACGGAAGAAGAATCATTACGGATATTCGAGAGAAAAATCCTACGACGAATCATGGGACTGGCAAGAACAGAAGGTGGGCAATACAGAAAGTTCATGAACCACGAAATTGCGAAAAATATGAAAGGAGAAGACATAGTAAAAATAATAAAAGCCCAAAGATTAAACTGGTATGGCCATATAGTCAGAAGAGAAAGAACCAACTTATTAAAGAAAGTGACCGAATGGAACCCAGAGATAGAGACCAAGATGAAGACCTAAACTAAACTGGGAAGATCAAGTGTTATCAAGAAATATCAGGGCCTTGAAATTCTGAACTGAAAAAAACGTCATAACGGACAGGAGGAAATGGTATAAGGAAACAGAAAAAGCCAAGACACACAAAAACGTATGAAATAGAGTAGAGGAGAAGGAACAGGCGGAGTGATACACCACTACAAAAGAATCCAAGAACTTCGAAATGAGCGGCTAAGATCCATCTAGGAACGACAAGTCTATATAAAATATATTTTCAATTTCTTAGTGTCATGTTGACAGTTAAGAAAACTATTTAGTGACTTGTTAGCTGCTTGTTAGTTTTCAGACTTATATTTCAATTAAATTACAAATAAAGAAGTTGTGGTCTGGGATCTTTGAGCTAGTACATTCGGTATACTGGGGCATTTTCATTATTGGTTTAAGAATATAATACCTCTTTAGTGCACTTATCTCTTACCATCAATAAATTAAATTAATGAATTTAATTTAAAAAATTTTACTCATTTGTATGTATTATGCCAAACTGGCCTGAACTTTCTTTTAATGTATTTTATGCATATGCATGCACACTAATCTATGCTGTAGATATAAATGCATACACTATTTCGTTTCAGACATTAGCTGTACAAGTGAAGTGTTTTGCAGAAATTATAAACATTGGATACGCCGTTTATCGTATACACGGTTTACCATGGTTTCGCTCCCTCTCATGGTACTTCCTGCTAACAACAAATTACTTCTTTTACTGGGAAAGCTTGGTAGATTATTTAGGTGTATTGGCCAACACAACGGTAGGAATTTGAAAATAACGTTAATTAAATGTTTAATCACTATATAATTATTTATAGGATCTTCTACGGGTATTAGTGACGTACCATAGATTTGTCTCTTTCTGCTTGTATTGCGGTGGATTTGTTTGGTTTGTCCTCAGTTTGGTGAAAAAATATTACATGAAACAATTTTCTTTGTTTGCTTGGACTCATGTCGCTCTCCTGATCGTGGTCACTCAATCCTATCTGATTATTAAAAACATTTTCGAAGGAATGATTTGGTTTATTGTACCCGTTTCTATGATCATCTGTAACGATATAATGGCTTACGTATTCGGATTTTTCTTTGGAAAAACACCGCTCATAAAGTTGTCGCCGAAAAAAACGTGGGAAGGTTTTATTGGTGGTGGAATATCTACTGTTATATTTGGCTTCATAGTACGTAAAAATATGGTTTAAGCTTTTACAGTATTATTGTGAACCCTAATTTACAGATGTCTTCTATTATGTGTCGGTACCCGTATTTCGTGTGCCCTGTTTCTTATAATGAAACAGAAGGTATGATCATAGATTGCGAACCAGGCACTTTATTTACTCGGGAAGAGTATACTTTACCATCGTTTTTGGCTGAACCCTTAAGCATGGTAAGGAGCTTGTTTTTTTTTCTTCACATACTGTGATAATAATGCATTCATTTCTAGATCGGGGTATCTCCTACAGTTATGATATATCCATTTGCACTCCATTCTTTGTCTTTAAGCGTTTTCAGCAGTGTTATCGGGCCTTTTGGAGGTTTCTTTGCATCTGGTTTTAAACGAGCCTTTAAAATCAAAGTAATAAATATTTGAATATTCAAAATACATTGTGAAACAATACTCGATATAATTTCAGGATTTTGGAGATATTATACCTGGCCATGGTGGAATCATGGACCGATTTGACTGCCAATTTCTTATGGCTACGTTTGTGAATGTCTACATAAGTAGCTTCATAGGGAACGATAATCCACACAAATTGCTCTCTCAAATATTGTATCTTAAGCATGATCAACAACTGGAACTTTATCATTTATTAAAAGATTCATTAGAACACCGGAATCTCCTAAATATAGCTACCTAAGGTAGAAATCTAGTATTAATTTCATTTAGAAAATATATCTACATGTGACCCGATAGACTTTTTATAGTTACTGATAGTTCCCTTGGGCTGATCATACAATTCATTGATAAAATAGTATTTCAGTTCAATGCAGTAATTCAAAACGAATGCAAAGAAGTGTACCTGATATTTCGCGAACAGTTAGGTTTGACGAAAATAAAATTATCTATTTATCAAGAAGGTTATCTACAGGTATTTTACAATTTATTTATAATAGAATGTATATAATATGAAAGTGATCTCGTTTTTAATCGTCTAGATTGGTATTTTTATTGTTATGGCGCAGATACTCTGTGTTAAACATAATTCTTTCTCTAATTTCCAATAATCTTGCTTTGTTTGTTCAGGATTTAAATCAAAAGTAACTAATTCCACAGTATACCCATGTAACTTGAAGTTCAAGATATTGTAGATATACTACGAGCAAATACGCAGTGAAGTAAAAAATTGTTGAATTGTATGAACGACCCAAATTGGTTGTGTGTTTATTCAAATATATAAAAAAAAAGTGATTCCTCCAATTACGAAGGAAACGTAATATATATAAAATAATATAAGTATGTTGTAATTAATAGAATTTATATTGTTTGCTCTTTCAACTTATCAACATATTAGGACTTGAATATGCTAGAAAATTGTTTATGTCTGTACTACATTGTGGATCAGATATCTTCCTTTTTATTTTTTTTTTCTATGGGTTCATGAATGCATCTGCAAATATGTGCTAAAGGAATCGATTGATTTATTATCCTAACCATACTTCCAAAAGAAAACGATGGAAACTGAATATATACAGCGAAGAGATAAGAACAAGAAGGATCATTTTTAGCAAGTGGGAATGCGTGACTTCAGCGGTAATTACTGGAGTCTGTACTGACGTTGATCTTAAAAGTCCTTGAGAGTAATTATTTAATTTAATATAAATTTAGTTTTGCTTAAGTTTTATAGCGAATTCCACTGGTTGCACTGGGGAGCACTGAGTACCGTTGTTGTATTCCACTGGCGTACTGGCACCGAGAAAAAGGCACACTCAGTGGTAAAAAGTCTGTTCATTTAGTATGTATTCCACTGATTTATAGCACCTAGTGAGTGTCGACGTGCACGAGACCCAAAAACTAAAAACTGCAATGCAACCAGTGGAATTCGCTATCAATTATAATTCATACAAGATGCTAGAATCGAAATGTATTGTGGTTGGAAGTTATTCATTGTTAAACAGAAAAACTAAGAAACGTATCATATCATAGTTATATAGTTAGGTTATTCTTTGCGCGCGCGTGTATGTGTCACCGTCATTTTGAGTTTAATTCTTTATCTAACAATATTTCTTTATGATTGGTGTAAATTAACACAAGCAAGCTCACGTAACTCGTGCTAAAATAATGTATTACCGCTGTCGGTCACTTTTCGGAGATAAATATCAAAGGCGCCCACAGTCTTATCTTTTCGCTGGATTATACACTAAATCATACCTACTTTTGTGGATTGGCTACATCTGTCACCGCACCATTTGTCATCGTCATTAATGTATACTGCACTGCCGTTATTATTTTTGACATTAAATATAACCACTAAACCAACAATTTCAGATGTGCTAAGAGCACAATGACAGCGACGTAAATTTGCAATTTGCTAAAATCACAAAGCTGACTTTGATCGCATTAATATACATAATCACATCAATATTATGGATGACAACAACGCCATTAATGTATTCTTTCTGTACAAATTTTATTTTATTTTTTTATACATCGAAATCGGTTTCATGTCAAAGATTCATAACAAGTTTTGTTACTTATTCCAAATTTTCAAACATAAAATTTCTGCTACATCAATTATCTTCTTTTTAAATAAATTTTTATTTATTGTTATGAACAACTGAAAATATAAATCTAAATTGTGAATCCATATAATAGTGGTTGCTAACAGAAACCGATCGGCGACTAATCGCATTAAAAATAAAAACCATAGCCGATTTTATGAAATTTGGAATCGGTGTAAAAGTCGATTTTTAAAACCGGTTCTAAAACGGATGTTCGGGTCGGTGTATAATATATAAAAAAGAGTACAGTGTATCAAATGTACAAATGCTTAAACTGATACAGTCTGCATATATTCGCTTCTCTTGGTTCTACAACTTACTGACTTTGTGAACTTAGATTTATCGTTTTTCTGAAAAAAAAAAAATCAGTATAATATGGCGTTGGTATTCTTATTATTGTTCATATCTCACTAGTTAACATTTATCTTTACTTGTTTTGTTCAGTTTTCCTTAAGAACTTTCAACGTAATAAAAGTTTTAATAGCCTCTTGTCACTTATGATAATCAATGTTAACAAATTCAAAAACTGGCTAAATGATAATGCACTAGACTTAGGCTCTCATAAAAGCAACCTTATGTTTTTTTTTCACGATACACAATTTGGTCAAAATAAATTTCTCATCCGACAAAATTTGAAATATCTCGTTTTGCATATAAATAATAATATATATAATAATAAATTAAAGTGGACAAATCATATCAATAAAATAATAGCAAAAAAAGGCATTATCAAACTATATTTAGTTAAATACGAACACTTAACTAACCCTGGGAAAAGAAGGAACTTCCATACTGAATTTACCACACCACAATTTTGTATCAATTCCACAAATTTTTAATTTATAATGGTCAAATACACGATGTCCAGAACTTATTTTTTTTAATTGCTAATAAATTGAAAAACGCCTTATTAAGATACACGGATTGATCTAGGAGTGCAATTGAAAACGCCGTCATGCAAGTGCGGAGTAGACTATGCTTGTTTGAACTACATCTTCTTTGGATGTAGATCTCACGGAGATGGTATTAATACCCTATATCACTCTTTAATATCAGAATCCATCCCACTACCCACCTAATATTTTATACCTTAATGGAAAAAAAAAATCAAAAATTTTCAATTGTTCTTTGTATATATTTCGTATACCTACCGCTGTAGCCCGTAGAAATAACCGATATCCCCCAGCGATGTCTAAAATAGTCTTGCCCGACTGGGGCGATAAGAATCGGATATACAGACTTACTCGACCGAAGAACACGTGCAGCTGAAATACATCGGCGTAGCGATGAAATTACTATTTTACATCGTACTGAATAGTAACGCGCGCGCCTTCCCGAACGAAGAGCCTATTAAGTGGACATGAATAAACTCGTTTTTTTTTTTACCCCAACGCCTAAATTACGCTGCATTCTGGTATTAAGTTTTACAATTCGATAGTCCCCGAACTGTGAGTTTGTTCCTTATTTTCCATACAGTTTAAATTATTTTTGGTCGGGAATGGGTTGTGATGCCGCAGGCCTTATGCATATTGAAGAAAAAGAAAAAGCTTTCAATGTCTTTCGAACATGGTACGTTTTTGCATGTGTATTAACAAACTTTTACTAACGCAATTCGACACAACACTTTCCTTTGTTACATTTACAGGTTTATGTTGGATTTGTGCAGTAATTTTATCATTCAAATCATTTTCCTCGTTCTAAAAAAAGAACGATCAATTTTAGGAGTATTATGTTTTTGTGTTACGTAAGACTAACTTCCCTGGATTAATCAGACAAGTAGAATTATATAATCTTATCTATTTTAATTTCATGGTTTCCTACGGCAGGTATCCAACTGCTAAAATGTATTTTAGCACACAGATGCTTATTTTTTATTTATATATTTACCGGTTTCGTTTTATCTAGCCAATTTTGGAAAAATTACATTTATTTGCTTTAGACGATCGTTACGTCACGGTATTTATTGTACACCATATTGATTAGACAAATTACTCGTGGTGAGTTCCAGAGATCATTTTCATTGTTTACGATCCATTGTTAACTTTTAATTCCTTTTCAGAGCTTTAAACTCCCTAAAGTTGTTTTATTATCTTTTAGTATTTAATTTATGTATTGTGTTCGTACATAGGTAGTACATGTATTATGCGGGCTATTTTTAAGTTAAAAAGTTATATTGTGTATTAATAATCTATTTTTATACCTTTTTATGTTTTATGAATCGGAAGTACAATAGGAGCACATGCAAATGCAAGAAGATGGTTATGCTTGCAAAATGCAATATAGAGTGCAGACAGTTTACTTAACATTATTAACAAAATATAATCTATGCGTTCGTCAGTTTTATTTCCAATGTTTATTTACATATCTACCCACAAAAATTTCATATGAGTAGTCTTTTCTTACAATTGAAATTATGAAGAAAATTATGTATTGACTAGTTAAGAATAAATTGCGCATTCCATTAAAAATAATTTAGAATATGCTGAAAATTATATAGCTAAGCAGGAACAGTTTTAACATTAACATTTTGTTTAGCTGAGTAAAATAACCATTGCATTTCATTACGTTCCTTAATTTAAAATTTATTTTAATGTCTTAACGTATTGTGTTGTGTTTACAAAAAAAAAAAAATGCAATGCATTATGGTATGTGTGTACAGTCTACTTTGTACAATGTGACGGATGGTATAGAAAATCGGGTTT
Source organism: Cetonia aurata (assembly GCA_949128085.1). NCBI lineage: Eukaryota > Metazoa > Arthropoda > Insecta > Coleoptera > Scarabaeidae > Cetonia > Cetonia aurata. The sequence goes on from OX421884.1 coordinate 41,394,894, forward strand.
ATGTAAGTGTAGTTCTAAATTGCAATTATCATTTCCTTCCGAAAATTTATATCATGTGTCGTGCTATGGAAATACCATGCCACAAATAAGATTTTTACTACTCTAGGACGTTAGGACATGTAAAAATTTTGTAGAATTACAAAGACACTTGCATTTTGTAAAAAGAACTTTTGGTAAAACACGTTTGCAAAAATATCGCCATTGCTTATACACACCTGTATTACATGTTATTTCTTTAAAATATGCTGATTACGGCAAAAAAATATATAGTATTTTCTGTTTGTCTATCTCTGTTTACGCACTGCTTCTTTATATACCTATTTAACAGATTTGTTCGAAAGTTTATTAATCTGCAAAAATATTTAATGGTTATCAAAATATCTTTGAAATGCATAATTTAACAGATATTTTAAGAAAGTCTTGTTATTAATTTTAAAACAATGGCATGGATTAACATTGTGACCTCCTGTTATGTTAAAGTTATGTCGAATTAAATCCACGGTTGGTCAATGTAAGCGCACGTTCTGCCAATAAAGTAAAAAAATATATTGAAAATACTTTATCATTAAATAAATTATCAGTCACACCGAACATAGCGAGTTGTATAATATAGGAATTAAGAAAATTTTGTTGTTAAACTTCTAAACATTAATTTAAAATTAAAAGCATTTTAATATACTTTCTTTATAATTTGCCTCTTCGCCCTTGGTGTGCATTAAAAGCAGATTATGTGGTAATCAGAGACAAACCATCCTAGTTTTTGAAAGCATTGTTTATGATCATGCCAGTTAGAACGGCATACATACGATCTTACATCGTTATAAATTTTTCTAACTGGTCTACTTATACGCAAGTAATTACAAACAATGCCCTCAAAAGGTAGATCCTTTTGTCCTTCGTAATAACTGAAAATCAGTTAGATAAAATATTAAAGAAGATATGTAATTGTATCTTAAATTAAATAGCGTTTAAGCCCTATTATGGAATCGGAATTTAGAACGTGTATTTTATAAAAATTAATTTACTGGTTTCGTAAAAAGTATGTCGACACCGGGTTTGTGATAGCTATTAATTTTTCTTTTTTTGTGTAATACGTGTACTGAAAATTACAACCATATTCACAGATCGTATTTTCATTGTCCCAGAAAAGAACACTACTAATATTTGTGCTGTTATATTAATTTGTTCATATATTTATTATTTATATGTATGTACATATGTGTCTAGATTATAATTTGTATTTCTGCGGTATATTCAAGGCAATTTGATTCGTAAATTGTATGACGGGCATTAATTATTATTCAATGAGTTTTTAGTAACTATGTGCATTTTTCTGTATATCACATCTCTGCATATAAATATTAATTTTAGCGTATTGTAGTTTTAATTATTGTTTTTAATATGTGGTGCGTATTATCAATATATTAATTGTTTTCCAGTGCTCATGTTATATTAATATATAATTTATTGAAATATATTTGTGTACTTTTTAATACATATAGTGCAACCTATTTATGTATGTTTTACTATTTTTATGTATGTATTGTTCTACATCGCTTTGTATTAGCTGACTTTTACGCTATACTGATACAGGTATTCTTACAGAAATATAATTGTTACGTGTTTATAAGTTTAATGTAATAAAATTATTGAAAAATTCATCATGTTCTTTGCTTACATAATGTTTAACGATATTGCTAAAAGCCACATTATAATAATAATAATAATAATAATAATATGATTTATTTCCTACAGGTAAAACCCAATTACAGGAAATAGACTTACAATGTGCACATCTACGATAAATTTACTAAATATTCTAAGTAGTTACAGAAAATCTTACAAACTAGAAAAGTATCATTAAACCTAAAAGAAACTATACAAAATAACTATAAGCATATTTTACAATGCTAGTTAAACTATCGCTATTGATGTCGCAAGTATTAGATATTCGATTATAGTAATCACACATCAAATAAATAGGAGATCTACGCAAAACATTAGACCGATGCAAATCACAATAAAAAGTTGGGTGAAAACGTGAGTTTAACCTTGGAATACTAAAATTCAACTTGTGTAAAAGCGAAGAACAATCAATTCTACCACGAATCAGATGAAATAGGAATTTAATTAAGCTAATAATTCGCCTTACATGTAAAGAATTAAAATTGAATTTTTTTAAAAGTATGCCATAATCAAACCCTCTCGCTGGATACGTTCCTTCAGCTAAGTAGTATAGAAATTTCAAAAATCGTCTTTGAACCGACTCAAGAGTATTAATATGTGTAGAGTAAATTGGAAACCAGACAATTACAGCATATTCTAACCTAGAGCGAATTAATGAATTGAACAAAGTGCTAAGTGTAATAGTGTTTTGAAAATCTCCGCAATTGCATGATTGCATGACATCGATCACGTGCATCGAAGTGCATATCTGCGGTACGCTTGCATTTGTATCTCTGTTTTTCTAGTGTATTAAGACATATTAATTATTTCAAATTATACCAACGGACTCAGAAATTGTTGCTCTGTACAAAGTGAGTACTGATTTACGTTTTGTTTATTGTTATTTGTTAATAAATAAGTATTTAGTTCTGCTTAAGCGTTCACGTCTTCTCATATCCAACGTTTTTGTGGCGGTCGCTTTTTAACAGTACACAGTTCTTATTCTTCACAAGATATATACACTATACCGGGTCACCGCAATTTATGTGTTTACTAAATTATTCCTTTGTTCTCTATTGTTTTCCATCCGTGGCCTACTACCCTTTGTGTGTCTAAAATTGTTAGTCACCCTGATCGGCCCCTGGGTGCGGAAGCATTGTATCCCCGTTATTTGTTAATTATACATATTTCTTTTACACAAACCTTGGTGTAACCATGTCCTCATGCGTTAATTGTGGGGAACTTAGCAAGTCTAAAATATGCATACAATGTGATGGTTGTCAAGGAAGTTTGCATCTTGCTTGTGTGGGTCTGTCAGAGAGCGATATTAAATTTACCAGAGCCAAATCAAAAGCTATTAAAGTTGTCTGTAACTTGTGCAATAATAATATGGCGCAATTTAAAGATCTGAAGGCTCTATTAGTCTCAATGCAAAATGAGTTTACAATATCGATTAATAATCTACGTGATGATTTCGAAACTAAACTTAATGCGCTGAGGGCGAGTAATGATGCAGGATCACGTGGTGAGCCATCGTTTAGTTTGGAGGAAGTTGTCCAGGAAGTGGTTGAAAGGCAATCTAGGAGAACAAATATAATTTTGTTTGGCCTTCCTGAACAGTGCATGGATCTTACGAGTGAACTGAGAGCTAACAATGACCGCATGGCTGTGTGTGATGTTGTTTCTTCCATAGACTCCGCATTTGATACTTCTACCTTGAAAGTTCATTGTTTGGGACGGTATAATCGGGCGCAGATACGACCACGACCTATAAAACTTCTCATGAACAGTGAGACGGAGGTCCGCGACATTATTCGACACTCCAATAATCTAAAAAACTCTGTAAACTACAAGAATGTTAGTTTAAGTTACGATAGAACCCCTAAGCAGCAGGAACTACACAACAAATTAAAACGAGAAGTGAATGATAGGATGGCTAAAGGAGAACGTAATCTCAAAATCAAATACCGCAATGGTATTCCTGCGATTGTTCATTTAAACTAATATCAGTGCCCAATTATCAGGAACTTCGATGTGCATACCAAAATGTTCGGGGGCTTAGGTCTAAGGTTTTGGATATTTATAATGCTGTTTCTACGAGCAACTATGACGTGATTGTATTAACAGAGACTTGGTTGAATGAGGGAGTGTATAGTAAAGAGCTCTTTCCGGAATCCTTTAGTGTTTTTCGCCAAGATCGTGATTTTTTAGCCACTGGTCTTCAAAGAGGAGGTGGCGTTTTGATTGGAGTGAAACAGGATTTCCACTGTGTGACTGTGGACACCTCAGTGCTTGCCGATGCGGTTCCTGCTGTGGATGTTCTTGGTGTCAAGATATTAAGTACAAGTAGTTCTAGTTTAGTTATAATTGTTCTGTACATTCCTCCGTCATTACCATTTGCTGAGTTTGAATTATTTTTTGATATTTTTGCTACTTTGGACTGTTTGATGTCTGAAAATATTTTGATTTTGGGGGATTTCAATGTACCATTATTTAGCTTAACGAGTAATGATAGATTTAGTTCAGTATTAAATAACTTCAAAGAATTTAATAATGTTTCTCAGATTAATACTATATTTAATGATAATGGCCGCATGCTGGATTTGATATTTGCTAGTGCTGCTCATAAAGTATTTCGTGATTACGACCCACTTGTTGTTGAGGATGTACATCATCCTGCCATCTCAATTAACTTAAGAGTTGAAAAAGAAGTGAGACCGTATTTCAATATGAATAATAAACTTGAAGTATTTAATTTTAAAAAAGCCAATTTTCCACTACTGTATGATGCTTTACTTAAAACTGACTGGTCAATATTGAATGGTATTAATGATATATCGATCATGTATGTAATGTTTTTTATGATATCTTAAATCAATTGTTTAGTGCGACCGTTCCCAAATTTAAACCTTCTATTTGCCAGCGTAGGCATTATCCTCCCTGGTTTGATAGAGATATAATAGAGTGTTTGAAAACTAAGAATTATAAACTTAAATGCTACAGGAAGTATAAAACTTCATTTTATTATGACCAATTTAAATACTATCGTGCAAAAGCGAAAAACCTTATAAATTTAGCTTACAAGACCTACATTAGCGATGTGGAGCATTCTATTTACTACGACCCTAAACACTTTTGGGCATTTATAAATAATAAGAAGGGTAATACTAGAATTCCGGGAGTAGTTAAAAATGACAGCACTGAATTTAGTTCACCTGATGCTATAGTCAATGCCTATGCGGATTACTTTAAAAGTGTATACATTACCTCCTCTACCGACAATCTGCCTACTTTCCCTGATAGTTCCAATGCGCCTGTTACTTTATCGTATATAGCAGAGGATGAGATCGAGCAAGCATTGCGTACATCTAAAAATTCTTTAACAACTGGATGTGATGCTATACCCAAATTTTTACTTCGTGATTGTGCGATTGTGTTTGCTAAACCGTTACATATAATATTTAATTTGATTCTTAAACATTCCAAGATTCCGTCGACCTGGAAAATATCTCACATATGTCCGGTTCTCAAGAAAGGCGACCCATCAGAACTTCAAAATTACAGACCTATATCGTTATTATGTAATTTTGCCAAAACTTTTGAATCTATTTTACACAAGCATATTTTTAATTGTATATATAAGTCAATATCTCCCTTTCAACATGGGTTTATGCGTAATAGGTCTACTGTGACTAATTTAACTTGCTTTACACAGTTTGTCTCTGAGACGATGGATAACAAGGGTCAAGTTGATGTGATATATCTCGATTTTTGTAAGGCTTTTGATCAAATTGATCACTACGTGCTCCTTAGAAAGTTACAAGCATTTGGATTTTCTGAATCCTTGTTGTTATTAATGAAATCCTACCTGCTGAATAGAAGACAGTGCGTTAAATACCGAAATTATATTTCTAAGTTTATTACTCCTACATCTGGCATTCCTCAGGGATCTAATTTAGGACCTCTGTTATTTTTGATGTTTATTAATGATCTAGAGACCAAGATACAGTCTGAGAAGTTGATGTTTGCCGACGACATCAAATTGTTTGCTTCGATTAACTCTTTGGTAGATGCTGAGACTCTTCAGCATGACATTGATTCAGTACTTTCGTGGTGCAATAACTGTAGACTGTCTTTGAATATCTCCAAATGCTCATCCATGATATACCTACACGAAGAGAATTAATCGTATAGCGTTCCCTTACTCTATCGACGGTACTGTTTTAGCTTCCACTGACTCTGTTAGAGATCTTGGTATATTGTTTGATTCTAAGCTATCCTTCTCCAATCATGTTACAGATGTTGTTGGTCGATGTTTTAAACTCTACGGCTTCATTTATCGCAATTGCGGAGATTTTCAAAACACTATTACACTTAGCACTTTGTTCAATTCATTAATTCGCTCTAGGTTAGAATATGCTGTAATTGTCTGGTTTCCAATTTACTCTACACATATTAATACTCTTGAGTCGGTTCAAAGACGATTTTTGAAATTTCTATACTACTTAGCTGAAGGAACGTATCCAGCGAGAGGGTTTGATTATGGCATACTTTTAAAAAAATTCAATTTTAATTCTTTACATGTAAGGCGAATTATTAGCTTAATTAAATTCCTATTTCATCTGATTCGTGGTAGAATTGATTGTTCTTCGCTTTTACACAAGTTGAATTTTAGTATTCCAAGGTTAAACTCACGTTTTCACCCAACTTTTTATTGTGATTTGCATCGGTCTAATGTTTTGCGTAGATCTCCTATTTATTTGATGTGTGATTACTATAATCGAATATCTAATACTTGCGACATCAATAGCGATAGTTTAAGTAGCATTGTAAAATGATCATTATAACAAATATATGTACATATATATCGAAGCCATACATTTTTATTCGGAATCATATAATAATTACGTACCTACTGAAGTACACTCGCAAAAAAATAGCTGAGGAACTCCACTTCCCAAAGATTAATTTTTTTCTTACAAAATTGCATGCAAATTTCGGTTGGAATATTACAGGTAAGTTGTTTTATATTTATCACATAATTGATATTCCTTCGAAATTACTTATAGGTTATTATTTATTTAAAGTTAAGGACAAAAACGGGATGAACCCAATACATTGTCTATAGAAATTATCAGAAATTCAGTCTTGACAGAAAACAGTATATAGTGAATTATAAAGAAATCTTTAGGTCTAACAAATTTATAATAATGGACGCGCTTTTCCAAGATCAAAGTAAAAATATTAACAATGAAAGGAATGTACTACAATCCATAATAGCGCAACATTCTAATCCATATTCAGAGATATTACACCAACCTCTACAATGTTTCTGCAACATTGTAAAGGTTTCAACAATATTTCTGAAAGATAGTTTGCTAGATGATTAAACAAAATTAAAGGTACAAGAACAAATAAAAAAATTAACGCTATGTAATCGATTCCTTAACCAGTTTCTTAAAGGTTGTACCGAAATATATCAACAGGGCACCTCGATGCTGTGTGAGTATAGAATGTCTAAAAAATATCATTAGGAGTCGTATGTCTAGCCACATTAATTTTAAAAAGTTCAAGTAAATCCGAGCAGTTAGATTCCAGTAATGATTTTGTAAAATACACAAAGAGGCACCAGGCGAAATAGAGAAGCAGACTCAACTATGAAAAAAGGCTGCTGTGGAGACATTACACCAGAAAGCCACTCGAGTTGCAGTCTTAGGTGCTGTACTCCAATAGGGGATTTTCGATTTTAGGTCGGGGAAGGTGATAAACACGTGCACTTAGGCCACCTTTACCGGGCCCATTGTGCTACCTCCCCTAGGTGGCGTGGCTCGCCCACAGCCTATCTGAGCCAGCCCAAACTGAGAATGAACTCGAGCAGAGCAGCAGGCAAATCGGCCATCTGGGCCAGTGCTTCTATGGTATTAGAGAGCATGCTTCATCTTTTGTTAAAAATTTTGTAAAGGGTAGGTGTGAGAATCTGAGTAGTGATCCAGGGGTCTCATTTGTTTTTGGTGTACCCTCCGTTCTGTTCTGAGACCCATTTGTTTTAACATTTACATTAATGATATAGCGGATTTTATTAAGTTTAAAAATGTGGAATATATCGATGACACTACGATTTACAAAAATTTACAACTTTTGAGCGTTTTGCGTTTAAAAGACTATGTAGGTAAGATATACTTACTGTTGTTCAGAGACAATGTATGGCCAAACCAATGCAACGGCAACAAACCCACCTTTAAGGGGGGTCCAAACCAACGCAACAATAGCGCAAGGCTGAACATGATCGCGCTCTGTTTTGAACAGCACAATAGTACCTATTTTAAAACACAAGTGTCACAATGACGTTTATGTAATGCGAGTACAAGTTTGAATCTCGAGATTCAAAGTACGAGCATTACAAGTCATTGTGGCACACGTTTTTTACAGTATTTTTTCTAATTTGCACATTAATCGCTTATATTACGTTCCGGCAAGAGTCCCACTAGTGCGTTAATATCTTACTATAGCACAGTGTGCGGTAATATTCATTTCAGCACTGCGTCGTCGTTTGTTTTAGCTTTATTGCAACATCCAATTAGAAAAAGTGTTTTCCAAACGTTGTTGGCAAAGATATTGTACAGGTATAATTCATTCTAATGTTTCTCGTATGTATTTGTTTGTGCCCAACATACCCTACTCCTATAATAATAACCTTGAAATGCTAAACGTGAATATTATCCACTACCCAGCAGTGCTGTGTATATTAATAATTCAAAAATAATTGCAAAGGAACAACGTACCTATAACATTTTGCTGAACTCAAGACACTCGGCAATTTTTTTTATTGTCCTGCATCTTCAATGGCCAAGTCACTAAGCAAATTGGAGGTTCTATAAGAGTGCCTATATCTAAAAACTCTTGTCATCCAATAACGACGGTCTCTCTTCTTTTTCCTTGATTTCAATACATCACACATCACAATAAATGCCGCACGTGCAATCTCATAGCGAATTCCACTGGTTGCACTGGGACGCACTGAGTGCCGTTTGGTGCTGTTGTTGTATTCTTCTGGCGGAGTCAGTGCGCGTTCGCCAAGTGTTTCGCATTCCATTGGCGTACTAGCACCGCAAAAAGGCGCACTGAGTGCTAAAATGTTATGTACTTAGTAGTGATGTGCCGAAATAGGAGAAGTTGGGGATTCGGGCTGCCTACCAGCTTAGCCAAGGGTCGACAAAACACGAGTATGTCTAGTCGCTGTAAAATGTAGCAGTTCCCCCTATCTCGCCACATCACTACTATTTAGTATGTACCTACATATTCCACAGAGAGTGCAATTTTCTACCAGCCAGTGAGAATTGACGTGCACGAGAGCCAAAAACTGAAAACCACAGTGCGGCCTCACTGCAACCAGTGCAATGCGCTATCAATGTTGTCATTGTCACTTATTTTTTATAGAAGCCTGAGTAAACTACGAGTTTTGTAATCTACTCCACGTTCGGGCATGGAACACTAATAAACATTGACAAATGTAAAAAAATTGCATGAGTTTAGACACTCCGCTTTGAGCTGAATGTTTGTTGCAAAATGTTCGCGAGCGTTTTGTGCCGTATGTTGCATAGGTTTGGACCCACCTTTGCGTATACCCGATCAACTCCACCACGTGTGTGTCCTTGTATCCTATTCTTTTACATGATTATGGGCTAAAATATACCAATGCGCGTATGCCCATAATGCGTAGTACGAGACAATTATTCTATACATACGCTCAAGATTTCTTCCACACATTAGACATTTGAAATTTTATAACAATAATTATTATGAACTGAACGATGTCCAACAAATACAGGGTCCGACAGAAAAAGTGCACGAATTTCCAAATGAAAAAATTATATAATCAATAGAAAAAAAAATGTGTTGGAAAATGTTTATAGAATTATAAAGTTTATTTATGAAAAACGATGTCATCCAAATGGCGTCCCTCGCTTGCGATACACCTGGTTAAGCGATTTCTGAATTTTTCCATAAAGCGCGCTGTAATTTCAGGCGATATGTTTGCCATTTCCGCTCGGATTGCTTCTTTCAATGCATTGATGGTTGGAGAACGGTTGCTAAACATTTTTTCTTTGAGGTAGCCCTATAGAAAAAAATCAGCTTGCGCGAGATCGGATGAGCGTGGCGGCCATGGTAAGTCGCCGCTATGAGAAATAATGCGGTCAAAACTTGGAAGGAGACACATGATGTGTGCGCGGTTACTGCGTCCTGTGTTGAAACCATATCTCTCCATCTAGCTGCAATTTTAGTTGCACAAAGGTCTGCAGCATGTAACAGCAGCGCCATTCTCGTCAAAAAAGTGAGGTTCCCAAACTCCAAATTCGGACGCCATCGCCCAAACTGTCACTCGCTGACTATGCAGAGGAGTTTCATGATTTTCACGAGGGTTTTCTGCTGCCCAATAACAGTAATCTTGCTTGTTAATGAAACCAGATAAATGGAAATGCGCTTCATCACTGGTCAGTAAAATTCATTTCTCAGTACATTTTGAAGGATAACCCGACACACATTCACACGCCTTTCAAAATTGCCTTTGTGCATAGCATGAACAAAAGCCATTTTGTAAGGATGGAACTTAAAGTCTTGGTGTAACATTCGCCTCACACTTCGCTCTGCAAAGCGGCCGATTGTTTCAATGTGGAACGACGCGGCAATCGCTGTATGGTTTGCCTTAACCTTTCAACATTTGTGTTCTAACGGTTCTTGGTCTGTAGGCCTTTTCTTTAGTGTTAAATCTGTTGTACGAAAGGCAGCTACTGAACGAATAATCGTATTGCGATATGTTCCTGAATCCAATGGGCGAAGATTGAAACAAAATCTAAAGCAGTGGTTCTCAACGTGGGCGGTAGCGCCCACCTGTGGGCGCTGGGATCTATACAAAATCCAGTAAGTGGGCGCTAGGCGAAAAAAGGTTGAGAACCACTGATCTAAAGGCTCGTTGTGTCAAAATGACAGATCCATTATTATTAAAATAAGCTTCGACCACGAACGCACGCTCCTCACCTGACCAAGCCATCATGGCATACTGAAACGTTTTGAGATAACGTATCTATAAAGCCCCACCACATTCTTTTACTCTTACGCATATAAAAACAATAGCCGTCCGAAATCCATGCATTTATTATGCCGGACCCTGTATATTCTAAAAATGAAACATTTGGTACATTATTAGGACCTTGAACGTTGGTGCTGTTAGGATATGTTTTGCTTTATTCATCATTTCGTTTTTTTTTTTGTATGTGCCTGGAGATATATATTATAAAATTAAAGAAATGAGCCCAATAATAATATATAAACATTTATTGTTTTGCATCTAATAAATATTAAAGCTTATACGAATGGAAATCACGAGATACAAACAAAAGTTACAGTTTAAGTGGTACATTGGTCCCTTGGATATGTATAAAAATACATAGGTATACACACTATTCAATAGACTAATAATTGTACTCTTAAACTAAATAAATATAAACTATCAAATCATATTTCATTATTTCAACATCGCCATATAGTCCAGTAAATAAACGGGTGTTACACTACTAAAGTGGGTAGTTCTAAATTTCTGACAATGTTGTATAATTAAGTGCAGTAGTAAAATGTTTAAAATTTGTTAGAAATGAAAGTGAAGCTCTCAAAAAATCTTAACATTGCCCTACGTCATATCAACCACTAACTAGAACTATTTCAAGTGTTTAAGGAGCTGGAAGTCAATTGGAAGAGTAAGATATGTAGTTAATTAAATTTCCAGACAGATTCTGAAGACTTACTTTTTATGGAGTTATAGCTATACTAACAAAGAGTGGCAAGATCTACAAAATTTTGCCCAGTAGATATACAATTTTAGCATTCGTTAAGAACTTCATATTTCCGTTACTGTACACATAAAAAAATCTTGAGTACCAAATTTGTAAGAAATTTGTATTCCACAAGTCCGCATACAACCTTTTTTTATCCGAAAACACGCCAGAAGAAAATTGTGGACGAGAAACTTAATAAAGTGCAAATTTACTACACGCACAGTACAACAATTTACAACTACCCAATCTGCTATAAAGTAACAAGGAGCAGTAACTCTATAGATGATTGAAATATTAACATATTTTAATATATTAATATTTCTTTAATAACAATAATTAATCTAAAATAGGTAGGTATATATTTTACATACATGAAATGAGCTTTTAAGGTGCACTGACACGAGTAATAAAAATTTTTGAATTTCGTTACGGTAATATTTAGCAAAACGTGGCTATAGTCACACCGAACAATTTTTTCTCCGATGGTTGCAAAACATATGGAGTCATATAGGACAATAGATCATATAAATTTTGGACATTGTTTAATGAATTAAGTTTAGATAAGATTTTACTCAAAAGTTTTTGTTATAATGTCTCGAAAAGGTTTCAATAATTTAAAAAAAAGTTAACTGTTGTATTTTTAGTTTGTTTTTGCAGAACTAATTTTTTTTTTCATTTTTTTTTTTGTCCACTATGATAATGCGAAATATGTGCACAAATATAAAAAAAATATAAGATCACGAAGATGGCAACAATTATTGGGTATCAACAGCCTGTCGAGACAGAGGGAGAAATAAAAGCCTCTATTTCCAGTCGCTAAGCTTTCGCCATTTAATTAAGGCTTCTTCAGAGTAACATCTACAAATCAAGGAAACAGTGGTGCTACTAACTAACTTTGATTTGTAGATGTTACTCTGAAGAAGCCTTAATTAAATGGCGAAAGCTTAGCGACTGGAAATAGAGTCTTTTATTTCTCCCTCTGTCTCGACAGGCTGTTGATACCCAATAATTGTTGCCATCTTCGTGATCTTAACGTTGTACAGCCGTACTCCTACTCAACCTAAAAAAAATATAGTTCGGCAAATCTCAGTAAAGCAAGATCTGAATATGGAACAAATGTAATAGAAAAAAATTTGCAAGATCAGGGCGTATATTGGAACTTGCATATAGTTGGCCAAATTCTTTTCCGAAATAATCGCCGCATGATGTTGCTCCATATTACTCAGCTTAATCGCTCTACTAATTGTGAGTTTAGCAACTATCGCTAAGCAATTAATTGCTACAAAAATTGCCCGTGTAAGAACACCTGTAGAATCTTGCCATGCAAAGACTCAATTTCATGTTTAAAACTAGCAGGATATGATCTGATAGAAACTTACATACAAATATCACTTCATTTCAAATAGTTTTTGATCGAATTTATAAAAAGAACGCGATAACTATGCCTGTCATGCATATCCGTCTGGCAAACTTCTGTCTTGAGTCGAGCTTTACATATGTATCGGATGGCCAAATCGTAACTGCGAAGGCGCACAATGTATATTAGCTAAAATTTTGCATGAAATGCAGTAAGTTTTCTCTCGTCACGCAAAGAAAAATTTGCCAGCATGGTATTAATGGTGTTTAATGAAAAGTTTTAACCATAGACATCTACGTTATCATGACTTATAGAATTCGCTGCAAGTGTGAAGACATGAAAAACATATATTAGCTCTTACTATATTCTATTACTCAACAAGCGTGATACACGACTATTGTGAGTTTCGTTCCTTTACTCCTGTTCGTGCACTCAATATGTAATTAATAGTCTTTTGTTAGCTTAGCACATGTTAATGAATCAAGAAAAGAAAGATAATAAAATGTTTTATACGAGTATAAATAAATTAAATGAATACGCTACGATTCGTTTAGTCAATATTACTTAATGTCGCCTAACTAAATCCCTGCGTTTTCTTCGAAAACTGAGAATACTTCTGTAGTCACAATCATAAACATCAGGGATTTCCATTTTTACAGTTTCATTATACACCATGCACACCGTGTTAAGGCCAAATAGTATTTTTTCATACTCGATGAGTTGTCGGAAAAATCCACAGTTTGGTTTAATTATAGGCCTCTTCAGTTTTACGTGATTATATGCTTCCAGAAGAGTCATTCGAAGATATTTCATTAAGTATGCTATACAGAAAGTAGCTGACCTGCTCACACCAGCGACGCAATGTACAAGCACACGTCCACCTGAAGATACATTCTGAAATAAGAAAAAAATGATTTTATTTTGTTAATAATAAATAATCGTTGGAATTCGTTAATATAATACGCTGGCAATATTACAACAATTTGCATAATTATGTAATTACTTGATGGTTGTGACCTCTAAGTTGCTATTTGTTGAAATGATGACATGATGTAGAACAACCCATACACAATCATACTTTTATATAAGTTTATGCCGTCATCATGCTTAACAATAACAAGAGGCGTGTTGGTTTATTAACGAATTACATTAAAATGGAAACACGTGCGGGCAAATTGCCAAAAAAAATTATGGGATATGGTAGTTAGGTTTCAAATTGCGATTGTAATTAGTAGTCAGGAAACAATTTCCTGTAATAAATCTAGTTCTAAATTTAAAATATAATTATAGTTACGTTTCAGGAAGTTTCGCATTTTAACAACATATGTAAGTCGTAGCGAAAAAGTTTTTTCTATATATAACAATGTCATATATTGTCGAGGGAAGAGTGCGTGTCGGCGAGTCGCTTATCCTCTGTCTTGTGTTTTCGGCGGTTTTTATCGTGATTTAATTATTTATTCTCATACTGCGTATTCGGTATTGTTCGGTAATTGTATGTGGGTGCATAATCTTGCATTACATCTGATCCCATTGCTGTAATTAGTATATTTCTCCGTTGGGATATCGCGTGTGCCCGGCCGAACTTGCTTTTTGCCGTGCTTCTTTTTCTTCTTGCCGGCTTGTTTGTGTGTGCGTTTGCGATCTGTTATATACAGGGCTCATACAATAATACCGAGAGCATTTGTTTAATTTTATACAATATCTGATCGTCCCCTGGGTGCAGAAGACTTGTATCCCTATCGCGGATATTTCCCGGTAACCATGCCTGCTTGTGTGAATTGTGGTGGATCTAGTAATAAATCTGAATTGTGTATTCAGTGTGATGGATGTCAAGGAACCCTTCACCTTAACTGTGTGGGCTTGTCTGAGAGTGATGTTAAATTTACTAGAGCTAAATCTAAAGCAATTAAGGTTGTCTGCAGTTTGTGCAACAATAACATGGCACAGTTTAAGGATTTAAAAGCTCTTTTAATCGCAATGCGTAATGATTTTACGTCTTCTCTCAATACTTTGCGAGATGACTTTGATGCTAAGCTCAATGCCTTGAAAGCTTCATCTGGACCTCGGCAGTCAGCGCAGCCCGTGCTTGATTTTGAAGAGGTTGTTCGGGAAGTTGAGGAGCGACGGTTAAGAAAAACAAATATAATTATCTTTGGAGTTTCCGAGCAGTCGAGTGAGCTTTCAAGTGAACGGAAGGCTGAAAAGGATCGCATAGATGTTAGTAAGATCATTTCTACTATCAAACCAACTTTTGAAACTACTGGATTGAAATTACTCCGTTTAGGACGATTTAACCAGAATAATGAAAGACCGCGACCTTTAAAACTTCAATTGAATAGTGAAACAGACGTCACTGAGTTGATTCGTCTTTCTGGTAATCTCAGAAATTTTCCAGATTTTAATAACATTACTCTCAGTTACGATAGGACCTCCAGACAGCAGGAACTATATAGGGATTTGAAGCGTGTTTTGAATGAGCGCCTGGCTGCTGGCGAGCAAAACCTTAAAATCAAATATCGCAACGGAAGTCCTACAATCGTTCATTTAAACTAGCTGCCTCACCCAATTACCACGGCCTTCACTGCATTTATCAGAATGTTCGGGGTTTACGATCGAAAACTGTAGATTTTTACAACTCCATTTCATCAAGCAGTTGTGATGTGATTGCGCTAACCGAAACTTGGCTGGGTGATGACATACTTAGTAGTGAACTCTTTCCGAATAACTTTGCTGTATTCCGCAAGGATCGCAACTTCTTGGCTACTGGTCTTTCGAGGGGAGGCGGCGTTCTGATTGCTGTGAAATCTGATTTCCTGTGTGCGCGTCTTGATGTGTCATTGCTTACTGATGCTGTTCCCGCTGTAGATGTTGTTGGTGTCAAACTCACGACTGCTAATTATGTTAATTTCATTTTGTTTACGTTATATATACCACCAACTTTGCCATTTAATGATTTTGAGTTATTCTTTGAGATTTTTAATACAATGGATTGTTTAGTTGCTAATAAAATCGTAGTTTTAGGTGATTTTAATGTACCTTCTTTCAATTTAGATTTTAATGATAGGTATACTACTGTGTTGAATAACTTCAAAGAGTTTAATAATGTAATGCAGTGTAATATAGTGTGTAATAGTTATGGACATATGCTAGATTTGGTTTTCTGTAGCTTTGATTGTGAAGTGGGTCGCGAACCATCACCGCCAGTTGATGAGGATTCTCATCATCCTGCTATTTCTTTTAACATTAATTACATTAGAGAGTGTGCCTCCCACTTCAGAATGAATAACCGATTTGAAGTATTTAATTTCAAGAGGGCTAATTTTCACGTATTGTATAATACTTTGCTTAAAACCGATTGGTCATCGATAAGTTCGATTGAAGATGTTGATGTTGCATGCAATTTGTTCTACAATATTTTGAACAATGTATTTGATGTGTCGGTGCCGAAATTTAAAGCCACTTTTTGTCAACGCAGATATTATCCTCCTTGGTTCAACAAAGACATAATTGACTGCTTGCGAAATAAAGACTCAAAACTTAAGAAATATAGAAAGTATAGGACAACATATTGGTATAACCAGTTTAAGTATTTGCGGTCTCAAGCGAAATCTCTTATTAATATTGCTTACAGAGATTATATTAGTAATGTCGAAAATTCAATACACTGCGACCCCAGACAATTTTGGGCTTTCATTCAAAATAAAAGAGGTACTACCAGAATCCCTGGCGTTGTTAGATATAATAACAATGAGTTTTCTACACCTGATTCCATTGTGAATGCTTTTGCAGATTACTTTAATAGTGTATATATAGATTCCGTCACTGGTGACCTACCTGATTTCTCAGATGTGTCAAATGAGCTTATTAGTGTCCCATACTTTACAGTGGAAGAAATCGAGTGTGCTTTGAAATGTTCTAAAAATTCCTTTACGGCTGGCTTTGATGCCATTCCCAGTTTTCTTATAAGAGATTGCGCAGGCATTTTTGCAAAGCCCTTGCACATCATATTTAATTTAATATTAGAACATTCTAAAATGCCATCAATTTGGAAAATAGCGCATATAAGTCCTGTTCTGAAGAAGGGTGACCCATCTGAGCTTCATAACTACCGACCCATATCACTAATATGTAACTTCGCTAAAATTTTTGAAACTGTTTTATATAAGCACATCTATCCTTCAATTTGTAATTTAATATCCCCAGTACAACATGGTTTTATGCAAAATAGGTCGACGGTAACTAACTTGGCTTGCTTCACTCAATTTGTTTCCGAAGTTATTGATAACAGGGGACAGGTCGATGTAATATACCTGGATTTTCAGAAGGCATTTGATCAGGTAGATCATCATGTTCTTTTAGCTAAAATGCGTTCTTTCGGCTTTTCTAACTCCCTGTTAAATTTCTTTAAATCTTATTTACTAAATAGGAAACAATGTGTCAAGTACCGTAATTTCATATCTAAGTTCATTATCCCTACATCAGGCGTCCCCCAAGGCTCGAATTTAGGACCACTTCTATTCTTAATTTTTATTAATGACCTTCTTAATGATATATCCTGTCAAAAACTGATGTTTGCTGATGATTTAAAGTTGTTTGCCTCTATTGATTCCGTTGAGGACTGTAGACTACTTCAATTTAGTATCAATGCTGTTGTCTCATGGTGTAGTAAATGCAGGCTTTCACTTAATGTCTCTAAGTGTAATTCTATGATTTTTACTAAAAAGATCAACCCCATTACTTTTTCTTACACTGCCTCCGGTACTACTTTAATCTCTGTAAGTTTAACGAAAGATCTGGGAGTGTTATTTGATCCCAAACTTTCCTTTTCTCATCACATAGCAGATGTTGTCGCACGTACCTATAAAATTTATGGTTTTATTTACCGTAATTGTAGAGATTTTCGTGATACCCGGACGTTGAGTACGTTGTTCTTTTCTTTGATACGCTCTAATTTAGAATATGCAATTTTAATATGGTTTCCTATTTACTCAATTCATATAAATAATATTGAATCGGTTCAAAGAAAGTTTTTAAAGTTTCTTTACTTTTTAGCTGAGGGATCTTATCCCCTAAGGGGTTTTGATTATGGGGTACTTTTAGCCAAATTCAACTTTGAATCCTTGCAAGTTAGAAGAACTGTTAATTTGATTAAATTTTTGTTTAACCTGGTGCATAATAGAATTGACTGCCCGTGGCTTTTACATAAACTTAACTTTTTTATACCTAGGCTGAATTGCCGTTATCACCCTACATTTTATTGTGATCAACATAGATCCAATGTGCTGCTTCGATCTCCCGTCTCATTAATGTGTGATCACTTTAATAGACTTTCAGATGTATGCGACATCAACAATGATGGCTTGCAATTTATTGTAAAGTGTGCTTACGCCTCTTTCAATCAGTTATAGTCGATTTTCTTTTCTTTTTCATTTTTTTGTTTTTTTTTATTGTTTTGCTGGCTATTTCATGATCTTATTTTGTTCTTTGAATTATGTAAGTAAGTTGTTATTGTTTTCTTTTATGCTTAAATCTTAGTTTGTAAGAATGATATATACTTTTCTAATTTGTTAATGCTCCTTGGCATGTACTTTTCTTTCTCTTCTGTATTTTCCTGTAATTGGGTGTTTTTAACCTGTTGGAAATATATTATATTATTATTATTATTATTATTATTATTATTATAATGTCTGCATATATATGTAGATATTTAATGCAACAAATACCATTTGTCATTTAATAAGAAATTATGACATAAATGCTTATTGTGTGAATAAGTATAATACAATACAACTCTTCATATAACTTTAAATTTAACCTAATCTTACATACATAAACATTTTATAGAGTTAAATTAACAAAATTGTAGCGTTTCTATATAAAAGCAGGAAAAAACAGGGTTTCGGAAATGTTTCTAACACCTTTCTACACCTCATGTAGTTAGAAATTTTTAACTGCAAAAAGTAGAAATATGATATTTTTCGACGGTAATACTCTTTGTTTAACATCGCTCTTGGATAATAATTACTTTTGGTGTTGTTCAACGGTTTAACTAAGGAGGGAGTTAAGGTAACATCAAAATATGTTTAGTAAACCATTATTGGGACTTTATTCTCGTGAGATTGTTAAATTTCTTAAGTTAGTAGATCCTACTGTATCTTAACTCTGCAAAGTGACACGATACCACTACCCCGGGCTTAAATCAACTCCAAAATAGAGTAATTACAACACCTGCTGCTAATTCCGCATAGGTACAAATTTACATTGTAAAAATGAACTTTTACTCCGAAAATTGGGTGTTAGTTCTAAATTACACAAACTCCGCTCGCTTTTATAAACTTTGTACTTGTGCATTTGGATGTGAGGGAACTAACGGATCTAATACCGTATTTCTTTGTGTGTAGAAGTTAATTTTCCTGTTAAAGTATTTTCAGTAGTAATATCACAAAAGGGTGAGATAAATTGGAAATAGTTTGACAAACCTGCGAAAAAATATTTCAAATTATCGCGTGATATTTGTTGGATTATTTTTTGATGTTTCTAAAAACCAATAGAAACTTGGAATTTCAGTTCTTTACGTTCCTTTTAAGCGAAATATGGTTCGTTACGCCAAAAATTACGTGACGGTGACTTCCAGGCGAGGGTCCGCTTTTGCCGATGGGCACAAACAGAATTAATTACGAATCCTGGATTTAAAGTACTGAAGTACTGTGATTAGACGAAGTAACATTTAAAAAGTAATGGTGAAGTAAATCATCATAATTTACATTGTTGATCACACAGATATCCACACTGGATGCACGTGATGCGATCTCTTTAGTGACCGGATTATTGATATATATATACAGGGTTTTCCACGGTAGCCGTTCGTTAGAAGTTTCCGAGGTTAGAAAAAACCTGGAACTCTGAATTTTTGGAATCCGGGGCTATTCAGGATTCTCTTTCATTTTAAAATATTTTCAGGGTATTGCCACTTCCGGTTATACCGGAAGTCGCCATAAACTTTCTTATTTTAAATGGAACACACCTGTATATTATTTCATTTTTAAGTTCCTGAGAAAATTTTATGACGAGTTCTAATAGGTTTCCCTATACCTATTTTCAACTGCTACTTAGATATTTTGATTTTTTTGAAAATTTTGAGAGATGTAGCGTTATTTGCAACACAGTATCTTTTGCCCATTTTCGACTGGTAATAAACACTTCTAGGGTAGATGGAAGCACAAGAATGACACTTTCGAAATCCACATTGACAATTGATTTGTCGCATACAGAGTGTCCAAAACTGCATGACCAATTACAAAATCTTCAAAGTTGAAAAAGTTCTTTTCTTCAAATGGAACACCCTGTATATTATTGGATGATGCATCGATGCAGAATTAAATTCTGCATCGATTCGCTATGACTTTCCCTATACCTATTTACAACGGTTTTCTTCTTATGTCAATATTTTCTGTTTTAATGTGATTTTTTACAGAAACTGAAACAGGCACATATACGATCTTGACTAGCGCGCTTGCGGTAGAACGATTTAAAAGTGGTGTGTTTCAATGGGTTTGTGTTTGTTCAATAAAAGAGTTTAAAGTTTGTGCATTTTAAATATTTTTTTACGTGGCTTATTTCTAACAATATATATATATATTTACTTCTTTGAAGAAACGCTAAACGGAAATGTGTACAGCAATTTTTTTACCGCACGTGGTTTCAACATGATGGCTGTCCTTGTGAGAGCAAAATTAAGTGAAATGTTTCCGAATGAATTGATTGGGAGTTGGTCTAAAATTTTATGACCAGCTATAGATCACCAGAGCTTACATGTTTAGATTTTCATTTTGGGAAGGTTGAAACATATTATTTGCCAAAATCGTGTAGACGAAATGAAAATAAGGATAAGGGAAGCATCCATATCCATAAGAGAAGAACTAGGTCGAGTATATAATATGCAAACATTTTCAGTAATTTATTTTTATTTAGTTAACCTAATGGTTCAATAATTTTTTTATTGTAACTGATTGTTTTAAATATGATATTTAATGAAAAGTCTATGAGATCGCCCTAATCCTAATCCAACAGTTTTCCTTTCAATGCTTTTTAAAAACACAGTTATTCTGTTACTTAACACCTAAATACCTTAGAGGTACCTGTGTTCTTGGGGAAATACCGTACCTAACATAGAAAGTATTAGTTCGGCAAATTGTAATTAATCTAACCTTCATGAATATACCTAAAACTAAGTACATAAAAACTAATTTAAAAATAGGAACTTTGTTCAAGTGCAAATTTTAGCATTACAGATTTATCACACACGTCAAATGAAAATAAATACGTTTCTTTGTAGTTCATTAAATGTTAGACATTCCAGGTTTACATATGCGTGATAAACTGCTCCATGACGGCGACTCGGACGGCCGAGGTTGGCGAAACAAAAATAAGCACAAAGTTTATTGGTTCTGTAAAAGTTCGAATGGGATGTGTAAGTATAGTGAATTCTCTGACTCACAAGCATATTTTCAGAATACAGGCATTTCTATGACAGCCACATATAAATATTTTACAGTTTTCATCTGGTACGGACATCTTTAATGTTTAAAGCGTGATTAATTCTAATTGGAATAGTATTGGTTTTATGATCGCCATTCGAATCGTTACATTGAATATGTGCGGTACATGTTATAACGCTATTTGTATTCAAATTGTAGTAATTACCTATCAGATTTCTCCGCGTATTTTTAGAACTTGCTCTGGTCAGTAATCAAGGTCTCTAAATATTGTTTAGTGTTACGTATCTTGTTATTTTTAATTCTTGCATGTTTCAAGTACATAGTTCCACATTCTAGTTTGTAAATTAAATGCAATTTCACACTTTGGTCAACATTTTTATTTTTTGTCAACCTCCATTCACCTTCACACTGTCAAGCTGCCAGGTATGAATTAGTTAATAATTTTTCTTTTTCGATTTTTTTATTGCTTCTTATTACCTCAAATTCATTCATATTTCCCGCTTATTATACAGATTATAATCTCTGTTTGCAATACTATGTTGTATTTTCGAAGGAGTAATTGCTTGGCAAATTCTTTTTCATTCATCCTACTAGTTTCCTTTGTGACTTTCCTTTGTTTTCACTGTTGAGTGGCTGACTCTCTAGGTATTTCAATCAACATGTTAACTGTGGGTATTGGATTGTCTGAAGAAGCCTGCAGCAACGAACACAAAGATTTTAGATTGCATACCTATTGTCTGATTCAATTCATACCACTTGAAAATTCCCCTTACATAATTTCGGTTCAATTTTGATCGTATGCTGAGCTGAATTATTTGAAGCGATGTGGTAAGAATATTCATAGAATTTTTATTTTAATTTTAAAATATTTTTGTGTGGGGGTATAACGCAGTATAGTGAGGGATGGCGTGCATTTTTTAACATTATTTGCCTAGTCGATGGTAGCTGACAGAAACAGTCAGCGTGGAACAGCTGTCATCTATGCTACGCCTGTGGAGTTAAGAGATTGCAGTTGCTGATAGGGATTGGAAACTAAGCAGAAGTTGGAAAAGTATTCGGTGGCCGTTTGGTACTTAGTGCGTCTATATTAACGGTCACATCTGTCCAATATTGGATAGTAGGTCCTACACTACACGACAAACCGTAAGCTGCTATAAAAATATAGTAATCTAAATGTATCCATAAACAAAGGTATAATGAAAGACCAAGAGTGAACCAAACGTACATACAATATACAGCAAATAAATGCATACGATGCACAAAGAAAGCGGCTCATATATATTTTTTAATAAATATGCCTTAGTCAATCAACATCACCATGGTTATCTATGTAGATGAGAGAACTAATATAGCCTTATTTCACATTGCAGTGTTGCCTATAATTTAGGAAATAAGCATGTTTCTTGTGGCATCTTGTTGAATCTGACGAGGACATTTGATTAGAGAAAATTAAACCTTCAAGGGAATCTAATAACGGGTATGCCTTCCACACGAGATTGAATGACTCTAGCAGGTATCACATGATTCGTAAGTATGTCTCCAATATATCAAGCAGCATTCATTCGACCAACTATAGAAACAAGATCTGTACGAGTATGAAATCAGATTCCAGCCCACATCATATCAGATCCTCTTCCAAACCTGTCCATTTCCATTTGTACGCGCCCAAATTCAAAGACAGTCATCACAACGCGTCAACCGAAATCTTGACTCATCGCTGAAAAGCACTGAGGACCACTGCTCCATCTCCCAATATACATGTTGTTCGACAAACCCCAGCCAGTTCCTTTTGTGAACCAAAGACAGCCATGCCGTTCAGACTGGTCTCCTCAATCGAAGATTATGTTTTCGCAGTCTTTTTCGTACGGTTTCCGTATCAACTTGAATTCCCGTTGCTGTCTCTAGCAGTAGGTGTGCGCTGTCTAAGTGCGCAGTTATGCAAGTATTGCTCAGCGGTTCTCACACGTTTACGACGTGACAAGTCTTCTAACATGTGCACCTGCCTCTAAGTACCGATTCCAAAGCCTGCACATGACAGAAGCGCTTACATTAAATTGTATTGCAACATGACATAATCCTACTGACGTATCTAAGATAATTGACAAATAATTGACAAACGCACACTAGATCTTTTGTGAATTTGCGGTTATTGTATTTAAAAGGACGATTTCTTCCTTGGCTGTCTCATATGCCTGATCTCTTATTTTAGGATGATCGGATTGGTAGAGTTGAAGTGTTCAAACTGAATTCATCTTACGATAAATAAACGATAATATAACCAGCTTGTAAGAATTCGTTGCGCTCATAAAACTATATAGTGTTCTTCTAATTTATTGGCGCAATATTTCCGTTACACATCTTTTCTATATATATGTAAGTCATCCCATCTTCTTAGTAAGTTAGGTTGCCATTTTAATGTCTTAAAATTGTAATTGTAGGTCTGACGAAGGGATACATTATCATTTTTCCGAAACGTCACATAACTAAATAACTGCAATTTTTGTTATAAAACCCAATTCGTCTTTTTTATTATGTATTGTATATGTAATATTATAAACATTTATCAATGAAAAAAAAAAATAATCCTATTTATGTAATAAAGTTTTTTCTTAACTACAGAACTTCCCACAAATGGGTGAAAAAAGCTAGAATCGTGACTGCTCGCTTATGGGAGCTTTCACACCGTACATAAACTTTTATGACGCAGATATTTTACAGTTTATTATACCCTACGAAATATTGCTTGGGCTGTTAGCATTTTTCTAGCTGCAGTGCTAATAATTTTAATTACATAAAATAAATTCTAAAAAAATACGTAGGGTAAGTGCATACTCGTTGTGTCTATCGTCTCTATATAATGGTATTTATTGTAAAAATTATCTAGTAGTAGCATTATAAAAGATATATTTCTTATCTATCTACTGAAAAGAACACTTGGTATACGTTAAAACATTGAGGTTTTTAGGTGAAAAATAGTAAGATGGTAAGGCGTACGTATGTTTTCACTTCTTGCGTTTCTAATCATTTCACTTACCACATAAATACTTACCATATTTGTGCGGTATATTGCCTATGCACAATTTGAAAATAATCGAATCGTCAAATGAATATAACCAACACAATTTTATGGTTTATTTTGACATTGTTTAATATCGGAAATAAAGAGCAGCCATAATGACCTACAATACTCCCATTAACAGCACTTTCGGCGTAAATTAAAAAAATAGTTTCATAAAACACGTTTTAAAGCACGAATTTAAATTGTTTTTTAAACCTGAGCCACGAATTTGTTATTTGTAATTAACGATTTTAATGAAAACAATCATAATATAGGGATATGTATTTTAACTTACTTGATTCAATTTAATGACAAATTAAAATTCATTCTATTGTTGACAATCAAATTATTTCATTCAAAATAAAGGTTTGCACGATATATCACGTACTTCGCCTGAAATACGACAAATTGCCCTTTCCGGAGAAGTCTCATACACAATACTTCCATTAGAAAATATTTTTAGACAGTTTTCATAAGGGGCTAGGGTTGAGATTTCAATCCCGTTCACTCATCCGCCGTAAGACATTTTATTATTTGGAATGATCCCCCATACAGTCTCCCACGGCGCCACCAATTTGTTGATGCGACTAGGCTGGTGGGAACGCGGCAGAATATATGGAGGGACATTTCGAGTAATAAGATGTCGTACAAAAATTTCAAGTCTGGTTATTAAATTCATGATTATTCACACAATGTAATCAGCCTAGAACCACCAAATGTTTCTTGCAGTTAATATAGCATATTTAATGAAAATAAATGTACCATATACGATTGGATACCTTTATAAGCCCATTAAAGACGCTAGTTACAAAATACTATTTTTAAACCAAGGGCACATTTGCACTTTTTGTTATTTAGTGATGCATTCTTTAGACAAATAATTTTAAAAAAATGTTAAACGGATATAATTGCCAAATTAAACGCGTCACGGTAAGTATATACCTTTATACATATAACTTAAAGGTTAAGATATAAAAATAAGTGAGTGATAATATAACGCTATAGTTCAATGTATCTAGTAAATACAAAAAGCCAAGAGGCCGCAGTGTTTCCAGAAACTCCATGTCAGACGGCTTCCACAAAAATAAATATACCTACAGTAGAATTATTTTCTGCCGGCGGATGCGTGATAGCAAGAGAGCATGCTCGATGTAGTGAAACACATCCTAAGAAATATGGAGAAAGGTTATAACTCGCGCGGAAATTAATAACCTCCACTGTCTTCGCGATTCGTACAAAACACGAAATTCAGTTTTTATTGCAATATGTATCTGCAATACTGCACGCCAACCATCGACTGGACTCCGTCTGCCGCTTCGACTACGTGACGTAGAATGCGCATGGGGGTGGGGTTTCCGCCAACAGAAAATAATTCTACTGTAAGTAGGTATGCCCCAAAAGTTTAATTTAAATGCCTATAATTCACACTCTTAACTAGTCATTCTAGTCGGTAAAATGCCAAGTATTATAACGAACAAATAAATGTCAAGTAGGAAGAATTCAAACAAATAAATAGTGAATCACCACTTCAGCATGCCCCCAAATTGGATTGGCAAAGACTCCTTAACGTCTTTAGAAATTCACCTCACCTTTGGTTATTTAGACAAAAATATGCGTGATATTTTTAAACTATTTACGAGGCTATTTTGCATACCAAGTGACGGCTTTGGCGTATTTACTTAGCGGCTTCATTTGGCAGAAATTGCCGGTTTTCTCTATATCACTTGTATTTCGATTTTACCGAGTTATAACTCGGTTTTCACAAAAGACTCTATAGCACGATACTGCTAGCAAAAGCGTGTCTATTTAGGAGCTGCTTCGATCCACAACAGAAAATTGTCACTATTTTTGCCCCTAATTGTATACTTCCGGTGGGTAGCACCACTTTTTACGTATCTATGTAGGCATAACACGCAAGTTTTTAATTTGTTACACTGGTAACTCACGCGAGCTTTTTATCGATTGCAGTGGGAAAAATACTGGGCACAGTTTAATCTACCTTCAGCAAATACATGTTTATCACATCATACTGTTACTTCTTAAATCAAGGTTGAGTTTTTATTTTTTCGTAGCTATGATTAAGTTTGCAACAAAAACTCAACAATCTCTTCCTTCGATAGTGCCATAGTTTCTATAGATAGCGGGAAATGTTTTTAGCCTTTCTGGCTTTTAACGTGTAAAAATATGCATGAGAAAATATGATGTAAAAACGGAAACTGTGTATGCACATACCTTATGAATTATGTATGCAGTGGAATCCAAAAACGAGAGAATATCTGTTGATCCGTTGTCAAAGAGCGGCACTTTGACATATTTTAAGGACGTCCCATCAAACGCAATCTGGGGAAGTTCCGCTGTAATGTTTATAACGCAGGTCACTCCAAGATTTTCCAAATTTTCTAAAGTTACAGCCGTTGCAGAAGAGAGCAATAAATTTTCAGTTAAAACTGATGTGCTCCAGAAAGATGATTTAGAAATATATGGGCTTCTGAAATAGAAAGCAATAATAACAGAAGCGAAATATTATAAAAAAAGGTACACAAACAGAGGTATCATGTTTCAGTACTTTAAAATGCAAAATATTTATAGGAATAAAGAATGTTAAAATTTTAAATATTTAAGTTACAAGGTAAACGAAGTAACTACGCAACGTGGAATAGATTGAATACGTAAAAATATACACTTAGAGACTTGAATGAAAATGTTGTAGTACAAGGTCTTACGTGATCATTAATGTGAAACAATGTAAATAAACATAGATACATTCTTTGCACTTACGCACATCTAAATCACTAAAACTATTCTAAAATATTTTGAGATTCAACAAAGTTTTTTTTTTGGAATTTTTGTGTAAACATATGAAATTAAAACTAAAATAATATATGATATAATAGCATATTCATTCATAATTTTAAGAGCGTTTTAATTATCTATATAAAAAAGAATAAATTAAAAATAAATATGTAACGGAATATAGAAAGAATAGATTCTGTGGCTATTATCGCTAATCAAAATAGCATTTAAAGTAGCCTAAACAAAGCACCTCATTTCTTTCCTACTCTGTTTCTAAAAAAAACCACATACTATATTTTCCGCCATAAAAGTTGAAACAAGCCAAAATGTTATTGCATGGAATTTAATAGTACATTGCCAAAGTAGTGTTAGTTGGCAGTCTAAATTTTTTAACTCCATTTTGACCATAATAACGAAAGTCCTTGATTCATATAAATTGGCTAGGGCTTCAGTTCTTTCTAGTCAGTGTTGTAATAAATATACTAATCGTTTATTATTTACAAATACCTCAATCATAAATTTAACTTATAAATACAAGACTACTTAGAAATATCTAACTTACTCTTAATTTTTTCTAACAACCACCCGAAGGGAGGTGACAACATTCATGTTGGCTAGAAGAGCCTATAAAAAAACATGGGGGTTAAGACCAAATATGATATATTTGGCATATATCACAATGACCCATGATCACTTATGCATCTCTGATATGGTGAACTGCTACAACTAAACTCAGCAAGATATGGATGCCTGCGTGTTTAGATATAACAGACAATGAGGAATACTCCTACAGCGGCATTGGAATGCCTCCTAGCCCTCCCTCTTCTCCATTTGGTAATAATGAGGGAGGCAAGAATGTTGCATCTCAGATTACAAGAAATACCAAGTGGCAGATATGCAGGATTGGGACACAATAAGTTTGTCCATCATGTGGAAGGTAATCTTTTGAGAATGAGGTCAGTCCATATGATTTCGACAACTCTATTCTGACAGTTATGAGGTCCGCATGGCAAAAGGTGAGGGTAGTATACCTACCTAAGATAGATAAAATACCTGATCAAACGCCTAAGTCATACAGACCAATAAGCTTGTCTGTCTTTTTACTTAAGATACTTGAAAGGTTGGTGGACAGGTACATAATACCGCGTTGAGAGAACAGCCGCTCAGTGATAGGCAGTATGCCTGTCGACCGGGAAAATCTACGATCTCGAAAGGCTAATATCAAAGTCCATAAAAGACAAAGAGCTAGCTATAACGACTTTCCTAAATATTGAGGAAGCATTTAACAATGCTACCACAAATTCAATTATTGAGGTTTTACAGAGAAATGGCATCATACCGACGCTTCTACAGTAGGATAATTATATCCACAATCGGCGAGGCTACTATCGAAGCGGAGGCGAGTGGGAGATGTCCACCGGACGGAGTCTTGTCTCCCTTACCTTATGGGATACTCTAGTAGATGACCTAATCCGAAAACTGAGCAGTAAAGGTTTTTATTGCCTAGAGTATGCTGACGATCTGACTATAGTCGTTAGAAAATGTCTGGTAGAACGTATGGAAACCGCACTAAATACTGTAAAAGACAATTGGTGTAAACAAGATCGACTATCAGTCAATGCCCAGAAAACACAAGTCACATCCACGAGAAAAAGAGTGGTAGAAGGTTTACAACTAGTGTTAGGTAATGAAAGGATTCAGTATGCCAAAGAAGCAAAATACCCTATGGTTTGATCAAAGACTTACATGGAACACACATATTCCTAGGCAGGTATAGAAGGTTATGTGGAAGAAATTGGCACCTTAGCCCGAAAATGACTCTGTGGTTTTGCACAAGGGTAATTAGACCCATGATAACCTACGGAGCAGTAGTGTGGTGGCCAAAAGTGCGCCAGTCAGAACGCTGGATGGTGTACAAAAGCTGGCTTGTCTGTGTGCCACAGGACCAATGAGATCGACCCCTACCGCCGCAATGAAAGTAATTGTAAGCCTGCCACCACTACAGATTTATATACAAGGAACTGCTAGGTCTGCAGTATACAGGCTTATGCACAGTCAAACACCTATATGGAAATCGGACGGTGTTGACCATCAAAAACTACTGGATGAACTTAAAGGGGCACCCCTACCAACTGACGCCATGGTTCAGAAATTTAACCTGGATATGAAGTATCAGGTTATAATACCAGCTAAGAAGGACTGGGAGAAAGGCCCTCCCGTAAGAGCGGACTCAAACTGATATACAAAACGTTTCTAAAACTGATTATGGCGTAGGAGTCGGAATGTATGGAAAGGGAAGCTTCAGCAAGGATAGGACGGTGTTCCAAATCACTATTGTGTTAGAGAAGTAGAAAGCCGACAGCCAGACAATACTTAAAGCAATCAGGCGTACTACGGGCATTAGTAAACCCCAGAGTACAATCAAGACTAGTTTTGATGTATTCGAGAATTGAATAACTTGGCAGACCGCAATAAGGTCACTTTACTGTGGTCGCCCAGACATTCGGGACACGAAGGAAACAAGAAACCCGATGAATTAGCAGAAAATTGATCAGCGGCTTCATATATAGACTCAGAACCTCTGCTAGAAAGTTCACACATCGAACGGGAGGAATGAAGGATTTGAGTCCAAGAAAGACATAAAGAACACTGGAATAATACAACCAAATTCATGGAAAGGCCTTTATTAAGAGAGCATCAAAAAACAAGACTGAAGAACTACTAAACCTCAGTGGGATTCATTTTCGCTAGCAAAAAAATGAACCCAGAGGATTATTTCGATTGACTAGTCAGAGACCTGTACAGACTGGTACAGGGTGGTGCCTTAGGTGGGATAGCATAATTAAATGGGTACAGGAAATATGAACTATAATACAAAAGGCAAGAGGCTGTAATGTTTCATAAAGAAAAAAACCTATTTATTTTTCTTTTTATATTTTACTGTTGTCATATATACATATTTTTGTATACCCTTGTTCACGCACAAATTCAGGCGTTGTTGAGAGGTTTCAGTGTATCTTTTTTATATAAAAAATATCTGCTGATAGATAAAGTAAAAAAGAAAGATTTTATAAAGGGTGTCAGCAAATATTTCCCATTAAGAAATTTAACAAAAGTAAAATGTAATTTTAAAAAATACTTTCAGTATTATGTGTTTATAATAACCAACAATGAGGATACTGTTGCTTTTGAAAAATACACTATTTATCGCTTGCCATATTTTTTTAATTTTAAAGTAAAATAATAAAAACAAATTTATGATAGCATAACATTTATTATAATCAAAGCGCTAAGTAATATCAACAGCAAGGCGTATATGAGATGAAATTTTGAATTTAATAGTAGGTACTCAAACTGTCCAATAAATTAGTAAGTAACAAGTTTACAGAGAAGAGGAATTGCTATGGAGCAAGTTCAATGTCAAGTAAATTCAAAGTGTTATTGTTGTAGTACGCGGGATCGTTAGTATTTAGATTTTTTCCGTTTTTTTTATATATAAAATTCAAATTAAATTATAATACATAATATAGTCATGCGTCTCTTATTTTATTTTCCAGTTTAGGATATTCAATTTGTTTTACTATAAAATTCGTAATAGTAGTTCAGAATATTTGTAGGTATTATAAAATAATTCTTTTGGGAATGGTATTGTTCATTAAAGTCAAATAAACGTTTTAATGCCGGAAAGAAAATTTAAAAACAAAAAAGCAAATCACCTCTCATTCTCCACTAGAACGTCGCTGTCCTCTAGGATCTCCTGTACGACAGCATTGTCCTCACATAATTCGGCCGTTTCCTCGTCCATACTAGTCCCAGTGCAGAGTGCGCGCGTTCGAGGATGCAAACACGGGAAACGTACCGACAGCGAGAAAGTGTTTTTCCGAGTGTTCGCGTAAGAATAATGCCAGAGACTTGAGTCATAAAAGTTTATGTTTACCTGTGAGTTTAAATGAATGCGAATGTAGAGCATGCGCTCGAGCAGTACATTCCAAACATTTCTCGGCCGCTTGGATCTGTGTAAACTACGGATTCCTGGCATTTCGTCTATTTTAAGGGACCCTGTTCCTTTCTCTTTCCTTTACCGAACGGAACGGAAACGCGAACTGAAGTAAATATTTATTAATACAACGTTTGTATGCAAATGTCAGCGTTGAACTATTGCTCCAAGTGCAATAATACGGCCTTAGATAGTTGCAGTTTGATTTTGTTGCTTGTTACATTTACGTGATTATATTATAATATTGTAAAAGAGAAGGAACATTTCAAAAATAATCTCAAGAAAAGGCATTGTATATGTTTTATAATTTCCTAATGAGTTATTAGTTTACTGTTTTTAAGCTTTGGATTGCGTTATGCATCGCTTTATCATGTGCTATTTGAATGCTACTTTGTTACTTCATTAGAAAAAGTAATTAAATAAACATTTTAAGTTGTGAAAAAATGTAATAACAGCTGTACCTACTTACGAATTTCGGAGCACTAGGTTCAGCACAAATTTATTGCAACGCGAAAATATTGCGGGTGATAAAAAACACATGTTAGTCAAGAAAGCGAACATATTGAACATCTCAAAGACCCATATCTGTTTTTATTTTGATTTTTTTGCCAATTAATTATAATCAATTTAATAGTAATAGCACTAAATACAGAATAAGCAGAAGTTATTCCAGAGTTTCGATTTATCTATTTATTTTTTTTATCTTTGTCACACTGACTATACGCTCAGAAAAATTATAATGAGCCCACAAAAAATACCAAAGCTTGATTGAGAAAGGATAAGTACCTGTATCTTATCTAAATCAGTAAGCCTTCTGTGTATTCTCTCTTCTGTGGTAATCAGTGCTGCCAATGGCCAATTTTTTGATAACTATCAGATGATCTTTAGACCCAACAATTTGTTAAGAATTTAAAATTTTTCTAAATGTAAATAGGTGATCTACTCCAAGAACCAAACCTGGGATGATAAATGCCAAGAATTTGATACTTACTTACGAGGCGACAACCCAGGGAATCATGGAAATTTATAAAAAAGTGTAAGAAGTAGCAATCAACTCCATATCACCAGCAAAATGGTAAGACTATTACACATCATAGAACATAGACCTGAGTATAATATAATCACCTTATAAGAAATTACAGGTTTACGGAGAATCAATAATAATTACAATCGAAAGAATACGCAGCAATAGCATTACTAAGATACAGACGCGCTCCTGGCTCAGAGGGTATTCCTGTAGAGTTGATAAATACCGAAAGAGAAAAATTATTTATTATTTTAACAGAAATCGTCAATATACATCTTAACGGAGAACTAATGCCACAAACATGGAAAGAAGGGTGGATTACAGTCTTCATAAAGAAATCTATAACTACTGAGGCATAACGGTAACTAGTACCTTTTCTTATTGTTAGTAGGTTTTACGGAAAATTAACAATGAGATCATGTGCGAGGAATATCATCCGTACGAATCTTAAGAACAAAACGGTTTTGGATCAGGCTGATCAACAATTGATAGTATGTTTTGTCAAGTAATAGAAAAGAGAACCGTACGATCATAAGAAGTGCACCTACTTTTTTTTATTTATCCACAGGCACGTCTGATCATGGTCTCCGTATAACAGCACAGCCTAAAGGCTTACTATGCTCTATCTGTTCTTATTACTGAAACCACTCCAGTATACTAGTGCCCTGTAACAGACCGTACAGGTCTTTAGCATGGAGTAGTCTGTATCTCTTTGGTTAAAATTTGTCTTGCCCAAACAGTTGATGTCTGTTGTGATCCAGTACCTTACAATTGCATGTGTTGGGTTGTCTCTGGTTTCTTATTGCATAGTCTGCTTATCTTGTTTAGGTGTTCCTTTGTTGGTGCATGTCCCGACATGAATCCCACAATTATGCGTAGCTGATTCCTATTTAAAAGTAGTAGTCCTTCTGCTCTTCTCTGACACGACTTGCCTGTAAATTTCTTACCATGGTCATGCCTGGGTATGTTCGCCCACCAGCCATGCTATTGCTTATTTCCAAAGCCAGTTCTGGTCCTTGGACTAGCATTTCTGCTTCTCGACGCGTGAGTTAATTCGCTGTCTCATTGCCCTCGATCCTAGCACCCAAATCAGCTGTACCCTGTGTTCTTCTGCCAGTTCCCATAATTCTTCGGGACACTCCTATACTATCCCCTACGTCACTTCCCGACTCGATAGGGTCCTTAGTGCTGCCTGGCTATCAGAATAAATACGAATCCGTTTATTTGCAGTAGCCCTTCTATTGGCTTTCATTGTACATTGCAAAAAGGCGAATACCTCTGAATGGAAGACAGAGGCATATTTACCAAGCGGATAGCTGTAGCTGGCGCTTGGTGAGGTGGTATAAATTCCCGCCCCCGTACCTTCAGCAGTTTTTGCCCTGTCTGTATATCAGGCAAACATCTGCTGTCTAACATTGTGCAGTTCTTGACTCCATTCACTCATGTCTGGAATGATTATTAGGAATGGATTCTTAAGCCAGTATTGTTTTGCTATGGACCTATTTGCATATCTAATATGCTTTCCCGCACATGTTCGGTGATGACCTACAAGTAGTTCTGGTCAGTACATGGTACATGGGCTTTTATAGCTGCAATAGGTGTAGTCGGCACGGCTCTTGTTATACCTGCATGTAAGTCTTTGCACCTTGCTCACTTGAAACGTGGCTTGTGTCTGCAGTGTCTTAGGTCACCACACCAAAGCCGCGTATTCATAGATCGGTTTCACCACCACACTATAAATCCATGCTATATTGGCCTGATTTGAGTCCCTATATCTTACCGTGGTTGCGTCTTGCGGCCATAAGGCTAAGAGTCGCTTTTTTTGGGAATATTTTCTAAATGTTGATTTCATGTGAATCTTGAATCAAGGGTTACCCCAAGATACTTCACCTCATCTGTTATCTGTATTTCCATTTATATTTAAAGATCTGAGCCCCCCAAATTCTTGCGACGTGTAAACACCGCAATCTTTGCTTTACTTTGGCAAACACATAAACACATAAACCGTCCTACTCCAGACATCTTGATACCAGATTCAGAGCTTCTTGCATGCAATATCTGACTACAGTATTCCATTTGCCTCTGGTGATGATAACGAGATCATCAGCATATTCCAGGACACAGTGCCCATAATATTTGAGTGTACCAAGCAGCCCGACCGTCACGAGATTTCACAGGAGTGGAGATAGAACTTCTCCCTGAGGGTATTCCTAAATACCCAGACTAACATCGTCTCACTCATAATGGTTGTGTCCACCACCGTTTGTATTGTATTTGTATTATGCGTTATAATTACATGTATTATATATGCGTATCTTATTTGTTGTGTGTAATATAATCATAATTAATAAAAACTGCTAGCAGAAACATATTATAAATATATTATATCCGTAATACAAAATGTAATTGATCATATAAGTGCTATAAAATATCTTACAGTATATTATATTTAGAATGCAATCTATTCCCATCGATATATAATTTACTTTTATCACGTTTTGTTTGTCCTAAATAGAACAAAGCCGTACCGTAACTTATTTGTTATACAATTTCAAACGGTATTCTTATTATTCACTTCCAAATAATTTTGCAGCTCAATATACTCACTTACTACAATAACACCCTACGTTCATTCATCAAGTAGTGAACCGCTGATGCCTGCTTTGTTTATTTTCAATCGCTAGTATTTTGTTCAATGAAGCCTACGAGTTCGAAAACAGCCAAGATTGACATATGTATACGCGAATGTATGTATTTGAAACTGCGGAAAGCTGAAAGATCGATGACTATTTATACGACACACGAATACTAGTATATTAACCTATGATATATAAAATCTATAGACATAAAATCTATGTGGGTTTTTACATAATGAATAAAATTCAAAATTATATTTGTTGAAAATATTATTCTTTAAATAAAAATATTTTTTTCTATTGCTGAAAATCGCAATTTCCTAACATAATATCGACAATTCATGTAACGCTGTGTACGCAATAATGCATCTTAAACAGGCAAGGGCGGAGATTCTAGGTATTGTGCTTGATAGTCCTTACAATCTTCTGTTATTTGTTATTTCTGATAATTCCTTTAAACTCGCCAAAAACCAACAAATCGATAGAATGAATCGAGTGCAATAGTAGAATGTACTAATTGTAAACTGAATAATAACAGAAGTTGTCGAGTGAATGGAATAACAGAATTTGCATACATTTTATTTGAATTTATTTTTATATTAAATCAAAGTTCAATAAAAAAAAAGACAGTTCTGCAAAAGGATGACTTTTTCCAAAGTATCCAAAATGCTATCTTGTTTTGGGCACTTTGGGAGGGAAGGGGAAAGATAGAGAGTTGCGGTTTTCGTGACAGTGTCTTACTTTTTTGTGAAACGAAAGATGACGCAAACAGAATTTTCCTAGCTCCCTTAGTTTTATATATTTATGTGAACAGTACATAGGTTATTAGCGAATTATTGGCAAACAAGCAAATATTCAAACAGACAGAACTTCCACAAATCGGAACCAACAAATCGTTTGGAAGGGTTGTCATCTGGCCGGACCAATGTTATTTTTCAAGTGCAGACATTTTTATTCGTCACAATACGACGTATTGATCAGCAGAAAATCGGCATTTAATATTTAAAGGGGCACAACAAGGACGCTTCCGGGTTGGCGTTTCATGTTTCATTTTGGGTGGAAGCATAGTTTAGAATGTATGAAGGGGGACTCACTGCACGCAGGTATCTAGAAATTTTTGAGGAAGTTATCCTGGATTTGCTGGAAAATGTTACATCCTATTAACAAATTCCATTTATTTCCAATAGTGGCTTATTAAGGCCATATCTATAATTTAACTCATAGATGGATAGGTACAAACGGACCTGTGAGATGACCCCCACTATCTCCCGGCCTATCCATAATCTAATATAGATTTTTGTGGGATTCCATACAAAATGAAGTGTAAAAGACACGCTATGATTCCGTACGGGATTTTCCCGAGGCAATTGCTTTGGCATATGAAATTTTCAATAGAAAGCCCATCACTATTTTAAATGGGATTCGAAGAATGACTAAAATATGCCAGTGCTGAACTCGCGAAAGCGGGGGTCATTTCCAAAACCTACTAACTCTTAGTTCTTTATATTTTACGGATTTTTTTATTATTTTTATTGTTATTACTGATTCAAATAGAATAAAATATAAAAAATATCAAACTTTTAAGTTATTTTTCTTATTTGAAATCCACAAATCATGCATAATCGAAATAAAAAATAATATACAAAGAGAAATAGGGCACTGTCACGAAAACTCACTATCTTAATTAATAACTGAGATATTCTGCCAAAGTGCCCAAAATGGGACAGCCTGTATACATTATTACGCCAGACGTAGTCACTTAAAGTAAGAAATTTTAGAAATCGAGCCAAATCTAACACATTATGATTTTCATATTTACATCAACGTTGTTGGAAAAAACAACCATTTTTTTTTATTTTAAAACAACAAATATTTTTACAACAGCATTCCTACACATTATAAAGATAGATATACTTTTTTTATTTTAACCACAAACGTTTTGTTCTGCTTCTCTCCATCTGTGTGCTGTTTGAAAGTATTCCCTCATACTTCCAAAAGATTGCAAATTGTTTGTGTTGGCATTTCGCAGGCATTTTCTCAAAAAATCCTGGCAGCAATTAATAATAGACGTAAATTGTTACAAAACTTCAATCTGATTTACGATTAAACATTTTGTAAAGAAAATATACACAGATCGCTTAATGACATGTCAATCAATCAATATGGGTACTAAATCCGATCTTGGGCATCTTGCTTTAACCGATCCAGCATCCCCTCGTCAAGATTTAATTATAGATGTGACCCATTTAATACCGCATTCCTGTCTGTTTCTAGTATGGTTTCCGGTATTCCTGTTAAATTGTCAGCGCGAGCAAAAACAAATAGCAACAAACCATTCCGCCACGTCGCACGAAAACATGTCAGGTATTTTAATTGCCTTCATCAGGACACTAACAGACAAGAATGCACCGACGAAAAAATAAACACGCGAAACATTTGACCCAAATCTCGTATATTTCACGTGCATCTTGTCATTGAATGTAAAAATAGAAAGTAAATAATATGTTGGCGCTGAAAACGGCTGAGTTTATAAAATTTTACACGAAAAGTGTTACTAAGAAATTTTATAACATATTCTTCTACCTCTTTCTTTCTCGTAACTTTTTATAGTTCATTTTATTACCTACTTTGTGTAGTAAGTAGTATTTTCTGGAATTTTTCATACTCTTACAAGATTATCAAAGCCTGTATCAAATATACAACGAAAAAAGTACTACTACAAACAAACTAAAGACCGTATAATGCAAGTATACACTGAGCTGCATATAAAATGTATTATAATTGACAATTAACCAGGCATTGTAACAATTAGATTGCTATCTATAACTATAGATTATCTACATACTAAACCATAACAAATATACTGCACAATAAAGTAATTTTAACGTGCGAGTGAATGGTGCAAAGAAAATACCAGTATTAAAAGATTACATAAATGCAGCTACGAAAATATTGTCGTAACTAAGGTAAAAACTATTTTATGGTTTAATTTGATACGAATTCCATAATTATCAGGAACGTGAAAAAATGAGATGTACTTAAACATGCATAATTAATAAATAACCCAAATACGCTTAACCATGCACGCCTAAGCACAGAGATTACAACTACATACTGCAAAAAATGATATTTTAAGCGGTCAAACACGTATCGGATTCACCCGTACCAAAAATAAACGCATGACTGAGTAAATGTATGAGTTTTTGTGAGGTTGACATTGAATTTCGAAACAAACGTTCGTTAAGAGCGAAATAGATGAATAAAAATAGAACTGGCGGTGCTCCTCATGGACATTAAGACGTCAAAAAAATTGAAGCAGGTACTGATATAAATCTTAACGAGTTAAATGGCGTATACGATGAGAGCTTTTCGCATCTCAGAGTTATAATAATGAAGCGCGATTATACAGTATCTCACCGAACTAGCTCATTAAAATTTCTAGTTGGAAGAAAAAAAAAATACAAATAATATGCAAGGCGTAGTAAAAGCGTAGTAAAAGACACACAAGATATAAGTTTATTCATTCGGGATAATTATTTCGGATATTTTCGTTTTGAAGACCGAATGAATTAAGAAAAAGGTGTAATATCTATCATGTCTCGCTATCCCTACCGTAAACTTATATTTACCAGTACTTGTTTCTCAATGCCTATACTTTGACCTGCTAAATACCAATAATTCAAAGATCTATGTCACTGGAAAAGAAATCTGTGCTCCCCAATAAATCAATCAACACTGATGATGCAGTGAGGCATTTTCTTGATTCAATAAATTGTTATTGTCTCCTCACATACATGATTTTGTAAGCGTCTAATTCTCTCAAGGAAGTTACATTTTTTAATAGTTTAAGGTCTTCAATGTTAATTCTACATCCGGTATCATTTATGTGTTGTGTGTCCTTTTGACGACTCTTTCATCTACCACCAAGGAGGGAAGTGGAACCAGCGGATCGCAACTGATCATCGGCTGTGACGCGAATACACACCACGTGACCTGGGCAAGCAGCAATAACAACACAAGAGCTGAGTCTTTACTACAATTTATTTTGGCAAATAATTTAGACATATATACTAAATGTAGGCAGTGAATTTTCGTAAATTCAAATAACAAAGAGGTAATAGATATGTATGAATATGCTATTCTCAATCGTATGGAACAATTCATAGAAAAACATAACTTATTTTCACATTCCCAACATGGGTTTAGAGCTGGTAGATCCACCGTAACTGCGTTGCTGCGAGTTTATGACTGCATCTTGCGTGGTATGGAACCGAAACTCTACCCTGTGGCAGTCTTCTGCGATTTAACAAAATCATTCGACTGCGTTGATCACTGTCTTTTGTCAGAAAAGTTATACGCTTTAGGTTTTCGCGGTAAGGTGCTCGATTGGTTTACTTCGAATTTGTCCAACAGAGTGCAATTCGTCGAGGTTACAGTTAGGAGCGCCAAAGCAAAATATAGAGTCACTTCGTCTTCGCTACCTATTAATTTGGGTGTACCACAGGGATCTGTGGTGGGCCTCTTATTATTTTCTTTGTTTTTGAACGACATTGTTGAATTCCTGTGTGACTTTGCCGTCGTTTGTTATGCTGATGATATTACAATAATAAATTCTGAAGATAGTATCGAGACTACTACAAACATCATGTTAGATAAAATATATACGTGGTTTTGTGCCAACAAACTATGCTTAAACTTGAACAAAACGAAATATATGTTTTTCCACTCGTTACAAAAAAAGGTTGACATGTTTATGAAACTGCATGTTGCCAATAGAGAGATAACGTCAGTTAAGTCTGGAATTCTTTTGGGATTAACGTTTACCCCTTCCTTAAG
This sequence comes from Cetonia aurata, assembly GCA_949128085.1. Lineage (NCBI taxonomy): Eukaryota > Metazoa > Arthropoda > Insecta > Coleoptera > Scarabaeidae > Cetonia > Cetonia aurata. Next base: position 41,434,591 of record OX421884.1, read on the forward strand.
TTGGAACCACCACTGTCAATCATTAATATCTACTTTAAATAAATCCATTTTCAAACTTAGATCGCTGAAAGACATCATTGATCCGCATATTCTAAAACAAGTATATCACACGGAATTTCACTCCAATTTACTGTATGGGCTTCTTTTGTGGGGCTCTTCTTCCGCAGCAAAACCGCAAGGCATCTTAGAGCCGCCTTTTCCTTAAGCAAAAGGCGGCTCTAAGATGCCTTGCGGGTATCACGCAAATATCGTCATGTAGAGAATACTTTATATCATTTAAAATATTAACATTGATTGAATTATATATTTTAGAGTGTAGTTGTTCTGTACACAACCATAGATATAATCTTATCAACAAAAACAATAACGATCACAATTACAATATTAGAAATCCACACATTCATGTTAGGAAACATCGCCTACAGTCAACTACGCAAAGTCCGGATATACTGCGCATAAAGATTTATAACCATTTACCTAATTGTTGGAAAACACTTGGCTTCAAAATATTCAAAAAAACTGTAAAATCATGGCTACAACAGCGTTGTTTTTACACAATCAATGAGTTTTTTGCACGTAATATTGAACCGTAGATTTATCTCTTTATGGCTACCTACTTGTTTAAATTAGATGTTAGATTGTTAACCAATGTATTTTTTTTCTTTCTTTTGTTCATATTAGCTAATACATTAAATTATATGTTATTTGTTTGTACTCTTTAGTGACGCATTTTATACTTTGGTCGTTAAATAAAGTTCCATTATTATTATATAGCGTTGGCAATCGCCTATGCAGCAGGCAAGGTTTTTGATGGGCATATGTGTGATGAGGAGAGCTACTTAGATCACAGGTACATCAATTTTAACATAGGGGACAAACAAATCGGTAATTGAACTCGCAATCCCCGAAGAAGTGAGTGGAAAGCTTACTCAGAAGAACTAGATTTCAGTTTAAAAGAGATTAAGCGAAATATAAACAACACAACAGACCTGGCATTTGCACCAGGACAAATCCAAGATGCTGTTATATCGCCGTCCCATGATAAACAAGGGGGTCTCCAGGCTGATGGAACAGTATCCTTGAAAACATGAGAAAAGATGTGAGGAAATAGTTCAAAAGAGTTAAGAATACATCAGTCTGGGATGAATATAGAAAGTCTCTGAGACCAATAAGTCTGACATCATTTATGCTGAAGACTCTAGAAAAACTGCTGGATAGGCACATAAGGGATGATGTAATACCATACCGTCTACTACATCAAGACCAGTATGCGTATCAAGCAGGGAACCCTAATACAGCAGACCGCGTTACATTAGTTCGTACAGAGGGCTAAACATACTCTACAAACTTGATGGATCTACAGAAATGTGCATAGAATCAATCGCCAAAGCATCGAGAAATAAAGGGATCCATGAAAGAAGCTGCACGTCGATCGACTACATCCTTAAAAGGAGATAAGTTTACACAACAATCATGGGAGAGACACTGGCAGCTCGGGTCGAAAGAGGTCGCAGGGTGGGATTTTATCCCTTCTGCTGTGGACAAGCCTAGTAAGATAATGAAAGGCATAACATATTGGGATACGCAAATGATACTGTGATTCTGACCCACGGTAAATTCAGCAACGTAATACGGGACAAAATGTAGAATGCTCTACATATTGTACAAGAATGAACCGAGGAGGAGGACCTATATTAGTCTCCCCAAAACGACAACAATAGCATTCACGAAAAGGAGAAAGTTAGGGGGTTTAGGACCTCTAAAACTCCACAGTGACGAAATAAAGCTGTCCCATAGTCCCATAAGTTAAATACCTTGGGGTCATTCTTGACTCCAAGCTTACTTGGAATACACAGCTTCAGAGAATTATAACCAGGGCCGAAACAATACTGATGTTAGCTAGCAGACCCCATGGCAAAGCGTAGGGGTTAAGTATTCGTATAGGACCTACACCACGGTGATCCGACCCATGCAGGGCACATCTTGGTCCTCTACTGTTTCTTATATATATATATATTAATGATGTGTGTTCTTGTTTCAAATTTTCAGTTTTTATTATATGCTGACGACATTAAAATTTTCTCTGAGATTTTATCAATTTCTGATCGATTCAAATTGCAGACAGATTGAAATCGATTTACTGATTATTGCGTCGCTAATCCATTATTTTTAAATCCTGAGAAATGCAAAGTTATTAGATTCACACGTAACCTGGTCACTTATAGTTTTCCATATTATCTAGGCTGGCATTTCTACCAGTGACATGATTCGTGATTTGGGGGTAATGCTCGACGCTAAGCTGTTGTTTAACAAACACGTTGATTATATTATTGGCGAATAATTCGCCTGACAAAATGGTTTACCGGACTAACTGCGTTTACTGCTTTATACTATGCGCATGTGCATAGCGTTATTACCTTCGCTAGTGTAATGTAGAATCCGCAATACCATATCTACAACGATCAAATCGAATCAGTTAAAAAAAAAATTGCATTTTTTGTCAAATAGGATTCATGTGCCTTTTAAAATTACGAATATTCTTTGTTAGAATTTAATATACTATCTCACAAGGCCAGCCATATTCGCAGTGACCTTACATTTCTTTATAAAATATATAGGAATTATATCGACTGTGTGATCATCTTTTGTTAGTTAATTTCAACATTAAGTCGTATATCACTCGTTCGATTTTACCATTTTGACCGCCGCAGTCATACAACAACCCACACATGAATTCCCTTGTGGTCAAAGGTGTGACCTCGTTTAATAGATTTTGCCCATCTGTTGAAATCTTTAATATTTCATTACCGCTGTTTAAAATTTTTTAAAGTCTTCTTTGATGGGGTTGTCTGATTGTCTCTTTTGAATTATCTATACACGGTGGCCAGAAAAATGCGGACAAACACCAGGCAGGCCAAATCTTTGTTTAATTCTGAGTTGACAATCTTAATTGAGAAAAGCAGTACAGTGTTTTCTTAAGTTACACGAGCAGCTTAAAAGAATTGTAAATTTGGCAACAGCTAATCAGACAAGTACTGTGGCAGTAATCATTTTATTATTTACTATAAATCAGGTAAATACGCAAATTAGCAAGAATTGTATGTTAACATGGATAAAAATTTTATTGAAATTTAAAGATAATATGAAAAAATTATAACAACTGTTCAAATTCCAATCCCAATCTTCGAGGAAGCGATTCAAAACGCGCTCCAACATATCGGGGGTGATTAATCGAACTGCCGCCGTAATTTTATTAATTACATCCTCTTCGTTAGCTCGAGGCGTTGCATAGACCTTTTCCTTTAAAAACCCCCAAACGAAAAAGTCCAGAGGATTAATATCGGGAGATCTTGCTGGCCATGCTATTGGACCGTTACGCCCTATCCACCGATTCGGAAAGTGTTCGTTTAACCAATCCCTCGAAATTCTGGCATTGTGAGCGGGTGCCCCGTCATGCATGTAGAACATGTTGGGTCTCAAATTCAATGGAATATTATCCAGTACTTCTTCTAAAATGTTAACGTACTGAATTCCATTTAGACGATTTGGAAGAAATATTGGTCCGACAACTCGGAGATTTAAAATCCCCAGCCAAACATTTACCGAAAATCTTCTCTGATGTCCAATTTCCCTTACTGCCTTGGGATTTTCGTCCGCCCAAAAATGAAAATTATGGCTATTAAAGACGCCATCTCTCGTAAACAAGCATTCGTCGCTCCAGAGAATACGCAATAAAAAGTTCGGCTCTTCTTGAATCCTTTGTAAAACATTGTTACAAAACATTCTTCTGTGCACATTATCGTTTACATACAAAGGCTGCACCTTCCTTGCATGAAACGGACGCAAAAGATTTTGAGATAGTGCTGAGTGTTTTAATAATATTCAGTTCCCGAGCTATTTGTCTTGTGCTGGACGTCGGATCTTCGTAAACAGCATACAATATTTGCTCTTCTAATTGAACTGTTCGACGCTCTTTAGGTCTACCGCTGTTACGATAATTCGGTATAAAGGTGCCAGTTTCTCTAAGTCGCTGATCTACGGAACGTGTTGGTGGATGGATGTCGCCGTTGTGGATAGCGTATTTGATATTCCTCTTTTGCCAAGTTTGCATTTCCATTGCAAAATCCGAATACCATATACATGTCGGCGTATTCTCCAAAGGTAAACATTGTTCAGTATTAAGAACAGCACAAAATGTTTATCTTATTTCAACAGCCAAATGTCACATGAGAAACGTCAAAAATTTACAACTACTTATTACTTTTAAACAAGCAGCCTTACAGTACCACGTTGCCATATGTACTTTAATTTCAAAAACGCCAATGAAGAAATGTTAAAAATGTAAACCATTGGTATTAATCGATTAGTTACATCAATGCATTTGAGATAATTCCAGTTCTAAATTTCACCACAATGATTTTACATAGATAAATTTGACGAATTTTGCTAAATTTTAGCCGTACATCTTAAGGTTTGATGGTCTCGTATGCCTTAAGGAAGGACCGTATAACTTTTTTGGATTAAGATTATCGCCTCAGAATTGAACAAAGAATCGTTCTACCTGGCGATTATTCGCCCTTTTCTGGCCACCGTGTATATTTGTGGATGTAATCACGTTCATTCTTTTGTGGATAGCGTTTTTTGGGTTTGTCCTATTGCTATCCCAAAAAACTAAATAAAATAAAATATCTGTTTAACAGAAATTTCGACGTGAAAATTCCGGATTAGGATAAGCTGGAAACAATCCAACTACAGAGACAAACTTCATGAACTGATTTGGATCTATAGCCGAAAGTGAGACTGGAACTGGAATTTACGTGAGATGAGAAATACAATGAACACAATTTCATTAGGCAAATATGACAGTGTCTTTCAAGCATAGGTATACGCAATTTTGCAATGTGCAACAGAAATCAATCAGAGGCTTCTAAAATAAACGGATCTGCATTGCAACAGAGAGCCAGGCAATACTAAGCGCATTAATGCACCCCAGGATACAATTAAGACTGGTTTGGGAATGCATTCGAGAACTGACTAGCCTGGTGACCATCATAAAGTTATCGGACATTCGGGAATCTAGGAGTGTCCAAAAACACAGTACGGGAGCAGGTAAAATGATGGGTCAAAGAGAAAACATAAACGACGAAAGACCTTTATCAAGAGATCATCAAAGAAGAAAAGTGAAGAACTACTAACTTAGTAGGAATCATCTTGGTGTAGTAGCAGGTTTCCTAACAGAACATTTGTGCACTGGAAGGATAGCTACAGAATATGGGGATCAACTGCAGACTGGGTAATAGAATGACAAAGGCCATATGCATATTCATTTGTGAATGCGACGCTCTAGGCGCAAAGATACAGGCAATTTTTGGCAAGCCAAACATGAACCCAGAGGATTATGTTGATCGACCAGCCAGAGACAAACTGTACAGGGTACCAGGATATTGGACTGACCGGTATAATTTAATGGGTAATGGAAATGGGAAATGTGTTATGCAACTCTGGATGATTTAAGCTTCCTATAGCAATAAAACGCCACTTGCTCCTTAAATTTGGTTCTGATTGCACGTTTCGTCTGTCCAACATTAACTTTTGTTACAGTCCCTGCATCCAATTTTGTAAATCAGCTTTCGTTGTGATCCGGTTTAAATTTCGGTTTACCTAAACGGTTTCTCAATCTGTTTCGCGAGGTAAGACAAATATTCATATTGTGCTCTAATACCACATTTGCCTTTTATGGAATGGTAATTTAACAAACTTTTTATCGTGTCTCTATTGAAGTTAAGGCAGTAGAATTTCCCATATATCTCTTATCTGGAATTTAAAGTTCAATAAATTCCAGAGAACATTTATAGGAGACCATTATAGATCGCTGCCTTCTTAATGAACTCCAATTCTCTTTTTATTATGTGGGAATCTTATTAATCTACAAATTAATGCCAACTATTTATGTTGTCCGCAGTGATTTGAATCGGCCATTATAAATCTATTGGTGTATGTTTTGTCTGTAGGTGTCTATTTCTAATTTATTACTGTTTCTTATCAAATTTATTATAGAAAAAGAGCATGAACAACCAACTTCCGTTCCTAGATAGCTTAGTAATAAAAAGTATTCTACTGAACCGGTTCGGTGGGACACCTGTTTATACCACGACAGAATATTTTTAATTTACTTGAAATGATTTATGTGGCACGTTTATTATCTTGGAAGCTTGCTGAACAGTCCAAAGATATAAAATGCTCGACATAATTAGGGAATACTTTATCAATGACAGGGCGCCAGTTTATCATGCCATAATTGTTTTGAGCAGTGTATAAGTGTAAAGTACTTGCGTTCAACTTAAAAAAAGCAAGATTAGATAAAACGCAGTTTAGTTTGGCTCTGCAAGCAACTCATTAACTCTTTTCGTAAGTACATTATTACAATGTTTGCGAGACTACTGCCAAAAGACTTACGTACTGTTACACTTTGCATTGAACCGAAAATGACATTGATTTCAATAATTCATTTCGCTTCTTTTAATCATAGACAACATCAGCGATATAAACGTTATTTTGAAGGCAATTTTAAAATTCATTCTCTTTACTTTTAATCTGGCAATTGCAATTACGACTTTAGAAAAACCGTTACGTCACTTAGCGGTTCCTTTTCGCGCGGGAGTATTTAACTTACGCGCCACGAAATTTAAACTTGGTGATTTTAAATTCATTCATTTACGCGCCAAACTCTTAGACGCGTCGTCTTTTATGATCCTTTGTGCATCACGGGACGCTGCTATTGGTTCATCCTTTTTTTTGTACCTACTTACCGAGCCTTTAAAAGGGCTTTGCATGCTAAGCGCGCTCTCTGTTCCAACTCTGTTCCCGTTCAGTTAATTTGCCGTTGTGACGAACTCGTTTTGACTCGAAAACACAGATGCCACGTGCTGCCCACAGCTTCGATTCCCCATTGTTTCAAGCTACAGCTAAGTAAACTCTGTTCTCTTCAGTTCATTCTGCCGTCGTAACGGACCTTTTTTAACTCGAAACACGGAAACCACGTGCTCTCCAGCATACACGAAAGCTTCGAACTCAGCTTCAAGCTACAGCTAAGTACTACTATTTAAAACGTATCAATCGCTTTCTTTTAGTTTATTTCATTACTGTTGCTATTTATACTTTTAACTTGTAATTGCCAGTAACTTTGCTCTCACTAGCAGTCATTTACATATTTACTTATAGAAACGGATTAATTGCGTCACTTTTAAATTAATCTCAGGAATTCGGCTACCTCGTGCTATTCTTTCTTTTTGCCTTAATTTTAATATCAGAATACAGCAACCACGCGCGGTTCTTTTATATTAATCTTAACCTCAAAAATCAGCAACCACGTGGCCAGTTTTTTTTCTTTTTTCTTTATTTTATTATTACAATAAAGTTATCGTTACGTTTTGGATCTTTCTTTTTTTTTTATTAATCATTACAGCGACTCCAAGCGTCATACTCGTGTGTACCGCTTTTTTTCTTACAAAGTTACATCAGGTGTAGCACACACTGCGTTCGCACGCCACGCACGCCTGAGCGTAACAGTACCAAGTTTTTAATGCAATATTAGCGAAGCCATTATTTTTAAATAACTTCAACGAAACCCATCTACTTAAAGTAAATTGTTTTAGAAGGACGTCAGTCAGTAACATGGATTTATGAGAACAGAATAGAAAGGTATTACAGAAAATATTATCTTCATGATGTTTGATATAGGTATAAAGAATTGTAGAAAAAATTTCTACAATCTTATTAAAATTTCCAACCCTGATTATTTCTGTAGCTAGGCATATTATTTTATAATATATTTTGCGTGTGTGTGTTTTTTTTTGTCTTTTTTTCAGACAAATTCAGCTACGGCTTCCGTATAATACTGTAGCCTACAAACTTATTACGTTGACCTGACTTTGTTACAGTCTCATAAAATTATACTAATGCCATGTATTAAACTGTTTAGGTCCTAGTATTGACTAGTTTATTCGCCAAATAGTTGCTGTTTTTTATGATTCAACATCTCACAGATGCTGAATATGTTTGTTGTTATCTCTGGTTAATTTTTGTTGTTGCCATGATCTCAGTTAACGATCCACACGAATTTCTCTGTAGCATACTCCTACTTAAAAGCAGTTTTATCAGTTCTTTTCTGGCAGGAGAAAATTCAGATTTCCTGTCATACTTGTGTCTGTTTATATATGCCCAAGTTACCTATACAGACATAATCCCTGCAAATTCAACGCTTATACCACGCATGTGCGTCTCCCGCTCATTCTTCTTACTGCAGTAGGTATTCCCCTATATTCAGTCATTCGCCATAGCCACTCATAGTTCACAACGAATACTGGCGCGAGCGCAGCTGTTGCTTTGCTACTCAATCTACATGCAGAAATGTGTTAATTTTTAGTGACCGTGAACGTATTGTATTTTTATTATGAAAATGAATAAATTGCAATATGTATTGCTGTGGACACACGTGAACGAAGAACAAAACCCTCATAAAGAAATAATAAATTTAAGGAAAGAAAAATAAAACCTAAAAGCAACTCTTAATAATAAATTAAATAAACTTTAACACCAGCTTGGTTACTATTCTATTCGTAATAGTAATAAATAAAGAAATATAAAATTAGGGTTTGTTCATGACAAGGAAATCAAAGTCATTCTAATGAAACCCTCAAAAAGATAGAGTAAATTTAATGAAGGACAAATTAAAAATTAATTCTGGGTAAATAAATTTGAAAAATAGAAAACTAAAGTAAGCCTTAATAATAAGATGAAATAAACGTGAATATTTTCAAAATCATTGAACCTTCAAACAAAAGGTTCAAATATGCCACTATCCTTGGCTAAACAATATCCTAATCTGTTGGAGAAATTCATTCTAACATTCTCCAACATTTCTGGGCTAATGTTGTTTGACGTTTGAACAATTTTATTGCGCAACTGCTTTACATTAGCTGGTCTAATGTCTTCATTGCCATAAATTATTTGTTTCAAATAACCCCAGTAAAAGAAATCAAGGAGGGATAAATCTGGTAAACGTGGCGGCCATTTGATATTTTCAGAATGAGTCCGAGCCACTGCATTATGTGCAGGGCAACCATCTTGCTGAAAGTAAATGTTTTGCATATTTATGTCGGGAAGTTGTTGTACAGTAGGTAAAATATGGGTGTTCAGTAATTCTAAATATGCATTTGCGTTTAAATTGCCATTGATAAAAAAGGCCCAATAATGTGGTTGTTTAACAAACCTGTCCAAACATTTACTTTTGCTGTTGCTGACTAGATGAACTTAAATATCTGTGCTCGTTTTGCTTGGCCCAGTATGTTGTCACAGATGAATTGTGACTTCTAACCAAAGGAAAAGAAGATTCATCGGTAAAGATAATATTGTTTACCAAATTAGCATCTCGGTTAATTAAATCACTTAACTTTTCACAAAATTCCATACGCTTAAATGCGTCGCCGTGAAATAATTATTGGTGTTTAGAATATTTAAAATTATTATACCCATTTGCTTTGAGTATTCGCTGAACGAAAGAACGGGATATGTCTAAATTATTGGAAATAGTGCCAGATGACATATTCGAATTTATTTCAAATGCAGCACATACTAAAGCGGACGTATTATTAGAAATTCTGCGAGTTGGAAATGATGTTTTTAAATTTTCGACCGAACCGGTATTGTCGGTTTTATTTTTTAATTTAAAAATTGTGGCTTCATTTGGAATAGCCCTGTTGGGGTATTTAGCTGCAAACATGTCGCATACCCTTTGAAAAAAATTGCCAGCGTGATACCACTGCATCATTTCAGATCTCTCCTCCAGACAACCACTTTACTCGAACTGACTAATAATACTGATCACTCATCAGTCTACATGTGCTATTATCGTACTACAGCGCCATACCTCGCTGTTAGGTAGAGTGGGAGACGGTAAGAGTATATGTGCTTCCCCGCCGTTTACTTTGCAGAGATTGAGGCTGTATTCTTCTTCCATCCAGTTTCCTATGTGGCTTCGTACCCAGGCTACTGCTTATTCCCAAAACCGATCCTAGTCCTTGAACACCTTCCCCTTTTTCAGTAAAAAAAGTTCATTTCTTGCTTTTTCACTTTCCTTGATTGTTTGGCGTCTTGGCACTCATATCAGATAACAATAAATTTGACTTGGAAATGGAAAGCATTACTTTTTCAATTTATTTATTTACTCATTTAACATAACATAACATAATTTAGTAAGAATTTCACTACATTAACGTTCCAATAGTAAGTACTAGATATTTATTCAGGCATATACAGAGGAGTTCAATCTATTGCAGCGTGATTTGCTATGACAAAAAATTTGAAAAAACTAACACTCACGGACACAAACTGAATTCAAAATTACTATAGTTCCTTAAAATTACACATATGTATATAGATTTTTTAGATTTTAGATTTAGATTTTGTTAAAAAAATATATTTCAGGAATTTACTTTGAATAAGAACAAAATAATTCTGTTTTAGATTAAGCGCAAAATTAAAACAACGTTAACAAATACAGTATTTAAAGACAGTCCAATTGTAGCAGTATCTGTTAATTCAGACCAAGGAGACAAATCCACAAATGTAGGCAAGATAATTTTCATTACAGGTTAACTTTTTTATTTGCCTTCATATATTTACACCAAGACTTGTTTTAGGCAATATTTAAAAAAAAAATTAAAAAATTAAAATTAAGATTATTTATTCATATTTAAAAATTCGGAATTAATTAATTAAAATTTGTAACCCATTGGACATTGGTTGCGATAATAATAATAATAATAATAATGGAAATATATTTGGCCCAACAGATAAAACCAAACAAACATATAAACAAAATAGAACAAAATGATAATACATTACAATAAAACAAGAAGAAAATAGCAAATTTATGCAATTGAATTATATATACATATAAAAAAGAAAATAGAAAGTAGAAAGTAGTGAGTGAAATACGTTAATTTTTAAATTGACAAGTGAAAATATCCTCGTAGATGTTGTTGGCATCCCTTGACGAGTGGTGCTCTCATCAAAATGTTTGTGCGTGCAGTAGGAAGGTCGAATGTCAGTGGAGTTCTCGAAGTGGGCCGTGGAACAAGGAAGCATACTTTTTCAGGAAGATACGCGTAATCAATGTTGTTGTGTATAAAATTGTAAACAAGAAGTGCACTTATTCTTTGTCTTCTTGTAAATAAGGCTTCAAACCCGTGTCTGTGCAAAAGGTTATTGTAGCTTGCGTTGTGCTCAGAATAAACTCCATCGGTTTTGAAGGACAAATACTTCAAAAATCTTCGCTGAACGCGCTCAATGATATTGCTATGTAGATCATAAATCGGATACCATATCAACGACCCATATTCCAGTTTGCTAACCACATAGCAAAAATAAAGCGATTTGATAGCATTGAAGTTATAGAAATCCCGACATGCCCGTATTATAAATCCAAGCGATTTGGTGGCCGATTGCACCGTATCAAGAATGTGTTGGGAGAAGGATAATTTACAATCAAACGTAATGCCAAGGTCTTTAACAGTGTCGTTTTTATTCAACATGATCCCATTCATATAATAGTAGGAGTCCACAGGAGTGGTTTTTCTGATATAGCTTACGAGGCAACATTTCTCAATGTTTAACGTTAGCTTATTATTCTTACACCAGTTGTAAATGGTGTCCAAGTTCGATTGTATAATGCGACAATCACCGACATCATCAATCCTGTGATAAATCATTAAGTCGTCGGCATAAGCGAGTACAGGGCAATCTATTAAATCATTAATGAACAAGTTAAAGAATAATGGACCGAGATTCGAGCCCTGCGGAACACCAGAACTTGCCGAAAACAATCTTGATTCATATCCATTATAGTAAACGTAGTTCGTTCTGTTGTGCAAATAAGATCTGATAAATATAAGTGAAGATCGGCTAAAACCGAAACGTGAAAATGTGAAACTTCTGTAGTAATATAAAGTGATCTATTCTGTCAAAAGCACGTTTAAAATCTGTATATACCACATCGAGCTGATCACCTGCATCCAGCGCTTCAGCTAGTTCTTGAGTTAGAATACTTAGGTTGCTCATCGTAGAACGATTAGCAATAAATCCATGCTGATGAGGTGAGATAAATGGCCTACAGCAGTATGATAACGAAGCATAAATTACGGATTCAAACACTTTGGCAAACGTCGAAATAATAGCGATGGGTCTGTAATTTTTTATGTCGGTCTTGTCACCCTCCTTGAATATTGGACAAATTCTGGCGATCTACCAAGCAGTTGAAAATATAGAAGTTCTTAAAGAAAGGTTAAAGATCTTGGATAATGGTTCAGCAAAAATTATAGCAGAATCCTTAACCAGATAACAAGGGATATTATCACTTTTGGCAGTGGATTTGTTTTTTAGGTGTTTTGTACATTTCAGAACCTCACACGCCTCAATTTTAGGTAGTTGAATTGGAGGAGGACGAAAAGGAGTGGAGACCCCGACAAACAGAACACTAAGTCCGTTCTGTATATTCTTTCATATTGTCTATTAAAAAATTATATACTAACTTCAATAGCCCTCTGTTATCGGTGATGCATTTTATTTCATTTGGTAAGGCATTATATGCAGTTATGGATTTATACTAGGCCCCTTGTTCATATATCGTACTTGTACCTCGGCACAATAAGATCATCACAATGCCTGATCATAATGGCGATGGAAATATCTTTATTACGAATATATAATTGCTTATTATTTATATAGAAAGAAATTAGTTTTAAAATATATAGACATGGCAATGACAATATCAGTAATTTGAATAATTGTCCGCATGATGCTCTGCTGAATACACGAACCATACATCTCAAAATCCTTTTTTGTAGAACAGATATTCTTCTTGAGCCTGCCGATGATCCCGTATGTCAACCTCGATTGAATATAGCCGAAATAAAATGTTTTTAAGACGTCCATATTAATATAGTTTCTGATTTTGTAGATCGCGTAACAATAACGATACAGTTCTTTCGATAAATTTTCAACATGAGAATGCCAACTTAAAACGGTGTCCAAAGTCATACCTAAAAACCTAACCGAATTTGTGTGCTGAATTTCGTCCCCTACAATCTCATCACTACGAATGTAGAAAGGCATGACGCTCGACTTATCGATATTTAGTTTTAAATTATTGAGGTCGCTCCAGGTGTTCATTAATTTTAAAACTACTTCTGTATTTAGTGATTACTTGCTAGCAAGAACATTGCTCTTCTTCTTTGTGAAAGTTTGTAGGGACACGGGGTAATGTCTGTCTTATCCTGTTGTAATACATAGAATGAGCATAGAAATCACTGCTCAAAGGTCTTTGGTGGAAATAAGAAGTATATAAGGTGCAGTTTTAGCAGAAATGTCATTCCATAATTTAAAACATCTGGACCTGAAGCGCCATTCAAAACAATGTATCGCACGAATAGTGCAACTCTTTATAAATTATTTGTTTTGATTTGTTTTGTATAAATGAATAATTTAATAAGAGTTGAATATGTTTTCTCTGATTGGCCTACAGGCTCTAAATTAAAGCGCGCTTGTCCTCGTCCACTGGATAATGGTGACGAGGAAATGTTTCTCTCAGTCGTGTGGTAGAATGTTGTAGCTAGTTGCATAAAAATTACACATAGTGCAAAATTATAAAAAGAATGATTTCTATAAAATTATCACGTTTTGTTATAGCTGTCTTTATGTTTTAAGAAATGAAACTATCTCTCTTTGAGAGTTAGTTATCTTCAGTTGAAGGAGTAGCACCTGTTACAGTTTGTCTTTCCCCATTTTATAGCCCAGATTATGATATAAAATATTTAATCCAGACAACACGTAAACCACAGCGGCACCAATTTTTTTATTGCTGTGATTCAACAAAAAAAAAAAAATTGGAGTCCGAAATAAAGATTTTTCTCCGTGTGCAAAGGCAATTACCTACTGTCCGCGCGTTAGTTTGTTGAATATTTAATATTTCATTGAAATGGCTACGTTTATAAGTACGTCATGTTTTTTGCACAACGCAATAAGCAGAACAAAGTAGCGTCATAACGATTACTGAATTCTGTAGAGATATTTTGGCAAACGTCTCTTTTCTTTAATTTATTCACATGATATTCTAAATTTTCAGCTGAAACACGTCAAAAGCCTGCCTCCAAAAAATTGTTTACACACGCCAACTACTATGTCTTATTTTTATTATTTCAATGTGTTATTTAGTTTATTCTGAAAAAAAACTATTTGCTAGTTCTTTATATAAATTACCTATAAAAATTGTAGGGGTACGTGACCGCGCAACGTTGAAGTCAAACACTAATATTAGGTAAATCGGTAAAAGATGTCAATGAAAAACTCAAATCACTGTTAAATCAAGCTTTCGTAATTTTTATTACTACTTCATCAGGATGACACTGTAAAAAAAATTATAATTTTTTTTTAATTTATTGAGTTTTGATTGTCTCATTAAATAGTAAACTTACAGTGTCATCCTGATGAAGTAATAATAAAAACTACGAAAGCTCGATTTAACAGTGATTTGAATTTTTCACTAGTATATTTGTCCGGTTTACCCAATATTAGTGCTTAACCTATAAAAATGCTTTATGCTTCCCTTCAGGTAGTATTTATCTCTAAACGTAATTATATCTGAAGTACCTATCTCTATACAGCCTTGCCTCTTCATTTACAAAAACTCTAAGTGGAGTTAAAATGCAGGAATTTATAGGAAAAATGAGAATAGTGTAATAAATAATGGTAATACTGCACGTTAAAAATCGTTGGCTGCGTTGTAAGACGGATAAATAACATTATACATCCATACTCATTTATTGACTCAATTATATATAAGTATACATATTATAAATTGGGCAAAAAGACTGAATCATCTTGCAATGTTCTTCCTTTAGCCTTGTCATTTGCTTTAATTTTGCAATGATTGTTTATATAAACCAAGCCGTGCCACAAATTCGTTTTCATTCTTAAAGAACTTAAGTAAACCTCTTCAATATTCGTTTTGTTCTTGTTAAATGTACCATATAGTGCATCACAATATAGTTTTTTTTTTTGTAAAAGTTAAGTAATGTAGTTATAAAATTGAAAGAAAACATTTATTAATTAACTGAAAACATTTATTCTATCAAAAAACCCTAACAATATCTAAGAGACGAAAAAATATATTTCACTGTTTTCTTAAGTTACTGTACGTTGTCGTGTTGAAAATTGCTTAAAGTGGCCTCTTTGACATTTATTGTGCCTTTTTTCATATTTTTGAAGTGTAAAAATTCCCGACTACTTATCACTTATTAAAGAATATCAGTTGAAGCGAGTTAAAAATACAAACGAACCGGAGGAGGCAAAGTGCCATACCACATTTTGTAGACATACCGTTGTTCTTTTGGTTTTCTGATCTTTTGGTAGCAAAATCAGGACTTCAAATGGCAAATAAAAGATTAATGATATTGATGGTATTGCAGAACATACTCATCCATTATTTAATTTTCCATGGAATAACATAAAGTAACTATACGAAGAATCTAACTTCTAACGAAATCAGATTTTCACACATCAGAGTCAATGTCGATTGTGTCCTGCCAGGTACGGACAGCGCTGTTTCGTGCTTATTAGCAACTCATCAGCGTACCATAGGCAAGGCACAATCGACACCTCTCCCGTGCTGCGGTATATGCACCGTAAGCAAGCTAAAGAGAATGACATGACTACAACGACATCTATACAACAAGTGTATAGATGCCCAGCGTCCTCTGCAGGTCTATGCACAGCATACAGAACGACATTGACTCTGATGTGTGAAAATCTGATTTCGTTAGAAGTTAGATTCTTCGTATATTTTAGGTTACACGCTTTTCGTGTAAGTGCTGCACCCTAGTGGTCATTGGCTTACTGTGTAAGCCTACTCTTGCAGTGTTCTGTATGCTGTGCATAGACCTGCAGAGGACGCTGGGCATCTATACACTTGTTGTATAGATGTCGTTGTAGTCATGTCATTCTCTAAAGTAACTATGAAAAAAAAACAAATTCCAAAATTATTTATTATATAATTAAAATTATAGCCAAAGTCATATTATTGTAAATATTAATTTAACTAAACTGTATATATTTGTTCTTTCAATCTATCTATTTGATTAATTAGTGGATAAATAATACAATAACACTAATTTAACATCATAATACTTGCAAAACTCCGTACAAAATAAATTATTAAGGATTTATTTCAAATCTTATGAATTTATCACAGTAAACAAAATGTTAAAATAAAACCAAGTATTATTCGTCCATTTCAAATCGTTCATTGATCACACCTTTCTTTTCTGTTTCCACTTTTGTTAATGGTTGCGATTCGATGGCCCAAGGTTGAAGTTCACCAGAAGCAAAAAATCCATAAAATATACATCCGAAGAGGTAGATTCCACTTGATATATAGAACACTATCCGCCATTCCGCGTTTGTCTGTGACGTAACGAATAATGAATCATCAATTCGAATATTGTAAAGTTAATACATACCGGAGTCGTTACTATATATCCAGATATGATAGGGCTTACGATACCCGGTATTGTTGCGAAGGTATTGGAAATACCCATCAACACGCTTGCATGTTGAGGGGCGACATCTAAATGATTTACACTGAATCCTGCCCACGCGAAGGCCCCCAATCCTACTGCGAATGTTAAGCATATTGTAGATCCCACGGCAGTACCGGCGAATCCAGTAGCTAACATGAAAATAGTTTGCGCGATGAAAGCGCTGCAGTTATATATTCTTCGTACTTGTGTTGTAGTGAGGATGCCACGTTCCCTAAACCAATCTGCAGAGTGGCCGGAGAACTGGAGCATTATCGCCATCACGAGATAAGGAATTGCGGACATTACACCCGTTTGTCCCAGATCGTAATTTAACATATCTAAAATGATAAATGAGACACGAAACATGTATGAAAACATAAAAATATAATTGCTGTTTACCTTTCATAAATAATGGCAGTTGAGTGAGCAATGTATAAAAACCCCAGTTTTCACAGAAGTGAGACACTATGATGGCCCATACTGGAAGAGAAGTAATTATGCTTTTCCAAGGATGTTTTATATTTTTGTTGATTTCCGTGTTGCCTAGGGAATCTTGAATATATTTAAGTTCTTCTGTGGTAATCCAGGGATCTACTTCAGGTCCCTCATGTACCATAAAGCACCAGCACAGATACCACACGACGCCAATAGCGCCTAAATAATATAAAATAGTGTTAACTGCTGATATTTTATACCTATAAAATAATATATAAACAAGTATTTCTAACATTTGTGCTATTAATAGCTTTTTAATATTAATTTTAGACAGTAAAAAAGTTTGAGATTATCTGGGAAGTAATTAAAATAATTATCCCAAGAAACAGATGGAAACGAAGAAAAAAATGCTCTAATTTCTTACATTTTTTTCACGATAATGTGACTAGTTTCGTCTTTCAAGGAGACATTATCAAATCTTAATTTAAAGCAGTTAAGTATTAAGTACAAAATAAAATTGAATTGCACAAATAATTTTTTCTGAATTTTCAGGCACGCATAATTGATTTCTAAAGAGCTATACACTACAACTCGTAGTGATTCAATATTAGCTGCTAATTAGAAATATACATATATCATTTATTATGATTATCATAAATAATGGTCATATTTTACAACAATTTGACATACATTGTAAATTATATGTTTAATGAAGGTGTGTTTCCCATTAAGAATGGAGATCAAAATTACTTGAAAAACTATCGGCCTATGAGTTTATTGTCTGTATTTGCAAAAAGAAAATTGTTCGGTATATCCTAGAAATAATTGATTTGTAGTATTCTGTATTACCGACGGAGTTTTAACACTTTACAGTTGGCAACAGTTTGTTTATAGTTCGTTTTATGTCATAGAAACATAGACGATCATCCAACCCCCTGATCAGAGTAATTAAATTACTAATCTTTTTCACACACATCCAGCGGCTTGATCGTGCCGCTCTATCAGAGATGAAAGGGTATAAGACTCCAGGTTCCCCACCCTAGATGAGAAGTTCCGAGCTTCCTTCGACCTTCGACATGTCATAGAATAAGTTTATCACAGTTTCAGTCGTTTCACATTTGATTTGTAGTATTATGTATTACCGGCGGAATTTTAACCCTCTACAGTTGGCAACAGTTTGTTTATAATTCGTTTTATGTCATAGAATAAGTTTATCACAGTTTCAGTCGTTTCACATTTCATTTATACAATACAGTTCATATAGCAGTATAAAGTAAATCTGACAACAATGTATCAGTTTTTATTTTACACAACACGAATCTCTTATGAACAATGAATTAATGAATTATTTGAAAACTTTTAATCAGCATGGTTTCTGCCAGAATAAATCCACAAACACCACTATTTTGTTTATTGACAGTGAAAGCTTTCAATCTTGTTAAACATGAAATTCTTCTCAACAAATTAAAGCGTATGGAATCAATGAAACAGCTTTAAATTTGTTTAGATCTTATTTAACTAACAGAAAAGAATGCTTTTTTGTTAACAATAACCTATTTTCTTTCCAAATTAGGGCCAATTTTGTTTTTCTTATATATATGAGTAATTTATAAACCCAAAAGAAAACGGCTATATTATGAGCCAATGCACATCTTAAATATGTATATTCGCATTGACCGACTAATAAACCAATATCAGCATATACCAGAGGATTCAGTTTAGTATTCGCCCACCTGTAACTTTTTTACTTTTTGAACAAGGTATAGCAAACCGTATATATTCGTAAATGCGATGATAACACCTATTTAATGGGATCATTCATCTATCTTTGCGATGACATCTGTCAAAACGGTGACTGTCACCGTTTTTTTTTTTTTTTTCAAATAACACCCTGTATATTTTTTGCACCATTTGACAGGTATTCTATTTCTAATTCCGAATATGTATCACACTCCAAGAAAAAGTAGATACCCATGAAAATAATGTCAATTAACTTTACACTGCCAACAACAAATATCACGAGGCGTTATTAAGCTGAAATTTCTTTAAAAAATAACAGTGTATTCAAACCAAGAGAAATTAGATATGATTTTAATCTATACGGGGCATGCCAAAATAATAGTAAAATCCAATCCAGAGAGATCATTGCCACCTGACAAATTATTTGCAAACCTAGCAGAAATGTATCTTCAGATGAATGGCACACATTTCGAGTATTTGATGAACTAAGTGTTTTTGCTAAAATTATTAAATAAATTTTTCTAACAATTGTTTTCATCGCTATATCTACTTGTTTCGCATCTGAATAATTTTTTATTTTTCTGATTGTTTTCTATTTTTTTTATCAAACTGTGACACATATTCGGAATTAGAAATAAAATACCTACCAAATGCTGCAGAAAAATATACAGCGTTTTATTTGAAAAAAAAAAACACACCGTTTTGACAGATATCGCAAAGATAAATTGATGATCCCATCTAATAGGTTTTGTCATGGCATTTACGAATATACATGGTTTGCAATACTTACTTTTTTCCAAAAGCAAAAGAGTTACAGGTGGACGAATACCAAACTGAATCACCTGGTATATAATTATGAGCTCTCCTAAAAAATAAATTTGTTTATTTTCATAATAGAGTAAAAAGCATCACACATATAAACATTAATAGTACAATAATATTAGCTAAAAATTTAAGCTTAATCATCTCACTGAAAATCCTTTCTGAAAATTGTTATGTTTCAAAATAATTAAAAAAAAATCATGCAATATGGAAACTGTAAAAATATATCAATCTAATTTTGCAGTCTTCTTAATTCAAAAACAAACAATGAAGACTATTTAGAAAATGCATTACATGGATTCTTCTTCTTTTAGCATTTATAATTTCTTAATGATGTGATGCTGGCATATATTAAAAAAAAGAATAACAAACAAATCATTTTCGTTTAAAACTGGAAATGATAATCTGATTAAATAATTCCAGATTTGTGGTAAACAAAATTGAAATTTATTAAAGTTATCGGCTGAGACACTGTACATTCTAATGATATTAATTTTCTTGTTCGTCAAAACTACTACTTATTTGGTTAGATAAATCATCGCCCAAACTGCGTCCATATACTTCATGCGCAACAGTAAAGACTTGTTTGGGAAATCTGTTTTCTTCTCTGGGAAGTTGAGGGCTTCAGAGATACTTGCTAATCTCTGAAGCCCTCAACTTCCCAGAGAAGAAAACAGGTTTCCCAAACAAGTCTTTACTGTTGCGCATGAAGTATATGGACGTAGTTTGGGCGATGATTTATCTAACCAAATAAGTAGTAGTTCGTTTTATTAATTCCACTCATTGGCTGATATGTATAAAGCGAATTAACTGCTAATGCTTTAATAAGCAAAAGTACTTTACGTACCGCGTAGAATTTATTACAAGACCACAGTAGATTCTTCTGTACTCATACTCTACACTCCAATGCCAAAGTATATTCTACCAAGTTAAGCATATACTCCTTTTGATAGTGAATACTGGATCCCCAATAATTTGTGATTATATTTATTGTATTTCTGTCGATTTTTCATCTATAAAAACTAATAGGATTCTAATGAAAATGAAATGGAGATTGTTGGCATCTACGGGTGTTCCAAGCCATAGATTATTTTAGATTTTAAAAAATTCGGAATGTAATTTTTACCGTAAATTTGTAATTACTACTACTTACTATCATCAATTTGGGTTTTTTCCAAAGAAAAAATCATATTTGAAGTTTTAAATGAAATATACAGGGTGTCTCTGAAATAAGAGTACAAAATATTAAAAATGGGAAACCCAAATTATACTGAATAAGTATCCAAAAATTCGTACGCCAATTGCAATATCGAATATACAATTAAAAACCCATTGAAACGTCACGAATGTGCCGCCCATGGATCCACTATCTGTGTTTATACTATATCTTAAGGTCATTTGTAAATACAGCTGTGATATACAGATAATCATTGTATGCAGCTGATACGAGTCAACGACTCCAATATTATTACGTACGCGAAATTTAAAGCAAATTTCAAAGAAGATATTGAAAGTAAAATGTGGAATCTATTAATGAATAACTCTATTCACTTGTGCGTAATCTGATCAATGACAGCTGTCTGAAATAAACATCATTGTTAAAAGTTGATATTTGATGTGACGAAGGTAATGTGCGTAATTATTTCTTTTTTTCTCTTTCATAATCAATTGTTGGTTCTGAAAAGAACCGATTTGAAAACCGGCGAAACAGGAGAAGTGTTAAATAAAATGTTCGAATGTACTTACACCTGCATTTCTGTTCACAATATCCAGCAATTCTTCTTCGGCTCGTAAAATTCGACGTGGTCTTTCACGTCCGCGACCTTCGTAATTTGGTAGCAATCGACCAGTTTCTCTTAATCTAAACACGGTATCCTTTATACACGTGTAAGCGGGGTTCTACGATTGGGATATCGCTGCCGGTAGATACGTAGAGTTCTTCGACAACTTCCTCCTGCTTCGCCGTAGACATAAATCATATCGAACAACTCGCGTGTGGTAAAAGCCATATCCGATGTGTTCATGCGTAAGGATCCAGACAGACTGAGACTCAGAGCGTAGTTATACGTCGCGTGTTGCCTGCCCTACCTTCGTTGGTTAGAAGTGTAGTGTCTCAAATACCAATGGCGTGACGGATATTTAAGAAATATCTTTGCCATTTTTTCCCTCACGTATGCGTGGGCATTTTGGAAAAATTAATTTAGATAAAAGGTGTAATAAAATTAGGGCTTCCCATTTTTAATACGTTGTACTCTTATTTCAGGGACACCCTGTATATTGTATTTTTAATGCACATTCTCTTAAGTCGGAAACGGATAATTTGTTGGTTTTTTAGATATTTGGTTACCACATATACATACACTAAGGAGCTATAAATGTTACACATTTCTCTTTTATAGAGCTTCTAGATTACAGGAACACAACAACTTCAACAAGTTTTTCACAGGAACTGATTTTATGTGAGTTTACAAAAAAGTAAAATAAAACATGTGATAGGATTTACCGATAATTCTTTCTGTAATCATCTTATCTTTTCCATTACTAAAATAATATGCTACTAATCGAAGTATTCTTGGCAAAGTTGGTATAATATATGCTTCACAAAATTACAAATAGGTACTAATTTTTAACGTATAAATAAAGAATTTACGAACAATCATTTCCAGCATGAGCAAATATTTTATTAGTTGGCTAGCATCGAACACAGAGAACGCTAGTCAAAAGGTACTTACTCTGTAACCTTAAAACATTTGGTATAGTCAACGAGAGCATACTTTGAACGTAGTACTTGGTTGAAGTAATAAAATACGGCAAGTAGTAACATGTTCTTCATTTTATCCATCCAAGTCTGTCGTATATACTTTTTACTTACCGAACACATAAAAAATGCTTTCCCATCCAAGTCCTTTCGCTAAATAAGCTGATACAATCATCGATACTACAGTTCCAGCATAACTTCCCGAAAAAGCTAAAGTAGCTATTCGACTTCTTTCCAACGGTGGTGCCCATCTCGACCAAACGGAATGTATGCATGGGAATGTTACGCCCTAAGGATGTTTAAAAATAATGAAATCAATTTCAAATCTCAAGATATTGAGTTCTTTATATCCTACTAATATACAACAACTTATGCCTAAAACGCATGGTCCCCAGGGAACGAAATAAAGTGGTCTATGTCTCCGTCCTTCAATCTATCATGCTTTTCCATTACCAATCTGGTTGGAAACCATGGAGAAGCGCACTCACAGTCAAAGATTCCTGAGTGTTCAGAGAAAAATCGCTCTGATAATTATCAGAATAGGCGGGACTGTTTCAACCAAAGTCCTTTTAGTCCTAGTAGCAATCCCGCTTATGACATGGTAGCCAAAGAACAGATCAGAATATTTTCAAAGAAATGCAGCAAAGAATTCGCGAGAAGACAAACCCTTTGGGATTAGGATTACATAGCTTAACACACATTTTTAGTGCATGCAATTTCTGTTTCTAAGTAATCTTTGAGTGTAGAATCCAAAAAAACAGATCTACTTTTTGAGATATGCGTTGCTGTTTTAACGAAAAAAAAATCATTTTTATTTTATCTCATGTACATTTTGCGGTTATAAGTATTGGTATTTACGACAAAGGCCTATTAAACGATAAAGAATACAAAGTAAAGTATGTAATTCATAAAACAGATAAATAAATATTAATGGCTTTTCGCTTAAAAAAAAACCTCTGTGCAATTTTCTAGCATGGAGTTTGGTAAAACGATCTTGCTACAAACTCCAACAGTAGTCGGCCATCATGTAAGCATTCCATCTTCCTTGATAACGGACTTCCACCGACTCAATATCCTGATGAAATCTTTCCCACTGCTCTTCACCGTAATCCCCCAGGTTTTGTGGGAATCGATCTAAGTGGTAGTGAAGACAATGAAGCTTAGTGCTCATATTACAACCGAAAATATTAAATCTGGGAGGCATATTTTCTCCTAATTCTATGTAATTCTCAGCAGTAAGTTGACCATTTATAAATCGACACAAATCGTCCACTGATGTTCTTCCTACTTAATTTTTTTCAGGACTAGTGGAATTGTGTGGTATTCCTCCTTACAGATGGTAGAATGACCAAGCCAGCTCAAAATAGTCGAAAATTCTACTATTAATAGACACAGCCAACATCAATTTCTTGGTCAATTGATTATTACTCAATCTATTTGTTATTATTAGCATTTTCATAATAATATTATTTCAAATTTCAAATAAAATTGTCACTTTTATTAATTCCAAAAGAAAAAAAAATAGCGGTTTATCTCATTCTCAATATTCCGAACTTTTATATCTACTTTAATTAATCTCAAGTATTGAGAACACGCCGAAAATTAAATAACCATTCTGATATTGAATCATGTAGCAAATACTGAATGTAGCCAAGGAAAATTGCAAATTAAACCTAAACACTTACCTCAAATATGCCTTCTACTACTCTCACAGCGATTAAAAGATACACGCTTGAATGTGCCAGAACAGGTGTTACTAGCGTAAAAACTGCAGTTACTGCGATGCCCATACCATAAACTTTCTTGCCACCAATTTTTACTGCCAACCATCCTCCTAAAATTTGTGTGCATATATAACCATAGAAGAAAGAACTTAAGACATATCCTTGTGTTATAGAATCCCAGTCAAAGTCTTGTTCCTGCAAATGTCACTATTGTGTAACTGCTTCAGCTCTACTTTTCTTAATCTTTAGAACAAATTGACACAATGTGTCATTGTAATGTGTATTTTCCGGTAAGTTTATTGAAAGTTTGGTCGTTTAAATGAGTAATGCTTTCATTCTTAACTAATCAATTGACATTTTTAAGTTGGTTTTATTAACTGTTTTACATATCAATAAAAGTAGTTTTCTGCAGTGTTTCAGGTTTTAGTGTGAGGGTGTGCTTCATTGCGTCATTAGTTTTCGTAAAAGACGTTCTATATAGGATTTTCCAAAACTAATTTCTGCTTTGTCCGAACAGGTAAATAAATGAGGATTCTATAAATTCAAAAACATCAAAAATTAATTTATTGCAAGATATTGGATACTTTTTTAACTTAATCGTAAAGATATCTTTGAACTTTTTGGCTCCCATTGGCTTCCTTTACAATAAGAAAATTGCTTCTAGGATAGTGGCTTATCACATAAATATTTTTAGGAAAATAATGTCTTTCAAGCAAATATATGCACAATATTGCATTGTGCAACAGAAATTGATCAGAGGGTTTATAGAAACAAACATATCTGCATTTCAACAGACAGCAGGCGATTCTGAAGGCATTACTTAATCCCAAGATACAATCAAGACTGGTTTGGGAATGTATTCGAGAACTAAACTGCCTGACAGATCGCAATAGAGTGACATTACTGGGAGTGCCCGGACATTCGGAAATCGAAGGAAACAAAAAAGCCGACGAGTTGACAAGAACAGTTGACAGGCCCAGAACCCGTTCTAGAAGTGTCAAAATACGGTACGGGAGCAGGTAAGGAGTTGAGTCCAAGAGAAACACAGAGAACATTAGAACAACACAACCAGGCAAACTCATGAAAAGATCTTTATCAAGGGACCATCAAAGAAGAAGAGTGAAGAACTATTAGAACTTGGTACGAATCACTTCTCATAGTAGCAGGTTTCCTAACAGGACATTGTGCATTGAAAGAACACCTGTAGAAAATGTGTGATAAAATAACAGAGACTGCATACCACACATTTTTGGTGAACCAAAAATGAACTCACAAGATTATTTCGCTCGACTAATCAGATGGGTTTGATGAGTAAAGGAAATAGAAGGCACAATTCAAAAAAGAGGCTGCAGTGTTACCGGAGACTAAAAAAACTACTAAATACTAAAAAGTAGTTTTATAACTACAAATATAGTTTTATTATATACACATATACATTTTGTATAAGAATAAGCGAATAGTAGTAATGATGCTAATTTGAACAAAAAATTAGTATTAAATTTATACCATGAGTCTGTTAATTTAATGAATAAACATACGAAAATACTAATTGTATCACCTTAACGTTTTAAATGTTTATTCATATACCGGGTGTTCTAGCTCATATGTCCCGACAAATAACTTTTTTATTTACAGATATTCTTAAATAAAATTAATCATTTAACTAAGTGTAATACTTTTTAAAACTTAAAAAAAATTGAAAATAAAATCAAATTTATATTTCTATATTCTTCGTGCCTAACTAGTTGGAAAACCTATAAATAACCAAGGAAACGATATTAGTTCTCGTTTTTTTGTTTACCAAAATTTTTTATTTTTATTTTTTAATCTAGTGTGCGGCAAATACACGAAAAGCTTTGGTAACTATCAATATCACACCAACAAATTACAATAATTATGTTCTTTGGTTTCCTACGCATCCGCTAGCAGATGACAAAATACACTTTAGCAGTTGGAATGGATCTTGCGTTAATTTGAAGAAGTGCTTCTTGATGATCTGAAAAAATCGTTTGTATCTACCTACCAAAAAGTAGAAGAAATATGAACTAGGAGTATATTTCTATGCACCTTCATGAAGTAGCCGTTGAAAACAAAAGAGTGTATTAGGCAATTGTAATTGTAAAATAATATCTAATTGACAAATAGGAAAGTTTTCGTGTAGGTATTTTTGGGAATCTAGATAGTTTTGATTTTAATCATATTTGTGGTAAAATCAACACAATAGGTTGAATAAATGTTAAATAATAAATAAATATTATGTTTACAATATTATTAAATAATAAAAGTCATAAGCTGGAGCACCCAATATATCATTACTACAATTATAAACACAGTACGAATCAATTACTAGCTACTACATATTTCATGTTACAATCAATTTATATAGGTGTACTAATTGTAATAATTAAATGGCATGTATGTAAACCATAAGTTTGTTTACTTTTTTTTAATAAACCACATTTTTTGTTCATGCGTTAACTAAATGATTTCCATTTGCTCGTTTACATAAATGAATAAACTTTAGTGTATATTTCAAAGAAAAAATTGTTATTCCGAACTTAAAATATCAAAGATCTGCATACTTAACTCTCCGGTTGACGAGCTGGATCTGTGAGCCCCAGGCAAATCTTTTTTTTGTTGTATTTTTTAGAATATTTTTTTTTAATTTCTTTAGCTCTTTGGTACCTTCCTAACTTTAATAAAGACATGTTTTCCTTAATTTGTCTTAATTTTTTCATCTTTCGTTTGGCTGCCAGAAGGGCTTTGGGTCTGTCAGACCCAACTCGTGTTTTCGTGTAAGTTTTTTTTTCCCACAATTTATTTTTTCGTATTTCGTAAATGGACTGATTTTGTGTCGTTTTAGGCATAAAACATTCTTAGGGCCTTCCCCTGGTTGCTAAGTATTCACGCAGAATCTTTTGCATACAAATATGGGTGTTTTCTACAGTGGATGCAAAAACATTTTACGTCGCATTTGGAGATCTATGCTGGAAGCCAGCCTGAAAGTCCTTTTCAGATAGACAATTCTGTAACAGCTATCATTCTCAGAATGACGAACCACATCTCAGGAACTGGAAGGAATGTTACGATGGATCAATGGTTTACTAGCGTGGAAGCTGTAAGTCGTTTGTTGCATGATCACCGCTTAACTGTGGTTAGCACAATACAATCCAGTCGAAAGTTTTTGAAAGAAGTTAAAAATGTTAAAGATAGACCTGTAAAGTCTTCACTGTTTGCATTCCATGCCGATATGACACTTACTTCATATGTCCCAAAAAAGTCAAAGAATGTATTACTTCTGTCGTCAATGCACTACGATGATAAAATGCACGAAAATACCGGTGGTAATAAAAAACCAGAGTTTCAACATTCTACAAATCCACAAAAAGCGGTGTCGATGTAGTGGACAGGATGGTTACATCTTATAATGTAGCCCGAAACACAAGGTGGTTTTTTTCGGCATGCTCAACGTAGAAGCAATGAACGCATTCATAATAAATAAAACGAACAATTCAGATGCAGAATTTTCAAAAAGCAGACGACTATTTTTGGAAAATTTGGGCAAAGATTTAGTGATAGAAAACATGAAACTACGAACGAATATGCCAAATCTGTCACGGAATGTAAGCGGCCAAATTCTCAGGTGTCTCAGTCACAGAAGAGCTCCGACTGACGACTTCAACTGCTCGAAGAAGGTGCAAATGCTGCAAGGGCCGAAAATCAAGATATTCGTGCAAGATTTGTGGTTCCTGTATTTGTTTGGAACACACAATACGATGTTGCGCCGACTGTGCGTCCAAATTTTATTAACGAGATTTTCCATTCAATATTTTGTGTGTCAAATTTATGTACACTTATTTTATATCTTTTTTACACTTATTCAGCCATATACTTTACAAATAATTATATCTTATTGTCTTTTCTGGTTTTTCAATTTATAATTTCTTTTGAAAACTTGCACTACATATAACTATTTTTGAATAAATGGGAACTCCCAAGTTAATGTTTTTTTTTCACAACTATTTTTACTCTTAGCACTGCAAAATAGACCAGGTTAACAAATGCATACCTGAAACTGGGCGTATATTAATGTATTAGGAGAAAAAAATAAAACACAGTTTGGGTCTGAGAGACCCAACCCGTCGAATGGTGTGATTCTGAATCCACCCGTCAACCGGAGGGTTAAGTGTTGATCTCTTCTTGTTAATTCACCCTTAGAAGAATTATCAAACTTTGTTGATTTATGTGCATTTTTGGAATTTAAAATATTCATTTTCAATATTGTGTAGCTACATAGTTCACCATAATTAAATTTGATCATTTGAATGTAATAATGTAGTCAAGACATTTTGGTATAACGAGTTCTGCAATCACTCGGATTCTTAGAGAGCTAAACTGTTACCTATACTTTTAAGACCAAACAAAATAATCTATTCTACTAATTACCCACGGTGTGATCAGCGTTATAATTATTTATTTTAAAATTAATGACGTTTTTTATTTGCCACGTAAATAAAATTACCTGTAGATAATAATTTGTAGATTTGCATCTTAATTTCAGTTTTCCGAAGAATATATTAGAAAGTTTTGAATCTACACATGCAAGTTCACATAACACAATAATTTAGCAATGTTTCCAAAGAACCGGCTCCTCCAGTTGATATTATTTATTTGTTGCATTTAATTCAATGTCTGTCTGCTTCTCATATTATTCTTTCGGATACTTATCTATAGGATAGGAATAAAATAAAAATTACTTTAATATTAATAAGTACGGCTAAAGAGTCACTTGTAATTTTTTTTATTTTCCTCTCTTGAAAGGTGAATAAAATAAAGCAAAATATAATAAAATAATATAAAAACACATTATTTACGAAACAATTGCATTTTAAAATACTTTGATTGATAATGATAGTGACAATTGAAATAAAAGGTAGCTTAAGAATGGGTCCTGAAGCAATCCCTTCATTCCTTTTCAAAGATTATGCGAAATGTTTTTGCTAAAACCTTAGGCAATTACTTTGAAGATGAAAGAGTGACAAAAATACTCAAAACTATGGCACCAATAACACTACACACTTTCAAATACCTTACCACAAAGTTCACTGCACTGGAAGTACGTTTTAGTGGCAAAGCTCATTATCAGCAGTAAAATTCAACTGAATTAAGTTCAGTTTTACTGCTGCTAATGATCATAGGTTTGCTATTGAAACGTATGCTCAGTGTAGTGAAATTTGTGATGAGGTGTTTTAAGATGTGTAAGGTGAAAGAGTGATATATACGACTTTATTCGTATAATGCAGGTCAGTTAACACATTTTTCACGTATGAAGTGGAGCTGCACAAGACTAGAATTTTGAGCCTTCTTTATTACACTGGTCAATAATGAAATTGCTTCTTAGGTGAAAGTACCCAATCCTGAATGAATTCAACGTGCTGAACACGAATATCACATTGAAAAAAGTTGATTGGCTCACGTTCCAGAGATATTGACGTTTTGTCCATTGTATAGATGCTATTGCATAATGTATTGCAATTTAGTGCGAAATTACGAAATTTTGCGTCATATTGCATCACCCCTTCATGAATTCGGCTGCAATATGTCCTTAAAGATCCACTTTCTTGATTCCCACTTAGATTTCTTTCCTGATAACTGCGGGCAGGTCAGCGATGAGCACGGCGAACGCTTTCATCAGGACATTGCCACCATGGAGCAACGGTACCAAGGCAAATGGTCTACGTCAATGCTAGCTGACTATTGTTGGACAATCAGTAGAGATGCTCCACAAGTCCACTACAAACGGCAGGCCAAAAGAAGTCGAAAGCCAGAAGCAGACTAATGT
Source organism: Cetonia aurata (assembly GCA_949128085.1). Taxonomy (NCBI): domain Eukaryota; kingdom Metazoa; phylum Arthropoda; class Insecta; order Coleoptera; family Scarabaeidae; genus Cetonia; species Cetonia aurata. Next base: position 41,464,546 of record OX421884.1, read on the forward strand.
TTTCTTACCATGTATTATAATATTGACATAAGTACACTTTTTCTGAAATATGCGTAAATGTTTTCTTACCATGTATTATAATATTGACATAAGTACACTTTTTCTGAAATATGCGTACATATTACAGAAAACCCGTAGCCAATTCAGCTTTTTCTTAATCATTTTCGTGTTCAGCACATTGAATTCATTAAGAAATGACTATTTTCAGCTTGGAAGCATGAACTTTTCGAAAATTTGTTGCCCAGTGTTATTATTTGTAAATAATGTATGTGCTGTGAGTTATTCTAAATGATACTTTATGTCAACGATTTTCCTATAAATGTTACTCGGGATGACTGTAACATCTATGAAAGTAATTTAAATTGTTTGTAAAATTTGTGTTAAAGCAATATTAAATTACTAAGAATTAATATTAATAAATGTAGAATAATAATCTGCTCTCATAAAGCTTTTAACGTAGAAGATAATTATGTAATTGACAATATATATCTTTCAAAATACATTGAAATATTTAAACATTTAGGGAATGTTGAAATTTAATAATAATATTGTTAATATTTACTCTAATTGTATTATGTAAAGAAGTATTAATATATCTACTTGAGTAATTACAAAAAAGGTTTTTTTTTTGTTATGGCAGTATAATATAAATAATGCGCGTTATTGTCATGAAAAATTATAAATTAATTTTGTGGACAAAGCAGAGTAAAATGTGTAATTAACAAATTTAATATTAAAAAAGTACTACACTAAGTCGTCAAAGAATAAACCAGAAGAATGCGCTGGGGTATAAGCCCATATGCGATACAAAAAAGGTTTCTAAAGTATTTGTGTTTTAAGAAATATGGCACATCCTATCAGGTGATTTGTAGTTATAATTTAATTTTCAAAGTCTTTGTAATCATAGAAAAGTCATTACTGTATTATGCTGGCATAAGTTAGTTAATAATATTATTTACGATTCTATGTCCTTGCCCAAACTCATGTTTTATGTTCATTGTTTTTCTAATAGAAAAAATATTCCTCTTTTAAGGAAGAGGATTGCGACAAATTTAAATAAAAAACTCCAATGTATATAGAATGTGTTATCTGTGTAATTCTCGTAAACATAATTTAGATGTATTTGACCATACTTACAACTTTATGATTTCGTTTAAAGATAGTATTTATTTTGGATGGTGTTATATTTAGTGAATTTAATTCTAATTCAATAAATTGTTTTGCACTTTAAGTTTGTCAATGATTTTAGTTTATTTTATATCTATGTACGCCACTTAAATAAAATTGAATGAAAGTCTACTCAAAATGGAAAAAACAAAGCTGCAAGCTACCACTTAAATTTATTAAGCTTCAGATTAGAGTAAATAAACATGAAAGGAAGTGTCAAATAGGTTTGTATACATGTTAACATATTATCACGGGAGAGAAACTAGATTAAAAAAAAAACGGGATGTTGCAATGACACCTAACTAAAGGTTGATAATTTAATTAACTGGAATGTTTGTAAACGATTACAGCAGAAACAATAGAGATGCTCACAATGATAAATACTCTATCTACTTTTACGTTGTTATTGATGTAGACATTATTAATCAGTTTTAATCAACAATCAAATGTAGCAGAGTGTCGCGTATAACAATTTATAAAGCCATAAAATATTATTATCTACGAGAGCATATAAAGAAAGCAAGATGTCAAACTATAAATACCTACACAGTTGCACTTAATAGATCTTATAGATTATAGATAGAGAAACAATTAAATCATTATATTGTAATAAAAGATCAATTTGCTATTATTGATAAACAGTATAGTCACTGCGATTATTTGAGTGCCTTCAGGGAATTGACTGCGTTATTGACTAATATAAGATAAAGTTTTCCTTTTATGTATCTTCATAGCAAATGGCGTAGCTAGGCGGGGGCAGCCCACAACGGGCGTTTGGAGGTGACACCTGACCGTGAAAAAAAATAAAAACTTACAAAACTTCCAGTGGCTAGGGTACGGGCACAAAAATTATTTATACACTATCTGTTATTTTTATTTTGTGTTTATCGGATTTTAATTAATTTTAACAGTTTTCATTCTTTGGGTGACACCGTCGATAACCGCTCTGGGTGCCACACATGTTAGCTACACCGCTGCTCACAGCAAAAAAAAAGTCGACCAGATTTGCCACACTATTATTAGGAAACCGGCGATTCAAAATTGCCCATACTTGCACCAACGCCTTATTCTGTTGAAAAAATGTTGTTGCACTTTATTATAAAGACATACCTTCTAACAAACTTCGTACAACAAAGTATTTTCCAAAAATTACTGTAGTTTTCATCATTAATAAAGAAAATATAGACAGATGACTCTTTCCCTTATATTAATTATAGTGCCAATAATAAAAGTTGTGGTGATTGACAACTTCTTGGTTATCCCCGGAATCAATTCATTTTTGACAAATATAATATCTGATGATACATTTGTCGTAAATAGTTAGTAAAATGTTCAAATTTGCTATTTTACATTATTTATCCATAATAAACTATGAAATATAAGATGGCACTACCGAAAATGCTGCAATAACTGCATATTTTTGTTACTATTATTGTAGTAAATACTTTATTTTAATAAATTGTTATCTAAATTGAATATAATTTCTACAACGTATGGCTTTTATAGTTTGTGTAACTGCTAAAAAGAAATTGGTTTGATTTGTAAAATGTTCGATTTTATCAACGATTTTTAAATACACTCCGCCAAAAAAGTATCGCATAATTTAGTTTTGAATCATAAAAGTATCGCATAATCTTTGTTTGTAGCATAAAGTTGTAAATATACTTTAATGCGCTCTAAGATATAATTTCTATGATTGTTTAAATAAAATACAGGCCAAATAAACACAAGAACTCATACTTGAGATTTTTATTAAAACAAAAAATTATAATTTTGGAAAGAAAAATGTCATAACAGTAGCTTTTAATACTGAGTATTGCCACCTCTGGCTCTTATGACCGCTCGCATACGGTTTGGCAGAGATTCGATTAACCTCCGTATATAAGCCTGATCCAAATTCTCCCACTCGTCACGGAGAGCATTTGCTAGTCCATGCAGGTCCGCTGGGGCAACATTTTGGGTTCGTATCCGTCTATGAAGGAGGTCCCACACGTGCTCGATAGGGTTCATGTCCGGACTTACCGCAGGCCAATCTAAAACTGGAATACCAACATCGTTAAGGTATTCCTGGACGATTATTGCAACATGCGGTCGTGCATTATCGTGCATTAACATGAATTCGTTTCCTATAATTGGCGCATATGGTACTACATGTTCTTCTAAAATGTCCGTTATATACCTGTGGACAGTCAGTGTACCTCTGTCTACTGGTACTATATAACTCTGTATGACCTGTTAAACAGATGCCTCCCCAAACCATAATAGAGCCACCAGCGAAATTAGGTCTAGGTCTGATATTACACTGCGAATAGCGCTCACCGTCTCGTCTGTACACTGAGATACGCCTATCTGAGGTGTAAAGACCAAATCTTGACTCATCTGTGAAGAGTATATTGGCCCAGTCATTAATGTTCCAATTTACATGTTCTCTGGCAAACCTTAAGCGAGCCACTCGGTGGTTCCTAGTGAGACGAGGGGCTGTTACAGCTACTCTAGCTCTTAATCCACTCTGTCGTAACCTATTCCGAATAGTTTGAGTACTCACACGAGTATTTCTGACTCTAGCCAAGTCGTTCTGCAATTGTCTCGCAGTTACATGTCTTCGACGTAATGCTTGTAGTAGTAAATAGCGGTCATCTTGGCGAGTAGAACATCTTGGACGACCTGGTACAGGTCTTCTACTGTAAATGCCTGTTTCCCTATATCTGGCTACGGCTCTAGAAACACTTAACTGATTGATGTTCATCAAATTAGCAACGTATGCTTGAGATCGTCCATCTTCGATTAAAGCAACTATAGCAGCCACTTGTTCTGAAGTTAAATTGCTCATTTTAGTTTTAAAAGCGTTGGTACAGAACTCTGACTTCGCACTTTAAAATTTGTCCGTATAGGAAGACTTTCAATAAACAACTGAACAAACCTTACACATATGCACTTTTCTAAATGTGTTCTTTTAGGAAAAAAAAAAGTAAAAACGCTAAGTTCCATTATTTTGTTAGTGTTTTTATAGTTCACATACACGAGGCAAACTTTTTGTGAACGTATAAAAATATCTTGGTTCATAAATGCCCTTTTTTAGTTTATGCGATACTTTTTTGGCGGAGTGTATTACATTTGAACGTGAAGAAAAACTTGAGGTAGACTTTTAATGGTTATCAAGGTTTTAGCTACTCTTTTTTGCTTCTTTCCGAGAAAATCACAGTTAATTACGAACGGGTCTATTCTATGTACGTATCTATGTATGTAAATGTATATGATGTGGACTTAGTTGAAGGATTTAGCATTATTTTTCAAGTACCTAATTAGAAATACTGCAGCAATTGATTCAGGCAGAAAAATTTGAAAAATACGCGTATGACAGTATTATATATAGCTAGGTATAATTGGTACTATACGCCTGTAACCGTGCATACATTTTTAATTCATCAACGTAAAAATAGACAGAGCTGCTGTATCTACAGGATTGTTACTAAAGGAAGCACAAGAAGCCTAAAATCAAAATCCAAAAAGTATTGACCGCATCATTCACGAAAAATTTCTTGTAAATTAAATGATTTCAAAAGTAAGATATTTGCCTCTAAAAAACATTTGAATTTCATAATGGCGCTAAATATTTACTTCAAATTATCTCTCTGTGGTATGTGCATCCAATTGACTTGATATTGTGCTATTATTCTTAAAATGTTTATATTTTGGAGACAGGCCGCGAATTCGGCCCTTGGCCGATATTTTTAGACATATCGCCAGATGTTCACAACAGAAATGCTGTATGTGGAAATAATAATACAATTTGACATCTAGCTACCTCACTTTGGGCACGTCCGGAAGTGCGCATATACATATATGGACCATAGAGATGATAGAGTGCTGATATTGAACTCAAAACTGCCATCAATTGAAATGCGCCATATTGGAATACAGGCGTCATCAATGACGTCGGTACCATGGCGGATATTCAAATAAATAAAGTTAAGGATATCAATAAATTTTAATAGCACTTGGAATTTGTAATAATTAGTAGCATATGTTAGATTTTATCCTATGTATTTTATATGGCATTGTTTTTTTTATTAAAGTTGTGGACAACTTAGACCTATAAACAGTTTCTAAACTTACGATTAACTGGTAACATATACTTCATTCGTTGTCAGGTTTAATAAGAGAGAAAAGAAAAAATTTCTTTCAACGCCATATAAAAATACGTAGGAAAAATCTAATACAAGTTTCATAAGATCTTCACGACTTGTCATAACAATCCAACATTGTATGTTGTCTTTAGAAGTAAATAATATACTGCGGTAGTTGTTGTATAATTTATTGATGATTAAATAATATTAGTTTACTTAATTCCTTCCTTATTAATTTACCTTGTATTTTTTCTGTAAACTTCTTCGCTAAATTATGAAATCTAATTTTGCTATAAGACCATATTATGGTTTTACTTAAAATCGAAACATGAGTTTCTTCCAGAGGTGACATATCTAACAAATGATGGGATAAACTAGAAAAAATGTTTTGGGGAACATGACTTGATAGTAAATAAACAAAAGTCGTTAGGAAGTTTCCTTCTTGTGGAATCTTGTTTCCTATCAAGACCATTGCTTTCCGAATTTGTTTTTCGGTGAACTGGCAAATATATCGCACCTCCTTTGATGGGCAGATTAATTTACTTAAGAAATAGTAAAGAAAATTTAAAGAAATATATATGTTATACAACATTTATTTACCTCTACCCTTTGTTTTCAGGAATATCAAGTGATTCTAAATAAAAATATACTTTTTTAGATTTTCTTTGTCCGAATTCAATGTTGGAATAACTCCCTCTTTAATTCGCACAATCTGTCCCGCTCTATAAGAATCCTTTTCGAGGAAATGTAATGAACAAACATATGCACGCTTACTTTTGCTGGGATTTATGGTAGTCCGTGTAACAGTAATCCACACAAGAATGTTTGGGCAATATACAAAAAATTATTTCACATAGAAACACTAAGTATTATCACAATTTCAGAATATTTTTAAGCTATGGTATTATTCTGCAACTTACATATGAAAAGTTAGTTCTCCGCCATCTTTGTAACTATTGCTTTAGCAGGATTTTACACGACACGATGGCATCACTTTTTTCAGGAAAAACTACCTGGATTAATTATCACATAAGCCCAATTATTAATGCTATAATATGCATACTTACACATAAATCAAAAATATTCGGTGGATAATTTATAATATTAAGAAATAGTCCGGGAAATAATAACACAAAGAGAGTAAATAAAACAATCGATCTACAAGGTTAGGTAATACCAGTAAGACTTGTCAACTTGCAAAAAACTTAACGTGGCTTAACACAAAAACTTCCTATAGAAAACTAACGTAAGCATGACGCTACATGAATCGTGACGCAAGTAATGACGCCTGTATTCTAAGATGTCCTGTCGATTTTTGTTGGTACGCCGTAGCGATGCGCACACGGTTCATTGGCAGTCTATCAGGTCTGTGATATGGACCGATACAGATCGGAATACGTACGCGGAAGAAACTTTCGCTACACACTAAACAATATATGCAATTCCTACGGAAAATTCCAGTAACGTATAACTGAAAATTACCAGAAATCGGGAAATTTACTAGAAAACTTTAAGTATATTTTCTAATTTTCTAGGAATTGCAAATATTTTTTAGTGTGTAACGAATACACTGGTATCTTCGAATGTACTTACTGAAATAACTCTATTTGCGAGCAAATGCAGAAAAATAATCAAATTCTTCACAGGGTTTTGTAAGACGCAACTATGATAAACAATGGGGTAATAAAAAGTGCAAATGTTTGATGGACAAGATAAAATGCAATAAAATGCCATTCTAGTTCTTTGTGTCGCAATAAATAATGAAATAAATGTTAAGTACCTTACTTTCTATAACGCATTTGTCGTAATTAAACAAACGTTTTTAGCCTTGTCAACCGTAAACATGGCATTACCTGTCAGCGAACGCAACAGTACGTTTGTTTTGCCGCCCGCCCTAGTGCGGTAAAATTTTTACCGCATTGTGGTAACGCACACTGCATTTTTTTGTTTTCTCAATCGCAAAAAAATGCGCAAAAAGTGCGGATAATTTTCTCTAATTTAGTTAAAAAAAACATTTGCCGGTATCTTTATTGTCGTTTTGTATACCTACCAATACCGGCATACTTTTTTTTAAATAAAATTTTTAAATAGGTACTTTCTTAGCCAAAAAATCTAAAACAAATGTTGTACCTTAGGTCATTTACAGTGCTCCAAGTCTTTCAAGCACTCGCCTTCGACTCGTGTCTGAAACCACATTGTCGCACTGTAAATGACACCTACAGCACTCTAGTGTAAATAACTATTTTGTTAGATGACCAAAGTGTCCGCGTATGTCCAAATTCAGTTAGTCAGATGCCGAATTGTATCATTATTTCGGCATATGGCATTTCTGCTGTGCACATCTTGCGATATGTCCAAACATATCAGCCACGAGCAGAATTCGCGGTCTGTCTCCAACACATATACAGCTGAAACCAAGCTTACCTCAAACACTAGATACGTCGGATGTATTCGGGTGTTTATATTAGGACTGGCGCCTGCTGTATATAATATTTAGCAAACTTTGCAAGGAGTACCATTAAATAAACATCAAACTCAAAAGTTAGTTACAAATCATGTTCTCGTATTCTTCTGTATGAACCAGATACTAGTTTAGTTAGTGTTCTATTAAAACCCTGCCTTGTTATATTATTTTTGTTTCTTACTGTAGAATATATGTTTTAATTATTATATACAGGTACATTTTTATTATCAATTTTAATAATTATAATACAACAAATAAACTTTGTAGGTATATGATAAAATAAATGAATAAAAATTTGTTAATCATTAATTTTAGTTTTTTTTTTAAACATTCGCTTTGGAGATTTCGATATTCCTAATAATTTTTGTCTTATATTTAATATGACAGATATATGTATATGTATACTTCATACATTGCCAAATAGGGTGTATACCATATACGAATTGCCAGCGACACAAGAGAAGAGCACAAACCTGCCAAAAACTGGAAAACCAACTTATTAACTTATACCAATGTAATGCAAATTTATTAGTTCCGAGTGCAGTTACACAGGTATGTTATTTCGTTGTGCATACAATGAATGTGGAATGTAGCACATACGTGTACTTTATTCAATTTTATATTTCAAGATTTTCTAAGCAATACCACGTTCACGCGTGCGACTACTTATAATATTTTCGCAAAATATAGTATATGAAATGGTAAATACTTACGTATGTTGTAGTACCATTTTCATGAACAACGGTTCTATTTTCAGTCATAGACACAATGGCAATACTTAAATTCACTCTCAGTGAATAGACGTTGAAAAAACCGAAAAACGCCAACACAGCTACGACGTATCTTCTTCGCTTCCAAAACATCCATATCGGATAATCTTCAACGCTATAATGACAATAAATGTTATTAATATAATATGATTGTTGCCTGTATTATACACTCCGCCAAAAAAGTATCGCATAATTTAGTTTTGAATCATAAAAGTATCGCATAATCTTTGTTTGTAGCATAAAGTTGTAAATATACTTTAATGCGCTCTAATATATAATTTCTATGATTGTTTAAATAAAATACAGGCCAAATAAAAACAAGAACTCATACTTGAATTTTTATTAAAACAAGAAATTATAATTTTGGAAAGAAAAATGTCATAACAGTAGCTTTTAATACTGAGTATTGCCACCTCTGGCTCTTATGACCGCTCGCATACGGTTTGGCAGAGATTCGATTAACCTCCGTATATAAGCCTGATCCAAATTCTCCCACTCGTCACGGAGAGCATTTGCTAGTCCATGCAGGTCCGCTGGGGCAACATTTTGGGTTCGTATCCGTCTGTGAAGGAGGTCCCACACGTGCTCGATAGGGTTCATGTCCGGACTTACCGCAGGCCAATCTAAAACTGGAATACCAACATTGTTAAGGTATTCCTGGACGATTATTGCAACATGCGGTCGTGCATTATCGTGCATTAACATGAATTCGTTTCCTATAATTGGCGCATATGGTACTACATGTTCTTCTAAAATTTCCGTTATATACCTGTGGGCAGTCAGTGTACCTCTGTCTACTGGTACTAACTCTGTACGACCTGTTAAACAGATGCCTCCCCAAACCATAATAGAGCCACCAGCGAAATTAGGTCTAGGTCTGATATTACACTGCGAATAGCGCTCACCGTCTCGTCTGTACACTGAGATACGCCTATCTGAGGTGTAAAGACCAAATCTTGACTCATCTGTGAAGAGTATATGGGCCCAGTCATTAATGTTCCAATTTACATGTTCTCTGGCAAACCTTAAGCGAGCCACTCGGTGGTTCCTAGAGAGACGAGGGGCTGTTACAGCTACTCTAGCTCTTAATCCACTCTGTCGTAACCTATTCCGAATAGTTTGAGTACTCACACGAGTATTTCTGACTCTAGCCAAGTCGTTCTGCAATTGTCTCGCAGTTACATGTCTTCGACGTAATGCTTGTAGTAGTAAATAGCGGTCATCTTGGCGAGTAGAACATCTTGGACGACCTGGTACAGGTCTTCTACTATAAATGCCTGTTTCCCTATATCTGGCTACGGCTCTAGAAACACTTGACTGATTGATGTTCATCAAATTAGTAACGTATGCTTGAGATCGTCCATTAACCTCCGTATATAAGCCTGATCCAAATTCTCCCACTCGTCACGGAGAGCATTTGCTAGTCCATGCAGGTCCGCTGGGGCAACATTTTGGGTTCGTATCCGTCTGTGAAGGAGGTCCCACACGTGCTCGATAGGGTTCATGTCCGGACTTACCGCAGGCCAATCTAAAACTGGAATACCAACATCGTTAAGGTATTCCTGGACGATTATTGCAACATGCGGTCGTGCATTATCGTGCATTAACATGAATTCGTTTCCTATAATTGGCGCATATGGTACTACATGTTCTTCTAAAATTTCCGTTATATACCTGTGGGCAGTCAGTGTACCTCTGTCTACTGGTACTAACTCTGTACGACCTGTTAAACAGATGCCTCCCCAAACCATAATAGAGCCACCAGCGAAATTAGGTCTAGGTCTGATATTACACTGCGAATAGCGCTCACCGTCTCGTCTGTACACTGAGATACGCCTATCTGAGGTGTAAAGACCAAATCTTGACTCATCTGTGAAGAGTATATGGGCCCAGTCATTAATGTTCCAATTTACATGTTCTCTGGCAAACCTTAAGCGAGCCACTCGGTGGTTCCTAGTGAGACGAGGGGCTGTTACAGCTACTCTAGCTCTTAATCCACTCTGTCGTAACCTATTCCGAATAGTTTGAGTACTCACACGAGTATTTCTGACTCTAGCCAAGTCGTTCTGCAATTGTCTCGCAGTTACATGTCTTCGACGTAATGCTTGTAGTAGTAAATAGCGGTCATCTTGGCGAGTAGAACATCTTGGACGACCTGGTACAGGTCTTCTACTGTAAATGCCTGTTTCCCTATATCTGGCTACGGCTCTAGAAACACTTGACTGATTGATGTTCATCAAATTAGCAACGTATGCTTGAGATCGTCCATCTTCGATTAAAGCAACTATAGCAGCCACTTGTTCTGAAGTTAAATTGCTCATTTTAGTTTTAAAAGCGTTGGTACAGAACTCTGACTTCGCACTTTAAAATTTGTCCGTATAGGAAGACTTTCAATAAACAACTGAACAAACCTTACACATATGCATTTTTCTAAATGTGTTCTTTTAGAAAAAGAAAAAGTAAAAACGCTAAGTTCCATTATTTTGTTAGTGTTTTTATAGTTCACATACACGAGGCAAACTTTTTGTGAACGTATAAAAATATCTTGGTTCATAGATGCCCTTTTTTAGTTTATGCGATACTTTTTTGGCGGAGTGTATGAACAATTCAACTAGAATATTTGTAATATTCTTCTTATATAAAAAGCTGGTCTTTTTTAAGTTTTCGTATATTTTGTAGGTACTATTTTATTACTGATATTGTCTATTTTATTTTAAGCAATGTTTATCTTTTGTCTATTACTATACCGCTCACGTATCTACGTAAACCATTTACCGTGCATTTCATAAATGTATATAGCAGCACAAGCAGTTTTTTCTGTAATCAAGTATTAAATATAGAGCAATTTCTAAGTAAATATTAAACAGTATTTACTTACTAGTATTTTTAGTAATACTGTTTAAGGCATACAATTGATTTGTTTAGGATGGATATTTTCCCACATAGGACGGATTTTTCTTAAACAAAGAAGACTTGTGTTGATCTGTTCTTAATAAGTATTATGATAAATGACTGTTAGAATTGCATCAGTCAAGGAATACAATTAAGGAATGTTAAAATGCCGCCTTAAATGATTACAGCCAAATCCTATTTCGGACTATTCAAATAACAATACAGGTACGGTACTTGCCTTTATTGAGGTAAGCACAATAATTTAACATTTCTCCGCTTTGCGTTAACACTGTAAACGCATTGATGGAGTTAAAACTGAAAATGTTTTCTTACAGTTTTATGGTTCATTTAACATTTCTTCCCTTTAGGAAAAATGATATAAGAAGCCCTGGAATTCAAGAAAAGCACAAAGTGAAATAACAGAATTAAAAAAGCCGAAAATTAGTAAAGTATTAAACTCTCAATTATGTGAAACGGAATAGAAAATATATCTTTGAGTTAAAATTTGTTTGTGTGTATTAGTTATTTCGGAGCAGATCCATAACGCCCTAATATCTGCATATCAGATAACAGAGACACGCCTTGGGAGAAAAGAAGTCAATACCCTATTCAACCGGGCTAAAACATCTGACAACTGGGCCAATATCGTCAAGCTCTAACGGAACATAATAAGGAGGTTAGAAAGCCAAGAGAGAGTCATAGAAGTTTTCTTAGAGATTGCAGCAAGGATCCACAAAATACTCTCAAGAGATCCGGAGCAAATGGTAGGTTCACTAAGGAGAACGGATTCGGAAAGGGCAACGTTAGAGCTTCTGGGACAGAACCACTTCCCAGGATGTCAGATGATGAATTACCTCTCCGAGGACACTCCAACCAACAGTATCCAACGTCTTAAGTCGACTGATTGGCAAACAGCGAGCAAAGTAGTAACGTTCAAAATTCAATGCGGTTAGTTGGGGGATTACATCGCTCAAACTGTATATTTCCGGCACTCTTGCACATGGGGAGCACGATACTAGGTCCTCACTTGATTAGACTTTTCAGAGTTAGTTTCTTTTGGAATTATATACCAACAACGTTGACGGAAGTGAGAGTGGTTTATATTCCCAAAATGAGAAAATCGGAACCCTCTCCCAGTTCCTTTCGTCCAATCAGCCCGATGTTATTTCTTCTAAAACCATTGGAAACAAACAAACAGGCCCTTTCACATACGCCAATATGCATGTTAAGCAGGCAAATCCACGGATCCTGCACTAAACAATCTTGTTTCCAGGATTTCGAACTTGCTTGAATCCAAGGCAGCATTTGTGGACGTAGAAGGACCATTTAACAATGCAATTCCTTCATCCCTATGCAAAGCGGTTTAAGCACGAGACGTACAATCGATCATAATAGGCAAGATTACCGCTATGTTTACAAATAGGCTTGCTATAACGATACTAGGCGAGGAGGTAGTCAGATTCAGGCCGGGCAGGAAATGTTCGCAGGGTGGCATTTATTCCAACTGCTGTGGTCACTACTAGTGAACGACCTGTTGGCTATCGTTGAAGCACTTAGAGCCGTGGTAGAGGCCTATTCGGACAATATTGTAATACTTTTAAGAGGATCAGGAGCGAAGGAAATTTGCTCAGCCCTCCAACAGGTGATTAACACCATTTGTAGCTGGTGCAGCAGGGAAAACCTGACCATTAAACGACACAAAACTACGATAGTACGTTCACCAAGTAGAGGAGAGTGGAGCACCAGCCACTATCCACTGGTGAAACTTGAATTTGCAAATAATATATTCCCGTCCTATTTGATAAGACACTAATCTGGAAAAGGTTACTTGCAAGGCGAGGTTATCTTTATGGACCTGCCGAAGAATATGTGGGCAATTTTTGGAAAATGTCCGAAGCTAATCCATTTTCTTTATGGGATGGTAGTACGTCCAACCGGAATTTATGAAGTGACAGCATGGTGACAGAAAGCGTAAAAGCAAAACTTAGATCACAAAAGATTGCAAGTATGGCAATCACGAAAGCAATGTCTTCTTCTCCGTAATTTGCGTTGGAAATTCCTCTGGACTTACCAGCCTTGCACTATGTTGTGGAAATGGAGGCCAGATTAACTACATTCCGCTTATGGCACATTGCAAACCAGTCACCACAAACTCATAATCTGTGTGGATAACAAGCTGGTGAATTCCGACAGTATGCTGGGAATGCTATCGGATATTATATGTACTCGACTAATGATCGACGCATACTGCACTACCTCCTTTCCATATAGAAAGGAATGGAGGTGCAACCAAAACACTTTGACACAAGCAGACATCTACTGGTTTACGGACGGTTCGAAAACAGAGCAGGGTGTTGACACAGAAATATTCTGTCGTAATCCAAGAATTAGGAAATACTACAACCTTGGGCAACACACAATGATATTGCAGGCTGAAATTTATGCCATTGAAATGTGTGCTAGAGAGATTTTGGACAAAAACTTTAGACACAATCAATAAAAATCTTCAGTGACAGTCAGGCAGTGCTGAAAGCACTAGAGGTGCATAAATGCAACTCGAAGCTGATCTGGACCTGTAAATATACTTTAAATATAGTGGAGATGGTTAATAATCTTTCCAGAATCTGGGTACCTGGGCACTCACTCATTCATAACAATGAGGAAGCAGACACTGTGGCGAAGGGTGCTGCAGAGTACTTCCAGGGACCAGAACCACCATGGCACCTCGGTAGTTCAACAGCACAATCAATGTATGGGCACATCAAAAAATGCTCCTTGGAAGAAATGGATGAAGCATAAAAATGTCAAAGTAATTGTTTCTGTCTTTACAGGTCACTGCAAACTCTGAAAGCACCTACACCGAATTGGACAAAGAAGCAGTTGAACACATCTTCTGCCACTGTCCCGCCGCAACAAGAATGAGGTATGCGATGTTTGGAAAGATTTACCTTTCTCTAGAAGACGTGAAAGAGACCTCATTCAAAAAGATTCTCTGAGTTACCATAAGCGCCTGAATTTCTTGGATGAACTTTAAAGATAACATCCGCTCTACAATAGGTTCTAGTGGCCGCAGTCGACGGATCTAGCTTGCATATGTGTGTTAAGTATGGAGAAGGAACATAAAGATTAAATAAAATCATAATAATTAAAATTATTTTTAATTGTTTTATGACTATCTACATTCGGCAATTAGGTAGATATATCTGAAGCAGTAACTGGCTTTACTGTTATAGATATCATCTAATAAAAGTACACCATCAATTATATTATTATCTTTATTCATTTTTATCTATGAATCATAAACTAAAATGAGAATAAATATATAAATATCTAGCTTCTACCTGCAAACCCGAAAATAGCCAAAGGGCACTGGTTATAGCGTGTAGTAGGATGTATAGATACATTGTCACAAAAGGGAGACATTAAATAAACGAGGTACTATACATACACAGCTTTGAATTCGCATTGTACTTTCTCTCTGTTGCATAAAATTTTAGCCTTGATAAAAAAATTCCAGGAAATGTTAGCATTTGGGTGGGTATTCTTGTAAACTTGTGTTACCGTAGTAATAATACTTAACTGTTACTTGCGTACTTGATTGAATTAAACTGGTTTACACGGTTCTAAATTACGGAAAATAAACTGCAGCCGGTCGTATAGCACTTAGCATTGAGTAAACCTGAATTGTCACGCAGATCACTTACACTTTAAAAGTGTTTCATATTAATCAATCAGATTCCAGTGTATTGCCGTAACAAAAATACCATATAGGAACGTTTAAACAAACAATAAATTAATTAAAAGGATTGATTAAAATTAATTACTATGCAATAATTATCTCTAAACATTCAAAATATAATACAAATTTTGGTTTGTAAATGAGAAAACAATCATTTTACCGTTAGATCTCATCCAAACGCTCCATTATTTTTTTTTCTCCAAGTTTTACACGATTTAATGATCCACAATTTAAAAAATCCTACTTTCGACCATACCGAGCGATGCAATAATGAATAAACGCATATACCGCACACGTACACTGTCTATGCCTAAAATGTATAGTTTTTGAAATAGAGCAACATTTATTACGGAAACCTTATAACGGAGGAAAATTAGTATGATAACTTTTGAATTATAGGTAATCAGGTTAGCGTTTGAAAATATTTTTCTTTTTGTCACGTAGACTGTTGTTATTAAATTAAATTTTTGAGTTTTTAGTTATTCATGAAAATAACGCTATCTCTGACAATAGACCAACCAAAGAATGAATCTATAAGAATACTTTATTAATGAAATAGTAAAGAAAAAGTATAATAAATAAACGCACATATTACAGCAATTCTGCAATAAAGCTTAAAAAATACTTTCGTTGTCTCGAGTTTCGTACACCTTGTATAGGATAAGTAAATGTTTTGTTTTCACTGTTTTATTTATCTAAAGGCGCATTAGATTGTTAGCAAAGATTATTAATTAATTAATTAACTCTTTATTTTAATTTTATTCATACAAGCATATTGCAAGATAATACTTCAGTATAAACAAAAATCCTTCATTAAAAGATATTATATAGAACATTGCTACAAGTAACCAAGATTGAAGCACATACTGATAGACATACATCATAATAAAAACAAAAAGGATGAGAGTAATTACGGGCATAAAGCCTAAGCACAAAAGGCTTATCAGACCCGCCACAAACATCCCAACCCCAATAAATCCAAATGTAGGTCCTACCCATAAGTGTAGACATATGTATGCATACCATACGCATAACACAAATACCAGTCCCATTTATAATAAAAGCAGTAGTTGCATGGGGCAAATCAGAAGTAAGTACCTACTACTATGTGAAAAAAAGAACTGGCCTTAAAGTATTGTATGCCTGAATAACATACTCTTTTCAAAGCAAAAATCACATTTGCAGAGTTAGTTGTGTAAATCTATAAAGGCTTGTCAGTGTTATGCACGACTCTATTTTTTCAAATTGTACGTAACTACTGTATATTATTACATTTTTGAATTTCTTGACTTCACACAATTCATAATTATCTAACATACCTTACGACAAAACCTAAGACTTTTCGAGATATTCGTACTTTTACAAACATATTATTCAAAAAATCAATATCTCCATTATTAACTATTTCAAATATAAAGTGCTTTCCTAACGTATATACCAAATTCGTGTAGAGAGTCTGTATATGAAAATACTCAAATAAAAGGTCAATTATATTTGCTCGTATTTCGTCAAATAATCGCTCCACCAGCCAAATAACAATAATGAAGTACCTATTTCTATAAACCTGTTTTATGCTAAAAAAAAAAAGTAATCAGCCTATACCAAATAGCTTATCTTTTCTATAATTTATGACCCTATTTTATTTTCATTGCAATTCTATAGGATTAAGTATGCAATAAAACTTTAACAACATCATTAGAAACACTACCTTGGTACTACTTTACGCTGTTTATGTTTGATGAACCTTATCAAAAACACTTAGAAACTATGAATAACTTAAATTTCAATTGTAGGTAGATACCTATTATGAATACCGTAGAATAACTTGCAGCGAACGTCAATTAAAATGTGGAGCGTAATTACGAGCAAGTTTAAATTAAAAAAAAAATGGTAGAATTCTATGCTTATCTGTGACATGTATAAAACTATCTTTATGTATGTAAGCATGTGTTATAGAAACATATAAATTCAGAGATAATTTTGGAGACATCACAGTTATGCATAGAATCCCACACAAATTTATTTTATTTTTTTGGATACGTTATTCCATTATATATTTTTTCTTTTGAGTATTTAACTCATAGACAATACATACAGAAGCGACAGGAAAAATATATTAAAATTATAACATAAATATAACTTTTTGTATTTTAATTTATTATTAATTAAAGAATATTATACAACACATTATGGAAATATTTACAGATGTTAATTTGAACTTCTTAGGATGCGGTTTAATTAAAAATCTTGAAATTTTAATAAAAGAACAAAATAAAGCAAAATGCATTTTAGAATTAATGCAAATTAAAATGAAAAAAACAATAATTCTATCAATATTAGACAAGAAACAGACAACCCCTCAAACGCATATTTTTCAATAATTTATAGCTAATACAACCATACAAATTAAACCTTCACATCAAATATAACAAGAAAAAAGACAAAATTGTTTGCGTATGACAATATTACTATATGGGTTTTCTATATTTAGGTAATAATATATACAGTATGTGCCCGGATGGACTGAACTGAAGAAGGAAAACAATTTTATTTGTAGCTTAATGAAAAAATGTATAAAAAAATTTGCTTGCCTCAAAACCACCAATTCTGAAACAAAAATGTAAATATTCTTTTTAGCAGCTGAGAAAATTACAATTAAGTTTTCCTTCAGTCTACTATATATTCTATCATTGGGTTGCCTATAGTCCGGGTAGCGATTAAGAAACAAATCAGCAGCATAAGCGTCATTTTTATTTCATTCAATGTAGCACCAAAGTATAGGAATATGTACCAAGTAGCGTCACTCTCTTGGTAGAAGAAACTTGCGCCGCCATTTTGTTTTATCTCATATGATTTATGTCACGTGTGAATGGTCATTGTAAACAAACGTTTTTACTTTGTATTTATTATGATTTGGAATAAGTTTGAACTGTTATCCAAGTTTAAAGGAAAGTACCACATCACTGTGCAGTGAGAAATTGTAGGAGCAATTATATTGATTCCTCAGGGCTTCATTTCTTTGGATTTCCAAAAGATGCTATGAGGTTACTGTTGTAACATACATTCTGTACATAGTAAATAATATACATATCTTCTAGGATGTCATCGTGGGCATTGCTTACTGACCGGAGAGAAATTTTAGAGATTGGAAATTGTGGTCGTTTGAAAGTATATCTTCTCCACGTTCACTGTATGAAGAATTAAGCCAAGAAGGAGTGGAATATATATACACCAGAACAATAAATCAAGATTGCCTGGAAAATTTCTTTGGAACATTGCGACAACAAGGAGGGAACTGTTTAAACCCGAACCCGATATAGTTTTGCAGAGCTTTCAAAAAACTATTTATTAGTAATTTTATGTTCTACCAAAGTTCGCAGAATACGTGATGACCATCAAAATATTAACGGAATTGGGAGATGCAGTGCATATTCTGAATCTGAGAAACAGCAGTCAAATAAAATTAATAATTTTTCCAACATTCCAGTTGATTCTTCACACATAGATATATCCGATGAAAATGCTCTTACCTATATCGGAGGATATTTAATTAAAAAATGTTTGGAAAAACATTCCTGTGTAAAATATACTGAATTTTCAAAGGCATAAGGATATCATTTTGACAGCAGTTCCAAAATTAATACATTCCATAGAGCCCATTACCAGGATGATGATAATTTATTTGGTAATTTAAAGTTGCCTCACAGCAGCTTTTATCGCTTTATTAATGAAATGGATTCGTATTTTCCAACACGTATTTGCCAAAAAACTGTTGAACTTGAATTAGTTAGGCTCATGAAAAACATGAATTGGCCTCTCTCCTGTGCAGATTTTCCAGTTGAATATTTAATAAAATTATTTGTTAGAACGAACATTTTTTATTCGTTAAAATTTTACAATACATTGTTGAAAACAAAGCCACGACAAAATAGAAAATTAATCAATCTTTTACTTTTGTAAATAGTTGTTTAATTTACCTGATCGACATGTTTAAGATTTAAATAACGAATTTGTTATAATGCAAAAAGCACGTTTTAATTTGTTTTTAGACATCACTATCCTACTTGTATATACATTTTTAAATTTCTCGCACAATGGATAAAACAAAATGGTAGGTCACCGAAAACTCTCCGTAAAAATCCATTTATAAAAACGTTAGTGACACTACTTGGTTTACCTATACTTTGGTAAAATTTTCAAATTGCATTTCAAAACATACTTTACACACACAGTTCTTAGACCGATACTTAACACGTATGTCAAACCTTTGACATTGACAGAAGAAATCGACTGTTTTTTACAGTCTTTTCCCTGTGATGATAGTTTTTTAATTAAAAATATAAATAGTCAGTTCTTTTATGTTTCATTAGATTACTGGTGGAATCGACCCCATAAACTATATAGTTTTGAAAAAAGAAAAAACCGTCTGTCTAATTATGTCATTGCCTACTACGATTTACATTAAAAAAAAATCAACTTTATGCTGCACACCAAAAAAGAGTGCATAAAATAGACCAGTCGATTTTACTCATAAAAGTACCTTAAAAATGTTAAAACGGTTTTCTCGTATCGTTAAAAACAAGCGAGTTATTAGGCATTCTCAAAAACTCGAAAAACCTTTGGCTATAACTCAAAAACAAAAGAATATAACGCATTTTCGTTTTCGCCATTAAGAATATCTCGAAAAAAGAGATCGAGACTTGGCCATTCGTTATTTTCCTATCTCTTACGGTTATTGAGATACCCTATTCTGACAAGCTATTTGGACCACTCCGTACGTATATTAATAAATATTTCAAAAATAATGAAAATAGAATAAAAACATGTGTATATGGAAAACTCTCATAAATATTTTATCGCTGTCTATAAAATACGTGTTGCAAAGTTTTATTATTTAAACCTTTTGTACTGTAACCAGTTTAAAGATGTTTCTCTATATGCACTAATTTATTTGATTAAAAGAGTTATGCGGAATATTACCATTATTATATCATTAATTATAAAGTTTGCTGTCAATATTTTTATTGTAGATGTTTTTCAGAGATAGATATTGTTTATTGGCACAGTAGAGTGTTGATAATAATGTAAATACTATTTTTTATTAAGCACCTCAAATCATTGTGAAAGAATTTCATTGTCAATATTTATTTACACATTTTATTCACACATACTCTATTTTCGCAGACATTTCGCATTAGCTGTTGATAAACTTTCTACTAATCCACAAGATGTTTTCTTAATTTCCTATTTTTACAGTGCATCTCAATATTAAAATTAAAGTAAAAGTCAATTTATTAATTACCTTCTTGTTTTTCGATCGGTGTTGTTGCTTATACCATTTTGATGCACTTCATTCATCATATAAACAGTCTACTAATACACATGCACACACTCCACAGCGCTTAAATGTTAAATAAAAGGATAGAAATTTCGCCGTCCTCGATAGCCACATTCACCTGCGTGACGTATCGACCACTTTATAAAATACCATTTGTTTCTCAATATCTTTACGTTTAGAGCATACCGCAAAATTGATAATAGCATCAAGGTAGTCAAGTAGTCGACAATTCACTGGACCAACAGAAAATAAGCCTTACATTTAAACGGAACTCCATTAAGCAAAATTAATCTCTGTTAAAGGGTGTAAACTAGTTAATATGCACGTAGATATGTGAAATTCACAACAGAAATTGACCCAGACGCCTTTTCTTAAAATTTCTTTATAAAATCGATTTTCTAACATTTTTTTTTCCAAAATGAAAATGATCAAATATTACTAATCTGCTGCATTTTTTTGAAGGGAATGGGAAGATACAAAATATGCTCAAGAATGGCAACCCAATGCTTTATTCTTAAAAGAATATTTATGTTACATATCAACTTACATACAATCTACACCATATAATTATATAATATATCATCCTACCTTGCAAACTCATATTGCAGCAGTAGTTTGCAGCATAGTTTCAAGCCTACGTCGTTGATCTAAATGGGGCAAGATTTTAGGTTTTAATGCTACAAATAATAACATCAAGAAATACGTTTTGTCAAATACTGAAATATGTAAAATAAAGAAAACCACCAGGTATGTGAATTGATGACACTTTGAACTCTTTGAACGCCTAACTTTCGAAATTTTTTTGCTCAGAATGCCCCTTCATATATTCTCTCGCATCCCCACCAGCTTAGTTGCATCGATAAATTGGTGTGTACGCGAAAGACTATGAAGGGACACTCCAAGCAAAAAGAATTTGAGCGCCGAGGATACGAAATGTTCTCAATTCACATGCCTGAAAATCATATTTCTACACTGAGAAAGAAAATATATTTCATAAAAAGAACGTTTATTTGTATTTGTTTCTTCAAAACAGTTCTTTAAAAATCCGAATAAATGACTTTTTTCGACTACGACATCTGAAAGCACACTCATTCAAGGATAGAAAGCGCTACTTTACCGAATTGAACTATCAACGCGTCGCTTCCGTTACTTGACCGTGCTCTACTGTGAAGGTTCTGAAGTTTCTCTCGATTCGGCTGTCAAAATAACTGTCAAACAATATGTCATTGAAATATGAATGATATGTATTCTGAAAACTGTATAAATGCAAGTAAATGGTAATCATGTGGTAGTCGAAAAGATATTGTATGCACCACTTCACAAAAAGAAAAAAATTTAGCATACACTGTTAGACTATTCTAGCTAAGGATATAGTTCTATAGAGTACCTATATTAAAATCGATAAGGAAATAAAAAAGAATTTGAATATGTTTTTCAAATTTAATTTAATCTTTCCTTACAAATAAATATTTAACAAATACATATGATAGAATAGTCCATTTAGTGACTCAATCGATACAAATATTAAACACTTCCTTGAAAGTACAGATGCTATTGATATATTCTGGTATCTTTCATTGCAAAATAACTTTTATACAAAATTCGACTATTGCTTCGCCCATTTCCAGAGATAAATACTCTCATTCAAGAACTTTAAGCCTATTATCCGGCGATTCCACCAATTGCAATATTTGAAATTTGTGGTGCTTGTGTTAAGTATAATCAATTCAAAAAAACATTTTTATTAGGAATAATTCTTGACATATATCACGTCCACATGTTTGACACATTTCTGCAATGCCCATCTAACAATAAGTAAATGCCGGTACTGAGGTACTAATTATAGTCAAACAAACAGTACAGCGTACCATACTAATTTATTATGTAATTTACAAAAAAATATGTCTACTTTGTTTTCGTTGTTATCGCTGAACGTATAGTTTGAAAAATAACAAGTTCATGGAAAACTAAGTATTTCCAAATAACAAATTACAAATAATTTTATCTATGCATCTTAGTTAATTATTTTTAAACTACTACTAATTGGAAAATAAATGTCTAGGTAGGTTGAGTTAAAACTAAGTTGGTTACAAGCATTCTTACTTGCGGTGCCACTACAATACAATAATGGTGAAATCATAATCGTAGATTTATTGCGAAATTTATGCTCATAAACCGTGATTTATAGATTCTAATAGTTCAATGAAAAATAAAATTCCTGATTTATTAGTTTTGTATTTTTTTTTCTTTCTAGTTAGTTTCACTTTCAAATTTGTTAGCCAAGCGTTGTAGCAGTGCGAAGTAGGAATATGAAGAACGAATTATCTAAAAACACATTAAATACATACTAGAGCTAAATTCAAGTATAACAATCACTTTACTGCAGCAAATGTCTCCAAAGATAACGTTGTAAACTTTAAAGCGGTTATCGCAAGAGGTCTTTTTGATTTCTCCATTATAATGAATATGGATCTTTTCACATCCACACTACAAGTATACCATTGGGAAAAATAACAAGCTTCGCCGATTTGTGTGCTCTATAAGTCGGATGTTCATTAAAAAAAAGCATAAGTAGGCATTATTTTGATAGCTATTTTACCTTCAACATAATTTCATTACCATACCAGCAGTACAAAGTCAACTGAGCCATCATTGTTATAAAATACGATGAAAGCAATCCGAACTGCAACGAAGAAGGGGATACCTAAAATACGGGCTCTGGTGAGATATGCTATTTGCGTATAAGTTCCTGCAAACTCACCAGCAATAAGAAGAAGCCTGTATTACAAATAACAATGATGCTACCCATTAATTGAGATAACAACCCAAATGAAAATGTGTCCTCAATTTGCTGAACGAACCTGGAGATAAATACACAATTCATCATTAAAATCAGAATTAAGATTACTGTTTACGACTATAATGACTATATCATATTACTCTTCGTATAATTAATATATGCTTCCAAAGTTAGTATGGAATCAATTACCATTTTTTTGATTTATATGCACATCGATCAAACTTTATCGTAGATTTTTATCATAATATAAATGAAGAAAATGTCGAGATAAAGTGTGATGGTCTCGAATAGTAATCTATTATTGGATATGCTTCAGTTAGTTCATTGTATTTAGCACAATCCTAAAAAGATATGTAATGTATATATCGACGCAATTCCCAACTAACCGAGCAAGATGTAAGAGATGTACCTTACCCAAGTGCTATACTCAAAATGGCGGCATTTCAGAGACGTTAAGTGTATTCGCAAATATAATAACTAATAATTAAAAAAATATAATTGACATATTTTGACCTACATAAGAATATTTACGACATATGTATGAAAATTAAGATTTTAATCTCATTTATTGTGAAACGAATTTAGGAACAAAATCACTAATTGCTCTCAAGTCCAACAACGTGAATTAGCATATACAAAATATTTACCATTTACTAAAATTTTAAGGTAAAAAGTGAATAAAAAAAAAATACCTAGAAGTTATAGAAAATGTTTGTTAATATGGAGTCATTATCAAGAACAAAATGAATATTGAAGAGGTCTACCCAAGTTCTTCAAGAATGAAAACGAAATTGTGGCACGGCTTGGTTTATATAAACAAACATTGCAAAATTAAAGGTAATCACAAGGCTAAAGGAAAAACATTGCAAGATGAATTAGTCTTTTTGGCCAATTTATAATATGTACTTATTATACAGGGTTTTCCACGGTAGCCGTTCGTTAGAAGTTTCCGAGGTTAGAAAAAACCTGGAACTCTGAATTTTTGGAATCCGGGGCTATTCAAGATTCTCTTTCATTTTAAAATATTTCTAGGGTCTTACTACTTCCGGTTATACCGGAAGTCGCCATAAACTTTCTTATTTTAAATGGAACACCGTGTATATTATTTCATTTTTAAATTTCTAAGAAAATTTTATGATGAGTTCTAATAGGTTTCCCTATACCTATTTTCAACTGCTACTTAGATATCTTGATTTTTTTGAAAATTTTAAAAGATGTAGCGTTATTTGCAACACAGTATCTTTTGCCCATTTTCGACTGGTAATAAACACTTCTAGGGTAGATGGAAGCACAAGAATGACACTTTCGAAATCCACATTGACAATTGATTTGTCGCATACAGGCTGTCCAAAACTGCATGACCAATTACAAAATCTTCAAAGTTGAAAAAGTTATTTTTTTCAAATGGAACACCCTGTATATTATTGGACGATCAGATGCAGAATTTAATTCTGCATCGATTCGCTATGACTTTCCTTATACCTATTTACAACGGTTTTCTTGTTATTCCATATTTTCTGTTTTAATGTGATTTTTGACAGAAACTGAAACATCGTATGTGTTTCATTTTAATTAGAAAATGGAAACAAAACATGAACATAAGAAAATTTGAAACGTAGTAACAAATGAAAACCAAAAAAATTAGGAACATAATGACAAGAAAAAATAAAATAAATTGAACGAAATAACTGCAATAATTGTTCTATGTGACCACTATTTTGGTTCAAACACTGAATCACTCTATCATGTACTCCTCGCGAAACCGATCTCCGAAGTTCGTCTGGGGTTATATTGGTGAACGCATCGTGAACACGGCGTTAATACAGGTGTAGAGTACACTTGCTCTTTTATGCGACCCCACAGGTAAAAGTCCAAGGGCGTCAAATCGGGTCATCTGGGTGGCCAGTTCCAGGGTCCCTGGGGACCAATCCACCGATCCTCGAACATCAACGTCAATTGTTGAGGTACAGCTAGTGTGGAGTGCGCGGGAGCACCATCTAGTCGATACCAACTGTTTGCTCTCTCTCCTGGAGGTAGAGTATTTAAAAAAACACTAACAAATACTGTAAGTATCTCTATTCTACGGAATTTAAAAATTAAATAATATACAGAGTGTTCCATTTAAAATAAGAAAGTTTATGGCGACTTCCGGTATAACCGGAAGTGGTAAGACCCTGAAAATATTTTAAAATGAAAGAGAATCTTGAATAGCCCCGGATTCCAAAAATTCAGAGTTCCAGGTTTTTTCTAACCTCGGAAACTTCTAACGAACGGCTACCGTGGACAACCCTGTATATGATGCGTTTTGAAACGTATTGTTACTCAATTTGTCTGTTGCTGACTGGTATTATATGGCATGAGAGATTATATTTGAGAACCAACACTTTGTCAACGCATCAAAAGTGGAAAGCAGGAAATTTTATGCGCTTTCGGTATAACTGCTTTTTCATAAGACGTATTATCTATTGTATACACCAACTAAATATCAGAGTTCGGGAAATAATTATTTAAATACGGTATCGGATAAAGATAATTTTATTACTATTTTTATGCGAAGGCGATAGATAAAAGGTACCCTTATCTTTAACTGAAGACGACAGATAAAAAGTATATTTTAACTACTGCTGCAGATATCCGACATCCAAAACTATCCGGATATCCGAATCCTTGGATCCGGATCCGCTATCCGAAACCTCGGACCCGGATCCACTTCTTGAATTCGGATATACTATTCGGTGCTGGGATCTAGATCCGATAACTATACATAAAACATACAAATTATTATCGAACAACTGAATGGTAATTACACGTATTTACAGGTTTACCTTATTATATGACTATGTATTAATGATATTCAATGTAAATCTGATGTCTTGCTTCACGATACAATAGAGATATCATATTCCATACTTTTATTATGAAAGCAATGATTAGGAAAATCTATTCGCATTCATTAATAAATAAATAGGAGTACCGTAAACGTAGTACAACAATGTAAATACTTGCTTTAGATTAATTATAATAACTTGTTATGGAAACAACTGTTTATGCACCAAGAAGAAAAAGTATTTTAGAAATTAAAGTTAAAGTAAACAAAATGGTATGTGAGTTTTTTATGTACAATTTTAAATTATTAAGGAGAAATTGTAGAAACACTACTTACTACAAATGAATTTCAAATTTAAAAACTCTACCTGTGAAGGTTTGATGCATGTATCGAGCAGAAAGGTTGCCAATGCAAACGTTTTTTTTTGTTTCGAATTAAGTGATTTGTGCTTGATATTTGTGACTTCATATTTCTTATTTAATTAGTAAAACCTTATATTTGTGTTTCTCTTCAGACCAAATACCTTTTATTCTGGATGTTTCATCTTATTTATTTATTTAACACCAATAAAATAGTTATTTTACTTCTTAAAACGTTGTATATAGCAATATCTATTAGCTACTTATAATATTAATTAAACACATTGATTTGTTTTATTATTTTACAAAGCAAAATATTGCAACGTAAAACATTTTTCCTTCATTATTTTTTTAATGTTAGCGAGAACTTGCAAACAAAATAATCTTATTGATACAAGTTCGAGAAACCTGATAAAGAATGCGAATTTGTGATTTTTAAAATTGTACATAAAAAACTCACATACCATTTTGTTTACTTTAAGTTTTAATTTCTAAAATACTTTTTCTTCTTGGTGCATAAACAGTTGTTTCCGTAACAAGTTATTATAATTAATCTAAAGCAAGTATTTACATTGTTGTACTACGTTTACGGTACACCTATTTATTTATTAATGAATGCGAATAGATTTTCCTAATCATTGCTTTCATAATAAAAGTATGGAATATAATATCTCTATTGTATCGTGAAGCAAGACATCAGATTTACATTGAATATCATTAATACATAGTCATATAATAAGGTAAACCTGTAAATACGTGTAATTACCATTCAGTTGTTCGATAATAATTTGTATGTTTTATGTATAGTTATCGGATCTAGATCCCAGCACCGAATAGTATATCCGAATTCAAGAAGCGGATCCGGGTCCGAGGTTTCGAATAGCGAATTTGGATCCGAGGTGTCGGATAGCTGATATGGATCTGAGGTTTCGGATAGCGGATCCGGATAGTAAATTATCCGGATCCAAAATTATCCGGATTCGGATAACAGCTCTAATTTTAACCTTTATTCGAAGGAGACAAATAAACAGTAGGTATCATCTGCGGATAAAGTTAAAGATACTTCTTATGAGTCGCATTGGGATAAATATAAAGATACCTACTTTCTATCTGTCGCCTTCGGAGAACGATAACAGTTAAATTATCTTTATCCGCTACTTATTTAAATAATTATTTGCCAATCTGGTTAAAATCATATCTAGCTGAAATTATCTTTAGTTAAAATATAGATTGAAATTATTTATAGTAAAGTTGATGTTTGGTGAATTACCACAATAGAAAAGCAAAAATATAGGTACAGTAGATTCTGACGTCAGGTTGGGAACTTTCATTATGTCCTGCTCTACTTAGATTTTAATTCTGAATTAAAATACCAAAAAATCTGTAGGTAGTCCCATTTGTAAATCGTAACCATTTCCGATTCAACAGAAGCTGCCTATTTAAAAAAATCGATGTACTATATATCTTGTACGCAATTTCTGAATTTCGTTTATCTGTTGCAAATGCTGTAGAAGCTAGAAAGCTGATCTACTTCTTAGAAAGAACCGGTATATACATTTATTTAAATATTAACATTTACATCCTTTAAAGAAGAAAATAAAGAAATAGAAACAAATAGGTACTTTATACGGATAGCACATACTATATACTATATACTCACTTTATTAATGCATTATGATGGATGATGCAATCATTTAACAAAGTTTTAGCCCGTTTATTAACACCAGCTTCAAAAATATCAGATGTTTTAGAACCAACGGCAAGTACAGCTTCTTCTTCTCTAATAGCTCTCTCTTTAAAAGTCAGAATCTTTTCTGTTAATATATCAAATTGGCCTATCGCTGTACCCATCAGTGACGTGCAAACCGTATCCAAACAGAAATTATTCCATGCGGCTATCAACATTGCTAAACTTTCGATAATGTATAACAAAAAAGTATATCTTCCAGTTTCAAAAGGTACAGCCGTAGGTAAAGGCTTGTTATCGAATAGTGGATAAATGCTAAAGAGGATAACCACCAGTCCGCAAGAAAATCTATACAATTTAGTTATAAAAAGCGATAAGTTCAATGTCTTTATTAAGTGGCGATCCATTTCGAGAGAGCAACGAGTGAAAATTGGATTTTTCAGGTGGCTCAACATTTCTAAGAACGTCTTTCGAGAATATAAATATCCACACAGCTTGCAAAAATAAGATGTGTATGACATCAGTATACACAGTATCTCGGATAACTTCCGAAAGTCAACAATGTCATGAAAAAATTGCATTAGCATTAAAGTATAAGCAACTAGGAATATTAACATTGTCACCGTTCCTCTAATCTTATGGAAAGTAGACGGATTCTCTTTATGCCAATAACCCATTATTGACATCATATGTTCTTGTATAACAAATGCACGGAGCATAATATTTCGCTTCATCATGAACAGGCAGTTCATGACACACTAAAACCGTCTTATAATTAACATAACGAACTCCCTTCCTTGATTGCCTATATACTATTGAGGATATTTATTTTTTATGAAATAATTACAAACAAGTCTTTAATTAATCCAGCCATTAAAAGAGCTGGACATCAAGATCTTTAAAAATTCTGTTTTAAAGTAGCAGCAACCCTAAAATTATGATTCCGATATCGATATGTATGTTTATACAGACTGGTGCTTTACATATGGAGCGAGCTGAATCTATGATTTTCCTTAAAAAATCGTGTTTACAAAAGTTTTGTAAAATTCGATGTCGCATACTCGAAAAATATTTGCGATCTTAAAAAGGCTTCTGAAAATAGGAAAACATACTAACTACAATTAATGTCCTGAGAATTGGCGGAAGACAGGCTCTCACGCCCATCTACTCGAGGAAACGGCCGGGCGTACGGTACTGCAGATACGAATTATAACAAAAACAGAATTACGATTTTTAAACGAGTAGCGAAGATAGTAGGCGGCTATGTTCTCGCGAGTGAGTTATACCATGTCTTGGGATGTGTCTCACTCCATTCAGCAACCCCTCTTGTTATCGCGCATCCGCCAGTTTATTTGACATAACCCGTAATTTCCTAAATTGGTATTTGCGTTTATTTTGGAAATTTATATTTTAAATACCTATTGTAAACGCATGCTTACGTAGAATTAATTTGGTGCAACAATGGGGTATTCATCGACATAATTATACATATATAGGTAAATATAATGGCTTATTGTGGTGACGTATATTTACTTAACTTTAGGTTGTAATTGAAATCAATTTTAACAATAGTATCTCGAAAATTTTTTTGTAAATACCAGTTGAAAATTAGCAGAGAAGCCATATATTTCTATAGTTTTTGAAAATAATTTGCTTGAATACTTAAACTTAATTTACCCGATGAAGCAAAACGATTTACCTATATGTAATTAACATTAAAGCATATATCTACCCATAATTACTACTTTCAGGACGAGGATAAAACATACTTAAGTACAAAAAATACTTATCTCTTTGTATATTGAGAAGTAAAATAAAATAATAATAAAATATGTTTTCAAGACTTTTATTCCCAGGAAACTATGGATTTATGCTACCCTTTTATCTAGCCGCTATCTTATGTATGTATTTTTCATCTTCATTAATGACTAATTATAAGCACGTCTTTAATTACAACACATTATTAAGAAAATTAGTTATTAGTCTTTTTATATAATAATGCTATGCTAAGATAGGTACTATTGTCCTAGAACACGCATTTTCTACGCATATAAATACCTACTTCATTTTCAAGAAAATATTACCTACAAATAGAGATATATGTAAATACCTATATAGAGTTCATTTCATTAATAACCAGTATACATGTCGTCACGTGCGGAATGAACAAAAATTGATAACCGGCCTTGGATGGTTGCAAGGCAACATCCAATGGTAGTTTGATTTGGTGTGATAAACGTCACACGGAAGTCTTGAGTGACATAATGTATTCTTTAATATTGAAACGAGTTCTAAATGTTTTTCAAAATCATGTAATTTAATAATTAGTCAAACACTGAAGCTCCGACGCACCTACATTTGCGTAGGCCTAAGCCGCAGTAGTGCGTTAATAAATCTCTTAACGCACCGGTATGGGACTTTTACCGACATGTAATATGTCTATAAAAAACGTGTCACAATGGCTTGTAATGCTCGTGCATTGAATCCAAACGCATTACAACAAAAGTCATTGTGACACTTGTGTTTTAATATATAGTTCTTTTCAAGATAGAAGAAAGTAACATTTTAAGCCTGTAATGATTTTATTGCATCTTATGTGGGGATAATTACATGCCCGCCTCACTGAAAGGGTACGGGTTGCCTGCTTGCAGCATATGAATGCAGGGGCCGGATTGAGTATAAATTACGGCACTATAAGGTAATAGTAAAACGCAATTTTAATTTTAAATATATATAATAAATAATATACATTAGGTTTATTTACAAAAAATAATAAGTTAGATATATGAAGCTTAACAATTAGTTGGTAATGCACAATAAAATTATTATTATTTAATGGGGCCGTAATTCATAGTTAATACGGCCCGGCGATTCATATAGTGTAAGCAGGTAAACAGTACCCTTCTCAAGAGTATTACTACAGGAGGTGCAATAAAAGCATTAACGATTTAAAAGTTAGTTTCTTATAATTTGAAAACCACTATACTTATATAATTTTATTATTGATTTGCAGCGATCAAAAACCACCGCCGGTGGTGTGCCAGTGGCAGAGGAGTCGCAGTTTTAATGGTCACACCTCATATATATAGTACATAGACGACATAAATAATTTATCACGCTGTCTGCCGGTTTTGCCGCACATCCAATTTACACAGGATATGATGTAGGTCATTGCCTGCAGTCTAACCCTTTTCTTAAAACCGCTCATATTATTAAATGAACAGTAATATATAATAAACTCAACGGATTTGTTAAATTAATAAAATAAAAGTAACAAAATAATATGATTGCATTCACTACCTTTTTTTTGTTAGATTAACTATAACTTTGGTTAGTCCAACAATATTTTGTCAACAAAACCGGTTTTAATTGTTAATTTAACACCTGTCGTTCCCTCAGTGTATTATGTCTAAAACTTTTCGAGCATTTCTTTTGGTTCTATCAAAGCTGGGAATAAGTACGGTTACCGTTTTTCCAGTCGCAATTGGTGGAATTTTTGATCAGATAATTCTTTCATAACATTGGCCTGAGCTAGGGCCGCCGTTTCTTTGTTTAAATTTATAAGTCATGTCTGGATATTACAAATGCATGTAACTTCCCAGCAAACACAAGGGTTTTATCGATGTACCTGTTACATAAGATCTAAGTAAATTTTGTTATATATAATTTGTTTACATCCTTTGTACATAAATGCAATATTTTTTTACATAGGCCTGGTATTACAGACACAAATACCGCGGGTACATTACTACGATAAGGTAACTTAATATACTTATATGTTCCCCACCGAGGAGTCGTGGGACCTTGACGCGGGGTGGTGGGGCTCAAATCACTGTCCTTCTTCGAGCCTTCTGGGACGGGGAGGGATGGTGAAGCTAAGGACGACTCAACCTATTGGTACACCTCACTTTGCTTAAACTTGTCTCGGGTGAGGTACTTTCTTCACTTATCTTCTACTATCGGCCACTCTGGGCCAACACTTGTTCTTTCCAGATCCCGACGCTATTAGGTTGCGAGGGCTAGGGATCTCTCTCCTTCCTCCTCGGTAAGGGCAGCTCGCTGAAATGGGGAACACGAAAAAGGCGCCCCCCTTCCGACCTTAGCCTTAGTGGGGCTTGCCTTAACTGGCCGGCCTGTGGACACTGACAAACCACGACCCAAATCAAGGCGGCACGACACGCGCCGAGGATTGCGTGGCTGGGGGGATGCCCAGTCGTTAGCGTGTGGACTCCGGATACCTGGCGCCCTCCGGTTTCAAGAAGCCTTCTCGCGGTGAATGCGGGGCTCTGCCGTGAGTGACCGCTTAGTCCCCAGCTACTCGTGGGATCAATATGGATGACTACAAAAATAAAACTAAAATGCAAACTGTGGAAAGAAAGGAGACGGACGAAAGTGAGATGACGGCAGACGAGCCGCTGATAAGAAACCCCTTTCGGGGAAATATGATTGCCCGTAGCCCACCGAAACCGCGGACTACACTAAAGGAAAGCCACCAAGCGAATGTCGGTGGTGGGGAGGGCTATGCAGATAGCTCGCCCTACAAGCGGGAACATGCCTACCCACAAACGACTACTTTGATAGGGGATCCCATCAACGCCCCGCTCCAGGCGACCTTACAAATGCCGAACTTATAGATTCGGATGACAAAATACCCGAAGAGGACCCCTGGCAGGATGAAGACATGGAAGGCAGCCCTATATATAAGCTTTTTGGAGAAGAAACAAACTTAAATCCTGGGATATCGAAAGGCATAAGCCCTGCCAAAAAAAAGAGAAAGAGAGAAATAGCTGAATGCGAGGCCAAAACAAAATTGGAGCCGAGCAAAGAGATGGAACTAGCCTTAAAGGCTCTCATGGCTGTCAGCAACAAGACAGAGGAGCTCAAGAAAATGGTCAAAATAAGTACAAAAACCAAAATGGAAATAAAGACGATCACGAGAGAATTGGCACACGCTGTGGGTGTCCTAAACAAAAAAATGAAAGACCTCAAGATTAGCCACGACTTGCTAAACGCCAAGATAGCAGAGGGCAATGAAACTGCACTAGAGCGCGAGGCCCTACATAAACTCGCTAAACCCTCAGGGAAGGGCAAAGACATGGGTGTCCAAGTAGAGGCAGCCGACATTGACAAGGCACTATCAGAGCATAGAGATAAAACAACTCTCGAAATTGAAAGCCGCATCAAGAAGAAAGATGGCTGGCAGAGTTTATCCGAAGTCATCGACCTAAAATGGCCAAATAGCTGCTTCAAAAACAGCAAAATTATGAAAGTAGGCAGTCTCAGGGAACTACATGGGGACCTGGCGGTGATACTTGACCCAGACACAACTGGCCCATTACAAAAGCACGACGACATAAAAACTGATCTGCCGGACCTAGCCCCTCTGCTTGATGAAGAACTCAAAGAAGGCAACATTGAATACGTGAAGATGAAGACGGAAACTTCCATGAGCAGGGGCAATACAAAAGGGGTGAGCTGCAGGACAGTCCTAGCCTTGCCCTACAAGATTAATCCGGAGGGGGTAAATGACATTGAGAAACTGTACGAAATGCTGGCTAAATTAAGGATTGAGACCCAGGAGCAGGAACTGGTACATCTTAAGATGGTAGCGTTGGGCAGTGTAGAGATCTCCTATTTGAAGAAATGTACGGAATGGACATACCGGGACTCTGGAACTATGGTGGATATAGTCATGCTCACAGATAGCAAAGAAAACAGCGATAAAGGGGGGAAAATAAAATCACGCAAACCCGTTGAAGGGATTATCATTAAATCCGAGGGAAAACAGTACGCGGACATTCTTCGGTCTATTAAAGGAAGCGTAAGACCCGAGGAAATAGGGGTTAAAGTAAGGACAATTAAGAAGACTGCTAGGGGCGACCTGATGATGGAAATAGAAGGTGGCAAAGATAAAGCGGAAGCTATGAGAAAGGCGATCCTGGACGCAAACAAGGACACCAGGGTGCGAGTTAGAAACAACGATGAAGTGCTACACATAACAGACATTGATGCAGATCTGAGCAAGGAGGAAATCACAGAAGCTGTCAAGAAAAGCGTTAAAAACGCAAATACAGACGAAATTAAAGTTCTCTCGGTAAGACCAAACCAGTGGGGCAGCCAGAAAGCCACAATTGCGACAACAAAAGCCCACGCCAAAGAGTTAATTGGAAAAGGGACAATTAGAATAGGATGGACACCCTGCAGAGTGCGGGCGAGAGTAAATGTGGTCAGGTGTTATAGATGCCTGGAATTTGGACACTACAGTAACGAGTGCAAAGGCCCGGACAAAACCGACATTTGCCTAAATTGCGGAGAGAAAAACCATAAGGCCAAGGACTGCACCAACGCGAGCTTCTGTATAACGTGCAAGAAGAAGGGGCACAGGGCCGAGCAAACAAGGTGCCCATACTACAGAAAAATCATCAGCGACAAGGCAAAACAAATAACCAATAGCGCCAGGGGCAGGATTGGCAGCACTAGCACGAGAACTCAATCTGCAAACGCATGAAAGTACTCTACATCAACGTAGGGCGTTCGTATGCTGCCCAGGACATAGCATATGCTACTGCTAAACAACTGAAGGCTGACATTCTCTTCGTGTGCGAACCTAACAAAAAACGAGTCCAAGATCAAAGATGGCTAAAATGCTCCAAAACCAATGTTGCTGTGCTGCTGTTAAATAGAAAAGTCGGCGTCCTAGATCATAAGGTGGGCGATGGATATATAGTCTTGACACTTCGAAAGGTAAACTTTATCTGCTGCTACATCTCTCCCAATATAAACATTGTGGACTACAAGAACGAGGTGGATTGCATAATGGGAAATGTCCTGGACCACGAAACCATCGTACTCGGCGACATAAACGCTAAAGCATACTCTTGGGGATCACCTGTGCAGGATGAGAAGGGCCAATATTGGATGGAGTGGATATCGGAACTCGACATGGTGGTCCACAACAAAGGAAGCAGACCTACTTTTGTGAGAGGGGCCTCGGAGTCACACTTAGATGTGACTATATCAACAAATAACGTAGCCAGGTGTATTGACAATTGGGAGGTCCTAAATACCGAATCTCTGACTGAACATAAATATCTGTACTTTGATTGTCAGGAAGTGGGAACTACTAAGAGCCCGATAAAACCCTGTGGAACCATAAACTGGGAAACCTACAGAAGCATCATACATTTAATAGACACGGAGGACGAAGATGTTACCCACAACTACTGCTCTAGGGTCATAAAGCAGGCCCTCAGAATAAGCACCAGCACCTGCACCAACAACAAATTCAGCCATGTATATTGGTGGAATGATGACATTGCAGAATTGAGGAAGACATGCAATAAGGATAGACGTAAACTAACCAGAACAGCCAGGTTGACAAATGCTGGTGAGGAGAGCGTGGCCGAACTGAGGCTCGCGTATCGAAAACACAAAAAAGAACTGTGCGAACTAATAGCGGCGACCAAAAAGAAGCATTGGCAGGAACTCTGCGACGAACTGGACAATAGCATTTGGGGGGATGCGTATCGGCTAGTTGCCAAGAAATTCAAACAGCTCGCACCATACGAGATAGATGTAGATAGGAAAAAGGAAATCTGCAGGATACTCTTTCCATCTGCTGGTAGAGATTGGTCAGATACGGAAAAAACAACCGAAATAAGGAAATTCACCATAGAAGAGCTTACGCGTGCGGCGGGATGCTTGAAAAACGGAAGGGCGCCTGGGATCGACCGGATACCCCCGGACGCAATCAAACTGATGGCAGCAGACCAGCCAAAATTGCTATTGACCGCTATGAACAACATATTGGTGGCTCAAGAAATCCCAAACTCTTGGAAGGTGGCCAGGGTAATCCTAATCCAAAAAAGCGGCAAGCCGCCGGAACTACCAAGCTCTTTTAGGCCTTTGTGCATGCTAAACACCATTAGCAAGCTGTTCGAAACCTTAGTTAGAGATAGACTCGTAAAAGAACTTGAAGATGGCGAAAACCTCCATCATCATCAGTATGGTTTTCGGAAGCAGAGGTCCACTATCTGTGCCTTGAAGGCAGCCATTGGCGCGGTGCGAAAATGTGAAAACCGGTGGTGTGCATTCATAACCATCGACGTAAAGAATGCCTTTAACACGGCCAGCCACAGACTCATCATCGACCAGTTAAGGAAAAGGAATATCTCCACCTATTTGACGAATATCATTTGTAGCTATTTGAGAGACCGAAAAATAGAAGTTGAAAAGGGCGTGCTGCTGGAATGCGGATCTGGGGTGCCACAGGGCTCGGTACTCGGACCGACACTGTGGAACGTGCTGTACGATGGTGTCTTGGGGCTGGATCTGACCGTGGATGCCACAACTATAGCCTTTGCTGACGACTTGGCATTGACTGTGGGAGCGCACAGCGCGGAGGCCCTCATGATAAATGGCAATTTATGCCTAGAACAAATCAACAGATGGATGATAGCGAATGAACTAACCCTGGCTCCAAACAAGACGGAGGCGATCATCGCAAAGGGCGCTAAGAAGAGGGACCACGTCAACTTTAAACTTGACGGCGTGACGATAATTCCCACCAAATCCATCAAGTACCTGGGCATCACACTTGACGAGAAGCTGAGCTTCGGACAGCACATCCGCGAAGTAACGCGCAGGGCCGAGAAGCGTTTGGCGGAGATTGGCAGGATCCTTCCAAATGTTGGCGGACCTAGGAGCAGTAAAAGAGCGGTACTGGGCTGCGCGCTTCAAAACATAGTCCTTTACGGTGCTCCCGTCTGGATGGACGTCCTAAAGATCCAGAAATACAGAGACCTCCTAGTTAGGACCCAGAGAAATATGCTGCTGCGCGTTGCATCAGCGTATAGAACAACATCTGCCTTGGCGCTGCAAGTGATCACCGGCTTTGTACCTATCGATCTGCTAGCCCTGGAGAGAACTGCCATAACCCAAATTGATGGCGACGCGAGTGCCCGACGAAATGAGGCTCGGGAGAGATCCTATAAAAACTGGCAGGAAAGATGGGATAGAGAGGACAAAAAGGCCCTATGGACAAAGAGATTAATCAAAGACATCAGAAGCTGGATCGAGTGCAAGCACAGGGAATGCGGGTACTTCCTAACGCAAGTGCTTACTGGCCACGGGTCTTTCAGGCATTATGCCAAACGTTTTGGAAAGGACATTTCAGAAATCTGCAGGTACTGTGGAAACATCGATACCGCTGAGCACACTGTATTCCACTGCGCACGATGGGAACACCTGAGAGGAAATGCGCTGACTGACCTTGAAAGACTGACCCCAGAAAACTTGGTGCCCCAGATGATCATGTCTAGGAACAACTGGCAAAGGATACAGAGCCTAATAACGAACATTATGCGTAGTAAGGAATCAGAAGAACGTGACCGCCAAAGAAGTGGCACCTAATTAATTTTCATGGACACCCAAAAGTCGCTTCCTGAAGTAGATGCTTCGGCGGTTCCAGGAGCGCCTGTCTTTCACTTGGGAGAGATGAGGGGTTTTTAGTGGGTAGACAGACTCTGGAGTCCCACACTACCAGACCATAAACCCAGGTCTGGTGTGCATAAAGCATTTTCCCCTGGCAAAAAAAAAAAAAAAAAAAAAAAAAAAAAAAAAAAAAAAAAAAAAAATATACTTATATGTTACATTTGGTTACGTCGCTGTGACAAAACAAAGATGTAATATAATTATAGCCAGGTCCATAGATGTTATATGTAAGTTACGTGGTACGTAACAGTTACAAAGTGTGCAACTGGAGTTACGTTGTCCTAATATTTGCTGGGTTTATTTCCGAAGCCCTTGTCGTGTGTACCTACTACAATCCATAAGTATTTTCACCTGGTGGATGCGCGATAGCAAGAGGGCGTGCTTAATGGAGTGAGACACATCCGAAGAAATATGGAAAAACGTTATAACTCGCACGTAAGAACATAGCTATTTTCTCGATTCGTTAAAAAATTGTAATTTAGTATGTATTGCAGTACTCCGTCTGCCTCTTCGAGCTAGTGACGCAAGATGCGCGTGAGGGCGGGGTTTCCGTCAACAGCCAGTACTTTGACTGCGGTTATATCTCCTACCTTGCCCAACACTAATGTATGTAAACCCTTAATTATCAAAATAGCAATGTTCCGAATTGTACTTACTAATTTCGAAAACTAAATTATCATCTGCCGTGAGAAATTATTGTACTACTGATGATAGTTATAGAAATATCAAACATTATTGAAGCCCTAATGTTTCATATTGTCCACTACTAACTCTACCCCGTTTACCGTATTCTTTTACGTAAATATAGATTCGAACATTTGAAATTTTATAAGAATATTATTGTTAACAAATATTTCATTCATTATTAATCACCTGAAAATATTCTAAATAAAGAACATTTCAGTTTTTGTAACAATATTATTGTGAACTCAACGATGTCCAACAATTATTCTACAGATATCAGAGAATATTCTAAAAATGGAACATTTGGTATATTTTTAACGTTGAAGCCATTAGAATTTATTTCATTTAACAATCCCCCTCCCATGCAAAAAATTACACTAAATAGTTAACAACTTATATTTATCCTATTATATACAACGGCATTTCTGAGAAATATTTCATCTTAATATACTATTATAATTTGAAATTCCATGGTATGCATACTACACCATCTGATAGGACCGAATAGTAAGTGCTAATATTAAGCTGAAGATTCATCAAGTCATATAATTTATCTTTATTTTCAATCAACTTTGTACAACATTCAATCATTAAATCAGGCGTAACGTTATCGTCTTTATGCAGTGATTCTAACTGAAACTCCTTCAAGCATTGTTTTCGCAAGGACCGCTCGACGTGCTTATTCCTACAAAAGAATAGTAGTTGTTTATAATATTACACAACTAACTATACATTACATTGTATATGTTTTTAGTCTTAGAGATGCTTCCTCCATGTTTTCTGACAAAAAGTTAACCAACAGTGAACCCGGACATGACGACGGAACGATGAATTGTCCCGTTGGCGAAACCATCAAAGGACCAGCTTCTCTGTAAGAATAACCAATTTTTAGTTAATTTGCAGTTATGTGACCAGAAGAGTAAAGACAAACATACAGCAGTCAATTAGAGATTTATGAACAATGCTCATTATTAATGGTATTACTAGCACAAGCATACTTTCAAGAAACAATCTACGTTTATATTACGAAAGAAAGGCGATGACATCAAAGTAGAATTTACTCTAAAAATATCAAAATAAATTCTAATAACATTAACTTAAATACTCTTCTAAAATGTTCGAAATAGGAACTATAATAAAAATAAAGAAAACAAGCGTAGCAGTATCAGACCGTAATGTTCACCGTGTCGGCCTGTCATCTGGCGTTTGTACTGCGAGTACTTGTGCACTTGTGTATTAATATTGGCAATAATGTTCGTTTCAATACATGGACTTTTAACTCACATGAGAGGTAAAAAAGGCTTAGCCTGTTTATTTATTAGTTTGACAATAGAATAATTACTTGCATTTGTTATATAAAACCGGTAAGTATGTGAGTTAGTTGTTTGTAGAAGATTGATCACTAGAGACAAGAATGACGGAGTACCTTAATGTACGTAATGTGGAGCAGCCATGACATAGTGTAAATCAACATATAACACTGTCTAGAAGTTGAACAAAATGAGTGCACCGATCGTTGTATACGATACGTGCCACGGTACTCCTTCTTCCTATTGATTTATTTGCAGTTTAAACATATAATAGCTACATTAATTTTAGACAATGTCATTAAAAACTCAACAGATCTTGCCTATATGGTGGTGTCTGGATTATTGGTTGAGGATA
This sequence comes from Cetonia aurata, assembly GCA_949128085.1. Lineage (NCBI taxonomy): Eukaryota > Metazoa > Arthropoda > Insecta > Coleoptera > Scarabaeidae > Cetonia > Cetonia aurata. The sequence continues at coordinate 41,504,557 of OX421884.1, forward strand.
ATGATTAGCCACGTGCACTTTGACCACTCTAGTGGGCCCATTGTGATACCTCTCCTAGGTGGCGTCACTTATTTACAGCTTTTCCGAAACAACCCGAACGGAGTATAAACTCGAACAACATAACAGGTGACGTACCGTTAAATTTGGCAATACTGGAACTTCTAAGTACAATACAATGTGTTCCAATATTTCATTACGGAAACACGTAGGGCAGAGTGGGCTACTAACAAATCTCATACTCATCTTGTACCGGCCAGTCAATAGTCCCACAAATTGACGTACATTGTTGTTAAAGAGTGACAGGCAATATCTTGCGGTACTCGACGCTAGCCTAAGGATGGTTTTTCATGTTTGACGGCAAGTGGTTATGGATTCCCATTCTCCTCATATTTTTCCAACACCATATAGGACAGCCTATAGTTTGGCTTGGAAAATCTTAGGTAACTTACCTAGTGCCAGCTGTAAGCTAAGTTTGACATCCAGAGAGAAAAGTCCTGCACCTCTGTGTATTTTTGTTTTCAATTCCTCTGTATAAATCGTGATCGAAGGTCTCAATTCGATGTCAATATAGAAGAGGTAGGGTTTGCGAGAAATACCTTGCGTAATAATGGGTAGTACTACGTTTCAGGCAGTTGTATAACAGAAGCCACCCACCGAAATCATGCTTGTTGGCAAAACACCCAGAGACGCGAAATTGAGTAGCAACAGAAGCGCTAACCCCGACTGCAGTGGCTTTGAACTCTGCCATCTTTACCGCCCAACGACGGTATGCACTCAAGCTATTGTGTTTTTCGTCGCTACTGCAATTGGTGCAGGTACGACTTGTATCTGGGAGCACCCGAGCACGCCCCCTCTACAGGTGTAGCATTTGGATTAAAGATTCCATGTCATCGTTTTTCTAACTGCCCTCTTACCACGAAGTTCAACAAGAGGACGTTAATGAACGCCAGGGATACCAGTCAGATATACCTCCCCAGGATGTGTCAGTAGTGAAGACCCGCAAATATGCTATTCAAATATTTATTCGAATATTACCTTGTGTACTTACGTTTCCACTACAATTTCATAATTAGCTAAAGATTTTGGCCAATGCTTCGGATAGCCCCTCAAACCATGGTAATCACTTAAACTGGTTGTTAATTGCTGCAGTTGTCTCTCATATTCCCCAGCTAATATTTTTGGCATAAATTTCCTGTAAAATACAATCAACTCTATGACATAAGGCAAGAAAATATTACCTCCATAAGTGAAACACACCTACGAACCACTTTAATATCTCTAAGGACTTGAGATACGGTTTTTTCGAAAGCAGGTATTCTAAGTAACACTTCGTCATATTTACGTATATTCTTAATTAACTGAAAATTAAATTTCTCTTAAATTACAATTATCTTCACACGGTAGTAGTGTCTTAAAAAAATATTGTGCACTGAAAGAACATCTACAGAAAATTTGGATCAACAATGGAGACCCACTGCACTGCCACATAGCACATCTTATGTAAATGCGAGGTTTGGGCGCAAAAACAGGCAATTTTTAGCAAGCCAAAAATTAAGCAAGAGGATCATTTCGATTATCCAAAGACCGGTACAGATTAATTCAAAGTACTAGAATTTTGAAATAACTGGCATAATTTAATGGATAAACAAAATAGGAAATTAAATACAAAAAGTCAAGAGGCTGTGGTATTGGTATTTCTAGGGGCTTCTTATCAGTCAGCTTCCATAAATAAAAAAACCTGTTAGTATGAGTTAGAGCTACCTTCTACGATTGCCAAGATGATCACAACAACCATTTTTATTCTGAACACAGTATATATAGGTGGTACTCGAAGGCATAAGTGTTAGGACACCACATATTGCTGAAACTATTACTATCTCTTGCTATCACGAGACGATATAAGAGTGGTATCCTAAGACTTATCCCTTGGAGTGCACATATTCAGTGGCTACTTACATCTAGCCAGTTGTGCCGAACTTCTCCTGTATAAAGCATAACATGTCCATCCAAACTCACACCTGTAAATGGTGCAAACACAAGCACTCTATCTGTAACAAAAAAATATATGCTGATACTAATCATTTAATAAGCTCTCTTCTATACTGGGCTTGTCAGGTACCAACTGAAGATGTGAAAGAGTGGTAATACCAGAGATGGTTGACGATGTCTGAGACCTGTCTGACGATGTCTGAGATATTAATACCATCCGGTGTAAGATTAAAATTAAAACAGATTATGTTAAAAAGGAATACTAGAGTTGACACCTGAATCACCTCTAGAATTATAAATTTATAAGCAAACCTCTACCTTTTAATATATCCATAACATCAGAATTTTGCTCAGCTAAAGCAATAAAACTCTGTAAACATCCTCTGAAATGTGTTTCATTCCAACCGCAATCCCAAATTAATTTAGATACCTTTACCTTTTCTAAAACTAATAGCTTAAGTTTCTCAACATCTTCTCGAATTGGTCGATTTAAGTTTGATTTCTGAATAGCAATTAAATAATTTTCTTTTAACCATTTTATCAATGCTTGACTATCTCGCTCCTCATTTACAATATTTTGCATTGTAATAGGACCAAATATAGGGTCTAGTTTACTCATATTACTATAATTTATTTCAAAGACATTGATATGTTGCCTTTCTTTGGGAATTTTTTCTACGTAATCTGTGGGAAGGTCACAACTTTTGAGCAGTGTTAAAATCGTTTTTCTAATATCATTATCACGTAGCATAATTTTAATTAGTTTAAAAACATCGGCTTGTTGCTGCTTTGGTCTTATATAAAATTGTAAACTACATGGAGAAGGATAATGTCTACTTTGGATACCTTCTATATACGAACTAAGTAACTTTAATGAGTTTTCATTGGTTGTCTGAAATGTGATTGTTCAATAATATATGTGACTGTGGTATTCAATCAGTAAATATACACGCTGTTGTGGATGCTGACCAAAGAGATCTGGATGAACGGAAAAATAAAATGGTCTCAATGCTGTTGAAACTTCTGTTGTTGTCATATTGCGATGGCATATACAACTCACAGAATTTTGAATTAATCTCCTAAAAAATGTACTATAAAAAAATCGCAACGCATTAACAAAGTAAATACCATTTTGCAAGAGTATAAATAGACATAACTAAAATCTTCTTTAATAATTGCTCATTACTATAGTCAACCAAAATAGAAAATATAGGTTAGAATAGTAGTAGTGACAGGTGACAGCGAACAACTGTAAATTGTCAACATGACATGAATCAACCCATCAACATTCACATTCACATTCGACTTTGTTCCATTTGAACACCTTTATACTGTGACTTTAGCACTGTGATTCCCTTTCATGTAACCCTGAACCAGTTAGAAATTGGTGCTATTTGGTACAAAAATGGAGCGGGAAGTAAGCGTAGTGTATTGGTTGACATTTACTTATTTCTGTATTTGTATTAAGAAAACGGCACTTCAGAAATTTGATTCCAACAGATGCTATTTACACATTAATTTTATTGTCCCACTATTTTTCCTCAACAATGTAATCAGTGTGCGGTAGAGGTTCTGGTATATAAGATTGGGTTGGGTTCGAAATTAGAATATATTGGGTAAGTGTGTGTATACCACAAACAATGAAAGCGAATAGAAATGCTTGAGTGACAGGAGTATATATTCTGTGATATATCTTATGTCTTGTGCGCTTGTATCACCTATTTTCGAACGCGCAATTGATTCGCCAAATAAACTGTTAAAATTGTAAAAAATAAAAAAAAAAAACCGGACGGTAGGGGTGTTCATTTTACCAGTTTGTTCAAACAAAGGTTGACAATGGTTGGAAACGGTCAGAGGCATGCTCACTTAACATTTTGAGCACTATTATAATTTTAAAGTGCGGCTGCGTCTGACTGTTTCCAACGTTGTTTGAACAAGCCTTATATAAATTTCATTATACGAGAATTAACCGGCAGATACATAGAACAAAGACAACACAAATACATTATGGAACATCTGTATAATTTTTAGTACTACTATAAACCACGCATACTACTCTTTTCTCATTCTTTCATTTCCTTTACTTCAAGTTCGATTGCATTACATCGGTCAGCGGCGGCTCGTGCTAACGTCAGTGGGGGGCTATTACAACGATCGAACTTCGTAACGTAGAAACATATTTGACGAAAGCATACGAAAAACATCGATCATTGTCATAGCCCTCTCTGTGATGTAAGCACCGACCGCCGCTGTTATTGGTAATATATAGTAATAAACAAAATGATTGAACTGATAGCACCACGTGCTTCACAAATTCGCCATATTTGCAGAAGCTTACCCTGTTTCTCTTCTACAATTGAGTAATATCACTAAGTATATTTATAAATACGTCGTGCCTGCGTGCACCGTATGCGAGATACAGGTATTGTTTCGCCATTTCCGAGGAGGCAAGGAACGATGTATGTAATATTAGGATGATAGCACACTGCGACCTGAAAGATCTATTGTGTCCCCTATTTTCGCTGTATTTACAGCTGGCCGTCTAGTCTGATTCCTTTTAAAAAGTGCAGAATGTCAGAAGGATCCATGTTAGGTAACTCTCCCTCCCCAATTTCACATGATCCCAGGTGCAGGACTCTTGAGTTGCACAGTGCAACGCAGTTTGTGAGTAGATGGATGGATGTTTCATCCTGTTTCCCATAAAATCTACATTCGGCATTCCTCCGCTATTCCAAGCCTGCTTAGATGTCCGCTCAGTTTACAATTGCCTGAAAGGATCCCTGTCAATATACGAATATTATTTTTACTTAGGTTGATGCATTCTGCAGATCTCTTCTGGTTATAGGTTCACAGAAGAATTTTAGCTGGCAATGAACGATCCAGATAGAGCAAAGGAGAAAACGTCAGGGCAGTGTTCGTGTATTAAGGGGTGACCATACTTATTTGGCAGACGGTATATTTGTACAAACTTATCCACATTCGAACAGGAAAGTTTATTAAAGAAAACGTTGTTATTCGAAAAATTGTTTAATAATAACGGATCTTGACAGTCATACATACAAAATATGGTCAAGGTATACTAACAAAAAAATCAATCAGTAGCATAACATGATCCTTCTGGACTAAAATTCCTATGAATTCATATATGAACCCGTATACTATCACTTCTTATGCAGTAAATGCTACGTTGGACTTGCGCATTTATGAGCTGAAAATAAAAATTAATAATAATTATTAGTTAATATTTTTACAGTATATAATTACAATTTTTTGGTATCCTTAACGCTTCTAGATCTTTGATTGTAACTTCATGTAGTTGTTGTTTATAGTTATAAATAACCAGCAAAGATTTTTCTTCTCCAACAGCGGTGTCAAAAAATCCAGGCAGTTGGCTCTAAAAAATAAATAGATGAAGCACAAAGATCTTTCTTTTTGAAATGGTACTATGCACTACTAACCTTTGATAACTCATGTAAAACCAATTTGCTATCCTTCACCAAACATTGTAGTGGTATAGTCACGTCTATCACTTCATCTGTTGCATCTACTGGACTATCTCCAGAAGCTGTAATTTTAACAAGTGGTATATAAACTTAGTGCGTTTATGTAATACACATACATGAAACTATCTTTCCATATAAAGCTTTGATAATGATTAATCCTTTTTTGCTTTCTTCTTCTTCCACTATTCTGGAATATGTTGCATTCATTAATTCCACAGCTGCCTGGGCTTCCTTTTTCTTCTGTAGGAGTTTAGTTTTGTTGGTCTGTTTCTGTTTTTCCACGTGCTTTGCATGCTGTTCTTTTAAGAAAGGTTCAACAAAGCCCTTTTTAACTATTACATAAACTACTACAGGCACTACAGTAGCGTAAAATATCGGAGCAGGTAAAATTTCTTCACACAGATGTATCGGGAAGGAATAAACTTGATTCGCTCTTGTTAATCTAACAATAAATGTGATAATTATAGAATTATATTAAATTCAAATTTCAGCAAAATTTATGAACTGTGTTAGAAGAAAGTACGGAACCACATATGTATCTGTGCAGCTATGTATTTTTTTTTAATAATAAAAGTAGGCGTGCTTAATCAGAAGCTGCACTTTTTAAACTGAATACCTTATAGAATTTCGCTTTGTAGAGGCTCATGTTGATGCTATCGCTTAAGAAATCAATTAATTCAACTAAAGAGTACAATTCAAGAGTTTCAATAGTAACAGTCATGAATATAATATTTTAATAATTACACTAAATCTAGAAGACAATCAAAAACTAAAGTAAATATTCAATCATGCCTCTTCAATAGCCGACATCTGAAGTGGTACTCGTTCTCCCAAAAATAAAACTACTGAATTGGTAAATGAAAGTTGGTTGCAATATCGATCTTAAGAAATTGTACCTTTATTTAATAAAACTACCTCTTTACCATTTATCACAACAAAAAAAAATGCATAACTTGATTAAAAGATAATGAACCATCGCAAAGATGAGATGATTCTATATTTTTTACACACTTAATATACTTGGACACTCAAAATTTTACTTCTGAGGAAGTTTACTTGTAACTTAAAAGCAAACATCTTCATTAAACATACATACGTCTATCAGTCATTTTGAATTCTTATTAAAAATAATAATATTGTTGTGCTGTACCTTATTTTTAATTTAACTCCAGTGGGCATGCCAACAGCAACGGCTGCTGAAAGGTTACTATGTTTTGAAACTCTTTTCTCTATGCCATACTCAAAAATACCACCAAATGTACCCCCTCTGCAATTGTAAAACAAAATATTATTTTGGAAATGTCGTATGGCTTTTCTAATATTAATTACTTACTTAACTGCTAATCTCAATTTCAATTCTTGATTGAGAAGTTTTTTAGTGTAACTCATAGAGATATATGAGTGTGGAAGACCTACTTGAACTGAGAAATTGTATTGTGCAAATTCTAAAATAATATTAATTTTAGCGTCCGTCTGTGTATAGCAAAAACCTATACAAACCTGTGTCTCTAATGATAGATGTTGAAACCATTGATCTAATACCACCATGATACGTTAGGTATCCTACAGAATGTTTATCAATTTGCATAGCTAACGCTAAAATAGTGGGTTCAATTATTAAATTATTAAAATAAGAAATGTTCATTGATGTATGATACAAATATGCTAGTTGTATTTTTATTGAAATATGTCATTGTTATATTTATGTATTTGTGAGATATTCATCCATATTTGGTATGGTTGAGTCAATTTTTACCCAAAAGCATTGCATTTTAAAGGATGACATAAATCAGAAAAATTAAGTGTTTCACTTATTGTTTTCAGTGTTTAGTACGTATAAGTATTTCTATTAGGTCATGGAATCTTGAACAAGTTACACTCATAGTTTGAACTTTTACTCGAATTAAGAATATCAAACAATGATTAAACTTGTTTAAAGAAATGAAAATAATGATATTAAATTATAAATTTTATGATATGCATATTGCCTTTGTTAAAGGAATAAGACGAAAATAATTTATACCTACTGGACATAATTCCAGGTCTAATACCCTGCGGTGTAAATTGCAATATTGTGCCTCCATTCCAAAAGAATCTTTTACTAAGTGTTCTAAATGCCTTAAAAGATAAGGCAGGTCCATTGCCTACAAATAAATAAATAAAAGAATAAACTATTAATCGAATGGGAGGATATGTGTTTAAACTCCATCTTCAAAACGTAAAAAAAAACACAAGAATGTTAAGGAGTAAAAAATATATTGAAATAGTAGTCCACTATGTAATTTATTCAATATACAGGGTGTGGCATTTATATCTGAACGGTCTCTTATCGCTAACCCTGAATTAAAATATATATTAGATAAAACTGATTCAGGATCAAATACATCGCAAAATTATTTTTATGTACACAGAGTGTTCAGTTTACCCTGCACGTTATTCAATTTTGTTCTTTTAAATAGAACACCCTACATATTAGTGCATTTTTTAATTCTTCGATGCAAAATTAATTTTAATTTACAAATCCTACACCAAAATCGAAACGTTTCGGAGATATTCGACTTCTTAGAAAAATAAAAAGAATGCATCTACAAGGTTCACTTGAGAAATCAATACCGTCTTTACTTATAACAATTTTGCGATAATTTAGCAGTATAGTTGTGACAATGTTGGAAAGTGTATAGCCAAAAAAATAATTTCTTTTTTTATATTATACAGCGTGTTTTTGAAGTGATAATGAAAATATCTTTGAACGGGCGAAACTCATTTTTTCTTTTTTTCAAATGTTGCATATTTGTATGCCATATGATTCAATGGCATGAAGCTAAAGTTAAAACTCTTTGATTAATTTTTAATTGCACTTAAACTGAGAAAAAACGAAGAATATGTTTTTTCATACTATACACAGGCATACAGATATTACAAATATGTCTTTAAGCGGCACAAATCTACCTGAGGCAACTTCCGTAAAGTTTCTTGGGATAACATTTGAGGCTAATCTGCTATGGAACACTGTCAGGATTTAATGAATACATTATCCAGTAAATGTTGTGTTTCGCTGTTTGAGATCGCAGGTTACATTGGAATGACGCTTATGCTGAAATCTTTTCTAGGATACAATATGGTATTCTGCTCTGGGGTTCATCGATAGCCGCTAAGAGAGTATTTTTAGCACAAAAAGCCATTCTAAATTCCATTGTTGGTGCTCTTTCACCCAATATCGCAGACCTATATTTCATACTTTCAATTTGTTACCTTTAATTTGTGTTTATATACTGGAATTAGCTTGCTATGTGCACAAAAACAAAGATAGTTTTACCTTTAATTTAATTTAAGAGCAAAAAATTATCTGCATACTGCGGCATACTCTAAAAGTTACTAGCCTGGTGGTGAAAGGTATGGGAGTCAAGGTTTACAATCATTAATCACGTAAAATTGTCCTATTCCAAACTTTTGCGTCCTTCCGCAATACTTTGCAGAAGTTTCTCCTGTTGCACAGTTTCTACAATTTAAACGAGTTCTTTGCTTTGCGCAATAATTAAGATGTTTGTTTTTATTGTAGCCTAGATTGGATTCTTTTCTTTTAGTTGTTTTCAACCAACGATACTTTATTTAATTTTTCTTTTTGTTTTATCTTGCACGTTTTTTGAGTCTTAGTTATTTATTTTTTCAATTAGCCTTCAGTTAATTACAATTATTTATAAGTTATTTTCTTTCTTTAATATTTAATTATGTATTCCTACTTATGTTAGAATACAATTTTTTGTTTTGTTACCTTTAAGAATGGTTGTTCTTTCCTTTACTTTATGTTTTATTATTACTTCATTTTGTTTATTTTGACGTGTGTTATACACTTGTATGTCTTACAACAAAATAAATATTATTATTATTAATACATAAAAATAATTTTGCGATGTAGAGTTTTTGATCGAATCACTTTTACCTGAAAGATATTTCAGTTACGTGAATAGGTTAGCTATAATGGACTGTCCAAATGCCACACTCTGTATATAATGTACAATATTAAAACGAATATCATTACTTATTATATTAAAAATATGAATGAATAACATGAACATTTTTAAATAACCAACATTTGGCAACAATTTGCTACTGTGTTTGATACTTTAATATATTTTCATATTATCAATGCATTTTGTGAAAAAAAAATCAACCTACCTGCAACTAATTCAACTTCACCCCAGCTCTTGTGAGAATAAATATGTCTCCAGCTTAAGTTAATACCACCACTACCAGTACCATTTTGAGTATGAAGCTGACCAGATAGTGTACATGTATCTTTTTGTGTCAAGGGAAATTCCACAGATTGATTAAAACTCATGCCCGAAACTTCAATATTGGGTATTAATGAATCGTTGGAAATGCTATTAATTAAATTATTATTATTTTAATTAATTGTGATAAAGAGCAGTGTAATTTACATCTCCAGTTCATCAAGGCCAAGATCATCATAAGGATTAAATAAATCAGTAGCATTTATATTTACGGTAATAGCACCATGAGGATTAGTTTGCTGCTGTTTTTTTCTTTCAGCTCTTTCCTCTGCTAACTGTTCGTATTCCGCTCGGATTTCAGCAGGTGTCCGTGTTCGCTGTACAACTTCCCATCCTTCGGTTTCTAATCCTTTCACACCTAAGCTATCATATATTGCTCGTCTATGTGGGTCAGATAATACTACGGAATAAATAATTTATAAAAGTAAAAAAAAATTGTGGCATATATTTACTTTCATAAGCAGTTTTGATTTTATTAAATATAATTTCAGCCTTTTCCTTTTGCTTAGGATCAACATGTTTGTCTGGATGATATAGCCGACTTAACCGTCTATAGGAATTATTGATTTCCTCCTTCGTAGCCTAGTAATGAGATAAAAACAAATATCTATTTGAAATTATAAAAGACTATGTATGATTATTTTCTTTAATACATTAGAATACATACAGTTTTAGGAACATTTAAGGCGGTGTAATAATCTTCTTCCAGAAAGCTGTCATTATCCAAATCTAAATCCATTTCTTATACAAACATCAGTCTATAGCATGTAACGAAAATTGCAGAAATTATTTAAACACTACAATACTGATTTGAATAGTTTGGTGATATAAAAGAATTGAGGAATTCGCTACTTCAAAATTTCGTAATTAGCACTATAACCAACCACATAACCAAATAAAAATGTGCCGCAAACAAACGTGCGCAGCGCTTAATATAAAATTAACAAATTTCTTTCATGTCATTGGGGTTGAAATAAAATTTTATATTATGTATAGGTAGATGTTAAAATTGGTTGTGCTAATTATCTTTTTTCCTTGATCGGAAAATTTGAAAATTTTAGGTTTAGTTCAAACCTGTCAATTATTTTTGGCACATTGTTCCTGCGCAAACGCAACCTAGCTATGTATTCTAGTTATTCCATGTGTCCTCAGATGGCACTCAGTGTCGTTCAGTCAACTAAATTAATTTAAAATTATAAAATATTTTTTGAGAGAAATGGCTTTATATATGTATGAAATCATTTTTTATAATAATTAATAATGTATTAATGTGCTTTTAAAATTTAGTTTTGGCAATGACACTGAAAATACGCACACGGGAAACGGAAAATCATGTGAATAGTAAATAAAAAAATATATCTTAAGTAAGTATAATCTAACAAAGTAATAAAAAGCAATCCATATACAATTTTCTCATAATCATTAAAAACTCATTCCGGATTCAAGTTAGCGATTATTTACAAATGAATGTTAAATAAAAGCATTCTACACAGTGGCGTGCGTACCTCGGACGTCTGGGGGCCCCTGTACTATATTACAGAATTTACAATCTTTTATGAAACTTTGATCATAGGCTCTTCAAGAGCGATTAACAGGCAAATAATTCAAAATTGCAACCGAAATTTATAGTGTTAGACGGTTTTAATAAAAAATATTGTGCGCGGTTTCGCGTATATCAACCGTCGCTGCTTTTGTGCATATTAACCAGCGCCCAGTTTTTAGGTATAGTACATACTATCAGCAACAACTTAGCAACACATGTACTGAAACAATTAATGAATTGTTCTGGATACAAAATCGTATATTAAAACACAACTGTCACAACGTTTATGTAATGCGAGTGATTCAATGTACGAGCATTACAAGTCATTGTGACACGAGTTTTTTGCAGGACTTTTTCTAATTTGCACATTAATCGCCCATATTACATTCCCACTAGTGCGTTAATATCTCATTACGGCACAGTATTCGTCGTCGTTTGTTTTAGCGTTAATGTAACATTCAATTAGAAAAAATATATAATCTTGCTATAGAACAACTAACTAAAGTTTGAAATGTTTTTGGTTAGTAGGATAACATATCTTTATCTAAGATATAAGAATGCTAAGTAAACAAACTTTATAGTGCATTCAGGGTAACTATTCTTTAATGCATGTGTCTACAAAATTGTAGTCTTGAATTCCATGCGACTCGACATTTAGGTGTATCGTTCAGTTTTATGTGTCAACATTGAAAATTAGAAAATTCAAGCGTGGCCAAAATTAAAGTATTTTTCTTCTTTTGAATTTAACGGGTGAAAGAAGAATGTTAGGTATGTTGCATAAATATTGTATTTCCTGATTACACAATTCATTTTTGTCATTTTCTACTTCTATTAAGTTCCAATTTAGTCGGAGGAACCCTTTCATCCTGTAGGCGCTGGTTCGATCTGAGGCCGAAAAGGTGGTTTTTAATCGTGGATAAAAATCAGAACATACCTTCTTCTCGGATAAGAAGAAAAACCGTGGGTCCCGTGTCAGCGCGATGTTCAGTACGTAAAAGAATTCCTACCGGAGGTTTGGAATTTCTTTGGGTTCTTCCTCTTATGCCATTACACTCAGCATCACTACTTGAAAATATTCTATTCATTATTGTATCTCCAGTTTTTTTACGGATTTGCATTATGCGTAAAATCATAGGTGTTTCGAATTCCTTTTCCAATACCTATATTTTCGTAACCATTAGACCATGTTTTGTAAGAGATTGTATGAATTCTACCCTCTGATAAAATAGTTGAGATGATTTGCTGATTAGTTGGGCTAGCTTTAAACATCATCTTGAACTTTTGGTGGTTTGCCAATGGCGGTTACGGTATGTACCTACGTCTTTCTGATGTTATGGCATCTAACTGAAATTCTGTTGTCCTATATACTCATATTCATTCTTTGTCTCGCTTATGCACGAAGAAAATAGTAATTGTTTTGATCAAAATAATTTCTTGTCCACCGTTTTATGCAATTAATAAAAGCAGCTTTGAAATAAAACGGTATTTGAATTTCAACTGACTTTACCTGTTACCCCCCTTGATTTTTATTTATTAGGTACCATTAAAACAAAATATTTAGTTTTGAACCACCAGAAATACGGAAAACTTGAGAAAGATTGCTAGAGGTGCTAAGATCAGTAAACATAAACACACTTCGGAGAGTTTGTAACTCTGTTAGAATAAGGTGGAAACAGGATGTAGCATAGAATGGTCGTAATATTGAACAGTTTCTTTAAGGGAAGCTCAACTTTTAGTACCTCTTCTTTAATTTTTATATTTGCGTCCTTTGTAGCCTTTTTGTATTTTACTTCTATTATTACTTAGTACATCTTGTCCATTTCATTTCCCATCGGCAATGAGTTTCATTCTAATTAACCAAAAATTCAATATAGTCGCCATATAAAAACGAAAGATAGTGCTAATAACATGAAAACAAAATAACAATAATTAAAACACGTTAAGGGTTATCCAATTTTTGAGAAAAATTGAAATCTACAAATTTTCGTTTTTCTTAAATATCTTAAATTTAAAAAAGTTAACAAAAATTTGAAACCACATTTTTGCGAGTATTGAATTCTGCATAACATTTCCCATGAAACCATTGCTCTTTGTGTTCTAATAACCGAGATATAATTGTGAACATCGAAATGTGGATACACTGTATAGATAAAAAAAAAATTACTATAACAAATGAAATTAAAAAAAATATATATATTGTTGAAAAATTTTCTATTTTAATAAATAAAAAAACTGCTATTTTATTATGTCATCTGTCCTAGATTAAATTCACATTATAATTATAGGATTAATTTTATAAGAAGGAACTACTATAGAAAGATTATCTCCGCAAATAGGCATTGTCTTAGCTCGTTCACAATTAGTCGTATTTAAACAGACAATAATGAAGTGGCAATTTTAAAGTCGCTTTTAAAAATACCTACTCCTATTATGATATATGTGATACTTGATAAAAAAATTGCAAAAATTGGCTTTCTATATTTTCATATAAAATATTGGTATTTACGGATTTAAAATATTGTTTCTTCTAATGAATTTTTATTATAAGTTATAAAATATTTATTTTATATTTACCTACCTACTATTTTTGTAAAATCAACGGAGCCAGGGTGCACGTATTTCAATGTTTCTCTATTTGATTTAAAGAAATACGAATATGAATATTTACAACTGTTCTATACGTTTATTTCCAATAAAGTGCTTGTCAATAATAACACGCAATAGTTGTAGGTGGTTGTAGAATAAGACTCAGAAAAGTATGGCAAGTAGCAACTCCCATCTGTAAATGATATGTAAAACTTTCCGAATAAATGTTTTAATATTACATATAGACTCTCCACTTGCCTATATGTAATATTGACAGTAATTATTAAGAATAATAAGTTTTAATATTGATCTTCTAACAAACCATTACCCCTAGCCGTTCCGTTAAAAAAGTGTAAAACCAAATGAAAAAAAAAATTTGCTCTATAAATAAACAATCATACTGTAATATAACTTATAAACACAACAAAATGTTCTTCATGTGACTGCATTTTGTATTTGAGAAGACTAATTTGGGTTGATATTTATTATACAACATAAAATACAATTAGATAATTTCACTTATGTATGTAAGATTAGGGTGGTAATACACTGTCACCTGAAAGATCTATTGTGTCCTCACTGTATTTACATCTGCCCGTTCAGTCTGATTCCTTTTAAAAAGTGCAGAATGTCAGAAGGCCCCAGATTTGGTAACTCTTCCTCTTGGTAAACCTTCCTGCAGCACAGTTTGAAAGTAGATGGATGAAAATCTACATTCGACTTTCACCGCTATTCCTACGCCTACTTAGATGTCCGTTCAGTTTACAATGACCTGTCAATACACGAATATTATTTTTACTTAGGTTGATGCTTTCTACATACCTCTTCTAGTTATAGGTCCCCAGAAGAGGTTTAGCTTGCCTCATTCCAAACGTACGGGGCTATAACCTGGTTCCAGAAGGTCACACAGGTCACAGCAAGGAATGCTCTTTACAAGCTGCAACGGTTAGCATGGGTATGCATTACCGGAGCTATGAGAACACGCCCAACCGTGACCCTGGAGGTCATTCTAGACCTCACCCCCCTACGCACAGTGGTGGAGCGAGTGGCCTATGCGGCAATGCATAGACTTACGGGGACTGGAGAGGGCAAGACTCGGTGCCAGAGAGCTTGGTCAACTCGAACGGGACTCTCCCTACTTCTAAGTCTACTGAATGATGAAATGGTTAGGAAAAATAGCTTCGAAAAGAATTTTCTTACGAAGCTAATCAATAAGAGAGAATGAGAAGGAGAATCCTTCGCTTACTCCCTAAAGGCAAATACCATTAAATACTACATGGATGGTTCCAAAACTGATAAAGGAACAGGTGCAGGGGTATTTGGGCCAGGAACCAAATACTCAGAGCCAATGGGAACTTACCCCAGTGTTTTCCAAGCGGAAATTAGTTAAATTATAGAATTGGAAGGTATGCCCAACTGAACCTTGACAGGAACTATCGGAAGCAAAGCATTGCAATTTACTTCGATAGCCAAACATAATACCATCAACTCGAAATTAGTCTGGGAATGTCTTGGAAGACTAAATAACCTAGCCCCCAAAAAGAAAACAGAGTTACACTATGCTGGGGACCAAAACACACTGGAATCAGCGGCAACGAGGAAGCTAACCTATTAGCAAGGAGGGCCGACACAACTTCGTTTGTGGGACCGGAGCAGTTCCGTGGCAATGGGATGAGCGCCTACAAAAAATAACTCAAAGACAGGGAAGAGAAGCTCAGAGCATCCCTCTGGGAGAATCTCCTTGGTTTAAGACATTCCAAGATAAGCTTTGGACAGCATGTATAATATATTTATATTATTCTATTTATCCTATATGTATGTACTGGACTGTCAGAGTTTTTATGTATTTCTTTTTGTATGTCGTACTTTTTATGTTTACTCACATTGTACGTCCATACATATATAATAATACTTTCGGTTGATGAATAAACATCACTTGGTAATTGTGTATTAATAATAAAGCCCAGCAAATTAATAAAATACCCAACATATAGAAAGGATGTTATATTGTACAAAACTATATCAACCAATGAGGTAACTTTCAAACGTTTTAGAGAAGTTGGTGTAAATTGAAGCAAAATGAGCACACGCGTCCATAGATTTTGAAACATAATCGACAAAAGCGTACAATTGTGTAGCAGTGTCTTTAACATAACAATGTTGAACTAAAGTTAAATAAGGAGAAACGTGATAATAAATATATTTAAACATTACAAATATTATATTATATATATCACACGATATAGTAAAAACAGAGCCAAAGTACGAAGGGAAAGTATTAGTTATTTCACTTGACCATTCAAAACAATGATCACCATTCCTCGTAGATTTAGGTATACGCATCTGAATCTCATTTTCATTTATATAAGACCACAACCTTGTAAACAAGATGCAAACAACCTAGCAATTGCTTCCAATGTTACGATTGGGGAATTCGTAATAAGTTCTATGGGCATACCTCCTGGACCCGCAGCTTTGTTATTTTTCATTGCCTCCATAACTTCCTCTACTGTTACTTCTCTTACGACTTGGTTAACCGGTTCATTCTAATGAATGATACCAAACATATGTAAGTTTACGCCAAATTTATTTCACATTTGAAGGTAATTATAATATATTAATTCAGTTTAAGATTTTCGAGTGTGTTTAAATTAGCGTTAAATATGCGGCATTTGTAACGGTCTCTTTACACCAATTAACATTAATTTCCTATGTATCTAGTATGATTTATGCATCAAATTTAGAAAGATCTTTTTAAATACTTGATGAAGGTTTCTAATTCCAGAACAAAAAGGCAGAAATATAAATTAGTTAAGGTTTTTACATTTTTCGTTAATTCTAAACAATTTTACCATTGTTTACAATTGCTACTTATTTTTCTTATTGCAATGTGTATTTATTTTGTTACGTATTTTTTAGGTTTTATTCTTTATTCTACCATTACATAACTAAAGGTTGTAATATCTCTTTACAACTACTAACTATTTTACAAACGTAGATTAGCCACAAGCATGTGTGAAAGTTAATATATTTATTTAATAAATAGTGTAACTATGCCAAAAAATGTGGTTAATTTCATATCATATTTTCAATGTTACTATTATTATTTGCCAATTCATTGACAATTAATTATGTACATTCAAAATAAAAACTATAACCGGTTTAGACTAAAAATCCCATTAACTGGTTTTTGTTTACTGTCTCTCTTATCTAATCATTTTCGCATACAAGGGCAGTTCTCAAGAACTAAGAATCAAAAGTATTCGATTGAAAGTTCTCGCTGTTCTCGAGAACTTGGTGTAAAGTATTCCAGAATCTCCTTTCTGGTCCTGCTTTTTTATAATTTATTGCTTGATTTAGGTAGATAATAATAAAAATGATACTAAAAGTTTTTTTACGAACAGAATTATGAAAAAAAAAACTAACGCATCACACAGGAGGGAAACAAAAAAGTACAATAATACAACAATATATATGTATGTATTGCTATGATATATCATGCTATACATAACCTACAGCCTACAGCATCAAACGTAAATTATAAAATTATTTATGTAAATGTATTTTGAACTATTTATTTATTTATTTTGTAAACATATTGTTAAAATTTAAACTAAAAACTTACTTATTTCGTATCTAATTCAAAAAGGGCAGGTTACCATGGATTTTAAGGAAATAAGTTCCTTCGCTGATTGTTCGAACGTGGGTTGATTATGTTGTATCGTATCGTTGGAAACGATGTCTATCATCGTTGCTGGGGTCCTTTTTGCCTAGGAGATATCAAGTTGTTGAAAACAAATGTGAAGGACTTCTTTTTCGGTTTTTCCTGAGTGTAGTTACATTTCGAATAATTATCTAGAAATTTTTAAATTGCTATCACAATAAGAGTCATTAAGTTTAAAATTTACTTAAAAGATTGAGAGTATTGCGTATGTATTGCCAAGATGATGGAAATCCAGTGATTTCGAAGATTTGGGGTGGCATATTTCTAATCCTGGGGCCGATTGAAGAGTCTCGTTCGAGCCTATTAGCTGTGACATCATTGGAACACTAATTGGGAGCTGAAATGATTGTTGTGGAGTTGGAATTAGTATTTGGAGTATATGAGAGCAGTTTTTCGTACTTGAAGTAAGCGATGTATCATCTTTTGAGTTTATAACTGGCGTCAAAAGTGTAAAGGGAATGTTAGGTTATATTATCGTATGATAACAGTGATTCTAGTGGATTTTTTTGTGTGTAAGCATTTCGTTTGATTCTGTGGGCTCATCTCACGAGCGGTTTAAGTTGGCAAGCAAACAAAAATGTGTTTTGATCTATTATATTAGTCGTTAATAAGGCATACATGGTGGTGGTCGTGTGATTTGTGTGTTCTTATGTCGTGTCCTATTGTATTCCGTCCATTAGATAATATATACATTAATGACGATGGATGCGAAAAGTTATTTCCTGAGTTGGGGGTTAGAACCGTTAGTGAGTATTTTTAATAATAATAATAATAATAATAATAATAATAATAATAATTCATGCCTTTACATCCCCCAACAGCTTTCGCCAATTACAGGGGGCATCGGCCGGCCATGAGTTATTATTACGCCTGCGCCCGTGGAGCGACTTAAGGTGTTTGTCTCTCAGCATTTGCCAAGGAGTGAGGAAAACCACGAAAACCTCACTCTGAGAGCAGGCCCTGGGATTCGAACCCCGGACCCCGTGACTGATAGCCAAGCGCGCAAGTCACTGGACAGCCACATTTTTTAAGGTAAGACATTGAAATATATCTTGAATACAAAAGTATAGGCGTGTATGTAAGTATTTAGCATTAAATTGTTTCTCTTTATCTGTGTAACTACCTATTATTGGTTCTGCTATGTGTTTATATACATACCTAAGAGTGAGTAAGAACTTGTTAATTATAATAAGAAAGGCTAGTTGCGGCAGGTGAAATATATATGCGAAAATAAGCTGAGAGAGGCGGGCCCTCAGAGGAGTCGATCCGGGGTCGGTTTCTATCGCAGCGATAAACTTATACATATGATGGTGCAAAAACTCTGTCAGTAAAAAGAAAGAAAAACTGTTTCTCGCAAATATAAACAAATAAATATACAGTAACGACGAAAATAATTGAAAGTTATTTTGAAATTGAAGAGCGAGTAAAGTACGATTCCCAATTGTTTAAGCCAGGGCACGAATTAAGCTTGGAGCTTCTGTGCAATTAGTACCTCTACGGAACCGAACGAATGAGCAGCAAGAGGAACAAGCCGGAGACCGAAGACTCTTTCGAGGCGGAAGAAGTGTTTAAAAAAAGTAGAGTGACAGTTAGGTCACCTACAAAAGAAAATAAGGGGGAAATAGAAAAGCAAAAGATGGAAGAAATAAGGAAATTGCTATCGCAAATGAAACAGGAAAGTAAAGAAACTAGAAATGATATAAGGGAGGTAAAAGAAGAAATAAAACAAAGTAATGAGGAAATAACAAATCTTAAATTAGAAATGCAAAAGATGAAGGAAGAATGGGAAAAGGAGAAACAAGGATTGAAACAAGAAATTATAATGATGAAAATGGAGAATAAAAAAATAACAGAAGATATAAAAGAACTGAAACGAGTAATAGAAATACTAGAAAGGGAAAAAAAGGAAAATAATTTGATTATAAGTGGGGTTGTAATTGATACAGATAATCCAATTGCATTAAAAGAGAAAATGACAAATATTATCGAAAATTACTTAGAAATAAAAACCGACATTAAAAGAGCACAAAAAATTGGAACAAAAACATGTTTAATTGAACTAAGAAGGAAAGAAGAAAAATCAGCAATTTTAGAAAATAAAAATAAACTAAGGAAAGTTAAATCCGAGGAAATATGGATAACAGACGATCTTACGCAGGGACAGAAAGAGAAAATGAAGGTATTGAGAGGAAAAGCAAAGGAAATGCGGGAAGAGGGGAAAACAGTAAAAATAGGATACAATAAAATTACAGCAGATGGTAAGGAATGGAGGTGGAACTACAAGGAAAAAAAGGTAGTGGAATCGTTGTCTGCAAAAAACTAGTAAAGAAGCATGGCAAGACCAACAGAAAGGACAACCAAAAAATAGGAAAACATGATAGTAAAAATAAAATAAGCGTTAATAATAGATATAAGTACTGTAATAGATGTAAGAGTAGATTTAGGGATATTAGAAATAAATATTGTAATAACTGTGAAAATGGTATTAAGTGCCAAACCTTGAAAAATAAACAGAAACAAAATCAAATAAGAATAAGTACATGGAATATCAGAACCATGTTGAAACCGGGAAAGATGCAAGAAGTGGCAAATGAGCTTAAGAGATACAAAGTAGACGTAGCCGCGCTGCAGGAAACAAGATGGAAAGGACAGGGTGTAATAGATAAAACCTTCTTTACACTTAGATACTCAGGCGACAAAAAGCAAGGGAAGTATGGGGTTGCTTCCATGATACTAGGTAACTTAAGAAATAATGTAATAGAATTTAAAGCAATAAATGAAAGATTGGCATATTTAAGAACAGAGGCAAAACCACTGAATATATCCTTGCTAAATGTTTATGCTCCAACAGAAAGTGCTAACGTGCAAGAAAAGGAATTGTTGTATCAAAGAATAGAACAAGAAATAGGAAATATCCCAAAAGAAGACACCCTGATAATTCTAGGAGATTTTAACGCACAGATAGGTAAGGAAGACTACGTTGGCCTCGTTGCTGGAAAAGAAACAATACACGAAACGACGAATAGCAATGGCCAGAGACTATGCAACTTAGCTGCAGCAGCAGACATGAGTATATGCAGCACGAAATTCAAGCATCCTAAAAAAAAGTTACGTGGGTGTCACCTGACAAGAAAAGTTTGAGCCAAATCGACCATATATTAATCAACAAACGAAAACAAACTTCAGTAAAAAATGTGAGAACTTACAGAGGAGCGTGTGCAGATTCCGATCATTATATGGTGTTAAGCACAATCAAACAAAAAATCAGGAGAACAAATAGGAATAATAGTGGAATGTTAAAATGGAATATAGACAAGCTAATCAATGAAGGTGAGAGAAAGAAATACGCGGCGGAATTAGACAACCTGTTACAATGCAGAAGGGACGAAGATATAGAGAAAGAATGGAAGAATATAAAGAGCTGTATAGAAAAATCTGCGCAGAGGCACATTGGTAAAATGAAAGGAACGATGACGAAGGGATGGTTCGGTGAGAAATGCAAAGAAATACAAGAAAAGAAAATAAAAGCACGGCTGAAATGGATCAAAACAAACACAGCAGATGACGAGGATATTTATAAAAGATTAAGAAACGAATGTAATAAAACTATAAGAGACTGTAAGAGAAATTGGATAGACAACAACATCATAGCAATAGAAGAAGAAAGAAATAGAAACACAAAGAAGTTTTTTAAGAAAATTAGTGAACAAAAGAGAACATATAAGGGTACAACAACTGGAATCAAAGATGTAAACGGAGCAGTAACAGTAGAAGAAACGCAATATAAGCAAATTTGGGCAAATCACTTTAAGGAACTTCTAACCGAGAATGTCCTGTATGGTAAGCAGGAACTGGTAGAAGAAGAAATACAACAGGTAAACAGAATAGAACCACCAAGCTTAGAAGAAATAAAAGAGATAGTAAACAAGAGCAGAAATGGAAAAGCTTCAGGAAGAGATGGCATAAACATGGAACTTATAAAATACGGAGGCGATAAATTACATGAAGCAATATTCCAACTTATACGTAAGATATGGACGGAGGAAAGAATGCCATCAGAATGGGACGATGCGCAAATTGTAACCATACATAAAAAAGGCGATCAAAGGGAATGTGAAAACTATAGAGGTATTACACTAATGAATGTTGCCTACAAAATTATGTCAACTATAATCCAGAGGAGACTTGTTAGCAGCACCAAGAACACGATAGGTCAATATCAATGTGGCTTCACGCAAGGCAAATCGACAATAGATGCGATACATACTGTAAAGCAAATATTAGAAACAGCGAAGGAGTATAGAATAGAACTTGAGCTACTGTTTATAGACTTCAGACAGGCTTTTGACTCCCTACACAGAGACAAGCTAATGCTAGCATTAAAAGAACTAGGCATAGACTACAAGCTGCGAAAATTAGTGGCCATGACAATGAAGCAAACGAAAGTCAGCATAAAAACCCCAAAAGGAGAGACGGATAGTTTTGTGACTAATAAAGGAGTAAAACAAGGCGACGTTTTATCAGCAACTTTATTCAATCTGGCCTTGGAATATGTCTTAAGGAAAATAAACAGAGGCAATCTTAGGACGGGAGGGGGACAAGTGGTAGCATATGCCGACGACCTGATTATAATTGCAAAACAAAGAAGTATATTAGAAGAAATGTTGAAGGAAATGACGACAGAGGGAGAGAAGATGGGCTTGGCACTAAATCTAAACAAGACAAAAATAATGAAGCTAGGTAAAGACCGAGAAAATAGAAAATTTAAGATAGGGGAATATGAAATCGAACAAGTCCAAAGATTTAAATACTTAGGGGTCATGCTATCGAGTACTGGAGATAGGAAAACTGAAATAGCAGAAAAAATTTTAACAATCAATAGAGTTTTTAATGCAAATAAAAATTTGCTACAATGTAAACTGCTCACAAAAAAAACAAAACTAAGCATCTACAACTCGATTATACGACCAACGATGATGTATGGAGCAGAAACGATGATCCTTACAAAGAAAGACGAAGAGGACCTAAGAATTTTGGAAAGAAAAATAATGAGAACAATCATGGGACCGGTGAAACTAGCAAACAACGAATATAGGCAAAGAATGAACTACGAAATATCGCAAGAACTACAAGGAGAAGATATAGTAAAGAAAATAAAAGCACAAAGGATAAAATGGCTGGGTCACGTATGGAGAGCTGGTGAGATGGCTACGACATACTTAATATTACGGTGGGAACCAGGATACGGGAGAGGACCAGGAAGACCTAGAACAAGATGGTTGAAGGAGGTTGAGGAAGATTTGAAGAAGATAGGAGTGACCAATTGGAAGGAGAAGGCTGGGAATAGGAAGCTATGGGCAGAGATTAGTGAGAGAATTTGAGGAATAAGCTCAGGAAGAATAATGGGGACCGATCCACCCCTTTTTTCACGGATCTAGAAAGCTTTTAAGCGGCGCAACTCCTTGGGAGTGTTTTTAGCCATTATATATATATATATAGAGGGTAAATGTAGTAGGTAATTCTTGGGTCTGGATTCTATTACGTCATAATAACAAATAATTATAATATTATCTAATTCTAAGTGACGCTAAACGAGAGTTTATATTATGTAGACGTAATTTTAATTTTATAGATATATAATATTAATGCACGTTTATTGTTATCACAACTGTACAAGTTCTTTCTATTGTCCATATATCGGTGGCTTTTACACCTTTTACTGATGTGTATCTAATAATTTCCAGACAGTACAATTTTCTAACTTTCTGTTACATGTAGTTGAAATCGCAATACATATTTATGGGTGTACATTGGCTTCTTTCCTCTTTTAATATATGCATTTACTTTATGTATCTGGTGCTATAAACCTTACATTTATGAAGTATGTTAATAGGCTCTATTCTGTAAGAATTCTGTTAAAATTAACATGTTAAAAATTAAGTTTTCAATAAGATATAGGAAAGTTAATTTTTAATTTTAACAGAATGCTTACACAGGGCTCCATATGTCCAGTTATATTACTTAAAGTATATAGGTAATATATATTTATAAAGAGCCCCGTTAGTCACTATAAATCTTAATTTGTATTTATTTCCAGAATATTTCTGACTTGGATGTGGAGCTACGGTTTCGGGCAGAAAGAAACGCCAGATTTCAGTTTCCAGTACAACAGATACCAATAATAGTTGGAGAACTTCTTAACGTAACGGACTCATACGTATGCACTTTATATCAAATATAAAGTTGTGGATGCATGTTTTAAAATGATGTTTGCATTGGGTGCTGAGCATCCAATAGAATGCGATCAGGTGGCATTTCAGTTTCATTGAAGAAATCTGAGTAAAAAATGTGTGTGTTCCAAGTTAGTATCTTTTTCAATAAAAATGTGTTGCGTTGAAAATGTTGTCTAGTAAATGTATTTTTCAATAAAATGCTTGTTTTTATTAATTTCTATTTCCTTATTGCTTTGCTAAGTACATACATATGTATAATGTTCTTACAACTAATAAAATAGCTATTTGGTTGTGCAAATATAGTATTTACCAGCGTAAGTATATACCTATATAAAATTGTAGTAATTTTTACAAAATTTCCTTACTAAATAGTAATATATTTAATGAAAAGCGTTAGATGCTATAGTGATAATCATTACTACAATTTCTAATAACTTATAGTTTTCATTGTTTACTGCGCAACAGCCATACAAGTAGAAACGTTCTCAATAAATGTAGTGCGAATCGCCATTTTCCGTCGCAGAGTTTCTCAAAAATTCTTTTACTTATAGCGTTTTCGACTTATTGCACTTTACACGTGGAGTATATCTATCTCCCTTACCAATATTATGTATTAAAATAAGATGGAAATACAATCAGTTGATAAAAGTGCAGTAAGTCGAAAATGCTATGTGTTATACTTTGTAGCACACCTTACGAGTGCATATTACAAAGTGTTGCATAGTTTAACGTAAAAATTATGACAACTTTGTTGATTCAGTCTTATTTGTTTTGAGAAATTGTCTCTCAGAGAAATTGCATAAAGTATTACAATATTGTAGTAAGCTCTCTCAAAAATAAAATGACCGTACTGACTATATTGTTGTCGCAAATTCTTTTACAAATTCTAATACACATTCTTATATACGTTAGATACAATTTTGTGTGACTTTTCATTACAGATTGCGCCTGGTGCATATATTACTGTAATTTGTAGCGATATGGAATACAATTGTAACAAAATTTGCCAATTTTTTTTTTTTTAGGCATGGCCACCCCGAATGCAGATCTCAACCCCAGTGAGCTGTTATGCGATAAACTTGACCTAAGGGTAGGAATTCTTGGTCTTCTTCTAAGGAACAACTCTGGAATGTTCTGCAACAAAAATGGGGTAATCGCATCAACGCAAAGGGTGGTATTTTTTATGAAAAATATATTTAAGAAAAAAATATAAATTTCGTAAGATTCTAATATAATATTTGTCCTTTAATTTAGAGTAATACATTTTTTTTAATATTGCCTTTTAATTTTTTATTTCTTTTTAAATATTTGCTACTTGGCGAAATTCCGTGGGCGATAGTGTATATTGTGTTTCTTATTGCTACCGTCTCTATTTACAACGAATTAAATCGTACATGAATCTGATACATTACTACAAAAATTAACTTTAAAGTAACAGACTTACAAACAAATGAAACCTTAATTATCTCTTCCTCCTTATTAAATTACTTGATTAAATGAAGAATTGATATTTTTCTTTTACTACTAGCAATTGAATTATTTCATTCAAAATGAGTTTTCAAGGTACATCATGTAGGTACATACGTACATACCTGCGCACATGATCATTTTATCTGGAATTTTAAGATGTACAGCTCTCAAGACTTTTTCTGTATGGTAAAAATAAATTGGTCACGCACGAATTTGAAATGCAAACATTAGATAAGCAGTGTCATCACAAAATTACTTAGAACTTATTTATTTGTCCAGCGTAATATAATGTACAAGGTCGCAGACGTAATATGCAATACAAGTTAAATTCGTAGTTAACGTAATATTGCTATTGTAATTTTGTGACTGTGACCAATAATATATCGACATTTTGCTCATTGTCAGTATGCAATCATGTTAATTTTGCATAAACAATAATAGACCTTTACGTTTACAGAAAAAGTGGCAAGAAACATTGTTTATTTATCAAATTTACTCGCTCAATGAAGGTAATAAGCATTATGTTCTTACTTAAATACATACCTATTTAAAAATATTTTGTTTCAGCAAATATGGACATGTGTACTTTCAACAGTATAAGGCCTTTTTCATTAACGAAAACAAATTTACCAAAAATAAACAGTATATGCATTTGAACGTGAATCTATAGAACATCTAAATCCTGACTGTATATTAGGAATAATGTTGTGTTTATTAAGAAATGCAATAAGTTGTTTGCATATTACTTTTTCCATTAGTTTGGATAACGTAGGGAGTATACTAATTGGACGCAGATCTGTGTAGTTCTGGGGATCACTTTTCTTCGGTACGGGTGTGACAACAGCTTGCTTCCAAATACATGGGAAATAGCTCTCCAATAACACAGCATTAACTATGTGGGTCAAGTAAGGAATAATTACAGGACAACACATATCGATCATTCTTTTATTAATAAAATCAAGCCCAATGGCATTTGATTTAATTGTATTCAAAAAAATAGGTAACTTCCTCCTCAGTAACAGAAGTAAATCTAAATTCGTCTGACGAATTATTCACGCGGTTTGAATTATAAAATGATATTAGATTATCATTTCCATGTATTAAATAATATTACCGGTAGAATATAGTTCTAAGATGTTGCAAGATGTCATCAAAAAATTGATAATTATGTAAATTAAGACATATTCCCTAGAAGTGGTCTACAACCAAAATATTGAACGGTCCTCCAGTACGAAACTAAAGCCAATTTGTTTTTAATTATTATATCGCGTTAGCTTTTGTTTTTTTAATATTTTTTTGCGAAATGATTCATTTATACTCGCAGACGACCACCTGATTTTTATCACTTTATCTTAAATGCACCACCTGATTTTTATCACTTCGATCTTAAATGCAGGTGGGTCACTCTAAAAATCGAATAGAGATAAGTCAACTAATTACAATTTTATTCGAATAAAATTGCGAGGATTATATATTTACTAGTGCTAGGCAAGTGAATAGATTTCGTAACCGTTAATCGTATATACATACATAATCGGTTAATCGCCATGACTGCTTAATCGCCAGGGCCGATTAACCGTTGTGATCGGTTAGCTGATATTACTTTATCTATAATCTATAACTACCTTATATGTTTATAACTGGTAAATTAATTAGCCAGCTGAAACGCATAGTACTATTAAATACCAAAAGCTTTCTAAAGGACATTGAATAAATATATGCTAATCAATTAATTAATTTTATTTAAAAATACTTTTAATTCAGTGACTGTATGCCATAATTTCATCTCATCTTACATACCCAGATAAGACTAACGTCCTTCTAGAAGGATATTTTATATGCAGTTTTCTAAAAGCAAATTAATTTAGTTTTGCTGATGTATATAACATGACGCTATCATGTTTCGATAAAAACACAGATACTATTCATAATAACAACATAGTTGATCTAGTTAGTATCTTGTTCTGTTTATGGCGTGAGTGAACGTGAAAACTACCTTGCGCGCAAAATGACTGAACCAGTAGACCTTCTAGTGGATGGGTAGGAACATTTTGCTTTTAGTAGCATTTATGACTTTCTAAACAATTGTATTACATTGCTGAATACTTATTCTTCTAACCTCATATTACAAAATTTAACATATTTCAACATGTTAACTTTGATATACCTTTACTTTCCTGTATCCTTCTAGAAGGACGTCAGTTGTAATAAGGTCCGTTGTGTGCTATTGGTGGATACTTATAATGTTTCTAAGAAATACAATTGTTTAGAGTCATATTATCTGAATATAATAACTTATAAGCCCCAAAATAAGTCAAAGTTTAGTTTTATATTTTGTTCTAGAAAACAACGTTGTCACAGCTAGATATTATTGATGGGAATGAGGATATTATGCCACCTACTAATGCAACGGATGACATTACTGATGAAGACAGCGGTGATGAGGAAAATCTTCGCATTGACAATGTCCCAGGTAGTCAGTTGAATGCTTCTGCTTTCATAGCCACACTAGATAACGGACCTGGTCCAGTATGCGATAACGCCAGCTCTGAAACTTTTACGAAAAAAGTAAAACGACAAGTATCAGACGTAGAAAGGAATATCAGTGGAGAAAAGCTGATCTTGCGCAAACAAATTCCGATTGGCCGTTATATCACACCGCGAAATATAAAGAACGAACGTCTTTAGAGTATTTTCAATTGTTCTTTGACTCTGAAATGATACAAATGATGGTAAAATATACAAACAGATATGCAAATCAGCGCAACAGAAATGGTGATATTTCAGAAGACGAAATGCAATGTTTTATTGCTGTTTTGTTACTGAGTGGATATGTAGTGGTACCAAGAAAAGGATTGTACTGGGAAACGTCTGTTGACACACAGAATACTATGGTTTCGGAAGCAATATCGAGAGATCGATTTAAATTTATTATGACAAATTTACATGTCTGTGATAACACAAAGCGAAATACAAATGATAAATTCGCTAAAGTTCGTAAACTAATAAAATAAATCAATCAAAAGTGCATTGACAACATTCCTCACACTCAAGCACATTCGGTAGATGAAAGCATGGTGCCTTACTTTGGAAAGCATGGCACCAAGCAATTCATCAAAGGTAAGCCGATACGATACGGCTATAAATTTTTGTGTGGCGGTACCAGCACTGGGTATTTAGCTTGGTTAGAGCCATATCAAGGAGCTGGAACATTACTTGGATCGTATGCCAAAAGATCTTCCATATGAAATTTATTTCGATAATCTCTTTACATCTATACATCTATTGGAAGACTTAAATCAACAGAATATAAGAGTTACCGGTACTATTAGATCTAATAGAATTATGGATTGTAATATTATGAAAAGCGATGTTCTGAAAAAAAGACCAAGAGGTGAATTTGACTTCAGAAGTGGTGAATCAAAACGCCTAATTATTTGTACATGGAATAATAACAGTGTTGTTACCATAGCAAGTAATTTTGATGCTGTACATCCGACTTGTGGAGTCTCACGTTATTCGCAAGTACAAAAGAAGAAAATACAAGTTCAACAACCTCGTCTTATTCGACATTATAATATTAGTATGGGGGGAATCGACAGGGCGGACCAGAATATTTCGCTTTATCGGGTATCGATAAGGGGAAAGAAATGGTACTTCCTTATCATAGCCCATATGATCGATGTAGCTGAATAAAATGCTTGGCAACTATATCGACATGGCGGTGGAAAACTAAATCATTTAGCATTCCGCAGACGAATTGTTACAGCAATTTTGGAATCCAATCGACGAGTCAAATCTAATAGGGGAAGACCAACAAGCCGAACTATGCGTCCGATTTACCAACGAATGATATAACTGGTAAAAAGAGACAACTTCATTGCCACCTGTGCCATAAGAAAACGACCACAAATTGTGTAAAATGTAATTTACCACTCAACGTATCATGTTTTATAAATTATCATACGAAATAAATTTTTTAAAAACCTTTACTTCTTTATTCTTACTAATTGCTAAATATATTTGCATAGAAATGTTATCTAGGTAACTAATTGAAATGAAATTTCCATGTAGGTACCTACATGTAGTATATACAGCTGACATCCTTCTGGAAGGAATGCCAGTAGTTCACATAGTACGGATGTATGAGATGAAAGAAATCAATTAACAAGTTTAATTAGTTGTGTACATGCAAACTACAGCAAAATTTAACAAAAATTTAAGAAAAAAAAATTCAGCTTTATCTGGGTTAAATCAAAAATGGGTCATGAAACAATGAAAAAATTTATTATACATACGAAAAACTGCGTTAAAATGAATAGTTATTTGTATCACTAGGTCAGAAACTATAGTTTTGCGAGTGTGAGTACGGTTTGTGGGGCCGCGACGAAGCCGAGGTCCCACAAGTGCGAATACTCGCAAAAGAGTTTCTGGCCGTGTATTACACACTATTTTTTGAGCTGACAAATCTTAATTTTGTTGTAAATAATAAAAAAAATTAACGCTAGGGAGTTAACAGTACAGGTTAGCAATATTATGTATTTTTGAATTGGAAATCAGGGTTAAGATACCTAAGTGTTTTGACATTTTAATTTTTTTGGTAGTTTTGCTACATATTCATCAAGAATAAGGACAATGGAGATCCCAGCTCATATTACAGAGCTTGTGTGTGAAGTTATTAACCATTTATTACCTGTAAAATCTTTTGAAAATAAAATTGGAATGAATATGAATTAATTAAGAGATTGTGTAACGAGAATTCTGTCATCTGTCATCGAATCTATAATTAATCACAGAAATGTCAGTAATTCGAATATAGTGTTGCCAACCATTCTTCGACTCTTCTTACAAAATTCTGAAATAATTTTATCATAGAAATCCTCTCTTCTGCGAAGCAAAGTTGAAATATCTTTTTCTATTGACATAATTGCCAATGCTGATAACCTGTTTTGCCCGGCAAGATTTCGCTTGTACTTTTTTCTCTTATGCACAGATCAGGGCATTTGGATGTATTTGAATACGTGCATGCGTGGCGTTAGATCTGAATTCTGAAGAAATTCTTCCAAAGAATATATTCACTTTACTCGTATTTATATATCCACATATTTCTGATGTAAGGGGCGGCAGATAGTTAATATGAATTATTTTATGATGCTGACAAAAGTTATATAAAGTTAACATGTTATTTTATTTTACTTAAAGTTAGAGGTAGATATAATGATATGATACATTTTGTCATATTTAGCCATAATTATTAAAATAATTGTCTGTTCCTTCTCGTTTAAAACTAGAGAGCATGTATGTATATCCGAAAATAAGCATGAGATATCAAAACTGTTCTCGTTTTCATGCATTTCGCATTTTGCATGCCAAATGATGGCATCAGGCAGTTCGGATTCGTATATGAGAGTGGCGCGAGCAATCGCTACTGTCCTCTTCCTTCTTATGCAATAGATCGTATAAATGGATGCATTTGACTTTGTGCATGCCAAGTGTTAGATTAACAATATATCCTCAACATTGAACAAATGAATTTATCTAATGTATCTACGATTATCTAAAATAAATTAGTTTTAGTTGGCTTTAGTTATTTATAACAAATATTCTATTCAAAAATTATTTTTTTTAAAACAAGACTCAATTAATTTAGTTTTATAAGAAGGTTTATTTTTATTTTAATATAGATTATTAGCTTGCATGCGTTGCATTCATGGAGTATTCGCCACTGCTTCGACCATTGTCAGAGCCCACCCTGTGACGTAAGCACCGGCCGCCGCTAATATTGACGTTATTTGAAATAATATTTCAAAGATATTGCAAACATACAATATTCTCATAAGCAAATATTTTCTAATGTATACCTGCACGTCAGTTTGCTTAGAAGCTTGATTCTCGTTTATATCTGTAGACTGGGCAAACTCAATACGTTAACGTGTGTCTCTCGAAGCTCTAGAATAAATAACGAAAGAGTGTTGCTATTACTTTAAGTACGCCTACCTATGTATTCCTAATAATACCAATTGTAGAATTTTATCTCCTTCCAAATTTTTATAAGAATTCCTGTACGGAATAAGTCCATGTTAATATTTCAACAATTAGTTTGCATAATAGGTAGGTATATGTTTATATTTTTTAATGTAGCTTAATATATAATATTAAATTTTACAAAATCAACTTTATGCAGTTTTCAAGTAAATAATTGTTAAATAAAAATAGAAGAAAGTAGGTAACTTTTAATCATTAAGAAAAATAATACATTTTACATAATATAGTGAAAATGGTATAGTATAAAATTCAAAATATTTTTATCTTTACTATTCAAATAAGATACAAAATATCAGAAACCCGCCGACATCACTATAAAGAACGGTGAAAACTTATTTCTGATTTTTCTACACCAAGTCACTTTTTACATACATCGCCTACCTACTAAATACACAGCCAACTAATATATGAAAATGAATTATTATAATTGGTTATAGAAATTACTGTACTAGGCTAAAGTGTAGTTTATGACTATGAACCAAAACCGGTCAAAATAGTTTAAGGATGCGAAAATGCCCTTTACTCATCCCTTTTAGGTAGACGGTATATATTTGTAGTGAAGGTACTTGCAGCAAATGCGTCACAACAACGTCATGTGAACATTTCGACGTAAAATTTTGTCGTTTTGGTGTCAATAAGTCGTTCAAAAGCGACTTTGCAACATCAACGGTACTTAACGGCGAAAGATTAAAATGTGGAATAAACTGTTATTTACAGTGACAGTCATTTCCAAGATTATTTTTTATGCCTTAATAAACTTTTATGAGAATTTCTAAGAAATATTTTCGTCCTTATCTTTCAGTTGACAATCAAACTCATCCGGGAAAAACCTTATAAACTAGAGAAAGTTGATTTTGGCTTAGCAATGCCTTCTTCTAATAATAAATTTATCAATTTTTGCTAACGCTTTTCCTAATTATGTAAAAGAGGTGTAAGTAATAGAATTTTTATTTGAAATTTAATAAATGAACGGAAGAGTTAAAGTATCCGAAAATTTCAAATAAAGATTCCATTAATCTTCTTTTCCTCCATATGCTTTTTACAGGGGACATAATAGACAAAAAAATACGCTGGAGTTCGATTGACTTGTGAGTGCAATAAAGTGAACTTAGAACCAACAGATCTTTTGCCACTCTGATATCCGAACACACAAAGGAGTATTGTTTAGAAAATAGCGATAGTTTTAATGATGATTTTTTTACACATTCAAAATAAAATTTAAAAAAATACACATGATGAGTTAGGCGTAGCTCGGAACGAACAAAAAGATTTATATTACTTCTGACTACTATCTCGCAATATATTAATAGAAATGTTTATACTAAAATTTAAACATCATCGACCTGAAGCAGCCATTGTGTGGCGAAACGTTCGTAGTGATATACTAAAATATTTGAAACTTTCAACTTTTGTTAATTTTACTTATCGAATATGAAGCTTCAATAAGTATGTATCTCCCCCAGTTATTAACTAATTGGGTAAATAATATTTACGTAAAGTAGCTTCGTATAAACATGTTTGTTAGTATATTTTTCTAAAAATGAATTTAAAGCAGAATTCGGAATTCTATCCAGTGGAGAATTTTCTGCGAAAAAGCGTTGCATAAATCCTTGTAAAGGATGGTTTTTACAGGTTGCTTCATAAAATCGGCATGTTGTTTCGCATATTATGTTAAATAAAAGCGATTTTCTTCGATTTTACATTTCAATTGCAAATATGTATTACAATGTACCAAGCCATCATAGACTATGGAGAAACTATCGTCGAAATCACTAATCAAATAATTGTGCATTTAATGCAACATGGGACAATGAAAAGGAAAGCGATAAACTCTTCGAAAATAAAAATCTTAATCTTATAGAAATAAAAATTTTAGAAGATAAAACTGTCTGCTGTGAAACTAATCAAAAATGATAAGAATTACAAAATTTATCCTGAAATAAATCATGTCATAATAGATTTAAACAATTATTATTCAAGTAGGATAAGTATTTGCTAAAAACATCGACAAGGTACAGTGGCGGCCATTAATTTGGAAACACCAGCCTTATCTAGTTTACTGGATATTTCTAATATCTAATAGTGTACCTACACGTTATGTCATCAACTCTTGTCACCCATGTCATCGTTGAACACATTCAGAAGGTTTCACTTCACATTGCAGTATATAGATCACAATAAAACACCGCGTTGTCAACCCATGCTTATAATATTTTAAGTACATGTCATAACTGGGCAGGTTGACGTATATATACTGATTTAACCAAGGTTTTTGACTTGATGGATCATGATATGTTGCTCTCCAGGCTGTGCTCTATCGGTTTTGTTCCGTCTGCTTTGAGTCTTTTAAGATCTTATCTAAAACAGAGAAGATGCTACGTCTCGTACAATGGATACAACTCTAAAGATTTCATTCTTACCTCCGGCGTGGCGCAAGGGTCGCCCATTACTGTTTGTGTTGTATATCAATGATCTACTTCTCCAAATTGATCTCCCCATTCTTGCAGATGCTGATTATATTAAGATCTTTTCTGAAATTTCTTATATCGACGATGTGAGTAAGCTTCAACTTACTAAGATTTAAATGCTGTTTCTGGTTGGTGTGATGCTTTCAAACTGAAACTAAACGTCGATAAATGCTGTGTGCTAACCTTTACTGGTTCATCCTCACCTAACATTTGTTCCTACCAAATCATTTTGTCTAGTAAATTTGAATTTAAGGATCTTGGTGTAATCTTTGATACCACGTTTTCTTTCAAATCGCATATTAGTCATATACGTTCTGAAGCTATCAAATCTCTTGGTTTCATTATGCGTGTCTCTAGATACTTTAAAGATACTTCATTATTGAAATCATTATATTTCGCATATGTATTAAGCAAGCTGGAATATGCGGTATTAGTTTGGAACCCTTTATATGCATGTGATTTCTGGTTCTTCTAGTGATCACTAGTTTAGACGGTATCCATCGCAAATTTCTCAAATTCCTTTCCTTCAAAATGGATGGAAGGTACCCTGAAAAAGAGGTACACCTCAGGATCAATTATTACACAGGCACAATATGATGGCCTTAAGCATACGAAGGGGAAAGATCTGCGAAAAATTCCTTTATAAATTACTAAAAAATTTCATCGATTGCGCTTTCATATTGGAACGACTGAATTTACTGGTACCTAGGATAAATTCGCAACATGATTGTGCCTTCCTGGTTCCATTCGCGAGGACGGATGTAATGAGACGAGCTCCAGTGTATACTCTCTCGAGGGCGGCCAATAAACAAGAACTGGATATTTTTCTTTGATATTTGATGTAGTAGTAGTGCATGAGTGTGATAGTTTTTTTTTTCTTTTTTTCCTGATGGCATACTAATTTATTTTCTTATTGTTGCACCAGCTTACTGTATTGTGTATACTCATTTTTTTTTTATTTTGTATTATCCTGTAATTGGGCTTTGCGTCTGTTGGATAATAAATGTGTATTATTATTATTATTATTATAACCTTTGGAACAGTGGTACGAGTAAAACTTTCATTATTAAAATAGAGCAAGATTGTCTTAACAGTTTTTAATATTTAATGGACACCATTCATTTCTATTACCTTTATCAGTCTTCTGTTCATTGATACAACTGCATTTCTTACGTGTTCTTCATTCAGCTCTATCAAAGCATGTTGAATCGCTTTTCACAATTTTTCTCTGTCCCTGGGAACCATATTCCATGAACGAATTTTCTTCGCCATTAAGCTCCATACATTTTCAACAGAATTTAGACCTGGGCTACGCGCAGACCACTGCAACACGTCAATATTATTGAACATTAACCAATCCCGCACTATTCTGCTAGTATGAATAGGAAGATTATCTTGCTGAAAGACGAAATTTTCATCGATAAACCTTTCTGTTACGCTTGGTAACATTACGTTTTCTAGAATGTCTCTATAAACTACACCGGTCAGCCTTTTGTTAATTTTGAAGCATGTGCTCTCACCATCTGCGCTAATCCAGGGCCATACGTTTACTGAGAACTTTCAACTCGTGAACAATTTGTGTATATATCTTTCACTATATCTTTAATTTCTTGGTCTATACACACAGATTCTGCCATCATAACAAAACTTGAAGACTTTTTCGTCAAAACAACTTTGTTTCCAAAATCTAGACCTTCATTCAAATGTCGAAATGCAAATCCAACGCTGTTTTCTTTCAATGGTACTATTAAAAAAGAAAACATAACTTTGTTCCAAAAGTCGGAACCTTCATTCAAATATTGAAGAGCAAATCCAACCCTGTTTTCTTCTAGTGCCACTGTTAAAAAATACTTTTAAGCAGCACTCCTGTTAAACAAGTCGGCTGCTTTTATTTTTCTTCGGGCAGTTTTTATTGAACCAGGGAAATTTGCTTACGTTTAGGTTTGTCGCAACGCGCCTCAGGCTCCAACCTTCTTCCAGTTTGCATGGCCTCAACTTTTTTTAGCTTCTGCTAGATTTCTCGGCATTTTTAAGTTTCCTAATTGATAGTGACATAAAATTGAAACAGTAATTGTCAAAATAGATATGTCAATAACATGGTCAAAGTGACAAACAATTTACAATAGAAAACTCTTGGTGTTTCCAAATTAATGGCCGCCGCGGTACATACATATGTACCGGGTGATTCAGTAAGGGTGGCGACCGGCTGTATCTCGGAAACTGCTATGCCTAGAGCTTCGGGACAAAAAAATACATAACCAATGTGGCCACCAGAAATATCCGAAAATTATTTTAATGTTTGAAATTTTACCGCTAGGGGGCGTATCTGCTATGTTCAATCATAAAATCAGTATTATCTCAGAAAATTGCAGGTTGAGCTATAGTTTTGAATGGACCGTTCGAAAGCTGAGTTGATGTCCCGTTATTTTGTTTAATGACTTTTTTTTATATCTGCCATAATAAGGAGCGGGAAAGCCAATCAATTGTTCAATATGTAAATTTTAATATCTCCTGAACCATTCAATCAATCTGAAAATTTTTGGGCTCGTTCGATTGAGCATTTTATGGGTTTTTTTCTAGAAAAATTGTCGTTCTAGCATTTAGTTTGAAATAGGTAAACTACAGGGTGTTTTCTGTAGTGATAACATATTTTGGTGAATTTCAAGGAAAAATTATATGTAACCGTGCCATATAATTACCAGTGTCGCAAGCTAAATTAAATTGTTGAAATTTCAGTGAAAACCGCAACTTAATATCTCTATCCGTTCTCGATTTATCGCCAAAAGAATGAAATTTGTAACAAAAATCAACTGCTGCCATGAAAGTAGGCGACGCGACGGATGGTTTCCATGAAAACTACGAAACTATCAGATTGTTTATTGCTTATATCAGCTAAAAATAGTCAAAACTGAATGGAATAAATTAGTAACGAGAATAATAATAGCAAAAAGAAAATATCCAACTAAAATTTTAATTATAAATGTTCGAAATGTCTACCATCACTGGCCACACACAAATTGAGCCTGTTACTATCGTTATCGTAAGTTTCATCCTTACCATGTCATCTTACATCAAGAATTAAAGGATGGCGCTTTTGACCATGC
The DNA here is from genome assembly GCA_949128085.1 of Cetonia aurata. Taxonomy (NCBI): domain Eukaryota; kingdom Metazoa; phylum Arthropoda; class Insecta; order Coleoptera; family Scarabaeidae; genus Cetonia; species Cetonia aurata. Next base: position 41,541,514 of record OX421884.1, read on the forward strand.
AGCATGCGCTATTGGTCAGAAAGCAATCCTCCTTCAAAATCGTTGGCGTGTTAAGGTTTGGTGTGACATTTTGGGGGAAAATTATTGGTCCTTAGTTTTTTGAACAGCGTTTAAATGGTGTGGCTATTTTTTCGAAAATGTATTGCCTTTATTGTTCGAAGATAGTTCCCTGGAGACAAGAATGGGTATGTGGATTCAGCAGGATGATTGCCCGGCGCATTATGCGCGAAGTGTCCAGGAATTTTTAAATAACCGGTTCCCAAATGAATGAATAGACTGGGGTAGCATTTTTTCTTGGCCGCCGATTTCCCTCGATCTCACAGTAATTGATTTTTATTCATGGAGTAGACTTAAAGATATAGTATATAAAGACCGCCCAGCAACACCTGATAATATGAAACAAAGAATTCGAGAAGCCGTCAGAAATATTTCCATTGCCGAGGTAGAAGCGAGTGATGGTAGACATTCCGAACATTTGTAATTAAAATTTTTGGTTAGATATTTTCTTTTTGCTGTTATTTTTCTCGTTAATAATTTATTCCATTCAGTTTTGACTATTTTTAGCTGATATAAGCAATAAACAATCTGATAGTTTCGTAGTTTCCATGGAAACCATCCGTCGCGTCGCCTACTTTCATGGCCGCAGTTGATTTTTGTTACTAATCTCATTCTTTTGGCGATAAATCGAGAACGGATAGAGATATTAAGGTGCGGTTTTCACTGAAATTTCAACAATTTAATTTAGCTTGCGACACTGGTAATTAGATAGCACGGTTATATTTAATTTTTTCTTGAAATTCACCAAAATATGTTATCACTACAGAAAACACCCTGTAGTTTACCTATTTCAAACTAAATGCTAGAACGACAATTTTTCTAGAAAAAACCCATAAAATGCTTAATCGAACAAGCCCAAAAATTTTCAGATTGATTGAATGGTTCAGGAGATATTAAAATTTACATATTGAACAATTGATTGGCTTCCCCGCTCCTTATTATGGCAGATATGAAAAAAAGTCATTAAACAAAATAACGGGACATCAACTCAGCTTTCGAACAGTCCATTCAAAACTATAGCTCAACCTGCAATTTTGTGAGATAATACTGATTTTATGATTGAACATAGCAGATACGCCCCCTAGCGGTAAAATTTCGAACATTAAAATAATTTTCGGATATTTCTGGTGGCCACATTGGTTATGTATTTTTTTGTCCCGAAGCTCTAGGCATAGCTGTTTCCGAGATACAGCCGGTCGCCACCCTTACTGAATCACCCGGTACCTACATATAATATTTCTATCCAAGCATACATCGAAACGCATGTCATAAACGATGGGGTTGCCCGTATTGAAATTCATAATAGATCCGAAATGGTCATTAATTGAAGACACCTCTTTATGTTATGTATACATACGACAAGAATTATTACTAATGATTTATTTATAGCAGTTAAAATGTTTTTGTATATGTACCGTATACGTAATTGTTTAGTACAGATGCAAATATTACTTATATAAATATTTGCAAATGTGTTTTTTTTACTATTACGTGCGCACTGAAAAAAATAATCAATTAATGTGTGTGAATGTGTGACATGTGTGTACACAGCCATAAAGACTGCATAAGCAGTTTTTAAGAGAACATAAGATTGTTTGTGACATAATTAAATAGGGAAAAAGTTGTCAATTTGAGAAGTTGCACATTCGAGATGTATGTGTTTACTCAAATTGTTATTGAAGAAGTTATTTTTTTAATAAACATAACGTTAATTAAAGAATACATATTAGCCGTAATAACATCTGGGAATTGGCAATTGACGTCATAAACACTAGTAAAATTTAATGCCTTTGAAAATAGCACTTTTAATTTTGAACATTTATTTATTACCTACCTTGATGTTTGTTTTCTTCTTTATTTGAAGTATTGGTCATAATGTTGTAACTAAGAGTGTTTCCCATACATACTTATGTTGTACACTCAAATATAATGAAATTACCAATCTGCCGCTAGAATTTTACCTAACATTTTTGTTTATCGTTTCAGTTTCTTTTTTTCTATCGATTTAACCGAGAAGCTTGATTTAGTCAAAACTCACAAAAAGTTGAAGACGGTTTTTCCAGACCGGTAAATTCTCTGCCCGATCTTGATATTTGCCCGTCTTGTGATGCCATTCTTTTTTATTTACTCTGTCTCTAAAACTATAAGAGTTACACATTGGGTTAAATGCAAAAAGATTTGCATCTTTATAAGCTTAATCTAAATACGCTTTTGTCCATTTAAGGAAATGCATGATTTGCTAGACAGAATCTCGTGAATAGATTAAAACCATTTTATAAGGTTCGAAATAGTTTGTATGTGAAAAAAACTTACCTAATCATTATAAAAAGAAAGAAACAAATGTCAAAGCAAATACACGAAAATGCTGATTTAGGAATTCCAAAAAGTAAGCAGTAGACCAGAACATTATTATATTGGCCAAGCATTAGCCACATAATAGAAAAATATATAGATCAATGTACTGAATGTAACAAATATAGAAGAAATAATGTAAAAGAACTACTAATACCACGTAACATACCTACATTACCGGTTCATACAATTGGTTTAGACATAGCATATTGTAACAACAATTTATCGTAGTAGATGATTTTTCAAAGTGGCTGGAAATTTTACCTATTAGAACAAAATCCATTGATAAAATAATTAATAATTCAATTAAATTATTTTCTGTATATGGGCTCCCCAGATTTGTAATATGTAACAAGAAACTATAATTTTACATAAGATTGTAGTCTATGTCACCATGAAAGCAATGGGTTGGCAGAAAAAAATCCAACAATGAGGAAGATATTTATAGCGGATTACTAGAGTAAAGAAGAACTCCAGTAATAGGAACTAGGAACATCATTCGCGCCAGCTGAAATACTAATGGAAGGCTTTTACGAACAAAAGTACGTATGCAAAGAGATCATTCAAAACCTAGACAAGTAATAAAGCAAGCTCGCAATGAATTAAACAATATACAAGAATACACGAAGTAACATTATGGTCTACATGCAAAAGAAAAAACAAATTTTAGTACAGAAGATAAAATAATGATGAAGACTAAAATACATTAAACTTGGAAACCAGGAAAAACGACTGAAAAAAATGAAACACCGAGATCATGCAAAGCCAAGATGAATAATGGAAGGAGGTACACGTGAAATAGTACACACTTGAAGGAGACAAGCGTGTAAATGCTGGAAGAACTGTAAATACAGGATGATACTCGCCCACCTATAACTTTTCTAGTTTTGGGAAAAAGTATAGCAAACCATATTGTATGTATATTCGTAAATACGCTGATAAAAGCTATTGGATGGGATCATCAATTTATTTTTGCGGAGACATCTGTCAAAACCGTCCATCTCAAGACACATTTCTGCTCTATACCTCCTGGGTACAGGCACGCAAAAGAACTTCTTGGTTCAACCGAAGATTTTCATGTATTCTGCAGATATTACAAATCAAGAAGAGGTGTTTTATACCCCCCCGCACCCGCCAAGATATTGCCATAGAAAGAAATCTAGTGGCATGAGATCCGAAGACCTGGCAGGTCATTTTACTTCCACACTACGATTTCTAATCCATCCTCCAGTATAAACTTGATTGTACCATTAAGGATGCCACACCACACATTTATTCCTCAAACATTTTGAAAGTTGGTTTCCCGAAGCCAGTGAGGATTATGCTCCGACTAACAGTAGCAATTGTGACGATTTACTTTTCCATTATTATGAAATCGAGATTAGTCTGACCATATGATAAGATGTAAAATCCTAACTTTGCGAGCAAGGTTAAGACAAGCTATAAAATTTACCCGTTCTTCGTAATCTCGAGGAAGCAAAGCTTGATGTGAGTGAATTTTAAACGGATGCAGTTTATTATCTTTCAAAAACCCGTTGAATTGAGGAAAAAGAAATAGTTTCATTTGCTATTTGCCGAATGGATATATGGATGATGAACTCAATGTGTGATAATGCAGCAGAGGTGAAAACTGAAAAAGATGGGGCCATTGACGATGATAATGTAAGTGATGAGAAACCGAATGAACAAACTCTTGAGTTACATGAAAAAATGAAAGCTCGATTTGGACGAACAGTGTTATTTTGGTATGTCATATTTTGACGTATAGAAATATATTCGTAACGACTCAGAAACGACTCAGTGGTAGCAGCCACCCGGCGAATCCTGCAGCCATAATTGGAGACAATGTAACAGTATGTCAACCTAGCAAGAGGAAGCCTCCGAAATATTATGGCGGTCGTTAACCAGGACAACTTATATCAGCGAAGCACACAGAATGGCAATTAGCAAAACTAAAAATTATATTCACTCTCATAGTTCCATATTTGCCAAAAGAAATATCCTTTGGTAGAACATACAAAGCAATGTTCATCTGAATTATGTTTGAGTAAAATAAGCAAAATTGTGTAATTCTAAATGACACAAAAGCTTTTCTTGCAAAAATAAATAAAAAGTCTATAGTTTTTTTTAGTATATCTTCAATCAGTAGAATGTTAAAATACTGAAAAATTATAATGAATTCGAGTTATTTCCGTTTTCGCGTTATCTTAGTTTTTAACTCTAATCTCAGATACTGTGTGCTAATAAAAGTATGTGATATATTCATAATGATGTTTTGAATCTGTTAACGTAAATACCATAAAATACAAATATTTTCTCCCTGCTAAATATGCGGTAACTTGCATACTTCAATTTTTGGGTTTGTCCTAGAAAAAAAAACTAGAAATGCCGGCATTTTTAAGGACCGCTTAGCATTTCACGTTTGACCTAGGAAATACTAGAAAACCCTACAAGAGCCAAGACGGTGTAATTCTGTCTAGGAAATTCTAATATTTCCTGAATTCGGGTTTGTCCAGTAACATATACAACACCTATCTGATGAATTATATTTCAAGGAGGTAAAAATTAAACGTTTGTTCAATTGTTTTGTGTTGCTTGTCAATGAAGAAAATGTTTTATCTGTAAAAATGTCAATGTACATTTGTACCGGATGATTCAGTAAGGGTGGCGACCGGCTGTATCTCGGAAACTGCTATGCCTAGAGCTTCGGGACAAAAAAATACATAACCAATGTGGCCACCAGAAATATCCGAAAATTATTTTAATGTTCGAAATTTAGGGGGTTGTTGGTTATGTATTTTTTTGTCCCGAAGCTCTAGGCATAGCAGTTTCCGAGATACAGCCGGTTGCTACCCTTACTGAATCACCTAGTACATATTATTATTTGCTTTGACAAAGGTATTTTGAATAATCTTATCGTTGGTTATATAAAGTGTGATTATTCCATAGCATATGTAATACATATGCCAAACTTTTTACTTTTGTAAGTTTGTTTGTAGATACTAAAGAACCAAATTTTCCATGGGTATTTCTATATTATATATTACAATATTTTATACGTAGTATAAATTTATTACAATATTAATGTGACATCAGATTATAGGAAACGACTTTCGCCATAAAGAATGGCATTGAATTCCGCACAAAAGGTATATTAAATTGTTTCCTGAAAGATCAAAAAATAATAATATGCTAATGGCCAATATAAATGTCAGCTCTCTAAAATTTGTATTGTAATCATACAGCACTCAGGTAAAATTCCCGATTTATATGTTATGTACCTACGTTTATTAACCCTGAGCATGTTATAAACCGCGAATGAGTGAGAAACCCGCAGTCTGATTTAAAAACGTGTCATACATTATATACTGGGTGAGATAAATTAAATTATTGGCTTGTTGGCGTTCATAAAAGCACCTGTCCTATTTGTAATTGTGTTATAAACTGTTTTACTAATAATAAATATGCTTTCCATGCATACATTTATTTACATCTTTTGAAACACGTGTCGGCTATAACAAAAATCATTTTTAGGGCTTAAAGACATCTGTGGAAATATAAGATAAATTTAAGTCGCATAAAATTATGTATAAATTATATTAAAATTAAAAACTATTTATTTATTTATTCCTGGAGATGTAAATAATTACATACGGGAATCAGAAAAATTAATTAAATGCTTGACACTAAAGACTAGACACACAAGTTCTTCCTACGTGAATTTGAAATTTGAAATGAATTTGAAATGAAATTTAAAAAATATAAATTTATACTTCAAGAACAATAAGCATACAAAAGAAAACATTTTATATTTCGCAAAGAGCGGCTTGCAACAGTGAAAATGATTTACTCCTGTGATGACACGCAGAATGCGTGTTTGTACTGGGAAAACATCAGAAAGGGATGTGAAATTGCCCCACAAGCACATACCATATCTCAGTCTATCTGAACATAATAAATATACACTAATTGCTCAACGATAGAACAGTTTGTAAATTATGAAACAGAGAAATTAGAGCACTAAGTTTACTAATTAAGTTTTCACAGTGAGGTTTACAATTAAGATGTTGATCATAACCCAAGAAGCTTACATCCTGCTGCGTATTCTAATATCTCATCCTCAATGGTCACCCTAACTGGCTCAACATCGTTCTGCCAGTTGTCGAAGCAGACAATATGCGGTTTACTGATATGAAAATGAAGATTGTGGTCTCTAAAATACGCGGCAGTGCTTGTGATATTGTTTTTTAAACTAGCTTCCGCACAATTATAGAAAATCAGAGTAAAATCATCTGCACAGAATACAAACGGTAAGGTCCAGATCATTAACGTCCAGAATGAAAAGGATAGAGGCACATGATTGAACCCTGTGGAACACCCATGCTGGTTCCCAACGTCTCCGAGTTAACAGAATGACACATATTGCTTGCAGCCATCTAAAAAGAACTTGACCCAATCCATAGCCACAATCCATGGTGATCGATACGATCAAAGGTCCTGCTCAAGTCACGAAAGATCGAGTCAAGACACTTCCCATCGTCAGCATTATTAGCCATCTGTAATTTCATGGTGGTAGATTTATATTTTCTGAAACCATGTTGTTTGTTATTTAATATGTTATATTTATAAATAAATAAAAGACATAAGTCTATTTAAAACAAGTTGAAATGTGTATTGAAACATTCCTCTGATTTCCTTATAATAATATTAAATTTACTCTAGGACTAGTTTCGGCTGTTAGCCATCTTCTGCTATAATAGTCTTGCACAGTGAAAACATCGAAAAATAACAAGTTTGAAGATTTTAAAGTTAAGTTATAGTTGAAATATAAGGCCGAAAAAGTAAAGTTTTGAACGTTAATGCAACTTTAAATAAAATGAAGATAAATCATTACGGAACAAGAAAACAAACAACTTGTTCGTCTTCATGCCGCTTACAAGCAACATGGTTTCATTTTTCTCTTGATTTTCTTGTTCCGTATGATTTTATCTTCATTTTATTTAGCATTGCATTAACGTCCAAAACTTCACATCTTATATTTCAAAATATTGTAATAAATCTTCTAGAACAATTATTTATTTAAACAAATACGCACTATACAGTTTACAAAATGTATGTATATACACAAAACAAAAATTGCAACTCGTATAGCAAGCGTTGCCATGCACTGTTTTTCCGCCTTCATTCTTCATCCGAGCATACTCTCGAACTAACGGTATCGAAGGCGTCGTTGGTTTAGTCGTTTGGTCCTTCCTACATGTTGTACTGCCGGTATACCTCCATCCTTATCTTGCTTTTAGATTTAACGTGTTTTAGTGTCTATGTGTGTTTTGGTAGTTTATTGTATGTTTTGATCGCATCAGGTGTTGGAAATTTTTCATATTTGTAACTTGTGTTTTTTTCTGTTCTTAGGTGTGAATGTCTTCGTGTTTTGTGTGTGTGTATTTCTGTATTAGGTGTGAATTTGCAATCAGGTTTCATTAATTTGTTGTCGATTTTGTGTACTGTAAGGAGATTTCTGAATGTTATTAGTTGTTGTAAATTTAGTTCTTGCGTCTTCTCGTAAACGTCCTTTCATGGTGTCCATTGGTCCATGTTATACAGCAGGGTCTTTAGTATCTTGTTCTGCTGTCTTTCTAGTTTATTTAAATTTTGTTTAGTTTTATGGCTCCATATGTTTATTAGATAACTAATATGGGACGTAAATGTACCATGATATACAGACTTCTTCAGATATTCTGGTACTATGTCTTTAATTTTCTGCATTCCTGCTATAATCATGGTGTTGCTTTTTATCAAATTTTTTACGTGGGTATCCCATTTTAGGTTATTTTGTATGGTTAATCCTAGATATTTTATTTGGCAGGTTTGAGTGATGGTTTGTGTTTTAATCTTGATGTTAAAAGTGGGTTTATATGGTTGTTTTGTAAATACCATGTACTCTGTTTTGTTCTCATTGATCGTTATTAGATTATTATAGCACCAATCTTCTATTTTTTCCACATCTTCTATAATGTATTGCTGCAACTAATCTTAGTACAGTGTTTTTCAATTTTAGCTTAATCTTTAAATTCTGCAAACTTGCTACCTCTCGATGTTTTCACATATACGACTATCCTAGCATCAAAATGGCTAACAGCCGAAACTAGTCCTAAAGTAAATTCAAAATTATTATGAGGAAATAAGAGAATTTTTTTTAGAACATTTCAACTTATTATATTATCTTTCCATACAACATGGACCTGTACCGAATATTTAAAAAGGCATAGTCGATAACCTTCAAGAGGGAATTGGAATATACTAAAACGTTATAGGCTTCTATAATTTGACGGTCACCCTTCTTATAGACGGGGATATCTTTGCTCATCTTTAACCTATCAGAAAAGATCCCAGATCCAATGATATGTTAACAAAGAATTTTAATGTGTTAATAAACACATTAAAACTCTTTTTGAAAATGAAATCCGGAATTCTATCTGAACCTGATAATTCTTTATTTTTTAATTTTTGTTGAAGTAAATTATGAAGTTCATGTTCAGTAAGAAGTGCAGTAAATATATTAGATGAAACAATATCAGGTTGTGACGCTCAATGTGACCAATATGACGAAGATTCTTAAAGGCATCAGCAGCCGAATCTATAAAAAAAATATTCAATGCTGAAGCAACTTCTTGGAGGTATGTAAGAATTTTAATATTGTTATGAAGTATGATATTATGATTAATGGTGTTTTTGTTGGTAAACTCGGCAACCACACTCCACAAAGTACGACCATTATTTTCCATCCCACGGATTCGCCTCAGATTCCTCTTTATTTTGCGTATTAAAAACAAATAATCTCATTTATATACAAAGCAGTAATATAAGGATACTTATTTTTTAAAATGAACAAATCTTTTAAAAACCGACTTGAATTTCTCGCAGAACCATTAACCCAACCATTTTGTTTCTTTTTATTAGCATAATGTTTTCCAATTGGAAATACCAAATCAAAATAATGTAGTAACACACTATGGAAATAATTGAAAGCGAAATTAAAATCATCAACATCAGATAGCAAAGATCTGTTCACGCATTCTAGACTATCTAAAAAGTTCTTAATATTTTCTCCAGTAAATGTCAATTGGTCAATCGTAAATTATAGTAAAGTACTTTGCAAAATAACCGACTAAAATGGTGCCCGGTAGTTAATTAAATGATAGGACAATATGGTATTTTCAGCCAATGAAGAATAATACAATAAATTTACGAAACCTGAACAATTGCTGAAAACGTTAATCAATGTTTGAAAAGTTAGTACATAATCAAAACGAAGAATTATAAAGCGATTTTTACATTACTATATTAATTCAGGCAATAATAGATTACGTTGATGATTGGTAAGATTATTTTGCAGCTTGGATAACGTCATATTCTTTGACAAACATGTTTGTACATAGTACATAAAAAATCATCTATTGTTAGTAAGAGTTCTTAAATTATGGTTAAATTCAAGGTGATAGGTATATACATGCGTAGACATTATTAAGTAAGCTTTATATAAGATTGTTGGTTTACATGACTTGGATAAAACCGCGAAGCAAATGCAAAAACGATAAAATAAAAGTGTTCCTATATACTAAATGAATTCTGTATAAAGTATTATTAGTAGAGAGTGTTGGTCTTATTAATCATCGCCAGCAACCGTTTGATTTTATTGATTTGCTATAATTATGTTACTGTAATAACCCGCCTCCACAAATTCTCGTTATTCATCATCATACATTTACCTATAACTACAATACTAAGAGTAGAAAATAATACATGTTTTTGCACTAATCAAATTTTTAAAATTATATCGTTATATATGCGGTGTAATGTTCATTCGCAAAATATATTCTTATCGGTACAATCTCATACTAACAAATTTTAGTATTATCTAAAAAGGAAGTATTATGGAACTAGGAATATTAGAACTTGAAAGTTAAAAAATGACGTTTATAACTCGCAGCGAATTAGAAGACACAAAACAATACATGTTAATTTGATAAGTTAAGTATTTCTGTAGAACCGATGGTCGTTATTGAAAAAAAATATTATTATTATTTTGTTTTTTATAATGTTAAAAATTCTTGAAAAAACTGTTGTCAGTTTAATTACCACTCTTAAAAGGCATATCGGTAACACCGTATTAAGAAGAAAAGTATTCTGTACTAGCAGATAACTTTCCAAGCATTTGTTAGTGTTTTTCACACACTTCAGTATTATGTCGGATATATAATTCCACACTGGCAATGAGAAAAATAGATATTAACACGGATGACAAATAAAATTAAAATTACTTAACTGATTGTGTGAATTTTTCGTCCTCAAATATAATGATTAGTATAACGTGAAGATACCAACACAATTTCCAATATCTAGTATCCTTCCACTCATTACCTTTACTAATTTTTGAGTTAATTTTGTTTGAAGTGTACATTTGCTGCTCTCTAAAGGTGTCACTCCCCAGAATTTTCACTTGGAGAAAAACTGGCATAGTTGTCAACAATACGTTCATTATGGTATGAGTACAATAATATTTAGAATTGCACAATGTATACAATCCAAACACTTTAGCATATATTATAGTAGAACACATTATGTTGAACTAAATTATGTGAAATCATCTTTATCCGTCAGACGAGGTGTGCCACAAGGAAGTGTGCTTGGTCCTCTGCTATATATTTTGTATGTTAATTATACATCTTTGTCGGATGCTGTGATGTTTGCCGACGATACATCAATGTTTGTTAGTGCTACTCAAAATGTAGTATTTTGCACACTTTCCTACGGAATTATCGCTTGGGAAGCTTCTTCTGAAGTGGGACGAGTGTTTAGGTTACAGAAGAAAGCATTGCGTATCATGGTGAGCATGCGTAATAGGTCCCAGTCGTAGGTTGTTTTCAGATATCGGGGTGATGACGTTGAGTGGTGTTTTTATATTTCAATTGTTAATGTACGCTAAGAACAATATTAGCGAATTTCAAAATTAAATCAATTTCACTCATACCACACCAGAAACTCACACATATTGGAAGTGCCGCGGCATAGACTGGCACTTATTGTTAGTGAGCGAAACCCTCGTTATTTTGCTGCAATGGCTTACAATAAGCTTCCAGCATGTTATAAACAAATGCCACAAAATATGTTTCGCTGTAATATTAGACGTTTACTGCTCTCCAAGGGTTACTATACATTTAAGGAATACTTAGACGATTCGAGTGTGTAGTTCTTGGTTACATAGTTGTTAATTCTTTAATAATTATGTTTCTTTAAATTTACCTGTTTTAAATAATATATAATATAACTAATGCTTCGGAGATCTGCATATATATACAAACTGTACATTGTTATTTTTTGTTTGTTGTATGCTCATCCACCATAGAATGATGTGTCCTATACTCGAGTTGTAGTCTACTGGATTAAGTATATATTATTATTATTATTATTAAATGTGGAGTGCTCATGGCTTCGTCCTCAGACCTCTTCTCTTTATCATTTATGTAAATAATTTTTTTCAGCAAATTACACCCAACGCATGTGTCATGTATGCAGATGTATGATACCACGCTGATAGCATCAGCTGAGGACGCGGAAACCCTATTTAAAATGTCGGATGAGCTATTGGCCAATACTGAGGGGTGGATTGCGTTAAATGGTTTGAAATTGAACAATGAAAAAATTTCTACACTGGATTTGGTTTGCGTGGATGTATTGGGGCACCTGAAACGATTAAGCTCCTTGGTGTGACCATTGATAACGGTTTGTCATGGTTATATCACATAAATGAAATTTGTATAAAGTTATCTAGCACAATATATGTCTTACGGAAACTTAAAAACCTGGTTGAGCCTAATAAGATATTATCGGTTTACTACTCGCTAGTCACTGCCACTTAATCTATGCTGTCATACTAATACTATAGGGTAATTCTTCACATTTCGTTAGAGTTTTTAGGTTGCAAAAGCGTGCGTTATGCAGTGTTGTGGGTGCTGGCTTTAGGCATCATTGCAGACCAATTTTAAAACAACATCGTATACTGCCATTACCGTGGATATACATTTACTTCCACCTTTTGGAGATCCACATAAACAAGAATGATTTGATTACAAATTCGACGGTACTTACTTAGAATACTAGGAATGCAACTAACTATCACACTGACAAAGTCAATGCTAGGTTTTTCCATCAGTGATAGTGGAAAAACCTAGCATTGACTTTGTCAGTGTGATAGTTATTGTTACACCAAAGGTTCCAAAACCCAATTACTGGACTAGGAATGCACACAGAATTCGAAAACCAAATTTTCGTTGTTCAAAGTTAGTTCAAAATTGCTTAAATATTAAATTATATAACCACTTTCCACTACATATTACACATTTGAATACAAATAACTTCAAAAGAGCGATTAAAACGAATCTTCTAATGCATTGTTTCTACTCTGTTGTGGAGTATTGACATACGCCCCCTATTATAAACATCACTCTTAATGCATTGCTATAAGTAGCTTTTTGGAATTTGTTTTTGTCCTTTATATACATATATAATATACCTATATATTTTTAACATTTTCTTTAAATACTCAGTTATATACCTGCTTGACGATTGTAATACTTCTGTAAAAACATGAAATAAAATCTAATCTAATCTAATCTAATCTGCCTGAAAAGTAGGGTAATGTGTATTTCTCCATCAATTTATCTTATTTTTACAATTGAATGTAGTACATATACACTGTGAAGTAGCAACATAATAATTAACTTACGTACACAGAGCTGCACCGATAAAAAATAATGTAAGAGTACAGCTGTTTTACATGGCTGAAATATTACTTCACTATTACGGTAAGCCCCTAAATACATATTTGTAAATGTAATAATCAATAATTTTTGTATTAATGCAAACAATAATGTAAATTTACAGTTTTTGTATCGTAATACTTAGCAGTTGCTACAAACTGTATATAGTAATACATGAATAAATAATTTCTTTTTGGTCGTACGTATTTTTACATGTCAATTTTATTTCGACATATGAGTATGAGAAACCCCTGCACGTCAAGTTAACTTACTGAAAGGTAGGTAGTATTGTTATAAATCAACATAACAATTCTTACAAATTATAAACCCCGTTTTATAAGAATTACTTTAATTTTAACTGTAGGTATATAGATAAACTTCTGTTCTCATCTCATAAGACTAGTTTACAGCCTCTGTTTTGAACATATTGTCATTTTGACAATAAAGAACTGTTAACCTGTAACCCGTTTACATTTTCTATTATTGAAAGATAGAATCAAAACAGACACTGTTCCTGTACCTATACAGTGTTCTCAAAATCTGTAACTATTAAGAGAATTAAGAAAAATGTGTGCTCTAAGCGTGTTCGAAATTGTAAAATTGTGGTGTCGAAAAAAACAGTTCACGTTACGATTCTAATGTACACCCGAGATAACAATCATCGGAAATATAGGAATGAATCATTGCACGGCTTCATAAATTTACAGGTTCTAATATAACAATACAAAAAGTGCCAATAATAAAGCGTGTGCTGGATCACGTGATAAGCACGCGCATACTCCAACAATGCCGAGGTTAGACATGTCTAAATGTAAACACATTGATAGTTTTTCGGCGATAAAATTGGTTTTATAGAAACTTGTTTGAATGTATGTGACAGTTATAGTGTTTATATAATAGAGTGATACTTTACTCGTACCCTTACACACAGCCCTTACAAACTCTACCTTCCAATTAGTGAATTATGATGCTGTGCGTAAAACTTATTTTAAGAGCTTACACTGATACAAATTTTTATGGTGTAAATGTACCATACTGATCGAATCAGGTAAATACACATACAAAATGTAAGCTGACAATATGATGTATAAGTACTTTTTGTATGTAAAACTAGTTACTTGCTAAATGTAAGTTTACATTTTAACAAAATTTTACATTTAAAAATTACAACATTTGTTGTAAGTAGTTCTACATACGAAAAACACTTATACATTACAATTGAAATTAAATACAATATACTAATAATTCGGTCGTTTATTCTTTGAACGATGTTACTATGATACTAATGTTGGTTGGGATTTCTGGAAAATATATAATTTTTAACCAAATTATTGTATGTTAAAGAAACCATTGTAATTCCATCTAGATGCACAAATGATAAGTTCTCAATCTCAACAAACCTCTCTATTTAATAGATGACAAAAAAGTTACTCTACTAGTATTACACAGTATCATCTCTCTTATCCAACTTGGATGATAATGAGTGGCGGGCGGACAATAGAACAGTTAGTTTTCAGAACGGTAGTTGATTTTGTATTTATTCTGCAAACTCCGTCCGTCACTTGACGGGCGATAGAAAGCATCATTTTCTGAATGAATTTTTGAATTTAAGAAATGTTTTCAGTTCTGCAACAAATTCAATATCAAACCAATCTTGAAATAAAAAAATTTCTGTGGGCGATAATAAACGGATGCAGATGATGGATTTATATTTTTAAACGCCTTATATTTTACTACAACAAAAAATGGTTATATTTATATGATCTTCAAGCATTGAAGCAGTGGCCAATATGGTAATACATCATACCTTATGCATAAATGACATTATATTTAATTCTGAGTAAACTTTTACAACAAAACTTCCAGATCCTTTTTTAACATGATTGGATAAATGCCATCCGTTCTTGTCGATTTATATGATTTCAATTAGTTTATTGCTCATTTCACTTTTTCTACATTTACCACTTTTTTTGCTACCTGCCAGTGCTCTCTGGATGTCTTATTGCAGTCTAGTAGCGATGCAGGTGATTTTAGATCCTGAGAAATGAACCGCGAAAGAGGTCTTTTATGGTTTCATCTCCAGTCTTGGTGTATAGCCTCCGCTTTCTTGTTTCAGAGTATGTACTGAGCTTTGAGGTTCTTTGGATAATATCTTTGTGAGTCTGGCACATTCAGGAGCTTGTTCAATGTCCAGGTTTTCTTAGCTCTATTAAACTTTATTTCTCATGTTTTCAAAGTCGTTGTTGCACCAGGGAGCCTTCCTTCCTGGTAACTCCTTTATTTACTATGAGGCAGTTACTATTGAACACTAATGTAACAGCGTCTTGGATTTGCCCTGTTATAAATTCAAGGTTTAATGTGTAAAATTGATGTACCTGTGGTCTGAGCAACTCTCACCAGCAGACACCTGCCAATCAAAGACGTTGCTTCCTACGTAGGCGGGTGCCAACGTTATATTTATTACTTCTTTCCTTTTTGAATTTACAAAAGTAGGTTTATTGTCTACATTTAGTATGTCAAAATTATTTACTATAATAAATTATAGTAAAGACTCATCTCTTGGATTGTTATTGCTGCTTGCCCCGGGCATGTGGTGTGCATTCGCGTCTCAGCCCATGATGAGTCGCAGCTCATCTCCAGGTTTTCCAGTTCCGTGATTGGTGGTAGGTCAGGGTCATCTCAATTCTAATTAATACAATAGCAATAAGTTATAGTACTTAATTATGTTTTCAGTGGAAGTAATTCTAAGCTTTTTTTGATAAAAAGAAAACATTACTTAACTCTTGTTGTAAATTAACAATTAAATGGAATATCTGTGTTATATAACCTTTACATTTCACAAATTACTGATAAGACTAATTCTTGTTTTTTTTTTTTAATGTACATTACACGTAGAAAGAAAACTGGTTTAAAGTTTCTACAGCTGATTTCCTTAATTGCAAATTGTTACTATGACTCGAAATTGGTTATAGTAGACAGTTGTTTCTCGTGGGATTAGAAATAAAAATCTAGTGAAAAGTACTATAATCACCAACACATAGTTAATTTATACTTTATAACTCTTGAAATGCACATTTTGATAGACACATGCGGTCTTATATGGTAGTTATACTTATGGTAGTTTATTGAAATTATCTTCTTGAAATATTATATTTCTTTTTGCCGAATAATTTTTGGTTTTTTTGTAGTGGGTTTTATTACTTGATACCTTTCTTATATACCGATTTAACTATAGGTTGCAAGCTATTATACAATATGTGTTATACAGATTGCCAAAAATAAGATTTTTGTTTTGTTTGGAATCTTATATCCAGAAATATCTGGAAAAAAATGAGTTTTAATCTTATCTTTGAAACGTAATACCGAATATTAACGGTTTGTGTATTATCATATCTCTATAGTTGATAAACAAAGATAGTATAAAACATCTCGTGATGAAGTAAATTTTATTTTCGAAATTGTAAATATGCATATATTTGCACTTTATTCGAAACATGAATGATAATGGCTTTCTGGCAACAATACTTTGACATTAAGGTCATTTTATTTGTTTATGTAAATCGGTAATTCAATGGAATCTCATTAGGTTTTCCAGAAAATAAAGCGATTTATGTATACATTGTTCAATATTGACGTTCGTATTTAAAATGTATTACCAATTATGATTAGCTCGTTACCGTAGATGCATGGAAACTTTTAAAACAAATATTGTAGGCGCTGATAAATACAATTGCGATAATGTTACCTTCAAACAAACAAACTATATTAAAACCTACAAAAATTCATTTCTTAATAAATTTTAATCCAATATTCCAAAGCAATGGAATTGATTGAAATGAATAAACATTTAATTTTGATTTTTGTAACTATATTCTAACGAAGATTTGGTAAAATTCCTGTACCGTTTCGGGGC
Source organism: Cetonia aurata (assembly GCA_949128085.1). Classification (NCBI taxonomy): domain Eukaryota; kingdom Metazoa; phylum Arthropoda; class Insecta; order Coleoptera; family Scarabaeidae; genus Cetonia; species Cetonia aurata. The sequence continues at coordinate 41,558,656 of OX421884.1, forward strand.
AATTATATTACCCCGAAACCGTACAGGTATTTTACTTGTGCAAGTAAAATTACTTTGATGTGGAAATTCACCAAGGAAATTTACTACTAGTGTATGAAAATTACTGGGTAAATTTCATTTTACTTACAATTAGTAATTTTCATACACTAGTAATAAATTTCCTTGGTGAATTTCCACATCAAAGTAATTTTACTTGCACAAGTAAAATACCTGTACGGTTTCGGGGTAATATAATTGCCCCGAAACCGTACAGGAATTTTACCAAATCTTCGTTAGAGTGTAGAGTGTACGTGTAGGTATTTTATTTTTATACATATATATTATAGGTAATTTAATAAATATAAAAAAACAATGCTTATAATAATAATAATAAAAATAATACATGTAGAGGGTACTCAACTGTTTCATTAAACTTATAACTTTCTTTTTCGAGTGTGAAAAAAGGCTGCTTTTGGTGTCGGCATCAGGATGCGTCTTCATGATGTAGCGTTGGAGGAACTGCAACAAACAACTGATCTTCTTTCATTATTGATATACTTACAAGATCGCAAGCATTGATGAAAAATGAATGCCTAGATATCAATATGTGTAAAATATAGGTTTTAAAATTACCTATTTGAAGAGAACATAAAAAATAAAGTATGAAAAACACTAACGGTATTATATATATTGCGCATTCGAAAATTGGTAAAAGATATCTTTAATGTTATACTAAGCGTATAATAGTTATGTGCTTGTTTAGTTGCTATACATTCATAACCTCTACTTCAGCGTAGCAATATGACTGCAACAAACAATATCTAAAACCATTACTTTAACATTACGGTAATACACAAACTATAAATATATTTTATATATTCTGTCGAGGCATATTAAAGTGTTTTTTTGGAACACAATTAGGTGTATTGTGTGTTTGTATATGCACAAACCTATATGTTTCAACGTTTGTAAATTATGAAAATGCAGCTGTAGGTCACCCACAATAGTATGAATGTATTATTTAACTACTAGATTTATTGTAAATTAGTCACTTACCTAAATATGCCTATACACTGAGAGAAATAGATAGTACTCTTTAACATAAATATAGTATACTTTAATATATTTTATAGCTCCTATAGGGACAATCATATTTTATATTACCGGTGACAATATCTGTATAGTAAATATCTGTGAATACTTTTTATTAACTCGTATGGTAAAGTGTACTATATTTGTATTATTAATTTGAGCATACATGTTAGTAAATGTGAAAAAAATGTCTAGTAGCGCTGACTATATTTGATAATAACTGTTAACAATGAAAACTATAATAAATATAGTTTAATAATTTTTAATTATAATTAATTAATATAATTTGATTAGCCGGTGACAGCCGGGCGAATTGCCGTCGTATCGGACAGGATTGCGGGAATCAGACCGGCCCGTGTACTGCAGAGTACTACCGGTATTGAAGCGCCTCGTAATTCTCGTCTGTGGGCGATTGTCCACAGTACTTTTTACACGACGTTAACCATGTATAAGCATCATATAGATATTACGCAGCCACATTTACCGATCACAATTTACATTGAGTACGAATTTCAAAGATTATGAAACAAGCGTAGCGCCATCTTTACGACAAAAGCTGTAGTATCACATATTTATGTAGCTAAACCAATTATGAGTATTATGATATTCCTACTACATAGATATAAAACTATACAGCATTCATTTCATTCCATCTCATTATTAATGCCGTTTTCAATAATCAAAGTAAGGTGACTGTTGCAAGCACATAACCTAACCTAAATAAACACAACACAGTAAATTTGCTACACCTGTTATTCCTGTCTTCACTACATTATATGCAATTTATTATATTCACTTGTTGTAAAATATTGTAAAACATTTCACTATATTTTGTAGAAGATTGTCACACAATATTTTTAAACAATTTTATTGCTTTTTTTGTAACCGTGATATAGGAAAATGCAACGCCGTTGTTCTAAAATTTTGCACAATAGTAGGAATTCTTACTACAATTTCCGTCAAACAGTGAAGTGTAAATATAACAACATGGATTTTTCTCTGTGCAGACACAAACATGCACCGACACGAATACGTACACCTGTATCACACGTACATAACACGTGTGAGTGGCAATACAGCTTATTGGTCGATTTCTTCGGTAAAGATCGACAATGAATAGAGCAAGGGGTGGGAAGAGCGTTACGAACATTTATGTTAGAAATTGAATATGCATCGAATACCTGGTAACATCCAGATTTTACCTCTTACTATAAGCATGGTAACATCTGGTTATTTTACTCTTAATACCCCACATATTGTCGTTTTGACAATAATTATGTTACTAATTAACATAAAGAGATTTACTATCTAATTTCTACAATCCATTTTTCTCAGTGTAGATAAAACAAAAAGAACGACTACTGGCACCTGCCACTTCCGTGCGTCCTATGTATCTACCTACAAATTGAACCCATAAAATTGAACATGCGCGCATTGTAAGTATGTATTTGGTATCCTAAGTAAATTTCCTAACTGTGGTAAAATCACCAAGTAATTTAGTAAGAATCCCTGGAAAGCATAAAAATTTTAGTAATATTACGTTTTTACGTAGGAATTTTACCTACAAATGAAAAATACTGGTCGATATGTGGGAAATTTCCTAAAGTATAGGTAATTTTACTAAAAAAACGGAAAATTACTCAGTTTTTGGTGATTTTCCCCCAAATGGTATTGGAATTTTTCGGAGGAATCCTGGTAAATTTACTAAAATTTTTTAGTGTGTAGAGCTAATGTTTGTACACAGATAAAAATACGGAGTTGGATTTAACACCGTTTCAACACTTTTCCGGTGTTCCCTCGCGACCATCCTTTCAAGGAGCCTCCATTTAAGAGTTAAATATTTTACACCTCAACGGAAGAAACGTGGAGGCAATTTCATCCTAGAAACTGTGAATTTCCTCCAATAAGGAGGATGTTTCTCCTCTTACGAAGGTAAAACACACCGCTGGGAGGTTAATGGGAGCTATTGAAATCCATATCAGAGGTAACTACTTCCTTAATAGATGAGATTACCACCGCCATGGAGAGATTCTAACTCCATTTGAGAGTACATCCCCTCCTTGACAGACGAAAATGCCTCCGTTACGGAAACTATTGTTCCATGGCGGTGCTATTGAAATCCATATCGGAGGTAACTTTTTCCAAAATAAAAGAAATTACTTCTTTTACCCAGCGTTTCTAATTTCATATCAGAATTAATTGATTTCATAGCGAAGTTACTGGAAACCAAAACGAAGTCAATTTTTTTCATAATACATGAAATTACCTACGTATTTCCATTACAAAACCAGTAATTCAATTTTGTATTTACATAGCACAGCCATCGGAAACAATCAATACCAACCAGCAAATGTCCACTTTAAAATTCTTTTCCTGCGAATACATATGCTGTCTACATAAAACAAGTTTCTTTCACATCTTATGAAATGTGCATGGAAGACTGTGCTTTTCAAAGAGAAAAAATCTCTATAGAGAGGTAAAACAACAAAGCCGTTTTGTTTCTCTGAATGTTTTATTTTTGAAATAGTGAAATTGTAACAATCATATAATTCCAAAAGAATGACATAAGTGTGGTTATTACTGGGGCTAGAGAGCAGATAATTATGGGTTAAATACATATACTAAATCAAAGGTAATTTTGAAATGAAGAGTTTATATTAAGGAAACACGAACACGACATATACATAACGATAACATGTTGACTTACTACCTAGTATTACAGTACTGCAAACTGCAAGTAGTGTACAGAAAAAAAAATTATAAAGCACAAGCACGTATACTCTGATGACACTCTGCTAAACATTTCACTTACTTGCTTTATCTACATCAAATTTGGTAATGTGCTGATGCCCTTCAACTTTCACCCACCTTTTGATATTCTGATACTTTATGCGTAAATATATATTATATTGCTTGTCTGCGGTTTCCGTTCATACACGATGTGTATCTGTACATACAGAACTATACATCTCATAAACAATAAAAGGAAGAGTTTCTGCTATTTGACGCCATTTTCAAGTGGCTCCCTCATACAACGTTTACGCATGCGTTCATCGACGAGCATTAACCGAACTCCACTTTGGACAAAAAAAATTCCCGAAAGGATTATTTTTCTCCTGTTCGGTGTAAAACTGATGGACATAAATACGCAACTAAAACTACGTATTCTATTCAAAAAAATAACTCCGATAAAAACGGAATATTACATGAATCGGATACATTTAACAGCGTTTAGTAGTTGAAATAAGAATAACCCTGATATGGGGAGAATATAATATGCAATGAATACATTTAACTGCGTTTGGGAGTTAGATATACAAATATCCGTGGCGGAAATAATAAGAAGGATGTTTTCTCCGTGTTGAAGTTAAAATAAAACGGAGGACATTGTGAGCCTCCGTTTCGGTGGGGATTTTGCCCGAAAGTGATAAAATGCCCACCGTTTTGTAGATATACAGCTCTTTTTTCTACATAAAGCCTTCCGAATCGGAGACTCTGTATTTCACTCCGCTATATTTTTACCTGTGTATGGCGATGCGATGGTTCAAAACAAACAAACAATTGAAAATCCAGACGACACAGACTGCAATATAATTCAAACATCTTTAGTTCCAACTGATGAACCGCAAAGATAACTGTTGTGAAAAAATCCGTTGCCATCCTCGCCGAGTTACTGTAGACCGAATCGATTTTGATTTCAACAAGAAATTGTAGAGAGCATCAATTATGAAATTCATATAACTTCTTTGGATATCATGTCTTCTAACGTTACTTTTTGCCGATTCATTGAACATTTTTTAAATTTACCGCTATACTAAAAGTCACGTGCCGGATGTCAAAATAAATTTTGGGGTTCTTAGACATGCTGAACCTATCGCCTAAAAACAGAGCAATGCCATATACTTGCAGAACGTGGTTTTTTTTCTTAAATATGTACATACTACATTATAAATTATAACACTGTAAAAATATAATTTATGCTAAATACAATTCTATTATTCAATACACCCAATCACAATGCCTTGTTCTAAATACATTCTATCAAAACCGATGAAATGAACAATTACAATCGTCCATTACACATTCTTTTTTTGCTACGATAATTTACACTCTATGAAATATCTTCACCTTTTAATCAACCACGCCACAATTGTAAATTCTATGTAACAGTTTTTGTATTATTTGAATAGACAACAATGTTTTTTTTTTCAAACTATGTAGCACCGAGAATCTATGTTGTTCTAATAGACGATAGTATTTTAAAACACAAGTGTGACAATGACGTTTATGTAATGCGAGTACAAGTTTGAATCTCGAGCCGAGAGATTCAAAGTACGAGCATTACAAGTCATTGTGGCATATCGTATTTTTTCTAATTTGCACATTAATCGCTTATATTACGTTCCGGCAAGCGTCCCACTAGTGCGTTAATATCTCATTACAGCACAGTGTGCGGTAATATTCATTTCAGCACTGCGTCGTCGTTTGTTTTAGCTTTATTGCAACATCCAATTAGAAAAAAAGTATTTTGTGAAAACTTATTCCGTGTTGTGGGTTGGGGTTTCAAGCCGAAAAGCTAACAGTCAATACTTCGATCCTCTTTTATCGAGAATTGTCGGAATGTAGGTTTATTTATCATTACATAGATTATTATATATGTGTTAAAATCGAAACAGTTTATTTGATCACCCTGAGTCAACGGTTTTGTTTTGTCATTTTCAAAGATCGAAAAATGTGTTTAGTTTCGCCCGAGTAAGAAATAAAGCAGTATCATCTAATTCCTATATTAACTGTATAATTTTGATTTCATTATACACATTAATTGTTAGTCATGCTAGAAGGATTGTACAGGCTGCCCACCAAGTGTACCTCTAAGGAACGATTTCAGCTGGAAATATACCGGCGACAAACAAAATTAAACATCGGTTTATGTAAAGAATGCATCACTATCATTGCTCGACATTTTTCCATAATAGGTTTGTTATGTAAATTCAACGATGTCATCCTTCTAAACAAAGAAAAGGTGCGCGAGCTATCGATATTGTGTCAATTTATTGTAACTGTTAGAGGAATTCGAGGTTAATTCAGTTTTATCTTTTTTTGCTTATAAATTTACACAAAATTGCTTTTACGGTGTATTTTTTACATACCCACATTTTAATATCGATTGTTATTGATTAAAATACAAGTTTATCCTTGAAGCGGCCGCGGCATTGTTTATTAAGACTGGTTTCTTTGTGGGCACCATACCCGAATATATTGTCCAAATTTTATTGAAATACCTGTGCATCCTGGAAATTTTATTAAACCAAATGCATCAGTGCAAAATAACCGAAAATTTTGCACGACTTATAGATAAGACATACATACAATATTGAAATAAACAACTGTTATCGAGTTACGATAAGCCGTTAAGCTCTTAGCTTTAATTTTATCTAGAAAGGTATATCTTACAGTTACCATTCTTATATATAGATTGGAAACAATCCATTTGGTATGTAACACTTGACCGTTTAATGAAGAATATTGCACGACTGTGTCATTGCCATAGTATGGCGGTAGATAAATAGTTATTTACGTATCAAGGCTGGAAAGTGACGTTTTGTCGAACGAGTTCTATGAAGACACTTTCCAGCCGTTGTGCGTACAACATTTTTTCGACTACCACATGATTACCACTTAGTAAAATCAATTTACTTGCATTTGTAGTGTTCAGAATACAGCAATTTATAGTTCAATTCGGTAAAGCGGCACTTTCTATCCTCGAATGAATGTAGTAAGGTTGTACTTTCGGATGTGGTAGTTGAAAAATAGATTGTAGTAGTTAATTGCCATAGTATGGCGGTAGATAAATAGTTATTTACGTATCAAGGCTGGAAAGTGACGTTTTGTCGAACGAGTTCTATGAAGACACTTTCCAGCCGTTGTGCGTACAACATTTTTTCGACTACCACATGATTACCACTTAGTAAAATCAATTTACTTGCATTTGTAGTGTTCAGAATACAGCAATTTATAGTTCAATTCGGTAAAGCGGCACTTTCTATCCTCGAATGAATGTAGTAAGGTTGTACTTTCGGATGTGGTAGTTGAAAAATAGATTGTAGTAGTTAACATTATTTAGAATTATTTTTTATAAATTAGGTACATTCGTTGCTCTCTAAAATATGCAACCACAGAATTTTAACTTCGTGAAGTTATGCCAACCATTGACGCCACATGCACTATAACTATTTCAGGTTATGAATCTGCACCATACTTGCACATTTTTTTTTGAATAGATCTTTCAGCATTTTGTTCCCATAAGAAGAGCAAAAGGAAGTTCCATTAAGCGACATTACTCCATAGTTGCTATTTATGGTAATTTATTACAAAACTATACCGAAAGAGTCGAAAACCATGCGCATAAGATACTTCCTGAGCATAACAAAAATGTGATATGAAGTGGGATTACATCACATAAAAAAGTTAGTTGTTGAAGAAGTTGCTTGGAATTAAATTTTGAGAAAATATGCAAATTACTCATTTAAAAAAAAAAAGAAAATTACTTTTTCAAATAGTCCTCAAATAAATTGCACACTTTCATACTTTTTCTTTTTTACTAGCCTAACTAAAGTAAAAGCTACTCCTCTCCCTAGGATGCCAACTGATGCAAGGTTTCGAAATATAATCTAGATAAAACGCATCCGGTTATAATACCAAAGAAGAAGACTCGCTATGCTGGAACATATGGGGAAAAGCAGAGAACGAGTATCTCGGTTTGCTTCAGTGGAGACACGACAGTGTTCCAAGCTGAGGTTACCAAAATTCAATATTGTGTTAGTGGGGTTTCACACCAAAGTAACATGCCACGTGTTACGTGTTACGTGTGTCGAAGTTTTACATTTTTCAAACCAGTCGCAAATGCATGACATGAAATACCTGTATTTTATTCAGTGTAATGATACTGTCGTCAGATGAAGGTGTTGCGTTGATTAGTGAAGAAATAAGAAGCAAAGGAAATCATGCTTCTTGCTATATTTCTTTAAAATACTGCCTTTTACTATAGAAATGGATACTTTTCTATTTAGTTTGCACGAAAAGTATATTATTATTCTCATCATCCGGCTCGGTTACTGATTTTCGAGACATTTTCTGGCGAAGCAATAGAACGAAGCTAGAGAAGAACACGTGCTAGGAATTCTGTATAGTGTATGCGCAGATGAAAACTCGTGTCGCCTCGCACAAAATAAATCCTGATATAAACAACAAATGACAAGTTGCAAATAGCACGTAGCGTAAATGAGAAGTGGAGAAACGTGCCGATGATGGCGTAAGTAAGGCCGTTACTATATTCTTTAATAGCCAATCAACATTTAAAGCGATTAACTTTGGCAATTTCTGACTTCAAACTGGTTTGGGACTGCATAAGCGACCTAAACGAGGCGGACACCCAAAGGGAAGTAATATTAGCCTGAGTGTCCAGGCCTCTGACCGTAAAAGAAAGTGGAATGGAGAGGTTGTTCATTGAAGCCGGCCCTTTTTTCAGCATCACTAAATTAGAAATAACAGAATTCAGCAACGAATGGACACGTACCAAGTGTGATAGCAAAAATCAGCAGAACAAAAGCAGGCAAAATAAAAGCCGAAATTTAGAAAGGATCTACTGAGTAAAGAGAGGAAGACTGTTAAAATGCAGAGAGAGGCGATAAATTGAGGACTTTAACGGAAAATAAATAGCGGACTGGTGAGAAAAGGTGAGGAACAGAAAAATTTGGAAGGTATTTAATAAGCATGACTTTGAGTGGTTATAATTGTGAACCTATTCTGCAAATGAAATCCCATTTATTACAACATTTATGCAGATTATTGTTGTCCAGGTGCTTCATATGATAATTTAAATTTTTTCACAGGCAAAATAGATAAACAATTAGTTATTTATTAACTGCCGTACTCTCCATTTGGTGATAATGGAGGAGGCAAGAATAGGGCATCTCAGATTGCAAGAAATACCAAGTGATAGATATGCAGGATTGGGACACAACAATAGCTTTATTGTTACAATAATTCAATACAAAAAGAATATCCATCTTGTAGAACGCAACCCCTTGGAGATGAGATCAGAACACCTAACTTCGATATACCTATTTAACTCGAGGTGGAACGACTGTGTAATAGAATGACAAAGACCGCATACTACATCCCATGTGAATGCGAGGCTCTGGACGAAAAAGGACAGGCAATTTTTGACAAGCCAAACATGAACCCAGAGGGTTATTTCGATCGACCAGTCAGGGATCTGTACAGACTGGTACGGGATACCAGGATTTTGGACTGGCCCGGATAATTTGATGGGTAAAAGAAATGGGAGTGTCACTGGAGATATTTCACAATTTCTAAGAGTATCTGGAAATTAAAGTAAGAAAAGCGTTATACTACGATAATAATTAACATGGCGTAATAAAACTTGAAAAATTAACATTAAGGGCATGAATGAAAACACGCACCATGTTTTTCCAGATTTGAAAATAAGTGTATTTCAGATATAATCCATACGAAATTTGTAACGTTTTATAGCGTCTAATAAATTGTGACAAACGATTTGAAACTATATACACGGTGGCCAGAAAAGGGTGGATAATCGCCAGGTAGAACGATTCTTTGTTCAATTCTGAGGCGATAATCTTAATCCAAAAAAGTTATACGGTCCTTCCTTAAGGCATACGAGACCATCGAACATTAAGATGTACGGCTAAAATTTAGCAAAATTCGTCAAATTTATCTATGTAAAATCATTGTGGTGAAATTTAGAAATGGAATTATCTCAAATGCATTGATGTAACTAATCGATTAATACCAATGGCTTACATTTTTAACATTTCTTCATTTGCGGTTTTCAAATTAAAGTACATATGCCAACATGGTACTGTAAGGCTGCTTGTTTAAAAGTAATAAGTAGTTGTCAATTTTTGACGTTTCTCATGTGACATTTGGCTGTTGAAATAAGATAAACATTTTGTGCTGTTCTTAATACTGAACAATGTTTACCTTTGGAGAATACGCCGACATGTATATGGTATTCGGATTTTGCAATGGAAATGCAAACTTGGCAAAAGAGGAATATCAAATACGGTATCCACAACGGCGACATCCATCCACCAACACGTTCCGCAGATTGGATCAGCGACTTAGAGAAACTGGCACCTTTATACCGAATTATCGTAACAGCGGTAGACCTAGAAAGCGTCGAACAGTTGAATTAGAAGAGCAAATATTGGATGCTGTTTACGAAGATCCGACGTCCAGCACAAGACAAATAGCTTGGGAACTGAATATTCCTAGCTAACAACAGTGCACTCAGCACTATCTCAAAATCTTTTGCGTCCGTTTCATGCAAGGAAAGTGCAGCCTTTGTATGTAAACGATAATGTGCACAGAAGAATGTTTTGTAACAATGTTTTACAAAGGATTCAAGAAGAGCCGAACTTTTTACTGCATATTCTCTGGAGCGACGAATGCTTGTTTACGAGAGATGGCGTCTTTAATAGCCATAATTTTCGTTTTTGGGCGGACGAAAATCCCAAGGCAGTAAGGGAAATTGAACATCAGAGAAGATTTTCGGTAAATGTTTGGCTGGGGATTTTAAATCTCCGAGTTGTTGGACCAATGTTTCTTCCAATCGTCTAAATGGAATTCAGTACGTTAACGTTTTAGAAGAAGTACTGGATAATATTCCATTGAATTTGAGACCCAACATGTTGTACATGCATGACGGGGCACCCGCTCACAATGCCAGAATTTCGAGGGATTGGTTAAACGAACACTTTCCGAATCGGTGGATAGGGCGTAACGGTCCAATAGCATGGCCAGCAAGATCTCCCGATATTAATCCTCTGGACTTTTTCGTTTGGGGGTTTTTAAAGGAAAAGGTCTATGCAACGCCTCCAGCTAACGAAGAGGATGTAATTAATAAAATTACGGCGGCAGTTCGATTAATCACCCCCGATATGTTGGAGCGCGTTTTGAATTCGCTTCCTCGAAGATTGGAATTATGTCTGGAAACTGATGGCTACCAATTTGAACAGTTGTTATAATTTTTTCATATTATCTTTAAATTTCAATAAAATTTTTATCCATGTTAACATAAAATTCTTGCTAATTTGCGTATTTACCTGAAACACTGTACTACTTTTCTCAATTAAGATTGTCAACTCAGAATTAAACAAAGATTTGCCTGCGTGGTGTTTGTCCGCATTTTTCTGGCCACCGTGTATAACAAAATAATAAAAAAAAATAATATATGTAGTACTTTTCTCAAAAACTTTTTTTTGTTAATGCTTGATGATTTAATGAATCATTATTATCATTGTAAAATAATGCCTAGACGCTTGATTGAATTTGACATTAAACTCATTAAAATAATTTTAATCAATCATGCTGTCCAAGATGGCATGGTTTCATTAAGTTTATTACGCCGTAAATAACTTTATTAGTGTTTTACAATGGTATGGCTTAATAAAAATGGGAACATAAATTAGGTGCATTTTTTTATTGTTGTGTGTTTCACTGTTATATTTAAAATTCGGTTTTAATCTCATCTTGACCTCTAAAAACTTTTTACCAACCATTTTTAAAAGGCTGTAATCGTATCATTGATATTTTGCTGATACTTACTTTCATTTCATTGGAGACTAATACAATTTCGTATGTAATCAACTGCAAATCTTACCAATAACTTATAAGGTCAGTGTAGTAAAGTGGAAAAGAATAACTGAAGGTTGTTGTACGACCTATGAATGATAGCCAGCGCTATTGACGCTACTCGGAAACAATTATAACCAAGTCAGCAAGCTAGATCGAACCCAAAGGTACTGGATATGGTAATTCTCTAAAATAGATAACCTCTCATTGCCCGTTTCATGTAAGATTCCTCTAGCAACAATCGTTTCTTGCATTTGGAATGCATATTCCAACATTGACGATAATAGAATAATAATAAGTATGTACATTGTAAAGAAAAGTATCGTTATTATTCGCGAAATGCAAACTATTTTGTTTACCAGTTCATTATGATTGTTGATTATAAATCTGATTAACTTGCAATCTGTATGTATGTACGTCTGTTGATTTCCCTCATTTTCTATAACCAATATTTCCATTGAATAAAGGTGATGACCGGACTTTTTTAATAGAGACAACCAAAGTCGTAAGTGATAACCTACGGAACATTTGCAATTTCACACGGTCGTACTCGCGCGATTTCAATTCACCAATGGACACAGCCAAAACTTAATAAATCTGTTTATCATCGTCAGTTATCGTATTAACAAAAACACGAATGTGCGTAAAAATGGTACGTTTATACAGTTTGTATACATAAATGCACATTTTTAGAATATTATTTAATACATATTATCTTGATATGACTATATTTAGGACACTTATGTAATAAAAAAGAAAATGTTGCTATAATAATTATTAGAAAATAATATTATTTGATTATTCAGCGTCTACAAAGCGAATCTTTCAAATATTTCTTAATTGTATACAAAAGCGGTGTAATATTTTCAAAATATTTTTAGTAGGGGTTATATAGATTCATAAGAAGCACATTTAAAAATCTTGCGAAATATACAGAGTGACTCAAAAAAAATTACACACTAATGTTATGAAAATTTAAACGGAACACTATATATTATGTCATATATTGATAGTACGGATTAAATAAAAGCAAGTTACTGCTACGTTTCCTATAGGTACCTAATTCAATCCATTTCTGAGATAATTAACTATTCTTCAAAATGTAAACCAAAATTTAAGAGATATGCCTGTCTTGCATATTTAAGCTGGATATTTTAAATTCCATTCATTTTTTGAACAAAGCACTAGGCTTGACAATAAATTTAAAATGACGGTTAAAATTATACAGGATGAATAAAAATCTACTTTTATTTTCACTGTCATTAAAGGCAAATAACTTTCTTGTTCTAAATGGAAATCCTGTATTTATTATCTTATTTAAATTCTAATTTTAACGCTATTTAAGATTGTATTAAGGTTTTCTATACCTATCACTTATAGTTTCTTAGTAATTTAGAATTTACTATTTCAAATACTTATTTTTCTAAAGTAGGCTTGGACGAAGCTGCGGTTATTATTCATCACAAACGAAAGTCATTTGTCACTAAGAATATCATCGCTGTATAAGGCTATTTATAATAATAATAATAATATATATTTATTTCCAACACATGGTCATATAAAGTACAACACATGATATGAAAAAGGTCAAACAAAATTAAATAAGTGAAAAAAAACACAATTCGATACAAAGAAATCAGGAGTCGAGAAATTCATCACAAGAATAACAGTTTAGATTTAGCAAATAAGCCCTGGCCCGCAATCTAAAACTAGAATAATTTAAAATAGATTTAATTTCAACTGGAAGTTTATTGTATAACTTACATCCTATAAAACACAATTTTTTTTTAAAAAAGCATGTACTGTGTGGGGGCGGTAGCAAAGGTGAACGAAATCTAGTATCATGCAAGTGATTAATACTGGAATCAAAATATAAAAAATGTTTGTGAACAAAGGAGACCACTTCCAATATATATAAATCGTAGAAAGTTAATAGTTTATTACTTTTAAATACCAGGCGACAAGAATCACGCCTACCTAAGCCATATATTGTGCTAATTGCTCTCTTTTGAAGAACAAACACGTTGGGCATCAGAAGAGTTGCCCCAGTGAATAAGCCCATACTTCATCCTAGCATAAAAATGGAAAAAATAAAAGGTTTTTAGTATGTGAGTACTACAAGAATTACGTAGGTTATATAAAGCATAGCATATGCTAGAAAGAGAGTTACAAATATAATCAACATGAGAAAGCCACCTGAAATTTTTATCAAAGGTCACTCCTAAAACTTTAGCTGAAGGTACAAACGTCAAAAACTTATTATTTAAAAACAAACCGTTTAGACTATGTTTACTACTATTTTTAAATAAAATACAATTGGTTTTGTTTGCGTTTAGGATAAGTTTGTTTAACGACATCCAGCTCTGTATAGTCATAAAAGTTGAACTTGCCAAATCGAATAAATTACTTAAGCTTAGGTGAGAAAGGGCGACATTAATATCATCCGCATAAATCGATAATCTAATGTATGGTGAAAGACAATGAGCAAAGTCATTTATATAAATTATAAAAAGCGTAGGTCCTAATATCGATCCTTCAGGAACCCTAAGGTTACACAATAACGAGGAAGATTTAATGTTACGGCATAGTACTTTCTGACATCTATCAGTTAAGAAAGATTTGAACCAACTATTCATAATCCCACGTATCCGTGTCGCTCTAATTTATGGAGGAGAATAGAGTGATTTACACAATCAAATGCCTTGGAAAGGTCAATAGACATAGCAAGGCAAGGGATCCCACAATCTACCTTCTTGTAAATTTCATTAAAAAAATTAAATAATGCCGTTTCAGTAAGCGATTGCTGCGGAAACCATGCTGATAATGAGAAAATAAGTTAAAACGTTGGAAATAGTTTATTAATTTAGAATTTACCATACTTTCAAATATTTTTGAAAAGACAGATAAAAGACTGATGGGTCTGTAATTACCTAAATCATTGTGATCTCCTTTCTTAAATAACACATTTTAATTATTTACAATGGGAAACTAGTCTCTTGATATGATTTTAGTAATTGGGGAGTGCGAATAAAATTGCTTGTTGTGTTCAAAGATTTATGCCCAAAAATGCCTTAACAGACGTCATCCTGATAAACGTTTGTTAGAAAATTTGCTGCAAATTTTCTGCAGAAAAGGAAATGTACCGACGGAAACCAATTACTGGATATGAAGAAAATAATTGTTTAGTTATGGAATATCTTGTAGAAAATCCGCATATAAGTCAGCCTAAAATAAATTAAACTAAAGCGCTAAGTAGATGGAGCATCGGAAGAATCATAAGGATGAAGAAATTTTATCAGCATCACATACAACTTTTGAAAGTAGATTACGACGGGCGCCGGTGTATTGATTTTTTTATGGTGTCTAGAGGTAGGAAATGAAAATTTTCTCGATTATGTATTATTTTCGGATAAGTCAACTTTCCATAACAACGGATTAATTAACAGTTTAACCGCTTAAATGGCGTCATGTTTCTGGAATCAATAGGAGACAATCAATCAATATTTTTGGAAGATATACCTCTTAATATTCGACAAAGAATTTTGTTACAATTAGACAGTGCTCCCGCGCACTTCCAAATAAACGTCCGGAATGAATTAGATAAACGGTGTCACAACAAGTGGATAGGGCGCGGGAGTCCAGCAAGATCGCTAGACTTAACGAGAGTTGGTTTCTTTGTAGTTTTTACAAGGATACATCGAAGATACTGTTTATGATACACAACCACACCCGACAGTATGAAAGAACGAATAAGAATGGTGTTTCGAACTATAACACCAAATATGTATTTTAAACTAAAAGCTCCATTTCGAGAACGAGTTCGTCTATGCATTGAAACTGGCTTTTACCATTTTGAACATTGTTAAAACTTTAGTGTTTTTATTAGGTATTTCAGTTTATCCGTTTTAATACAATGTTAAAGATCGTTAAAACTAGAATCCAAATAAGATAATAAATACAGCGCGTTCCATTTACAATATCAAAGTTATTTGCCTTTAATAATAGGAAAATGAAAAATAGGTATTTATTCACCCTGTATAATTTTTAAGCATCATTTTGATTTTACTGTCAAATCTAGTGCTTTGTTGAAAAAATAAACGCATTTAAAATATCAAGCTTAAATATGCAAGACAGGCTAACCTCTTAAAGTTTGGTTTACAATTTCAAGATTAGTTAATTCGTTATCTGAGAAACGGATTGAGTTAGGTATAGGAGGTATAGGCAAGTTACTGTTACTATCAAAATATGACATAATATATAGACTGTTTCATTTAAATTTTCATAACATTTAATTTTTTTTTTTTTTGGGAGGTGAAAATGCATTTACGCACGAGTGCTGGACCACTTCAAAAGAAGACTACCAACTAAAAACACCCCCGTCTCCTAGACACCAGCCCGGAACCGTTAAACACATTACTTCGATGCTGGGTGCATATATTTGGCTGTATAATATTTAATAATAATAATAATAATTTTTTTTTTTTTACGGGAGGTGAAAATGCCTTTACGCACTCAGTGCCGGACTCTTTCAAAAGAAAACTACCGGCTAAAAACACCTCCCTTTCTCCTAAACACCAGGCCGGGACCGTTTAACATATTTCATCGGGCTGGGTCTATTTTGTTTTAGGCTGTATAAGGGCCACGCTCCGTTTCAGTTATACAAGTTGGTACAACAGTTGATCTACCAGTCGGCTCCTATTAATGTTGGCTTGGAAGACTCTGATCATTTCTTTCTAGCCTTCTCCAGAGCACTCATGAATGTGGCACACTTCCGTGTACCAGGCACGTGCTGCAGCTTGTCCTGAGGTTGCCCAGCCTCAGCACAGATCTGACACGGACCGCTCGCCGTACATTCTTTTGCCTGATGTTCAGGACTTCCACACCTGAAGCACAACTTGCTCCTATCGATGCCCTTACAGGAGCTGGCCAGGTGCCCATACCTTACGCATCTGTAACACCTTTGTATGGCTGGTCTCTTGCGGACTCTACCACAGATCCAGCCGACTTTAATTCGGGTCGCCTTCAATAATTCCTTTGCCAGACGATCCCCGACCTGAATTATTGCCAATCTGATGCCCCTACTATTTATCTTAGTAAGGGTAACCTTTACATCGGCGTCGGGGTTGGCCGCGTGCTTTTTGATGGCTTCCTGGACTTCCAGTACGGTACTCCAGCTGTCTAGGTCGCGCATCTCCAAAGTCGCCTTCGGTTCCAAGCTTCGGATTGTTCCCATATCGCCGAGAGCCTCTTTCAGCTTGTGCCCGAATCCCGCCTGATTTTTCGAATTTTTTCCGAATTCGAAGAGGACATCGCCAGACTTAGTCTGCCGTACAGCTCGAATCTCAGTCTCCGTCTCCTCCGGTTTTACCGATCCTCGGATCTTACCCAGTACTTCGGCATAGGACTTGCCCTGAGCCGGCTTGATTAGCAGAGCCTCCGGGCGCAGTTTCACCTGCCTGTCTTTCTTCTCTGGCTTGCTTCTTATTTTCTTTGCTTCTGGAGACTTCCTTTCTTTCTTTTCCTCCCTTCCTTTCTCTTTTCCTCCTTCGTTTTTACTTTCGCCCTCTGTGGAATCGGTCGTCTTCACTTGGGGTTTATCTTTCATTCGAATGATGTTCCTGCAATTCTCCAGCTCCCTTTCCTCCTCGCTCCTCGCACGTGAGATGTGCTCTCCAATTGGGGAGAACCGGAACAAGGTTTCACTCTCGCTGGTCTTTCCCAAGGTGACATTAAGATCCACCAAGTCAGCCTCTTCTCCCAGGCTAGCTTGCCTCTTAGGTGGTGTCCTTTGTAATAAATTACTCCTCCCAAAGGCAACAGGGCTAAAAACTTCCAAATCATCTCCTTTCTCTGAATTTTTACGTGACATCCTTTTGTGTTTACCAGCGCTTCGTCTCCGGCGTTTGCTTCTCTTGCCTACTGCCTCCGTCCATTCTGCCGTCGGGCTTGTGACGGGTCTTTCGCCACTGGTCTGAGGAGCGGGGGAGGCAAGGGGTGTGGTTTGTGTCTCCTGATGCGTTAACCGATGTTCTGCGGATCTCCAGGAACTTCGGAGATTCGCAATAACTTCGTGGGACTCCTCCAGGAGGAAGACCCCCTTTTTCACATCGGCACTGATGTTTCGTTGACGCTCCATCGCCTTTTTCATCATCGTGATGATGCGTCGGCAGTTGCTCCATTCCCTTTCTTCATCACTCTTTGCGCGAGACATGTGATCTTCAATAGGAGAGAAACGGAGGAATGCTTCTGCATCACTCCCTTCTCCCGGTGTCATGATGACGTCTCGTTCGATGGGCTCTCCTACTTTCTCCTTTCTGCTCTCCG
This sequence comes from Cetonia aurata, assembly GCA_949128085.1. Taxonomy (NCBI): domain Eukaryota; kingdom Metazoa; phylum Arthropoda; class Insecta; order Coleoptera; family Scarabaeidae; genus Cetonia; species Cetonia aurata. Next base: position 41,576,731 of record OX421884.1, read on the forward strand.
TTGTACTCGGTTTTCGTTGCGGAGGCGTTCTCATTGTTTGCAAACTATTCGTTCACCGTAAAAATGTCACTCAATGTCAAAAAGTTAAAATGTCATAATACGAGAAAAGGTTTCAACAAAAACGCCCGAAGGGAGTTGAACCAAACTAACATAAACCAACCACACCTCTTCAAAGGGGGTAACACAAAACAATACCAAAGCACCAAACTCAGCTGCGCAAACAACGCAAAAAGTCAAAACAGTTTCGCGCACTCTACAACACGTCTGTTCACAACGACAACTTGACTCAATCAATAATAATAATAATCACTCTGTATATTTCGAAATAATTTTAAAATATGCTCCTTATGAATCTATATAGCCCCTAGCGAACACAGTAGAAAATATTTGACATTGCGGTCAATTTTGATCCCAAGCTGTCTCCACGGATTTAAAAACGACAATCAATGCCCTGTAATAATGCACAACACTTCAATCATATATCCAACGTACCAATTTACTTTTAGATATTTCGAATTCTGTTGGTATGATACCCGAGGTTTTCAGTACTTCTTCGCCCGAGAAAGTACCGCCCATGAATAATATAATTACAAAATAATCCTCGGTATTCCCCAAAAACTTGAAATCTAGTGGAGTCGCTAATCTTTTTTTTTTCAAAATCTTATACGTATTACCAGTAAATATTATGTATTGTAATTTTCACCTAATCCATTTTTCAAAATTTAAACTTTTTTTTCTAACATATTTTTCTAGTTTAGGTAAGATTTTAACTAGGTTTCTACGGTAAAAATAATAGATATCCTGAATGAATTAAGTGAATTCTTTCTTTCCAGTTGGAATTTGATTTTGAAATTTACATAGTAGTCATGGCCGACAATAATCTGTTTAAAGAAAGTATTTTCAGTTTTATAGCCCACTCGGAATACGGGTGTTGATATTCACTTTCTTATTTTAAATAAGATGGCACAATTTTTATGCTTCTAGTGTATATCTCGGATTATTTGTGATAAATCTAATAGTTTTTGAGGTATTTGCAATTTTATCAAAATTTTGACATTTGCGCTCTTTCAATTCAATTAAATATTTTATGCGATATTAGACATTACGATACCATACTGATGTTGACGCAAGTACATAGTCCTAATTTACACAAAATCCTATCACATTAAATTCCAATAGGAACTTCGAAAAATTTTAATGAGCCAACGTTCGTCTGTATATTTATTCTGTTTTTCTAGTCCCCCCCTTCGATCCCCCTCTACTCTTCTTTTTTGTTGTTCTCGTCTTATATGTATATCTTTCTGACAATGTTCTGTAATGGTTCTTTGTTTAGGGTTTCTCGCTGTATAGTGTTTCTTATTTATCCCAATCTCGCATCATCTGATGCAAATTTGTGTAAGAATATCATTGCTATAATTTAGAACCGGTTGTTTTGATTCTCTGTTGTTGTTCATGCTTCAGACCCATAAGTAAGGTGACTGCCTTCTTAAATATTTGAGACCTTGCGCGAGGATACCTTTTTTCCCTAAGAGTACTGTATTGTATACATTTTTTGTCTCTTTTATCGTCTCATCCAAAACGCTTATGAATATATAGAAACGGACAGAAAGTGCACTAGTTATGGTGCAATTTTACGTATTCATTTAAATTATTTGAATTATTGGTAATTATGAAAGAAACCAAGACTTTAGAAGGTGGCAACCGATTGTTATTTCATTATTATAATATTAACGTACTTAATATTTTATGCGAACTATGATACATTCACGTTAAGTTAGTGCTCTATATAACCACACTCAGAAAAAATGCCCAAATAACTTATATATTGACATTTACATATTTAGAACAAGTATTTTTTTAATTGCCGGAAACTAAAAGAATGCCTGTTGCAAATACCATTGAGTTCATTTGAACAGTAAGTACTGTTCATTTAAGTGAGCGGTATTAAGAAATAAGGTTAGACTAACCAAAATTGCAGTTAATTTAATGTATGTATATTATACAGGGTTAGTAAAAAGTCCCGGAACGGTCGAATAACTTTGTTATTTGAAAATTATGATTTCTGAAATTTGGTATGGGGGTATAGTTAATATAAATGCATTTTATGCAATACAGTTAATATTTTTTTCACTTCCGGTTTAACCGGCAATACGTCCAACTTTTTTTTTTTAAATGGAACGCCCAGATTTTTTTAACACTTTTGAATGCAAAATAAAAAACTACGTTCAGGAAGTATTAAGATGTTTATTTTTATTCACAAGAAAACAGTTAAAAAATTAAAAAAGTGTCCTAATACAGAAAAATCAAGGTACCTTTGAAAAAAGTTGTTGTTTAGTGTTTGCATTCTTTTTGCCGTCACATTTGACAATTTTAAAGCGTTTTAACTTTTGCATCGCTATAAATTTACTTATTTTAAACATTGACACATTTGAAAATGGCAGAAAAACTTACTGAATCAGAACGAATTGAGATATTAATGATGCGTGGGTACGGTGATCGTCAACGTTCTTTTGAAGAGGTTCGTATTTTGTTTAATACTGTTTATCCGGATCGTCACATTAGTAAAAGTACGGTATGCCGAACAATTCAAAAGTTTGAAGTCTTTTGTCAGGTGAAGGATTTACCTAGAAGGGGACGTCCATTAACAGCAACAGATGAAGAAACTAGTTTGAATGTGTTACTTACAGTGGAAGAAAATCATCACGTGTCCACAACAGAATTAGGTCAAATTCATGAGATCTCTCAAAAATCTGCTCATACGATTCTTAAATCAGCAAGAATGAAAGCCTATAAAATGTATCCCGTCCATGAGTTAACTGAAGATGATCCAGATCGTAGACTACAATTTTGCGAAACAATGACGGAATTGATCGAGCAGCAGCCTAATGTTTTAGATCACATCATTTTTTCAGATGAGGCAACGTTTTGTCTCAACGGCACTGTGAACAGACATAATTGTCGCTACTGGTCAATTGAAAATCCGCATTGGATTGAAAAAGTCCATACACAGCGTCCTCAAAAGGTGAATGTCTGGGCTGGTCTTGTTGGAAACAACATCATAGGACCATTTTTTATAAGAGGAAATTTAACTGGCAACGTCTACTTAAATTTATTGCGAAATGAGGTTGTTCCAGCACTTGCGGCCCTCTTTCCAAATGCAAACATAGGTGATCACCCTAATGCACATTTTTGGTTTCAACAAGATGGAATTTTGTCCATAATGTCCGCGATTAATTGAATGAAATTTTTCCGGGACGTTGGATCGGACGTAGAGGAGCAATCTAATGACCAGCACGTTCGCCAGATCTCTCGCCATTAGATTTTTTTCTTTTGGGGTCACATGAAATGTCAAGTGTACAAAAATCGTCCCCATAATCTTGAACAATTGGAAGAGAGAATAGTTCAAAAAGCCAATCGTATCACTCCAGAACAAATACAAAAGTCAATAAGAAATTTTACTGACCGTTTACATTTTTGTCAAATTGTAAATGGAGAGCATTTTGACCAATTATTGTAATCGCAACCTGAATAGACAGGTATCTTGATTTTTCTGTATTAGGACACTTTTTTAATTTTTTAATTGTTTTCTTGTGAATAAAAATAAACATCTTAATACTTCCTGAACGTAGTTTTTTATTTTGCATTCAAAAGTGTTAAAAAAATCTGGGCGTTCCATTTAAAAAAAAAAAAATTGGACGTATTGCCGATTAAACCGGAAGTGAAAAAAATATTAACTGTATTGCATAAAATGCATTTATATTAACTATACCCCCATACCAAATTTCAGAAATCATAATTTTCAAATAACAATTCGACCGTTCCGGGACTTTTTACTAACCCTGTATATAGTACTATGACGACACGCAATGGAATAAACAAAAGTATACCTATACATAGTACGAAAGCATTTGAATTTAGCCCGGCATACAAAGGAATAATATTCTTCAATAAACTACCAGAAGATATAAAAACTTGTAGTAACAAATTCCATTTCAAAACTAAATTAAAAACTTTTTTGCATGAACATAGCTTCTATTCTATTGAAGAATATTTAACATGTACCTATTAATAATGACGTGCCCTGTAGATTTTTGTGTATTAATGTGATGGACAATGTCTATGTTCTTTTAACAGAATGATGACAATAAATTATATTCTATTCTATTCTATTCTATTCTATTTATCCAATTACGTTACAAAAGGGTTCTGAACTTTTGTCGTAAAAACTTCATATGTTACTCAAGGAAAGTCTCGCAGTGGATTGCATATCAACTGCCTGGAGGCTAGTTAGTGCTTTTTATTCCAAACCTAAGACAACGGGATGGGATGGAGTAAAGTCTCTGAGACCATCAATAACTCTGATGTCATTTATGCTAAAGACTCTAGAAAGACTGCTACCTTTTCTGAATTATTGAAATTACGTTTTAATTTAGGTCACTGTCTATTATAAACAAACACATCGTTTGATGTCATTATCAGAAAGGTTCTTAGCAATTGACAAATTGAATTAAATAATGAACCGAATAATGATTTTTTAATCATAAGAAGTATGTTAAGTATCATTAGATTTACATAGACTTACAACACGTGCTAGTAAAATTAGTATTTTATGACCATAATGAGTATAATAGCGGAAGATAGGAATAGCTAATGGCTGTTATTATGTTGTTTGTGCTACAATAAAGTTAATTTCAAATCGGTGGGATTATTATCCTTTTTACGTTATTTACCTACACAGAGAAACTAATACAGGGTGTGTTGATATTCCCGCAAGATCTGCTCATAGCGACCTTCTATGTTAAATTCTTAGCTGTTTATCCAAATAAAAATCTTATATCATACATCCTGCGTTTACACGAAACCCCGAAAGTTTCAATAGTTAATATGCATTTTTACTTAACCCTTGTTGTTAGAAGAAAAAGGATAGTAAAGTATTGTAGTATTCTGGATAGATATGTTTTCCGCAAATAATCGCTTTTCTCATTACAACTGATCCAGGATTCTCAATTAGCACTGAGCAGTTAGCTGGGCATGATGGCTGGGCTGGGGGGATGAAGATTTGGCTCTGTAGGGGTGCCCGACAAGCATTTTTGCCTAGACTTCATCTAACCCACAAAAAAAAATCATTTTACATTAGCCCAAGAATAAAATATTTGTTATAGTAACTGAATTCTTACATTCGTTCAATAAATAGTCTTGTTAATAATACAGTTAAATTGTCACTAAAAATTTGTTAAAATAACATTAAAAAGAAATATTTTACACTTTTTGGAAATGATTCTAACTAGGTATACCTGATGTAGTTAGAAATTTCCAACTCCAAAAAGGAGAATTATAATATCTTTCGACGGTGTTGCTCATTCTTTAACATCCGACTCAGATAATAATAACACCAATCGGAAAACAATTTACCAACTTGTGGTGTTGATAAAGAGTTTAGCAACGGCAGGGAATTGACGCAACACCAAAATGTGAATTAATAAATCAATATATTGAAATTTTAATTTCGTAAGGTTGTTAGAAGAATTCCGAAAAGTGAAGGTTATTTCCCTAAGGTTGTTAAAAACGGAAAGGGCTATGTAAGGTAAAATTGAGGGGTGTTCGGTAGTTTCAGTTGTGTTTCAGTGCTTTGAGGTGGGGCAGGATCGTAGCTAGCGCAAGCGTCTTGTATTTGGCTGCAGTAGTCAGTGTAGAAGGTATTTACATACGTGACGTACTAAGTAACAATGCAAAATACATTATTTGTGAGGGTGAAATACCAAAACTTGAAAAAGTGGATAAAGATAACAAACGTAAACATAGATGTTCATACTATTAACAAAACAGGTACCTAAGTGTTCTCTAACTGTTATAGTATCTTTATGGTATTAGGAAATATGCTGCACATATGCATGCCTTTATAATTCGCAAGGTTGGGCAATAAGTATAAGATAACCTTCAAGGAATTACTAGAGAAAGTGTCATTGTATATTGCATATCATAAAATATAAGATAATTAGATATTTCAACATTAACATTTAACATATGCTATTTATGCAAAATTTAATAACAAATTTTAAATGTAAGTATGCAAAACTTCAGGATCAATAGACGCTCTTTCGTTATTATCTATACAGTAGACTCACGATTATGTGACCTAAAGTTGGATTTTCCTAGGAGCAGGTTTTATGCGTCGCGTACAACACAAAACGCCTAGTACTTTGCGCCGTTCACCCAATTCAACAAAATAGTTGGTGTCGCGCGCCAACTATTTAGTTGGGCTGACTGGACGGTATACTACTCTAAGCGTTTTGTGTTGTACGCAACGCATAAAACCTGCTCTTAAGCTGGATTTTTCTACGAGCTGCAGCAACATGCAAAAGCACAAAGAAATTGAGATTGTTTGTGGCGCAAAGGTTTAATTTCAGAATTAATAATTGCTTATTAGTTAGCTTAGTAATTTGTAGTATATGTTTCTTGTAGTTGCTGATAAATTTGGCATACCTGATGATAATTTTTTTTTTTAAATTGTTACTTTTAGTCCATTTTATATGGTTTAGTCAACGTGGCGTTACATTAGTTGTAAAATTAGAGAGAGAAGAAGTTGCCAATTTGATGCCATTAACTATTTTTTTCTAATCGGATGTTACAATAAAGCTAAAACAGACGACGACGCAGTGCTGAAATGGTTATTACTGTGCTGTAATGAGATATTAACGTACTGGTGAGACGCTTACCAAAATGTTATATGGGCAATTAATGTGCAAATTAGAAAAAATACTGTAAAAAGCTCGTGTCACAATGACTTTGTAATGCTCCTTCATTGAATCACTCGCCGCTCCGCAGCTCGTTATTATATTATTATATACTTGTACTCGCATTACATAAACGTCATTGTGACATTTGTGTTTTAAAATACTATTACCATACATCTATATCTATATATAAACTAAAATTTGTTTTGCATTTTAAGTACATATTAAAATACATGATTATGTCTTTAGTAGAAACTTTGTTTTTTTATGCTCTACCTTACCTTTCCCATTTTAAGCATTTTTTTTTTCAGTTTATAAAATCAGTTTTTTATTAATCTTTTTGGATTACATAAAATAGTGATCCTCACTCCATAAAACAGTAGTATGAATTCCGTAACGGAATTTAGTTAACACCGAAGCCGAGTACATTTAACTGCGTAACCTAACACTGTGAAGGTGTTGACGCAGCACCGTAACTGGATTCATGTAACTCCGACACCGAGTTCACGTTACACCATAACGGAGTGCTTGTAACTCCACAAAGGAATTTATGCAATTCTGTAACGGAGTTCTGCCAACTCCACAAAGGAATTTATGCAACTCTGTAACGGAGTTCTGCCAACTCCACAAAGGAGTTTATGCAACTCTGTAACGGAGTTCTGCCAACTCCATTAGGAAATCAACCAACTCCGTAAAAGTGTAATTTAACTCCGAAGCACGGATAGTATTATTAAATTACACAACTCCGTCACGTTTAACTACTTGTGCATTTGGTCGCGAGGGAACTACCAGACGGTGAGATCCAACACCGTATTTCTTTGTGTGTACGAGCAGGAAATGAACATATGTTGTTATTTTTACGTACAGTTTACTCACCATGTGCCCGCAATAAGGCATTAAATGATGTCCTCTCCATTGTTTTAATGCCTTACAATTTATCACAAGAACGAATAGATAACATACTTTGATAAAAAAATATACGTTATGATAGCTAAACTGAGAAAAATACTGCTCGCAATATCAATCATCTACATTTATTGAGTGGATTTTCATTGACAGAACAAAATGTTTCATTCTTATGATAAAATATTATTTACAATTTCTTATTAAGTTATAACAAGAATCATTAGTGAAATAAATATGTTATCGTTATTGTAACAAAATCATTTTACATTAGTCCATGGATTATATTTGTTATAGTAACTATTTTTTCATATGTTCAATAAATAATTTTGTAGATAATGGGAATAGGAAATGAATATGCATTGTTATTTTTACGTACAATTTTCGTAAAATTATTCACCATTTAAACGCAGTAAAGTATTAAATAGTATCCTGTCCGTTGTTGAATGGCTTGCAATTTATGTAAAAGAACCAACGGATAACACACCTTGATAAAAAGTATACGTCATGATAGCTAAAGCCAAAGATTCCAAGGCACGTCTACGCGCCGAAACTGACCGCCTGCGCATAATGAATTTGATATTGTGATTGTAGTGGAAACTTGGCTGAGCGATTTGATTGATAACAATGCAGTAAATATTGTAAATTATAACATTGTTAGGGCCGATCGGTTGACTCGTGGTGGGGGTGTGTGCATTTATGTCAAACAAAATCTTAATTATAGTGTAGTTGATGTTGGTGGGGATATGGAGCAACTATGGCTGCGTATAGAGCTACTTAACTATACCTTTGTTATCGGTGGTATGTATAGACCTCCGCGGCTTGGCTACAAATGTTTTCTTGATAAACTTGAAAATTCACTGGTTTCTCTGTTCCCTATATCTAACCATATATTTTGTTGTGGAGATTTTAATATTGACTGTTTGAATCCCGATAATTTATCGACTGTTACCTTTACGCAATTTATCGACTCTGTAGGCTTTAAACAAATAATTGATCAACCCACTATAGACTTACTGGCTCCACCGCTACGTTAATAGATTTGGTACTTGTCAGTGATGATTCTTCCATAGGTACTAGTGGAGTTATGAACTGTAAGTTCTCTGATCATGATCTTACATAGATAGATAGATAGATAGATAGATAGATAGATAGATAGATAGATAGATAGATAGATAGATAGATAATCATTTATTTCAAAAGCATAATATTATAATACATGCCTGAAACAAGTCACAAGAAAAAGAAAGAAAAGAGTGAACATAATTATATTAACTAAAAATCACTAACACTGTAACAGGTTTTATTCCATAAATATTGCTTAACGGTTTTCTTATATAAATTAAAATTTGAAATTTCTTTTATATTACGGGGTAACTTATTATAGAATTTACAGCCAACGTAATATGGACTCTTTTGAAACATTGCCTTTCGATGTGGAGGTGGCAACAGATAATTATCGATACGCGTGTTATGCTCGTGGGAATAATTATACGCAGAAAATTCTTCTTTATGTTTATAAACAAAGCATAATGTTTCATATATATATAAATCAAACAAAGTAAGAATTAAATTATCTTTAAAAATCTTCTTGCAGGAATCATCATATTTCATATTGAAAATAATTCTGATTGCTCGTTTTTGTATTAAGAATATTCGATTTGCTTCATATGACGTTCCCCAGTAGATAATTCCATAACGCATACATGCAACAAAGTTAGAATAATAAAAAGTTTTTAAAGTCTCGATATTACAAGTTTCTCTCAATTGTTTTAAGGCATAACATGTTTTAGATAACGTTTTAGACAAATATTCAATGTGATGTGACCATTTCAAATTTTCATGGACAAATATTCCTAAAAATTTACTTGATACGTGAGTGTTCCAGGTAACTTGATTAATGTTAATTTCTTGAATTGACTTTATTTTGTTATGGAAGTATATAAACTTGGTTTTTTCCTTATTTATCATCAAATGGTTATATGCCATCCAATTACACGCTTTGTTGTAAATGATTTCGGTTTTAACTAATAGAGCCTATAATCATACTAATGTCATCCGCATACATGGTTGTTTGTTCTGTTTCACTTAAATGAGCAGCAAAATCATTAATGTAAACCACAAAGAGTGTTGGACCCAACACAGAACCCTGCGGCACCCCAACATTCCGATTTAAAAATGACGATTGGCAATTCCCCACTATTACACTTTGCTTCCTCTCTGTAAGGTAGGATCTAAACCAGTTCAACGACACTCCATTTACGCCATAATGTTTTAATTTATGTAAAAGGATATTGTGATTAACTAAATCAAACGCTTTGGATAGATCGAGGAATAATCCAAGACATTGTTTATTGCAATCCAAATTGTTGTATATGCTATTTAGAAAATTAAAGATAGCTGTATCTGTTGATTTATTTGGACAAAAACCATGTTGACTGGTGGATAGATAATTAAATGATATTAAGTATTGAATTAATCGTTGATTCATTATTGATTCATATATCTTAGAAAACACAGGTAATAAACTAATTGGTCGATAGTTGCAAAGATTATTTCGATCCCCGTTTTTAAATAGTGGTTTGACTATGGATAGTTTGAGTTTGGTGGGGAAGATGCCCTTTTCAAATGAAAAATTTATTAAATAAGCCAAAGTTGTGACAATATATGTGGATGAATGTTTCACAATAAAAGATGGTATTTGATCCCAACCCACAGAAAAGGAGGTATTCATATTATTTATAGCAGTTTCTACATCGGTTTCAGTTACAGGAGACACAAAAAAAAGAATTCGGTCCTGCTGCAATAAATCTCAAATGTTTGTTAATTGCACTCCAATCGATTTTATCATGATTATACGATGCATGATCCGCTATCAGTTTGTAGGGCAAACTTGTAAAATGATGATTAAAATTGGTACACATCTCCGTGTCTGAAAAGTTGGTAGGAATGACATTAGTATCTTTTTTGTTGTAATTCGTATTTTCTCTGATTATAGACCATAAGGCTTTGTTTTTGTTTCTGCATGATTTTATAAGTAATTCGTTATTGTCGAATTTAGTTTTTCGTAAAAAATCATTATATAGTTTTTCATAGTTTTTGAAATCTGTTGTAAAAGTTGGATTATGTGAACTAATATCTTTTAGTAACAATAAAGTGTTTTTCATTTCTAAGATTTCCGGTGTTAGTATTTTGGTTTTAGGTGATTTATTTACCTTAGATTTTGTGATCGGAAAGCAAATATTAAAGTAGTACAGAAAAATATTTAAAAATCTTGTGAATGCTGCATCAGGACAGTTACACTCGTACACAGAAAGCCATGTTTCATTAGCTAAAAAACAGTTAAAGGTGTTATAAGTGACATTTCACAAAAATTATGTCTGTATACATATTCATTAGAACTATTATTGTCCGATGGAGATAGTATTACTTTAATGATTTGGGTGTAATGGTCGGATAAGTTATTATCAGTACATAATACAGAATAACTATCATCAGGCAAATTTACATAAAAATTGTCTAAGCATGTTTGGGAAGTTTTACATACACGAGTTGGTTCCTTAATGGTCAAATGCAAGTTACACGTATATTTTACAATTAGGGCGTGTAGGCCGACAAATGTACCTATTTTTAAATCTTTTCGTGAATTTGGGAGGGTGGACTGGGTGCTCTTTGAGACTGATTTGTGCAGCATTCCATTTCAGTACATCTTTTACATGACCGACATTGACGACAAAGTTCGTTACTTTAACTCGTGTTTATTGGATCTCTTTGACAGGCATGCTCCTATGGTTACTCGTCGGTTTACTAAACCCAGTGCTCCCTGGATAACTGGTAATGTTAAGTATATGATGTCTTTACGTGATAAAGCTAAAGCCAAATATCGGCGGTCTAAGTTGCCTGCAGATTGGAACTACTATAAGTCTTTAAGGAATCTTGTCAATAATACAGTAAGACTAGAAAAGAGGGCTTTTTTTGAACATGTGGCACGCACAAAAAGCCCTCGGCTGATGTGGAGAAATCTGGAGCGTTTGGGGGTTGGTGGGAATCGCTGTGTCGCTCTCCCTTCTCATTTGTGTGATGTAAATGAGATAAATAAAAACTTTGTTCATCGATTACCGACCAACAGTGGTGACCCTGCTGATTTAAGATCTAACTATGAGAGAAGCCGTATTGCTTATAATTTCGAATTTAAGTGTGTGGATGTGATTACGGTGCATAATGCTATCAAAAGTATTAAATCCTCGTCTGCTGGCCATGATTGTATTAATATTTCTATGATTAAGATGTGTTATCCAACTATTTTGCCGTATTTGACTCATATTATTGATTCATGCATAAGTGAATCGGTCTTCCCGGAGTCTTGGAAGCTTGCGGTTGTCGTTCCTTTGCTCAGCTCTCCCGTTCAGATGACTGACATAAGACCAATTAGTCTTTTGCCTGTGCTGTCTCGAACGAATTCTTGCCACCCAATTAACGGCATTTTTGGCTACCACCGATGCCTTGCCGTCAACTGAATCGGGTTTTAGGACTGGCTATAGTTGTGAGACTGCTCTTTTGTCTGTAAGTGATGATCTGATGGTTGCCAGGGATAGCGGACTAATGTCTTGCCTTGTCCTTCTTGACTACACTAAGGCGTTTGACACCATCAATCATGGGATTCTCTCTTCTATTCTACGGCATATAGGGTTGAGTAATAGTGCTGTTTCCTTACTGAATGATTATTTAGCGCACCGCAAACAAGTTGTCAGATACGATGGGAATATATCCAGCTGCTTGAGTGTCTCGCAGGGCGTGCCACAAGGGCCTGTCATGGAGCCAATCTTATTTGCCATATACACATCGAAATTGATTGAAAATTGATTTGAACTAAAATGTCCCCTTTTAAATATTGATTGAATTAAAATGTTATTTTCAAAATTATGAATTAATTACTTTATTATATATTATATATTATAAAAATAAAGAATTTTAGGTTGGGAATAAAATTTCAAATTAATTATAAATATGAATATGTTTGTTTTTTTTTATGAATTTTTGGATTAATTAAGATTTTTATAATTATTGGATAATTTCTGAAGAAGCCAATGTCGACATTGGCGAAACCTAAAATAAAGATTTAATTTCTATATTTAAAATTTATTAATACAAATTTCAGCAAAACCACGATAAATTAAAAAATTGTAAACGAATCAGAAAAGAAAACAATACCCAAATATAATAATCATAATTAACTATTTATTAATAATAAATAGAATTAGGGTTTACTTTATTCTTTAATTTTTGCTAGATGACGTTTCGGGTTTAAACCTTTCATCAGACCTATAAGATATACATTTCTATTTGAGAAGTATAAAAATTAACCATAAACTACTTACAGTTGCTTATTTATAATATTTAAAATATTAATAAAAAGATGAATTTGGTTTTAAAAAGCACTCTTTCAAAAAATTGATATTGATAATTATTAATATCGATGTTATAGTGCATGATACCTTTGGGTGCCTATTCGCCAAGCCTGTCTACTTTGCCATTCGTTGTCTCTTAAATTTGTTTCTGACGTTGTTTTGGTAATTCTCTGTAACCATGTTGTAGGTGGTCAGCCTCGTCTCCTTTTTTACGGAGGGATCCATTCCAAAATTAGTTTTGGGAGTCTTTCTTCCGCCATTCGTTTTATATATCCATACTAAATCAGTTGTCGTATTTCTCTGCCTTCTACTAGAATTTTATCTACATTCATCTTTCTTTTGATTTCTTCATTCCTTATGTGTTCTAATCTAGAGTTCCTTGTTGCTCTTCTCCAGAAATCCATCTCAACTGCAAGTAATTTGCTTTTATTCTTTGGTGTCAATTGCCAAACTTCAGAGTTATAAATAATCACCGGTCGTAACACAGTATTGTATTTTCCCTTTTTTGTTTCGGCTCTGATGCTCTACTGGCATAATACTGAGTTCAGTGCTCCTATTACCTTCTGCCTTTTAGTTATGCTATCCTTAATAGTATTATGGATTCTTCCTGCTGCTGTTGTTATAAGTTTTACGCCTAGAATTATCAAATAAATTCCCTCGTTACTAATTTTCTCAGTGTTTCAGGGCGCATTTTTGGTTTTTTCCTGCTCTCAATGTCTTTAATATTAGAGAGTAGCTAGATGAACATTTTTCTGAACAGATGGATTGCCGTAGTAATCCAATATCATGGCCCACTAGGTCACCACATTTTAATCCATTGGACTGTTTTGCTTTGCCTTTTCAACAAAGAAAAAGTGTATGCTACGCTTCCCTACAGATGAAGTGAAACAACAAATAAATGCGTCAGCGTTGCCAATTACGTCAGAAACATGGAAGCAAATAATTCATACTATACCGCCAAAGCCGTAATTATGCATTGATACTGACAGCTTTCAATATTTAACAATTAAGGCAATAAAATAAACTCTAAATCTAGTACACGTAACTTTTTAATAAAAAATTCTTTCCAACGGAATTTTATTATGAACAATTAGTATTGAGATAAAAAGTCTTTGTTTTCCATTTATTACAGTAGAATGAAATTATTGCCAAATCAATACAAACATTACAAACTTAAGTAACATACAACAATGTTGCCAATGTTGTTGTTTTTTTTTTCAAATGAGTTTTGCGATAACGAGGGGCAAATACAAAATTGTAATTTTGTATATTACCTCGTGCAAATATGATACGGCACGTATACGTACAGATATGTGACTAATATCACAGATAAGTAAACAGATAGCTCACTGAAGCAGAATTGGCCAAATTACGCAGGTTGCATAAATCCAAGGCTGCAATATTACGATTTTATGAAACATAGATAGCGGGGAGCAGGGTATACGGTCAGACACCGGACGCCGGAGTGTGAAAGGAGTACCGACTCGCTAGTTGTTTTTATTTAAAAAATATGCTTTTTTGTCGCACTGCGAGAATAGAAAATTGGAATTTTATACCTCCTTGAATGTGGATTACGCTTTTATTTAGAATATAAATATTTTCTATAGACTGTTTAGATTGACTTGCAGTGCACGTAATGTATTTATTCCTATGTGTCTCATAAGAATATATTTTATGGTTGTTATAATATATGAAGTGTTTTCTTGATAGTAACGGAGATAATGATTAGTGATAATTATACTGCATGTAGTCGAAACGTTATAAATCCGATTTAAAGCCAAATTATCATTTTTTATTTTCCGCAGTACACTTAATATTTTTAAAATATGTATTATATATTTTAAAAATATTTAATACATATTTTACTATTTAACCCATATATTAGATATATTTTGTGCTACTAGGATGATCTCGACTACCACAAAAAAAAATATATAGTTGAGAGTTAGGTATGGGCAGAAAATTTCCTAAGTTATTATAATTTTATATCCGTACACCAAAACAGAAGTGTATGAAGTCCATGTTTAACATATTTTCAGTTAGGTACTGCTGTGTACTGAATGTACCAACAAAAATGCCAAATGAAATTAAAAATGAAAAATTAAATTAGCTAGCTCAAATGATAACAATTTTTTTATAAGGCGCAAAAGAACAATTAAACTCAGGGTTACTATCATGAAAAGTAAAATGTGGGTGAAAGAAATCTGACTTTCTTTTATACTCAAAAAAAAATTTTAAAAGGTTTAATTAAAAATAAAAGAACAGTATTTTGAATGACATAAAAATTCAATAATTTTATTATTTTTTTAACAAAAAAAAGAAAAAAAAATTAATTACAAACTTTGCAGAAGAAAAAACCTTGAACAAAAAGGTCCTGGTCTAAATCAAAACTGCATTTGACTTTAAATTACAAAAGAACAATTCAAAATCCTTTATCAAAGCAAAAAAAAACAAAAAGTTCAGGAAGATAATAATTTTTTTTTTATTCAATCCACGTGGTCTCAATATTAAAACAACTAAATTAAACGTGGAAAATTCAAGTAATTTATATAAATGAAAAATAAAAGCAATCACAATGCTTTTATTCACCCAACCCCTAGGTGATTAATAAATTATTACAAATCAGAAAAATTTACAACGAACAAAAAAATTAACTCTTCAAACTTAAAATATCTTCCTGCACGTAAAAATAATAACAGATCTTATATCCAAATTGTGTACATAAAAATACAATATCAACTATTATTAAATGAGTTCCGTGATGAACGAAATAAAATCAGAAACGTGAATTCAAAACTTGAAATCAAAAATCACAAAATGTCAGCAATGAAATACAATTTTTTATATCTACTTACTTTTGTATCGATCAAGGAACTGACCTCACAAGGTTAAACAATCGCATAAGTATAAAAATCTCAGATGCGCGCGATGCAACGCACACAGATCTGTCCGCAAACGGACGAACTCGCAAAACATAACAATATATATACAATACCAGTGAACGCAAAATGTACACCTGACTGAAATTAATATAAACAACTGAACAATAAAATAAACAAATTAAACAATCCAAAACATTAACTAAATCTTATTTGAAAATAAAACAATTTGAAATTTCTCGCAACATTGACAAACGCTTAACGAAATGAACAAAAAAAAACTGAATTTTCGAAAACCGTGGTGCCAGACCACAGCAGTACGTTATCAACTTCTTTAATATGTTATATTTGTACAATAAAGTGCAAAGTTTGCATATAAAGGCATAAACAGTAAAACTTGTAATATACTTGACGGTAAACGAAACGTAACTTACGCGTTCTGTAATTTTTTTTTTGCAACTAGGTTTTGTAAGAGACCTAGGACATCCAAATGAGTGCTATAATATTCAATACAGCGCCCGAAATTTATCGGCATTAAGTTGGTAATTTTTCGGTTGTAATGCCAACCACTATATCATACCCTAAATTATCAAATTCTTTTTCTTTTACTAAAAAAAGAGATCAAAAACGCTAGTTGCAAAAAAACCGGCTTCGTAAGACGTTAAAGGACTCTTTTTAAAAACGTGTCTTACGAAACTAGTTTTTTACTATTTTACGTGACTTAATATACTTCTGCTCTGAGATACGGATATGCACTGTATTAATTAAAAATAAATAATAATTGTTCATAAAGTAAAATCAAAAACATATCGGTCTTATGACTTATGTGTTAAGCTTTGGAAATGCTCTACTCCTATTTTTTTAGATTTAGCAACTATGTAAAATTTAACCTACATTGTATCTTTTTTTTTTAACGAAATTCCTATGAATTTAAAACAGCCTATATACACATTCTGATGTTCGGTAGGTCTGTCAAGAGTGGCGTAAATTTAATAAATAATTGAATTTGTTACAAATTTTTTACAACTGAAGTCTGCTTTTTTTTTATTTTGATGATGTTTTAACTTTTTCTACTAACGATGAATAATAATTTACAATATCAATATATGCATATGGATTGCAAGAGCAACGTTGTCGTGAGTTTTTACTATTGTATGTAACAAAGATATCCCAACACGGTATTTACCCGCATTTTTTATCCATTCAGCACGCAATAAGTTATTTTCCGGGAATTTAAATCACTTCAAATCTTTAAAATTTCTCGGGGACTTTCCGCAGCGTATACATATATGCGCATTTATTGCCAGCACCGGGTGTCGACATTTCAATGCCAGCGGAATGTATGTTCCTACATGCCTACGCGACTGTCCACTGGCGACTGAAGTACAGCGCTCCGAATGAACTCACGTGCGGTTCCCAACTATTTGATCCAGGGTTCCCATTTTAGCGAAAGCTGCTGCCAATTCTCCCCCGAGCTGTCTGTATTACTTATCTGTGCTAATATGCACTTCTCAATTGTATTTTAACCTCAAATTTCGATTTTCTGACCTGTTAATTTAATAGTAGTAGATAATATACATTTGGCAAATATACATTTCTTATTTATATTATTATATAGTTTAGATGTTTTTAGATAAGTGCCTATTGTTTCAAGTGTATCACAGCTAAATACAATTAAGTATCCTACGCCTACCGCTTCTTAAGGTTTATTTATTCCCGTAAAACAGGTGTTTTGTTTTTAAACTGATAAAACCCATTGTTCACCAGAGATTATAAATTATGTAACTTATATATTAATGCGTTCATGAGAATACGTATGTACATAAAACACTGATAACAATTACCGGGATATTTTAAGTTAAATAACATACTTGAAAAATGATTTCATAATGAGATTAATATGTGAGACAATATTTCGTCTGTTTTCACACTAGAAGCAAGCACTCCATAGAATATCAGTTTAGGTTTTCTAAGATGACGAATGAAATATGTATTTCACTCTCTAAACCGGAAGTAATGCAAGAGTTTTCTCGTTATAAGGAAGTGCTGTAGTAATCCTATTAGTTGCAAAAACAAGGGCTTGGATTTTTTTTCCCCGCATTATGGATAGTGTTGTTGATAAAATCTACTTCTATGGGACAATCCATTTGATTCCATTACAATGACAATGTCACAATAAATACTTCCATTTTTATTTTTAATAATCTTTAAAGAGCTATTTAAGGCAAGTTTGATTGTAATAGTACTATAGGTTGTACCTACACCCATTTTGTGTGGAAGTCATGTATTTTTTGTGTAAATTTATTTAACCTTTAATTCTAACAATTTGAAGTATATGCCATTTATTGCTCAAATATTAGCTCTTTAGAACAATTCTGATATCTCTCCTTTACTATTGAGTAATATTCACGTGTGTATTCCCTCTTGAATAGCTAACTCATCATTTTTCCTTAAAACGTAGTTACTTTTTAAATTTTCTTGTTAATATTGCATTACATCTGAATTGTTCGTATTTCGGAGATATATCGAATATACGTCAGTTTGAATTTTATTTGAAGCAAGCATACAATAATTACTACAAATAATCGCCTTTACACTGATGGTACAAGTTGCAGATAAGAAAATAAATACATACCTTATAAGAGGCCTGCAATTTTCGATAGCACACCTGCGACGTCGCTTTCGTGACAATAATAATTTAAAAAACGGAAATAGCGCTAATTAAAAAATCATAATAACTAACGTACTTGATCAAAGAGTGATCGTTTTCTATTCTTACGCACGATCAAGGACGTTCTATGCAATAGGTTAACTAGGCTAAAGGTTCAGGCCGCAAATTTCCATCGGTATACGGTGTAATAAACATAAATAGAAAAAAAAATCTAAAAACGAATATTTGGATTCATAGAACATAAGCTCAATACTTTGGTAAGTATGAAACTCCAAAATAGTTAAGAAAACGAAACACATCATTGGAAGCTATGGGTAACTAAACATTTTTTAAACCTTATTAATATCACAACCTTTCAAACCTAAAGTTGGCTTCAAAAATATCGATTCCTCGGTTTTTTTTCTAACTTTACTTCTGTTCGATATATTCACTTTGACTGTTTTAGCTGCAAATGAACAGATACTTTAAGAGTTATAATTATTTATATTGGTAATACATAGTCGTCTTTTCGAGATTTACCATAATACTGATAGGAGGATAGATCTTATAAGCAAAGAGATATTAAACAATTGTTATCTTCCAGGTTGTTCTGAATAGGTAGATGAAAATATTAAAAAGGAGAGACTAGACTATTTTGTTTAGAAGTTAAAACAAAATGGGGTCGATGCCACAGGATCAATTCTTTATTTTTAAAAAATCACAACCGTTGGCATCAAAAACATGCCCGAAATTTTCTTAAGGAAAATAAGAAACAATAACACGCAACACGCTTGGATCAAATGGAAGACAACGAGGAAGACCACTCCAAAATTTTGAGGATGCATCCGTGCCAACCAAAAGGAGAAGGGTTATCGACCTAATATAGACAAGACTACCGGTAGAATTAGTATTCGCAGCTCAACTCGTAACGAATCCCCAACAGCAAAAATCGAGTATGTCTCGATTACGGGTATCAGTACTTTTCATGGATTTACGTTTGACATTTTACAAATATAAGGTTGTGAGAAATATAATGAATAGTTGCAGACCAGAAATGTTGCCAAGTTACTACGCGTTAAAAAAAAAAAACAGAAAAACCGCTTTTACTGGAAACTATTGATACTTCTAAACTCCACGTTGAAGTTGATTTTCAGGAAATACTGAATAAAACTTCGATTTTTATAATAGAGCTTATTAATGATTATTCTCCTCATCCACTTATGTTAATATGTAAGTGGGGTTTTGATGGGAGCTCGGCCATAATCGCTACAAACAAAGTTTTGATCAAACCCCGAATACGGATAAATTCCTCATTTTCACTTTTTTCGTTTCTTTACGTTTAGTTGACGAAAATCAAAAAGTTTTGTGGAAAAATAAAATGCCCTTATCCACATTATTTTGCCGTCCACTAAATTTTAGCTTTTCGAATGAATCTGCTTTAGTTGTCCACTCCGAATACACGAGAATTGAAGAATCAATCAAAAATGTAAATGCAAATGTGGTTTCCACCAAAAGCATTAGTGGATTATGGAGTATATTTCATTCTATAACTGAATGTTTTAAACTTTCTAAGAAAATATAAGCCCTAATTTAAAAAGGAAAACATGTATACTTAGCGTTAGTTCAGAAAGCCTGCATGACTAAAACTATATACAACAGTATTTAAGAAGAGTTCCCGTGAAAAAGGACACTAAGCGTGACAGTAGAGATTCTGATATATTAGAATGTCTTATTGTGATTTGGACAAAATGTAAAACCGAGAACTGCTTTTTAAAACGCTACAGAGAACATAATTAATCCGTTTAATTATCAAATATTTTTGTACACTGATAACGTGGATATGCCTAAATATTCAAAAATTTTTAATCTTATGTAAGATTGCGATATAATAAAAATTACCTTGTAAATAGATATTGAATATGTTTATTACAACAGAGAAATAATAATGTATAGTATCAAAAATGTTGTAGGGACTTGGTAGGGAAGCTGAATCCATCAATAACAAAAACAAAGAAACAATTTTGGTAACAGAGGATTTAGTAGTAGACATTGTGAAATAATTACAGAATGTGTGCTAAGTTTTCCTACAATAGGGTATCAATTTTTGCTACTTTCAAATATATACAAATTTTAACAAAATTGTGTTACTATTTCAAACAAAATTGATCCTAGAAACAGCTGTGAACTTTTCCTACAACGGCTAGTATTAAATGATAAATGTGTACGTTAGAGCCCACTTGTTTGTATTACTTATTTCTACAAAATCGTTAGTACTGCGCCATGTAAGTTTTTACTACAAGGATTTCTCTCAGTGTAGGAAGTGCCAAAAGTGCTGAAAGCGAACCTGGTAGCTAACGTTACAGCCTGCTATAACTCAAGTTGGAAAATCTAAATTTTCATTCGGGAGATAAAGGTTTTATGTATTCCTACGTAAAAAATCTAGTGGAATTGTTATCAAGTGATCTTAGGGCCATAAAAGTGGAGATTCCTCTAAAGGAACATGGTAACTGCATCTCACCGATTTAAATGAAACTTGGTAGGCTTATAGACCGATGTAGAACAATTGTAGCTCTTTTGGCCACGAAACTGCCACGAAACCGCCCTAAGAGCAATACTATCCTTCGCTGTTTGAATAACGAACAAACTATAAGATATATGAAAAAAAAATATTGCATAGTGATATACTTTGTAATCCGTTGTGTAGCTGAATCGTACAAGATTTTCAAACTGTATAGTAGCCGTTTTTCGATGTATCCACCTGGGCGATGACAATTGATTCTGAATTAACTTAATTAACTGAATAATACTGTTTGTCTGATATAGAATTGTATCATATCCCTTCACCTGAGAATTTACTTACCAAATTTCTTCAAATTAAAAAAAAATACTATTTTTGTTTATTCCTTGATACTGAATTTTGCACACACTCGAACAATGCTCATTTTACAAATCTAATAGCAAGGTACTTTGAGCTTCAGTATTTGCTAATTAGACATAAATGTATAAATGTGCTAAAAGATATGAAAGATATTACGTAAGCACAAGCACATCATTTATATATACGGGCGAGTTTTTATATGAGAAAGTTGATTTATGAGGAAACTGTCAGCTGAATTAAAATTTTCATAATTTGGATATATATTGTTGTAATAGCTCCATAATGTGTAATATTTTTACGTACACCGAGTGATCTGTAAGCCTGTCAGGAATAATAAGATATATTTTTTAAATTGAACAACCTGTATATAAGTAACTTATTGTATTCCACATTCAGTCCCGAATATCTTTTGTTAGAAATATTTTTCCACAAGCGGCTTAGTTTTCCGAGTATTTTCTATTTTCTTTAAAAAAATAGCGGAACCGCATCTACAAATTTCTCTGATTTTCTTCTAAACGATTTAAGTGTGAGCAATCAGCTTCTTTACTGGTTACAGCCTAAGGATCTCTGCATCTTAAAACGAAATTGGAATTTACAATTTTTACACTGTGTGATCGTAAACCTTGGTTGCATTTCGAGATACTTAATTGGTGAAAACTTGTTTGAATAAATAGAACATAGTAAATCTGTAATTATTCGTACATTATTCGCCCTTTTTCGCTATTTCTTTCAAACTATTTGATTTTGTTATGTCTGTTACTGACTGTGAGTATAATTTGCTTATTTATTTCCACTAACAATGTTCGAACTTCTTCGTATAACTTAGTAACATACTACTGTGTACTGAATGTACCAACAAAAATGCCAAATGAAATTAAAAATGAAAAATTAAATTAGCTAGCTCAAATGATAACAATTTTTATAAGGCGCAAAAGAACAATTAAACTCAGGGTTACTATCATGAAAAGTAAAATGTGGGTGAAAGAAATCTGACTTTCTTTATACTAAAAAAAAAAATTTAAAAGGTTTAATTAAAAATAAAAGAACAGTATTTTGAATGACATAAAAATTCAATAATTTTATTTTTTAAAAAAAAAAGAAAAAAAATTAATTACAAACTTTGCAGAAAAAAAAACCTTGGACAAAAAGGTCCTGCTGTAAATCAAAACTGCATTTGACTTTAAATTACAAAAGGACAATTCAAAATCCTTTTACAAAGCAACAGAAAACAAAAAGTTCAGGAAGATAATAATTTTTTTTTATTCAATCCACGTGGTCTCAATATTAAAACAACTAAATTAAACGTGGAAAATTCAAGTAATTTATATAAATGAAAAATAAAAGCAAGCACAATGCTTTTATTCACCCAACCCGAGGTGATTAATAAGTAATTACAAATCAGAAAAATTTACAACGAACAAAAAAAATTAACTCTTTAAACTTAAAATATCTTCCTGCACGTAAAAATAATAACAGATCTTATATCTAAATTGTGTACACAAAAATACAATATCAATTATTATTAAATGAGTTCCGTGATGAACGAAATAAAATCAGAAACGTGAATTAAAAACTTGAAATCAATAATCACAAAATGTCAGCAATGAAATACAACTTTATATATCTACTTACTTTCGTATCGATCAAGGAACTGAACTCACAAGGTTAAACAATCGTATAAGTATAAAAATCTCAGATGCGTGCGATGCAACGCGCACAGATCTGTCCGCAAACGGACGAACTCGCAAAACAAAACAATATATATACACTACCAGTAAGCGCAAAATGTACACCTGACTGAAATTAATATAGACAACTGACCAACAACATAAACAAATTAAACAATTCAAAACATTAACTAAATCTTATTTGAAAATAAAACAATTTGAAATTTCTCGCAACATTGACAAACGCTTAACGGAATGAACAAAAAAAACTGAATTTACAAAAACCGGGGTGCCAGACCACAGCATTACGTAACACATAACATGTTTGGCGAGAGCATGCGAAGAACTACGATCGATTGTCAGAGCCTCCCTGTGATGTATGCACCGACCGCTGCTGCCTACCAAAATATTAAAAAACTAAAAGAGATTAGGTACCAGTAATATTATTTATTAACGGTAGTAGGGGAATAGATGATACATATATGTACATCAAATTATATTTATTACAGTTTTAGTTTACGATTTCCAGACGAATTATTTCAATTTGTAATTACATATTTCTAAACTGCTTCAATTTAATTAAATTTATTATAAAGATTTCAAAATTGATTTCTAAATACCTATCGGTAATAAATAAAAACAAAATTATGTCAAATGAATATGAATATCGTAAACCGTAAACAATACTAATAAAAAAATTCAAATAATTAGCTAACTCGATTGAGGGATGACTATGAACACTTTGGTTTGGAACTAGATACTTAACCACCATGACATTGCTTATATAAAAATGTTTATTCTTTCACTTCAAGTTGTTGAAGGTTTTAATTGTTGAACATGCACATCTCTAATAAGTTACTTAAACAGTAAATTACTGCTATTAACACCAATTCCGACCTTCCGGTATGACGTACGCCAAGTTACGACAATTGCATATGCAAACACAAGGTAAATATCACTTACTTACTCTTATCTACCTACTTAATCAAAAGGTTTTCAAGTGAATTATATTATTAACAAAATAATATCTAAATTTATCTTAGTAGCAAGAATTAAGCGATATTCAAAAAATACTGAGTGCAATAAGAATTGAATTTAGTTGGCAGATAAAAAAAAAAAACGAGCGTTGACATAGATTTTAGCCCAAAATTTTTTTAAGTGATTTTACTTAAAATCAAAAACCATACAAGGAATAAACATTGAATGTAAACGGCTATATAACCAAACAAAATGATCATTGTGTCTACCATTCACACAAAACAAACAATTGCGCATCAAATAAGTATTTGAATTTCAAATATAGACAGAACCTGAAATTATTTCAAAATAACCGAATATGGCTTATTTTTGTTTTGAACTATTTTTCAGTGGTGTGTAGAAGTACTTGTTTGCGTTAGCAACTACAATCCCCTGCTACTATTTTTGGTTAGAAGTTTAACTTTACATTTTGTAGCTGTTTTCCTTTGTGTTATCCGTTATTTCAACTATGTACTTGTGTTGTATTAAATATCAAATTGTGTTGAACCATATACCCAGTGTAATTACGTGTAATGTTTAATGTAAGTAAATATTTGGACTCCATCAATCAAACTACAAATTCGGAGCACATAAAGTAGCTTATTAACAGCTGTATTATACTTATCATTTATTACTGATACGCAGCGGTCAAAAACCACCGCCGGCGCCGGTGGTGTGGCAGCAGTCGCAGTTTTAATGATCACACCTCGTATAAGACATCCAATTTACGCAGAATATGGAATATTCGAATATTACTAGTATAAAGTAAGAGAACCGCCGTCTTTACGACAATTTATAGTATTTGCTGTTACATGTAGGCAGAAAATGTGGAAATGGGTAATTTCAACAACATAATACATTCAACTAACTGCAATTTTGGTTAGTCTAGCCCTTTTCTTAATACCGCTCACGTTGTTAAATGAACAGTACTTATGCTGTAATCACTGTAATTAATATGAGGCTATTTTTATATTAAAAATTTTACCTCGTGTGGGATTTGAACCCGAATTGAATATTCAAATACAGATCTTAGAAAGTCGGCATACCAGCAAATATGCAATGAATGCGCTTCTTACAGTGTGTTATTTCACACTGTAAGAAGCGCATTCATTGAACAGTACTTATTGTTCAAATGAACTCAATGAGTTTGTTAAATTAATAAATAAAAGTAACAAAATAATATGATTGCCTTAATTACATTTTTTTTTTTGTTAAATTGATTGTAACTTTAGTTAGTTCAACAAAACTGGTTTTGATAATTTAACACCTGTCGTTCCCTCAGTGTATTTATTAAAATGTTTTCAAGATCTTTACTAACATTTACAAGGAGATATCAACGGAACTGAAATGTTTGAAGAGATTACACTGAGATAAATCCTTGTAGTAAAAACTTACATGGCGCAGTACTAACGATTTTGTAGAAACAAGTAATACAAACAAGTGGGCTCTAACGTACACGTTTATTATTTAATACTAGCCGTTGTAGGAAAAGTTCACAGCTGTTTGTAGGATCAATTTTGTTTGAAATAGTAACACAATTTTGTTAAAATTTGTATATATTTGGCAGTAGCAAAAATTGATACTCTATTGTAGGAAAACTTAGCACACATTCTGTAATTATTTCACAATGTCAGTATATAATTTTACTAGTACCTTACTGTGATATCTACCATCGCACAATAATGTGCCAATAAAGCCAAGATCATATAATAAAAGAGACTATATGTTTAAAACCCATCCTATTTCGTACTTAAAAATATACATATTTATATCAGGCAATTATAATTCGTAATAAAAATAATCTTCTATACGCTTAATATACATACATATTAGAATGTCTGGGGAATAAATATTTGATACATTCTTTATTTTAATAAGTTCGACATTTTCTACAGTGTACGTTGAAATTAATAATTTAAATCAGGTTTTTTTTTATGTTTATATTTGGAGAGATTGTAGTTGTTTTTAATTTGGCTCTATACTCACATACAATATTTTCTATCATTGTTCGACATGGAATGGGTGAAAACAGATATAACGGGAATAGCGCTGTTTTGCGTATCCTCAATTACACTTACATACCGCGCCAATTTGCATTGACATGCTCATCGATGATTGGCGTTCTCGATCACGCGACACTGAAATGTACATGTGTAGTTCACTGCAATTGTCCTCCCTTTTGGTTTTACCTGTGTTAGGTGCGGTTGTGAAGAATAGTGCTCTCTTGATGTTTTAATATATATACTTTCCAATTTATTTATTACAATTTTACTATATTACTATGGTAGTTTCAGTTAATAAACCGTCTTCAGGCACTTACCTAGTGATGTAATAGTACTAATAGTCAATTGTCAATGGAAGAAAATGTGAAAATTACGGAAAGTAGAATACAATCGTCGATTGAAGCTTCGAACCCGCGATGCGGTGGCGTGGTAGTGTAGTAAAATTATAATAAATAAAATAGAAAGTACTATAGAAGACTGCTGTTTTGTTTTAAATATTTGTGTTATGTTAAAGTCTGTTATTTGTGAATTTGTTTAGTTTAAGAATATATGTGTCTAGTTTGTTAACATAGTGTATCTTTACTACCTACTTTGATCCTTTTAACAATGAAATGAAACGATAAATTATAGAATTAATGATAAAAACATTAGAAGTGCTAGGGGCGACTAAAACTGCAAGGTAGACATTTTACACACTACATTGAATAAAATTCACAATAAGAATTAGTACAAATTATTGCAAATATATAGTAATTTCCATAAGTATGTACTACATATATTAATACACAAGTTGAAACTTATCCACACAACAATGTAGTATTAAGTTATATATCTTTTGTGGATGTTTCAATAAAGGTAAGTAAAATTTATTACAAAATTATAAAAATTTAAAATAGTGAGTGGACTAAATATTACTACAACAGGTGTTAATTTATGCTCACCAGTATATAGAAAAGTCACACAAAATTGTATACAATTTTACTACAATAAATACTACTCTATCTTACAACGTTGTTGAAAGAAAACTAACTGTTCATTGTTGTTTTCATACAAGTTGTAAGAATTAATACTACAAACTTAATGCTACAATTTGATGGTAAGCATTGCTACAAATTGTACTTGTCCCTATATGTACTACAATGTGTAGTAGGTATAAATGCTGACAATTGTAGTAAAATTTCCTACACTTTTCTCCCTGTGTAGGATAACGCAAGCCCATTATTCGGATCTAGATGCGCTGAAATACACTATAAAAAACAATCTTTTAGAAGCACGACGAAATTTACCAATTGCGTTACAAATAATGTTAAGTATGCCAGTAACCGTAGCTTCCGCTGCATGTGTCCTCTGTCGGTTGAAATAAAAAAAAAATATCTTCGATCATCAGTAAGTCAAGACCGATTTACATCTTTGACTATTCCTTCAATAGAAAGCGAAATAGCAAACTCTACCACTTTTTATGACTTAATTTACAAAGGAACAAAATAATTCCTCGTTGTGAAATAATATTAGTATAGGATTCGCATGTGCGTTCTTATTTTAGCCCCGCAAAATTCGTGAACCTGGCCCCGCAAAAAGTCACGCCGGCCCCGGTTGCACCTACGATTGCGCTGCGACTTGATGCCGCATTCACCGTACTCGCCCGATCTGACTCTGCAACTTCTATCTGTTCCCCAACAAGAAAAAATCGGCTCAAGTGAGGAGATCATTGTCGAAACAGAAGCCTAAGAGCTGAAGAGTTCGAAGAGTCGTATTTTTCGCTTCTTGGTGATGTTAATTTTCATGTACCCCGCTGCTCAACACGTTCCACGCCTACATTTGCACCTGCTGTTGCAAAAACCAATTTGCTTAGGCAATCACCTTTGTATACCATGTATAAGAATGCAGATCACTATTATTTTGACATTTTTTTTTCAGCCAATGTAATTATTTTTTCATTTATATTAGTCTAAGTCTTTATACTTGATTTGAATTCTGTTTTGTTTTAGTTTTTATTTCTCTACATGTAATCTATTATAACACGCTGTATATGCATGCATGTAGTCATTATAACATTGTCCTATAACTGGTATTCTGTTGGACAATGAAGATCTATTATTATTATTATTTAAAAAATGGCAGAGATATTGGAAAAAGTGTATCTTCCTAAAAGATTATGTTGAAAAATCAAGAAAAATCTGAAAAACTTGTGTTTTCATTCTTAACACAGGTACTTATTGATCTACCCTGGTATACACAAATGTAAACCTACCTATGTCTCACAACGTTATGGAGGGCAATATATTGTTTTATGTACTCGACGGCTATCCGGTTGCCTAGTACGCCAGAAAATTACTACAGCAAGTGGCAGTTTCTTTTGGTATTGTTAGTTGTTACAAAATAGTTGCTATAAAGTGCCAGGTTGACTCTTAGCAACCGAACACTACTATATTTCCACTATATGCACAAATGAATCATTTTGGACTTATTAACTGCTAATATTTTATAATAACATTGCCGCTAATAGATAAAATTTCATACAATTACTACAAACTATAGCACAACCGGTTTCGGTTTTTTATATTAAACCTTCTTCAGGTGTTTATAAAAGTTAGTAATAGTTAATAATTAATAATTGAGAAAAACATATTACCCACTATATGCACAAATGAATCATTTTGGACTTATTAACTGCTAATATTTTATAATAACATTGCCGCTAATAGATAAAATTGCTAATTAGCTTGGCGATAAACACCAAACCAAGGCTGCGTGTACATTTTAGTAATTGATATCTAAAATTATTTGTAGAAGAAGAAACAGTCAAAATGTAAGAAAAAATGTAAAGTACTAGGCAAAGAGTTAGTACTAGGTACTAGTCATCACTAGTTCCCTATCGAATTGAAAAAAAATATATTTGGTCTCTCTTGAAAATATAAAGTTTTTTTTTTTTTTAAAGAAACACAGGATAGTTATGGCTTTTCTCTGTAAAATTATTAAATTTTAAAAATAAATTCTAAATTTTTGGGAATAATTTCGTTGAACAGTAAGATATAAAACCAACAGAACTTCGTTATTCGTTTTATTCGTCTTAACATTTGTAAGTACAACAAATAATTTAAAATGAATGAACTTTTCTCCTAAAACAAATATGCTTTCCTACAAATAAACAAATATAATAAGATAACCTGTGATGGGTGGAGACTGTGGCTTGAAAACTATAACAAAAATCCCAAAAGAAATTAATTATATAATATAATAATTTTGTGGTAAGGGATTTTTTCACCTTTCTTTTGGGATTTTTGTTATAATAAGATAAGTACATGCAACGCACAACTAATGATTTAAACAACAAAAAGAACCAACGTTTTTCTTCCAACGTTGACCTACCCTTCTGTTCGTCCATTTGATTTTAAAATAACTTGGATGTATAAACTTCTATTACGTCAATATCTATCGGCCGATTTCGCTTAGAAGTATGAATTACACCATACGTGCTAAAGCTTCGCTTACATGCAGTTGAGGGTAGCTCTAGAAACTTGCAATACTTTTTCTTGGGAAAGTATCTCTAGTTTGGTGCTTTTGCATAGATCTTACAACCAAGTAATCAGAAACACTTTGTGACTTGCCGAATAAATTACTTAGCAAAGAAGCCTTGGTAATTTAACTTGGTAATTTGCTATTTCAATTGACACAGTATTTCCATTTATATCAGGATTTCTTTCAGCTGCTTCGAAGATTTTCAGTCTAAAACACTGAAGTAAAACCAGCCCCATGACAAATCCACATTGGGGATTACAATGTAGCCCTTCTGTTCAGTTTAACGTGCTCTGATAGTGCCTTGTCGCAGTTTCTCTTTGGTAATATATCGGAGAGACTGCCAAAAAGTGCTATTCGTCTAAAAGTACTTCAAATTCCGAAAAATCATATTTGTTTAACGTACCTTGCTTGTTCACTGAAAAAAAAACTAAAAAGCATTTTTGAACAATAACAAATGTATTTTGATGTTTTTTAGCTTAAAAAAAAACGATTTTTTTACATCACTATTTAGTAGCTACTAACAATAAGTTACACAATTCACAAATAGACTAGTCTTATTATCTAGCAGTGTAAACTATCAAATTAAACCAGTACAATCACTGTTTCATATCTGAAGGAAACCTTGGATATAAACTTAAGCAATCTTGAACTTGACAGAGAGCATAATGTTTATACCTCATACATACGAAGTATATACCTACCTATAAATACATATGTAAATGTTGCTTAATTTTTACTATAACGCATTGCCAAATATTTCGTACTTACAACTAGCTACTTTCTCTATACCCACAATAGCCACAATGTGTGCTATGTTTTTTTTATTATTACATGACTAGAATCGAAAAAAAATAACATGGTAATACGTGGTAATACACATCTGTGGTTTGCTTAATCTTTGCAATGATACAAACAAATTGGTTTATTATCAGATTCCTAATACGTAATCTATAAGGGCAATAGTAAATACCCTCGGTTTTTTAATTTCAGATATATTTTGAATAAACGTCATATATGAAGAAAAACAATAAATATGATATGATTTCAGAAGTCTAAAAAAAAATATTTTTTTATCAGTTTATTAATATAAATAATAAGAAATTATGATAGCCATTTATGTTATACGACAAGATACTCGATTTACAATTTGTATACTTCTTTTTAAATTTGTATATAATGTAACATTCCTACTAAAATAGCTTGCAACGTGATGAAATCATAGAGACTGCAGGCGTTTCTTTCGCGACGCATCGGTACAAAAGCATTGAGTAGGTACTATTGGTACTATTTCAAGCAAGACCTGTTATTTTCGGGATAAAAGCGCTTCGAATAATGACGTCAAAATTTAAACTGGTTTATGTTCTTTGGCACTGGTGTATCAGATCGCTTCAAAATATATTTCAAAGTGGAGAAGACTCTTATTGTAATTTTAACCAGCCACAAGCAACAATTGACTTAACTAATTGTTCTAATACGGTTTCTGTGATTTCATTGTAGGTAATTAATATTTAAAATACCGTTTCAAATGTAGTTTAGCCAACGTAAACTTAATATCGTAAAGCACGAAACTGTTTCGAAACCTTGTTTTCCCGAAAATATACCTTGTGTTAAGAAAGTTGACAAAAAACAAAACCTCCCTACCTATACTCAGACTTTTAACTTACACATAAATGTCTGCATTTTAGTTATACCATAGATGAATTCATAATGGTGTTTAATGATAGGAAAATTAAACATAAGTAATTTTAATATGTTTAATTAATTATGTTTTAATAATACACTTTTTTAAATATCAGTACTAAAGGTTGTTGCAAAAATATCGATGGCATTTTAAATGTAGTTTAGCGATGTTTTTATTTGTCCTCAATTTGATTTTAACATATCATTTACATCAATTAAAAGTTCAATTGTGTAAAAATTAAGAAGGCTGATTAAACTTAAACTTGATAAGTGTTTTGCACTAAATATTACTACCTACATTATAAAATATAATTTAAAAAAATAACACATATTGTTCAATTATATTATAGCTTAATATGATAACTAATAATCGAAACTTTCGAAAAAGATAAATTATATTATGGAAACGTCAAGATTAATATAATTAAAATAAATTAAAGTATGAGGCCACCATCCTCAAGATTTTTCTTTTACTAAAAAATTAACATAGACGATAAATTAACGTCCCTGCTCTTTAAGAATAAAGCTATATGAGACAAGCTTCGAAAAATAATGAAAGACTAAATATTTAGGTGCGATATTCCAAACAACACGTACATAGGTTTCTTTAGATTAATTAAAATCAATTGCTTACACATTTATTCCAGCAGAGTTGAAGTTAGATACTGGACGTTACGTGAGAAGTATAGAACAGTAAAAATTAAAATTAACCAAGCAAGTGGAGCTGCCACGTTGGATATAGAACTATGGCATCTCCTGAAACTTTCTTTTCTAGACAGAGTAATGACAAATAGATAACACCTCAAAATATTTACACAGTCATGCGCGTATATATATAAAAAATATTTCCGCGTTCCTAAATCTCATCTTTTGAATTTAATTATGATAATCAGCTTGACGAAATCGCTCTCCGTACATCGGACGTGCCCACGACCTTGTTTTCGCCTTTTAATTTTTTGAACCTGCAATTTGCACTACAAATTCGTTACTATTCACACTCCACTACTTTTACACTAAAGTTGGCACTAAGCTGTATGTAAATAGGCCTTTATTGTAATAGCATTGAGTTGGTTGTTGATAATTTTGCGTGTAGTGTAGTTAAAAATCTGAAGTCTGATTTATGGCTGCTATATCATTATATATATATTGTAGTGAATCGTGGGTGCAAGGACTCCTACATTTAAGAATTCAGATTTCTCTTTCTCAGGGTCTTAGCTGGGTTCGTGTCTCTTAATTTTGGGAAGGTGGTTTTCTTTTTATAACAACACAACAAAGGAAAAATAATAATACAAATGTTTTATCTTCAAAATTTTTATTTATAGTAAAAGGTCCTTTAAATAATAACGATAATTTAGCACACTCATCTCTATCTGTTCTCGCGGTTTTCAAAGCCCTTACTATTACCAAATCCCCTAAATTAAATTTTGTATTCTTTTTGATTCGTTTTAAAGCTTTCTCTTGTTGTCTACACCAATAATATGACAATTTTCGCTTGACTCTGTCAATTATATCCATCTCCTGTTCTTTCTCTTCTATTTCCCATGGTCTTGTTGGCCTTACCTTGGTCATTAAAAATCTAGGTGTTTCTAATGTGACGTAGTTCGGAACATCATTCAAAATTTGTTCTACAGTGCGAATGTATCCATCCCATCTTAGGTGGTCGGTGTGTGTTTGCAACCTTAGATATTTCATCACTTCTTGTATGTATCTTTCACTTGGATTAGCTTGAGGATGGCGAATGGAACAGTAATACGTTTTGATGTCTTGATTTTGCCAGTGTTTTTTGAAATTGTCATTGTTGAAGTATGTGGCATTGTCTGCTATGATGCATTTCGGTTTTCCAAATTCACTACAATATTTTTCTAACATATCAATTGTGATTTTCTATAATATTAGTGCCTGTTTTGACTGAAGGTCTTAAAAAATTAATAATCGATTACTGGATGCTCGGTATGTTAAAATTTTGAATGATATTGCAACGATGTGTGTGTGATAGATTTCTAAATCAGAGCTGTGTTTGCCCCATTACATTTTCCCTCTTAAATCATGTCAACTACTCTCCATAACAATATATATATTTCTTTTTTTGTTATTTTGCAATATTTTTTTTTTTCATTTATTAAAAATTTAACTACATCTTTCTTTTCAAATAAGAGTAACAAATGTTTGCGAAACGGTATGGGTTTTTTCCTATTTACCAGCCTTTCTTAATATAGGTTGCCTGCTGGCATTTACATACATATGTCTAATGTGAGAAATGAAGTAATTAGAACATACAAATTAAGAGAAGAAGAGATAGCCAAAGTATACAAAGAGAAAATAGAGACAGAAATGAATAAAATTAGAAATAGCATAAACAACATGCCGGTAGAGGACATGTGGAGAGTAATTAAAGATGCTATAATAAAAACAGCAAAAGATACGTGCGGGTGTAGCAGAAAAGACAGAGTCAAAAAACAAACAAGGTGCTGGAACAACGAAATTAAAAAAGAAGTAAAAGCGAAAAAACAAAAATGGAAAATGTATCTTAGTGAAAAGAATAACGAAAATTATAACAAGTACAAAGAACAAAGAGCAAAAGTGAAACAGATGGTGAGAAGAGAGAAACCGCAATCCTGGGAAGAATGTGGAAAAAAATGGAAGGCGACAGTAAGGGTAACCAAAACTTAGTCTACGGAATACTGAAAACGCTAAGGAAAGGCAAAGAAAACACAAATATTCGTATAAAAGCAGTAAACGGTAAGATTTTATGGGAAGAGGAGGACATAATGAAGAGATGGAAGGAGTATTTTGCAGAAATGCTTAATACAGAACAACAAATTACGCCAGAAAACCGAGAAGAAAACGAGGCGCCTATAAACAACAATGAGCTATCAGAACATGATGCCATTACGCAACAAGAAATAATTGAATATGAATTAAGGTGTTGAAAAGAGGTAAAGCGGCAGGACACGATGGGATAACAACAGAAATTGTAAAAAACTTGGATAAGAACGGGATAGAAATTTTAGAAAAGATATTTAATGCGATTGGAATGAACACAAAATACACAAAGATTGGGAAATAGAAGTAATATTACCTCTACACAAAAAAGGAGACAACAGAGAATGCAGGAACTACAGAGGAATAACCTTGCTTAGTATCATGCTAAAAGTATACGAGCGAATACTAGCGAAACGGTTAAAAATACAAATTGAACACCAACTAGAAGAACAACAGAGCGGATTGCGGAAAGGAAGGGGTGTTCAAGACCATATATTCACGTTGAAACAACTGATTGAAAAGAGCATGAATAATACTATTTACGTAGCTTTTATAGATATGGAGAAAGCCTTTGATAGCATTAAAAGAGAAGAAGTATGGCAGAGTCTTAGAAGAAGAGGAGTAAATGAAGAACTGAGAAATGCCATAGCGACCATATATCAAAAAACCAGAAATTACGTAAGAACGGGAAACATGAAGTCAGGCGAATTTATAACGAAAGAAGGATTAAGGCAGGGAGGAGTACTTAGTCCGGTACTTTTCAATGTCATACTTGATGATGTACTAAAGGAAATTAAAGTACTTACTAAAAAAACTTCAAGTAGGGTACAGGAACATGCAGACAGTGGAATTAGCAGAGAGTGCATTTGCTGACGATGTGATAATATATGCAAAGAACGAGAAAGACTTGCAAATAAAGTTAACCCATTGGGATACAGCGCTGAAGAAGAGAAATTTGAAAATAAACATTGAAAAGACTCAAGTGATGGCAATAGGTAAAAACGATCCAAAAGTAAAAATAGAAATAGATGGAAGAGATATAGAACAAATAGACACATTCTGATATTCAGGAGTAAACATACACAAAGATGGAAAAGAAGACATGGAAATAAACACTAGAATAGAGAATACAACGAAGTTATACTATACACTAAACAGGACATTTATAAGAAATAAGAAAATATCAATTAATACAAAAATAATTGTTTATAATACAGTATTTAAGCCAATTTTGACATATGGATGTGAAAGCTAGATACTGAATAACCAAACGAGGAGCAGAATACAGGCTATTGAAATGAAGTATCTGAGAGCGGTGAAAGGAGTCACTCGAAAAGACAGGATAAGGAACGAGTTGATAAGGTAGGAATTGGGTGTAGAGCCTATCTTGGAGACTATTAGGAAACATCAATTAAGGTGGTTTGGACATGTGGTACGTATGGGGGAAGAGCGACAGGCAAAGAGGGTATGGCTAGCGAAGACAACACAGAAGAGATCACGAGGAAGACCACGGAAGTCATGGGACAGTGTAATAGCTGAGAGTTTAGAGAAACGAGGAGTACAATGGAATGAAGGGATACGGATGGCAAGGAATAAAAAAGTTTGGGCAACATTTGTTTGTAACTGATTTATTCTAACTGAATTTAGTATCTTAACACCCTATGGGTAAATAAGATTGTTGATTATATATGTATATATGTCTAAGGCTCGTTTTACATTATCCTTAATTAGCACGAAATTTTGTTGTAAATTTAACATTAAATATTTGAAAGAGTATAATACACATTTCTTTTTTTAAATTTCAAATGAATTTTTTTACTAAACGTTTAAAACCTGTTCTATTTTCTCGCTAATATAATGTTAGAAAAATGTAAAGCTTATTATGGTATGTCGATGCTTGTGCTGTGTTTGTGTTTCGTTTCGATTTCCGAAATCTATCCACTTGGTGGGCATAATCGAGTGATTTCAATAACGGTATCAAGAGTGGTGATGACCATATTTATTTTTCAACCGAAAAAAACCTTGCCAACTATAGCACACGCAACTTACCTTTATAACTTTCATTATGTTAATTAATTTAAATACACAAAATTTATAATCAAATCATTATTACTAAATAAACTTTCATACTAATTCAAGGAATTTTATTTTATTTACACAAATAGCATGGAAACGTTATATTTTTTCCTTCCAATATTAATCGAACTAAGTTTTTCGTACTAAAGTTTTAGTTTAATGTAAAACAGACATATTCATTAGCTTTGAAATACTTTATACTGATTTTCGAATGTAATTTGTTTTATGTATGACATGCGGACAAATTTTCTCTTAAATTTAAAATCAAATTTAATACTAAATTATGCATAATGTAAAACTGGGCTGATAAATTATTTTATACATCCATAATTTCATATCAATAAAATTCAACCTTAAAAGGTATTTTTGTATTACTTCAAACAATCATAACAATAGCACACCCTCGGATTAAGTGTTTTTATTGCGTCTAGTCGTCGCAGGCATATAAATTTTAAAGGAGATTTCCTTATGGCTTATTTTCCCTGTGTCATTATTTTTCGAGTTGAGTGTACATATATGAAAACGATAGGCATTCTTGCATCATATCTTTTCTAATTGTAAATTTTATTTATGGGTGCTGGGTAGACAAAAATAACTATCCAAATTCGAGATTAGAAATAATACATTAAATGAATCATCAATTCATCTATGGTTCATAACCTTCAGAAATAATCCCCCATAAAGAGCAAGACTTATCAATTAAAATAAAATAAATCTACAAGTACTGAAATTTGTAAAAAGTTCATGAACAATTAGTGTTCTGTTATTTAAAATTTATTTCTATTTCAGAATTCATGGTCACAAATATAAACGACTGAGTTAATTGTAAAGCATCCACATATATAATACACGTATATAAAAGTTTATGTATGATCTAGAAAAAAAGATAATAATTTGCAACAAGTTCGATAACGATGCTATATAAAATACATTTAGATTTAAGATAAACTGTAGTTGTAGTTATTTGAAATAATTAATGCCCCGTTCCAAGTGAATTTATAATAGGTACACATTAATACCTAATGTCTGTACATGTTACTGACAATGAGAACATCTATGCAGAGAAATAAATCTATGAATTGCCATATCTAAGGATTTGCGTAAATAGGCTGTCTTCAAACTTTTCATTAAAATACTCCAGAAAAATAAAAAGGTTTTACAAGTAGAAATGAATAATCTGAAGGAGATTGAAATTTAAAATATGATTTTATTCTTTATTATTTAAGTTACCAAAAATAATTAAATCATAAGTCTCAAAAGTGTGACATTAAAACAGACAAGATATTGACATTAATTCATTTTCAAGTACCTGTCTTAAAATTAATATAAATAAAAATCAAATATATACATCTAAGTATAAACTCTTGTCTCTTCAAAGGTGCTGATCGATAGGTGAACATCAGATGCATTAATGCATATAGGTATAGCGAAACTTAATTTTTATATATTGGAAAGAAAAATAATAATATTGATTTTTTAAATTTACATTAAAAAGGAGTGCGTTATAGAGAAAATAGCACAGCTGAAATAAAACTATTTATAGTTTATTTTGCACATCAGCAAAACAATAAATATCGAATGCACTTATCAAAAATAATCGCAAAAATGATAAACAAACATGTAAAATAATAAAAATAGCAGATCTTTAAGAGACCTCTAGAAAAATTAGAGTAAATTTTGTCATATTTTTATATAAAGTACATATTTCTTAAAAACAGCTCATGATAATTTAACTTCGTGGAGTACTTACAGAAGTCTGTATGTACTGTTTCTTTCTAACCTAATTAGGGAAACCCCAAACATTACGATACAAAATATGAGTGTTTAAGATCAAAAAATATATCGCCTTAATTAAAGTAGTTCTGGAGAAAAACGTAAGTAAGTACTTTACTCACAGAGGTAGGTTACAGACGCGCAACTTATTCCTAGATTGTAAGTTCCAAAAAATACTTTCGCGTTTAGAAAAATATGGAACCAATGTCATTCGATGTAGTACCGATTAAGAAAATAAGAAAGAAATGATTTGGTCTCTTTAACAGGAGCGACTACATAAAGGCGCAGATTTGGACTTAGGCCTCCACCCTGGCCTAAGTCCAAATCTACAAATTTGAGGGCTCGTTTATAAGACAAGACCCTGTAGAGAGTTCCAAAATTTTCAGTCAGATGATTTAGGTACTCTCCTTTCACCATGAAACGTCTGTTTTTTTTTTTAACCTCAACTGATTGCCCTTATCACCTCTATTGGCGGTAACAAAAGATTCGTGAAAAACCTTGTCTGAAGTATAAAAATGGGGGATTTATATTTTCAATGAGAGCCATAATTAACAAAAAGTCGTATTGCCTGCAATAGAGAATAACAAAAAGGTGATATACGTTCTAAAGATTACGTGAAACTAAATTTCAAATCAAAACAACACCTTGCGAAAGACAATTTAACGACTAAAGATTTTTAATAGTGGTGGGAAATTTCGTGTAAAGAGCCTCAAATAATGCACATTCAAGCGTTTGAAAGAAATATAAGCAACATTATTGCTACAATATTCAACATTATTACTGTCATTGATTTGTTTTCTTCTAGAATTTATGGCGGTGGTCGGTAATGTAATTAAACATTTCATATTATTGGTTTTACATGTTTTTTATGTATTTTAATTTCAAACGCAGCCCTGATTTATTTGCTTTTTAAAAGTTTTGAATTATTAAACAACGTGCGTACGTATACGATTAATCTTTCGCAAATACTGCAATTGGAAAAGCAAGCAAAATTTGTGCTCATCTCACAGTCAAGGATCAACATCATATGACTTCATGACAAGAATGTGTCAAGCATAAAATCATATTACTGCATTATTCATGTGATTTGTAATTTGGTATATAATGCAGCAAAAAAGCTTAGTAAATTCAACAAAAACTTTCCAATTTAAAAGAGCACTCTTGCAAAATATAGCATCCCGATTGGTTAGCAAACATTTTCACTTCATTTATAATTAAATTAAATCCCTTTCGAGAGCTTGCAGTATCATCAATTATTATTAGGTATCAGTAAAACATGCAGAACTTGTGTTGCTATAATTTTTTACTCAAAGGGCGGTTAAAAAATTCCAATTCAGAAATTACAAGAATTCAGATCGAAACTAAATCGATTGATATATGTATGCATATCAATTAATTAATTCAATTTTTTAAGTTAAAAATCACTTTTAAACTTTTCTAGGATTATATCATTAAAAATAACAAACAGGTTCAAAGCTTCAATTCTTTAATGAAAAAAAATGAACATATATGTATTATACAAAGTACAAAAACAATATTACAATAATTTAATGTATATAAATAGTATATAATGAATGTACAAATTAATAATTGATTATATAACTTGTATTATATTTATTAAAATGCTTGATCATATCACATTTCCCAAACATGATTCATGTTAAGTACATTGTAAATCATAAATAACACCATTTGATTAGCTTACAACAAATGACTAGTGTAATACAAGTAAAAATAAGGAATGAAATGAATCGTGTACCCTTGTTTAAAATACAAAATTAATATACCACTTCAATCCATAAGAATAATCCATAATAGGCCTCTAATAAAAAAGATATGGGCATTAGGTCCGCACCCTTTATAAAAATAAAACTTAACACATTACCTAAGTAGA
The DNA here is from genome assembly GCA_949128085.1 of Cetonia aurata. Classification (NCBI taxonomy): domain Eukaryota; kingdom Metazoa; phylum Arthropoda; class Insecta; order Coleoptera; family Scarabaeidae; genus Cetonia; species Cetonia aurata. Next base: position 41,616,575 of record OX421884.1, read on the forward strand.
CTTGAAAGTAATCACTTTGATTTTCTGCATTGGTAACAGAATTTACATGTGCTGAAATTTTGTCATTGTACTTCTGTCAAAGGACGACTTACAGAAGTAATTTTCCAAAACTACATAAATTTGCTTACAAACAATTGTAGCTCAATAAAATTATATTCAGACAAATATTTGTCTAGTATATGAACTTCGATTTCAGTAAATTGGCAATTTACTTAGCGAACAATTTGTCATTTAAGTAAGTAGTATCCACTTAAATTTATGTAATGGAATGTAATATACAAAGATACTAATGTATTTTTGATTTGAGCAATGGGTAATCAGCTGTAATAGGTGGATTTCTAGTTTTAGATCTTCTGTCACTTGATAAATATGCTTTATGGAAAAACCTGGCAAACAAAACAAAGTAACTGAAGTACATAGCAATTGATAATTTTATATTAAAAGGAGAAATATGACATTCAGTTTGTTTTTGTAACAATTGGTGAGCCCAAATGTTTATTGCACAGCCAATCACCATTTGCAAAAGTTGCAAGGAAGTTATAAACATTGCAATTTGTCTAGGTGGGTTATATCCCATTGCCCGCAAAGCATAATAAGAATACATCACAGAATGTACACAATAATTCATTACTATGAACCACCTTGCACTGGCAGTGTACTCCGTATAACTAAACCAAGAGTATAATAATACCGTTATGTGATGATACCAATGAAGAAAAATTAATGGTTGTTTTCTTAACACAATAAATATAGTATCACCCAGTTCAGGCAACTTACTTAATACAAACATCCAAGTCCAAAAGCCTGAAACACGATCTTGCTCGATGAATGAAGGTATACACACCGAATGGTACAGTCCATGGTGAGTAAGAGTGTGTAAAAATTCAGGTACTGTCCTGCAGGCACCCATAATACTAAACGTGCCTAGTAATGTATTCCAAAGGCACAATACACCTCGTAACTCAAATCTAGGACGGCTCTGCATCAAATATTGTCCACCAAATATAAATACCATATAAGCACCAACATAATAAAATCCTAGTGTCCAATTTTCAGTCATCCACGTGCGTGTATCCTGGTGTTTGAAACCTGATTCGAAGTTAAACATGTATGAATAATTTGGCAACGTTACTTGTGTATACTCGTGCATTTTGACACACTTTCAAACACTATCGATGTATCACTTTCTAAATCCTCCGTTGCGACTGAAAGCAATAACAGTGGCGGTACTTGAATATAAGCACGAGCACAGCGTTTTATTTTACGCCCAAACAAGCCGCCATTGCAAACGCATGCGTTCTTCATTCCCCACGTTTTATTTGGTTTTATGTCAATTGAAATTTTTCATCAAAGCGGTAGGAAGTAGGAGTATAGTATTATACAGTGAGTTCATCTATCATGTTGAAATGATTTGCGGTACTCTATTAAAGGACATGCCGAGCAATTTTTTACGGTAAACGATAAGTACGACGCACGTTGATGTATTCGAGTGGTTCAGGCTTCACAAAACTAGTAGGATACAGGAACCAAAGATCAACATGAGTTTGAGTAGTTCTTCATTTATGCCCGGTATATATACTGAGTGTCCCAAAAACCCCAGCACATCCCAGACATTAGGTAAAGTAGATATACCGCGAATATGGAACGATCGACAATTCGGCTATTTCAGAGCCTTTTATTTCACTTTTCGCACTCAGCCGACTTAACGGCCATTTAATTGATGATATACAAATTTCGTACCCATTCATTTTAGACTAAACTTAGAAAACCGAATGTAAATAAACGTACCGAAAGCACGATGAACAAAATGGGTACCTGTGATACAGGTTATACATGTAAGCATTATGTAAGTCTGTAGGTGAGTGGTCGACCGATGAAACTATCAGGTTTGCTCTATTTTTTTACGTCACCTGGCATGCAACCGGTACTTCCGGTGAATGCGGTTACTTTTTGATGAGCAAATTGATCTAAGTCTTGAATAATAGGCATCGCGCCTTAACCGTAGGTGTAGGTGGGAACACGGTATCGAAAGAAAAATATCGATACTCGGTATCGGAAAACTAACGATGGTGAATATCGATACCTATGAGTGCTTAAAGAAAAAAGTATCGATACTTTGAATTTTGACGGGTAGTTTTAGAAATATAATAACGTTCTGTTCTATGGTTGATAGTACATAACAGAGATAATACGTACGGTTGCGGAATCAAAAAATGCGTACAACACTTTAGGCTTCGTTTTGCAATATTTTAATTTTGTAAATCAGTCTTTTGTCAGTTTTGATTTTTCTCAAATGTCATATTATATATTGATGACTTTCTTTAAACTACGCCAGATCAATGGTCAGACCAACTGAATTCATTAAACCAGAAGTTTTTTTTTGGCATAATTCAGTTGCCTTTGCATTATGACTTTTAAATTTTGACACTTAAAACTTGACATTTAAAAAATTTAAAAAAAAACACATTTACGTAGAAAAATTTCAAGTGTACGCGTTTTTTGATTCCGCAACCGTACAGATACTGCTTTACTGAAATTAGTTTTGTCATATAAATCGTAAATATAATAGAAATAAGTATATTTTAATACAATGAAGATATGTGATTTTAAAATTTTATTATATGACAATAAAAAACGTATTTAAACCTCTGAGTTTTTAATAATAAAAGAAATCGTAAAGATTACGACATAGTCGCACGTTTAGGTGGTTCTGGGTGGTTCTTACTAATAGAGGACAGGCGTGATAGAAAATAATAAATAATAAAGGTCGATTCACGATAAGCTCATAGTGTTGAAAAAGATAGGCTTTAGAGTTTGGATGTTTGCTATTGGCAGCGCTAATACCCAAGGCAAAATTGCATTTTATAAAAAAAAAACAGTCTGACATGCACTTACGATTTGGCAACTTCATATGCATTACAGTGGTTATTCTATGGTTACAGTATTGGTATGATTGGTTATAGTCATTGTTTATATATCTTATATAAACAAGGATATAGTATTGGTTATAGCCTTGTTTATATTCAACCGTTTCCAGGTGCAACAGAATGTCTCCTAGATGACGCACGACGCCAATGTAAAAATGTAAAATCCTATTTACGTAGCGACATCTTGGAGACATCCCGTTGTTTCTCCAAACGGTTGAATAACTATAAACCGTATATTACACTAAAAGATCTTTATCTAAAACTTCTTTTATAAAAGATATTTTAACATTAAAAGTTTCTATATTACATTACGTAAGATATCTTTTATAAAAGTTTAATAAAATATCAGTGTTTGTGTGACACGCCTGTATAAAAATGTTCGAGAAGTAGGTACAAGCTAACATACCTACACTTGGGCAACTCTTTAAGCCTTCATGTGAACGATATATGCTGCGTAGTTGTGACTAGTCCCGCCGAAGGCGTTGAAGTATGTTGAATAACTATAAACCGTATATTACACTAAAAGATCTTTATCTAAAACTTCTTTTATAAAAGATATTTTAACATTAAAAGTTTCTATATTACATTACGTAAGATATCTTTTATAAAAGTTTAATAAAATATCAGTGTTTGTGTGACACGCCTGTATAAAAATGTTCGAGAAGTAGGTACAAGCTAACATACCTACACTTGGGCAACTCTTTAAGCCTTCATGTGAACGATATATGCTGCGTAGTTGTGACTAGTCCCGCCGAAGGCGTTGAAGTATGCCGGCGGGTATTTCAAAAGCAAATTCTATTTAAATTTTGAAAATACATAAAGGTCGTTTTGCACTGTGCTATTTATTGGTGAATTTTAGTGTATTTCAAATATTCACGTAAATAATACTTCGCATATACAATTTATAAGGTATATGCAAAGTATTATTGACGTACATTATTGAAATACACTAATAAATTGACCAATAAATAGCGTAGTGCAAAACGGCCTTTACAATTATATGAAAAGTAAGGAATAAACGAATAAATGAATGAAAGATTGATTTATTGGCCGTAAGAAACTCCCTCAACAGGTTACAGAAATACTATTTCCTAAACAACAAAATAATGGAAAGATATATGTTCAGATCTTTATTGCTGTATGTGCAAGTTGATATACAACAATAGAAAACCATCTTGATATCAAAATGCAATTCAATTCCATAAAACAAAAGACCGATAAATACACTCGGGTTATCTGTCAAACTCGCAAAAGATCACTGAATCGATAAATCGACACAATCGACTGCCAATGAGTCGCACTTGATAACCACAGAATTTATATTTTAAGCGTCTCGGCGATCTGAGAAACACACCAGCGCCGTGGGCGGGACTAGTGTCGACTAAAAACAAAGAACGGGTAGAGGAGACCCAGTGAAACGGGCATGTATACAACCCAGATCGCATTCTCATCTGTCAAACATCTTTTTATAAAACACTGGATGAAAAGGCAAATTTAATAAAAGAACTTTTAGTCTAATAAAATGTATGCGCCTTAGAGAAAGTGTGATGAGTAGCATCCAAACATTTATTGACAAGAAAAGAAAAACTATGAGCTTAATTTTATATTAATATTGTAGATTGTGCTATGTGAATACATACATATTTAGCTTTTTTTTATATATATTTAATCTGAATTAAGCAACTGATGTGTATTATGAACACCTGCCGTTTTGCACTTGACAGCTACTTTTTTCACATAAGTGTACACCCACGGATACCCAAAATGTCCGGTCTAAGTCACAGTGTGAGCGCAACGTTCCATGAAATGTCCGTGGCGTTTAGACTACGCATTAGACGGGCCATTTTGGGTATCCGTGAGTGTACATGTGTAAAAATTAGATAAGAGGTCTTTTGTAAAATATTAGCCATAGATGGCCAGGCGTTTAGTTATTACGATTTTTTAAATGCAGTGGTTGATAGTCTCGCAAGTACACTCGAATACATGATAAGTGTGTAGGTTATTAGTGGCGTAATGGTGAAGCACATGCAATGTATGCGGTAGGACGATGGATCGTTGTTTTTTTTTTTAATTTTTCATTTATTTTTGTTTTAATCGTTTCAGATTAAATATTCAAAATACCTTCAATTTACACAAACTGCCTGTCATATCAGAATTGACTCAGGTGTGTCAGAAAAGAAATATTGGTAATTAATCACAAATAAATGCATTTCGGTTAATTGCACTGGATGGTAATAGGATAATTTATTTCGTTAAAATTAATAATAACACATTATACAAGTATTTCATCCAAAGTAAATATTAATTCTAAACATTTCAATGCTTTCCGTTGATTGTATTAGTAGAATTATTATTATCGAAATGAATTTTAAAAAATATGCTCCCCATGAAAGATCACAGATAAATGATCCAATGATTGCTCGCCACTTTTGAAGACAATATTTATCATTTGTATAATCTCTTATTGTTTACTTTAACCAAGGAAATTAACTATATAATCCGTTGATTTACCATACACACCAAGCAAGTGCTTTTAAATATATGTATATATATATATTTGTATAATTTGTTATTGTTAGTTTTAAGGAAATAAATTAATCGTAATCCAGCGGCGGTCGGTGCTTACGTCGCTCGGAGACACACCTATTACATGCTGATATTACATGGAGTTTGTGTAAATTGAAGGTATTTTTGCACCTTCATTATCATTCTAATTTTTAATTTGAAACGATTAAAACAAAAAAAATAAATGAAAAAGTAAGAAAAAAAAAGCAAGAACTCCGTCACGCGTGCCACCACGCCACTAGTAACTTACAAACTTATCTCGTATTTGAATGTACTTAAACGAGACTATCAACCACTGTATACTTTAAAAAATCGTAAAACATAAACGCGTGGTTATATGGCTAATATTTTACAAAAATACTTCAAGGGGTCTCCACTATTAATTGTCAAATTCGGGATCAAAACTGAGCTTAACATCTGGCGATCTCCCCTTGTGAGTACAACCGGACGAATAGATTTATTGCCATATTTACTTAGTACATATATTTAATATTTCTATATAGCGTCTAGCAAAAGAAAACCTTGGTCATGACAATGAGAGTTCGTCGGCTTTCTGAAATATTTGGATCGTAATACTCTTGTTTATATATATTTATAGTTGTTCAACCGTTGTAGGTAGAACAGGCTGTCTCCTAGATGGCGCACCCGGTAAATAGAATTTAAATTGGCGTCGTGTCGTCTAATATTATTCTATGGTCTAATCTTAAACGTGCGGTGGTCATTTTAGTTGTAATTGTAAGTTATTGTGTTGGAGTATGCGCAGAATTACCGATATGCTCCTATTTCTGTCTCACCCACCCAATTTTGGGCTTATGAAGCAGTCGCAATATAAATATGACTCAATATGCTTGTGATAGGCAACCACTTATGCGCACGTGTTTTGCGGGTTCAAATAATGGCAAATGGTGTCTTTCAGGATAATCCAAATCATGATTAGAGCAGACCACTTACCACTTTCCGTGCGCGCCATGTGCGCCGATGTGGGGATGATTGTTTATGCATATTACGTTAATAGCAGAAAACCAAATGTATATTTAATTATTTCTGATAGAATAAATATTTTTACTTCTATACTTATATCGGTAACAAGCTCATGTTGCGTCCCTATTCTATCGCATATTCTAGTATATTACGAATTACACTCCCATACCGGCGCACATGGCGCGAACGGAAAGTGGTCTGCTCTAATCATGATTCAAGAAGGTTCGCGATTTCCGTGACGTTGTTAACGGATGGTATCTATGGAGTATGGACATACTTTGGTCACAGTATATACCTAAGCAGTAGTTTCACTTCGTGTCGGCACCTTTGATCTCGATGTTCTAAATTTTACCTCGCGCACTGAACGGCGCATAGTAGGTTCAGGGCATATCGCCCGGCCCCGACAGAACCGGGTTAACCCAATATTGGAAAAAATAAAAAGGAAATTATTAAATTGAATTAAAATGCAAACAGTGCTGGTATAATAGTTTACATTGGCAAATTAGAAAAATTTACTCAGGAAAATACAAGATTATTATTGTATTCATCAGTTAATAAATATTATATGCGATTTGTAAATGTGTTTATTAATATTTACCTACATATAATGCTGGTAATCGCTTCATTAATAATTACTTTCTATTCTACATTTAAAATAAAATCATTAAGTAAATAAATATGGTAAGTAAATAATTAACAAGTGTTTTTATATGTTTTTATAATGCTTCAAGCAGACTATGTTTGTAGTAAATGAAATTGAAAAGATCTTTATTATAAGGGATTTATCTGCATAATAGTTGATGTCCTTAAAAGTGTAATTCTTAATTATAGAAGATCTTATCTAATTAGTGTTTGCTTTTAATTTTACATTTTAACGGAAATTAGTACTCAGTTAAGTTAGACCTCCTATTACAGTCGAGAACCCAGCACTTCATGTTGATTTGTATAAGTTATCTATGCACACTAAATTAAAACTATCAAGTAAACTTTAATCGAAGAATAAACATACACAAAACAACACCTGTAAATATGAAAGGCAGAAATATTAACCTACTACAATTATTATTAAATTAAGATTAAAGATAGTATCTATATACCATATGCTAGAAAAAATTCTACTACGAAAATATTAAACTCACCTATAACTAAACTTAGTACGGCGGTTAATCTTAATTATGGAACACTTGCAAATACTCTGCTAGAGACACAAAGCTATGCTAACGACAGAATACAAAATGTGGCGCATGTGTCCCATCCAGGTGGTTTTATAGGTTGTATCTTTGTTTGTAAACAAGCCGTTAATCCGTTCCCCAATATTAGGCCAATCCGGGCCTGTTCAAAGTTGTCCTGAGTCCCTACATGCGCCGTTCCGTGCGCGAGTTGCAACTTGGAACCACCAATTTGCCGGAGTGAAACTACTGCATAAGGTATATACCACAGATCAATATACTGTGCTTTGGTATGGACGGTAATAATGCACGCTGTTCATTGCAAATTGTGCAAATGTGAGTCATTCAATGGTCATTCACAACCCGTCATTCAGTTTGGTGGTTTGATCGAGGATTGGGGTTGGCGTTTTAAAATTATTTTCCAATATATGTTAAATATAGTTGTACAGTGAGTGAAGTGTTGTTGTACTAACCTATGGTTAGTACAAAACGGAGTAAACTATGGTCGCTAATATACGATACCAGGAAATCAAAAAAATATTGTCCAAAGAAAAATGCTCATTTAATCAATTGGACAGTTTAAAAACACAATATAATGAAGAAATTGCATCAAACAGAAGATTAGAGGAGTGTAAGAATCTTGAAGATTTTTTAACACTTCTTCAAAAGAGAGGACTAATCAGTGAAGATAACATCACAATTCTAGAAGAAATAACTAGAATATTAGGAGTAGAAAATGTTATTGGTAATAGCTCTGGATCAACTACTACTAATTCCCATACACAAGGTAGTGAACTGATAATTTGGATGTTTTTACTATGGAGTATAGTTCTGCTAGGTTTCCATTCCACCGTATGTTGGTTATATTCTATTGTAAGTAGTGTTATTAAATTTTGCTACTGGCTTTATGAGGCATATGTCGATATCAACATACAAAAATATGTTACAATGCCCCTTTTCCAATTTGTTGAGGATTTACTTAAAGAAGAAATGAATTTTGTTAGGTTCGTATTTATTTTATATTATTTAGCACTGTTATGTTTATGTATTTCAAAATTTACTTTATATATTATTAAATTACTGGTTGTATCTAGATTAATGTACATTCACCTCTGTATTCGGCCGTTTTTCAATTTTCTCTATGTAAAGTATAAAGTTTCCATATCTCAAGCCAAAAATCACTTATATACACATCGCGATTTATTATTTTGACAATTAATTATCTTTAAAGCTTTTTTGTTTCAAGCCTTTTATTTAAATAATTATATTAAGCAAACCAAAGTTACATATGACTCAGTCTTAAAATTTAACAATTGGAAGATGTGTAAAAATTTTTCATTTATTTGACATATAATCAGCATCAATATTTAGTTCAAATTTTTAACGTCAATTTGTTATGCTTTTATGTCTACTTAAAATCTATATTTTCATTCATGCTATACATTCATTTTTAATATTTACATATCTTTTTTATTCAATTTATGATTTTGACACTTTAGTCAACTTTAGTCACTTTACTTTTGAATATCTGAGCCACATACAGTCACAAGACTTACATCACTTCATGATTGGGATGATTGAGAACTTTTTTTAAAGATACAATGATCTATCAGGAATTAAATAAGTGGAGTGGCTGCACTTTCTGATTGTACAGCCTAAGTGCATAATGTGCATTTCAACTAGTGAACTAAGATGCTCTTTGCTGATATAATAAATTTATCTCATTATTATCAACTCCAAGTTTACGACAAAGAGTAATCTTAGGGTGTACAACATGTGCACAATTACAAAGTATTGTTAGTGTACAATGAAAATACTCGTTATGTGAATAATTTATATACTGTGAAATAATAGTATTTTCAATTTGTGATAAAAATTGTTTTGTGATTTTTAGTGCTTGAGGTATAGGCATTTTATTCCTAATATGGAGAGAATGTGAGATGGTTGTAAGGTATATATTTTATGTGGGTGCATGTTCACAACATTTTGTGATACTTTATTATCCAACAAATATGATGGATATAACCAGGTATTGCAATAAAGTGGTAATCATGTGCTACATTAAATATACTTACATTATTTATTGTTTACTATGTGTACAAGAAAGTTGTTTATTCTGCATTTTAAAGAGAGAATTTTGGTATTCTTAATTCAACAATGACAAAATAAATAATTATTTTGTTAAATTGTAAGAAGTTGCCTACTAACTTCTTGCTTGCTACTCATTGTCAGTGAGCATATTAATAATATAATTAAATAATATATTATTATAATATTATGAGATTCGAGATGCCCATTTTGGGTATTATTTACTTTATTTGTGATATTAATCACAATGATGTATGTATATTATGAAGTTTTTGATGATTGGTTCTCGAGACAATTGATGCAGGGCAAATGATCAATTAAAATAATATAATATGAAATAATAATCAAAAATATTGATGATTATTATAATTACCGCTCAGTTTCATTTGAAACCTCATTTGTCGTACGGTATAGTACTTTGTCTTCATAGTCAACAACACAGTAGATGTTATCATTACTTGCCATTTATTATCTGATTATTATTATGTAATAACTATATAATGTTTTAATTTGACATGGATTTGATCGTTTTGCTTGTATAGAAGACGCAAACAGGACTTGGCATCATCAGTAAACATAACGCGACACATAACCACTGCCACAGAATAGAGAATATACAGAAACTTTACTTCAATGTTATGCCCTATGGTCACGATTTTATTTTTGGTCTATAGTTTTACTTTGGATATTGTACTGTGCGATTCTGCGCACAAACGCGCTATAGATGGGCAATGGTTCAAATGGGACGCCATTATTTGATTTAAAAAAGATAGATATATGTCCAATTAATCACATGGATGAAACCTCTGGATATTGTCTATTCTGTGCCACGGCCAAGGTGGCAATTCTCGTGTTTACGCCGCTAGCTACAAATTGTCTTCTGCTATCCGTTTTTGATTAGATATTCTCTGCCGATACACTACACATACAAATCAACATAATCGTCATTATATGTCATGTTAAATACAACAAACGTCGATTGTTGTAACTTTTTAGCAGCATTTTAGAATGGATTGTGGGTGCGCACTTCCCCCCAAAATACCCTTGCCCCACCTTAGCGTACTCGAGAAATGCTTCGTTTTATTCATGACACCATTATCAATATTTCTTACGAATTGGGGAGTCAAGTGTAAACAAAAATATGGGGAATCAAGTTACATTGAATTAAACGTTAAGCTTGTGATTTATAATTATAATGGCAGGTGCGCAAAATTATATCGATGGAAGTTTGACTGTTGTATCAAACAAGTTTTAAATTTTAAAGTATGGATATCCCAATTTTTTAAAGAAGATAAAACAACAACATTATTAGTAAAGGTCGGCATAAATCGTTTATAAAGCCATATTATTTTTTTTTAGCGTAGATTTCAAGAACGGTGCACAAGATTGGTCTGCGAATATCATGCATGCGATTTCAAATACTTAACGTGTAAGGAGTTGCTAAATCGTATCTACGTAATGTATACAGACTGAACATCTTGGATGGATATAACAGTAATAGCAAACGGAAACCATATTTGCCTTTCTATTTTCTTTACTGTAGGATATTGATAACTCAACTCGCGGGCGTTCAGATGGTATGCACCTACGTGAGAGAGGGAAAAAAAAAACAGGTGTTTTTATTTAAAAAATCGACGGTTTTCTTCTTTGGGATAAGCGCAGAAAGTAATAGATTCTGACAAAGTAATAGAGTAGTAGTATTTTCAGAAAAGTAATAGATCTTTTACAAAAGTAATAGACAGAATAACGCTGACGGTAATTAATATAACTGATATGCTTCACTTTCTTAATTAGTTAGTACCCTGTTAAAACATTGGTGGCGCTCTGAATTGTACATGTAAAGGTGAGTTTTTAACAATTGGCGGGAAATTTTTTAATATATTACCCGGACGTCAAATATTAATAATGAAACCGTTTTTTTTTTGGTTGTATTTTTCATGGTTAGTATGCAATAACAATATAAGCTTTACGTCATGTTTCATTTATGGAGATTCAAATGCTGTGAGGTTTAAAAAAGGTTTTTTTTTTATTACAATATAAGTTTATGAATTGAATAAATAGTTGGAAGTCCGGTGACAAGGAAAACTACCATAAATTCGATTTTCGAAAATACTGAATCAATTGTTACCCGCAAATCAAATAGGAATTGGGAATTATTAGGGAAAGATGTGTGATGAAAAAGGGTGGGGAGAACGCGCTTCGACGAGTGCGCATTCTGGTTTAGAGGGACAGCGACAGTCATTTTCGAAGTTGCTTGCCTAACAACTGTGTTTGTGGATGCTTTTTACATTTTGACGAGTATTTTCTTATTTTTCCAAACACTTTAGTATCTTTTTAAGATGCCTTGTGCAATTCTGGGAGCCAAAATTAGCCCTTTTTAATCTTCACTCAGACTTAAGGCTGCTTTACAGTTTGCAATTTTTCTTGCATGCTTTAGATATTATAAAAAATTGTTTTATTGAACATAATCTTAGTTTTCGTTTATTGAGAATATAAGTAACATTAATTCAATGTAAAATTAAAGGTTAACTGCGATAGATGTTAAATTAAGTTCCCATACATCGTTATATTGTGATAAACAATTTATTCAATTATATATTTCGTCATAAAACGAGTAGCTACAATTTTTTTTTTTAATACTATCAATTTCTTATTTCAATACATCTTTGGTTAACTCTAACTAAGTATTTTTTGTTTTAGAACAAACAAAATTTTATATAAATAGTCGTATTTCTGTTATCATAAATGTCATCTTTTCCTTCCTATCATATATTAGCAAATTTTACTAGATATTCGGGTCCGTTCACCCGGCCTATTAAATAGTCGTTCGATGACCGCTTACAACCCCAACTCTGCAGAAAGTCTACGCTCCACCTAGAACGCACCACTTACGCCCCAACTCGGCAGACCAGTCAAACCGCAGTTCACCCGGCCTATTAATTAGTCGTTCGATGACCACTTACGCCTCAACTCAGCAGAAAGTATGCGTTCCACCAAGAACGCACCACTTACGCCCCAACTGCCAGACCAGCCAAACCGCACCACTCTCCGCTAACCCCCGTCTACACCCGTGACTGGTTTGGGATCGTTGGTACACCCTGTATATTCCTTTTTCTCAATTCTTGCCTCTCACTTGTAAAAAGACTTCGCGTCTCGCAGTCTTTTGTTTGTGTGATTAGTTTGGGATCGTCGGTACAGCCTGTATATTCCTTTTTCTTAATTCATGCCTTTTACTTGTAAAAAGACTCGATAAAGGAAGAGAGAGGGCTACCAGAAAGTGGACGCACAGTAGTTTAAAATAAATAAATGAAAAAAAAAATATTTTGGGAAGTATTGAATCGGATGACATTTGTGATCTTATTAGATAGTTAAATAGTTAATCTACCTGAAAAATAGAATTAATCTCTGTTTATCGTATGTATATGAATACCGTCGTCTAAGGTCGATCTAATCGCAAATGGAAGATTTAATCAATCTTCAAGAATTGAAAGCGCAATCTTTTCGTATTATTCATTCATAATAAAATTATTAGTTTATGCAACTGAAGAAATTTTTACAGAACACCCTATAAATTTTATATTATTGCATATAATTTAGAAAAATCCGTGCTGGAAACCGATTTCCACTAAAGGTTTTAGTAGGATGCTACCGTCTGAGATTGTTTCTAATGAAATGTTAAGTTCTCATTATATAACCTCTTTAATTTCCACTACTTTTTTTTGCTTTTCTGGAGGATATGTGTGTTTAAATGCGCAAAATGGTTAACTATTGATATTTATAGGACTCATTTGTAAATAAATTATATTAAAGACAGAATTGTGAATCTATAAGAAAAAAGTGAAAAAGCGACAACCAAATTATTGTTTTGTGAAGAAGTCGCTTAAGACATTATTAGAATAATAACATTTCAAGTGATTTATTAATTTGCAATTACTTAAATATAGATATCAAAATTTTGTCATTCAGGTAATATGTTATTTATGTTGTTTAAAGCAAAAGCTTGTCTTCATCTTATAACAAGAAAACTTACAAGGATAGAATTTTTTCCGCGAAGACTTAATTAAATTCATTCTGAATCTATCCCGATGTTTTAATCGTACGTTGAGGTTGGTTTTAATTGATTCGGATTTTGATTTTCTAAATATTTAGCTGCACAATTACAAAATGTTAATTTTAATGTACATACTACTAGAAATACGATATATAAGTACCATCAGCGATATCCATTATGTCCAGTTGGCCGCCGTATATCCAAGCCAAGTCTCATTTATCGCTCCTACTATTTATTACTATTAGGCCGTAGATATAGGCCACGTCCATCCTATAAAGTGGGGGCATAGACTATGAAGAGGCTCTGGATATACAGTGACCGACCGGACATAATGTGTGTCGCTGATGGTACCTGTTCTGCATTGTTGTATCGAGAACCAAATATACTGAATGCCAATAATGCATTCAACGCCACCTATTAACTGCTTGGTGGTTGCTGCAAAGTTAATCTTTTCAGCATATTTTTTTTCTAATAAAAAGAACCACATCACGTTAGTTATGTAGAACAACGTGCTTGTGCGAATTGAAATGTATGACACGTCAAAGAATGATGTGTATACTCAGACATATACTAGGGTTCTAGTTTTCCTAGAACATGATACTTTTCATATTTCTGGTGTGAACTAATAATATTCATGAATATGCAAACTAATGAATGTGTTCACTTCGGTACCAGAAGAAAAAGCAATTATTATATTTTAATAGAGCATTAGCTGTCGGATATCAGTTTTATACACGTGGTAGTACAAACATTGTCAGAAATTTTGATCATGCGATCATAGTTGATTTTAGTTATCCGTACTAAATATGTGCATTAATCTTTATTAGTAAATAAATATAGGAAAGAATATATACAGTGTGTGCGCGGTTGACCTGTCGATGGGTATATTAATAAAGGCTGGTCGACTCTAAGTAAGAGAGACTACGTCAAACTTCTAACACGTCCATGTAATTATTAATCGGTCGTTCGAACTTATTCCCTCGGAATAAGTAAGTTATGTACAAGAATCTATTGGGATTCTAAGAGGCAGCGGACACGTTAGAAGCTAGACATATACGTATTAATAAATTAGGAAAGACCCGATTATTTGATTTCCAAGATAGCTGTGGTTGCGTTCACTTTCTAAGCATACTGCGTTTTGGTCGGTATTTTAAAATATAGATTCTACGCGCCTATAACAGGCAAATTACGCAGTTATGATGATCATAAGTGATTGTAAAATAATTTATCGCTGTGATGTTTATTAATCATTATTTCACAAAATTACATACAACGATAATCATCCAGATATTTATTATCATGTAAAGGTTTTGAACCAGTGTTGCATCGATGTCAAATTCGCGAAAAATTTGTCCTAACGGCATAGTGGGTTTTAATTTTACCAAAGCACGTATCTGAATTTCTAAATCACTTACATCCTTACCCAAACAAGTTTGTTTTGACTATTTACTAAAGAACGTCGAATCGTGTTGCAAATAGTACTTGGATCAGAAGTATGGCTTTCGGGGTAATTAATTGAAAATAAATTTAAAGTTATTTCCGCGGAATTGCATATATCACATCAATAGTTTCTGCTCCAACATCTAACAATTCATTTTTAAATTGACGGTTACTGACCCAGACTGCGGTTTATTAGGAAATGTGTGAGGGAGGAGCGTAGTCGTTCGCTTCTCCCTTCCCCAATTATATTGAAATGCCCGTGCAACAATTTATTGCCATAACGCTTCGTTATTGCTACGTCACAAACGTTAAAATGTTGGTAAATTGGACCCAAATAAAGTTTTCCTCTCATTTAAAAGGCACCCCATTATTTTGAAATTTATTTAGTGAGTAATTTTTCAAAGAGCTGCCCAAGCAAAGTTTTTAATACATTTTAAATAATTTGTAGTATTTAAAATCTCATATATATTCAAAATAAATCAGGGTTTGATTTTTACATAATTTATGAGGTTAACATTACAATAATAATAATAATAATATATTTGCCCAACAGATTGCTCCAAATAAAGGACAAAAAAAATACAATTCATGTAGTTGTACAATAAAAACACAAAAATGTAAACATAAAGCTTGAGCTCAGTTTAAACGCTAATATAAAAAACATATGTATGTGCAAAAACAAAAATTAACAAATTATGACAACTGCTTATTTGCTATTGACAATATTTCCTGCAGAGGTGTAAAATGTATGTCACAGAGAGATGATATTAAATTAAAATTACGTGATACTATAGGAGAATTCAGGGAAGAGTTTAGACGTGCATATGGTACATAGAACGTATTTACAATACTATTTATAGTGTAAATTGGAGTCTTCTAATTATATACTTACCCTTTCTTTAAAACTATTACTACGTATATCCAAAATAAACGCTACAAGAAGAAATGTCGGTACTTCGCTTAGGACCAGTCCTATGACCCACCCAATTTTGACGTCACACTAGTGGACTGTATTGCACTCTGATGTTTGATTCCCACCCTTGCTCGTCGACGCAATAGCTAATCTAATGTGTCGGACAATATTTCCGATACATTATTGATATATAATATAAAAATGCTGCAAACAAAAAAAATGCCAGAAATGGCACAATATGCGTATACACTTTTTGTGTACTAACAAATGGAAATCATATAGCTCTTTTTTGCCCTTTACCCATCGTCAGCTCACGTGCGTTCACTTGATATGTATAATAATGTCGCTATATTTTTTTATATTTAATTATAACATCAAAGGGATACGAGCAAACGTCGAATATTGCAAAGTACTCTTGATGAACAAGTCTAATATTTTACAATCCGTTTATAAAGCGGTGGTAAATCCTGTTTATTATAGGATAGGTATTATGTTAACCAAAAATAATTTTAAAGGCTTAGACTTGCTACTATAATACTTTATTATCCAGAGTTACCTGGACATTGTAGTTTTTATACACCTGTAGCTTTAGTTATTTTTTTTTAAATGTTGGATAAGCAGCTTACTTGCAGAAAACAATAAATTATTGTAAGTATATTTAAGTAGACTAATTGTAAGTTAGATGTAAGATAAAATGTATTAGAAACTATACAATACAATATAACCAACACACGGTTACTGAAAGTTCGGATCGAGGGAAGCATTGGTACAAAGAGTATTGCCATTATCAATGAAGGTATTGCCATTATGACATTTGAATTATTTTTGTTCAATATTTGAAAACAATACGCAAAATCCCAACCTTTTGTTTACGTAAAAGGTTAATACAATCGCTATATATCATAATCAAAATTTGGAAATTAAATTTTCTTAAACATATAAATTTGTTGGATTCTATTCAAGCATTTACTGTTTTTTGTCAATATGTACGATCGACTTTGATTCAACTAATAGGTATGTGAAATATTTTGGGAACCTTGCAAATGTGTGTAATAGCACACTTGATGCTGCTGATAAGCTTAATTGGCTTTCTTTTCGCTTCACTGAGTTTAGGGCGGGGATTTGTAACAAGGTTAAATTATAAAAGTAATTCTAATAGATTTGGATAGGATTTACAAACAAAAAATAGATTAACTAAATTAAATGTTCATACTTTCTATAATTTCTATTAAAGATTAAGATCACTCTTAATATTTCTTCTGTGTGTAATGGTTCTGTATTTGAAATTTAATCGCAATCAGTACTTCAACAACTTCTATTTATAAACATTATACGTTGATATCTCTGACCGACCTAAAATTATTTCGGTTTGCAGGTGATAGTCGTTGAATTCGTTTCTAGGAATTGTTTTTGAGAGATAATTTATTTACTGAATCTAAATGTTTTTTTTTTTATTGTTAAGGATAAGGATTAGTGAAAATGTTTTACACAGAATTGCGGCTAGATATCACTGATTAACAAATTGCCGTGATATGGAAACTATTCCTGGGTATGTCATGCGCTTATATTGTTATCGATTTCTCTCTAACAAATGTATGTCTATATATTTATACAGTCTGTTTAGGGATCACGTGGCGAAACTTAGAGTAGAGGTTCATTCTGAACAAAATAGCTTGACGAACCTTGGCATGGAAATTACAAATTACTCCTCTTACAAGCTTAGCAAATGTTAAACTCACTTTTGGTCCTGGCCTTATATATAGGGAATTCTTGGAGAACTTTTCAGTAGTATTAATCTATACTATCATTTCCTAGCATATTTTATTATTTCTTTATAGTTGATTTAATTTATGAAATAATACCTTGTAGTGTTCAGCTCGTTTATATTTTCCGGTGAATAGGCTACTACATGTCATCTAGTTCATCATGTTAAAAAACATTTTGTACATTTGAGACAGAATTAAGTAAATGCATTTGAATTAGTTTCCCTAGATCACAGACTAAGCATGGCCAACTCGTAGTTGGCGTTTTTCCCAAGCTCATGCCAATTCAAGCAGTATCGAGTAGCACTAAAAAAAGCTGTTTACAATTATCTATTTATAATTCAATGATACCTACCGCTCTCATCTTTACGGATATTATTGAACCACACAAAACCAACCAGAGCATTTTGCCGTGCTGCTCTATTAAATGATAATTTTTCTCATACAATTAGTATTATATAAAAAGATGTTTTTATATAAGAATTTTATTATAGGAATTGTTTATTTCTTAATGTATAAATGGTGAGCCTTTTACGAATTCAAAATTTTGGGCAGATCTTGTATGTTTTTTGAGATAGGTAGCGCGTTCAATAATCACTTGTACTTTATAACGGATTTTCGAAGAATATTCAAGTTTGAGGCCGTTTTACACCACGCTATTTAATGGTCAATTTATTGATCAGTTGTTTTCGTTACGTGTTATGTACAACATGGAAAAATTGACAATAAATTGGTTAAATAAAATAAAATAAATAGCGGGGTGTAAAACTACCTTCAGATCATCTTTTTATACGTTTCTACGACTATGCCGCAGTCGTGCGCCCATATTCATATATTTGATTTTATATATAATAACAGGACATAAAAGATGTTTATTTCTAACATACAGTATTTCGTATTTATTCTATCCACTCGGTAGCATTAGAAATACGTTTGACATAAATTGTTGCTAAATTCAAGTGAACGAATATCCTACAATTTAATATAGAGGATTACGAATTTGAAAACAAAATTCTCACTCTAATGAAATAAATAACAGAATAATTTAAACATAAAAGGCTTATTACCAAATACTATTTTCTCAGAATAACGTGATATCACATATTCATTAAGATAGCATATAATCCTCATGCTTGAGATTCTGGATGTAAGGATGATGGTACAAGTAATTTATATAATCATTAGCTCTAAAAATATTTTATACTTAATTTTTTTTCACTCTTGTATATGTAATTGTATGGATAAAAAACGACTGTTATCGAGTATTAATTAATTTAGTTTGGTATTTACAATTCTTTTTCAGAAACGTTTCGACTGATTCCTCAGTCTTTCAAATACTAAATAAATATTTACAGTGGCATGTTTACGTATGGACTGAATGAGCTATAGCCTAAGGTGGCAGAATTGTAGGGGCGAAAAATATTTCTCTATTTCTCTACTTAAAAGAAATATAGTGATGAGTAGTGAGGGCCGTAGCGATTGTAAATATGCTACTGATTATTCAATCTTTCAATATTGTTGTTTGGTGATAGTGGAAAACCTAGCATTGACTTTTGTCAGTGTGATAGTCAATCTTTCGGACCAACAAATATTGGCAAAATAACAAATTTCTCGATTTTAATGTTTTTTACAATGTAAAATTTAAATGGAAATTATTGTTGTAAATTAATTATAGCTTAATAGCCGCCTATTGTTATCCATTCTATTAGGATACAGGTGTTTCACCGAAGACGGGGGCTTTGATTATAGATCTATTTGTAATTTTAAAAAGACAACGTTTTCTATAAGAATTTTATAGAATCCAATGCTGCATAATCACCTGAACATATTTCTGATTATAGAGAGTGTTCCAGAAGTAGGCAAATGTATACTAACTCCATTACTTTAAATGGAACACCCTATGTATTATTCCATTTTTCAATTATACGCAGAAAAATAACATGACTTCATATAAATTACTATATGCTTATCTTTAATAACAACGTTGTTATTTACCTGTAAAAAATTGCCGCACTGTAAGCCTTCAGTTAAGGCGACGTAGTTTGTATTTGAATTTCTTTTAGATATTCATATTTCAAATCCCATACATGTACACTTGTTTTGATACAATAGTGATAATAAAATCGCTGTAATTATATGCAAGTGTCCACTATAGTCCTGAACATTTGCTTAACTTTGGTCCCCAAGGTAACTTGATTTTTTTAAATGGCCCCCCTAATATTTTTGCTTATCGTTAATTAACCCTTACGCAAAGCCCTTTCAATTTATACCAAACGTTTATGGTGTCCCATGAAGGATTTTATAGATAATTAATAATTTCAATAAATCCAATGAGTTTTCTGTTTATTAAGTCGGCTTAGTATATACTTAGTATAGTATATAGTATATAATTTACAAATTTCTAAATAGTAACAAGTGATATATTTAATTTAACGTAACAAAAGTGTAGCAAATAGAATGTAGTTTATAATAAATATGTAATATTTTATGAACATACAGATAAACAAAATAAAGAAATTAATATAAATATTTTGAGTGGGCATATAAATAGCCCACTTGAGAACGAAATGCTATATTCTTTTTTTTTAAGTCTTGCATTCAATATTTCGTTGGAAAGCCTTTACAAGGTAACACTGCAGCACATCTTCTTGGTAAACTTTCAACTAATTTTTTACATCTCTCTGCAGGAATTTGATACCAGCCGCCTTCAATAGTACTCCATAATTCGTCTAATGTTACTGGAGATTTAGACTTTATAATAGCCTCAAAATCACCCCATAGATTCTCTATGGGGTTTAAATCGTGGCTTTCTGCAGGCCATTCTAAAATACTAATCTGTTTCTCCTCAAGCCACTGTTTTACAGTCCTTGCCGTATGCTTCGGATCGTTATCGTGCATTAAAGTCCATGTTAGTGGAAGCGATTTATCAGCATACAGCTCCATCACGTTTTCTAAAATGTTCCGGTACACATACTGATCCATTTTTTCTTTAATTCTGAATATTGGACCCATGCCACGCCATGACATTGAGCCCTATATCATAACACTTCCTCCTTCGTGTTTCACTGTTTTTGTATTGTACCTAGGGTTGAATCTTTGATTGATGGGACGTCGTAGAGCAAATATAACCGACTTGGTTCCGATGGAAAAAAGTATGTACGACGTCACATCCATCAAATATTCAACCCTAGGTACACTATAAAAACAGTGAAACACGGAAGAGGAAGTGTTATGGTATGGGGCTCAATGTCATGGCGTGGTATGGGACCAATATTCAGAATTAAAGAAAAAATGGATCACTATGTGTATCGGAACATTTTAGAAAACGTGATGTAGCCGTATGTTGATGAATCGCTTCCACTAAGCTGGACTTTAATGCACGATAACGATCCGAAGCATACGACAAAGACCGTAAAACAGTGGCTAGAGGAGAAACAGTTTAGTGTATTAGAATGGCCTGCACAAAGCCACGATTTATACCCCATAGAGAATCTATGGCGTGATTTTGGGGCTATTATAAAGTCTGAACCTCCAGTAACATTATGGAGTAGTATTGAAGGCGCCTGGTATCAAATTCCTACAGAGAGATGTACAAAATTAGTTGAAAGTTTACCAAGAAGATGTGCTGCAGTGTTACCTTCTAAAGGCTTTCCAACGAAATATTGAATACAAAAGCAAATAAGACTTAAAAAGAAAGAATATAGCATTTATATGTATTTTTTATTTTGTTTATCTGTAAGTTCATAAAATATTACATATTTATTATAAACTACATTCTATTTGCTACACTTTTGTTAAGTTAAATTACATATATCACTTGTTAATATTTAGAAATTTGTCAATTCATCCGTATCAGTTTACCTGTCCTATTTATATGGCCACCACTGTAAATGCTATACGATTGAATAAAGCTACGAATTAGTAAGTATGTGTCAATATCATACCATAAAATAAAAAACTAGTGATACAGTTCTTGAAAATGAAGAAATTTAATGTCGTTCGTTTGATTATCAGAAATTATAGTACCTATTTTTGGGAGGCCAAGATAATTGAAGAGTATAAGTACCAAAGGGTCTAAGTGCCATACTTTTATAAATACTGGTTTCACATGCAGTTATATTCTTTTTCATGCAAAACCAGTACTTATGACAGCATGGCACTTAGACCTTTTGATATTTATACTCTTCAATTGTTTCACCATAATAATAAACCGTCAAAACTATTAAAAAATAATTTTGTATATGTATGGAATGCCTTTTACTTCTTACATCATATCAATAAATTCTTCGTTTGAATGTTGCATATTTTCAAGTATATAACAAAATAGATAAGAAAATAAATAAACAAAACAAAATTTAAGAAGGAAAAGGTATTACATATACAGAATTATTTTTGACGGTTTTGACTTATTATTATGGCGGAACAATTACCTTGGCCTACTATAAATACGTACCATAATTTCTAATAATCATAGAGGAATTACATTAAATTTCTTTCTTTTTTTCAAAAAACATGTCATTAGTTTTATATTTTATGATCTGATACTGACGTACATTTACTAATTGGTAGCTCTATTCAATTATATAGCGTTTTTATACCAAGTCGACTTGAAAATGAATGAAAGCTTCATTGGATAAACCTATTTAAAATCATTAATTACCTATAAAATCCCCCTTGATGCATCACAAATATTTAGTACGAAGTGAAAGGGGTTTGCGTACGAGTTAATTTAGGATAATCCAAAAGATTGGGTGCTATTTAAGAAAAAATCAAGTTACCTTGGACTAAAGTTAAGCAAATGTTCAGGACTATATGTAGTGGATACCTGTATATAATTATATCGGTCTTAATTTCACTGTTGTATCAAAACTAGTGTGTGCGTACGGCATTTAAAATACGAACAAATAAAACAAATGCAAATACAAACTACGTCACCGTTAACTGAAGGCTTACAAGCGGGACCATTTTTTTTTTAAGAGAGTAATAAAATATCAAATAACAACGTTGTTATTAAAGATAGCCATATGAAGTCCTGGTTTTTTTTTGCGATGAATTGAAAAATGGGATAATATATAGGATGGTCCATTTAAACTAAAAGAGTAAGTATGCGTTTGGTTACTTCTGAAATACAGTGTAGTTAGGAAATTTTTTTAGTTATGCAGCATTAAATTCCATTAAATTTTTGTAGAAAACCTTTCATTCTAAAATGACAATTACAGCTGTAAGCAAAGACCCAGTGGACGCAGTCTTTGGTGCGATACCTGTCAATTGTATATGTATGTTTGCCGATATACTATATCGGTAGCGGCATTCATGAATGTACCGTAGGTCCCCACACATAACATAATAGTTTTTGATAAAATAGGGTAAGCAGTGTTTACTGTAAAGCAATTATTGAAATTTATCCGCACTTCCGGTGGTACCAGTACTAACAAATAAATAACACGGATTTGACAGTTTTTTTAAGCCCAAAAACACAATTCGTTAATTTTTATTTCCTTGAATACCAATATATGTTAGTTATTGTAAACTGTGAATTACTATAAAATAACATCATTTGATATCACAATGAACAGGTGTACTTGAACCCATACACCAATTTTCGCAATTTGGAGTCTTACTCATCATAAGTATCCTTATGGTTAACAGTGCCGTATACAAAACTTAAATGAACCAAAGCCAACCAATGAGACTTTGGTTAATTTGAAAATAAATAACTAATGAACTGTTTATTTTCAAATCTTTCTATAGATTCTGTAAGGAATAAAATTTGGCTGGTGTATTATTTTCTACATTTGAGATTGAATGAGCTTTGAATCAATCATACCAGTTATGCACTGCAGAACTGGGCGTTTGTACAGTTTACATAAATGTTACAGAAGTGATATCGGATGGCAATTTTTTAGAGAGCCTGGGTCTTTTCCAGGTTTTAATAATGCCACCCCCTCGTTTTTTTTTTTTCATATCTTCTGAGACGTCTTGAGGCCCAAGATTCACCTTTTGGTTCACACAGGTGTCTTCTAGGCCAGCTGCTTTCCCATTTTTCATTGGGTTTAGGATCTTGGTTGAATTCTTTTAAATGAATAACGGTATGAAATTGTTCTATTTCTGCTGTGGGCCCCTAGTGATCTTGGGCTTTTACATTTATAGTTAGGCTTTTCCTTTAGGAGGAGTTTCAGGGTCACTTGAGTTGATGTCAGTTTGAAAGGCTGTTTGATCACCATTTGCGTTTCATATTTAGATTGTAAACTATTTTGATTTTGTGGGTAATATCGCATCTATACTGGTTTTCGATTTACTTTCCTTATCTTACCTTACTTAGAATTTTCACTAATGTTATTCTGAACATGCTGATCGCTTCGTAAATCGGGATTTATTCATGCAGTCAGTGTTTCATGTCAATTCAAGATATTCTTTGAGTCGTCTGGAACGCCTCCAATTAAATGTTATCTGCAGATCGTAGTACGTCTCTTGCAGGTTTTTTTAAGGGTCTATAATTTCCCGGAAGTGAGTTAAGTTTACCTCTATCGTTGTCCATAACTTTAGTATATTCCAGGCACTTGGCCTTTTTAAAATTAAATTTTTAAAAAATCACGATACATCTTATATAATTGCAATTACAGTAAATACTACATTCCGAAAAAGTTACTAAGCGATGCCTATGACTTGAGACGCTCTCAATTTGGTTCTCGTAGTTCATGTTACAAAAAATTACTTTTTTGCAACATTATTTCGTATTAATATAGGTATTAATTAAAGGATTAGTAAAACCCCATGTCCATTCTATATTTGATGTGTCACAAACATGTTCTAACAGTTTTCATTTTATGCAGAGATGTCAGAACTGCCTAAACCCCTCAAAGTGAAATGAATCACAAATTTCAATTAGTGTTACGGCTAGTAATAACAATAAGGTATTTTTTTTTGTAAGTTGTATACTTCAAAATGTTTGGTCTCAGTACTTGTGGTAGTGTGAGAGAATAACGATCCCGAAGGATGCGACCCTGAGCGAACAAGAGAGTGGATATCGGATTCCTATTTGGTTTCCTAGAACTAATCTGTTCTCTCTTGCTTGCTTAGGCTGGCATCGTTCTCCCAGTTACTACGTATACCGTGCTGGCAAACATACGTGTTAGGTCGGGCTTTTCATTTAGTATTGAAAGTTGGCAAGTTGTGCACCTACAAGCCTATGTATATGCTAGCTTGCTCGATACATGCAGCAACTACACTTCATACAATGCATTAGGTCTTCTCAGTTCATATTTGAATATACTAAACTTGAATATTCTCTTTGGGATATAAACAATAATTTTTGAATGCGATTTCTAAACCTACCTATTAAAATCCAATATTTATAATGTGAATAATTCTCCATAATTAGGTGTATTGATAATAATAATAACACAGGATATTAATGCTTCCTCAATTCCTAAAACAAATTGGGAAGTATTAATCTCCTATTTTATTATTATCATCAGATAATTTATGTTTATAATGGCATCAAACATATTTCTATTAAGTCAAAAGTGTATACAATACTTATCAGCAAACTCTCCCTTGTTCACATGACGTACACTGTCAGTTAAAAGTTTAGAATCACCTTAAATAATGTATGTATGATTATAAAATATCTTGCTATTAAGGCTGCGTTTATAGCTCTGTGGCGGTAATTCAAAAGATCGATATTATTGTTCTGGATAAAAATCCCATAACGTTTAACATAGTGATCTAAATTCACTTTACAGTTTTGCAGGATATCCATCATTTTCGCTGTGCTAGAGAAACCTACTTGTCAGAGGACTAGTATACTCCGTCTCGTGACCTTGTACACCTATGGCAAAAGCCAGCCTGTCAGGTTGAGTAAGAGTGCTGATAGTCGCCATATACCCTGCAACGACCCCTAAAACCGAAGGTAAACGTTGTAACGTAGGTAATATAGGTATTGTGAATATGCGAATAAAAACATCTGGAATTCTGAACGCGTCTCTGATTATTTGAAAATACATTATTTGCAGGTAGTGCAATTTTATTTTAGTACAATCTGAAATTGGATGACTATAAAATTTGAAAGATATTTCCTTTGATCGTTCTTTATATTTGTATTAACGTTTTTTTGCAGTTTGCAGTAAGATAGTGCTTAAAGAATCCGCTGGTAATTTCTAATTTTATTTCAGTTTAGTGCATTGTTCCAAAGGAACTGGAGTGACGTCCGACATATAATAATATATTCAGGTGTTGAAACCAACAAAGATAGTAAACGGATGTTTTACTTCATCTGATGTTTGTATATGTGCATTGATTGCGACTGCAGATTTGTCAATTTTTAGGGTTTTTTTTTTACATTTATTTTGATGAGGTATATCGTAATGTGTTGGAAAGAAATAGAAATACGTCAGTAGTCATGGTTGATAGAAGAAGTTGATGAAGATACCGTTCTAGTTCCTAGGATATAGTTCAATGGTTTAGTGCGACATTTGTATATTAATTTTAACTGCAAGAATTAAGGGAAGGTCGGGTAGGTTCGGACACACGGTAAAAAATTGTCTGTAACTTTTTATATATGAATGAAGATTTTTATAGTTCCTTTGTAGTTCTGCAATTTTTATAGATTTTTGCATACGTACATTTTTACCTAAAACTACAAGTGTAAGAAAAATGATTTTCGTCCGAACCTACCCTACAAATTTGGTTTAGGTTCGAACACTTTACGGGGTAGTTTAGGACATGGAGGAACACCCTTGGACAATCTCAATTATTATTAAAAAAACAACAAAAGAGGATAACAGTATTTCGTATTTAATATGTATAAAATAATATAAATGTAAATATTACGTAAACCTTTGAAGATTCTCTTGGTAACTAAAAATATAACTTACAAAACTCGGAGTCTAGTTACAACTTAACACATTTCAAATGATTTAAAGCTCATATGAAATTTAAAGAAATTTTTAAGACACTGGATGTTCTCAATTGGCTTCCGAGTCGGTAATACCAAAATAATTGACGCCAAACTCAATGAAGTGGATGTCGAATGCGTCAGGAGTGTGAAATATGGGTAGCTATCCAGATCATTGTTCAATAACTTTTCAATTTTATCTACATAGAAAACAACCCTTTCTTTTGTTAGAGATTTAATAAGAACGTGGTTTCCCTGGTCAACTGTAGTTTTGAAAGTTAACATTTCATCTCGTTAATCCTCCTGATCTCTCTGAAGTCAATGATTCAACGGTATCCTCGTCTTGAACAAAACTTTGCACATCTTCAGAATTACTCGAACTCGATGTCGTCGGACACTTATGAAAATGCCAAATAATTCCTTAAGAAGCGATGGAGGAAATTACGTTACTACTAAAGTAGTAACTGTATAGTGTAATAATTAATGCAAATTAGTGGAGTATTTAAAGTGATTATGATTAATGCACAAGGTACACCTTTTATAAATTGAATTTGTTGCTCAACATTTCCGATACACGCTATCTTTTACCACTTCCCATAAATAAACATCTAAACCCTACAAGTCGGAGAATCGAGGTGGCTATGCAACTGACGCGTTTCTTCCTATCTACGAATTAGGGAGTGCTTTATTTAGATGATTTCGTACTGCTGGCTGATTATGCGGTGGTGTCTAGAGATGAGTCGTATCCGTATGATTCGTGTCTTTGGTACGAATCGTACTTGGGAGTCAGATGGTACGAACTTCAACTGATAAAAGCTTTCGTATTCCGTACCTACCTACTCGTATCGGCTTCTTATTGTAATATCAACTTTTTGTCGGCATTACCACCAATTCTAAGCATTTGATTGTGAGTCATGAGATCTTTTGTATATTGAATAGAGGTTCCGTAATATGTATCGGCTCTAGTTTGTACATACAGTCGCGAGCAATTGTTATAGGCACCCTAAGAAAACATGAGTTTCACAAAGCAGTTAGTGGTTCCCAGAAAAAGGGTACTGTGAAAATATGCTTGACCGTTATTTAAAACAGGAAAGCCCTTATGCTGGCATCTAAGATGCTTTGGTAGTATATTGTGCGTAAAGAAGAAGGCATTGTTAGCCGGTTTAAAAAATTATTTAGAGTGCGGATCTTTTTTGTAAGTTTGTGTTTTAGAGTTATTTACTTGGTAAAATATGCCAAAAATATCCTAATTAACAGAGACTTTACGAAGTCATGTATGGCAGATAATTTTGTTACACAACAGGGGTTATCAGAAGAAAATTGCTAAGACTGTGTTGAAAGAATAAACGTCTATGTCGCCCGACAATTTGTTATAAACTAGTTGCTACTATAGCTAAAAGAATAAAAGCAGTAATAAAGGCTAGAGGAGGGAGCATTAAATACTGATAAAGCTGTCCAAGATGGCGGATAAATCTGATGATGGTTCTGTTAGTGCCAAAGAAAAAGATAAAATTTGCGACTTTTGTGAAACCGTGTTACGAAAAGGTCAAAAGTGCAATTCCTGTAAAGAGTGTAAACTTAATTCTATTCACTTAAAGTGTATAGACATTGCGTTTAAAGCAGGAAAACTAGAATATAAGAAAAATTGGTTATGTAGCGCATGTAAGGCTCCTACTAGTCCATCGGGTTCGAGTAATGAAGATACGACTATAATTTTCGGCAAAAGATAAAATTATCAGGGAAATGGAAAATGTCAATATGTTACAAAAGGAAAGAATTGAATCGCTAGAAAAACCTCTGAATGAAGATACCGGGAATGCAAGTACATATACTCGACCAGAGGGCGCAAACATACAGTAAAATTTTAAAAACAAATTTAGAAAAAAACGTGCTTGTGGTAAAACCTACAAACAAGAATCAGTCATCTGATCTTACTTGTAAACAAATAAAGAATGTTGTTGCTCCGGCTAGTCTGTCAATACAAGTAAACAAAGTTGTGTCGACAAATTTGGAATTATTGAAGTCAACTATGATATTATTAACAAAAACCAACACGGCTTTAGAAAAGGTAGATCCACGTCAACTGCATTAATAGAGTTTTACACAAACATAATAAAAATTAGTGATCAGCACAAAATGGCCGTTGGTGTGTTTTGCGATCTACAAAAGGCATTCGATTGTGTACAACATGCGGAATTATTAATGAAACTTGATGCTTATGGAATTAGAGGCACCGTTGCAAATTGGTTTGCGTCACATTTTGCGAATAGGATCTAAATGGTGAAGATCAAATTCAAACCTGACAATGGAAACACAGCAACAGCGTCATCCAGTTGGTTACCCGTAGATAACGGCATACCCCAGGGCTCAGTGTTAGGACCCTTACTGTTTAGTATATATATTAATGACGTTGTGTTATTTTTATCAGATATTTGTGTTACTGTTTATGCAGATGATATTGCCACACTCGTCGCACCTAAAACTGATGTAGCAACAACTGCAGTAACAGCGAATACTATATTAGACACTCTGAGCAGTTGGTTTTCAAACAATATGTTGTCTTTGAGCATATAGAAAACGAAGTATATGATATTTCATGCTAGGCAGAGAAGCGTAGATGATATCAATTTGCACATCTATGGAAAATCTTTAAATAGCTGCCACCAAACTAATTTCTTAGGAGTTACCACCGATGAAACACTATCATGGAAAGAACATTGTGACAACTTAGTGAGGAAATTACATTCAAAAGCTTATGCGTTTCGATGCTTACGATTTGAAGATTCAGTTCTAACTTCAGTTCAATACTAAGATGCATTATGCTTCAGTGATTCATGTCGTCCTATCTTTAAAAATTTCCAACTTCTTCCTGTGCCATGCGTGTATATTCTTGAGACCGCCTGCTACATATTGAAAAGAAAAAATAACATTGCTACTAACGCCACCTACCATGAGTATCATACTAGAACGAAAGATGACCTCCACTTACCAGCATATTCTATGGTTATAGTTAGTCAAGTCGTACACGTTGTAGGACTAAAAATATTCAACCATTTACCGCAAACAATAAAAAGCTCCAATTATATGCGATATTTAGAAATAAGTTAAAAACTCTGGAGCATTTATTTTATTCCCTACAAGAGTACTTTAATACACATGAATAATTCTTTTTGTTAGTTTATGTTTTATCCTGATGTAATACCGATGCTAATCAGTGATGAAAATATTGTTATTATGTTGCTAAAATTAGGTATTCTTTATTTTGTTCTTCTTTTCTTGTTTTCGTTTTTGTTTTTGAAGCTAATATTAAGTTATATTTTGTATATATTTTTTTGACTAATTATACACACTTTGTGTTACATAATAATAAACATCTGAAAAATGTATTTACATTTGTTCTGTGGTAATTTGAACGTTAAAAAAATAATACTACCAATAAAATTGAAGAGGACAGAACATAATTGATTTCTTTATTTAATTTCAACATTAACAAAGTAATATTTTTTGGCATACATAAAGCGATTTCAAGAGATCTACCGGTACAAACCAGCGCAAATAACTATTGAGAAGAATATTTACTAGACGGATATGTAAACAAAATACCTACCTACATATTTGTAATATTACTACTAAAGAGGAAAAAGAAAAAGATAATGCAAAATGGGAAAAAATTAAAAAAGAAAAATGACATACCTTTTACAATGTTTATGCAAATGAATCTATTGAAAATATTCATGTGACATAAAAAAAATATATATACTCCGTGCCATTAGAAGTCTTTTACACCCAGAAGGAATAATTTCTTCTACTTGATCTTTTCGCAATGTGGTAGTCTTACATCAAGAATAAAACGATAACATTTGCAAGAAATTTTATTTACATATAATCCATTTTTTTTTTAAATATCTTTTTTGCGAAGATACCAGTCTAAGAAAGCGGACTAGTAAGAGATATTTTTAGTTATTGCCCTTCCGTCTACTAGTGTTAAGCCTAACAGAATGCCCCGAGTTCGAAGACGTCAAAATTATCACCATGTTAGCGACTTTGGGGTAGAATTGTTGCCTATCGAGATGTTGATTTGTCCTATTGCAAAATTGGCCGTCGTGTTAATTGGACTGCAATCACGGATAGAAGAAGTGCCTCTACACGAAGAAGACCAACTGGTCAACTGAGGCGTACCACAGAGTGTTACACGCCAAGTTAGGCGCTTCAGACAACTAACTCTACGCGACCGTTTTGCTACTACGTGTCAAATTGCTGACCAATGATTTGGAGAAGAAGGTAGACTGTAGAAGTTACTATGCGTACACTATATCGCGGAATTCCAGCATTTGGACTTTTTTCATACCGTCCACGATGCTTCCTTTAACTGCGGACTATTGTCGTCAACGTTTGAATTGGTGCAGAGAACGGCAGCATTGGGGGACAGAAAGGCATAATGTTGTCTTCAGCGACGAATCGCTATTTGGTCTAGGTACGATGGCCGTAGAAAGGTAAGACGCCGCCGTGGAGAGCGACGTGATTTTGAGTATGCTGTTGAGAGGCATGTACACAGAACTGTTGGTTTGGAGGGCTATTGCCCATGGTAGCCGATCATCACTTGTCTTCATTCGAGACAGCTGCGCGTTATGTTGATGATGCCTTCCAAACCATTTTACTGCCTTATATAGATGGCCGTCCACTCGACCTTTTTCACCAAGACAATGTACGTCCGCATATTGCTCGTCGAACTATGGACTTTCTCTAAGAAGCGGACGTTAATGTTTTGCCATGACCACCCAGTCCGCCGAATTTAAATCCCATCGAACATGTGATGGGGAAGAGCTGTGCACTATGCTCCGTCCTCCACAGACAATAAATTGTGTTTTATCCGTCCATAAAACTTTAAATTTAGATTGTTAGTCAGCTTCACACATGCTAGTAAACCAAGTGTAAAATTAAATACGCTTATTGTAATAATCAGGGTATAGTGTTTATGCAACTGGTACTCTATAGGGCTGAAACCTACATTTCTTCACTACTCGAACAATAGCACGTTGTGCCGTGCTTGCTTCTGTTGAAATGTTGTCGGGTGGAATCCTATGGATTTTGCATTATATCTGTCAATACGTTTCAGTCTGTCCATTAATGCATCTTGCTGTCTTATTTAGATCGCAGAAAAAAAACCGTAGGTACTCTCCCAAATTATCACATATAATCTTTTAAAGTTAGTTAGAGAAGACTAGCGACGCTCGAAATTCTATTGCACAAAATATAACACTCAATCATATTACGCTTTTCTTGATTAGAAAAATTCATATTGCTAATTTACGAAACCTCAATCAAAATGAAATGGAAACTAAGGTTTGCACCTGCTCGTAAAACTGTAATTCTTTCCCCAAGAAACATCGAAAAAAACTCACCCTGATATGAAGGTGTTTGTGACACTAGTTACATTTCCAAAAATACGTTGCAATAATCTGTAGTTAAAAAATGTTCAAGTATCGCACTATACTGATAAATCAAAAATTTTCAGCTAGTTTGATATGCGATATCCTACTATAAACTGGAGATATAGATTTATATAAATATAATGGAACCAACGCAATTTATTGTTTTGGGGTTTTTTAAACATCCTAATTCAGGTTACACTAAAATAAAATTGCACTACCTCCAAATAATCTATTTTTAAATAACTGAGGGACGCTGTCAGAATTCCAAGTAATTCTTATTTGCATATTTGCAGTACCCATATTATGGAAAACCAACAAATTGCGGTTGCTCCGTCGGTTGCTAGAGAAATGATTCACTCGGGCAGCTTCGGTTTTACGGGTCGTTTAGAGGAGTATAGCCTAGTCTTCGCTCTCAGACAAACTGGCAGGCTTGTTTTTTCTGTAGGTGTACTAGTACCTGCTGTTTCTTGAGCTATTCAAGCTGTGCGTGCCCTGCAGGCTGTGCCTGAAGCTATTGGGGCTGTTGCTGGAGTTGTTTAATCTGTTCATGGAGCTGTTGTTTATATTACATATATATATCTATAGCTGAGAGGTAAACAATCGTAAGTCCAAAATTAAACTACAGGTAAATATTTAGCAATAATACACTCCGCCAAAAAAGTATCGCATAAACTAAAAAAGGGCATTTATGAACCAAGATATTTTTATACGTTCACAAAAAGTTTGCCTCGTGTATGTGAACTATAAAAACACTAACAAAATAATGGAACTTAGCGTTTTTACTTTATTTTTTTCCTAAAAGAACACATTTAGAAAAATGCATATGTGTAAGGTTTGCTCAGTTGTTTATTGAAAGTCTTCCTATACGGACAAACTTTAAAGTGCGAAGTCAGAGTTCTGTACCACCGCTTTTAAAACTAAAATGAGCAATTTAACTTCAGAACAAGTGGCTGCTATAGTTGCTTTAATCGAAGATGGACGATCTCAAGCATACGTTGCTCATTTGATGAACATCAATCAGTCAAGTGTTTCTAGAGCCGTAGCCAGATATAGGGAAACAGGCATTTACAGTAGAAGACCTGTACCAGGTCGTCCAAGATATTCTACTCGCCAAGATGACCGCTATTTACTACTACAAGCATTACGTCGAAGACATGTAACTGCGAGACAATTGCAGAACGACTTGGCTAGAGTCAGAAATACTCGTGTGAGTACTCAAACTATTCGGAATAGGTTACGACAGAGTGGATTAAGAGCTAGAGTAGCTGTAACAGCCCCTCGTCTCACTAGGAACCACCGAGTGGCTCGCTTAAGGTTTGCCAGAGAACATGTAAATTGGAACATTAATGACTGGGCCAATATACTCTTCACAGATGAGTCAAGATTTGGTCTTTACACCTCAGATAGGCGTATCTCAGTGTACAGACGAGACGGTGAGCGCTATTCGCAGTGTAATATCAGACCTAGATCTAATTTCGCTGGTGGCTCTATTATGGTTTGGGGAGGCATCTGTTTAACAGGTCGTACAGAGTTAGTACCAGTAGACAGAGGTACACTGACTGCCCACAGGTATATAACGGACATTTTAGAAGAACATGTAGTACCATATGCGCCAATTATAGGAAACGAATTCATGTTAATGCACGATAATGCACGACCGCATGTTGCAATAATCGTCCAGGAATACCTTAACGATGTTGGTATTCCAGTTTTAGATTGGCCTGCGGTAAGTCCGGACATGAACCCTATCGAGCACGTGTGGGACCTCCTTCACAGACGGATACGAACCCAAAATGTTGCCCCAGCGGACCTGCATGGACTAGAAAATGCTCTCCGTGACGAGTGGGAGAATTTGGATCAGGCTTATATACGGAGGTTAATCGAATCTCTGCCAAACCGTATGCGAGCGGTCATAAGAGCCAGAGGTGGCAATACTCAGTATTAAAAGCTACTGTTATGACATTTTTCTTTCCAAAATTATAATTTCTTGATTTAATAAAAATCTCAAGTATGAGTTCTTGTTTTTATTTGGCCTGTATTTTATTTAAACAATCATAGAAATTATATCTTAGAGCGCATTAAAGTATATTTACAACTTTATGCTACAAACAAAGATTATGCGATACTTTTATGATTCAAAACTAAATTATGCGATACTTTTTTGGCGGAGTGTATAAAACGGTTATCAAAAGAACTCAAAGGGTTAATTAAAATACTATAATAATACATTGGTTCAGTTATGGGAAGTTTCTAAAATTTTATAATTCAATAGCATTTCCACTTGTTTTGCTCATTACCTACTGAAAATTTCCTTTTACGGACTTACGATTGTTTACCTCTCTGCTATAGATATATGGTATTATTACATATTTTGTAATTATACCATATACGCTTGGTGTAATATATTATTTAGTCAACAATCAATTATAATTCAATTCTTAGTTGAAATTAATATTATACAAGATTTTATATGGCTTTTTCATCTAAAAGTACTTTTATTTTGGTTATATCATACAACAATATTTGTTTTCTAGAATAAGTTACAGTAATTTAGTATAACAATATGCCATATGTCAATAAAATCGCAATATAGTTGCATGTCAAAAGTAGTAAACTAGACAATAAACAACATATTAAAATTATATATGCGTACAGGACAAGTAATGTATAAATAAACTGAAAACTATATTGAAGGCAAGAAAACGAAATAACCGTACCCACATGGCATATTTATCAAAAATTTGTTTCGGAAATGGAAATAACATTCATATTAAATTATTTCTTTTTTAATTTCTTGTGTTTAATATTAGTATAGCTTGTCTTATACGCATATATTTTAATATGTTGTTTATTGTCCAATATACTATTTTTGACATTTTGTAATTATAACGTGACACCATCATTATTAATAATTATAAAAATTGTATTGGCATTTTGCATATTATTATACTAATAATTTATTATAAAAAAAATGATATATGATATAATCAAAATAAAAATACTTTTTAGCCGTTTGAAAAGGCATATAAAATGTCGAAACGTTACAATTGCAATTTTTGGGTTTAATTTATACACGCCATATTCCAGCTATGAATTGAATTATTATCATTTATCATATATGTTTTAACAACTCGAACATCTACAGAAACAAATTGGAGAACTCCAAGAATAGCGTGAGTAGTTCCAAGAACAGCTTTAATAATTCTAAGAACAGTGGTTGCTAACACAGAGTTACTCGAAGGAAAATAGTCGTATGACGAGTAAACTTCTCTAGCACAGCGAAAGCCATGAACACACAGGAAACTGTAACTTAATTGAGTCTTACGTTAGATATTATGGGATTTTGGGCCAGAACTCTCATATACTATTTACTTTTGTCGCATGATACATTTTATGCTAACTTGACCTAAATGAAAAATAAATAAAATATTCAGGAAGAACAATTGAAAAATGAAGTAGAAAGAATAAAATACAAGAAAATAAAAAAGATATTTTATTTACCATTTAACGATTTTTCTCTTGATTTTAATCGACTTAGTTATACATATAAGTTAATAAAATTATATAAACATGAATAAATAAACAAATGCATTGCAACTGGTGCACAACTTTTTTTATTTTCTTGCTATTAACTTTTTCTACGTCTTTTTTCAATCGATCTCTACAGTACATAGTATTTTTCTTCAATATTTTTTATTGTGTAAAAGCATAGGAATAAACTGACGAATGCTTATAAAATGTGACTTCATTCACGTTCACCTTAACCCCAGAGCAAGTATTCTATATTTGGGTATCGTAAAAGAGAATTAATTTGTATGATTTTTGGATGAAGCGGCAAATAATGGCAAGTTTACTACTACTATAACAACCTTCTTTTATATAGATATGCGCTTTAAAGCAGCTAAAAATTTTGCCGAAAAAGTTATTTCTGGATCATGAATTATTCTTATCTTTTATTAAGGTAGATTCAAAACTTTTAGCTTCCAGTGCATATTATTTTTTTTTTTACCAACGTACGATTTGTTGTAATTTTCAATTTCATTGTTTTCAGCATCATTGTCAGGACCAAATCTGTATGATAAAATAAGCGACATGATTAGTCGAGATATCGGCTATAAATGGAAAGAATTTGCAAGAGGCCTGAAATTTCGTGAAGCTGAAATTGACAATTTAGAAAACAAATACAGGGACATATCAGATAGGGTCAGGGAAATCCTTATCGCTTTTACGCGTTCTTGTCCTGAAATGTACTATCGCACAAGAATATTGGACGCTCTCCGTGAAGCAAGGCGAAACGATCTAGCATGCGAAGCAGCCTATATAATGGACCATAATAATATAAGACTTTGTGCATAATATAAGTGTTATGCCTTGATCGTATGGTGCCAAGAAATAATGAGATTTTGTATTACAACTACAGTATACAGTAGTACTCAATATTTTTCACGTTTTTTTTATAGCATAAGACTTGGTGAACTGTATAAGAAAAAACTTACAATCAATGTAGAATTTTGGAAGTAAACAAGGCTCTACTCAATGTGCTCTACTACTTAGTTTTAGATTATCGATACGAGAAAGGCAATATTTATGAATTGCTTTGCTGAATGCAAGGTCTCTGTTTTTGGTCTTTTAATTAACACAACGTAAATATTGTCTTTCTTGAATTTTAGATAGTGATTTATAAATCAATATTTGTTATGCTGCGTACATGTGCATATACTTTATTCCGCTTTGTAAAAGACTATTAATATAAGATTTGCTCTGATTAATTAATCAGTTACTCAAATATTTATTTGCATGATAACAAGTAGAATATATGGTTAGACACTGATCTAAGCAACTTACTATTGGAAGAAATTTCTTCCAAACAACACCAAGAAATCATTTGAAGAGGAGATATGCGTTTTGAAATTCTGTTATTTTATTTATGAAATAAACATCAAATGTGATTTCTATTTCGTTACTTTAAAGTTGACGAATCTCTCTTGTGAGCAATATTACCATAATCAAAACCTAAAGAGGTATTTGGCTGTTACGAATTTTAAAACTAAGTTTTTACGATATATGTTTCCAAAACACTTATTGTATTTTTTCAAAAGTAAATATTTCTATTGGGTTGGTTTATTTACTTGGATGATCTTTTGGTGTAGACATACCGTACTGGTGAAAAACATTTTTCGTCGACCTGTACATACATATGTAACCCATGGAGAATTGCTAAAAAAAAATTGCCAGTACGGTATGTACGACGTTTAGAACATTTTTTTTTTATATAAACACTTGAACATTGTGGCTAATTGTTACGCTATTAAGCGGCGTTATCGTGTTAATAAATAATTTAAATATCTCAAAGGAAAGTTATATGTATTTGCCATTTGCCTTATGAAGAAATGCCCGTATGAGTCTTGCTTTAATTGAGCGAAATGGACTTTTTATCTCTAAAAAATAAAAAAAATGTGATATTTTTACAATACATATATATATATATATGTATATTTCAATCTTATATAAAATTAGATACTAGAGTATATTATATTTTATATATAGTGCACGCATACAGATTAGCACGTCTAACTAGATACATATTTCACGCTTTATTCAACGACTGTATTGGCGGTCACCGGTAACCATCATTGTATCTATTTGAGCGAACTAATCGGTATTATAAGTGCTCATTAATTGTGTGTTTTTTGAATATGTTGAGTTCAGATAAATATACACAGAAATAATGTAATTAATTTTTTTATTGCTTATTTGCAATCCTATTAATATAAAGATGATTCTTTTGCATTTTCTTGACCTTAGTCCCATTTTTTCCATGAAGTTGAATCCAGCCCTCTCCCTTCAACTACTTAAATATCTGCATATTTCTAATACTTTTCAAGCTCTGATTAATCAATGTGAATGAATGCACACTTTTCCAATTAGACGAAACTTTGTATGAAACCACCTCTTTCACAAGAAGTCGATGTGCTCATCCCGTTAACGGCAACCCTAAGAAATTTTAGATTTATAAATAACCGACCGAATGTTTATATTTATTGTACACAATGAAGAGCTGTCATTTCATTAGTTCCCGAATCGTGACATATAGCAAAAGATAATTTAAGTGAAAGTTTTGGCAATAAGAAACTGAAGACGACACTGGAATATTCTAATGTAATAATAGAAATATTAAGAAATGTAGCAATATTACTGTATTTTTACTGGATTCTGTATTATCGGAAGAGGTCTGCGCTCTGTCACATCTGCACTACTCGTAATTGCTCGAAATACGTACCTTCTTCCAATACCAACGATTGTGTCCAATAAGATTTTAGTGCCCGCGAATGCGAAGCTACAGATTTCCAGTTAGACCGGGCTTTTTGCCTTTTCCATTCCATCACATGCTTCAAAACTTCTCTCTTGCTCAGCTCCGATTTGGACTTCGCTCTAGCTATCTATGACTGTAACTCGCAAGCTGGTGGCTTCGTTTTTCTCTTCGGCGCGACAATAGCGCGCACAGTCCTTTGAGCAGTCTCCTGGACAGCGCGTCAGTGTTACGACGACTGGTTCCACGCCAGTGATTATACGGTAAGAATGCCTGGGTTGGAACTAATAAATTTAAAATTCCGGAGTTTGTTTTTCGGAAACACGCTTGGGCACGTCGATTTTTTTTTGGCTGTGGGTTTTTTTTATGATAAATTCATGTGTACAGTGTGGCCCGAAAGAAAACTTATTACCACCAACATTTTTTCAAATGGAAACGCTAATTTTATATCTCATTTTTGAATTATACATCGAATTCTAAGTAAGTTTCCTGTATAATGTCCTATGCCTAAACTCAACAGTTATCGCGGAATTTACGATTGATTTTTTTATTTGTGAGGACGCGTGGGATGGTTGGAACAAATTCATTTTAAAATTCAGGGGTTTGTTTTTTAGCAATATATTAAAAAATAAAACAACAAATCAAATTAAATGTTCAAATTGTTGACCATTAAATTCCTGACAATAGGCAAATGGATATTCAATTTCTCGTAACACTTCAGTTAACGTTTGTAGGTGAATTTGTTGTATTTCGGCTCTAATTCTATTTTTCAATATTTTCTTATTGTACTCCTATTATACTGTGGATTTCATAGATAAAAAACTAATGGGCTCAGGTAGGAAAACTTTGCTGGCCATTTGATAGCAACATCTGTTTGCCATAATGTTATGAAGGCAATCTCGCACTATTCGTGAATAGTGTGGGGGGCGTTCCATCCTGTTACAAACATATCTTGTAAAATTGTAAGCAATTGTCTAATACAATTGCAAATTTGAAAGAATTAACTGAGAAGCAACGAATAGAAATGTTGATGATGGTAGGATATGGCTACAAGATTCGTTGAGTTTAGGCATAGGACATGGTACATATGAAGCATACTTGGAATTCAATGCACAATTGAAAAATGAGGTAGAAAATTATTATTAAATTATATGTATGTTTATGTAAACTGTTTGGACAATAAGAAACAAGAAAATAAGCTTTTTTAATTTTCCTGTGAAAGGTGATCATAGGGCAAAAGAGTGCATAACAAATTGTGATAGTGTTAATATTATTACGATGGACATTAATGATTCAAAGAATAAATAATATAATAATCTGTGAGGAACACTTTTTGCCTATATAATAAATTTATTATAAATGTAAACTTCTAAAAAGAACCGCAG
This sequence comes from Cetonia aurata, assembly GCA_949128085.1. Lineage (NCBI taxonomy): Eukaryota > Metazoa > Arthropoda > Insecta > Coleoptera > Scarabaeidae > Cetonia > Cetonia aurata. Next base: position 41,656,495 of record OX421884.1, read on the forward strand.
TTCCCTATCAGATATAATAAAGCAAGTTACTGCAATCAAAGTGTTTGAATTGCGATTATACGTAGACTATTTTATCCGAAGAAACTAAAATATTCTTTTTCGAATTTAACTGAAACGGCCAGTTTATAATATTATAACGAATCGTGTACAATTTTTCTATACACAGTTTCTTTCACAAGTAATAAACAGTCAGTACATCACTCAAAAGCTGCGAAGGGAAAAAGAAACAGCGATACGCTTCATACTCATTAGAAACCTTAAATATTATTATGCATATCCTGCGCACCCCGTATATTGAAAAAAGAGAAGAATTCTTAAATTCATCGATGCATCCATCCATTATAGTGTATCTCTGTTTAGTATATTAGTGGGATAGTGATAAAGTATAATCGATGGATCCATTCATTGATTTCCATTTAAGAATTCTTCTAACGTAACTGAAACCTGTACAGAAACGTTAATTACCAATATAGACAATAATGAATTATTGATGTCATATGAAGATTACACACGAAAAAAATATTAATATCCAATATCTGAAAAGAGCATCTCTTGTGTTCGGAAATATCGCAATTCTGTTAATCAAATGAATTTAGTATAGTGCTCGAGAGGTATTCACGGAGCGTTACTCATAAAATAGAAGCTCATTTACTTCGCATCTTTAATAATACTCAAAAAGAATGTTTCAGAGTTGCATAAATTTCTTAGCAGTAATACAGCTGAACGATTGTTCAAGGTTAGTTTAAAAATTCACTCATAGGTAGCTGCAACTATCTGCAAGTATATTCTCATCAAACGAGAGAGAATAGAAAAGGATGCAAAGTTCGCTTTTTGCCATGTCTTTGCGTCTCTTTACAATTCCTTCACTCAACGATACCACTCTTCACTAGACAACGCTGACAGGTAATATGTACTTAAGATTTCCATAAATGCTAAAATAAATCTGAGATAAATTTATGCCCTGTTCCTGGAACGTTAAACAAAAGTTATCTGTTCAGTGTCTGGCAAATTAACAGTCTTTGTTAAAGCGCTAGGTAACTGCTTTGCAACGTTTTAAAAACTAGGCAGACTTGTAGATGTAAGAGATATCTAGTGACACCTTAAATTACTATCGTGATACAGTGTATTTATTTTTTTAAACTTTTCACGATTGCAATGTTCAACATTTAATTATTCTCCAATATTAACACAGAGAGTTATATACAACTCATGAAGAAGTTATTATAATTAAAACTTCGAAACGTCTTTTGGAGAAAAAAATATATAAATAAACGAGCCTAATTTTCCACAAAAAAATTTCTTATACGTATATCAAGGCTACAAAAAAAGGAACAAAACAAGAAAAAAAAGTGTATAATTTGCGATTATCTTATAAATTGGTTTTTTCTTAACTAAAACTACTGAATTTGTAGCGTTAATAATAAAGTAATAGTGCGCTGAAATCTTTGAACAGGTCGTATACCATGTTGCATGCATCTACGTCTAGAGTCGGGCTTTGTTTGCATACAGTGTTGTCAATTTGATGCACGCGTAACTACACTTCTTGAAATGCATTAGACTTTTTTGTACCCAAATTAGTGGGTATTGCTTGTTTCTGCTTGGTGTACAATGTGAAAATATCTGCCTATTGTTTGGTTCCTCGCGTGTGCTATCATGATTTAAAATACGTTAATTCAGCGTAAATTAAAATTCTAATAAACAAACCCTAACATATTTATTATTGATTTTAGACATTTTCTATATATTATCCATATAACGCGAATTAATTATAAGTTTATAAAATAAGAACAGTAATATCAGAAAAAAATAAAAGCAATAAATATATGAGAAAAGTATTAATTCTTAAATAAATGTACAGCAGTACGTGAACCACAAAAGAATATTACAATACATCAAAAAAATAAAAAACGTAAACAAGTTGCTCATCAAAATGCCATTCTGTCGGGTAATGTTTATCATAAGAAAAACTATTCACTAGAACATGAGAAGCTGAAAATAAATAATTATTTTAACAGATTGGCATTTTTGTCAAGCCGGAAGCTCACAAAAACGTTACTGTTATACTGTATAATGATTTTTAGTGGCTGAACTTGCTTTATCCATGGTCTCTTTATGAACTTGGTATCCTATGGTTACTTTTGGAGAAATCCGTAGTCTCTCCTTAAGTTTTCTACCAATCTCCAATATTGCGTTGCTATGCATAGCATCAGATGTCCAAATCCCTGGAAAATAAATTAAATATATAGCATAATGTTATTCTTTAAACTATAATTTTAGATAATAACACATTGTTATCACAGTTTTGAAAATAATGGTAATACGAATCGATAAATAAATTGCATATATGTATTATAAAAGTTACTTCAATTTATTGCAGCTTTTCGAGTAATTTTAGAAAATAGTTCTACAAGTTTTCTGTTGCTTTGTAACTTAAATAATTAAATTTTGCCCAGGCATTAACTGCATAGTTCATATTTTTTTAAAGGAAGTAGTTACCTATTTTGTCTCCTTTTCCTCTTATATTTACAACAGCACCGCAAACTTCATCAGAGTTTTCAAAAGCTTCACCAATCAAACAAAGAATCTGAAAAAGAAGTGAAAATTATATGAATATACATATTGTTTCGCATGTTTTATACTTTTGCTGTTTTACTTTGTCATTACATTTAACTGCAAACTTAATTTCTAAGAGTTAGGTCAAGATTGTGTTAACTTGTTGGGGGAGATACGTAACGCTAACAATTTTAAGACAAATCCGTTGTGATTATAGTTCAGAAATGTTTTCTGGCGCGTCCTGAATCAACTGTGTGACTAAAATTCCACTTAATTTCATTGCTTGGCCTCTTAGCTGAATGATGAATGTAGGTAGATGTGTTTAACTTTGGATTACACAGTAAAAATCAAACTTGAATTTTGTGCTGCAATTTCATAAATTTTAAAATATCTCAAAAACGGATGGCTTTAGGAATATGGAGTATTACATAAACTTGCCCTAATTTGGTCTTCAGATTTCAAATATGTCATTATATACAGGTTGTTCCATTTAAAAAAAAAAGGCATTTTTTTAATGGATCTTTTTTCTCGAACAGCCTGTATAATTCAAGATAATTTTAAATTGTACATACAAAGGTAGCATTCAAATAAATAAAAAGATTTTCAAAAAATCCCATGCTTTTCCCTATAGAGCCCGCGCCGTATGAGGTGGCCCGTCCTGTATATTAGTATTTAATTTGGCATCCTTAGCATTAAATATCTTAATGTTCAAAATAAATATTTTAAAACTACATCAAATATTCAAAATTCAATATTGTTAGAAATGAATATTTTAAAGTATAATGAAATTTATAAAAGCCGGAGGTATCTCTATATACAACTGCCTTTGTTACAATTCTAAGACGCCTCTATCAGAGTCAACGTAATGTTTATAAACAAGCGCCACGCAGGAGTTCGGTATGCCGCCTATCAACACATTCTCCTGACGCTGCATATTAAGCCGTTCGCTAGTAGAAGTAGATAGATGTGGAAGTTTCGTACAATATCTATAGTCGGTATCAATATTTTGTACAACCCGTAAATTACCTCAATATATTGAAAGTGTACACAATTAGACAGTTTCAACGCAAATACAGTCCTTTGGAATGAAGGAATTTAAACAATGACACGCACATTTAAACCATGAATATAAAATAATGTAATCATCGAAATATCACCGTCATTTTTCAAGCAGGAAGCAGGGTCTCATAGTCTCATCGCATGGTCGATTTTGTTGTGTAACATAATATTGTAGATTAGATATTATACATAACTATTATTATGTGTAATCTATATGTGTTGAAAAGGAGATGGATTAGAAAGAAAAAGAAGTGGAAGAGAAGCGAAAAAAACGTCAATACTATAATATAAATATCGTATATCCTAAAGTAGTGCTATAATGAGTATCAACTTCTTTTTAAAAAAAAAAAAACGATTCTTATACTTTTATAATCTATCATGTAAATTTTAGATAAGGATTTAGGAAATAAAAGAAAAGGAAGAAAACACATTTTTTGTTGTCATATTACACATTAAGTATAAACGTTTTTAAATTTCCAATAAATACGTTGTATAGAGGACAAAAATAAAAATTAGGTGAATGTGTGTAGTATAAATGCGTTGAATCAAATGTGTTGCCAAATGAATCAATAAAGTATTGGATTTATAATAATAAACAGTACTGCGAATACTCCAAGATTGTATAAATCTAATCCAAGTGGATATTGTAACAATTTTAGTATTTAACTGATGATGAGGTATAAGACCCTATTCTGAAGTGTAACATAATATTTGGCAGTCTAGGCAATAATATGTACACTATTTTCATTAAAGAAATTAATTCAGATGTATGTAACAACTTGAAATGATGTCGAAAAAAGGTTGTTTGAATGTAAAACTGGGGGTACCTTTATTTGCAATCAGTTAGGAGTAGTTTTAAAAATACTTACAACATCTAACCAGAATCGGTCTAAATCATTTCCACGCTGTTTTTTCTCCAAGTTGATTAACCAACGGCCTCCACGAATGTTTGCACTATCTTCCCACATCGGCCGTATACCTTTCTTAAATAAAGAATAGTCACAACCATGACGTAATTCGCTAGCCAATTTAATATGGTTGTAAAGACTGAAATGTAAAATTTAAATAAAATGAATTTTAATACTACTACTAAAAAGAAAATAGTACCTCCAAAAATCTTCAACTGTAGAAAAACTAGCTATTTCTTTTTGATTCTTTTCCCACGAGGTGTTTCGATCGTTTTCATAATACCAGAGAGTCCAACAATTGTGTAAAGGATGTTTAATAGAGTAGTCTATGGCATCAACAATTTCTGGCTCTTGTTTATCGTTCTTATCATTCTTTAATGAACAAGGTAGCGGTTAAACGACAAATAGGTTTTTAATAAAGTAGGCAGCTATTATAAAAAGTTGAAAGTTAATTGACAATATGGAAAAATTAATCGAGAATTTTTTTGTTCACCCACGTCAACGTATTCCAACCGCGTTGTTTAATTGTTAGATTGCTTAAAAATAAATAACATTTAAACTTACTTCGTTTTCCAAGGAATTTGCAGACATTTTAGTAGCCGACGTACAGCCCTACAAATAAGAAAGGTTAATTATTTGGTTGGTAGTGCAATTCTTTCTAATGAAATGTCACTGTCATGCGCTTTATTTGGCGCGTGTTTTTCAATTATAAGATAAAATTGATATTGCCATATGAATTAAAATTCCTCAGAATAATATAATAAAATATTTTTTGTATTAAAATTGACCTACTTACCCACATTTTAGAGAGTTATGACAATACACTAAAATTCAAAACGAACACAAATGAAACAAATATATGACTATTTTTTTACTAGCCTACTAAAAAAGTTCTGGTTTTTATAAAGGAAATGAATTTAATCCTAAGTTATTATCCTATATTCTTGATAATTATTGTATAGCAAGCACAATATATAAATTAGAGATATATAGTTTTGTTTTGTTTTAATTGCACTGAGCGATACATAAGAACTATCATTAAATCTAATATTAAATAGGTATATGTACGAAAAATTAAACCTAAAGTATTCAACAGTACTGTCACTGCTGTCAGTAAAGTTGCCTACATATATCTTAATAGGACTGTTGATCTTGGTTGATCTACAGCATATCCACAGGGTCCTAAAAATAATTGGAATTCAATACAACCTTTCATCACTTTTATGTGTATCGACAAGGTAATTAAGTAGAAAAATATGAACAAGTTATTTAAGTAAACAACAAAATACATGAAAAAGATAATTATATAACATAAGTACAATCTACCTTATTGCTTGTGTTTATACCAGGTTTATACCATTTAACTGTCAGTGTGAATGTGAAATCTAACTCATTCCATTATACCAAGAAAGTCGAAAGGCGAAACGCTGGCCTGCTAATAACGATTGTTGCTTATGATATTCATTTTGATTAATTAGCGTTAATATAATCACCAATTTAGTGACTTATCATCGACCTACAATATTGTGTTCGTTCTTATTTAGAAATATGTAGATATGGTTGGACAATTTAGCATAACATTGTCAAGAATAAAGGAGTTTTCTGTTTTGAAGTCTCATACTTACTTTTTCACCGTTTTCAAAAATGTTTCGATAAACAAATTAGATTTATTTCCCCATATAGGTAGTTATGGTACGGGCAGTAGCTGCGGATATATGTAGGTACTTTGCCGCGATATGAAAACGTGAAGGAACCTTCTGCAGACGACTGGTTTTCGATATTTAAACTTTAATACATGATAAACGATCTTAGCGTCCAAAACTGTATCGTAAAACATATTATCCCATTTGAAAAAACAGTTTTTGTATTCCATATTATAATAGAGACAAGGTTTTAAACTTGCTGTGCAGGAATGAGTGGTAATTGCTAAATGGCTACTATACCTAATATTTAGCCTTTTGTATTTCCATTCATGTTTTTCTTTTTTTTTTTAATGGGACAGATAAAGTCTAAGAAATTCAAGCTTATCAGGCAGCCTCGCAGAGCCAAATCTTGCTCCTAAACATCATTACGAATTATAACCCCGTTAGTAGCGTTAATGCTAGCTATTACCATCAATGAATTGATATCAATCAAGAGTGAACTATGCATATAGTTCTGATATAGTTCACTCTTGTACCATGTGTTCACTGTTGTACCATGTATATTTGGTTGCAAACTAATATTTTCTGGATTTATTCGATTGGTACCATCCCCTTTCTGCCTATAAATATATTCCAGGCAATAAAATTTAAGTGAAGTAGCGCGGTCTTGTGCAGGTGGCCTCCTGCATCCGGAAATAAACAGAATGCTTTTTTAAGGATTAAAAATCGTTTGTGATTACATCTAAAAGAAAAATACTAACAATAAAATAAACGTTTGAGTAGAATATTTAATTTTAAACGTTTAGAATTGTTTTTCAGCAATTCGTTTAATAAAAGTTGTTTTTAAATGAAGTGACTGATGTAATATTATTTACTTCATCAGTTAATTATTTAATATGTGAATTGCACTCAGTGTTAGCCAACGCGAAATATTCTGGAATTTTTAATAGTTAATCTAGGGGTTATTTCTCTGTAGTGGTTCGTCTTTTTGTTAGTGGTAGTGGAAATGAATACCACAGTTTGCCCAGTGGAAAGGTATATTAAAGTTTTCATTTCAAATAGATGTAGTCGTCGTCATTTAAAGTTAGCTAATTTTTTTCAGAAAATTCGCATCCATAAGTGAATATATCCCGCTAAATAGGCTGCTATATACAGCAGAATTTTCTAAACAACGACTTGCTTGCGGTTGTTTCCAGAATCTTTCAAAGAAATAGAAATATTAGTTTAACACCATAATATAATAAAACGAAAGTATTGATTATTTTTTAATATACCTTTTTTCACAACTTTTTGTTTTATAACGAGAAGATTCCGTTGAGAAAAATTAAAATTTTTAAACAAATTACATTGGTTGTCAGATCCATTAATTATAACCTATGCTGTTCATACGTGGTTAATAAAATACAAAATAAGAATGCCGACGGTACAGCAACAGAACTCCATTAACCATTAAATTAAAATTTATTTATTACTGTGTAGTGTCATAGTTTAAATTGGTTATAATATCCAAAATACAATCTGGAATTTAAATATTTGCGATATATTCTTTCATTCTATAGGTAATATAAAATATTTTCTTATTATGAAAAAAAAAAAAATAAATAAATAAATTGGTTGTATTTGCCCTAATCGAGACTAAAAATAATACATTTAAGGAATCATCAATTCATCTATGCTATTCTAATTGTAAGACTTATGTCTAAATCCTATGAGATATTTAATTTGAAAGGATGGAAACGCCAACAGTTCAATAAAGTTAATTGTAAACATTTTGAAAACGGTTAAATTTAATTATCGGGAGTTGTTCGTAAATGATTTCAAGAATTCGCTGAATCCATGAAAACTAAATCATTCATTAAAATAAAGAAGTCGAGGTTAACTTAACATTTTGTACACCGGAAGTACTATGATGCTGAAATTATTTTTTGATGCAGTAATTGACTTCCTTGCATATTTGAATGTCAAATTCCTACAATATATCCATAAAGGTAGATCGTTCAGGTTCAAATTGACAGTGCGTATAATGTATATTCTGTACTTTCTCATAAATTTTGTACTATGAATCGAATTGCGACGCGTTATGGAAGTCTGAAAATTCTAAGAAATGATTATAGTTTATTGGCCTATTTGAGTGTTTGCCTACCGTTTCATAACATACCTATGCATTAGAAGTAGACAATTTAAAATAAAATAATAGACAAAACACGTTTCATATATTTTATTTCTATTGAAATACATATTAGAAAGTTAAATGTTTGTCTTCATCGTTGAAAAACATCAACTTACATAAAATATTAATAAAAAATCATAATAAAACGTAAAAACATCAACAAATTATATTCTCGATTTATATTTATAAAAATTATTTTCGATCAATTCTATGTCATGTGCTTTGAGCAACATCGATCTTATCTAATATTCTGTTAAGTATAATTACGTTACAAAATAAGTAGACCGATTTTTGTCTTACCTAATATTCTCACTTTAGTTTGCAATAAATAAATATTTTTATTTATTAAAATCCATCTTACTTCTCAATATCAGTTTATAAACTTTACTAACTTTCTTCTAGAAAGTAACAAAATACAGGTTATACAATGAATATACATCGATATTTCAGTATAGAAACGAGATATGCTTATTAGGTATATTAATCTTGTTACATAGCTATGTTATGTATAGGGTATTAAATTTTTCTGTTATCTCCCATTGTGCCGTGAATATAATGCACAGTTTTACTTCACATGTACAAATATGATAATCACCTGTACATAAATAATGTGAAAATTATTATTAAAAACTATTACTTAAAATTTAATTTAATTTTCGATAATATTTTTTCCTAATTTTTATAATTTGTGTATTCTATACTAGGTTTTATGTTGAAAGCAATCTAAATTCTTTCGTTATGTTTAATGATATTGAAGTATTCATTGTACATCGTGTATTTTTTTCAGAATATATTTGATATATATTTAGCATATACGTAAAGCTACAGGTAGTCCGTATACGTATTTATTAAGCCAAGTTTGTATGGTCAATCATAATCACAATTGAAAAAGCTTTAAGCTATTTCAAACATACAAACGGCTGAATAGGTACTCATACGTGTGATTTTTTTTTTATTTTTATGTTTTTTGGTTATTTGGTCAGTAACATTTACTTAATTATAGAATAATACTTTGGTAATGGAATCTCATATTTATTTTATTTTTTTGGCAACAATGACTACTTCCTCAATAATCACTTATACAACATTCATAATAATTAACGCACAAAAATACTTCATTTCTCTAATTCTCTTACATTTCGGCACGCATTCAATGAAAAATTCTACGAACTACTAATAATTTTATAATAATAAATACAAGTTTGTTTCTTTAACTTGAATACTGTTGAAGAAATTCTGCCTCAGTCGGTTATTATAACCTACCATTTAACACTAAACTGCCGGCATCAAGTGCCGGACGTGTATTTTGCTTTAATTATGTATCAAAGCATCTCCTATTTTTTCAATTCTGTAAACCCGCTTCATGATCTGTGTGGCCTCTCTCGCTTCTGGGCCGATTTGCAAACGGCAAACAAATTTTCACCCTAATGTTTAACTATTCATTTGGTCAAACATTCATTGCATAAAACAATGGTTTAGTGGTGGATGGCGGTGGAGGATTTTGGGGTGATGTTGGTGATGTCATCGTACTGGTATTTTGCGCCGTATTCATGCTATCTTGGGGCGAAACGCTAGCAGCACCTTCCGGAACTCCTCTCTCGATAAATCTAGGTTTCGTTGGTGAGTTAGGCATAGAATCCTTTTGCATATTGTAACAAGAATCTATGGGCTGTCTATAACCATTAGGCATCTGACCACTATGCTGGCTGTCTGAATCTGTTAGCGATATACTATCCGGTGGCGGATACCGTGGAAAACTGTGCCTGTTTACTTTGCTAACATAAGTTGGTTCTCCTTGCCATATTAGGCCATTCGAGGGCATCGCATTTACGGGTCCTACCATAGGCCTGTATCTTGCTGGCAAATATGTACACGTTGATACGTTTGCAACGGGCGTTTGTGTTGACCTTGCTGTGGAAAATTGCCCCGGTATAGGGCTTTCGCTTCTGGAGGATACGAGGTGATTAGGAGCTGGGTAACCTGGTCGCATGATAGTTTTTTGATAGTGATCTTCCACTGGCTGATTAAGTCTTTGTTGATAGGTTGGGTCTAAATAACGCTTGTTGATCTGATTTTGATTCGTTACTCGCGTATAACATGCATCATTGGCAGAAGAATAATATGGATTTGGAGACACAGGATGATATCCTTCAATATGATTGTATGGTATGTATACCATAGTCTGATGATAGTTTTTAGATACTTCTTGTGGTGGCGGTGATTGAGGTCTTGCGTTTCTATTCCGCGGTAATGACGTATAGTAATCACTGCAGCCACCACCAACTCTCACCACTGGTGGATATAAATTTACATTTGTTCTATAGTTAACCTGAGGACAACGTTGATTGGCACAGTTTTGATAAATATTCTCTTCTATGTAGGTATTAGGCCTATATTGATGAGAAGCGTATGATCGTTTGATATCATCAACTGAGGCGTTGGGGTATGGGTAATGTGGTAAGTTTTGATTTATGTTACGAGACTTGGTATTGTCCATGCCTGTTAAATTAGTTTCTGAATAGTATGGCCAAGCCACATGGTTTCTTGGTGGGGTATTGTTGGGAGGTTGCATTTGATTTTGTATTTGCTGTAGGATTTCAGTAGTTGATCCAAAACGAGGTTTAATGCCACGGACGCTAGGTCTTCTATTAAAGCCGTAATCATCATGTTCATCGTCTTCCTCAGTTGTTTCAGGTTGGTATCTAAAGGAAGAGTTCACATAATATTACAATGGAAACAGTAAATGCGGGAATATTATATATATATTTTTTATAACATTACACTAAACTTACTTTTTCTTTATTCGTTCTATACGTCCTGCATCTTGCTGCACAAACATAGCCAACTCATCCCCAGATTCTGATGCTGATGGAGTACCTGCTAAAACATCTGGTGCGATTTTCTTTGACTCTTCTTCATCTTTTCTCAAAACCTCATCAATATCTTCTAAACTGTATTCAGTACCAACAGAACTTGCAATAGATGTCCTTTCGCCGCTGTGGTTGTTTATTTGATAATAATCGTCGGTTGGTCCAATTCCGCTAACGCAAGCAGTCAAAGGCGCTAAAGTTGAGAGAAATTGTTTCTTAGTTTCACCAGGGTTGCTTTTCATAGTATTAGGGCAAGGTGGTGATTCAATCACTGTCTGCGTGCCATTTCCCAAATCAGGTGCCGGGGTGGGTTGGTTACTTCTAATTTGATCATTTACATTTTGTATATCTGGCATTCTTTCGCGTTTGGCAAATAAATCCGTAAACTTTCGGCATGTGGAAGACATCGAGGATGAATTGGAACTTGTTGTTGACGAAGAGGACGGTGAAAAACTTTTATCTTGATTTTTATTGATCGCTATTTCCGGAGAGTTTCTCGCTTCTTCACCAGGAGGGCTTGCTCTCTGTGAAACCTCCTCAGTTTCTTGATTTAAATCTTCTTCAACGTTACATGTGAGTTGTTTAATTCTTTCAACAAGTGAATTATCAGTCTTTTGTACTGGTTTTCTACTTCTAGGTTCATAACGTATTAGCGATCGTCTTAGTGTGTTACGTTCAATGGCTTTTCTGAAAAAGTAAAATGATACAGTTAATGGGAAAAGATAAAGAAGGATTTGTTTTTAAGTGCTCCATACCATTAACTTGATCATTATTTAAAAGTTTAAATATTCTTCTATAAAATGAAGTACATATGTTTTGACATTAGGAGATATAATTCTTAGGTATTTACCCTTATTCTTTAGTTTTTTGTTAACACAATCTATTTTTATTCACTTCAAGGTAATAACTAAGCAAAAATTCTTCTTACCTTATAGAGTCATCAGTTTCCCCACTTTGAATTATTTGAGGTAATTTGGATCGTTTAGCTTCCTCGAATGCTTTCAAAGATTCTGCTGTAACGAGATATTGATGTACTGAAGAAGATTCTTCATCACCTATTTTTGCCCCTAGAGGTTTCGTACAAGGAAATAATTGTCGAACGGCAGAATTCGGTTTCAGACTGTTGTTAGATATAAGGACATGATTGCCAAGTTTAAATGTTAACATCATTTCTGTTGATTCCGGCGAAGCCGAAATATTACTGTTGTTAGTCTGCTCCTCTTTGCTTTGTTCTTTGCTTGAATCGCTTTCTGTAGGTTTCGCTTCTTCCTCGCTGACTTTCTCTGCCGCTCCATCACAGACGTCCCTCTGGTTAAGTTCCTTAAATTCAGTGAAACGTACGGATCTTCTACTTCCACTTTCTTCGTCGGATGCTATGTTAGAATCTGCTATCTGAAACGGTGAATATGGATATTTTAATGCGATGCGTGTTGGTCTTAATTATTAAGTGTCCAATTTAAAATAGAAAATAATGTAGTCGGAGCAGAGATAGATTTTATTATTTTTGTAAATTTGTATAGTTAAATTTAGTTTATAAAACTAAGGCTTAAGTTTTAGGCTTGTTATAAAACATTGCATGATATTACATTGCAAAACTTTTGAAATATATACTGGTCAAGCAGGAATTCCTAGATTGTTCTAGGAAAAGATCGATGCACAAAACTAGTTTTTTGTGTAACTTTGCCGCTTCATATGAAGTTGCACTAAAGCTAGAGCAAAAAAACCGGTATGTGACGGTATGCGTGTAACTACAACGAAACATGCAATTGGGATGGATTAACAATTTAATAATCCAAAATTATCTTAAAAATTTGCAATAGAAAGAACTTGTCACTCTTATATTTTAACAAGGTAGCAGATAATTCTGTTAAGAAGTGGACTCGACAAATACTTCTGCATCGTATGACAGAAACTGGCTTTGCAGACTGTTGTGACAAAAACAATATGAATTGTCCAACAATGCATTGAGGGAGGCTCTTTGGGAAAACAATGCTACCGGCTGAGGAAATAGATCTTATACCCATTGCAAATTTTGCTGATTTTTGAGTGAAATAGATGCTGGCTGTGCAGATTTGCTTCTACAACCAATTCGTTGGCTAGGTGCTGGAAAATGTATAAAACGCTTTTCGCTTTACAGACAGAAATAATTTTTCTTAAAAATGATGTTAAGATTATAATATACATTAAAATTAGTTCGAATTAGATTGAAATTTTAATTGGAAAAGAATTATTTTTAGCATTTTCAACTGACGTCACTAAAACATTTAAACGAACTATACTTGAAAGGAAATAAAAAACATAAGATTGTGCAAATATATTGGCATTTTGCTGCTTTTTTAGTAAATCGAAGCTTTTTTGTGTCTGCGTTAACTGACGGTAACTTTCCTTCCTTTTCAAATTGCAAAGAAAATTTTAGTAGTAATAGTTATAGTAATGAAAATCTATAGACATGAAAAATTTCTCAATCATTTTTTATATACACTCCGCCAAAAAAAGTATCGCATAATTTAGTTTTGAATCATAAAAGTATCGCATAATCTTTGTTTGTAGCATAAAGTTGTAAATATACTTTAATGCGCTCTAAGATATAATTTCTATGATTGTTTAAATAAAATACAGGCCAAATAAAAACAAGAACTCATACTTGAGATTTTTATTAAAACCAGAAATTATAATTTTGGAAAGAAAAATGTCATAACAGTAGCTTTTAATACTGAGTATTGCCACCTCTGGCTCTTATGACCGCTCGCATACGGTTTGGCAGAGATTCGATTAACCTCCGTATATAAGCCTGATCCAAATTCTCCCACTCGTCACGGAGAGCATTTGCTAGTCCATGCAGGTCCGCTGGGGCAACATTTTGGGTTCGTATCCGTCTGTGAAGGAGGTCCCACACGTGCTCGATAGGGTTCATGTCCGGACTTACCGCAGGCCAATCTAAAACTGGAATACCAACATCGTTAAGGTATTCCTGGACGATTATTGCAACATGCGGTCGTGCATTATCGTGCATTAACATGAATTCGTTTCCTATAATTGGCGCATATGGTACTACATGTTCTTCTAAAATGTCCGTTATATACCTGTGGGCAGTCAGTGTACCTCTGTCTACTGGTACTAACTCTGTACGACCTGTTAAACAGATGCCTCCCCAAACCATAATAGAGCCACCAGCGAAATTAGGTCTAGGTCTGATATTACACTGCGAATAGCGCTCACCGTCTCGTCTGTACACTGAGACACGCCTATCTGAGGTGTAAAGACCAAATCTTGACTCATCTGTGAAGAGTATATTGGCCCAGTCATTAATGTTCCAATTTACATGTTCTCTGGCAAACCTTAAGCGAGCCACTCGGTGGTTCCTAGTGAGACGAGGGGCTGTTACAGCTACTCTAGCTCTTAATCCACTCTGTCGTAACCTATTCCGAATAGTTTGAGTACTCACACGAGTATTTCTGACTCTAGCCAAGTCGTTCTGCAATTGTCTCGCAGTTACATGTCTTCGACGTAATGCTTGTACTAGTAAATAGCGGTCATCTTGGCGAGTAGAACATCTTGGACGACCTGGTACAGGTCTTCTACTGTAAATGCCTGTTTCCCTATATCTGGCTACGGCCCTAGAAACACTTGACTGATTGATGTTCATCAAATTAGCAACGTATGCTTGAGATCGTCCATCTTCGATTAAAGCAACTATAGCAGCCACTTGTTCTGAAGTTAAATTGCTCATTTTAGTTTTAAAAGCGTTGGTACAGAACTCTGACTTCGCACTTTAAAATTTGTCCGTATAGGAAGACTTTCAATAAACAACTGAACAAACCTTACACATATGCATTTTTCTAAATGTGTTCTTTTAGAAAAAAAAAAAAGTAAAAACGTTTGTTAGTGTTTTTATAGTTCACATACACGAGGCAAACTTTTTGTGAACGTATAAAAATATCTTGGTTCATAAATGCCCTTTTTTAGTTTATGCGATACTTTTTTGGCGGAGTGTATTTCAAAATCTCGTTTTTAAGCATGCTTTAACGCGCCCTAAAGATTTTAGGTCGGTATAAAGCTTTATGAATAATTCCAAAATTTTATATAAAATCAATAAATTTTCAGCTACATATTCAGTAGGCTTGAAGGCAGATTTCAAATAAAGAAAAGGTGTATACACATTATTAAGCCACCAAATTATTAGTTTTAAAAAGATTATAATTTTTTTTGATTTCAAATTTGTTGTCTTTCTTTAATCTTCAATTGTTTGCATTTGATATATTCAAGGCCTACTTAGAAATTAAGATAAAATCCCTTTAATTTATACAAAATCATTGAAGACAATATAAAACATCATCAAGTTTCATTTTATTGAAAGAACACGGGAAATAATTTGTATAAACAACAATACAGATTGCCATTAAAAAAAGTTCTTACTACTAAGTTAAATGTTCATGGCTACTAAGGACAGCGATCAAAATGTTATTGTTACTTTGCATTATACCTTTTCGAGAAACGCTAAATAACACCGTTTGGCACATAGTAGAATTCTATAATTAAGTGATCATTATGGCAGATCTTGCAAGTAGCTAATGAAAATTATTATAATGACGTATCTGCAATAAGGTGTTGTCCAATTATTGCGGTGCGTAGGCTATCATTCTTTGGTATAAATCAACTTGATTGGTCATTTATCAATAGTGCTAACATATCTTTTACCAATAAATTTACTACATTTTATCGCAACTTGGTTGAAAATTATAGAACAAAATAGTTATGAGATTAGGAAAACTAAAGTTCATGCTAATGACACATTTATCGCTAATTCTTCGAATAAAACTAGAGCAATGTGGTCTGTCATAAACGAGTATCGTCATGTCTGCACCCCTAAGAGTGGATGTTCGCTTACTGGGGCCGTCTTGAATCGTCACTTTCAATGTGTAACCTCTAATATATCATCACAATTACCCACATCTGGTCAGAACAGGGCACCTTTGATGTGCGAGATGTTATTGAGTCATTGCAGTCATCCAATATCAAAGATATTTATGGACTTCCTATAAATATTATCAAATTAGTAAAACACGAAATAATTGTACCACTTACGAAATAAATCTTTTTTCAATCTGGTATTTTTTCATTTGATCGCCATATATTGCTCAATAAATTCAAATCTTATAATTTTGATCAACTTTCTGCCAATTATTTCGAGTGATATCTTACAACTCAATATCAGGTAGTACACATAAATGATGGCAATACGTTATTTGAACTTCCCATTCAGTTTGGTGTCCCACAGGGGTTCATATGGGGGCCCGTACTATTTTTAATATTGTATATTAACCATTTTTCGCCTACAATATTCGTAGATAAAAGCATATATATTAGACGATACCACTATATTGGTAAAATCTGAAAATTGTAATGATGTCCAAGTTAAATCATCTTTAGCCCGCAGTTATGCGTCCGAGTGATTTGCAAGAAATCGATTGTCCCTAATTGTAAGTGAGAACAAGACTACAACAATGGTGATCTCTATAAGAGATATTTCGAGTGCCAATAACCCAGAGACTATCAAATATTTGGTGTGCTGCTTGATCCCAAATTAAAATGGGAACCTCATGTGAAATACTACAAGTACACTTGCAAGGACTATGTTCCTTTACGCACAGAAGGGCAGTTTTTTATGTTTTTAAAAACTTTCAACCTTTGACCTTACCATCTCAATATATTTTTGATTGTATATTAAAAATGACATTCATAATTATGAAATTAATGCATCCTTCCATAAGTATAGTATTAGAAACAAAAATAATTTCTTTTTATCTGGTTCTCAAAAATTTGGTAGTTATGAAGGCATAAAATTTTATAATGTTCTCCTTCCGTGCATTAAAAATTTAGATTCTTTTGATTGAACAGGTCTTTTATTCCAAAGAGGAATATTTAGGGTTTTTTAAATCATTGCACCCGGATTTTGTTTTAACTTAAGTATATTTTCGACATTGATATAGTTATCTGTGAGGTAACTTTATGTAAAATTCGTATATCAAGATGATTAGTCCATTCTTTGGTAATAAGGCTAGTTAATCAAAAAAATAAAATTTTTCTTTTAAAACGTTTCGACTATTTAATAGTCTTTTTCAATTAAAACATATCTGCAAACAATATTTTTCTTTTCAATTTCCCAGAAGTAAACTGTGCTACTAAAAAAGAATAACAGTCATTGTCATTTTTCATTAGCACTTCTGTTAAATTGAAAACAAAATAATTTTGTTTGTAGATATGTTTTAATTGAAAATGACTAATAGTCGAAACGTTTTAAAAGAACAAATTTAATTGCTTTGTTCTAACTAGCCTTGTTACCAAATGGACTAATCATCTTGATATATTTACAATACAGGCTAAATATTTTAAACTTAACCGTTGTAAATTTAGTAGTATTTCATACATTATATAGGTAATGTATAGCTCCTTAGAGATCTATGTGTAAATACATTTACTGTATATCGGCACCAATAAATTCTTTATTTATTTATTTATAAAAATTATGTAGAAAAGATTTTACACTGAAATAAAAAGAACTGCAATCAATGATTCAGTTTTCACTGGTACACTATACATCTATTTTTAACACCCCAAACGAAATCGACCCACCTGTTGAAGATCGGACACCTTCGGTGGATTATTAATTTCTGCTCCGCTTTGTTTCCACAGCCTTCCTCCCTTTAGAATACCACTAATTGGCGAGCCACCTGGTGGGACAGTTGGCGTCGGACTAGATTTCCTCTCTTCGATCTCCTTAATTACTTGCCTTTCGGTAACAGTAGTCATGCTTAGCGTCTCTAAAATGTAACGCTGGTTATTTACGGAGGTATCTGTAATACAATAATAAGTAGTGTTAAAGATAATAAATGTGTAAATAAGGGAGAAATTAGATAGAGCAAGTGTTCAGGATATGATAAACTGTATAAACGTTTATTATTAGTTAGTTATGCACCAATATTAAATAAACATTTATTCAATTATTTTGTGCATTATTAAACAATTATTGAACATTTATGGCGCGGAGATTTGTTGTACTAATATAATGGTACAAACCAAGCGTCGGCAACTTATGCCACGCGTGCTAGATTTGGTACGCGGTATAATTTTCAGTGGCATTCTACACCATCCTTCAAAGTTATCAGATAAAGATAAATCCCTGCGGAAATGGAAGTGTTTCAAATATTTCCTGCTGTGCCGCACCCTGAATCATATTGGTAGATTGGTTTGGCACACTACAACTACAAAGTTAAATGAGACGAAATTATTCATTAATTTCAATTTTTCGCACTTAAACGATCATCCAACAACCCGATCAGTGTAATTTTTAATTACAAAGTTTTCTTTTCACACCCCGCGGCTTGATCGTGCCGCTATATCAGAGATGAAAGGGTACAGGACTTCAGGCTCCACACCCTAGTTGAGAAGTTCCGACCTTCGAACTACAAAGTTGCCGATCCCTGGCATAAACCAAAGTTGAACGTACATTTATTGTGTTACTTGCATTATATAAAAGATACGTATTATTGTTTTTATAAAATATAAAAGTTTTTTCACCTAAAACAATAGGTTAGATAAGGTTTGTTTATTTATCTACTCTAATTCATCTGCTCTAATTGTAAGCAAATTTGTGTTTTTTTTTGCCCCAAATTCATGTTCTCTTTTTTTTTTATTTGTACGGGAGTAGTGTTCTGAGAGGAACCTGTTCTACTTGCTCGGTATACTGCTTTACAAGTAGAGCAAATAAAGTAGACTGGAGTGGACAAATAAACAAACTTTTAACAGAAACAGTACATATGTATCTTTGATTATTGTTCTCGAGTAATTACCCCAGAGCTTATTTTTCAAATATTGTCTGGCGTAAAATACGCAAAAGAGCATGCAAAATATTGCCACAAATCGGAGTTCAGGAGTGGGGATAGCGCAAGCATATATAATTAGTGTATAAGACTTGTTAGGGGACGTTTCGAAAAAGAGACTCCCGGGAGGGTACTTTCCGCTAAAAGAGTCGATGAGGTACAGCTCTTGGACTCCGTACAAGAGGTTGTTAATGAAGTCGTTCAGTTTGACTTTGACTCCCTGAGTCGTATTCCTGCAAAATTAGCCCATAAACTAACGACATATACAAGGTACCTAGGTGCAATTATTATTGTTATTATTATAATCATAATTATATTCATTTCTAGTTGGGTACCTTGTCCAACGAGCGCTATCCCTGAATTACCCGCCGTCACGTGCTCTAATTCGTGACATTTGGTGGAAGTGCCGAAGAAGAAACCCAAAGATACCACGAGGTCCATGATTACATGTGGCCGTAAACAGTACACTACCGATTATGTAACAAACAGGCACAGCTACGCCATTATTGCAACGTCTACCTAAATTTTAGAGGGATAAAACCATATAACGACAGCTTCAAAAATCCAAGGACTCTAGAAGATTAAGGCACTGAGCCCATAATTTTTCTGGTGCTGATTATATACATTATAACGTCCAGAAGCTTCCATCGTAACTCCAAAGGACAAGCAAATGTTGCAGCAGAAAAGGATCTGACGGATCCAGCTGATAATAGATGGTGATCTTGCCTCCGTGGGCACATTTATGAGAGAATAACATTTATGGTAGAAATACGCACGTGAGTGGTGTTAGTTTAAGTATTTGATTTACTATATACTATGTATCTATAATTGTTGATAAATATGTAAAGTTTTATTGTAATAGTTAAGTTAGTTGTAAGTGTAATTAAAGATCTGAAGTCTGATTTATGGCTCCTATACAGTGTGTCTCACATCTATTTCCCCACGCATTTACTCGGACACTAATGGAGATAAAAAGTTGCGGTAAGATCCAGTAGAAATGAGACCGTATTGTACATCAAATTCTGCCATTATAACACACCCCGTATAAATAGCCTTTTACCGTTTCCCATTTTATTTTTAAATTGCATCCCTAATTTTTTTCGCAAGTTGTCGGTAGCTACCAGGCGTATAAATACAGTCATATGTATTTTTTTATTATTATTATACGAGATGTTCTCAAAAAGTAGTTCCGAAAAATGTATGTAGTGGGAGCATAAATGCTGAACTGAAGTGTGCCGCTTCCATGAAATATAACTTGGCATCCCTTCTAATGTCAAACCAATCTATATGATTACAATAATGACAGGAACGCCCATGAACAAATGTGAATTGCGCAATATAACAGAAACGGAAAGTAATTTTGATAACATTAGAAGAACAATAAGTCTCAAACACGCGTTATTATTGCTTATTATAAGTATGATATACCAAAAATTATCTACTTATTCTATTTAGAGAAATAAAAAAGTAATCCATATTTTTTTTTAATCAATCTTTTATTCTTTTCAAATAATATGTTCAAAAGGCCGACCATTTTCCATTAGGCAATGTTCATACCTACGAAGAGTCTGTACAACATGTACAGGCTCTTCTTATTGTCTCTGGAGAAATATCTTGGCAGGTTTGACATATTTTATTTTGTAAATCCAAAACATTAACTGGTCTTTCGGCATAAACAAACTGCTTTAAATATGCTTACAGGAAAAAAATCTAGGGGTGTCATATCTGGTGAGCGTGTAGGCCACTGAATTGGTCCTCTATTTCCAATCCACTTCTTTTGAAGCTGTGCGTCCAAATATTGACTAACTATGTGCGAATTATGAGGCGGAGTATCGTCTTTGTATATCTCTCGGCCAAAGAAATATCTTGAAGAAGAACTGGTAATAAATTTCTTAAGAGTTCTCTGTACATTTCCCCCGTAAGAGTACCATGATAGAAGAAAGGTCCAATTAAATGACCAATGAATAAGCCACACCAAACATATAGCCCATATAGCCTGAAAGTGTGTCTGCTGTACCCAGTGAGGATTCTCAACAGACCAGTAATGGCTGTTGTGTCGGTTCACTACTACATTGTTGTGGAAACGTGATCCGTCAGTCCACATGACTTTATTAAAGAATTCTGGGTCATTATCAAGTTGCGCCAAAATTTGTGCTATAAAAGATAGTCTATTTTCAGGATCGTTGGGTCGGAAATCCTGAAGTAAATGCATTTTGTATGGATGGTACTTATTATCCTTAAGGATTCTATTGACGGAAGTTTTACTGATTCCGATTTTTGTCGCCAACATTTCTAATTGAAGTATGTGGATTAACATGCACTGAAGCTACTGCGTTCATAGAATTTGCCTCATTTCTAATAGGTCGAATAAGCTGAACATTTTTCGAACTTGGGAAAGTACCAGTGCGCATTTTCTGTTCGACATTTGAAAACGTGCGATAGGAAGGAGGCCTTCAATTCGGAAAACGTTCTCGATAGGTATGTTCGACTTGTCTAGCATTTTTTCGACACTCACCGTAGATCAGCAGCATGTCTACATATTCATCAGGGTTGAATAACGAGGGTACTTTTCTGGGAGCGGCACACTTCAGTCCAGCATTTCGTTCTTACTGCATACATTTTTCGGAACTACTTTTTGAGAACATTTCGTATAATAATAATAAAAAAAGACATATGACTTTATTTATAAGCCTCGTAGCTATCGAAAACTTGCGAAAAAAATTAAGGGTGCAATTTAAAAAAAATAAAGTGGGGGAGGGAGGTAAAAGGTTGTTTATACGGGCTGTGTTATAATGGCAGAATTTGCCTTTTAGATTACTTCTAAGAAGTTGAATATATTGTAGATATTCCGCAAAATTCAAATATAAACAGAAAACTATTTCCGCGCGTTTCTAAAAAAAAATATTGGTTACATTGATGAATGGAGGTTCTCTCGTCGTTTTCGTATCTTAATTAGGAAATAACCGCCTTTAGGAATTTTTCATTCCTTTTTGTGATTGATTCGGTATTTTCAAAAATTAATTTGTGCCACTCTCCGTTACTCAAACAGTGCCAGTCTTGCATCATTCAATGCGGGCGGAGTTCTAATATGAACAAAAGTGATTAGAAAGCATTTATTAAGCCCAAAAAAGAACCACTTTCTAAATAAATTTAACATTTTTATCAAGCAGTAGACCAAAATTTGTGCGTATATTCTAAAACCAAATACCAGTATTATGTTTTGTTGATTTTCAATAATCGAATGATTCGATTTTGATTAATTTATTATGTCTATCACGAGTCCGCTACATAGATGATGATATTCATTACTAAGTATTTACAGTTAACTCTCTTTTAGTTTTATGTATTTTTGAATATATTACTTTATCTAGAATTTGAAATTTTTGTAATCAGTTAGACAGTCAAGAGTATTACAATCAGCCAGTTGTTTGATTAAATTCAATAAAACGATAGCAAAAAACTACTCTGTTTTAATAAATCTTTCAATTCAGAGTATATCCATTATTAAAGCAGAATATAAATTAGAGGTAATTAAGTACCAATGCAAAAAGAATGAGCTCAGTTAAGAAGTTTTAACAATATGTAAGTAATCGATATATCTGGAGACACATATTTTAAAGCTAGCAACTACATAATTGCAGAACACTTATTCGCTAGAGGAGGTAAGCAAGTTCCTTACTCCTATTATTTGCAAACAGCAACGTGTTTCTATTGATTTATAACTTTAGTAGTATGTTTTCAAGATAAGTAACGGTTCTTGTTTCGAAGAAATATTACCGTAAAAGAGAAGTAAAGTTACATTGGAAGATCGCAACTTTTCAAGTAAAGTTTCAAAATTTGATGCATGTATATGTTAAACTTATTTCCATCAAACAAACAGTAATCCTTATTCCGGGAAATCAAGGTTATTGATTACCTGTCTAGATGGCGTGCACGTAGGGGACGACTTGTACGGTTTTGCCAATGTTGGCCGAATGGGTAACCGTAATAGATGAGGTTACCGTAGAAGATTTATTATTTTCATTTGAACATAGCTGAAGTGAAGATTATTTCAGTAGGAGGTACGGTCTCTGGGATTAAGCAAAAATTGGAACAATTTAAAAATAGAAAATGGAACAACGATTGAATTTCTTTTTAATTTTGAAGGTAATGAAAATGTTGTTTCGATCTTGTTTTCGAATTTCTCATTTAAAAATACAGTTACCATTTCATTTATGTAACTTTTTTATCTCTGAAAATACTGTACATATGTTCAGGCATGTCAAAACGTCTACATACATTGCCCTAGAGCTGGGATGATTTAGTCTATAATTTTGAAATTCTGGACAGTAAAATTAGATTGTTTTTTAATATCTCGACATAAATAAACTTGCACAAATGCAGTTTGTGCTCAACATCTTGATTTTTTCTTTAGGTAGCAATACAGGTTACATATTCGTAGAGGTTACTCTATCGGCTTTACGACAATGTGCAACTTCCTCGAATTTACTTTTTTTTTATGATAACGAAAAAACATACCAAACGTAGATTTTTTAGTTATCGCTTTATTTTTCCTCATAATGGACTACTGCATACTTCGAAAATATTTAGTCTATACAAGGACCCGAAAAGTATGTGAACGTATTTTACTTCATTATATTAAATGAGACAATTGCGTACTATTTCATTCTTGCCTTTATATTACTTACTCTACCGCTATCTTTGGCAGTAATGTTACAATTTACTCTCTCATAGCAAAAGTTGTTTATTGTTTTTATTTAATGACGGGCACTATCGATAGTAAAAACTATCGTTAGTGCCTGGTACTACTTATGTTACTATGTAATTATGTTTAAAAATACTTTAACGTGTTATATTTACCGAAAAAGAGATGGGAAATTTAACTGATACAGAACTTTTGAAATATTGATTTTACAGAAAATGAGTGTAAATTAAATATTTTTTGCACATTTTTTTAATTATTATAATTTGTAAATAATAAAATAAAACGACAAAAAAAAATTAAAAAGCGTGATATCACTAAGATTCGAACTCTATTACAAACTCATGGATTACGAGGTCAAGTCCCTTACTACTAACAAAAACGTATAGTAGTAGCTCGTTGACACGTTTTGTATTGGGGCATATACAGATATGATATGCTATACACTAAAAAATTTTAGTAAATTTACCAGGATTCCTGCTAAAAATTCCAGTAACATTTGCGGGAAAATTACCAAAAACTGGGTAATTTTACGTTTTTTAACAAAATTACCTATACTTTTGGAAATTTCCCACATATCGACCAGTATTTTTCAATTGTAGGTAAAAATGCTACGTAAGAACGTAATATTGCTAAAATTTTTATGCTTTCCCAGGGATTCTTATTAAATTACTTTTGTCCACAGTTAGGAAATTTACGTAGGAAACCAAATACATACTTACAATGCGCGCATGTTCAATTTTATGGGCTCAATTTGTAGAAAGATAGCACATAACACGCACGGAAGTGGCAGTGGTCGTTCTTTTTGTTTTATCTATAGGCATATTTAGGTAAGTGACTAATTTAAAATAAATCTAGTAGTTAAATAATACATTCTTACTACTGAGGGTGACCTGCAGCTGCATTTTCATAATTTACAAACGTTGAAACATATAGGTTTGTGCATATACAAACACACAATACACCTAATTGTGTTCCAAAAAACACATTAATATGCCTCGACAGGGTATATAAAATATATTTGTAGTTTGTGTATTACCATAATGTTAAAGTAAATGGTTATAGATATTGTTTTTTGCAGTCATAGTTCGCTACTCTGAAGTAGAGGTTATGAAAGTATTATTCAACTTGTATATTTATACTTAGAATATTATCTTATACCTATCTATGCATTTGTTTTTATGGTTAAGAAAGCGTTTAGGTATAACAATTAAACAAGCACATAACTATTATACGCTTAGTAACATTAATGATTTCTTCTATCAAATTTCGAATGCACAATATATACATATAATACAGTTAGCCTTCTTCATACCTTATTTTTTATATTCTCTTCAAATAGGTAATTTAAAACCTATATTTTACACACATTACATATTGCATACTAAGATAGTAATTGATATCTAGGCATTCATTTTTCATCAATGCTTACGATCTTGTAAGTATATCTATAATGAAAGAAGATCAGTTGTTTGTTGGAGGTCTTCCAACGCTACATCATGAAGACGCATCCTGATGCCGACACCAAAAGCAGCCTTTTTTCATACTCGAAAAAGAAAGTTATAAGTTTAATGAAACAGTTGAGTACCATCTAAATGTATTATTGTTATTATTATTATTACAAGCATTGTTTTTTATATTTGTTAAATTACCTGTAATATATAGTTATAATGGTATTGCAGTGTCTATGTTAATCCTATTCCTTGCTTGAAATCAGATACTTACTCGAGTTTACTCGTGGAAAGCTATGTCTTTTTTATCAGCATTTCCGTAGTACTGGAATTTGCAAATAGGAAAGTAAGTGATGGATTTACAAATATTTTCACATTTAGGACAAACAGAATTTGTAATATAGGAAGTGTAACATTAACGGAAAACTTGTGAAAGAAATTCTATATGTTATAAAGAAATGATCTTGGCATACTATTTTCATAGGTATGGATTTTCCTACTTATAAACTTCAGCAGTATCGGAAAAATACCTACACACTAAAAAATATAATGCAATTCCTACGGAAAATTCCAGTAATGTGTAGGGTAAATTTACCAAAAATTAGAAAATATACCTAAAGGTTTCTAGTAAATTTCCCAATTTTTGGCAATTTTACTTTATACGTTACTGGAATTTTCCGTAGGAATTGCATATATTTTTTAGTGTGTACACGTAGTAAATTTTATCGGTAAATTACAAATTTTAGGGATATTCCTATACAAAATTCCTTTATGTGTGTTTAGGAATTTTCTTAAATACATAGTGAAGCTCCATATGAAATGTCCATGCTGAGCGATTTTTACTAGGGACCTTCCTTTATCGTAAGAAATTTATCCAGTAAATTTCATTTTATTTAGTATTTTTCATACACTAGTAGTTAATTTCCTTGGTGAATGTTTACATCAAAGTAATTTTACTCGCACAAGTAAAATACCTGTACGGTTTCGGAGTAATATAATTGCCCCGAAACCGTACAGAAATTTTACGAAATCTTCGTTAGAGTGTATTTTTGTGCTAACTATTTTGAACTGTAAAAAATAAACGCCTGGCTTTCTACGACAAATATTTCGCAACAGTATTCCAAGGGATTCTTACTACCACCTGACAAAGCTAGGATCAAAACTGAGTTTCACATTTCGTGGAATCTCCTTGTTATTTCATTAAGCAGATGGAAACCAGCATTGTAAACTGCGTTTAGAGTATTGTCTTGGTGAAAGAAAATACGGTAGAACCTCGATTATTCGTGCATTGCAGGGGATAAGTTCACACGAATATCCGAAAAACACGGATAATTGAAACGTCTCGCCCTAGTTTCGCAAGGATTGTCCTCGTTTTGATACCTTTTTCTTTTGTTTTCCATTGACAACAGAAAGCTTTTTTCTTGATATATTATGTCAAAAAGATAACATGGGGTCTAAGTGGGCCAATGTCACGCATGTCTTTTAAACGGCACACAGTAGAGCCAAATGGCCTTAAAATTGGCAGAAAATATTAAAGTACGTATTACATACGCTTCGTTTTTTGACTGACTTCGTTTTT
Organism: Cetonia aurata; assembly: GCA_949128085.1. Taxonomy (NCBI): domain Eukaryota; kingdom Metazoa; phylum Arthropoda; class Insecta; order Coleoptera; family Scarabaeidae; genus Cetonia; species Cetonia aurata. The sequence continues at coordinate 41,683,310 of OX421884.1, forward strand.
ATTATTGTACTGTACCCTGATATGCGATGAGATTGTAAATTGTACCCTCATCCTCATAACTTCTGAAGGGAAAGTAAATTTCTATAAAAACTTATTTGGAAGATATTTTCATTACATTTATTGCATTGTCATAAACAGTTCTATGATGTTCTAAATCTTTACCCAACTCAAGTTTAGTGATTGAGGTGTGTTACTCTTCTCAAAACCTTTATGTTCTTTTTATGGTTTATGTTTCTTAGAAAACATTCTATAAATTTGCAAAATATGTCATATTGCAACAACTGTCATCATATTTTACAACCAATAGCTCTTCGCGTTACTTGCATTGAACTGGACAAAAATGAACACGAGGGTTTTCGAAAAAGTAACGTAGGTAACCCTATTATTAATCTTGGGTGAGTTAGTCAAAATTTATCTTACAAATGAGCTTTTACATGAACTATTTATATATATTTCGAGCCAGGTGCCTATAATCAAAACGCCACAAATTATCTCTAATATCATCTCGTTTTTGTTTTATTGATCTATCTCATTTCTTCCAAAAGTTATGAGGAGGGGGGGACCTTACTGTGTATCCTTATCCATTTCATCCAAAAAATCTAATTCTATGTCACCTTCTAAATCATGATGCTCGTAAAGGAGCATTTAATATTAGAAGAAATGCTTTATGTGGCAAATTTTTAGATGACAAGAAATCCTAAGAAAGAAATTTTTTGAAAAACCATTCTTTGAATATTTCACGATTTACCTATGGTAGATTAGATTAGATTAGATTAGGATTGGGGTGGCATATCGACCTATTTCACCGCGAACTTTTCAGATCTATTGTGATCCCCTTTTTTCCTAGAGGACGCTCTCTAATTTTGCCCTCTTAATTAGGCCTATCATCTTTGAGAGCGGCTTCTTTATGTAGCTACTAGCTGTGGGGTTCACCTCCCCCATTACTAGAAACCTTGTCCTCGCCAGGCCTTCACATTGGCAGAGCACATGAACTGGTGTTTCTTCCTCCTCTTGGCAGTATCTGCAGGTTGCATCATCTGCCAGGCCTATGTTGTACATATGCCTGTTCAGTCTACAGTGACCAATCAGCAGACCTACAATCATTTTGACAGTCTTCCTGTCTTTATTTAGTAGATCTCTCATAAGTTCAGGCCTTTGCTCCTTTGGGAACTCTTTTGCCTGCCATTGTCCCGGTGATTTTTGCCACCACTCTCTGGACTGATTGTATATCCATTCATTGATGCATTTTTTAATTTGCGATTTGGTCATGCCGAAAGAGGGTTCGGCTCCAACGAATGGCCTTGACGAACCTCGCCTGGCCAGCTCGTCTGCCGCTTCGTTTCCTCTCACGCCCGAGTGGCTAGGAACCCACTACCTATGGTAACTTTTATTGTAATAATGTACTGGAGGTGTTTTTAAATTCCTTAAAGCGCGTGGAAATTTTGGTTTGCCAATAACAGCTAATCTAATCTTTTTCATTTTATAACCTGCAAAACTTCAGCTTTGTTAGGGAAGTGAACTTTTAACTTACGAATTCCATGTCGTTGTTTAAAACGGTATTACACCGCTTAAAGTATTAAAAGATCCACAAATATCTATCTTATTGTGCAGCACTTATGCAACACACATTGGGCCAGATATAGGAACACCTATAATATAATATAATAATTGAAATAGCATACGTGCACGGATAATCAGATCACGGATAATCGAGGTTACAGTGTATTACGCCATGAGTTTACTCTTCCCTTTTTTCCTAATACAATAGACATGATTAAATAATGCGGCGCATTGGTCCGCGTAGCCATGTTCTAGATTCTAGATCATCAATTACAATGGTCGATGCTCATTGCTATTTACTTGAAAAAATTATATTTTATATGTTCCTTCTTTTTTTGGAAAAAGTTTGACCAAACCGATCCCAATTTTCCGATTTGATATCAAAACATTGTTGCGAAAAGTTAAAAATAGTCTTTCATTTTCAAATTCCAGATTCAGCCCCGCTGAACCAAATTTTAAAAATTTATCATTAAAACTGATACGCTTATGTATACAGAGTGAACAGTGGGAACGCCGTGCACGGTCTCTAGTAATCAAATGGTAACCATTTTTGAAAAGTTATATTTTGGGATGTATGTAGGCGGATTAGATCTACACTTTAAAAATAATACGGAATACACAGGGTGTTTTTATAGTTTGAGATATTTCAATTTTTTTGAGAATGCAATATTGCACGAAAAGTCTAGTATCTCGAAAATGGTTTAATTCAGGAAAGTGAAACGAAAATCGTAGAAAGTAAGTTTGATTGATTTTTTGTGACATTCAATGTTGTCCAGACTCGTGTAAAATTTTATTACTTTAGATGGAACATCCTGTATATCTTTATGTTGATATACAGAAAATGTTATTGTCTTTAAACCAGTATTAGGGCTCCTTATGTATAACCTCACTAGTTTTCAAGTTATTTGCGTTTTGTACGTGATCTAATTGAATTAAATTTATTATCTTAAATGAAACACTCAGAAAATATTGATGAATAGAAACTTCTAATGTTCGAAGTAACTTAATTTTTCACAGTTTACTTGAAAAGGGTAGAAACAATAGTTATTTCTATTAGAGTGCGGTAAGTGTCATTTACAGTGCAACAATCTATGTAGTTTGTGACAAGAAAATTCAGTATTCTATTCATTCTTATTGGTTATGATACTTAAAACGGAAAATTTAATGGAGAAATTATTAAAGAGGAATATATATCAAGCACAAAAAGAAATTATACAATAGTATAAAATCACGACAACTATAATTTTCTTTACCCCAGCATTCACACGATAAAAACAAGTGAACTAACGATAAATAAAAGGTTTTAGAACACCAGATAAGAGAATGCACGACAACATGAGACAAAGCACAACAGAATAAGCCAATGCTCCACAGAAACAAAAAAAAAAAATTAAAATAAAGACAATGCATGACAGAAAAAGATATGGAAACCGCGATAGTGCAATTTTCTTACAGTGTGAAATCATTAAATAAATGCTTTTCTGCTATAACTGTAATTTTAAGATCTGTATTTGGGACATTTCAAATTGTGAAAACCAGACACCTCGTTAGCTCAACTGGTAGAGTGTCCGCCCGACAAGCTGAAGGTGCCTGGTTCAAATCGGACACGAGGTAAAATTTTTAATATAAAAATTTCCTCATATTAAAATTACAGTTATAGCAGAAAAGCATTTATTTAAAGATATGTAAACCTTCAAACATAAAGCTAAAGTCAGTTGCACTTTCACCCTCGCAGATGAAATTGATGCCATCCCCTACCCCGCTGTTCAAAAGAATAATTTCATCGTTTAATAGTATATTAAAGTACGCGTTTCATAAGGCATGATTTTGTCGCACGAGTTCAAGTTTAGAAAACGAGCCGCAGGCGAGTTTTCTAATGAACGAGTGCGACAAAAAGCCTTATGAAACGAGTCCTTTATACTATTTTGTCTATTTTGCATTATAAATTGATAATAAATACTTAATAAAAATCTCATTAAAAATGTTGAGTTTTATTTTTATATGAAGTTGGTCACATTGACATACGATTGACATTTGACGAATTCAAAATTCAAATTCGGCTATTTAAATTGTTTAAACAATATATTTCATAATATAGTCTCTGTAAACTGTAAAAAATGAGTGATACTCAGACAAATTTATCTTGTACGCCACCACAACTGCGTGAAATTGCGGATAACGCCGTCATAAATTTATTACCGAAAAAATCAAAAGCAGTATATGAAAAATGCTACCATCAATTTGAACTATGGGCTGTACAGAATAATGTCAACATAATATCTGAAAACATTTTATTGGCATATTTTGAATTACAAGGTAAAAATAAGAAATCTTCTACCTTATGGTCTATGTATTCAATGCTTCGTTCTTGCTTTTCCATTTATAAAAATACAGACATATCAAAATATATGAAATTACAAGCCTATTTAAAACGATTCTCTGAGGGATACGAGGCTAAGAAATCTAAAATTTTATGCATTGAAGATATTAATAAATTTATAGAAGAAGGTTCTGACGCATTGTATTTAGCAATAAAGGTACGATATTATTTGCAAAATGTAATTTTTTATGTAATGGATTTAATTTTAGATCGTTTTAATAATGGGTTACACAGGTGCCTGTAGACGAGATGAATTAACAAATATGTCCATACATGATTTAGAATTTAAGAGTGATATTATTTTGGTGACAGTACCTAAAACAAAAAATAATATCGTAAGAGTTTTTGCAATTACGGATGAAAGATGGATTACTTTAATTAAAAAATATGTCGCTCTGCGACCAAAAAATATTAATCATTCAAGATTCTTCCTTACATATCGCAATGGTTATTGTATATCGTGCCCGATTGGAATTAATACGATTGGCAAAATGCCTAAATTAATAGCTGATTTTCTAAAATTGCCCAATTCAGAGCTTTATACTGGACATTGCTTCAGACGTTCTAGTGCTACACACTTAGCAGACGCAGGCAGTGATTTGCTGACTATAAAACGTCATGGTGGATGGAAGTCATCTGCGGTAGCTGAGGGTTACATCGAAACATCTATGAAAAGTAAAGTGGCTATAGCGCACAACTTATCAGGGCCAAGTACATCTGGTCATTCTAGAGTTATATCATCGAATGATTCTCAATCACAAGAGTCTACCATTAAAGCCAATAACATAACTCAGCAAAACTTTGTTACGAAGAATTTGCCTGGCATAACAATACATGCTCAAGATACTTGTTCCGTCAGTGTAAATGTATACAGTAATTCCACGTTTCGTAACAATAACAATGTAAACTAAATTTGTATAGAATTTTTGATTAAAGTATTTACAATTTACATGCATTAAACGTCAATTTTGCTTTCTGTCATAATGTATTCAATACAGCCAACCTATAGAAATGAAAAAAGGCGTATCACAATGAAGCACTTTTCGATACGCAAAAGCGTGTTACAATTGCGTTTTTATGAACGCAAAATAGAAAAAATATTTTTAACATTCCTCCTCTCTCCGTTGTTGTCACAAAAATTTAATCATTTAAAAAAGAATCATCTCCTCCATACCCCATCGGTGTTACAAAATAAATAATCGTTTATAATCGTTCCAATCCTCTTCCCCTTTCCACCCCGGTACGCAACTAATCGTGACAATATGAAGGGGTCTATAACATTCTGTAATACATTGACTTGTCCTTTTTAAAACTAAACTAAAAAAAAATGTTGATATTATATGTTTATGGAGTAAATATTAGTATTATTGTGTATGAAATATTGTTGGAAACTTTTTTTGACGGGCATTATTTTTTTGTCGTGTAAAATATTTTTAGATAGTTCTATATATTTTATTGTCCCTTGAAACACTTTTCTTGTCGATAGTTTACCCTTTTCTCTCGGGACAATAAATCTAACCCATCATTAAAATGAACAATTGCTTTTCTAAATCTAATCGGTAAATTAACCTGTTTTAATCTGACGGATATAAGGCATTCCAATTAAAATCGACAGGGCGATACCTTAAAGTAAAGCCGTACTTACCAGAGTCTGCAGGGGGCGTTGTGGGAGTGGTTTGTTGGCTTTGGTCAGTCTTCTCTTTCTCCTCAATTTCGTCGTGGTCTGAGATTACTTCAGCTACACCCTCTTCGTTGTCTGACTGTGAGCCGTCACCTGCGAACAAAATTAATCTCTTAGGAACACTTGGTACCAAGGTGGTTTCGTCTACACGAACTACAACTTAATTTTCTCCGGTAAAAGATAAACACACCGATAACTGGAAAGTAGCAATTTCTAGTTTTAGGAGGCATGGTGTTTACTTTGGGGATCTTGAAGTGTAAAAGGATTCTTATATACGCAATGAGTATATTAACGAAACAAATCCGCTTAAGAGTTGGGAACTGTAGATATGGTAAATGTTCGTAGAGTTCAGTACGCTATGGCATGTAATTCTTGAGATGTAGTTGTCTGTACTTTTGTTAGGCAATACGTTAATAACTTCTATGCTGTCCTTAATTGTTTTTAATTATAGATTCATTAATGATTCAGTGCCTGATATGATGGAAAGGTTCTCTGACAAGGTAAAACATTCTGCGCTTTTATTATAATTTGCTCAGAAAACTACTATTGGTAGTTAAGTAAATCGGTGTTGTAGTTTTCCTGAAATCAGTTAAATTATCTCCAAACATTTGTTAAAATAACATTGTAACAAAATAATTGTTTTTAATGCTATTTTAACAATTGTTTACTCTTAATTTAACTGTTTTCAGGAAAACTACAACATCGTTTCACTTAACTACATATGGAAGTTCCCTCACGTCCAGATCTAACACCGTATTTTTTGTGTGTAGTGTGACATTGTTTGTCATAGACAGTGCCAATACATTACCTAAGCACTTCCGTACTAACCTAGACTCAAAACTAGCTGGTCTTAAAGCGCTAAGCATGGCTTGTTTATCAGTGCATATATAGGTGTTAGCTCCTTTCATCTCTTTCTTGAGATTTTAAAAATCTATAGCAAATATTTCTGTCTGAAAAATTTGCGCTAAATCTATTGAGGGACAGCAGTTCAGCCCAAAAACTCCGACTCTCATTTCTTGCTTATTCTTGGATCCGTCTGTGTACCACACCAAGGATCCTCTTTTAAATTTTGAATAATAATTGAAATCATATTGTTTTTTTTTTTGCTTCAAAATGGCAAAGTTAATATAATTGAAATTTGAATTTTAATTAACCTATTTTTAAATGAATTATAAAATGTGAGCAATTAAGAAGATTTATAAAAATGAGGAGAATATAACATGCTGGTGGGTTGAGGATGACAACTGGTTTCGTAACAGCCTTTTCGATTTGCGTTAATTACTACTAAAAAATATATAGGTTCAGAGAATAGCAGTTGATAAAAGAGGTACTGATCTTTTTAAGAATATTGTCGCATAGTGTACATTACATTATGTGGCAGATTGTACATTGTACATTACGCCGAGCGTACTTGCAAAAGCCAGAGAAAGAACTAGAATAAGTAGTCGTTAATTAGTCGTTAGGATAGTCGTTAAGTAATCTTTCATCAATGAATATGTAACAACTAAAATAACTGATAAAGTTAGTTCATAGGGCCCACATACGGCGTGTCATTGCGTTATCACCCCCCTACGACCCCGAGTTACCTCGACACCCCAAAGGCGGTATCACAATATCATAATAATATGCTCTTGAAAAAAATTTAAATATCTCAGAGAGTTGATCGTAAGCCATTTTTTCTTAAAACATTTTTCGATTGAATGATGAGTAAAGCGTGATTGACCAATCAAGATATATAGTACACCTCTGAATATTTTTTGAGACCACGTACCTAATTGTAAGGCTAAATGACAGCGAGATGTATACTTTCTCCAAATTTTACAAACAGCAAAGCTTAATCAACCTATTCTTCACAAAAATAACTATGAATGATATTACTATATACAGGGTGCGGCAGGGAAACTTGCTGATTTGAATTGGACGCCAATGAGCGAGGCGTGGTCAGAAAGGGGTGGGGAGGGTCTCATCAGAAAGAGGGGGTTTTGAAGTTTTGTTACCCCAAATGACATTTGTCATCATGCGTTGGACAAAGGCAGAGTGTGCGTTCGCCGTCGAGGCCTATTTTTCCAACGGTCATTCGGTGGTCGCCACCCAACGTGCCTTCCGAACTCGGTTCGATATTCATCCCGCGGGTCCCGTTCCTGGCCGGCCATCGCTTGTTTCGTGGGTGAACACATTTAGGGAAAGTGGGAGTGTTGAAAAAAAAAGGCCCAGGAGGTCAACGGACATCCAGAACTCCAGAAAACGTCGAAAGGGTAAGGGAGTCGTTTTTGCGCTCTCCCCGGCGTTCGGCGCGTAAACACGCTGCTGCTCTGGGGATTTCTGATCGCACAGTGAGACGAATTCTTCACAAGGAACTCCAGTTTCATCCCTACAAACTGGCTGTGGTCCAAAAGTTGAGTGAACGCGATTTCGCTTCTCGCCAAACTGCATGTGAAGCGCTCAGTAACTTGCCAGACGACGCTCTCGTGTTTTTTAGTGATGAGGCCCACTTTCACATTTCCGGCTGTGTTAACAAACAAAACATGCGGTATTGGAGTAATGTCAATCCTCGCGAACTTCATGACATTCCACTTCATTGTGAACGTGTTACTGTGTGGTGTGCATTGTCGAGAGTTGCAATAATAGGGCCTCATTTTTTCGAGGAAGATGAACGCGCTGTTACTGTGAATGCAGTTCGCTACAGAGAAATGATTGAGACATTTTTTCTTCCACAACTTGAAGAAATGGATCTTGGGGACGTATGGTTCCAACAGGACGGAGCCACGGCGCACACAGCGAGAACTTCGATGGAGCTTTTGAGGGAACACTTTCACGAGCGCCTGATATCCTTGAGGGGTGACGTACCGTGGCCGCCGCGCTCCCCCGATTTGGCACCTTGCGATTTTTTTTTATGGGGATATCTTAAATCCATCGTTTACAACGACAAACCCCGGACCCTGCAACATCTGAAGGACAACATCCGCCAAGCCATCGCCAACATTCCCGTCGATATGCTCGAAAGAGTGGAGCGCAAACTTTAAATCTAGGGTTGATCAGTGTATCACGAATGAGGGCCGCCATTTGCCCGATGTCATTTTTAAAACCACTTAAAACAAAAATTCAGAATGTGTACTATACGATACAAAAAGAATTAAATCGATATTTGAAGTACTTTTTCTTTTATTGACTTTTCAAATCAGCAAGTTTCCCTGCCGCACCCTGTATAATGTGCTTTTGCCTGCACCTCTCAGTGAGACAATAGTACAGCAACAGATTATCTTCAAGCACGTTATAATTGCAATACCTCGCAATTATAAGCAAAATCGATAGTTTGCAAATATTAGTGCTTTCACCCGTCTATGTTAAAAGGAATCGACTGCTTATAATCGCTCATCAACTATAGATTATATGACGTCAAACTTGTCCTTAATATACGAGAATTTGTATTGTTTGTGAGAACAACATTGTTAAGTTTGTGAAGTTCATCTTCATCAAACATACACTAAACAATAATATTGTAACGTACAAGAAGTTTGAATGCGACGCTTTAATAACACTAATTTACACTAAGAATGTTAATAGGGCCACTGTTCTTAAAAATTTTCTACTGCTGAACTCGAAACTCAATCTCTAATTTTTTTTATGGAACAGTTTTTGAGATATTGTAATTTTATCATTTTCTTACATTTTTCCACATTAAAAACCATATATGAAGCTAGATGTTTCCGATTTGGTCGTTCTTGGTACTAAATGAAAGACATTGAAAAGATGAAGAAATACATTTAATAGGATCTTTAATTGGTTAAGCGGATAATTATTAAACAATAGTTATTTGTATCACTAGGCCAGAAACTATAGTTTTACGAGTATGAGCACGGTTTGTGTGGCTGAGGCGAAGCCGAGGCCCCACAAGTGCGAATACTCGCAAAAGAGTTTCTGGCCGCGTGTTACACACTATTTTTTGCGCCGACAAATCTTAATTTTGTTGAAAATAATAAAAAGAATTAACGCTAGGGAGTTAACAATACAGGTTGACAATACATATTACGTATGAATTTTGAATTGGAATTAAGTGTTTTGACCTTTTAATTTTCTTGGTAGTTTTGATACATATTCATCAATAATAAGGACAATGGAGGTCCCAGCTCATATTACAGAGGTTGTGTGTGAAGTTATTAACTATTTATTACCTGTAAAATCTTCCGAAAATAGAAATAGAATGAATATGAATTAATTAAGAGATTGTGTAACGAGAATTCTGTCATGTGTCATCGAATCTATAATTAATGGCAGAAATGTCAGTAATTCCAATATAGTGGTGCCAACCAATAGCGGTCTTTTTGGCGGCCTAGGCCGGAGAATGGTAAGTTTCCGGCCGATTTATAGTAATGCAAAATCAGTGTTTCTGGACGGAGGCGCTAAAAATTATTTTTTATTAAGAGATTGTGTAACGAGAATTCTGTCATGTGTCATCGAATCTATAATTAATGGCAGAAATGTCAGTAATTCCAATATAGTGGTGCCAACCAATAGCGGTCTTTTTGGCGGCCTAGGCCGGAGAATGGTAAGTTTCCGGCCGATTTATAGTAATGCAAAATCAGTGTTTCTGGACGGAGGCGCTAAAAATAATTTTTAGCGCCTCCGTCCAGATGACACATGACAGAATTCTCGTTACACAATCTCTTAATTAATTCATATTCATTCTATTTCTATTTTCGGAAGATTTTACAGGTAATAAATGGTTAATAACTTCACACACAACCTCTGTAATATGAGCTGGGGCCTCCATTGTCCTTATTATTGATGAATATGTATCAAAACTACCAAGAAAATTAAAAGGTCAAAACACTTAATTCCAATTCAAAATTCATACGTAATATGTATTGTCAACCTGTACTGTTAACTCCCTAGCGTTAATTTCTTTTATTATTTACAACAAAATTAAGATTTGTCGGCTAAAAAAATAGTGTGTAACACACGGCCAGAAACTCTTTTGCGAGTATTCGCACTTGTGAGACCTCGGCTTCGCCTCGGCCCCACAAACCGTACTCACACTCGCAAAACTATAGTTTCTGGCCTAGTGGTACAAATAACTATTTTAAGCTGATTCACGGATAAATAGAGACTCATGAAAATTCTCCGGTTTCTCTTCATGTGCGCAAAGCTAATACTTTTACACAAAAAATAATACGAATCAGAAGAAAATCGACCGCAAAATGACGAAGTTGTAGGCGATTCAGTGAATAAATCCAAATCCTACATTTCTGAATGTATTAATTTCTTCGACAAGCGGCAATCGGGTTTGTTTTGTTATTACATTGACGCTGCTGCTATAGTAAAAACGTTTCGTTTCATTGACAGCTTGTACAAAATATACTGTAGCTAACTTCAATTCAGAAACTGAAGCAAATATTAAATATGTGCCTCTTGTCAAGAAAGAAAGTTTAGTTCTTCCGGCGTTCCACATTAAGCGTAAGCTCATTAAAAAAATTGTGTATTTCAATTCAAAATCAATTTTCAAATAAGGGAACACTTGACTTTGCTTGTTCAAGGCCTTCACAGCTTTTTACTCTAGAAAGGGGTCCTTGCTTGTCCACACATGAGAAAATTGCTCACAAAATTGAAAATGACGCTTGGAATTCGCTAAGCTGGTTATTGCCAATTTTCTTGGGAGCAATAATAGCCCTGCTACAAGGCAGTTATTACCTTGTTACTTGCTGGGGAACTACAATAAGATGGGCACGGAATGCCATTATCTAATTTCATTCTTATATACCTTTTACCATTTCATTTGTTTCTAACAGACGTTCGAAAAAAATCCCTTACCACAAAAATTAAAAGATTTAAATCTAAATACGTATTTCGGCAACTAAGTTGCCATCTTCAGTAGAAAACAAGTGAAGAGCAGTGTTAAACGTAGTGTTTTCGGCTAAGGTAAACCTTGGAAGATATGCTATATATTACTATCTAAATCTAATGGAACGTGACGAACTAGCAATTAAGTTAACAATAATTCGTATAAGCTGGACTCTGGTATTGGTCCTTTGTCGGAATTCATTAATTTACATTTGTTTTTAAGTACATAAATACTTTCGTAACTATCTAAGTTTTCAAGCCACAGTCTCCACCCATCACAGGATCTAACAGACGTACATATGTCTAGAAATCCATTTTCTACGTTCGCATTTGATTCTTTTTTTGGTACCGTAAGTGACGTACATGGCGAGAGATTTCATCAATAAATTAAAGCAGTAGAATGACGCTATCAGGGGTTTTCGAATAAAGACTTGGGAGACTACGAATCGTTCCTCGTGAAAGAAACGGATTCCAACACCAACCGAAGACACAGCGGGCTCTTGCTGTGTTTTCGAATATTTTAGAAATAATTTTGGCTCTAAAACTATTTCTAAAATATTCTAATACACTTTGGTGTCGATATCATCTGGCAATAATACGCTTGTCATATTGGCTTACATTCCAAGCAAGTTAAAAAAAAATGCGCAAGAATAAAAGTTGAAGTAACTTGTTTCTTTTCTTCGTATGTTTTTTCACAATCAAAATTGTGCAGTCTTATTTAGCAAGCTTAGTAATATACATATTGCAAGCGATTAAACTCAATGAATTATCAAAAAAATTAATACATATATATTATTCAGAAAATGTGGGATTTGGATTTATTCACTCAATTGTCAATATTTTTGTTATTTTTCGGTCGATTTTCTTCTGGTTGGTGTTGTTTTTTGTGAAAAAATATCAGATTTACGTACATGAAGTGAAACTGGACATTTTTCAACGGTTTCTATTTCTCCGTGGCCGCAGCATCAGTTTAAAAATTTAATTTTTGTTGAAATCTGTAATATTTTCATCGATATCTTTTGAATCGCTTAAACACACACAGAAAAATGCATTCTGAGTTCAAAAGAAAATACTGTTTCAACACAATTCTCTTAAAGAGAAAATGAAATAGTTTTATTAAAAGTTAATCTTTTACCACTAAGAAAATTGAGAGTTTTAATTCGAGAAAAGTCATGTTTCGATGGATTTTCTTAACTGGATAATATATTTGCTTAGTGCAAGTAGATAGAGATGAATTGTCCGAGCTTAGATATGTGAGTGCATTACCGTCTTACACTGCGGCTCTCTCCTGGATTGAGAGTTTGCTTGTGTCCCGTAGATGAAGACAATCTAAATCCTTATTTCCATAGTAGGGAGATTTGGGATATAGTTTGAGAATGTGATAGCGATTTAAGTGGGTTTCTACTCGGAGTGATGTTGATGGCGCTTGGTAGGCGAGTCCCTTCTAGCGCTATTTCCCCTTTCATTGTTTTTGCTGAAATGGTGATTCCAACAATAGACAATGAGCGCGCCTGGTGTCATTTTTCGGTCCTAATTGTGTTTGGCATTTTTTCTTGGACTTGTATAAAGCGTTATGGTTTTAAGGTAAGTATTAATATTCTTAAAAAGATATGAAAAGTTATTTAATTCAAGAATTCTAACATTTTGCTTCAGGAATGCTTTGAATGCAAGTAAACGATATTCTTAAGTGGAGACTAAAAGTAGTTTCATCGAAGAGTGTTAACATCTTACGTCAAGATTATGTTGTCCAGAAAATTTTTTTCTTGCCTTAAGAAGTTTTTGCCTCGAGGATATTCAAAACGTAGATTTATTTGGTCCAAGACAAATTTATTTAAGGTAAGCATGCATTCTTCTGTGTACAGTTAAAGATCTTATTATATGTATTTGTTCATTACTTCAATGCCTTTCATTTGGTACTAAGAACGGTCAAACCGGAAACATCTTGGGCCAGATATGGTTTTTAAAGGGGAAAGAGGTAAAAAAAAAAAATTTAAAAGATGATATCAGAAATTGATCCATAAAAAAAATTTTAACATTAATTTTCGAATTCAGCCAGAGAATATCCATAGGAGAAGTCGCCACTTATCAAATGTACATGAAAAAAAAAAAACTTTTGTAAACTATAAGCACTGAAAATTTAATACCTTTATGTTTATAAATTTGATGTTTGGCCTCGCGGTTGAAGACTAAATTAAATTGAACTTTATTAGCGCGCTTTATTTCTTATTTAATTGTTTTCGGAAATTATTAAAATTATTTTTATATATCCCAACGTACTGCATTTTTACACATTAAAGTATGTCCTATCAGAAATAAAGTTTACAGAAGCTGTTTACTGAAAAATTTGCAGTATTTTTATCTAATTTTAGTACCACCCTAACGGAAATGCACTTCATCACATTTTACTGTAACGGAGCGTTCAGAACAAAAAGATCGATACTGTGTTAGCGGAGATAGACATTTCTAACTTTGTTTGTGTTGTTTGATAGTCGTTTGCTCAGAGGAAAACTCCAGCTTTTTTCGTACTCATGGAATAGATATCGTCATGGGGGAAGTTTTGTACACTATATGTACTTACTTGTTTTTGCAAGTTATCATATAACATATCGCATATGTGGTTAGAAATCATCCATCGTTCTCGATAATGTTTAAAAGTATGTATTAGATATTTAATACGTTAGTTCGTATTTTATCATTTGTATAATAAACGCAGTTTATTAAGAAAAGTGTCTGGGAGCAGAAAACGACTAGACAATGCAAAAACTTGTAGGCGAATTTGAATGTCGAATATTTATGTATTTTAAATTAATTATTTCAAGTACTGAAAACAAGTTGAGGTTATTTAACAGGAAATTCTGGAAAACACACCTTAAGTATGCATCAAAACTTTAAAGAAACAGGACTAGAAAATTTGTTATTGCTCCTTCAACGGCGTTATATTTTTTAAAGTTAATACAAACTATATATAGATACTATAATATTATAATAAGATGAAGCAAAATGTAAATTTCTTCAAAAACGTACAAAGAAAACAGTTCGTATTTAATCAATTAGATGTAGTTACAGAATCTGGAAAACACAGAACAAATAAGCAAATTAAATACAGGATTAATGTGTACAGTTAAACTATACAGGGTTTTCCACGGTAGCCGTTCGTTAGCAGTTTCCGAGGTTAGAAAAAACCTGGAACTCTGAAATTTTGGAATCCGGGGCTGTTCAAGATTCTCTTTCATTTTAAAATATTTTCAGGGTCTTACCACTTCCGGTTATACCGGATGTCGCCATAAACTTTCTTATTTTAAATGGAACAGGCTGTATATTATTTCATTTTTAAATTCCTGAGAAAATTTTATGATGAATTTTTGAAAATTTTGAAAGATGTAGCGTTATTTGCAACACAGTATCTTTTGCCCATTTTCGACTGGTAATAAACACTTCTAGGGTAGATGGAAGCACATGAATGACACTTTCGAAATCCACATTGACAATTGATTTGTCGTATACAGGCTGTCCAAAACTGCATGACCAATTATAAAATCTTCAAAGTTGAAAAAGTTCTTTTTTTCAAATGGAACAGCCTGTATATTATTGGATGATCAGATGCAGAATTTAATTCTGCATCGATTCGCTATGACTTTCCCTATACCTATTTACAGAATGTATATATATAGAATTGTACTACTTTGACATAAAATCAACAACTGTCAAGTCACTTGTTCTAATTCCTCTTATGATCAATGCTTACTGGATACGATTTTGTAGTTTTATAAGATTTTAGTAAAAAATATGGAATAACAGGAAAGCCGTTGTAAATAGGTATAGGGAAAGTCATAGCGAATCGATACAGAATTAAATTCTGCATCTGATCATCCAATAATATACAGTTCCATTTGAAAAAAATAACTTTTTCAACTTTGAAGATTTTGTAATTGGTCATGCAGTTTTAGACACCCTGTATGCGACAAATCAATTGTCAATGTGGATTTCGAAAGTGTCATTCTTGTGCTTCCATCTACCCTAAAAGTGTTTATTACCAGTCGAAAATGGCCAAAAGATACTGTGTTGCAAATAACGCTACATCTTTCAAAATTTTCAAAAAAATCAAGATATCTAAGTAGCAGTTGAAAATAGGTATAGGGAAACCTATTAGAACTCATTATAAAATTTTCTCAGGATTTGGATTAAAAATGAAATAATATACAGGCTGTTCCATTTAAAATAAGAAAGTTTATGGCGATTTCCGGTATAACCGGAAGTGGTAAGACCCTGAAAATATTTTAAAATGAAAGAGAATCTTGAATAACCCCGGATTTCAAAAATTCAGAGTTCCAGGTTTTTTCTAACCTCGGAAACTTCTAACGAACGGCTACCGTGGAAAACCCTGTATAGGAACTTCTAAATCCTTAATATTATTTAAGCTACTCGGGTGTGCTTGAAAGGATTGTGTTTTCTTTACTTCCTTCTAATTAATTTTGTTTAAATTTAAAAATCTAAATGCCTTTCATCCATCAGCAAATTCTCTTCTTATGTCTATCCAACACTGATTTAGAAGGAAGATCCTATTCCGTTTGCGTTTACAGAATGTGCACAAATATGTATGTGACAAACAACAAAGAAGAAATTTTCTTTTTTGTTGCAACATTGTCAGAAGTTATCGATTGATTGCGTATTTAAATAATATATTAACTTTGAATATCATAATAGTAAAGTCAGTGATAAATTTGGCTCTTAATAAATCTAAGACAATAAAAACAAACAATCGCATTTGACTTTGTTAATGATTATTTTCAAAGGGATGTTTGTAGGTTAATAAGATATTAATAGTAATACAGGTATATTTCTTGTATTTTAGTATAACGTAATTCCGTAGGTTTTTATTGGGAAATGATATTTTCAGTATAAAGGATGCGTTGTTGTGAAATAATTTCTTCTAAAGGTCACGCACAATTTTATTGTTGACTTATCTACAGGTATATTTGTGTTTATTTTTGTAGGGATGGCCAATGGAATAAAGCCGACCCATTGTCGTTTATAAACGAATTGTTAAAGGTAAAGTTATTTTATCCGGCTTGAGGTTTACCTATTTCGAGGGCTTTAATAATACTAGATTAGTCATATAGCTCTATAATATTACTTAACAATACAAAAATTGTGACATGAAGAAAAATTAAAAAAAAATCATTAAAATTATTTATCAAATTACATTACAAAAGTCAAAATTTTAAAATTGTCAGAAATACAATACTACAATCATAATTTAGTAGATATTAACATTATAAAAATTATTGAATTGTATATTGTATATTGTCATTAAACATACAGTTGTCTGACATTAATAATAAAAATTACAATAATTAATAAATAACAACAATACAAAATATTTGTCACGATTAAATAAAAATCTGCTTATATACATACAGGACATACCTACATATATTAGGAATTGCTATTAGTTGAAAATTTGTATGTGGGGGCTTTTGGTATCGAGGGAACTGTTCTTGCAACATGCTCTACGACAACCCTCAAAAATTTAACTTCAGAATAAGGCAAAAAAGACTTATTGTAAAGTAATGATTTGGTTTTACTAGTGTTCACGATGATCTTATTAACATCAAACCACTCGCAGACTTTGGAAATGCCTGTATTTATTAAATTTTTAGAATCCTCATGATTAGAGGCATGTCACGTAAGGGAAGTATCGTCGGCGAAGGGAACCGTGTGTGACTGGCTGCCAGCATGCGCCAGGTAATTAACAAATACTAAAGATGACGTTGGTCCCAGCACCGGGCCTTGCGGTACACCACACACGACT
The DNA here is from genome assembly GCA_949128085.1 of Cetonia aurata. Taxonomy (NCBI): domain Eukaryota; kingdom Metazoa; phylum Arthropoda; class Insecta; order Coleoptera; family Scarabaeidae; genus Cetonia; species Cetonia aurata. Next base: position 41,700,581 of record OX421884.1, read on the forward strand.
CGGCTAACTTTTTACGAAGCAATTACCGACCCTCAACTTCACATATTGACGACGATCTGACAAGTACGAGCGAAACCACTCGTTAACTTTACTTCTGAAGCCATACCTTTTAGGTTTATAAAGAAGAAAAGAGCGGGAAACACAATCAAATGCTTTAGATAAGTCCCAGAAACTGGTGGCAGTCATTTGTTTATTATTAATATTTTAAAAATATATGATCACATCGGCGGTGGATACCCCAGACCTAAAGCCATACTAAGAACTGGAAAGCGAGGGTTTGCCTCTACGAATTTTCTAAGTCTTGAATCGACAAGTTTTTCAAATACTTTTGATAAAGTTGATAGCCCAGATACAGGCCTGTAATCCAATGGCGCGAAATTATTCCCACCTTTATGTATAGAAGCTGTTTTTGTAGTACATTTACTTATTTATTCGTCACCATTATTCTTAGTAGGTTCTGTAATCCCCCATGGATCCAATCTGGGCCCGTTGTTATTTAATATGTAGAATATAATGATCTTTCAACTTTCTAACTTGTGAAAATTTGGGAAACGTCGATGATCGATGATATTGACTTACGATTATCATTAAATGTCACGAAATGTGCGGTGGTTCATTTTCCAAAACAACCAAAAGAATTCAAAAATGTTTTCTGTATTCGTATATAACTACTGGTTCTTATTCGGAATGCAATACTGACTATTCAACATTACTAATGTATTTTTGATGAAGCTCACTTTACTTGTTTCTGCTTATTGTCAGTTAAATTTACTTTGACTCACAATCAGTTTAATGATTCACAGTAAAGTGAGATTTTGCACCGTATACTTTTACATTTGTGAGTCGACAAAAAAGCATCGTTCAAATTCTTTTGTTTGAAAGGACAGATCCCAACCTTCAATATGAAATTGAATCAAGAAAAAAATTAAATAATGGGCGTTGACTGTTATTAGACTTCTAGAAAAATTAGATTAAATTCTGTTGCTTTTGAGAAATGTGTACCTAATTTTTCAAAAAACGGCTAAAGATATTTTAATTCGCCTTAATTCTTATACATTCATCTCTATTTCAAATACAGGATTAAAAAAAAAGAAAATGTTGATGTATATATTTAACTAATTATAATATAATTATGGCAACATTAGAAATCTGACCACACTAACAAAATGCAATAAAAATGGTGCAAGCACGGATGTGTGGCGTATATATGTAAACCCACTCCATTTATCACGTGAATGCCGAGCATATTGTGAGTTCTTCACCCACTTCACGATAAGTGAGCTGAGCCAGATGAGAACAAGGGCTACATATGTTAAGTGTTCAAGGGTTTAAATCATTATTTCAACAATTGTTAGGGCGACTTCACATACGCCGCCACTATCAATATCGGAATAAATGGTTTCCGCAAAAATAAATCTATCCTGACTGCATTAATTTCGTTTGGTGAGCAGATTGCCGACTATGTTAACACGGGGAAGTGCCCTGTCTCGGTCTTTTGTGACTTGAGCAAGGCCTTTGATTTTGTGGACCACCGTAAATTGATTTCTAAACTTTGTGATTACTGGATTATGGGCGTTGCTTCTGACTGGATCAAGTCCTTTTTGTATGGCCGGAAGCAATATGCGTCACTCTGTTCTCGCGATGGCTCTGTTAATTCGGAGACGTTGGTAACCAGCATGGGTGTTCCGCAAGGTTCAATCATGGGTCCTATTCTTTTAATTCACTCAAGTCAACACCGTTTGTATCCTATGCGGATGATTTTGCTATGATAGACCCTTTTAAAATTAACAATAATTGTGCAGAAGCTAGTTTGGAAATCAATATCACAAGCACTGATGCCTATTTTAAAGGCCATATTAAATAAAAAACGCATATGGTTCGATTCCACAACTGGCAGAACGATGTTAAGCCAGTTAAGGTGACTATTGAGGATGAGATATTAAAATCTGGGTTTCTTGGGCTATATTTTGATCAACATCTTAATTGGAAACACCACTGTGAAATTCGCAAACTTAGTCCCATAACTTATGTGTTCCACAACTCACGAACTGTTCTTGACGTTGAGCAATTAGTTTCTATTTATTATGCTTAGGTAGAATCGAGACTGAGACACGGCGTGTGCTTGTGGGGCAATTTCACTTTTTTCTGATGTTTTCTCAGTGCAAAAACGTATTTTACGGTGCATGGCAGGAGTAGACGACTTTCATTCATGCAAGCTGCTCTTTGCGAAATATAGACTGTTACCCTTGGTATGCTTATATGTTCTTGAAATATCAATTTATATTTTTTAAAATTCCACAAGTTTCATTCCAAACGCAAAGATACGCAGTAAAAATACACGAAGCAAGGACTTTTCAAATGCCACGTCGTATTGGACCGAAAATGTTTAATAAATTACTAGATTGTATAAAAAAACGCCAAAATTATTCATTTATTTAGAAGGACACTCAGGGAGTACCTGCTCGGGAAATGCCACTACACCCTGAATGAATTCTTTAACTAATTTTATATGTGTGTCTGTCTAATATTTAGCTTTCAGTGTGTATTGATTATTAATATTTTTCTGATAATAAATCAAAAATATATTGTTTTAAATAGGAAGGCTTTAGACAATCATCAATATGATAAAAAATAGGCGGACATCACCTATGTATATCGTTCTGTATGTCGTCCGATTTCACAGACCCATTTGTAGAATCGGACAGAAAATTTATCGGTCGTTCTAATACGCAATTAAAGATTTACACATAACTGACAGGTAACACAGTTATAAACTTAACTACGATGTTGTAACATTGATTGAATTCATTGCAGTTAGACCATAGTTATGGGACAAATATGTGAATCTATTTCAATAAAAAAAAAGCAATCGTTGAATATAAGCTGTTTTGCTTCTTGAAAATGAAAATGAATTCGGGAAACTAGATATAAAAACAGTATAACATGGCATGCATATATTTTCACACTGTTTTCGAAAGATTGCTTTTGTTCTTTCGGTCTTCGGTTGAAAATGAAAATCTATGAATACCCAAAACAATTGTCCCGAATAATTAATAAAGTTGTGTATGATATCTTGTGGTTCTGTTGTAATATCAACCATGGTGATAGCAGCAAGCTTCTTTTATTCGTTTTAAGTCAATAGTATATACTTAGTAGTTAGTGTCTTTTCGATAACTAAACATATCACTGGTTGATTTTACAGCTATATGTCGACTACAGTAGAATCGAAGAGAAGCGAAAGGAGTCGAATTTTTTTATCATGATTCGGCGCGCCTCCGTTTTTCGTTAATCGGCACAGCCTGATATTATATGGGAAGCGAATTAATTCGATTTGATTCGACGAGTCTAGTGGACGCTTGGCTTAATACTTCTGTGTGAATCATCATCGCACATCGATCAACATTAGCTTATCACTAACACGAACATCGATAATATTGCCGTGTATGACACCGCCCTTACAGTACTATATTATTGCTGAATACACTGTTGAATCAGATGGACTCTTCTCATACTTGCATTAGTACTTTTTAATATACCAAAGCTGATATAATAATATTACTTATAGAACTTATGTGTTAATCAATCCCGCATATTACTTGAAATTTCAACAAACTTAATCTGAATGATTAGTTGTTATTGCTAATTTACATACCTTATTTTGTTTTTGGACTGCACTTTAAAAATTTCATTCTTTATTTTAAGTTTTTTCATTAGTTTAGCTTTCTAAATATCAGATGCAATAATTTTATTATTTCTTTCTTATTTTTTATTACTTGCTCTATTGGATCAGTAGCGTTTTGTTAGTTGTGTCAACACTACCAATGTATGAATGAAATAAACCACTATTTTTTTTTATTTTTACATTCGCTTGTCAACTCTTTTACTTAAAATAATATTGGATAAAAATATATATATAACAAAATCAGTGAAATAGAATGGGTAGTATAATGTATAATACTTTCAATGTGCGTGGATGACGTGGCAATGAGCAGGAACAACTACCGTAAGCGACAGAAGAGCTATTAGCGGGACTCGAGATTAATGAGAAGTGTCAGTTTATGTGTCTAGGCGTTAATGAACCAGAGGATCCTGAATACAACTCCAAAGACTGGGAAACTTGAGGAAACAGAAGAATTTATTGGGAACGATGTAATCAAGTAGGGTGAAAGAATAAAAGGAATATCAACAAAGCAAATAAGTGTGATTTCATTTTTCTTCTTTTTTCTAGTAGTTTCTTATTTGTACAAATATGCATCAATAAATAATGGAGAGTCACTCTATTGCAGTTTTTACCACCCTTGCACTGAGAGAAATCCTTGTAGTAAAAACTTACATGGCGCAGTACTAACGGTTTTGTAGAAATAAGTAATACAAACAAGTGGGCTCTAACGTACACGTTTATCATTTAATACTAGCCGTTGTAGGAAAAGTTCACAGCTGTTAGTCGAATCAATTTTGTTTGAAATAGTAACACAATTTTGTTAAAATTTGTATATATTTGGAAGTAGCAAAAATTGATACTCTACTGTAGGAAAACTTAGCACATATTCTGTAATTTTTCACAATGTTAGTATATATTTTTACTAGTACCTTACTGTGATATCTACCATTGCACAACAATATGCCAATAAAGCCACAAGATCATATAATAAAAAAGGATATATGTTTAAAACCCATCCTATTTGGTACTTAAAAATATGCATATTTATATTAATCAATTATAATTCGTAATAAAAATAATCTTCTATACGCTTAATATACATACATGTTAGAATGTCTGGTGAATAAATATTTGATACATTCTTTATTTTAATAAGTTCGACATTTTCTACAGTGTACGTTGAAATTAATAATTTAAATCAGGTTTTTTTTTATGTTTATATTTGGAGAGGTTGTATTTGTTTTTAATTTGGCTATATATTCACATATAATATTTTCTATCATTATTCGACATGGAATGGGTGAAAACAGATATAACGGCGATAGCGCTGTTTTGCGCATCCCCAATTACATTTACATAACGCGCCAATTTGCATTGACATGCTCATCGACGATTGGCGTTCTCGATCACGCGACACTGAAATGCACATGCGTAGTTCACTGCAATTGTCCTCCCTTTTGGTTTTACCTGTGTTAGGTGCGGTTGTGAAGAATAGTGCTCCCTTGATGTTTTAATATATATACTTCCCAATTTATTTATTACAATCTTACTATATTACTGTGGTAGTTTCAGTCAATTGTCAATGAAAAAAAAAAAATGTGAAAATTACCGAAAGTAGAATACAATTGTCGATTTCAGCTTCGGAGAGGGTACGCCCGCGATGCGGTAGCGTAGTGGTGTAGTAAAATTACATATAATAAATAAATTAGTACTACAGAAGACTGCTGTTTTGTTTTAAATATTATGTTAAAGTATGTTATTTGTGAATTTGCTTAGTTTAAGAATATGTTTCTAGTTTGTTAACATAGTGTATCTTTACTACATAGGTACTTTGATTCTTTTAACAATGAAATGAAACTTACGAATGAAACGATAAATTATAGAATTAATGATAAAAATATTAGAACTGCTACAGGCGACTGAAACATTTTAAAACTGCAAGGTAGAGATTTTACATACTACGTTAGATAAAATTTATTATAAAATTATAATAATTTAAAATAATGAGTGGAATAAATACTACTACAACAGGTGTTAATTTATGCTCACCAGTGTATAGAATAGTCACACAAAGTTGTATACAGTTTTACTAGAATAAATACTACTTTATCTTACAACATTGTTGAAAAGAAATTAACTGTTCATTCTTGTTTTTCGTACAAATTGTAAGAATTAATACTACAAACTTAGTGCTACAATTTGATGGTAAACGTTGCTACAAATTGTACTTGTCCCTATATGTACTACAATGTGTAGTATAAATGCTGACAATTGTAGTAAAATTTCCTACATTTTTCTCCCTGTGTGCCTAGCCTTAATGATGAGTAAGTTATAATTAGTAAGTCTAAATAATAAAACCAGTAAGTTAGTAGGTAAGTTAGGGAATCGACCTTTGAATAAATTTGGCTTCTTTTTTTCCAAAATAAGTTTAATATTAAATTTTTCCAAAGCTTTAATTTGCTTCTAGTTTTCGAGTAAATAGTTTTTGCATAAAAATCTTTTTTGCTAGTTTATGTATTATATTTGTTTGGTTTTTTAATATGCTGTAGTAGTTTTTGGTGGTGGCTATGTATAATTGTTTGGGTAATCCTCGATGTGCCCCAAACATGAGAAAAAGTAATTAAACAACTTAATAATGTTCTTTATGTATGGTACGTTGGGGAACGGGGAAATAGGAATCTCGGTTCATTCAGAAATATGCTTGGTCCATATCTAACTAACATTTAGAAAAATCAATTCGATGTAAGGCGCTATAAAGTAATGTATTTTATGTAATAACTTATAGATACTTATCTGGAATGATCATCTGGACAGAAATATCAAGAAAGCTGTAGCAGTATTGACACTAGTCAAATGCACATATGGGAAAAAATGGGCACTAAAACCAGATATGTTGTACTGCATATAAAGGATTTTCCAATAAGGGCGGGTCGAAATGGAATAAAACAAGCTGTGTTTGAGATATTAATAAGCTGTAATTAAGCGATGGCCCGGATTATGTTAAGTTTAAGGGCATCGGTCGATTGCGGTTTATCGGCATCGACCTGCGACTTCAGGAAACCCCATAAGAAAATACCTTTGGGGGGTCAAAACGTACGATCTTGGTGGCCAATTCATGTCACCGCAGCGAGAGATAACCATACCGTCAAATCGTTCATGCGGAATGTCAATCGTCCTGCTGGAACCACATGTCGTCTACGTCCATATCGTTCAATTTGGGCCAAAAGAAATCGGTTATCATCGTTCTATAGCGTCCGCCGTTAACGGTGATGGCCTCACCAATATCGTTTTAAAAAAAGTACGGACCAATGACGCTTTCGGATCAAAATCCATACCAAATAGTAACTTTTTGTGGGTGCATTGCCACCTGGTGAACCTCGTGTGGGTTGGTGTCGTCCCATATACGGCAATTGGGCTTGTTAACATAGCCATTCTCAAAAAACGCGCCTCGTTGGTAAAGATGATTTTTCGACCAAAATTGGTCTTTTTCCAAACGCTTCGAAGACCAGTCAGCGAACAAACGGCGATGTCTATGGTCATTAACTTTGAGTTCTTGGGTTAGTTGGATCTTGTACGGGTGTAAGCCCAAATCTCGACGCAAAATTCGCCGAGTTAAAGTATGCGAAAAGCCGAGTTCTTGTGCACGGTGAAGAATTGACTGCTTGGGGTTCTCCTCTATACTTTCATGGATCTGATTCTCGTCTCGAATTTGTCCAGCAAACGTTGGAGAGTCGACTTTGAAGGGCCACCGCGCCCGCTTAGCTGAATTGCGTCGACGCACTATGGGACAGAATGCCAAAATCGTTTCAAAATTAGAAAAATTGAAAATTCCAAAAAATATATATATTCCAGTTGATAATGAGTCGAACTTTCATATCCAGTACGAAATATCACGTTACTATAAAGAGTTATAGAGTCACAAATAGGACGCTTCCGCAATATGAAAATATTGCGAGGCGGAGAGTCAATGTTTGTTCGCTGTGCGAATCACAAGTTAATTGGAAACTATTTCGGTTTTTCCAGTGCGCATGATTCAAAAAAGGATTGTAGTTTGAAATTAGTTTGATAATTTACTCTGCGAACACATCCAAAACCGACAATATTGCCATCTGTGTCCAACAATTCGAATTTATGCGCGCAGCGTGAACTTCGGTATAACTGGGTATAACCTAAAGTTTGTGTTTGTTATTTTGCCGTTGATACATAGTAATTTAAATACTCGCTTGTATTTTTGTGAAAATAACAGGATTAATATGGATGGTAAATCTTTAATATGAAAGTATTTATTGATTGCTTTGCCACCCAAGAAATATAATTTACAGGTTTCGGTATGGTCGATCTTTTGATTATCCCCTTACAAACACAAGAAAACATATTTCAACACGCTTTGTTTTATCTCTCTCGTTTAATGCGCATGTGCGGATTTGAAATCCACAAGAAATCAGTGAACTTTTTGGATTAATCACGAACTTTTACTGACTACAATTTGACACTGTGCGAACACCAAATTCTAAATTGCAAACGGTCCAAATACGAAATTGTAGCACTGCGGACGCTTAATTGCTATTACGCATGCGTCGTTCAGTTGTGGATAGTTGCTGACTGCACAGCGAACAAAGCTAATATTGTTCCCACGAATTTGCGGTTAGTAAATGCCGAAAACATTGAAAGTGATATGTCGTTGGAAAGGGCATTCGATGTACTTTTTAAGGTGATTATAGTATTTTAAATAACTGACTTATTTAATGTACAAATATCGAATGAATGAAGGCATGTTCAGTTTAACAATATCCAATGGTCAGTTAGTTCTGTTATCAGGACTTACGCCCGCGGGCTTTTTGTTTGCAAACTACATATATGTGATAATGTCTTGTAGGATACGGTGAAAGAAAAACTTGCGCATTTTTGTGCTTAAACTCAAATATTTCTTGCCAACTAAGTGAGATAAATGAGCTAGAACGCGTTAAATGTGAAGTGAAACGAGAAGAGGATATGATATATTTAAATTTGGGCTTCTCACATTATTGTATGCGTGGATTCGCTCTGTGGATATAAGTCTTCGTATTTCTTGCAACTTCTTCTACAAAAAGTGGTTTGCAACGACAGAAGAACAGAAGTAAGAGAAGCAAATGAAGAAGCAACTGTGCAGGAAAAGTTTCGTAATGAGTTAGGTCTAATTATAGATAGAGCTCGACAAGGTACTGGAAATACCAATGACGATAATACTGCGTAGGCGTTTCTTTGCTAATTCTAGTTATACACCTGATATTACTGAAGCTGAGAAACAGTTAATATACAGACTTCATATCATTTCAAAATGATCAACACTCTTTAACTACCCGCCGCACAGTGGATCGAAGTTGGTTAAAAGTCTGACATAGCGTGAAAAAGCCAATCTTCCAGAATCATAATGAAATGTGTATAAGTGTATAGCAAAATAAGCATTAGATATGGAAATGACAGTACAAACAAGTAGATTGACGGAATATCGAACTGAAGCAAGTCTGAAAGTACATATGTTGGGAGATGTTACGCTAGAGTGTGTTTTGACCGTCCCTTCAACTACTAAAATCTTCGGAATTAGAAACGATACGAAACTACAATTTGCTCAGAATATACACTGACTATGTGTCATTCGACCTGCAAAGTATTAGCAACTTATATTTGTAACTAACTATACAATTACCATTTCTTGAAGATGGTGTTCTATGACTTTAAAATTTAACTTCTATTAGCTTTTTAAAAAAATGCCTAAATTTGCCCAAAAAAAAAGAAAGAAAACTGTATTGTTATCTAGGATCCTTCTAGTATTTGCTCCAGCGAGTTCAGGTGCTACTTCGCGCCACTTTTTGAAAAAAGGCGTTTTGTTAACCGCATTACCGTTTCCAGCATTCTCATAAATGCATGTTAATTAATATTTCTATCAAAAATTTTTTAAGTTATGTCATTTCAGTGACGAAACATTCGATGTATGTTTCATTATCTCTTAGGTCTCGGATTAAAAAGGGTATAAACCAATTAGCATAGTTATGAATATCAGTCATATAGGTACCTACATTATGAGATCGAATATGCTACTTCTATAATATTCGCTGCACTTATTGTATCGTGTGTATGCATGTCATTGTATTATAATATTAAGAAGCTTATAATAATCGATTAATAGAAGATAAACAAAATGGGGTATTTTTCTTTATATACTTGGTATGTTTGACTTCTTCGGTTCGCCTACACATTCTAAGAGTTATTTTCCATCTAGTTGGTTTGTGGCTAATATGAATACAATTTATGTTTTACCGTAGGTGCACATAAACAGGGAGATTATCTATATCACTATCATAAATGTGTCATGTACCGACTGATTAAAGGTAATAAAAATACCAGAAAATTAACACATCTACTCGCATAGTAAAAATATGTGGAGGAACAATACAAAATGTTCTAAGTGAATTGACATTTGTCTCAAAATGGTGATTCGACCGTAGTTCTGGGCTAAATCCATATAAACAAACATTTAAAAACACGTACTGTGGCAAACGATACAAGCATGTTTATATCCAGCTTCAATAACCATCCTAGATGCAAATGTAATCAGAAGATTTGCGATAATCTTACAAGCGATTGCTACAGGAAAAGAAATTGATTGCGAGAAGGAACAGTTGACAAATTTATAAATTTATATGGTTGGTACTATATGCCAGCCTCATACATAAAATTATATTGCATGGCGCAGATATCATTCAGCATGTTACTTCCTATAGGCAAACTTTCAGAAGAAGCTGCTGAACCTCGAAATAAAGCCCTTAAAAATTTCAGGGAGAAAATAGCAGAAAATGTAGCCGTTCAGCTACTAACGAAGATATTTTGAAAAGATTACTTATCACATTCGATCCATATATTTCCCGTTCAAGACGAACATTAAACGAACATATATGAAGTGACTTATTAACAGAAGCTGTAGAATTATTAATAGTGTCGACACATTTAATCTATTAAGATACCAAAGCCCATGTTCCTATCTTAAATGTATTTAGTGATCTATATTATTATTATATTTTCCTGTTGCATAATATTGTAGTCTATATTATAAGTGCCATCACACAGAAACAACTACGGAACTTATATCTATATCAACAAATACGCTATTTCTTCGATTTATGCAGTCTCAAATAGTATATCCTTTCAGCTTCATTTTCACAAACAAGTAGTGACGGTACAACAATATTTTTTTTACTCGATATAATATACAACCTTACCCATTCGACAAAATTTTCTTTCGTTGATCAACATATAACAGTTTATTTACATCACATATGAACTACTTGATCAACGTATGGAGCGATACAACTAAAAGAAACCTAGACAAACTACAGAGACAGCAAAACAGAATACTAAAGCTGATACAGTCTATGGATAGAAGAACACCAACAACAGAAATATATAAAACAACAAATGAACTAAACATAAAGCAACTAATTAAACAACAAAACTTACTACTCATACATAAAATAGAGAACCAATTAATTAAAACTAACCAGAAATTAACGAGCAATACAGAAATACACACACATAAGACAAGAAGACACTCTCACCTACGAACCGAAAAGACCATATGCAACAGATACAAAACAACACCAACCACAGAATTCATAACAGAATACAATAAATTGCCAAAAGAAATAAAAAATTTAAACCACACAAGATACAAAAAAGCCATTAAAACAATAACTCAACATCAGCATACTTAAAAAATAAGCAGTGGAATTATCATGAACGCCCTCGATGCCAGTAGCTCGGGACGAGACAGGGGTCTCACCATCTCGTGACGAAGATAGAGGGCGAGAAAAATGCAGCACGCCGACGCGGCATATTATGTATATACATATTCTTATATGTATTGTTTTTATGTAGCGTTTTTGAATAAATTGTTTGACTTAAAAAAAAAAACATTAATTTTTAAGCAAGTTATTACCATTTAAGTCAATGTCCGCTTTTTACCGCCTTTAGATCCACTGTGCACTGGTATTTACGTATTATATTTTGAGACTATACCTGCCAAAAGGATTAAGAATTTAGCAAATGTGCGTGTGACCTTTTCGACTTACAAATAATACAAGGAGGGTCCATACGGATTCATTCCATTGTAAATTTGGTTTGATTATATTTCTAGCTTTTTTATTTTAATAACAAAAAGCTACGGCTATCATTGCAGACAGCAAACGGTACGAATCCCTCGATACGAATCTTGGTCCGAGAAAGAGTCATATCCGATGAACCCTTGAAAAGAGTCCCCCATGACTACAAGTAATATTTCGATGTTTACTAACTCAATATATGGATGCAGTATATTATGGTTTATTTATCTTTCACAGAAAAAGGCAAAAATGTTGCACGATAACTAGAGATAAATTCGTATGTGTTTTATAGTTCATGGCAAACTGTACTGTTTGCGTTTATTACATAAAGCGTCCGCTATGTCAGTTTAGAAATATTTATTAATAGGTATAAGTGTAATTTAACACATTCCATAAATTTATAAATGTTTAATAAATGGAGATGTCTGTTAAAGAAGATACATATATTGGTGTGTGCCTCTATATGTATTGGTGTATAATAATAAAACAAAATGCTTTTTCGAGTTATACCGTTGTTATAATTTCGTTTTCTATATGCTATATACTGGTGTGTATGTATATATTAAGTGTATATGGCAGAAGGAGATAGATGTTTTTGCCGTTTGTTGTGAAAAATATGGAAGCATTTATTACCTCTGTATTACTTGGAGCGTGTTTGATTCATTATGAAAGCAAATATAACATTTTATTTTGACAATGATAATAAAAATGTTATTTGAATTTTATGCTACACCTGGGTTAATACAGAAAAAAATATTCTTTTTATTTTTGAGTAGGTCGTATCCAGCTGTAATTTTTATTTTGTGTTCTTTATTGTATAAGAATTGTTGAGAAAAATATACAGGAGGAAGTCTCACGAGGAACTGCGTGGATCGATATATGAAAGAGTATACATTGGAAAAAAATATTTTTAATAATCTGAGGCATACGGTTATACCGGAAGTGACTATCAACTTTATTATTTTAAATAAAAGACGCTATATATTATTAAATGTTTTAATTTCTCGTTCAACCATTCGAGAAACAATCCAGTATTGTTGGAATGTCACTTAGTTTCCAATTATAAACAATGCCGGCACGTTTAAATTATACGTACGAAGGTTATTTAAATTTGGCTTCGTCCGTCCAGATGATGTTAAAATAATTCATAAAAACTCACTCTTCTCGGGAAATCATTATTTTTGAGTTATTGAACCATGGAAAACAGGTATGGGCGAAATTTATGCTTGTGCAGTATTTTGGATATTGAGCACCCAGATAATCCGGATTCCAGTGCAGCTTGTCTTAAAAACATTGTGAGTATGCTGTGAAGTATCTCAAAATGACGATTTCCATATTTGAATTATCAACAATAGGCTTATGCTTTTGAATTTTTGCTTTGACCGATCCGAAGTTTTTAAAATTCTGTATTATTCGTTGTGTGTTTGGTGACTTCTGCTTTTGATGATACCGAGCGGTAAAGGTATCACATGTTCTTGATATCACTTTATTACATAAAGAATAAACAAATTTAAATAATCTTCGTACGTATAATTTAAACGTGACGCCATTGTTTATAATTGAAAACTAATTGTCATGAATGCTGGATTGTTTCTCGAATGGTCATGACTAAAGGCCGGAATATATGCAAAGTGCATATATTTGCATATTTTGCATATTTTAACAAATTTCACAAAAAATTGCATATTTCGGCAAAAATAAAATTTGTGTGCATATTTTTATGTTTTTCGTTTTATCAAAAGATTAAGTGTGACCCTTGCAGGTAATTGAAATAATTTAAAAGGTGAGTAGGTTTTGTCGACTCACCCGTTTTATTATTACATGGTTTATTGCCGGCATTTATTGGGTGTTTAGGAATTTCCAAGTAATCAGCTTGCCTCATAGAGAACAGATGTGGTCTATTCTTTTGTATTTTTTTTTTTTTTTTTTTTTTTTTGCTTTCATGGCAGGTTTAACCCCGTAAGGCAACTCGGCCTTGAGACCTATTGTGCCCCTTCTTTTGTATTTATATTGTATAGTTTATCCTGTGATGGGTGGAGACTGTGCCTGTATAGTTTAGTTTGTCGATAGACCCCAGTGTGAAAAGAGTGATTTCGAAAATATTTTATTTCAAACGCCTAAAATGCCGAAAGCCGCTTCGTGGATTAAAAATTTTCCTGAGTTGGAGTTTAGTGGGGATAAAGTGTTTTGCAAAGTTTGTGCCAAAATCATTGTTTGTGAAAAGAAGTTCCAAATTGATCAACACTTGAAAACAGCTATGCATAAAGCTAAGTTGCAGAAAAATAAATCTGTGCCTGTTCAGCAGTGTGTGCAAACCGCATTTCAAAATGTCAAACCAAAGAGTGAAAAGGATGTGTTTCATCAAGACTTATGCAAAGCTTTAGTCGCAGCAAATATACCTTTGAAGCAACTGCAAAATACACAATTCAGAGATTTTTTGCAAAAATATTGTAATCACAACATCCCTGACGAATCCACACTTAGAAAGAAGAATGTGCAAACAGTATACGAAACCGTAATGGGAGAAATTAAAGTTTCACTGGGCGATGAACATTTTTATACTATTGTTGATGAAAGCACAGACTCATGTGGTCGATATATCGCACATCTTATGATTGGAGGGCTTCAAGAAAATGAGCCAGGGAACCATATTTAATATTTTCTAAACAGTTAGACAAAACAAATAATGTGACCGTAACTCGATTTATTCAGCAGTCTCTATCAAACTTTTTTTTACCACATCCAGTCCAGTAGAGAAGTTTTTAGTGTTTTTGTCTGACGCAGCGCCGTATATGGTTAAAGTAGGCCAAAACTTAAAAATATTTTATCCCAATATGGTACTTGTCACTTGTCTTTTACACTGGATAAACAGAGTTGCAGAAACTATTAGAACAGCATATCCCTTGGTGAACAAATTAATTTCAAATGTAAAGAAAGTGTTTTTGAAAGCACCTCTAAGAGTGCAGATCTATAGAGAGAAATTGCCAGGAGTTTGTTTACCTCCAGAGCCCGTAATTACTCGATGGGGAACATGGATTAAGGCCGCGATATTCTACGCAGACCATTTTGAAGCCATTAAAGACATAGTTTTAGATTTAGAAGACAATTCGCAGTGTGTAGTGCAAAGTCAAGCATTATTCAAAAATGTAAATTTAGCTAAGGAACTTGTTTTTATTAAGGTTAATTTTAGTTTTGTACCAGATATAATAACGTTAGAAAGTAGGAATATAAGTTTAAGACAATCAATTAATATTGTTGAAACTTTTTCCGACAAATGCAAAGAAGTTCCCGGTGATGTCGGAAATCAAGTAAGAAGGAAACTCGAAGTTATTGTGGGAAAGAATGAAGGCTTTAAGTATTTAATGGAAGTCAAAAATATTTTTGATAGTAAACCATCCAACAAAGTAATACCTTGGCCTAATAACTTACTACCCAAATTAAAATATTGCCAGATCACATCGGTAGATGTTGAAAGAATTTTTTCTTTGTACAAACATATTTTTACAGACAGAAGGCAAACATTTTTATTGGAAAATTTTGAAAAATATATCGTTATAAATGCATTTTATACTATTTCAGATTGAAAATTTTACCTATTATGTTTTTCTTTTAATTTTACTTAAAATAAATAATTTTTGTAAGAGTCGGCGTTTCTTTATTTCCATTTTTCCATGTTATATTCAAGGCATATAATTGCATATTTCCACAAATAAATGCATATTGTTGCATATTTCAGAGAAAAACGATGCATATAATATATGCGCATATTTTAACTGAATTGACGTGCATATATTTCGCCCTTTAGTCATGACTAACTTAAATATAGGTACCAAAGCAGGCTGACATTTTAAAAAACTCCGTAAGCTATGTTCATATACCATATAATAGTATTTTAAAACACAAGTGTCACAATGACGTTTATGTAATGCGAGTACAAGTTTGCGTAGCGGCGAGAGATTCAAAGTACGAGCATTACAAGTCATTGTGGCACACGTTTTTTGCAGTATTTTTTCTAATTTGCACATTAATCGCCTATATTACGTTCCGGCAAGAGTTCTCCGCTAGTGCGTTAATATCTGATTTCAGCACAGTGTGCGGTAATATTCATATCAGCACTGTGTCATCTTTTGTTTTAGCTTTATTGCAATATCCAATTAGAAACACATATTTTACTAATTATCTTAAAAGGTATCCATTTTAGAATGCATAATAAATAAGACTATCTTTTTCAGTTTTGTAAGGGCAGTTTGATGAGAAAGAGAAAAATAGGTAGTTGTATTAAAAAAAAAAGAGTTTTGACACTTTTTAATTCGAAAGTTTAACCGAAATTTGCGGACACGCTATATAATGGTTTCGCTGTAAAATAGTTTCGAATGTTACCCTATACGGTCAATAGTTCTGCAATTTTCAATTTTCCAAGTTAAATATTTTTAGAGTTCCAGAAGTTCAGATGCAATCGCCCATGTGTCAAAAATTAAAAAAAAATATTTAAAAAATGGTTGAAAATAACAACATTGTTATATTATCAAACATACTTTAAAATTGAACAAGGAATTAATAAATGTAATAATGTATAGGGTGTTTGATTTAAAATAACAAAGTTATATTAAATATTTTAGTTCAATAGCGCACGTCGGCTTTAGTATACTGCAAAATTTTCAGAATTTTCCAAAGTATTCTTTCACGGGCCGGGAATGGTGCAGTAATCCGCAGTATCTTAGAATGGCAACCAGGGGGAAGAAGAGGAAGAGGCAGGCCCAGATCTACATGGCTACAAGAAGTTACAGAAGACCTTAACAAAGCTGGTATTCATCGATGGCAGGAGAGGATGCTGGACAGGGACAGGTGGAGGGAGGTTTGTGAGAGGATATAGGAGAGGATGGGGATTGATCTGCCTGTATTATGAAGCTCTAGAAAGCTCTAGGAGCGGCGATACTCCGTTGGTGTGCTCAGCCATTATATATATTCTTTCATATATCGATCGATGCAGTTCCTCCCATAATTATCAATATATAATATAAGTACTATGAACCCAAGAAAATATAATACACATAATTACTTATTCAAAAAATTAAAATTTTATACAGCCAAAGATTTACAAAATTTAATGTGAGCTCCTTAAAAATACAGCCAAATTTATTTGCTTATCTGGTTATAACCTTTGGGATACTGCAATCTATGCAAATTTCTTTTTTGGTATTAATAAAATGTTTTCCAACTGTGAGTACGCTCCCATTTTGAAAAAGTTTTTATTCCGATCCCTAGTAGTAGTAACATTTACTTAAAGAATTGTCACTAATAAATTAATGTGTTTTGCATGCCTTTTATTTCCGTAGCAATTTCGCGCTATCTAATTGCTGTATTTCTTAAATAGGGCATTTTTCCTTTAAGGAAGAAGACGCAGTGCGTATATTTTGCAGCAATTAATTTATTTATAGGAAGGCTTGGCAAGACCGTAAGCTGGAATTACACGATACCCCTCCCTATCAACGAAAAGCAAGCACAGACAAAAGAGACAAACTTAATTAAAGGGATTGAAAAAGATATTCCTTAAATGGTTGCAACCGGATGGTAGGCGAGATAATGTACAAACATAACACTAAGCAAAGAGCTAACAGGAGTGGTCTTGAAAGAGGAGTCCGATAAAATTCTTAAATTACGTTTCTTATCTTTCCTATTTAAATTTTCATTTTAAAGCTAATGTACTCCGTCAGATTAGCGTAATAGAAAATGTCTCTTGTTCTGTGGGTGGGTTGGATAATTTCAGCAGAATAAATACTTATTACAGTAGAATAGAGGGTAAAGGTCGGAATAGATGTAAATACAAGATTCATGCATCAACGCTAAGAACAATAGGGTGACATACGAAATTCAATCCAAGAAACATTACACCCGACAATTCCCAGACACCCTTTACACCCCTCCGTGTCGGGAACAGTTAATTTAATGGATGATCGTGTGTTTAGAGGGCGGTACTATGCAATTTTCCTCACTATATTGATGATTTGTAGATGTTTGAACTAGAACAGTGGATCCAGCACAAGATGTTTTAAGATTAATTGCACGTTATATGAATAATTACACAGCTAATAATTGTCACTAAAACGCTGGCGACGGATTACTACAGCGAACTAAATTTAAATAAGCAAGTAAATGTGTGAGATTTTACGATTTTTTTTAATTATAAAGTTTTATTGAAAAATTAAATATTAATTAATATTGATAACATGATTACACTACACACTTAACACTCCAGCTTTGGCTCTAATCCATATAGGTACAGGTTCGTAGGCTTAAAGGTTTACTAAAAAGAAGTGGATCTTCAACGTTGGAGTGAGATTAATTTAAAACTTTGCCTTGATTTGTTAATTAATATTGATTTAGATAGATGATAAGATATTGTTAATGTTAGTCTAGCGTAATCATCAACTGTTTCCTAGTGAACATAGGTTAAAAATCAGTTATTATTTCTAGTCAAGGGGATAAGGAGCTGATAACTGATTATTCCATTTTACTATATACAGGATGTCTCTGAAATAAGGGTACAAAATATTAAAAATGGGAAACCCAAATTATACTGAATAAGTATCCAAAAATTCGTACGCCAATTGCAATATCGAATATACAATTAAAAACTCATTGAAACGTCACGAATGTGCCGCCCATGGATCCACTATCTGTGTTTATACTATATCTTAAGGTCATTTGTAAATACAGCTGTGATATACAGATAATCATTGTATGCAGCTGATACGAGTCAACGACTCCAATATTATTACGTACGCGAAATTTAAAGCAAATTTCAAAGAAGATATTGAAAGTAAAATGTGGAATCTATTAATGAATCACGACACCAGGTGCAAAATCGAATTCGCGGAAGACCATCATTTTCAGTAAGTTCCTGCACACGCTGAATGTGATACGGGTGTAACAAGTTTCTTCGAAAAATGCGGTGTGCCGTACTGCGTGACACCCCCACTTGCCCTGCAGCATCACGTGTACTTACACCTGCATTTCTGTTCACAATATCCAGCAATTCTTCTTCGGCTCGTAAAATTCGACGTGGTCTTTCACGTCCGCGACCTTCGTAATTTGGTAGCAATCGACCAGTTTCTCTTAATCTAAACACGGTATCCTTTATACACGTGTAAGACGGGGTTCTACGATTGGGGTATCGCTGCCGGTAGATACGTAGAGTTCTTCGACAACTTCCTCCTGCTTCGCCGTAGACATAAATCATATCGAACAACTCGCGTGTGGTAAAAGCCATATCCGATGTGTTCATGCGTAAGGATCCAGACAGACTGAGACTCAGAGCGTAGTTATACGTCGCGTGTTGCCTGCCCTACCTTCGTTGGTTAGAAGTGTAGTGTCTCAAATACCAGTGGCGTGACGGATATTTAATAAATATCTTTGCCATTTTTTTCCTCACGTATGCGTGGGAATTTTGGAAAAAATAATTTAGATAAAAGGTGTAATAAAATTAGGGCTTCCCATTTTTAATACGTTGTACTCTTATTTCAGGGACACCCTGTATACTAAGTACTTTTTTTCTGTAATACAAAGATTTTGCTAAAGTGAGAAGAATTTTCTCAGGGCGTAGTTATGGAACCCCAATTGAAGTAATCGAAGCATTGGATTACTAGTGGAGGTATTATTAAGAATTGCGTCGATACACGTTGACAAAGATATTCCTTTGGCAATTCTTAACAAAGCTATGTGTTAAGGCATGAAAAGAATAAATGTGAATAATTTTTTCTAATTGGATGTTGCAATAAAGCTAAAACAAACGACGACGCAGTGTTGATATTAATATTACCGCACACTGTGCTGTAATAGATTTCATGTTAAAGTTCTTTATTTATTTGACTAATATGTATACATGAATAAACAAAATTAAAAGATGAAAAGGTAAAATATATACAGCACATGTATACAGTCATGTCTTCATGTCCGCTGTTGGCTTCCCGCTCTCTGTCCTCATCCAAGGTGGTGAGGCTGGCCTGCCTCGCCTCGGACTAACGGTATCGAGAGCGATGTTGTAGGTAAAGTAATCCGTCAACTTTTCGATTTTATATCTTGTGTTGCATTATCATGGTTTTTATTGTTTTTTTGAATTTGATGTGTGTCAAGTCTTTAATTTCCTTTGGTAGTTTGTTGTATTGTTTAATGGTTTCATTATTTGGGGTTTTTATGAGTTTGTTGCTAATAGTTTTTTCAATTCTTAAATGAGAGCGTCTTCTTATATTATGTGTGTGTATTTCTGTATTTTTTACTAGTCTAGAGTCAGTTTTTACCATTTTCTTTTCTATTTTATGTATTAACGCCATATTATTTAATTGTATGATTTGTTGTATATTTAGTTCTTGTGTTTTTGTATATATTTCTGCAGTTGGTGTTCTTCTCTCCATGCTATAAAGTATTTTCAGTATTTTATTTTGTTGTCTTTGTAATTTATTTAAATTTTTGTTGCTTGTGTGGCTCCATATATTTATTAGGTAGTTTATGTTGGATGTGAATATAGAATGGTATATTGGTTTCCTCATATGTAACGGTAATATGTTTCTTATTTTACTTATTCCCGCTATTATTGTTGTGTTTCTTTTTATTAGGCTGCGTATGTGGGTATCCCATTTTAAGTTGTGTTCTATTATAATTCCCAAGTATTTTGTTTGATGTGTTTGTCGTATGGTTTGATTATTTACTGTAATATTGAATTTGGGTGTTTGTCGTTTCCGTGTGAAGACCATGTATTCCGTTTTGTTTTCGTTTATGGTTATTAGGTTATTGTAGCACCAACTTTCAATTTTCTTTATATCGTTGTTAATATTGTGCTGCATTTGCTGCAAATTCTTATCTGAATAAACTATGCACAGGTCGTCTGCGTATGCGTAGATCTCGCCTTGAGTTTGCACGTTGAAAATATCGTTGGTATATACAATGTATAACAGTGGACTTTTACGGGAATATTTTAAGTTAGCCGCACTGGTACCTGACATGATTTGGATTAGTTTGTCATCCTTCCTGCATTCTTCTCATATGCTTCTAACACTATTATTTCAAGGTTGGGGTTATAATATAACGGTCAAAGTACGAGCATTACAAGTCATTATGGCACACGTTTTTTTACAGTATTTTTTCTAATTTGCACATTAATACCTATATTACATTCCGGCAAGAGTCCCCCTCTAGTGCGTTAATATCTCATTATAGCACAGTGAGCGGTAATATTCATATCAGCACTGCGTCTTCTTTTGTTTTAGCTTTATTGCATCATCCAATTAGAAAAATAATGTTTTGTATTTTGTATTAAATCAAGAAATGCTTTATTATTTAATGGATAAGAAATTGTTTAACTTAAAGAGTCTTTTGGAATGGATAGTTATTATATACTTTAATATTAACCGTTGAAGTATCGGCCGAGTTAATTATTATACCATGTCCTATGGATAAGGAAACACTTTCTTCCAATATATTATTATCTGCGACACTAATCGTGTTTTTAGTTGAATGGTTGTCGCATAATTGAGACTCTGATACAGTAGAACATCTAGGTAAGTTAACAGTTTCTTGTGTAAACATTTTTGAAATGTCGATTTGATTTTATAAAGAAGGGTATTTTTGTTATTGTTAAAAAAATGCCATTAATGAGCAAATTAGCAAAAATACTATAAAAAACTCGTGTCACAATGACTTTGTAATGCTCGTACTTTGAATCTCACGCCGCTACGCGGCTCGAGATTCAAACTTGTACTCGCATTACATAAACGTCATTGTGACACTTGTGTTTTAAAATACTATTCTAGGTACATACGTACTACAGAATAATTGACAGTTTACTATTTTCATCACAGTGGCACTTGTAATCGATTAGTTATTTGTCAGACCTTCATACATTGTACGTACGTTGTTTATGCACAAAATGAATTTCTTCAAGTGTCATGATATCTGAGTAGGACAATCAATTGTATATTTAGCACTATACAAGAGAATCGGTGAAGAAACATACATTCTTAATTCAGCTTAATTCAAAGCGTACTATGTCATATCAACAAATTGCTTGCGAATTTGACATTGGTGTTAAGAGTTTAACGTTCCCCCTCCTACTTACTGTTGATCAGCCATTACTAACATACTCATGGATAGCTGAAATGTGTTCATACTGTATATAAGAATCTATAAAAGGCTATGTAAAGGCCTTTTAATGTAATTGCCCATATTAAAGGAATAGTTTAATAAGAGTTTTTATTAAAAGAAACTGTTTAGGTAAGTTTACTACCAAATTACATGGTATCATGAGATTTTCCGTATATACTTTCTATTAGACTATAAGTTGTTTACTTACTTTCAACATTTCAATGCCATGAACAACGTAACATACAAATGCAATTACTAAGTATTGTTTAGAGAAGCCACAGCACTACTTTTATTTGTAATTTACGAATAATACTAATTGCTATTAGGATTGTTTTACTTACTTGATGTTTTAATTTATGAACGACAGTTTATATAGCCTATTCACTTATTGCTTACATACCCACGCAAATAATGTGGAACTACATGGAACTAGAGATGATGTGTTATTATTACCAATTATCAAGCACTTGACATAGTTCTCACTGTCTATTGCCTGCGATTCATTATTAAACGTCACACCTACTGTCTATCTAACAACTGTATTCAAAATTATAGATAGACTCGCGTTATTCATATAGCAAACAGATAATGATTTTATTAATGCTCTAGTTACATGCACTGACATTACGGTTACGTATGTGTATGAAGTATTGGAATGGTGTGTGTAAGTGTATTATTTATCAATGCTCTGTTATTTTCCGTAGATTACCTGAAAAAAGTTATTTATAAATGATATTGGAATGAAAATAATTCGATTTTAGCATTTTTATCAACTGAACGAAGTTATGTAAATAATGCGAATATCAAACATTTAAATGGAAATGAATAAAAATGGTAACACGATATAAAAGTTCTTCTTTCCATTCATATGAATATACATTCAACAGCTAAAACTTTTATTTTCACAAATATTTTTTAGTTATGCTTTTATTTACTTTACATAAAGAATGGGGATTTGGCTAGTTCTTGGCTCGTAATTGATGCACTAATGGCCGTTTGACGCACTATGCGGCGAATAGGTCAATATTGGCTCAGAATTCAATTTTGGCAACTATGTAGTAAGAGTAAAATAATAAGTGATTAACTATCACACTGACAAAAGTCAATGCTAGGTTTTCCACTATCACCAAACAACAATTTATTGTTTTTTTGTTCATTGTTACTTGTTGTTTGGTGATAGTGGAAAACCTAGCATTGACTTTTGTCAGTGTGATAGTTATTGTTACACCAAAGGTTCCAAAACCCAATTACTGTAATAAGTGATTATTGAATCCTTGAAACCTATATTGTTTGAATCTACGACAATATTTTTTGTAGTTCTTTCCGTTAATTTGTTGTCCGGCCTCAAAGTTGAACATTTTATAAGCAACAGATCTATTGCACCATTTTACGCGCAACTTGGACCTCCTATTAGAATATGTTATGCGTTGAATCTAGATATTGTTTGTATTTTATTAGTTTGGAAGAATATATATGTGCTACGTAAAGGGTTAATTTTAGTTCTTTATAGTTAATAACTGGTTCAAATTAAATTGAGAAGCGAAAAGATTTAATTTAGGAGAAACATAATCTTTCATTAGACATTTAGTAATTAGTGCTTTGTGCCGGTGGTTAGAAATTGCAATTTTTATATTTGTTAGTGTCTACTTTAAGAATCAGCAATAAAAACTTGCGCCTACTTGCGCTTTTTTAAAATACTAGAGAGCGCTGCGTAATTAAGCTTATAGATTATGAATATTGATGTACCTACATGTAGGTATACATATTCTGCTAAATACGTTATTTATATTGGAATACGTTTAAAGTACATAAGTGTCTATTAAATTTTGTTTGAAAATGAATTTATTTCAGATGCAAACCTTTGTATTGATTCTTTAGTTCCTCCAAAGTTAGTTAACTCTGAAAACAGTCAAGTAATATGGGAAAATCCTCCTCCAACAGATATTGTTGTCCAATATCAATTGAGTTTACTAAAGAAACTCCAGCAAAAGCAAGTGAAGTTATTTTAGTCTTAGAAAATGAAGTTTCTGCGCTTAAACTTGCCCAGGTGGTTATTTCTGAACAAACAACTGTTTCGGTAAAACTCGAACTAATTTCAACGATGATTCACGGGAAGGTAACGCAAGTGTTGACTGATACACCTTCCTCTTCAGCATGCACGATATGTCTCGCAAAGCCATCTGAAATGAATAAATATATTTGGAACTTGTTAGAAGCAAACAGGTTAGGCAAGAAGCCTACAGATTTGGGCTTTCGACATTATATTGCTGGATTAGATTTATAGAATGTATGTTACATATTTCATATAACTTACAATTTAAAAAGTGGTCAGCTCGAAGCGAAGAAGAAAAGAAAAAACGAAAGAAGAAATACAAAGAAAATTCAGAGACGAGCTTGGGCTGATTGTCGATAAACCTCGTCAAGGTAGCGGAAATTCGAATGATGGAAACACCGCCAGAAGGTTCTTTGTTAATTACACATGTACTGCAAATGTAACTGGAGTAAATGAACATCTGATCAAAAGACTTTACATACTTTTACATACAATGGCTTAGTGGGAAACCTTTGACGCAAAGAAATTCGGGGAATATGCAAGAACAACAGCGGAATATTATGTAGAAGAGTAGGGATGGTACTATATGTCAGCTTCTGTTCACAAGGTGTTAATCCATGGAGAAAACACCATAAAACATCTTGGCCTGCTACCATTGGGACAGCTTTCAGAGGATGCTCAGGAAACACGAAACAACAATTATAAAAATTTTCGCTTACACCATGCTAGAAAATGCTCCCGATCGTCAACACATGAAGATCTGTTCCACACCCTCATGTATACTTCCGATCCATATATTTCTAGTAAACGTTGGTCTAAAGCACGAAAAGTTATGGAATTAGATGATAAAGCTAAAGTTTTGTTACAAAATTTAAGTGTAGCATCGGAAGAAAGTGTAAATAGTAAATACAGAACATTTTTTTGTGAATTTAATTTTTTTTTAAGACTGCATAAGAGAAAATGTTTTTTTAATGTTAAGTACCTATTGTATATTATTATTTATAAGCATTTTCTCAAGTTATGTTCGTAAACAATTTGTAGTTTGGCGGAGATTTACAGTATATTTTCATTATGCTTATTGTTATATTTCTAGTTTAATATTTTATAAACTCTTTACAAATTATAAAACTGCATGTATTCATTAAGTTTCATTACAAATTGCACAATGATATATGCATTACTTTTAATGTTATTCAATTTTGAGATGATACGCGTTTGCCCCATAGTGCGACGCGTTAAGCATAGTTTAACTTTAATTAATGTGTTGAATGTGATATTTCCTGTTTAAAATATACACCGAGTGTCACATTCTAAGAATCACTTAAAGTTAAACCAAGCTGAGATCGGTATCAGTCGGTATAGTAGCTAATGATATTTACCAATACATACTTATCCAGATGATTGAAGATTTGGCAATAGTTAGCCGCGAGCCATGTCATACCTTGATGAATTTTCAGTTGAAGGTAAAGTAGAATTTTGCGGTTTGTGTTGGAAGGTCAATGGTTTGTCATTCTTAATTCTGCTTTGTTATAGACCCCCCAATAATTCTGTTTCCGATTTTTCCCTTTTTTATGATAAATTATCTACCTTGCTTGAAACTTTATTTAGCGTAAACACACCAATTATTCTGTTAGGCGATTTTAATATTGACCCTCACAGAGATTATAATCAATTTTTTATTCTAAATAACATCTTACAAACTTATAATTTAAACAATGCTGTACGTTTTCCTACGCGTGATAATTTCATTTTAGATCACTTTTATAGTTCCTCTATAATAGAAGATATCAAGGTTTTAGTTGTTGACAATTGTATATCGGATCATAGAACCATATTAATTAAGTTCCCTCTTACATTGCATAATTCTAATTCCAATCTTGTTACATATAGACATGTTACAGCTACACAAAAGCAAGACGCCGCTAAGCTTATAATTATTGAATTATATATCTGACTGAAGCTTTATTCATATACAAGTCTCATTTAAACAAATTATCGCTTAACTGCATTCGCATGTTCAAGTTTTGAAATATTTTCTCGGTCAGTATATTTTCTGCATCCATCGCACAATATAGGTATATATAAAATTAGGGGAGAATATATAAGATATCATATTAATTCAAGCTGCTTTATTTGCAAGCTATATATTGTTGTTCGTTATTCTACTATCAAATATTAAATAAGATATAATTCACGAATACAACCACATATCAACAGCCGTAAACCGCCGAAATAAAACCGAGCGAAGCCGATTCAATTTCTCATGCAAATTCTCCTGCTTATTTGTAGGAGAAAATACCGGGGAATCTTTCGGGAGTAGTTTCCTACGAAAACGTGAGAAATTCAACTCGAGAATACCAACTATTGGAATCGTAGGAATTTTTTGACAATTCTCTCGGAATTTCCACTCCCTCAGATTCGAGAATAACCCCCCAGGAGATCAAAAATATAGGAAGCTTTTTCCCTTTTAAGAGTGCTTTGAAAGCATATTTACTTAATCATGTTTTTTATGATCTAGCCGAATACTTCAATGCACCGCAGTTGTGATCTAAATCCAAATCACTGACAGTGAGCTGTTAATGTTTGTATTCTCATAATTGACAATTCCTTAATAGTGTATCTTTATACAGGAAATATAATATTATTATTACATTTTTTAAATTTTCCGCCATACCATTGGTCACGTGCCGGGTGTCGAAATAAATTTTGGGGTTCTTAGACATGTTGAACTTATCCCCCATAAAAGAATTTAGTTATGTTATTATTAAGCATTGCAATAAGTCTTTTGGACGACTGATGCAGATTTCATGCTATATCTTATATTCCACATGAAAATTTAAAATTAATTATTTAAGAATCTGTTCTTAAAGCATTGTAATACAACTCATATTCATAGCCTACCTTGTCTACACCGTATTTTTGGCTCATAATATATTGTGGCTGTTAATTTCCACATTACTACACTGAACTGTTGTGTCACGTGTCAAACTAAACCAACAGAAGAATGTAGGAAACTGGTGTAGTTAAGACGATATTACAATTTTTTAAGTTGAAAGCACCCATGATGATATATACTAAAAGCCAAACTTTATCATCTACCTGTAAAATTTGTTACATATTTGAGTTAAGATAATTTAAATAGCGTAGATGTTTATCAACTCAGAATCCATGCGCGTATACCTTGTGTCCATACATAAATATTTGTGTGTGTCCCGAAAGTAATTTAGACTGTGTACGTAGATTACGTTTAGATATCAGTTCACATTTGAAAATAAAACGAAGAGCATCGGTCTGTGTATTTTTAAGCTGATATTTATAATCCTGCTGATTAAAAAGTGTATCACTATCAATTTTGACGAAACCAGTTACAAACAAAAAGTAATTATCAAACCTATCACTTGTTTCTTAAAAAAAAGAAAACTAAGTTGCATAATTCTAATAGCTCTGAGATACTTTATTGCAAGTCCATGCAGTCATTATGAATAAATATATTGTTATAAACCCTACTATACTGGCCGTTACTATATAAAGGAATAAATAAGAGGTGATTATTTTGAATTTGTACGGGTTAATGTTAATAATGCCTACCTTACTTTGATCTAAACATTTATAACAAGAAAGTCACCTACAGTTTTTAATATAAGGTTTATTACTTATTATTGTTCTTTCGCTACCCACTTAATGTATTTTATGAATACTTCTTTTTACACATACCATTTTTTCCCATGGGTTATGTTCTGTATACACAAAATGTAATAAAATGACTGTATTGGAAGCAACAGTATTAAATTTTTCTGGAAGTAGTACTGCCAAATCATTTCAATTTTAAGAGAATTAATAGCGTTCCAGCGAAAGTATAGGAACAATATGGAGCGTTTTGAAATAAGCCTCTTGTTCTTGAACATTGTGGGATTTTATGTGGTTTTCAACTTCATAATGTGCTATGTTCTTTTCAATAATTGCACTTTAGAGTCCCCTTTTCTTCATATATTATTATCAATGTCAACAATATTGAGGAGGAGCCAAAAAAATGTATATACCAAAGTTGGTACTTTTACTTAATTTTAACTTCTGTATTAGTTAAATAGTTCACTTTCAGTATTTCTGCTTTATCATTAAACCGATGTTGGTATTATAAGATTTATCTTTTTAATATCCAACACACAATAAGTTTAATGTTAATGTCAAAGCTTGCAGTAGAATTGAGTTGGCTTCATATTTTTTGGTTTTGAGTGTTTAAACCAATATATTCATTTCTAATGATTTGTGCTTTTCCTCATTGGCGGTGGTACATCACCGCTTATTTGAATATTAAGATGAATATCCTTCAATTTACACAAAATCATTAATTTATTCATAAATTGTATATGAAACATAATCAAATTAAGCATATGTTCATCTCTATTGTGGAGGACTTGTATTCAATTGCATGGATAAAAATTTTTATCGTTACATCAGACGTAATGTGCCTTTACAGTATATGAAATATGGAGACCTAAACCAAAGAGAAATGGGGTCGTTTATTTAATAATGTTATTAACTATAGAAACTGTACCTCTTTCCCCGAATAGAGGGAAATGAAGATATGTAACTGGTTTACAGTCGCTTTGGAAATAGGGCAAGATGTAAGCGTATGATGGATACGACAGCCATAGAGGGCATACAATATTTTTTCTGGCAGAAATCTATGCTATTAAGAGGTTTACCAGATTTGTGCAGTGCACTAGAGTGCATAAATACTTGGAGCCGATTTGGCGCTGCAAAAACATTCTTAATATATTTGAACAGTCAACAATCCCCAATGTGTGTATAGTCTGTCCATAGATATAACGATTTGACTTATTTATTAGCACCCAATTTTCAGAAAATAAATGCTACCCAACCGCTATAATACTTTTCGAGCACGGGTGGTTTACAGCGACGTATTCAAAGATTAGTACATACAGGCTGATATACTGTTAAAATGCAGTGATTATCACAAATTTAATATACAAATAATTATCTTGTCTTCAATTTGAATTGTTTACTTTAGAATAATAAAGTTTAAATTGAAAATGGTAATTATAAATTACATAATTACTCTACTTAAGAAAATTTCTCCTAATACGGCCCATTACCTCATTTACATAATCACTCGGTACCTGCGGCACCAGGTAGTGTATAATCCCCAATAATCCTTAAAAGTCAAATCGTTATACCGATGGACAGACTATACCTGGGCTTTCACTCATTCAGGTAAATGGGAAAGCAGACACTGTAGGGAGAAAAGGTGCGGCGGAGTTATTTCAGGAACCAGAACCTGCCATTAGCATGGCACATACGGTGGCTAACTAGTAGGGTTGTTACTCGCAACCTGGGTGCAAGAATTTTGTAGCAATGGTTATACCCGATTTAGGGGACCTGAACGTTCTCTAATTTTCCGAACTAACGTTGAGGCAACACTTACGGAACCGATCGCTTTAGTGTTGCCTCGCTAGAAGGGAAAATAGCGACACCTTTACCTAACACAGTCCACGTTTCTATTTCTCTGATAAAGTGATTAATTGCAGCAACCTCGCGCTGGAATGCTATCGTGTCTTTGCTGAAGCTTATCGAATGGGCCTTTCTGGGCTTCTTTCCATTTGTGCTGGCTTCTACGCTATAATCAGTTTTAGAGCCGTCTATACACTACTCTTACTGGAGGGCCTTCCTCCCAGTCCTTCTTATCTGGTATTATAACCTGATAATTTTCATCTAGGTTGAGTTTTCGAACTATGGCTTCACTTGGCATTCCCACGCGCCTCTTTCATCTGGTAGTTTTTGATAATCAATACTGTGCCCCTTACTTCAGTCAGTATACTACACACCTTTCTTGTATATAAATATGTAACGGTAGCAGGTTTAGGATTACTTCCATTGCGGCAGTTGGGGTTGCTCTGCGCCCGTGGCTTACAGACAAATCAGCTTTTGTATGCTAGCGTTTTGGCTGCTCCCACCTGACGCATCCTTGGCCACCACACTACTGCTTTGTATGCTATCACGGGTCTAGTTACTCTTGTGGCCCAAAGGGCTATTCTCGAGCTAAGGCCTTTCGACCACCTGACTAGCTAGCAAATTAATTTCATGGTTTGCTACATGCAAAAGATTACATTTCACCTAATCACATCAGAATCCAGAAAAGATGTCAAAGTGATTGTATCGGTTTTTACAGATTATTACATACTTAGAAAGTACCTACACAGAATCGGGCTTGCTGATCAGACTGAATGCCACTGCTATCATAAATATCAGGTACATACTTTTGGGTAAGCTGACTCTTCCTTAGAAAACCTGAAAGAGGCCTCATTCAACAATACATATAATAGTTGATATAACGTCATGTTAGACTTTGCACAGAATTTAACGAAAAAAGAAGACAGTGTGTTCAATTAAAATAAACAAATACGAATTTGTTTATCTACTTTTGGAACGGCTTGTATAAACACTAGGTAATATAAGATTGGATTCCATCAAATGTTGATATTTTTTTTTTTAATTAAAAATACAACTACAATCGAAGCTTCAGTATTTGCTGGATACCGGGTATTATTATTTCTTATGACGACTTATTGAAAAAAGTATATCAATCTTAAACATTCTAGCTGCAGACAAGATATTTCAGCATTTTATGAAAGAGCAGAGCTTGGATTCGTTAAAGATAGCTATTATAATTATCAATAGTTTAAGTTTGAAAGAAAAAATTCTTATTTTTTAGATAAATTACTTTATGTAGGCTTCAATTTGTTATTAAAATGCATGCATACATTAAACTGTTTATCTATTTATCGCATAAAACTATTTTATTTTAAATACCTCAATTGAAATAAGTGAAGCGAGAGATTCCTAATCATAATATAATGATAGGTTATAATGTGTGTTGTAAACAGTATTTTGAGTATATTAATTTAATTCCGTGATTATTTCGTAATCTGTCTAAAAATCGTAATAAGATATCCACGCTCTAGGTTCTATGCTTGAAATATTGATCTTTAACCTTTGCTAATAACAACTTTTTGGCGTGCATAGCATACTGAATATTTGCCAATCTATTAGAAAAGCAATATATCAATAAATAGACTATTTTTAAAATTAAATATGAGCTAGGTTAAATATAGCGGAGCAAAATCGCCTAAGTAACTATGTATATGTATTTGCGTAGGTTTTATAACAACATTTAGTTAAGCTCGCGGTTATTTGAGGTTTTGCGTTGCGAATTTCAATGTGAGTAATATGTTTAAGGATATACTACGTTTGTAAACGTATGGCAGAATTTTGGTAATAATATTCTTTAAATTTGTAACTAATAGATAAACATTACAAAAAAATACGAAAATATAATAAAGCAAGAGTATATTAACATATTTTTTTTCATATTTCCCAATTAAGATTGTAATGCATGTTATATCAGTTCTTTAGGTTTATTGTTTTGCATTAAAGACGATAGATAATTAGACGAAATGGATATAGATTTTTCCCTGCAGATATAAAGGCAATTGAAGCAAATCCTGAAGCTTTTAAACTTTCATACTTCCCTTATATGCTTTTAGTCACTAAAACACTTTCTAGGCGAAAAAGGAGATATTTTAATTCGTATCTCCTATCTGAATTCGGCATTTCCAAGCCACCTTTTGTGGTTTTAAGCGTGTTTAATTAAATGTTTGGGCTGGATTCAAGTCTAACGAAAATATTTGTCTATTTTCCTAACGAATGTTATTTTTCTTTTAGTTGTTTTAGGGTTTTATCAAAACATACGATGATTGATTGGATTTCAATGGCGCGACGAAAATGATAAAATTGGCGTAAAAGGGAGTTCTAAATATAGTAATTCTCCTTGTAATATCATACATTATTAGGTCGTCTGAATCCAATGTGTAATTTTAACCGATGTGGTAATTTTGCAATTAAATTCTAAAGGTGCCGCTCCACTAGGAAACATGGTTATTCATAGTTTCTCTTTCTTTTAATGCATTCAAATCATTTTGTTTTTGAGTAGTTTAAATTCATCATCTAATATAGATTTCAGGAACTATAGTTTATTTTAGTTTAATTTAAAACACTTATACTAGTAATGGGAAAAGTAGGGGAAAATAACTAGCGTTAGCAAAGACTAGGCAGACTCGTGTTTAGTCGATTATCGGAAAAGTCGGTAAGCAATGCGAATCCCTTTTCCCGAAACGAATAAACACGAGCATCTCCTCGTTGACGATAGTTATTGTCCCCTATCGTGTCCAACACTAATTTATACATTTATGTCTGTATATTCTCACACACTGAGAAAAATTGGGGTATTTTTACAGAATTTATACTAATAACAATAATTCGGCATTTATTTGGAATAAAACAATTACAAATAAGGTCATTAAAGTCAAACATGTCACATGTTACATTTGTCAAATATATATGTAAAAAGATAAAAAAAACATACAAAGCCAGGTAAAAAATGCCTGTGGCGAGTCAATTTTTTACAAATATAAAAGTACATACAGATGTAAAAAACAAATGTTATATACACTCCGCCAAAAAAGTATCGCATAAACTAAAAAAGGGCATTTATGAACCAAGATATTTTTATACGTTCACAAAAAGTTTGCCTCGTGTATGTGAACTATAAAAACACTAACAAAATAATGGAACTTAGCGTTTTTACTTTATTTTTTTCCTAAAAGAACACATTTAGAAAAATGCATATGTGGAAGGTTTGCTCAGTTGTTTATTGAAAGTCTTCCTATACGGACAAATTTTAAAGTGCGAAGTCAGAGTTCTGTACCAACGCTTTTAAAACTAAAATGAGCAATTTAACTTCAGAACAAGTGGCTGCTATAGTTGCTTTAATCGAAGATGGA
Organism: Cetonia aurata; assembly: GCA_949128085.1. Lineage (NCBI taxonomy): Eukaryota > Metazoa > Arthropoda > Insecta > Coleoptera > Scarabaeidae > Cetonia > Cetonia aurata. The sequence goes on from OX421884.1 coordinate 41,733,428, forward strand.
CGATCTCAAGCATACGTTGCTAATTTGATGAACATCAATCAGTCAAGTGTTTCTAGAGCCGTAGCCAGATATAGGGAAACAGGCATTTACAGTAGAAGACCTGTACCAGGTCGTCCAAGATGTTCTACTCGCCAAGATGACCGCTATGTACTACTACAAGCATTACGTCGAAGACATGTAACTGCGAGACAATTGCAGAACGACTTGGCTAGAGTCAGAAATACTCGTGTGAGTACTCAAACTATTCGGAATAGGTTACGACAGAGTGGATTAAGAGCTAGAGTAGCTGTAACAGCCCCTCGTCTCACTAGGAACCACCGAGTGGCTCGCTTAAGGTTTGCCAAAGAACATGTAAACTGGAACAGGAATGGGTCCAGGAATACCTTAACGATGTTGGTATTCCAGTTTTAGATTGGCCTGCGGTAAGTCCGGACATGAACCCTATCGAGCACGTGTGGGACCTCCTTCACAGACGGATACGAACCCAAAATGTTGCCCCAGCGGACCTGCATGGACTAGCAAATGCTCTCCGTGACGAGTGGGAGAATTTGGATCAGGCTTATATACGGAGGTTAATCGAATCTCTGCCAAACCGTATCCGAGCGGTCATAAGAGCCAGAGGTGGCAATACTCAGTATTAAAAGCTACTGTTATGACATTTTTCTTTCCAAAATTATAATTTCTTGTTTTAATAAAAATCTCAAGTATGAGTTCTTGTTTTTATTTGGCCTGTATTTTATTTAAACAATCATAGAAATTATATCTTAGAGCGCATTAAAGTATATTTACAACTTTATGCTACAAACAAAGATTATGCGATACTTTTATGATTCAAAACTAAATTATGCGATACTTTTTTGGCGGAGTGTATATAGGACACACAAAAACAAACTGGATGTAGATGTCTTAGGCTCTACTTTTATATTCGTTCATGCTGTAACATTCCATCTCCAAAAGTTTACGTCTCACTCTTTGTTGAAATTTATTAAGGGGTAGCGATGTTAGATCCAACGGCAATGTATTATATATCTTTGACCCCCAATAGTCGACGGAATGCTGTGTCTGCGTCAGTCTATGGTAGGGTGTTAGTAGATTGTTTCTGTTTCGGGTTTGATAGTCGTGATTTTCTCCGTTAAATGCGAAGTCTTTTTTTATGAGAGTGCACGTATATTACTAAATGTAGTATTAAAATTGAAGGTACCGTAAGTATCGACTCTCTTCTAAAGTATGACCTGCAAGACTCGTTATACTTAAGTCCACATATAGCTCTAATTGCTTTTTTTTTGCAGCACGAAGATTAGGTAATAAATTGCCAACGTTAAGTTATGTAAATTCACAAGATTTTTTTTTTCCGAGTACTTCATGTTTTTTGAGTGCCTGGTAATGCGGATTTTTGTTAGTAAAAATCAAGTTTTAAATAAATTCCTTTAATCGACATTTCGCCAATGTGCATATTGGGTTCATTAAAAACTTAAATTATATTAAAAAATAAGTTATAATTTCCAAACAAATATTTTCACATGTTAAGCTAAAGCCTTCAATTCAGTTATATTTTGACTTTAATTAATATAGTGATAGCATTTTGCATAAGGGGAATATTACTAATAAATGCAGAATCTACTATAATTCTCGCCGAAATAAGGGAGTACGTAGTGTACGAAAACAAGTTTTCGAGAACAACGCCTTTAGAGTCTTGGAAGTTGTAAGAGGAGTTTTAAATAGAAAAAGAAAATTAATAATTCTGTAATTTTCGGTTTATTTAGATGTTTTTTCATTATTTTCAATAGAGTGTATGCTTCATACCTTTAAATATTCTTTTACTAAGTACATTATATACTCCGCCCATACGCGCAGTATACGTCACGAGCTCGAAGCAGCGGGCAGATACGCCGTCCATGCACTAGGATGGACGGCGCACAGTGGATCGAAGTTGGTTAAAAATGTGACATAGCGTAAAAAGGCCGATCTTCTAGAATCATAATAAAATGTATATAAGTGTATAGTAAAATAAGCATTCGATATGGAAATCACAGTACAAACGAGTAGATTGACGGAATATCGAACAGAAGCATGTCTGAAAGTACATATGTTCGGTGATGTTACGCTAAGTGTATTTCGACCGTCCTCTTCAACTACTAAAATCTTCGGAATTAGAAACGATACGAAGCTGCAATTTTCTCAGAATATACACTAACTATGTGTAATTCAACCTGCAAAATATTAGCAAATCATATTTATAACTAACTATACAATTACCATTTCTTAAAGACGGTGTTCTATGACTTTTAATTTTAACTTCTATTAGATTTTTTAAAAAATGCCCAAATTTGCCCAGAAAAAGGAAAACTGTTTTATCATCTAGGATCCTTCTAGTACTTGCTCCAGCGATTTCAGCTGCTACTTCTCGCAACTTTTTGAAAAAAGACGTTTTGTTTATGGCATTACCGTTTCTAGCATTCTCATAAATGCATGTTAATTAATATTTCTATCAAAAATGTGTTAAGTTATGCCATTTCAATGACGAAACATTCGATGTATGTTTCATAATCTTTTAGTTTTCAGACTAAAAAGGGGATAAAACAAATAGGATAATTATGAATATCGGTTATTACCTACACTATGAGCTATTCCTTTAATAATCGCTGCACTTATTGTATCCTTGTTTTTTGCATTATAAAAATAAGTTAAAATGTGAAATGCGCAGTGTTAGTTTATAATAATCGATTATAGAAGATAAACAAAATGGGCTACCTATCTTTCTTTATATACTCGGCATGATTGACTGCTTTGGTTCGCCTACACATTCTAAGCGTTATTCTTCATCTGTTGTTAATATTAATACAATCTATGTTTTATCATACACATAATTATGCAGGTTACCTATATCATTGTCATAAATCTGTCAATGTACCTACTGCATGGTTAAAGGTAATAAAAATATCACAGAAAATTAATTAATTAATAAATTATATTCTAATACCTCAAAAAATAAAATAAAACCATCTATTTTATCCGATTTTTTTTTCAAAGTGATTTATTTATTCAAAAATACGCTCTACACAATATGTATATAATATATATATATACACATAAAATGCTGCGCCGACTTGCTGGTTCTTCCACCTCTGTCCTCGCTTCGAGATGATGAGACTCCTGTCTCGTCCCTGGCTAACGGTATTGAGGGAGTATTTAGTTGTTATGTTTTTTTAATTTTATTTTTTATTTGTCTTCTTTCCTTATAATGTCTTTAATAGCCTTTTTAAATTGTATGTGTTTGAGTTTCCTTATTTCTTTAGGGAGCTTATTATAAATTGAAACTGCATCAGATGTTGGTATTGTTTTATAGTTATTGCAGGTGATTCTCTCGGTTCTTATGTGGGAGCATCTTCTTGTTTTATATGAATATACATCTCTGTTACATGTTAGTACACAATTTGTTTTTATTAATTTATTTTCTATATTATGTATTAGGGTTAAGTTTTTTTGTTTAATTATTTGTTTTATATTGAGTTCTTTCGTTGTGTTATATATTTCTGTGGTCGGTGTTCTTTTGTCCATATGGTAGATTAGCTTTAGTATTCTGTTTTGTTGTCTCTGTAGTTTGTTTAGATTCGTTTTTGTTGTGTCGCTCCAGATATTTATTAAATAATTCATATGTGATGTAAATAGACAGTTATAGATAGGTTTTTTCATATGTTCCGGTATTATTTTGCCTATTTTATATAATCCTGCTATTGCTGTTGTGTTCTTTTTGATTAATTTATTGATGTGTGTGTCCCATTTTAAATTGGCTTGTAGCGTTATTCCTAAATAGTTTGTTGCATCAGTTTTTTGTATCGTTCGTCCCTTGATTACAATATTGAAAGTAGGGGTGTGTGTTCTTCTCGTAAAAATCATGTATTCTGTCTTGTCTTCGTTTATAGTCAATAGATTTGCGTTGCACCATTTTTCTAGTTTTTCTATGTCGCTGTTAATGTGCTTTTGTATTTGATGTTCGTTTGTGCCCGAGTATAATATACATATATCATCCGCGTATGCGTAGATGTTTCCATGGGTGTTTAAGTTAAAGACATCGTTTGTATAAGCGATATACAATATTGGTGGTAGGTTTCCGCCTTGGGGTATTCCATACTCTGCGCATCGTTGTTTACTCTCAGTGTTTCCTACAATTACGGTTTGGGGTCGTTTGTTTAAATATGTTTCGATCAGTTTCTTTCCTGTTTGTTGTATTCCTAGATACTCTAATTTTTCCACTAGCTTTTTTTTTGATATTGTGTCAAACGCTTTCCTCATATCTATAAAGATTGTTACCACGGTATTTCTCTGATCTACTTTAGATTTTATTTCATTTACAAGGTCTATTACTGCAGATGTTGTTCCTGTGCCTCTTTGGAAAGCATATTGGTTTTTATGTATTTTTTTATTTTTCTCTAGGTACTTTGATAGTTGTAGTTGTAGGCTTTTTTCTAGGATTTTGTTTAGGGTAGGAAGCAGGCATATAGGTCTGTAGTTTTCTGGTTTATTTTTGTTTCCCTTTTTGAAAATTGGGACCACAACAGTTCTTTTTAGGACGCTGGGGTATTCACCAGTTCTTATGATTTCATTGATGAGTTTGGTCAAAATTGGCGTTAATTTAGTTTCGTTCTGTTTTATTATTTTTGTTGTTATTTTATCGTGCCCTGGTGCAATATTATTTTTTAGTTCAGCGATTATCTTTTGCGTTTCTTCATGCGTAATATTTGTAAAAATGAATTGTGGGTTCCCCATTGGCACTGCCGCGGTTGGTTGTAGTAAATTTTTGTTTGATGTGTGTTGTTCAGCTAGTATTTTCCCTATGTTTGTAAAATATTTGTTGATCTCGTCCACAATTTCTCTGGTGTCTGACGTTGTTGTTGTGTCTTCCTTCTCAATTTCATTTATTTCTCTTCCTACTTCTCTTTTGCTACTCAGTTCTTGCTTGATTAGGTTCCATGTTTTTCGCGAATCGTTTTTGTGTTTTTCGAATTTTTTAGCATAATATTCGCTTTTAGCATTTTTTATTGTGTATAGGGTGTTCTTTTTTGCGTTATAGTATGATGTTCTGTAATTTTCATTATTTGGGTATTTTACATGTTTCTTATATAATCTGTTTCTTTCTTTAATTTGCTTTAGTATATTGTCATTTATCCAGGGGCAGTCTTCTCTTCTTTTTATCTTTTTTATCTTTTTGTTGTCTTCTATTATTCGCTTTAATACATTTGACATTTGTTCAAAGGTGTTTATTTCTCTTTCTTTGAGATGAGATATTTCTGTCTTTATGGTTTTGTAATTTGTTTCAATTTTCTCGAAATATTTGTATTCCCTTTTTTCCTGTTCTATTTCTAATTTTGTTCTTATCGCGTAGTGATCTGATATATTTGAGGGAATTATCTTAATATTGACTTTTTCTTTCATGTTTGTGATTACGTGGTCTAAAGTTGTATGGTTGTTATTAGCGTTTTTTCTTGTGTAATATTTTCGAGATCTTTTGTTTAGTATTTTGTAATTACATTCTTTGAAAATATTTTCGTATTCCCTAGTTATGTTGTTTTTGTCTGCTATGTCTATGTTGAAGTCTCCCATGATTACATGTTTTCTGTTTTTAGCTATTATGTTATTTTTTAATACAGCTTCTAGAGTTTTCAAATGTACTTGAGGTGGTTTATATATTAATGTTATTCTTATCTTATTTTCTAGTAAAATAGTTAATATTTCTATATTATGTATTGTTTTATTAAAAAGTATCTTGTATATTATATTTTTTTTTATATACAGGGCTATACCTCCTCCTCTGCCTTCTCTAGAGTTGAATGCTGCATTATAGTTATATATTTGATAAAGGTGTTGATTTGTTGGTGTTAACCATGTTTCTGTGAGGGCGATTATCTCTGGGTACTTTTCTATTTTTGGTAATGTTTGCATTTCTGTTAGTTTGTTTTTTATGCTTCTTATATTTTGCATATAAATGGTATACATTTTTAGGCCGTTTTATTTAGGGGGGTTTGCTTATATATCTTTTATTTATTCTAGGTTTTCTAGGTCGGGTATATTTCTTATTTTCTGTTTTTGACTTGACTCTGTTTTGCGGATAAACACATTACCATCTCTGGTCCAAACGAATTTTACTTTTCTTTTTCTTTTTAGTTCTCTGGCTTTGTAAAACAGTACATTTGCCATTTTTGTCAGCTGTTCGTTTATATATACGTCAGTGTTTCTCCCTTTCAGTTGGCAATCTTTCGAGGTAATTTTTCCCATATCCTTTCTAGCTTTTAATATTTCTGTTTTCGTTTCTTCCGACCTCAGTTCCACTATTATCGGGCTATTTTCCTTCCTTGTGTCTTTTCTGTAGGTCTTCACGATGGTTCCCTCTGTACTGATGTTTATTTTCTTCAATATTTTCTCTGCCACCTCTGTCACATTCTCCTGTTTCTCTTGTTTTTCTATGCCACTTATCACGACGTTTCTTCTCACCTTTTCCCACTCCATGTTATCCATCATCTGTTCTAGTTCGCCTACTCTTTCTTTTAACTCTTTATTTTCTTTTTCATTATCCTTCAGTATCTTTTTCATTTCTTTGTTTTCTCGTTGAATTTCTTCAAATTTTTCGGACATAAATTCTATCGACTTCCTCATTTCTTTTAGCATTTTGTATATTTCATTATTTGTGACTTCATCTTCTGTGTCGCTTGATTCTGAGTCTTTCTTTTTTAATTTTGTTTTTGTATTTCTTGACCTTGTTTTGTTCATGATATTGTTTAATTAGAATTTGTGTTGTTTTTGTGAGTGAAATAAGGATTAGCTTGTAGTGGATATGGATAGATATTACAGGGATACAAAATTCTTCTGCACCTAGGGATCCGTCAAGGTGTCTAACTCTCGACACACAGACAGAGATCTCGGTAAAAGAAAAGGATATTTCGCCGTAGCCCGGCACAGAGGAAAAAAGTAAAAAACACAGGTGACAAGAAACGCAGTCGATGTTAACGATATTAAAAATATGGCAAGCAGCCTACCTTTTAAATAAGTTTTCCAGCGTAATCCGCGTCCAGATTCTTATTCTAATTACACGAGCGTACTTGCACTTTCACACAGTTTTTGATGATATAATTTTTAATATTTATTTATATATATACATATATATATATTAGATAGAAACTCATTTATTAATACTCAATATTTCGGAAATGTTTATTTCCTTCTTCAGGAGAATTAATGAGAGATCAAAATGTCTGCAAGAACGACGCACATGGGTGGAAAATTTATTATTATATTACAAGTTAAAAACTGAAGTGTAAAATATACAAAGGTTGCAAAAAACTGAAGTAAAAGTCGTAAACAAATTGAGGAAAAACTGAAGTGGTCAAATTAATAAAATTAATACAATATTAACAGATTAAAATTCGGAACCGAAATGTATAACAGAGAAGGACGAACACAACTGAAGTTGGCGCGGATATCATTCGACATGCAATACTTCCAATAGGCAAACTTTCAGAAGAAGCTGCTGAAGCTCGCAATAAAGACTTTAAAAGCTTCAGGGAAGAAAATAGTAGAAAATGTAGTCGCTCAGCTACTAATGAAGATATTTTGAAAAGACTGCTGATCACATCCGATCCGTATATTTCTAATTCAAGACAAAAATTAAAGGACCATAAAAGAAGTGAATTATTACCGGAAGCTGTAGAACTATTAATTCTTCACAGGGAACATTTTCTTATCAGATAAGGTAATCGAATCGTTTTACTATAAAGAAAACGTTCACTATATATTACAAATTAGAGTAAATTGTTATAATACACCGTGGTACATAATTATACATTTTATGTATTCTTTTTATCCCTGATATAATTGTGTCGACACATTGAATCGACTAAGATACCAAAGCCCAAGTTTCTATCTGAAATGTATTTAGCGATCACAATATTTTTCCTGTTGTATAATATTGTCCACATTGTAAGTTTCATCACACAGAAGCAACTACGAAACTTATATCTATATCAATATATATGCTATTTTTTCATCGATTTATACAGTTTCAAATATTATACACTTTTAGCTTGATTTTCACAAACAAGTAGTGACGGTACAACAATTTCTTTTTTTACTCGATATAATATACAACCTTACTGTTCGACTAAACTTTACTTCGTTGATTAACGTTAATTTTTATGCAAGTTATTAACATTTCAGTCAATGTCCGCCTTCTACCGCTTTTCGATCCACTGTGCGGCGTAGAATACATACTGAGTTTGGTCGCTGCCTAAACGTTTTTGCGCCATTAAAACCGCCGCTCTATAGTACAGTAAATTAAGTAAATTTTGATTCACGATTACTGCAACAGTGGATTATGTTCATTAATTCAATAGCGTGACTCTATAACAATTACCACAATTCCTTGAAATTAGCAACAAACACTAATAATTACCACATCAATAAATAATATTCATTGTATTGATGCTTTTCTTCATTTTATCACTGGCATTTGCACATACATAGATTTCATAATTGGCGGTTAATCACTAAATCAAATAAAGCTCTTAAACCATCTTGCTTACAACAATCATATATTGCGTTAAGCAAGTCAAACTATCATTTCGATGGCATTGTTTTCATTAATACAATTGTTTATTACCCAATAAATTTATTCGTCATTTAGTGAAATCTTTTTCATTGCTTTGATGAAAACGTTATGGGGACTAATTTTAATGCATTATTTCGTTAGTTGTGAGATATTAATAAACAACTTTTATAACAACTATTTATTGCACTACCAGTTAATCATACATTTATAACTACACTTATTGTATATGACAAACATGTTACAACAACCCTACACTTAAGACGAATGTGTAATGCTGAGGATTAGTCCTCTGGTCTTGCAGACTTGCAAATATACCAATATACATTCAAATACCTCACATTAGTACAACGCATTATTTTGGTTCACTTTAGATTCAGTGTGGTTTTGGACACCATCGGTATTCTTTTTTACTTTTAATGGTGCTCCATAGTCACAACTATAAACAGTGCTCAATATAATAATAGGCATTTATTGTCCAATAGTACTTACATACCAATTACAGGACAATAGGAAGTAACAATACAAACCGTAATATACAACAAATATAAAAATAAGCAAAAATACAAGATAAATACGTACTTACATGAACAAATAATTATAAACTACGCACTAAAATAATTTACAATATATCTTTACCAGCAATTAACAATTCGCTGTTCGGTGAGCAGGAAAATATATCGCTAATAAAGTAGTACGATCTACACATAATGTTAATTGGCGGTTCTAGTAACAAGTTAGTTAATGATGTGCTATGTATCCAATGAACGTTATATATGTAGGTTAGGATAGAGTAATAAAACTCGTTCTTTCGTTCATCTAGTATTTAATATATGATTACTAGTTTCGGCTAAAGTTAGTTAATGCCTGGTTATTATAAAAAGTTGGAATACTGCGCACGGAAGTACGAGGAATCAGAAAATTTAATTAACTTAAAAGAAAAGATGAATCGATGTTATTGAAGAGCAATTTGCGCAAGAAAGACAGACATGATCGAATTCTTCGATTTTCAAGCGAGGACGTGGAAAATGCGGTAAGAAGGGAATTATAAGGAAACCCTCGTTACGGATACGTGTTATGAACTTTCAACCATAGGTATTTTAAATATCGTCTTTGAACACCCTCAATCAATGGCTTATGAATATCATAGAATGGGCTCCACACCATCGACGCATATTCTAATTTCGACCGAACTAAGGAAAAATTTCAACGTCCGTACATTAATAAATTGTTTGCTGTTGCGGAAAATAAAACCCAAACTTTTCATTGCTGAAGACACTACGCAAGTGATATGATCGCTAAACGTTAGATCATCATCAAACATAACACTCAAATCTTTGATATTATTTACACGATTGAAAATCATGCTATCCATAGAATAATGAAATGAATTTGCGACCTTTTTTCAAGTGTAGGTGACCGTCTACACTTATTAATATTGAAACTAAGTTTATTATTTTTGCACCACCTGGAAATGGTGATCAAATCTTTCTGAAGTAGTAGGCAACCTTCATCTGAGTTAACATCCTCCGCAAACGTTAAGACTTGACAGTTGATAATATTTGGTAAGTCATTTATAAATAATAATAATAATAGCGAGCCAAGGTTCAAACCCTGTTTCACTTCAGATGCGACAGAACGGACCGTGGAGGAGAAAACATTGTATTCAACAAAGAAACTACGATCGCGCAAGTATGACTGCAGTAGTTGAATTAGAGAGTTACTAAACCGATGTAATGGATTTTATTTATTAGAACACCGTGATCAATACTACCAAATACCTTAGACACATCTGTGTAGATTGTGTCGACTTGACGCTGTGAATCTAAAGTTTTAGACGCGAATTGTGTGAAAGTACACAAATATGTTACCGTAGATCCCTTCTTCAACAAGGCCATGCTGAACAAGGTAAAATAAGACCTCGCACAGCAGAATAGAGGTATTTATATAAGGCAGTTTCAAATACTTTGGCAACATTTGATAGAAGTGATATTAGTCTATAGTTAGTAAACTCTGAAATATCACCATTCTTGAAAATGGGACAGATGCAAGCTTTTTTCCTGTTGTCTATGGGAGAGGTGCGTGTACGAGGTATGAGATTAAAAATAATATATAATGGTTGAACAAGAACATGAGCGCAATCCTTTAATATAAAGCTAGGTAGCTGATCCGAGCCAGCTGTGAATTTATTCTTAAGGTTTTTCAAAGCTGAGGGTATATCGTTTTCTTCAAAGATAGTAACATGAAAACATTATCACTAACAATAGAATAGCCGTTTTGAACGAAATCAGGGGAATCTTTGAAACACCGTACAAAAGTAATCTGCAAAGGCATTGACAATTGAGCCTGGTTCACTAAGTTGTATTCCGTTTCTATACATGATGCCAAGAATTCTGCTGGTGTTTCTACGTGTATTCACGAAGGACCAGAAAGATTTAGGATTAGCAGCAATGGAGCTCTTAACTCTATACAAATAATACAAATAAGCATGTTTTATTTGGGATTTAACCAATACACGCTGCGTTCTAAAGTTTAGGTTTATCAAATAAGCGGTGAAGAATAGAGTACAAAAAGTTACATATATCACTTACACTTTTATAGGGGTTTAAAATTGACTAATCTTGACTAACTGAGGCAATAGCTTGGTATACATCAGGAAAATTAAATTTTTTAAAATTATATCTTTTTTTGAGAATGATTAAGGGGAAAACTGTCATAAGTAGTAGACTTAACGTGTAAGGTAATGGATAATGCCGGATGGTATGCGAAATCCTCATGAACAAGGCCTGTAGTATAACTTTACAATTCACACTTGCAACCACAAGATCTAAGGTATTCTCATTTTCATTTAGTACTGTTCTTCCATCAAAATAAAAATGCGGTATATTAAACTCACCAATAATTAAGAATTTATCACTCTCTACATGAAACTGAACAAAATAATCTAATAAAATTTCCAAATCATCAGAGAAGGGTGTTTCAGGTATATACAGCACACAAATAAAGACGGGAGCACACGAACATTTGCATCCTATTATATTGACATACTTAAGTTCTTTAATTAAATTAAACATACCTAGTTGCGCAACACAAAAATATACTTCTTATAGTGTGAAATCATTAAGTAATGCTTTTCTGCTAATCACTGTAATTAATATGAGGCAATTTTTATATTAAACATTTTAGCTCGTGTAGAATTTGAACCTGACACCGCCCTTTCATCGGGCGAGTGCTCTGCCACTTGAGCTAACGAGGTGTATTGGTATTGAGGAAAGATAGCATCCGCATGGGTCGATGGTATTGAGGAAAGATAGCATCCGCATGGGTCGATTATCCATCCCTTCCACCGCGGCCACTAGGGCCTATTGTAGAGCGGATGTTATCTTTAAAGTTCATCTATCAAGTTCAGGCCCTTAAGGTAGCTCAGAATCTTTTTGAATGAGGTCGTTTTCAGGTCTTCTAAGGAAAGGTCGACCTTCCCAAAGATGTCCTATTTCATTCTCGTCGTGGCGGGGCAGTAGCAGAAGATATGCACAAATGTCTCGTCATCCTCCAAACACAGCCGGCATTCAGTCTCTTCAGAGAGTCCGATTCTGTGTAGGTGATTTCTGAGTTTGCAGTGATCTGTACAGACAGACTTTGACGTTTTTACGGTCAAATTGTAGTAGTTCCTGGGTTCTGACATGATTAAACGAAATGCACTTTTTCGCATGTACCATAGCAGGACAATTGTTCCAATGTTGGAGCACTTTCTGCTGCGTCCATACATTGATTTGCTGTTGGGCTACCGCAAGTGCTATGCCAGTGGCAGGCTCTGGTCCTTGGAAATGCTCCGCTGCACCCTTTTTTGCAAGGATGTCTGCTCCCTCATTGCCGTGAATGAGTGAGTGCCCAGGTACCCAGATTAGGGATAGGTTATTTGCCATCCCCACAGTGTATAAGGAGTTTTTACAGCTCCAGATCAGCCTCGAGTTGCATTTATGCGCCTCTAGTGCTGTCAGCACCGCCTGACTGTCACCGAAAATTTTTATTGATTTGTGTGTGAGGTTTTTATTCAAAATTTCTCTAGCACACATCTCAATGGCATAGATTTCAGCTCGAAAAATCGTTGCGTGTTGTCCAAGGTTGTAATAGTTTCTAACTCTTGAATTACGACAGAATATTCCAGCGCCAACACCCTTCTCTGTTTTCGAACCGTCCGTAAACCAGCAGGTGTCAGTGTTTTTTTGTTACATCTCCATTTCTCTCTGTTTGGAAAGAAGGTAGTGAAGTATGTATCGATCATTGGTCGAGTACACATCATGTCCGATGGCAATCCCAGCATCTTGTCGGAAGTGACCGATTCCAGCAGCTTGTTAGCCGCTCAGACATGAGTATGTGGCGATTGATTCGCAATGTGCCACAGGCGGAATGTAGTTAATCTGGCCTCCCTTTCCACAACAATGTGCAAGAAAGGAAGGTCCAGAAGAATTTCCAGCGCAAATGACGCGGAAGAAGACATTGCTCCCGTAATTTCTATACTTGCAATCCTTTGTATGGATGCAAGTTTTGCTGTGGCTCTGGCTTGCAGCGCTTTCTGCCACCATGCCATCGCTCCATAGGTTATGATTGGACGAACTACGATCACATAAAGCCAATGGATTCGCTTTGGGGATATCCCCCAGGATTTCCCAAATATTCTTCGGCAAGTTCATAAAGATAACCTTGCCTTGTGAGTAATGTTTTCCACATGTGGATTCCAGGTTAGTGTCTTATACAATAGGACGCCTAGATAGTTTACATTATCTGATGTAAATTCAAGTTTCATGCTAACGAGGTGTACAGGTATCACATCAAATACAGATCTTAGAAAGTCGATAGAACGGCTATTATGCAGATTGTGCACTTCTTACAATGTGAACTCATTAAATAATTAAAACATTATATATGTATGTATATGTTTATACAGTCTCGAAGTGTAAATAAAAAAGAAACTCTCACCTAACTTTAATCTATTCAGTAGTTACATATAAGTTTAGCTTTATTATTTTAAGTTGAACCCCGTGGTAGAAACGTTGGGCAGAAATATTGTAAAATTACGCAGATCTTCCAGTTTCATAAATGTTTTCCAACAGTTGTTCGTTATATTTATACTTTAATAATAAGCAAACTACCCGAGCTTTTGAACTTAAAGAAAAATTAATAATCTTTGTCGCCACATTCTCGTACAGGAATTTAATTAGAACGCGCAAATACATTAACTATAGGAAGCGGATATCACCTCGTCTTTGGTAACCCTGGACGCATAGAGTAATTGAAAAAGTTTTGAGGAAGTTCCGTTTGACATTTTGCACAAATTCAATCTAAAACATGTTGAAATAATGGCGGTGTATTCCACAACAATAATAGCTTGGTTATTTATACATTTCATTATAGTAAAAGTGCATAGTATACATTCATACTGTGTGAACTTTTCCTTTATTAATCGAGAGTCCCAACACGATTAATTGTCTTCCTGCATTTTCGCATCATCTATGAATTCTAAAATATTTCTATGGAAAATATGTTAATATCATTGCTATTTAATGTTTTAATATAACCTGAGGCGAATAAAATAGTATTTCATACAGTTACCCATGACCGCTAGCCGCAACACTGAAACGTGCGAGCACTAGATTTAGGATGTATGTAATTACATATGCACGCCCGGAAAATAACACCGTACACGAAACTGTTGCATGCTACATCACAAAATATTTTTCGAACATACACTAACTATTTAACTTCTCCTCGCTGTCACAATAGACCGTGCAATTCCATAGATATGCAGTACTTCCTCTCATGTTGACAGTAAAACACTGAAAGTACATGCAACTCATGCTCACGTAAACGTAATACAGGCCGATCTGGAGAGTTTAGGTGGAAATCAAACGCAGTTACTTTTGCTGGTAAATGTATGCAGTACCCAGTGGCGTACCGAACATGGTTCCGCGGGTTGCGCGGAACCAGGGCACGGACTCCGAAAGGGCCCGGTCCTCTCCGCGCTTTTTTTTACAAGGTCCGAAATGCTAAATTGCTTTGCACATAACGTTGGGCCCCTCGGGGCCCGTGGTTTACCTCTCGTTCTTTTACAAGAATCAATGCGCCAAACAGTTTTGTACATAATGTATGTTTATATTTCACTAAATTGGTGCATTTTTTCTCCAACGTTGAGTAATCAGAAAATAAATCCCAAAGTTACTTTATACGCTTATATTTCGACCCAGTAGGTCTTTTTCGGTGCCCACTAATCCTATCAATAAACTATTATACAAATTATAAACCATACACAGTTTACACATTAAAAATGTGTTTGAAAACAAAGATTTTGCAATCCACGGATCTTCTGTCGAAACTACTTCAAAAAAAATCGCAAAGTATTAGTGAAGCTGCAAAATTATTCGAGAATGCCTTACGAAATATGAAGGAATTGCGGGAGCAGTTTCATTGCGTTAAAAGTGAAGCGGGGCAGTTAGCGATAAAATGGGGAATAAGTCCAGTGTTTTCAGAAAAACGGAGGTCTCGCCCAAAATTATTTTTCGACGAAACCAAAAATCATTATTGCGTTGAAACTAATGAAGAAAATTTCAGAATAACTGTTTTTTGAAAACACTGGATATTTTAATTTTGCAATTAGAAAATGGATCTAAAGGTCTCTGTCACATAAATCAAACATTCAAAATATTAAATAAAGATATATTAATTAACAGTACAGACGATGATTTATTTAAAATGGCACAAAAATTACACACATTATACAAAAATGATATTACAGAAGCAATTTCTGCTCAAATTTGATCTTTTCGACAATACTTCCGCGAGGAACTAACCCAAATTAATTCGGTAAAGGATCTCCTAAAATTTATATTAATTGATAATTGTTCAGCAAGTAGTAGATTTTCTGAAATTGTAACAGCCTGTACGATATTTCTTACTGTTCCTGTAACGGTAGCAACAGCAGAGCGAACGTTTTCAAAATTAAAATTAATAAAATAAAATCTAATCTGGCAATCATTTCTATTGAAAATGAGGTAGTAAAAAATTTGAATGTATCCAGTCTGATAACATCTTTTGCCACATCAAAAGCAAGAAAAAAATTATAATATAAATACATTGATTTACTCTATTTTTTGTTTTTTTTTTTTTATTTATTTTTGCATTAATGTTTGTTTTTCAGCTGTATAATCCCTCTATATTGTTTGTTTTTTGTTTTTAATGTTTTTTATGTATTCAATAATTATTAAAAAGAAATTATATAAGTATTTTTTTTTATTTGTGGGGAAGGGAGTTGGGTTAGGGCCCGCACCACAACTGGAACAAGGGCCCGTTCATATGTCGGTACGCCACTGGCAGTACCTACATACATATATGCATGGTTATACCTACACATTTAAATATCTACAGAGAGAGAGAAAGAGAAAGAAGTGCACGTGATAGAATTGAAAATGAGCAAGTAGTTAAGCAAACGTGTGCATTTATAGTGTTAGGTAAAAATTATCTAGTAGAGAAACATACATTGTTAAGTGCCTTAGTGTTTACATATTTACAAGCGATTTGTAAGAAAGTTAAAGAAATATTTTTATATGTGCGCATGTGTTTTCGCATTAGGTACGGATATTTTTAATTAGCAATTGCTCCTCTGCTGCAAGTTTAAAGATCTGCTTTTATGCAGACATAACAAAAATATTTGAGTAGAATGATCCTGAATTTTTTAAACAAAGAATACGATATATAGTGAAGCAAACTGTTATTGAAATTTAATGTTCTTTGTTAATGCCATATTATTATCGTCTTTGGCAAAATAATTATTTAAAAACCTGTTATTAAAACTTATCAAAATTGTTATTATATATTAGCCTAATATAATGGGAAATGACACTTTCTTGTTTTTCTTTTTTCAAGAAGTCAATGAGAATTATTTTCAATTGTCTAGAAACTAAATTAATACTTAACACGTATGCACACTAAAAAAATTTAGTAAATTTACCAGGATTCCTGCTAAAAATTCCAGTAACATTTGGGGGAAAATCACCAAAAATTGGGTAATTTTATGTTTATTACTAAAATTTATATGCTTTCCTAGGGATTCTTATTAAATTATTTCGTGATTTTATCCACAGTTAGGAAACCAAATACTTACAATGCGCGCATGTTCAATTTTATGGGTTCAATTTGTAGATAGATACACACACATAGCACGCACGGAAGTGGCAAGAATCGTTCTTTTTTTTTATCTGTATGCATATTTAGGTAAGTGACTAATTTAAAATAAGTCTAGTAGTTAAATAATACATTCTTACTACTGAGGGTGACCTACAGCTGCATTTTCATAATTTGCAAACGTTGGAACATAGGTTTGTGCACACACAAACACACAATATACCTAATTGTGTTAATATGCCTCCGAAGGGTATATAAAATATATTTGTAGTTTGTGTGTTACCGCAATGTAAAGTAAGTAAATGCTTATAGATATTGTTTATTGCAGTCATATTACTACGCTGAAGTAGAGGTTACGAATGTATTATTCAACTTGTCTATTTATACTAAGAATATCATCTTATACCTATCTATGCATTTGTTTTGATGGTTAAGAAAGCGTTTAGGTATAGCAACTAAAGGAGCACATAACTATTATACGCTTAGTATAACATTAATGATTTCTTCTACCAATTTACGAATGCAGAATATGTATAATACAGTTAGCCTTTTTCATACTTTATTTTTTAATTTCTCTTCAAATAGGTAATTTTAAAACCTATATTTTACACACATTACAGATTGCACACTAAGATACTAATTGATATCTAGGCATTCATTTTTCATCATTGCTTACGATCTTGTAAGTACCTATATCAATAATTAAAGAAGATCAGTTGTTTGTTGGAGTTCCTCCAACGCTACATCATGAAAAAGCATCTTGATGCCGGCACCAAAAACAGCCTTTTTCCAGACTCGAAAAAGAAAGTTATAAGTTTAATGAAACAGTTGAGTACCATCTAAATGTATTATTGTTATTATTATTATTATAAGCATTGTTTTTTATATTTGTCAAATTACCTGTAATATATATTTATAATGGTATTGCAGTGTTAATCCTATTCCTTGGTTGAAATCAGATACTTACTCGATTTTACTCGTGGAAAGGTATGTCTTTTTTATCAGCATTTCCGTAGTACTGGAATTTGCAAATAGGAAAGTAAGTGATGGATTTACAAATATTTTCACATCTAGGACAAACAGAATTTGTAATATACGAAGTGTAACATTAACGGAAAACTTGTGAAAGAAATTCTATATGTTATAAAGAAATGATCTTGGCAAACTATTTTCATAGGTATGGATTTTCCTACTTATAAACTCCATTAGTATCGGAAAAATACCTACACGTAGTAAACTTCATCGGGAAATGACAAATTTTAGGGATATTCCTATACAAAATTCCTTTATGTACATTTAGGAATTTTCCTAAATACATAGTAAAGCTCCATTGAAATTTCCATTCTAAACGATTTTTACTAGGGACCTTTTTTATCGTAAGAAATTTACCCAGTAAATTTTATTTTATTTAGTATTTTTCATACACTAGTAGTAAATTTCCTATGTATGTTTAGGAATTTTCCTAAATACATAGAAAAGCTTCATATGAAATTTCCATGTTAAACGTTGCCCCGAAACCGCACAGGAATTTTACCAAATCTTCGCTAGAGTGTGCTCTATAACTTTTATAATCCTTAAAATTAGAGAAAAAGCAACCTTAATGTCGTAATATGTCGCGTTGACGCAGAAAGTGGATTTGAGTTTTTTCTTCCTCTTGGTACAATCTATAACTATAGCGTTTAGACTCATGTTATACATATGCCTATTTGGTCTACAGTGTCCGGTCAATAGTCCTAGTTTATAACTACAGAGTTGCCTTAGAACTGAGATCCCAATTTTTTCCATTCAACCTCCTGCACTTGCTCAAGATAATAGTAGCCTCGTTGGCTGTTTTATGAATATGTGGATTTCATGCACCCAAGTCTTTAATCAAACTATACCCTAAGTAATTTCCTTCTTTGATATACGGAATCCTTTTTACTTCCAACACTAATTAGTTTTCTACTTCGCGTTGGAAATCACGGATCGGATACACTGGAATTAATTCAACTATGGATGGAGACAGACTTGGTGAACTGATCTGGTTTATAGACGGATCAAAAGCCGAGACTGGGACTGGAGCTGGAATGTACAGTGATGTGAGAAATACAATTATCACAATTTCACTAGGAAAAGGCCTACGCGATGTCGCAATTTGCAACAAAAATCCATCACAGGGCTTATAAAAATAAACGGATCTGCTTTGCAACAGGCAGTCAGACGCTACTGAGGGTATTAGTGAACCGCAGGAGACAATCAAGACTGGTTTGGGAATGTATTTGATAACTGAATAGCATGGCGGACCGCAATAAAGTTATTTTGCTGTGGGTACCCGGACATTCGGGAATCGAAAGCAACGAAAAAGCCAACGAGTTGGCAAGGAAGGGATCATCGGGATAATTTATGGGGCCAGAACCTGTCCTTACAGCACGGGAGCAGAAAAGGAGTTGGGTCCAAGAGAAATACGAACAATACTGGGACAACACAACCAGGCAAACTCATGGAAACACCTTTATCAAGGAACCATCAAAGAAGAAGAATAAAGAACTACTAAAGCTTAGTAGGAATCGTATTCGTATAGTAGCATGTTTTCTAGCAGGACATTGTGCACTGAAAGGATACCTTCAGAATATGGGGACCAACTGCAGGCTGGATAATAGAATGACAGAGACCGCATACCCATCCTATGTGAATGCGACGGTTTGGACGCAAAAAACAGATAATCTTTGGCAAGCTAAGCATGTTATTTTGATCGAACAGCCAGAGACCTGTTCAGACTAGTACAGCGCACGAGCATATTTACTGGATGGCATAATTTGATAGGTAAAGGAAATGGGAGACATAATACAAACAGCCGATAGGCTGCAGTTTTATCATCCTAGAGCAAAAAAGAGCTTTCTAGCGGTCGTTAAATTGTGAACGAATATTCTATGAAAGTACGAATGATATCTTAACGAGTAGCAAATTATTGAAATTATTCCTGTCACAGGTAACTAGATATAGCAACAAAATATTAGGTTTAGAAAGAAATAGCCGTTGTGTTTTGCCTATTTGTCTTGGATGTTTACCACAAAACAAGTGATTCATCGCAACATCTCAATACACAACATAAACAATCAGAAACTTGAAATAACGAGAGACGACTTTGTTTCTAGAAATATTTCATCGACAATAAAGTTATTCCTTGTTGCCTCTGTGTATAGGACCTACATACCATTACGTTTCCGCTAAAAAGAAATAGTCATTTCTTTACATCTTTTTTTTTTAATGGAATTAGTTTACCTCAATGCATTTCCATACGCTGTTTTAATTTTGATAAATTGAAGCAGTTGCTGTTTTATCAATCAAAAATCAAAGCATTTACAGGTGTTGAACCATAATTTCGTTTCTAGATGAGCATAAAATATTTTCATAAATAAGAGTTTTGGAAAAACATGTACATATGTAAGACAAAGTGTAGTAAATTGTACGCACCAATATTATTCATAAAATTTGACCATGTGCTATAACAATTTTAATATAGACGTTAGAAACAAAATTTATGCTAAAATTTATATTTAAGAGCGACGCGACGGTTCTTTTTCGAGCCACACAAGTAGAGATAACTTTATGACATTTTCTGGTTTAAAAATTGAAAAGGAAATATTTTTTTATCATTATGGTTTCGGACCGAATTTTCAAAACACATGTTTATTCGTAAGAAGTGTATTATGCTCAGTTGCCAACAGCAAATTCGTTCATTGTCTTGAAACTCCATTTTCAACATTTTTAGACTGAAAAGATCTGTAACTAGCTATGTTTCATGGACTTTTCTATTAGGTACCCTTCTTTTTTTGCCATTCACTATATCTTGCTGCCATACAGTACTGTTTTCTGCCATTCAATATCATTATTCTTCTGTTGTTGTTTTTTTTTCTGTGAAACTTTTATGAGCTTCATCGAAAGTGATTACTTCTGATCCACTGATCATCAATATATTTTCTATTAAATTTGCACCACTACACGACATTCATGGGGAACTTCAGGGCACCTCTTACTTTCTTAAACAAGATAGAAGCATTTCCAAGTGGAGCCTTATTATTGTATATTAGAATTAGAAGGAAAGATTTACTACAAAAAGCGCGCGACAAAGAACAATGCAGCTGGTGTTAGGGCTGTTATCGAGTCCGAACCATCGAAGGGATTTGAAACTTAACAGCCATTACTGATAATGTTTATGTATATACATTATACATGTAAATTATAATACACTCCGCCATATTTGTGAGTCGTTGCAACTTTCCGCAAAATACATTTGCGTCACTTTGCCTTAGTAGAGTAAATGCATTGTTCTTTACTAATAAACAATGATAGAATTAAAGCTTTATTTACATTGCCTAGTATTTATACAAGACAATATTAAATCAGGTAAAGTATTTCTAAAGTAAAAGCACAAGGCAAAAGTGTACATACTTCCTCATATAAAAGTGCATTCATCTATATTTCCGACACAGAAAAGTAAACCTTTCTCTACGTACATTGGAAAGTATGTGTTTGGTATAATGTCATTGGAAGATAAATGGAATTCGTTCTAAAACTATTTGCGCCATATATTCTTAAAGAAGATTCGGAATTGTACTATCTCATTTTGAGTTAAAAAGATATAGATGGGTGCATTTCGTAGCCAGACATGGCACTATACACATAATTATGTATGTGTCTTGCAGTTAGTGACGTAAGAATTATTTCTTTATTTGCTTTTTCAGTTGTTGATAATGAATGAATTCTTATAGTCTTCCAAACACAATGCGTGATTAGCTTATCACCCCTCTGCATTAATGTGCAGTATAACGACAACAATAAATAATGGAAATACTAAGTGTATTTGCCTGACTATTTAATTGCCACATGTTTGCCGCATATTACGATAAAAAGTTCATTACGGTATATTATATATAAAGTTGTTTTCTATATACTTGTTTCTGTATTACGCGCCGGATTTTCACAATAATTATTAATTATCTATTGAAAATTGTGTATCTCTAATGATGACATGGGATAATTATACTGCATCAATACACGTGAAAAATTCATGTCATTTACAATGAATGAATCTAGTTTTAGCCCGGAAAACAATACAGGCGTATATACTGGCAAGGATCAGTGATGTTTATTTGCATTACCGTTCTAATGCAATTAAACATCACTGATTCTTACCATTACATACGCCTGTATTATTTTCCGGGATTAAGCTAGATTGCTATAATGTTGCCAATACTAATCTTTTTTAATTTTTTATTCCTCTTTATTCTCACCAGGTCTTGTTGTCTGTTCTGCATTATGTGAGGTTTCACTGTGACTCCATGTTTCTTATTCGTAGCTACTTAAGAAGTACGACGCAGCGACTCTAATTGATGGTCGGAAATCGGAGAATGCTTCATTAAAGACTGGAATTGCTCAAGGGTCTATCCTTGGGCCTCTACTTTATGCGATTTATATAAGTTAGTTGTTCAGTAAAGTGCCGTAATATACATATGTATACAGATGTCTCAAAGCTTCTGCAGTCGCTCACTCTAGTGAATATTAATGATAAAGTGCGTATGGTAAATCATGACATAGTGACGATTCAGTCAACGTGTGCTCGTCAGCATTAGGTACAACTTAACGCATCTAAGACAGCAGTAATGTTGTTTGGTATGGAGAAGAATCGAGCAAGGGATGCGTTTGTGGTGTTCATCAAACTTCAAAACGTTACTATACCAATCCTTGATGCTATAAGAGCTCTGGAACTAATGATGGATAATAACTTCAGGTAGAAATTACAAATCAATGGTCTTGTACCCGCACCGTTCATATTCACGTCGCAAGGTTAAAGCTTTATTAAGCGAATGTATGGTTCTTTCACACATGTCATATCTCGCTCCGATTTATGGTCCAGCTAGTCCAGCATCACACCGCCGCTACGATGCATCGTACTGCTTTGTTTGAAACGAGGTTTTCTTATATAATATGTAGAACTTTATTTCCCATTCTTCCCACTTCTTTGGAGGAATATGAATCCAATAATTAAATTTTAAGTAATTACTCTCTTCTATTAGTACCGATTCATACCATAATTATAATAATAATTGTATGAAAGCGATCACAGAATTTTGTTTTGTATTCATTTCATTTGTTTCAGATATATTTTGAGTTAGTGAATTTAACTATATATGTATATCTATAAACCACACCTTGTCTACCTCTAGGTGTAAGCCTATAGTTATATATATATATAATACTGGAGAAACTCAAAAGTGAAGTAGAGCAGAGAAAATCCAATTACTGGGAGAATCTCCAGGGAATGAGGCAAGCTAAAATTCTTCTGGGAATCTATAACCAAAAGAGATCTGCAGAACGCTTTAACTTGAGTAAAAATAATATTCGTATATTAGCAGGGATCGTTTCAGTCTACTGTAAACTGAACGGACATCTATTATATATATAAGCAGGCTCGGAATAGCGGAAGAAGCCGAATGTAGATTTCGTGGGGAACAGGATCACACATCCATCCATCTACTCACAAATTGCGCTGCACTGTGCAACTCAAGAGCCCTGCACGTAGGAGCAGCTATAATTTAAGAGGCAGAGTTACCTAACCTGGGGCCTTCTGACCTTCTGCACTTTTTAAAAGGAATCAGAGTGGACCGCCAGCTGTAAATGCAGCGAGAATAGGGGACACAATAGATCTTTAAGCTTCCAGTGTACTATCACCCTAGTACATATTACATACATACATACAAGGCTGTTGTTGATTGTTTCATATTTTGCAGTCTCGTGCACACACTTGGTCCATTCCTGCAATTAGCAAAAAAGCATTTATTTAATTGGTCCATTCTTTCTTGCTTTTTTTTGTCATTCTCTCTGCTTCATCATTCCAGGTCACTTCTCTCTTGTTGAGATGTTGGCTATTTCTTTGTTCCACGTCTTCTCATGTTTACCTGGTCTTATGTCTTACTGCGTTTCAGTGTTTTTGCCTGCTATACGTTTTTTACTTGTCTCTCTCTGTTATCCAGCTTAGGCAAATAAACCATTTGAGCTGATTTCGTTGAATTGTATCTATTACTGGTTGTACTTCTAGCTCTGCTCGTATTGAGTCATTTCTTATTTTATCCCTTCTGGTTATTCCTTTGACTTTTCTTCGGTATCTCATGTCACTAGGCTGTATTCTACGTTTTAAGCTTTTTTTTTTGGTAATACCCACGATTCGCTACCGCATGCCAGTATTGGGCCGAATACTGTTTTATATACTGAGATTTTTATTCTTCTACTTATTTCTCTTCGCCAAATAAAAGTGTTTCCTAAGGCAAAGTATACCCGAAATGTAGAACTGATTCGCTCATCTATTTCCTGCTCAGTATCTTCCTCTCTGTATATCAGGACTCCCAAGTATTTATATATGTCAACTTGCTCTATTTTTTTGTTGTTTACTTTTATATTAAGCTGTTTGTTATTCTTCCCTATGATCATCATCTTTGCCTTGTTGGGATTAATGTTCGGTTTTCTTTTGTTTTGTTCTTGTTTCCATATCTTTAGATTGTTCTGGAGGTCACTCTTTTTTGGAGCACAGATGATGAGGTCATCGGAGAAAAGGCATGCTGACAATCCCACTGGTTTTAGTCTGTTGTATGCTATGTTTACTTTGCTGACTTGGTTGATTGCCTTGATAACATCGTCCATAATAATGTTAAGAAGTGCTAGATTCGGTACTCCGCCCTGCCTTAAGCCTTCTGTGATCTGGAATGTTCTTGGGCCCAGTTTATTCTTCTTTAAGTAACAACTATTTCCGTCGTATAAAGTCTTAATTGCATATCTTAGTTTTCGTCATATGTTTTGTTCTTTCAAACTTGCCCATATCATGTTCTGAGATACGTGGTCGAAAGCTTTTTCTAGGTCTAGGAAAGTAAGGTATACCTTTGTGTACTATTTACTTTATATTATTTGTTTAATAGTGAAGGTGTGAATTTGAACACATCGTCCCTTCTTGAGTTCACTTTGAGCTTCTGCTGGATCGGTTTTTATATTAGTTTTTATCCATCTTCTAATATAAATTCGTACGTTTTTGAGATCACGCTAAGCGGTGTGATCTCCTATAGTTTGTACAGCTTCCGCTATCTCCTTTGTTAAATATTGGAATAATTATTCCGATTTTCCAGTCTTCAGGGATTTCCCAGTATCCCAGCATTTATTAAAAATATGTTCAAGCATTTCACAAGTCAGCTCGCCCAAATCTGTTATCATCTTCGGTGTAATTTAGCTATATTTTGTATATTTACCCAATGTATGAGTGGCAGAACGGGATATCTTGGGTTGTCAACGTAACCGTATCTTGAGGTTTCCCATCTTATTTTTCTGGTTTAGTTGACTTTTTTATTTTTATAGTAGAATTTGGAGTAACTTTTACTTCATAGTTGTTAAATATATTGGGAAATAAAGACATATTATTATTACAAATAGCAATATAATAATAAAGTTCTAATTGGATTTGGAGCACGTTCCAAACACAATACTGAATATTTATAAATTAGAACAATATTTTCTGTATCTAGAAAAGTAAATACTATTGCTATAAAATTATAACTCTGTGAGATACTTATCATATTTATTTACTTTTATCTACATTAAATTACTTATCGACCACTATTTTATTTTGGTCTGTATTTGTATAAAAAAGCAAGTTAAACAATAGGAAATAGTTCGATGTTCCACAAAAATTTCAAATAAACATTTGTTCAACAATCATTTCCACATAGCTCTGCAGTATAACTTTATATGAAAGTTAAAGGCTACGTAGTTTGCTAGCAATTTAGATCAACTTGGCTATATATATTTTTATACTTGGAAATATCTAATCAAATCTAAATTATCATTCAATAAAAGTGGATTTTCTACGTAATATATTTCGAACTCATCAAAACTTAAACTTCATTGTTGTTGTTAATCAATGGTTTATTCATATGGCTATTCTCAAAAGATTCCGGAAATTGTACTGATTTGGTAATATGAGTTAAACCAGTATATATGTTGGAAAACTCGTGTTATTTGAAGCATTAGGAAAAGCAGGGTATTTGATTTGCCGACATTTATTCCAACAACTCCAGAGCCTACTCATGTAGAATAAATTGCAGTTCATTTTGCTTTACGCTTTACTGAGCAGGAATTGAGAGCAAAAAAAAAATTGCTAGCGATAAGGAGTTTATAAGCCAAAAATGTGTATTTGATAAAAAAAAAATTAATGTTTTAACCTTTTAATAAATATAATTTAATTCAATGTTATCAGTTTTTTCAATAAACAATATTTATAAGGTATGTTTTATTATGGACGCCTAATTAATCAAAATTGTATTTGAGAATGTTTATTTCAGATTTAACTTGGAAATATTAAAACACTTATTCAAAATTATTTATTAATTTCATTTTTATTTACTCCCTTGAAAATTGTTTAAAAATTCTTTGCACTTTTTTACATTACCCAACTTTTTCTTCTTTATTCAAGGAAATTCTTAAATTTATCCCTCAGGTATAAATCTTTGTCAAGGCTTTACGCCTATTTTATTTGTTTATTAAGTTAGTTAAAACGCTTGCGTAATGGTTAGTCAATGCAAATTAAGGAATTTACGTAATTATAGTATAATGTAGATAACACTTTCTTCGTGAAAAAGAGCATAAGCTCTCATTAAATGATGCGAATGTATAGAAGGATAAGACTAAAAGACTATAAAACAGTTAACAGTATAGTGTTGTTAAAATATATCGTGAATCCTTCCAAGTTAAATCTACTAAATCAAATTATATGAACAGAGAAGTAAAATACTTTTATTTTGATGAAACGATTGACAAATTACATAACTAAACATCTAATTGTAACTAAGGAGATATGGAATGAATCCAATTATAAACTATATTACTACATAAATTGAATATATAATAAGATGAACACTTAAATTATCATCATAACTGCCAAGTAAATCAATTAAAGGCATTTAGCATAGGTAATAGCGGAGTTGCTTCGCAGAAATTCAATTACTTTGTTAAACTAAACATTTCAATACATCTTCCCACAAAACTCTACGGTACTCACGCTGCCTTCATCAGCTAAACTAGTTCAGCTTTACACCTGCTGATGATAGCTTAGTTATTGGAATGTACCTAGATCCGGTACAATTTAGTTTTATAGTAAAGTGTATTGAAGAATTCCTGACACAACCGTAGATATCACGATCGTACGAAATGTTAATACGATATATAGTCTGTCCATAGATATAACGATTTGACTTATTTATTAGCACCCAATTTTCAGAAAATAAATGCTACCCAACCGCTATAATACTTTTCGAGCACGGGTGGTTTACAGCGACGTATTCAGAAAGATTACTACATACAGGCTGATAAACTGTTAAAATGCAGTGACAGATTATCACAAATTTAATATACAAATCATTATCTTGTCTTCAATTTGAATTGTTTACTTTAGAATAATAAAGTTTAAATTGAAAATGGTAATTATACATTACATAATTACTTCTCTACTTAAGAAAATTTCTCCTAATACGGCCCATTACCTCATTTACATAATCACTCGGTACCTGCGGCACCAGGTAGTGTATAATCCCCAATAATCCTTAAAAGTCAAATCGTTATACCGATGGACAGACTATACTTATTCCCTTTCACTGAATATGAGATGAACGATGCAATATCGAAGTTAAAAAATAAGCATACTACAGGTCCAGATGATATATCGGCAACAATTCTAAAAGAATTTGGTAGTTTATTGTTAACACCTTTGACTTAGCTGGTCAATATGTCCTTTACGAATGGTACATTTCCTAATTGCTTTAAAACAGCAACTGTTATCGCGATTTATAAAAATAATAGTAAGACTGATATTAAAAATTATCGACCTGTCTTCTTAATATCTAACGTTGCAAAGATTTTTGAATATTGCATGATCACACGTTTAAATTCATTCATAGATAAATATGACATAATTAACAACAACCAGCACGGCTTTAGAAAAGGAAAATCGACAACTACTGCTTTACTATCCTTTTATAATCTGATCATCAATAGCATAGACCATAAACAACTTCCGCTGTCATTATTTTGTGATTTTAGTAAAGCGTTCGATTGTGTCCAACATTCAATATTGCTGAACAAATTATATGAATACGGTATAAGGGGCACCGCTGCAGCCTGGATTGCATCATATTTGGATGGTCGCATGCAATATGTTAGCATTACTTATAATAATGGTGACACTGTAAAAAAGTTTAAATCTGCTTGTATACCAGTATTACATGGAGTTGCACAGGGCTCTGTGCTAGGCCCTCTCTTATTGAATTTGTATACCAATGATATTTGCACTTGACATTTTGATCTTTATGTATGCAGATGACACCACACTTGTCATTACAAATAATAGTCTGGAGCAAACAGAGATAACTGCAAATAATGCAATAAATCGCCTGCATAAGTGGTTCTATGCGAACAAATTAAGGCTTAATGAAGCAAAAACAAACTTTCTGTTGTACCATACCCATCAAAGGCAACAAAATATTACCTGCAGCGTTAGTGTAAATAACAACATAATTAAACAACAACATAAGGCAAAATTCTTAGGAATAATAGTTCAGGACAATCTATTGTGGGATGATCACTGTAATAAGTTGGTAGTTCTACTTCACAGCAAAGCTTATCTGTTCAGGAGTTTACGAAGCTCTTTACCGTTGGAAACACTAATATCATTGTATTATTCCGAAATACAGTCTTGTTTAAATTACGGTATACTTTTGTGGGGCTCCTCACCAGCAGCAAAAAAGGTATTTCTCGCCCAAAAACAAGTTTTAAGAACACTTACTTGTTAGCGGCATAAGAGCAACAGACTCATGTAAACCTATTTTTGTGGATTTGCAAATTTTCACTTTGCCGTGCCTTTATATCCTGGAAACGTTATGCTATTTTCATAACAACAAAAACAGCTATGTAAAAAACAAAAATGTGCATCAGCATGACATCCGCCGTGCGAGTGATTTTCATGTGCCAAAAGCTGATCTTTCTGTGACATGTAGAGGTTTAGAACATTTGGGGCGAAAGATGTATAATAAATTGCCGAAAGAATATAAAAATCAAAAACTTTTTAAACAACGCGTGAAATAAATGCTGACATGTAACTGTTACTATAGCATAGAAGAGTATTTACAGTCCTAGCTGATGGTTCATTTAGTAATACTTACATATCTTTTGTAATACTTTTTCTGTTAAAATTTTCTTGTATTCACTTTCTTAGTATTTAGATTACTCTTTACTATTGTTTCTTTCTTTCTTGTTTCTTTTTCTTTTTTTGACTGATTCAACTATTATTATAATTCTATGAATCAATAAAGATTATTATTATTATAGAATGTCGTGCTAAAAGTGTCATTTTCTTGATATTAGAATTATACTTGTAGAAGTAGATATTATTGGGAAGTGTTTGTAGTGAAGCATTTGATATACATTTCCATTCTTTTAAAATAATGTATTATATACAGCAATATTATTAATTTTGTGTAATAGATTCTCTATATACAAAGTTTTTCAAAACGCGACCTAGGTTATATTTGTATTTAAAACAATAGATCAATATTTCCAAAGCAAAATTGTAGAGAACTACTTAAATAACAAAAATTGAAAAATATTTTTTTTTTTGAATTAATATTATAATTCCTGCAAATGGAAACATTTAACATTCTAACATAATTTGAAAGATGCTCAATAAAAAATATTATACGATTTCTTTTGCTCTATATAACAACTGTTGTTGATATCTCCTCCAATGAATTGTTTAGGTAATTAACAGATTTAAGAGTAGCTACCTAAGCTTTAATTTTTAAAAGACCACAAAAAAAGTCTAATGGGTGATTTTATTGCAGCACATTATTGAGATATCTGCTTACATTTCCTGTAAAATGAGCGCCTCGTCGTGTGGTAAGTAGAAATGGTCTTCTTTCTGTTAGCGATAGTTAATCAATAAATGGCTCAAGTTCGTTTCTTAATAATTCTGAATAAATTTCACCGGTTAAGTTTTGTTGTAAAAAGATAGCATCTACCAGTCTTTTTAGTATAACTGCCTTACCACACGCTAGCTCTGGGATTATTTTGGCTGCTCTTTTCATCACCTTCACAAAAATTAGTACCATGCCTATAGATGTACTTTTACCTATTCCCCATACATAGAAACTTGGATCGCACAGTGGTTCAGAACGCGAAAAACGCGATCGAAAATCATATTTTCAACTTCTTCGTACAAAGTTAAAATTGCAGCAATTTAATCTTGAATAGTTGCTCTAATTGATGATGTAAATAATATGCATCTTGTTTACATAAGTTTTTCTATATCTGCTTTCAAAGTTCAGTAAAATTGAGACGTTTCTGTGTATAGAAATTAGGGTGTAATTAAAAAGATTGTACCTCAAGCAAATGGGCTGATTTATTGATATTATAATATTGTTAAACATTGCTAAGTGTATTATTAAGTCCCATTACTTATTATCGGATAATGTTTACCTGGTACAAGAAAATTAATTGTTTGTAACAGGTAATCGGATTATAAAAAATTGCCTTAAGTAGAGTAAATTCAAGAAAATTAGATGCCAATATTTGCCTATTCAGAAAATATAAAAGAAAATCCCAGTTGGTACCCGATCAGTTGAAACTCAACTTTGAGTCGAAACTTTATGCAGGTTATTCTGTGTGCTATTTTCGAAACTTCTGAGGTTGGAGTGGCAGTAAAAGATTGTTTTTGTTGCAATAGTTTTTTTGAAAAATTGTAACATAATGCTTTATTTATTTATTATCTCGCGTGGTTTTACGAAGCAGCAATATATGCTTATTAGAGCTACAGCTTTAAAACGTAGTTGCAAATTATATCCAAGTTACCACGATATTCTAAAAGCAAAAAAGACGTTTTATTAACCAAGTACAAACTACTAAACATGTCAAATTTAATCTATTAAGGGTTGGTTTTGACAAACAAATACTTCGAATTTGCAAACTAAACTGTAAAATTTGTATAAAAAATATTCTCCGTACTTCTATTAAGTGCTATCAATCGCAATGAAGGGTTGTATTTTAGGGTAGGTTTTACAAATACGGGTTTTTTATGCATAATTTCAGATTCAGCATACCCAAAAACATGAACTTACTCAACTTTTAATGTAACATTTGTTAAAACTAAAGAGTAAACAATTTCGATCGCGTTTTTCGCGTTTTGAATCACTGTGGATCGGCGCTATAAAAAATATTGTTTTGTAAACTGAATTGTCTCTTTTTCCCAAAAGAGCATTTCAGCCTCCTATCACAATTGGTTGCCACACACAGTTGCCAAGCAATTTATAAATATAAATTTAATATTAATATATAAATTCGAAATTATTGTCAAGTACTAGGAGAATGTACGCACTACACAGGCTTTTGGCAACCCTGGATGGGAATTCAACATTATTCTGTATTTAAGTATAAAACAATGCTGTAGTGATATCAAAATAAAAAGAGGTATTTGTGATAAAGTTCAAATAAAAAATAAGTGGTCGGAATTCATAAATCTCTGACAAATAAATCTTTTGGCAAAGTGAGAACGTCAATAAAGTAAGAATTTCTTTGTTTTGCATGATGATATGCTTAAAAACACAAAAAAAAACAACAGAAATGTAAACGGATAAAACATTAGCGAACAATCAATCAACTCGAACTGATGTTTCCGCAAATACATCAACCAATGTGTATTTGAGATCATTTAGCTGCAAATTGCGTCTCATAATACTAATCAATACTCATAGAATAAAGAAAACTGTGGCCACCTAATCTAATTTGTAGGTACACGGAGAAAAATGAAATCCTTGTTTCTGTAGTTTTTGAAGTGAGAACATTTGAACTATATCTATCTATAATTGCTAAGTGAATAACTACTTTAAGTTTGAAATAAGCACTTATTTATTCTATCAAAAATGTTGTTGACCGGGGCGATTGGTATCTTGGGTTCAATTCTTTGGCATTGCATGCCAAGAAAGCGTTGCCCAAAAGCTAAGCAAGGTGCAGAGATTTGCCTGCTCAAGCATAGTGGATGCCATGCGTAGCATCCCCATGGAAGCATTTATATGTTTGCCACCTTTGCAATTAGTGAAACAAGGTGAGGAGGGGTACACACAGGCTGTAGGACGTAACAGAGAACATGTCGATAGCCGAGCATGTGAGAGAGGACATCCTGGAAATGCGAACCACCGAACACACGCTGGTACGACTTCGGTATAAGACTATACTGCTTTAAATATCATATTGTCGGGGAGAGGCTATAAGCATTCGGATACCAGGGGACAGGACCTGACCTGATTTACTGACGGGTCTAAGACTGCTAATGATGCTGGAAGGTGTATGCCTCAGTAGTTCAGGCAGAGACGTATGCGTTCCTGTAATACGCCAAAAGAATGAATGAGTAATCGGTGCACAGTAGACTAATTCGGTACTGAAGGCATTATCAAACCGAAGAGTGGTGATGGATTGCCTGGACAAACTAATAGAACTCTCAGACTAGGATAATATCAGTCTGATCTGTGTACCAGGATATCAGGAAATTTAGGGCAACGAAAAGGCTGACGAGCTCGCCCATGGAGGGTCAGAGACAAAAATGCAGGGAACAGAACTGTTTTTGGGATAACAAAACAAATGGCCCGAAAACATATATAGGAGACCGGGTTTGGATGAAACAACATGAACACTGAATTTATACCCCAGGTAAGCTACACAGTAACTTTCTCTCTGTATGTTAGGGAAAACCAGAAACAGCCAAGCATATAGTATGAGACTGCGAAGCGTTAGAGCGCAGGAGACAAAGTTTATTTGGGGAACCGAGAGGGTACCCAGATATGTACCGTACCTGCTCGGTAAGGACCTATACAAACTTGAGAGCGGGTTGTATGAAATATAGATATAGCACAACAGGCCTACAGGTTGGAGTGCCTTTCGGGAACCACGAATCGGACGAGTCTAAATTAATGGGAAACAAAAAAGAGCAATACAATAATGTTGCGAATACAATTTTCATTATCATCAGTGCAAAGCAATACATTTGTGTATTACTTACATACATCAAGCAAGCGTTGGCTCAGTTGATATTACTATAAATTTAATATTTCAAATGGTTTATTGAATTTATCGATTACAATATTTAAAATAATTAATTTTATATTATTAGTATATCTATACTATATTTCTTTTACATTTTACTTTCAACCATTCTGTATTGCCTTCTCCCTCCTTCTATATGCGCCCATAGTGGGCGCCCATAGTGTGCTAATTTAAATACATAAATGAAATTGACTTAACAGTTTATCTATATTGGCGCAAAACAATGGTTACAATTGTGGTCTTGGTAATGTTAACTTCTAATCACTGAACTGTATTTTACGGAATTAGAACAATGTCTGACCTATAATATATAATACGCTTCTACATTGACGTCAAACAAGGACGGCAACCTATTTTACTTTATCTCATGTTTGGATATACATACATATATGTGTTTGGATTGTGTTTGTAGATTTGTGTCAAATTGAAGGGTTGCTAGTCATATTTATTTCTTCTAATGTAGGTATTGGAAAACAAAATGAACCACGTCAGTACACCTGGTTGCCTATTTGTAATCGAATTCAGATTTT
This sequence comes from Cetonia aurata, assembly GCA_949128085.1. NCBI lineage: Eukaryota > Metazoa > Arthropoda > Insecta > Coleoptera > Scarabaeidae > Cetonia > Cetonia aurata. The sequence goes on from OX421884.1 coordinate 41,766,893, forward strand.
CGCGAGTAAAATACCGTTCCAGTTCGCCTAGATACAATTAAATGCTTGCAATACTCTACAGTCATGGAACGCAATACGCCAAATTGAAAAATGCATAGATATTCCACGTTATGTAACACACAAGGCCACATAGCGCAGGTATCTGGTTAGCTACTTCAATTTACGTAAAAGCATCGTTTTCATTGAAACAAATTTTGCATGTAACCAAGACTACAGCTACATAATGAAACATGTACGTCGACGTAAGGCACTAAAATGCGCTGTTCCGCTATTATGATTGGTTAAACAATGAAATATATGCAATCAATCGCTATTAACAAACATGTGTTTCGCCTTAAGCTCATAAGCGCTACTGCAGTACAGTATTTTCGGGTGGCGGAAAGCCTGCTATCAGGCGCATCTTACGTCAGGTGTTCGAAAACGCGGACGGAGCCCAGTCGACGGATGGCGTAAATTACAGCGTGAATTACGATATCTGAACGAATTGCGAAGATAGTGGGAATACCTTTACTTCGTGTGCGAGTTATAACGCTTCTCCATATTTCTTCTGGTGTGTCTCACTGCATTGCACGCGCTCTTGCTATTGCGCATCCACCAGCTGAAGTGGTGCATATACTGTAGGCGACTGATTTGATGTATTTCTTATCATGGTTGGGTTCTTAACTAAATTTCACAAAATTTTTTCACTTATTCGCTATCTCAAAGCGTTTACGAGATAGATAAATTAAATTCAATTTCTTTTTTGGAAATTTAACCCTTACAAAAGTGTGCATATCGTTGCTCGTTAGAGTTAGCTCAGCTCGAATAACTTTCCATATATTTCTAAAAGGTCATCCACTTTGGGGCATCCGGTATATACTATATTTTCTACATTGCACCATGTTCTCATTATTACTATAGCCCAAAAAATAATACGCATTGTAATGTATTCCAAAACTTTACAAACATTTAATAAAATCATTTGTCTGTTTTCTTCACCCTAGATTAAACACAGCACTTGTCATTTTTTCTCATAAATAAAATTTTTGTGGACGCTATAATATGTATGCGCAAATTCTACGACGTTTATGTATTTTCGTTCTATATAAAAATTGTGATATTGGTCAAAACATAAGGGGTAATTGGATTGTTTCCCTAAAGAAATAGTTGTTTTAAGAAAAGTATTTAAGGGCATGTAAAACTTTTCAAATCTTATCTTACATTTTTTTATATCTATATACATATCTTATAGTTTCTGAGTTATTAAGTCAAGCAGCGAGGGTAATGTTGCGTTTGGGGAACTCTATATATCCTCCGAAAGCGAGCGATTTAACATCGAGGAAAGTTGCCGTTGTTCTTACATTAGATCGGTTTATAAATCCACCAAGTTTCATTTAAATCGGTGTGATACAGTTACCTGTGTTTTCTTGTTAATAATTCATCAGTTGTTATATGTTCAAGAAAAGGAAACTAATTTATATTTGTTATGTATTATTAGTGTTTATAAATACAGCATGCGAAGTAATTTCTCAAAGTTAGAACATAAATTGGTAATAAACCTCCCTTAGGGATGCGTAGTTAGAACCTCTTCTCGTTATTAAATTGACTTTGTATTGAACTTGTGAATGTGAGTAATGTTGCCTTGGCGCTTCGTGCAGGATTCAAGTCCATACTGCGAAGGAATGGAGGAGTTAAAATCGCATACAATCGCTACATCGACCAGGTCGCTTGAACAAACACCGAGACAATCTCCAAAAGGAACTGATGTAGGCAGATCCATTCCATTCAGAGCATGATGATAATTGCGCGCTACAGCATTCGTTGTATTATAGATCCAACCATTACCGGTAATCCACGTTCCGTTCTTATCTGGGCATCATTTAATTTAAAATATTTTGTTTGCTTTATCACTGAAGTGGGGCATTCACATTCTGCACGTATGAATATTTTTGGGCAACTGTTTCAAAATCCTTTCGTTGTTTGTTATTGATGATTGTATCACCAACATTGAAACTTCTGTTTTGTTTTCAGGAGTTTAAATGCAAATGTGGTATACATACAGAGTTGGTGTATCTCTGGGTGTGCTAACGAGACATATCACAAATTTTATAGTTAATTAATTTAACTAACTTCTAGGTATTACAAAGAACTTTGTATATGGAATAATGAATTATGCATTAAATAACGTGCTATTCGCATGTTATGGGATTAATTAAATAAACAGGCAGGATTTCGCTGCCTTTATTTGAGATTTCCCAAATGCTGTATTTTTCATGAAATGGATGTGTGATACATGATCCTTCAGTTTTTTTTTTAGGTACAAACAGCTTATTCGTTCTTTTACCTTTAGTACTTTTATTTCATTTTGCAGACTACAACAAAAAAACGCAACCTCTCGGCCAGTTTCTATTTTCTATCTAATGGTGTACTCAAAATTTCTAAATAACCTTTTCCTCCTTTTCAGTCCTTACTAACTCTCGTATATTTTTTACAGTCAGAGAAGAAATAAGAAAGTTAGTACGGCATTGGTTTTTGGCATCACTGTAAAGAGTTTCTCTTCTGACTTCAACCATGCAAAACATGTTGGTAAAAGTTTTTAGTATTATCTGTGGTATTATGCTTTAATTCACGAAGAATAAATTTAAGATTAAAAATAAAGTAGTAATGAAAAGTAAAACTACCAAACATCTCACTTATCATTCTTTACTGACAGAAAACTATGTATACCAACAAAGAAAAGCGAGATATGTTTATGCAAATTCTGCACTTTATTTCCAATGATTTACGATAATAAAAGCAGTAATAATAATAGAAAGCAAAAATAAAAACAATTTCACTAAACGTTCAGAAGCGCCAGTTATTCTGGGGCCTTCTGGAACACATCTCGATTTTTTTCAATGTTTTGTAGAGCATCAATTTTATAAATATTATTTTTAAAACACTTTCTCATAAAAAGTAATCTATTGCACCTAAATCAAGAGAACCTGGCCATTCCACAGCTCTACCATTTCCTATTCAAGGGTTTGGAAGCTCCTGATTTAGATACATTATGACACTTTGTTTGCAGGTGCGCCGTCTTTTTGCTATCATAAATGCTACAACTGGTTCAGTATAACATTCTCATCTAAGAACCTAAATAAATAGATACAACGTCCGAAGAATATGTAGTGTTTCTTTAAATACAAATAGTCTTATAAGACAAAATTCCAGATTGCCCAGTCAAACCTTTAAATTGAAACGATATTGTAATCTCCTTGCCCCATTTCGCCTGGGATTCTGCCCGATTTACTTAAAATTATTTCGGCAATTAAAACACACATCAAAAACTTTCTGTCAATATGTTATAAGTATCTACGTTGTTAAAATCAGAAAGAAATAGTTTTTCTGGTAGTGTCAAAATTCAGTATACCACACATAAGAAATAAAAAGTTGATGATGGTCGAAAAGAACTAAAACATCATATAAATTTTGAGTATTCTATTAGATAGAAGATTGAAAACGGCCTTAAGGATGTGTTTTAGATTTATTCTATAATTAACGGTGTTTATTGTTTCACTCCTTTATTAATAATAATAATATCAATTTATTGCCCAACAGATTACTAATCCAATTACAGAGCAATACAATTATATAGAATTATGAGTGATCAATATAATCAATATAATCAATACAGAAAAAAAAATACAAAACAAATTAAGAAAAATCCACTTAACTAAGCAAAGAAACTTAAATTTAATACATAACTTAGGGGGAAAAATAAAAGGAACTGCTAAATACAAAAATAATTTACAATGAAATCAAGAAAAATTACCCGCGTGAACCTGGCAACGGTTTTCCCAGCAACGTTTCTGACACCAGTGGCAACCAAACTGTTTCAGCAACGTTTTCGATAAAAATTCGCGCTGGCCAAACCAAGTGTTGTCCCACAAATTTGATTAAGCAGAAATGATGCCTATATGATAGGCTTTCTAAAATATATAACAGATCCAATGTCACCCGGGGTCTAACGACGCGAGGGGGTGAAAATCGCGTAATATGTTATATACTCGGGAGAAAAAAATTCGCGCTGGTCAAACCAAGTCTTGTCGCACAAATTTGATTAAGCAGAAATGATGCCTATATGATAGGCTTTCTAAAATATATAACAGATCCAATGTCACCCGGGGTCTAACGACGCGAGGGGGTGAAAATCGCGTAATATGTTATATACTCGGGAGAAAAAAATTCGCGCTGGTCAAACCAAGTCTTGTCGCACAAATTTGATTAAGCAGAAATGATGCCTATATGATAGGCTTTCTAAAATATATAACAGATCCAATGTCACCCGGGGTCTAACGACGCGAGGGGGTGAAAATCGCGTAATATGTTATATACTCGGGAGAAAAAAATTCGCGCTGGTCAAACCAAGTCTTGTCGCACAAATTTGATTAAGCAGAAATGATGCCTATATGATAGGCTTTCTAAAATATATAACAGATCCAATGTCACCCGGGGTCTAACGACGCGAGGGGGTGAAAATCGCGTAATATGTTATATACTCGGGAGAAAAAAATTCGCGCTGGTCAAACCAAGTCTTGTCGCACAAATTTGATTAAGCAGAAATGATGCCTATATGATAGGCTTTCTAAAATATATAACAGATCCAATGTCACCCGGGGTCTAACGACGCGAGGGGGTGAAAATCGCGTAAATGTTATATACTCGGGAGAAAAAAATTCGCGCTGGTCAAACCAAGTCTTGTCGCACAAATTTGAATAAACAGAAATGATGCCTATATGATAGGCTTTCTAAAATATATAACAGATCCAATGTCACCCGGGGTCTAACGACGCTAGGGGATGAAAATCGCATAATATGTTATATACTCGGGAGAAAAAAATTCGCGCTGGTCAAACCAAGTCTTGTCGCACAAATTTGAATAAACAGAAATGATGCCTATATGATAGGCTTTCTAAAATATATAACAGATCCAATGTCACCCGGGGTCTAACGACGCGAGGGGGTGAAAATCGCATAATATGTTATATACTCGGGAGAAAAAAATTCGCGCTGGTCAAACCAAGTCTTGTCGCACAAATTTGAATAAACAGAAATGATGCCTATATGATAGGCTTTCTAAAATATATAACAGATCCAATGTCACCCGGGGTCTAACGACGCGAGGGGGTGAAAATCGCGTAATATGTTATATACTCGGGAAAAAAATTCGCGCTGGTCAAACCAAGTTTTGTCGCACAAATTTGATTAAGCAGAAATGATGCCTATATGATAGGCTTTCTAAAATATATAACAGATCCAATGTCACCCGGGGTCTAACGACGCGAGGGGGTGAAAATCGCGTAATATGTTATATACTCGGGAGAAAAAAATTCGCGCTGGTCAAACCAAGTCTTGTCGCACAAATTTGATTAAGCAGAAATGATGCCTATATGATAGGCTTTCTAAAATATATAACAGATCCAATGTCACCCGGGGTCTAACGACGCGAGGGGGTGAAAATCGCGTAATATGTTATATACTCGGGAGAAAAAAATTCGCGCTGGTCAAACCAAGGCCTGTCGCATAAATTTTATTAGGCAGGGGTGTTACCAGACCTCTATCTAAACCACCATAGAGCGATACTGAGTTTCTGCCTTCAATAAAACGTACCATCATAGCAGAAGCTGATCTTCGCAACGGTGACACTCATTGAGAAAAATCTATTGCTACTGCTGATGAAAAATTCCAAATTGATGTATTTACGTATGTATTGCATACTCTACATGCTGCAAGTATCCCTTACCCCTGTCAACACCACCATCGCAAATAGCGTCAGTTCAAACATATTTTTAGTAATGGAAATTTTTAATAATGAAAGTATTTTTGGTAATGGCGGACTTTCGGTTGTACAGGAAGTAGATACCAACTTTGTTATTTTAAATGAAACATACTGTACATTATTGCGTGTTTGGATTCTCTTTCAAATTTAAATGGCACATTGTTAGGCATACGTTGGACCTAAGTTGCATGGCTTGCATCCGGCTATGTAAAAACTGTTATACGGTTCTATAAAATCAAGTTATCCATGCTTTTAAAGCTCGAAAATTACAGATCTCTAATTAATCAGCCTGTATTTTCAACCCAACTTCTTAATGAGAAACGTGTGTTCTTTCATGCTTAAGCGAAAACTGAAAAGCACATCTTTCTAACTTTCATAGTTTCGAAGATATTTTGAAATTTCGAAAACCGAGCAACGTCATTTTAAAAAAAAAACACGTAATGTATTTCAGACACCATGCTACTTTGATCCAATGTATTTTTAACAAAGTGCTATTTAATTTTAACAAGGAAACCAAAAATGCAATAACCACTATTGCAGCACCCTGCATAACGTTTTAAGAAGTAAAGTAACTATAATGAATTTTATTGGTATGGATATGTGGAATAAATAAATAAAATAAAAAACCGATAAGAAAAACTATTCGCCCTGGGGAAATACAAGGATAAGGTTTCATTAACTAAAGAAGAAATATAAAATAATAATAAATATAAAAGCACATGTGCCTTAAATTTAAATTAAACTGTAGGTCTGAAGTGGCGACCATCCTGCTCACACATGCACGTAACTTCGTGTATAGAGTTTGTAAACTTGGACACCATTGCTGGTCGTCTCTGTTGCTGAGAAGAAGAAATTAAAATCAGCAAATGCTGTCTTTACGATTTCACTTATTGCCAGATAATAGTAGTTCAAATATCATTTTTTTTTCGGAATTCAATACAATAACAAGCGTAAGAAATAGTTGTAACTCTTTTACTATGTGCTAATATTTCTACACATTCTGGTCATCAAAGCTGACTGGTATTTCTTTTGTTCGTCACCCAGGCAAGCAGTCATGCATTGCCCTGCTATTAAGAAAAATTAGCGACATCCGACTGCAATATCAGAGATACGGAAACATATTTCAATTACTTATAATTAAAAAAGTTTTAGCAGCATTTACAATTTTATTTCTGATTTCCATAGTGTGTGGTTGTTTGCTGATGGTTGCTTGTCTACTTTTTCGTTGCATTGTCCATTGTTTTAAACTGCTGTCTGTTCCTTTTTCCATTTTCTTCCCCGCGTAATTACGGGATCATAAATTTTTAGATTAATTGTTTTTAACACTTCCATTTTAAACACAGCTATAACTTGTTATTTTCAATTGCAGAAAAAGGAAAAAAACTATAGATACATATACACTGAGAAAAATAGATAGTAACAATAGGGACAACTAACTTTATAGTTGGTTGTATTATAATTATATTAGAGCGTACCATCTTCCTAATAAACAGTAATACATGGATGAATATTGCGTAGGTACTAGATAACGTATTGTTGTTTATAATACGTGGTAACATCTTTTTTTCTCCGTGTAAGAATTTCTTATATCTATAGTTTTTTATATTTGTAGTTTTATTAAATATAAGTGTATTCCTTATTAAGAAATGCCCTTATATATTTAAAATATTCCTCTATTTTTATATTTTAAACTTTAAAACCTATTGTTATGTTGTCGTCCAAATTTAGAATTCAATTCAATCAATTTTCAGTAGTGCCTTTTTCAATTTGATAATTTCGGTGTTGTCTCTAATTTCAAATTACAAAAAGATAAAACCTTTTTGTAATATAAATTTTACAGGTCATTTCATTGTTGTTGTATTTTCGTGATCAGTACAGCAATAGATATTTCTGAATGCCAGTTCAATCATTTGTATACTTTGCACTCGTTAGGAATTTTAAAAAAAAAAAATTTTGTGAACATCAGCACTAGCAATAGATTTTTCTGAATGCGTGTCACTGTTGCACGTCGAATTTCCGGTCCAATAATTTGTAAAAAATGTTACAGTAGTAGGAGTCGATTTATGCCTGCCCTAAACATTTTGAATTTTTCGTTCAGTATAGCAATAGATGTTTTCCGAACCGACGTGAGTATTTTCAGGCGACAGGATACTTTCGAAAAATTCGATTAATTTTGAATACCATACGGTTAACTACTAGTGGTTTTTACAGAAATCATGTCGTTTTAATAGAATATGGTATTCAGTTTGGTTTTATTGCTGAAATCTATTCCGTATTCCTAACAATGGTCAAGTAGCTAGGGTGTATGATTCGGTTATCGTAGAGCTCATGGATTGCATTAGAGCTAACAGCAGCACAATTTCAACAAATTTTGTAATAATGCATTTAAATAAAGGTCATCTTATTATTATATACATTAGTGAATATAAAACTTTCACATCTTGTAGTTCCTTAACCACACGCATTAGATTCAACAAGTAGATGACTTACTGTATAAGTTAAGAAATCAATTAGATAACATGATTTTGCACCGGGATGGAGCAAAACCCCATAATATTTTAGCGGTTCGAAAACATTTAAATATTCATAATCATAATCTCCGTGTAGATTGGTAATGCTGGGACTATTCAAGGCCTCCCAACAGCACCTATTTAATGCCACTAGAATGGTTCTTATAAGGCTTCTTAAAAGAAAAAGTGAATTTCGATTCAAATGCATATACATAAACACTAATTAGAGAGAAAATTCAAGAGGAAATAGATTTTTTACTTTTCCTTTAAAAAGAATTGATGCTTACATTTGTAACCCTATATCAAAATTAAGTAGACGATGTAAACATATTGGATGTTTTTGCATGTATTTCCTACTCATTACATTTTTGTCTTTTTCTTTAATCAAATAGCTCGCCAACTATTTAAAATAGTCAGATACAATATTATATATACTGAATTATGAGATAAAGGGCTATGCAAAAATGGAAAAATCTACGTTCCATTCAAAAATTCAAAAATAAATTTCGTCTATACGCAACTCTGATCGTTTTTCACTATTTTCATCAGTAGAGGCAAAACACTGCAATTTCTATTTGTAATATTTTTTTGCAGCTGCTATGGTAACGGAAATAAGCGGTGGTCAAAATAAAATGAAAAACCCGGTACATTTTTGGTCGTCTATTATGTTTCACGCAGAAATAAAATCGTAGGTCTGAGCTCTGTTATTTGTTTTTTTTTATGGGAATATTCTCTAGTTTGTCCTTTCGAATCCACATCGTGGATACAATGTCAGCACTCGCTTCAGATAGGTAGTGAGAAGTTATTTCCGATTGAGGTGGAGCCGACACTGTCACTTAAAACATATTTCCCAGGGTCTTTCCGTAATGCAGCAACATCTATCATGCAAAAATAGATTGTAATTCAAATATCTATTAGAAAAAAAAAAACAAGAAAATGCATATAATAGAAAACATTTAGGTTGGCCAGCGCGAATTTTTTTCTCCCGAGTATATAACATATTACGCGATTTTCACCCCCTAGCGTCGTTAGACCGCGGGTGACATTGGATCTGTTATATATTTTAGAAAGCCTATCATATAGGCATCATTTCTGCTTAATCAAATTTGTGCGACAAGACTTGGTTTGACCAGCGCGAATTTTTTTCTCCCGAGTATATAACATATTACGCGATTTTCACCCCCTCGCGTCGTTAGACCCCGGGTGACATTGGATCTGTTATATATTTTAGAAAGCCTATCATATAGGCATCATTTCTGCTTAATCAAATTTGTGCGACAAGACTTGGTTTGACCAGCGCGAATTTTTTTCTCCCGAGTATATAACATATTACGCGATTTTCACCCCCTAGCGTCGTTAGACCCCGGGTGACATTGGATCTGTTATATATTTTAGAAAGCCTATCATATAGGCATCATTTCTGCTTAATCAAATTTGTGCGACAAGACTTGGTTTGACCAGCGCGAATTTTTTTCTGCCGAGTATATAACATATTACGCGATTTTCACCCCCTCGCGTCGTTAGACCCCGGGTGACATTGGATCTGTTATATATTTTAGAAAGCCTATCATATAGGCATCATTTCTGCTTAATCAAATTTGTGGGACAACACTTGGTTTGGCCAGCGGGAATTTTTATCGAAAACGTTGCTGAAACAGTTTGGTTGCCACTGGTGTCAGAAACGTTGCTGGGAAAACCGTTGCCAGGTTCACGCGGGTAGAAAAATTCACTTAACTAACCATAGGTAACTCAAATTTAATATATAATTTAGTATGTAATTAGGGGGGAAAATAACAAAAAACTGCCGAATACAAAAATAATTTATAATGTAAATCGATTCAAACATTCACCTACAGCAATTTTAAAACCACGATGCGTGCTATTGAAGATATCAACCTGGCTAGTAATCCTGTTGTAATTGTCACACATAACGTAAATGGGGGATGTGCATAAAATATTAGTATGAGGAAAAGGTAAATAAAAAGTGACAGTAGGTCGGATAAGGATTCGCGGAACAAAGAAATTAAGTTGCTGTAGGATCGACGGACAATCCACATTATTATGCAAAACATTAAAAACATAAGTAAGGGAGGCAGAAACTCTACGAAAAGAAAGTGACGGAACATCAAAACGTGAGAGAAGGACGGCGTGGTCAAAGTTTCTGGGGGGATAAATATGATCAGTTCGATAGCACAAATATTTCACAAATCTTCTCTGCACAAGTTCCAGTTTGTCTTTTATATGTAGTATAATAGGTAAGGATACCATATTAGGCAGGCATATTCCAAGCGTGAGCGTACCAGGGAGTAGTAAATGTAACCGCCTAATGAAGTTATTACATAAATGCTCAAATATTGAGGTGTAGAAAATTTAATTTTATTAGACAGACCGAATTCCCAAACAGTCCCTTAATGAAGTCTGGTCGATGCTATTTAGCAAACTTCAATTTGAAGAAATTTCAATTCAATTTGCAATTGAATTTCAATGAAGATAAATTTCACTGACTCTATTTATGTCTAAATTGACCGATTTTTAAAATATTTGTTTCTGGCAAAATTATGTCACTTTCATTTTCTTCGAAAATAAATCGTCAGAAAAAGAATGTGGTTGCACTAGGTTGTATTATTTCGAAACAAAGTACGGGTCACAATCTATTGAAACAAGAAATAGATTTTATACCGGATGTTCATAAATTGCCCATACTTTAACCGTAAGAAAATATTTTTCTTCAAATTGAACATTGCGTTTCTGATTAGTTTATATTTCATAAATTCTCGATCGAGGAGTATTAAAAATTGGTATATTAAACTATTCCGATTTTCGAAGTATTAGGAATTATTTTGTAAGGTGTCTGTTCTTGACTGTAGCGGAAAATTAATGAAGAAACGAAATAGTATGTGCAATTCAGTTAAATTCGAACAACAATCTAACAAATATATAAAAAAAGTATATTAGTCAATCATTCAAATTTAGAATTTTAGCATGCATAGCATCAATAAAATACACGTTATGAATCCATATATAAAAGTGTGCGTATTTCTCCGGGGTATAAATCGGCAGACTGGGCAGTTGCCTAGGGCGCTAAGTTCTAGAGGGCGTAAAAGAAAATTACGAAATAAAAAAAGCGACTCAAACTTGTGATGCGTTCATCCATGCAGACTGTGTTTTTGAAACGATAACACAAGCTGTAAAAGATGCTCGTTACTATGCACCCATCGTAGATTTCACTTCTGATTGTTCCTACACAGACCAATCGGCGCTTGTTGTGCGCTACGCTGCCTCAAAGATGCCAAACCAAAAGAAATAATAAAACGTTTCTCAAATATGCAAATATTTCCAATTGATTTTTCAGATGGTGTTTTGCCATAAAAATCTAACTGTACTAGGTACAAAGAGAAAAAGTAATAAACTAGTGGCCCCAAAACACCTTGTATGTGACACAGTTGGATCTCCACCATTATATAAGGTCCCAGTAAATTAAAGTAACGTCAAAGAAAATTTGTTGCAGAACCTAACAAAATATTGTAGACAACTAGTATATTATTTTCCGTCTTTTTCTTTATTAATTTAATTAATTAGATCCATTAGCAGGACTAATAAGACGACATAATTTATTCGCCACTATGGATTAGTAAGTCACCATATCGTAATAACACTGTAGAAGCAGATGAACGTTGCATAAAATTGCTTTTTGTAAGATGGTTTTGAAGTTACAAGTAAGTATGCTACTAGCTTCCGCTATCGTTTACTCATTTACATCGTAAGTAATGCTTAGATGATGAATATAGTACATTGCTTGCAACTTTATAAGCTTTTATGTAAAAAATATATACATGTTATAAATATTATAAATACTAGTATATAACAAAACCAATCTGTTGAAGTAAATGTAAGATTTTCGTTGATAAACAGCTTTACATTATTAAGGCTGTGAAATGTGAAAACAACCATGTTAAATAATGGATTTTGGTGTATCTTGTTTGATTATAATCTCTCTAATTCATTAGTTTTAACGAGTATTATAACTACAATCATTAATAAAATTAGCAACCGGATTTTTACACACTCCCTCAACTAATAATGATGGGAACTCTGAGAAAGTTTTAGATGAAGAGTTTAATTCCTTTGTTACCTTAGACTTAATTAGGCATTCCTAAAGCTAATTGTCTAACTACATATTTTATTTCAGTGAGGAAAATAAATCTGTTGATTCACCTCTATGTAATAATTTTATGAGTATATGTACCTAAATATAAATGTGAACAGCCTCATATAATTCGAACTGATGTTGTTAGACTATAGTGTTAGGAAAAAGGATATAAAGAATGACAAAAGCTGTTTATTCGTAACGAAACTCGTGGGAACAAGCTTCGAGGTGCTGATTATCAACATCCGTATTTATAGTGGATTCTCTATGCTGGCATGAATTATATTTTTATATACAATACGCACGCTATACATTAGATGTACAGTGAAGAGCTTTTTAAACATGTTCTCTGTAAGCAAACGTCGACCTTATGCACACTATGTAGGAGTAAAGCAGATCTGTATGCTATGGAAAGTACTTACATAAATGGGCCGCTGTAATTTTGCAGGTGTTCGGTTGTCCATTTATGGATTATATTCAGATACTCATTAGAATTATTCTACATTTCTTATTCATTCTATATTTGCAAATTAGAAATAAAGCAAATTTTACATACCATCCAATAGCAGTAGAAACTTATTTTTTATATACAGACATAATCCTTGCAAAGTCAACGGTTATACTACGCGTGTGCGTCTCCCGCTTATTCTTCTTACTGCAGTAGGTATTCCCCTACATTCAGTCATTCGTCATAGCCACTCATAGCTCACAACGAATACTGGCGCGAGCGCAGCGGTTGCTTTGCTATTCAATCTACACGCAGAAATGTGTTAATTTTTAGTGACCGTGAAACGTATTGCATTTTTATGAAATTGAATAAATTGCAATATGTATTGCTTTGGACACACGTACTTATAAACTCAAAAAGTGTAATGAAAGCGTAAAACAGTTATTTATAGCATTTAGGTATTATGTAGTTAAAAATAGTCTTTGCACATGACGAGATAATTAAAATAATTCTAATGAACGAAGAACAAAACCTTCATAAAGAAATAATAAATTTAACGAAGAAAAAAATAAAACTTAATCCTGAGTAAATAATTTTAAAAAATGAAAACTTAAAAGTAACTCTGAATAATAAATTAAATAAACTTTAACACCAGCTCGGTTACTATCCTATTCGTAATAGTATAAATAAAGAAATATAAAATTAGGGTTTGTTCATGACAAGGAAATCAAAGTAGTTCTAATGAATTTAGAGCAAAATCCTCAAAAAGAAATAGTAAATTTAATGAAGGACAAATAAAAATTAATTCTGAGTAAATAAATTTGAAAAATAGAAAACTAAAATAAGCATTAATAATAAGATGAAATAAACGTGAATTTTTTACAAATCAGTGAACCTTCAAACAAAAGGTTCAAATATGCCCCCATCCTTGGCTAAATAATATCCTAATCTGTTGTAGAAATTCATTCTAACATTCTCCAACATTTCTGGGCTAATGTTGTTTGACGTTTGAACAATTTTATTGCGCGACTGCTCTACATTAGCTGGTCTAATGTCTTCATTGCCATAAATTATTTGTTTCAAATAACCCCAGTAAAAGAAATCAATGGGGGATAAATGTGGCGAACGTGGCGGCCATTTGATATTTTCAGAATGAGTTCCGATTAGGAAACTGTTCACTTAAATAGTTTCGGACAGCCACTGCATTATGTGCAGGGCAACCATCTTGCTGAAAGTAGATGTCTTGCATATTTATGGCGGGAAGTTGCTGTACAGTAGGTAGAATGTGGGTGTTCAGTAATTCTAAATATGCATTTGCGTTTAAATTGCCATTGATAATAAAAGGCCTAATAATATGGTTGTTTAACAAACCTGCCCAAACATTTACTTTTTGCTGTTGCTGACTAGATGAACTTAAATATCTGTGCTCGTTTTGCTTGGCCCAGTATGTTGTCACAGATGAATTGTGACTTCTAACCAAAGGAAAAGAAGATTCATCGGTAAAGATAATATTGTTTACCAAATTAACATCTCCGTTAATTAAATCACTTAATTTTCCATAAAATTCCATACGCTTAAATGTGTCGCCGTGAAATAATTGTTGGTGTTTAGAATATTTAAAATTGTGATACCCATTTGCTTTGAGTATTCGCTGAACGGGAGAACAGGATATGTCTAAATCACTGGAAACAGTGCCAGATGACATATTCGAATTTATTTCAACTGCAGAACATACTAAAACGGACGTATTATTAGAAAATCTGCGAGTTGGAAATGTTAATTTAAAAATTGTGGCTGTATTTAGCTGCAAACATGTCGCATACCCTTTGAAGAGAATTGCTAACGTGATACCATCACATCATTCCAGCTCTCTCCTCCACAGTATAACGCGGCATTTTGCACAAAAATATGTATTTAAAACTTAGACAACCACATTACTTGAACTGACTAATAATACTGATCACTCATCAGTCTACCCGTGCTATTATCGTACTTCAGAGCCACACTTCGCTGTTAGGTAGAGTGGGAGACGGTAGGAGTATATGTTCTTCCCCGCCGTTTACTTTGCAGAGATTGAGGCTGTATTAATATTTATGTGTGATGTATATTTTATTTGTGTGTGGTCCAAATTGCTTGTCAGAATAGGGCATCTACGCCTAGATCTTTTTTTTTTCGAAAGATCCTTAATGGCAAAAACAAACATTTGTTATATCCTCTTTTTTGAGTTGTAGCCAAAAATTCATTATCGACTTTTCGAAAATGTCTAGTAACTCGCTTCTCTCTGACGATACGAAGAAAATGTTTTGACATTACTAAGGCACTTTTGTGAGTAGATCGACTAGTTAATTCAGATTGTTATTTTATGCATTCGTTTTTCTCTTTAAACATATATTGTTTATGAGGTTGATTTCTATCAATTTTTAATTTAAAAAGTATCAAATCCTCTGTTGGCTGATGAGAGAAAGAAAAGTTGCAACGGTAAATTCCTTCTGCGGAAGACAAAGGTATAATATGTGTAATGTGCATATTAAGTATAAGTCTGAGAACCGTACGTGCTAAGTACATTTTCAAATGAAATTTGAAACTTTATTAGAAACTTGTTAAAAGCAATCAAATTTATAATTTATGAAGTAAATATTGAAAGTTTGAAGAGTAAGTCGAGGTAGGGGAACACTATTAATGTTGAAATAAGCTTTACGTGCTTCTCTTATCGTTCCACTTATTTGCAAGGGTCACTTTTTGCAGGTTATCTGTTCTTTCAATTCTTAAAATTCTTTCTGTCAAACTTACAATTACAAATTTACATTATTTTGAACCGCATGTTATTTTTATTATTTCATGGCTGAGAATTTATACTTATAAAATACCAGAATCTTCTTTTTCTTTACCTCATAACCGTAAATACTATAAGAAAAAATACTAAATAGAAATAAAGAAATAATACAATGCAAAATTTACTTATGTATACATAATAAATTGCGAAATGTATACATAGATATATAAAATACTATTTAATAGAACCGACAAATAATTATATTTTAGCCAATTATTATTATTGCTCCATAAATTTAAAAGCGTTTTACTAATAAATTCAATTGTATGTTTCCACAAATGTTAAGTACAATTCATTTCAAAATACCGTATTTATAAAGGTTCCTTTCTGTACATCATACGTGTAGATAAAAATGCCATAAATCTAAAATGCAATATTTCCCACCGCAGGTACAGAGATCAAAGAAAATATCGTTTGTTTACTAGATATAAATTTACAGTTAACCAAATTTTTATTCTACATAAGTTTAGGGCGTCCCCCTACCGTGTTTCTACCAAGCCCTATGAAATTTTATAGTGGTGTCGATTTTTCTGCTCTCGAGTGTACCTACATACATTAGAGATGTAGGAATAGATTCCTTTCTCTATAATATATACACTCCGCCAAAAAAGTATCGCATAAACTAAAAAAGGGCATTTATGAACCAAGATATTTTTATACGTTCACAAAAAGTTTGCCTCGTGTATGTGAACTATAAAAACACTAACAAAATAATGGAACTTAGCGTTTTTACTTTTTTTTTTCTCTAAAAGAACACATTTAGAAAAATGCATATGTGTAAGGTTTGTTCAGTTGTTTATTGAAAGTCTTCCTATACGGACAAATTTTAAACTGCGAAGTCAGAGTTCTGTACCAACGCTTTTAAAACTAAAATGAGCAATTTAACTTGAGAACAAGTGGCTGCTATAGTTGCTTTAATCGAAGATGGACGATCTCAAGCATACGTTGCTAATTTGATGAACATCAATCAGTCAAGTGTTTCTAGAGCCGTAGCCAGATATAGGGAAACAGGCATTTACAGTAGAAGACCTGTACCAGGTCGTCCAAGATGTTCTACTCGCCAAGATGACCGCTATTTACTACTACAAGCATTACGTCGAAGACATGTAACTGCGAGACAATTGCAGAACGACTTGGCTAGAGTCAGAAATACTCGTGTGAGTACTCAAACTATTCGGAATATGTTACGACAGAGTGGATTAAGAGCTAGAGTAGCTGTAACAGCCCCTCGTCTCACTAGGAACCACCGAGTGGCTCGCTTAAGGTTTGCCAGAGAACATGTAAATTGGAACATTAATGACTGGGCCAATATACTCTTCACAGATGAGTCAAGATTTGGTCTTCACACCTCAGATTGGCGTATCTCAGTGTACAGACGAGACGGTGAGCGCTATTCGCAGTGTAATATCAGACTTAGACCTAATTTCGCTGGTGGCTCTATTATGGTTTGGGGAGGCATCTGACTGCCCACAGGTATATAACGGAAATTTTAAAAGAACATGTAGTACCATATGCGCCAATTATAGGAAACGAATTCATGCTAATGCACGATAATGCACGACCGCATGTTGCAATAATCGTCCAGGAATACCTTAACGATGTTGGTATTCCAGTTTTAGATTGGCCTGCGGTAAGTCCGGACATGAACCCTATCGAGCACGTGTGGGACCTCCTTCACAGACGGATACGAACCCAAAATGTTGCCCCAGCGGACCTGCATGGATTAGCAAATGCTCTCCGTGACGAGTGGGAGAATTTGGATCAGGCTTATATACGGAGGTTAATCGAATCTCTGCCAAACCGTATGCGAGCGGTCATAAGAGCCAGAGGTGGCAATACTCAGTATTAAAAGCTACTGTTATGACATTTTTCTTTCCAAAATTATAATTTCTTGTTTTAATAAAAATCTCAAGTATGAGTTCTTGTTTTTATTTGGCCTGTATTTTATTTAAACAATCATAGAAATTATATCTTAGAGCGCATTAAAGTATATTTACAACTTTATGCTACAAACAAAGATTATGCGATACTTTTATGATTCAAAACTAAATTATGCGATACTTTTTTGGCGGAGTGTATATAAATATAGAGCTCAGACGCAACAAAAAAATCACAAGATTTTAGAGATAAGGACATTTTTGTAAGGATCTTGATTACTAAGTCATTTTCTCCTTATTATGGTATTAGAGTACTTTTTGTTTCGTTCAGATAGAATTTAACTCCGCTGTATACATTTATGTCGTGTTTATGCTTTGTAGTAAAATTGTAGATTTCACTTCTAGTTCCTATATAGATGACTCATTTTCGACCCTTACCATGGGGATCCCACTTTCATCTTTAAATTTTGTGTTTGTTATGTTAATTCACAAAGAAAATGAACCTGCGACAAATGGCGTTTCTTTTCAAACGGAAAGAGTTCGGTGTCTTTTTTATCTACGCGTACCTACTTATTTGGTCTCGTTAATACTTACCAGAGGATTCAATACATGGTTTCAATTTTTATTTTAATAGCGGTATAATTTAATATCATTTTATATTGTCCAAGTAAGTCAATGAACGAATGCCCATGAGGAAATGTTTAACGCTTAATTCTTTTATTAACATATTTTCCTTACATCTATGTAATAATTATATATATAGGAAAAATGATAGCAAAAGTTGTTTAAAATCCAATACTTTTAATATATAATATCTTTTTACTTTACATACCAACATTGACTTCTCGATATTAACAACCATAACAATGATTATGCATCATTGTTATGTTGCATAGTGTTGCTATTTGCTTTTAAATTTTCCTATCAATTTTTACGTAGGTATGTGTTTAGTGTTTTGTTTAAT
The DNA here is from genome assembly GCA_949128085.1 of Cetonia aurata. Taxonomy (NCBI): domain Eukaryota; kingdom Metazoa; phylum Arthropoda; class Insecta; order Coleoptera; family Scarabaeidae; genus Cetonia; species Cetonia aurata. Next base: position 41,785,469 of record OX421884.1, read on the forward strand.
GGCTTTGTTTTAACATTAATGATTTTAAAGTGTTTCTTGTTTGATCCACCATTATAATTTGTCTGACTTTTTTTCACATCTCATAATTGGATTTTGAACAGCTTTTGCTATTGCTTCCTATATTCATCCCCAATCTAGAACATCAAGTAAGTTACGTAATAATTGTAAATATATTATTGCATACTTAACTTTGAATTAAATTATACATATATCTACTATTTAATATTAATGATATTAAATTTGTCTTCATGTCAATGAAGTTATTGAACCCTAATATAAATTTCTTGCTTTGTTCTGTAATTAGTTTTAGATTGCTGGATGAATAAAACGTTCGAACGAAAGCAGTTTCACGATAGAATTATTATAAATTTGAACGTATATATATATATTTATAGGATCTTCAACGAGGAATTAGACGACGTGATAACGCGAGAATGAATGAAAATTTCACAATGAATCTCTAATGGCGGCCCACTTTATGCGGTAGGTGTTTGTTTTTAAGATTAGGTGTGTCACCACTAGAGGCGCTGTTTAATGCTTTTTTTATTATGTAATACCTACTTTCTATTCGGTTTTCAGAATCTCGAACACATTAGCTTAACACTACTACCAACCTATCCGTTGTAGTACAGGGTGCGGCAGGGAAACTTGCTGATTTGAATTGGACGCCAATGAGCGAGGCGTGGTCAGAAAGGGGTGGGGAGGGTCTCATCAGAAAGAGGGGGTTTTGAAGTTTTGTTACCCCAAATGACATTTGTCATCATGCGTTGGACAAAGGAACAGCGTGCGTTCGCCGTCGAGGCCTATTTTTCCAACGGTCATTCGGTGGTCGCCACCCAACGTGCCTTCCGAACTCGGTTCGATATTCATCCCGCGGGTCCCGTTCCTAGCCGGCAATCGCTTGTTTCGTGGGTGAACACATTTAGGGAAAGTGGGAGTGTTGAAAAAAAAGGCCCAGGAGGTCAACGGACATCCAGAACTCCAGAAAACGTCGAAAGGGTAAGGGAGTCGTTTTTGCGCTCTCCCCGGCGTTCGGCGCGTAAACACGCTGCTGCTCTGGGGATTTCTGATCGCACAGTGAGACGAATTCTTCACAAGGAACTCCAGTTTCATCCCTACAAACTGGCTGTGGTCCAAAAGTTGAGTGAACGCGATTTCGCTTCTCGCCAAGCTGCATGTGAAGCGCTCAGTAACTTGCCAGACGACGCTCTCGTGTTTTTTAGTGATGGGGCCCACTTTCACATTTCCGCCTGTGTTAACAAACAAAACATGCGGTATTGGAGTAATGTCAATCCTCGCGAACTTCATGACATTCCACTTCATTGTGAACGTGTTACTGTGTGGTGTGCATTGTCGAGAGTTGCAATAATGGGGCCTCATTTTTTCGAGGAAGATGAACGCGCTGTTACTGTGAATGCAGTTCGCTACAGAGAAATGATTGAGACATTTTTTCTTCCACAACTTGAAGAAATGGATCTTGGGGACGTATGGTTCCAACAGGACGGAGCCACGGCGCACACAGCGAGAACTTCGATGGAGCTTTTGAGGGAACACTTTCACGAGCGCCTGATATCCTTGAGGGGTGACGTACCGTGGCCGCCGCGCTCCCCCGATTTGGCACCTTGCGATTTTTTTTATGGGGATATCTTAAATCCATCGTTTACAACGACAAACCCCGGACCCTGCAACACCTGAAGGACAACATCCGCCAAGCCATCGCCAACATTCCCGTCGATATGCTCGAAAGAGTGGAGCGCAACTTTAAATCTAGGGTTGATGTGATGAATGTGTACTATACGATACAAAAAGAATTAAATCGATATTTGAAGTACTTTTTCTTTTATTGACTTTTCAAATCAGCAAGTTTCCCTGCCGCACCCTATATTTGAGGTAATGGCAATTCTTGCTAATTTAAGGCTACTGGTGGTTACTTCATATCTCTAGCTGAATGCTGAAATAAGCTGTTAAACAAAAAATATGACAACACGTAAAAAAAATTAAGAACAGCTTATGGGTATGGTGTATATGCCCTACAAAAGCAACATACAGAATAAGATGAGTGTTGTAAACGTTACAACATCAAACCGGGTGGGTATGCTTATTCGAAAAAATTGGTACTACAGGACATTCTATTGACACCAGAGATAAGAACTTAAGAACATGAGAGGAATGACCGGCTTCGTCAACTACAGAAATCAGCGATTGCTGAACATGTATCTAAGTACTCACCGAACCTAGTCACAGGCCTAGATTTGATGAAACAAGGGTTTTTCGCAATCACGAAGAGCTGTTACTGTCGGTTGAATAGGGAATCAATAGAAATTTACAAAAACAGAAATATATAATTTTAATAGGGATGAGGGCATAAGGGTAAATCACATGTGGACAAGAGTTCTTGAGAAACCTAGCCACGATGTCGAATTGCGCGCATGAATAGATTATAAAACAAACATTTAACACTCCTGCCACATTTGGATAACTGTATAAATTGGGCTAATAGCCTATCACTTATACACATCCTTTGCAAATGTCAACCATGGAAGTAGGCGAAACGTCAGGTGATATTTTAAATTTAAATAAATACGACACGGTAGAGCCCGAGAACCGCTACAGTGTTTACTGAAAACCGTGAAAGTTTGAAACTATATTTGATCATCTAAAACTTTAAATTCGCTAAGTATTTCACGTATATGTAATATTAAACGCAATTCAAGCAAACGCTGCAGTTTATCGTTAGTATTCCATTTGCTTTACAATTTATACACATTATGTATATGTTCGTGTATGTAGATCACATACGTATGCAAATTTGTGTACCTACGTATAAATCACTGGCTACGGTACTGTTGTACGTCGAACCCAACTGGTAATCGATAAGGTTGATTATTGAGGTAATAAGTTGAATTTCATATATAAGTATTGCATAGAAAATATGTTCTCTTTAGGAGAATGAAATTTGAAAATAATTGTACACTGTAGTAGAAAAAAATTAATCAAAGATAAGAACGATATCGACAAAGATAATTCCCATGTATTGATGGAGCAGACAGAGGACAGGGATGCAGATATCTTATTTGGTCGCGCAGATTTGTGACCCCTTGGTCTTATAAGGAGGTTTCTAACCTTGCAATATTTAAGCGTTCCCAAAACGTTTTAAGAGCCTCCATGGTGTAAGTAGTAACTATCATAACACAAACTAAAAGGGGTTAGTCCGAAAAATTAGAAGAAGTCCTTTAAAGTTACTGACTACGTAAATTGCTACCAGCATATACAAGCTCAAGTATTAAAACGTATAAAAAAAATCATGTAACAACAGTCTTCTGCGAGATCCGTGGAAGGGAAAATTTACTTCATCTTGTTGAAAAAAAAAAGAAAATAATCCAAGTAAACATATTTTATAAATATTATACAAGAAACCTGAGGTTCTTTAGAATTACCGTCTTTGAAATAATGAGCGTTTGTTGTTTATAATAAGCGGCTTTCTTTAATAAGACTTGAAGTATTTCTTTTTTCTTTAAAACAAAAAATAAAATTTAGCATGTATTAATTTATTTGTAAAGCCTGAGATATCATTAAATAACATTTGAACATCACAAACTACAAATACATACCTATAATACAATTCGTATTTTGTAGAGGGGAACTCTTTCTTTCTCACAATCAGCTTAAAGTTGGTAACGATTTCATTATATACATATAATCAGCCCTATTCCGTATCACTTATACGCCAGTTAACAATGTCGTTAAAACTGACCTTGACTGATTTGTAAATCGTTTACTTAATCGGTATTCTGTATCAAACTGCAATTTAACTATGTAGTTACCTGTCATCGTTTGCATCTATATAAACGATTAAATTTAGCGACTCGTTTCATGTAGGTGTTTTAGTTTTAACGATTCGTTCAGTTGAATTAAAATGGCCGTAATATTTGGTAATGTTTTAAATGTTTTGCTATTTGAGCAATTAGCAAACGCAGATGAAAGGTAAGATTTAAATTGTGCGTTTATATTTTTGTGTTACGTTTCTCTTTCTTTTTAGAAACAAAGTAAAAGTTCAACGAAGGATCATCCGCGATATGAGCAATCCGTTTGAAATATCGAATGTAGAGTTTACTAAATGTTTTAGATTAAGTAAAAATTTAGTACGAAATTTAATCCACTTACTGAGGCCTTATTTGTTGGTACATCCCAACAACAGAAGCACAGGAATTCCTATAGAATTTAAGGTTTGTTTATATTTAATTTTGAGAAGCGCCTTTGTAACTTTCATTCTAGGTTCTAACTGCATTGTCATTCTTTGGACATGGGTCATATCAGCATAACGTTGGACAGAGTTTTAATCTAGGGATTAGTCAACCAAGTGTTAGCAAAATAATATGCCAGATTACAGATGTTATGGTAGAACATGTACTAGATCAATGGATTATATTTCCCAAGGAGGAACAGGAGTTAGATAGAATAAAGGAGAGGTGTGTATAAGCATAGAAGAAATAGATTTAATGGTCTAAGTAATTCGTTCGATATTGTCCATTACATACACATTTAATATAAAAAGTTAAGTTAATAAGTCTACAATTCTAATTCAGATTTCAAGAAAAATATAACTTCCCTGGTATAATCGGCGCAATTGATTGTACCCACGTAGGTATAATTGCTCCCTCTGAGAATGATCCTAATCGTCCTGGAATAGCCTATTACAACCGGAAAGGGTTCTACAGTCTTAATGTGCAAATGGTGGTTATCCATAATTCTAATATATTTTACATCTATATTAAATCGTTTGTAGATATGCGACGCCGATTTAAGGATACTAAATTGCAATGCAAGATTTCCTGGGTCTGTCCATGATTCTGCAATATGGCTGTTGTCTGCAGTAAGAAGGCACCTACTTCAAAAATTTATCCGCAATGAATTGCATTCATCATGGTTGATAGGTATAATATAAAATTAGATATACCTATATCTCTATATATCTAATATTATTTATTTATAACGACGTAAATTGGTAGGTAACGACATCTCAATCTATCCTTTTGTTTCCCATTCAAAACTGTATATCTCTATCTCATAGTTATGGTCACAAAACTTTCTTCCCTTTTAACTATTCAAATAGGCGACGTTGTTTTATATTATGGATATGGAATAATAAAATATGTTAAAAAAGACTTCCCAGGTCGTTAAATTGTATCGTTTAAAAAATGTAACGATAATCGCTAAGAAATTGACGATGTGATACGGAATAGGCCTGATTGCATGCAATATGAACATCGTAAAATGCTGACTACTAACTGTTTCACTTATAGAACCAATATTATAAGTTAAAAACATTATTTTATTAATTATTAGGTTTAGTCCATTTACTGGAGTTTTTTTTATATTTTGTTATTAAAAATTGAATTACAAATAAATAATGGCTGTTAAAATAATTTTCACCTTAATGCACTAAATGATCCTTCATTTTTATGCTTTTACCTTATTTCTAAATTGTTTAAATAATTTGCTTCAACCAGGTTTACCTATAAGTTTATATTTGAGAAGGAAAAATTAAAATCCAACTAAATACAATAATTCTGTTAAAAGTCGGACTCTAAGACGTCAGGCGACCAGGCGAGCAAGGCTGTTATGCCGCCAAAGCCCAGCCCGAGAGCCCTATTGATAGGACCGCAACAACACAAGTCCTATGTGGAGATGCTAGAGGCCATGAAGAAAGAGGCTGTGAAGGAAAATCTGACCAGTAGCATACCAATGGTCCGAAAAACTAGGAACGGCAATATGCTCGTGGAATTGGGTCGGGACGCCAAGGACCAGGAGGTTCTCTCTCGCCAATTGAGAGAGTTGTTGGCCGAGAAGGCTAACGTCAGCACCTTGCAGCCGAAAATATCACTGAAGTTCAGAGACATGCCTAACCACCGAGGAGAAAGTACGACAGGCGATTAGAACAGGTTTGTAGAATGAGGCTGTCAAGGCCAAAATAACAATTACGAAACCTAACACCAGAGAGCTAAGGATGGCTATCGTCCAGATTGTCGAGCCGGACGCACTTAGACTGCTTAAGGTAGCCCGAATTAAAATCGAGTGGGTGAGCAGCAGGATAAGGCGAAGGCTGGAAATCGAACGCTGTTTCCGATGCTTCGTGTACGGCCATAGACAGAAAGACTGTACGGGATTTGACCGAAGGAAGAAAGACCTTTGCATCAAATGCGGTGAGAAAGGTCTCAAAATCAAACAGTGCACGGGAAAGCCTAATGCTACTTGGGTAGTGGGACGGCTTTGGACCATGTTACCGGGTCCGGTAAATGTGAGAACTTCATGAAGGCGCTAGAGGTCGCCGGAAAAAACAGTAGGGTTGCCATCGTGAGACTCCTTCAGCAAAACATGCAGCGGAGCAGAACGGCTGACGACCTTCTTTACCAGCTACATCTAGAGCTGACAATCGATGCCGTACTCATCGGTGAGCAATACCGGGACAGGGAGGGAGCCGATTGGTATGGGGACACCACCCACCGGTACCGCCGCCATATGGGGGGAGGGGGTGACATACGTAAGTTGTTATTTCACGCCGAACGATCTAAGGATTGAGTTCCGTGAAAAGCTCCACAATCTCGACGATATTCTTCGAGACATGGACGGCCCTGTGGTTCTGGCCGGCGGTTCTAACGCCAAGGCTGTAGAGTGGGGCATTCCAAGTACGGACGTGCGGGGCAGACATATCCTGGGAATGGCATGCAGACTATGGTTGGACGTCATGAACGCGGGACATACCACGACCTTTCAAAGGCCGGAGTATGGCGGAACCATCCTTGACGTAACGTTTGCATCGCAGGCTCTGGGCCGCGACGTTGCAAGGCACCTGGGGCAGATGGAATCCTTGCGGGAGCCATCAAGAGTAACGCCAGCACCGGCTTGCGTTACTCTTGATGGCTCCTTTTGTGCATTTACAACCAATGCCTGAAGGACGAACAGTAAGCGCCTAGTGCTTGTTACCAAGGGCAAAGGTAACTCAAATACAGCATCGGCCTATAGGCCGTTCTGTATGTTGGATACAGCAGGAAAGCTGCTAGAAAGGGTCCTAAAGACGCGACTCCTGGTCAGCGTAGACGCTGCCGGAAGATTATATCCCAGGCAGTATGACTATAGGAAAGGTCATTCGACGAATTAGTGCCGTTCAGGAGATAATGGACACCTACCACACTCGACAGCGCAGGAATAGACACACCAGGCAATAGTGACGCTTATTACCCTGGATGTCAAGAACGCCTGCAATAGTGCCAGATGCGATTTTCGACGCCCTGGAAAACCGCTTCCGCATTCCGCACTTTCCTTCTGCGGGTACTGCAAGCTATCTGGCCGATAGGGTACTTGGGTATGAAACCACTGAGGGATGCTGCATGGTGAGGATAACGGAGCGTGCCGCCCAGCGGTCGATTCTGGATTCGAACCTGTGGAACACCTCTTACTATCCTCCGTATGGAGATGCCTGCGGATACCTATCTGGTTGGCTACACTGACGATATCGCAGCTGTGATTGTCGCTTCTGACATGGAGGACGTTCAGAGGCGGCTCAACCAGGTCATGAGAAGGGTCGCCATCCGTATGGACGAACATGGGTGGGAACTGTCCACCGAAAAGACGGAGATTGTTTTGTTGACCGAACGTAGGATTCTGTTACAGGTCCATACAGAAACAATCACAACATCGGAGTCCGTAAGATACCTGAAAATGTATCTAGACAGCCGTATAAAGTACTGGGATTAAATTTGCTTTGCTGGAAGCAAAGCGGCCACTCAACTCGGCCGGCTGATGGCCAACATTGGTGGGTCATCTGCAAGTAAACGGCGGCTTTTGATGTCGGTATCCGAGTCCATTCTCATCTATGGGAGTAAGATCCGGGTGGATGCGCTCCAGAAGGAGAAGTCCCGCAAGAGGATGGCCGCAGTCCAGACGAGAGGAGCTCTGCGAACAGTACAGAACAGTATCCGAGGGAGCGGCCCTGGTTATAGCGGGAGTGGTTCCTGTAGACCTAGAGGCGGAAAATCTAATTGAATAAGCTGGAAGGCGGAACAACCACAAAACGTGAAGTAAGAGCGCCCTCTTACCATGCGGCTCTGGCAGGAACGATGGGAATCGGACACCAAAGACAGATGGACAGCGGAGTTGATTAGGTATCTCTCAGTCTGGATGGACAGAGATCACGGAGAGGTAGACTATTAGCTCACCCATATGCTGACAGGGCACGGGTACTTTCACGAGTACCTATGTAATGTGGGGAAAGTGGACAGTGCCTCCTGTATGTATCAAGACAGCGACTGTGACGATGCTCGCCATACATTCTTTGAACGTTCAAGGTGGAAGCCGCACAGAGATTAGTTGGAGCAGGTCGTCGGAGTACTAACGCCGGCAAACCTGATCGAGACGATGCTGCGAGACCGAGACACATGGCATAAGGTCTCCGTCTTCGCAAAAACGATTCTAGTCACCAAGAAACAGGAGATGGACGCTAAACATGGAGCACCATCTCGATGGAATGTGAAAAACGATACCGAGGTGGAATCTTGCTCAAGAGGGAGGTTTTTTAGTGGACGAGAGTCCCACACACCGGCTTGGCCACCCGAAGGTGCAAAATAAATTTTACCTTCCACCAAAGAAAAAAAAAAATATTATTTTGTTACTTCGTTACTTTAGTTACTTTCGTTACATTAGTTACTTCGTTACTTCTACCGAAACAGTTACTGTAATTATATACAGGCAATAGTTATATCCGGTTCTTGGCGACAGTGATAACTGCGTGCAAAAAGTACCGAATACTTTTCTCAACCCGTAATCGTTACTTCCGATCTCGGCGAGTAATGAATAAGTATACTAACAATAAGTGACGAACACTCATTTTATTTACATTTCTATATTCTCGGCTCTATGCGAATATTTATTATAATCCTAGCACCAGAAACCTTTATTTCGCTTGTTGCTTTCCTCTGTTATCTTGAGTTTGTCAGATGTGCCATGGTTAACGTTTTGGCAATTAAGAACTGCGTATTCATACCGGCGTCACGTAACCTGTGTAGTGCTATTGTTGTGTTCGCCAGTTTTATCGAACGAACAAGACAATATGCGTAGGAACGGTACAAAAACGGTTGCGGTACGTTGTCTTCATTACGTGATACGTTCCTGACGGGTTGTCACGGTCTTCTCGGGCGTGTGCTACCCGATCGCCCGTTATAATATTGTTAATGCATTCGCCGCCATGCCTGCGGCAATTTATGTTTTGGTCTGCTGTATTTTCAATATTTCATTCTCTAAATTGCGACCAAATAGAAGTGGAGAGGACGCACCCGGTGGTTATAAATCCTTTCCCGTTTCCCGTGAGTGAATTCGTGACCCTAAAACACCGATGCACAGACCGCGGCCCGCGGGCCGCATGCGGCCCGCCGGTCGAATACTGGTGGCCCGCCGACAGCAAAAATAATACTCTCGTACATTCGAAAAATATTGAATTCTATTCCAGAATAAAACCAAAAAAAAAATGTTCGAAAAGTAATTTACAAAATAATAAATATTAAAGTACTTTGTTTCTTTTGATATTGTGAGCGACGTCCATAAAAAGTTTTACGTGTTGCTACAAGTAAATTTCAGCCAAATATAAAAAGGCTTGTAAGCACTATGCAGTGCCACGCTTCAAATTAATAAATTCTTTTTCAATTTTAATACATTATTATCAATTCTTTATTGTCTTTAATTACCTATACTTCTGGCGGCCCGCCATCAGTTCATGATTTGCCCGAGTGGCCCCTAGTCTTAATAAGTCTGTGCATCCATGCCCTAAAAGGTATTGTCATGTATGCATAATATACACACTGTTGCTAAATATAACACGTAATAATTATTTTTCTACTGGTTGTAGTTTTGCTGAAATAAGGAATGCTTCTTTCATATTGGTCATGCATTTTTCAGTGACTTTCTTTGGCATTTTGTAAAAATGGAAACTTTTTCACTAAAGTTTTTTGTGCATGAGTCTTATCACGAGTAACGCTATGATCAACAGTTACATGTTAGGAGGTACAATAAGCCAGCTAGAAGTGACATTTTCTTTTAAAGTTAATTCTACCAAAACCTAAAACTACCAAAGATGTTAGTCCTACTTGAAAGTTTGAGCTTACATTTTTTCTGTGATCGGCATTGCATTATCAAAGATCTTTTAAAACCTCAGCATACATACATTTCAACAAAGACTAAGAAATGTTATGAAATATTTTATATTTCATAATATTTTTTATGATGTCTGAAATTGCAGTGATAGAAATTTTGTATCCAATACTTCAAGCGAAGAATTATTTGAGTTGACATACCAGAGAGATGGCCAAAAATGAAAATTATATATCCCAATAAAATGTTAATTTGTTAAATTAGGTGTAAATAAGTTTTGCGTAGATTAATGCAGATTATGTCGCAAAACTTCCTGTATAGTGAACTTAGTTACAGAATAGATACTTTGAAACAAGAGATAACAGTGATCTATTTCACTACTAGACCTGAACATTGTTACCAGCGCGCATCGACTTGTGATGACATTACTTTTACCTCGCATTTCATCCAAGAAATCTTTCTCAAATCTTATTAGAAAATTTAAATTTATTTAGAGATTTTAGAGTTTATATATTTTATCTATCACTCCGTGATAAAATGAATGACTTCGTAACTCATATGACATTCAATACGTTAACATTTTATGAAAGAATTGGGAAATGCACTTAGCAAATTAAATGAAACGGAATGAATGCTATAATACAAGTACTGGAAAAGAATACACCTCACTATTTTGCTACTCGTAGGAAGAAGTTAAAGAAATGTAATGTGTGTCTTTTAGATAAATCAAAACATTTTCTATTAGCACTTACTATTTTTATTTTGTTTCAGTTTATTAATTTCATGTAAATATATATAACGCTTTCTGGACGATAAAATGTTTCAGCCACGTTTCAATATTTAGTTAAGCGAGTGATTTAATCTTCTGGCGTGAAAGTAATAAAGATAATAGGTAAAATAAACACCATTAAAAGGTGAGCGGTGGAAGAGAAATTTTTCTTCATAAAATTTCGTGCGACGATAATATTTTTTCACGTACTGAAAGTGCTCGTTCAACATTAGGGTTTTAAAATATTGAACCAGGCATAGGAATAATAGTGTGTAGGTAAACGGAATAGAATAATGGAATTTCAGTTAATTTAGCAATCTTCGCGCTTCCAGTCTAGTGTTTATTTTAATCTTCAATAGCCTCTCTCTTATCAAGTTTGCTTAGGATCAAGACATTGGTCGCATAACAAATTAAGCGATTAAACAAAACACGTATTACTATGTGTTTATTATATCCCTACTAAATGATACAGTGTGTCAAAAAAGTAGGGAAATCTGTTAATATGTAATAATACCAATTGCATAGAACAGTGTCCCTAATGAAAAATGTTTCGTAAATTTATTTCGTACTCATTAATATAACGGCAGGTGTCTTACCTTCAACGTTTTCGTTTTGGTTTTTTTTAATGAAAATTATTTTTTTTTCTTTATATTCTGAAAGAGGATTATATCTACTATGCAGCCATACATTTTTTCAATATTCTTTATTCATAACATTTACGAGAAAACTGACTAAGTTAATTCACCTATGTAGGTTACCGCAAAATACAAATTCCAGTAGGCATTATCTTCTGATACTAACTTCAATCACTTTACAAAAATATTATAAGTCAGTTTTAGACATCAACTGGTGTAAAATTTAAAGATATAATGGCTTATTTAACCGAAAGGCAACGTGTCGAAATCACAGACCTGATAGACTGCCAATGAACCGTATGCGCATCGCTACGGCGCACCATCAAAAGACTAAAGGACATCTTGGAACACAGGCGTCATTATATACGTCATGTTTCATGTAGCGTCATGCTTACGTTAGTTTTCTTTAGGAAGTTTTTACCTTAAGTCACGTTAAGTTTTTTGCAAGTTGGCAAGTGTTACTGATGTTACCTAACCTTGCAGTTTGAGTGTTTTATTTACTTTCTTTGCTTTATTCTTTCACGGACTGTTTCGAATATTATATATTATTCACCCGATATTTGTGTTTTACGTGTAAGGCTGTGGTATAAGGATGCATATTACAGCATTAACAATTGGGCTTGTATGACAATTAATCCAGGTAGTTTTTCCTAAAAAGAAGTGATGCCATCCTGTCGTGTAAAATCCTGCAAAAGCAATAGTTACAAAGATGACGGAGAACTAACTTTTCATATGTAAGTTCCAGAATAATGCCATAGCTCGAAAATATTCTGAAATTATGATAATACTTAGTGTTTCTATATGAAATATTTTTTGTAGAACGCCCAAACATTGTTGTGTGGGTTACTGTTACAGGGGGTACCATAAACCCCTGCAAAAGTAAGCGTGCATATGTTTGTTCACTACATTTCCTCGAAAAGGATTTTGATAGAACGGGACAGATTGTGCGAATTAAAGAGGGAGTTATTCCAACATTTAATTCGGACAAAGAAAATCCTAAAAAGTATATTTTTATTTAGAATCACTTGATATTCCTGAAAACAAAGGGTAGAGGTGAATAAATGATGTATAACATATATATTTCTTTAAATTTTCTTCACTATTTCTTAGGTAAATTAATCTGCCCATCAAAGGAGGTACGATATATTTGCCAGTTCACCGATAAACAAATTCGGAAAGCAATGGTCTTGACAGGATACAAGATTCCATAAGAAGAAAACTTTCTAACGATTTTTGTTTATTTACTATGAAGTCATGTTCCCCAAAACATTTTTTCTAGTTTATCCCATCATTTGTTAGATATGTCACCTCTGGAAGAAACTCATGTTTCAATTTTAAGTAAAACCATAATATGGTCTTATAGCAAAATTAGATTTCATAATTTAGCGAAGAGGTTTACAGAAAATACAAGGAAAATCAATAAGGAAGGAATTAAGTAAACTAATATTATTTAATCATCAAAAAATTATACAACAATTACTGCAGTATATTATTTACTCCTAAAGACAACATACAATGTTGGATTGTTATGATAAGTCGTGAAGATCTCATGAAACTTGTATTCGATTTTTCCTACGTATTTTTATATGGCGTTGAAAGAAATTTTTTCTTTTCTCTCTTATTAAACCTGAGAACGAATGAAGTATATGTTACCAGTTCATCGCAAGTTTAGAAACTGTCTATAGCTCTAAGTTGTACACAAATAAAAAAAGACAATGCCATATGAAATACATAAGATAAAATCTAACATATGCTACCTAATATCAATACAAATTGCAAGTGCTATTAAAATTCATTGATATCATTAACTTTATTTATTTGAATATCCGCCATGGTATCGACGTCATTGATGACGTTTGTGTTCCAAGATGGCGCATTTCAATTGATGGCAGTTTTGAGTTCAATATCATCTCCATGGTCAAAATCCTGATCATGCATGGTGGTAGGATACGGCGATAGGACTAGATCTCACGTTGAAGTTTGTATGATATTTAACGAATTGTATACAGGCAGGACTACTAATTCTTCAACCGTGAGTAGGCTCGTAAAGAAGTTTAGAGACACTGGTACCATCAAAGAAGTCGTAAAATCTGGAAGGTCAATAACTTCAACTGGCGGAGCCACGGCCTTGGATATTCTGCTATCAATTGAAGAAAATCCTCAACAATTATCGAGGGGGATGGCGATGAACTTCAATGTGTCTCATCAACCAGTTAATAGTTTATTTAAAAAGAAAAAATTGCATTCTTATAACATGATGTTGATACACGAACTAAACGAGGGTGAGATTATGACAGAAGGGCAGAATCTTAACGAAGTAGTGCACAGATATAATTTCCGCTATTGGTCTAGACAATATTCCCAATTGGTGATAGAAAGTCAAAGTCAACGACCTATTAAAATGAACGTATGCTCAGGGATTGTTGGAGAGCATATTATTGGTTCTTTTTTTTATAGATCGAAATTTAAATGCCCAAGCGTATTTATGTTTCCACCTCGTGGAGCATTGTTTGCAAATGGAAACAGCGCAATACAGCAGCACATTTGGTTCCAACAGCAGGCCCGGCCCATTGTGAATTAAATGTCTGAGAGTATTGAAATCTATAGTCCCCAGATAGATGCGTTCGTGGAAGAAGTTCGTTTGAATGGCCTGTACGATCGCCAGATTAACACCAATGAATTTATTCGTGTGCGCATATTTGAAAATTAAAGTTTATAAAAATGTCGCCCACAAAATGTCGAAAATCTGAAAGCCAGAATTTCAGCTGAAATGCAACAGATTGCAGGTACAATTTTTGGGAATGTGATACAAAGCTTCAATCATCGACTGGGATATTGTTTAATGGAGAATGGTCCCCAATTCGAACACTAATAATTACAGGGCGTTAATAAAAATCAATTTTAAATCTATTAGTAATGTTGCTAAGTTGTTTTTATTCATCTTGTTTTGGGCTTTTTATTTTGTTCTTTAATTATTCTTTATTTTGCTATTTTTATTTGTTACATTGCTATATTTACCACTTATATTATAAAATTGATTTTTCTCGTAAATTTTGTGAATAAATGAACAAAATTTCATGGCACACAGAAGACATAATTCTCTTTCAGAATATATAAAAAAAAAAATTAATTGCCATTTAAAAAATAAGCTAGTTGCTATAGCTATCAAAACGTTGAAGGCAAAATAAGGTAAGACAAGCCGTTATATCTATGAATACGAAATAAATTACCAAACATCTTTTATTAGGGATATTTTTCTATGCAATTAGTATTTAATAAGTTGTAAAGAGATTGTACGACTTTTCTGATACACTGTATGTTTATATACGACGCAAGCATATGGTTTAAATAACCATTAGATGATATCTAGAATATTTTGTTCTATATTTAAAAAATAAAGGAAAATAATATTAAATACTGAAAATTACGCAGTGAATGTGACGTCATCATATTTGCATGGATTATTCTGTGTATTCAGGTGCTATAGGAATAATGTAAAATTGAGAATAAAAACCGGCTTATTTTTGGAAAGTCTTCAAAAATTAATGTTTTCGTTTTTAATACTTTTTGTGTTTCATTATTTAATATAATTTTTCCAAAAAAAATGTATTGCAATTATATCTAACATCCCGTGTATTAAGATTACTTTTATTATTTGCTTATTTCCATCATTTTCAACACATACATTTTTAGCGTATTAATTTCTTAATTGTTGTTGACACTATATTATTAGTAATATAAATGGCGGGTGATGACGTGATTGGCTTAACTTTTACCAGCACTTCCCTAATCCCTTCTCATCGCTGTAAGTTGCCACACGTCACTCCCTATTATCGCACTATGCGGTGATGTACTGTAGAAATAAATTTTACAACTGACAATGAGTAGTTTATTAGGCAAAACGCAGACACACACATATATATATATATATATATATAAGTTTGGGTGAGTGTATTAAAGATGTTTAAACCCTGTTTTAGCGAAGTAAAGGCTAATTTTGTCAATCGACTTCTACAATTATGTCCGGATCCGGACACTGAATTGTAATTAATTGACGATAGCCGCTAAAATCGCCTAAATTAGGCAGTAATATGTGAAAAATGATATTGCGAAATCATCATTTTTCACATATTACTGCCTAATTTAGGCGATTTTAGCGGCTATCGTCAATTAATTACAATTCAGTGTCCGGATCCGGACATAATTGTAGAAGTCGATTGACAAAATTAGCCTTTACTTCGCTAAAACAGGGTTTAAACATCTTTAATACACTCACCCAAACTTATACCTACATGCTACGCTTATATACATGCGGAGAGAGCAATTAATCACCGACAAGCCGTACTGATGATCCCTAGTTAGGGTGAAACGCGTATGCGGATATCGGTGGTTGATTGCGAAATCATCATTTTTCACATATTACTGCCTAATTTAGGCGATTTTAGCGGCTATCGTCAATTAATTACAATTCAGTGTCCGGATCCGGACATAATTGTAGAAGTCGATTGACAAAATTAGCCTTTACTTCGCTAAAACAGGGTTTAAACATCTTTAATACACTCACCCAAACTTATACCTACATGCTACGCTTATATACATGCGGAGAGAGCAATTAATCACCGACAAGCCGTACTGATGATCCCTAGTTAGGGTGAAACGCGTATGCGGATATCGGTGGTTGATTGCGAAATCATCATTTTTCATATATATATATATATAGAGAGAGAGAGAGAGAGAGTGCGAGAGAGAAGGGGGGCAGGTAGAAAGAGGAACAAACACACACAAAGAGAGTTAAATAAATGTAAATGTTTTAATTTTTAATTGTTCAAAATGGAATTCTATAAAAGTTGTGCAACATAATTTTTTAATTTAATTAAGTAACGATTATCTTAAATCTAGAATAGGGATGACATTTTCGATGATTGTTTCGATTTACTTGGCAGTACGAGTAAAGGATTCGTATAAGCATGTGTTTCTTGTAACCTGTGTATCGTCAATTCAACATGAACAAACTATAGGGAGTAGTTTTTTTTTGTTGTTGCTTATTTTTACGTTCGCATTTCCAATCCTGCTTATTCATTCTCTATGCAGCTGCTGTCGTAGAAATTTGCAGAAAATGGTGCTAAACGATCTGTTGGCAATAATAAAGGCAGACCTCTTGGCATGGTTTCCATGTTAGTACTGAAGGAGGGTTTCCCGGTATTGGATATTCTGCAAGTAACGTGTCAGATGTAACTTACTGCAGTTGACTCGACAAATAAAAGTATTCCTTGGTGTTTCGAAACACGTTTAAATGTGCGAGAATAAAGGATTTGATGTCTTGTAAACTTACATACACACAGAAAAGTGTTTTCTATTGCCAAGTACACCTATTTTCTTAAATATTTTTACTAAATCTAAGATAGTATTTTCTTTAATCTAGAGAATGTACCAGATTCAAATGAATGGCCGTACTTCAATATAATAAACCATTTTCTTGAAACTTTACTAATTTCAAAACAAAATGTACTTCTAAGAAATGTTGTCTCTCTAAATATAAATAATTCTATGTTCTTATGAGAAGGAATTCACTTCCTTAGAATGTTTCTAATTTCGAACAATATTTCCTTGAAGTAAGTAATATAATTTCTTTTATTGAGAACAGCGAAAAAGTAGGAATGTGGAGGGGTTCTTACACGTTGAAACTTGGTTATAGATAAACAATATGACGTACGGGATTTTATAGCTTTTTCGACTTAATGCACTTTACGCGTGGAAGTATATCTATCTCCTTTACTAATATTATGTATTAAAATAAGATGAAAATACAATCAGTGGATAAAAGTGCACTAAGTCAAAAATCCTATTAGTTCACCTTGAAGCCAATAGAGGCGTTATTTTTCATACATTCGGATATGATTCGGATCAGATACGGATGAATTACTGGTAACGTTGGGTGAAATAGTTTGATTTAGTGTTCATTTGTAGTGATTGGAATGTATCTATTTTCTCTTGTTCCTGTTGCATATAGTATAGCTCACAATCTCTATATAAGTAACAATGTATAAAAAATGTAGGAAACAATGGAAAATATGAATAAATGCAATAATATTACAGGTTTAGTCGTGTTGGTTGTAAATAATTCATTGACGTTTCGCCAGTCATGTTGCAGGCATCTTCAAAATATCTGACTAGTTAGTTAAATTTTGAAGAGGCTAGCAGCATGACTGGTGAAATGTCAATCACTTTTTACAACCTACACGACTAAATCCGAAATATTGTAATTTTATGGGTAAGTACACATAATCTTTTTGATTTAAAAAAAAGTGTTCCTCAGTTCAAGTATACCGTTCTCGTATTAAAGATAATACTGTTTTGAATTAAGAGCATTAAGAGGTCACTATTAGAAAATCGGGGACTTGTGTTAAGTTAACTTCGTATTCATTTGAAGGAACCACATGGTTTATATGAAAGTCAACTTTTCTCATATCAAGTTTATCACGTGTTTAACTTAAACCGGTAGAATTTCTTGGAACTAGAATTTTTATTCATTTGTTTCAAATAACTTACTTTCCTATGTTTAAGGACATAAAATTTCTTCATACAAGAAACTAATTTCTTGATATTTTGAGAAAATGATGTTCTTCGTTCAAGAAATTATTCATTTGCTTATATATGAGTACGAGAGGTACTTCAGTTAAGGAATTCTCACTTGGTTCTAGAAATTACTTCTGTGTGTGTATACACCTATTCACATCTATCTAAGATATTTTTAAGAGAATAACCTATCTTATTTCACATCATTTTATGATTTCATATTTTGGTTACAGAATGGCCAGCAACAAGCTCGCTTGATTTTATACATTAATCTATAAGACACCGGTTTGGTAACTTTTAGAGAATAAAAAGAAAATTTCTCGATTACTTCGATGTGAAACAAATTGATGTCTTTGTTATTAAAGAAGCCATGAAAAAAAAATGTTCAATGAATATCGGCTTTAGATTCACCGTTTAGTTTTAGAACATTGAATTGAATTAGATATTGGAATTTCAGCTTTATATCCATATAAAATCCTGAATTACACAAGTTCTTGTTACCTAGTGATTCCAATAGCCTGAAACTGTACGATCAACTAAAAGTACACAAACCCAACGTTCTTTTGCATCCTATGGTTAGTACCATAAGTCCCACTGGACAAGCTTAAAGATCTTCAAACACTACACTACCTTTATTCAACACTCCGAACTTTAAAATTTATTTCTTATCGAAGATCGAAATCTTTTCGAAGCGCTTGGTTTTGGTATTGATGAAACAAATCGTTCAGTGATCACTCGTGTTGCCGAACGATATTAGAGGCAGTTTGTATAAATTTGTTGCTATTATTGCACATTTATTATCATTCTAATATTTAACTTGAAACAATTAAAACAAAAAATAAATGACAAAATAAAACAACAGCCCCGTCCCTGTACTTGTAAGCCTATTTCGCATACGAGTGTACTTACGCGATACTCTGTAAAAACCATGTAAACCACTGTAAAAAAATAAAAGTCTGGCCATTAATCAAAACCGGGGTTAACATCTGGCGACCTTCCCTTGCAAGCGTACTCTTGCTGGGAATAGGCTGGAGATCGGTCATCAAATCCGATTCAAGTCTGTCCAGATCCTATTCCAAAGCCCTTATTACTATAGCCGCACAAATGAGAAATCAGCGAAAATCATAAACGTCCAAATAATGTGGAATACACCTTAACACTTCTAGGTGCTGACATCTATTGACGTAGTGTACCATCCCCATTGAAACTTTGGCGAATCTAAAGGAATTCCAACCTCCGGTAAGGATTTTTTACGTGCGAAACATAGTATTGACACGGGACCTACGACTTTACTTCCTATCCGAAAAGAAGGCAAGTTCTGGTTTTTATCTACAATTAAAGATTATCGTCTCGACCTGGAATCGAATCAGCGAAATTTCCAAACCATAGATGCTTCCTATATATAAACTTATCCCCATGTGTTAGTTCTTCAGTTTTAGTTCAACAGTGACGGAGGCAGTAGCTCTGAAGATGTTGCATATAAGTGAGGTTCAAACTTGATCATGAGTAGTTCCAGGGCATTGTTATAGTTCAGAAAATTTGCACTATGTACGCTATCGTAAAATGTACGTCAAATCGTTCTCACTAAACTTATCATTTACTCACCAATACTGAGCCCATGATCTATTCCCAGATAGGCAATTATGCACAGAGGTGTTTATTATCAATAAGAATTGCGTAAAGTTTAATTCAGCATAAATTTTATGACAAGCGCATGTAAGTATAAATGTATTACCAATACTATTTTCTCTGATTACTTTCATACTTGTATCGTTCCCTTCATAGTTAAATTCATTTTCCACATTAGCATTATGGTTCGTAGGTGGCTTACGCAAAAAGATCTGGAAGGTATTGCCGAGCATTTATTTGACGCGCCAGAGAAAGACAAGCAGAGTTATTGGGTTCGAAGTGACAGCAAGCCCTCCAAAGAAGAAAATGACTCATTTAGTGGTCGGTGCGGTTTTATTCAATGCCTACCCAGCAAACCTGCTAAATACAAGATAAAGATTTGGATCTGTCACATCACATAAAGCATTGTGATGTGACAGATCCAACCTTGAACTATACGATGAAAAACGATCGCATGGTGGACCTTTTGCCTTTTAATAATAATAATATATATTTAATCCAGTAGACTACAACTCGAGTATAGGACACGTCATTCCGTGGTGGAAAAGCATACAATAAACAAAAAATAACATGCAGCATTGTACAGTTTGTATATATATGCAGATCTCCGAAGCATTAGATATATTATTTAAAACAGGTATATCTAAAGAAACATAATTATTAAAGAATTAACAACTATGGTATCAAGAACCACACACTCGAATCGTCTAAGTATTCCTTAAACGTATAGTAACCCTTGGAGAGCAGTAAACGTCTTATATTACAGCGAAACATATTTTGTGGCATTTGTTTATAACATGCTGGAAGCTTATTGTAAGCCTTTACGGCCAAATAACGAGGGTTTCGCTCACTAAGTCCCAGTCTATGCCGCGGGACTTCCAATATGTGTGCGTTTCTGGTGTGGTATGAGTGAAATTGATTTAATTTTGGTATATCGCTAATATTGTCCTTAGCATACATTAACAATTGAAATATAAAAACAGCACTCAACGTCATCACCCCGATATCTGAAAACAACCTACGGCAGCTGGAACCGTTACGCATGCCCAACATGATACGCAATGCTTTCTTCTGCAACCTAAACACCCGTCCCACTTCAGAAGAAGCTCCCCAAGCGATAATTCCGTAGGACACGAGTGAGTGAAAGTGTGCAAAATAATACATTTTGAGGGCATCAAAACTCAATTCGTTTTTAAGGCGAGACAAAACATAACATACTTTAGCTAGTCTACTACTTAGCGCTTTTGCTGCTTCAAATTCAAATTCCCCAAACAGATACTGTAAAGCTTTTGTTCACTTCAATAGAAAATTCAAACAGGCATTTGATTATCGACAATTGGTACACACACTATTTGACTATTTGTTAATGAAAATAAAATAAAATAAAAAATAAAATAAAATAAAGGATTTGGGAACAATAAAGGAAAGCAAGCCTGAAGTTCTTGTCAAAGAAGGACAGGCTTGTGCAATTTTGTCTTTTTAGATTAAAAATGAACAAAACGCTGGTGCCTTATGTGCCTCGGTAAAATAAAGCTGTAATACTGCTCCCAACACTATGTTACGTACGCCCATGAAATGTACTTTGACCCCCAAAAGCCTTAGATTATCATGGTTTCCAACGTAACTAAAGGCCGACAAAATGTATGTCGCTTACTCTGTTTTTAGAATAACAAAGATATGGAGGTGCAACATTTTCTACAGGCTGAACAGTATAAGAGCTAAAACCTTATTCAAATTTATCTGTTCAACATAGGCTCGTAGAATTCTCTGTAAAAATTTGACATTTAGCTTGATAAAAGGGGGTCTTACCTTAAGATCGAATATTAAATATTTACTTCAAGCTGCATGCGCTTTTCTAAAAGCTGTACTACGGTTGGGCTATTTAATAATAATATAGAGTTTATTGCCCAACAGTTTATTCAATAATAGGACAATATATAATAAATAATCAAAAAAAAATTATTAAATAGTATATAACGGCATATAATAATCATACGGTGTGCACACTAACAATAATAAACATTTACATTAATTATCCTCTTCCTTGCTTCAAAAGATCGCGCAACGAACAAACAAAGATATCAATATCATTGCTAATGCGATTCTAAGCGTTATACATACTGTAAACAGGAGACCTTACCAAGGCACTCGACGTAGGGCAACCAACATAAAACGTAGGTGTAGACCTGGCGGACTGTCTAGGAACAAGAAAGTTTCGTTTCTGCAGCAAATATGGACACTCTATCTTATTATTAATTAATTCCTTCGCAAATCCAGGGAATCCAACCCAAATGTCCTCTACAAAACATCATGTGGGAAGCCAATGGAAGGATAGCACCCGTACTCCCTAAACCATAAGCCCTTAAGAAAACGCCTCTGAACGCTCTCAAGCTCCGCTCTATGATTTTCATAAATTGGCGACCAGATCAGAGAAGCATACTCCAATTTGGAACGCACCAAAGACACATACAAAAGTTTCAACGTGTTCACATTAGTGAATTGACTGGAATTGCGATATATAAAACCAAGCGTTTTCATGGCCGAAGAACACATTGCTTGAATATGCCCATTAAAGGAAAGAACCGAATCAAAGTGAACACCAAGATCTTTCACGGTTAGGCAGCGGTTTAATGCTGTAGACTGGATGGAATAGTCATAATTAATGATATGTTTACACCTTGAGAAAGATACAGTGTTACACTTGGAGATGTTCAGTGTAAAGCCATTGGAAAGACACCATTGCAAGATACAATCTGAAGTCACTTTGAAGCAGCTCGCAATCTTCCTTTGAAGTAACCGAAGTAAATACTTTAACATCATCCGCAAATAATAATACTTCACATTTTAAAGCGGGTGGAAAATCATGAATGAACAGAAGAAAAAGCAACGGGTCGAAGTTAGAACCTTGGGGTATCCCAGACTTACAAAGACGACGACATGAAGTAAAGCCATTATACGCAACATCAAACTTGCGGTCCATTCAATATGATTGAAGAACAAGAACGAGAGAGCGGGAGAAGCCGAAGGCCTCAAGTTTACAAAGAAGTTTCCCATGATCTCCCAGGTCGAAGGCCTTGGAAAGATTAGTGTAGATCGCATCCACCTGACCACCATAGTCCAATATCACAAAGACATATTGAGTAAACACAGCAAGGTTCGTTACAGTCGATCGCCCGCCGACAAAACTGTGTTGATGTGGAAAAATACAAACCTTAAATATGTTTGTACAATATCATTTCAAAGGCATTAAGGATAATTACCAATATCAAAAGCGCTACCAGATTTGAACACTGGAGAAACCTTGGCGACCTTCCAACAATCAGGAAAGCTGGAACTAGCAATGCACAGGTTACATATAGTACATAGCGGTTTAGCGAATATGATAGCACAATCACGTAATAACGCAATCACGTTCAACTGAGCAAAGAGAACGAAATCTCCCGCCTTGGTATACCAGTCATTGTGCATTGTAGAAAAAAAGATTTTCATCATCAATGTATCAATCAAGTATTGTCGGTGTCAATCATTAGGAGTAGAGACTATTCTGAAGTACTGTACAATAATTGCAAACTGCAAAGAGATCGATAAAATATAATGAATTGAATTACCCTTTACTTTTCAAAAGACTTTGTTTTCTTTTTTTTTTTTTGATAAGGAATAAAATTTCATGGTCAATTATCAACATTTAAGTAAAGATAAAGCATTTTCTCGGATATGCCTGGATGACTTAAGGTCAAGCGACCGCTCAGAAAAAAAAAAAATTAAAAGGTTTACTGAAAGGTTTAATAGTTATGATGCAGCATCATATCATTCTAGAAATATTTGTTCATTTAAATTATAAATTAGATAAACCCAAATATTTTTATCAATGTTTATAATATAATGTTAGTTTGTTAAGAAGAATAAAGTTTGCAAAAATTTAAATTATCTTATGAAGAAAAAAAACCTCATTTTGATCAGATAACCATTGCATAGAATTATTGAATCTTCCCAATAGTATGTTTTCGTTTCTTTATCTTTGGAATTTTTGGGATAAATTATTTGGAAAGAGGATGTGGATTTAATTTGTTTATAATCGCATTTATCGTTTATCTTATCGTTTCAACAATTTCACAGGAAACATAACAGAATACTAATGACATCAAACAAATCCGAATGAATAAACGAATCCTGGGTATGTCATAAATGAATGTGTAAATTCTCACTATGTATGGGAAGATAACGTATGACAAATCATTAATCCCAGTTTATCGTCCTATTCAATGCGTTACGTGCAGGTGAAATGTTCATAATGTGATTAACCACAATACGGATTATATGCGCATCCAGCAACAAATTTATGGATGATTTGGACGTATTATATATGTGTCAGTTCAACTGCGAAAATCCTGGATTTCTTTTTTGTTGTTGTTGATAAGCGACTAATAAAACATAATTAATTGGACAACTTTTATGCAAATTCCACATCTTTAAGCCGTGGATAATAAAAATTACGAAAATAGATGACGGAATACCTCTGAAAAATCTAACTGGTC
Organism: Cetonia aurata; assembly: GCA_949128085.1. Taxonomy (NCBI): domain Eukaryota; kingdom Metazoa; phylum Arthropoda; class Insecta; order Coleoptera; family Scarabaeidae; genus Cetonia; species Cetonia aurata. The sequence goes on from OX421884.1 coordinate 41,809,753, forward strand.
ATCTTACTTGTAACGTACACATTTGTTTAAATATAATTTGCATAATTATAAGAATAATATTAGAATTAGGTATGTTTAATATACACAGAAAAATAAGTGTTTATTCGCTTTCTTTAGAAAATTTGTTAAAAGGTATAAAAGAGCGTACAATAAAGTGAATTAATTCTATAGACTAGGCAAACATTCTCTTAAAAATCCTGTATGTAAGAATATTATAACTCATTTCCATGTATAGACAGCTTCAAACTAAGATATATGGATGAAACTAACAATAAGTAAGTATTAATACTCCAAGCAAAAGCAAATTCTACGTAGAATGTATGTACTACAAGATGGTAGTCGATTTTTTATACTCGTACTCTAGTTTCTATCTCAAAGAATATTTCATATACCTACTGTTGTTTCCAATAAGTATGTACTTACTACAAATGACTATAATTGCTTCTGCATGTCGTGGTTATAGCGGAATTGTAACAAAATTAGGATGAGGGTTTAATTTTTTTTTATTTTACGCTTCACAGACATGCACATCGGCTTTTTCAAAAATTTCCATTAATAATAAAATTAAAACATTCTGTCATTAATTTTGTAAAATTGAAATATTTTCATATTCTTTTAAAAAAGTTATTTTTTAAAGAAATAAATCTAAGAACATTTTAAATTTGTGTTGTTTTATTTGATGTACGAATTATTAGAAATAAGAACTGGAGTCTTGTCATTTACAATATTTGGTTGGTGCCTGATTTTTTCCTGACTTTAAAAAATTTCAAGACCATGCAAATGTCTTAAGAGAACTGTACCTCAAAATTAGGTAATTCTGTCCGTAAAAAAATGTTTTGTTTTCAAGGTACTCTTTCAGTCTATACAGTTTCATCCAATCCGGAAGTTGTATTAAGTTTTAATTTGATACATTCTACTTTCTTATTGAAAACATATACATTTTAAAAAGTAGGCAAGCAACCTTGCCATCAATAATCCGAATTAGTTAGTCATTATCATTATCGTGACGATTTCCTGCATGCTGTTTTCACTAGCTGATATAAGACGAGTTTATCATATGAGTTCAAAAGCGAACGTTAATTGAAATGTCTCCATTCATAAGCTGACGACATGTATCATTAGTGGGAGGTGTTGATTCCAAGTAATTAAATACACTTTTAAGTGAAATTTTTTACATTCCCAGTATGTAAAACGTTCAATAGCAAAAAAAAAAAAGATTTAAATATTTTCGTTTATGTTTAGGATTTATTCAACAGAACCTTGAGAACAGATAAAACCCATACATTTTTAATAGTGATCTGATTTTAATTTAAAAAACTTATTTAAACATTTTGTTTTCGTGAAAATGTGAATATGTGTAAATGGAAATTAAAACACACGCGTACTAGTTGCAACATGGGAAATTTTTTTCAGCATGTTTTAACAACCACGATGATTTATTTTAACAAATGTCGCGCCTAAACTACAGATCACGTAGTTTCAGGTGACGGATGCGCGATAGCAAGAGGGCGTGCTTAATAGCGCTTGAAAAAAAAATAAAATTCATAATTTTTCGAATTGTTTAAATGGATTACACATTTTTATTTTTCATGATTTTAGTACATACCTCAATTTACAAATAAAGTCTCTGAATTTGGTTGTTTCTTAAACAATTTGCTACTTTTTGCATAACAAAGAGAGATAATGAATAAATAAATTTTACAAATATTTTTATTCTACTTAATGAACCTTTTATTTTTGTTCCTTTCATCGAAGTGGAAACTATTGCGCATATTATTACTGCGTCCATTAAAGTAAACAAGGAATAATAAATAACACAAAAATTGTTAAATGTCTATTATGAATTAGTCAATTTATTATTATTATTAAATATCATTAATATGCGTCTTTAAAGTTTCAATTCTTATTTGTATAGCACTATTACTTATTGTTTATTTAAATGTCCTTAATAATTGTTCTTGTGGAGTACCTATGCTGCAGGAATTAAGTACAATCACTCTCTTTAATGCAGTAGCTATGTTTCCAACGCTTTCGCATAAAAATACTATAGTATAACAAAGACATTAACTAGGTTCCATAATAATAAAAATAATTAAACATAGGAAAGTAAGAGGGACAGTGTCTCGTACCACATAACTTCAAAACATCGCAAAACAAAGCCGCATAAAAGGAGTAAATAACCTGCATCGGTTATTTATTTTTATCGAATTTCATGAAAATTAAAGTAGCTATTGTTATTTTTGTATTGTTTATTATTATACATTGTTTTCTGATTTCAAAACTTACTTACATACTTTCTATGGGGGCAGAATATCGTGAGGCGTAAAATATGCAATGTTAAGGATTTAACCTAATGGTCTCCACTTTATTGCAGAAATCGAAGAAAAATATATAATTTTGAAAACAAAGTAAAGTTTATTGAGTATCTTACGACTTTTCTTTCTTTTATTAGCTTATTTTAGCTCTGTTAATTATGCAAGAATTGACACAAATGTTTCAGCGTCAACGAGATTCGGAGATTTTACTTTACACAGTCAAAAAATTCTGTAATAATGCAGCAATAATCCTGTTTTATTTTACAGGATTATTACAAGGAAGTTTTTACAAGAATATTACTGCAGCTTTATAGTTTCTCAGTAAATAATCAAAAAATAAATGTAAAAGTCCAAAATATTGATATACATTTCTGAGAGCTTTTAAATATTCGGAAAATGGACATTAAATTTACAGCAATCATACTGAAATTTTCTGTCTAACCTGTAAAATTACAGTAGTATCCTGGCGTACAATTACCAGTAATGTTACTGTAATCTTTTTTAACTGTGATAGTTGAGGTACTAAAGACGATAAAAAAAAAGGATGGAATATATGTAATGTATTTAAAAAATATTTGAAGAGATGTGATTTTCAAGTTTTTCTTTCAAATATGTTATGAATTGGCAAAAGGTAGTTAGATGACATGATATCCAAAAGAGCTATTTGAAAAAGTTATACACAGACAACTCCTTTGGATATCTTATCATCTACCTCCACTTTTTGTCGATTCATAGCATATTTTTTAAATTTACTAGTATCGCAGTGATATGGGTCAAAATAAATTGTAAGTTTTTTAGACATGCTAAACCTATTCGACCTCCATCTCTCCCAAAAAAAAAAAGAAAACCTATTTGAATGCTAAAGAAATCCTCGTATATTCGCCTTAATGTCGGTTGCTGTATATTTTCTTGAAGGTATAAGTGTGGTATAAGTATACATGCCTTTACAAATGTAAAAAAAAAATAATAGTTTTTGCCTCTGATGTAATAAATAAATTTTTAGGTCTGGTTGCCTTTATGAATGAAGTGTTACCCGTGCGCTCAATGTTAACATTGAACTAAACTCATTCATGCATTACAGTTACAGACAAAGGTCAACAATTAAACATAGTTGCGAAATGTGTAACAATTACATAAGTAAATCCACTACACAATTGTTTGCTTTTTTACGTTTATTATTAAACTTGGCTGTAATTTGTAGTAATACACTAATAACATAGTAGCTTTTAGTAATTTAGATTATAACCAATAGTAAGCACAAAACGTGAGACGTTAGTAGGAGGTCCCTACAGTGTGGACTTCCAACATTGAATACTAAAAAAGCGAACTCAATAGTCATTTTTTTTAAAAAACGTTGAAACACGTTGGTTTTAGTTTCTAAAAATACACCTTAATATGTGCGATTAAACTTCGGATCTTTATTTGTTTTTCAGTTATGACGTCATCACAAAAAAATTTAAATGACAATCTACATTTTTAGTAGCTGAATCCGATTGTGCGTTTACATCCCTTTATGATCATATTTAATTAATAATAAGTAATATTTAATATTCCATACCTTACAGTTACATTCTCTATTTACTACACTATTTACTGAAAAATTTCGGTCATTTTACAAACTGCTCGACATATTGTTAATCCTATCCGCATTCTTTACAATAAGATTTAATAACACTTATTGTTAGGCATATTATATTGTATTGCGGCCAAAGATATTCGAGACTATTTCAAGAACTAATGCAAATACTAATGTAAGGTTTAATTGGTAGGTTCAACATTTTATGACGCCCTTCATGTCCTGTATTTCTGTAGTATGGTGCGTATGAAATAGCAACATATTTTAGAAAAGGTTTATGGATACTATGAAATCTACAGCTGTTTAAATGTTAATAATGTTTTGTACCACCAACATTTAATAAGCCATATTTTTTTGCAAAAACAATATTCATTACTTGTTTTTTTTGTGATTGACAAACTAATCTTGTGCTTTTAAAATTCGTTTAACACCTTATATGTTATGCTTTAATTTTTCTTCTACAAACACATTTTAGCACAATCATTTTTAATAGTTATTTGCTAATTGTAACTTTAACACATGTTATAAAATGTGTTTTTTAAAAAAAAATCTTTTTTAGTAGACATGACCTCAATTTGTCACATCGACTACTAGTCTAATGTAACTCACTTCAAAGTTTTATTAAGTATTTGGTGAAATAATGATCATAACTTCATTAGAGTGCTTTTATAACCGTATTAGAAGCGCTAGTCATAAAACAATATATTTATAATAGTGTTAGTTATTGTTACGATATATGAGGATGTAGAAAATAAAAGTTCAATTTTATAGGTATGCTTTTGTTTACAAGAAGTTACAAGAGTGCGTCTTCTGGTGACATAACTAGGGTTTTTAATAGATTTATAAAAGCACCCATACAAGTGCGTGTACCATGCGATCACAAAAGCTCCAGTGTATTTATAATCAATATTGCATGGAATATTTTTATCATTATTGTTATTACTAAAAAGACAATAAAGGCGCTCATTACATTACTTTGTAATGAGCGCTTTTATTAAGAAACTAGTTGCATACACAGAGAATATTAGATCTTAAGAATATTGAGGATAAGCTTTATATTACCAGTATATTTTTCCCATTTTAATCTGTAGAATACACGTTCTAAAGCACAAATCCACGTGTGAAAAACGAGTTTTTTAATTCACGAATGTGTTAAATCTTATAAAACGCGTATTTTCTGTTAAGGTTTTAAGTGTCTTTTGTTGTACAATAATGGATCGAAGAGGGCATAAATATTAGTGCCACTACAATAGTATTCACGAGAAGGAACCAGTTAAATAGCCTAGTACCGCGGAAGCCACGGAGTGAAGAAATAAAGCTGTCCGAGTAAGTCAAGTACTTTGGGGTTATTTTTGACTCTAAACTTACTTGGAAGCGACAGCTTCAAAGAATTAAAACCAGGGCGTAGACAACACTGAAGCTGGTTAGAAGAACCTATGTACAATGATGGAGGTTTAAAACTAATATAATGTATTGGACATCCATCACGGTGGTGTGCCCATGATCAGATCTCTGGTATGGTGGATAAAGATGTAGCAGCAAACTGCTATAACTGAACTCAGCAAGATACAGGGGCTCGCTTGTTTAGAAATGAGGATTACTCCTACAGCAGCAATGAAATGCCTCCCACCTCTCCATTTGGGAGGCAAGAACGGAACATTTCAGATTGCAAGAAATATCAAGTACCAGATATGGAGGGTTGGGACACAATAATATTATCCATCACGTGGAAAGCGGGATTTTTGGGAATGATATCAGAACACACGATTTCGATATATCTATTTAATAGAAGTTTTGAGGTGGAAATCGCGGCTATAGTCAATGCAACTGCAGAGACAAGCTCGGTGGATTGATCTGGTTTACTGGCGAATCAAAAACTATGAACGGGATTAGAGCTGAAATATAAAAGTGGAAGTCAGAAGTTCAATGATCACTCTTCCATTAGGAAGATATGCCACGGTATTCTAAGCAGATACATACGCAAAATTGGATTGTGCAATAGACGCCAGGGCATTAGTGAATCCTCTAGGAGCACAATCAAGACTGGTTTGGGAATGTATTCGAATAATCTAAACAGATCGCAATAAAGTCACTTTACTATATAGGTGACAGGACATTCGGAGATCAAAGGAAATGAAAAAAGCCGATGATTTAGCAAGAAATAGATTAATATATAGGCCCAGAACCTGTTCTAGGAGTGTCCAAAAACACAGCACGAGAGCAGGTAGGGTTCTGGGTCCAAGAGAGGCACAAAGATCAAGAATAATACAAGACAAGTTCGTGGTAAGACCTTTATTATTAAGGAATCACAAGAAAAAGAGAATTGAAGAACTATAAAGGGCACTGCACTGAAAGAACACCTATAGAAAATTGTGTAATTGAATGATGAGACCACAAACCACATTGTGTCAATGCAAGGTTCTGAACGCAAAAAAGACAAACTAAAAATAAGCCAGAGACCTGTACAGACTAATACAGGGAAATGGGAGATTATGTACAAAAAGCCAGTCTTTTCAGAAGACTCTATGGAAGACGGCTCTTACAAAAAAAAATACGTGCATGTACACTTTATAGCATCAATAAAAAATATTGTTAAAAAAACACTAAAAATTTTGATATAAGACAATAAAAATTGTTGAAATGTTAAAAAATTATTATGAATCTGTAATTTAAATAAACTAGGAGTGAAGTAAAGCCGCTACCTCACTAGAAAAAAGTAATAATATAGAGAATTATGTAATCGCTGGTACGTCTCTAAAATAGAACCTCAAACTGTCACACTCATGATTATTGACGTGATGTGACCAAGTTGGAACCACTAAAAGGTTTCGTTTTAAACGCGCTAGTGGTTTTGTGGTTATAAACGCATTACACTTTTTTTATTGTAAATCGTATAAAAAACACGTTCTCTAAGACATAAGACAGTTGTTCATTAAAAGAACTCGCGGCTGAGCAACTGGTTTTTAAACTTAAATTCGTACTGCTTTGTGTCTTGTGGAACTAGCTTCTTATTATGTCTACTACTAGAAAACTCTTGAGATTAATGAAACGTGAGTTTCAATCACAGAAATTTCTTCGTAGATTCCGTCATATTGTCAATGAATAGGTAGTACTAAAATATGCCTGCCGTTTTCGACAATCTTCTAGTTAGAGTGCAAACTAATAGGTGTTTGTAATATATCAGGATTTTTAAAAATTGCCTAAGCAGGTTTATTTTAAAGTATGCAAACGACAAGTATACCTACATAAATATATCTACATATTTTTAAGAATATGACAATAACATGCGGTTTTTGTTTTCATATTTAACTACATCTGTGTACTTAGGTAAGCTGTACAAACAGAGATATGTACGGTTGTTTAATTTATCTTTATTGGGATTATTTCTTTCTAAAAATATAAGTTGCTTAATTAAAAAGATATGTTGATATAAATAACTGTGAGTCGATTGCGTACTTTAAGGTTATATTAGATATTATTGGTGTGGAAATATGAGAACTTGTTTTCTAGAAATAAAGTCTTTAGCAGACGAATTGAATGACAAATGTCATGTAACATAAAAATAGCGTTGTCTACATCACTTGACCGTTTTTAGACGGTTTTTCAAACTACAGAGATGTTTTCCTTTTCTGTTTCAAAGCATATTTCTTAGTTCAAATTTAAAATGAATATTTCTTTGTTTTTGTAATGTTTATTTGACTCCATTTCTTTGATATGAAGAACATTCCTTTTAATAAAAAAAAACGTGTCAGCGAAAAACCAAGCAGTTAGGGAAGCTGTGAGTTAAATCGGCCTTTGCTTCAATAATTAATTCTTGTGAAAACGCTTCTTTAGTAAAAACATTTAATATTAATATTTGAAGAAAAAGATTGGAAATCATAGTATATAATCATGTGTAACTTACAATTGAACATAGTTAATACTTAATTATAAATGTATCAATATGATACTAGATCATCAAAGACGGTAAAACGCAGTGGATTGATTACAAGTCAACTCCCGGGAAGAAATATAAACGTAGTTATTCATACCGGGTGTCCAGCCTAAGATGCAACGGTCCCTAGCCGATTTATTATTGTCTTTTCGAAAAAATGTTTCAAATAAATGTTGTCTGGAATCGTATTCTACACATGTTAAAATTAGTTGCAGAAATGGCGGACTTCCGATTGTACCGGAAGTAGATACTAACTTTATTATTTTAAATAGAACAGCCTGTATATTATTGCACTTTTGGATTCCTTGTTAAATTTAAATAACAATACGTTAGGGATACATTGGGGCTAAGTTGTACCGTTTCCGAATTACATGACGTTTTTCGAAAAAAATGACATTTGCAGTGTCTTCGGTGTTTTGAAATATCTCGGAAAATACGAAAGTTAGAAAGATGCGGTTTTCGGTTTTCGCTTAACCATGAAACAGCACACGTCTTTTATTTTAAAATTGTTGCGTTTAAATTACAGCGTTATTAAATAGGGATCTGTAATTTTCGAACTCTAAAATCATGGCTAACTTGATTTTTTTAAATTGAACGGTATAGCAATTTTTACATAAATGGACGTAAAATTTAATTTTCTTTCGATTTTATACGGGTATCATTGTGTCTATCTCCAACGGTTTTGGAGATATTCGCAATTTTTCAGTTTCTCACGATAGATACGTATTGCGAAGCGCCGCAGCCGGTCACCTTCTCGCATTTCACCAGGCTTGGGACTGGCAGCAATAATACTGGCATGCTTAGAAAGTTGTCAACAGAACAAAATAGGACACCCGGTATATTTAATAACAAAAACGTAATCGATATCCAAGAGCAAATAATAAAAAAAAAACAAATTCTGAAGAATAACGGGAAGGTATAGTATTGGGACTGCGTATACATTGTTGGCAAATTCCATAGAAACAGCTCATCGTATTACAAACTTTCTTTGAGCCAGGATTTTGTTAGCTTGTTTTCAGGTTCTTCTTATAAATACTGAGGCGTTTAAAAGTTTTATACCGGAAAGTTTCTGAATGTGAAATTAAGTATTTATAGGAAAACCTCAATTAGGTTATGATGATATTATATGTATGTCTATAGCACCTATACCTTATCCCACCATTAGTTTGCTTTTGGGATCAGTAGCTTCTCGTTGATAGAAATTTAATGTGATGTGGATGTGAATACTGACTACATTAATTTAAAAATATCAGTAACAACAAAATGTTATTTTTTTTGTAATATGGGCCGCCAATTCAAAATAAAGTAATGTCATAGTTTCTATAAAGCTTATTTATAACATCATTTTATAAAAAGGAACAAATCCAACTGCAATATCAAAGCTGAAGCAATATACTATACTATTACTTGAGTTATTTGTAAAACAACTCTGCGTAAATGCTATAAAACGTACGTAATCGATTCAATAAACCAAAAATAAAAAATATTAGATATATCGAAAATTACACAAATTACAAGATCATTTCCTTTTCCTACTAGAAGAGTTTCATCTTACGGTACCTTATTTTGGCGACGAACGTTACAAGTATCTATTCTTAGAACAAGAAAAAATCTTGCCAAACTTATGAAAACGGATTTAGCTGTTTTTAGCACAGCGAATTCAAACGTTAATATCATTATTGGCGAGGTTTTTGAGAATTTACGTAGTTATTTTTACTTCTAATTTGTTTTTTTATTATATGGCCTTCCATAAATATATTTTCGCGACTTTCGCGTTATAGCATCTGACTCTTTATTTTGACTAATTTATTTATTTTAATTCGTTTGTTATGAAGGAAAATATAACTTTATAATTATAAATCAACATTTAATTACATATCTGCATCTTGGGTAAATTGAATTAGATAATCATCTAAATATAAGGTGTCTTATTCAATTGATAATTCCAATGATATGGTACTATAATCTCATATTTTTGGAATTATCTCTGCGGAGATATTTTAAAGCCTTATGTAATTATTTTCATGATTCTACAATAGGTATTATAATGTTTCTTTGTATATTTTTTTATGAATTTCGAAGTATTTGGAGGACAATTGCAGCTGTAACAAAAGCACATATACGGCCTGGTACAAATTGTTTGTCAAAATAAGGTATCTCAATAACCGTAAGAGATATGAAAAAACGAGTGGCCAAGTCTCGATTTCTTTTTTCGAGATATTCTCAATGGCGAAAATCAAAATTAGTTATATTCTTTTGTTTTTGAGTTATAGCGAAAAATTGAGTTTTTCGAATTTTCGAAAATGCCCAATAACTCGCTTGTCTTTAACAATACGAGAAAACCGTTTTAACATTTTTAAGGCACTTTTAATAGTAAAATAGACTATTTAAATCAGATTGTTATTTTATGCACTAGTTTTCGGTATGCAGCATAAAGTTGTTTTTTTTTTTAATGTAAATCGTAGGCAATTACATACTTAGAGAGAGTGTTTTTTCTCTTTTCAAAAGTATATAGTTTATGGAGTCGATTTCCACCAGTTATCTAATGAAACATAAAAGAACTAACTATTTACATTTTTAATTAAAACACTATCATCTAGTAGCCTATGACAGGGAAAAGACTGTAAGAAACAGTCGATTTCTTCTGTCAATGTGAAGGTCTGACATACGTGTTAAGTATAAGTCTAAGAACTGTGCGTGTTAAGTACGTTTTGAAATGAAATTTGAAAATTTTGAAAAGTATGATATGTTGGAGTGCTACATTGAATCAAATAAAAATGACGCTTATGCTGCTGATTTGTATTTTAATCGCTATCCGGACAGAAGGCAACCCAACGGTAGAATATATAGTAGACTCAAGGAAAACTTAATTATTTATGGATCCTTCGACAAACCACGACTAAAAAAATATTCTAAAGAGGGAGAGAAGAAGATGATGCTATTAACGTTTTAGAAGCTGTTGTGGAAACTCCAAAAATGTCAAACCGTCAAATAGACCATGAAGTTGGTGTATCTCGGGCACGTTCACTTAGAATTCTAAAAAGAAATAAATATAAACCATATAAAAGCAGAAAGGTGCATCATCGACATCCAGGTGACACATTAATAGTGCAGGCACTTTTAATAGAAATAACGCGCATTGGTGGTCTGATATCAACCCACACCAGGTTATCAACAAGCAAATTGAACAAAGGAGATACGGTTTTAATGTATGGTGTGCTATTATGGACAATCTTATCATCACATATCATATATACCGGGAAAATTTAAACGCTAAACGGCATCAGCAAATCTTACAAGAAAATATTGAAGAATTTATCGACGACATGCCATTACAACAAAGAAGGGCTCTATTTTATCAACACGACGGCGCACCAGCACACAATGCTCGAATTATAACACATTCTTTAAATAATAATTTTGGAAACAATTGGGCCTTAGAGATGGCCGCTAAGATCGTCCGACTTGGCGCCCCTTGGTTTCTTTCTGTGGAAGCACGTAAACGATCGTTTATATAAAATACCGCACAATAATGTTCAGGAACTAAATCATAATTTTGGAGACTCTCTAAATGCTGTTTCTAACATTCATATTTATAATGCAATCGCAAGTGTAAGGAGAAGATGTCAGTTGTGTTTGGACAATAATGGGGTGCAGTTTGAAGACTTGATGTAATAAATTTCTAGTTATGTTGCATTATAACTTATGTATACGGAATTTCATTTAGTATATATAAGTTAAATAGTAATGAATATTCATTTCGGAAATACACGCTTGCGTTTGTCATAGGCTACTAGATGATAGTTTTTAATTAAAAATGTAAATAGTTAGTTCTTTTATGTTTCATTAGATAACTGGTGGAAATCGACCACATAAACTATATATTTTTGAGATGGGAAAAAATATTCTTTCTAACTATGTTATTGCCTACTACGATTTACATTAAAAAGAAAAAAAACAGTCTGATTTAACTAGTCGATTCTACTTGTCTAAAAGTTTCTTAAAAATGTTAAAACGGTTTTTTCGTATCGTTAAAAACAAGCGGGTTATTGGACGTTCTTAAAAACTCGAAAAACCCAATTTTTTGTTATAACTCAAAAACAAAAGAGTATAACTAATTTTCGTTTTCGCTATTGAGAAAATTTCGATAAAAGAGACCGAGACCACTCTTTTTTTCCTATCTCTTACGGTTACCGAGATGCCCTATTCTGACAAGCAATTTGGACCACCTCGTACAACAAAATGTAGTTTTTTCGCGGAAGATCTCGGGTGTTTAATGCATTTTAGCAAAGTTACACATGCAAATGCAAGGCGGTGGACCAGTTGAAGTTTTAAAACAATATGTGCTGACCAAGTTAGAAGCAGAGACAAGTACACAAACAAAAATAGATTGTATTCTTTAATAGAAATATAATACACTGTGATATATTTTATAGCTGCAATAGAGACCATCATATTTTATAATACGGGCTAGAATATCTTTGTAACCAATTTTTTGTTAATAGTTTTCATTAAACTCTTACATTAAAGAGGGCAAGAAAATTTACTAGACGGTATTAAATAGGATATTATTACATACAGCTTATTACAACGTATAATAAAGTCAATTAATTAGTCGTCTCTGTTGTGCCGTATAATAAATAAGTAATATATAAATAAAGTATAGTTGATTCTGCAACAAGGTTAGACTGAAAAAATTCGATACGACCACGAGCATCGAATTTTCATTCTCACGAAGTAATAGACATATTATCTCAACGACCAGAAAGTATGAATTAAAAACAATTAAATTAAATCTGAACAAAACAAGTTATTTATTGAAACATTTATATTTATAGTGTTGGTAGAATTACTGAAGTTAATAATGTCAGAATGTTTTTTGTAGTTCGATACATTTTACTGGTGTTTTTTTTTTATTCTATCCTACGCTACCGTACATCGTTGAAAAGAGAATAAAAAGTTCTATTGATTGAGCTTAAAATCAAATAACTTAAGGAAGTTGATAGGAATACCTCAAAAGCCGCCATCTTGAATTTTTGATCAATATCATTGTTAAATTGATCTTATCGAACACAGTGACTTTTGCATGAAACTTTTCTTCATACTTCTACGAAGATACCTGACATGCAAAAAAATCACAGTTTTTAGTTTTGTTTTTAAGTAACTTCTGATTCGGCATTTTAAACTTTTTCAAATGAATTTTATATCTGCGCATAAATCTGCAAAACATTGCCATTTAACTAAATCTTTATCTTCAATGATAAGAAAGTCACCCATGCAATCCCACTCGATTTGGATTTAGACAAGGTCTGGAAGCTATATCTGCACTGGAAATTTGGTTGCTTTTTTCTTGTTTGCGTTTTTGCAAAATGTATCCATTTTCTAGGTCAAAAAGTCATATTCGATAGTATAATTAAATATATGTTGTACTGCTTTGTTCTGAGATATAGAGAAAATTAAAGAAAATATTTATGCATTAAAATTATTGTAGCTGAGAATATAGTAAATATTAAAAATTTTAATACAACACTCAGAACCAGGAGTTAATGCCTCAGAGATTATCTGATTTCAGTTGATTTCGGTTTGAGGGTAAATTAATGTGTATGTTATTATTATTGAACGCGGTCCTTGGCTAGGTCAATTTCTTTACCAACTCAATTTTGCTTTAATATCAGTTCTCAACATGTACTTTTGCAACTGCTGATGACCATCCACCATGCCTTTTAATGGAAAGCAAGTAATCGTTTTGATTGGCAAATAAAAAATAATTCGATGCATCGGTAATAAATTAAATAATGAGTTCCTCAATTAAAATTGCTAATTTCTTAGTGTGAAGGGGTTTTGTTTCTTGTTTTAACTATGGTATTAACTTGCATGTTCAAATATATCAATACTGCTGCGTATTATTAAACATGATTTGAACATAGAATGTATTATGTGAGTGCGTTTTAGAGAACACTAATGTTTTAATGTAATTTTCTAATTTCCAAATTTTAAATTAATAAAATGGCTGACAGCTTCAATTATAGGTATACCCATAAGTTACCTAATAATTAATAGTAATAAGTCATAACATATTTTATTGTTATTAAAACGGCACGACTGTGCCGTTATGAAATTATTGTTTAAAGCAATCAGTTAATCTAATATACTATAGATATGTAAAATTTCAAAAATAAAGGTTTTACGATTTGTCAATTATGTAGTTAGTATTTAGTATATCTAATCCAAATTTTACAACTTTATTATAAGCATGATAACATGTGATAATTTTAGATTTAACAAGATCATTTGCCTGTAATTGTAATACGACTAGTATAAAGAAATTTACAATGAAATTTCTAGTATCCATTTTTTTTTAGTGTACGAACAGAGAGTTTCTTATATAATAAATAGTTGGTAATAATTGATGTTATTAAAAATCTCGTAAACATTTTATTGTACATTATAGTAAGGATACTAATAGAGTTTCCACTCATTAGTACATAGTTAGAAAATAAACTTTATATCCAAGTATAAATTCAAGGCGACGAACTTGAAACGTTCATTAGTCTAGACGTTTGCAATAATCAAACTTTACAGTAGGTAGAATTGCCCGAAAATTACAATGACTACGTAAATAGACTGCGAAATTTGGTATTTTAGTTAATAACGTAGACATTTGAAGCGTATTGTTTTGAACAGAATGCGAAATTTCGTTTATGTGTTCATTAAGCAGCACATGTTGCAATGAGTTATGAATTCGTTCCTACTTAAAGCTTACTATAATTTAAGTTTTCAAACGCAGTAGCGGGCAAATTTATATTTCGAAACTATGCCTAAAAGAAGAGATTAATTTCATTTACTAAGTTAGAGATAATCTTATTACTTTTCGCAAATAATTGTTGTAAAATATTGCAATTAGGAGACGCTTTCATTCGCCCTTGTTCACAAAACAGACATAAACGTGATGGAAATGGAAAATTATGTACTTTGCACTTAGTCGGAAATTTATTTTTAGTAAAAGGTGATTCGAAAGCTGATATTAATTGGCGAGCTCAAAGAATCAACAAGGCTGTCTGACTTTGATAAATTAATTATCTTTTTGACTTAAAAATTAAGTATGAAAATATATGAAAGTAAGAAATTTGCGGCAGTATTATCAGATGTTATTAAACTATCTGATACAATAATGTTTGTTTAAAGTCAATGACGGTTTTTTGCACAGTTTTAAAAGTTCTGCTTTCAATTTTTTTTATTTATAATAAAAGTGATCTAGTACATTTGCTGAAGCAGAAATAATTTTTTTGACAATTTATTTGTTATGCAAGTTGTAAACCTGCATTTTAATTTTTTAAAAGAGGAAATTCCTTATTTCAATTCCGTTTAAGTCACTTGTCTATCATGTTTATAGAACATGTAATTGAGTTATAAGATTATGAAATCCAATTGATAGGTTTGTGAAAAGTTAAAGCTAGAAATCCCCCGATTTAGTTTTAAAGAATATTGATAATATACTGCAACATATTTTTAGTTAATAAACAATATCCATATCATGACGTATTTTTATTAAGGAACTCTAATTTGGAATGAACCACATATACCATTGCACGAAGAAAATGAGATATACATACATTATATTTTTTTGATTGCGTTGACATGGGATATTGGTGGGAAAGCTCGAGAGTTATGCCGTGAGAGGGGTTGTTGCTGATTGGTTTCGATCATTTCTGTCTGACCGCGCGCAGTATGTTAAAGTTTCGTTTAGATCGGGAAGTGTCAACAAGTACTTTTATTCTTCTGTTTTACCGACGTGTTTGGCAGTACCCAATACTGTTTTTATTTTTTATTAATGACATAGTAGACTTCATTGACTTTTCTTTGTTTTTATATGCCGACGACACAAGTGCTGTGGTCCCTGGAACCGATCCTGCATAAATTCGCGATCGTGCAAATGGTCTCCTGGTCGAACTGTCTGAATGGTTTAAACGCAATAAACTGCGCATTAACGTTTCAAAAACTTTTTTTACCTTCTTTCACACTTCTCAATCGTGGATGAATTTTCATGTAAACATTATCTTGAATGGCAACCTATTAAAACGCGAAACTTCCGCTAACCTGCTTGGGGCGCTTTTGGATGAAACACTTAGCTGTTTTGATCATTGTCGCGAATTAATACATAGTTTAATTACGTCGTGCTATCAAATCCGAAATCTTAAGACAGTATTGAATCACAATTCTTTGGTGGTATTACGGTCGTGTTTTCACCAGAATGTTCTACGGTATCGTCTTTTGGAGCTCTTCGCCGCATGTGCACGATGTTTTTCTTGCCCAAAAACGAATGATTCGTTGCATCGCAGGCATAAGTAGCAATCAAACATGCAGACCATGGTTCCGGAAGTTTGGTATATTGCCTGTGCCTAGTGTATATATTCTAGAAACCCTAGCGTATGTTTACAAAAATAGCAATAAATTTCGGCTAAATTCTGATGTTCATTCATATAACACGAGAAGTGGAGCAAATTTCAGACTGCCTTTAAATCGATTTGAAATCACCAAAAGGCCTTTTTAACTTGTTGCCCGATGCTATTAAGGGACTACAAACCTTAAAGAGATTTAAAGCTGCTTTGCGAAATCTTTTGCTTGAAAATTGCGTTTACTCGCTTGACGAGTATTTGATTATTCCAGGGGTACAATAATGTTTAATGTCTTTTGTGTCAATTTATATATCTATATTTATCTATATTAAACGCCATATTATGTATGTATGTCTGACTTATCCACTATACTTTTGTATTTTTTGGATAAATATATATCTATCTATCTATCTATCTATAAAACTGAAAAGTAAACCAATACAAAATTACAGCTGATATACTGCATTTAAACGTTTACTTATATTAGAGTTGTCATCACTATGGAAATTAAAACTTACTGGTACGAAAATTCCCAGAATGTGTTCTCAGAAACCCAAAAGATGAAATCGAATACTTAGAATGGAACTATGTGATCACAACAAATGTTATATCTCCCACTGTTTACTACACAATGGCGAAAGGCAATATAATATTTTTTGGTATTCTTTGATTACTAGATTGCGCGAACATAAATAAGTAGTAAGTTTTAGAAATAAATTATTTATTATCGAAGAAAGATTCAAAATTTGGGTGGATGTAAATTGAGGACTAATAATCCTTTGCCACTCAATGACATTTTGGGTATATGTAAATTGGGGATTTTGCGTCTAATGAGTAATAAAAAAGCAGGCGAAGTTCTACTTGTTCGGATAATGACAATTAACAAACAATCTATTGAAAAGTTTAAACATTTCCTTCGCAATTTTGTCCAAATTCAGGACCAGCAGAATACACATTTGTATATGTACACATTATTTAAAATCTGGTGTGTTTAAAATGTTTTACTTTTGCTGTGAGTTTGCGTCAAAATAAATAAAAAAATCTTAAACTATGTACAAAATATACATTGCCAAATTACGATGGGCGGTTAATCCTCGAATTACATGCGACCTTTTTCTGGCATGGTCTTCAAGATACGTATTTATGAAAAGTTACTAAAGTCATTGAGGACTATAGATGTAGGTAAATTGATCTACCGTAAAATTTAATTGCGCCTCTCAAGTGTTAAATCCGCAACCGTTTACTGTACTTGAATTTAGAAATTGTGTTACCGATTATTTTCCTAAAGAAAAGTGAAAATTTATTCTATGTACACAGAACTTTGTTTTCAAACTAGAGCACTATATAGCACATATAACAGTTCTTTTGCTGTTTAAGTGTGAAACAAACACAAATTGAAATATGTAGTAAAGTATAATTGAATATTTTTGAAGGTCCATACGCATAGGTTAAGTGATATGAAGAAAACTATTAATTTCGTTAGATCAATGCTGTAATTCCTGTAAGTAACATCAAATACAAAATGAAAAATGGACGACAATTATAATTAGGAAAAGGCACGAGGTGTAATTTTCTGCTACATCGTCCATTTAAATATTTTACGCATTATTTCCGCGTACATACCTACAATGGACGTCAAAGAAAATTAAAAAGATCGTAACGAAATTAGGTTTGGGAATTACATCCGAAATTAGATTTATTAGCTGTTCATCGTTATCACGATTATCCAATAAGATGTTAATTGCTGTTTGCGTGCTATATGAACGTAAATTTATTGATTTTGCTACGCGTCCAAACACATTGTGTATATATGTACGAATAAGAACTGCTAAATCTATTTTAAGTCAGCATAATCTATGCAATCGATTAAATGTCTTCATTCTTTTACTAAACAGGGTTTAACTAATAAGATTATGGGTTTCTAAAGTATTGAGCGAACGAAAGAAAACCTAAGTACCTACTCCTACGCAATATAGGTTTATAGATTTTTCTTTTGACAAATGAAGCATAATAATATTGCTTTTGAAACTTGTCAATTAAGCAAATGTGCTTTAAAATTCTGTTGCTGTGTATATAGGTACATACAAGTTACTTTGTATATGTTATCTGTTTGTCAGATCTACCTTCATTAGTATGCTGCAAATACGACTAATTTTGCCAGTTATTATTTTGTATGTTAATACAATATGGGAATAAAGGAATTTGCTTTGTCTTTATATAAGTTGTGAAGTAGAAATGACAATTTGCGTGATACAATTGTAACGACCATTAAGAGCTAGTATTTATCCTTCTAGAATGAAACATTGAAACACTTACCTTCGACTTCGTGACTTGCGCTGCACTCTCGGCATACAGGTGCTCTCTGACCACCTCTCCTAGCGATTTGTTGCAACGCCATCAGCTGTTGTTCTTCCAACTCCATGTCTTTGTATTCTTCAGGAGGGCTTAGCGTGACCGAATCTACAAATTCCAGCGGTGGTGCAAATTTGGGACTCTGTGGCGTCGGATCACCGAAACCATCGTAAGCATTGCAATTGCAATTCGGCTCACAGCAGGTTAATCTGACCATCTCGTGTTGATTGCACGTGCAGACACCGTCGTCATCTTCATCATCGTAGTCGCACTCTTCGCGTATTAAAATAATGTAATCGGCGTCGAAGAACTCGTTCTTCGTCTCGTTGAAGACGACGCGGTTCTTCTTACCAGCGTCCTTGCCGTGGCCGGGCCTCTTGAGCAACGATTTGAGATTGTCATGGTCCGGGTTGTGGTGTTTACGTTCTACGTTGGTTCCCATGCCTCCTTCCCCTCGCATGTCAACAATTAGTTCTTCATTCTCCAACAGTTCATCGTACACCAAGTAGAAATCTGCATCGTGTTCGAGATTGAACAAGTTCGTGTTATTCGGATCGAATTCGCAGAAATCCAAGTGCTCGTATTCCGGAATTAAATCTTCTTCGTCCAGGTCTTTGCCCTTCTCGTCTTCGTCATCTCTCTTCCCATCGTCGCTCTTGATATTTTGCGGAAAATTCAATTTGATTTCGTCGGTTAAACCTGCTCGTTTCAGCTTCTGCTCCACCAGCTTCAATTGCCGTCCCTCTGCGGATTTCCTATTAAGCTCCTTACTGGTCAAGATGTTTGTTGCGTTTTCACTTTCACGACGTTCGTTTTCGGACGATATGAGAGCGTCTTCGAATACCAGTCGGCCGTTCTTGAAGCTCCACGTTAGATGATTATTCTTGTCACAGTTTTTCTCGGCGGACGTCGGACGATCACTTTCGTTCCTCACCGTCCTAGCACCGTGTCTGTCATTTTCTGTGCTTTTTGAGTCCTGTCCGGTGATGATAGGGAACGTGCAGGTATCGAGCGCAACGCGAGCGGAGACGGTCGACTCACGACTGCACCCCGACAATTCTGCGCATCGTTCTACGCCGGTTTCGATCGATGATGACTGTGAAGTTGTAACCGTCGCCGACGTAGCCGTCGTGGACTTCAGCATATTCGAGTCGCGAGCGGTATCAACGGCGTACTCGGAAGCGTCACGCACAGCAGGATTCAATAATGGGCTACACATACCGTCGTGTTTGTCCCCATGTTTTCTTCGTTCGTCATTTAAATCGACCTTGATTTCTTTCAAATTATATTTATTTCCCAACATCGCAGTTCTCACTACTTTAGACGTTGACTCATTGCAGTTTCGGCAGTCAATGCAATTCACCTTTTCACGCGATGTGTCACCTATTAGATGTGTGGGAGTGGTTGTTGTCGTCCCCACGTGTCTTACTTCTGTAATACCGTTCTGGTCATTGTCTCCGTTTTGCCCGTGCCGTGTATCTGATTTACGTTTATCGTTTCCGTTATTCATGTCATAAAATATTTTATCTGAAACCTTTTTCCGCGGTTTATCCGTCACGACTAGGTTGACTAGCGATTTCGAATTGCTATCTTTGTTTATATTCCGATCGGGATTAGATTTATACTTCTTTCGCGCTAAACATTGTTCGAATATATTCGATTTAGGCCTGTCACTTACAACTAAATGTATCGATTTTCGTTTTGGATAGAGTTTCCCGCCGTCTAACTCATTCGAATAGGAAATTATTTCCTTTTCATTACATTCGAGACGAGTTTGTTCAATTCTATCGTTTGTTTTATTCTCTACATCACTATGTAAAGTGGATTTCGCAATTTCGCATTCGTGCAGATCGAATTGCATACCATTCATGACCTTGGACTCGTTAATTTCATCGAGCGCTTTTTCAAGTGCATTGCCGCGATTAACATCGCCGACAAAGTCTGTCGTAGCGATCGTAGTAATAGTAAACGCATCAGTTGCGGTGCCTCCCTGTCGACAACTCGCATGATTTTCCAGCCCGTACGTTATAATAGTAGTAGTAGTGTCGTTCTCACAGGTCTTTATTTCCTCTCGCTTTGCTCGACGGTACGTATCAACTTCCTGTGTTGGTTTATTATCGTCGCCATGGTTCGCGACCACCGGGCGTTCTGGTTCAAGTAGTACCGCATCCGAGTGACACTTCAGTCCCTCCGCTAATAGTATCTTCGTGTCATTTAATTCCTTCGGTTCGGTTTTCTGCGGGCTATCGCAACTAAGCTGGGGGCCGTTCGAACGGAATCCCTCGGGCGCTTCTAAAATGTGTTCCTCGTCGAGCAACGAAGGCGGCAGATTTTCACTTTTACTTAACGCCGAGTCATTGCCCAGGGCCTTCAGCGGAAAATCGATGCCGCAATCGCCAATTTCACCGAAATTTCTATCGCCACAATCAAAACTTGTGTTTAATAAACCGCTTACGAGTATCTGGGCTTCCAATAATATTTTATCCACTTGCTGTTCGATAAATGAGATTTCGTCTTGATTAAATTCCTTTAGGTTTTTAGATCCAGTTTCTTCGTCTACTCCGACTTCATTTCGCTCGAATATCTGCGGTTTATTAACGTCCAACATTTTATTGAGGTTGTATTTTAACATCTCAGTTTTTATATTAACGTTTTGTTCTAATATTTCTCGCAATGTTCCTAGCAAATCATTTTTAACGTACAATTCCTCTACTTCTGTGTTCTCATCATTCAGCGCTTGGTAAATATTACAAAAACAGGTTGGCGTGCCGACGTAATCCGAAGATGAAGATACGTTATCCGTTTTTATTTCTTCCGTTCTTACACACTCGCACTTATTACAGTTGTATTCATGATCTGCTGCACTAGTTTTTGATAAGTCACAGTAATTTTTCACTTCACCAGTCGTCATTTTCATATAATCTGCTTATTTCTCTTATGCTGTTGGAACCCTCAATTTTATACGGCCTGGAACGTACTTCTCCATGCTATGTGCATGTATGGAAAATCTGTAACAAAAAATCCATGTTAAAATGTTAGATATTTAAATGTAAATTCTCTCACTTATATTTGTTTTGTTTCTTTTTACCAATTCTTATTATTTTACATGCATCACAATGCTTTGGTAAGAGGAATCGTGAAAGAATGCTTCCAACGTTTACCTGAGTCAAGGTGAATTTTAAAATTATCGTATCTTACAGGAAGTAGCGGCGGAAGAGGGGATGGAACTAGGGGCGAAGGCTCGATGCTGCAGAATTACAACGTAAATAATTGTGGGCATACCTTTACAACTTTTAGATCAGTACAGGTGGTATATAGAAAATCTACAGTCACACCTGCTTAACAATCTTTTTTATTAACTCCTCAAAATTCTCTTGACCTTGTTATGTATAAATAGATATATACCTTCTTGGTTTTTAAGTCGTATAATAAAGCACCTCTATTCCCAGTAAGCCGTTTCGGTTTATTATCCTATATAAACCTTATTCATTTACATTGTAAAATTGATAATATAAAAAAATTAAAACGTTGATTTGTATAATTTAAAATATTTGACAACATTTTTTGTTTTATTGATAAAATCAGTATCTTTTTGGTTTTAATATGAGAGATTTTTGATATGTTTTATATAAAGATTGTGAAAGTTTAGTGAAAAACTGTGTGTCTGTTTGATCATTTACAGAATTTTTGTGTTTATAAATTTGAATTATTTCGATAATAGTTCGCGCTTTATAGTTTTGTTCTTTGTTTAAAATGGATACATTGTTAAAATTACATGTATGATTTTGTGTTATTTCATGTTTTTTTTAAAGCTGTAAGATTTTTGTTATACTTGTTTCTCAACAAAGAAGATGTATATATATTTTTTATTAACATTAGTGATGTCATGGAAGATTGTGTAGAGAAATGGAAATTTAATGTAAATCTTAACTAACAGGTATAAAAACATAAATTAATTTAGTTTTCTTTATTATAAAGTCCCTTTTTAAATTAAAAAAAAAAAACATGGAGACATATGTAAAGCCCTTGTAAACATGTCTGAAAAACATTGTATCAGAATAAATAATAAAAGAACTGTTTTGGTTTTTGGCCGTGAAAAAACCCGAGCTGCGATTTTGAAGGATATTGAAATTAAAATCAAAGATGAAGTTTTCATTGTATCTGATCGTGTGCGTAATTTGGGCCTTTTCCTTGACACTAAACTTCGTTTTAAGAACACGTTTCACATTTAATTAGATTGGGTTACAGTAGTTTGAAGGTTTTGTATGGTAGTAAAGACTGTTTGGATGTCGGTTTGCGGAAGGTCTTATGCGAATCTTTGGTCCTTTCCAGATTTAATTTTTGCACAAGCGTTTATTATTACTACCTGGACACCATTGACAGAACTAGACTTCAGCGTTTGCAAAATTCGTGTCTTAGATTTATTTATGGGATACGTAAATTTAACCGAATCTCTCATACACTCGATTGGGCTGGTTGGTTAAATATCTTTGCCAGCGCTGAATTTTCTGCTACCATCTTTTTCTATAAAGTTATTTATTTTAAGAAACCACGTTACTTGATCGTTTAGCTATAATATTGTTAGACTTTGGAACAAAATTCCACTAGGTATGCGTTGTTTGAGTCCGCTTTCTCTGTCCCATCAATTTCGAAGGAGTGCTTTCTTTAACAAGTAAATATATTTTCATTTTCATTTATAACTTTCTATTACTTTTCTCTTTATGCTTTTGCGCTTAGATTTGAATTATTATTACTTTTTGCTTATGATTTTTTATTTATCGGGGTAACGTTATTAATGGTGCTGGAGGTAGAACAGCGGCTTATGCTTTAAGCAGTTGATTCTGCACCTTTTGGTATGTTGGTTGATTTTTTAGCATTTACTTATTTTTATACTATGTTTGATGCCAATAAACCGCTATTATTATTATTATCATTAAACACAACGTTAGAAGTTTTTGAAGTCATAAAATTTACAAAACAATCTGTATGCAAAATACAAAATTTTCAAATTAAAACAAAATAGTATTAATCAACAGAACAAAACAATATTGTCCAATACCTTCTAATTTTATACATATCATAATTATAAATCAATAAGATTTAATTAAAACCAAAACGTTTTACAAATATTTTCATTATTATTATTATTGTTAGCAAATGACATAAAAACCCAAAAACTTTGTATAGACTATATATTAGAAGCTTTATTACATAACAGAAAAGAATTTGTTAATATTTTATGTTTTTTCACAATAATAATATAATCGCATTCAGACATTTCTTGTTATTTTAATATTTCTTCCGAGTTTCAAAATTGAAAAAGAAAATAGTTTATCTATCTGGTCAATTTTTAAGAAATTTATCATCATTATGTCAACAGTAGTACGATATGGAAACTTTTAATAAATTCCATGTTTTACGAAACATTTTAAAATGCCTTCACAAAGTGTTATTCAATAGTTATTTACATTAGAGTGCAGTAGGTGTTTACGGCGCGACAACTCGGTTTTCAGGAACGAGCTGAAGACGAGTGCCTGAAGAGTTGGAACGCTGTAAATGACCTAACGCACCATATTTGTATTAGATTTTTTGGCTCAGAAAATATTAAAGGAAATTATGCATAGTTTACATTGCAAGCAATTGTAAAATGAGGTGCGGTGAACATTTTATGGCACTAGGGCGGTTACAAGAAACTTGTAAGATACAAGGTGTTTATTAAAAAAAATATATAGCCTTAAGGCACTTTGAATGCATTTTTATGTCATTTCGGGTTAATACTTGCGCTTCCGTTTTAAACTTGATGTCTTAGATTTTTTAAATTATTCCGTCCATCAAAATAGACCCTCAAGACCAGACAATGTACCACAAGAGGATCCAGATGATTTAGATCAGATGAATGAATGATTACTTTCGCCGTTCACCAATTTGGTTCTAGCAAAATAGAACCTCTTTTTTGTGAGTATTCAAACAACAGTTTTCCAGTATTATTTGAAACTGTGGGCTCTATTCTTAGTGGTCTGATAATTAGATGATTTCAAGCATTTTAAAGCAATTCTTGATTGCCTAATTTAGATGAAGTAATCGCGAGAAGTGTTTGTGCCATTATGTAGGATGTCATAGCACAAAAGCGGGAAACAAGAAAGATATTTTTTGTCAACCAGTGCCTTTTATAAAAATAAAATTGATGTGTTCCAGCATCTTTACAAAATCACTTCAATGAAGTTATGAATCTTATGTGTTACTTTATCGATACTATACAAGATATTTTTTCAGTTTGATACATTTGACCCGCTTTTCTTGGCGCTTTTATATTTAGTATAATGTTTCGCCTAAAAACGTTGCTTATTAGTTTTATTTAAATCGGTTTTTTACTTTTAGGAAGAATGGGTCACGAAAGTAGCGAGCTTCTTTTTTAACTGTACCTAATATTTATCTAACATTTTAAATCACAGGAATACAAAGATGTTATAAATCTATTGGTACGTATTTTACTCTCCCCAATTTTATTTAGAGAAAACATGATATGTTCTTGAAAAATGTTAGACTTCTTGGGTAATCAATTAGTTAACGATGATAACCACCACTTCTGAATATATTGCGATAGAAGTTTTTTGAGATTAAAAATTATATGGGATTACTACCCTCGTATAATCACTAGTGCTTAGAACCAGTTTGCCATATTACTATCTATGTCTACCTAAAAATAACTAACGGTAAACGAAGCGTTATGCAGGATTTCATAACATTAAGGCTTATGAAATATATTTTTGCTTAGTGAGTAATACGTTAGTACGCTAGAACTGACTTACCATTTATTGCATTGACCTTCCACCATAGAACTTCCGTTCGTTTATATATCTACTCCCTGATTACATATTTGCAATATATTTGCATACCATTCTATTCTTCATGCTTAATGTTTGTTTCAAGGTTTGTTATTTGCTTCATTTTCAGGTAGATATTGGTTTTACAATATGTTCTAAACCAATATGCATTTATATTTACATTACATTATCTAATTTTTTCTCAATCTTGATATTTCTGCAAAAAAAAAAACAGTAGATCGTACTCCTCGTACCCCGATCAGTGAGTGCATTGCACCTATGTGTATACGTATTTAACACTTTGCATAGGCTTAATGAAAGCAACAAATATTTTTAATTGATACCATTAAACACTTTGCGTTATAGCGACTAATTAACTGAATCAATAATATTAATAAAACTTACTATGAGGAGTATTATTCTTTTTTCTATAATCTAAATTGTATTAGACAGCTTTTCCAGTATATGTTATACATAAGACGTGAACCAAGAAAGATAATTGAGTTTTGGGTGAAATTTTAAAGTAATATTTTTTTTGTAAGGGTGTTGATAAAGCCTAAATGATGCTTGTCAGACACCCCCGCAGACCTAAATCTCCTTCCTAATCATAATTACGACACCGGAAGAAACCAGTTATCGTAATTGACCAGAGTGGGATTTGAACCCTGGACCTCACTCACGATTGATAGCCAAGTGTGTAAGTCAGTCGGGCTAATAACTTATTTATTGAAGAAAATCATAGCAAAAGAAATGAATAATAACTCTAACGTCTAACGGAAATTATAGGTCTTGGTATTAAATTAGTTTGAGAAATCAAACGTTTTGACAGTCTATTGCTATCTTCATCAGTGAAATCGACAAAAAAATGCAATAATAACAGAAGAGCTCTTATTGACAGCAATAGACTGTCGAAACGTCTGATTTTCTCAAACTAATTTAAACATATCGATTGCATCCGGGCTTGCTGTTTTAATGTTCCATCACCAATTCTAAACACAGTTGACGAAGAAGTTCTCGACTTGATATTGTGCTTTCGGGATTATTAGCAGCATATATTACAAACGTATTAATTCCAGATATATTGAGAAGAGAGTAAAAAAATGACCATTAGCCAACGTCTTGTGTACGAGCACAATTATATAATGAACACAACAATTATGATATCCGGTTTACCTGACTTCTCATCTAACTTACCATAGTTTTATAGAGCTGATAAAAGAAGGACATTTTTCTTTTGTGTGGGTATGTAGGACACAATTGTATAATTTAGCTGGAAGCTAAACATATTGAATCCTGTAGGTCTTTTAGTGGGATTACTAAATTTGGCAGATAGTTCTTTCTTATTTTTTCGTGTTGTTTCTATTATTGATAGTCTATAATTTTTTAACAAACACTAATCCAGTGAAGTAATCATCAATAGTTATGTTCCTACCTGACCCCTTCAATCGCTACTGAGCCAAAATAAGTGTACCATCATTTAATATAAACTTTTTTAGCCCGCCTGTTAAAACTTGGTGACAATCCGGCGCTTAGTTTTGTTTTGACAGCGATTTCAAAACATCGTGTTAGTGTTTTTTGCGATCTTGGAAAAAGAGCAGTATCGCTCTGTGATCCGATTCTTGTTTTTGAGTGGCAAAATCTGCGAGGAAATCAAGTCCATTCCCGATGGTATTTATGGGACCCATTTATCTTCCCGTACAACCGTCTACCATTGGTTCGCAGAGTTTCGGGGTGGCCGCACGTCGGTTTTTGATGAACCGCGCCCTGGTTGCCCAAAAACGGCTACCACAGAGGAAACCGTGGACAAAATCCATGATCTCGTATTGGAGGACCGCCGAATGAAAGTTCGCGAGTTGGCTGTGATGGCAGGCATCTCAACTGAACGCGTTAGCCATATCCTGCACTAAATATAAACCAATTCCCTTGTTTTCCTGAACACAGGTATTTATCATACTACTCTCGTATTCTCTCAACTACTGCTTTTGGTGAATTGTTTGAAATTTGATGAAATAATAATTGAAATTACCAGTGCAGTGTGTGTTTGAGTCACAAAATGGATATATTTTCAAACAGCAGATATTTATTCGGTTTATGCGGAATGTTTCGCTAAAGTTACAGCGGCCTCTGAATGCTTCCAATGTTTCATTCACTGTCGCATACTCAGATATATTGTACGCTGTCTTGGTATCACTCACAAAAATTTCGAAGAGTTCCTTAATCGGAGCTAGTTTTTCAAATTGTTTTCTCTCTTCTCTCGTCATAAGGTCATCGCATCAGATGCCGTAATAAGAACCTAAATCGCTCATGTGATAATGTTAGTCGAAACAATTCAACGCCAGTACGGTTTACTCGCCATATTTCACTTGTGCTTAGTTGATTCGCTTTCAAAACGCCAGCAAACAGTAGTAGGCCAATTAGAGCTTGTATTTCTACCGGACTTGTTATTTTCGCATTTGCTTGACTTGAGTAATTTATTGGGATATTTGTAATTGCTTTATTTATGGTCTTGGTAATAATATTAATTATAGTTTCACGAGAAAAGTCTCTAAATATCTATATTGGTATTTTCAAGTATTTAGCCATTTGCCTTAGGCCAGGTTGGAATTTTATAATATTTTTTGGCCTCGTTTGCACGCAGTTTCTAGTGTTGTAATGTTTGTTTTATATTTGTGCCGCCCCTTACTACAGAAAAATGGTTGACCATGTAACGCTGTTTCCCAATTGACTGTTTCGGCGGAATGACCCGCAGTTTCGTATCTATCTATATCTATATCTGATATATCTTGTTCGGCATCAGTGACAGGGTCGACAGTTTCTACGTAATCTTACTTTCTTCGTCATCATCTGATTCGCCATTTTCCTATTCTACAAGTTTGTCTATAAATCGTTCTAAATATTTTTGCTCATCTTAATATGGGATAGGCAGACGTCAGAGAGTATCTCGCAAGCTTGTAGTGGCTGAATGGCTGAGTATGGCACGCCGTAGACAGTTTCATTTTGTCTGCTTTGTCCATAATATCTTTTGGTGTCCCTGCTTATTTATTAAACAAGATAAAATATCGTACAGACGTGCACAATATCAATGTCCGCAGAAAAGGTTTAATAGATATACTTAGGCATCATACGCAGCTGTTTAAGAAGAGTTTTGCTTATATTTCGGCACGGTTGTTTAACTCACTCACCCTTGGGGTCAAGCAATTACCTTTTAGTGTGTTCAGACGGGTTGTTTTCAATAATTTTGTGGATGAGCAACTTTCTTGCATATAAATTGTTGTATATTGGTTACATGTGCATTTAACACTAATCTTCGTTCTTTTGTGTCTGGATCATCATTAATAACAGGATACCTCTTCGAGATTTACTGAAGATAATACTGTTGGCAATTTTCCTTATTATTCCGGTCTTTTTATTAATCTTTTATTGTACATTGTTTATTGCCAATAAATATCATATCATTATTATTATTATTTACATAATTCATTTTATAATTTCGGTTATACCATAAAACATTCAATCAATCAAATCAACAAAGTTACGTTAACGTTCAAATTTTACGTATTTATTGATTTAGTTTAATGCTTCCCTCAGTAATCCTTAATGATTTTATATTAATAGTAAAACTCATTATTACGTAGTCATTTAATGTTATGTATTATTCCTTTGTTCTTTTGTGTCTGGGTCATCATTAATAACAGGAAACCTTTTCGAGGTTTACTGAAGATGATCCTGTTGGCAATTTTCCTTATTATTTTGATCTTCTTATTTATTTCTTATTGTAGATTGTTTATTGCCAATAAATATTATATTATTATATTATATGAATACCTTTTCCACGACATACTTCAACATTATCCACTTTTATAATCACTGTTACTTAGTCGATCGAAGCAATACAGACTGTGCAAAGTATGTATGTACAAAGTATGATACATACAACGCACCTCACTAAATTTGAAGGCTTATATACACAATATTTTATTATTATTATTATTATTAATAAAGCAGTTGGGTACTATTTATGTAAAATATCTCCACATAATTCCGATGAAAACGATATTATTTTCTTCCAATAACCGGTCCGCATAAAACATATATTTATGGTCTTTTATTGTTTTTCTTTGTATACATTCTATATTTTTTAGTTAGATAGTATGCATGTTTTTCATTATAAAATAGTATATCCAGAGATAAGTTACGTCAGGAGATGGGTAACTCACATATATATATTTGTTAATATTTTCTTGCCTAAAGTACCAAGGAACGTTCCTAGAGGGCGCGCAACAAAACAATATTAAAATATGCTTTTAATTAATTTTTGATTTTTTAATATTTATATTTCAACATACAAGGTAAATAAAGAAAAGCACCTTTTACCGAAAGATAACATTTTATTTACTATATATAATGTATAATGCCATTTAAAATTTATTTATTAATATTATACTTATGTTAATCTAGCTTAAATATGTACCTTAAATAACTAAGTATAATGTGTAACTAACACCTACAAATTAGAGAATATTTATTGAACTTTATAACATATAACTTTCAGTTCATACTCACTAAACTATCCGATAAATTGCATTTTGCTTGTCGAATATAAAATTAAAACACCGCAGCGTAAATAAATTAAAACACCACTAATACTAAAAAAAAACACACAACAATAATTAGTATTCAAATAGCAAAACGTGACAGACGCGTAGTAAAACCAATAAAACCACAAATGACAAATCACATGAATGAAGACAAAGGGTGCAACCATGATGCAACTGTAAAAAACAGAACCACCAACCTAAATTTTATGTATACAACCTAAACAAAGCAACTTCCCCAATTTGGACTCACAGCGCCATCTAGAAACGTTCCTTGTCACCACCAATTTTTGTTAACAGTTTGGTCCATTACTTACCCATTTCCTTTAGAATATTCTCTCTGGTATAGCAAAGTATAGGAATACCAAGTAGCGTCACTCTCTTGGTAAAACAAAATTGCCCCGCCATTTTGTTATATCCCATATGATTTATGTCACGTGTGAATGGTCATTGTAAACAAACATTTGTGTTTTGTATTTATTATGATTTTGGAATAAGTTTGAACTGTTGTCCAAGTTCAAAGGAAAGTACCACATCTCTGTGCAGTGAGAAATTGTAGGAGCAATAATATTGATTCCTCGGGGCTTCATTTCTTTGGATTTCCAAAAGATGTTACGAGGTTACTGTTGTAACATACAATCTGTACATGGTAAATAATATACATATCTTCTAGGATGTCATTCTGGGCATTGCTTACTGACCGGAGAAACATTTTAGAGATGGGAAATTGTGGTCGCTTGAAAGTATATCTTCTCTACGTTTACTGTATGAAGAATTAAGTCAAGAAGGAATGGAATATATATAAGAAGAATAAATCAAGATTGTCTGGAAAATTTCTTCGGAACTGTGCGACAATAAGGAGAAACTGTCTAAACCCGACCCCGATAGAGTCAAATAAAATTAATAAATTTTACGACATTCCAGTTGATTATAGACACATAGATATATCCGAAGAAAATGGTCTTACTTATATCGGAGGATATTTAATTAAAAAATGTCTGGAAAAATATTCTTGTGTGAAATACACTGATTTTTCAAACGTATAAGGATATCGTTGTGATAGCAGTTCCAAAATTAATGCATTCTATAGAGCCCATTACCAGGATGATGATAATTTATTTGGTAATTTAAAGTTGCCTGACAGCGGCTTTTATCGCTTTATTAATGAAATGGATTCGTATTTTCCAACACGTATTTGCAAAAAAAAATGTTTAACATGAATTAGTTAGGCTCATGAAAAACATCGATTGGCCTTTTCCCAGTGAAATATTTAATAAAATTATTTTTAGAACGAACATTTTTTATTTGTTAAAATTTTACAATAGATTGTTGAAAACACAGCCACGACAAAATAGAAAATTAATAAATCTTTTACATTTGTAAATAGTTGTTTAATTTACCTGATCGACATGTTTAACATTTAAATAACGAATTTGTTCTAATGCTAAAAAAACACGTTTTAATTTGTTTTTAGACATATTACAAGGATATTACTTACATATACATTTTTAAATTTCGCGCAATGGATAAAACAAAATGGTAGAAGGTCACCGAAAACTCTCCGTAAAAACCCATGTATAAAAACGTTAGTGACGCTACTTGGTCTACCTATACTTTGGGTATAGCATAAAGATCGCCAACGGGCTGTGGTTCGGAAATGGCAACAAAAAAATAAACAGCAAAGTTAAGACTTCGTAAAATAGTGCAGAAAGTAATTTTAGGAAGTTACTGCAAGTAACACTGCATATGCAGGTCATGTTTGTTTAATATATATAAAAAAAATCAACGCACGGAGTTTTATTGCGCGACAGGGTTAAAGACTAAAATTTCCGTTAGACGTTGGAGTTACTATTTTAGATAGAAAAAGGCTACCAAGAATGCAATCATAAGAACTGTTATGTACTTGTGCTTACTCGGAAGTGTTAAAAAGGTTTTAAAGATGACAGATTTCTGATAAAAAAAATTAGGTGAATTTTGAGAATAAATAAAAAAATCAAACAGTGATTTGTGTCGACATATAAGTTATAAGTGAAATTTGTTTTATTAAAAAAAAAAATCAAATTTTCAATGATGGAAATGTTAGAATTGCGTCAACATAGAAATAATATTAACTATTTGAATACTTATCTTTTGTTGAATATATTGCGATAATAATTAGGTAAATACATCGCATAAAGTGCAAAACATCAAAAGAAAGAGTTCTCGTTTCTGTGACCATTATTTTAGAATTCAACAGTGAAGAAGATATATGAAAATGTCTGTGCCACTGCAATTAAAATAAAGAGGGTTCGTTTTACTTAATTGAAGTGTGGCATTACGGTGTCTTGTGCGGCTGTTGACTTGTACTTTTATTATAATTACCTCGGTGTGGTGTCAGTGAAAATGGTGAAATAGAGCGAATATTTTTCACGAATAGGTTGTCGCCAAAAGCTACATTTATTGTTTTGTTAAAATCAACTAAATTGTAATAACGAATTGAAATATTTGCGAAACATTAACGATTTAAAATATTCATGCATTGTATGTAGATAATTACGTGCAACCATTTATTCACAGGTTCGGAAATTAATTGTGTCGATACCGGAAAATACGTAATCGTGTATCTAAAAGATGAATGCTAACTCGTTCAAATATATCAGTTTTTGTTGATGCTCTGAAATATAAATTATTACAACATATATTATGCGGTAGTTTTGCTAACAATTTCCATCAATCCAAACTAAAATATACCTAGATAAATACGATGCGAAGTAAAATAGATTTCCTGATGCACATTTTCTATAATACCCATCATTACGTCCACAGCGCTAGCGTTTTAATCATATATGGACTGGATCCAACTTCTGAGTTGAATGTATGCATTCCATTACTATAGTACACAAATGGTTGCCTACTCTTTCTCTACAGCAGCATCATAAAAGAATAATGAGATTTCCTTTATAACCTTTCTCTCTCTCTCTCTCTTTCTCTCTCTGGCGCAATTGTTGTAATAACTCGCCTGAAGCTATGTGTTGTTAGTTAGAAATGCTGTGAGATGAATGTATGATTTAGATACTTACTGCATTGATAACTTCTAGTCTAGTGATACGAAATTTAATTTAATATTATTAATCCTTGATATATTTTGTAGACTTATAGGTTTCGCTAAATATTTAAATAAATTTTAAATACATGTCTGTTAATACGATGTAAAAATACTGGAGCGTTCTTGCACTGATTGTATCTTTTTTAAATATTAATCAAACACTACCCACCCCTAACATACTGCTGTGGAAAAAGGGGATGAAAAACTGTGCGTGAGTGCGTTGACCCCTTCGTCCAAGTCAGCTGTTTCGAGAAGATTTTTTAAAAGACACTAAATTTTTCGTAAAAGTTAAGTTAGTATTAAGTTACTTTGAAACATGTTGAAAAATTCTTATTAATATCATTTTTAGTTTTGTTTTACAGCAATGTAATTTTCATTTAGCTCAGTTTATTGTTTTAAATGTTTGTTGGCCTGGTTTAAGTCATGTTACCGTGTAAGATCACCGCTGTTTGCGTGCGCTTCTCTTGGGCCGGCGTTTGCTCGGTTGCGGGAGAGAGAAGGCAGTGTACAATTAGACTCTGCGAAGGTAAGATCATTTTCCTGAGCGCTGTAAATGTATGTCGTTTGAAGAAATTTTTGTTTCCGCGTGTCATTTGATTTTTACAAATCTAACCTTAGTAGAGGCATCTTACACTCAATTCACTTAATTTTCTTTGTATAATATTTGGAATTCCAAATAGTTTGTTATAGCTGATTTAATTTTACTTTTTGAGAGTTCAATTTTTTTTATTTGATATTTATTTAATTTTTGATTCATTCTTTTTCCTTTTCAATTAGATTTGATTGTAGTTCACTGTTTTGAAGGTATTTTTACCTTGCTTTGTAATTGCTGACTACATTTGAGCAGTTTTAAGTATTTAAAGTTAAAGACGTTCACCTGAGAACGCCATTTTGCGATTTACACGTGGTGTATAAAATTTTATATTTCTAAATTTTCTTAATCTTGTTAGTTTCACGTTAAATATAGGGAGTTTTCTTTTAAGCCTGGATTTTAATTAATCTAAGGTTTTAAATTTCTTCCTATTTGTTTTTTTTATTATTAAAGATCTAATTAATTTTAAAATTCAAATTTTGTTGTTTTAATTTGTTTCCCCACATCGTGGTCAATTTACACCCACTTTCAGTTTCTTAAGGTTTACCTTCAGAAGGTGACCACTGGGATTTTGAATCCCATGCTCTTCAAGAAATTTTTACTCTATTTTAGAGTTGGCGCTCAACTTAATAATTAATTTCAGACATTTGGTCACAAGCATTAAATTAATTTTAAATTATTCACATTTTCATAATTATCACAGCAATACGTTTCAAGTAGAGTATAATAAACATTATTTGCTTCTTGAACTAAGTATTAAAATAATTGGTTTTAATTTTAGACTATAACCAGTCTATTGTAAGTTATTTTTTCCCAGTGTGCGTTATTTATATTTATTGTATAATTATTTATGTTTGCAACTAAAATGAAGAGTATGGCATTATTCGCGTATAAACCCTGGGATAGAATCATGGCCAAACTAGAGAGCAAAATTGAAACAATATCTAACCAACATTATAGACAGCTACCTAAGTTATAGAAAATTGCAGGCGGTAAAGCAAAGATACACCCCGTAGTTTTAAATGCAAAGCTAACTTTTAGCTCGTCAAAGATGTATGTTGTTGAGAAAGCTGACAAGAAGCTGATGGCTACAACTGATGGCTGAGAGATACAAAAAAAGGACGGTTTTATACGGGGTATTGCACTCCATTATCCAATATGCAGCCCCAGCCTAGAAGGATGCCGTGCGAGTATAGAATAGGTACAAATGATGTCCAGAGAGCAAACAAGGGCCGTAATAAGACGTATTCGTGGTTTTACAACAATGCAGGCAATGTTCCAGGCAATTTCCCTGGTCGTAGATGAGAGAGACCGAATGTATCGGCAAAAAAATAGCCTCCAACCAAGTACCAGGAAGGAGGAGAAGGAAAACACCATAGCAAAGGGAATAGGATACCGAATCCTTGACAGGAACGTCTGAGGGAGTGATTAAGGATAATGGACCATGGATCAAGCGCGAACATCCTAAATCAAGTTACTACTTCACGCAGTTTTTGTCACACATTTGCCTTTCGGATGGCCAGAGCACCAGATAATAGCTTTATTTGTTGCGGCCTAGAAAATCCACCCGAACATACCGTGATACAGTGCAACCGCTAGAACAGACGACAGGAACTCCAAGAGCTGATTGGACACCAAGTAACTACGGCAAATAATGCTGAAACCATGATCGAGGGTCCAGAAAATTGCTAGACGATACAATCTTTCATCGAACCGATACTAAAGGCAAAAGAGATAGAGTTAGACACGCAAACACACTATTGCAGCAGTTGATGAAAGCCTAACAAAGGATGATTCCGGAAGCTAGAAGTAGAGTTATTTTATGTTTCTTTTTTAGTGGGTAACCTACATCTGAAGTCCCACACTGGTCATGTATGAGCCATGCATAAAACATTTTCCCCTGATAAACAAGAAACTTGGAGAATATGAATTGCATATATTTTGCATAAATACCTACTTTTCAAATAGGTGTTTATAACGAATAGGTATTTCTTTTTGCAGGCATATACCAATAGAGGAAAAAATACATAAAATCATGAATGATGATAATTCTAAAATAGGCAATAGACGAGTTTGCTATTTGAAACTATTCTGTCAAAAAATGTACGGGCTAGATTATTCAATGTAACATCTTACCGTCAGAATGGCTCGATTGAAGCATAAGCCACTTTTTTTTACCTTTATGAGCGGGTTTACCCCGTAAGGCAACTCGGCCAGAAGACATATTGTGGCCTTTAGAGTTGCTTGATTTCATATAATATTTGTGTATGTTTTATTGTCAAATACACCATTTCTTCAGAGAAAGGTACGGAAACAAGGCTTTTCTTCTAAGTGACGTTAAACGACGCCAAAAGAAAATCTAAGGACATCATAAACAATTTATTATATCTTTGTTCTGTAGTCTGCCGTGTTGTAGAAGCGATTTCCAAAACTGCTAAGGATAGTACAATAGAGATTTATGAGTATTAAGCAACTATGGACCAACCTGTCTAAGCATTATTAGAGAAAAAAAAAAAAACGATAAATGTTTATATATCCAAACTTCAGAACCTAACATCTTCATATATTTGCATTCACGCAGCATTTTTATCTGTAATCCTCGATCATTTGCTGTTGGAATAGTATATATATGCAATAAGTCTAAGACTTCCACACCTCAATATTCATTCAGATTTGATAAATCTTTCCCTTCGACTTTATTCACTTCCTGGTCAAGAGCACTTGAATTGCATAGTGCTATGCAATTTGGAGAATGTAGATATATCTTTCATCCTATTTCCTTCTGAATATATGTTTTGCTTCCCCCGCTATTAAAATTCCTCTGAGATGCCTTTCCAGTTTGCAGTGGCCTTCTGGTTATTGTCACCCAGAAGGGTTTTAACATCTTTTCAATAGGAAACAGATAGTGAGAAGAAATAGTTCCTCCTCATCGTGTATGGGAATTGACTATGGCGTTCCGCAGGGCTCAGTGCTTGGTCCAATACTTTTCCTTCTTTTCATCAATGACATCACCGAGTTAGAGATCAGTGTGAAATTTTGTCTCTTCGCAGATGACACCAGCATCACTTGGAGCAACCCAAATAGAAATGAGCTACAAAGTATTATATCTAAAGACCTAACCATCATCAAATATTGGTGTAACTCCAACTGCCTTTGTTATAACAAAGACAAAACGGTGGTTCTACCTTACAAAGGTGCACTGCAGTAACCTTGTCTATTCGATAACGACACCGTCAATATGGTTCAATCTGTTAAATTCATGAGACTTATCGTTGACGATGCTCTTAAATGGTCTCACTATATTGACACTCTCTCAAAAAAAAAATGTCTTTTGCGCGCTGCAATCAGATCTGTAAGAGAGGTCAATCCTTCTACTGCTCGCATTACTTATTTTGCCCTTTTTGAATCCCATCTTCGCTACGCGCTGCCCTTTTGGGGCACTTGTGGTTTGTATAACTTCAATACAATTTTTAAATTGCAAAAAGGGTAATTCGCTACACATTTCGACCAGGGACCAGAGATCACTGCCGACCATATTTTTTAAACTATAAAATCCTGGCCCTCACTGCACTCTTCGTGCTTCTCACTAATTCGTAAATATATTAGTGATTTACCGAAAAGACCTCTTCATAACCACGTTACAAGACGGTTGCAACATGACCTTTATTTACCTGTACCCAGTTTAGAATTAATTAAGAACTCAATCTTCTACGATGCAATCAAGAGATGCAATCTTCTCCCAATCCAACTCAAATCGATACCAACATATGTCCAGTTTCGCAGAAAGGTAAAATCTTACCTTCTTCAGCAACCTCTTTACGCTGTTAGCGATTTTTGCGGAGAGGGGTAACACTAAATATCTTTTCCTTCAAATTTTCATCTCCCCTTTTCTATCTTTGTGCAAGTAGGGCAATCTCCTGGTTTATTCTTTGACGACTAAGTGTATCTGACACTATCTATCTGTGTTTATTATATATGTACATACCTATTCAGTTATTAAATTTGTTAATTACTCTGCTTTGTCCACAAAATTAATTTATAATTTTTCTTGACAATACACACATTATTTATTTAACATGCAAGATTCCTTGAAAATTTGTTCAATATTTGTTGTTTTTGCTCTACTTTAGTTTTTCCAAGATGTTGTTACTTATGAAATTAACTGTTATTTTTTCCCTAGTTCGTTCAGCACGCCAAACTATCTTAGAGCGGATTACACGTGAGTTTAGCGCCATAATGACTACTTGACCATCAGACATTATGATAATCTCTTGTTATTGGTAATTTCTATCAATATTATATGGGACGCATCTTTCAATGGAGTGTGTTTCTGTTTGAAAGATATTGGGGTATTTGCCCACGTTTTTCAAATATATCATGTTAGGTCTATACATTTTTTCCTCTATCGTTTTGGAGCCATCCGTATAGGTCCAGATATTGACTTCATTCCATTCGCTCTTGCTACTAAGATTTGTGGTAAATTCTGTCACAAAGCTGCATTTCTTTAGCATGTCTTCCCGGTGTCTGTCGGGAGATGTCGGAGATGTCTCAGTTGTGGTCACTTTCAAGAGATTGACACATTTGTCTTATAGTTCCTTCCCTGATTAGTCTATATATCGTCTTCTCCGTCATATTCTCCACCAAAATATAGAGATGATAAGATGGCACCACTTCAATAGGTGGCGTTGGGTAGTTTCTAATTGCCTCAGTTATGCATACCCAGACACATCCATGCTCTTCATCTCCACTTCCTGTTACCTTAGAGCAAACAAGTGTTGCTTTTATTTCGTTTCTGAAGAGTGACTAACTTTAATATCACAAACTATACTTTCTGACTTCTAACTTTTTACAGCATTTGTTTGGTGTAAAATTATTCGATGTCTTACGTCCTGTTTTGTGTTCTATTGCAGTTCAGAATGTGATATTCTGTACGGTTCAGGATTACTATTGAATGCAACACTTGACACAATATTGTTTTATACAATTTCATTAAAACATCACGTAATTGGCATATCCAAACATGCATTTCATTTTATTGTAAATTGAGTAGCAGCATGTATATGTATCAACATTTTCCCTAAAATCCTGCAATCTTGGTTGAAAAAGATTTTATCTTGAGAGACCCTAACAGCTATTCATAACAATAAATGACAGAGAAATACGCATTGTTATCGCAACTACGGGCAAATAACATTGTTAAAATATTCGAAAAAAATATGGATTTTAATTAAAGAACATGAAAAGGCAAACCTTTTATCAAAACTGAAAGAAAAGTGTGCGCTTTTTTTTCCACGATTTCAGGGCAATGATAACCGTTCTAATAAACTAGAACAGCGTTTCTTATCACTGGCGTAATTACCTTTTGCGAGCATGGAGCTGAATATTAACTGTTCTCGTATAATGAGACTACAGCAAGTAAAAAAGGGTAGACGATAAAAAAAAACCAATATAACGGTTATCAAGAAATCATACATATTCAAGTGGAACTGCAAAGTTGTAGCATTACAATAAAACTGGTAGGGTAAGTATTACATTATCAGATCTTTTGTTTTATCATTTGCAATAATACACATTGGCCGTGGAAATGAAATAAAAATTTGGTAGCTACTCACTAAGATTTTTACAATTAATTTTTTTACTTCAATATTTTATTTAAGAGCGAAAATATATAAATTATTTTTTTGCTAAGACAAACTATAAAATACATCTTCAGTAAAATAAATATTATAAAAGAACATAATCATTTAATAGTTTTTGCAGTTATCCTCATATAAATCTCAGGAGAGCATATTACTGAATGTATGTTGTGATTAGTAGATTAGCACAAGAGGTAGCCAATGTTTAAATCATGAATTTTGCCGAACTCGGAGATATTCCAACCTTCCGTAAACCAAATATCACATTGACACAAGACCTACGACTTTACTTCCTATCCGAGAAGAAAAGAATGCATATTTTGATTTTTATCCACAACTAAAACCAAACCGTCTCGGGTTGGGATCCAATCAGCAGATTTGGGGTGAAAGGCTAACAAACAAGCTGTTCAACCATCAACACGGCACACACATGAATGGGAAATTTCTGTAAAGGTCGTGTGCTTCATTTGTTTCTTTTCGAAAAAAGTTTTATTGGATAAAAGAATCCTAGCAGGCAAAATTCTGAGTACATTCGATTTAAATAAGTAAACTTTTATAATAAATGTTGCTGTTATAAGTTGTTTATTTTGATCTTTTTTTGGCGAGCAATACGAAAGATGGTGTCTTCATTTTCATGGTGTCCTGAATCAAAAATTACTTTATCTAGTCCATGTAATTTAGTATGCTGCCAAAAAATTTTGAGGTATTGAGCTATGGAAAGCCCGGTGATACTATTGCATCTACAGATCATTAGAAACAAAAATAAAGCACTTTGGTGTAGATGACTATGTTTTTATACTGGGTGGGCTATAAGTGTCATTGTGCAGGCATACACTAGGATAATCGAGGCTACCAAAACCAGCAGCGCTATTATATATACGATGCCCTAAAGGTTTGATCAGGAATGGTTTAATGGAATCATAAAGCGCATTAATAATAGGATACACAAAAACTGCTAATATTTTATACCGTCGCTATTATACATCTGCAGGGCTGCATCTAAATAAGGTTAGAGCTGTAGTGTGTGATTGTCTTATAGATTATGTCGTAAACGGTGAGTGCAGTGTGAACAACTATGGCACGAGTATCTCGAGTAAAAATTGTGCGAGTGTTGAAACACGGAAGGTGGGTGTAATTGGTGACGTTGGAAAGGGTATGAATCATGGATCTATGCTTTGGTTAGCTTTGCGATTTATGCTTCGGGCGTTACCGAAGGAGACAATATGGATGACGAGACAACTGTGTGTATGGCCAAGAAACAACTTCAAACTCCATTGCGGATGCGAACAA
Organism: Cetonia aurata; assembly: GCA_949128085.1. Taxonomy (NCBI): domain Eukaryota; kingdom Metazoa; phylum Arthropoda; class Insecta; order Coleoptera; family Scarabaeidae; genus Cetonia; species Cetonia aurata. The sequence continues at coordinate 41,850,348 of OX421884.1, forward strand.
TGTTATTTCCTTTTTTAGATGCCAGAAATTCCTCAAGAGGCAGGAACTTAGTAGACATTCTTTTACAAAATAGTGCTTCAAAAATTGAGTTATGGATTTTGTTCAACGATTTGACATAAACAATGAAAAATAGAATTAATTTCCCCTGACACAGGCATATTAGAATATTAATAAATTGATAAGTAGTGGTACTACTCATAAACTTGATCGATTTTAAGCGTTCATTTTCCTAACTAAAGGGTATCTGTTGATCGATAGAAGATATACGAATCTATTAATTACGTATGTGTGGAACTGTAAACGGAAATAGTTTAGCACCTCTGAAGATAAATTATAGTGCAAATTGTCAGGCACATTGTCTTTAATCCGTAATCGGGATGATATCTCTAGATAATTTTGAGTAATCTGTACTTCATATACTCCACTAGCACAATTACTCAACGTTACTATGTTGGATTAAAACGTTTTGTATTGTAAATATAGATTTTTAAAAATATCATTACTATAGATATGTGTGGGGCAAAAACTCAAATAAAACATTTTTTTCTTTTCAAAATCCGTTTCTTCAGCAATAGTCTAATAAACGACAACGTACGGGAAGCCGCCTGTTCCGAAATGTAATATCGTCGAAAGCATATTACATCGGTATCTATAGATACATGATGTCTTTCACACAATATTCGCAACTTTGTTATTAAGTCAATTATTAAGAAACGTTGAAATATATCAATTTTATTCTTATAAAATGCAATAGTTGACAAAAGATTTATATTTTGAGAATATATTTTGTCTTTTTACTTTTTTTTAACTATAACTTATTCATTTTCTTGAACACAACGATTCATCTCTTATAATTATTTTAAAACGTGCCCCGTTAAAAATTTAACAATCACTGGCTTTGAACGATTTGTTTACTTGTTTCCGAACTAATGTTTCCTATTGTGTTTTGAAATGCTTAAGATGGTTATTGGATCTCTAGGAATACAGCGTACTTATGAAATAACTTTTATGAAAAAATGTAGTGGATCTAGATCAAGTGAATTCTGGCGATTCAATTATTCATGTCATGGAAAGTGTTGTTAAATATATACTAATATTCACGCGAAAATGAAAAAGGACGGTGGCCCTACAACGCAAATAATTTATGGATAATAGGTTAAATAACTTAAATGATATACGGTATCGAATTCAAAGCTAAATTATTGTTTGTGCTTTGCTTTTTATTTATAGACGTTTTTTAATCTAAACATTTTTATGTATACATTCTTTCATCTACATATATTTTTTTGTATTTTTTTGTATACATGTGTCTATTTATATCTTTTAATTTTGTATATGTTAGTTTGTATTTATATGTTTTATGCGGCGTTTTACTAATTTTTTAATTTTTTGACGAAAAATCCTGTACTTGTACAACCTTATCCAAAGTGTAATTTAGTGCCGATTTTGTAAATGTGGAATGTTTTAGACGTCTGCATAATTTAACTTCGAAAGAAATTGTTGTTTTATTAGCTGATTATTAATTTTTTGCAATTTAGAGATAACTGAACAAATAAAAAGTTATACCTAGTCTATTTTGTCACTCCTAAGTGTACTGACAAATTTTGACGAAGTCATTGAATTTTTCAGGTGATTTCGCAAAGTAAACTGATTGAAATCAGGCAAAGTTACGATTCTCACACGATAAACTTCTGCTGATGCAGCTTGCGTAGAGAAAATCAATATACTTATTACGTCTACAATATACAGTAATTTTCATGCGATGGAAACTTCTCCGTCAGGAACTTATATCCACTTAGAAATATTACACATTCAATTCAGAAACAAAAACACATTAGAAATAAATAAAAAAAAGTTAAAACGCCATTTTAGCTCTTCGGTAACGGATATATTTATTGTATTTTTATATTTGCACAAATTTGAATGAATATGGTAATGTATGTATTGATAGATTGATCTTTGATAATTTCTCTGACCTTTAATTTGTTTGGTGAAGGATGGGACTTAAAAAAACATAGCTGGTTTCAAATATTTTCAAACTCCTGGATTTTAATGTGTTTATGTGTAAGGTGAGTTGGGGTGATATCGAACGTATTTTTGATTAGTTTGGCATTATTACAAAATATCGTACACAAATAACAACTGAATTTGACGACACTTCAGAAATAACATTATTAACATGTAAAATACATACTTACGGTAATGTCATTAGGTTTAAATGTAATTAGCCCTTCCTAAAAAAATTATTTATATACCTAATACACGTTTCCGAACTTGCCCCAATAGCGAGGTAACATCGAATAAAGTTGTAGAATTTCCTATAACTACTTTATAAGTAGATGCGGAGCGAGATCGAATTCGAGATAAACCCCTAATCAATTTGGTATCATTTCTATGAAAAAAATCGTAACTGTGCACTTGTTTTTTATATGAAGGCATTCGAATTTGCCCCACATATTGAAAATTAACAGGAAAATTCACAAATACGAGGAATAATGAATTTTATTCTTAAACTTTCAATTAAAATTAACATAAGTAATGGAACAAATATTTGTATTATATTTTTCTACTAGAAAAATAAGTTAGAAATAACCGCAAAAAAATTTTGATCGATCTTGCCCCGTGTCAAAATGTGAAGGGTAAGATCGAACATGACAATAAACTGAACTAACTTTTAAGGGTAGGAGTCACTAGAGCTAAGTATTAATACAATTTTATTCAAATATCTTGATATAAAACAGAACATATTGTTGACTTACCGTTTAGTATAAAATTATATGATCGGGGCAAGGCCGAATCCACTTAAACAGTGTGAAAACAGCAAACAATAAATTTATGGTACTGTAGGCGTTTTAAATTTAAAGTCTTGCTGATTAGCTTAATGCATGCGCGAATGAGCTCTCTTGAAAGCTATATGACGACAGCGACGTTAAGGCGCGTGTGCAGTTGCTGCAAACCTAGTTCTACCTTACCCCCCATTCGATCTTACCCCAACTCATCTTAATACTTTGTTTTCGGTTTCACCAATAAAAATACTATTGAGCAATTGTACACAACCAACTCATCCATTCTCTTAAGAGTTAAGCCCTCCCCTTCTTTTAGCCTATCAAACATTGTTTCTTCGTAAGAATTCAAACTCATCCGAATCTTCAACACTGTAACGATCATCACCTTCAAACTCAGAAGCATTGATTTGTTCTTGTTTTTTTACTCTTTCTATTACAGCTCTTAATTTTCCAGTTTTATTATCAGCCACCTTCTTCGAACTTTAATCCCATTATTTTTCTATTTTACCTGAAGCATCCTATAAGCTCGATCAAATGCGATTATTGCTGATTCATTAATGACCAAAGTTAAAAACGAAAGATTCGCATTAATGTTTATTTCCTTCACAATTGCCAAATGGGAAAAGTGCAAGCTACTACCCCCTTCTCTTAGAAAAGTTTAGAAACAATTTTTGTGGCACATGTTTAAAAAGAGGTAAAGGTTTGAAGAGGTAAATGTAATTAAGTTATTGATATATTAAATATGTAAAAAAGAGAAGACGGAAAGGAACTTGGTAATTTTGGATTGATTAGTTCTTACATTAATATTTTGAATAAAAAACACACTCAAGTATTTTTAAACTGCAAGATGATTTTTATTTCAATATGTTGCAATTTAAAAATACTTAAGTGTGTTTTCCAAAATATTAATGTAAGAACTAATCAATCCTATACTATCAAGTTCTTTTGCGTTCCTTTTCCCTTTCTTTTTACATATTTAACATATCAACTACTTAATTCTCTTTACCACTTCAAAACCTAGTGTTTTCTAAAAATCTGTCTCACATCTTTTTTACATTAAAAAAAATTTCAAATCATTCACTTCATTTTACCGAATCAACCAATATTTTTCTAATATTTTTTCCCTTTTACAAAATTTAATATAACCATTTCGGACTAGTTTAATGTTCGGATGATAGTCTAGTGGCCTGCACGCTTGGCTATCAGTCATGGTTTTTGCGAGGTCGTAATGATGATTAGGAAGCACATTTGGCTCTGCGAGTGTGCCTGACAAGCATCAATAGCTTAGCCTTCGCCTACCTCTTAAGAAAAAACATTCAAAAATATTTACATGTTTGTCCATATGAATTTTACGAAACTTAAAAGTTGTCTAAACATTTCTTCAAAAATTGTTTTCCTGAAGAAGGTAATAAACCTAAGTGCCGAAAGTTTAGATTAAATGAAAAAAAGTTGTTTTCTTATTCCGTGACAACTGTCACACGAACCTCTACAAGACTATTTCATTGTTAATTCATATTAGCCAATAAAATGTTAATTTGAATAATGAATCTTCGTTACTTAAAGCATTTACAATAATAATAATAAATATATGGAGTATATATAATGAAATCTACCCTTATTGCCAAAAATATAGATTTTGTAATTATGGTGTACAAAGAAAATATAAAATTCAATGACAGGTTAGGCGAAACTAATTACAGAACATGTAGTATGTCTTTGTTAGGTAGTTATTATACTGTTTACGATAGAGAGCTTTCAGCACAATTTCAGTTAAAAGTCATTATAGGAAAACAACGAGACAAAAATTGAATTATTAACGGATCCTTCAATGACACTACTTGGAAACTCAAAATCGATCAAAAAGATGAGTGCCTCTCCATCACATCGAACTTTTCAATTAAATGCAAGCGATCTAAATCCGCAATCAAAAAGTATATTTTTGTGGTACTCTTCTGAATCTGAACAAGTTCGTTCAATCAAATAAATTGTTGTAAACTTTTCCATATTACGTTATCTTACGCAATTAGTGCATTTATGGGCGTTTTTAATTGTTAATATATACCTAACATCAAATGTATAGATATATTAATATATGTATCTAATACGCGTTACAAAAATAGCTAAAGCGGTTTATCCAGTAGAACTTCAGATAGGCCCATAACCCACAATAAAGCAATAATGGATATATGACGCTATTGAACTTCTATTATGTTGGATACAATGAAAATTCTTTTGTAAAGCAATACATGTACATGCTACAACATGCTCTCTCTTAAAGTTAGAAGTGAATAACGATGCTTTTACCAAGTTTTACCTAGTTTTCCTGCCATGTGAGAGGAAAACTTGTTGTTTTATACTAAGTTGGCGACAATTTCAGTGTTCGTGAAGAGTATTTAACTTGGGTTACCACTTACTTTCGGCCGTCAACTGTAAGACAAAGTAGTTACTCTTAAAATAAACATCCGTCTTAGAAATAAATAATGTCAACAAATGCCTTGTCGATATCACAATCTAAATAAAATACCTTATTTCATGTTAAATTTTCCTACTAAAAAAAAAAAAAAAACTACATTAAATAATACTAGAAAGTACCATTGGCATAGCACATACGGCATGTGTATGTGTGATATTAGGGTGATAGTACACTGCGACCTGAAAGATCTATTGTGTCCCCTCTTCTCGCTGTATTTACAGCTGGCCGTCCAGTCTGATTCATTTTAAAAAGTGCAGAATGTCCGAAGGCCCCAGATCAGGTAACTCTCCCTCTTCGATTTCACATGCTCCCAGGTGCAGCGCCCTTGAGTTGCACAGTGCAGCGCAGTTTGTGAGTAGATGGATGGTCGTTTCGTCCTGTTCCCCACAAAATCTACATTCGGCTTCCTTCTCTATTCCAAGCCTGCTTAGATGTCCGTTCAGTTTACAATTGCCTGTAAGGATCCCTGTCAATATCCGAATATTATTTTTAGTCAGGTTGATGCATTCTGCAGATCTCTTCTGGTTATAGGATCCCAGAAGAGTTTTAGCTTGCCTCATTCCCTGGAGATTCTCCCAGTATTTGGATTTTCTCTGCTCTACTTAATTATCCAGTTTCTCCAGTTATGCTGCTACTTATCCCACAAAAAGGTTCTGACCCTACAAAAGGTGTTCTAGCCCCTCTCTTCGCGAGATTATCTATTATTTCGTTTCCTTCCACTCCCATGTGTCCCGGAACCCACAATAGGGTTATCTTGTTCTTTTTGCCTAGCTCGTTTAGTTTTTGTAGACACTCCCAAACCATTTTGGAGCTTATTATGTTTGGCCTCAGCACCCTAATGGCTGCTTGACTATTAGATATTATGATAATCTCCTGCTTTTCATAGCTTCTGTCAATGTTGACCTGGACACATGTTTCAATAGCGTGTATTTCCGCCTGGAAGATACTTGGGTACATCCCCAAGCTTTCGAAATATTTGGTTCTAGGCCCATATATCCCTATTCCAGTTCCCTCTGCCGTTTTGGAGCCATCTGTGTACCATTTAATGGCGGTTCTATTGAGTTACGAAATGGTATCTCTATCTCATTCACTCTTAGTGCTAAGCTTTGTGGTAAAATTGTTTCACAAAGTTGAACTTCCTTGGCATGTCGCCTCGGGGCATGTCCCAGATTTGGTCACCTGTAGGAGGCTGAGGCCTATGCCTAGCCATTCCTTCCCTGATCATCCTACGTGTGGTCTTTTAGCTCTGCTCTCCACAAAAATGTGAAGAGGAGTAAGATTTAGCACCTACGGTAGTTAAACAGCAAATCAATGTATGGACTCAGCAGAAAGTGCTCCAACATTGGAACAATTGTCCTGGTATGCTACATGCGAAAAATTGTATTTCGTTTAAAAATGTCAGAACCTATGAACTACTAGAATTTGACAGCAAAAATGTCAAAGTAATAGTTTCTGTCTTAACAGGTCACTGCAAACTCAGAAATCACCTACTGGCTGGCCGAAGGATGAAGAGACAGTTGACAGTTGCCACTGCCCCGCCACAACAAGAATCAGGTATGGCATCTTTGGGTGTGTTGACCGTTCCTTAGAAGACCTGAAAACGACTTCATTTAAAACATTCTGAGCTACCTTAAGGGCCTGAACTTGTTGGATAAACTTTAAAGATAACATCCGTCCTACAATAGGCCCTAGCGGCCACGGTGGACGGGACGGATAATCGACCCATGCGGATGCTATCCTACATCAATACAATACAATACAATTAGGAAGCAGCCCATCTAGTTGAATATCTGCCGCTTCTGAAGATTTAGGCAATTCAAAAACGTCTGTCCATACAAATTTGAAAAGCAATAAGATGCATCCATTTTAAAAAATTTCAGTGCAAATTTTTGGGCACTTTTCTACTGAAAGTAATAATTTATTGTAATGTCAAATCCATAGCCTACTACGTAAAATATTATTCGATGATTTAAAAGCATTAATAAATAAAACGAGTATTTTAAAGAAAACTTTTGAAGACAGCGAATGCTACAGCAAGCCGATGTGTAATCTAATTCTGCATCGAGCGATGTTAAAACATACCGGGTGTTGTATTAACAAAAAATAGCTTTATAGCTTTAAGACTTCTTTGACATATCACTAATTTTTAGACAGCTTTTATGAGGGAAAAGTTTTATTACGTTTTGGTAAATCAATGTGGTAGATTTAAAATAACAAAGTTCATGGTTCTGGTTAACCGGAAGCGTAAGAAACTTGGAAATATTTTAGAAATAAAGTAAATACCAAACTATTGCAAACCAAAAATTTTTAAAGCTGAAAACCCTCTATATAAATTAATATCTACGAGAATAACTTGGGATTAAAAATAATGTCATTTCATGCAGCTTGGTGTAATTGTTGTCTCAGACTATAGAAATGGTATTAAAAGTATTCTCTAAAGGCATCATCGTTCTGCATTATTGATGATGTAAAACAGGTAATAACATTGGCATAAAAAAGATAGTCACATATTTTTAGTACCGAAACATTACGTTTTTCCTGGCTTAGACCATTAAAGAGCAACAGACATGATACAGATTAACACTTCATGTGCAGTAAGGGATGTAAAGTTGTGTTTTAGAAACGGTATACAGTCAAATCACGAAAACATTTCAATGTTTAATATACTTGCGGTTGCGTTTCCTTTTCCTGGGTTTTACATCTCTCATTGTTTAATAAATCGGGACAGCGCAATCCTGTAGCTGTGGCTTTCAAGTACGCATTACCCCTGCAAACTGTACATGCATATGTATACAGTGACGAGCTTCTTAAATCTTGACCTTATCCACACTATGTCAGACTAAAGCTATATGCTAGGGAAAGTATGTAAATGAGCTGTTGTAATTTAAAATTACCAAATGGTTATTAGATGATGGAATAAATAAAATAATTAATGATTAATTTCTGCAATATCCATGAAACATGATAAATATTTCTAGTGTTTAGGAGGAAACAATATTTTTTTTTAAATTAAATCTATGTATAATAAATAATACGTATAGATGTATGTATAATTCATTTGTGTATTTCTTTATATAATACTGGTCCTTTATTATTATTGAAATATTACTAATGACGCCAATACTATATGTATTTTAAAATAGTTATTATTATTATTGCTAAATAAAACTAGAAGCATTTTATTAATAAATTCGACTATATGTTTCTCTATGTATACTCTATGTTTTGTTAAATGCAATCCATTTCAAAGTTTTTACAAAGGTTCGTTTTTGTTCGTAGGTCAAACATTTGGATAAATGAATCAAAAAGACAGTGTGACCTAAGATTGGTGTTACAAAAAGTGTGAAGGATTTTAAGAATATTTTAAATTTTTGTAAGACAAGTCAGCTTTGAGAATGAGCCAAAAACTCTTTGTGGGTGCAGTATCCTTTCTATTTGCGATTTGAAAAAATATTATTCAGAAAAGTTGTTCTGAACGAGAAGTTATTCCCCTATACAAAATTTTACGAAGAAATACTTACTTTGATTACATCGTCATTTTTCAAAGAATTTTTACTCTGTCACACCTCTTATAACATCATGGTCGGATACGCTGCATGTAAGTTTAGGACGCCCCCTTTTGTATTTCGTATTTCTAGCATGACTATGAAATTCTATAACGGTGTCGATTGAGGTGCTCTTCACTGTACGTGTAACATGAAATGAAAATAAGCAGTTCCGGAAACTCTGTTCAGTCCATTTTATACCACAATAAAAAATCTAAACCTCTTATGTAGAAACATTTTGTTGTTTAATCTTTTGGGTTTTACTTCTGCAGTATTAGTATTATGATAGTCCTTACTCACGTAATAGATATATGAAAACTAAATGTGTTATATTTAAACTTTATTATTAAGCCTCTCTATTGTTTTATTGAATATCAGAAACATACCCGGAATAGCTAAAATTTTACCGAGCTCATACATACACCATCTTAATAAAGCGAATACACTAGATTCAATATTTCTAGATCGTCCGAGAAAAAAAACAACGCCGGACGACTATGATTAAAATCGCAATACTGGATTTGTTGACTGAATAAGTCTTAGTTTGACAATTTTGACATCTACATAAAACGGAATTATCCCTTAAGTTGCTGGAGTCTAAATAGTTGAGGCTTGTACGCAACAAAAACAAGGTGGTGCTATTAGTAGCGGGAAGAAAGGTAAGAGATGCTGTGATAACCAGTCAAGAAAGCGTTAAGTATCTCGGTGCCCACTTGGATAAGAATCTCTTTATCGGAGTCCATGTACGCAAAACCGCAGAAAAAGCGGGTAGGGTACTTGCAAATCTTAGCCGCTTGATGCCGAACATAGGGGGCCCGAAGGAAACCAGTAGAAGGATCCTGAGTTCAGCCGTTGACTCTGCAATGCTTTATGGGGCTTCCATATGGGAAAAGGCAATACTAAGAGAGACAAACCGGAAAGTCCTGAGAGGAGTACAGCGTAGCACTGCCATCCGAATAGTAAGCGCAAACAGAACCGTTTCTACCAGAGCGCTGTTGATGGAACTACTGGTGGAGTGCCGATCAGCCGTGGAAAGAGAATGTGGTATCAACAAGCAACAAGTGACAAGGGAAATGCTGAACAAGTGGCAAGAGAGATAGGATGCCGAAGATGGTGCGGCGTTATGGACCAGAACACTTATCAAAGATTTGAGGCGCTGGTCAACAGTTCCTGACCGGACTTGGTTGCTTTCAAACTTACCTCAAGCGGTTCGCACTGGCAGAGTCAGATATCTGTCTATATTGCGGCCTTGTTGACACACCCGAAAACACATTCTTCCAGTGTCCGAGATGGAGCCTGCAAAGGTCCAGAGCAGTAAAAGTCATCGGAACAGCCACCCCCGGTAATATAATCACAGAGATGATGAGGACAGAGGACAATAGGAAGGCGGTTGAAAGAATGGTACGTGAGATTCTTATCGGTAAGGATACCCGACAGAGGTCGAAACAAGAAAACAGATAAAACGTAGAAAGTGAGAGAGTCCCCCTGAAGTAGTGCTACCGCGGCTCCGCGGAGAACATAACGACTCAATGAGAGGGGTTTTCTAGTCGGTAGGAATCCGACACACCCTGGCGACACGGGCCGCCGGAAGTCTTATGAAAGATTTTTCCCCTCTCACGCAAAAAAAAAGTTGCTGGAAATAGCAGGACATGCAATGAGGATGGAATGTGGTGAACTATGGATGCTTTTACGTTCAGTTGCTTTTTCTTTAAAAATTCTGGCTAATTTAGTTTAGACTTAGGTTTAGATAGCATATTTGTTCCTTGTTTGTTCAGATATAGTACTTTAGAATACACATTGTTCTTTTTAGTTAAACAATTTATTCGACTCTGTTTATCGAGTGAAAAAAAACTTTATATCTTCTTGAACTTTTTGAATTTATTTCTTAATTTATGCTTGAGAGAAATATCACAACGAGTGGCCCTAAAGGTATAGAAAAACCAATATTATAGAGCTCGAATTACAGTTGCAGTTTTAAATATGAATTATCAAGAATTGCGAATGTGGACATATAAATATCTATTGCAAATGAGCAACACATTTGAATGAGTTAGTCAGCAGTCAATGGTTTTAAAATGATTTAGATCGTCGTAAAGCTGCTTTGTTTCAAATATTACTGTGCCAATGTGTGTTAGAATATTATTTTTCTATCCACATTCCAGATGCAGTGAGTCCTCGACTTTCGTACATAATGTGTTCCTGCGAATATGTACGAAAGTCGAGTTTTCTGGCAACTGCCTATGCGCAGACTAATTGTGTCTTCAGGAATGAATCACCAATTCGTCTGCGCAAAATAAACCCGAACAGTTACTATTGAAACGACCAAAAGATGCATGTATACACATATACATATACAGGGTGTTTTGAAACATCGTTTAAAGATTTTAAGGGCATGTAGTACGATCGAAGATAAGGTTAAAAGTCATAATAAACATATGTTCACAAATCAACCGTTTACGAGATAACAGCGAGTGTTCCTAGTAGACATGAATATAACATATCCCAGTAAACAGGTGCTTATCAGCTATTGTTTTATGACAGTTTAATTTGACGTTCTGTGCAATTTGTAGCAATTTGGTTGCGTATTCTAATGCTGAAATGAGCGATATGGTGTTCATGTACGGTCGTGCTAATGGGAATTCTTTACAAGCACGTCGCTTCTATGCTGAAACGTTTCCTGATCGCCAACTGTCTTCGCATGTGATGTTTCAGACGGTGTTTCAACGACTAAGAGAAACTGGTTCGTTTGAGAAGCGGTCTTCTGATACTGGACGGCAGAGATTAGCATGTACTCCACAGATAGAAGATCGAATTTTGAATATTATTGATGAAAATCCCGAAACTAGTGTTAGAAGAATTTCGACTCAAGTGGGTGTAAGCAGCAATCTTGTTTGGAGAACTCTTCATGAGCAACTCATATACCCCTACCATATCCAACGGGTACAAGCCCTTACTGCTCCGGATTATCAAGCGAGAAGGGCTTTCTGTGAGTGGTTTTTGCGAAAAGCTGCTGATCGGCCAGATTTCGCTGATAACATCCTTTTCACTGATGAAGCTGGTTTTACTAAAAATGGAATATTTAATTTCCACAACAATCACGTTTGGTGTGACGAGAATCCTCATGCTACCGTTGAAGCTCGGCACCAGCAACGTTTCTCTCTAAACATCTGGTTGGGCATGATAGGGGAACAGTTATTAGGACCGATCGTTTTGCCACAACGCTTAACAGGTCCTGCATACCTCGAGTTCTTGGAAAATACTTTACCTGAACTTTTGGAAGATTTACTTATAAATCTAAGACTGAACCTCTGGTTTATGCAAGATGGAGCTCCACCGCACTTTACGCGTGCTGTTAGGGAATATCTTAACAATGAATTTCCTGGGAGATGGATAGGGCGAGCAGGTCCCATTGCTTGGCCTCCAAGGTCTCCCGATCTAACCCCGTTGGACTCTAGTATCTGGGGTTATTTGAAAAGTTTAGTGTAAGCAACACCGGTAAACGATCTTCCAGAGTTGCGCCAACGAATAGAACACTGTTGCCAGATAATACGAGAAAAGCCCTTGTTTTTTGAAAGAGTGCGCGTTTCCTTTGAAAGCAGATGTAGATCCTGTGTCGAAATGAAAGGACGTCATTCTTCTTTAGTTATAATCTATTTTATGTTAAAATACAATAACATCTTAATAAAAACCGCTAAAGCAAACTTATTCTGCATTTGCGATAAAATCGCTGTTATCTTGTAAACAGTTAATTTGTGGACATATGTTTATTATCACTTTTAACCTTATTTTCGATCGTACTACATGCCCTTAAAATCTTTAAACGATGTTTCAAAATACCCTGTAATACTGGTATGTGGGGCATTGTGAACGAAAAGTGAAGCCGAAAAAAGGGAGATACTTGCCTATCTCTCATCCCATTAACGAGAGTGAGCAATTTCCAACTCTTGAAAGCGATTGGGCATGCGTGAATATATTTGACGCATATTTGACGCTCCCCATCAGTGGTTCTCACGTATTTAACGGTTGCATAGAATATTACAGCACACGCATGTTTAGCTGGCGCATGCGCGATAGCAGGAGGGCGTGCTCAATGAAGTGAGACATACTCGAAGAAATATGGTGAAACGTTATAACTCGCACGAAGGTACTCCCACTACCTTCATGATTCGTTCAAAAATCGTAATTCAGTACGTATTGTACACCATCCATCCACTAGGATTCGCCCGTCTCTTAGAGTTCTGATGTAAGACGCGCGCGATGGCGGGATTTGCGCCAGCAGAAAATGATTGTGCTGTAGTTTTGTATTTTGCATTTACAGGTGTCTGTAATAATCAAGAAATATGTCGCCAAAGGACAGACAACATATGCGATTATAAAGAACTAAATGTGTTCATTAGCAAATTATCTTTATTGCTGTACGTAAAACACAAAGCAGAAGTTCTTAGGCTTTCCTTTTATATAACCAAGCAAAAGTAACTAGTGAAAAAGGCGAATCTCTGCGAAACAAATTGAGATAATTGACTCATATTAATAATCGATTACTGTGGCTATAATATTTACTTATGCTGTGTTTTATTTACCCCCGTCTTATCAATACACACATCTATCAAATACGGTCTTATTTGATGTATTTTGCACATCGATAGTACTTATGTGAATATTGCTTCAATAGCATTTACTTAGTAGTTCATCGGTAACGGCTATTGCAGTTACACTTAAAAAAAAACATTCCATTAAATGAGAAATTTCATCTAATTGTAAGTAGAAGTGGCACACTGATTAGAAATAAATTGTGTTAATAATTCATATCAAGAAGTGAACTGGTGTTACATAGAATTTTTAATGCCTTAGCACAGAAATGCAAACGCGTAAAATTAGTGATTAAATAAGTAGTCCTATCATATTCATATCTTGAGAGTTATTGGTGTAACTTGGGGTCTTTTTTAATGAAGTACACTGCATGCGCAAGTAAAATAATGTAAGGTGCTATATGCTATAATCTCTTGGTTCAGATAACAATTTATTTTTGAAATGACTCGCTGGCGCATGCGCAGAATAAGGAATACAACTAGTGGGCGACTGACATATACATTTGTACTGTTCTAATTCAGCTTCACTACTCACAATCAGTATTAGAATCACGAACAATGCCTCTTATAGTAGTATTGTATACCGGGTGGTCCATTTATCGTGGGCCCACAAAAAAATTTTTTTTAAATAGAACATGGATTTTTTTTTTACAAATTCTGAACAAGGATGTAATTGCGAGTAGAAAAGTACTAAAACTCATGTGGCCTAAAATTAAGATTCAGGGAAATATTCAAGAAAAACACAAAAAAATGATAAAAATATATTAAAAGAATAACGTAAATGGACACAAAGTATCCGATCACTCCTGGGCTACACTAATTTAATTTAATCGGGACAATTGTTTCGGAAACTTCGGACTCATTACAGTAAATGTTCAAAGTGTTGGCTTTCAACCTCGATACACTTTAGAATTCTCCGACTAAATGAATCATAGACGTTTATTAGCACGTCTTCCGTAATTTCTGAGCATGCATTTATTATCCTTTGCTGCATATCTTCCGGTGTTGTTGGGGCAGTACGGTACACTTTTTCTTTAATTGAACGCCACAGAAAATAATCTAGAGGCGTCAAATCTGGAGAACGAGCAGGTCAAGATGTAGGTCCGCCGTGTCCTATCCAGTGATCGCTGTAATCCCTGTTTAATATTTCTCGAGCCGCGTGTGAATAATGAGCTGGAAACCCATCATGTTGGTCCACATAGTGGCTCGCCGCTCTAAGGGTACATCTTCAAGTAGTGTCGGTAACACATTGTGTAGAAAGTCGCTATACTTATTACCATCTAAATTGCCAATAATAAAGAAAGGTTCCATTATTTTCGTACCAATAATCCCACACCAGACGTTGACATTCCATGGACGTTGCCGGTCTACTTATCGTAACCATTTTGGATTTTCCGTTGCCCAATAATGCATATTATGCCTATTTATCTGCCCATGATTCGTAAAAGTAGATTCGTCGGAAAATAGCACATTGAGAAAAAGTTATTGTTGTCGCGAATTTTTTGCTGAGCCCATTCACAAAATTGTACACGATGTTCAAAATCAGTTCCGTGAAGGTCTTGATGCATCGATATGTGGTATTGGTGAAATTTTTGGTGTTTCAATATTCGACCAATACTAGTTCGTGAGATTCCAGACTGGCCGGCAATTTCTCTAGTACTGATGTGTGGATAATGAGCCACTGTCGCTAGAACAGCAATTTGCGCGTTTTCATGGGTAACACTCTTTTTTCGAATTTTTTTCTTCTTCACAATACTTCCTGTGGTAGTAAACTATTGTACAACAGGACGACAGGTCGTACGACTCGGCTGGTGTCTATCAGGGTATCTTACAGCATACAAACGACTCGCTGCGCGAATATTTCTTCCCGCTTCACCATAAATGAAAATCATATCAATTTTTGCACGTGTCACTGGATCCATTCTTGATATTCAAACACTGGTAGTTTTATCACAGCGATACAAGTAACAATAAGTTACCTAGGTTGTAAGGTATTTATGCAGCTGCAAGGGATTACAAATACAAAGTTTATTGGCTTTTGCCATAGTTTTTCCGGATTCAATTCATACGACCTATAAATATCCAATTATAAAAAACAAACTTATACCCATTTAATTCCTTTGTAATTACCTACATCCGCTGTTTCAAATATGACTTATCTGTTATGTAAATCTGTTATTAATTATTTTGTAATACGTCCACATTATTGCTTTGAAAATACTATGTTTTTCATGTATTATTTCCAATTTATATTTTGTTTTTCTTGAATATTTCTCTGAATCTTAATTTTAGGCCACATGAGTTTTAGTACTTTTCTACTCGCAATTACATCCTTTTTCAGAATTTGTAAAAAAAATGCCATGTTCTATTAAAAAAAAAAAAAACTTGACCTTCGTATGACCTTCATACGTTCTCCTTGGTGTACGACTGCTTAACCATCAGATAGGACACTTCTTGTAGTAAAACGTTTACTTGAAACTTTTTTTCATAAAATTGACTGCTTCCAAATTTTTGGGGGGGCCACGATAAATGGACCACCCGGTATATATGGATATAAGGCAGTAGCATACAAAATTAGACATTTCTGTTGAGTGTACGAAACTGCGAGTCGGATGTATGAAACTGTGATAATAATTGTCAGAGTACGAAACTATGAATAAATTACTAATATTGGGTAAGCCAGTAAAAAATGCCAATGAAAAACTCAAATCACTGGTAAATCAAGCTTTTTTAGTTTTTATTACTACTTCATCAGGATGATACTGTAGTTTAAATTAATAGGACAATCAAAACTCAAAAACTGAAAAAATATAACTCATGTAAGAGTAGGTCGTTAGCAATCTAAAACATTAGAAAGACTCAACAAATCTTCCAAAATACATATTCAAATGTAAAAAGACTAACATACAATGATATTTAATAATACAAAGTTAAAATTTTTAAAATTAGCAAGACGCCTCATTTCTTACTAAGAGCAACGACATGGACGCAACAAGTACCTAAGTCGACCGAGGACCACGATTGAAGCAGGAAAGTGAGGTGAGCAACCAGGCTAGCCAGGAAGTAGCAGGGATCAGCGGACAAGTAAGTTAGCCGAATAGGGATAAGGAATGGTTGGTTAAGTTTTATTATTGAACTGAATTAAAAAGGAATAAATATTACTCAAATTATCAAAGTCGGCGTAGGTACGAACATTTTGTTGACTTGTTAATATAGTACATCTATAAGAACAATCTTTTTCTATGGTGTTTTTTCGATCATTGTAGCAACAATGGTCATTTTTTTGACTTCCCTAGCCCTAAGGTACGTGTTCGGTAAACACGGTTAGGTAATACTTATCGGATGTATATACTTACACACCTTTAAATAACTATTTTTATGAGTAGTATTAACAAGAGGTAATTAATAGTAAGTATTATATATTATATTATAATAATTGATATTAACAGTTTTGTATTGAATTCCTATAATACTGGGTATTAAATTATTGCTGTCACTATACGTAATAAAAAATATAATACCCCGTATTATGAAGTTTTTTTTTCAAATGTATTTACAATGAAAGTATGTAATTTTTGTCTATTTCGATAAGTGTTTTGATTTACCTAACAGACTCTGATTTTTAAGCGTAGGTAAATACTTCAAACAAACTGTTAGTAATAATAAATAATACATACATACAGTGAAATCAAAACCCTTAGGTAACATTAAATCCTGTCGATTGCAGATTAAAAGTTAAATTACATTCTCTTTTCTCTCTACATTTAGCAACTGAAATCGATGGAGTACGCTTGGGGGTGCAAGAATATTAAACTGCTTTGGCTGGTTGGATATAATCGATAATGCGCGTAATAAAAATGGAAATGACAAGGGAGAAATCGCAAAATTATTTACGTTGACGTGTGTTAGCCATGATGAGGATAATTGCGTAATTGACAGAAAAAAGCAAACATCTAAAAGTGATCTGTCATTGTTCAGTAGATTATAGGATAAGTTAAAAATCTGTAGATTTAAATTTTTAAATAAATATTATTTTAAGCTTAATGTGGTAAAAAATATACATTAATGGAAAACTACATACCCTGTTTGAGTAAATTCCATTGATTAACTGTAAAACAATTTGATCAAGTATTTTTTATTGAAACAAAAAATATATTAATTCATTATATATAATATTTAAAACAATAAAGTTGTTGAGAAAGTTTTACTACTTTACAACAATGCAAGCCATGGTTTTATACGGTTAACAGGAATCGAGCTTTTAGATAACGTTCATTTTGAAACATATTCTACACAGACCACAGCAATTATCGAATTTTTTACAATCATTATTTTGACCTGGTTTCTGCAATTTTATGATAAGCTTTATTTTATAAATTTGAATGTATTCGTATTTTGTTTAATTTATTTACTAAATACTTGTCATCGTCTTATTGTAAATGTTTTATAGTCCTGAACTTTTTTCACATTATTATCGAAATGTTGGAATTACTATGGATTAGCATGGAAATTAAAACTCTTTTCTCTAATTCTAATCCAAGCATTCGACAATTTTAGTTAATGTCCTCTTCATGGATACATTCATTGAAGGAACGACAGGTGTTAAATTAATAAAATAGGTTTTGTTAACAAAACCCAAAATATCGTTTAATTAACCAAAATTATAGTCACTCTAAAAAAAATCTCTAAAAATAGATGTAGCGAGTGCAATCATAATATTTTGTTATTTTTATGTTTATTAATTTAACAGACCCATTGAGATCATTTGAACATTAAATTTAATAAAGTGAAGAAAAGGGTTAGAGCCAAAATTGCAGTTAATTGAATACGTCGTACAGATGCCGCTTCTGTTATTTCACACTGGCAAGAATCTATATCCTGCGTGAATTGGACGTGCGGCAGACAACGTGATAATAATACTACACAGATACACATCTTATACGAGGTGTGATCATTAAAAGTTCAACTTCTGCTACACCATCGGCGGTAGCTTTTGACTGCTGCGAATCAATAATAAAAATATTCAGCTACTACTACTTTATTTGTTCCGAATTTTTAGTTTGATTCATCTAGTTTAAATATTTACTTACATTAAACATTACACCGTAGACACTGCAGGTTGTCAAATTCGTTTCCGAAGTGGTACTGGGGTGCCATAGGCAGCTTGAAAAATTGGCGGAACATCACAGTACTACGTTGAGATGGGTTCCAAACCCCGTAAGTAACGAAATTACTGACAAACTAGCTAGAGGCGCCAGTGAACGACCATTCACAGATCTAGAACCGACGTGTGGGAGTTCTTATGGCGGCATCAATCAGCTTTTGTCAGATCTGAACTCGTCGCTACTCACCGCTCCTATCGGAATGGATTTGTCGGCGCGAGACATTGCAAAACCTTCGGGATTCATCTAGGCGAGGAAAGACTTCGCAAGGCAGACTTAGGCCGGCCGCAAGTTGAAGGCAGCACAGAGCAGCGCAGCACAGCCGAGGATTTTGCGGTATACGGAATTACATTAACTCTGTGGCAGAGCAAGTCTGTTCAATTTGCGCTTCAACATGTAATCCTGTATGTCGCGAAATCTTCGGCTACGCTAGCCCGTGCTGTATTGCGTTCAACTTGCGGTTGGCCTAAGATTACTTATGGGAGTCTTAACTGACCACTGCGCACTGAACAAACACTTGCACCGCATGGGGCGATTGGACTCTCCTCTGTGCAGAAACTGTGTGAGAGCAGAAAAAAACTTCTGTGCACCTCCTAGCCGACTGCCCGGCAGCGGAAAGGGAGAAATGGAGTCATTGAGGGGTCGCTCGATTAAACGAACCCAGTTTAAGAAAATTTACTCTCGACCAATTTGCGGACCTCTTTGTTCGGGTGTAACCATGTCGAGAGGGCTAAAACATCATAGGGGCATTATAGGTTTTCTGGCCGAGTTGCCTTACGAGGAAAACTTGCCCACGAACTTAAATAAAAAAACATTACACCGTGTTTGGTTCAACACAATTTGGTATTTAATACAACACAATTACATAGTTGAAATAACGTATAACATTTGGTCATTTTGACTTAAAACGTTTAGTTAATCTAACTATAAATTGGTAACAACGTGTTTTTGTTAAAATAACAAAACTTGCTGCTTTGACTGTATTTAACCTCGCAATATTGTTAACATGATCATAATTTGGTTAATTAAGCCCTGTCGTTTTCTGAGTGTGTAAACTGTAAAAATCAATCGTATTGCCACGAAATATTTCTCACATAGTTTTCACCCCTAGAAAAAGTTCTAGTATTACAATATCGAAAGATTTATTACTGCTGATTATATCAAACTTATTGAGGCCAGAATCAATCAAGCTTCACCCCACGATATCAACAAGAGACGATCAGTAATGTGTTATAAATGCCACCATTTCTCTTCTACCCACGGTGACTTTACTACACTCAACATACTCACAAGGGAAGGTTCCCAACGTACAAATTCAGAAAATTTTAAACATTGTCAACCTTAGGAAATATGCACCACGATTTTTTTAGTGCGGACAAACTAGCTGGAAAGAATAAAAAGCCCGCTCTTCGTTAGAAAACCCTCTTTGGCATATATTTCCGAAATAAAAGTTATCAAAATATTTGTTTTTTTGACGACATATTCGTTGCTCCACATTATAATTTAAAAATCAACTCATCCCGACGCACTATAAAAATATTCTGAAATTCGATTGCGTAACACGAAATTTGCGTTTAAATTTGTCGCACCACCAATATCGCAAGGTAGATAGCTACGTCTTCACAAATTGAATATCAAGGGTGAATAGAAATGGTATATGTATATGCAAAAATTTTTACTGCTTTCAACATTTTTCAATGAATTATGTTTTCACTAGCAGTATTTCTACTATTTTGGCATGTTTATGTTTTGTGTAAATAAATACAATAAATAAATATACAATAGTAATATGAGCATTTTTTGTTTTAGTAAATAAATTTAGTTATTTCACATGGAACGATTTTATTGGTCATGTAAGTGATATATGCATTTTATGAACATATATGTATGCTCATACACATTATATGTATAGACCATGTGAAAGGTATAGTCACTTCTATTTCATACTATTTTGTTAATACAATATTTGTTTTAAATAAATTTTGTACGTATCCCAGCGTTATTTTAGATGCTATTTCCTGTAAAGCAAACAAAATTTTAAAATAGCACTAGCTTTGGAGTTCTTCTGAATTTTACACTTTTGGAATTAGTAGGAAAAAACACGTTACTTTATATCTGTGAATCACATGTAACTCTTAAACAGTAAACCTATTGAGAAGCATACAACCGATTACGGAGGCAAAACTTTGCCAGCAAATACAGATATGCTCAGATGTATTAGACACCTATATTTTTTTGTGAATAATCAAAGTAAGGTGAGTACAAAATAAAACTCTTAATTTAAATGCGTTATAAATAGTATTTTAATAAAGAATCTTAATAATTCTTGGCATTTTTGTAAGATTTTAATACAGTTGCAATACTTTTTTCAGTGCGTAAAAAACTGACGTCTCAGAAACGTGAACATGTATAAAAATTTAATAGATCTAGGATAAGTATCTATAAAAACTTTTGTAAAATCATAAATACGAATACCTAAACACTTAAATTAACTGCCACAGATGTAATGCAAAAAACACGAAATTATTGCTAAATCATAGAGATGTTGAGATAAAGATGAAATTTGAGCATAGCTGTATGTATAAACTCAGTAACACATTTAATTCAAGTAGAAAAGTAAAAAGAAAATATACTATGCTCAAAAGTAAGACATCTCTATGATTTACCATTAATTTCGTGTTTTGGCATTACATCTGTGGCAGTTAATTTAAGTGTTTAAGTGTTTATGATTTTACAGCAGTTTTCATAGATACTTTTCCTAGATCTATTAAATTTTTATGCATGTTCACGTTTCTGATACGTCAGTTTTTACGCCCTGAAAAAAGTATTACAACTGTATTAAAATCTTACAGATTAATTAAGATTCTTTATTAAAATACTATTTATAACGCATTTAAATTAAGAGTTTTATTTTGTACTCACCTTACTTTGATTATTCGCAAAAAATATAGGTGTCTAATACACCTGAGCATACCTGTATATTATACATTTCCATGGTTCAGATAGTTTTTGAGCTAAGATTCAATCAAAACTGCAATAAGGGGACTTATAATATCCGAACTATGTTAAGGTCAAAAATAGTAAGGGTTTTCATAGTTTTCTAATTGTAAGTAGAGGAACGACTGTACTTTAAGTTATAAGCGATTCTTTAAGATCAATTTTATTCATTAATAGCTACTCTCTACTTTAGAAATTCTGTACTTTTTTTCTATATAGTCTCAGTATTTTACTTTCTTATCAAGTTTTAATCCATGGTGTAATTGGTTTTTCTTATAACCACCATAAAATGTACACTAAACTTTAAACAAAATAGATTGCATTAAGTTTATGAGTGCGCTATAACTTTGGTAATTCCAAGCGCATTAAACTTGATTCTGGTTTTAGCGTTACTTGACGGAGATTGCCTTGTATCTTTGTATAACATAAAAGTTTGCATGTATGGATTACTTTTATGTGACACCTAACTAATTTAATTAAAGAGTAAGAAATAATAATAGCGACATTCTTTTAGGACAGAATTAATTGAAGCTGGATCCAACTTTCAAATGATTGTAAAGTATAGATTGTGCAATTGTGCATAAAATTTTAATTATTTGACATGCGTATGTTTGTAACATCTTAATTAAATAATGGTGCCATAAACAGCTATGGTATTGCTACAAAAGGCTTTCCTCCTATTTGTTTTCTTGCCGTTTATATCGAGGATCTCATATTATTATGTAATCAGAGGCTCTGTATACGTAAAACTAATCCCTACAAAATAGGAAAACAGCTTGTGTAGTACATTTATGGTCTTTGTATTTCTCAAACTCAATTGTTACGAGAATCGTTACGAACAATTGGTTCGTTTTATTGCTGCGCTTTCTAGTAGGCAATTGACATTTCTTTTTAGAGAAAGGTGTACCACTTATGTGATTATGATCGTTATGACGCGTTCTGAATTTCGTTGGACATGCACTAAAATTATGGAAATTAAATAAATTACAATTATAAAGATATTTAGCTATATAATGGCAGAAAAATGTGGATAAATCTCAGGTAGAGTGATTCTCTATTCAATTTTGAGTCGATAATTTTAATTTAGAAAAGTTGCACGGTCCTTCCTTAAATCACACGAATTCTTCAAATCTGAAAGTGGAGTTATTGATGCATTTTCCAACTAATGGATCAATACCTATGAGCATTTTCATAAACTACTTTTTTAAAACCCGTTTCTCGGCTATGGCACTGATCTCGCTATTTTTTTATTTAGAAAAACATCGCGTAGAGAGAAGACTTTTCTCGAAGGTTGAGCTTGTTTCTTCATCTGGGATCTCTGGGACATTTGTTTTTAAAATCGCATTTCTTTTGTAATTCTTTCGGACTTTTTTTTTCTCTAACGCCTCGTAATCAAATTCTTTTGGAGAACGTCTAGAAACTTAACCCTAAAATCGTGGAAAACTTTTTCGCAGCGAATTTTGAAAAACGGTTTTTCACATGCGCCAATATATGACCGAATAATTATTAATTTTTAATCCATTTGAATGTCCCGGCATTTACCTTCTTTCTGACCAAATGACACTTGGCTGATCTCATTATATATTCTATATATTCTCGATAGTTCCAGATCAGGTAGAAAGTCATCTTAATCTGTAACTGTTTTGGCACTGTGATATCTCGTGCGCACCATGTAGAAATCGGCTTAAATTTATAAAAAAATTAAGTTTAAGGTTGTGCAACAACTCCTGAAAATATTTGAAAACTATCTCACTTGTCTTTATATTGATTCCGCGCTCCGTTTGAGAAGTAAATGATTTTGAGGATCTTAAATTAATATATTTTGCTATACCACCATATTTTTGCATGCTCCGAATCATTTGCCAATCTTGTTTTACTACGAGAAGACTTTGAGTTGCGCGTTGACTGTTATATATATATATTTCTTTTGCTACAAGTCACAGAGAGCGCCCATTTGATGCTATTGGTGGAGTTGTAAAAAGAGTGGCGATGAGACACTGTTTGCGATCACCTCCAGAATCCCAGATCACTACGCCAAAAGAAATGTATGAGTGGTCAACAAGAGCGATTAAAAATATACAGTCGCTTAAAACATTACATTAGTACCTTGAAATATATTATGATTACACTAAAATTTTGCATATATAGATTGATGAAAAATGGCGGATGATTCTGACGACAGTTCTGGTAGTGCTAAAGAGAAAGATAAAATTTGCGACTTTTGTGAATCAGTGATACGAAAAGGTCAAAAGTGCAGTTTCTGTAAAGAGTGCAAACTTAATTTCATTCATTTAAAGTGCGTAGATGTTGCGTTTAAAACCGGGAAATTAGAAGATAAGAAAAATTGGTTATGTAGAGCATGTAAGTCTCCCACCAGTCCATCGGGTTCAAGTAATGAAGATACTACAATAATTTTCGACAGCGAAGTATTATCAAATGTAAAGAAAGAAAATGCAATGCTGAAAACGCAGGTTGAATTATTAAACAAAATTATCAAAGAAATGGAAAACGTTAATATGTTACAAAAGCAAAGAATCGAATCTTTAGAACGATCTCTAAATGTTGAAACTACGAAGGGAAGTACAGACATTCAATCACAGACGGCGCCTACATATAGCAAAATTTTGAAAACAAATGTGACGAAAAACATACTTGTGGTAAAACCTGCAAATAAGAACCAATCATCTGATCTTACTTGTAAACAAATACAGAATGTTGTTGCTCCGGCGAGCATGTCTATACAAGTAAACAAACTTGTGTCGGGTAAAGACGGTAGTGTGTTAATAAACTGTAGTGATAGATCAAATTTAGAATTGTTGAAGTCTACTATTGCGGATAAAATGGGTGACGAATATAATGCCGAGATTCCTAAAAAAATAAAACCTAAAATTATTATATACGGAATAAACAAGGACGAGTTATTAGATCGAGAAAAGTTCTGTGTCAATTTGTGCTTACAGAACAAACTTATAAAATCGGCTTCTACAGTATTGAACATAGTGCGTGTGAGCGGCAGGGAAGCAACTGTTAATGTGATTCTAGAAGTGGATCCAACAACTTTCAAACTTGTTTTAGAAAAAGGGAAACTGTACATCGGATGGAAACGGTGCCATGTTAGTGAGTCATTCCATATTATAAGATGTTTTAGGTGTTCACAATATGGACACTTTTCAAAAAATTGTACTTCCGCGGTTAGGTGTCCAAAATGCGCAGGAGGCCACAACTTAAAAGATTGCAACAGCGAGGTGCCTAAATGTGTTAACTGTTTAGAGAGTAATATTAAGTTTAAAACAACTCATGATAGTAGTCACACTGCTCTTGATATTAAATGCCCGTGTTATACTAGATTAGTAAATAACGCGAAATCTATAACAGACTATGATTCCAAATAGCAATTAGATTATATCACAAATGCAAATACACTAGTATACTTTATATTTCTTTTAAATGTGCGTAGTTTAAGAAATAAAATTCATGATCTAGATGTCATAATTTCTCAATACTCTAATATCATTGTATGTCTTACTGAGACATGGTTAAGAACTGAAGAACTAGAGTTTTATTGCTTGCAGAATTATAATCTGGCAACGGCGTTTACGAGAAAGACGGGAGTAGGGGGTGGCGTTAGTATATATAGCAGAAAAGATGTCGAAGCAAAGATAATTGATCTTAGTGAATATGCGGTAGAAAACATATTTGAGATATGCGGAGTTCAATTGTATTTGAATAATTACATTTATAATATTATAAATGTATACAGACCACCTCAATCTGATTTCAACGTCTTCATCGATCTACTGAAGCACGTACTCCATAAATATGCGATTGTCTCCAAGTTTCTCTTCATTTGCGGAGATTTCAATATCGATTTGGGTGTCAATTCTCGGGAACAGCAATTGCTACTTAATGCTATGGATGAATATGGTCTATCTGCTACGGTTAATGATTATACTCGTGTTACGGATCACTCTCGGACTTTAATCGATAATATCTTCACCAATATATCATCTGATGTATCTTGTACGACGGGTGGTACTCATATTTCTGACCATAAGTTCATTAACGCGAAAATAAAACCAGATTATGTTAAGACGCAGTGCAAAAACCAATACATTAAAAAACGACTCTTTAATCAGAACAATAAAATGTACTTCGAACACTATCTTGCCGAGGAACAATGGAGTGAAGTATATGAGGCTCAGAACCTTAATCAAAAATTTGAACTATTTCTCAAAATTCTTACTCGCCTTTATAATAATGCTTTTCCATACAAATCAGTGCATGTTCAAAATAAGCATTACAAGCCGTGGATTACGAATGAAATAAAAAACTCAAGCACCTTTTTACGCGACCTATACATTCTGCAACAGTCATTTCCTCAACTGAAAGATGTTTATCGAGAAGCTAAACGAAAGCATAGAAATTTGGTCAACAACACCAAAATAGCGTTCAACACTAATTATATCAATGCTGCCACAAATAAAACCTCTGCTATGTGGCATATCGTGAAACAGTTACGCAATACACCTACAGCATCAGAAAACACCATACTTACAAAAAATTGGGAACAGATATCAAATCCGCAATGTGTTGCTGACAACTTTAACGCGTTCTTTGTAACAACATCTTCTAGAGTTGCCTCCACAATACCAAGCGTTGACCAAGCAAATAAAATTCAAATAAACCCTAATTCCATGTTTGCGTTTCCATTCACACCGGTAGAAATCCATGATATTATGGGAAAACTGAAAAATAAACTCTCTGCGGGGCCGGATGACCTTGCTGCAGGCATACTAAGAGAATTTAGAATGTATCTTTCGGATATTTTAACTTATTTAGTGAATTTATCATTGAAGGAAGGTTGCTTCCCTGATGTCCTGAAGAAATCAGTTATATCACCAATTCATAAAAAAGGAGATGTTACTAATATTGCGAATTACAGACCGATAGCCTTGACATCTGTAGTCTCGAAGATCTTGGAGTACTGCATGCTGAATCGCTTAACTTCATTTCTAAATAAATACGATATTATTGTCAAAAACCAACACGGTTTCCGAAAAGGTAGATCTACCTCTACTGCATTATTAGAATTTTACGCTAACATATTGAGTACCATTGATCAACATAGAATGGGAATTGGTGTTTTTTGTGACCTACAGAAAGCATTTGATTGTGTACAATATTCGGAACTATTAAATAAACTTGATGCGTATGGAATCAGAGGAAATGTGGCAAAATGGTTTGCGTCATACTTTGAAAACAGGATCCAAATGGTGAAAATAAAATTTAAAGCCAATAATGGAAGTACAGCAACAGCATCGTCCGGCTGGTTACCTGTTGATAGCGGCATACCACAGGGATCAGTTCTAGGACCCATATTATTTAGCATATATATTAATGATATTGTATTATTCTTATCAGATGCATATGTTACCATCTACGCTGATGATATTGCAATGCTGATAGCACCCGAAGTAGATATAGCAACATCCACAGTCGCAGCGAATACCATTTTGGATGTTTTGAACAAATGGTTTTGTAGCAACATGTTATCTTTAAGCATCGAGAAAACAAAGTATATGGTATTTCATGCTAGGCAGAAAAGTGTACCTGGTATGAATTTAAGCATTGATGGAAGGACCTTGGAAAGATGTCAACAAACCAATTTCTTGGGGGTCAGCATTGGTGAGACGCTATCGTGGGGGGTGCACTGTGATAACTTGGTGAGGAAACTGCATTCTAAAGCTTACGCCTTCCGTTGTTTAAGATCTGAAATCTCTATTTCCTGCTTGGTTTCGTTGTATTACGCAGAAATATACTCCAGAATCCAATATGGAATATTACTGTGGGGCAGTTCAGCAGCAGCACAACATGTATTTTTAGCACAAAAAGCTATATTAAGGTGCATTGTAGGAGCGCATTTTAAGGATTCTTGTCGTCCGATCTTTCAGAAACTTCAACTCCTTCCTGTGCCATGCATATACATTCTCGATGCCGCCAGTTATATATACAAAGAAAAGAACAATATTGCCACTAACGCTACCTATCATGAATATAATACTAGAACAAGAGACGATTTCCATTTGCCAGCGTACTCCATGGTTCTAGTTAGCCAAAGTGTACATATTAAAGGAATCAAAATATTTAACCGTCTACCACAAGCAATAAAGAACTCTAAATCCTACTCCGTATTTAGAACCCGGTTAAAATCC
The DNA here is from genome assembly GCA_949128085.1 of Cetonia aurata. Lineage (NCBI taxonomy): Eukaryota > Metazoa > Arthropoda > Insecta > Coleoptera > Scarabaeidae > Cetonia > Cetonia aurata. The sequence continues at coordinate 41,878,112 of OX421884.1, forward strand.
TACCTCTCTGACCGTCTTTGTTATTCTTTAGCTGATTTCTTTTTATAAATACTTTTTTTTTTTTTTTATGTATATGTACTATATATATGCAATGCTACTTATTTTCCACAAGAGAATTATATTTTTTGTTTATCTGTTAATGTCATTATGTAATGCAGTATGTTTATTTATTTTATATTTATTTTATATTACTATTATTTTTTTCTGAAAATTTGTTTTTGACATATTATATACACTTTTGTGTCATTAATAATAAAATTCTATTCTATTCTATTCTATTCTATTCTATTCTATAACCTATAATAATGTGGGTGTCAGATAGTGAGGTACAAAAACATTGGAAAATTTTGAACTCCAGCAATAAAGACCATAACGGTTTCGAGAGCAAAACATGGATGGAGATAGAACCCAAATTTTCGTTAAGACGGCATCAAGTGAAGAAGAAGGTGAAATTGTAAAATTATGAGTTAATCACAATGTAAGACCAGCACATAGCAGATATACATATAAAGTATCGCTTTTTTGTCAAAATTTCAACATCTACAATTTTCTCCTAAAATGTTGCTCGTTTTTTTTTTTGACAGTTTCCTTTTTTTCCGTATCTTGAAATGCGATATCGTATTCAAATGCCCTCCAGGGATTGGAGAATATTTGCGTTTGTCCAATAAAAAAGGACGCTAGGTTACTGCCTGTTCCTCAAAATGCTCCCCCAAAAACGATTAAACGAACTGTATTAAAAAATTCGGTAATGCTACCCAGAATAAAACTCAGAGATAAAATTTTGAAAAGTTGTTCTACAATCTTAAGCTTAACTCTTTTCTAAATTTAAGCCGACTTGCTGCACACGGGAGATTACAGTCCCAAAATACCAAATTTCTAAAAAAAGGCCGTTTTGTTCTAATGTCTTTGGTTACAGGTTTATATGACTCGCTGAAAATATACAGAAAAAGGAAAGTAATGGGATCAGCGAAACCTCATTTGGTCAAAAAGAAAGTAAATGATGGTACTTTAAAATTGATTGAGAATTAGTGATTATTCGGTCATATATTGTATGTGAAAAAAACATATTTGACTGGTGAAAGCAAAGATACAATTTGTTAATCAGTTTTTAAATGCCGATGAAGAGATTTGGGGAACTGTAGTTTTTTCAGACGAGAAATGTTTTCAATCTTGTAATAATGGAAAATTACGCGTTTATAGAACAAGAAATCGTAGGTATGATGAAAATTATACTCATTCGACAGTAAATTTTGGCGCCTCTTTGGTTAATTTTTGGATCAGTGTTACCATAATATGTTACCATCCGTGAAGACTATTTCATTCACTTTTTCCTGTCTCAGAATAGCCCAGTTCCCACTGCAAGCATTGTAAGACAGTGGGTGGATAAAAATGGAATTGATTTACTACCTTGGCCTTCCAGAAGTCTGGATTGAAATCCAATTGAAAACATCTGAGGAAATATGACAAAAAAAAATATATTCTGGGGATTTTAGGCCTAGAAATGCGGAGGAACTTCGGGATACTGTTGAAAATATTTGGGAGAACTTTGTGGAGGAATATGACGAGAGGACACTAATTTTATCTATGAAGAGACGGTTAGAGCTTGTGATTACAGCTAACGGCGCTACTATAGGGTATTAAGTGTTCCAAATACGGTATCCACAACGGTGAAACACATCTATATACCAACAAATTCCGTAGAATGGATCATCAGCCACGTTTAAACTTAATTGAAGGTATACACAAACGGAAAGTGTTTCTTAGTATTCTTTCCAAGATTAAGTTAGAAGACTTTCGCTTCGGTTCTGGGGTTTTCCAAGGAGACATATCCTCGGATATAGGCCTTATGACCTTCATTCTGGGTTCCAGGTATATTCGCTATGATTACACTGTCAATTGTCTTTCATTACCTTCATAATACCAAGAGTTCCGGCGAAGCTTCATTCATTCATTCATTCATAAAGTTAGGTGGACACCTTTAGTCCAGGCACTTGAGCTATTAAACCTCTTACTTCCACTCGATCAGCTTGGTGTTTTCTATAAAGCCCAGTATCTTGCCCAGTGGGAACTTGAGAACCTTCGAGGGCTCCAATAGACCCTTCCCGAAATGTTTCTGCCGGAGTGTTTTCAACTCGTCACATGTGCAGATTACATGTAAACTTGTTTCCTCCTGTAGCTCACATCTTCTGCACCACGGTTCGCTTACTCGGCCTGTGTTGCAAAGATGCTTCTTCAGGGGACAGTGTCCAGTTACCAGCCCAGTAATAGTTTTAACTTCTTTCTTGCTGCGTCTAAGTAGGTTATCAGAGAACTTGGCATCTCCATCCCCTATTAGCGCTTTAGCTTGGAGTTGACCTTCTGTCGTCCTCCATTTGTTTGTGCTTGCATTGTCCAGCCAGGTCCAGATCTCCCTTTTAGCAGAATCCCTTGTAATTCCACATACGGGCTCTGGACGTATGAAGTGACTTTTGGAGCCCTCCTTGGCTAGTTCGTCAGCTATTATGTTGCCTTTTATATCCTCGTGTCCCGGCACCCAAATCAGCGACACCGTGTGATCCTGTGCCAGTGAGTTGAGGGATTGTTTGCAGCCTCTAACTAGTTTTGACCTAGTTACAGGGCTCGAGACTGCACTGATAGCAGCCTGGCTATCAGTCAATATACTTATTTTCCTCCTCATGCAGCCCCCCTTTGCAATCTTCATTTTTCATTCTCTTGAGGGTACCCCCAACCCTGCTAATAGCAGCTGCAGAATAACTTTGGATTTTGCTGATAAGGTTAACAAAAGCAAAACTCGATTGACAATGATACTAACGTTATCAAAATAACTCAATAGGTAGTTTGTATATAAATTATATAGATATTTGAATGAATTCGATGGAAATGCATCGAATTTATTGTCTAGGCAATAAAGGATTACCTATAGTAGTATAATCAAGCGAAATTATAATCAAAATACCATAAACCAGATACCTATGATACGGAAACAAAGATGAATTAGAAAGGTGGCTCTCCCGAAAAGATGACTTATTTTTAAATTTGGGAACACTTTTCTTCAAAACTAGTTTAGGTAATTATTAGTTAGTTAGTTATATTTTGTTTTCAAAATTAACGATCTTAACTATAACTTAGTCGGATAGGTTTCATACGAGTTTAGAAGAATTAAAATATCTTCAGTGGTTTTTTGAGAAATATATAATCTTATGCTATTTAAGTTTTACATAATCTACTGTTCTAAACGGCGTAACGATATTAAAAATTTTAGTGTTTTTTATTTAAGTTAAATATCAGTCTCTCTTCTTTGTAATAAAGAGAAAGATCTGGTGCGATAGCATAAAGTTTTGAAATAACCGGAAAAAAGAGAGTACCAAAACTCAAGTACGGTTTGCCTAAAAACGAGTTGTCGCCCCTTAAGCAAGCTATAAATTAATTTGGGATGTGATTTGAATTTAATTACATTGTACAAAGCGTTTTGTAGGATATCTGAAAAGATATCTTATGAAACGCTAAGATGAATTAAAAATTCCTTAAAGTTTATCGTTTAATACCATGTATGTTAATCGCAGCATATTTCTCAAAGCCGTATGGAGCTCCTGTACCTATGTCTTTGCTTTTGTGTTATAAGCATTTATTTAAAAACAGTTACTTTTTCATTATTTATTTGATGCAACTCATCATAGTTTGAAAGCGACACATTTTCTTTGTTTTCTATTGATTTATTATGTTTTGCAAGTACTAATTGCTAAATATGAAAGAAATATCGCATACAAATTGAGTTATTGTGAACGTATGAATTATTTTAATAATTTACAAGATAGAATATCAGAAAAGGCAGAAGATTTAATGAAAGTCAGAAAGTGTATATGAATTAATGTTTATAATTTGGAATCTCAAAGATATAGATATAATAATAACATACATTTCTAAAAAGTAAATATATCAAGGGTTACAGAAACTAATCGATATATAGCATGCACATTGTATGGTATATTATGATGGTGTCGTGCGAATTGCGAATACAACAAAACTGAAGTTTCTTGCATATAGGATAGACGAAACTTATCTAGAGAGAAACGTTGGCTATAACGAGTTATTATTATATTCACATTATCCACATAATGTTTAAAGCAGGGATGTGCCTCTACGCGTAAACAAAAGTTGTCTACATTTCAACGTAAACAACGTGTAGATATGGAGACAACCCGTATACTATAAAAAAATTGCATCATTTTTAGGTTACGTTTATCTTTTGTACCTAGTAAATTTTCCAAATTTCAAAATCGTTTAGAAAGCCGCAGCAAAATGGCTCTTAACATTTATGCTTTCTGTGCATATTATCTACATCCCAGGTATCATGAATATGCAACATCAAAATTATGTGTTGAACAATTAAAAGCAATTCAAGATTTTTTCTTGCATAATCTAAACAGTGATGGAGTAATGATTATTACGAGTTTAAAGAAAGGAGAGGTATTTTTCAGACTTTATTTGAAAAGAATATTGCGAACCCACTAGTTTTTTGGAATATGGTCAAGTTACATCATCCCAATCTATCAGCCTTTGCAATAAAATTGGAAATAATTCCGGCTTCTTCAGCTCAAATGAACGTGTTTTCTTGAATTGGTCATTTGTTCATTCGCCCTTGCGGAATCGTTTGGACTTTCAGCGATCAAGAAAATTGCTACATAAGTTTTAAGATTTTTTGGGATGCTTACTCATAGTAAGTTCCACTATCTACTTGTTATTTGAAGAAATACAGAATAAAAAAAAATGTCTTTCCACGCTTGTTTTATCTTCCATTAAAGATTTTTAAACTTTATAGTTTGGTGAAAACTTATTATAAAAAATATTGTTGGAATCAAATATTAATTTTAAAAGCAGGTTTATCCTAAAATAAGGTTGCCGACATAGTTTACATTGTTTACATAGTCTACATGAAAAAAAAAAACTAATGTAAACAATGCGTAAACTACACGTAGAAAACTAACGTAAAGTAAACTTCATTGTCTACGGCACATTCCTGGTTTAAAGCGTTTTCTCAAAACTTTGATGTAATCAAATGGGCTGCGCGTACTTTTATCGGAAACTTTAATGTTTCAACTTCAACGTTTCTAGCAACATATATATCTGTTGTGTAGGAATGTAAATTTAATCTATAAAGACGTTTTGATTGGTGAAATAAGACACAATTCGATTGAGACTTGTATTTATTTTATTTTATTTTATTTAGTATAACGTGCTTTGTAATTGGGGGGAGGGGAGGCGTCTTGTTGGGCGAGTAAACCTTATTATTTAAATTGAATTGAATGGAATTAAATTGAAACGTAACTTGTGAAACGATCTGTGTTATGTGATTAAGTTTAATTAGCGTGATAAGCTTTTCAAAGCTTCCTTACGGTATATTCGCTTTTTTGATTTTAAATGGCAAGAATATTCGTAATTCCATAAAGGTTTTCCGTCCTCAAAAAAAAAAGAAATAATTTGTATATCAAAAATGTTTTAAGATATATGTATATACGAATGTAAATGAAAAATTGCATGACATTTAGTAAGGTAACTGAAACAAAAACATGGGTAAAAAACAGTATTAAAGCAGAGTGACCTCTCATATGTAATACCAGATAAGAAGGACTAAGAGAAAAGCCTTTCAGTAAGACTCAAACTGGTATACAGATGGCTCTAAAACTGATTATGACGTAGCAGCCGGCATATATCGAAAGAAGCTCAGAAAGGCCTCTTCTATAAGCTTCAGCAAGAACACGGCGGTATTCCCAGCTGTGGTTGTTGCAATTTATCAGTGTATCAGAGAAGTAGAAAGATGGACCAAAAGAGGTACAGGCGTTGCTATTTTCTCTGACAGTCTGACAACACTTAAAGCCGTGTGCCCTAGTTACGCTGTGTTGATCTAAAGCCGGTTTGGGACTGCGTAAACGCCGTAAATGAAGAGGGCACTCAAAGGAAGTTAAAATTGGCCTGGGTTTCCAGCAGATCAGGTCGAACGAAGTTCGTCAAGGTCATTCGTTGGAGCTTCCTTCGGCATTAACAAATCGCAAAATAAAAAAAAACATCAATGAGTGAACACATAATAAATCCAAGGAATGGTGGCAAAAATCACAGAATAAAGGCAGGCATAAGAGTTCTTGAGAGGACACAGGCCTGAGTTTACTAAAGACCTACTAAGTAAAGACAGGAAAACTGTCAATGTGATAGTAGGCCTGTTAAGCAGTCATTTTAGACTAAATAGGCATATGTTAAACTTAGGCCTGACAGATGACGCTCTTTCCAGATTCTATCAAGAGGAGGAAGAGACCCCAGTTCATGTACTGTGCCCCTGTAATGGCTTGGCGAGAATAAGGTTTCTACTACTGGGAGTAGGAACTCCACGGCTAATAGCTACATAAGGAAGCCGCTCTCAAAGATGATAGGTTTAATTGAGAAGGAAAAGTTAGAGAACGGCTTCTAGGACAAAGGGGATCGCAATAGATCTGAAAAAAGGTGAAATAGAGCAGTACAACCACTCCAACCCTAATCTAATATAATCTAATCACCTCGCATATACCATTTACTTTGGGACACTCGATATACACATTTAGCAGCTAAAAAACTAGTTAAGTTTGAATTTAATGATGAACGATTCTGTGCTTTATATATATATGTGCAAAGAACTCATTCCCTATGTGCCTCTCATACCTCTAACAATGGTTAGTATATATTAAACATTCCAAGATATTGCTGGGTAGTGCAATAACCTTTGGTGCTCGTGTGTTCACTGATAAATATCTAACAGCATCTACCTACTTTTAATATAAAACGGTTTGAACGCAAACTTACATGCTATTTTTGGAAACCATAAAAATTATCATTAATCCTTTGCACGAGCTATACTACGCGATATAATACCTGCTTTACATAATAAACCGGACTCACAAAAGGCAAGATAATAATACCTCGAATACTTGTGCAAGAAACAAATACAAACAATGCCGATTCACAATTGGAGCAGCACGGCTGAAATTCGCTACTCAAAGGGCATGCAAATGAAACACTGGATGCCTTCGCTTCTGAGACAGTACCAGGATGGTACGAAAGGCGAAATTCAACAATACCGTATTTGCAAATCGATTTTCTTAATTATAGGGCCATTCTGGAGGATCTGTTGTAGTAAAACGAGAAAATGTTCGCGTGTTTAATGGGCATTCAGGAAGGGAATGCTTCGTAGAATATGGGTCCGTACACTGAAAATATGAAGCAGAACAAAGCTGTGATGCATTAATATGGGACAACAGTAGATTTGATTACGTTGAATGTAAATAAAGCAAATGTAAAGCTGCTGGCAACAGAGGAAAATTACTCAAGTTATTCTAAAAAGCCAATATAATAATACAATATCATCTTATTACATACCTTTCCAAACTATTTTTATTGTTATATTATGTTTAAGACAACTACTCATCTTTCTAAGAGAAAATAGTTATAAATTTGGTATGCTGTTAAAAATTATGAAATTTTAGTGGTGTGTATTGCATATATTTACCAATTTGCGTAGAGTAACGGTTCAAAGTTGTGCAAGATTTAAGAGATTACAGAAGATTATTGTTGAAGTAGACATGTATTTGCTTACGCTGGTGATATGAAGATTATACTTTTATTGTGAATTAATACATGGGACTGTGTGAGATTGTTTCAAAGCTGCTGAAATGTACACAATTTTTTATAGTTGAGTAAATAATGGTAAATATGCCTGCCGATATTCGTCATGTTGCATTTGTCACGAACCGAATGATAATTGTATTATAGTGAAGTTTTGATATTTAGAGTGGTGTGCGTGCACAATAATGTTTCTTTTAAGTGAATCTTGAAAACATGCGAAGTGTGTTATGAATAAATAAATAAATTTTGATAGTTCTGTGGATTAAACAATATACCCAGGCGAGTGTAACAAAATACGAATAGTTTATTATTATTGTATTACCCTACAACAAAAAATCAGCGCTAGTCCCGTTTGAAACTATATACCAACAAGGTGAACGGAGTATAGTGTGTGTATATTCCCAAAATAGGAAAATCGGAACCCTCTCCTAGTTCCTTTCGTCCAATTAGCCTGATGTCATTTCTTCTGAAAACAAAGGTGTTACAGGGTCACATCAAAGAAGTAATTCCTCCACATATACAGCTATGCGTATTAAGGGGTCTTCCTAACGTAACGGCCTAAAAATAAGACGATCTTTGAGAATTTTTTTGGAAAGAACTACTCTGCATATCAATTTGAAACTTTGCAAATTTGTTTAGCTATATTTGAGGAATATCTAGTTTTCTGTTTAGGTAAAAATATCGATTTTATTAGACGTTACAGCAGTTGTGTGGAAGCGTCTAAAAAAAATGTCCTTGAATGGCTGCCATAAAATCAGCTGTCCAGGTTGTCTGAAATAAAAAATTAAAGAAGATTCTTAATCTGTGTAAATGTGGCTATAGCCCGAACTAGAATAAATGAAAAAAATTGAAAAATAACAAAATGACGGCTTTTCAAAAAAAGTTTCGATTTTCCCCCAAAAAAATTGCTTAATTTTTAAGTCGTACATTGTGAATTTTGTTACTATCGACTTGATTCTAGTTCGGGCGAGAATGACACGTCTACTAAATATATCTGCAAAATTTCAAGTAAATTGGTCGATTGGTTCTTGAGATATCGTGGCAGCCATTTCAAAAATGTCATTTTGGAAAAACGCGTTTAAAGTTTCGCGTACTTTCTTTGTCACCGCTTTTATCCATTTTCTTTGCTCTGAAAATCTAGAACAATCTATTGTATGCTTCCGTATACAGAACCTAACTTTTCCTTCGGTTATATCATAACGGAATGCCGGGTGCGAGAATGAGAACCGGTCTGAAAGGCCATCCCTTCTACCTTCGCTTCAGAGCCTATAACTTTTCCAATTTTTCGAATCTGGCTAAATCCCTTTGGGACTTTGTTTTCAAGATGTTAAACTATAAGAAAATGCAAAAAAAAATTTTCGATTTTTTGAACCCGTCACACTAGGAAGACCCCTTAAGCAGGCAAATCCACGGATCTTGCACTAAAGAATCTTGTCTCCCGGATTTCGGACTCGCTCGAATCCAAAGAAATAGCAATGGCAGCATTTGTGGACATAGGAGGAGCATTTATTAATGCAATTTCTTCATACCTATGCAAGATGGTTTTAGCGTAAGGCGTATAACCGATCATAGCAGGCTGGGTTGCTGCTATGCTTACGAATAGGCATGCTATAACAATACTAGGCGAGGAGAGAGTCTGGTTCAGGCCAGGCAGGGGGTGTCCGTAGGATAGGATTTTGTCCCCACTACTATGGTCATTACTTTTAGAAGACCGACTTACTATCATTGAAGCGCTTGGAGCCGAGGTGCAAGCCTATGCGGACGATATTGTAATATTTTTAAGAGGATCGGGAGAAAAGGAAATTTGTTCAGCCCTCCAACAGGTAATTAACGTAATTTGTAGCTGGTGCAGCCGGGAAAACCTCAGCATTAACCCGAACAAAACTACCCGGAAGAGAGTGATGCTCCACTCACTTCCGGGTAGTTTTGTCCGGGCTAGTTCCACCCACTATCCAAGGTGTGAAACTGGAATTTACAGATAATGTAAATATTATTAACGCCGTTACAATCAAGTTTTAACCCCAAAGTGGTAGCAATGAGTCTAAGTGTGGGGGTAAAGTTCAGGGTTCTAATTGGATTACGCAACGAAACAGTGAAGGTGGATCATAAATCAAACGTTTATTTCTACTCAACAGGTGTAAAACACATGGAATATATACAGCAGAAAAAGGTAAGTAAACAAATGCATGTACAATCGCAAGCATACATAAATACGCACAGTGGTAAACATTCGCGGGGCTTCAGTACCGCTTTTGAAATCTGAACGCAGAATCTAATAGCTGTGTTTCGGTTAATAACACAAAGCGACAATCTATTTACGGGGGTCGGTCGAAAAGTGCGCGGCCAGTTTTCACGGGCTACGACGGTTAGGTATCGATGACGGCGTTAAACCCTACGGTACGGGAATGACTTTATAAGTAACACACTGGGAACATCAGAAGCTGTGCCAACGCAACAACCAGAGCGGAGAAATTATAAAAACCAATGTTGCGCTAGTGAACTTTGCCAGTGCTACAATCAGATCAGGAATAAGAAGCTCAACGTGTATCAGAAGCTTAGCCGACACAACAGTCACAGCGGACGTGAAAATGTTTGTATTAGTGTTGGCCAGCGAGCTTTGCCAGCGCCACAATCAGACCAGGGATAAATAGCCCGACGTGTATCAGAAGCTTTGTCGACAAAACAGCCACAGCGTACTGGGATGGACTCGGAACCGCTCTGCCTACTTGTGCTAAGCGCGCGGTTTAAATACGCTCGTGGTTCTCCCCACGCGGTCGCGGTAGTGGGAGTTGAGCGTGCGCGAATCGGGCACCATCAGCTGGTACGATACCCGCGTCGGAAACAATATTAACAAATAAAAACTAAACGATATAAAGTAACATGTGGTAGCAACGCTACCGCCCATGGGGAAATCAATCAAAAGAACAGGAATTTATGATTAATTTAAAATAAACTTAAATCTTAACCCTGAAATAGATTTTCTCATGGAATGCTTTTCTAAAGGATACTACTTACCTATTACATTTTTTGTTTATATAGTAAAATGTATTAAAATTAACTTTTTCTTTCTGTTTTCATAAATTTCACAATGTTGCATATTTAAATTTTTCTCTTTTTCAGTTTTTCATTTAAATTATTACTAACTTCTAAATATTTCAATTTTGACACATTTCTACAAAACCACCGAATGACCTCAACACTTAACTTTTATTAATTTCATATTTTTACAAAAGAATAATTGTCGATTTTAGCTAAAAATGGCCTAAAAGCCGCAACTATTCCTAGAGTAAGTAAAAATTTTAAATTTAATGAGAATATAAAGAACAAAAATTGATGGACCTGTAAGTAATATCCCGTTTTTTAAAAACATATAACTTTTAGCATCAATATTTTTGATTCAGAATCGACTGAAAAATATTGCGGCGTTTGTGTTTTACGTCAATTTATTGTCACGCGTAATCAAGGTGATAACTGCAGCATATTTCTCGTATTAAAAAAGCATCAAACTAACTGATAAATGATCCACTGAGCTATTTTCTGATGTGAGGTAGCTATTATAAAATCTAGTGTTTCATACCTTTTCTTATTATTGTTATTGTGGGTAAATACAGAATATATATTACAGCTTCGGTTTGCTATACGTCTTTTTAATTCTATTTAACAACATAGGAAAGATCAATATCATCGTGTGTACGAACGTGGCAAGCGATAGCTTTGAGTGACCGATCACGCTCCATTTTAAAGCAAGTAACGTTAGAGTTATTGATTACCTTTCAAGTACAAATCATTAACTAGATGGAATACTGTTAGGCCCTTTTATCGGCTATTAAGTCCTAATAGAACCTCTATTAGCACACTTTAATTAATTGTGGAATTTTTCATTATCCAGAAACACGTATCATTCATTGAAATTACAGTAATATATATAAGTAGAGTTGGGAAATTTTTTCCGCGAGCCAGGGTTGAAATAAGGCGAATATACGAACAAACGGGCGACCTTGGTATGCATGCGTTATTTATATCACTTGTGTTAGTTATGTTTCATATTGTATAAATAACGCACTTATTTTATTCACAGTTGTTATTGCGTAACGTAAAGTAGATAAGGCTGCCAAAGTTCTGCAGCATGTCGGTCTACATTTAGCAAATGACTGCTTGACATCTACGCGTGCAATACACCCATGATTAAAATAATCTTTAGAAAAAGATGGATCTATACATGCACCATTACAATCTCATTTTGGTGTTCTGCACTTTCGATATGATTTTTATAGTCACGTTTCTTCCAGTACATAAACGGTTTCATGCAAACCTTACAGTTGGTACTATTATAACATAAACCGGGAAATTTATCGATATACTTTCGCACTGCATCAACCGATGGTCTCGTTTGTCTTCCACACCTCAATCATATTTAATAATTATTAAGGCGATTATGGAATGCTGCTACAATTCATTATTCACTTGTTAACAAACAGATATCTATAACTATCATGCTATACTAGGTATAAAGAATTAACGCAAATATCTAATATCTGATATTTTTCTCGCGCTATAACTCCAAAGTATATTGTATATATTTCGATATATAGGAGTATTCTACTGACCTTACCGCGACCTCGCAGGATACATAAAATATAACAGAATCGCCCAGGTATTCTGTGCGTTTAGGAATCGATACAAGTATTTAGGGAATTCCTGGAAAGCGGTTCATTGTCGGGGTTATCAACATTCATACGCAGTGTTTGTAATCTGTATTTTGAATTAGCTGTACGATACGTGATTGGATGAATAATCCATTTTACGTAATGTAAAACCCACACAACTGGCGTTATCGGAAATTGTAGTAAGCCAAATACGTACTATGCAGGCTGTCTGAAGAGAATATTTGTACAGTAATTCTTTGTTCGATAAATATTCATAACTGAACCTTGTTGTTTAGCTATACATTTGTTTGCGAGAATTTAATATTATTTTATTTATATTAGTTATTCCAATATATTGTTTACGACTATTTAATATTTAATAGATAATAGATAATACCTAACTTTATTGGCAGTAAGATTCACGTTAGCAAATATATGCCTTATCAAATACAATATCGCACAATAAAATAATAAACATATATATGTATATCTATGAACATATGATTTAACAATACCATTGCAATAAATTTGTAAAAATGTAGTCAAATAATAATAATGATGTAATTAACAAACTGGTCATCAATTAAAATAAGCAAAAACTAGGCATGAAATTCATCCACAGCATAATAGCACCTATCCAGCAAGTACTTTCTCAAATTTCTTTTAAAGGTCTCCAGGCCACCTGTTCGTCGCAGGTCTAATGGCAAACGATTATAAATTTTAACGCAATTGTAGCGAGGAAACCGCTCAAATAATGACGTCTTATGGCTGGGTATGCTGAGGTCTTCACCACCACGCGTACTGTAAACAGAATTGTACCGACTATATGATGCAAAGTCAATCAAATTTTTGCGCCGTGTATACGGCACATTCGTATATATACAAACTAGCTAGTGTTAAAATACCGTAACGAATAAAATGTTCTCTACATGAATCCCTACTCTTAAGACTGAATATTGCACGCACAGCTTTTTTTTGAACAATAAACAGCCTCTTAAATTTGGTGGAGCGACCCCAGAAAATTATGCCGTACCTCAGTGGTGATTCCACACAGGCGTTGTAGTAAGTAATTATTAAATCAGTGGTTACAGTTTGTGTAAGCACCCTGATCGCAAATACCAACGAGGTTACGGATTTGCAGACATGGTCTATGTGATGCTCCCAAGATAGATTTTTGTCAACTGTGCAACCCAGGAATTTTGACGTGCTACATTCAGGCACAGATGCACCATCTAGACGAACAAGTACTGAGGCATTGCATCGTCTGTCACAATCAAAATGAATGAAGGACGTTTTAACTATACTTAAGGTAAGACAATTATTTTGTGTCCATTCAAGCATCGTACGTGCACACTCAGTACCGTTCCTTGAGAGTTCCGAAAACTCGGCTCCCGCAAAAATTGTCGAAGTGTCATCGGCGTATTGGCACAAATTTCCCGCACTAAATTCAACATAAAGATCGTTCACAAATATTAGAAAGAGCAAAGGTCCCAATACTGATCCTTGTGGGACCCCTATTAATATAATAAATTACATTTAATTATTCCAGTCTGCTATTTAACATAATCTCTTTAGTACTTATTTAAGGGCCAACTATGTTATGTCAATTCATTTCATCTATTTAAATTAGCCCCTTTTCTCAATCCTTTAATACAATGTAAGAACTTGTATTTACGGAAATCATTTGAATTGTTTAACTTATGGCAACATAATATATTGTACTCAATTCTCTCGTTTCACTAACCATACAATTTTAAATATACATTAGTGTTAAGTAAAGGGCATTTTACTATCATACACATCATCGCAACAAGCTTTAAATTCGTTCAAACCAGGAGGAATTAATAACATTGTTAAAATTGTTTTTTACCTGCACAGATAAAAAGTTCTCGGAGAGGGAACGGTATTAGATTTTCATCGAAATAGTGTAACCCCATAGTTTAGTAAAACCAATCCCTATTCTTTGTTAAAGTAACGCCGCGCCGTTCTGATAAACATTAACTAACTAGCAAACTTAGTATCCCAAACGGTGAAAAGTTTCACATTTGTTTATCCCTTAGGAGATAAAATGATTTGAATATCGCAAAGGATATATTTTATATGTTGTGTAGTTAGCAAACGCAACATATGTAACACTGACACTTTTTATTCCTATTCAATTCCGCTTTAAAAGACACCGTAAAATTTTAACTCCCTCGATTCTAACACTTGTGCAAATGGATGCGAAGGAACTACGGATGGTAGTTCCCTCACGTCCAGATCTAGCACCGTCTTTGTGTATATGAATATGTAGTTTTATATAGCTTTAAAGATATCATCGGTAGAAGTACAAAATTATATTAAAAGATGAGTCATCATTTCTATATACCTGGCACCTCCACCAAAACTATAACACACACATAAGTAGTTAATGTGATGCACATTTCTTTTCAAATAAGAACATCCTTCATAAAAGACTGTTTACTTTACATTTAAATAGTTACATTAAATAGATTAATTTTTAATTTAGTACGTACTATACATTAATACGACAAGGGTACTCGCGATTCCCTTAAATAAATTTGTGTTGGACCATAATAATAATAAATCTACGTTTTGAATATCTGCAAGACAAAAACTTCTTGGGGCAAGAAAAAAATTGTCTTACTTCACAAATATCTTCTCTAGTTAAGAAAATTCATCGAAACAAAAGTTTTCTTGAATAAAAACTTTCAATATTCTTAGTGGTAAAACATTTACTTAGAACAAAATTATTTCATTTTCTCTATAAGAAAATTGTGAAGAAAACTTCTGTTATTAAAAAAACATCATGTTCTTTCTTTCCTTAAAAAAAAATGAGACAAATTGTTATGTGGCATATAAATACCTCTATGAATACAT
The DNA here is from genome assembly GCA_949128085.1 of Cetonia aurata. NCBI lineage: Eukaryota > Metazoa > Arthropoda > Insecta > Coleoptera > Scarabaeidae > Cetonia > Cetonia aurata. The sequence continues at coordinate 41,893,285 of OX421884.1, forward strand.
AACTACTACTATACGGTTTTGTCGAATTGTGCACGTAATTAATTAATCTGAGTTATTATCGTAGAACTACGGATTTGCAAACTTCCTAATTGGTTCCTATATTACTTCAGTAATAGCGATTCCTACATAAGTGAATAATGCAAGCGGTTTTACTATGTGATAGGTGGTATTAGAAAGTGCTCTTTGCGAGGGAGTGCAAACGGCTCTTATAATAATTTATGTTAATGTAAACGCGGGAAAAGATGCGTCTACCATAAAATGGCGGGTTTCGTCTTAGACTTAGTGTGAATGTTGTAAAATACGCAGTCTCTATTAATGTTAAAATTTAGTTACCTAATTCGCTAATATTTTATTATGTGCGTACTTGCTTGTTTATCTACTAACTTTTGTAATAAATCCAATCAATTTTTCTTTATCATTGCTTAATGTTAGAATTTTGAATAAGCATGTTCTATTGGCTCAATTTATGTAGTGAAATCTTTTTCTGCAAATAATGGTAGCAGCACCAATAAAAAATTCTGCTCTGGCACACAGTGTATTTTACTGTACTTTCAGAATCTCTATTAATTATTTTAATATTCAGTCAGTTTTAAAAGTAATCACGATAGTGTACATAAAACAACTAGGTACTATTACAATGATGGTAACAGTTATCCCAAGAAACATTGTGTGTGTGAAATAAACGAACACTGCAAAAAATTACAGGGAAATTACACCGTAATTTTCTGGTTATAACGCGTATTTCAGGTACCTATATATGGTTGCAATTTTCTTGCAACATATCAAATTTACTGCTACATATTAATATTCAGATGAAATAATACAACAACCTGACATTTTAATGTATCTTAACAAAATTCAATTGCATTTTTTACAGAATATACGAAATATTACCTACTTCATTTGAAAATACACTGGAAAATTACTAGAGCAAAGAGATTTACGGTATGAATATCACTGAAATGCCCCATCATTTCGGGATTATAAGAGTTACAACAGGGAATGCGCAGGCTCATATTTAGTATAATAAAATTCGTGTCGAAACGTGCATGGTATTGTTGTGTTCTATTCATTATTTATATATATTATCTTATTTTTAGAGAAAAGAATGTTCATTGAAAGAAATAATCAGAAAACCTTATCCCGGGCATTGTCCAACATGGTAATCATCCAAACTAATGGAATCGATAAAATTTTAAAATGTTCTATTTGTAGATGACAATTGAATATGAGGAACGAGGAGGTTAATGATGAGACGAAGATTTCTTTATTGTACTGCAAGAATGTTATGCATGTTTTTATAATTTCAATATGCAATATCATAGACTCTAGAATTTATAGAACTAGTAAAACTACTTTACTGTAGTTACGTATATATACTAATTTCTGTTTATAATTTTTAGGACAATTAACAACTAAAGAAGACGGAAGCGGTTTTTAAATGACTATTTTGTTTAAAATAGTATAAATAATAAATAATATATGAATAAAGCAATAAGAATTTTAAATTTATTGTTTTTATTATTGCACAGGCGAATATACAAAAATACATACATCCATATTATATATTGTGTTAATAAAATAAATACCACTGGTGAAACATTCTTTGTAATTGAAATGAATTTCCAGTAACATCAGCAAAATATGTATTTTAAGATATTGCTCGTTATGCAATTTGTCGTATGTTGCCTGGTAGTTGCCTGTCTTTTCCATATATATTTTGATATGTACGTTTTACTTACCCGTTTCATGTATTCCTCATTAATAGATCCTGTCTCTAGAAGTAAGCTTCAGGTGTACAAAGCTGGCACGCAAACTTACAAGTACTATACGTTAGTAAAATTTCGGTAAGTACACTGCAGAAAGAAATTCCGGTACGGATAACAGGCAATCTAATTACCGGTTATAGGTAGGTGCAGTAATTTTAAATGCGAAATGGAAATTACTAGAAACCTGAATTTTCAGGCGTCAAATTCAAACCTAAAACTGCAATTTTACACTGCAGTTTTTAAGGTATTGGGACTGAAATTTTACCATATTATTACAGTAAAATCACAAATAAATTTTCAGTACTAATAAAGCGAAAATTGCAGTGTAAAATCGCTCTTTCAGGCATGGATTTTACACCTGAAAATTTTAGTAATTTTCATATCGCACTTAAAACTTTCGTTATGAATAACCGGTAATTAGATTGCATGTTATCCGTACCGGAATTTCTTTTTGCAGTGAAGAATGCTCTCGCTATAAACTGAGTAATTGTTTATAATACCAAAATAGTTGAATCTTAATGTACACAATGTAAAGCAACGATAGAATATCCGCGGTATAAAACCTGGAAATATAGTTAATAACTAATAATTAATTGGTATATGTTAAATAGCATTTCAATGAGGAAATCGTATTAGAACAAAAGTCCAGTAGCGCACCACCTACACCTTCAATACGGGAGGATACTCTAGGGAGTGTCTTCCTACCTTCTCAAAAGATCTTTCACCAGGCCATCCAAACCAGTGAATGCGCAGTCACAAAATCCTGCCTCGTCTGATGATGCTATTAAACTTGAGACTGCAAGTGTGGTAGAGTCCTTGGATATTGTGGCTACTCCCGCCAAGGCTTTCGATTTTGCTAAGGGATGTGATGGGCAGCGGCGTTTACGATCCGGATCTGTTACTGAGACCTTTCTGCCTGAGCGCTGTGATTTGATTGAAGTTTGTCGAGGAAATACCGGTTCTGTGGATGGGAAGCGCAAGCAACTAAGGGGGCCAAGGGCAAGAAATAGTGGTAGTAAAGAGATATAAAGATATATGTAGCTATTTCGATATATTTTATGTAAATATAAGTTCTTTTCTTTTTGTATCTCTTATTATTTTAAATAATGGCTAGCTGTAAGACATTTAAAGCTGTGTTCGCTCACTTAAATGTAAGATCCTTTCTTAGTAGTTACGTTGAGGTTAAACAATTAATTTGTGATAAGAATCTTGATGTTGTAGCTGTTACTGAAGCTTGGTTGAATCCTGATGTGCCTAGCGATGATGTATCTATAAGTGGTTACAATTTTTTTTTCCGAAATGACCGTCTGAGTAGAGGCGGAGGTGTTGGAGCGTATATTAAAGCTAATTACACCAGTAGTATTATCCCAGAATTTACTAAAATTAATGCAGGAGGTTTAGAGCATATGTGGCTTAACATAAAGACAAATAAATCCAGCATTGCAGTTGGTATTGTGTATCGGCCGCCATGGGCAAAAATAGATGAGTGTCTTAATTTCTTTGATGAGACACTTTCTACCCTCGTTCCCTGTTATGATTACGTAATAGTTATGGGCGATTTTAATATTAATTTCTTGAATGCAAATAATAAGGTTAGTAGATGTTTCGAGTCATATGCATTTCATCAAGTAGCCACTGAGCCGACGCGTGTTACAAATTCTGCGGCCAACCTATTGGATCCTATATTCATAAATAATGTGGATATTGTAGTTGAGACCAAGGTGATTAATGCTGATCATATATCTGATCACTGTTTGATTTACTGCTGTGTTAATATACCTGGTATGCGTAGCAAACTGAAGTACATTACTATGCGAGATTTTAAATGCTTCAACTATGATCTCTTTCATTATGATTTAAGTTGCATTAGCTGGAATGATGTGCTTTATTTTGACAACATAGATGACAAGGTAGCTTACCTCATACGCTGCATTACTGCTCTATTTGATGTACATGCTCAAGTAAAACGTATACGCGTTAATAAACCACCTGCGCCTTGGCTTACGTACGCATTGAAGTGTATTATGCGCGAAAGGGATAGAGCATTCGTAAAGTATAAGCACAGCAAAGCCTTACAAGCTTGGTCAGAGTACAAACACTTAAGAAATTTTGCCCTTAGGTCAATAAGACGTCAAAAGAAAGCGTATTTAGATTACTTGCAATGTTCCAGGCAACCTCGAATATTATGGAATACTTTATATTATTTGAATATTAAAACAAGAAAAACTACGGAATTGCCGGAAGATCGTTTTCACCCGGACTCTATAAACGATTATTTCATGTCTGTTTATAATAAAACGAACAACTGCACCGAAGCGATTGATTACTCTTTAAAAAATAAATTTAGAGACGAATTAAGATTTACTTTCAGTCTCATGACACCTGAGAGTGTGTTGGAAGTCATACGCAGTATTACATCGAATGCTGTGGGTGTAGATGGCATTTCACTGAAGATGATACATCTCTGTATGCCGACCTTGTTGCCATACATTACACACGTTATAAACTCTTGTCTAGAGCGTGGATTTTTTCCTACCAGTTGGAAACAAGCCATAGTTCATCCGATCCCTAAGAGAAATAATCTTAGTGACATTCAAAACCTGCGTCCTATAAGCATTTTACCGGTATTATCCAAAGTAATGGAACGAATTGTGCATCAACAACTAAATGCATATCTAACAAATAACAATATTATACCGGATGTGCAGTCAGGTTTTCGGAGGGGCTATAGTTGTGTAACTTCTTTGCTAAATCTAACAGACAATATCTTTAAGGCTCTGGATGGAGGTAGAGCTGCTGCAGTAGTGTCCCTGGATTTTTCGAAAGCTTTTGATATGATAGATCACCAGCTTATATGTGCAAAATTGCATTATTATGGATTAGACGATACCTCATTATCATTCTTTCGAACGTACCATGTCGGCAGGACGCAAAAGGTCTCTGTTGGTGACTCTGAATCGTACGTGGGACAAATATGCTCCGGTGTGCTCCAAGGCTCAGTATTGGGACCGCTACTATTTTTGTTATATACCAGCGAGTTGTTTAATGTTACCAAACATTCATTGCTGCAGGGCTATGAGGATGATACACAGCTATTTTATTCTTTCCAAGGTGCTGAAGCTGATATTGCGGCGACACACATAAACATAGGTTTGGATCTTATAAAGAAGTTTGCGGTTTGCCACAATTTACATTTAAATCCAACCAAGTCATCTAGTATTTTGTTTTGCCCTAAAAGGAGTAGATTACATATCGAACCAAGATTGAAAATCAAAATAGATCAAAGCATCATATCTTTATCAAGTACTATAAAAGTACTAGGAGTAACTGTGGACAATGATTTGAGATTACATGAGCACATATCCCGGTTATGTCAGCGTATTTATATTCGACTCAGAGCGTTGTACATCAATAAAGAAATTATAAGCTTTTCTTTAAAAAAAAAGTTATGTGAATCACTCATTATATCTTTGTTGTCATATGCTATTTTAGTTTATTACCCCTGTCTGGATTGTTGTACGAAGCGACGATTACAGGTAATTCAAAACACCTGCTGTAAATATATTTTTTCTCTTCGCAAGTACGATCATTTTAGCACTAAATATATCCAAATTGGCTGGTTGCGTTTCCCAGACCTCGTGAAGCTTAGTTACCTGCTCTTTTTGTATAAACTATTTCAAAATGGATTTCCCATTTATTTACGCAAAAAACTAATTTTTCGTGCTGATACTCATAGCGTAAATGTGCGAAGGAACACTATGTGCATACCACACCACCGAACTGCGATATTCAAGCGTGCTTTTAGTTATAATGCTGTAGCCGTTTATAATGAGTTTGTTTCCGAATTTGAAAAGCAGATGTCACCTGCGCTGTTTAAAATACGGGTTAGATCTTTGCTGGGTTCCTCGCACTAAGTTACACTATTTCAATCTAAGTATCCCTATCACTGTCATTAGTTTAGATTATATAACAGTATAATTTTAGTTTATGTTTTCTTATTTTATTTCTGTTTTTCTTTATATTTGGGCAATTATGTTTGTAAATTAGTACGTAGGTGTATTTGCTTTTTTATATTTCTATATAGAGAATTATAATTATTATTTTGTTTTGTTACCTCTTTTGTATGTTTATCATCGATTATAGGTTAAGTGTAAGAATAGCTCATGCTAAACTTCGCCTGTATGGGATGATTACACTTTATAAGAGTGGTCCATTTCCAAAACTAGTTTTGTCTCCTTTGTCTAATTTGAAGTAAACCAAAAAAAAACTTTTTTAAAGTTTTATTTAAAAAAAAAAAGTCGTTAGCATTTTCAGATGCCGTTCTAAAGATTACTAAGCTTATTTTATTGTGAAATAAATCTAAAAATCTAAAGATATTTGCAATAAAAGGAAGCTTTAAGAATGTAAAATCAGTTTTGGAACTTTACTTAAAATAAAACGATTTTTGGAACTGTCTATTTATTTTGGAAAATGAAGGAATAATTCTGCAAACAAAAGTAAATATATTTATGGATTAAAGAAAGAAAAACAAAGTTCATCTCATTAGAATGAACCGTTCACAAGTTCATTACACACGAATTTCTCCCCCTTCGGGAATTTCAGTTGGTTCTTCATCTTCATTATTTATTAAATCATCTTCCCGTGTCTCTTCATTATCTCCCTCTTGCATCGCTTGGACGTAATACGTAAGCAAAGGATTGTCTTTCCATTTTTCACCAAAATGAAGAATTAACAGCTTATTAACACTTTGTAATTTTTCTAGTTTCACATTTTTTCAAGCTTAGTTTCTTTGGCTTAATAGAATGTGAAGATTTTACTTCTTAAAAATGCTAGCATCTGTGCCACAGTCATTTTTATAAAATTGCTCACCTCTTAAAGTAAGCATTCCTGCATTATAACGAGATATTATAAATTGTTTGGTTGGAGCAAACGAAAAGTGCCAACTCTGAAGTGTTTTAAAAGCCTTTTCGGAAGATTCCTTCCAATCTAGGACAGCAACATCTTTTGAAACTTGCAAAACTTTGTCAAATCTTGAAAAAATGTCCAAATATTCCTCTGGTTTTACTATTGTTTCTTCTTTATTCAATACACGTTCAATGTTTCCAAATATTCTGTCGGAAGGGATAAAAGAGTGTCCTGGTACTGGTAATATCATAAGTATTTTTTCTAATGTTGCTGGGACCTTACTGAAAAATTTAAACAGCATACCCAACATAGCTCGGTTTTTATTCTGTCCTCCGGAGCAGTCGCAAAATAGACGCACACATTTTATTCCTAGGAAAAGTAGTATAGCGTTTGCCCTCAATTTATGGATTCGGGAACTTGTCATAGCACCTATTTTCTCTTTTTGTGTTTTTGCATTACGAATGAGTTCCGCAAAGTTTAAGCAACAAGACCAAACATCAGTCGCAGGACTTGTAAAACTAATATTAAATTTCTTTACAAAAATATTACGAAAATATTCGTAGTTTACCACATTATTAGGGTTTTTAGATTCGTACATGAGCCAAAGCTTTTTTATGTTTAAATTACTTGGCCTGTATTGTTTTGTTACATTAGAATTTCTACAATAGTGAGACTGTAATGGGACCCTGCTTTTAAGAAAGTTGACCACTGCTTGTTGCTTTGCGGAGACTTTTGACTTCTCGTATCGCCACCACGTAATTCACATGGCAATTCCCCGCTGTACAAATATTTCTTACAAATATTTTGAATGCGAAATTTAGATATGGACAAACATCTAATAATAGTTTTCTGACAAACTTGCATTTTTTCAAAGTTTCTGTTTCTTGTTGTTTATATAAAATAGTTTATGGCTACAGATTTACGAAATTTTGTTTCTTCACGTACTGGTTATTTATTCTTCTTTGGTACTTTTTTTTTATCTTTCGCTTTATAAAACGACTCATGAAATTTTCTTATGTCTTGTATTGTCTACACTGGTAAGAAGATTTATCAGGATGCTTACAATCAGGAAACTTTGGCAACGATTTTGAAGTGTGCCTAAAATGATTACAGTTTAGTTAAAGCCATTATTTAAAAACATTTGTTAAACTTACCTAGCCAATTTGCTTACATTTTTCTTCCAACATAATTCGTTTCTTAACTTTTTTCTTCCCTTGCCGAATGCTACTTGTTGTATAAAGACACTTTCATCTGTTTTTATACTGCTTTCTAAATTCATTGTTTAAGACTTTTGACACAGAAATTGTCCCACAGTACACTCAATTAAACTAGGTAATTATTAATTATTCACTCGTGGGATACACAACGGAGATGTAAACAAGCAACACAGGTCACTGAAATAAGCTGAAGTATGGCGTCTGTAGAACTTACACAACAAAAGCGACACCTTTCATTTCGCGCGGGTTCCAGATTGAAATCTGATCAGTTTCGCAACTGTAAGTTAACTTTGCAAGGAACTGTAGTAGGATAAGTGGAGTTTTGGAATTGTACAAAAAGTGATTAGTTTTGAATCTGTCCAGCGAAAATATAAGTTAAGTTTTGGAACTGTACCTTACATTAAAAGTCATTTTTTAATAGAATAAAGTAATGTTTGGACTTGGTTGTCATGTCTAAGAGATGTATTTCAGTATATACTTTTGTTCAGTATTAATAACTAGATATTGACCATTTACTCAACTACTTTGTGGCTTTTTATTGTTTGGCGTGTCATTATACTAATGATATAAACCAAAATTAAACGATTATTCAGCATTAATGGCATTCCTTAAGATGTTTAACTAGCCTAAGAAAATAAAACAAGCTGTGGTACTTTTAATAGGACTGTAAATTAATTAAAAACTGTAAGCTATAACCATTCCGATTTTCTTTTATTGCCATCGTTAATAATAAGAGTTAACTGACTGGATCTGAATAGGGTTCAAGGATATAAAAGTACTTTAATAGATGTCCTTTAAATTTGTGGTAGTTTGCAAGGTCGCGTTATCGAAACGCTTTAGAGATATGATTAATTGCGTCGAGTTTGCTTTAAAACAAAGAAAATTTCTCCTATAGAACCGTAACCGCGAAAGCTTATTGCGGCAATGAAATGCTTTTAGTCATTAATAATCGCCAGCTTAATTCTTTGAAATTTATTTGGACATTGATAGGTTGTTAAGGAAACTATGATAAGCGTTTTATTGATATTATGGCTAAATATTATTCAATTAATATCACTTGGAAATAAATGGCATCAACATAATATTATGGATGATATCTAAGTTCGTCACGGGTATCAAGAGACCTGGATTAAAATCAAGTGGGTATTGAGCAGACTCTTACGAAATCTACGCACATAGATGGAATATTTTTTACCGTACTCTATAAAAGGACAGAAGTTTTGTTACCAAATTTTACTAAGATCATCAGAACATATAGAGGGTTATTATTGTATAGTACGAAATAAAAAAAGGGGTGAAAGATATCCATGAGCAATGCCTAAATACAAAAAATTGCGGTTCTAAGTGCACGCAGTACCCAGAAAATGATTTTTCTTTATTCGAGTCCGGCTCTGACTCATTTAACATACCGGTGAATCACCGGTCGTCGCTATACTTTGAACGTTGGGATTTACATTTAGCATGCACTTGCTATTCGCAGTGGATGCGTGTGTTTGTAATGGCAGCGTATACGAATATCGAATACACTGGCATGATCTTAATTTATGGTGACACAGGAGAGAATAGTGTTGCGGCAAGGAATTTGGACGTAGAACGTTAGTACGCGAAGTACAACAACCCTCGCGCTGGAAGTAAATGTGTGCCAAGGTACAGTGCATCAAATTTTAAAAAGGAATTTACTTCATCCGTATCATATTCAACGCGTGCAACGATTAACGGACTTAGATTATCCCCACCGAATGGCCTTCTGCGAGTGGTTACAACGCCAAGAAGTTCGTCAGCCGGATCTTGCGTCAGTAATCCTATTTACGGACGAATGTACATTTACCAATGGTGGTATCTTAAATTATCACAACATTTACCATTGGGCGTATGAAAACCCCCATGATATTAACCAAGGCTCCTCTCAAGTTAGGATATCCGTCAATGTTTGGGCAGGGCTGGTAGGCGATCAACTAATTGGACCACATGTACTCCCAGCACGGTTAAATGCGAAATCTAATTTACTGCTTCTTCAAAATGAATTGCCTGAAATTCTGATTCATGCACGATGGAGCACCCGCGCATAGTAGTAGGGTTGTTCAACAAATTTTAAACTGGACATTCCCCCATTGGATTGGACGTGGAAGTCACATTCCGTGGCTAGCCCGTAGCCCCGATCTAAATCCACCGGACTTTTTTCTGTGGGGATACATGAAAAGTTTAGTGTATGATCGTCGCCCTGACATAGAAAATGCCGAAGATCTGCGAAACCGTGTTTTCGTAGCAGCTGAACGCATTCGCGAGGCAATGTTAAATTTTACGAGTGTACGTAACAACTTTCGTCGCCGAATTGATGCTTGTATTTGAGCTGATGGTGAGTCTTTCCAACACTTTTTATAAAACACATATTTTGTCCTGTTTCACCTGCATCAGTCCTTTTCAATACCACCACAAACTTCGTAAAACGAATTGAAAACATTTACATACTACACAGTATTTACGATTTGAAACACGCTATATGAAGTTAACAATCATACATTAGTTTTATTACAAACAAAATAAGTTTATTTTAAAACAAGTTTAATCTTTAAAATGTGCTACTATTTCACGTGATATACGAGTTCATGGCAAAAGCACATTACAATAAAAAAATCACCTGAATGCTTTCTTTGCATTCTGGTGTTTCCGTCTTATCTCAGTTTAAGTCTAATGTAAATAACATCTGCTTTGAATGAATTCACTATGCGTAGGATTTAATTTTTTCGATATTTACTTACATATTGCTGTGATAATTATGAAAATGTGAATTATTTAAAATTAAATTAATGCTTGTGACCAAATGTCTGAAATTAATTATTAAGTTGAGCGCCAACTCTAAAATAGAGTAAAAATTGCTTGAAGAGCATGGGATTCAAAATCCCAGTGGTCACCTTCTGAAGGTAAACCTTAAGAAACTGAAAGTGGGTGTAAATTGACCACGATGTGGGGAAACAAATTAAAACAACAAAATTTGAATTTTGAAATTAAATAGAACTTTAATAAATAAAAAAAACAAATAGGAAGAAATTTAAAACCTTAGATTAATTAAAATCCAGGCTTAAAAGAAAACTCCCTATATTTAACGTGAAAATAACAAAATTAAGAAAATTAAGAAATATAAAATTTTTATACACCACGTGTAAATCGAAAAATGGCGTTCTCAGGTGAACGTCTTTAACTTTAAATACTTAAAACTGCTCAATTGTAGTCAGCAATTACAAAGCAAGGTAAAAAAACCTTCAAAACAGTGAACTACTATCAAATCTAATTGAAAAGGAAAAAGAATGAATCAAAAATTAAATAAATATCAAATAAAAAAAATATGAACTCTCAAAAAGTAAAATTAAATCAGCTATAACAAACTATTTGGAATTCCAAATATTATACAAAGAAAATTAACTGAATTGAGTGTAAGATGCCTCTACTAAGGTTAGATTTGTAAAAATCAAATGACACGCGGCAACAAAATGTCTTCAAACGACATACATTTACAGCGCTCAGGAAAATGATCTTACCTTCGCAGAGTCTAATTGTACACTGCCTTCTCTCTCCCGCAAGCGAGCACACGCCGGCCCAAGAGAAGCGCACGCAAACAGCGGCGATATTACACGGTGACATTACTTAACCCACGGAAACCAACATGAAATGAAAAACTGAGCTAAATGAAAATTACATAGCGGTAAAACAAAACTAAAAATGATATTAATAAGAATTTTTCAACATGTTTCAAAGTAACTTAATACTAACTTAACTTTTACGAAAAATTTAGTGTCTTTTAAAAATCTTCTCGAAACAGCTGACTTGGACGAAGGGGTCAACGCACTCACGCACAGTTTTTCATCCCCTTTTTCCACAGCACATCTCCCGATTATAAAAGAAAAAAATTGCACTTGAAAAGTGTCATTGTTTTGCTTTTGAAATCGCACGCACACAAAAGAAAAAACAAAAATTGACAGTCCGAACAACGAAAAATAAAAAAAAAATTAAAATCCTGTCTCCGCACACAGGGGTGAAAACGTCACTTCCGGGCGGCGAACTACCCGGGGTCGTGGTGAAAGTTCTGGAGGGCAGAGATGTGGTACCGACCTTTGTTCTGGGTACCGTCCAAAGTGTGCAGTTCGTAGGTGACCCCATCAAACACACGGGCCACTCTGTACGGTCCAACAAACGGAAGTTCCAGCTTTTGGCAGGTTTGCTGGTCACGTCTTCCCAAACGATATCGACGCACCAGGACTTGGTCGCCGACATTGAACCGGGTACGCTTGGTGATCTTGGCATTTTCTTGGCGGACATAACGTTGTCCCCTGAGTTGAAGCTTCCTTCTGGCTTCCTCTGTACGTGCCTCCACGTATACATCCTCCTCGAGAAGGTTCCACGGGCGACTAGGCAACCTTCCATACATTAAAGTGTATGGGCACTCCTCCGTGGTGGTGTTGGGAGTGTTGTTTATCCAATTTTCGATGTTTTGGACGTGGCGGACCCAATCAGGATGGCGTTGATGGGTTTGCATCCTGAGAAACTTGACGATTTCCTGGATGTATCTCTCGCAAGGATTCCCACAAGGATGACGTATAGAACAGAAAGAAACATTAATATCACGCTCATTCATGGCGTCAACAAAACGATGCGTGTTGAAATAAGTGGCATTGTCAGCAAGAATGCGGCGCATTTTACCTTGATTTCGTATAAAATTGTCAATACAACGGATTGCTGTATCAGTGTTGTAATATCTGGTGGGAAAGAGTCTTACGTATTTGGTGAAAACATCTACCATGACGAAAATGTTGCGGTAGCCATAATGTCCAGGTATGAGATTTCCAAGAAAGTCGACGGCGACGAGGTCGAGTTTGTTCTCAACAACGATGCTCTTGATGACATTCTGGCAGGTGCGGTTCTTTGATTTTCCCAGTTGACATTGAAGACATGTGCGGACGATGGATTTGGCAATGGTCTTGTCTCTTGTTGCGAAGAAAGCTTCTCGGAAGGTGAGCCAAAGTTTGTGACCTCCAATGTGTCCAAGAGATTGATGTAGCTCCTGCATTGCTTGACGTGCGAATGCTTCGGTGAGTACGACATTGAACTGGTCTCGTATCCTTTTCATAAGAATACCATCTCTGATGACAAAATCCTTGTACTCATCCTGGTGGACTAATGCCTCTCGTATTCGATCGAAACAATCATCTTGTTGCACCTCGTTGATCCTGACAAAGTCAAACAACCCCTCGGCTTCATACATGTTGTATGTGTTTACCTCAACATGGTTGAAATGGCTTTTCAGATTGTGCATACGAGACAAAGCATCAGCTGTTACATTCAAATCTCCTCTTATGTGTCTTATCTCAAAAACATATTCTGATAATAATAAAGACCATCGATAAATTCGGTTGTTTGAGAACCGAGTTGACATTAAAGATGTTAATGCAGCATGATCTGACTCAATTATGAATTTCTTGCCTAGTAAATAAAATCTTAACTTGTTTACTGCATGGACTACAGCTAGCATTTCTTTTTCTGACACAGTGTATTTTAACTCATAATTTTTCAAAATTCTGGAGACAAAACAAATTGGTTCTTCTCCATTCCTGCCAATTTGAATCAAGACACCACTGATGGCTGTGTCACTGGCATCGACACGTAACAAAAATTCTTTACTAAAATCTGGCAATAATAAACATAATGATTTGTGAAATTCAGACTTTACATTTTCAAATGCTTCTAATCTTTCATTTGTCCATTTAAATTTTTCATTCTTTCTCAACAATTCAAATAAAGGTGCACTGATGTGTGCTAATCTCGGAACAAACCTTTTGTAGTAGTAGACTACACCAAGAAAACCTCTTACTAACTTTATGTTGCTAGGTCTAGGGTACTTTTTGATGACGTCTAGCCTAGATTCATCTACTCTGACATAATTCTCTGTTAAATCATATCCTAAAAACTTTACTTCATGCTTTACAAACTCACATTTTCCTAAATTTACTTTTAAACCATTCCTTGCTAAAACTTCAATAACTTTGCGCAAATGCACTAAATGTTCATCTAAACTCTGACTAAAAATTAAAATATCATCGATGTAATGAGCTACAAACGAATTGTATGGTTCTAAAATCTGTTGCATTGCCCGTATCAACGCGGCAGCCGAACTACTTAAACCATAAGGTACAACCTTAAACTGATACACATTTCCATCAACCATAAATCCACAAAACTTTCTAGATTCTTTGTTCAACGGTACCAACCAAAAAGAGCTCTTTAAATCTAGCTTTGTAAAATAATTCGCATTTGTACACCTTGCCAACAATGTTTCAACCGTGACTGGAGTTTCGAACTGCGGTCGTGTGCGTTCATTCAGACGTCGGGCATCAAGACACAAACGGATGTCTCCATTCTTCTTTTGGACGACGACTAAAGGATTGACGTACCTTGTTCTTCCACGTTCAATTATCCCATCTTGAAGCATTCGGGATACCTCAACTCTGACTTTTTCTTGCATGTTTTTGGGAATCGGATAGTTCTTGATTTTGAAAGGTTTCGATTCATCTACTTCTAAAGAATGTTCATAACCAACTGCTAAACTCGGGAATTTGTCTACTAAGGATATGTACTGTTTTAAAATTTCTTTGACTTTAAATTCAAACTTTTCATCACAATCAATCTTAAATTCATTTAAATCATCTGGGAATTCAATCTGGGAATTGTTTGCTTCTAACTCTACTACTTCATCAACAACTTCTTCTTCTTTAACCTCATCAACTAATTCACTACCCTGTATACTATCACATTCAACAACTTTTCCATAACTCTGTATATCATTCTTAAAACAATCATTTTCTAACAACTCTAAATTCACAGTTTCTTTCTCTTTTCTTAAACAATTAACAATTTTCTCCTCATTAGGAGTCTCATCACACCAATTAACTATCTCCTCTCCTATCTGAATTAGTCTCTTATCAACATCTACCACCGCTCTCATCTTGTCTAACAAATCAATCCCAATAATTCCATCTCTTTTTAAACCTTTTAATGAAATAAACTCTCCCAGAAAAGTTGAATTTTGTAATTTGAATTCTACGACAAAAACTCTGTTGATGGCAGCAATTATCTTTTTTGTAGCAGTAATGATTGTAATTTTTCGAGTTGGAATGAATTTCCCTACTTTTTCTTTCTCTAGCATTTTTACTTTCTCTTCGTCTAAAATTGAAACCTCACTTCCCGTATCTACAAGACATCTTAAAACATTCTTTCCAAACATTGCATTTACATGTGGCAAATCTGAATTGATCGATCTTAAATCATTTTGTAAAATGGTGTACAATTCTTTCTTTTTGGTTGGATTTTCTAAAAATCCTGCCCACGAGCTTCATCGAGTAGTTCTTTCGGCTTTGTTTGAACCTTTTGCTCATTTAAATTAGACCTAGTGTCTTTGTGAATTGCGCCAGTGCTGTTTGATATCTGATTTGTTTGAATTTGATTAACGTAGCGATTTGAATTCCACTGCACAGAATCTCTAGGCAAAACTTTGTCAGCTGACTTATTTGAATTCTGATTTTGTGGGGAAGCCACTTGATTGACGTTTGACCTTGTCTGGACATCGTGACGGTCATTTTGGTGCGTTGTGGATACCTGAGGCACATTCTGATTGTTTGAATTTGGACTCTGACGTCCACCATTTCTAGGAGTGAAAGACTGTCTCCTGTTGAAATAGGGAGCTGGTCTCGGATTTACATTTGCTCGCGAATACTGTTGACGGTTGAAACCATCATTACTCGAACTGCCAGTTGCCTGATTGTGGTTGACATGGCCTTCAGGACTTCGCGAATTGCTAGGATTTACCTTGCATTGTTCCGCTTGATCTAATCTCTTCATTAGTTCCAACAATTGACTAACAGAGGTTATATTTTGCATCGCAATGGCTTGAGTGACCTCAGGCTCAAAATGCCTGGATAATTGCGTGATCAAATCAGATTCCAAAACGGGTGGTGTTAAAAATTTGAGAATATTGATTTTCTTTATGACATAGGCTTCTCTACTATCTAATCCGCACTTATTATAAGAACCTAAGAATAAATTTGTTCTCACCCTTTGTTGAATCGCTTGACTCCAGTATTGTCGTTGAAATACATCTTGGAAGTGGTCCCAGGAATTGATCGTATCTGCGACGAAGTCAAACCAGGATCTCGCTTCATCCTTCATGGCGTTGCGGGCGATCCGCAGCTTGTTTCTTTCTCCCGGTACGGATTCTAAAAATTCGTTCAAATTTCTTAGAAACGCCATTGGATTGGGCGTTACCGAACCAAAAAATTTCGGTAACTGTTCCATTTGAACAGGCATTGACAAAATACTGTTACCAAACTGATTGACATTGGGAATTTCTTGAATTGATGAAATTTTTCTGTTTATTTGTTCTTCTGCTCTTTCCACACTCTCAGCAATCTTTTCCTTCACTTCGCATTCTATTTTTCTGACTCTTTCTTCAACCACATATTCTCTCTCATCCCATTTATCTTTCATTCCTTTTATCTCTTTCTGACAATGTTTAATTGATATTTCATTAGCTGTTGATCTTATTGCATTATCTAATACTTTATTCTCTACTTTCTTAACGTTTTCATCTACTCTTATGATTTCTGATCTAAAATCACTCCTTATCTCATCAATCTGTCTCTGTATCCCTTTTGTTACATTCATAATCTCATTATTAGAAACAACAAGCTGTCTAAACATCATCATCACATCTTTCATTCCTATACTTTCCTCAGTTTTTCCTGTCTCACTCTGCTCCAACGTCTCGATGTGGGACTCCCTCACATCCGTCAAAAGTGCTTGTGGAAGCTCCATCTGCTTGCTCTCCTTTTCCTCAGGAAATGAATCCTCCGAATACGTCTTGTCTAGCACGGTTGCCACAGATTCCTCGCTCCTGTACCTGGATTGCTCCCTCCAGGTTCCTTCTGGGACGAACAATTTGTCCTGTGCTTGGTTCTCTCCGGACATTTCGACGATTTCAAAAATTTTTAAACACAACAGGTATTAGTTTCCCCGAAACAGTTGAAAAATTCACGAAACCTCGTGCAGGGAAAATTACAAAGTAAATCGTGGCCAAAAATGAATCAAAACAACAATGAATCGTGAGCCCCACGTTGGCAAAGCCAAATAATTATGCTGTGATAATTATGAAAATGTGAATTATTTAAAATTAAATTAATGCTTGTGACCAAATGTCTGAAATTAATTATTAAGTTGAGCGCCAACTCTAAAATAGAGTAAAAATTGCTTGAAGAGCATGGGATTCAAAATCCCAGTGGTCACCTTCTGAAGGTAAACCTTAAGAAACTGAAAGTGGGTGTAAATTGACCACGATGTGGGGAAACAAATTAAAACAACAAAATTTGAATTTTGAAATTAAATAGAACTTTAATAAATAAAAAAAACAAATAGGAAGAAATTTAAAACCTTAGATTAATTAAAATCCAGGCTTAAAAGAAAACTCCCTATATTTAACGTGAAAATAACAAAATTAAGAAAATTAAGAAATATAAAATTTTTATACACCACGTGTAAATCGAAAAATGGCGTTCTCAGGTGAACGTCTTTAACTTTAAATACTTAAAACTGCTCAATTGTAGTCAGCAATTACAAAGCAAGGTAAAAAAACCTTCAAAACAGTGAACTACTATCAAATCTAATTGAAAAGGAAAAAGAATGAATCAAAAATTAAATAAATATCAAATAAAAAAAATATGAACTCTCAAAAAGTAAAATTAAATCAGCTATAACAAACTATTTGGAATTCCAAATATTATACAAAGAAAATTAACTGAATTGAGTGTAAGATGCCTCTACTAAGGTTAGATTTGTAAAAATCAAATGACACGCGGCAACAAAATGTCTTCAAACGACATACATTTACAGCGCTCAGGAAAATGATCTTACCTTCGCAGAGTCTAATTGTACACTGCCTTCTCTCTCCCGCAAGCGAGCACACGCCGGCCCAAGAGAAGCGCACGCAAACAGCGGCGATATTACACGGTGACATTACTTAACCCACGGAAACCAACATGAAATGAAAAACTGAGCTAAATGAAAATTACATAGCGGTAAAACAAAACTAAAAATGATATTAATAAGAATTTTTCAACATGTTTCAAAGTAACTTAATACTAACTTAACTTTTACGAAAAATTTAGTGTCTTTTAAAAATCTTCTCGAAACAGCTGACTTGGACGAAGGGGTCAACGCACTCACGCACAGTTTTTCATCCCCTTTTTCCACAGCAATATGCACTGAGAGAAATAGATTGTACTCTTTAACATAAATATAGTATACTTTAATATATTTTATAGCTCCTATAGGGACAATCATATTTTATATTACCGGTAACAATATCTGTATAGTAAATTTCTGTGATTAGTTTTTATTAACTCGTATGGTAAAGTTGGTGTACTATATTTGTATTATTAATTTGAGCATACATGTTAGTAAATGTTTAGTAGCACTGACTATATCTGATAATAACTGTTAAATTTTTTATTGTACCCAGTATAATGTAATATTTTACTACCTATGTACGATACATGATGCTCATACTTACCATATAGCCTTGTAGTACTTACAATATTATTTTCTATTATAATAATCTAACGTCTCTTAGCATTTAAAATAGTAGATAGTAAACAATAATATAATGGATCATATGCGGGCACTATACAGCGATACTTACCTGTAATTTAAAATATAGTACTATACAAGGTTTTACCCAGTTCATGCATAAGGAAAGTGGAATATTACACAATAAAAACTATAATATTGATTTTATTTCTTTATTTGTCCTTAAAACCATTATTACAAAAATCCAACGTGTATTACTTTCATTAACATAACAATCACTAGTAGGTTAGATTTAGGTTAATGTTCTATCAAAGCATAAAGTACCCATTACGAAGTATATGCATATAATATCTATTACTTACCTTTGAATATATCAATTAACTGTGGAAACCCCCACTCGATTAAAATGTTTTCCACGTTTGCATCCATTTCTGCTTACGATGCACAGAAATCAACGAACGACCAGACACAAACATGCACCGACACGAATACGTACACCTGTATCACACGTACATAACACGTGTCAGTAATTTTGTCGCGGCAAAACAGCTTATTGGTCGATTTCTTCGGTAAAGATCGACAATGAATAAAGCAAGGGGTGGGAAGAGCGTTACAAACATTTATGTTAGAAATTGAATATGCATCGAATACCTGATAATATCGCAGTCAATCGCAGCGACTATCTATATAATCCACGTCATTATATAGGCTTTCAGCAATAGAGTATATTAATTGTTACATCCATAAGATGTAGATGGTAACATCCAGATTTTGCCTCTTACTATAAGCATGATACAATCTGGTTATTGTACTCTTAATACGCCACATATTGTCGTTTTGACAATAATTATGTTAGTAATTAACATAAAGAGATTTACGATCTAATTTCTACAATCCATTTTTCTCAGTGCGGTTGAAATTTATTTCCTATCAGATTTATGTGTATACATAAGATAAATACAGATCTGGGCCATCTTCAACTACATTTTGGAGCCTAAAATTTGGAAAACTACAACATGCACATAGAATCGCAATTTTTTTGTATTTAGTCATTACTCATGTATTTCTTTCACCCATTTATTTATTTCGTACTATATAATAATAACCCTGTATAGCCGGCAGATACATTCCAACTGTATGATAAAAGTGAGTGTGATATACCTACCCAAAATAGGGAGGATATTCGAAAAAACAGCAAAGTTATATATACACAGACGCCAGTTCTCCTTGAGCTATCACAAATTCACTCGCTACCCACTCTCCTTAAGAAAGTAAGATCACATATTCTTCCGCGACCACGGGATCGCAATAAAAAGATCGTGTTGAAAATAGACCTATATAGCCGCTCAAATCATATTCTAATGTAATTATCTTATATTCCACCAGATTTCTGCTTCAGCGGCTGGCAAAATTTGCATCATGTACACGGTAGAAATCACCGAGACCAATATCAAGATGTGACTCTCTCCTTTGTTCCCTCTCTTTTGCATCTGATGCAATTAGACGAAAAAATCTATTCAACATTTGATTTGCAAAAATTATAGCTCTATGAATAACGATTACAAAACAGAAACATAAAGGCCTGGAGCAGCATTAACAGTTCTTGAATTATTTATCAGTTTCGAATTTAAAATAAATATGGTGAAAATATTAAAGAATCAAATACTAGAGAGTATTAATCTTGAATCGCCACAGATGCACTAGCAACGTCGCATTGACGTCATGATTGAAAAATCCGATTCACAATATATAAATTTTACAAGCTGTTAGTTTTTGACATATGTAGTGAATACCTAACCTTTAATATATTGTAAGGGATTTTTCGAAAATACAGGGTCGTCGGCAGCGAGATTTTGTGATTTTGAAAGAGCGCCATACGTAGTGGAGTTGACCCAGATTCTTGTTTTTAGAATTGATTAGTTACAATATGGTTACAATGGAGTGTCTTTGAATAACTAAGTCATGCAGTTCACAGAATCTTACACTTGCACCAGTATTTCCACCAATATATTATAATTATAATTATTCAAGAACTGCAATAGATCGTCTTTACAGGATTGATGTAAAATTGCTGAGAGACGATCTTGTTTTGATCACGAATGATGATGCCCACTTTTATTTATCGGGAACGCTAAACAAACAGAATTTATACTCGGCATCCGATAACCCACAAGAACTTCATCAACGACCATTGCATTCCGAGAGAGTAACAGTGTGGTATAGCGTATCTTAAACCTGCATTATTGGGACCTTAGCTTTTGCGAGAACGGACGAACAATGACTGTTAACACAGATCGCTATCTGGCCATGTTGCGTGATGATTTCCTACCAGAGTTATTATTTAGTCGGAATGAAGCCCATTTTAATTTCTAACTCAATTTATTTCTACTTTACCATATATAATAATTAAATAAGTAAATTATAGAATAAAGTACTTGCTTATTAAAAATTCTGACGGGTTACAAGAAAATATAAAATGTTGACGGTTAAAGCAAAAAAATATATTAATAAAATGAAATATAATAATTTATTCTTAATAACGTATTACACTAACCACAAAGCAAACAAATATTGATATAATTTACTGTATATTATGTTATCATATACCTGTAACAATATGAAAACATAGTCCAATTTGTTATAAAAAGAATGAATCAAACAAAACATATTTTTTATTGGTCTTGCTAATTTATTAGTCATACTCATCATATTCTTCAGAAGACGAGGTTGAAGAATCGCTACCACTGGTAATTATCAACGGTTCTAAGTGACGTTCAATTAAATTGTCTAATTCCCACATTTTTTTCTCTATTCCAATAACATGTTGGATGGCATTTCTCCAATTTTCACTAGATATTTTAGTGATACTTTCCTCGAATAATTCTTTTGCATCTGCTAATTTAAATGTTGTATTACGTCTGGCAACATATCCTTTTACCTGAGCCCAAATTAATTCAATAGGATTTAATTCGCAGTGATATGGAGGAAGTCTCAAAACATTTCTGTTGGTTTGCTCTATTATTTCATCAACAGCATACTTTGCCGGGGTGTTTATGCTTTGTTTAATTAAGGTTAATAATTCTGCTTTCACCATGTCCTCTTCGTATTTGATATTATTTTTTTTCATCCACTTTTGTATTTCAGCTTTTCGATTACTCGCTGTAGGTGGCTTATTTAACTTTCAGCTATGGTACGGAGCATTGTCAAGAACAATCACTGCGTTTTCTTTTAAGCTAGGAAGGATATGTTGCAGCCACTCTTCAAATCTTTCTGCATTCATGTCTTCGTGGTAATCACCTGTTTTCTTTGATTCGAAGAGAAGTAACCCATTTTCCACAAATCCTTCGTCTGAGCCTATGTGTGTAACAATTAGCCTTTTCCCTTTGCCTGAAGGATTCTTAAGGCCTGTTGATAAACCTTCCACAAATGCCTGCCTTGCGGTAAGAACCGTTGTGTCTGCCCATACTTTATTTACTGTATGCCCAGCATTTAACCATGTTTCATCCAAATAGTAGATTGGCGTTCCATTCTCACGATAGTTCTTAATTTGACGTAAGTACTTTCTTCGCCAAGTAATAATTTCGTCCTTGTCCTTTAAAATGCTGTTTCTACTCCTTTTTTGATAACTGTAAATATAAAATTTTTGTGAAAACACAATATGCAAAATAAATATCTTTATTTTAATTTACCGAAAGTTCAATTCTTTCAATAACAATCTGAGGGAAGTCATTTTAAAATTAGGAAGATCTTCACTTTCATTTATTACCGCAAGGACTTTCTTGACAGTTGGGGGTTCATTTTTAAAAAAGAAAGAATGTACGATTCTGCGGGTGGTATTTTTCATCACTTCGTCAACATTATCTAACACAGGCTTCTTTCGTTGGTATTTTTTCGGTGGCTGGAATTTGTGATGGGTTTCATACTCTTTCAAAATATTGTAGACACTACGTTCTCCAATACCTGTCAAAACAGACCATCAATCCATCAAAGTTCATTTCTTTTTCTCATTTTTAGCAAGCATTTTTAGTATTAGAATATGGAAGTTGTCACCCTCGGTAATTGAACAACTGTTCCGTGCTGGCATTCAGCAGGTACAGTTAAAGTATATAACATTTCGTTACCGGGTGAACAGATTTTATGTGCATACCTGCTGACTTCGCTGTCATTTCAACATTGGTTACTTTTGAACTGCCTGGCTGCTCCCGACAGGTCTTAAATATATTTAAAACTCTCTCCTTATCTTCCACTGAAAAATGTTGTGAAACCCTCTTCTTGGGAGGTGAATTTTCCATATTGACAAATGGAAGGTACCACGAAAAAAGAAACGATTTCTCTAAATATAACCTAAAACACCGAAAATTTTATACACACATTTTAACATTACTTCCTCAGCTTACTTACGTGTTTAACAAAAACAATGTGCTATAGAGCCTTTATAAAGACTGATTTATAAAATATAGGAACGTAATAATGTTAAAGATAATAAACTAAGATAGCAAGAACAATAACCAAAACACAAGTTGACAGACACTAAATGACATATCAAATGACTTAATTATTTGGAATTGTTCTAACGTAAGCGTACTCGTCGATCGACCAATGATAAACGTTATTTTGAATCTGGCGAGTTGATGACGCAATGTCCATCCATTGTTGCTACTGCATCTGTTCGCCGCGTCAATTATAGTAGAATATTTAAAATAACCATAACGGTTGATACATCAAATGTAAGTAAAAATTAAACATCAATATTTATTTCATGAGGATAATCTGGGATCTATAGAATGTTCTCTTATGTTAATTGTTTGTTAAAGCGTATGAACTTTTTATAGCTGCGAGAGAACACCACAATAAACTCGTGGTCTTCATTCAATTAAAACGCAAACTGCTGACACGAAATGCATCCTTCCTCGTGAATATACGGGATAACCAGCTTATGCAAACTATGACCGGAGCTTGACACGATTTGGCGCATTATGTAAATTTTGGGAAATTCACAAATGAGAGCGTTGCACCAAGACGCAATAACTATGCTATATGAATCTGCGCCTTGATTAACTTTTCTGGAACAGTAGAGTTTATTAAATTTAATATTAATGTATGTAAATATAAGCTATAGTTATATATACAAGAGCACAACGAGTTGCAAACTGATATTAATTTTATTCTCGCTTTTAAACTCAATATATATATACATAAATTTATCTTTTTTAATTTTTAATTTATTAATCTTTTATTGAAACTTAATTTTATTGGCAATGAAGGAAAGCTTTTATTTTAGATGTAGATAAATGTAAAAAATATTATAGACAAAGATATATCTGTAAAGCCGATTCAATGTAACATCTACTTTCTAATCAAATAAAATCCAATATGAAATATCTTTTGTCGGTAGGCAAACCAGGGCCAAGGACATTGTCAAATGTATATAATAATAATAATAATAGTAATGTTTATTTCCCCAAAAAAGAAGTACAAAACTTATGGGATACAGTCGGAAAAAGAGAAAAAAAAAAATATACAATACTTTAAGTAAAACTAAAAATAACATTAAATTAACTTACAATTAGTAATAATGTATTACTGAAGAATTCTTCCAAGTTATAATATGGTCGACTGCGTAAATACTGTTTTAAGATTATTTTGAAACTATAAAGAGTTGAATTTCGCATTTCAGCAGGTAAGTTGTTATATATTTTAATACCAATATGCACATAATACTCCTGGATGTTAGTGTAAGTCTATGTCTGGGTAAATGTATATTTTCGTTTCGTATATTGTGACTGTGTATTGGGTTATTGTCTTAGAAAAAACGTTGCTTATTTTTATGTACATATAGAGATATTTCTAATATATATAAAGAAATTACTGTGAGGAGTTTGAGTTGTTTGAATAAAGCTCTGCATTATGTTCTCTGGATTTCAAAATCTTGTTTAGTGCATTACTAGAGCCCCATACCAATAAACCATATCGTAGCCGGGATTCAATATCAGCTAGATAAACTGTTCTTAAGGTGTTTGGGTGAATCATATTTTTTAAGTGTCGGAGTTTAAACACTGATGACGAGATTCGAGAGTTTAATTCATTAATATGAACATGCCATTTTAGATCAGAGGAAAAGTGTATGCCAAGCACTTTTATTGACTCCGTTTCGTTAATAGTATCATTCCCAATGGTAAAATCCAGTTGAGGTAAAGCCTGCTTAGTAGCCACAACTAACTTTCTATAAGTAATTGTATTTTGTTTATAAACTTCCTTTAGAGCAGTATATCATGATCCACCAGATCGAAAGCTTTGCTCAGGTCGCAGACAAGTAGGGTCTCTTCTGTGCTGTCAAACCCCTCAGTCACTTTCACCAACATTTCTGCTTTGCAGTTAGGGTCGATTTTCCTTTTCTGCAGTCACGTTGCTTCTCTGTGCTTATTAAAAAAAAATTCAACAGTCTGTCCTTGACTATTATTTCAAAAACTTTAGCGAACGCTGATATAAGTTCTACGGGCCGGTATAGTTGTTAAGCATTTCAGCATCACCTCTTTTAGCATTGGTATAATTTTTGCATATTTTAATTCAGCGGGAGGTATGTCATACATACACGGAGAAAAATGTAGGAAATTTTACTAGAATTGTCAGAATTTATACTACACATTGTAGTACATATAGGGACAAGTACAAATTGTAGCAGTGGTTACCATCAAATTGTAGCACTAAGTTTGTAGTATTAATTCTTACAATTGTATGAAAAACAAGAATGAACAGTTAGTTTTCCTTCAACAATGTTGTAAGATAAAGTAGTATTTAATGTAGTAAAATTGTATACAATTTTGTGTGACTTTTCTATATACTGGTGAGCATAAATTAACACCTGTTGTAGTAATATTTATTCCACTCATTATTTTAAATTATTATAATTTTACATATCTTTATTGAAACATCCACAAAAGATATATAACTTAATACTACATTGTTGTGTGGATAGGTTTCAACTTGTGTGCTAATATATGTAGTATATACTTACGCAAATGACTATATATTTTCAATAATTTGCACTAATTCTTATTGTGAATTTTATCTAATGTAGTATGTAAAATGTCTAGTTGCAGTTTTAAAATGTTTTAGTCGCCTGTAGCACACCAGAATGTAGTAAAGATACACTATGTTAAGAAACTAGAAACATATATTCTTAAACTAAGCAAATTCACAAATAACAGACTTTAACATAACACACATATTTAAAACAAAACAGCAGTCTTCTGTAGTACTTTATAATTTATTTATTATAATTTTACTACACTACTACGCTACCGCATCGCGGGCGTACCCTCTCCGAAGCTGGAATCGACAATTGTATTCTACTTTCGGTAATTTTCACATTTTTTTTCCGTTGGCAATTGACTATTAGTACTATTACATCACTAGGTAAGTGCCTGAGGACTGTTTATTAACTGAAACTACCACAGTAATATAGTAAGATTGCAATAAATAAATATATTAAAACATCAAGAGAGCACTATTCTTCACAACCGCACCTAACACAGGTAAAACCAAAAGGGAGGACAATTGCAGTGCACATGTGCATTTTAGTGTCGCGTGATCGAGAACGCCAATCGTTGATGAGCATGTCAATGCAAATTGGCGCGTTATGTAAATGTAAAAAAACACAAGAATATTAAGGAGTAAAAAATATATTGAAATAGTAGTCCACTACAATATTGTTTCACCACACAGTGGCTTCATCAGGTGGATGAAATTAACTAATTTCATCCACCTGATGAAGCCACACTACTATTTCAATATATTTTTTACTCCTTAACATTCTTGTGTTTTTTTTACGTTTTGAAGATGGAGTTTAAACACGTATCCTCCCATTCGATTAATTTTATGTAAATGTAATTGGGGATGCGCAAAACAGCGCTATCCCCGTTATATCTTTTTTCACCCATTCCATGTCGAACAATGATAGAAAATATTATATGTGAGTATATAGCCAAACTATAATCTCTCCAAATATAAACAAAAAGAAAACCTGATTAAATTATTAAAATAAAGAATGTATCAAATACCTATTCACCAGTTGTGCACGTTTTTGTTGACTGTTTTTAGTGACTCTACTGAAAGGCCGTAAACGCCCTCTACACTTTCGCTTATTTTTCTTTTGAGTGCAGTGTCCTCATTCGTACATATCGGTTCTAGATAGATACGCGATTCCGCGTTAGCAACATCGCGTCCATACTTGGTCCTTGGATGTTTGTGGCTAATTGTGATGTTACATTAATATATTTCTCATTAAAATCATTTGGATCCAAGCTTACTTTGTTCGTATTTATCGCATGTGGCTTAGTTTCATGTTTGATGATTTACCATATAGCTTTGTTGCAGGATGTCTCAGTTTTGCGCGTTATTTGTTTCCTTCCTGCCAATATTTTTATTCTAAAATATGTTCCTATACTTGCATTTAATAAGTATTGTTATTTCCGACAAAAGTTACACTACTACCACGTTGTGTAAGAATATAAACCACCGGTTTTAAAAGTTGACGACCCGACAGTATAGCTCTGCGTTAATCTATTATTAAGCGGTCTTCAACAAACCTCCCCACACTCGTATAACCTGATTAGACAAAACTAATTATTTCGAGTTCGCAATGTTATTTAATTATGCTTGCAAGAACTAATTAAACTATGCTCCACGCAGAAATTGTTAAACGACTGAATTAGAAAGAACGCATTAATTTTGTATAAATTTTCAAATTTGCTGCGAAGCCATGAGATAAGTTACACAAACGGCGGAGAATTTCACCTGACAAGGAAATCGTTTGCTTTCCATTAAATGGTAAAAACGTCTGCAGCATATTGATTTTTATGCTACTGCGGAATGAACACGATTTTAGAGCAAACCTGAACGAATCTCCGTTACGAATGAAAAAAAATAGGGGAAGAAGCAGAGGACGAAGCGCTACCGCGGTTTACAATTGATTGGAGTACATTGAGATGAATGGGGGAGAGGGTGTCCTTATTCTTGAACGCGTAGGTGTTCCTGCAGAATCAATTGAATTTTGTGTAAATTAATTTTTTTTTAAGTAATTTTTAAAACAATAATATGGTTGCTTTTTATTTTTATTGCATTAACGTTAAAATCAAAGGTTCATTTTACGAAATGCTTAGTCAATTAAAAATTTACGAGCTTATACCAGTAATTAGTGAAAAATTTAGTTTAAGTATTTTAAATCAAAACGCGTTTGAAAATAAAGTTCTCTGTTAAGCTTTATTTACTTTATAAATGTATCTTTTTTAAAATATTATAGTCATGTAGATAATTAGTAAATTTTTCATTTAATCTTAATTTTATATTAACTAATGATATTAATAAACTAAAAATCTTTCTATGTTTTTTACCACGTATTTATTATACACTTTCGTGACTATAGTTTCAACTCTTTAGAGTTATTTTCAAACGATTACAGAGTTTGGAATAATTTTGCAGTTTATATATATGTAGAAATATATAGGGGTGCTTATGCTAATTATAAGGGAAAACCGTGTTACCACTTATATTTCCAGGGATTCTAGTAAATTTAATTTTCGACCTTTGTCGCATAAATGTAAAATTTTCAAATTGCCCAAAGCCGGTGCACTGTGATTATGTTCCAGTTAATGATTTGCGAACGTACTGTCTGTTTTTTTTTTAATTTAAAAGAGCTCATGTGTTCTTGGAATCTTGTTTCGAACTTCCTTCCGGTTTGTCCTATATATATATATACTATTACACTCAGGGCACTCTAATTTGTAAACACCGGATTTTTAAAATGTGTCTGTCCGGTTTTTTGTGGTGAATAAAATATGGCACAACTTTGACGGTGCTTTGAAAGATACCGTGAAGTCACCTTTTCGGAGAATATTAGCCACTTTTTCGGAATCTTTGCCAATGTTAAACTCACATATTTTTTATTAGAAATTTCTTTAATTTTAGGGTAAATGCTGTAGTATGCTAAATATTTTTGTTTTTTGTTCATGAGTTTATCTATTTCATATTTGGGAACACCATTACTTAAAACGATGGCAGTTATAGTTTCTAATTCATTTTCTAGATGCTCTTCAGTGAGAGGTCTATGTCCTAGTTTGTGACTTTTTGAGTGGAAAGAGTCATATGGGATAGTAGTGTTGGTATTAGTGTCTTTTCTAAAGATTTTAAATTAAATGTTATTGTTAGTGTGGATGAGAGTAAGATCTAGAAAGCTTAGTTGAGAGTTTTCTTCTGTTTCTACAATAAATTTAATTTTTGGATGTATGGAATGAATATACACTCCGCCAAAAAAGTATCGCATAAACTAAAAAAGGGCATTTATGAACCAAGATATTTTTATACGTTCACAAAAAGTTTGCCTCGTGTATGTGAACTATAAAAACACTAACAAAATAATGGAACTTAGCGTTTTTACTTTATTTTTTTTCCTAATAGAACACATTTAGAAAAATGCATATGTGTAAGGTTTGCTCAGTTGTTTATTGAAAGTCTTCCTATACGGACAAATTTTAAAATGCGAAGTCAGAGTTCTGTACCAACGCTTTTAAAACTAAAATGAGCAATTTAACTTCAGAACAAGTGGCTGCTATAGTTGCTTTAATCGAAGATGTACGATCTCAAGCATACGTTGCTAATTTGATGAACATCAATCAGTCAAGTGTTTCTAGAGCCGTAGCCAGATATAGGGAAACAGGCATTTACAGTAGAAGACCTGTACCAGGTCGTCCAAGATGTTCTACTCGCCAAGATGACCGCTATTTACTACTACAAGCATTACGTCGAAGACATGTAACTGCGAGACAATTGCAGAACGACTTGGCTAGAGTCAGAAATACTCGTGTGAGTACTCAAACTATTCGGAATAGGTTACGACAGAGTGGATTAAGAGCTAGAGTAGCTGTAACAGCCCCTCGTCTCACTAGGAACCACCGAGTGGCTCGCTTAAGGTTTGCCAGAGAACATGTAAATTGGAACATTAATGACTGGGCCAATATACTCTTCACAGATGAGTCAAGATTTGGTCTTTACACCTCAGATAGGCGTATCTCAGTGTACAGACGAGACGGTGAGCGCTATTCGCAGTGTAATATCAGACCTAGACCTAATTTCGCTGGTGGCTCTATTATGATTTGGGGAGGCATCTGTTTAACAGGTCGTACAGAGTTAGTACCAGTAGACAGAGGTACACTGACTGCCCACAGGTATATAACGGACATTTTAGAAGAACATGTAGTACCATATGCGCCAATTATAGGAAACGAATTCATATTAATGCACGATAATGCACGACCGCATGTTGCAATAATCGTCCAGGAATACCTTAACGATGTTGGTATTCCAGTTTTAGATTGGCCTGCGGTAAGTCCGGACATGAACCCTATCGAGCACGTGTGGGACCTCCTTCACAGATGGATACGAACCCAAAATGTTGCCCCAGCGGACCTGCATGGACTAGCAAATGCTCTCCGTGACGAGTGGGAGAATTTGGATCAGGCTTATATACGGAGGTTAATCGAATCTCTGCCAAACCGTATGCGAGCGGTCATAAGAGCCAGAGGTGGCAATACTCAGTATTAAAAGCTACTGTTATGACATTTTTCTTTCCGAAATTATAATTTCTTGTTTTAATAAAAATCTCAAGTATGAGTTCTTGTTTTTATTTGGCCTGTATTTTATTTAAACAATCATAGAAATTATATCTTAGACCGCATTAAAGTATATTTACAACTTTATGCTACAAACAAAGATTATGCGATACTTTTATGATTCAAAACTAAATTATGCGATACTTTTTTGGCGGAGTGTAGTTAAGGAAACCGTTGAGTTGTCGTTGTGAACCGGTAAAACATGCTACAATGTCATCCACGTATCTGTACCAAAAGAAAACGTTGAGAAAACCGTTGAGTTGTCGTGGTGAACCGGTAAAACATGCTACAATGTCATATACTTTCCCTTATTTGTACATATATATAAACTGCAAAATTATTCCAAACTCTGTAATCATTTGAAAATAACTCGAAAGAGTTGAAACTATACACACTAAAAAATATTACACTTTTCCTACGGAAAATTCCAGTAATGTATAGGGTAAATTTACCAAAAATTGGAAAATTTATTATAAAACTTTAGGTAAATTTCACAATTTTTTGTAATTTTACCTTATACGTTACAGGAATTTTCCGTAGAAATTACATATATTTTTTTAGTGTGTAGTCACGAAAGTGTATAATAAATACGGTGTAAAAAACATAGAAATATTTTATTAATATCATTAGTTAATATGGATTACCACAAAGTAAAGGTCAACAGCATCAACTGCTTAATTTTATATATTAAAAAAAAAAAAAACATGAAAGAAGAATAAATTTCTAACTCAAATAAAAGAATACAACATTTAAGATTTTTTAAAGTGTTAATAAAGTTAATGTATACATTAACGAAACGTTCAACTAAATAAAATGTTTTGAAGACTTGCATTTCATTAAAATTCTGCCACAGCATGAAACAAATACGTATATCCACACTAAGAAACAACGGAAAAAAAACAAATAAAGAAATATACGTAATTGTACATAATTAGGTTGATATCAATTAAATAAAAAACTTGAATAGTTCCTAATTTTTATTCTATTTTACTATGAATGCTAAGCCTCACTTCTAATTTCGACTTTTAAAAAAGTCGTCATCCGGCGAAAATCTCAGCACCCACAACAGTCAAATTGTTGAAACTATGAAGAAGAAATGAAAGTAAAATATCCATCAAACGCTATGGCATCGCGGGATGAGTTTTGAAGAACTGCACCCTTCTCCAATGCCTACCTGGTTGTCAAACGAATGATCGACTACTAGTAGTAGCAGAAGATTTTTTTAAAAGTCGAAACTAGTAGCGAGGCTTAGCATTCACAGTAAATATAATAAAAATCAGGAAGTATTACAGTTTTTTATTTAAATAAAAAAATGCATCCCTTTAATTCCCATAAAAGTTCATTAAGTGCAGTGCAATACCGTGCTAGTAAGAAATGCCTTAATTTGGGCTTTAAACGAACGGATGGTTGGAAAATCGTACCCGTGTTTTTTTTTTTTTTTTGTTTTTGGTATAGGATGATATAAAGTCCTTTGCATTTTATCTCCCATTTCCTCATTAAATTATGCCAGCTATTCTAATATCCTGGTGCTCCGTACTAGTTTGCACTGGTTTCCGACTGAAATAATCCTCTGTGCTCAAAAATTTCTTTTCTCTTTGCGTATTCACACAGATCTCTGTCATTCTATTACATAGTCTGCATTGGGTCTTTGCGGTTTTGATCACCATTTTCTGTAAGTGTCTTT
This sequence comes from Cetonia aurata, assembly GCA_949128085.1. Lineage (NCBI taxonomy): Eukaryota > Metazoa > Arthropoda > Insecta > Coleoptera > Scarabaeidae > Cetonia > Cetonia aurata. Next base: position 41,925,152 of record OX421884.1, read on the forward strand.
TCCGTGCACAATGTCCTGTTAGGACATAGGACATTTGTTCCTATGCGAAGATGATTTCTACTTAGTAGTTCTTCATTCCTCTTCTTTGATGGTCACCTGATAAAGTTCTTTGCATGAATTTACCTGATTCTTTATTCCACCATTCTTTACGTTTCTGTTGGACCCAATTGTCTATTGCGGTCTGCTTGGTTTTATAAGCCATCTGAATAGTGTCTGTTGCATAACACAATATTGCGTATGCATCTGCTTAAGTGAATTTATGGTCAGTGTTTTTTTTTACCTCATTGTAAATTCCAGCTCCAGTCAGATTTCCGGTTTTTAATCCGTCTGCAAACTAAATCATTTCACCAAGTCTGTGTTTGCAGTTGGATTGACTCCAGCTTATCTGATCCGTAATTTCACTTCCAGAAGATTGCCTTCCAAATGATGGACAACATTAAAGTGTCCATCATGTGTAAATCATGCATATTTGTTACTTGGTATTTCTTTCAATCTGAGATGCCTCGCCCCAAATATCACCAAATAGAGGGGAGGAAAGTCTGGGTCTAAGAAACATTCGATTGCTGCTATAGGAGTAGTCCTCATTGCTCCTGTTATTCTTAAACACACAGCATCTGTATCTGCTGAGTTCAGTCATAGCAATTTGCTGCTACATCTTTGCTCACCATAGCAGACATACATACGAAAACGCATACGCATATATTTATGGCAATTCGCTCAATAGCTGCGTATATTGAGCGAATTGCCTGTACTATTTTCAAAAAACTCACTGTATTTTCATAGCACCCAAATGAAAAGTTCTCATCACGATATAGCTGTATACAGTTACTGTTCATAGACAGACCAAAGACAATCTGGAAAGTATTATCTTTAAATACCCTGATGATACTTTTTAAATTAAATATTAAATACATCAGCTTATTCTAATTCAACGCTTTTTAGTAGGTGTTGGTTTAGATGAAAAATCAGTATTTGTTTTGTTTTACTTGAATCGTTGTTAACGCCAATAAGATTTTTTTCTCTTAATACTTCGAAGCATTATAACTTTGAATAAGTAGGTGCAATGTTGCAGTATAACATTGTTTTGATTTTATATCTTGTGACTTGAAAACGTTTGTTTCTAAACGGTCTGTGTCTTTCATCGCTTGACTATGATGTATTAAGTCTTGCTTAGAAAACTCATCAGTGCTACACATGAATTGAGTGCAATAATCTGATCTAAATAAGAACATACTGTATTAAAAAAAAAAAGATCAAGTTTCTTCAAGTTAGCAAATGTTCATTGCTATCGTGGATAGTGGCAAGTATACAACCACGTCGACTATGAATCAACCTTCCATGCGACCGCTACACTAATATACTACACAAGAAACTTGTATCAAAGTAATTGGCCTTAATCCTTTGCTAATGTCATCCTTACAGTCATGGGCAGTTAAAAGCATATTTACAGCAATTTAAATTATTGTAGCAAAGTTATCCTTAGATTAAATAAACACTTAGATTACATAAACACAATCGCTTGTTTTTGATAATTGTGCTATAATTGTTTCTTACTGTTTTATGGCATAGAAGAAACTATGCTGGTGTGGTTTTCTAATAACACTGGTCAACAGTGAAATTGCTTCTTAGGTGAAAGTACCCAATCCTGAATGAATTCAACGTGCTGAACACGAATATCACATTGAAAAAAGTTGATTGGCTCACGTTCCAGAGATATTGACGTTTTGTCCATTGTATAGATGCTATTGCATAATGTAATGCAATTTAGAAAATTACAAGTGTCTGGTTGAGGATATGTTGGGTTTGTTTCATGAATTCGGCTGCAATATGTCCTTAAAGATCCACTTTCTTGATTCCCACTTAGATTTCTTTCCTGATAACTGCGGGCAGGTCAGCGATGAGCACGGCGAACGCTTTCATCAGGACATTGCCACCATGGAGCAACGGTACCAAGGCAAATGGTCTACGTCAATGCTAGCTGACTATTGTTGGACAATCAGTAGAGATGCTCCACAAGTCCACTACAAACGGCAGGCCAAAAGAAGTCGAAAGCCAGAAGCAGACTAATGTTTTCTTACCATGTATTATAATATTGACATAAGTACACTTTTTCTGAAATATGCGTACATATTACAGAAAACCCGTAACCAATTCAGCTTTTTCTTAGTCATTTTCGTGTTCAGCACATTGAATTCATTAAGAAATGACTATTTTCAGCTTGGAAGCATGAACTTTTCGAAAATTTGTTGCCCAGTGTAATTGAGCATTCCTGCTCTTATTGTTTGCAATATTTTAAATTTTAAACATAAACATGGCAATATTTTTAAACGTTTCGGTCTCCAATAGTAAACACTGGCAGTTGTGCAAGTTTGTACCTTTAATATTGGTAACTAATTTTCACTATCAATTCATTAACAATTTTAATTCGGTGATACTGCTATAAAGCATTCTTAGCTTGATTAATTGATATCAGTGTTTATTCGCATGCAATAAACCTAATGCAATAAAAGAATTCAATTCAAATATTTAATATAGCTATAAGATAAATAAAAAATGAAATGAATTGCGATCTCTAAGTTAAATGTAATCATGTATTAAATATCATTTTCGAGATGTGTATGACGTATTAACTATATTTTATAATAAAATGGCGTCGCTAGTAGAGGTATACTTTTAAGATGAAAATTTAGAACCGATATACATATTACAGCATTCGTCTATGAGAAATATTACGCACATTGCATTCGATACTCTCTTAAATTTCATAGCAATGGACGCCCACACCAACCAGCGTAGGTAGTTCTAATCAGTGAATAGCTACACAATTGCAACCCACGTTACTGTCACACTTGATTAATTATTAAGACTTTTTAATTGATGTTGTGAAATAGTTTGCATTGACGTAACGAAGTTTTTGAGCCTGTCTGAATAAGTAAAGCCTTTCCATGAAATCGTGTATTGCTGAAATATAGTCAATTACATTAAGTACTGTAGGTACATTAAGTAATGATGAACAATATAATGGATGTTAATTTTTATTTAAAAACTCTACTTAGCAGTAATTTTGAGCCATGCATGTACTTCATAGATAAGCTTAAGTTTTCCTACATTTTATTCGTTGCTTAATATTTGGTTTCAAATCCAAACATTGTAACATACCCTAATTTCGAGAAGTCGACAACGTAAAATTGCTAACGAATCTAACTGCTTAAAATTGTAAAAAAGACTGCGTTGATGCGCATAAAACTTTACGAAGCAATTAAGCGGATGATCTAGATACTGAGATTATATTTATTCTTTTTTATTAGGACTAAAAAGCCGTTACCGGAGCGTTGATAGTAGTTAAAATTTAATATTTATATTTCAAAATTCAAAAAATTTCTATCCCTGCTACTATTTATCTTCAACAATAACTAGGTAAGATTATACTTCTTCTGTCAATGCTAATGCATATAAAAGTGTGAGTGCCTGAAGATACATAAATTTTCGGCATAATAATGTTAAATATGTTTAGGCACAATAGGTTCATTTTTTTTAATAATTCACTTTAGGCTGCACACGTAAAAAATTCCTACCGGAGGTTGGAATTCCTTCGGGTTCGGCAAAATTTCAGTGGGGTTGGTACAATACGTCAAATAGAAGTCAGTGCTTAGAAGTGTCTAGTTAAGCGGGAGTAATGGTGTCGATTGTAACATGTGATACGGTGTTAATTGTAACGTGTTACAATCGACACCTATATTCAAATTACTTAAGTTAGCTCCTATCACAATGACTGCTAGTTTATAGATTCTTGAAAAAAGACATGGTAAAGCCAAGACCTCGAAAAATAGCGAGGGGTTTGATACCCCAGGTTATCTTTGAAGAGGCTGCAAAGAAGATAACTGAAGGTAAACAGTCTATTAGAAAAGTCGCCGAATATTATGGAATGTGTCACGTATCCTTATATCGTTTCGTAAAAGCATTAGGGAATAATTCACAAGCAAAAGTTGGCTACAATCCACACAACAAAGTTTTCACTGTAGAACAAGAACAACAGCTTGTTAAATACTGTGAAAAAAACTGTAGATCTTTATTATGGTCTTACTATAAGAGATTTAAGAAAACTTGCGTTTCATTTTGCCAGTTGTAACAACCTCAGGTATCCTGCAAAGTGGAATGTAATTGAACATGCTACCCAGGATTAGCTTGTAGCGTTTCTAAGGCGAAATCCACAATTATCATTGCGAACTCATCAAGCAACGAGCCTATCAAATTTGTAACACTTGAAAATATAAAGCCATTTCCCAAAGCTGACGTAAATAAACCCAGACAAGGAGGAAAAGCAAAAGGAAGGACGGCAATTTTAACAGATACGCCGGAGAAACGTTTAATTGAAGAAAGAACTTCAAAAAAGAAGATGCCTACAAAACGTAATTTTGAAAATACAAATAACAGAAAAGGAAAACAAAAAAAGAAACAGAAAAGTACTAAACCAAATAGATTTTATTCTTCAGAATCAAGTGGCGAAGAAACATTTTGTTTGGAATGTTGTGGCGCCTATTCTGTTAGCAAAGAAGACTGGTTGCAGTGTCGTCAATGTAAGCAGTGGGCACATTTTAACTGCAGTAGCAAAAGCCCCTTCTACATTTGCAAACACTGTGATTCCGGTGAGGTTTCTTAGAATGTTTTATTAAATGCAACTATGTAAACATAATATTTTACTTTCTTTATACCTAAGGCATATTTAGTTTTTTAGACGTGTAGTTATTGTTAGTACGTATGCTTGTTTCTTAGTTAGAATGAACATTTTCTTTGTTTATTTTGGAAAGTAAAGCTTTTTTCATTTTAAGACTTTTTTTATTTTCTTAGCTCTCTGTTACAATCGGCACCGGCTTCGTTACAATTGACACCAGTGAGGTTTCAATAGTAACACTTGTTTGTTGTATACAAATACAGATGTTACATGCCTTTATGATAACATATTCTTAAACTTGAAAAATGTAATCAATTACACAAATATTCAATATTATGATACCCTTAAAACCGAAATTTTAAATTATAATTATAAAAAATTATTGTTTAAATTTTGTTACAACTGACACCGGTCTCCCCTACCTCACGTTTGTGGGGACAAATCGCCTTTTGGAGGTTCTAGGGTTTTTAGTTTTTGCATTTGCTGTTGAAGAAAAATGAAATAAACTGATTTCACCAAATAGGTCTATTGAATTAACACAGGTGAATTTTCTTTGACTCACTACAACTGCCAGTGTGAAAGGGAGTTTAACGGAAAAGCAAACAATGTAATAATAAATTTTCCCCTGGCACCCAACACCCAACTACTCCTAAGAAAATTAACCATTTTGCGAAGTTTCATCAAAGCATTTTGCCAGTGATTCTTGATTTCTGATTCTTGATTTTTGTAATTGTTCTTCAAAATTGCAGCCATACACAAGGCGCGTAAGTAGATGTGAGGGAATTGAAAAACATTTTTATTATTGCAAACAAAGTACATAGAATAAATTTAATGAGTCTTTAGAGAAATATGTATGTTCAAGGTCACTTCAAGATGGCTTAATTAAATTAGGGAATGGAAACATTGTGGTAAATACCAAGCACATTTAATTTCCATTAGAAGAATGTTCTTTTTCAACTACCAGATTCGAAAGTGCAACCTTATTATACTCAATCAAGAATAGAAAGCGCTACTTTACCGAATTGAACTGCCAACGCGTCATTTTCATTAAGGAAGTGACGCGCTGGTAGTTTAATTTGGTATGTACCTATACTTTACTTATGTCCATGGACGGTAAAGTACAATAAGTAAGTTTTCTGTCAAGTTTCTCTGGGTTTGGTTATCAAAATAGCTGTCAAACTATCTGTCATTCACATATGAGTCATCTGGATTGTGAACACTACAAATGCAAGTAAATTGATTTTAGTAAGTGGTAATCATGTGAAAAAATATTGTACGTACCACGGCTGAAAAGTGTTTATCGAACTCGTTCGATAAAACATCGCTTCCCACGCTAGATACGTAAATAACTAAAAATATTTGAACATGCGCAGCTACCAATTCACGAACTGAAAATCTGAAGTTTTGCAGAAATACATTTTATTTTAATTTTTAGTCAAATATTGATATGTGGGCTTAAAAACGCGATATTTTAAGCCCAAATATCAATATATCTATCAATTTTTTAAATCTTCAAAACTAGTGTGATTTAACATTTCTTATTGCTAAATTTCTAATTAAGTGAAACATTTTGAAGCAATTTTGAATATAAAAGAACATGTTTTTGAAGAAGTGCAATTTTTAATTCCTCTAGGTTTTCTTTAATCAATTTTTCTTTTTTATTATTCGTATTATATTTACTTTTCTTTACTGTTTTTTTAACAGTTTTTATACCATTTAGGGACGATTGCTACATCATTTAGTACCTAGGCCCTGAATTTATATTAGTAAAACATAATGATTAATATTCTCTGAATCTAAAAAATTCAACTAATTAAATTAAATTGAGTGTAGGGATAAGGAATCATATATTTTCACGTTTTACTACCCTAGATATAAATTAATATTAAACTGTTATTCAACTATTTTGTGGGTTATAAAGGTTACTCAACGTTTATAGGGCGAATATTTTATCTGTTTTCTGTAGTATTGACATAAACCAATATTAAAAGTTTATTTAATGCTACTGATGTTACTGGGATTATTAACAACAGCATTCCAAGGCTTACTTTGTTTAAGTCACACCTCTGTGTTTGTTATTACTAGTATTACGAAAATAGTTATATACGGATACGTTCTGATATAAATAAAGTATCTTACCTTCATAGTAGTCGTCGTGGGCCGTAATTTATAATGTAAGCATTAGCGTCCTTAATCAATTGCACCTGAAATATGGAATACTTAATTAAAATTGTATGATAGCACTATTGAAAGTGTAACAATAGGCAATTACTTAATTCTATATTCTATCGTGAATCTAGCACATTCTTCATTGCAGCACTAGTTGTATCTCCAATGCGATTGCAAACAAAAAACAGGTGCAAATCGTGGGTTGTATACTGTATAGTTTTGGAAGCAACCTACGTGCAAAATACCGCAAACATTGTGGTAAATAGTTTTTCTGATTATTTTGGGTTAGAATTGCCACCTACATTACTAGTGCTATAATTTAAATCAACAAAGATTTAGTATTTTAGTGGCGATGAAAATGCAATAAAAAAGTCTGCAACGGGCTTGTAGTAGTGAAGTCGAAACAAATAATGTAAGTTTAGGATAGTATCAAATTCATCATTATAATAAATGTTCCATAAGTTTAGTTTCTATAATTTTTAAATATTTTTTCAGAAACCGCTAATTCGCGATAACTATGATATCTCTGAGATATGATGTCTAGTATATTGTAAATCGTTGTGCAATATTTATTGTATGAAGTCTTTTTATCAGGCGATGCAGAACGTGCCACAACTTTTATTTTCACGCGTGATATTGTTAATACATTTTATGCAATCGATTTTCACCTTAATTACGTCTCTGTTACAAACTGGTAGGCTATAATGAGTATTTACTTTTTGCCCCTCCACCCAGAAACACTGATTTTGCATTATATCGTCGGGAAACATATCATTTTCCGACTTAGGCTGGCAAGAAGGTAACTAAAAGTTGGCAAAACTCTATTGGAGTTACTTGTTTTGTTGATTTCTGTTGAAATATTGAGATTAAAATAAAAATTCGTCTAAAAACTGGTATAATATGCTTACAAGCTGTTTGAATAAAGCTATAATATCAATTACTTTCAATAAATTTTTAGGTTTTTTTTTTGTTTTTGAAATTTTAAACAAAATTTATTAACACAAATTAATATTGACAGTGTAGTGTTGGCAATTATATATATTTACATTGGCTGAACTGCTCTCATTTAATTTCACCTGAAGGTTTTGGTTAGATACATCTGTTATTGTTTTCTCGGCTATGCATGCAGCTTCTCTGACAGCGATTGTTGGTGGCTGCGAGGACAAGGACTGATCAGTTTCAGTTTGGCCAACAAGTTAATTTGCTAGGTACTGCAATTTCTTTTACGGAATCTTCAATATAACCTTCAGCAATTGAAATAGTTTTCCAGCTCCTATTTCGCTTTAATGTTCTGATATCAGCAACAAAAACAGTGCAGTGTATATTGTTTCGGATTCTCTAACTTAAAAAAACTAGCAACTTCATAGGTATGACATATTGTCGAATGTGTGGACACCTACAAACTATTTTTATTATTTGAAAATCTTCTGGCTTTATTAATATGTATTGTTTTATTATGTTAATCCAAAGAGTACCTAACTCACGAAATTCGCGGTTTGTTCGTTCTTGTCTTGTCTATATGGACTACAATCACATCACCTCTGTTTTTAATATTTTTTACTTTTATATTTACTAATTCATGTGTATCAAGCAAGCAGCACTGGTTTCTGTTATTAGGGTTATCAAAATTTCGAAAAAGAAAATCGAAATCGAAATGATATGTAAACAAATATGTAATACAAAACTTTTATTTGTATATTTTATTTTATTTTAATTTCAGAAAACGGTTAGCTTTGAATAACTGCTGATATTTATATCGTCTTTAATATAGAATATGTCGACCAGAGTCTAGAAGATCTTAAATTTCTATCTTTAAGTCCAAAATATGTCAATAATATCTATATACTTGTTCACTGCAATCATTCACTGAATTTTCATTACACCACTTTATAATAAGTCATATTCTTTCCAATACCTATCGCAGGATTTGGCAAATAATAAACTGCAAATAACTTGTTGCGCAACTTTTTTAATGTGAGCTGGTGTCTCCATTGCCTTTATTATTTGTAAATGTATCAAACCTACCAAAAAAATCAAAAGGTCACAATACTAAGGTATCTTAATCCTGATTTTATATTCAAAATTCTTACGTACCATGTGTTGCCAACCTGCACTGTTAACTCCCTAGCCTCATTTATTTTTATTATCAACAAAAGTATCTAAGATTTGTCGACGCAGAAATAGTATATAACACAAGGCCAGAAACTCTTTTGCGAGTATTCGCACTTGTGTCATACTCGCAAAATTATAATTTCTGGCCTAGTGATAGAAATAATTATTATTTTCCTTTGCTTATATCGCAAGCAAAAGGCAAAAATATCCTCAAATCTGAAGTTGCAGCAATTGCTATAAATCCTGTCATAGAATAATGTAACGAGAAAATGCGAATCAAACAAATTCATGATATTGAAAAAAGAAATAAATAACAACTGGAAAATAAACAAAAGTTAACTTTTCAACTACTGAAACAGAAAAAAAAAACCTATGAAAAAAATAACTTTAGCACGTTCATGGTTTATTTTGATGTGGGATAAAGTAAACCAAGTAAGGAATTTTATACCAGAAAACTGATGTAAAGTAGAACATCGCACAATCTTTTTATTCTTCATCTTAAGACAAATCTGCATTACTATATACGCTCTCCATCGGCATATCATAAATTATATTATCTGAAACATGCTTAATTTATTCATTAGTTCTAAATTGCATCTTTATGTAAAATGTCAATAAAACGAAGATTCAGTTGCATACTATATGTATGTATTCATAAATAAATAAATAATAAATAAATATTCTTTATTCTGTTTAAACAAATAGTTTTACAGAAGTGAGTTCGGTAAAGTTACACTAAACATACAATTTATAAATGTTAAAGTACATATTACCCCAAAATCCATTAAAACAAAAAAGTCCTATTCATTTAAAATGAAAGATCTTAACTTCAAAGCACCATCAATGTAGTTATATATTTGATTCAGTTGCCGTTCGCTCCTGATGGTAAGTAGGGTTTCCACCGCTGGATGCAAATCCTCACGCTGTAGGAACTCTTGGCGAAGGTGTTCATATAAGGGTTCTCTCCCATGTTACATATACTGCAAATACAGTCCTTTCCCTAAGTCATATTTACTCCTCTTATGGTACCATCTTACTCCATTTTTATTAGCTACGCGTGTTTGCTCAGTAACCTAATTTTATTGATACTCAATTTATATCTTATATACTCCTCTCCCCCACATAAGCTACTGATGGTGCGATACCTAGGGGTGTATTCTGTTGATATAGCAGCCTCAATATCTTTGCTAATTAGGTGATTGGTTATCTTTAGAAGTATATCGTCTTTTTTTATTTTTAGCAGGGAGCTTGTGTGCTTCCGAGTCCAGATGTTCGTTTCACCGATTTGTACGCAAATATTCTTCAGCAGAGATATCCAGTTCATGCTGCTTTTGTTGACCGGAGACTTATCTAAACGTAGAAGTGCATCGTAGCATAGTTTCGGTAGCCGATCACCTTCCATGTTCAATATTCTCTGCCACCACCCTGTACACTCTTTTAACTATACATAATTTCATATGTATTTGCCCAGTTTCTAGTCTGACGATGTATCCCGGTATATTGATCGGCTAGTGATACAATCTTCTAAAGAATCTTTCTTGTAGTTTTTCTATTGCGTCCATGTATCGAAGACTCCACACTTCACTCCCATATAAAAGCGTAGAGCATACGATGCTTTCAAATAATTTTATTCTAGTATCATGGCTGTCAGATTTTGATCTATATAATATACTTCTAATTTTGGCAGATGCTATGTTGGCTTTTTGAAGAAAGTAATCACGTGCTTCATTGAAAATACCGTTACCAGTAAATGGGACGCCAAGATAGGTGTATGTTTTAACATACTCAAGCGGGCATCCATCGTAGTACAACCTTCCAGTGTGTTCCTTTATTCTCCCTCTATGAAAAATTACGGCTTTGGTTTTGTCTGTGTTAATTGTCAGTTGATTGTCTTCACAGTATTTCCTCATGACCTCTAGCTTCCTGTTTCCATCGATTGTCGAATTAGCGAACATGATCATGTCATCCGCATACATCAAAAGCAAAAGAGACCTATCACTGGTTATCTTGACTCCGTCTAAATTAGTTTCTTCAAAGTAATCTATTATATCCGCCGTATAAATTGAAAACAGCAATGGGGACAGGCAGTCCCCTGGGGGAATGGGCTGTGCCGTGTGACCATTAGTTTCTACATATATCTGAGCATTAGCATATAGGTTCCTCATTATCCTCACAAATTTTGCACGTTTGAAATCGATGAATATGCCATAAATATACGAAGATTTTGGGGCAATGTTTATAGTCACCACGGAGTTCAGAGTAAACAGATTGTCCAGGCAACCCCTCCCACGTCGGAATCCCGATTGTTCTTCAGGCAAAATTTTATTTTGTTCGCACCACATATTTAATCTGTCGCACAAAATTGCTGTGAAGATTTTCAAGATTGTATTGGTGAGAGCAATTCCGCGGTAATTACATGGCTCCTCTCTATCACCCTTCTTGTATATCATGCGTAGTTTGATATCACACCAAGACTTAGGAAGTTCTTCTGTTGCAAAAACCTGGTTCATCAAGTTCAGCATATTATGTGTCCAGGCAGGCGGCGCAGCCTTATAGTATTCATTTGGTATCTGATCAGACCCTGGAGCTTTACTTAATTTAAGTTTATCTATGCAGCACAATAATTCTTCCATTCCTATATCCATATTCAGCTGGATGCAATACCGATACATATAGTGTGTCTGATATGACTCTATCACCGTAAATACCACAATAAAACCGGTACCAGTCATCGTTTGTTATGCTGTTGTTACTTTTAGCTCTTCCTGCAAAGTAATTAACCGTTTTCCAGAATGATTTTGAATCTCGTGTATTTGCCAATGTTTTATGTAGCTCTTGGTAAAAATTTCAGAATTAGATAGCTCTGCAGCTCTTGGTCAGCTCTTGAATGTTGGTATGCTCTGAGGTGTTTTCGCAGCTCTCGCTTTTTTCCATAACAACTTGTATCAAACCACTTATTCACTGGCCTTACAGTTTTCAAGTCCGAGTAGATGTCGTTTTGTATCAAGTCACATCCCGCCGCCGCTTCATGTATGTATTCATTAATCAGAATACATTAATAATACACGAACACAACACTTTTAATGTTTCGAAAAAAAGTACCTAACTATATCTTTATTCAGAAATACCGATAAATAAAGTGATTATTATAGGATCACTTGGAATAAATTGCACAGGGTGGACCAAATTGCATGTACATAACGGGTGAATATACTTTACAGCGGAGATACGAAAAAATGAGACCGGCAGTCCAGAGCTACTTTTGCGAGATAAAAACACTCGTGAAAAAAAAAATTAAATTTATCTTACCGTTTTCAATATACACTCCGCCAAAAAAGTATCGCATAATTTAGTTTTGAATCATAAAAGTATCGCATAATCTTTGTTTGTAGCATAAAGTTGTAAATATACTTTAATGCGCTCTAAGATATAATTTCTATGATTGTTTAAATAAAATACAGGCCAAATAAAAACAAGAACTCATACTTGAGATTTTTATTAAAACAAGAAATTATAATTTTGGAAAGAAAAATGTCATAACAGTAGCTTTTAATACTGAGTATTGCCACCTGTGGCTCTTATGACCGCTCGCATACGGTTTGGCAGAGATTCGATTAACCTCCGTATATAAGCCTGATCCAAATTCTCCCACTCGTCACGGAGAGCATTTGCTAGTCCATGCAGGTCCGCTGGGGCAACATTTTGGGTTCGTATCCGTCTGTGAAGGAGGTCCCACACGTGCTCGATAGGGTTCATGTCCGGACTTACCGCAGGCCAATCTAAAACTGGAATACCAACATCGTTAAGGTATTCCTGGACGATTATTGCAACATGCCGTCGTGCATTATCGTGCATTAACATGAATTCGTTTCCTATAATTGGCGCATATGGTACTACATGTTCTTCTAAAATGTCCGTTATATACCTGTGGGCAGTCAGTGTACCTCTGTCTACTGGTACTAACTCTGTACGACCTGTTAAACAGATGCCTCCCCAAACCATAATAGAGCCACCAGCAAAATTAGGTCTAGGTCTGATATTACACTGCGAATAGCGCTCACCGTCTCGTCTGTACACTGAGATACGCCTATCTGAGGTGTAAAGACCAAATCTTGACTCATCTGTGAAGAGTATATTGGCCCAGTCATTAATGTTCCAATTTACATGTTCTCTGGCAAACCTTAAGCGAGCCACTCGGTGGTTCCTAGTGAGGCGAGGGGCTGTTGCAGCTACTCTAGCTCTTAATCCACTCTGTCGTAACCTATTCCGAATAGTTTGAGTACTCACACGAGTATTTATGACTCTAGCCAAGTCGTTCTGCAATTGTCCCGCAGTTACATGTCTTCGACGTAATGCTTGTAGTAGTAAATAGCGGTCATCTTGGCGAGTAGAACATCTTGGACGACCTGGTACAGGTCTTCTACTGTAAATGCCTGTTTCCCTATATCTGGCTACGGCTCTAGAAACACTTGACTGATTGATGTTCATCAAATTAGCAACGTATGCTTGAGATCGTCCATCTTCGATTAAAGCAACTATAGCAGCCACTTGTTCTGAAGTTAAATTGCTCATTTTAGTTTTAAAAGCGTTGGTACAGAACTCTGACTTCGCACTTTAAAATTTGTCCGTATAGGAAGACTTTCAATAAACAACTGAGCAAACCTTACACATATGCATTTTTCTAAATGTGTTCTTTTAGGAAAAAAATAAAGTAAAAACGCTAAGTTCCATTATTTTGTTAGTGTTTTTATAGTTCACATACACGAGGCAAACTTTTTGTTCGGGACTACTAATTTGTAGACCGATGCGCCGGGGAGAGAACACAGAGAAAGGGCTGAATTGTTTTAAGACGTTTATTTTCAAATAATAAAGTCAGTATTTACAATATATACATAACATATCATATAATTCTCTCTCATAAAAATAAAAAGTATTTTCAGTATTCCGTTTGACGTATATTGCTATACGTATGTTAGTATTTGCTACAGTTTGTATACATGTGTATATGTGTTGGACCTGGTATCCGACGTTGGCTGAGTGCAACCGTTGAAATATACGCACGAAGCGCCGAACGGTCACCGAATACCTTTCCAACTTCTCTTCGTGCTCAGCCCTCTATATAAGCGACGATGACAGGGACTGCAGTTCGTGAGTCACAGCCCGCAGTATGCGAGCTCGCTGCTTGTCGATTCACGGCCGGCGGCTCGGCTCTAGGCATCGGCGGTTTTCGGCGCAGCGCGGCGGCTGCTTCGTTGCCTTGTGCATCGCGCGCTGTCGAATGGAGAAGTGACGGACGGCAACGGCGTTCGGGCTTCGACGATTCCTCGGACTGCGGAGCGCTGTCGGATGATGATTTGAACGCGTACCACGATTGCGAGGCGGCAACCGGGCGACGGTACACTTTTCCGGCCGTAAGCACTTGGCGCGGCACGCTCGCGTAAGAATGTTCTTAACATAACCGCCCCCCTTGAAGGAACCGCCTTCAACACTACACACTTCGAATAACGAACAAATTGTCTGTCTTTGGAACACGATGATTAACACGACTCGCACTCACAAAAGAAAAAGAAAATTCATTGCAAATATTGTTGTCGGCGCACTTACTGATTGTCTATAGGTAACGCGCACAACTTTACCGCGGGTCTCTTCATTTCTCCTTGTAGGGTTGACACCGTAGCAGCTCTCACGACGCCATCAGGTCCTGGAAACACCCTGATGATTCTTCCAACTAACCATTTGTTTGGTGGACCTTGGTCATCCTTCACGACTACCAACTGGCCAGGAGTTAGTCCATTTCCATTCCTTCGTTGCCACTTCGTCCGCTGTTGAAGTTGATTCAGATATTCTTGGTGCCATCTCGTCCAAAAGTGGTCTCGCATAAATTGAATGTGTTGCCAACGGCAAAGGGAATTTACTTTAAGATGGGTTAAAGTAGGTTCAGGAATTGTTTCTGAATTGTATCCCATTACAAGGTGTGAAGGAGTAAGGAATTGCAAATCGTTTGGGTCGTTAGATATTGGAGTAATGGGTCTTGAATTAAGAATACCTTCTATTTGGACCAGAAGGGTATGCATTTCTTCGTAAGTCAATGTCGTCTTTCCAATTACTCGATTGAGGTGCAGCTTAACGGACTTCACAGCGGCTTCCCAAAGACCTCCGAAGTGGGGTGATCGAGGAGGAATAAAGTTCCATTTGATTTCACTATTGGCTAAGTAGGCTTGGATCTCTTCCTTGGTGATTTGAGACTGTAATTGCTTCAATAGTTTCCTCAATTCCGTGTTTGCACCTATGAATTGAGTACCATTGTCGGAATAAATATTCGCTATCTTGCCTCTTCTGGCGACCATTCGCTTTAATGCCGCCAAAAATGCTTTTGTTGATAGATTTCCAACTAGTTCTATATGCAGTGCTTTGGTTGCAAAGCATACAAACACAGCACCATAAGCTTTTGTGACAATGTGTCTTCTTTTCATACTTTCCCGAATATATACTGGGCCAAAATAATCAACTCCCACATTTTCAAATGGCTTAGCTGGTGTCACTCTATGGGCTGGAAGGTCACCCATCATATAATTTTCCGAAGTTGGATTGGCCTTAAAACAGACTACGCATTTTCGTATATGTGCCTTGACAGAACCCTTTAGCGATAGAGGCCAGTATTTGGTTCGGATAGCTGCCATTGTTTGTTGAGTTCCAGCGTGTAATTGCTTGAGGTGCTCACTCTTAATAATTAAGGTTGTGAAAGGATGCTTGACTGGCAGAAGTATTTGATGTTTTCCATGGAAAGGAAGGTTGGAGTTTCGCAATCGACCACCCACCCTTATTAAACCATCTTCGTCCAGAAAAGGATTTAAACACATTATATTACTAGAAGGATGTAATTCCTGTCCCTTCTTTAGCTGTGTATATTCTTTGAAATAATGCCTCTGTACTTCTCTGGTTAGTACGAGCATTGCTTTGGCTAGTTCCGCTGTGGTCAAATGTCCACTGTTACTAGGTTCCGCTTCTTTAGCAATTCGGGCTTTGATATTTCTTGTAAATCTCAAGCAATATGCCACTACTCTTTTCAGCTTATTTAAGTCTGAATATCGTTCGAATATTTGGAACTCCTCTGTCAGATTCGTTGTGCATATTAAGGTTTTTACTTCGGGCAGTTCATTCACCGGAGCAAATTTGGAAGCTGGCCATTTCTCTGCGGAATCTTGTAGAAAACTTGGCCCTTGCCACCACACTTTATTGTTCCTTAGCATTTGCAAAGAACTTCCTCGGGATACTACATCAGCGGGGTTTTGTTTTGTGTCAACATGATGCCATTGTAGAACATTGGATAATTCTCTTATCTCCCCAATTCTGTTCGCAACGAAGGTTTTTAGTGCTTTTGATGAGTTCAGCCAAGATATTACGATCGAAGAGTCAGTCCAGTAATACACTCTCCGAATGGGTATTGCTAATGTTTGCATTAATCTGCTCACAAGTTGTGCTAGCAGCAACGCGCCACATAATTCCAAACGTGGTAGTGTGATTTGCTTGATAGAAGCGACTCTCGATTTTGAGCACAATAGATGAGAAGATATGGCACCATGTTTGTCTACTGTTCTTATATATACGCAAGCTCCATATGCCTTTTCACTTGCATCGCAGAAACCATGTATCTCAAAGTACAACGGGTTCTCTACGGAAATGACATGTCTTGGAATTTCTACTTCAGTTATCTCATTTATTTCTTGAGCATACTCCAACCACATTTCTTCGACATTCATCGGAGGAGATTCATCCCAGCTTATGTTTAATTTCCATATCTCTTGCATTAAGATTTTGGCTCTCACAGTAAAAGGACTGATTAAGCCCAAGGGATCAAATATTTTGGATATATGCGAAAGTACATGTCTCTTGGTGATACCTTTTTTCCCTGCAAACTTGATCGCTGAATATTGCAAAGAGTCGCTTCTGGTATTCCATTGAAGACCAAGTGTATTGACGCCATCACCTTTGTCCCACTCCAACACAGTATGGCTGCTGCAAGACTCTGGTATAGTTTTTAAGAGTTCTAGGCTGTTCGATGCCCATTTCCTCAGTTCAAACTTTCCCTTTTGTAGAACAGTGGTTACTTGACTAATGATTTCTTTCGCTTCCGCCAATGTGCTTGCTCCAGTTAATAGGTCATCTACATAGAAGTCTCTGAGAATTACTTTTGTTCCTAATGCATAGGCATCTTCTTCTGTAAGTGCTGTTTGTTGCAAAGCTTTGATAGCTAGGTAGGAGGCGGACGCTGTTCCATACGTCACCGTTGTCAGCTCAAAAGTTTGAATTCTCTCTTCTTCAGACTTCCTCCAAAGAATTCTCTGAAATGCCATGGACTTTTCGTTCATACGAACTTGTCGATACATTTTGGCTATATCTGCTGTTAATACATATTTATGCAATCGGAATCTGCAAATGATATCAAACAGATCTTGTTGTAGTTTAGGCCCAACCATCAAAGTGTCGTTTAATGATTTTCCGCTCGTTGTTTTTGCGGAACCATCAAACACAACTCGAACCTTCGTGGTGAGACTATTTTCTTTTATAACCGCGTGATGTGGGAGGTAAAAATGAGGTTCGTTTCTTTCAGCGTTATTTACGAGTCTCATATGCCCCAGTTGTAGATATTCATTCATGAAGCCAACATATTCTTGTTTTAGCGTAGCATTCTTCTGGAATCTTCTTTCTAGCGAATCAAATCTCTTTACTGCTTGCTCATACGAGCCTCCTAACGAGCTTACATTTTCTTTGAATGGGAGTGAGACTACGAATCTCCCGTCACTTTCTCTCTCTGACGTCTCCGCAAAATGAAATTCACAATTGCTCTCCTCCTGCGAATGCACTTGCCTCTCGGCAACGGTTTCTATTTCCCAGAATTTCTTTATATTGCTGTTTAATGACTGCAAGGTTGATGCATTGCATATCGTAGACGTGTTTGGTGATGTCTCAGGTACCATGAGCTTTCCAGCAATAATCCATCCAAAAAGCGTCTTTTGTAGAAACGGTCCGTCTCTGTGTAGCTTTATTTGTCCAACGCACAGCAAATGATAAAATATTTCTATTCCTATTAACATATCAATATCCTTTGGTATATTGAATTCTGGATCCGCTAATCTCACGTTCTTAGGCACTTGTAAGTGTTCGAGCGGAATGTGCACTAATGGTAGCTTTTCGGCTATTTTCTCAAGTATCAAGCAGTTGATAGTGCGCTGAAATCCATTGCATTTCGATTTCACATCAACATTCACTGAATGGGGTATTTCTTTCCTGCTTTGATTTATTCCGCTCAATACAACATTTGCGTGCCTCTTCGGCAAACGCAGAATTGTAGCCATTCGGTTGGTTATTAAATTCGATTGCGATCCAGAATCAAGCAACACTCTGCAGTTGTGCTTACGTCCTCTTACATCGCTGACATTTATAACTGCCGTAGAAAGCATCGTGTAAGTGTTTACACTGTTGCTGCTGTGCGTTGATATTGACGTCGAGGTTCCCGCTCGGGGTGAAGGAAACTTCGTCGGCCCATCAGACTTCTTAAAATAATGTAATAAGCTATTGTGTCGCTTATCGCAATGCTTGCAGCATCCTTTTGACGAGCAATTGCTAGCCATGTGATTTGGTCTTAGGCAATTCAAGCATAGCCGCTTACTTCTAGCTTTCTCTTGTCTTTGTTCCACACTAAGACCTAAAAATGATTTGCATTGGTAAATCAGGTGATTACCGTCGCAGAAATTGCATTCGCTTGTCTTGTGTGTTGCAACGTTAGCCGAAATTTTATTCGCTAACACACTTTGCATTGGTCTCCCAATTGCTTCTAAAGTTTGGCACTTTTGTGTTAAGAAATTTGTCAATTCCTTGAACGTAGGCATTTTTGTGCCTTGTATTTTACTTTCCCATTCTTTGAATGTCTGGGAATCTAGCCTTTTGGTTATTATGTGCACTAACAAATCATCCCATTGCCCTATGGGTCGCTTTAACGCTTCTAGCGCTCTACTGTGCCTTTGGACACCATCTAATATTTGCCGTAGCGTATTTAAATTCTCTTTGTTTGCATGCGGCAACTCAAAAATTGCATTGATATGCTTTTGCACTATCACTCGTGTATTGCTATATCGGTCTTGTAACATTTGCCATGCATTTGCATAGTTATCTGCTGATATTTCTAGAGAATGCAAGACATTCGATGCATCTCCTTTCAGGCATGACTTTAAATAATGGAACTTATTAATAGTCTGAATTCTGCTGTCGTTATGTATCAACGAGCTAAAAGTGTCATAGAAGGTGAGCCAATCTTCGTATGCACCATCGAACTTGGGTAGTTCTATTGTGGGCAATTTTACTACGTCCGACGAAGTATCAGTTTTGCCACTTGTTTGTTTCGCACTGGCTTTTAATATGTTTCTGAAACGAGCTTCGAGTTCGAAATACTTCTCCTCGAATGTGTCTCGCTCAGTATTCTCTAGCTCGGATTCGTCAAGTCCCTCCAACTTAGACTGAATCCTGTTAAATTCATCGTATAAGTTCGTGAATTTCTCATAGCGCGCCTTGCATTGCTCGATGTCAAGTGCGTCTTCACTTTTCTCTAGAAATTTTCCTGCTCTTGTAAGCAGTGATTTTAGCTGCCTTCGGTGCAGTTTGTACGCAGAAATTTCTGTTTCCATTCTGCCCGTCTTTGTGTAATGCACCTTTACACAATGTATGTACTATATTTAATAGTATGCTTTTCGATCCGAAAGAACGCCGTGTACGTCTACGGTATCGAATCTCAAATAGGTCTAAAATCCTATTTCACAGACTGTGTCTCTCAAATCCGGCTCGAAGGACCAATGTTCGGGACTACTAATTTGTAGACCGATGCGCCGGGGAGAGAACACAGAGAAAGGGCTGAATTGTTTTAAGACGTTTATTTTCAAATAATAAAGTCAGTATTTACAATATATACATAACATATCATATAATTCTCTCTCATAAAAATAAAAAGTATTTTCAGTATTCCGTTTGACGTATATTGCTATACGTATGTTAGTATTTGCTACAGTTTGTATACATGTGTATATGTGTTGGACCTGGTATCCGACGTTGGCTGAGTGCAACCGTTGAAATATACGCACGAAGCGCCGAACGGTCACCGAATACCTTTCCAACTTCTCTTCGTGCTCAGCCCTCTATATAAGCGACGATGACAGGGACTGCAGTTCGTGAGTCACAGCCCGCAGTATGCGAGCTCGCTGCTTGTCGATTCACGGCCGGCGGCTCGGCTCTAGGCATCGGCGGTTTTCGGCGCAGCGCGGCGGCTGCTTCGTTGCCTTGTGCATCGCGCGCTGTCGAATGGAGAAGTGACGGACGGCAACGGCGTTCGGGCTTCGACGATTCCTCGGACTGCGGAGCGCTGTCGGATGATGATTTGAACGCGTACCACGATTGCGAGGCGGCAACCGGGCGACGGTACACTTTTCCGGCCGTAAGCACTTGGCGCGGCACGCTCGCGTAAGAATGTTCTTAACACTTTTTGTGAACGTATAAAAATATCTTGGTTCATAAATGCCCTTTTTTAGTTTATGCGATACTTTTTTGGCGGAGTGTATTTAAAAAAAATGTAATTTTCTTGAATTTCTATTATACGTTATAACATTCTTATTATTTTAAATTTAAAAAAAATTGTTTAGACATTTTTGACATAGTTTTTTATTTGAGATCTAGAAACAAAATCTATTTTTTAATAATTCTGGGAAATTTTGAGTTATGACGTCATGCCATTTTTTTTCTTAAATGGAAACCATAGTAACCTATACTCTGATTAAATAGAATACTTTCCGGGCTTTACAAAAACATAAAACACTTCATGTTTATTTTAAATATTAAACAAGATATTGCGTTTTTAAATTTCTAATAGTTTTTTTGTATGTAGTAATGGATACGACAGATCTATGGAAAGGCAAGCAGAGTGCCATAACAGACAAACGAAGTAATTGATATTCCACCTGTCAAATAATAAGAGTCAAGCGCTATGAATGACAAATGTTATGAATGCTAATTCCTACACTGAGTGCCATTGCTCTTGCAAAGAAAACAATTGATGTTTTCTTGTCTGTCAAACTGTGAGTGCATCGGCGTTATATGTCCATTATTTTATCCAATTTCGTTATTATCTTCTTCAAGTTATTTGAGTTCTGTTAATGTTTAATGAGTTTCGTTTTATATTGTTATTGAATTGTTGTATTTAAAAAATGGTTGAGTTCACCAATCGCGAAAAATATGACATGTTGCAAGCATATATTGAATGTCGAAAAAACAGTGTGCTGCAAAGTATATTTAGCCGTTATGTACATGCAATTTGGTCCACGCTGTACATATATGCATGTCAAAATTCACTATATTTACATTATATAAAAGAAGTTCACATTAAAGCGTGAATGATGCAACAAAGTGCTACTGTATCCTAAAAATACCTTACATAGACAACATTCGCAGCACATATATTATTTAGTAGCGATCTTAATTATTCCGTTAATTCAGATACAAAGGACACCGTTGTTCGAGGACACAAATAACTACACCCAACGTATTTTTTTCTCGGAAACCTCCACAGAAATCGAAGCATTGAACTTTGTGTCGATCTGAAACTGGTTCTTCACTTCCTACAACCATGACCTTTAAAATAAGAAGCAGAACAGTAACGTCAAACGAAACGTGACATGTTAATAATGGCGACCTGCTCTATGAAAATAGCGACATATTTGACTTGACGGGCCGTTAATGATAATAATAGAGACTAGATATAAGAGAAGTGATACTGTGTAACAAATAGCGTGGATATTAATGTTGTAGCCCACTCTACTGTAATGTTTAATAATATAAATTGTTATTCAATTTTATTCATTTGATGGAGTATGAGCACCAGCAATTTTGAAGAAACAGTAGGATTTTTAGAAGAAATACAAATATTTTATTAAATTACTATTAATTAATACTTGGAAGAGCGAAATAAACCCGCTTGGATTAAATTGCAGTTTGTTTTATTAGTTTTATCTATCCTAAACTTCTAATAATTAGTTTTCTGTGCTAAATTGTTTTTAAGTGATTTTTTAATGTAATATGTATCATAACGAATGATAATGATCCTTGCTGGTTCCCACCTTCAATAGGGATGTCTTTATTGTCCAACTTTTTGTTCCATTATGGTTCTTGTGAAAGGTTTTTTTTTTGGTCTTAGATGGTAAGCGGATCTAAATAAAATAACCGTTAATCAAACTTGCATGAAGTTTTTATAGATTTACGTTGCAACTCCATTTCTTTATGAAAATAATTTTTTGCACGTTTTCATCCAAGAACATATTTTTTTATTTAATAGGAAATGAAATCAACCTTCTTCTTCCCTTCGAATGGAAATAAACACGTTCTTTACTACACAATAAAAACTTTTATAAAGGGCTGGTAAAGTCATAATTTTATTATATTCTTTAGAGAATTTTTCAAATTATAAAAGTGCTTAGTATCTTAAACTACCATATGAGATAAAAGTTTTAAACAAAAATCCCGAATTTTGCGGATGTTTAAAATAAACAAAATTGAATAGAAAAGAATAATTTCGTAGATAATTTAGTTGACAATAATTTGGATTAAGGAAAGGAATAATAATGGAATAAAGTGTTTTAAGTTATTTTAACTAATACTTTTTAAAGTAAAAATAAGATCTACTATATTTATTGCGATTAAATGTATTAATTTAAATAATTATACTATTTTTTTGGTAATATGTAAATTACTCTCAGGTTATTTATATATTTATTACCACTACTAATTAATTAACAATTAATCAAAACTCCCTAAATAAATATCTTATTTTAATTGTCTTAAATAAGTTTCTTCTATTCTAAATGATATGGATACAAATGTACGTTATTTCACCTTTTATTTATACTAATTTAAAATGTTTAACGTCTTAACACCCTTTCTTTACTAAAGGATACCCCTCTATAATTCCTAATTATGATTGTACAGAAGTAGCCTTTCAATGATTGGCGAAAATATTAACAAAGAATTGAACTGAATTTATAGTAGCGTCATAACCCCTAATAAGGGGTGCTGTTTGAGATGTGATTTTATTGCTGCAAACTAGCGATATATGGCATCTTATTTTTATAAACAACATCGTTATTTTAGTATAACTATATACACATTAGTATAACTGATACAGTATTAGACACATTATAATTCCGAGACCCGACAGTGTAAACTTACATTATTTGGGTAAATTACTTCACATTCATTACAGCACAAAACGTTCATTAATTTGAATAATTACTTTGGTAGAAGATTTGATTATCTAAAAATAATCCAGTACCTACAGACTTTTAATGCCACTTACACGTACATACATGTAGCAACTTACAGAGAAACCGTACAGTATACAGAATTTATCTTCTTTATAATGTTTATCCTCGAGCTGCGTTTCTACATACAAATTAACGTTGAAATTGTTTCACACATTGGCTGTCAACTTCACAAAGGCTGATATTAACTCGCGAATCGTTAGGGTTGCTTTATATGCCGGAAAACGTTAATAAGTATTTTAATAAATATTTTATCCACATAACGCGGCCCGTTTCATACACTTGACCTTCCGCAAGAAAGTTGTTTGGGTGGAGCCGTCGCGTTTTTGTTTTATTGATAAACTGGAATGCCGAAAACAGGTTCATTTTTTTTCGACCGAGTTGTAGCAGTGAAGTGTGCTCAAAACTATCAATTTCTCACAAACTATTCAAATTAGATTCTTAGAGATACTATTGGGAAGAATACGAACAGGTTTGCTATTAAAAGCAAACTTCATCAGTAAATTACATATACGCACATTAGTGGGCGCAAATGTATAGTTACCGGTTTACTAAACCATGGAGAATGCATTACAAATTCATTTACTACATATGCGTACTGATTATTTTCCATTGCTTTAACTTTAAATAGAAACGGTTATTAGATTAGTAATTTGATTGGTGCCGATTCTCATTCTGGAAAAAAGCTTTCTATAATAATTTTATAAAATCGATTCTTGCATCATCTAAAATATTGTTCATTATACAGCATGCTCTGAAAGAAAGTGAACGTATACTTACTCATTTACTTTAAATGGAACGCTGCAATATTTATTATTGCCAAGATTTGTAGTATCACTGCGAAAATTAATCCTATGCGAATTCCAATTGATAAAGGACATTTAATCATAATGTGAACATGGAATCAAATATACGATATTAGACTTAAAACTTGATAGGATAGGGTCTTTACAAAAAGGTCCTTAAAGGGAAGTAAGTTGTACTTGGCTAATATGACAGGATAGTCAACTGTTGGCGACTAATGGGGTCACTGCAGGAATAAACCGAAAACGAATGCATTTAGTATACGGAAGGAAGTTTATTCTTGAGGCTTTACTGAAGGGACATGGTCGTTGTAAACGATCCGCCGAACGAGATCTAGAGGGTAGCCATTATTCGCAAACTTGATAGAGAGCGTCTTTAGGTTATCATCATAATATTTGGGGTATAAGAAATTAGTAATATTAAATTTTTCAGCATTCTTAGCATTCGCAATTGATGTATCGCTTCATCAGAAAGCCGCTACAACAAATAATATTCAGCACAATGGATACAGTATATTACTTAAAAAACTACTTACAATAAGATAGATAGATAGATAGAGCTTTTATTGTGTATGCCAGTAGCAATACTGAGGACACATTGTCAATGTTTACAAAGTACAATCACATAATAAATATAAAACTTAAAATACTACACATTTGTCATGATAGAAATAAATTCCTCAACGGAGTAGATGCAGTGCTCAAGAAGCAACGCCCTTAGTCGACGTTTAAATACTCGTAAACCGGCAAGAGACTTTATATGGCTTGGTAACAAATTAAATAATTTGATTCCCATCGAAGTAGGGGATCGTTTAGTAATCTCCAGTCTGTTTAGTGGCTCCTTATAGTTCTCCCTTGGTCTAGTGTTATAATTATGGATGTCAGAACATTTTAAAAAAGTTAGTTGATTATCAAATATATAACAGAGCAACTCCATAATGTATATACTAGGCAAGGGTAGAATGGCCAATCTCTGAAAGTGCGGGCGACAGGATTCGCAACTTCCAATACCCACTAAACATCTCACAACCCTTTTTTGGGCAATAAAAACATCCCGTGATAGTACCGACGAACCCCAGAATACTATTCCATAGGTTATTCGCGAATAGACTTCACTATAATAAAACTTTAATATGTCACTGGAATGCAAGACATATTTTAAATTTCTAATTTGATAACAAGAAGTGTTAATCTTTTTAATAAGACATTTACAGTGCGACCTCCAATTCAAATGTTCATCCAGAGTCATGCCTAAAAATTTAATTGTTGTTTTACGCTCTATATGTGAACTGTTGTACATTACATTATTTGTGGTATTTATCGCATAGCGCGAAGTATGAAAATACATGTAATTAGTTTTAGTTAAATTAAGCCTTAACTTATTGGAAGTAAACCATCGGGCCAGCTCACTAAGAAGTCTATTTGCTTCATTTTGTAAGAGTAGTGTCGGTACATCAAATAATCAGATCTTGTAAATTGAGCTCAGTAATATTTAAATTCGTCTAATATTTTTATTTACTTTGAGTTTATAGGTCCTCAGTTGGAAAAAACTAAATTATTATCCTTTGTTCATTTGATATTTATTATTATCTTTAACGACGTTTCGTCAAACAGTGGTTGATATTTTCAAGTTAATTGAAGCCAGTACTTCCTCTCCAAATTCAGAGCTACCTCAAGAGTCTGAACTTATTGTATGAACTTGAGGATAACATCCGCTTTACGTGATGCTATCCTTCACTTGCAATTCAATTCTATTCTGTTGAATAGGTCTTTTATTCACGAAATCAGAGTCTGTTAAAACAGTTTTTACGCCACTAAATGCTCATCCGCCCACACAACACATTTACTTTATAGGCAACCATACAAATATGCAAATTTAATATCTTTGAAACTTTAATTTCATCTTTAAATTTTAATTTTTAACATATATTGACAACAAAAATATATATGGAAAGAAACGATAAACTTTATTATTATCAATAAATTAAAAATTCCCTTCTCACACTAAAAAAATTTTGCCATTTTAAATGTAAAGAAATTAGTTCCATTTTTATCCCTGTCTTCTCGGTGTAACATAATATTTTATCAATTAAAGCATTTTTAATCCTCCTCCTCCCTCCCGGCGTTTTGATAAGATAATTTAAAGAAAACAATTCAGTATTTCATTTAAAATTATTCAATTAAAAGAACTTGATTCCTACGCCATCCACCAATCTCTCCATTCTACTGACGCTGCAAAAGAAAAAAAAATGATTGAAATATGTAAGCATTCACGACCAGAATAGAGCAACACAATCGTTCCAATATCATGTATGTTTATGTAGTTTCTTAATGAATAATGTATAATATAAAAGAATTGTTACAATTGAGTATATTAATGCTAGTTATTTTCTAATGTACGGAATAAATGAAAACTAGCAAAGAGATGTAAGTGTATGAAATTTGAGGGCATATTGGTAGCTGATAATTTTATTTTAATGGTCTATCGTATTTACATTAAAACACATTAAAATTATTCTTATTCATTATTTATCTCTTTATTCTATAAATTGCTTGTCAGAATAGGGCATCTCGGTGACCGTAAAATATAGGAAGAAATGACCGTGGTCCCGTCTTGATCTCTTTTTTCGAGATATGCTGGATGGCGAAAACAAAATTTTGTTTTATACACAAAAATTGCGTTTGTCTACTTTTCAAGAATGTCTACTAACTTGTTTGTCTTTAACGATACCAAGAAAACATTTAACATTACATACATGCACTTTTGGGAAAATTAAGGAAAAATTAGAGCAATCAAAAAACTAATTAGGCCCATGAGGATGGAGGAAAAGAATAACGGCTCGGCAGTGATACTTGATAAGAGTAATAAACACAGTAAAAACGGCAAAACATTAAATAAAAAGACAGAAGTAACAAATGAAGAACGGACGGACTCTCGAGAGCTGGGGGTTGATATGCCCCTCTCTTTAAATCTAAATATCAATGAAACCAACACCAAGCTGTTTGAAATGAAGAACCGCACCAGGATAGGAGGACAGGGCTAACGAAGTAGGTTTCTATTGGAATCCTCTTCTATTGGAACCTCAGACAGGTTAATAACGGTACGACTACAGTCTCCTCCAGGAAAATTAGTATTGTCCAGTGCTATCCTTCTACAAAAGTAGCACAGGAAGAGAAAAAGGATAATTTTTACCAACAATTTCAGAAGTACTTCAGGAAATACACAAAGATGACATAGTAATAATAATGTGGGACTTAAATGCGAAAGTTAGAGCCAATAATGACGGAGTTGAGTAAACTATGGGTAAATCTGGCCTGGCAACTAGGAATAACAACGAGGAAAAATTAGTAGAGTTATGCTTAGAAAACGATCTAATAATTGGTGGAACATTGTTTAAACAGAATGAATTATAGTTAATACTGAATGATATATGCAGTGGATTATATAAGCTAATAAAGAACTGATTGTGAATGTGATGGTGCTTGTGTGTTAATACAGTACTATTTGCACATCACAATTTATACATTACACATTTTATACATGATATGTTTCTACATTTATGTATGCGACATTAACAAAAGGGTCGCGGGGAATATAGGCCTACACAGTCACCCCAAAGCCAATCTAATTTAATTTAATCAGATATTAATGCAGGGTTCGTATACCTAGGTGTTACGGTGTTTAGTCTATAAAGCCTGGAGGTGTTGAAGAGTTATTAAGTTCAAGGTTTGTTTATTATGTCAATGTCATTGCTACGTATCAATTGAATTACAGCCTAATACAACTTTCTGCAAAGGTATCTAACAATAAGTAGTTTCTCTATCTCTTTTAGTTCATATCGATTGTGCGAGACCATTAGTGGTAAAACTTTATCGCCGGTAATACGAAATACTGGTAGGAAAATCGTTTACTACTTAGCATGTATTACCTAGACCTAGAATATATACATATATCAAGAGTATACACATGCAGGCTATATACCACGATAAAACTTTCATTACATCAACCTGTATTTTGACACAATTTGATTGATGATTTAGTAATTTTAGGTATACATATTATACATATAAAAACTAAGAAACAGAGACAAAGTATTTTATTAAAGACATGGAACTATTATGTCGATGATTTGGAATATTGAAGATAAAATTTTAGGTAGTTTTTCTAAGTGTAAGTGAGGCATTAAGGAACTCTCTTTTCAGTGCTTTTATTTCGGTTGATTTCGGTGTATTTTTTTTTTTGTTGCATCCTGCTTGCAAATACTATGGTTATTTAACACAAACATTGCATCTCAATCTTTTAAAAATGCCATCTAGAAACGCATTCCTTGTTTCCACTTTTATAGCATAAACCAACGACTTCATCTATCCCCAAAGAAAAAAGGCGAGGAGCGTAAGATCCGATGATCTCTGATTCTGCCAACCCAGCGATCTCCAAGATGAATATTTAGAAAATTTCGGGTATTAATATATCCAAAATATCTAGATGATCTTCCAAAAAAAGTAAATATCTTTCCCCGGTAAGACGTACACTTAATACAAAAGAATCGAACAATTGATAACCTAAAATGCCGTAGCATACGTTAATACTAAACAGACGATGAACATTTTTTCCAGCCTGGTCCAAGTTTCGATGATTTGTGTGGTAGGTATTAATTCCATCTCGTATAAGTTGAGTTTTTAGGAATCTACTGACAAAATTGTAGCCTTAAGGGATAATCGCCTTCTAGAAGATGTTGTACTTGCCGCACATGAAAACCGCTCAAAACTTGTTGCTTAAATATTTTCCAAGTCATTGTGTATGGAAATTGACATTGGATTGCGATCTGCTGTGTACTTATCTCTGGATTATCATCAATCACATTGAGAATCATTTTTACAAGTTCCATACCGAACCAGTGATGTCTTTCAGAAATAATATTTGGACTTGGAAATACCCGAGTTTCTCCAGGATGTGCGAAGACAGATTAAAAAACCCTTCTGTTAGAAATTCTTCCTTTTGAAAACGATATCGATATTCCTACAAACATCACTACCATTATATATAATCAATAACTCCTTCTACCTCAATTAAGGTGTAGGAATATTTCTTTTCTTTTCAGGTATGGACGAACCTCTTCCATTCTCTTCTATTTTCTGCCATCTTCTTCGCTTCTACCCATTCTTTGTTTCTTTTCTGTAGGTAATATTTTCCCTATCACATCGTCCCAAGTTTGCCTAGGTCTTCCCGGCTTCCTATTTTTTTGTATTCTAGCCTCCCATATCTTTCTCACTGGTCTCGATGCTTCCTTCCTCAATAGATGTCCCCACCATTCTAACTGCTTTTCTTCTATAAATTCTAAAGTTGATTGTATGTTTAGGTCTTTTCTTATATCTATGCTTCTGATTTTGTCTCTCTTCGTAACTCCTCGAACTCTTCTCAGGAACTTCATTTCGACTGCTTGTATCTTACTTTTTTGTTTTTCATTTAGTATCCATGATTCGCAGCCGTAAGTTAGAACGGGTCTAATAATTGCTTTAAATACTTTAATTTTGGTTTTTTGTGATATTTCTTTTTTATTTATGAATTTATTTTGCATAGTATAGTACAGTTTCATTGTTTTTTCAACCCTTTCATTTATTTCTGCTTCTTGTGTTCCATTTTCGTCTAGTGTTACTCCTAGGTATTTGAAAGTATTAACTTGTTGTATATTCTCTCCGTCAATCTCTATTTTAAGTTCTATGTTTTCATTTCCTATGGCCATCACTTTTGTTTTGTTTATGTTTAACTTCATTCCATTTTGTTCAAGTTCTTTATACCATACATTAATATTGAGTTGCAAATCTGTCTCGTTTTCGGCAACTATAACGATATCATCTGCAAACACTCCTTCCGAGATTTCTACTTTTTGTAAGTTGTAATATCCAACACAGAATTTCTTACTTTTTTTTGGTACATTTCTTAATAATATCGTCCATAAAAATTATGAACAATATTGGACTTAAGCTTCCTCCTTGTCGTAGTCCTAATTGTGTTGTGAAGAAATCTGATACATTATTATTTGCTATTACTGCGTTAACATTGTTCTTATATACTTTTGTAATTATTCTTATAGTTTTATTGTTTATGTCCCTTTCTTTTAAAGTATTCCATAGTTTTTCTCTTGGGACTTTATCGAAAGCTTTTTCGAGATCTATGAAAGCCAGATGTCCATACAAAAAGTGTTTAAACTGTTTGAACTACCATTATACAACCTACAAAAATATCATATCAGCAAATTCTCTATGATTGAATTTGTGGCTAATCAACACTTGCCTACTTAACAATATGTTTCAAATTGTCAAATGGGGGAACGCCATCTAGTTAATTAACTTTTCAAAACGAAAAAACTAATTATCTATAAAACAAATATAAGCCGGATTTAAACATATGATCTAATGACTTTAAGGAAAATCGTAGAGGGTTACATCAAAGAAACATGTGTACTGATACTAATACATTATAAATTACATCATTAAGCATTCAATCAAATTTTAATTTAGAACCTTGCACAGCGTATATGTCTACTGTATTCTTTCATAAATTATTGCAAATGCTAAGAAAACGAACTACCTGAGATATGTTATGTATTTATTATCATTATATCCATCCTATAAAATAATTTAATAATGTTGGATGTATTTTTTAATACAAGTTAATTATTACATTGACTACAAATTAAAAAAAAAACGTATTTACCGGACAATGTGTATCGAACCAGGAACATGAAACGTATACATGCATACATATACATAATATTTGTAAGTAATCTAGGGCGTTGGCAAGGTCGAAAACAAAGTATAAAACTAAATCCCAGCCGAAATTTTTCATCAGTTTGCTACAGCAACTTTAACGCAACATGAATACTTTGGTAAGTAGTACCTATTTTTTTTATTATAAATTATAACTGTTGTGATAGCCGAGTGCCTTAAGAGGTCTCGAATATTACGAGGAGTCGCAGATTAGAGTATCGCGCTGCTTAGTTATGGAATTTTTTTTTTTCTTTTAACAATGCATAGAAGCAATAGTTGGCTCTGTAAGAGTGTCTAATATGCATCAAATTGCTTAAAACTTATCTACCACATTAAAAGAAAATGGGTGTACCTATTAATTAAACTGACCAAATTAAGAATTTCTTGTTCTATTTTACAGATTGTTTTCGCAGCCGCTTTGGCAGTAGCCAGTGCCGGTGTTATTGCTCCGCTCGCTTCAACCACTGTCCTCGAAGGACCTAGCTCGAGTGCATCAGTAGTCGGCCCAGACGGTAGCGCCATTGTATCTTCCAACCCAGCCGGAAGAATAGTTGCCTCTGATAGTGTTGGTGTAGCTGCTGTTGGTTATTCTGCTCCCCTAGTTGCCGCACCTGCCGTTGCTCCAGTCGTCTCTGCTTACCACGCTCCAGTCGTTTCTGCTTACCACGGTGCAGTTGTTGGTAGATCGTTGGTGGCGTCTCCACTCACCGCTGCAGGATATCCTCTGTTAGCCCCAGGCTCAGGTTTGGAAGGACAATGGATCCCAGATATCAACGAGAAATTATACGATGACGGCTCCTATCACGGGGAAATTTATTAGGTGTTGTAATTTGTTGTGGAAAACTCATCTTGAAAAGTTGCTCGTGCTCATCTGCATTTTGAATTGTACAGAGAATAATAGGTGTAATAAATTATATTTATGTAAAAGTCGTTGTTTTTGTTTAAACATTATAATCGTAACAAGATTACATAAACATACGAATATGATGGTTTGAAGTCCATAATTAGGTTTCTGCATATTAACAATAGAAGTGAAAAATGTAGGTACCTCCTAATTGGTTTATTTCTATATACCTACTACAAATTTACCGTAACGTCATTACCGGCTTCGGCTTTATTAAGCATTTTTCAGATGCTTTTTTACAAATAACTATGAATACAAAAATATATAATTATTACAATTGACTAAATTTTAAATGAGACTATAAAATTATCATATAAAGATATTTTTTGATAAAGTTTGAATGTATGTTTAATGAATTTATAGTACTATCAAGAGTTCTTTAGTTTTCTAATTGAAATTAATAAAGTTAATTTGACAATTTGAGATATGTATAGCAAAAACATATTAATATTAATTAATAATAATAATAGTGTTTATTGCTCAACAGAAAAGATATTCCAATAATAGGACAAAATAACAAAAAAGTAAAATAGCATAAGTGTGCAGTTATACATAACAAAAAAAAAAAACATTACAAAAAGAAATAAAAAAATAACTAAATACAAAATACGAACTAATACTATATAATAAATTGTAAATAAATTGTAACACATCAAAAACTCATAGAACAAAATTAAAGCATATACGAAATAAAATAGAGAAACGTAATAACGTTAAATAGGCAAACATAAAGGCTCACTACATAACAAATTGGCGTTTCTGTACATATGGCTCAGCGGGGCCTTGTAAAGGATATCAGTCCGAGCTGTAATAGTGGCAAACGAGGTGCATAAGGAACAATGAAAGATATTTGACTGAGAAGCGAAGGTGAGTCAATACTACCATGAATTACTTTTAAAAGAAATTCTGCACTTGCCTCATCTCTTCCCTGAGAAAGAGAACGGAGGTCATGCACACTCAGTAAAAGTGTATAATCTGTCCCACGAGCGGAATAAATGTCATCTAGTTTAAAGGAGACATATTTGAGAAATCTTTTCTGAATTCGCTCAATGAACAGCTGTTGGTAAAGATAGTGTGGATACCAAACAATAGAGCTGTACTTCAACTTAGACAACACAAAAGCAGAAAATAACACTTTGAGTGTTAAAATGTTGGTGAAATCTATACAAGAGCCTATAAGAAAACTATAACGCAGATGCAGACGAACATAAAGAAGAGATATGAGGGGAAAAAGTTAGTTGTTGATAAAAAAATTACACCAATATCTTTAAATTGTGTAACCCTAGGTATCTGCAACTGGTTCGAGCTGTATATAAAAATATAGGGGTCATTCCTGGTAAAGGAGTGTACCGCACACTATCATATAGTTGTACTATCAATATCATCAATAAATACTATTCAAGCGTTTAATCGTACTTGGGCTTTGCAAAACTCGTCTCATTTATCCAATCTTACCCTCGCACGACTGGAGTATGGCTTCATGAAACTTGTATTTTAATATAATGTAGTCACTATATTATTTTTTGTTTGCTAATATCATAAGAATTTCGATATAAAATTTGATTATGTAGAGGAGTACCACCTCTCTCAAATTGAATATAAAATCTAAGCTCCATAAGTCTTCGATTATTTATGCAACCGAACTGAAACATTAATTGAAAATTGTTTGCGAATAATTTTGAATTTTGCCTAGGTATGCAATGCCTGTAGTTTTTGTTTCATAAACAATCGATGATTTATGGAGCTTATTACGTTTGCATTTAATTTAAGAAAAATGGTACATATCGTGTGGAGATACGCGCAGAGCTCATTTTCGTTTCATTATTTCGTTCATTATTCCAAATTCGGGGGCTCTTTAAGTTAAGTAGGTAACATCTGTTCAGACTTCTAGCGATTACGTGATACGTACTTTTCTAAATAATCGAACACTACGAGACTATCCGAGAATGTATTACACGTATTGGACTCTACATGAGCTATTTCGATAGCGTATATATTTTGAAAGGACGTGGATGTCCGTTCAGACAAAAGCGATGGCATTTAGTTTGACGTAGTCGATATGTTATTGCAGTCGGAAAGGCTTTTAACCGTACTAGACTTGAATATTTTATTGAAGTTGGAAATGCTAGTATTTCTTTTCAGTAAGCAACTATACGGTCGTATACAATAAACCTAAGATATAGCAGGCTTGACATCGGTCGGATATTTAATAGTATATGAAAATATAAGTTTCGTAGAACACTCTTTTATTGCATTATGGCTAATTTTCGTGAAATCAAAACCGTTGAGTATTCCAAAAGCTTTTATCCATTCCGTAAAAATCAAAACAGGTGGCACAAATACTAAATTCTTAAAGTTATAAAACTTTACCCTGCGTTGTTGTTCTCTTACAATTAACAACATGACAGGATTTGGTAGATATATCGTGTAGCCTCTTATTCTTTTTCAGGTTTCTTTTATGGGTACCAGAAACAACAACAAAAATATGTGTTCATTTGTTGTTTTAATTAGATAGATAGATAGATATATATTTATCCAAAAAATACAAAAGTATAGTGGACATGTCAGACATACATACATACATATTATGGCGATTAATATAGCTAAATAAATAAAAATATATAAATTAACACAAAAGACATTAAACATTATTGTACCCCTGGAATAAGCAAATACTCGTCAAGCGAGTAAACGCAATTTTCAAGCAAAAGATCTCGCAGAGCAGATTTAAACCTCTTCAAGGTTTCTAGTCCCTTAATAGCATCGGGCAACAAGTTAAAAAGGCGAAGTCCAACCGAGATCGGAGATCTTTTGGTTATTTCAAATCGATTTAGAGGCAGTCTGAAATTTGCTCTACTTCTCGTGTTGTACGAATGAACATCCGAATTTAACCGAAATTTACTGCTATGTTTGTAAACATACACTAGCGTCTTCAAAATTACGATCCTCATTTTGTAATTTCAGGTAGTGCAGTGGTTGCTTAGAGGCAGCGCACATATGTGAGACTGGCTTGTGGTCGACTTCGGGCGGCCACAAACCACCTCGTTCGCTGGGCCTCTCGATGGAGACTGAAGTTGAACGAATCCAAATCCGTCGCCGTTGGATTCTCAAGGAAGGGACGTGTTCCCGAGACACGTATCCGCGTGGGAAACGTCAGTTTACCGTGGAGCCAACAGGTTAAGTACCTAGGAGTCATCTTCGACAGACGTCTCGTCTGGACGAAGCAACGTAACGAGCTCAGAACTCGCTTTCTTGCTGTTCGCAACTCTCTGCTTCCCATGTTAGGTCGGGGGAGTCCCCTCCACCTAGCCAACAAGTTATTGATTTTCAAATCAATACTAAGGCCGGTCCTGGTGTATGGCGCTTTTGCGTGGGCGTCCATGTCACCGACAAATTTGAAGTCCCTCGAGGCACTTCAAAACAGGACACTCAGGCTAATCTTGAGAGCCCCTTGGTTCGTTCGGAACGAGCAGATTCATCGCGATCTGCAAATTCCACTCCTTCGTGATTTTCTGAAACAGACCCTGACCGCTGCCTGGGCGCGAGCTCAAGCCAGCGAGAACCCCTGTGTTCAGGCGGTCGTCGTCCCTCAGGATCGTCCACCTCGTCTCGCTCGAGTCAGACGTCTAGCTGGTTTCCTTGAAACAGCTAACGCCTAGCGCCCTGACGACCGCCTCCTTTTTCAACAAATGAGGCGAAATTATTCATTAATTTCAATTTTTTCGAACTTAAACGATCATCTCATCATCCGAAAGAAACGTTTGTAATTAAATTACACTGATCGGTAATTTAATTACAAACGTTTCTTTCACACCCCGCGGCTTGATCGTGCCGCTTTATCAGAGATGAAAGGGTATAGGACTCCAGGTTCCCCACCCTAGCTGAGAAGTTCCGACCTTCGACCTTCGACATATGTCGGATGCGACGCGGGATGCGGAGCGACTTTCGTGTCACGGGCAGTTCCAGAGCGGCTAAAAATCGTAGCACGCGGTTTGATTTCGAGAAGTATGCGACATGCGACTGCATATGCATATCAGAAGCCGAAATAAGTGAAAGCAATGAAATTAAATTAAAATCCTTGTAGTATTCTGTTGGCAATTATAGTTAAAACATAAAAATGAATTTGACTGAAAAGGTGACTTTACTTTATTTAATATATAAAAGAAACCGTTCGCGAAAAGTATGGTTTCATTCGTATTTGGCGGTTCGTAATGAAGATGGAGCATTTCCGACAAATTTTCAAAACATGCGCCAAGATATATTTTTCTCTTATTGTCGACTAAAAAAAGAGTTTTCACTATTTGCTAGAAATGATAACGCCCACTATCAAGGGAAAGACTTCTCGTTTCCGGAGAACTATTTCTCCGGAGGAAAGTTGATGTCAATTTCCGATGTTTCCGGAACCGCCGCCATCTTGAAAATATTTTCAGGGCATAGATTTTATTACACTATGTACGTATACAACTTTACAGAAATTCATTATTACTAGGAGGCCCAATCTTTCTAATGGGTGGTCTCGATCAATCACCCTGTTGAGTGATGAGGAAAGCATATTTTTTGTCACACAACAGTCCCTGTAAATTTAGTGAATATCAACCAAATCTCAAAATCTTAGACTCATTGTGAAGGAAACATCAAGTAGGTGGAAAGCATGAACAATATTGTTTGCTTTATTGCTTTAAATGGAAATTAGATGGCGTCATATACTGGTTTGTCGTATTTATGTTATTTTCTCGATAAAATCAGATGGAATGGTATCACGATAATCGGTATAGAAAACATAAACCGCAATGACAGTTAAACTGTCAAAACTGCAAATTGATATCTGCACTGTTTCTCTTTGTTTATATATACATAAATTTTTTTCTCGTTTTTATAATTTTATTATCGCATGTTGTCACAGTGTTCTTCGAACGCTGACAATAAACCATTATTATTATTATAAAGCACTCGACGTGTGGGAAATATTCATCAACTGCCGCTCGTCCGTTTCCCTTTCATAATCCATAAACAAAGTGAATGTCAAATTCTTCATTCGCAAAAATTAACATAGTACCTTTTTTGATGTAACACAAAAATAAACATGCTCAATTAACTTAATTGACATTCGTTGTCATAATGAATAACTGATGAACACCCTGGCATTTTCATAACAACGAAATCAACGCGGTACCTAATATGTACTTGCATTAATAATTGTAACACTGAGTTATAAAAGGTATGATACAATGATGGACAACGCATTTTGATGATATTAGTACTAAGGCCGTCTATACCGATCGCAGCAGTTTTAATCTCATTAATGATAACTGTAACTACAAAATTAGGCGGGGAAATGCAAAAATAGTTATTGATCTCATCTAAATTTTTTAAGGTGTCTGGAATTTCGGTGTTTTTAGGTTTGCCTAACTTTAAATAATCTAAACGTTTAAATAATTCTTGGGAAGAGCAAGTTTTGGAAATATGATCAAAGTAGGCTTTCTATTCACGCTTGTATGTTGAAGTTGTTAAGTTCCGGAGACTTTTATAATAATCCCAATAAGCAGTTAATTTAGTACGCCGAAATTTGGCTTTTGCTGTGTCTCTAA
The DNA here is from genome assembly GCA_949128085.1 of Cetonia aurata. Classification (NCBI taxonomy): domain Eukaryota; kingdom Metazoa; phylum Arthropoda; class Insecta; order Coleoptera; family Scarabaeidae; genus Cetonia; species Cetonia aurata. The sequence goes on from OX421884.1 coordinate 41,962,525, forward strand.
CTTTAACAAGGAGCTTTAGATTGTCTGTGAACCAAGGTATATATATCACTTTGCCTTTACTTTGCTTACCCTTCTTGTATTTATTACAACACGTAGATACTATTATCGTTATTATCGAATGTATTTACTCTAGTATAATGTTTTTTTATCTTCATTCATTATTTTCTAACTTTGTTCCCGATATCAGACTATTGAATAGCATTAAAATCACCCATCACTAAGTGAACTCACATATTTTCTCAAATTTGTTTAAAAAAAGACTTCCTTGATAAATCCCTTGGTAAAGTACATCACCGTAAGTTATTTTGAACACGGCTTTAGCTGTCTTTCATTGGCGGTACATATTTTCTTTTGACCTCTTTATCGGTGACACCTGCGACAATGCGTACGAATTCCTTTAAATATATTTTGGCTTCAAAGGTATAAAACACTATCTTAAATGTGTCTTTGTATTTATAATGTTTTAAACAAAAATTAAAAAGTTAAACGCAAATCTCCAAAAAGCCGGCACTTTCTAATTCTTCACGCATGTCCGTTAAATACAGGATATACTGTATATAAAATCTAAAAATTTAGAAATCATATTTTCTTTTAAACCTCATAAACATTACTTCCGAATTGTAAAATTTTTATTTCATTTAACATCCCCACAGTTGCTGCTCCATTCAACACCCTGCACAAAACAGAAATGATTTAATTAAAAGTTACGCCTCCTATCTGCCTAAATAAACATCGAACAGCTATGACTTGGTATCAAACAACTGGATGTAGTAATTAAGCTAAAATCATCGATTTTGGAAGCTCCACCTTTAACATGCTTCATATTTCACACATGACGTGCTAATGTAGGATATCCACAGCTTGCATAGGATTTAGACAGGAGATAAACAGGTATGTTAAATCCGCTGGTGCTTTCAAACCCGTGATTACATAAATTATAAATTCATATGTATTAGGAAACGGATTTACAGCTTTTGGTTTTGTATCTAAAAGTACGCTAGCATTTATATCGACATCCAAAGTAAAAACTATGTACGTTTAACCTATCACATTCGTGTTTATATCTTCAGCAACAATTTACTTTATTTATTTTTTTTGCTTAAGTAGTTCCCAATAGATCGAATTGAGTATTGTAAATATATTTGTTGATAAATAATGTTAGATAGCGAACAAAGCAGTGTTCGATATATGAAATAATAAATAGATTAGTAATTACTGTATCTGTACCCTTGTTTGTGAAAGTGTATTAACCTTAATAACTTTGGAACAATGTTAATCTTTCATTAACGTTATTTAGAGCCCGTTTATCCAATTATGTGCAAGAAACCTGTTGCCGAATATTCAGGAAATATTTGTGCTGAACGAATTTAAACAAGAATAAATACTTCAAAGTCAACAAGCAAGCAAGGACGCTGCTATAGTATATAAGATCTGGCAACGTAATTTTGTGTATCAGTTGTACTCGACACAAACAACATGAATACTTTTGTAAGAATTTAATTAAACAATATAATTTTCTTTTAACTAAATCATTTATTTTAAGGTAACTTTCTCTGCCATCATTGCCTTTGCCAGCGCTGGAGTGGTGCCATTGGCACCTCTTGCTTCGACTACGGTACTAGAAGGACCTAGCTCCAGTGCGTCAGTGGTAGGGCCAGACGGCAGTGCCATTGTATCTGCTAATCCGGCCGGAAGAATTGTTACATCCGAGAATGTTGGCGGAGCTATTGTTGAACAAGTAGTAGCTCCACATCCTCCTGCAATTGTCCCAATTGCTCCTGCAGCAGTTCCGGTTGTTTCAGCTTACCATGCTCCAATCGTTGCTAAAACTTTAGTAGCATCCCCATTAACTGCATCTGGATATCCTCTTTTAGCACCTGGTTCAGGGTTGGAAGGCCAATGGATTCCAGATATCAATGAAAAATTATACGATGACGGATCTTACCATGGAGAAATCTATTAGGGGATCTCTTATTTAATTAGTCCAATTTTTTTCTAAATTTGTATATACCTAGGTGCATTAAATTGTATCCAAATAAAACTACATGTGTATTTGTCAAAACCTCTACATCTACAAATAATACTAACAAACTAAGGAAGAATATATTAACTGTGCAATGAATTAGTAACTTAGCATTGTTAATTTCGTCATTATTAGAACTATGAAGCCAAACCAAAAACGTTGAGTAAATACATTACCATTCCAAATTTAAAAGTAATCATTCATCATCAAACTTTCATTGGTTGCCAAAATAGTATGCAAGCAGCTAATCATTAAATGTGTTTTGCTGCATGTAGTTTTCTTGGAGAACATTCTCAATAAGTCCAATATCTGGCACAATAATGGAATATTATGAACAAACAAAAACAATTTGTTCTATTTTACTTTCTAAAATATATGAGGATATGTAATTTGTAAAGTCTAAAGTAAAAGTACACAGGATATTTAATCAAAACATGTTTACGATGATTGTTTGCTAAGTAGGTGGCCTAACAGAGAGATGGCGCGAATTCGGAGGACACTTCTTTACCATTCTGTAGAATCATTCTTGAATAAGTTAAATATGACAGCACACATTGAGTAGTAAATGTACATGCCTTTGCCACGCAGGAAACTGGAATAATACATGAGCGCAACTATAATAAAGTAAATCACATCTGTGTACATCTAAACTAATTCAACAATGAAAATTTACTATTCATGTGCTCTTAAAATTACATTTCACCACTAAATTTACATACCGCTTTAGAAAGACACACTACATGTATGTATTGTTTAATAAATATTTCCCAACATAAATGTAAACTAACTTCATTGCAGTATGAAAGCCGATAGGGCATACATAAGTCTAAATAATACAAGGATGAGAAGTACTTCTATATATCATGTGCAACAACTCGTTTGACTCGTCCATTTTTTTTCTCCGTTAGAATTTTAGTTATTCTATGTGCTGTGTACATTAAGGGCGAAAATAACATTGGAAGGTAAGTAACTGTGTTATATAATACATAGTTCCTCTGAATGGATGGCTGTGTTTTCATACAGCTTCTCTCTTTATTATAGTTTTAATCAAGAATATCTGAACAGAATAGCAACCACTTTGGATTGGTTCAACAACAATTTCATTCAAAATTTCATCTAGACTACAGTACAAGAAGGAAAGCAATATCAAAGAGTAAAATTATAACACTTACAGCAAATTAAAAACTGTTTTTAAATAATTATTATTAATACTACATTATATTGTGTATAATGAGAGAAACACTGGGAATTTTGAGCAAACAATTATATTATGTACTTACCTACTATTAATCTGTACTATAAGCGAGGCAACTATTCGGTAGTGCAACTGCTACCTCCCTCAAATTACACGTTATAATAACATAATGAAGTTGTTAATTTCACAAATAGTTACACTACCTTCAGTCGATTAAGCAGGTATACACATTAATAAATCGGCGATTAAACATTTTGCAAAATAGTTACACATTATTTACATTTTACAAAAATATTAAAACTAAAATTATATTGTAGTTTGTACTAAATTCGCTAAAGGTAATTTATTAATTTTCTATATTAGTAGTTTTATCACATTATTATACATTTACCATATGTAAGCGAGTTGTTGGTGCATTGTACCTATATGTATTACATGTTTTCGTAATATTTGTTTGTCAAGAATGGGTTCTTCGGCCATATTATAATGTTTGGTCCTAGTATTACTATATGGTGGAAGTGCTGGTTATTGCTAAAAACAACAGCAAGTGCATATGCCATGCATCACTTTTCTTTCTTTTCCTTTAAAAAAATGTAAAATAATGTTTGTAAAGTAACTTTCGAAATCTAATAAAATACACTCAAAATATAAAATTAATAAACTCTGTTTATTACTCTTCTTTTATCAATATCATGAAGAAAATAATAAATTTGTTATACTAATAAACTGATTTATCATTCATAAAATTTTGATCAACCCGGTTATAAATACAATAAACTGCCGTTTATTATGCTTCTGGTGTATTGTACACTCCGCCAAAAAAGTATCGCATAATTTAGTTTTGAATCATAAAAGTATCGCATAATCTTTGTTTGTAGCATAAAGTTGTAAATATACTTTAATGCGCTCTAAGATATAATTTCTATGATTGTTTAAATAAAATACAGGCCAAATAAAAACCTAGAACTCATACTTGAGATTTTTATTAAAACAAGAAATTATAATTTTGGAAAGAAAAATGTCATAACAGTAGCTTTTAATACTGAGTATTGCCACCTCTGGCTCTTATGACCGCTCGCATACGGTTTGGCAGAGATTCGATTAACCTCCGTATATAAGCCTGATCCAAATTCTCCCACTCGTCACGGAGAGCATTTTCTAGTCCATGCAGGTCCGCTGGGGCAACATTTTGGGTTCGTATCCGTCTGTGAAGGAGGTCCCACACGTGCTCGATAGGGTTCATGTCCGGACTTACCGCAGGCCAATCTAAAACTGGAATACCAACATCGTTAAGGTATTCCTGGACGATTATTGCAACATGCGGTCGTGCATTATCGTGCATTAACATGAATTCGTTTCCTATAATTGGCGCATATGGTACTACATGTTCTTCTAAAATTTCCGTTATATACCTGTGGGCAGTCAGTGTACCTCTGTCTACTGGTACTAACTCTGTACGACCTGTTAAACAGATGCCTCCCCAAACCATAATAGAGCCACCAGCGAAATTAGGTCTAGGTCTGATATTACACTGCGAATAGTGCTCACCGTCTCGTCTGTACACTGAGATACGCCTATCTGAGGTGTAAAGACCAAATCTTGACTCATCTGTGAAGAGTATATTGGCCCAGTCATTAATGTTCCAATTTACATGTTCTCTGGCAAACCTTAAGCGAGCCACTCGGTGGTTCCTAGTGAGACGAGGGGCTGTTACAGCTACTCTAGCTCTTAATCCACTCTGTCGTAACCTATTCCGAATAGTTTGAGTACTCACACGAGTATTTCTGACTCTAGCCAAGTCGTTCTGCAATTGTCTCGAAGTTACATGTCTTCGACGTAATGCTTGTAGTAGTAAATAGCGGTCATCTTGGCGAGTAGAACATCTTGGACGACCTAAATGCCTGTTTCCCTATATCTGGCTACGGCTCTAGAAACACTTGACTGATTGATGTTCATCAAATTAGCAACGTATGCTTGAGATCGTCCATCTTCGATTAAAGCAACTATAGCAGCCACTTGTTCTGAAGTTAAATTGCTCATTTTAGTTTTAAAAGCGTTGGTACAGAACTCTGACTTCGCACTTTAAAATGTGTCCGTATAGGAAGACTTTCAATAAACAACTGAACAAACCTTACACATATGCATTTTTCTAAATGTGTTTTTTTAGAAAAAAAAAAGTAAAAACGCTAAGTTCCATTATTTTGTTAGTGTTTTTATAGTTCACATACACGAGGCAAACTTTTTGTGAACGTATAAAAATATCTTGGCTCATAAATGCCCTTTTTTAGTTTATGGGATACTTTTTTGGCGGAGTGTATTTATGAATGTCTTCCTTAAATCAATGTATGACTTCATTAATTATTGCGTACAGCATTTTACGCGCTATCGTGCAATACGTGTGTATGTAGTTCGGTGTTTCGTTAATAAAGTGGTTTACGGTAATAATAATATTAATGTATGTAATATTGTCATATACAATCAACATATATCTTTTCAGTGTCGTATAGTTGAATTACGTGTCGTAAGATGGTCTTACAAGATCCACTAAGTTATTTCCAAGTTAAGTTGTACTTCCTAATTTATTTTTCATGTACTACAAAATCATTGCACTACCGGTTTCAGATTTATTCAGCCTTCTTCAGGTGATTTACACTTTGTAATTGGCCGTGTATTTCTGCTTACCTATTAATGCAGTGCCTGAGAAGGTATGCCCGCTGCACAGTTTTTGTAAATCATCTGAAGAAGGCTGAATAACGCCGAAACCGGTAGCACAATAATTTTGTAGAATACATGATAAATAAGTACTACTGCACTTCATTTAATAATATTTGTCCTCTATTTATTATAATGTTTAAAATACATTATGTTTATTATTGCATTGCGTTGTTATTTCTTTTTACCTGAAAAAACGTATAATACTAAAATTGAAGAAAATTAGAATTTAATTTAGTTTAGAAGTGTTTAGTAATTAACGTTTTAAGATGTTTCTTTCTTTAACAATATAATAAAAACCAAATCTACACAAAATTCAATCAGAAATTAAAAAAATTAAAACATCGCAGGCAGTATATAAAATGAACTATTAAAATTATAACAATATATACATTGGCATCCCATTTATTTAGCTTTTGCCTACTTTATTAAAAAAAAGTAGTTGATCTACACTACCAATCATACGTTTCATCGCATCTAATAAATTGCATTAAATGTTAAAAATTTAAAAATATTTAGGCATTTTTTTTTAATAGTACCTACTACGTTTAACGCAATATATTAATTAATCCACAACGCATTTATTTATTACTGACGAACGGGGTTCCTTAATATAATAATTAAGCTACATCAAAAGTCAACTCAATGTACAGTAAGCATTAACTCAATAAACTAAAGTTATTATTTTGATAATTTTCAGTATTAATACAATGAATAGAACTATCACATATTAATCAAATTAATTCTTTATATCAATAACATGCTTTATTACATACATGAACGTACTTATTCGTTAATACAATAAACGGTGATTTATTATAATGATAAACGGGTACGTTGGACAAATTTTAATGAAACATTTATTAGATTAACATACTTTTTTATTATATTTACCCAACTTTTTGGTTCAGTGTACCATTCATTCTAAATCAAGTGACAATTTTACTCTCTTCCAATCCTTATACCTATAGAACTTGAGAGAGAGAATAGATAGAATACTACCTATTTTGTTTTAAAACTGCATACAAGTGATACTCTCATTTGCTTATACTGGAGGTGAGAAGCTGGCTGATTGCTTTTGTTCCATACATTAACAGAAAACCACAGCTATTTACTGTTCTCAATGCGTGTTCTTTGAAGTAAGAGTGAGTGCATATGATTATATTGTTAATAAGAAGTAGTAACAAAACTGCTTTGAACTGTACTTAGATTTAATTTCAATTAAAACATAACTCCGGCATGTTTCACATGGTTTCACTTCAGCTATTAGGAACATTATACAGATTGAGATTATGTGTATGTCAGGTATAGCAATGCATGGTACAATGAAATGTTTATAATACTGACAACAGCTATAATTTCATTTAATAATTCATATCCTTTTACAAGAGAAATTTACTGTACTTGATACTATATTTACGTAAGTAACCTTTTAGTAACAATAAGAATATACAATGCTTAATATTGTGAAGGCACCGTTTATTCAGTAAAGTTATGTTTTAATTTCTGGCTTAAGTGCATATACGCTTACACACAATACTGCTTGCTTACTCTACTATGTAAAAATAAGAATCACGGAACATGTGCGAGCGCATGACTTATAAATAGAGCAGACCACTTTCCGTGCGCGCCATGTGCGCCGATGTGGGGATTATGCATATTACTTTAATAGCAGAAAACCAAATATATATTTAATTATTTCTGATAGAATAAATGTCTTTACTTCTATACTTATATCGGTAACAAGCTCATGTTGCGTCCCTATTCTATCGCATATTCTAGTATATTACGAATTACACTGCCATACCGGCGCACATGGCGCGCACGGAAAGTGGTCTTCTCTACTTATAAATGATCTGTTTACGAAGAGAATAACTGAAGGGAATCACTGTATACGTAAAGAGTGCGGTGAATTCTAATAGCAAGAGTATGCGAGCCTACAGGTTTTATCAGTAAAGTTCAAAGTGGTTTTGATGATATCACAAATTAACAATGTAATCACATGTACATATAATCAACCTATTACATCCGAATTATACAAACACCACCTGAAATTTTACAGGCAATGAGCAACATTTTCTTTGTAATATTAAATATAATTCGTAAATTTCCATTTTTAGATATTAATTTTCCGATGCAATATTTTCACTGGCATAACATCATATATAATATGTAATTCAATTTATATTAAGGATGTAATATTTTATTTAAAATTAAAAATAATATTTCACTTGTTTTTCATGGCCATAAGTAACCAACGAGAGTTGTTGTAGATTTACAGGAAATTTTTATCTGTGCAGAGCGATCTATCAATTAAGGTGTTTTTGACAGTAAGCTAAAATGTATGTGTCGTGTGATTTTGTAAGCAATGGAAAAAGTTGAGAGCAATGATAAAGTACTTTTATTTGAAAGGCTTAACACCAACCGAAACCAAAGCAGAATTGGATTCAACACTATAGGAATCCGGTCCTTCGTTTTCAACGGTTAAAAACTGGGTTGCATATTTTAACCGTGGACGTATAAGCACAAATGATGAACCCCGTAGTGGACGTCCAAAAACTGCTACTACCCCGGATATGATTAAAAAAGTTCATCATATCGTTGGATGATCGTCGATTAAAAGTGGGGTGACAGTGCATGGAATTTTATCTGAAGAATTGGAAATGAAAAAATACTGTTGGGTGCTGTGTTTGCTCACACTGGAACAAAAACTGTATCGTTTTCGCCGCAATCCGGAGGACTTCTTACTCTGTTAACCTGGATCCACCATTACGCTCCCGAAACCAAAGAATAGTCCAAAAAGTGTGCACACAAAGGTTCTTTTCCATCAAAGAGAGCAAAGGTTATGGCAACTGTATTTTGCAATTCTCATGGAATTATCTTCGTCGACTACTTAGGAAAGGGAAAACAATAAATGGCGAGTATTATGCCAATTTGTTACAAGAACTTACCGACAAAATCAAAGAGAACGGCCTCCTTTGGCAAAAAAAAAGTGCTCTTCCAATGGCGAAGATTATAGAATTGGATCAGATTTGACTCCCAGCGATTATCTTTCCAAGCCTGAAAAAACTGCTCGGTGGTAAGAGATTTTTGTCTAATTTCGAGGTAACTGCTGCTGTAAATATTAATTTCGAAGACTTGGATTCATCGACCTACAAGGAAGGTATTGCTAATTTGGAATATCGTTCGAATAAGTGTGTTGATCGAGCAGGACACTATATGGAAAAATAAAAAATTTTTTGTCAAAAAAGCTTGCGTTTTCTTGACTACGTACTTATCGAATAGCCCTCGTATATAAATTGAAAACAATTAACAATCCAATATTCTGTTTTCACCATCCTAATAAAAAATTTCCATTAATATTCTCAATTAACCAACCTCGTGTTTCTAATAATAACGGAGTTTGCAATAACGAATCATACCTACTCTGTATACTAAAAACCGAGATGCTGTTGTTGAACGCAATAGGTATATTAATTTTAATGGTGCATATGCGCCTTTTACAACTGTATAAATAACAATGCCTCGTAATCAGCCACAAGCACTTATATTGCAGATACGAGTAAGGGAATGCCTTTTGTAGAGAATTTATCGAAGGGTATTTCAAATTGGGTTGAACTGAAAACGATCTGAAGAGCCACGCCGGATGGTTGTGAATATCAAAAGAAGTTTATCAAGGGAACAGATAAGAAGGGTTCGGGAAAGTTACCAGTGATTGAAAATAAAAGCGGATTCGTTTTCTTGGAAGGCTTTACGGTTTCAAGTTTACCGAAATTGAACTCAATTTGATGTTTGACATGTGTTTGCCTTTGAGATACCTACTTCGATTTCCTCGGTATTGAATTCTATAATATTTATACATATATACATACCTTTGTATGTATGTAAGATTAGTGTGATAATACACTTCGATTTGAAAGATCTTTTGTGTCCCCTATTCTCATTGTATTTACAGCTGGCCGTACAGTCTGATTCGTTTTAAAAAGTGTTGAATGTCGGAAGGTCCCAGATTAGTAACTCTACCTCTTCCACTTTATATGCTCCAAAATGTGGGGCCCTTAAGTTGTACAGTGCAGCGCTATTTGAGAGTAGGTGGATGAATGTTTCATCCTGTTCCCGATAAAATATACATTCGGTCCGTTCAGTTTACAATGGCCAGATAGAATCCCTGGCTATATACGAATATTATTTTCACGTACGTTGATGCATTCTATAGATCTCTTCTGGTTATAGGTTCCCAGGAGAATTTTAGCTTGATTAATTCTCTGGAAATTCTCCAAATATTTGGATTTGCACTGCTCTACTTCACTTTTGCGTTTCTCCAGTATTATAGTGCTAGTTATCCCGCAAAAATGTTCTAGCCCTAGAGAAGGTATTCTAACCCATTTCTTACCGAGATTATCTGTTATTTTGTTTCTTTCCCTTGTTCCTTTTAGCTAACTCGTTTAGTTTTTCTAGACACTTCCAAACCATCTTGGAGCTGATAATATTTGCGCTCAGCGGCCTGATGTCTGCTTAACCATCGTTATGATAATCTCTTGCGGCTGGAAGATTTCGAAATATGTGGTTCTAGGCCCATATATTCCATTCGCTCTTGGTGCTAAGCTTTGCGATAAATTCTTTCACAAAACTGAAGTTTTTTCGGCATATCGTCCCAGGGCATGTCCCAGATTTGGTCACCTTCAGGAGGCTAAGATCTATGTCTAACAATTTTTCCCCGATCATTCTGCGTGTGGTCCATTTAGCTATGTTCTCCACTAAAATATTAAGAAGAGTAAGATTTAGTACCACCTCAATAGCTGCTATTTGACAGTTACTCATTTCCTTAGTTATTCATACACCTGCTAATCTTTGCACTTTGGAGAGATTAGCTCTCGCGATGGCCAGACTAGTTCTTTTGCTCCAAGCCACTGCCGCCTAAGTGGTCTCACAATTTCTGTATAGATCCAGAACAGAATTTTTGGGTTGCATCCCAAGTTATTACCTGCAAACCATTGGGGCCTTTTTGACTTGTTAATTACTTCAAGCTCATGCTTATTCAACAAAGGTTATTGTCCAGGATAAGGTGTAGATACTTCACCGCCTTTTTCCAATCTATGTCTTGCCCATCTATTTTTATGGTCTCGAGGGGGTGCTACTATGGTAGTCTTATTGTGGTTGATGTTAATTCCCATTGATCGACACCACCTTTTCGTAATATTAGTCTTCTTTGAACTATGTCACAGAGGGTACTCTCAAACTTTCCTCTTGCATATACATCATCAGCATACTCTTGGCAAGATATGCCTAGATCAGTCAAACTGCATAAAAGTTCATCTACTGTCAAGATGCACATAAGTGGGGAAGTTATTTCTCCTTGTGGACATTCTCTGGTCGTACTAACCGAGATGGTCTTATTTCGCATCTTCGTTTCAATTATGTTTACTTTATCCACTCGATATCGCAAATAAAGATTCATTGATTAAATATAATTTAGGTGTTTCATGTAAAGGTATGAAGTTACAGCAACAACTTCATAATGTTGTAAAATGTGTAGCAGATTAATTGAATAATGTGCTAAAAGTCTTATTTCATTCGTCACATTTTCGGGTTACTGTTCTGAATTCGCATCTCACTGCCTCTAATTAAAAATTCAAAACGTTCTTTACCGGCCCAATTGAGTAAGGACATATCTGATATTTGATTTGTACTAAAACGATTAAATTTATATCATAATTTCGACATTTGCATAGTCAGTAAACTAGAATACGCATCGCAAGTCTGGTCTCCTCAGTATGTTTACTTACAATTATCCATAGAAAAGGTGCAACGTCGATTTCTGAAGTTCCTATCGTTCAAAACAACAGGTGTTTACCCAGAGCGCGGTTTCGACTACGGTACCATGCTGCAGAACCATAACTTTTCTTCGCTGAATCATCGGCGTGAAGTGCATGGATCTAAATTTGTATGGAAGCTGACCAATGGTTGGATTTACTGCCCTTACCTTCTCTCATCTTTATCTTTCCTTGCTCCTAGATCCTCCTCGCGTACCTGTCCCACCGTCTTTTTACCATTTTGTAGGACCAATATACTACAGGGTTCTCCAATGGTATCAATGTGCCGAGCAGCGAATGTTCACTATCATGACATTTTCTTCAATAAATTAAACCATAGCAATTCACTTTCGGGATGACATATTTTGATGTATGTATGTATTTATGTATTATATATTTTGTATTATTGTGTTTTTTGTCCTATTATTGGATCACTCCGTTGGAGAATAAATAGTATTATTATTATTATTATTGTTCTTTTTCTTTCATTATAAATCTAGGAATAGCTTGCATACGCTGTTAACACAGGTCTGACTCAAATATATGGTGGATGCGCCGATTAAATTTAGGTTATTTCACTTCCGGATAGTGAAAGTTAAAAACAGGGTAAGTGTAGAGCTATATCATATATTTAATGACGCTAAAAAGATTTGATATACGATTACGCTCGGGTTTTCAGTAGCTGCGGAGAAGCAGCATAGTATGAGATTTAGATTCATTTCACACCTTACACCCATAACTACATCTCGTTGGACATAAAATAAATAACAGTGGAAAAGAAAGTGTTTGTTTGAATCTCCGTTATACTCCGCACATTTCAACAACAAAGAACCGACATAACTTACAGTCACCGACAGAATTGAGTGGACACTAAGCGATTTTTAATTAAACTATAAATGTTACTCATACTTATTTAATGATATACAAAATCATACGATATTCTAGCAAAGTATTAATAATAGTGGTCACATATTGCCAATACAAATGTTTTACCGACTTTCCGAGGTTTCGTATAATTATGAAACTCCGAGGAACACAAAGTAAATGTCACATTATATTTGTATAAAAAAAGAAAGTGATGAAAAAATATCAACGAAAAGATAAATTCTACAGCGATAGGAAAGGTATTCAAAAGGTATTCTAGCAAAAATACTGCATTGAGCTAAGGCTTCCAGGTCTTGTCTTCACATCTATCGAATGAATTTAAATAGGGTCGTGTGAGTAATTGTATATAAACGATATTTTATTACGATTTAAATTAGAAAGTGGTCTTTCCAACGTAGTTTGATTTTTCGACCACTTCACACAAAACAAGAAAGTAGCAAATAGTTTAAGCAGTTATTATAGGAACATGTTGATGTATGTATCTAACGGAGTGTGTGATGATTTCGATCCCATTTATTTTTATAGCTTGGTACATAAATATTCATCCTCCCCTTCGCAATCAAGTGGTAATTGTGAACAGCAAATACATTGTATCTTTTTGTCTTTATTCATCCCCTTTTCATGTTTGAGAGCTAATTGCAGAGGTAATAAGCTGAGACAACGGTAGAGGTCCTGATAATTACTCGCAGGATAATTGTAAAAGAGGAGACCGGGTTCACTATATTCTGCCTTTGGCACTTAGAGAATCAATTGTCACTTCCAACAGCACACCGAAAATGCCATCGACCATGATATGCACTCGATCCATAATCGATCTATTCTTTAGTATCTCTTTCTCAAAGAAAGAACAATGGAGAAAGCAACAGAAAACACTAATGCAAGCAAAGAACAGCTGGTTTAGGGTCGATTAGAAAGTAGAGCAGAATGTGGGCACAGAAATATTTTGTTGCAATCTAAAATTGGAAAAATATTACAACACACAACAATTTTTCAAACTAATATCTATTGAGATGTATGCTAGAGAGATTGAAAGAAAAATCGAATGCAAGTATCATGTCCAAATCAATAAGATCTGGGACTGTCAAATATTCCGAATATATTGGAGAAGGCCGACAATCTATGCCTAATCTGGGGATTCGGTCAGGAAAACAAGGAAGCAGACACTCTTGAAAGAAAGGGTGATGTTGAGACATTTTAAGGATCAGAACCTGTCATCTGCGGTAACTATATAGCAAATCAATTTCTGGGAAAATTGAAAAGCGCTCTGATGTTGGAACAATTGGACTGCGCCTTGCAAAAAAATTAGGAAGAATAGGAAGGTTGGCTCTTTGTGGAGAAGATATGAAAAGAATCTGATCAACGAGATTTCGAGCTACTTTAAGAGCCTAAATTTATTGGATAACCTTTAGGATAACATCCCTCTACAATAGGCCTTAGCGACAATAGAAGACGAAATGATCAGTATGATGAAAGCAATGTGCGAAATTTTTCAAACATTATTTGTTTTTTACTTAAACTTCTACAAATCTCTTACATTAAAGATCTTTTTGTACAAATTATATCAACCTCATTTAATATTCTATATTTGTATTTATAGAAAAAAAAAGGCACTAACAAAATCCATTGAGCTTGGTTAAAAATATTATGGTTTTGATTACTATTTTACGTCAAAATTGAAAATTTTAGAGTTTACTCTGACCACAAATGCCAGTGTCAGAACACAAAATAAAGATAAAGCATACAACACCGTTTTTGCTTTGGCCGACTGAGCGTTCCACTAAATAATATTTAAGTTTTGCTGAGCCATGGAGAATATATATAATAAATAAAAGATATCAAAAAGCTAAGAATAAACAAGATTAAAGAGGACAAAAAAAGTGACAAATAATAATGTTAGTGTTTTAGACCTCGGCGATATCAGAGAAATCACCTTGCGATGTTGTACTCCCAGTATCTTCCTGTGATAAAGTTTCTTGGTAATTTTCAGGAGCAAGAGCTTTTTTCACCTTTTTGATAAGTCGCTTAAGACGTGATTTAAGATTATTTGTTTTAACTATTCGTACAACTTGAATCAGAAATCCACAAGAGAGTCCACATCATCGGTATATAGTTTGACAACTGACAAGATGTCTTGCTTGCCCTTTACCTCCTCTAGGAAATTAAAGAAATTATGAAAATCTATAACTTCCACCTTATCAGAGAAAATTTCTTTAAACTCAGAATACAGAACATTACTATCCGTCGCGCAAATCTGTCTCTTCTTTTTAATTTTTGGTTTTATAAAGTTATCTTTATTCTTTAATGAAAGTAACGATTGAGGATCAGAATTTCTCATTGAAAATAAAGTGAATTCTGAATCTGTAGGAGTGGATGGTGGTGTCTGACGCTTTTTAGAAGGCACAGTAGTATTTAAGACCTCTGCAACTTGGTCCACCGATGACCGCTGCACCCCATCCCCTACAGCCGAGACCGAAGGGCAGGAGTCCTCGAGTAATGGTCCCGTACTTATATCCCTTGTTTCCTCTATTACGATACTGTCGGTATATGTTGGGCATTTAGATGCAATATGCCCTACTTTTTTACATTGAAAACATCTTATCTCGTCAGTTGTTAAAAAGATTCTGAAAGCATTTTCATGAAAGTAGATCAATACAATGAATCTGGTATTTGCTCATGTTCATCGAAAACTACATAAACTTGTCGCCGAAAGCTAAGTATATGTTTATAACCCTCTTTCCAGATACCCGCTCCAATACATTTCACGGGGGATACAATTTTCAGTCCTATCTGTTTTAATTATTTTTCCACAGTTTCGTGTGGTAGAGATGGGGAAACATTTGAGAGGATAATATGTTTGGCAGGAGAGATTAATCTACGAGCTGGAATGAAGGTGTTGTTTAGTTTTATACCTCCATGAGTAGACATGAAAGATTCAACTATCTCTTTCGAAGACAAATAGATGCATATCCTATTGTTAGAAACTCGAGATGCAAAGATTATATTTTTCGGGTTCAAAACTTAGATGAATTATCAATAGCGTCAAAAATTATAGCCTGATTTCTCTCAGGAAACGAAAATTTAGCAGCAGCGCCGCTTTTAAGTACAGTAGCAAAGGACTGTGAATTATTATTATGGATTCAACCACGATACGATCACTTGACTCATCCAGGACACCTCCAGCAATAAAAGTGCCTGCGACAGCGTTAATAGAAGTATGAGAAGACATTCCGTAGCGGTACAGGCGACGGCCCCTACCGAAACTTACGTCCCCACGCATGATTGCGCGTCAAAGACAACGGGTCAAAGTCCAAACGAAAACGAAAAATGAAATTCACTACTAAAGAAATAGAAAATCAAATAGCAATTCAAGACATTTAGGATCAAAACTTATCTGAATTAATCCTTAGGTATCTTCTAATCTCGCTGACAGTAACACCTACCAGAAAACTATTAATAATCAGCATTAAAACAAGGAGAGATTAGCGCAGAAATATACTCGTGCTTCTCACTCGCTTGATAAAACAAGACTCCATAGACCACCGTTATTGGTGTACCTCAACGAAAAAAGCTATTACTTTCATCATGGTAAGTTGTGCGGGCGGCTAAAACTGCAGCTACGTAGCAAACCAACGCAACACTAATCTAATCTCCCAAAATAAAATATGTACTCACTAACTCAAGTCATTAAGCGCTATTATGATTCTTTACGGAAACAATTAACAGTTATTTCTTTGGGAGCAAATATTGCCAAATATGGTTTTCTTTGCACCTAAGCATGCATTCAACGTTTAATTTTAATATGTAAAAGCTATGCTAAAGCACTCAAGCAAGAAAACAACTCAAATCGTATTTCATTCTTGCTCCCGTCCCCCCAGGATTCGAAGGTAGGGAAAAATATGCGAGCTTAACTTGCAGTGAATAAATTATGCAAATTCTTCATTATTTCTTGTTTACAAGTTGAATTTATGAATGTGGAAACGAAAGAGCGTCAAATATATTACGTTAAAAAAATACCTACGCTTACGATGATTTTATGCAATCATTGCACTGATTGAAATTCTGACGGAACAGTTTAATGAAATACTTTATAAATCCGGCGACAAAATTTAATCGTAAACATAGCTAAGGTAATAATAAATTTTATGTACAGCATTTAATTCTGTACAAGAGGAACAGTTATAGAAATAAATTCACTGGACTATGATTTATTTGTTAAACTAGTTTTGTACTACATGCACATGAGTAAGAACTTATAATAACCTATCATATCCAAATATCTAAACCTAACACTTCCTATATATGCAAGTATCTATGACATTTAATTTGTCAAAAACAAAGAACATATCCTTCATAGCGATATGTGCACCTATGTTCTTATTATATATTATTTGCATCGTCAAGGTTAATAATTTAATATAAATACTTCACAATACTTGTTTTTGGGATCACTTGCTCAACACAAGCATTGTTAAAATGAACTCTTTGGTAAGTACACAAACAGCAATAGAAAATCTTATTATTTCAATTGATGCCGGTAGCTAACTTTAAAATTGCTTTCCTCTAAAGTTTGAAAATATCAAAATAACTTTTAATTATGTTTCAGGTCATATTTGCTGCTTTCCTTGCTATCGCCACTGCCAGCGTAGCACCTTTGGGTTCCACCACGGTTGTCCAGGGACCAAGTGCTAGCGCAGAGGTTGTAGGACCAGACGGTAGTGCTATCATTGCTGGTGCACCAGGTGGAAGAATCGTGGCCTCTGAAGGTATCGGTGGTGCTGCTGTTGCCTATTCAGTCCCCGCAGTAGCTCATGGAGTTGCACCAGTTATATCTGCTTATCACTCCGCATATGTTGCACCATATGGTTCTGTACATGTCGCTCGCCATGCTCCATATGTTGCTCATGTATGGTAATGTGTATCTAAAATGTGTTAGTGTGCTTTAAGAGAATAAAAAGTTTCATCAAAAATGTATTTTAATGTTTAAATTTTACAATATGAATTATTTCAACTTTGATTATACTACTGTTAATAACGAATATTAAAATAAAATGTTAAACTTTTATGTAATACATTAAATAACCAGTAGACTGAAGGCAGAATCTATATATTTGTGTATTAATAGATTTTAATATTGCAAAAAAATGTAATTGAAATTGTAATTAGTAGTTTATCTTCATGTTCTGTTCTAGGATAACTTGAAGATGTCAATAAAAAATCATTGAAACGTATCAAGTAAATTTAGAAAATTTAACTTTGAAAAAGAATTTTAAATGACGCCAATCGTACAAATTCATAAAACTATGTGCAGCCCAAAAGTTTTAAGGAGGAGCATTATTGATTTTGAAATACAAAAGGATATCTTATAAACCATGTTTTAAGTGATAGTTACTTGTCTTATAGCTAAGTATTTTGTTCACGCAATATTGTTTTTTCTTATTCGAGTACTCTAATTTTAAATAGTTGGGCGTATTGCTGCGACAAATTTGTGTTGATTTCATATTTTTTATAGGATTTTTATAACTCTTTTTGTTTGTGGCTTATAAAGTTCATATATCACGAGATTTATACAAAATTATAAAATTCCTATAACTGACATTTACAAAAAAAAAAAAAAAATAATAAATGGTTGTCAGATTCATTAGATTACGCTTGGTGTAAACACAACGCAACTTGCAGTTACAGTACCTTTTGGGTACATGAACGCCTAAAACAAAAGCAAACGCCAGGTTTTCATCAGGATCATTTCTTGGATAATATTAAATAACAAAGTTATTAAAAGACAAATATTAGTTTGTATACACATATGGCGACGTTTCTTTTTCGCGTACAATTTGAAAATCATATATCATGTAGTTGTTCCTTTTCAAATAGAGGAGGATGTATGCGACCACTTTTATTTTTTTTTGGACCTTCATGGGCAGGTTTACCCCGTAATGCAACTCCTTAAGACCTACTGTGTCCCCATGATGTCTTAGCCCTCTCGACCTGGTTGTACTCGAACAAAGAGGTCCGCAAGTGGGTCGAGAGTAAGTTTACTTAGACTGGGTTCGTCCAACTGAGCGACCCCTAGACAGCTCCGTCTCTCACTGTCCACTGCCGGGCAGTCGGCAAGGAGGTGCACAGGAGTTTCTTGTGCTCTCCCACAGTTTCTACACAGGGGAGAGTCCACTCGCCCCATGCTGTGCAAGTGCTTATTTAATGAGCAACGGCCAGTTAGGACTCCCGTGAGTAGTCTCAGTCTGCTCCTGCTCATAAAGACTGCCTTGCGGAGTCTTTCGTCGCCCGGATGAATACCGAGGATTTTACAGTGTCTCACGCCGACTAGTCCATCCCAATAGCGAGTTGAGTTCTAAGAAAGGCTTTGATACCGCCATAGGAACTCCCGCACGACGGTTCTGGTACAGTGAACGGTCGACCACTGGCGCCTCTAGCTAGTTTGTCAGCAATTTCGTTGCCTCTAATCCCAGAGTGAATAGGCACCCATCTTAGCGTAATGCTGTGATGTTCCGCCAATTCTTCAAGCTTTCTATGGCACCCCAGTACCACTTCGGAAGCAAATTTGACAGCCTGCAGTGCCCTGAGGGCAGCTTGGCTGTCAGAGAAAATTTCGACCGATCCATTCCCATGGGGGCAGTTTAAGATGCTCTCTGCACAGGTCTGGATGGCTATTACTTCAGCATGGAAGATGGAAGTGGAGCCCCCTAAACTGATGGCTTCGCCATTCGGTTCTCTATCTCTCCAGATCCCAATGCCTGTGCGGGTATGCTGGTATGGTCTCCAGTTTTGCCAGAGAAACCTTTACGCCCGCTACATTTTACTCTGTAAGCTGCCAGAGTAGCTTCTGACCGCAACACCAACTGAAGCGGAAGAAGCCCAAGAATGGCCTCCATGGCCGCAGTCGGCGTCGAGGACATGGCTCCCGTGATGCCTAAGCAGGCAATCCTTTGGACCTTACCTAGCGCGTTTACCGCGTAGCCCAGGCTAGCCTTATGTCGCCATACTAACGAGGCATAGGTTATAGAAGGTACAATGACCTTCGTGTACAGCCAGTGCACCATTGCAGGTTTTAGCCCCTACGTTTTACCAAGCATTCCTCTGCGGGCCTAGAAGGCCTTTGTGGCTTTATTCGACACTTGTTCCAGGTGAGATTTGTATGTCAGTTTTGCATCCAAAATAACACCTAGGTATTTAACCTCACTAGATACCACTATCTTCGAGCCGAAGATGGCTGGACACTGTAGTTTTGGAAGTTTCCTCCTCCAAGTGAACGGAACCATTGTCGTTTCCCGAGAGTTTACTTTTAACCCTTCTTGTTGACACCATCTCTCCACCAGTTTGAGTGCGACTTGCATCCTCTCGGAAACCACGCCCTCAAACTTTCCGCAGACCATGATGGTGATATCGTCTCCGTAGCCCTGCGCGTGGAAACCCGCCATCCGTACATCAGAAAGCAAGCCATCCACCACGAGGCACCATAGCAAGGGTGACAGTACTCCACCCTGGGGGCAGCCAGCTGCCACGGTTGCCTTTACATTGCAAAGGTTCTGCGAGACATGAACCATTCTGTTTCTTAGCATGTAGCCGATTCACCTCCTCACAGTTGGCTCGACTTTCCATTTTTGAAGCGCACTTTCCATCGACCGAATCCATCTGCTCACACGATTTTCCTGTTTAGTAGGCATATTGGTATTCGTGTAGAGGCAATCTTGCCATAACCGAATACCTAAGATGTCTATCAATTATCTTCTCCGGGGTTTTGAGAAGAAATGAGGTGAGACTGATGGGCCGGTACGACTTCGCTTCCGTGTAGGACAGACCGCTTACTTATAGGATACTCTATAGAGTCAAAATATCTTTAGGTTGTGTAGTATTTAACTTTATAAAACTTTTTCCAAAATGAAAAATAGAACTGTATTAGAAGATACAGTCTTTGGCAAGAGAGTTTGTACAACGTAATTTCATTTATTGGCGCCAGTGGTTTGCACAATTACTAAAAGAAAGAAAACGCGGTAATATTGAAATTTAGTAAGTAATACAAAGAAAATTAACAAACTGGCAATAATAATTAACAGTAAAGTGATATAAACTTCATTTACATTTTTAAAATACGTTAGATACAAAATATTTATTTAAAACATTCTTAATGACGTAGCTAAGTTTTGTACTTTCTTAGATAATGGATTGTAGCACTTAACCGCATGGTGGCTAAAGTCATTTACGCTTTTATTTTATCTTACAAAGTTTGGTCTGATGTACTTGCATTGTCTAGTGGAGTATTTGTGAAAATGTGAGCGAAAGCAGTAGTTCTATCGACAACCTTTGACAAGGAGCATACATTCGAAGTAGTACGCATTTCTAAAGCTCTGAAGAGTATTTACAGACCGCGCTGTAATCAAAACCAGAAATCAGTTTTAAACATCTCCTTTGAAGTGCAAATAACTTGGTCACGTGGCATACATTGCTCGTCTCGTCAGGATCAAACAACATTTTATTACTCAATGATCTTATGTCTATAGGATAATTTGTAAATCCGACAAATCTTGGAAAGTGCCGTCATCAGGGTGCTTCTCAAAAGGAGTTTATATTATATTACAAATTACATCTCTTATATAAAGCCTGTATGTGATATTTTCTATACAGGCTGTCCCACCGTACTGGCTCATTAGAATTTGTTAAAGTTCCTGTTGGAATTTGATTTGGAACCTTACAGTGTAGTAATGGCTGACTCTGATCTATTTAAAAAATATAATTTCAGCTTTATAGCTCATCTGGTATACAGGATGTTAATATCAACTTTCTTATTTAAAATGGAATGGTGCAATTTTTATGAATCCAGGGTATTTTTTCTTCACTTTGTAATAATGTTCTCTGTCCGTAAACCTAATAGTTTTTTAGATATTTGCAATTTTTCCAAATTTTGACGTTTGCACTCTTTTCAATAAAATGCAATATTCCATGGGGTATCAGACATTAAAATACCGTACTGATGTGGATGCAAGTACATAGTCATAGGCATTAATTGCGGCACCAATAACCAAAATATCCTATATAGGCTGTTCAGAAACTCATAAACAGTGTGGATATCATTAAACTAAAAAAAAAACATTTTAATGTTTTTTATTGCAGAAATGAATGCTTCGCAAAATTCTGCATTGATCGGTATTAAGGTTTGGCATACCTATTTCTGAAAGTTTTTGAAATATTAACACTTATTTCATAGAACCGGCAGAAATATGCCAAAGCTCATAGTTTTAAGCAAGTAAAACTGATTTTTTTATTCCGAATAATTTGTATACCATTTTCCAAAAGCATCTCTTCTTGCATTCATTTGTAGTATTACTACATTGAAGTATTTATTGCGACTAGTTTCCCTATTATTAGTAAAATTCATTCAATTGTACAAGATAGGCATTAATTATTAGACATTAGTGAGCTATGAGTAGTGTTACAAGTAACAGACGGACACATTATTCACATCGTTTGATAGCACATTCAAGTTCTATATAAATTATTTGATAGAACTATCAGTACAGCAAAATATGGAAAATTTTAACTATCACACTGACAAAAGTCAATGCTAGGTTTTTCCACTATCACCAAACAACAATGCACAATCTCTCGACGCGCGTTTCGCTAACCAAGTTAGCATCATCAGGAGATGATTAATAGTAAAGTAAAATTATTAAAACTACGATAAACCGCGCGTAATTCTTGGTTCATACGTATGAACCATGAAACGCGCGTCGAGAGATTGTGCATTGTTGTTTGGTGATAGTGGAAAAACCTAGCATTGACTTTTGTCAGTGTGATAGTTATTGTTACACCAAAGGTTCCAAAACCCAATTACTGGATGGAAAATTTTGAAAATTAAGAGAGTGCGACAAGTATGTTAGTCGACTGTTTCTAGTAGGCACCTATTTATTGGTGGAATAATGACATCGCTGAACTGAGAAAGTCATGCAATAAGTACAGAAGAAATATAACTAGGGCAGCCAGGGTGACAAACATTGATGAGGAAACACTGGAGGAAATGAGGGATACATACAGAGTGCACAAAAAGGAATTAACCAAACAAATATGGACAGCCAAAAAGAAGTACTGGGATGACCTATGCGTTGAAGTAGACAACAATATCTGGGGTGATGCGTACAAAATTGTGGCGAAGAAACTGAAACAACTGGCACCGTATGAGATAGATACGGAAAAGAACAATCAGATCTTCAGGGAGCTTTTTCCACCTGCACCTGGGCAGTGGGTAGACGGAAAAGTTGTTACTGATGTTCAGATATTCACGATGGATGAGCTGTCATGCGCGGCCAGTAGTTTGAGGAGTGGCAAAGCTCCGGGAATTGATCGGATACCGCCTGAGGCAATTAAACTAATGACAAAAGATCGGTCAGACTTACTATTGGATCCCATGAATGCACTTCTAGAATCCCAAAATTTCCCAAACAGCTGGAAAATAGCAAGGGCTGTTTTAATCCTTAAAAGTGGAAAATCTCCTGAACTGCCTAGCTCTTTCAGACCTCTCCGCATGCTGAATACTATTAGCAAGCCGTTGGAAATTCTAATCAGAAATAGACTGTCCAAAGAACTGGAAGATGGTGAGAACCTTCACGATCATCAGTATGGTTTTTGGAAGCGAAAGTCTACTATTCAGGCCTTGAAAGCGGCTGTCGAGGCGATACGAGTATGTGATACCAAATGGTGTGCTCTCATAACGATCGATGTCAAGAATGCCTTCAATCCGGCCAGTCACAGACTTATAATTGAACAGCTACGAACAAAAAAAAAACATTTCTGGTTATCTCGTTAATATCATATAGAGTTACTTGAGGGACCGAAAAATAGAATTTGATAAAGGCATGCTGCTGGAATGTGGTTCTGGCGTGCCGCAAGGATCGATCCTTGGTCCGACGCTTTGGAACGTGCTTTATGATGGGGTGCTGAGTTTGGAGTTGACGATTGACGCAATGACCATCGCTTTGGCCGACGATCTCGCACTCATAGTTGGACGACGAAATGAAGATGTTCTCATGAGGAATGGTAATAGATGCCTCGAACATATAAGCGAGTGGATGAAGAAGAACGAACTGACCTTGGCTACTGGGAAAACTGAGGCAGTGATTGTTAATGATGCAAGAAGTAGGGATCATATTCCCAGAAAGGCCATTAAGTATCTGGGCATTATGATCGATGAGAAGCGTAACTTTGGAGAGCACATCCGGGAGATGACGGTCAGGGGCGACCAGCGTTTGGCTGCAATCAGCAGGATTTTACCAAATGTAGGTGGACCAAGGAGTAGAAAGAGAGCGGTCCTATGTGGAGTGCTTCACAACATACTTCTCTACGGGGCACCTATTTGGTTTGATGCTATAAAAGTTAAAACGCATAAAAATTTATTATTGAGAGTACAAAGAAATATGCTACTGCGGGTAGCGATGGCGTTGGCTTATAGGACTATGTGAGCGGTTGCATTGCAGGTTATGGCATTGTCCCAGTAGATCTGTTAGTACAAGGAATGCCATGTCATTCGTTATTGGTGATGCGAAAGCTCGGCGCTTTGAAACCAGGTAGTTGTCCTACAAGATCTGGCAGGAACGCTGGGACAAAGAAAGTTAAGGCGCAATGGACTAAACGGCTGATTAGTAATATTACAAGCTGGACCGAAGGGAAAGGTGAGTATTACCTGACGCAAGCCCCCACGGCGCATTCAGATCCTACGCGAAGCGCTTTGGTAAGGACAATGCGGATACATGCATATACCGCGGAAAAATCGATACCGCAGAGCACACCATCTTCGAGAGTCCTCGATGGGACGATCTGAGACGGATGGTGCAGGCAAAACTGGATACACTGACCCCGGACAACTTAGTCCCGTGTATGGTTTCGTCCAGGGAAAAGTGGCGATTGATTTATGGCTACATAGACAACATCATGACCAGGAAAGAATCTGAGGAGTTCGATAGACAAAGGAATGGACCCATCTAATGAGATTCGGCTTAGACACCCACTGACGCTGACTGATGTAGATGCCTAGGCGGTTCCGGCAGCGTCTAGTGATAGGAAAAAAAAACAAAAGGTTGGTAGGTAGGTACCTATTTAATGATAGACCCACAGTTGCCTGCAATGAACACAAAAAGGATTTTAGAAAATATGAGGCAATTTTATCCATCTTGGAAAATTTAAGACAAATATAATTGTTACAAAACGGGTTTCTGAAAGAAAAACTCAATTTTACTTGCTTAAAACTATGAGCGTTGGAATATTTCTGGCGGCATAATAAAATATTTGCGGCTTCTTCTTTCTTAATTAATTTTAACTCTCGATTTTATAGAAATTTTCGTCATGGTTATATAATTATAATTATACCGTATTAGCCCGTACTGCTACTTCTATCAGTTTCCTTTTTTCCTGTCTATTTTAGATCTTATCCAAATTTATTCTATGGTGTACTTTCCAAATGTGCTGTAGCAATCTAGAGCTTTCAGTTTCTCTTTCACTGCAGGTTTTTTGTTCTCTATCTTACTTTTAGCGACCTGCCGGTGTACGAGCGTCCATACTCGTATGGACTTCTATAAACAAAATTTTTGGTTCGTGGGGTTATATCTATCCAAGTTTGTATAAGAAGCTCTTTATGCATGGAATTATTATGATGATCTTGTTTTCTTATCTGTTAGCAGTTATACGCGAACTTCTTGATTTAGACCATACACCTTCCGGTTATTCGTTCCTCCTGAGGGTGTAGGTGATGGCTTCAAATGCTTATTTATGTGAGTTGAATTTGAAAATATGATTCTGGTTCAGTTATTATATATTGTAGGTGATTTCTATCTTGTAGGTACAAGGTTGTTTTCGGTGCGGGATCGTGTTCATGTTTTCATCTGCTAGTTTCTAGAAAAGGACATCTTAAAGAAAAGAAAGGACGCCATTCCATTTTTTTATATAATTGTCAAATATTTAGTCTTTTGTTAATATATGTTTGCTTGAATGTTGTCACAAATCGAACTTCTGGATTGGGGATAATGCTTGTAAAGGAACTCTCCCTAGAACACTTTCCGATGGGTGGCTCCTCCTAGGAGTCACTGATAGAGTTGTTATTAATAAAGGTTGTTGCGTGTAACGTTCCTTTTTGTTTAAGCGCCCTCTACCAAGTTATTAGTCATATTTAGAAGGTAGGAACAATCATCATTATTATTATATATTACTATTGACTTGGGAAACTTGTCAGACGAGTATTAATTCTTGGGTTACTCCTTCACACGCATCTAAGCTGTGATAATATTACTAGGAAGCACATCTTATAGGTAGGCAAACTTTTTTACATAATTTCCACAGATAACGGCATATCAGCTTGCAGTAAATTCCGTTCAACAATCCCAACACTACTCTCAGAACTCTCCTGTCTCCTACAACTCCTATTAGATACATATATGTTTCTTATATCAAGGTGAATGAATAAGTCATAATCATAGTTACTCCTATTAAAATAGTTTATTGAACACATACACAACAACTAGGTCTAATTAAGAATACAATACTAGAGATTCCTGTGATATAAAGAAGATTGCAATAGACCAGAAAAGGTCGAGAAACAAGTAAAGTATATGGTCGTCCTACTCTAATTTTAATCATAATCTTCAATTGTTAAAATCTTTTAATTAAAGGTTTCTGGAAGAACGATTAAGGAATAAGACACGAGATTACGTTAGTATTTCAGACTCAAGTAAACATATTTTTTCTTACGCTTTGTTGCAATGAGTAATTAATTTCCTTAATTATAGGGAAGAAAAATGTAATCAAAATCATTGCACGCACGCTCCACAACGAATGTAATAAACTATTTCAGCAAGGTCACATATTTTCATAGACCGCCCCAATTTCCCCTAAGGAAAATAAACGAGGAGGATTTTATACGCCTACGAATCGCATGTGACTAGTCCCAACGGACAGAACGCGAAGCTTCGTGCAATCCGCAATATTCTCAGAGTGATACTCACCGGATTCCGCCTCTTCTCCTCGTATAATCTGCAATAGAAAGAAAATTTATTTAAATAATTCCCCCTTTTATGAAGAAATAGGATCTCCCTTTTCACTGAAGTCGTGCAAACGTTACAAAGTACCTAATATAAAAATCCGGACTTAAAATATTCCATCAAAGTATTCCCGTACTGTGTAAACTGAATTGCAAAACAGTAAATTCAAAATAATTTTATTTTGATTTTTTCTGCATATTTTGTGTTGATTTTAGTTAATTGACTATGGATTCTGATTCATTAGAGGATTTTAGTAGCAAATTTGCTATTTGATATACAGTTGAAGAAATAATTAAAGAAAATTACAATCTCCAAATCGTCTGGTTGCGAACCTACACGTGGACTGTTCTTTTTGTATTCCAGCGTAAGCGTATTTACTTGAAATTTGACTGTGTCTAGATCATATGTAGCAAGCTCGGATTTCTACTATTAATACAACAATAAACAACGAATTTTTAACACCAGCAAATGTATAAAGTTCAAATTTTTAATTGATGATCGTTCTACTAAGACTAAAGCGTCGTACTCTAAATATTATCTATTATCTGTTATAAAATAACTCATAGCTGTGTTATTTTATAATAAAAACTTCTTTTCATATTTCTAAACATTATAGCGCATTGCCAAAAAGAAGGAAATAGATTTTTCTTTTTTTGTATATATAACAATTTTGCTAAGGTTTTTGAAAAATGTATTTACTCTAGTATCTATCCTTTAATACATCCACTTATAAGCAACAGTCAACGTTCGTTTCGTACCTCATTTTCTTTCTTTTATTTATTAATCAATAATTATTGCATTGTATTATAATTGTTTTTTTTCCAATGTTGTGTGTGAAAGTTGTATATGTTATTAGTGATTATTAGTAATCACATATATTACGAATAAAAATAAAAAAACATTAATACTGATAATAGAAAAATAATGTCCCTAAAGAAGGGCTCGAACCTATTCCACTTCCTGGTAAAATTCGTAATCCGTGCCCTAAACTAATTGGGCTACACATACACTATTGAGTCGTATACATATAATTCTTCTTAAGCTACAAGCGTTAATGTTTTTAAATAAAATTCTTCATATCTCAAAAATTAAGGCCCATGCACTCAAACCCATTTACAGTTTTTGTACACTTAATTTCCTCTTTCAAATAATATATGACTCATTTAATTTTGTGTTTCGCAGTCCTTGCCTACTCCTTGTTAGTTGAATTTACTCAATTTTTGTCGAACAACATTGATAACAATAAACAAACCGATGTTATTTTCAAGGACTCTACTACAGCTTTCGATCGTATTGACCATAACCTCCTCTTACACTAGATCGACGCCTTTGGCTTTTCAACTCAACTTGTTACTCTGGTTTACCTCTTATCTGAAAGATAGAAAGAATTATGTGATATAATTATATGGGCTACAACTCTTCTTGTTTTTGTCCAACCTCTGAAGTTCCGCAAGGCACTAATTTGGGCCCACTTTTATTCCTTATTTTAGAAACTTTTATTTTCCGACGACATTAAAATATTTACTACTATTCAATGTCCGAATGACTGCATTTATCTCCAGAATCTGATTGATATTGTATGTAAATGGTGCGTTGCTAATAAGCTTAACATGAACGTTAGCAAGTGTAGAGACATTTCCCGCAAACTTACACATATCACGCATACTTATTACTATGACAACACTGTTTTAGAGAAGAGTATCACTACTAAGGATCTTGGGGAAATTTTTGATCGTAAACTTTCGTTTGATGATTACAGTCTTAGCATTTACAATACCGTACTATTTTTTTCTTGGCCTCGGTGTTATTACCATTAGCCACGTCAGAATACTATTTAATTTTGTTAAAATTTGATGTCCTTACATTAGTATATAGTTAAGCCCTACGCGACCAGAAGAAGAAAACGAACATAAGGAAAAAATAGGGACACACACTTCACGTCACGCGGTCTTTCGTGACTACTTCAATAGACAAACATGTAGTAGACCACGAATTGGAAGGTTAACACAGAAGGATAGACAAGAGGAACGACAGCTATAATTTGAGACGACACTTCCTTAAGAAAATAATGATTTCATCCAAAATTTCTTTTTTGTTTAAAGATAATAAAAATGTTATACTAATGGGGAAATTTACTATGTGTGATTTAATATTTGTTAAAAAGGATTTGCGGTGACTCTCAAATTTACTTATATTATATGATTAGTGTCAGCTACAGATAGATTGTCACACGAACATTCAGACTTCTCTAACACTCCAATTCTGAACAGATGTTTGGGCGTACAGTTATGTCCAATTTTTAGTCGGGATATAGTGGAAGACGAAAATCTCGATACAGCATAATCTTGAATATATGCTATTCTCCTTGGCAACTTTGGATGTATTAGCGCATACGTATTATGTGATGTATTTGACATACTTGTCCCATTCATTCTCCCACTATGTTCGCATATGCATTCTGAACTGTGGAATTATATCAGAGTATGGTAAAGGATGTCTTGTCATATCTTGCAATGGATTTTTGGCATAGTAATCTGCAATTTCATTGCCTTCTATATTAAAATGTGCTTTTACCCATACTAATCGCACATTAATACCATGTGTTCTTAAACTATGAATACTAGATATAATGTTAGCTATTATGTAGTTGTTGTTTCCAGAATAGTTGAAATTTTTAATCGTTGTCAGGACAGACTTAGAGTCAGACAATATATTTACAGATCTGCATGTGTTACTTAATCTTACATGCTCTAGTGCTTTCCAGATTGCAAAGGCTTCTGCAGTATATACGGATCCTAAAGGGTTCAAAATGTAAGACTTATAGCTTTGATTAGATATATAAAATGCACATCCTACAACATTTGCTGTTTTCGAGCCATCAGCATAGATATAAACAGAATCTTCTGACGATATATTATTTTTAGTACTTTATTTTATTGTCCCTGTATTTTTTATTGATTTTATTATTTTTAAAGATAGACAAATAGAGGTTCATATATTTTCTTTGCATGGAATTTTAAAATGAAATGATATCTAAGATGTTCTGTTTAAAATAACGGAATAAGTATGCGTTCACTTACTTTTGGGCCAATCTATATAGTGCAAGGGAATGCATCCGAAAATTTTTAGCAAACCAAAATGAACGCAGAAGTTTATTACGACCAACCGACCAGAGAATTTTACAGATTAATACAGGGAAGCAGAATATAGAAGCAGAGCATAATTTAATGGACAAAAGAAATGGGAGATTAAATACAAAAATCCAAAAGGATGTAGTGTTGCTGGAGACTCCATGTCAGAGGGCTCTCACCAATACAAAATATTTTATATCTAAGAAACTTTCAGAATGAAATAAATGATTCTCGTACAAATATACACATATATTTCCATTCAATTTATTTTATTTTCAATGTCACTGACCTCCCGATTTATTGAGACAAAATATCACCTTCAACCAGGACGTCCGATCGAGCGTGTGAAATATCTCGGAAGTTACATATCTACATTCACATCTTCTATCACATAAGCGGAAGATGAAACCGTCAACATGCTAGTGAAACAATTACCTAGTTAAATTTCTCTATCAGTGAATCCGAATTTTCAAATCAGATTATGACAGTTCACTAATACTGTGAATAAATCATTTCTTTAACCCATAATTTGTGAAAGTATGTTGCTGCAACTGCTTGTTTAGTAACAAAAGTGTAATATACATTAATTATACGTCCTATCAGCCTATATATCATTTTAAACTTCCGTTGACGCTTACTTTAGTAAATCCTTGAAATAAATTTAGCATCACAAAACTTCGCACGGTGTACAACCATATCAAGTAGCTTTCAATTTTCTTAATTAATATTAAGCTAGGGAACATTGTTGCCTGTTCTTATAAGTACCTCCGTTAAGATACCGTCCCCAATTTACATTAACATAACTGACAGAATAAATTACATGCGTGCACACAGTGCTTGAGGCTACAGGATAGAACATTTAGGTGTTTTAAACCGTAGAACTTAGTTCCCGTTTTACTGATTAAATAAGGTAAATTGTGCAACTGCAGAATGAAAACGGTAAATATAAAGGGAGTTTTATTGATTATTGTGCAAAGTGTTTAGTTTCAAACAATACAATTTGTTAATAGCTTAAACTAGAATTGATGATAGTATTTTCTTTATTAAATCTATCTACAAATGCAGTATTTTAATAAATTACAAACGACAGGCACAATGAAAACAACTCTTCTCCTTCTCAGTGGTATAACTTGCAAGCAGGAGCTTTTAAAAAGACAAACAATAATAACCTTAAGCAAGACCACCAAGGTGGAACTCAAACGGCAATGCCTTGACCCTACCGGTATCAATGCATATGAAATATTCAGAACTGTTGTAATTCTTACAATTAATAATATCGTATAAAAAAAGAGCTTTTATAGAGCTGCGTTTTAAATGATGGCTAAGTAAGTAAAGTATGAGACCAGCCCATATATACAGGACGGGCCACCTCATACGGCGCGGGCTCTATATGGAAAAGCATAGGATTTTTTTAAATTCTTTTTATTTAGTTGAATTCTAGACCTTTGTATGTATAATTTAAAATTATTTTGAATTACACAGGATGTTCGAGAAGAAAGATCCATAGCAAAGTTACCTTTTTTTAATGGAACAGCCTGTATATAATTTGGACATATTTGGAATCTAAAAACTAAATTAGAGCAAGTTTATGTCATACTATATTCTATATCAGTATTTTAAAACACAAGTGTCACAATGACGTTGTAATGCGAATACAAGTTTGAATCTCGAGCCGCGTAGCGGCGAGAGATTCAAAGTACGGGCATTACATGTCATTGTGGCACACGTTTTTTACAGTATTTTTTCTAATTTGCACATTAATCACCTATATTACATTCCGGCAAGAGTCCCCCTTCAATTAGAAAAATATATTTTTCTAATTGGATGTTGGAATAAAGCTAAAACAAAAGACAACGCAGTGTTGATATGGCTATTACAGCATACTGTGCTGTAATGAGATATTAACGTGGTGGGGGGGGACTCTTGCCGGAACGTAATATAGGCGATTGATGTGCAACTTAGAAAAAATACTGTAAAGAACGTGTGCCACAATGACATGCAATGCTCGTTCAAACTTGTAGTCGCATTACATAAACGTCATTGTGACACTTGTGTTTTAAAATACTATTACCTACATTCATCATTCAGCTAAGAGGCTAAGCAATGAAATCAAGTGGAATTTTAGTCACACAGTTATACTGAGTGTTAATAAATGCTTATTTAAGTTTGATGACTTTTGCAGCAAATTCTCTTTCTTATCTTAAATAGAACATCCTATATCTGATGATACTATCCAACGTCGAATTTAATTCCCTGAGAAAATATATTGAGGTTTCCTATACCTAACATGAATAGTTTTCTCTTGGCTAGCATTTCATTTTTCCGAGGACTATATTTGATACAATTTATTTAAATTCAGTTGGCTTAGACATCGTTACTAAGCATGTATAAACAATTTAACATTATTTAACAGCATTCAAAATTTACTTTGGTTGACCTGTGAAATTTATGGTTAAAATCGTTCCAAAGAATGAAAATTTCTTCTATTCAAGAGAGAAAAAATCAATATGTTTTTAACAATTGCTGAATGTGAAGAAAACTGTTTCCTTGCATCAAGGGTGTACATCCAAAAATATCCGGATAGATCACATCCAAGAAAAACTGGGTTTGAAAGCGTACTTTAAATGTTTGGGCAAACTGGAAGCGTAAAATATGAGAAAGGCAACCGAGGACGGAGGTCCGTTGTAGTAGATGAAGAAAATTGGTTTCTTGTAATCGGATCTACTATAGAAAATGCTCATAATCAGCCCAAAGTTAGTCGGGAAACAGGAATAAGTAAGCAATCTGTTGCTAAAATTATTAAAAGATAGACATTTCACCCGTATCGTACCCAAATGCATCAATGAGAGGGACTTCCAGTATCGTATTGACTTTTGTGTATGGGCTTTGCATAAATGCAGAGAAGATGATTTTTTTAATTATGTTTTATTTTCGGGCGAATGTTCCTTTCACAAAAATGGTTTTGTTGACAGACACAACTTTTATTTTTACAGTGATGAAAATCCGCATTTCTTCCGGATTCCAGACCACCAACTAGTCTCTTAACAAATGGGGAGGAATCGTGGGGTTAAATGTAATAGGTCCTTATTTTTTTAATGGTAACCTTGATGGCCAAAGATTTCGAAGATTCCTGCGCTACCATCTCCAAGGGCTTTTACAAAATATTCTTTTAGCTGTAAGAGAAAGTATGTGGCTACAATTAGACGGTATCCGAACACATTTCCATGCTAACGTTCAAGAGCAGCTGAATGTTCTTTTTCCAAACAACTGGATAGGAACAGGTGGACCACAAAATTGGCCAGCAGGGTCTCCAGATTTGACAGTATGGATTTTTTTTGTGGGGATTTATTGAAGATATAGGATATGCTACACCTTCGAGTACACCAGAACATATGAAAGAAAGGATAATGCTTTCCAGGGTACTACCCCAGATATGTTAACAAACATACATCAATCATTTAAAAAGCTAATCCGTTTCTGTATCTGGGATGGTCGTCATTTCGAACATCTGATTTAGAAAAAATATTCATTGTGTTTGTTTATATGTTTGATCGTACATGCTTGTTATTGGGTGTGTATCTTTTTTATTTGTTTTGTTTACGTAAAAATTACAATATTTCAAGAATTTGCTTTCGTTAATATACTTAAAATATACTGAGTTATTTTGATATCATAAGATCATCTTTCTTTCTTCTTCAGTTCAGTGTCACTGAAAAAAGGTGCATTCTATTTGCCATAATTATTCTGACCAATGCCAATGAACGCAAAAATAGAGAATCAATGAGAGAAACAGTTGTAAAAACAAATGCTCCTAAAAGAAAAGTATCTGTTAATTTTAGAACCATTCTTCCTCTGACGTCAAGTTTTTTTGGGGTTGTTATTAACGCGGATTCAACAGATGATGCTTTTCCTTCATACATATAGAAACCTGACGTTTTCTATCACTTAGTGGCATTATCATGTCACCAGTCAACACTAGAGTGTAAATAAATACAAAAACATGTTGGTTTTGACAGAAAGAGATTATGATATGCATATGCATGATCGAAAAGAGCATCAGATTATCTCTGACTGTAAAATAAAAAATGGTTTCCATAGGTGTCGTATATGATACCGGAAATCTGCTAATCTAAACTAATCTACTACACGACATCATACTCAAGATGTATGAAAATATACAAAAAACATGTGTTATCAATGCAAGTACAAAGTTAGTTTGGTCCATAAGTTGTGAAAACTTCAATGGAAAATTGTTAAACAAATAATACCGCTGTGTGCTAGCAATAAAAGCTTGTCTTCTGACAAAGCTAGTTATATCTTACGTACCTTACTTGGCAATGAACAGAAGTTTAGGTACTGGGCAATTAGTTTTAAGAATAAACATATTTCAATTGAAAATTTATATTTTTGTAAATTTTCCTATGCAGTATATACTTTCTTTCAATTGTTATTTAGAAAATTGTCAAAAATGAAGCACAACAAGAAAGTAAATGTAGTCGGAGCCTTTTT
Source organism: Cetonia aurata (assembly GCA_949128085.1). Lineage (NCBI taxonomy): Eukaryota > Metazoa > Arthropoda > Insecta > Coleoptera > Scarabaeidae > Cetonia > Cetonia aurata. Next base: position 41,996,829 of record OX421884.1, read on the forward strand.
AAGGTTAATGTAAAAACGACACAAAAAGGGTAGCTTTTCAAAATAAAAAACATTACACTTTCAGGATGCATCTACGCGGCTACACTAATTGATACAAACTGGCATAGGTACAGGTATTTGCCTACACATATGCCATATGTACAATTAATTTGAATGCATCAATTTCGTTACTAGTTTTCTTCTAGTTTATTATTTTCTATTCATTATATTTTTCCCAGACTTTTACTTTGGTGCATTTGCCTTTTCCCATAATAATATCCCCATATTTCAAAAACTTTACGTAATTTCCTTTCATCTTTCTAATTTAGATTCCCTTTTCTTTTCGTTTCATCCCTATTAAAATTTTAAATTAAGAATAATTTACTCTCTCCTTCTAACGAGTATTCTTATCTGAAAATAAAATATTAGCCCATGTTGTAAGTATCTATTTTATTCCTCAGATCAAGTGGCTTAAATAAATATTTATTGCTTTCAAAAAGCATCTAATTGGAGAATATATATTATGAAAACACTTGTGGAATGCTATAAATCCGACAATTGGCTTTAACCGTTGCTATTCGTGCCCAGAATCTGCAAACAACGCAATTTATGTTCTCAATTCTTGTAGGTGTTCGCATTCTTCGCTGTCCTGGCAGTTGCCAATGTTGGAAATGTGGCTTCGGTATTTTATTCGGGAGCGCTTCCAACCAAAAGCTTAGCATATGTCGCCCCATTCCAGTAGCCGCATCTGGAAATTCTCTGTTCGCTCCGAGATTTGGCCTTGAAGAACAATATACCTCGAATATAAGGAAAAAAGTTCACAATGGCGCTTGTTACAGATCAAATATTATTGATAAACTTCTCGATTATTATTCTTATAAAGACGGATAAGGTCATGTTGATAATTCTGTTACCTAATTCTTTCCATTACAATGCATAAAATTATAGAGTTAAATCAGTTCCACTTTCTCTTCCATATGTGACTATTAAAAAATACAAAATAAATTCGATGCAACTAATTAGAAAATAAAATGTTACTATAAAATTGTTAAACATACATTAACATACCTGTTGATGTTTGTGTATTATATGGACACAAAATGCTACTAGCAAGCACGTATGTTACTAATTTTTATCATTAACAATGAGATAATTCTTGAATTCCTTAGCCCTATTACTAAAACAACAAAGCTTGCTTTGCTCGTACGCCCGTGTGCCCAGATTCCGTTTCATGCACATACAGCTTTTACAAAGAGCATATATAGTCAGCATAAATTACTACAAAATGTCTACAATACAATTAGAACAAAAGTGTAATTCTACTGATTTACATGCACCCTCACGAATACACGTATTACAATGAAGAATGATATGCAAAGCTATTATTTGCGTGTGTCGGTAAATATGCTTACCTTGTGTTCAAAAATGCTCGCGTTCTATAATACATATACAGTCGTGGACTTTCAGAATGACCGTCTAAATTGCATTGAACTCTGTCTAGCGCATGCAGCGAGCGTAGCGCTATTTCGCTCACTGCAACTTTAGACGATCATTCTTATATCCACGACTGTACATACGTAGGTTTGCGAAGTTGGTTACTTGTTATGCCAAAGCGAAATTAGGTGAAGCATATCGAAACGATGTCAGATTGCAATGCATGCAAGTATTACTATATATTATGAAATTTTATGTATGATAAATATTCTGTAAACACTGGATGGATTTTTTATAACGACCAATTAAAAATTTAAACTCCATTCCATAGCGTACGCACAAATGTAATGTATTGTGTATATATGCTTGCTTTATGCATGTTTCTTCATAAAACTTTTATTTCCAGGTATTTCGTTCAACCTATGTCGATAAAAAGAAGCACTAAATAAAACCTTCATATTAAACAAACTGTTGCAAAAATACTACACACCTCCATTACGTAAATCTCTGTAGTGTCGTCTAATGCTATAAATCGTTCAGGTTCGAGTTGGCAGTGAGAGTAATGTATACTTATCTATACGTGCCTCTCATAAGCTCTGCTCAGTCAACTGAATTTAAGCGATGAACAGAATTTCACTTTTTCTCCGAATTGTTGATATATAAATAGATTTGTTCGCTTTGGCCAAAGCGCTCTACAGCAAAACACGCTACATGAAAAATCGTGGATGAAAACATATTTTGCCTGTAAAAGGGAGACACTAATATTTGATATGTTATACGATAATGAACTAGTTTCTATAAGTATACAACTTTTTACTTCCTAATTCCAGATATAATGTTTCTGTGATTCGAGAATTCTGATTTTAGAATTATGGAAAACCAATTAAAAAAATAAATTATAATAATAATTTTGAATAAATTAATGAGCAACCTTAATTTATCGGTCTATTATCACAGTCAAAACAAGAGTGAAAACAATTAGAGATTCTAAAATTGGCGCCAGTCTAGCGTCTTACGGCTACAACGTGCATACAAAAACATTACACGGCGTGATACAGCTACATTTTGCGTCATCACACAGTATGTCAGAACGAATATATGCAGTAACTGTTATTTAAATTAGATTATTTCAGTTCCAACTATAGGTGTATTTAGTGTTTATACTTAGGTACATATTGTAATATAAAAATGACTCTTTTAAAATAAATATGAAAATGTATCTCATACGGGTCATTAATGATTTCGTATTGAACAATACTAGATTCTTGCTACTTATCGTGGTGTAATTAACTTTCAAATTTGCCGCCTTAATGCGGTACCTTTTATTTACGTTGGTTACTTGAAAATCAGCTTTAAATTGAACTAAAAGCGGGTTGGTACTGACCAAATAGTTTACCGCCAGATTTTATTAAGTAGAAATTTATTTTAAAGAAAAGAAGTATAAAATATGTCATTATAAAAGATTAAACAGAAACAAGTAGTAAAACAGAAAGTACAAAGGAAAAAGAGCAATACACTTACGTTATGAAGTTACATTATGAAACTACATTATGAATTACAATCAAAAAAAGTTGTTTGTTGAAGTGTGCAAGTTTGTGAATCTTAATAAGCTGTGTATCGGATTACAAAGGAAGCACAAAATAAATATGTAAATTAAATAATCTATTAAAAATAAGTAAATTTTTAACATTCAAACGGTGAGAATGGCAAATCAACAGATAAATTAATCTTGTTTTAACGTTCTTAAAATTACCTAACCTATACTTAAGCAAAATGGATGACATTTTTTTTTATCTTAATGAAGAATAATATATTAAAAAAACTAATAAATCGGTTAACCGTTCTAGGATTGAGCTGAAACTTGAATAGTTTTGAAGACAACAGTCCTTAAATGAATTATGACTACTTAGAACTTACAACAATCTTATAACTGGCTTAACACACGTCTACAATTAGAACGATCTCTATACAATTAAATCTATTTGGGTAAGTTATGTTTTTATAGTGTCTTTTGTTCAATGTTTTATGTTTTTTTTTTTAGTTTTAACTGATTTTTGGGTTTTAGTTCTCGTAAGAAACGTCATAAACTTATCAAAAATATATCTTTACGATACCGTATTTGTGGATATCTTGTCTGAAGGTCGATTCCGGTTGCTTTTTTCTTGAGGTTCTATATTCGGTCTCTCAGACAAATCTCGGGAACTGTTCTATTTTCGCCGCTCCTGGTTCGTCTGATATTGAAAATTTCGGATATTTCCTCCAAGTAAGTTAACTCTCCTTTATTTTCTGTGTTTACCACTAATTTTATTTTATAGTTTTAATTTGACACTGTTTATTAAACTGTGCGTTGGTTATTAAGCTTTGGGTTAAATTTCAGTATTTGTTTTTTTGTTTTTCCCTTAAATTTTACAATTTTGAGTAACTTTTGGTTCTATTTCTTAAATTTGCGTGCGTTCTGTACTCACGCTATTTTTCTCTCTTCTTCAATTTTTCTAAACAAACTTCTTTTTTTTTATTTTTACATAGGCCTCCTTAAAGATGCAATTCACGTCGATTGCATGGTTCCGAATCAGCTTCCAAAAAAAGGTCAATCATCGCTGAATGAGGAATTGCACAACCTTTTTTTTGTGGCATAGAATGATAGAGAATGTTGTAATATATACCCCTTCATTAAACCTTCTTTTAAATTGTTTCTCATTACGGCATAATTAATTTTTTTAAAGTGCTCTGATGTCACAAGTTCTTTCATTCATAAATTCTTAGTCGGCATGACTTGGCAATGGAGCGATAGTCATCGTAGTTCGCATCATCATCGCAGATAAGTAATATTAAGTTCGCATGGTTTGCGCGTACAGATGGCGTAAATGTATTATTACGATATTCTGTGTTTATTTTACGCGGTTTGGAGGTTATAATCTTTGAGAATTCGTTCTTTTCCGATAAATTGGAGAACTTTAAACGCAAACTAAAACAAGATGCAGAAATAATGCCGAATCCCAAATTCCTTTGTGACCATAACCTGCATAGCACCATAATAATATCGTATTTCGCAGCCGGTAAATGACTGCAATCTGTGATTATTACCGGGGAGTAATTTCTATGTTGCCATATATTCTCGTTCATTCATAAAATTTTACTACGTACTTGTGACGTATAAAGATCTTAAAAAAATTATATTTCAAAAACTACTTTACAGAAAGCCGTCAAAATTTCAGTGTATATATATCTGTAGGTCATGTACAAAATAACATTATTCTAACAAGAATTAAAAAAAAGTGCAATTCCTCATTCATATCAGAAGATCGGTTACTTTCGAATTGTAACAGATCTCATTAATTTTCTGTTTTTTGTTGTTCCGCAGTTAGATGACTCTGGCTTAACCAATCAAATTTTAAAAGTTAAATCAAGTAATTAAATATGGTTTGTATCTCAAATAAACTAAAATTCACTCTTAAAATAAAATTAATATCTAAATATTTTGCATTTTCCTTGTTTGTTCTGTGTTTTGAGTTTGTAATGTTAAATTTCATGAGTGTGATATGTTTTTTATACCATAATATTAAAATAATTTTTAAAAATTTTTAGAAATAATTTCTGTGTATATTACAACTATAGAGAACTGTGAATACTTGCAATAAACTGAATTGTAATTCATACGGCATAAAGTCTCACTTTACATGTATGCAAATATTATTTTAAATAATTATTCATTAATGAATAAACCTATTAACGGTAAATATGACAGTTACTGTTATTATAATTCTATATTCAATCCATAACAAAGTAGCTAATAATGTAATGAGAATCCTATATTGTACTGTTACTTATATAAGATGTATCATATCGCGATTGTTTCTTCCAACGATATACATTCACCTTTTCTACTACCACATTTATTTTTACACCTTATTAAGGTTCTTAATCTTTTATACACGAAGCATGACCCACACTGATACAAAGGATTCTCTAAATCAAACAAGCACATTTCTTTATTTCAAAGCAATAACTCTTACACTAAAATTAATTACTTCAAATGACAAGTATTTCTTTGTTTTACAAAATATTTAGTTGACTCTACTGAAAACTACCATTTCTTTGATATGAAGTGGGAAGTCGTTGACCTAGAATATCGATATATTTTACAGATAGGTACCACAAACAAAAATTATCAAATATCACCATTTCTAACGCAGATACGACTTCTAGACCTTGTTTATACGATAAAACATTCTTATTCTTTCCTTCTTTTTTTCATTGACCTTCTTATATAATCTTGTTTGATTTTTTGTTTTTTTTGGAAAATATAGGTCTTAATAAAACATACAAGTTATGTTTTTTAAAGTTAGATTTTACTTTATTCTATCTACGTTTCGTTGTTATCTTTCTTTTGCAATACTTTCAAGACTATCTGTAATAAAATGCAGTTTTTTCCAATTTCTTTCCTAGTATTTTTAGCTGGGGTAACGTTCATAATAAACTAAATTTCCTTATTATCGACTATTTTCAATTATCGACATATTAAATCTTACCATGGCCTAGTAGTAACTGATAGCTATGGAGATATGGTTTCTTTATATATGGTTCATAGTTTCAAGGTTTAATAATGTGTATATGCTTGCTGGTTTACACTTTCTTTGTTTTTTTTTTCTCTCATACCTGCGCATTAAAGCCTACTGAATAAATATTTAACAAATTATTGATTTTATATAAAATCGTAAAATTATTCCTAAAACTAAACCTATTTTTAGTTAAATATTTTGCCGAAAATAATTCTTCTTTATTATTTGAACCACTCCTGGTGTTGATAAGATTATTGTCTTCCTATTTAGTTAGATTAGTTCCTATTTAACATTATAATATTAAATGGGCTGTTATTGCAGTAACTTGTGGTGATTTTTATATTTACTTTTTTATTTAACAACATTTGCTTCCATGATTTATGTCTATTTTCATTTGTTTGGAAATAATATATCCAGACCTGTTTAGAAATTTAAAATGTTGTTATTAGGTTAGCAAAAAGTGCAGTAACGGTATTTAAAATATATATGCCCAAAACAAGCCTAAAAGCTATTTTAGAAAAGGTTTGAATGGAGACTATTTTTTAAGAAAAAGTAAACAGTAATGTTATTGTTAAAGAAAAACATATACATTAGGATATCCCTTATATGGATATTTTTTTCCTTTTTTACTGCACATACCCTATTTTTTTTTTCCTTTTACCGAATGGTGACTCCATATGTAATTTTAGAATTATTGAAAAACATTTACCCGTGTCACAGATATTATTAATATTATTTGGTTTAAAGTTCAAAAATAGGAAATATATTTTATTTTACTCGAATAAAGTTTTAGACGTATTTATAAATACAATATAATGTAGTAATAAAGTGTTTTCAAAGTTTCCTCGTCGCATTTCGGTAATAAGCGAAGGTGATTTTGGACACAACGCAGAAGAAATTCATTTTACGCGGCATCTTTTCTTCCAAATCCATGAAAATCTTCTATTAATTTATTTAATCCAGCGTTCAACTGTGTCATTCATTATATTCAAAGAATGTACAATTTTTTACCACTGGATTTACAATTTTCTTGAAAAAGATTCATATTATTAAATCTTTTTGGAAAAACTCCTACTGTTTTCTGATATAATAGTAAATAACCAGAGATGGTTTACACTCGTAAAACAAGGTTATATTTATACTCTTTTCCCATTAAAGAAATAATCCAATTGTTCAGTTGCTTTATAAAATTTGAATATCGCGCCACTTTCTTTCGCGCGAGAAGGAGGGCTCGACACGAGAGAGCGACGAGAGAGAATGAACTAAGATGGCAGAACGGTGTAACGCAAGTTGAAAATAAAATCTTTTGCAGTTTATTATGTTCATTTTTATTGTGTTAATCACGTTAAAAGCTACATATTCAACACCAATATTGAATTCATTTCGGCATACCTGTTTTTCGAATACTTTCTATAGTTTAGGTTAGACAACATTGAATTTTCTAAACCTTTTTTTAGAAAAGATCAAATCTTTCCTGTGACAGCTTGTACATTATATCTTATAATCCGAGCCATTTGGAAAGAGATAGTACGATATTTTCGTTTTCTTTGTTAAATTGTTGCTTATTGTTCTTAAGCAACAATTTAATAAAAAGCGATGACATACACATGAAGTAGAAGTAAAATGGAAGCAACGAGTGGAATCTGCGTGCATACGATCGTCTATCTGGAAGTTACAGTTGCACCCGATTTTACATTTATTCTTGCTATACTTATATAATATTAATAGTATAGTAGCAATAGTAATGCATATATTACAGTGTCTAACATTTTTATTTATATTAAAATGTATAAAGATATAAAGACGGTACAGTTAAATTTAATTCAACATCAGGTGAAAGCCTGAAATGCGAATACAGTAAATAGACATTCCAATCGCTCCTAAATACTAATAGAAGAAATAAATTAAATATTGAAGAGAACTTAAAGTTGCGGATGATTATTACGGTGCGTTTTTGCAGTGAAAGTTTGTACGCAATATGAATTCACAACAGTCCTGCAATTATCTCAAATTTAAAACTGCAACTTAATTAAATTAGTATTTTTTTATTTACTAAATAAAACATCACAGATAATACAAGTAAGTTGATAATTTTAGTTTGACTTAGATCACAAAGAATATACACCGATTTAAATTGATTTTCCGACTACCAATATATTCGCTTCCCTTTGTACCAATATATCTTCTCTCCTTTATAAGAACCGTCGTCGTATAATTTCTCACTGTAATCCGGTTTATAAGAACCATCGTCGAATAACTTCTCGGTATTATCGGCTATATAACGTCCTTCTATTCCAGACCCGGGTGCAGCAGGAGGATATCCCGAGGCACTGACAATCTTAGCGGTATATCGTCTAACCGGTCCCGCGAAGGCTAAAACTGTGAATTCGGGTGTAGCAACGGGATTCGCTTGTTGCGTGTCAATATTTCCAGACGTGATATGCCCGACACCGCCAATATTCCCGACGTTCGGGGAAATAATTAAACCTCCATTGACGAAGACGATTAAACCCGTGAGGGCGACAAACTGTGTGCGAGATAACACCTATTTAGCATTAAATTATTCTGTTAGCGTATAATACTCACATATTGCAACCACATCGTTTCTCGTTCACTTTCACTTAGTCTCGAACAACAAAAACAGTACTGAGCGGGTATGAATGTAGCAACTGTTTTTATATAGGGGCATTCTTGACCTTGCCTCTTCGACTGCAGGAAGCATGATATTGTACTGCTCCAATGGATTATTCACAACTTATCGTAGAGGCAAGCAGACATACCTAAGGGTATTAACTTTTGTAGTGTGTAAAATGTATCTATACGCGCATACATTGGGCAATGGAACCAATAATTCTCTATCCAATGATTCATTCAGCTCTTTAAATGATCTCAGGTATGACTAACATGTCGCTCGAACAAAACCGAAAATTATCAAAGAAGTTTGATCTAATTAAAACAGTTTTGTCATTTACATCGATACTAGAAATATTAGTAATGAAATGAATCACATAAAAACGGATCTACTTCTACACTTATAGTTCACCTTTCAAATGAAGTATTGCTGTCACGACGATCACACCTAACGTTGCTAAATTTCTTTAGGTACTTAAGGCATCAAGCCATTCAGTTCTTGTGGATTATAACTAGGCAATAAAATTCCTATCGTCGTCGTCATTTGATCCTTCTTATCTTTATTTATCCCGGGCCCTGTATGCCCGGGTTATTTTCTTCTAGTCCCCCTGTCTCAGAATTTCCTTCCACCCCGTCTTCGATCTCCCTCTGTTTCTAGATTCTATTGGAACCTTTGTTAAGAAGATCTTTCTGTTCATTTCCGTTGGTAGCTTCCTTGCTTTAAAGTATCTTAGGATTTTGTTCTTACCAGCTCATTTTCTATCTCTCTTTTCTTTTAGTTCTTTCTTGTCGTCTTCTGGTATGTTTAGTCTCAATATTGTTCCCATTATTTTTCTTTCTAATATTCCTAGATCTTTTTACTAGCTTCTAACTCATCAATAATAACCGGTTTGATCAGGATTTATGTTTTTATTTATTTTGGTTTACTTGTTCTCTATTTCATTCTTGAATAAGGATACAGAGATTTATTCCTACCATATACCTGGTTTTCTTTTAACATTCTTTCTCTCACTTTATCCTTTACAGTTCCTCCAACTATAACCCCTAAATAATTGAAAATGTTTGTATTTAAAAGGTTTCATGTCATGTCCGATCTGGAATATTTTGTCTTTGCTTCGTTTACTGTCACACCAAATCTTTGGGCTTTTATATTCAGACGTTCTATAGCGCTTATAAGGTCATTTGTTGTATTTTCGATTACTGTAACACTATCTGTTGTGTCTGAGTGGTCATAATATATTTCTTATCATAGCGCTAAATTAAACAGTGTTGGCGATATTAGCTCGCCTCGTTTCACTTATTTATTTACTTCAAACGAATCTGTTGTTGTTTCCTGAAATCCTATTTTAGCTTTTTGTGTATTTTAGGCTCACTTCCAGGATTGTTCTTATTGTTAATCTTTTGGGTATTTTTAACATCTCTACATCTTTAAACATTTCCTCCTAGTAGGTATATCGAAAGCACTTTTGAAATCAATTAATATTAAGTGTACTTACTTCTTTACTATGTTCTCAACATTGTTGGTGCTCCATCGTACTTGGGTTTGAACCTATGCCAGTAATCTTCGGAAATTTGCTCCATCCATGTAACGTGTGACAAAAATACCCATAAATTTGACTGATGTTTATAGTTTTGTCATTGAAACGTGCGCCCAATGTAGTGACGTTTGTGGTAAGTTGTTTGAAAGTATGTACCATTAAAAATATAAGAGTTCCCAATATTTCATAGGCAAGATTTAATCAAGTTATCAATCTATACTTTCTGCAATTATTCTAGTATACCAATGTGAGTTGGCTCAGACGACATAGTTGTGCCGTTCTCCTGCTGTCTCCACATTTGAAGATAAAAACACTACAGTCGAAATAAAGATGTTGAAATACACTGTAAAAAACAAGCAGATCATTTTGCTACATCAAATTCCATAACAGATATTATAGATTATCTAGTCACTTCGACAGAAAGCTTAAACCGGTATTTGATTATCGACAATTGATACACAAGTATACCACTTGAACAAAACAGCAGTTGAGTGCACCAAAGGAAAGCAAAGTCACAATCCAAGAGAATTCTTGCCAAAGAAAAACAGATGGAATTCTGTTCTTTTAGATACCAAATAGACGCTGGTTTTTATGGGCTTCGGAAAAATTAATCCGTAATACCACTTTCAAATTCACATGATGAAATAGATGGCGACACCCGAAAGCCTTAGATTATCGTAACGAAAGGCGAAACAATTCTACATTAATGCTATCATTAAACAATTAAAAATTAGGTGAGATTGTGCCATCACAACAGCAAGTGATACATCAAGTCATTAAAAATTCTTTCTAAGATCTTAAAAGTTTAGCTAATGATTGGATATATACAGCCATAATCCCTGCAAAGTCAACGGTTATACCACGCATGTGCGTCTCCCGCTCATTCCTCTTACTGCAGTAGGTATTCCCCTACATTCAGTCATTCGTCATAGCCACCCATAGCTCACAACGAATACCGGCGCGAGCGCAGCGGTTGCTTTGCTATTCAATCTACACGCAGAAATGTGGTAATTTTTAGTGACCGTGAAACGTATTGTATTTTTATTATGAAAATCAATAAATTGCAATATTTATTGCTTTGGACACACGTACTTATAAACTCAAAAGATGTAATGAAAGCGTAAAACAGTAATAATTCATAGTATCTATTATGTACTTAAAAATAGTCGTTGCTCCTGACAAGAAAATTAAAGTAATTCTAATGAACGACGAACAAAACTCTCACAAAGAAAGGAAGGAAAAATAAAACTTAATTCTGAGTAAATAATTTTAAAAAATGAAAACATAAAAGTAACTCTTAATAATAAATTGAATAAACTTTAACACCAACTCGGTTATGATACTATTCGTAATAGTAATAAATAAAGAAATATAAAATTAGGGTTTGTTCATGACAGGGAAATCAAAGACATTCTAATGAATGTAGGGCAAAACCCTCAAAAAGAAATAGTAAATTTAATGAAAGACAAATAAAAATTAATTCTGGGTAAATAAATTTAAAAAATAGAAAACTAAAATAAGCCTTAATAATAAGATGAAATAAACGTTAATTTTTTAAAAATCATTCAAACAAAGTGTTAAAATATGCGCCCATCCTTGGCTAAACACTATCGTAATGTGTTGTAGAAATTCATTCTAACATTCTCCAACATTTCTGGGCTAATGTTATTGTTTGACGTTTGAACAATTTTATTGCGCAACTACTCTACATTAACTGCTCTAACATCTTCATTGCCATAAATTATTTCTTTTAAATAACCCCAGGAAAAGAAATCGAGGGGAGATAAATCTGGTGAACGTGGCGGCCATTTGATATTTCCAGAATGAGTTCCGATCCACCAGTTAGCAAACTGTTCTTGCTAAAAGCAGATGTTTTGAATATTTATGTCGGGAAGTTGCTGTACAGTAGGTAGAATGTGGGTGTTCAGTAATTCTAAATATGCATGTGCGTTCAAATTGCCATTGACAAAAAAGGTCCAATTATATGGTTGTTTAACAAACCTGCCCAAACATTTACTTTTTGCTGTTGCTGACTAGATGAACTTAAATATCTGTGCTCGTTTTGCTTGGCCCAGTATGTTGTCACAGATAAATTGTAACTTCTAACTAAAGGGAAAGAAGATTCATCCGTAAAGATAATATTGTTTACCAAATTAGCATCTCCGTTAATTAAATCACTTACCTTTTCACAAAATACCATACGCTTAAATGCGTCGCGTGAAATAATTGTTGGTGTTTAGAATATTTAAAATTGTGATACCCATTTGCTTTGCGTACTCGCTGAACGGAAGCACGGGATAATAATAATAATAATAATAATAATTCATGCCTTTACATCCCCCAACAGCTTTCGCCAATTACAGGGGGCATCGGCCGGCCATGAGTTATTATTACGCCTGCGCCCGTGGAGCGACTTAAGGTGTTTGTCTCTCAGCATTTGCCAAGGAGTGAGGAAAACCACGAAAACCTCACTCTGAGAGCAGGTCCTGGGATTCGAACCCCGGACCCCGTAACAGATAGCCAAGCGCGCAAGTCAATGGACCATCAGCCACACTGATATACACGGGATATGTCTAAATCATTGGAAATAGTGCCAGATGACATATTCGAATTGATTTCTACCGCAGCACATACCTACTAAAGCGGACGTATTATTAGAAATTCTGCGAGTTGGAAGCGATGTTTTTAAATTTTTGATCGAACCGGTATTGCCGGTTTTATTTTTTAATTTAAGAATAGTTGGGGTATTTTGCTGCAAACCCGTCACATACCCTTTGAAAAGAATTGCCAGCGTGATACCACCGCATCATCTCAGCTCTCTCCTCCACAGTATAACGCAGCATTAAAAATATGTATTTAAAACTTAGACAACCAACTTACTTGTACTGACTAATAATAGTCACTAATCAGTCTACACGTGCTATTATCGCACTACAGCGCCACATCTCGCTGTTAGGTAGAGTGGGAGACGGTAGAAGTATATGTACTTCCCCGCCATTTTCTTTGCAGAGATTGAGACTGTAGATTAAAAGTACTACTGCAAGAATAAAATAAAAACAAAACATTATCCTTACAATGCACAGCAAACTACAAAGCAATAATTTGTTTTTATTTACAATAATTACTTTGTCATCACAATATGATCAACATGCAAGACAAACAATAAAGAAAGACAGACATGTTAGCCGAAGGAATGTATGTGTGCTAATTTAGAGTGTAAACTTAGATATAATAAATGGTTATGAGGAAACGAATTTCGGACAAGATTTTAAAATTTTATAATTTAAAGCAATTGATTGGAAAATTAGATGAAACTGAAAAAACCGAACGAAGAGGGGGCAATAAAATGCACAGTTGCATGTATTGTCGCAGACTGAAGGAGGAATCACTTAGGTGCCCAAAGTCTATCTCAAAGTTTTCAGGATAAGCACAACTTTTATATGAAAAATATCAGTTAATTATTACAAGAGGTTTCCATTTATCTTTTCTCTACACACAAACTTCGTAATGTGAAAGGGATCTTATTCACAGATCAACGAATTCGACCTTCTTAAAGCTATATTAATTGTTTTGAGAATGAAATCAGTATATTATTTATATTTGCAAAATACATAACCTACCAAAATATGTATGTGTATACTTCATACACGTATGTAGGTACATAATAGATACATACAATTTTGCTACCTAAATATGGAAGCTAGTGAATAATCAACAATGGAAAGACCGTGGAAATCACTTAATAGTACAGATAACGGGCACAATACACCTTCCAAGGATGTAGGTACAGCGAATGCGGGATTTATTATATGACTAGCCCTTGATGGTAGCGGGGTAGGGGTTTTAGGCGTTGTTCAAAATATGCTGACACATATTCCACCGCTTCAGCGAATTCGCGCAAGAAATACACACGAATGATAATAGAACAAAGCTGCTCTTATCTCTTCCAGGAACAGGCTATGATAAAATAAACATTGCGACGGTATAGACTAGAAAGTCATATACTTCGGGGAGCTTTACAACAGTAAATTGTTAAGATATGTAACTATCACATTAAAATAGAGTGTAGTTTTAGTACAAGCAAAGCCTATGTCAAACTCAAATTTTCTGTTAACATCTTTATTACATTTCATTAATAGTTAGGTGCTCTCTAAATAATGGTTTAGTGAAATTGTAAAGATGGCGCATCTACGCAATAGTTATATTTTATTTTAAAGGCATCCTAATAGTTACAATTATGATTAATATTGAAGCTGCAGTATGACATACGTTGTTTGCAAGTTTACAATAGTAGATTTTTTATAAATACATATACTAACTCATCTTACACACGCAAGAACTATACTTTATCAAGTGCATTAAATTTTCTCGGCACCCAATCGAAAATTTACCAGCACGCTATCTACACTCAGACAAAGATAAACTTATGTGTGCCTTTATAAAGTTTCTGTTGTGTAACATAGCAACTGGAAGATGAATAGGATTTCACTAACATTTCTTTTTCAACAAAGCACTCTACTCAATAAAATTTCTTCCATAATATACCATACGACTATAAAAAATTGATCTTCTAAACTACACAATAGAAAGTATGGATGCCATTTGTCATGCTCTCAACGCACGCTGTATTTTATTATAGGAAGGTATACTGGTAATTACTGGACAAAGGCGTGTTCTATGATAATATAGTATTCTATTTTGCTATTTCTTCAGTGTCTCTGGAATCTTTATGTTAGAAATACCAGTATTTCTATTTTCTTGTTTTTTATATGGATACTAAAATTTACATTAAAAAATATCGACAGAAAAAAATATGGGTTTATGTAATTAAACGCTATTCGTTAGGTAAACGTTTTTGTAGGAGCTTTTCTAAAAAAATAACATGTAAGCTTTGGATTTTCCATAAAAAATTGTTACCTCAAATTTTAGAAAATTACTGCACAATAATTTTTACTGCAATAAAAAGAAAATGGATCAATAATATTCATTGATTTCTGATCCTAAAGATGACCTTACACTAAAGATAAAAGGCAAGAAATAGGCAATAGAAGGCAACTACCTTTCCAAATAAATGTTATAAAACATAGACCATACATCAAATCATTCAAAAGGGTATTTTGAACAAAATGGTGCATATTTCAAAGCGATTGGAAAGTATCGGTTCAAGTTACCATAGATTAGAAGAGAAACTATCGGAAAGGCGTCGTCCAAAGTGCCCTAACCCCTTTAACAATTAACGGGGCCGATGGTCAACAACATTTAAAAAGATCAATTTTTTTTATTAACATTAACCTTCAACCAGATCTATCCACAATGATGCAGCACCTATATACGTAGACGAAACTTATAAAAAAGTGTATAATCAGTAAATGTACTTATAAGCAGTATAAAAATGAGTCAACAATTCTATAGAAAATAAAATAAATGCCATTTTGCATTTTTAAGTTTGCATTTTATTAAGAAATGATGTAATTGTAATTTGTACATAGTGAGATTTAATGAAAGTAAACTTATTGTGGGAATCTATGCATATCTGTTGCAAGTGTAAGTTTATTTGTAAGTCTATAATACAGTAAAAACTTATTCCTAACGGATGCCCCTCTTTAACAAACACTTCTAACGGATAATTTTAAAATGTGTCGTCTCGGAAATATAAGAAGCCAATATATTTAGATCCCTTCTGTAACGGACACCCATCTCCAACTTACAATTTCCAATGTCCCAAACCGAAGTATATATAGGAAACCAATATATTTAGATCTCTCTCCAGCGGACAACCCTCCTAACGAACAATTTTAAAATTTCCGTGCCCAAAATTATAAAAAACCAGTGTATTTACCCCCAGTCTGCAACAAGTACTTCTCCAACGGATGATGACTACCTAATTCAGGTCACCAAGATATAGATTTACGTCTCCTGAACGGACTCATTTGAAATGTAGAATGTAATTTATGGAATTTTAGGCTATAAGGAAAGTAAAATAAAATTTAAGTAAATAAGTAAATATTGAAAATAAGAAAACCTCATTGAATGTTTTGTTCTTGATTGTTGTTATATGTGCATATCAGCTTTTTAATAAACATTTTTGTGCACCTCCCCGCAGCGTATACCCCTCTGCAAATGACAAATTAATCGGCCCCGCAAGTGTCCGTTGTGGAGGGGTTTCACTGTATATGCTCAAATACTAAATACAGAAAATCTTATAGATACTACAGATACAATTAAAATCTCAGTATTTTATTTGTTGTAATGACAATTCTACAACAGTGTTTGAAGAAAACACCAAAATAATAAAATTGGAAAAGATGTCCTAGCTAATATAAACGACCTTTGAACAAAAATTTTCGGAGCGGCGTGAAAACTTCATTAAGTCGAACATCGCAACAAATCTAAAACCTGGAAAAGAATTCAGTCTCTACAGCCATTCTTGCAGACATAAATGCATTACCATACCATATAGAATTTTCGTTAAAAATATTTAGCGGTCTTCGAAAATTGGGAAGCTAACATTTTCAAACGGTTTTTACATCATCTTGCATTAAAGGAAAAAAATCTTTTTCACCAAAATCGCGAAAGAATTAAATAGTACAGCAACTTGTTTTTTTCAGAAGATATTAGCTAGCTCAAGCTAGCAAATTTTGAAGTTTCTGGTGTAAAATATACCTATCGAACTGCTAACAAGCGGTTTATTTTAACTATTTATATAGCCCGAGATGGCAACTTTAATGTATTTACTACTAGATTATGCAAAACACTTGATATCTTATTCGCCAAACATCAGCCTGATGTGCTCATATGCGGTGATTTAAATGTAGATTACTTGTGTGTTTAATGGAATAGGTCCCACTTCTTTCGTTCATCTAGTATTTAATATATGATTACTAGTTTCGGCTAAAAGCCATCTTCAGATCAACGTCAAAAGGTAAACTTGTCGATTGTTTTATAAAACATTAAACATGAAACTGAATTGTAAAAAGTAAAAATTAAATTTAAATCATACGAACACTTTTACAGAAAGACAATGAAATGTGAAAACTGTTGTGGAAAAATTTTTTTAGTATGTGTCAATTTTTTTTTTTTTTTACTACTCTATCCTAACCTACATATATCGTTCATTGGATACATAGCACATCATTAACTAATTACTTGAGAATCATCATCGAAAAGCCTGCTTTCATTATGTTTAATTCAAAAGAATGAATAATCTCTTACTTCAAGTACGACAAACTGCTCCCTTATAATCCAAATACTGATTTCAACTCTGCAACAATCTTTCCAGCTCCAAATCAGCGTTCCTACGATGTCACAGCTACTACACTCGAATCGAAGCCCCTCAATCGGTCCCAGGATTAGAAATACGTCCCCCAATTCTTCGAAATCACTGGATTACCATCATCTTGGCACTACATACACAACACTCTCATACTTGTAAGTAAATCTTAAGTTAAAATGACTCTATTTGTGATTTAAATTTATCAATTTCTAGATAATATTCGAAAATGCAACTATCTCAGGAAAATCTAAACAGAAGTCCCCTTACAATTGTTTTCAACAACTTTGATATCTCCTAGGCAAAAAGGACCCCAGCAACGATGATAGAATATCGTTTCCAACGATACGAAACCTTAAATCAACCCACGTTCGAACGATCAGCGAAGGAACTTTATACCTAAAATCCATGGAAACGTGCCCTTTTTAATTAGATACGATATAGTGAGTGTTTAGTTTAGATTTTTACAATTTGTTTACAAAATAGATAAATACATAAATCGTAATACATTGATATATATATAATTTAGTACTTTAAGTAGGTTGCTGTAAGTTGTAGAGGTTAGGTTTTTGATGATATCATAGCAACATATATATATATCATATCTGCAACCTGCGAATCCGAAAATTGCCGAAGCTCACGGCTTAGAGCGTGTGGTAGAAAGTATAGATAAATGGTGGCAAGGGGGAGTCATTAGATTTTAAGAGCACTGTACATTAGATTGTATCCATTGGTTTAATATTATAGATACTAGAAAGCCGGGTCCGTTCACCCAGCCAATTAAATAGTTGCTTGATGACCGCTTACGCCCCAACTCAGCAGGAAGCAGAAAGTCCGCGTTCCGCCTGGAATGCAACCCGCGATCCACCTTGGCCCGCGTTCACTATAGAAGATAAATACCCCTCAGGTAGCAGCCTGCCCTTTAATCGCGTAGAATAGATATGGGAATCTAAGATGAAGTTGGAATCTATTAATTTATTATCTGTAAATTTTTTTTCATTTTTCAATGTTCTCAAGTTTTTGATTTTCAAATTTTTTAATTTTCAATTTTTGTAAGTTTGTCTCTCTCCGAAAAACTCGACGCTGCGCGGTTTAACTTTGGAAAACTTGCTGGAAATATATTTAATTTTCTTAATTTTTTATTTTTTTTAATTTCAATTTTCTTTTTCAAATGCCTCTAAAAAGACTCGACGCTCCACGTCTCGTCTTAGAGAACTTATATGGCAAATCTAACGCCTCACATGCACAGATTCAAACGCATTCAAATGCCATGATCTACGCATAAGAGAAAAAATTATATGACAAATGCTACCGGACAAGACAGGTTATCAGCATTGGCAATTATGGCAATACAAAAAGATATTTTAACCTTACTTCGCAGAAAAACGGATTTCTATGATAAAATATTTTTTTTTACATATATTACAATATTTTATTCGTTATTATATTTCATTGAACTAAAAACTACACTTTTTCTGTTTCTATTCAATTTTAATAAAATTGCAGAAATGCTTGCCCTAATCGGTATACCACGCACCGCCACTGACTTATACCTATATTTATGCGGTTATGCAATATGCAAGTTGTGTCCGCCATAAAGCAGGAGTGGTTATAAATGCAAATTTGCTTTATTGATTATATGAACGTGCATCCATCTTCGAACAAATAACTCGTAGCAAATTGTATCCGAGAAACTGATATTCTAGTTTAAATATCTAGACTGTGAGATAAATTTCTTTATGTTATATCGTTACATAAAAACTCAAACAGTAGAAATAGAAATTAAGTGCGTTAATTTAATAATGTATACAAAAATAAAGTTAAGGAATATAATAATCAGAATGCATTATATTCGACAAAAATTACATACTTGTATCGATTACGTTTACAAAACATATTACATTGTAACAAATCTGAGGCGAACGCGTACAAATAAAACATTTCGTATTCGACACGTCATTTAACAGTGACGCTATTAAAAGAAGGAAACTGGTGAAACAAAGTCTCTCTTAAACTCCGAAATTTCAGCTGGCGAGGGTCGATTAGTTTTGGGATTTATTGATCTCTGAAGCAAATTTTATGGCATACTGTACCACTATGCTCGAGAAAAACAATTTTAACTACCAGGATGTACTTTTCTATTATTCTACACACAAAAAAAAAAATTAGGGACTAAAAAAGATATTTTGCAACATAGATCATTAACGGTCACTTACTTATTCCAATGTTCTTCTAATAAACCTACTTAATCTTTAACCGCAAAAATAACTTTCAATAGGTCGTCCGAAAACTCTTGCACCGCCGCACTCAAACGATAATCTGAAGAAAAACGCCGCCATCTCAAGCAGTTTTTTCTATAACTTAGGGTATCAAATATAATAATCGCTCGTTGTTAAGGTTGGGATGAAAGATGGATATCTCATTGTTGTAACGCTCTTGTACTTCATGAACATTGTAGGCTCTGCCTGGTCATTAACTGTTGGATGTCGTTTTTTGGTGAATGGCAATTTTCACTTCTTAATTGCTTCCATATAGACTTTGCTTATCATTATAGTATTTTTCTCTAAATATCTATTGTTGAATAAGAGATAGAAGGGATATCTATCTTCTGCAAATTCCGTAGCAATCTTTTTTCTTTCCTTGCTCTTTTCCATTGAACGGGTCCTTCTTTTGCAATTTTCCAAAAAAAAAATCTTTTTCGTCAACCAGTCCCACTAAATTTTCCATATAAATTCGTCGCTAACACAATTTTTTGTAAGGACTAAGCAATATTGAAATCGGAGGTGCCGCTATATTATTCGTTCCTAATTTTTCATGTAAGATTATTTAAAACTCTGATAATACTAGTTCTTTCTTGACATTTTCAACAGGTTTTGCGCATTTTAACTCACCACTGAATTTTTTTACATCAAAACTTTACCCTAAAATATAAGAGAGTAACCTTCCCATAGACATTAATCAATATGTGTGTATAGAACTTAATAACACTAAATAAAATTGATTCAATTTGTTGGTCAAATCTTTATAAAGCACATCAGCCTTCAAACTAAATACCTTAAATAATTAGCGAAGACTTTGCATGTCATAAAATGAATGAAAAGCAAAGCAACCAGGGAGGTTTCAGTTTACGTTTCCCTTTGTAGTTAATTGAATCTAACCGCGTATAATTGCTGTGAAACTGTAATATGTTGGGTTGTTTATTTTTATCAAACTAGTAAGAACCTATTGTATAGAACCTTACGCAAAGAGTGAGGGATTTCTGAACATTTCTTAATGTGATCTGTTGATTTTATGGAGTTGCTCATAATTTAACTTTTGGTTAGTATACTATTTATTACATAGACAATATTCTTGTATTAGATTGCTGACATTGTTAGACGACTGATTGTTTTGTCTTGATATTTACATTCAGAATGGCCATTCATTTTTTTTTAAATTTAAAATCTTTCCGTGCGCTTCGCGGGCGGATGTACGTAAGGAATATTTCGGCTTGGGAGTTATTCCAAATTTTCCACCCGGTTTAGTAGAGCAACCAGTATGTTGGAAGTGCTGTACCTATGTTGTATGTTATAAATATAATGTCGCAGATACGTTGATTGAGAAGAAAACCATTATCGACGCAATGAATAAGTTTATTAAGGATTTCCCAGAGTTAACTTACGATGGCGGAAAAGTTAAATGTTTATTTTGCGATATATTATATATGCGGTTGTTCAAAAACACATTGTCAAACTCACGTGCGAAGTGCAAAACACAGTAACAAAAAAACCGGCATCAACAAAATACAGTTTTTATTTCATGTATATAAACATACATACATAATGTTACTGGTATTTCTTAGCCGTGCTGTATATATAACTTCTTGGTTATTTTCCGTGGTTGTAGCGGTTCTTCGGTGAAGGGAAATTAAAACATTATTTCGGACGTTTCGACAGTATATATACTGTCTTTTTCAACTATAATTTGAATCAAAAATTTTTTTTACTTTAGTCACCTATAGATTATTTACTTAAATTAATATTTTTTATTTTATAATTACATTTTATGAATGTTTAAACTCTATTGTTAAGCAGGTATTAATTATTTAATGAAATTACATATAAGGGTGAAGACACAATAAGAAATATGGCAAAAGAAGTAAACAAACTTACCACAATTACACACGTCGACACATCAAAATAACATAAAATATTTAAAATCAAGACATAATTCTATACATTTAAGCTTTCTTCCAATTTACTTTATCGCCTACATTTTTAATGCTATTATTGTCAGTTATATTTATAAAATGAATATCGAACGAGAATATACAAATATGCATATATCTCCGCTAAAATATTTCAAAAAAACATTGTTTTTAGCCTACATCGTCTAGTACAAAATAAAATATAATAGGTACACAGTGTGGCAACCGTTCATAGCACGATGCATGTATTAGTAACTACTGGTCGACTATAAATGGGCGTGCCACCTTGAATTGCCACGCCTACTTAGCGGCACGCGGATGGCATTTACAAACGATAACGGACGTATTATAAGTTACACGTATAAATGTATTGGGGCATATAGGCAAATCAAAGTCTGTTAGAGTTCTATGTTATAGCATAAGTGATTAATAACATTACATGTGGTAGAAAATACTATTCCTGAAAAATAAAAAGCACTGTTAGAGGTAGTGTGTTCCCGATATAAGTAAATATTTTTAGTTGTTTGAAGCATCAGATAATCACTGATAACATGTCAGTGAAGTAATTCATCACAGCCTCATAAACAACATAAAAAATCAGAACTCCTAAACTTTAAAATAAAAACTAAAATAGTATTGTTCAACAAGTATAAAATCTAAAAACGCAACTATAATAAAATAATGGAAAATAAAATATTTAATTCTTAAAACAGAATTGTATTCAACATTGCAATAAACCTGCAATTAGCTACAAGAGAATATTATTCTTAAACAATAATAAAATTTTAAGTAAATTAATTTATTAAGTGTTCAAATAAACCTCCCTCTTAATAAGAGCAGTAACCCAACGGATCATAAAAATTCCGGCGAACATTTGTTAACATATCTGCTGTGACAGTATTACTGATTTCAATAATTCTCGCGCGCAGTTCCTCTAGGTTTGATGGCCGTTGATCACCGTATCCGTATATTGTATTATGTAAAAAGGGCCATAAAAAGAAATCGATTGGAGCTAGATCAGGGGACCGCGCTGGCCATTTAATAGGGCCCGAGTTACCGATCCATCTGTTTTCAAAAACCGCGTTTATAAAGTTTATTACAATGCGTGTATTGTGTACTGGGCAACCATCTTGCTGAAACCAAACTTCATTTATATTAAATCGCTCCCGTATTGCCGGAATAATATTATTTTCAAGTAACTGTAGGTATCTATTTCAGTTTAAAAAAATATGATTTCTAATGATACCTGCCCATACATTTAGCTTCTGTGGATACTGCGTTCGCGTTGGTATATTTAAATATAGATTTTTACGCGACCAGTAACGACAAACTGGGCGGTTATGATGCCCGTGTAGGTAAAATGTTTTTTTCATTCAGTGAACAATACGTTGTTAAAAAAAAAATTGGTTATCGTGATATTTATTTATCATTCTTTCGCAAAATTCCATTCGGCGATAATAATCATCGGGAAGAAGTACTTGTGAACTTTACTTATTAGTACGTAAAATCTTATGAACCGTTGTTTTAGAGATACCTAATTCGCGAGCAATTTGTCGAGATGACATAGTGGGATTTACTTCAACTAAAGCACATACTCGAATTTCTATATCGGTTACATTCTTATCCGGAACAACTTTATTTTTATTATTTACTAAAGAAAATGTAGTTTCAAATCGATTAACGGTCCTACGAATGGTGCTTGCATTGGGAATTTGACTTTCGGGGAAATTAGCTGCAAATAAATCCCGAGTTGCTTCCGCGGAATTACCACCGTAAAAGTGTTTAATCACGAAGAGTTTTTGCTCCGGCGTATAGTACTCCATTTTTAAAATAACCGTTATCTACCTACCAACAACGCGTTTTATTAAATAGTACGAGCGAGTAGTTCTCCCGACGAAATATAAAATGCATCTGACACGCACGTGTGCGACGGCTCACGCGCCTGTGCGGCGACAGCGTAGAAATGTGGATTTCTTGGCAAATACGAGTGCATCATAGCAATATGCTAATGTAATCCAGTCGAATATTCCGTATACTTCTTTACCGTTCTAATGCACGGATACCTCTGTGTATCTCGCTTACACTACAGGATCGCTATAATCCGGACGCAGGCGGACAATTGGTATACGCAGCTGCTGCATCAGGTCCGGCTTTTATGCAGGCGTGGACTATGTTTATAAAAGTGAGTGGTAAATGGCAGATAAATTTTGTATTTCTGTCCGGTCATTAACAGCGTTGTCGTGTTTTTTTATTTGTATCATTTCTAGAAGGCTTCTAGTTTCTGTGTTTGTTTCTCTATTTAAGATAGTAGTTGCATCATAATTGAAAGTATGTTTGGTGCTGCTGGTGTGTTTTTTTTAGAGCTTGCTGTGTGAGTGTTGTGAGGTTTGGCCTATGTATACGCCATTGCAGTCATTGCATGGTCTTATATACTACATGGGTTTGCTTGTTTTTTAGGATTTTATCTTTAAGGTTGGTGTGTAGAAAGTTTAAGTTGTTATGATTTTTGTGAGCTACCTTTGTAAGGTTTAAGAATTTTACCTATTTTTTCTGATAATTTACTTACATATGGTATAGCCACATATTTGTTTTGCTGGGTTTGTTGGGTATTTTTATCGGGTATTCTTATGACACTGGTGCTATTGCAAAATTTATGTAGTCTTTTTTTAACTATTTGTTCTACTAGATGTATGGGGCAGTTATTGTTTACTAAAATGTTTTTAGTGTAGTTAAGTATTTCAGGTCCGTATTCCAGACTTGTTAGTTTAATTGTTCTGTACGTACATACATGAATCATGACATTAAGTACAGAATTTATTTTACATTCTGTTGTTTCATCCACACATAGCCACTTTTTTATTTTTCTCTTCAGCTTTAATATTATTTTCTAAATTTATAGGCACAGACGATAAATAATTTCGTAGCGTTGTCCGACTTGGTAATGGCGTATTTGTTCCAAAATGAAATAAAGGAATCACTACTTAACAAAGTAAACGGCAGATTACACACAAACATAGTTGCGGATAAATCAAAGAAATGTTTTTTGTTTATTTCGGTTTTCTTTGTTTTCTATTAGTGTGGTTTGCACTTCGCACGTGGGCATGACAATGTGTTTTTAACTAACACATTGAAAATATATCCCAAAATAAATATTTAATTTTTGTACCATCGTAAGTTAAATTCGGAAAATCGTAATAAAATTATTCATTGCACCTGACAATGCTCGACTCCTCAATCTACTTATCTGCGACATTATACAACGTAGATAACCCTTCCTTATCTCCACCAGCGGAGTGCATGGAAAGTTACTTACTTATATTAATAACACTAACCGAGCTTCACTCATTTTTGTTGGTTATATCTTTTTAAAGCAAAACAACCGGATATTAGAGTACAAGGTTGTAACAATGGGTGGAATACAAAAAGATTTTCAAAATTATTAATTAATCTTAGAGCCTTTTTTGGTTGATTATTAATAATGCCGCTGCTTATATTGTGGAGACTATTGAATTTCTTCAATACTTCGAGGATTACATGTATTTTTTCAGGTTCTCCTGGGGCAGAGTGGTGGAATGTTTTAATTGTAGAACCACAATGGTATTCGTCAATAATTACTTTAAAACCCCTAAGAACCGCAGGCGTGGTAAGCAAAATAAATACTAAAAAGCTATTGCACTGTGCCATCAACAAAGTAGCTTTAATAAAACAAATCAAAAATTACAAATTTATTTAAAGCATTATATATAGGTATATATCATTTTTCAAAACAATTAATATATATATATCATGGTTATTATTTGGCTTTGAGGAACTCGGCTATCAAAGGCTCTATCCTACTTTTATCATATCTTTATCTACCACTATCTGATAGTAATAGAGAAAATCTAATCGACCGATTACCAATTCATAGAGGTTGGTAAGACAGCACAGTACAACTCTTTTTGCCTATACATGTACAACTCTCATATCTATCCCAAAAATATACATAGTTGTGATGTCTATACATGGGATATGTTGCTTTCAGCACTGATTTACAAAATAGTATAGATAAGTAAACTGCAAAACCAAACTATTAAACGACAAATAGAATAATAACAACTACGAATCAAAATGTAGGCAAACTAATAGTCTAATGCGAAGAAACAAAGGAAGCCAAAAATTTATATTCGGAGAACAGCATATTACTACAGCGACAAAGACCAGAGATGTAAGATAAGGAAACATATTTCAGCTATTTCCGGAGACAATAATTAGATTGCAAAAGGATGGCAACTTGATAAAATTACTTGAGCTGCCTTAGATATCTTTTGAACACGGAGAGAAACAAGAGAATAAAAACAGACTTTAGGCGTCCGTAGTACACCCATCATTGCACAAATAAATTTCAGAGATACACATTCCTCCTCGCAATATCCTTTCTCGCAATAGTTATTAAATACTAAAATTTATACCTAAAGTATTTAACGGTAGTGCAAATAAATCGTTAAAATATTTCCGAACAGTAAACCTTCAATTAACAACTTTATAAAACAACTTTTATGCATCATTGAATTGCCACTGTATTGGTATACTTAAGAAATTTAATATACACATTCAATTATTCCAGTTTTATTAACCGTGAAAAGATTTAAGTGGGTTTTTTTTTTGCATCCGCATCTGCCTCGTTCTCTCTTCCAGTTCTCTGTCCTTCATGATCGCGGAGATCATGGACTGAATGTCTCTCCAATTAGCAGGGGTTTCAATCATACTTGCTATAAGGGTCTCCGGCGTAAGCATATATCCTATTTTCGCATAGGTTTCAGCCATCACACGATCCCATCTTTGGCATACAAAAATGGTGTGCTCCACGGTGTCAATTTGCCCACAATAAACACAAGTATCAGTGTCATCCTTTTTAAATCTCATGGCATAAGCCCTGAAGACGCCATGTCCGCTTAGGACCTGAGTCAGGTGGTAATTCAGGTGTCTATGCCCACAGCAAATCCAGACTCCAACGTCATTTATCAATCTTTTTGTCCACTGGCCAACAACGTGCTCGGCCTCGCAACTCTGCTGCCAGGTATCAACGATATTACTTCTAGCTTGAGACTTAACCGCTTTCATATCCGCGCTTCTATATTGGTGTAGATAAGTTCTTTCCTGGACTTGAAGATCGACTGGCACCGTGCCCGTAATCACCTGGAGGACTTTTCCAGACACTGTTCGAACTGCGGATGCCCCACGTAGGAGCATGGCCCTCTGGAGCCTTTGTAGCTGGACGTTGTATTTTTTAATTTCAATGATCCTGCCCCATACAGGGGCTCCGTATAAAATGATGTTGTTCATGGCATTGCATAATATGGCGCGCTTCGAGCGACACTCGTTGGTCATCAATACATTCTCATCGTCAGCGCCAACTACCAAGGCCAGATCATCAGCGTCAGCAATGCTTACTGCATCGCCAGTAAGTTCCAACGACAGAAGGTCATCATATAGTATATTCCAAAGGGTCGGCCCAAGTACCGACCCCTGCGGGACTCCCTGATTGTAATATTAGTTTCTAAAATATCTAATAATAAGTTTCAACGAGTTGTAATTTTCTAAAATAATTTTGTTAAATTAAAACGATGTTATATGTTATAACTTCAGCAAATTTTTATCTAACAATCAAATTTTTCATATACAAATACGTATTTAACGTTAGGCTAGGTTTACAAGAGCGCCAGGCACTATTTATGAACACAACTAATGCTAAAATAAAATTTCTTAACGAAACTAAAAGTAGATGTTTTTTAATAAAGCCCAGAATTTAGTATTTAGTGCACACCTGTAATTATTCACTTAGTTATCATTATTGATAAAGAGGCTTGAGATTTCAGTCCCGTTCGATCATCCGTCGTATGAAATTTTATTACTCGGAATGTCCCTTCAACAGTCTCTCGCGTCCCACTCCACACCACACGCCAATTTATCAATGGGGTTAGGTTCGTGGGTAGGGGTCGCTATCCAGGGCCCTTTTGCCAGAACTGGTATTTACGGTATCGAAGTTTTATGAAAACCGGTATTTTCGATATTTACTATAAGTATACAGAAAAAAAATTATGATGCCTGTTGTTAAGATTAAAGCGACGTGTTAATACATAAAAATCAATATGCTTTTCAAAAAAACTCGGGAACCATATCTGCTACAATTGACTTAATAAATAAAATAAAGAATGAAACAGAGAAAAACAAGGCGGAAAAATTTATGCTCTGGGGATAAAGAATGCAAATAGAAACTTAATAAAAACATATTTATCAAATAGAGAACAAACAACAATAGTCAACAAAATAGAAAGTCTACATCTACAAGCAGAATATGGAATCCCCCAAGGAGGGAATATACCACCGATATTGCACATAGCCTATACAAATGACACTTTTAATTTGAAGATCCGCGGAGAAATATATGCATACGCAGATGATGTATGCATCGTTTGCTCAAGCAAGAACAAACCATAACTGTGAAATAAAATATCTAGGATTAACCATACAAAATTACCTAAAATGGGATACCCACGTAAAAAAATTGATAAAAAGAAACACCGTGATTATAGCAGGAATTCAGACAATTAAAGACATAGTACCAGAAAATCTGAAGAAGTCTGTGTATCATAGCACATTTACGTCCCATATTAGCTATCTAATAAACATATCGAACTACAAAGACAGCAGAACAAGATATTAAAACCCCGGATAACATGGACAAATGGACACCATCAGGACGTTTCCGAGAAGACGCAAGAACTAAGTTTACAACAATTAATAACATTCAGAAATCTCCTTACAATACACAAAATCGACAACAAATTAATGAAAGCTGATTGCAAGTTCACACCTAATACAGAAATACACACACACACAAAACACGAAGACATTCACACCTAAGAACAGAAAAAAACACAAGTTACAAATATAAAACTTTCCAACACCTGATGCGATCAAAATGTACAATAAACTACCAAAACAGACAAACACACTAAAACACGTTAAATTTAAAAGCAAGATAAGGATGGAGGTATATCGGCAGTACAACATGTAGGACGGACCAAACGACCAAATCAACGACGGCTTCGATACCGTTAGTTCGAGAAGAGTGCACCATCTCGTATGCTCGGATGAAGAATGAAGGCGGAAAAACAGTGCATGGCAACGCTGTTGCAATTTTTTTTGTGTATATACATACATTTTGTAAACTGTATAGTTTGTGTTTGTTTAAATAAATAATTGTTCAATCAATGTAATTCAATTCAAGTTAACCCGGAATTTTTATTAAAAAGGCCTTTTTGTGTACCTTCTTTCTTACCTATTAGTAAGGCGTGGAACACAAGGAAAGTATATAATTTTTGATTCCTTAGTATCGTGTTTAGAATTAGGAATCTTCTACTTCTTCTTAATCGTTTGCCATCTACCGTTAGGTATAGGCGTAGAGTTGAGTTGTTACTTCTTTTTGCCTATTACTCGCTCCTTCAAAGTTCTTCTCCGTCTTCCTATCGCATTTTTTTTTGTCATTCTGTCGTCTTTCATTCGATGCTCATGCCCAATCCATCTTACTTGACCGTATACTATATTTTCTTGCACCGCTTCAATTCCCAGTTCTTCTCTAAACACGTCATTTCTTGGCTGCTCTTCGGTTCTCGGGTTCTCTGCCGTGTAGAAAGTTTAAATTACTTGACGTTTCGATCATCTTGTCGTGATCTTCTTCAGAAGTGAAGTGACTAGTTTGTCCTGATCCGGGGTTAATATATGGTCCTGTGTCCGTTGGTGCGTAATCATTCCGCTCTGTTGAGGCGTGTCCGTTGCTCTCCGTTGGGCTGTGAAGAATGATTTCCAGATACTTGGTAATTGTAGTCCGTCTTCTCTGTTGATATTGTTCGGATTTTTCTGTATTTCAATAGCTTCTCTGTACAATCTTCTCCAGTAATGTGGTTCCGTTGCTAGTTTCCTGCATTTGTCAAACTTGATTCCGTGTTTCGTGTTTGTTGAGTGTTCTGCTACTGCTGATTTGTCTGTGTATTCATACTTAGTATCTCGCATATGTTCTTTTAGCCTGATATTGATGTTTCTGCCTGTTTGTCCAATGTATACCTTTCCACAAGTGCAGGGTATCTCGTAGACTCCTGGATTTTGGAGCGGCGAGGTACGATCTTTCGGCGAAGGTAATTTTGTTGATAGTTTTTCTGGAGCATTGAAGATTACTTTGATGTTGTGTTTGCGCAGCTTTCTTCCAATTTTGTCAGTGCATCCTTTGATGTATGGCAGGCAAGTCGTTCCAGTAGTAGTTGTTGTTTCTTCCTGTTGTTTTGGGTGTTTTGGTTGTTTGTTGATGGTAGCTGTGATGGTGAGAATTGCAATGCAAATTCTCACCACACCCCGCACAAAAACGGGGAATCTTAAACACATTGGTGCATAGAGCTAAGACGATATCAGATGAAGAACACCTCGAAGCCGAACTCCAACATCTCAAGAACACACTACAACAGAACGACTACAGACTCAAAGACATCACAGCTACCATCAACAAACAACCAAAACACCCAAAACAACAGGAAGAAACAACAACTACTACTGGAACGACTTGCCTGCCATACATCAAACGATGCACTGACAAAATTGGAAGGAAGCTGCGCAAACACAACATCAAAGTAATCTTCAATGCTCCAGAAAAATTATCAACAAAATTACCTTCGCCGAAAGATCGTACCTCGCCGCTCCAAAATCCAGGAGTCTACGAGATACCCTGCACTTGTGGAAAGGTATACATTGGACAAACAGGCAGAAACATCAATATCAGGCTAAAAGAACATATGCGAGATACTAAGTATGAATACACAGACAAATCAGCAGTAGCAGAACACTCAACAAACACGAAACACGGAATCAAGTTTGACAAATGCAGGAAACTAGCAACGGAACCACATTACTGGAGAAGATTGTACAGAGAAGCTATTGAAATACAGAAAAATCCGAACAATATCAACAGAGAAGACGGACTACAATTACCAAGTATCTGGAAATCATTCTTCACAGCCCAACGGAGAGCAACGGACACGCCTCAACAGAGCGGAATGATTACGCACCAACGGACACAGGACCATATATTAACCCCGGATCAGGACAAACTAGTCACTTCACTTCTGAAGAAGATCACGACAAGATGATCGAAACGTCAAGTAATTTAAACTTTCTACACGGCAGAGAACCCGAGAACCGAAGAGCAGCCAGCAACGACGGCCGTGAAAGCCTAAAGACTACTTTAACGTCATTTCTTATTCAGTCCCTCCTTGTTTTGCCCTCTATCTTTCTTAGAAATCTCATATCTACGGCGTTTATTCTCGATTTATGTTTATCAGTTAACGTCGAAGATTCACTATTTCCCGTTTTCCCAAGAATGGTTGCTTCAGCGAATTGAACAATTTTTCTACTTTTTTCACTCGTTCCTTCATTTCTTTATCCAGCTTCCCGTTCTCTTCGATAAATGTTTCCAAATACTTGGATCCCTCTAGCTGTTCTATTTCTTCTCCATTCAGTTGTATCTCATGTATTCTTTTTTCTTTTGATATGATCATGCTTTTCGTTTTTTCTTTTTTCATATTTATTGTCATATTTATTTTCTGTACAGCATCGTTTAGTATCTCTAATTTGTTGGGCCTCCTTTGACTCCGCCAAAAGTAACAAATCATCAACGAACATTAATTCCGTTGTTTTTTACCTGTATCGAATTCTTATTTCATCTTTCTTTTTTGCTTCTTTTATCGCCTCATCCATGACTACTGTGAACAGGAGCGGACACATCCCTGTCTGACACCTATTTCTGTTGTAAATCTTCTGGATTGTTCATTATTTATCCTGACCACATTTATATTATTTCTATACATTGCTTTTATCACTTCTATCGTTTCCACATCCACACCCCTCTTTGCTAAGGTTTTTCATACAACTTCTCTCCTTCCTCTGTCAAAAACCTTTTCCAAATCTGTGAAGCACACGTGTACATATTTCTATATTTTTATTAATGATCTTTTCACTTATTTGTCGAATAGAATTAGGAATAATAAACTAATATAGTCGAAATAACAATGATAAATATTATTATGGTGTCAGGTTGTAAGGCTATAAATCATGTAGAAAAGCAGCTCAAATTTATGTGTAAAATTTTACAACGTGGGTGGCAGTATTGGAGGTAATTTGAGGAAAAATATTTGCTTGATTTATTGCCTTAAATGCAATAAAAGTGATTATGAACTCAAATTTATGGTCGACAGCTAAAAATATGCTCTGCGCACGGCGTGACTATACAGCTTTTGGGGACCTTTCTGTTTTGAAAAACTTGAGCTAAAACTATTTCAGGGCAATGTTTACCAATAATAATAATATGCCGCGTTATTAGAAACTGAAACAAATAGAAAACAAAATGTAGGCACAGGCATCATTGTAGCCTCTAATGCTTTTATATTAATTTACACATTAAGAATTGCATTAGGCGTGCTTAATTTAGCCAAAGCGTCATGCAACGAAACGCAAACACAAGCACAGTAAGTTTTATGACGCTATGTGGCTGTTCGATTTAAATTCTGTAATTTTTATCTGTGATGTTGAAATGCTTGCACATGCTTGAGGTGTAGATTTTTTTTCCCAGTATGTTACTGTAATTTACTACGTACTCTTAATTTTACAATACAATTACGAATAGGCAAATATCTATTGAAAAAGGTGAATAAAAAATACATTTTTAAAAAACAAATAGGCAATCTTAATATAAATATTAAGATAACACAATCAGTTGTTAGGTCTAAAACTGGCGTCAATCCAACGTTTTGTGGCTAAAACTTCCATATAAAAATGGTAAGTCGTTTTACGTGGCGTCATGTAGCTAAATTTATACTTATTACTTTTTCGTTCTTACCACTTTGGGCACTTTGCCAAAAATAAACAACCCAAGGGACCTTTAATATACAACATTACAGTTTCTCTGTATAAGCGGTTAGATTCAATTAATTATTACAAAGGGAAACGTAAAATAAAACTGCCGTGGTTGTTTTGCTTTTCATTAATTTTGTGAAGTAGGAGGCATGCAAAGTCCTCACTAAATATTTAAAGTATTTAGTTCGAAGGCAAAGCGTAAAACGAAGGTAAATTCTTGCGGAAATTCTCTTTGACGCGTTTTCATAATCTAATATTCACCGCAGACGTACTGTATATTGAACTCATGAATATGAACAAGTAAATTAATTAAATAAAATTAATGTTATAAATTTTAGAGTCAATAATTAGGTTTGTTTGATAAATGATGTAAAAAAATAAGTCTTCCTAATTCTTTCGCATTTTTTTTTATTTACTGTATATCGCGACCGATTTCGGTTTTTCCACCTTCATCAGGCATAAGGCGAAAACAGTGAGCTTTAGCGAACAAAGTAATAAACATAAATTTGGTATGTCAGTTATTCCATATTTATTATTCGTAGTACTATATTACAAAATTAAAACTGTTTAAAATGTTATTCACCTATCACGTATATTTATACCTGATATACAGTGTGACCCAAAAAGTTTTATACAAATGGAGAAAAAGTTCATCTTACATTTTGAAAACAAATATTCTTGATGGAAAGCTTTGCATGACTTGTAGATCCATGTATGTGTGATATTAGGATGATAGTACGCTGCGACCTGAGAGATCTATTGTGTCCCCTCTTCTCGCTGTATTTACAGCTGGCCGTCCAGTCTGATTCCTTTTAAAAAGTGCAGAATGTCCGAAGGCCCCAGATTAGGTAGCTCTCCCTCTTCGATTTCACATGCTCCCAGGTGCAGCGCCCTTGAGTTGCACAGTGCAGCGCAGTTTGTGAGTAGATGGATGAACGTTTCGTCCTGTTCCCCACAAAATCTACATTCGACTTCCTTCGCTATTCCAAGCCTGCTTAGATGTTCGTTCAGTTTACAATGGTCTGTAAAGATCCCTGTCAATATGCGAATATTATTTTTACTCAGGTTGATGCATTCTGCAGATCTCTTCTGGTTATAGGTTCCCAGAAGAGTTTTAGCTTGCCTCATTCTCTGGAGATTCTCCCAGTATTTGGATTTTCTCTGCTCTACTTCATTTTTCAGTTTCTCCAGTGTTATGCTGCTACTTATCCCGCAAAAAGGTTCTGGCCCTACAAAAGGTGTTCTAGCCCCTCTCTTAGCGAGATTATCCGTTATTTCGTTTCCTTCCACTCCCGTGTGTCCTGGAATCCACAATAGGCTTACCTTGTTCTTTTTGCCTACCTCTTTTAGTTGTTGTAGATACTCCCAAACCATTTTGGAGCTGATTATGATTATTTCCGCCTGGAAGATACTTGGGTACATCCCCAAGCTTTCGAAATATTTGGTTCTAGGCCCATATATCCCTATTCCAGTTCCCTCTGCCGTTTTGGAGCCATCTGTATACCATTTAATGGCGTTTCTATTGAGTTTCGAAATGGTGTCTCTATCCCATTCGCTCTTGGTGCTAAACATTGTGGTAAATTCTTTCACAAAGTTGAACTTCCTTGGCATGTCGTCTCGGGGCATGTCCCAGGTTTGGTCACCTGCAGGAGGCTGAGGTTTATGCCTAGCCATTCTTTCCCTGATCATCCTACGTGTGGTCCTTTTAGCTATGCTCTCCACCAATATGTGAAGAGGAGTAAGGTTTAGTACCACTTCAATAGCTGCTGCTGGAGAGGATCTCACGCCCCAGTTATGCATACACATGCTAATCTTTTCAAGTAGATGCATAATCAATACACAATTTCTAAAACCTTTTCTGGAATAGAGGAAAAGCTGGCCATGGTATAGGTCCTCCACGACCAATCCACCTATTTCCAAATTTTCTTTGCAGAAATTCCCTTACTCTCCTAGACTAGTGAACTGGCGCGTCGTCATGCATGTAGTACATTATTCTTATAATATTTAATGGAACATCTTCTAATACAGTATTCAGTTCATTTTCCAAAAGAATTCGATAGAGTTCACTTGTCAATCGTCTGGGCATTCGAAATGGACCAATTAGATAATTGTCGATTATACCTGCCCACACATTAATGGAAAACCCATACTGGTGATTCCGTATTACGTTCTGCTGAGGGTTTCTATCGTTCCAATAATGCATACTGTGAATATTCAAAATGCCATCGTGACCAAAACCAGCTTCATCGGTAAATAAAATTAATGACAGATAGTTTTGCCCTTTATTTTGCAGCCACTCGCAATATTGTAAACGCGGTAGGAAATCCTGTTCCAATGGGTGATGGATTTTTTGGAAATGAAATGAATGAAGAAGTTGTTCTTTGAGGACTTCCCTAACAGATTTACGATTGACATTTGCAAGATAGCTGCTTCATTTGCAACAGTACGACGAGCTCTGTTAACCCCAGAATCAAATTTTGGTTTTTTAAAGCAACCATCTTCTCCCAAACGCCTATGTACGTCAATAAATTTCCTAACATTAGGAACTTGCCTTAATGGGTATCTCGTTCGATAGATCCATTGAGCTTCGGAAGAATTTGAACGAGGCCCTGTATTCTACGAAAGTATAGCGCACCATTTTGAAATAAAACTTTCAAGACACTATGCTAATATTGGTTTGACATTTATCAAATGTTTTGTTTCATGAAATCACAGCCTACCTTAAAATATTTTTTATTGCCTAGGTAATACTAAAATACAAGAAAAATATAAAAAACAGTTTGTAACTTGAAAAGAAAAAGCAATCGGACATTAGTGTATAGGAACTTTTGTACATACATTGTAGTTCTTTCTATGTCACGCGGTATATAATAATTTTCTCTTTAACATAATTTATATTAGACTGCCTGATCCGTCTATTTTTTTTTCCTTAATGTCGTTTGGCTGGTCTGAGGTTTGGTTTTAGTTTTTGGTTTTTTCTCTTTTCATCAAGTGTAGTAAGACGAAGAAAAAAAATCTTCGTACATTTATCATGTACTTACTGTGAAATTTTTTTTTAAAACGAGATTAAGAGAGGAAAAAGAAATGTAAAAAATCGTCGTTTCGGAAAAAAAACAGTTCATTTTATGCAAAATCAGTAATCTAGTACAAGGGTCAAAAAATCAGTACATGTACTGACAAATCAGTATGTCTGGTGACCCTACCTTTATTCAATGAATAATGTAGTTAATAATACCTTGTAATTTTTTTCTGGAAAAATCACTACAGTATGTACATATTTGACTCTCACTCCAAATCATAATTTTGATTTTCCCTGTATTCCAGCAAATGTTTTAAAAAATGTATACTTGATTAAGGATCTAAATGTCATCCAGAGCTATTCATCAAGAATATTTTTCTTTAAAATGTAAGATACACTTTTTCTCCATTTGTATGAAGCTTTTTGGGACACATTGTATATTAGGGTTTTAATACATGGTCAAGGATTTCAGTATTTCTGCGTATCAAAATTTCGCATAATTTCGCTCCTGGAGGCCATTTTATACATGTCAATACGACGTACATGTATTATTTGTCGCACTCAGACACACAGTTTCTGCTTAAAGAGGGATATGGAGAATGGTGACATACCAGCTTAAATTTTTTAACAATACTACCGGTACGCTGGACCGAATCAGCAGAAAACTAATTTATATCAAGGCGTTGGCAAGGTCGGATTCTTATATAAAATCTCTGTACTCGTTCATCGCTGCATCATTCGTCTTCAGACAAGCTTTCCGCTAAATAACGTGAAAAATGAAATTCTTGGTATGTATACAATACGATAATTATTGTGAAATATATTAAAATTGCTGCTTTCGTACTCCTACTAATTTGTTATTATAAACTGGAGTTATTTGCTTTAATAGAGAATTAACAATAAAGACAATTAAGAACCTACTAAATTCATCATTCTTATCCATTTTAAGTCATATTACGATTTAATAATACTCAAGCGTTCTTATGCATAACTTGCTGTTCTACTTTTTTTTATTGATGGAAGTGTATACTATGTATAACAATATTAAAGTTTATACGAAATTCAGAATCCCAGTTATATCTTTTATACAAAAAAAAAATGCGATAGCTTAGATTAATACATATCAAATTATTGGGCGTGTTCTTCCTACTTGCATATTAGTATAATTCCTTGTATAAAAACCTGTATTACGTGAAGGTTAACCAGACAATTGACGCAGGAAGTGTAATACCGCGCTCAATTAACAATGCATACTTAATAATTAATCCTAAACTTAAAGATTAAATCGGTAAGATTTATCAAATATTCTTTGTATTTTTTCTATTGTAGGT
The DNA here is from genome assembly GCA_949128085.1 of Cetonia aurata. Lineage (NCBI taxonomy): Eukaryota > Metazoa > Arthropoda > Insecta > Coleoptera > Scarabaeidae > Cetonia > Cetonia aurata. The sequence continues at coordinate 42,033,717 of OX421884.1, forward strand.
AGTAGCTTTATTCGCAATTGGTTTAAGCCATGCTAGCGTGATACCAATAGCAGGGCAAATTGAACAAGATGTTATCCCCGGTATCGCCAGTGAGACTCTTGTACAAGGACCAAGTACAAAGACAAGATTGCTGGGACCAGATGGTAGTCAAATTGCAGCCGACGCTCCAGGTGGAAGGATTCTAAACGAACCAATTGGCATCGTTGCAGTTCCAGTCCTAGCAGCTCGAGCTATTGCGGTTGAACCTGTTGTAGAAGTACCGGCTGCTGTTGTCGCTCAACCTGTAGTACCACTAGTTAAAACAGTGGAATCCATCGCTGTAGCGCCCGTTGTAGCTAAGGTAGTAGCGGAGCAAAGCCCCATCGTCACTGAAACCATCGTTTCTTCCGAGGAAGGACAATACGTGCCAGATAACACTGAGAAGTTATACGATGACGGATCTTATAAAGAACCTACGACTGTGGAAGTTTCCGATGATGGCTCCTACAAGGAACCTGCTACGGAAGAGACTAACGACGGACATTGAAAGCAATATACCAAATTTCTAGTCCTTTGATTTGTGTCAGTAAAGTAGTGATTATTAATTACTTCATGTATGTTTTATATAGACATAAAAAGGAAAAAAAAGCGGATATGCTGATATTTAAAATCCCGTATTGTTTCTTTTTTTTTTTTAATTACGTAAGTTATCTTTATTTCTTGTATAATGTATCATTCCTCTTTGATATAGCACCTCTTTTTGATTTACATTTATTTTTATTTAATAAAAATTTGATAATGTTCACCTACCTACGTAATAAATACTGATACGATTATTTTTCAACATTTAATTATACCAACAGTATTATTATGCTTTTGTTATCATTAGTACAGACGAATCGTCGTGAGAGAGTCCTACTACTTCTACCCCAAAACTGTTCGTCTAGACCAACGATAGAAAAGCATTTGTCGAATTTCCCTTTTCGTCAGTACTTTCTATTCTATCACTGCTATACTTACGAATATTTAGATACACATACAATCCAAGTCCAAGTTCTTACGTTTACAATACACTCCCTTCACGGAAGTTTGGCCAAGGAAGAAAATTTTACAAATATCTTAATCTAATAAGTTTGAAGATTCTCAATTATTATTATTATTATTATGTCAAAGCAATAATTGAGAAGCTTCATACGTGTTCCTCCAAAACGCACCTGAGACTTAAATAAACAAAGTATTAAGCACAGAAATTTTGATTAAATATTTTATGACCTGGAACACAAAACCACATGCAGACTAGATTATCTTAATTTGTTTATTAGACACGTCTTATCGAAGCAACCAGGCAAGTAATGATTTTATAGCATTCCTTCTCTCTCTTAGGATCCCATCCGTACTCTGCTTAGTCATTTAGTCTATTTCGTGATTGCAATTTTAGTTTCTGTTTGAAAGTTATCATAACAAGTAGTACAAGAAATGAATAAAAGTGCTCAAAATTCACCGTGGCAAATCCGTATTCATATGTGTTTCTAAACCATTCAACATAATAAGTTTGTATGAAAATGGTTATGCCAGCAGGTAAATCGGTGAAAAATTACATCTAGCGGCACATAGTGGTCAATTTTCCCAGAAACGTGTACAAAACCTCAAATTTGTACTTTTACCTTTAAGACATTGAAATTATTACTTTCATCCATGTTTTACATAAAAATTAGGTGAACTGAGCCATTATAATAAGAGATATATAACTGGCCAGATAAATTCTGGCCCTACAAAAGGTGTTCTAGCCGCTCTCTTAGCGAGATTATCTGTTATTTCGTTTCCTTCCATTCCCGTGTGTCCCGGAACCCACAATAGGGTTACCTTGTTCTTTTTGCCTAGCTCGTTTAGTTTTTGTAGACACTCCCATACCATTTTGGAGCTAATTATGTTTGACCTCAGCACCCTAATGGCTGCTTGACTATCAGATATTATGATAATCTCCTGCTTTTCATAGCTTCTGTCAATATTGACCTGGACACATCTTTCAATAGCGTGTATTTCCGCCTGGAATTTTGTCGCGGCAAAACAGCTTATTGGTCGATTTCTTCGGTAAAGATCGACAATGAATAGAGCAAGGGGTGGGAAGAGCGTTACAAACATTTATTTTAGAAATTGAATATGCATCGAATACCTGAAAATATCGCAGTCAATCGCAGCGACTATCTATATAATCCGCGTCATTATATAGGCTTTCAGCAATAGAGTATATTAATTGTTACATCCATAAGATGTAGATGGTAACATCCAGATTTTGCCTCTTACTATAAGCATGATAAAATCTGGTTATTTTACTCTTAATACGCCACATATTGTCGTTTTGACAATAATTATTTTAGTAATTAACATAAAGAGATTTACGATCTAATTTCTACAATCCATTTTCTCTGTACTGTTGTACAATAAATACCTATTATTATTATTATTTTCAGGTATATGATCTAAACTTCTTCGAAGTAATAAAATGTGATAATAATAATAATCCAAATAATCGCTAAAAGTTATGAATTCTGCAGGCTGAGGACTGGTATGCTATGTCAAAATAGAAAATTCAAAATCATGTACCTTACCAATTAAACGGGGTGTTCCGCAGGGGAGTGTATTGGGCCCTATTTTGTACATTTTGTACGTGAATGACGTGTCACTCACTGAGGCAGTTATGTTTGCGGATGACACGACGTTTAGAGATCTCGTCCGACTTTGTAATGAGGCACACAAAACAATATGCACTTGAAAGCTAAAAAGACAGTTTTTATGGAATTTAAAGCATCTAGCGCGGCGAGAAATTATTCACATTAACAGGTTAAGTCCACAAAGATTTTGGGCCTAGTGAGTGACTCAAAGTGTGATTGGAGTGAGCATATTGACCCGATTAGCAAGGGTGTGTTACATATTGTCTAGATCGAAAAATGAAGTCAGATTTGAGGTCCTGATAATGTATTGTTTTGCCTATTCTCATACTCTTTTGTCGTACGCCGTGATAACTTGAGGAGCTTCCTGCAAAGCATTACAGGTCTTTAAATTACAGAAGCGAGCTTTACGAATTATGATGAGTTGTAGGGTCGTATTTCCGCGAGTTCAAATCATCATCAAAATACCATATGAATAGTATGCGTTTTGGGCTTTTTATACGAAAAGAAAAGAAAACCAAAGCAAAAGTTGAATAGTTAATTAAATACGCCTTTAGTAAGATTGAATTAATAAAAATTTATGACAATAATAATTTTAGTATCCATATCACCGTAAATCAATTACATCTTGATAATAATAATGTTTCCCGATAAACAAGAAATAGATTTTAAAAAGGGGCATTGGAAATAATCACCTTTAAACGAATGCATTTCAAATTCGACAATTCTACAATAGAATTGTCTTAATACTGTACGTAGCTGAACCTGTAATCAATTTTTTTTTATCAAGTTAGAGCTATTCATTTGCTGGTAGGAAATCTCAAGAAGAACAGGCCATATTTTACAAATATTTTTCTTTTATCGTTCCAACTGGAAGAAATAGGTAAGAATCAATCTTAATAGAACTAAAATATTTTATAGTGCACCCTAAATCGTCTAACTCTATTGATATAAATGAGCAAATCAAATTTTTAGATAGCCTGGCCATCGACCATTAATATATATTAGAGTTACATATAATCTAGACGTTGGATCCAGATTAATATTAAGATATATAAAAGATGTTCAGCGAGGAGCAACACAGCACAACATCTTGGGAACAAATAAAGAGTTTGATGTGCGATAATGGCCTATCTTTTTCCGTATTCCTTCTTAATATCAGATACCTTACCGCTAGAACTATTTAACTTATTTTTGTAATGAAATACATTTCTTTTTGCTTGGTTTTTGAAATTTTGATATCATTTATAACAATTTTCAATATGTCTGTTGAATTTTTAGAGATAATAGCAATTTTTGTAAACGGCGTTGATAAATTAATAACCTTCATATAAAATGAATGATAAAGAACGTTATTCTTACATCTTACATATTTTTTTACAAGTAAGTACTCCAGAGGACCTTACAGAAGCCTAGTACCTACAGATTACTTATCAATTACTTTGGAAATACTTAGCGCAAAATATCACCTTTATTATATTGATATAAATTTGATATTTTTATTCAAATTTATATCAATATATATTTGCAAGAAAAATGAGGTGGTTGATGCATTAGTAAATCAAAGGATTGTGATCTGGGCAAAGCGTTGCTAAACAAAAAAGGAGCAATAAGCTCACACGCTAAAGTTTGATCTATATTCTTTGAAACTGAGTGCCTCTTGTCTAATGTGGTCCTTCAGGTGACCAATAATGTGAATTAAATAAAATCCCATAAAGATTTAAGGCTAAAATTAGTTTGCATATATCACCGTCATCATAAAGTCCATGTACTAAATGTATTTTAAATGGTCTTTCCTTATTTTAAAGCACTCAATTAATCGATATTGCGCAATATTTGATACACACTAAAAAATATTTGCAATTCCTACAGAAAATTCCAGTAACGTATAAGGTAAAATTGCCAAAAATTGGGAAATTTAATAGAAAACTTTAAGTATATTTTCTAATTTTTGGTAAATTTACCTTATACATTACAGGAATTTTTTGTAGGAATTGCAAATATTTTTTAGTGTGTTCAGTTAAGCCTTTAAAAAAGAAATGAACGTAGTAGCACACAGCTGCTTAACGTTCTAAAAGCAAATTTAGAATCGTTTCTTTCACACTACATAGTTAATGCAAAATAAATTCTTAGGGAAGCTAATAGGCCGAGTACGATAAATTACAAACGCAAAGAAAATGCATGTCCAATTAATAGTAAACAGTTAAATTTTCATTAAAACCCCACAAGCTGTAAAGACACTCATCTACAGGGTACGCCATTAGTGTGTCGGCGGAATTTAGCACGAAAACTACGAAAGATAGGAAAGTAAGATTTTCTGTATGTTGTTATATAGTTGATCAATGTGCATATGGTAAAATTATTGTTAAATATACAGGGTGTTACAAATTCCCAGAGCCACTTTCAACTTTTTTATTTTAAATGGATTGCTATATTTTTTAGTTATTATTTCGATAGCCACCTGAAACACCTTTGCAGTGATTATGGTTATATGCGCTTCTGACTATATTGCAGGCTATATTGCAAATTTTGTCAAAATTTTGGCAGTTGCGACTTTTGAGTTAATAACTTTTATCTTAAAAACTGTTTTAGTGTCGCGCGTGAATCTTTTGTTATGGATTTGGGGGCTAACAGTTAGCATGTTTCAAGGTGGTATAACTTAGAAATATATACAGGGTGTTAAATATGTCATGGAACATTTTCCGAAATTCAAACGCTTTTCTTTCGATTTTTTTTAAATGGAACCTATATTGTCCAATATAATCAGCAAATTCCTTGTAAAATTGCCTTCAAAATGGTACCAATAACGTAATACTTATTTTCAGTATTTTCGAAGATATTATGGAAAACAGTAGGTATGTTTAATAATAGCAATTTACCCCTATTCATTTGTTCTTTTTTATGTAAGTTGTTTAGATTATTTATAACGTAACAAAAACAAACCGTACGTGACACAAAATTATTTTATTTTTTACACTTTTAGATATACATATATATATCAAAAGATCCTCAAATGTCTCTATTCAGCTCCGTGTGTATGGTCAGCCTAACATTTTCAAATATACATATCATATTATGAACATTTAACTGAAGAGAAGCATTTCTTATACGTTTGTGCATGTTGTCTGCCGTTGCATCGGGTGTCATGCATATGATAGTTTTTTATAGTAGGCGTTAGAAAACAAGGGGTCAATCTGGTGATGCGGTGACCAACTTAATGAATCCCAATCCGTCTATTAATGAATAGCTTAAAGGGTGCGCTTTTACAGCAGCACCGTAATGTGTGAATGCACCATCGTGTTGGTACTACAATCTCTCCATAACGTTCTTATGGAGGCCTTCTAGCAGTATTGGTAAATTATTTTAAAAAAGTTTCTATCTCACAATTTAAGGTATTGTCAAAGAAGAATTGATCCACAACGGTGTTCCCTTATGTACCCCCGTGAATGAATTGAGGTAAAAAAACGGGAACAAGGCGATATAATTAACAACCAGATTAAAGTAATACGTAATAACTAATAACCCACAAATAAATAATTCAAATATTATAATAAAATCATAAAACATTGTAAAACGCTATGACACCAAATATAAACTACAAAAAACAACATTATGTGGAGATTTGATGTTTCGTTATATTCCTAGCTTTTGTTTGAAAATCTAACCATATTTGGTGTCCCATATATTGAATATTGTGAACATATTTTCCATAAATGTGTAATATCTTCGAAAATACTGAAAATAAGTGTCACGTTATTGGTACCATTCTAAAGGTAATTTTACGAGGAATTTGCTGCTGAAATTGAAAAATATAAATTCCATTTAAAAAAAATCAAAAGGAATGCGTTTGAATTTCGATAAATGTGCTATGACATATTTAACACCCTGTTTATATTTGACGTTGCGCCACCTTGAAACATATAAATCGTTAGCCGCCAAATTGATACCCAAAGAATAACTCGCGACACAATAATCGTTTTAAAGATAAAACTTAAAATCTCAGAAGTCGCAACTGTCAAAATTATGACAAAATTTGCAATATAGCCTAAACCAATTGTCAGAAGTGCAGATAACTATATATCACTGTAAAGGTATTTTAGGTAGCTATCGAAATAATTACTAAAAAATATAGCAATCTATTGAAAATAAAAAAGGTGAAAGTAGCTCTGGGAATTTGTAACACCCTGTATATTTGAAAATATTTTTACCATATATGCGCATTGATTAACTATATGTATACAGAAAATCTCACTTTCCTATTTTGAGTAGTTTTTGTGCTAAATTTCGCCGACACACTAATGGCGCACCCGGTATAGTAAGTAATTTTTGATATAAAACGGTTTAATAGCATTCTTTATCCGTTCAGGAAGAATTGATGGTATGGTTCCTTTCCATATTATTTCCTGTGGATAAACATAACAGTATTTTCAATAAAATCTGTTTAAAAATAAAGCAAGCTTATATGTGTAAATTGTCGCTTACTGAAGTAGTTAAAAATTTACAGGGGTCCCATGACGAGATATTGTGCGCAATGCATTTTACATTGATCTAAGATACGTTTGGCTTGTCAATATTTAATTGAAGAGGGTTATTTTGGCACGAAGATAGCCCACCTACTCGCAGTGGTAGAAAGACTTGAACTGCTTCACTTTAAGAAATTAGAAACTTACTTCAGTATTCATGTTTGTGTCGTCAACTAAAACATTAACAAAAAGACAGATGAAGCAATTTGTTAAAATAAAACCTTTTCGTTAATATTAATTTATTGACATAAAATTATTAGATTGTTTTGGTGATTTCGTTTAAGTTTACCAAATAAATTAACAAGCAACTTCAAGACCATAAAAAGTTACTATTGCACTCTAAGCAACACTAACTAAGCGATAAGTTAAAATATTACTAAACTTTGACTAAAGTACATACTTTTTCTGTGCTGTAATGAAATAAAAGAACCAAAAAAATTTTGTGTTAATGTAATTTTCTTCCACAATACATTTTAATGATTATTTACTACGATATTATCTAAGTGCAAAGTGATTACCACAGGAGACTGTATTAAATATACGACCAAAAATATTTACAATTTCCATAAATAAATAAATAAGCGCCTTAAAGTGTCAAAGCCAAATAAGAAGTTGGAAAGATCAAGAAACGGAGAAGATAAACTGCACAAAATCAAAGTGTCGGGCTCGAAAACGGTAAACACATCTCCTCAAACGGAAAGCATTGGAACATGTGATCCAATATTTCAAAGCTGTACATCCAGCACTTCAATTTACATAATCTAACCAAGAATTCCTAAAGCCATGTTCCTTGTGGCACAGAAATTCCAGAAAATAGCACAGCCACTCGCACAGCATTTATTATTTGCTATACTCAGCTTAATGTTTTGAAGAAAATAATGGCAAAAATATTTTTAAAAATAATACTTTCTAGTATTACACTCGAATAAAAAAACGAATATGATAATCTACCAAAGGCTTATAGAGGGTGTGTACATATCCGGGCAAGACCTTCACGTGCGACCTCCTTTGTTAAATTCTGAGGCGTTTACCTTAATTGAAACATCGCAGGATGTAAGATTCTTTTTACATCCTGCGTTTCTAAGTCTATAAGCGACTACCGAAAATTTATATTCTTGCGTATCCCATGGCTATTCGATACCTATATTTATGCAAAAGTATATGTATAATGATAGATTCCGTGGATATATTGAAAGTAAAATATTTGATATACGATACTATTATTATTTAGTTGGTGGTGTCTTTTAATTGTCATTTTTTAAAACGTTCTATTAATTATACAAATTTCACTAGGACAGGCAACCATAAAAATGCAGACAAAAACAAGCACCCAAATTTAACCTTGAAAAAGCAATTCAGTTAACAATTTAAATTTTTAGGAATGGTCCTTGACTCAAAGTTAATCTGGAACCAGCATTTGGAAAACATGACAAATAAGTGCGTCTTCATCAAAGCCCGCGATGACCTGTAAAACGATTAGGAAAACATAAGGATTGAAACCACGCATGATGTATTGAGTATTCGCAATAGTGGAAAGACACATGTTAACCTATGGCTGTCTGATTTGCTGAACCAAGGTTATACCAAGAGAAGTGATTACTACGTCACTAATCTTGCTTGTTTGTGTATCACTAGAGTAGAAAAATGCACACCAATAGTCGCTGTTGAAATGATTCTACGCATACTTGAACGCACTAGATATAAATATCTAGTGCAAGTCACGCGTCAACGCTGTCAAAGAATTGAGATGACCCCAATGTATCATACATCAAAAGAAGTGTCTTTTCGCAGGAATTTAACGGCACCACACCTGTCCGCTAACACCAACCGTTATCGAGATATGGACGTTTAAAGTTTCGAAAAAAAAATAGACGCTAGGGCGTATTCTTAGAGTCCACTAGAACCGAGAAACCGAGAAATAACTCTAACCATTCTGGGTATAATTGACGTTAAAGTTTTGAGAAACCAAATTGACGGTGGAGCATTCTAATAGGGTCTACTAGGTGCGTCTTCTAACGAAGAATCGATGGGCGAAAACCAATCTTTTATATCTGTAACCGTTTCGGAGATATTAAAGAAATTAAGTTCACGCTAGAGGCTTCTGATGTGACCTACCAGGCCCGCATTTGCACAGGAAATCGAATGGTGAAATGGGAACATCGATATTTCCAACCGTTTCCGAGAAAATTGTTAAATTCTTACTTTCTAAGCGAATTACTACTTTGTCCTAATTCATCAAGATTGTTCCCGTGGTCGCGCCAAATCTTTTCAGAACAAGCGGAATCCTCTAGCTCCCGTCGTTCCGCAGTTATGTAAAAAAACGCGTGGGCACCCAGTTAGGTCATAATCTGAAATAATGATAATAAAAGTTCCCTTAAGGTGTGCTGAAAAACTGACCCTTTTACAAATATTCTGAACACCAGCAGAATTTATTTACCAGTATAAACGCTGAACACCAGCAGAATTTATTTACCAGTATATAAATATGTATATTCCTATCAGATAAATAGTGTCTGTTTCAATTATATGAGAGAAGTACTACTTACACATATGTAAATATGAATCTATTGAAGTATGTTCCATACAAAAGCAATTTTCATAAAACTACTCACAAACAGTGGTGAAAATATACGGGAAAATAAGTACTGTAGAATGTTGGAAAATTTAATTTAAAAGTTATAGTGTTGTGATGAGGTATGGGTGGAACGCAGAGGCGGTAAATCGATATGATGTACATAAGTATATGTATAGATAGATTGAAAATAGAAAATTTCGTATGAAATAGATTTAGGGTATATATACATACTATTATATGATTTTATACTGCCAAATTTATAACAGAAATAATTTATATGCAACTTTAAACGTTTTACTTTATTCTGGCTGGTTAATATTACATTATTTTAAACCTAGATTAACCACTTAAAACCAATCGTTTTCCTGTACTGATTGCTTCCTGCCTTATCTCTCGTAATCTTCAGTAAGATGTTTTCATATATTGTATGTAATTGAGTTTATGTAACTCTGTGGAAAGCATTTACACACACTCTATTTGTGTTATAGTCAGACATTATCATCTACACGAAAAGGGTAATTTCAACTCTGCTTTACGTATAAAGAACTGTTTTTTAAATTAATTGCGAATCACGTAACATTCACATTTATATTTACTTTTAAAATATTCGCTGCAAAACCGACTAAATAAAATTTATAGTTACCATAAATGATTTGTTATCGCAAACAAACTCTATAATAAGGAATTGTAAAGAAAATACTGCAAAACCTAATTCTAATAATTCAATTAATGTTTCACTAATCTCAAAAATCCACAAACAGATGTAGTATAACAATTGAAATGTTCATATAAGACTAGCTTTTACAAAAACAGTTAAAGTTACCTTCAACATTTCCATAATATTTGGCATCGTGTATTTCCTACGCTCTATTTACCAAATTAAATACAAAATCATTCGTTTCAGTATTGTTTGTTTGTGTTTAAACTTGTTTCTCTTTTGTTCATTTGTGTAGGCGCTGTAGCGGTAATTGAAAAATTGGAAATATTGATTTGGAGGCCAGTTTGGCTGCTGTTGTCAGTAGGTATAAACATAATTCTTAAAGCAGTTGTAAAGAAAAGAATATGGTTTGTGGTAGAAAAGCAGAATAACCTGCAAAATACGAAAAGTGGTTGTACAATATCAAACTCAATGACGAATATATTATTAGCAGAATAAAGCCTTTCATCAACGGAAAATTTAAAATTATTTATTCGCTTTGTCTAAATTTTAGTTACAGTAAAACCATTATTCGATTAAAGTTACATAAAAAAATATACCTGTTGTTTACGTCTTAACCGTTAAAAAAATCGCTCTATTCCCAGCAAAGCTCTACAGGTAACAAATCCAAACTTTGATGGTACTTACAAGTAGGGTATGTGGATTTTCCATATGTCATTGAGTTTTCTGCCGCCATATATTTTTCGTAATACCTTTCTCACAAAATTTCTATCGACAATTTTCTTATTCAACTTCCATGCCTCTCCTCCATAAATAACCACTGGCCTTATTATTGTTTCGTGCATTCTTTTTTTCACATTTTGCAAGATGTTTCATGATCATTGAATATATGGCAACCTTCCCATACATTTTATACCGCTTTATGTTCGCTCCACCAACATAAATTTAGTTGTATCGCCATTTATTACTAGCCCTCTAGTTTTGCCGTCTTTTCGATCTTTTTGATCGCTGTAATCAAATTTTCTTTTGTTCTCGCTAGCTTCACTGTATAATTCGCATATGCCATCAATTGATTCCTCTGGTTTCTCCACAACATCTTTTGAATGGCTTATTCAAGAGTATGTTGTGGTCAACAGCATCATGACATAAGAGGAACTGATCACCCGTTGCGTGAATATTACTTGACTAGGAAAGCGCAGGTTGTTCGATATAATTCCATAGGGACTGCACTGGGACCACTACTATTCCCAATATTTTATTTGGTGAAACTTATCTCCTCGTTGACCATATCTTCATGGCTTCGAGAAATGCCAACAAAGAACGGTTCTTGGTCGAGAGAAAGAGACACTGGGGCCGATTTGCGAAAGGTTCAAAAGCAAAACTAGGATCGTCATGAGTCTAACAACAACATCAAAACTTCTTGCGCAGACCACGGAATTTTGTTCCAAAAACCCCACTATTTTCAATTAATACAGTCATAAATATTTCTTCCCAAATGTTTAAAGATATTTTGATTAAAGATGATAGAGACTTCGATAGCACTACGATCAAGATTTCCCCACCTCGCCGTTTTAAATTTGTTAACAAATCTCCATTTCTACGATATACAGAACAATTCGAACAAAATAATTCACTGCTAATCTAGCAGCCATATTTCAATGAGAACAATAATGTGGTTGAAACTAAAGTTGAGTAATTCCAAATAAACACCATATAACTTAGTTCGTTGGTCCTGGACACCTTGACACCTTGATAAAAAAAACAATCAAACTGTTGGGGTTTCCAGTCGTCGGTATTGATACATAGACTGGCTGATATTGAAACATTTGCTGCGGCAAAACCCTCCTATGCAATGTTTCACAGTAGAGATACATATGGCATCTTGTTATGCGGTCATATATCTGGAGCACAAGCTGTATTTATGAAACGAAAAGCTGCAGAAAGAACATTTGTTTATTTTTTGCATTGAATACTTACCAGCGAATTAGGTATTGGCTTCTGCAGACCGCAATGACAACAACTATATTCATAATTACAAAACTCGGATGGCTGACTGATACTGCATACCGCTGCATAGAATAATAAAATCCCAAATGGCGACAAACTCTTATGCAATTAAAATTTGATGGCCTTGCTTATCAATGCTACTGGATGACCAGTTGTATTATACGAAGAAACTCCTATATATAGTAATTTTCTCTTATTTAAAATTCTCTTTCACCTGTTATACAACTGAAATAGACAATGATCTATCGAACCACCTTAAAAGCCTAAATTTGTCAAAATTCCATACTGCCCTGAAAGGAATACAACTACAGAAGCCTGTATACGCAGTGGAGGAATTCTGCCACATCGACATTCCCAGTGAATAGCTGCCACAGTTTTCTAGTATTGTTCCTTGTGATATATGTATATTTTTCGTATGACGATTTATATTTGATATATGCCTATTGCAGGGCTTTATCATTTTTAGTGCTAAAGAAGTATTTCAAATCGTCTGATTTCTTTTCAGTTTGTGAGTATTGAAGTTCAAATGTTGAACTACCGTGGATAGCTACTTACAATTAATCTCACAGAACTAAAGTATACGTTCAAGATTCTTTAGATTTATCTGTTTTCAATGCCCGGAACTCTTAACTTTAAAAGTAAAAAAACTGCAATTACTTTCAACGATTTCGACGTTTTAATTGTGAACACGCTACAGCGATAAGCTTTTGCTGGTTACAACGTGCAACGTTCTGGGAATATACGGTTAAACTCGCCCTTATTTTACTCGGGCAAACTCCTCGATAAAATGGGAAAACAATGCAGTGTTTATTGTTGCACTTACGTTTGGCGCTAATATTTTAGCTGGAATTGGCAATTGCTGTACTTTTATTCTGTAGTGGCGTAGTGTTAGTTTTAGTTGAAAGGTAAAACTGATCGGTTGCAATCCACGAATATAAGGTAGTATTTGCTTTTTTACAACTTCATTCCTCTCTCATGTATCTACCGTTATTTTCATTGATTGCTTTATCGATTTACAATTACTCTTAATTATTTCACTGTGTCAATGTACCTACAAATTGTTGTTGTTGTTTACTGTTTATGTTATATAATTTCTTTATTAGCGATACCCTCCAGAAAATAACTCAAACCAGTAGATAATACTCACCTAGCAGCTCATTATTTTAACTCATCTTAAAATAGAAAACATTGTTTTGCACTTACTTTAACATGTTACGATTACATACTTTCATAGGCATAATATCTTATCTACTTTTTTCTGCTTAGTGTTTGATCAATTCAAAATTCAATTACTTATTTGCTGATATGCATGCATAGTGAAGAGAATTAGAAAATTATGGTAATGAAACCGTTGACGATTGGTGATAGTATATTCTATGAATAGTTAATCCTGCAATTTCTAATTAATTATATGGTCGATGGAAACTCACTGAATATCCGGAAGCCATACACGAATTAACAGAATCTAAATATTAGCTCCACTAGCGCAGCTACCAATTCCAGACATGTTGTAAAGTAAGAAGTGGACAATAACTAATTAGTGTGAAATTGAATTTATAGATTCTGACCTGTTTGTTTTAAATACAAACCTACGAATTCAAAAGATATTATTTTCATAGATCGGTCGTGTTCTTTTTTGATGCAAGGTAGATTGCATGAGAAAAAACTAACCCTAAAGTTTATTCATACTGATTCGAAAACACTAGAATAGTTTTGTAATTTAAAAATGCAAGAGTTTCCTAGTAAAAAAAAATATGAAACTATTCGGCTTATTACCTTCTATATATCTAAATAAAGGTTTAGTTATTTGAGTAAAACTACAAAGGAAAGTACAACTGGCACTCTTGTCAAAAAAAAAAAGAACTACTAGAAAAGACAAATGCAAAAGTATCCATAATACATTAAGAATCCTCGAAAGCCAAGTTGCCATTAAAGATTTTTCCAGGTATAGTAGAAATGGGACATTCTGTTACGCTAAAATGCCAGAAGGATCGTGGTTCGTATAAAAAGTTATGTTGCAAGTTGGAAATGTACTTCTGGTATTCTGGCAAGCCAATAACACTGGGCAACAAATTTTCGAAAAGTTCATGCTTCCAAGCTGAAAATAGTCATTTCTTAATGAATTCAATGTGCTGAACACGAAAATGACTAAGAAAAAGCTGAATTGGCTACGGGTTTTCTGTAATATGTACGCATATTTCAGAAAAAGTGTACTTATGTCAATATTATAATACATGGTAAGAAAACATTTACGCATATTTCAGAAAAAGTGTACTTATGTCAATATTATAATACATGGTAAGAAAACATTAGTCTGCTTCTGGCTTTCGACTTCTTTTGGCCTGCCGTTTGTAGTGGACTTGTGGAGCATCTCTACTGATTGTCCAACAATAGTCAGCTAGCATTGACGTAGACCATTTGCCTTGGTACCGTTGCTCCATGGTGGCAATGTCCTGATGAAAGCGTTCGCCGTGCTCATCGCTGACCTGCCCGCAGTTATCAGGAAAGAAATCTAAGTGGGAATCAAGAAAGTGGATCTTTAAGGACATATTGCAGCCGAATTCATGAAGGGGTGATGCAATATGACGCAAAATTTTGTAATTTCTCACTAAATTGCATTACATTATGCAATAGCATCTATACAATGGACAAAACGTCAATATCTCTGGAACGTGAGCCAATCAACTTTTTTCAATGTGATATTCGTGTTCAGCACGTTGAATTCATTCAGGATTGGGTACTTTCACCTAAGAAGCAATTTCACTGTTGACCAGTGTAATAGGTGAGCGCTAACGGTCTTACGCAAATGTTGAAATCGTAATTTGATTTACTAACTACTTCTTGACATTGATAAAAGCGCCTTTGTACTTGGAATCCATAATGGAATTTTTGAGGTATGTTAATAGCAGGGTCAAGACTGTCAACATCAGACGCAGTATCTAGGATATGACAATTAATATCTAACATTTTACGTCTGTTTTTTGAAATTATAACGTTTGTAGCGGTAGTCGCAACATTGAGTTATAAAAATAGAGAGTTATGCAGCAGATCAATAAAAAGGATAGAGTGATGAGGATTCTACGGTATCAATGGACATAAATTATAATACACATATATTGAAGTTAAAATCAAAACTACGAACTCCCTGGGAATGGTGCTATATAAAGATCAGTTTATGAATTCAATAAAAAAACAGAAGTAGTTAGAGTTGGAGTTGTGGATCGTGGCGCTGTTGCCTCCTGTCACTGCGACCTAAATAAGTCTACTGTAACGTTGCCCTTTTGATTGTTAGAATAATTGGAGGTTTTTATAAAACTTTAAAATTAATATAGTATTTATTTCCTGGATTTTAGTACGCGTGAGAAACGGCCTACTGAAGTGTTGATGTCGAGTACGACTGATAGCAACACATTCACACAAAATGTGTTCTGCCGTCTCTAGAGCTTCTAAACCTAGATGACAGATTTGGTCTTCAGCTTTTCCCAGTTTGTATATATGATATTTTAGGGCTATATGACCCGTCAAAAATCCTCCCAATAGTTCAAGGTCCCCTTTTCTGAAAAATAGCACCATCTTTGCTAACTTTGGCGACCCTGATAAGAGTGCCTTCGCTTGATTTTGTCCCTGCTTGTTCTTCCAATGGCTAGCCTTAATGCTGTCCTCCCATTTTTTAATCGCTTGTTTTCGGTGGCTTTTTTGCAGACCACAACAGGGATCAGGTCCAATGAAAGATATTTTCGATGCTTCTTTGGCAAGCTTATCTGCCTTTTCGTTCTCTTTAATCCCTTGGTGGCTTGGAACCCACTAAAGAGTAACGTGGTTGTTGTGTCCCAGTTGCCTTAGATTATATACACATTCGTACAACAGACCAGACTCGTATGTGTACGCTCTTACAGCCTTCAACGCTGCCTGACTGTCAGTAAATATGCTTATGCTTGCGCCTCGTATCCCTATCTCAAGGTTTCTTACGGCGCATAAGTTTATAGCAGAAATTTCCGCTTGAAATATGTTAGTGTGGAGTCCCATAGGCATTTTGAGGTGGTAGTTAGGCCTTCTAATCCCTATGCCTGTCCTTACTCCTTCTATTCTTGAGCCGACTGTGTACCAGGCCAAGGTTCCTCTTTTACGTTGAGGCTCACCGGCTGCCCACATGGTACGGCTTTCGATTACCACTTTGTAAGGTTGGTCAAAATTATATTGCATAGGGATCACGTCCTTTGCAATGTGAATCAGATAGTTAATATTGGGATCTTCATGAATTTTAAGGTGCCCTTTAATGTCCCCACGCTTTAATCCTTTAAGTCTGCTGAGATATAGGGCACTTGATATAGCCTGTTTTTTTAATGCGGATGTGCAGTGGTGTGATTTCAAGCAGGACTTCTAACGATGCAGTGGGACAGGTCCGCATCAGTCCTGTAATATTTAGCCAAGTAAGTTTCTGAATTTGTTGAAGCTATTGTTGTGCAGTCCTCTGTGTTGTTTTTTGCTACCAAACCAAAGCAGCATAGGTGATCATTGGTCTAATGATTGCCGTATATGACCATAGGATAATTTGAGGTTTGAGACGCCAGGACTTACCGAGCAATACTTTACGTGAGTAATTGATATGGGAGTTCCATGACAACTTATTGTCAAACATAACCCCCAAGTATTTAGCTTCATCACTGAAGCTAATACTTTTTCTCTCTGTGGAGGCAGGTTCGAGATAGACCTTTCTTCTCATTGTAAAACACTAAAATCTTCAATAATAAAGTAAACATATTTATAGAGCAATTTAAGTTTAAGTTTGATTAGTGTGTTCTACCTGAAGGGCATATGCAATAGGTACATTTAAGAAATTACATAAATAAAGAGACTACAGATAACGATACCAATTAAGGGTCTGACCGTTTTAATCGCTACTTCAAAAATTTGACCTAACATTGGCACGATAACTACATGTCTATAATTGTTAAGGTAATATTTGTCTTCCCTTTTAGGAATTGGCACTATCTTAGCTATTCCGAGGAAAACAGTCTTTCTTCCTCCTTTTCTAAGCAATATTTCTTTGTATTGTTTTATACTTACTTTGAAGTTGTGGTGAGTTAAATTTTGTATATGGACAAAGAAAAAAGAATGTAATTACATATTTTCTTCCGATTTTCACACACGTGAAAGTTAAGCCATGACTTGGTAACTCTAAGTTTACGTTTCGTAGAATACATATGTACTAAGATATTTTTAAATACTCTAAGTAACTTTCTAAAAACGACAAAAATTACTAAATTGTAACTTACAAGTTCCCGTTCATGTACATTCATCGGTTTTTAGCTCGCAAACACATAAAATTCTATATAGAGAATTTTGCACTCTATAAAATGGTATGCGGCCGTTTCGTTATTTGCTCTTTGCACATGCCTTATGCACACGAAATAAAGTTACTGAATTTAACTGTACTAACAGTGCTAGCACTAACCTAAACCGATAATTCCAGTGAAGGTACACAGCAGTAACTAAAACCACATGCTCTGGATTCATATAAAACCGGAACGTGTGGATGCTCCGGCTTTTATTGAGATATTTAACTTGAAACTAATCTTAATTTCATTGCGACAAACATCTACTTCTCATTTCGGATTGTATTCCTTCCTAAGCTATCTAATATGCGGTTTACGATCCTCAATAATGACCGGAAACGATTTGTTGCATATGTAAAGCGGAATAAGTTCTCCAGCTTTTAGACTATTTACTTTATTACTTTGGAACGCTTATATTTAATTACTTTAAAGACAAAGCTCTTAAGAAAGCGTAAAGTAAGTAGCGATTAAGTTTACTATTACAAGAGTGGAATATTATGTGGTTAGAAAACAAATCGAAAGAATCAAGTTAGCACAAGAGTTGAAAAATTAATGCAGAAGCTGCAAAGTATATGATCAAAATATCTGTATTGTACTATTATATGGAGCTTCATATATGTTCCTGTGATGGGTGGAGACTGTGGCTTGAAAACTATAACAAAAATCCCTTACCACAAAAATTAAAAAGATACAAATCTAAATACGTATTTCGGCAACTAAGTTGCCATCTTCAGTAGAAAACAAGTGAAGAATAACACTAAGTGTTATTCCACTAGTGATTTGGTGAAGAGCATATCTTCCAAGGTTTACCTTAGCCGAAAACACTACGTTTAACACTGCTCTTCACTTGTTTTCTACTGAAGATGGCAACTTAGTTGCCGAAATACGTATTTAGATTTGAAATTTTTTAATTTTTGTGGTACGGGATTTCTTTCAATTTTTTTTTTTGATTTTTTCATATATGTGGTGCAACGCGACGTAATTTAGTAGAAAAATCTAGTACTAATATTCTATAATAATCTATACGCATAGGTAGAATGAAAACCTTCATTCTATTAATAACAAAAGTATTTGCTCTGCGCAATAATATATTTGCAACAGAATGCATGTGTTTAACCATCTTGTCTCCCGGTTGACTTCCTTGTCTGTTACCCAGCATTTAGTAGTTCGCTGCTATCAGCGATAATTGTTTGGTGTCATTTTTCGGTTCTAATTGTATTTACGCATTTCTTCTTTGATGTTTCTATTATGACGTAATAGAAATGGTAAGCTGTTTCTGGAAGCAATACAAACGCAGTTGAGCGTTCTCGTTTTACATAAGGGGGACTGACAATCCACGAATTGTGCGAGCTAAATCGGTAACTGCATTACCGGCTAATCTGCAGTCGTCTTATGGGTTGAGAGTTTGACTTGTGTCCTCTAGGTAGCGCGCATCTAAGTTCTTGAATTCTTAACACGCGACGGTGGATAAAGCT
This sequence comes from Cetonia aurata, assembly GCA_949128085.1. Classification (NCBI taxonomy): domain Eukaryota; kingdom Metazoa; phylum Arthropoda; class Insecta; order Coleoptera; family Scarabaeidae; genus Cetonia; species Cetonia aurata. The sequence goes on from OX421884.1 coordinate 42,052,939, forward strand.
TGAGATGCGATAGCGATGAAAGTGGATGTGCAGTCGGAGTGACGCTAATAACGCCTGGTAGTCAGACACTCGAATCCGTTGCTACTACTACATTTACTACCATCAATGAAATGCTAATTAAGGTTGCTTCAATTCGCACAGCAACAGCGAATTGAAAGAATGAAATGTGATTATTGCATTAACGAATGAAGTTATTTATATTATAATAATAATAATAATATGTATATTTGTCCAACAGATACAAATACCCAATTACAGGACAAAATGGAAACAGTTGTTACTATGACAAACAATAAACAATATATGGAAGTTTAACATAAAAATAATCCTACTTAGCTTATAACACAATTATTAATTAATTCTAACATAAAAAAAAAAAAAAAAAAAAAAAACTGAAAATACAACTGAACTAGTAAAACGCATATTTAGCAATTATAATGTTGTTAAAACAAAACTTGTGTTCTTTACAACAATAATGTATTGCACTGAGTCAAGTCAATCAAGTCATCACTTCATTTTCAATGACTTCGCCATTTAATAAGATATTGTTCATTGATTTGATGAACTCGTTCTTCGGATCAATTTTAATGCACTATTTCGTGTGAACAATAGATTTTTTCAGTTTTTTAGGACCCATTTTTGGTTCAATGTGGTATTTCTTGCAGTCTGAGACGCCCCATTTTTACCTTTGCTTTGATCACTAAATGGAAAAGAGTTATATCTAGAAGACATTCCATTGCTGCTGTAAGAATAGTCCTCATTGCTCCTGTTATTCCTAAACACGCTAGCCTGTATCTTGCTGAGTTCAGTTATGGAAGAATCTTGTCATAGAATTTAAATTTTATTTTATTTGAAACACGTAATGCCTGTAATTACGTGTTTCAAATCAAAGACAAAACATACACGTGTAAAATTTTGATATGATAATTTCATTTTTATAGTGGAAAATTCCTAGTCTATATCTATATATGTTTAAAATTATAACATTAAGAAATAAAGAAATTTATAATTTAATGCTTTAAAATTTCCGGTGAATGTATATGCCATTTCTTTGAATAAAGACATAAACGTATGATAAATATTATCGCTACAGTGTTACATGACTACTTATAAATTCTCATTAATTGTAAATTTTACTAGACTACAAATGATGCTACGAATTACTGACACCTAACTTTAAAAAGTTTTTCCACTTTAATAAAGTGAAAAACCCCTAGCAAAATTCAGTACATGTATCCACCCCTCCTAAAGTAAACTTTCTTGTTTCCAGAATAAACAGCAAGTCAGTTAGATACGTGCATTTAAATTCACAAACTATATACACGTGTATTTTTTTTCCATCGATAGCAAATATGAAGTTAGAAAAGCGACGGAATATCGAATTTTCGCGATGTCTAAAACAACTTGCAACTCTATGAAGTAGACGTTATACTGCTGCTATAGTTCATTCACGTTCAGTTGATAATACACAACTTATGAGAGAAACATATAGGAATACATTACTCGCATTGTCAAGTTAATCTGAACGATACATACTTAGTAGCGCCATTTTCTTGCAAGCTGTATAACAACTAAGGAAACCAGGAAAATTTGCGCTGTGATCAGAATGAAAATTGAGACCAAAGGGGAAGAAAGACAAGCAAGTTAGATTAGCAAGAGACAACGGCAACACCAAAGAAATGCGAAAGCGGGTGCCGGTGTAAGGTATACAAGATTATTGGAACAGAACCTATTCCATGATTACTAACTTAAGTGGGAGTCTCGATGGAAGAATATCCGCTCGTAAAAAAAAAACTGAGATTTGTTATTTCCCAACACTAATTTTATCACATTGCACAAATTAAATATCTTTATAATAGTATCAATCAGTGGGGGCTGGTACTAAAAGGCACAAGAGCCCGTGGCCACTCAACCACGAACACAGAGAAATTCGCATGTAATTCAATGCATTCTTTTATTATTTTTACGTGTTTTTATAACGATGGTATCAAAGTTTCTTTCCGCACCACAGACATTAGCGCATATGCAATCGCTCGAAACTATATTACGGAGCACAATTTCCGATGTCCCTATTCCGAGTATGAATCGACCGGCTCCGCTCGTCTACGCCTTATGCGTTTATAATATTATTGGGGTACACGATTTCGTGTCTCCAGTTAACGTAGTGCATTCATTGGGACTGCATTGTTTTCAGCGCGTACCGCGCATGTGTGATTTCAAAGCCGTTTCAAAGCATATCGCAGTGAGGGCAAAGAAACACGAAAATTCCGTTTCTCACATGAATGCATGCGTGGATTTTAGTGTTCTAGGTGAAGTGGACATACGTGAACAGTTATAGACAGTGCTTATTTGCGACATAAAATTAAGTACAACGAACATGTATAAAAAATCGTCATATTTTATGTTGGTTAATTGTGTGAATCAAATTTGGCGGAGCTTTTGAATTGGCGTTACGAGGCCATGATAAGACATTGACGTCGGAAAATCCAGGTATTTATGTAGGCTTAATCAACTTCGGAGCTGAATTACACGCTGCACTTTCAATACATATGAAAGGTTCGCAAATGTTTAAAGTTGCCTCAAAAACTATTCAGAACAAATTGCTAGATGCAATGTTGCAAATTTACAAACAGGAAATATTAAAAGAAATTAAATCTGCAAACTTCATTGCTTTGGTGATCGATCAAACTACACCTAAAATAATCAGCAAATTGTTGTTATTATTCGATACGTGTTTAATGGACAAATTTTTTAACGCTTTTGGTCCTTTTTAAGCCGGGTGGACATAATGATAATGTTTTAGCAAAAACATTGCTGAATGAATTGCAAACTATTTTAAATTCTCCTTCTGGATCTAATAACATAAACTAATCGCTCAAAATTACGATGGGGCGTCCGTGATGAGTGGTAAGACAAATGGTCTCCAAGCTATTATCAAAAGAACATTTATTATATATGCACATTAATTAATTGGTCGCTTAATCACGCAATTTTTCCTGATACATTTAAAACAGCAAAGGTAGCTCCGATTTTTAAAAAGGGTGACTCCAGCCTTATCACCAACTATCGACCTATTTCCATATTGTCGTGTGTATCGAAAATCTTAGAAAAAATTGTTTTTGATAAAGTATTTGCTTTTATGGAAAAAAACAAAGTATTGAATCCCGTTCAGCACGGATTTATTAAAGGTAAAAATACCACTTCGGCCCTCATGGCTACTATGCTAGATATTTATCACCATTTAGACAGTGGGAAGAAATGCTGCGGTTTATATATGGACCTCTCCAAGGCTTTCGACCTTGTCAACCATGAACTACTTGTTAAGAAAGTTGAATTACTACGGACTGAGGGGCGTCAGACATGTTGGTCGACTTCATACTTGACAAATAGAAATCAAATAGTGGTGATAAGAGGTATTAAACCAAAAAAACTACCGATACTTTCAGGTGTACCACAAGGGTCGATATTGGGGCCTTTATTATTTCTTCTGTTTATTAATGATTTACCAAGTATAAGTAATGCGGGTACTTTTACTATGTACGCCGACGACAACTGCTTTCTGCAAGCTGGCTCAAACGCTGTTGAATTTCAAGCAAGTATGCAGAACAATATAGATATTTTTGTAAACTGGTTTTCCACCAACCACTTAAAATTAAATGTCGACAAAACAGTATTTATGAATTTCACAGCAAAATTGTCAGATATAAACAGCAGTCAATTGTTAAGGGTCAGTGGAAAGTCTATCCAACAAGTTCAAGCCGTGAATTTTCTGGGACTACACATTGAAGCGCATCTTGGTTGGAAACGCACATAAATGAGTTATGCAAGAAACTTTCACAAGCTTGCTTTGTATTATATAGATTGTCCGAGGTCGCTAATGTCGAGATAATAAAAAATTATTATTACGCTTGTTTTGAGTCACGCATCAGATACGGTCTTATGTTTTGGGGAGGAGCGTCTCATACCATGAGAGCTTTTCGACTTCAGAGAAAAGCTGTACGTATTATAAGGGGAATGCCAAAGCGTCACTCCTGTCGGTTACTGTTTAAAAAGCTTAATCTACTGACACTTCCATGTTTATTTATATTTGAATTACTTACTTTTATTAAAAGTGCTAACTATAGCATTCCACGCAACAAGGATTTTCACGAATATTTTACTATAGGAGTCCAGACAGTTTCGCCATTCCAACGCATCGATTAACTCTCTTTGAAAATAATCCAATGTATACTGGCATCAAATTATATAATATGCTTCCCCCTTTCATTAAAGATGTAAATATAAAATCCTTCAAATATGAATTAAGAAAATTCTTGTTGATAACTGTTTCTACTCCTTAACGGAGTTTTATTCTAAGTTGGGTTAAATGTCGATTGTGGCTTTCCAGACATGTGTAAGGTTCCTACTACACTTTGTATACATTTATACTTATAAGTTGCATTTAGCTTTTCATTAATTCAGGTGATTCACTTATCCTATACAACCATGTACTTTTTTGTACCACTTTGGTCTAACCGATAAATATATTATTATTATTAGATATTATTATTATTATTATATTCACTATTACGCGCACCAATTTAATTTAATTATTGAACGAGCGGCACAGTACGATATAAATGTAAAGTTTTTCTTTTGTGCCCACCCTCTTTCAATATCTAATTCGTAGTGTTTGGCAAACGGATGCGATTCTATAAAGAGTAACCACAGTCACACAAGCAGCCTTGATATTTCATTTACACAAAACAATTATTATATTACCACCACACAAATAGCGAGATCTATTACAAAATAGCAAATACTTCTTTTGATATGAGAATAAAGACGTGCTGGTATTAAATCTAAATATAGAAACTAAGAAACACAAAAACGGGCTAATGCTGGAACATCAATGGAACAACCAACCTTATTTCAGTACAAGAGATATTAATTGCCCTATCGATTCGCAAGTTCGTATTGCTCACCACAACTTGTTAACCTGTTTTCGACGTTAGAATTTTCTCTGTAGTATCCTGAAGGGAATCGCCCTTGACACGCTTTCATTTTCCCCCGCTTTAAGGGTCGATTCGTGCATTTGACGACATATTTTTCCTCTCCTATATTGAGTGCGTCAGCTAAAAATATTTTGGTAATGTGTAGAACGTCTATAATCATCTGTAACAAAAATTGACGTTTATTGACAGCTGCTTGATATTCTATTTGAATAATGAATGCTGTTTTCTTTTTTATATAATACAGCACCTATGCTGTGTATTTTGAATAGAGTGGATAATATATTACGCCATCAGGTATGAATAATCATAAATCAATGTTTCGGATGTGTAAATTTAATATTTTGAAATACAATTTAACAAAGAAATTGCTCTCACGCAGGACCCATATTTCTTAAAACCTTTCAATCAAACATAATATAAATTCATGTCTTCTTTTTCGTATATTGAAAAACTTTTGCCGCAAAGGTACGCAGATAATGAGTTTTGTGAAGTTATACTTATACAACACTGGCTATATACAATACGTTAAATCAATATTTACATTTACATGTGCTACATGTGTTAAACATTTTAAACTGACCCTAGCCATTCTAACAACCATTAAAGCATGAAAAGAAAAAGAAAATAGGCATAATATGCAGTCTAATAAACAGCTAATGTCAAAACTAGGTCAAGATTAATATGTACTGCAAGCCAGTAAACAACCTTTCATAAATTCAGGTCCGTCAAGTTGCCCACCAAACTTTGGATTTTTCAAAATTTAGGCACGCCACTGTTTTGTGTTGATTTGTGCTGTAAAGAAAAAGATGTGTGCTCTTTCCGTTTTCGAGATATTTAGAATTAAAGATGGACGCTTCAACTTGACACTGCGGACACACTTTTGAATTAACAAAATCTGGTTATGCCATAGTTTCGTGTTGATTTGTGCCACAAAGATTTAATTTTATGCTGCCAGCCTTTAACGCCAAAAAATATATATAGTTATAATATGGACGAAATTAAGGGTTGTGGTTGCTGTTACACGAAGGCTAGCAGATTAGATCTTTTTTGTAGATTTATTTCCAGATGCTGATTGTTCGGGAGACTTTACCAAACTATTTGAAACGTTTTTTATGAACCAGGCAATCTCCGACCAGATCTTTCTGCTGTAATATAATTCGAATTAGTCGATTATTCTATAACTGAGAGGGTTGGACATTTATTTTCCTAAGAGTAAGATTGTGAAGGGATAAACAATCAGCAAACCAGTTAAGAGTTTGTATAATAAATTGCAATGCATACGAGCCTTCTTTTAGATTTATTTCTATTATATTTAATACAGAATCGTACAAACATACAAAATTGTGGATAAGATCTTGTAATACCTACTTATTTATTCCTAAATTTGAGATCGCGTATCCTAAATGCAGTGTTCAATTATTTACTAGACACAGAGTTGCAAATCAAAACGTTAAATTCGCCGGCAAGGAGTTTCAAATGAATAACGTTACTAAATATTTAGGAATGTGGCTGGGTAGCAAATTGTCATGGAGAACATATGTCACCAAAGTCGTTCGAAAATGTCGAAAAATGAACAATATCCTCCGGATTATCAGTAAAGTGTCCTCTGGGGCGGATATATATATACCTCCCAGCTTACCTACAGATCAATGGTTAGACCCATAATCGATTATGGTTGTGGGCTGTACGGATCTGCTTGTAAAACCTTACTGAATCAGCTGGACGCGGTTAACAATAATGCCATAAGATTGTGTTTGGGAGTGATGAATTCCATCCCTGTAGAGGCTATGTGTGTCGAATTTGGAGAACCTCCTTTGGCACTTGGGCGGAAATACTTAAGTAACAAATTTATTTTAAGAGACAAAGCCACAGAGAACAAAGTTATTGCTCGGTGTGCCAAACTCAATATTCAAAACCTTATGTGGTCTAGTAAGCCTTCTCCACCTTTTACGTTTGCAGATACTTCCATGTGAGACAACAAAATGATAAGATCCAATGGTTTTTTCGCCTATAGTATGCCATTCAAATGTTTAATGCATCATAAATTTGCGATTTTTTCCCCAAATTTTACATATAATTCACACTTAAACACTATTTTATATAACCAAATTATTGGCCGATATTTCCATTACACGCATGTCTTCACCGATGGCGCCAAGGATGATTTGGGCACTGGCTCCGCAATCTTTGTTCCTCAATGTGGATTCAGTAAAAAAATTCGACTTCCCAAAGAAGCCAGTATATTTACCGCGGAGGCTATTGCTATTAAAAGAGCTCTAGAATAGATTCAAGATCACGATAATTCATTTTTTACCATTTTTACCGACGCTAAAAGTGTGCTTATAAGTATGTAGAATTTTAGTTATCGTTCTTCCATTCTCATTGGGGAAATATTACTTTTGAACTACCAGTTGAAAGAACGAGGGAAGCTTGTCAATTATGTATGGATCAAAGGACATTCTCAAATTCTCCCTAATGAAATAGTGGACAGCTTAGTGCGGGACGTCGTGACAATGTCATTGAGAATATACAAATACCATACACTGATGCCATAACTGTTATCAAGAAAGAGCTCCAAGAGAATTGGCAAGCACATTATACCCTGTGCTTTCAAAACAAGCCTACCAATTATTACATGCTGTTCCCCACCATCAAAGATCACCGCTGGTACGACAAAGTGAGTGGAAAGAAAAATCTATTATTCCAAATCCATAGAATCACTTTTAATCATGGAAGATTTCCGGCCCACCTACATAAAATCAAAATATGTGATATTGATATGTGTGGCAAGCCTGCGAAAGGGAGCGCGGAGATTTGAACCATCTGATATTGGGTTGCTCCAAATTTGGAAAAGAGATCTCCGACTTTATGCACATTTTCATTGATTTGAAGATAGAACTGCCAGTGTGCATGAATTATTTAATAGCACTTGAAAAGCCAATTCTAAACGTTCATATATATAAACATATGTGTAGTATCGATTTACGTATTTAGCGTTGTTCTTTTGTAATTTTTCTTTGTGGGTGTCTTTCCTTTTTTACGATGGCCTGCCTTGTTTGTCTTGTTGTGAGTCACCCGATCGGCCCCGGGTGTGAAGCATGTCCTTGTCGATCCTGTTGTTGATTCGGGTAGTTTAGTTAGGATATTAAGAATAAATGTATGTGGCTGATGTTTTTCATATCGAGGCCAATAATAATAATAATAATAATAACCATATTTATCAAAGTGACTGTTGATTAAGTGCATTACCGTATCTTTACTGTAACAACTACCAGACCCCCCCGATCCAACAATGTTTCTGGATAATAAGTACACTGGATGTTAGATGTAGTATGAGTAAAATACTCTTGTCTCCTGGCCTTATTGCAACCACAACCCTTAATTTCGCCTATATTCAAACTATAGTACTTTTTCGGAGTTAAAAGACGGTACCACAAAACTAAATTTGAGACAAAATGAGTGCATACTAAGGTGTTTGGAAGTGTGTAATAAACGATTTTAGTAGCACTGGTCGATAAAATACGACACTGTGAGGAAGCTGAAGATTTTTTGGCAGTGTAATTGAAAATGTATGGTCACTACCTAATTGAATGTTTCACAAATTCTGCCGAGCTTATCTACCACTTTTTATTACCATTTTATTACATAGAAACTATAATAGATTAGATTATATCGTAAAGTCAAGCACCAACTGACCTTTAAAGAAAATAATACTGAATCTAAATTGGGTTGAAACTGCATGAATGCTTTAACGGAAATAACATTAGTCTAAATACCTAACAACATCAGCGTGAAAGGGAATGTGAAGGCATATAAGCTGGCCAGGATTCGTTCGCTTAGACTTTCTGCTAAAACTGGCCCATCTTGCAGCACTAACAAAACACAAGTAAAAAAAAAAACATGAAGAAATAGAGACAGAGTAAATCAAAGTAAAAGTGAGAAAAGGCAGTAGAATAAAAATATATAAATAATTATTAAAAGAACAAACTACTAAATTCATAAAATACCTATTGAATAAAGGCAATTAATTAATTTGCAAAAATTATTCAAACTCAGGTTATATTCGAAGATATTGCATGGTAAATTACACTGGTCAACAGTGAAATTGCTTCTTAGGTGAAAGTACCCAATCCTGAATGAATTCAACGTGCTGAACACGAATATCACATTGAAAAAAGTTGATTGGCTCACGTTCCAGAGATATTGACGTTTTGTCCATTGTATAGATGCTATTGCATAATGTAATGCAATTTAATGAGAAATTACGGAAAAAAAAATGGTCTACGTCAATGCTAGCTGACTATTGTTGGACAATCAGTAGAGATGCTCCACAAGTCCACTACAAACGGCAGGCCAAAAGAAGTCGAAAGCCAGAAGCAGACTAATGTTTTCTTACCATGTATTATAATATTGACATAAGTACACTTTTTCTGAAATATGCGTACATATTACAGAAAACCCGTAGCCAATTCAGCTTTTTCTTAGTCATTTTCGTGTTCAGCACATTGAATTCATTAAGAAATGACCATTTTCAGCTTGGAAGCATGAACTTTTCGAAAATTTGTTGCCCAGTGTTATTATACCTAATAAAAGCCTTTCTCGCACGCGGAAGCTTTAGCTTCTATGTAAATTTAACGTACGCAATTACTTATCCTATATTAATTTGCTCGAAAATTGCTCGACGTTCAAACTGACATGTTAGTATGTTAGAATAATCTACGTAACAGATTAAATTCAAATTTAATTGTTAGGTTAGATGAGATCTAAAAGATGAATAGCGCTGAATAGTCTATAGCTCCGCAAATTCTTGATATTTCATTACTCTGGTAGTTCATGCATATCTACAACACATTCTGTAGGATTTAGGAAAATATAATTAAATTTTATGACATTTTGTATCCAGTGAGATTATTTAGCTCGGTTGTATTAAAACCTTATATTATGCTTATTTCGCTTACACGAAACCAATGAAACACAGAAGCACACTTTTACGTTTTCACTTACAGCGAAAATAATGTAGTGGTGTAATTTATACATAACTTGGCAAACATATCTAAACACACCTTTTATAAGTTGTATCGATTAGCCAAACACTGGGGTTATTGTCAACCGTTTAGTTTGTACCCTAGGGAAAACAAATAGAGAGTAAGTAATTCACTAAAGTTTCAGAGCGCTAACGACTTCGCACATTCTCTAATTATTAAAAGCTATAAATCAAACCGTGAAGCCATAAAATCAATAATTGGTATCTAGGAACTTACAACTCATATTAAAAAGAAAATACAAGAAATGATATAGCACAAAATCTACAATTCCATGTTTCTCTTCTTTTTAGGAAATGATAATTACACTGGTTAAGCGTTTAGCTAGTAAATACAGAAATCATTTTTATTTTCCGTTGCCGTTATTTCATCCTTCTGAGCAAATATACATATTTATATCAGGCAATTATAATTCGTAATAAAAATGATCTTATACACTTAATATACATCCATACATATGTATGTATATTAAGTTATATATATTAGAATGTCTGGTGAATTTGATACATTCTTTATTTTAATAAGTTCGACATTTTCACAATGTACCTTGAAATTAATAATTTAAATCAGGTTTTTTTTATGTTTATATTTGCAGACTTTGTAATTGTTTTTAATTTGGCTATGTATTCACATAAAATATTTTAAATATAACGGGGATAGTGCTGTTTTGCGCATCCCGAATTACATTTACATAACGCACCGATTTGCATTGACTTGCTCATCGACGATTGGCGTTCTCGATCACGCGACACTGAAATGCATATGTGTAGTTCACTGCAATTGTCCTCCCCTTTGGTTTTACCTGTATTAGGTGCGGTTGTGAAGAATAGTGCTCTCTTGATGTTTTAATATATATACTTCCTAATTTATTTATTACAATCTTACTATATTACTGCGGTAGTTTCAGTTAATAAACCGTCTTCAGGCACTTACCTAGTGATGTAATAGTACTAATAGTCAATTGTCAATGGAAGAAAATGTGAAAATTACCAAAAGTAGAATACAATTGTCGATTGAAGCTTCCGAGAGAGTACGTCCGCGATGCGGTAGCGTAGTAAAATTATAATAAATAAATTAGGAAGTACTACAGAAGACTACTGTTTTGTTTTTTGTGTTATGTTAAAGTCTGTTATTTGTGAATTTGCTTAGTTTAGGAATATATGTTTCTAGTTTGTTAACATAGTGTATCTTTACTACCTACTTTGATCCTTTTAACAATGAAATTAAACTTTAACGATAAATTATAGAATTAATGATAAAAATATTAGAAGTGCTACAGGCGACTGAAACATTTTAAAACTGCAAGGTAGACATTTTACATACTACATTAGATAAAATTCACAATAAGAGTTAGTACAAATTATTGCAAATATATAGTAATTTACATAAGTATATATACTACATATATTAATACACAAGTTGAAACTTATCCACACAACAATGTAGTATTAAATTATATATCTTTTGTGGATGTTTCAATAAAGGTAAGTAAAATTTATTATCAAATTATAATAATTTAAAATAATGAGTGGAATAAATATTACTACAACAGGTGTTAATTTATGCTCACCAGTATTTAGAAAAGTCACACAAAATTGTACACAATTTTACTACAATAGATATTACTTTATGTTACAACGTTGTTGGAAGAAACCTAACTGTTCATTCTTGTTTTTCATACAAATTGTAAGAATTAATACTACAAACTTAGTGCTACGATTTAATGGTAAACATTGCTACAAATGCTGACAATTATAGTTAAATTTCCTGCATTTTTCTCCCTGTGTGGGCCATCTCATATGGCGCGGCCTCTTTATGGAAAAACATAGGTTTCTTTGAAATCCTTTTTATTTAGTTGGGCGCTAGACCTTTGTATGTACAATTTAAAAATATTTTGAATTGTACAGGATAGGTGTTCGATAAAAAAGACAAAGTTACCTTTTTTTAAATGGAACAGCCTGTATATAATGATATATTTGGAATCTAAATACGAAATTAGGGTAAGTTTATGTAATACTCCATATTCCTAAAGCCATTGGTTGTTGAGATATTTTAAAATTCATGAAATTACAGTACAAAATTTAAGTTTGATTTTTTATTGTGTAATTCAATGTTAAACACAACTAACTACATCATTCAGCTAAGAGGCTTGGCACTGGAATTAAGTGAAATTTTAGTCACACAGTTATAGTGAATATTAATAACCGCTTGTTTATGTTTGATGACCTTTGCAGTAAATTAACTTTCTTATCTTAAATATAATACCCTATATCTGATGATACTATCCAACGTAGAATTGAATTCCCTTTCAAAATATATAAGGACTCCCTATACCTAACATGAATAGTTTTCATGGCTAGCATTTCGTTTTTCCAAGGACTACATTTAATACAATTATTTAAATCCAGTTGGCTTTAATATCGTTACTGTATAATTATGTATAAACAATTTATCATTATTTTACAGCATTCGAAATTTACTTTGGTTGACCTGCGAAATTCATGGTTAATTCGTTCCAAAAAATTAAAATTTATTCTATTCAAAAGAGAAAGAATGGTGAATGGGAAGAAAACTGTTTTCTTGCATAAGGGTGTACACACAAAAATATCCGTAATTACAAATGTTTCGGAAAACTGGAAGCGTAAAATATGAGAAGGGCAACCGACGAAAGCCCATTGTAGGATATAAAGAAAATGAGTCTCTTCTAGTCGGATCTATTATAGAAAATCCGGAGTGTTTTAATAAATTATTTCCCAAAATTGTTTATTTTTACAGATAGTTTTAACTGATTGTCCAGTGCCGTAGGAAATGCAAAGTAGAAAATATGAATTCAATTGGCAACTTATTGAATTCATATTTTCTACTTGAATTGATAAATGGTGATGAAAAGAAAAATAAATTGTTGTTCTAGTCTAAACTATATTTAAAAATTTGTGAGCTACATGTTTCTTAGAGCCATCCTCAGGCTCATACTGTCAAAATGTGTAAATAGAAGAAAAATTGTCAAATGTAGAGGAAGGGGTCTTGCCATTCTCTACATATGTATTTGACGATTTTTACCTTATTTACACATTTTGGCGCTATGAGCCTGAGGATGGCCGTAAGAGGCCGAAACATGTACCTATAGTTCACAAATTTTTAGATATAGTTTGAACTTCAACAACAACTTATTCATATCAGTTGATTAGTTACTTATTTATACATAGGTGTAAATACCTTGATTTTGGTTTGCACATTTACGCATCTTTAACCGAGATAAATTACATTTTCACCATTTTCTTTGCTACTCAAGAGGCGCTCAAAGAAATAAATGGACATCATCGATACGGATAACTGTTACAGTATAATCACAAAAATGTGAAGAATAATAGAATTGTAAACAACAACGATAGAAATGAACTAGCTACCAAACACATTAAAACAGAAAAGCAACTGAAACACGCATATCTATATTTAGAGAATACAACGGCAGAAAATAGAAAGGCAGATGCGGTCATAAATAATACAAATAAGGAAAAAAGATAACATACACATAACATACGTCACTAACAAAGCGATTATTGGGAAAAGGAGATAAACAATAATACCAATAACACAATTGCCAAACCAACAATAACTTGTACTAGTGAATCTTGAGGACTACAAAGTGACTAAACGATAATACTATCTGAGAAGGGTTTTAGCAGTTTAGTTTTGTTTATCCGCAACTTTTTTCTACCTTCAGTGTAGAGGTTATAATTCTTCTTAATTTTTTTCTATTCTTAGTTTCACTTTTCGCTAGTGTCCAGCTTAGTTCCGACCTTTTGTTCCACCGTTGTTCCATCTCTTGGCCTTCTCTCCTCCTTCTTTTCCCGGTCTCTCTCTCCTACCATTGTGGTTTTGTTCATTTAAACAACACGCCTGAACCATTTTTTTTTTGTATTACACTCACTACTTTTAGTTCACTTCTTATCATTTCACTTTTAATTTTGTTTAGTCTAGTCATTTCCACAATTTGTCCTATAGTGTTTTCATATCACTAGCCGTTATGCTTTGTTTTAGTTGGTTGGAAACCATGATTCACTTCCGTACATAAGCATTGGCGCGAGCATCGACTCATAAATTCTTATTTCCTATTTATTGAGGTATGGTCTGCGTAGGATTCTGTATAATGCCGTCACTTTACTTATTCTGTTTATAATTTCCTCTTTAAATCTTCTATTCGCGTTAGTAATTGTTTGTAGATATTTCAATTTTTTCAAATATTTATTTGTTTTTCCTTGTATCTATCATTGCATGTCTTTTATCCCATTTGTTGTTTCAATTTCCTTCATCTTTTCCATATTTACATCTAATATGAATTGTCCTGTCTCCTTCACTTTTTATAATTCTGTTTTACTGTTAGCAGTAAGTTATCAGTAAATTGTTAATATATACCGATGTAGGCTTTTTGTATCCTATATGCGTTTTTTCGCCCATTTATTTACCCTTTTGAATATTTCATTCATAGCAATAATAAAGTGGACTAAGTACTCCTCCCTGTGTAACCCCTCTGAACATTTTAAAACATTGAGTTATTTTTCCTCCTATCCTCGCCGTATATGGTCTACATTCCTATATAAACTTTTAATTATTTTTTAACATTTTGTGATTTGTTGATATTATCTTTTCTGCGATTTGTCTTACCGTGAATATCGTGTCTTGTGTTGATCTGCTTGCTCAAAAAGCTGCTTGTACATCGCTAAATATTTTTCTCTATTTTTTATTTCAATCTTTGACGAACAATAGATCGTTCATATACAATTCGTAAGTTGAATCAAATTTCAACAATGCTATTAAAACACAAACTTTGTGCTATATGTATAAATGTTCTATAAACGTGATTTTTATTGGGTAGTAATACCATTGATAGTAATACTCAATTGCTCTTAACAAACAAAAATATCGACTCAGTTTTAAATACACAGCGCACAGCAAAATATCCTGTACAAGTAGTGGTAACTCACACATGCAAAGCCTGTATGGCTATCGATTTTATGCTTTACGGTGGTTTTATCTCGAAATAACTGTTTGGTACTGGAAACGTGGGAATTATCCTGCTATTTTGCACATACGGAAAAATATCCGATTTACGCGCCACTTTTTCAGACCGGCGTGCTTAAAATACTTGTTCAAACAATGGAAGCCGATTCAACAATCCAAATAATAATCCGCTTGCATCGTCGAACAAACAAATACTTCAAAACATTCTAATTTCTAGGGTTTCATAGTTGCTCACTTGAATTTAGTAATAAATTACTGGCGTGAACGTTCTCCGCATTATAAAAGCCAAAAATTTGTTAATAAACGTAATAAATATTCACAAATCATTGAAATTTATACAACGATGTGTTTTTTGAGTATTATCGGGGAGTATTCACTACCTGGTGCCGTAGATACCCAGAAATTATGTAAATGAGGTAATGGGCCGTATTAAAAAAAAATGGATTTATCTTAGGTGGAAAACTATTTCAGTTAATTTTGTTTGCTTTAACACAATCCACCGCTTACAATTTAAACTTTATTATTCTAAAATAGTAAAGTAATGAATACGTACCTGTGAACCACCCGTGCTGGAAAGGGATTATACGGTTCGGGCAATATTTCTTTTCTGAAGATCTAGTATTAGTTATTACAAATATTTGGTGTAATATCCCCTGTTCTCTATAAATATTAATGTAAACTTGCGATTTCATGTCTACATATACGTATACAGACTGGACCATTGTTATTAGATTACATACTAAAAAATTTTAGTAAATTTCCTGCTAAAAATTCCAGTAACATTTGGGGTAAAATCACCAAAAACTGGGTAATTTTACGTTTTTTAACAAAATTACCTATAATTTGGAAATTGCCCACATATCGACCAAAATTTTGATGCTTTCCCATGGATTCTTATTAAATTACTTGACGTGATTTTATCCACAGTTAGGAAATTTACGCAGGAAACCAAATCCATACTTACAATGCGCGCATGTTCAATTGTATGGGTTCAATTTGTAGATAGATAGCATATAGCACGCACGGAAGTGGCAGTGGTCGTTCGTTTTGTTTTATCTATAGGCATGTTTAGATAAGTGACTAATTTAAAATAAATCTAGTAGTTAAATAATACATTCATACTACTGAGCGTGACCTGCAGCTGCATTTTCATAATTTACGAACGTTGAAACATATAGGTTTGTGCATATACAAACACACAATACACCTAATTGTGTTCCAAAAAAAAAACTCATCAATATGCCCCGACAGGGTATATAAAATATATTTGTAGATTGTATATTACCGTAATGTTAAAGTGAATGGTTATAGATATTGTTTATTGCACTCATATTTCGCTACTCTGAAGTAGCGGTTATGAAAGTATTATTCAACTTGTCTATTTATACTTAGAATATTATCTTATGCCTATCTATGCATTTGTTTTTATGGCTAAGAAAGCGTTTAGCTATAACAACTAAACAAGCACATAACTATTATACGCTTAGTAACATTAATGATTTCTTCTACCAAATTTCGAATGCACAATATATATAATACAGTTAGCCTTCTTCATACTTTATTTTTTATATTCTCTTCAAATAGGTAATTTAAAACCTATATTTTACACATATTATATATTGCATACTAAGATACTAATTGATATATAGCCATTAATTTTTTATCAAAGCTTACGATCTTGTAAGTATATCAATAATGAAAGATCAGTTGTTTGTTCCAGTTTCTCCAACGCTACATCATGATGCCGACACTAAAAGCAGCCTTTTTTCACACTCGAAAAAGAAAGTTATAAGTTTAATGAAACAGTTGAGTACCTTCTAAATATATTATTGTTATTATCATTAATATAAGCATTGTTTTTGACATTTATTAAATTACCTGTAATATATATTTGTAATAATAAAATACCTACACGTAGTAAACTTCATCGGTAAATTACAAATTTTAGGGATATTCCTATGCAAAATTCCTTTATGTATGTTTAGGAATTTTCCTAAATACAAAGTAAAGCTCCATGTGAAATTTATATGCTAAATGATTTTTACTAGGGACCTTTTTTTATCGTAAGAAATTTACCCAGTAAATTTCATTTTACTTAGTAATTTTCATACACTACTTGGTGACGAAGAATCTAATTTCAACGAAATCAGATTTTCACACATCAGAGTCAATGTCGATTGTGTCCCGCCAGGTACGGACAGCGCTGTTTCGTGCTTATTAGCAACTCATCAGCGTACCATAGGCAAGGCACAATCGACACCTCTCCCGTGCTGCGGTATATGCACCGTAAGCAAGCCAAAGAGAATGACATGACCACAACGACATCTATACAACAAGTGTATAGATGCCCAGCGTCCCCCACCGCAGCACGGGAGAGGTGTCGATTGTGCCTTGCCTATGGTACGCTGATGAGTTGCTAATAAGCACGAAACAGCGCTGTCCGTACCTGGCGGGACACAATCGACATTGACTCTGATGTGTGAAAATCTGATTTCGTTGAAATTAGATTCTTCGTATACTTTAGGGTACACGCCTTTCGTGTAAGTGCTGCACCCTAGTGGTCATTGGCTTACTGTGTAAGCCTACTCTTGCAGTGTTCTGTATGCTGTGCATAGACCTGTGGGGGACGCTGGGCATCTATACACTTGTTGTATAGATGTCGTTGTGGTCATGTCATTCTCTTTGGCTTGCTTACGGTGCATATACCGCAGCACGGGAGAGGTGTCGATTGTGCCTTGCCTATGGTACGCTGATGAGTTGCTAATAAGCACGAAACAGCGCTGTCCGTACCTGGCGGGACACAATCGACATTGACTCTGATGTGTGAAAATCTGATTTCGTTGAAATTAGATTCTTCGTATACTTTAGGTTACACGCCTTTCGTGTAAGTGCTGCACCCTAGTGGTCATTGGCTTACTGTGTAAGCCTACTCTTGCAGTGTTCTGTATGCTGTGCATAGACCTGTGGGGGACGCTGGGCATCTATACACTTGTTGTATAGATGTCGTTGTGGTCATGTCATTCTCTTTGGCTTGCTTACGGTGCATATACCGCAGCACGGGAGAGGTGTCGATTGTGCCTTGCCTATGGTACGCTGATGAGTTGCTAATAAGCACGAAACAGCGCTGTCCGTACCTGGCGGGACACAATCGACATTGACTCTGATGTGTGAAAATCTGATTTCGTTGAAATTAGATTCTTCGTATACTTTAGGTTACACGCCTTTCGTGTAAGTGCTGCACCCTAGTGGTCATTGGCTTACTGTGTAAGCCTACTCTTGCAGTGTTCTGTATGCTGTGCATAGACCTGTGGGGGACGCTGGGCATCTATACACTTGTTGTATAGATGTCGTTGTGGTCATGTCATTCTCTTTGACTACTTGGTGAATTTTTACATCAAAGTATTAGCTATTACAAATACTTGGTGTAATATCCCCTGTTCTCTATAAATATTAATGTAAACTTGTTATTTCATGCCTATATATACGTATACAGACTGGGCCATTGTTATTAGATTAGCTTTATATGTTGGTGTTTAAGAATATTTATACTCCATGCAATTTATATTAATATTGATTATTAAATTATGAATGCATTAAGATAAAATAATATTTTTAAAATAGGTTATTGTCAATCTGCAACATATCCGTATAATAATAATAATAATAATTTATTTACATAACAATATACACAACAACAAGTATACAACAAACAAATAACAATGCATTTTTAAGATGGTTAGTTGTCTTATATTTAGTTGTTGCGTTCTTTCGTAAACTTCTAGTGTAGGTGTTTTTTTGTCTAATCTATGTAATATCTTCAAAATCTTATTTTGCTGTCTTCTCAGTTTGCCGATATTACGTTTCATATAGTGTTACTCCATGCATTTATCATGTAGCTCATGTGGGATGTGAAAAGAACATGATACAGTGATTTTTTCATATGTTCATATAACGATAATACGAAAACTATATGCTACCAAAGTTATGTTTTGTATACTAATTATAAAAATTAAGAAAGAATTTAACCGAAAGTCAAATTTTGAAGGTAAGTGGAAGAACATTCATTACAGTATATTTAAAAAACACCTACATAGGTGCGCGTAAGGCACGTTTTAAAACACACCCATCTTCGTTTACAGATGTAATCGCCCTTTCCATTGGCGCTTTTCCCTACTTAATTCTAATCTGTACACTAACATTTGTGATTCGAGCTTTTACCTCTGGTATATTATTATATCTGCCTTAGAAAAAAAAAAAAACTGAAAGTAAATATTTGCTGCTTTTTGAGCATAAGATCATATTTTTCCTAAACTAAACGAAATATACTCTTTTTCTCCGAAGAAGTTCAAAGAAATACATACATAGATAAGCTTCTGCACAATTACGCCTTTCTGTGAAATCGTAAATCGAAACCCGATAAAATATATAATAAGAAGCCGCTAATCTTTTTCACGTAGCAGTGTTTTCATATTGCAGTTAGATTTAGTGAGATTTTATAAGTAGAGATTTAAAAACTAAACGTGAATAGCTAAATCTATAATATCTTCATTATTTATTAGGCAGACAAAATATCGGTACGCCTTCGCGTTGCATGAGATTTATGATTCACAACAATTTTGGAAATGCACGAATTTCCAATATGTTGTTATTTGTTTGCTACGCTACAGTTTTTGCATATGACGTATAAAACGCAGGTGCATGTAATGGTTGTACTGTTAGAACAGTTCATTTAACATGTTTCGAATCCTTAATACGATATACAGATCGTTCAAATTAATGTCAACAGAAAGTTAGCAGACTAAAGTATACAATTTCTAGTTACTAAATTAAATCTACTTCACGCTGTCAACGTTTGAATAAAAGGAGACAATATACTTGTATAACCTACGTAACCATGATTTCTGTAGAATAGTTTTTCTAAAACAGAAATAATGCCTGTAAACCTATTTATTGATAAATAGCCAAATTTTATATTAATTAATATATATTCCTCAGAGCTGACTCACTATAATTTTCTAAACTTTTAGTATGGAGTTAGGTAGAAGTGCCGGCTGAACTTATGGATTTAATTCCTTTTACTGTCTTAGCTTTCCGAATTATTTAGTGCATTATCCAAAGCAACTCTAAATTAAATAAAATTCAAATAAGAGAATAATTTAAGCCTAAACCAACAAAATACTCACGCTATAGAATAATCTAGACATACAAAATACCCAATAAAACATAGTATAAATGAATTAACATAATCACTACGTAAGATGTACGTTAAATTAAACAAACGCAATCACAAATTGGTGGAAGCGCCGAGCAATTGAAAAGTGCAGAATAAACTTGAGTGACTATCTAGACGGATCGTGTGTGAGTAACCTAAATCAGTTACTAAGGTCAGTAAAAGTGAATGAATGCCTATGTGTACGAGAAGACAAACACAAAATGTGTGACACCGCTCTGGGGTGTCGAGGTAACTCAGGTTCGTAGTGGGATATTTTCTCAATGACACGCCGCCGCACACCATTTTACATTATTTATTCGTAATAAACCATGAAATATCCCCGCTCAAAGTTGGCGTTAGTAAAAATGCTCAAATAACTGCATATTTGTGTTACAATTGATAGTACTATGTTACAATAAATTGTTATCTAAATTGAATATAACTTCCACAGTAGGTTCCATGGTGCTTATACTTTAATAAACACTTCGAACAGTCTTTCGTTATTAATTGAGTGAGGACGCATTCCTCTGTGATTGTATTACTTCAACACAATTTTATTTTATTCAAAATGCCAAAATCTAGTGAGATTACATATGAAAAACGTGCGAAAATCCAAGTTTTACATGAACAAGGGAAGTCCCAAGTGGAAATATCCAAATTAGTAAAGTGTTCGCGGTGTGCCGTACAATCTGCACTCAGAAGGTTCAATGAGATCGGGCGCTCTTTAATAAACCGAAATCGGGAAGAAAACGAGAGACTTCTGATCGTCAGGACCGAAAACTTATCCGCGAATCACTTAAAAATCGCGGAAAAACTTGCAGCTCAGTCGGAGGCTGGAAAATCCGTTAGCGCTCGTACTGCGAGAAGAAGACTTGTAGAAGCGGGTCTAAGGGGTTGCAAAGCCAGAAAGAAGCCGTGGCTCACAGACAACAACAAGAAAAATGCCTAACTAAACTTTAAACTCAAACGTTGGTAACAAATCGTATTCTAGTATTCCTCTGTATGAAACATATGTAGTTTTAGTTAGTATTCTACATAAAACTCTGCTTTCTTATATATTGTTTTTTTTTTACTGTAGAACCTGTGTTTCAATTATTAGATATATTAGATACGCAAATTTTTGAAATCTACAAATATGCAATTATTTTTACTAATTTCATTGCCGTTAGAATTTCTCTGCTGTTAACTATCAGTTCAGTTATTATTAAAAATTGACTAACCATTTCTGTTTGTTTATAATAACACTCTTAAAACTTTTTTAAGATTGGCAAGCGGTTACAATATATCTGGACGATATAGCAATTCTATAGATATCTTCTAAATATTTCTCCCGTTTGTATTATGATGATCCAACGATCATCGTTATTGTTAGTATTATTATGCAATACACATTTAACTAAACTGATTTAAAGAAAAACATTGGATAAAAATTATGGTAACTACACTCTAACGAACATTTGGTAAATTTTACTTGTGCAAGTAAAATTACACCAAGGAAATTTACTACTAGCGTATGAAAAATACTAAATAAAATGAAATTTTCTTGGTAAATTTCTTACGATAAAAAAACGTCCCTAGTAAGAATCGTCTAGCATGGAAATTTCGTATGGAGCTTTACTATGTATTTAAGAAAATTGCTAAACATACATAAAGGAATTTTCTATAGGAATATCCCCAAAATTTGTAATTTACCGACGAAATTTACTACGTGTAGGTATTTTTCCGATACTACTGAAGTTTGTATTTTCCTACTTAAAATATAATAAAATAGTTTGCCAAAATCATTTCTTTATAACATATAGAATTTCTTTCACAAGTTTTCCGTTAATGTTACACTCCCTATATTACAAATTCTGTTTGTCCTAAACGTGAAAATATTTGTAAATTCATCACTTACCTTCCTATTTGCAAATTCCAGTACTACATAAATGCTGATAAAAACGACATATATATAAACTAACTTTATTTGTCGATTTTTCTTTTGCTTACACGTTAACTTCTTATCGCCTTCTTAACAATTAACTACTCTATTTCTTTATTGTGGCTTCCTCACCTGCGGTCTTTAATCCGGTCTACTTACACCGTCTGTTAACTATCGATGTTTTTGCAAGTACGCTCAACATACTGCAATGTGCAATATGCGACAGGCACAAATCCCGAAAATGTCTACTAAGCTGCAAAAAGGCTACACTACCCTTTGTGTTGTAATTTCTCCAAACCTCCAAATATATTTATTTTTTTTCAGTGTAAATATGTTTTATTTATTTATAATTAAAATGTGTTTTCCGAAATATGATTTGCGAAACGGGACCAATGCGTTTGTAATAACATATCCTGCGGTGTTAACTTTGTTCTAAGTTACTTGTGCTAGGAAACTGTGTAATCATAATTACAAAAACAAATTTTCTGTTCTCAAAAGGCAAATACAAAAAAAAACGTAATACGTATTAGAGAAAAACTATTTACTTAAAATGAACTCTCTAATAATTACTAGAACTATATATATTTATATGTTTACTTACAACTAATGTCGTGAGGGTGATTTCCATGCACCAGCCAAGAAATCAATTTCAATATATCCGTGTACAACACATCCAATTTTAGTAAATCACTGAAGTCCCGGTGAAAGTTTCGTGTAAAACCTGGAAGAAATAACCACACTTAAATCCCATACGAATTGTAAGATATCGAAAGTAGGTAGCACACTAAAAAAACATTACATTTTTTCTTATATATACGCCAGAAACCTACAATGCGTTTCCGAATAGTATTGACACGAGGGAAAATCGTTTATTAATAATTCTGCAACTAAAAGTCCTACTTTTTAATGAAATTACCGTAAGCCGGGATTAGATATACAAGATGTTAGTAAATTAAGAATAATAGCCGTGTTTTTTCCCAATCCTGTTACTAAATGCACCATAAACTCTACGCAGTGTTGCTGGCATATTTATTTCATTCACTACGTCGTTCGACCTGAAAACACCCTACAAGAAAAAAATTTGTGATCAGGAGATTCAATAGGAAAATTAATTGGACTAGATTTAACCATGCACCTTTCTACGAAGTTATTTGTCAACTATATCAGTGGTTGGAAGCGTGTAAGAAGTAAAGCTACCCTCTTTCATAGTGTTTAGAAATGATAGCAAAAAATGCTCCAAAAGTTCGTCAATAAATTAACGGCTAACGACGTTTGTCCGCCGAGAAAATCAAACCTGTAGTGACTGGTTGTAAACGACCAAGCAAGTACAAATGTGCTAATCGTATGCGGGAATGGTTGTTTGGTCTTGAACGACCGGTTACCTCGTTTTGATTTTTTCGGAGGCTTCAGATTTAACGAAGAAAAAACTTGCTCCAAATGTTTCCCTTTTGAAAACGTTAACTTTGTTTTGGAAATGACTTAACCTGGGTTTTCTAAATCCCAAAAATGAATATGTTGTGATGAACCGCGATGGTTGTGACTAAAGGTTGGTTCATTAGTAAAAAATAAAATAACATTTTGTGAAAATTTCATCAACCCATAAACAAAAATCAAATCATCATTCATTTTTAAGGGTATACATGGTATATTGCATATATACGTAATTTTAGAATTATCGAAAAACATTTATCCGTGCCGCAGATGGTTTAAAGTTCAAAACAGGAAAATATTTTATATTACTTCAATAAAGTATTAGAGGTATTTATAAATACATATAACATAATATACTAACAAGGCCTTGGTTTCCTTGTCGCATTTCGGAAATAAGCGATGGTGTTCTTGGACGTAACGCACAAGAAATTCATGTTGCGTTCAATCTTTTGTTGCAAATCCTTGAAAATCTTTTATTAATTTAACCGATCGTTCAGCTGTGATATTTACTACATTCAAAGAATTTGCAATTTTCCTTCTAACGAATGTAGTGGACATTGACTTTCCAGCATTTAAGAAGATGCTGGAAAGCCAAAGCCAAAGAAATTGAAGATT
The DNA here is from genome assembly GCA_949128085.1 of Cetonia aurata. Taxonomy (NCBI): domain Eukaryota; kingdom Metazoa; phylum Arthropoda; class Insecta; order Coleoptera; family Scarabaeidae; genus Cetonia; species Cetonia aurata. The sequence goes on from OX421884.1 coordinate 42,077,176, forward strand.
CCCAATAAATCTGTACAAAATTCGTAATGTTTTTTGATATAAATGAATTAACAGTTTTTCTCGTAAAATAAATATTAAATTACCTACTCTTAAAGTTTAGCCACAATATATATACAGCCAGAAACAACTATAAAATATAATAATAAGAACAAAATAAAGACTGTCATATGTTTATTTAGGATCGTCAGAAATACTAATTGTGCCCCGTATATTTTATCGCTTTCTTTAAAATTTTGGATTCTATTAACCGAGTTTAAACGTACAAGTATAATAATAATAATAATAAGTCGTAAAACAGGGTACTCTATCTGTACCCTTTTTCCATTGAAAAAATAATCAAATATTGTATTCATTCGTGTTATTCAGATATTATATTTAAGAGAATATCTGAACGAAATACGCTCTGCGGCACGCATTAGTTACTTTTGATTGTTTTCTTATTTTACGTTACAATTCCTATTAACAAAAAGGAAACAATGGGCAGGTGTGCGTTTTTTTAAAAAACAACCTTAAAAAATAAGGGACACCCTAATAGACAAACTTGAATGTTGATTTAAAGGCAGAACATTTTGTTTTCTTCAATATAATTTCGGAGCGTTTATTATTGAATCTATTGCCAAAACTGCAGCTACATCGTCTCTATTGTAGTCTTCTTAAGGTTTTCAATATCTAGAATAGAGTGAGTTCATCATTTTCTTTTAATAATTTACACCATAGTTCTCACAATATAACTGTATAGGGGATCTTTCCATCGAAAAATCAACGGAAGGATAACACAAAACTATAAACAAAGCTAATCAAAAGTAGCTCGGACACATCGAGTGACAAATGTGATACAAAAAGTTATCAGATCAATATTGACAAATTATAGCCCGTCATGTACACTCTCAGTTTTTACTTTGACTTTTCGCAAATGAATTGAAATAATAATAAAAAATAATAAAGATTTTTTCCTTTTATAAACTCCATACGATAATACCGTATTTTGTCGATGAAACAATAAGTGCCAAATGATTTATACAGCATGATTTAAAAGAAGCCTTTCGTTAAAAATATTTTTTGAGCCCTGCCTTTTCTTACGAAAAGCAAAATCTATAACTAACGAAATTCTAGAACTTGTTTAGAAGTAATTTTAATAGACTCTTTAAAATACAGTGATTACTCTTTTCAATGTTGTGCACTGAAACAACCTAATTTCGAACCCCGACCCTGCATAGAATCACCCATCCCGGATATAAGAGCGACCCCTATTTAGGCAATTTGTTCCGCGTCCCGATTTTAATGACACTTGTCCCTTATTTAGCAATTTTAAGATATTGCGCTTCTCTCTGCAAACGTGAACAGAATTTTAACTTTCTCTTTGTAATACACTTAATGTTCTATCTAGAAATGCGTAAGAATGCAAACTTGTCTTATATTGCCCTGGTCTTATCATATCGAAACATGATCAAATTGACATTCTGGATACACAAGTATTAACACACAGCTTCTGAAGTTACAAACCATATTCTGTTCCTTTAAATATCGCAGTATTTCTGTATTCACCATCGTAAAACGTATTTGAGAAGACGTATTGTGTGAGTATATGAAATATAAATATCATGCATGGTCGTTCTGCCTTGTTGTTTGGAAAAAGACCTAGAATTTTTACTATTATGTTCTGGGTGCACATGTATATTTATGTAACTGTAGATTGTGCATTCTGATGCACTGTGTTTATATGAACAATATACGAATCACTCATTTCCTTTCCAACCGAGTGTTTTCTAGTTAAACGAATATTCTCAGAAAGCATTGTTTAGTTTCCACATCTGCACATTTGCGAATTCTTCCTTCGTTTTGTTCGGTTTAAGGTACTGTTTCTTTTATGAGTATGTGAAAATATGCTTACAAGTAAATGCCCCGTTGTTCTAATACCTAACATACAATTTGTAATCCAATAGTGTATACTTACAAGATAAGTCTGATATCTAAAAATGAAGTAAATTTCTGAAAAATTGCAAGTATATATAATTGCAACTTTGGATTAGATTCAACCTAAATCACAAAATCTATACTATTGGCGTGATATATAGAAAACCTAGTGCCAGCTATAATGAATTTTTTGAAGCTTTCGAAAATGTCATTATACTCATGATTCCAGTTTGTGATGTCCTGATTTGCACTGGCGATTTCAATCTTAACCTTTTGGCGGGTGACTTGCCTCATATCAATACTTTTCAGGAGTTACTAACCACCTATGGTTTGGATCAACTTGTACAGGAACCTACCAGGGTTACGAATACATCTGTTTCCTTGTTAGATCTTATTATTATCTACTAATAACAGTAATATCACTACTAACGTCCAAATAAAACCAGTTCATGGCTTTTCTGATCATTTTTGTGTTAGTTGTGATATTTTAAGAACCATAAACAAGTTTAAGCCATTTATCAAGACCTATAGGGATTTTAAAAACTTCAGTTACGAAACATTTTATTCTGATCTAATTAACCTGCCATTCTGTCGCATTTTTTATGTTGATGATACCGATGAAAATCGCACTTTTTAATACTTTAATAACTTCTCTGTTTGACCACCATACTCCGATACGTACCTGTAGGATCACGCGCGAGCGTAAACCGTGGATTACCGACACTATCAAAACCATGCAGAATCTAAGAGATCGTGCTTTTTTAAAATTTAAACGTAGTCGCAATCCTGAGCATTTTTCTTACTATAAATCTTTAGGAAACCTAACTAATAGCGCCATTAGGAGAGAAAAAACAGCTTACTTGAATTATCATGTTCGAATTTCGAATAACAGAACCGTATGGAAGGATTTACGTGATCTTGATATAATCCCTTCTAATAAGAAAGACTTGATGCTACCGCCTCACCTTTCAAACGTAGATTCGATCAATAATTATTTTTCTTCTTCATGTTCAACAGTTTGCGATCCGAGCCCTGATATTGCTAATTTCTATGCAAACTCTGAAATGACTACTGATTTACCGCGACCTTGTTTTAACTTTCATGGTGTGTCTGAAGACGACATATTTTTGGTTATCCGAAACATTTCCTTTAAGTCCACCGGCTGTGACGGAATCAGTATTGTTCAAATTAAGTTATGTTGTCCTCATATTTTAGTTTTTAAGTCATATTCTCAATCAATGTATTTCAAATAGTTTTTTCCCTTGTCTCTGGAAAAATGCGCGTGTTATTCCTCTTCCAAGGAAACAAAACCCTGGTGAACTCGGAGACCTGCGACCGATTAGCATACTTTGTGCGTTATCGAAAATATTTGAAAAGTTATTTGAAAAACAAATTAGAGTCTATATAAATCAACATAATATTTTACCTACTTACCAATCTGGGTGCCGAGCTGGCTATAGTTGTGCCTCCTCTCTTTCAGCAGTAGTGGACGATGTTCTCACGGCTGCTGATTCGGGCAAATTCACATGCCTTGTTATGCTTGATTTCTCTCGTGCTTTTCACACGGTGAGTCACAGTCTTTTATCGCTAATCTTAGAGCATCTTGGTTTCAGTGGCGAGGCTACCTCTTTAATTAAGAGTTATCTGTCACATCGCTGCCAACAAGTCATTCTGAATAAGAAGGTGTCGAATTCTATGCCCCTACGCAGTGGTGTACCACAGGGTTCAATTTTAAGTCCATTACTTTTTTCACTGTAGGTACACATCAAAGCTGCATACATGCTTGAGAACTTGTAGTTACCACCTCTACGCGGATGATGCTCAAATTTATTCTACGTTTGAGCAAAGTGATTTTTTATCTGCTAGTGGCCGCATCAATTCGGATCTTGATCGAATAGTGGATTTTTCCATGCAGCGCAACTTGCAAATAAATGTCAATAAAACATCTGTGATACTCTTTGGTAGGAGGTGTGATGAGTTTGTTACTAGCAACCTCGCAATCAAGGTAAATAACACATCCTTGCCTTTTTCTAAGTCTGTTAGAAGCCTTGGGCTTCTAATTAACTCGGACTTAATATTTAAAGGACACATTGGTATGTGTATCCGTAAGGCGTATACCAACTTAAAGTATATATACTCATAGAAATTGTCTATCTGTTGAGTCTAGGAAAAGGTTAACAGATGCACTCGTTTTGTCGCACTTTAACTATTGTGACGTTGTTTATGGGCCTTGCCTTGATAGTGTTACTGCACAAAGAGTACAAAAACTTCAAAATTGCTGTATTCGCTTTATATTCGGTTTAAGAAGGCGCGAACATGTTTCTCATAAACTTGCAGAACTTCGCTGGTTGAACATGCGTTCTCGTCGACGCCTGCACCAGTGCTGTTTTTATCACAAAATTGTGATAAAAAGGATTCCGTCATACCTCTTCCTTAGATTGACATTTAGAACAGATGTGCATAATATTAATATTAGATTTCCCCATTGCATCACACCTCCTGCTCATAGGACAACTCTTTTTGAGAGATCATTTTAATTTAATATTGCGCGAATATACAACGGGCTACCGGATTATTTAAAAAACTTATCTGTTCCTTCTTTTAAACGTCATGTAAAACGTATGATTCTTGATTCAATGACTTAAATTTACAATGTAGTTTAATTTAGTTCTTATATCTATTCATTTACTTGTATGATGATGCTTAGTAATGTGAAGCTTGCTTTCTATATCTACTGACTTTTTCTTCTTTAGCTGTAGTTATTGCGGCAGGAATGAAAAACAGACTTTGCACCTGCGTGCAGTTCGTCTGACTTTCTGCCGTTTACCACAAAGGGTTACTGTTTGTTGATTATTCATTCATCGTTTTTTTTTTTTTAATGTTCTTCTAATGTTTGTAATCCTTTTATGTGTAATAAAGGCATATATTATTATTATTATTATTATTATAATCCCAAATAATATGCAAAAAAAACAAATGCGAGAAATTAACACAAAATTTAAGTCAGCGAAATAAAATTGCTGGTCTAACATGTTTACGTAAAGAATATACATATAGTATTTTAACATTAGAAAGTATATTTTTACATTGCATTCAAAATTAATGCCTAATCTATATCACTTTTAAACATTTCAACATTTTTATAGACATTTTATTTTAAATATTATTTAGGTGGCTTTGACTGAATCAGAAAGATAACAATTTTGTACTTTCGCTAATATATAAAATGTTGGTTTTATTTGTAGAGAACTTTTTAGAATAATTTTTCCTGGAAACAAGTTAAAAAAAAGAAAACATGTAATATGTAAAGGCAATCACATAATGCCATACGAAATGTTGTTTGAATTCATTCAAATGTATCAATGCTTTATTCACTTCTATGGGGTGCGCACTTCACCCAATTAGTAGCACCAATAATAATTCTACAGATCGAGTCAAAATGAACCCAAAAACCTTTTACTTTCACCCAATAACGATAAGCGATCTAAAAGAAGTCATATGCAAGCTACGTAATAAACAAAGCTATGGCATCGATGGTATACCACTGAGAGTCATAGAAAAATGCTTTGACTTAATCTCTGAACCACTATGTGATATCATAAATACTTCGCTGTCTGAGGGAGTTTTTCCCACGGCACTAAAACATGCCATCATTACACCAAAGCATAAACATGGTAACAAAATGGATATCAACAATTACAGACCGATAAGTCATTTGACAACCTTTTCGAAAATAATAGAGACAGTTGTATACCAACAGATTCACTCATTTTTTATGTCAAATAATCTATTTAGCCAGGGCCAACACGGATTTCTCCTGGGTAAAAGCACTGCTACTGCCATCTACGAGTTCACTACCTGGATATTGGAAATGCACGAGAGCAATACCTTAATCATAGGCCTGTTTCTTGACCTAACAAAGGCATTCGACAGCGTGTCTCATGAACTGCTACTGCGTAAGCTCTGGAACTACGGCATGCGTGGTGTGTCCGAAAACTGGTTTGCCTCTTACCTAACAAATAGGACGCAGACAGTACAAATAAATTGCGTTGATGGCACTTTTAATTCTGACAGCAAAACCTCGGTATTGGGAATACTCCAAGGCAGTGTATTAGGTCCACTGCTATTCATAATATTTATCAACGACATATTTTCCAACGCTGTGTATGAGAATCAAACAATCATAAACTTTGCAGATGATATTATTGCATTATCTCTGGAGTTGATCTTCCCACTTTAATCGACTTTGGCTCGCGATTACCCTAGCAGCACAAATCATCGGCTAATGATCGGCTTTATATAGGGCCGATATCCTGATGTCGGGTCGATATCAAAGATATTGTGCCGATATCGGCTTTCTACCAGTATACGATATCACTGCGATACAAAAGATCCATTATCGGTAAAATATCGGTTGAACGTTTGATGTCTCGGCTGATCATCGGCTGGAAACTCAAGACATATATCAGGGCGATATCATTAATAAACGCCGCTGCGATATTGATAGAAATGAGGTATATGGATTTGACTATTGTCATTTTTTTGACGATAGGAAGTCGGCTAATATCCTAAATCTATACGGACTGGTTGATTGAAATATAACCGCATTAGCGTTCAGATATAAAATTTCAACGTTTGAGACATCAATTGTGAAATTAAAATTAATATCGACTATAAAACAGTTTTAGAAGGTGAAGCGATTGATAACTTAAGAATATGCAAATGCAATTTTCTAACTCCGCCGTGATTTTAAAAATTGGCATCTAAACGCAATGTTTATGGGAGTTAGAACTACGCGCAATATCTTACCACCACCCCTACCACAATCCATCATAGCGTTCCTTATTGCAGTGTGAGCATGACGACCAGGTGAAGTGGTTGCCATTATTTATTTTGTCGCTGCATTATAGTAAGCGTTGTGCACATTACAAAATGGGTGAATGAAGCATATAAAGGTAAGGACATTTTTATGAATAATGTTTTATGTATGTATCAAGTATATAATTTAATTTAATGATTAGTACTCATTTATTGTGTAAATATGCAGCGTTAACAAAATGGAAGACGCTTGTAAATTTCTTATTTTACGCGAAAGCATTGTTTCTACAATATGTGTAGCGTAAAAAACGTTTCGCATTAATAGAATAAAATAAATTACAAGCGTACTTCAGACAAATTAATGCTTTTATACGGTGCTGTATATATAGGTACACTAAAGAAAAACACTTTTTTTAGATACGTATGTGGTGCTTAATTGGGGGAAGTACGTTAAAGGAAGCATATATCTAATGTTAAAACAAATCCTCTCGAAAAGTATTAATGTAAAGTATTCATGAAAATAGAGACAATCCAAAGAAGCTTTTGATAAATTGGAAATATACATAGTATTTCTAGGTAATATTACATGCATTATTATTTTATTTGTAACTCTATATCAAAACTGTTATTTTTATTTACAGAAGCAATTAGAGTCAAACAGCCGGATGGGACAGAGACGAATATCAATAGCAGGGGCATGGGGCAGAAAAGAAAGGAAGAAGAATATAACGTCTTTAGCGAACGAATAATTTAGACGACTGGATTTTTTTTAGGTATTACTTAGAATTTTTGTTGTTATTGATTTGTTAAAAATTAAACTGTAACAAATGTTAAATTACTTTTCGTTTAAAATATGCGCATATTGAGTTTGTTTTCGGTTTCATGTTTTCCTAGTTATTTTCAGTTTTTGTATTTATTAATTATGTCGTTAAATATTTGTGTCAATTACTCATAAATAAACATATTAAGTATTTTTATATTAGTACTTTTTCTTGAAATTTATTGCTTTATTTACTTTCTATTACATAAAGTCTTTCCTTCATTATGTATATTATTTTATGCGCATAATATTCTATTTTGTCATGAATTATTATACACAGAAAATGGTGACAAACAATTTGAAAAACATTACATGTGCAATGTGATTATGAATCTGATGTATTTTTTCCGCATTGTTCAATATGGATATGACTATAGAGACTGCCCCGATATTAAATGTTCAAACACAAAGGTGTTATAGTGGGTGTCATTTCCAGTCGAATTAATCCTAGGTGTGATTATTATTCGATGCATAGTTTACGAATCATTTATTTTTTCTAAAAATCTTCCTTCATATAAACGTTCATTAAATTATCAACAAACAAAAGAGTACGACAATAAGAATGAAGTTAAATTGAAATTAAACATTGTGATATTATCAAAGGTACATCCTTTTGTTTAACGGCTTTGATATTTCAGAAGACGTTGATGGTTTCTAATTTCTTTCTAAATTCTAACATTACAAAAAAATACTGTTTTTGCCTATAATTTTATGAACGTTTTTTGTGGAAGATCTTAAAAAACTTGCAAAAACCTTATTAGAATTGAATAATCACATATGGGGCTAATTTGACTCGAAATTATACTCTTTATAACCCTTTTCCGTTTCGGGAACTACTTTTGGGACAGCCTGTATAAATATCCACTATCGTGGATAGACTATATGTAGAAATTAGTCATCACACCAATATCGGTGCGATATCCCAGGACGACTAAAACTTTATCGGCGGAGCATAGAAAACGTTGGGTAAGTATCAATCATGTATCGGTCTACTGATGATATTGTATCTAATTTTAATTGTATTGATATCGGATAAGTATTGGAGTTTCGATATCGGATAGATGTTGGAATTTCGATATCGAACCAATATTGCAAAATGTTCACATTTTGTATCGGTATGATATCAGCGGCCGCTATAATTACGACATCGGTCAGCAATATCGGCGAAGCTTAGCCGATATCATGCCGATTCTTGTGCTGCTAGGGTAATGTTGGATATCGAGCAATGGCTTTTAGATAATCGATTAAAACTTAATTCTAAAAAAACAAATTGTATTCTTTTTAAGAATAATGAACAAACTGAAACACCAAAACATATTTGCCTAAACAATCAAAAATATTACCTAACCACACACTGTAAACTTCTAGGAATAGAAATCGATGATAAATTAAAATGGGAATACCAGATAAGTTGCGTTTGTGGTGGACTCAGCCGTGCATGTTTTGCGTTAAGGATTCTTGGTGAGGTGACCACTTTCCAAACTTTGAAGACCGTTTATCATGCGTATGTAGCTTCCATATTGCGCTATGGTATTATAGTGTGGGGAGGCTCATCAGAGGTTGGGCGCGTTTTTACTATGCAAAAACGGGCGGTGCGTGCACTGCTGGGTCTAAGGGCAACACAATCGCTAAGAACTATGTTTAAAAGGAATAACTTACTAACAGTATATGGTATTTACATTTACGAATGTCTACTTTTTAATTTTAAAAATAAAAACTCTTTCACAAACAGTCAAAAATTGCACAACTATGAAACAAGAAATAAAATAAATTATAACGTACCTATCCACAAGCTAACCAAAACTGAAAAAGGCATAACTTATAACTGTATAAAGTTTCACAACAGATTACCAAATCATATTAAATTAGAGGCTAACCTACATAAATTCAAAAGAGCAGTTTACTCATATGTTTGTAATGTAGAACCATATACAATCCACGAGTTTCTGAATTATTAAATTAAATGCACATACTGTTTCTTTCTTTCTTTTTTACTGACGCCATTTCTACTTTGTATTTTGTTTTGTAACTTAAACTGTAATACCATTGTAGAAATAAAGACTTACTTACTTACTTACTTACTTACTATTATATAGAATAAGCAGAAACGCTGCCGACAAACAAACACAGCATAGTTTAGACATGCACTTTAAAGTTTGAGGACATCACCTTGACATCAATCTCTTTCATAAATCTTTGAATATTTTGTTTTGCAACAAATTAGAAAATAGACTTCATTCATTTTCCGAACTTCTTTAAAACTATAGACTTTTTCTATACAAAATTCTCAACACAAAAAACTTTTGAATATCAGAATACATTGCTGCCAGACTTAAACTCATTTTGCAATTATCCTGCACTTGCACTAGAAGATTCTTTTCGTATTCTTCGCTTACATTAGTCCCGAATATGTGCTGATGCATAAGTGTATTCTTCTTTGGTAAACGAAACTATTATTAACGTTCTACTATTCCCTCGCGAAGCAATAAAAATTAATAAGTGTAGGACAAAGCTATTAATCTTAACTATATATTACAAATATACCAAAGTGTGTGGTAACTAAATGAAATTAATTTATGTTAGAACCATTATCGGGCACTACCAAACAAATACATCATAAACTAATCTAGCGAAAAAGCAGGAGCTCCAAATTTGGTGAACGCGCCGGGCTAATTATATTTACTTAATTTTCAGATGATAAAAGTAAGTGCTTGTTATAATCTAATAGTCTAGACATCTAATTTCATAGTATCCCACGTAACTAGACCGTAAACGTTAACTAAAAATAAGAATGTCCTACAATTTTATTAATTGAAGATTGGTCTCAGGTGTTGAATAAGAGTTTTGTGTTGATTAACTACAAAGGCGTATTAGCAACATATGGGTTGGTGCTTAAATGTGTATTACAGACGTTAAAAATTTATACTCAAGAAAAATATTGTTTCATTTGAAAAAGTAGTTATAATTACTTAGTATTTCAAATGTTAGAAAAATTAAATAAATTGCCAGCAACTATATTAAAGTTGTAGGACAGGAATAATTTTAATGAATAGTTTATTGAAAATCCCTCGACACGATTCCGTAGAGGTAGGACGGCACACCAAGTAAGATTTAATGATTTCTTATAATCTGTGCCAATATAAAATTCAAAACTGTAGGAAATGCTTGAAAAAGTCGAATAAAATATATCAACGAAGCGTACGTAGCAATATAAAAATAAAATAAAGTAGCAGGAAGGTAGGCCATAGATGTTTGCGCCCAAGAAAACCGTATCTAAGGGATTATTATTATTAGTATTATTTAGAAAAGAGCCAACATCTGTATATGCACTCATAACCAGGTTAGGCTGAGTGCTCTAAAAGCAAATAGTTTTGATGTTACGCTAGTATGGAAGTCCTTAAATAATGTTGGCGGCTGGCTGTGATAAACAAAGTAATAATAATAATAATATTTATTGATTCATGGTATCATTTATGATAAAAGAATCAGTCGAAAGAAGAAACAAAAGGCATAATGTATTGAGAAAGCCAATAAACATAAACATTCATCTCAACATAATACAAAAGCAAAAACAGAAAACAAAATTAAAAAGTACACAGTAATAATAGTTTTAGAATTGCTAAAAATTATCAGATAGAAAATCTAGTAGAAGGCTATAGTAACAGCTTTTCTGTAAAAATGCTTTTACGTTTTGTCTAAAACTGACATTAGTTTAAGTTATTAGGCAATTTATTATATAATTTCTTTCCAATATAAGAAACGCCTGTGTCGGTAATGCTTAAGGCGCATCGTGGAATAAAGAGATTATTTCTATTACAGGTGGAGTGATCATGAATGTCTTTTACAGTTTTGTAATTACATCTATTTTTATGATGATAGCTTCATAAATATAAAGGCAAGGAAGGGGCAATAGATTAAACCTCTAGAACAATGATTTGCAGGGAGATGACGGTTCAACTCTTCCAAGGATTCTTAAAAACTGCTTCTGGGCTATAAAAACTTTCTTTTCTGGTGGGGAAGCACTCCAGAGCAATAGGCCATAGCACAAACGAGACTGGACCTCAGCATAATATACTGATAGCAATGTGGTTAGCGCTATTTGAGAACGTAAACTTCGGAATAGGTATGCCTTCGAGTGTAAGATTTTTACCAAACTGTCGCAGTGATGGTCCCATAATGAATTCTCATGAATGTGTACCCCAAGAAATTTCGAAATGTTAGTTTGATTAATCACAGTATTATTGATTTGAACGGTGCACTGCGCATGTATTGTGCGTTGATAGGTATGAAATAGCATGAGATTGGTCTTATCTTCGTTTAAACATAATTTGTTGGCGCACGCCCAAAAGGTACAGATTATTAATTGCGTTATTGGCCATTAAGTTTGCTTGCAGAAAGCTAGTGCCCGTCACCAATAAGGTGGTATCATCCGCAAACGTAAAAACTAATGCATTACTAACGAAGTTAAATATGTCGTTTGAGTAAAGATTGAAAAGCATTGGGCCTAGCACAGTTCCTTGTATCACTCCATGGAGTATTCGGAGACATTGGGACGGGAAACATTTAAGAACAGAGTCCGAAGTATAATTTATCTTTACTGAAGGCGATCACTAAGATACGAGCATATTCATCTAGCTGCGTCTCCTCTAATACCATACTGGTACAGCTTGTCTAAGAGAATAGGATGTTGCACACAGTCGAATGCCTTGCTAATGTCACAGAATATCGACAAAGGAAAGGTTCGCTTATCGATTTGTTGTAAAACAACATTATAAAATGATAATATGGTCATAGCCGTAGATTTATTTTTCTGAAAACCATGGAGGTTGTCATGCATGATTTTAAATTTTTGTAAAAAACAGTTTAAGCGATCGAGCATACAGTACTCGAAAATCTTAGCGAAATTAGATGTCATCGAAATCGGTCGATAGTCACACTACTATGGGTGCTAAGTCATTAAAGGTAACGAGATGGCTGATCAATTGGCAAATGAGGGCACAGTAATAATCTCTATGCATCAGAACCCGCTCCACGTGCTGCAACACCCATATTAGAGATGCGCTCCAACAATGGAAACATAAAAAAACGATATCCCTCGGGAGACAAACTTCCAAACAACTCGTAGCTAAAAGGTTGGTCAACACTCTGCTAAATACTATATAATCTGTGACCTTAGTTACCCTAAGGGTGTAAAGGTAAGGGTTGATCATTAGATCACCTTTCTTATTATATATGAACGATGACCACTCTTTCTTGTTCTTTGCCATTCGTTTTGTTTCCTTCCAATATACCCCTCGTTCTCTCAAACTTTCCTCTATTGTATTATCCCATGTTTTTCTTAGTTTACCTCTTGGCCGCTTGTGCGTTGATATTGCCAGCCATACTCTTTTGTTGGTCTTTCCTCTTTCATACATATCATGTGCCCAAGCCATTTTAATTTCTGCCTCTCTATACTTTCTAAAATCGACTCTACTTTTAATTCTTTTCTTATTTTCTCATTTCTTATTCTATCCCTTCGTGTGACTTCCTTAACCGCTCTTAAATACTTCATCTCGAATGCTTGTATTCTGCTTTTCTCTTGTTTGTTTAACACCCAACTTTCGCAGCCATATATTAGTATTAGTTTTCATTGAGATTTCCTTTCTTCTTATAACAGCGTTGTTCATTGTATAATATAATTTTATCGCATTTCCAATTCTACTGTTAGTTTCTAATTCCTCTCTACCTTCTTTATGTATATTTATTCCTAAATATTGCTAAATACTAACAAATACCTATTCAGACTCAGCAAACGGAAATGAACGTTACTTACTGGCACACGAAAGCTCCGAAATAGTTATAGTATTAATTAACTTAAAGACACTGACTTTAAGCAAACAATAAACCTTTCCGTATTCCTTTCCGCGTATCCATTTAGCAAAAGTTCTTTTCACTGTTTCTACAAAAGACTACTATCAACATGAATATCGAAATACATATTGGTTTATGAAACTTAAAGTTGTAAAATATATGTTGTGTTTACTATTCAAACAAAAATACGTATCCTCTTTACGGAAGTGCTTTTTTATAGCAATATTATACCTCTCGATGTTATTAGCTATTTATACACCATCCAACAACAAACAAAATTTCCACTGTATCAAACACACTCTGCAGAGTCTGGGAATCCTTTAATTTAAATATTTTCATTCCATCTTCATACATTTTTTCGCTGAGATATTCGAATTTCCTGAAAATCAATATTTTATTTTGAGAGGATCTGAAAACATGTACCAGTAGCAGCTGGTATATAAACAGAGTCGAAAGCTTAGGTATAATATGTTCTCTTTTACTCGAATGGAAATTCAATTTACTGGACGCAATCTATCTAGTCCACGTACGTGTATTGCAACTGTTATCATCTCATTCATTAGACGTTATATGAAATGGCAAACTTTAGATTCAGACGCAATTACATGAACATAATACAGTGGCAAAAGCACAATTTTTGAAAAATCTTAGCTTCAAAATTTATGGTTTCCATCCTGAAGCACCAACAGATTAATGAACAGTTCTACTAATTCGCAGTCTGCACAGCTTCTGTAAATGAAGACTACACAGCGCTATTTCTACAAAATTTATTTAAGAATAAAATGGTATTTTACTTATAGATGAAGTTGACTTGTTGTTGAAATGTTACAGCTACAAACTAATTCTTCTAAAACTTCTAAAACTAGTACCTATATTATTTTTAGTTCCCGTTGAATGTTAAACAAAACTAATTTAATGGAATACAATTGTCCCAACATTACTAATTGTCGACTGTATTACGTTGGATGCATGTCGTAACCTATAGGATTCGTTACTGTTGCACGCCCATAGTTTTGAAATTATTTTCTCTATTTTCTATGTCAAATTTAAGCACACCGACTTACTGCTTGTAATTGAATCGAATGAACGGAAAATGCACCGGGGAGTAAACACAATAAAAGGAAGTTCCTTTGATAAGCTCTCAATTATCTTAGAATGTGGAGTCTATTAAGACCACAATAAAATTGACTGCGTTTAGATAATAGCAGGATGTTATAGTTTAAAGGAAATGTAGCATGAAATTCAAAGTAGTTAGGTAGGTAGGTATAACTGCTTATCTGGAATAAAATAGGAGTTAATATTAACCGAGTATTACTATCAATCTAAAGTAATCTAAGTTGCATCTTTGAGACAAATTAAAAAGCAACATCGCACATTATAAATCAGATGCGTCTCTTTTAACGCTGTAGTTGTCTCCATTAACTTCTAATATTAAACATTACGACCAAACTGAATTTCAGTCCTATATTTTATAAACGCTACACTGCTAGTATAATAATATAATAATTCAGATTATAAAAAAAAATTAAAGAAAATACAAATAAATTTTTCAGATCTAACGCTAAATCGACAAAGAAACTAAAATGCTCACCAAATTGTATCAGATATCAACAGCCTCTAACAGATATTTAAACTACAGTTCTTTACAACCCATTTCTAGCAAACGCAATGTTGTCATCTTACTAGCCGATAGAGCAATTCACCTAACAAGTCCAGAATAGAGACCAACAATACTCACACAGATAAAACGGATTCCACACATATATACGACTACCCTAAAATATTTATTAATACAATTTTCAAAAATTTCAAAATTCTTATAAACCTCCAAAACAAACAGTAAACTCTCAAAACAAATATGTAGCATTACCATATGTACATAAATAACTAACATTTTAATGCCCTGCAACATGAATATGGCACATCAAAACCAAAATATTGAGGTAAGATAGCATCCGCATGGGTCGATTATCCGTTCCGCCCACCGCGGCCGCTAGGGCCTATTGTAGAGCGGATGTTATCTTTAAAGCCCATACAACAAGTTCAGGTTTTGAATGACGACGTTTTCAGGTCTGCTAGGAACAGGTCAACCTTGCAAAGATGTCATACCTGATCCTCGTTGTAGCGGGCCAGTGGCAGAAGATATGCTCAACCGTCTCATCATCCTCCGAACACAGCCGGCATCCAGTCTCTTCAGAGAGTCCGATTCTGTATAAGTGATTTCTGAGTTTGCAATGATCTGTTAAGACAGAAACTATTACTTCTACATTTTTACGGTCAAGTTCTAGTAGTTTCTGGGTTCTGACATGATTAAACGAAATACATTTTTTCGCATGTACCATACCAGGAGAATTATACCAATGCTGGAGCATTTTCTGATGCGCTCATACCTTTATTTGTTGTTTAGCTACCGTAGGTGCTACGCCAATAGCAGGCTCTGGTCCATGGAGATGCTCCGCAGCATCCTTTTTTGCAAGGGTGTCTGCTTCCTGATTAGGGATAGATTATTTGCCGTCCCCAACAAACAAAATTTCCACTGTATCAAACACACTCTGCAGAGTCTGGGAATCCTTTAATTTAAATATTTTCATTCCATCTTCATACATTTTTTCGCTGAGATATTCGAATTTCCTGAAAATCAATATTTTATTTTGAGAGGATCTGAAAACATGTACCAGTAGCAGCTGGTATATAAACAGAGTCGAAAGCTTAGGTATAATATGTTCTCTTTTACTCGAATGGAAATTCAATTTACTGGACGCAATCTATCTAGTCCACGTACGTGTATTGCAACTGTTATCATCTCATTCATTAGACGTTATATGAAATGGCAAACTTTAGATTCAGACGCAATTACATGAACATAATACAGTGGCAAAAGCACAATTTTTGAAAAATCTTAGCTTCAAAATTTATGGTTTCCATCCTGAAGCACCAACAGATTAATGAACAGTTCTACTAATTCGCAGTCTGCACAGCTTCTGTAAATGAAGACTACACAGCGCTATTTCTACAAAATTTATTTAAGAATAAAATGGTATTTTACTTATAGATGAAGTTGACTTGTTGTTGAAATGTTACAGCTACAAACTAATTCTTCTAAAACTTCTAAAACTAGTACCTATATTATTTTTAGTTCCCGTTGAATGTTAAACAAAACTAATTTAATGGAATACAATTGTCCCAACATTACTAATTGTCGACTGTATTACGTTGGATGCATGTCGTAACCTATAGGATTCGTTACTGTTGCACGCCCATAGTTTTGAAATTATTTTCTCTATTTTCTATGTCAAATTTAAGCACACCGACTTACTGCTTGTAATTGAATCGAATGAACGGAAAATGCACCGGGGAGTAAACACAATAAAAGGAAGTTCCTTTGATAAGCTCTCAATTATCTTAGAATGTGGAGTCTATTAAGACCACAATAAAATTGACTGCGTTTAGATAATAGCAGGATGTTATAGTTTAAAGGAAATGTAGCATGAAATTCAAAGTAGTTAGGTAGGTAGGTATAACTGCTTATCTGGAATAAAATAGGAGTTAATATTAACCGAGTATTACTATCAATCTAAAGTAATCTAAGTTGCATCTTTGAGACAAATTAAAAAGCAACATCGCACATTATAAATCAGATGCGTCTCTTTTAACGCTGTAGTTGTCTCCATTAACTTCTAATATTAAACATTACGACCAAACTGAATTTCAGTCCTATATTTTATAAACGCTACACTGCTAGTATAATAATATAATAATTCAGATTATAAAAAAAAATTAAAGAAAATACAAATAAATTTTTCAGATCTAACGCTAAATCGACAAAGAAACTAAAATGCTCACCAAATTGTATCAGATATCAACAGCCTCTAACAGATATTTAAACTACAGTTCTTTACAACCCATTTCTAGCAAACGCAATGTTGTCATCTTACTAGCCGATAGAGCAATTCACCTAACAAGTCCAGAATAGAGACCAACAATACTCACACAGATAAAACGGATTCCACACATATATACGACTACCCTAAAATATTTATTAATACAATTTTCAAAAATTTCAAAATTCTTATAAACCTCCAAAACAAACAGTAAACTCTCAAAACAAATATGTAGCATTACCATATGTACATAAATAACTAACATTTTAATGCCCTGCAACATGAATATGGCACATCAAAACCAAAATATTGAGGTAAGATAGCATCCGCATGGGTCGATTATCCGTTCCGCCCACCGCGGCCGCTAGGGCCTATTGTAGAGCGGATGTTATCTTTAAAGCCCATACAACAAGTTCAGGTTTTGAATGACGACGTTTTCAGGTCTGCTAGGAACAGGTCAACCTTGCAAAGATGTCATACCTGATCCTCGTTGTAGCGGGCCAGTGGCAGAAGATATGCTCAACCGTCTCATCATCCTCCGAACACAGCCGGCATCCAGTCTCTTCAGAGAGTCCGATTCTGTATAAGTGATTTCTGAGTTTGCAATGATCTGTTAAGACAGAAACTATTACTTCTACATTTTTACGGTCAAGTTCTAGTAGTTTCTGGGTTCTGACATGATTAAACGAAATACATTTTTTCGCATGTACCATACCAGGAGAATTATACCAATGCTGGAGCATTTTCTGATGCGCTCATACCTTTATTTGTTGTTTAGCTACCGTAGGTGCTACGCCAATAGCAGGCTCTGGTCCATGGAGATGCTCCGCAGCATCCTTTTTTGCAAGGGTGTCTGCTTCCTGATTAGGGATAGATTATTTGCCGTCCCCACTGTATTTAAGGTGTTTTTACAGCTCCAGATCAGCACCGCCTGACTGCCGCTGAAAACTTTTATTGATTTGTGTCTGATGTTTTTATCCAAAATCTGTGTACCACACATCTCAATTGCATAGATTTCACCTTGAAAACGATTACGACAGAATATTCATGCGCCGACACCTTGCTCTGTTTTCGAACCGTCCGTAAACCATCAGGTTGTCTGTCACATCTCCATTCTTCTCTGTTTGGAAAGGAGGTTGTGAAGTATGTATCGATCATTGGCCGAGTACACATCATGTCCGATAGCATTCCCAGCAGCCTGTCGGAAGTGACCGATTCCAGCAGCTTGTTAGCCATGCTGGGATGAGTATGTGGCGATTGATTCGCAATATTCCATAGGCCGAATGTAGTTAATTTGGCCTCCCTTTCCACAACAATGTGCAAGGGTGGTGGGTCCAGAAGAATTTCCAACGCAAATGACGGGGAAGAAGATATTGCTCTCGTGATTGCTATACTTCAATCAATGCAACTGCAGTCATTTGTATGGATGCAAGTTCTGCTGTGACTCCGGCTTGCAGCGCTTTCTGCCACCATGCTATCGCTCCATATATTATCGTTGGACATAAAGAAACTGGATTAGGTTTGGTGTTATCCCCCAAGATTCCCCACATATGCTTGGGCAAGTCCATAAAGATAACCTTGCCTTGTGAGTAATCTTTTCCACATGTGGATTCCAGGTTAGTGTCTTATGCAATAGGACGCCTAGATATTTTTCTAATTGGATGTTACAATAAAGCTAAAACAAACGACGACGCAGTGCTGAAATGGTTATTACCGCACACTGTGCTGTAATGAGATATTAAGGCACTGGTGAGACATTTACCGGAATGTAATAGAGATGATTAATGTGCAAATTAGAAAAAATACTGTAAAAAACTCGTGTCTCAACGACTTTGTAATTGCTTCACTCGCCGCTACGCGGCTCGTTATTCAAACTTGTACTCGCATTTTATAAACGTCATTGTGACACTTGTGTTTTAAAATACTATTACGTTATCTGCAAATTCAAATTTCACCGGGTTGATGCTGAGGTTTTCCTTGAACCAACTACAAATGGCTGTTGGACACCTGTTGGAGGGCTGAGTAAATTTCCTTCTCTCCGGATCTTCTTAAAAGTAACCAAATAACCTAAAACTCCTATATGCAAAACTATACTGCTATGGCGTATATATAGGACAAACCGAACAACATTTCATCAGATCGTTTATCGGGCCACAAATATTTGAATAACATTACATCCCTCAAAAAGCATGCAATTAATAAAAACCACACCTTTAATTTTCATTGCAGGGAAGTATTGGTATACGGAAAAAAATACAAAGCAAGGATCATTTTAGAATTCATTCAAATACAAAAAACAAATTCGGTAATGACCTCCAGGAAATTGCAAATCTATCTAATATATCACTCAATCATATGAACCAAACTGCCTTGCTTTTCTCTTCCCTATTAAATATTCAAAACATTAGAATCATCATTTCATTTCAAACAAATTATGCCCTCGTTTTAAAGAAATATACTATTTCGTAAATAACAAAAATATTTGTTTTCCTTAATCTTAAATACACCAGAATTTTCCCTAACATATATTGTACTCATAAAAAAAAAACAATCTTAATTCAAAAACATATTTGCCAATATCTCTTCTTATAAACACACGCATTAGTTTATGCAGACATGTCACATAGCTTCGACGAAAAATAAATCCTTAATAAAATATTTTAAAGTCTTTAGGATGTAGCCTTATTAGTATTCATTTAATTTAAATTTACAATTTTAGAATGATTTTTAAGGTGAATTTTATTTCTTATTCCTTATACATTAAATAATTCCGTTCTCAATTTTAATAATGTAATATACAACTTGTAACAAATAGTTCAACATAAATCCACTTTTTGGAGTTTTAAATTTAATTATACCTTGAGAATAGCCATATATATGGCCGAAACGTCGGGATAATAAAAAATCTACAATACCTAATCTTTTAAAAATGTTGCAATTGTAATCATTACCATTCAGATAATATAGAGCCATAAAAATCAAATCACACTTACGAAACCAAAAAAAATTATCCTATTCGTAGTAATATACATTTAGTCACAAAAGTTTACATGCAGCTGTACGTTTGTCGACAGTTGTCAGCCGTATGTAGACTTTCATGGCAAAATGTATCACATAAGGTATACAACTGCATTGTCTACAACTTACTGACTAACTAAAAATTTAAAATATACTCACTATCTAAAAATCTCTACCTAAAAAGTCGGAAAGTTATTGCGATATCAAATTTGGAATTTTTCGACCTTAGTATGAATCCCGAGTATGCTTAGATACGTAAGCAAATTCTTTTCATCGGCGATAGTCCTTTATAAAGAAGTTAAACATTTCTTCCAAAATCAATTAATTTTCAACTTTTTTCATATAATTCTCGAACGGTAAGAAATGGGGGTGATACATAAATCTAAAAGTTAGTTCATATCGGAAATACTTTCAGAATACTGTTGAATATACAGATTGCTACAATTAAATCTCGTTCTTGTATGATGGGCGCACTTGTAACAATACGGAGTAAGTTTTAAATACAAACAGTTTGCTGTTTAAATCTACTTAAACTCATTCACACATTTTTGGCTATACAGAGTATTCCAAAAATAATTAAACACATGTCACTACATTATCGATTTGAACAATCTAAGCCAGGGCCGTCCAACACGGACCGCATGCGGCCCCTAAGACTGATACAAACAAATAGAAGTATGCCTAAAAAACGAAAATATGCATAACGGAATCATTATCAACGATGAAACAAAATAACACAAAATATTGTAACGCACGTCTATTTGAATTGAGTTTCCGGTGTGCTGTCATGCAGGGCGCAGCACGAATTGAAGATTTTTCTAAGATTACAGGGCACTGCTTTTACACTGGTCGAGAAACGAAGATTCATGAACAGAAAAACGTTGAATGCGGTGTTTATTTGTTTATAATTTTGCTCTGATGTGTGGCACACAACAACTCAATTTTAGCTTTTTTAAGTGAAACATGTCTTCGCAGAAAACAAAAATAACTAACGAACATCGAGTTTATAATGACCGTTGGGACTCAGACTATTTAATTACAAACAACAATAATAAACTTCAGTGCATTGTTTATATTCAATAGTATCAGTTCCTAAAGAATATAATATGAAACGACATTACACTGCGTTACACGAGAAAAAGTTTAAGCATCAGAGTCCAGAAATGCTAAAATGCTAAAACAACAAACACATTTTGTCGAAAAGTCTGATACTGATAACATATGCGCTATTGCCGCTTTTTACGAAGTAGTGCTGGCAATTGCCACAGCGAAAACTCGTTTTGGTGATGGAGTGCTTATTAAGAATTGTGCAATAGAAATGGAAAAACAATTCAATGAAACAAAAGCTGGCCAAAGCTCGAAACAGTCTCAATGTCGCATCAAACAGTTACAAGCCGCGTTGACCACATTAATCAATACCTATCCAAAAAATTCTACGACACAATTGAAAAAAAAAATTTAAATAATTTTTACTCTGCCTGGATGAAAGCACTGATTTATCCGATATCAGCCAACTTGTAGTTTTTGTTCCAACTATTCAAGAGGACTTCAGTGTAGCATAAGAGATGCTCGATCCTATTCTTCTCCCATAGTACAACCAAGGGTGCAAATATTTTTGAAGTCGTGAATACGATGGTACCAGATTATGTCGGATTCAATAAACGTTCCTGTATTGCCACTGACGGAGCCAAAGCTGTGATGGGAACTGAAATTGGATTTGCAGGGCTCTTGAAACAAAACATTATCAATTGTTCTGCGATACACTGCATTGTTCACCAAGAGGCCCTGTGTGGAAAATCGTTGCGTCAAATGAATGTCATGAAAGTGGTTGTTAAAATCATTAATATTACAAGAGGCGGCAATTGTGATTTGACTCACAGAAAGTTTCGTGATTTTTTGGTCGAAGTCATATGGGAATTTGTTACTTCACACCGATATTGGTTGGTTAAACGCCGGAAATTGTTTGCAACGTTTCTTCGCTCTACGAAAGGAGATTCCCATTTTCCTTTAAAATGAAGTGAAGTCCCACACTACGAAACTGGAGAATCAAGACCTTCCATTTTTAACAGACTTCACATCTCATCTTAACGAATTAAATTTAAAGCTACAAGGAAAGCAGCAGAATATTGCTTTTTCAAGCCTTGACTGAAAAACCAAGACTTTTCATTTTCTCCAAGCTGTTAAAGTGCACTTTGAAGAAATGAAGGATTTTGAGAAAGTTTCATATTTATCTCATGCAAAATGTATTGATACAATTGCAGAAGAACTTGCGACTTTAGGAAAATCGAAAGACAAATTTCACTTTTTTCTCAACCATTTACTATTTCTGTTGAGAACGTAAGCAGAGCAGATCTTCAACTAGAATTGTGTGATTTACAGTCTATCCTTTTTATTAGCGAAGAAGCGAAATAAGACTGGACTTTTTTAAATTACTTCCAAGAGAACGTTATCCTACTTGCAAAACTTTGGCCTTAAACGGGCTCAATGCTGGGAAAAGCACGTATCTTTGCGAAAGCAGCTTTTCCAATATGAAATTTATAAAGTCAAAATATAGGTGCTCCCTGTCTAATAAGTCACTCAGTTTCTTCGTGTGTCAACAACAAATATTAATATTAATATTGATGACTTCCCACTATTTTTTTGTTTGTATATTTGTTATTTTTTTAATAAATAAAAATAATTACACGAACAAACACGTTTGTTTTTTTTACGTATTACAAATTACTGATAAAGTTGCATACTAAGTATTTTATGGTACGGCCCTCACAATCGCAATTTTATTTACAGCGGCCCTTGGGCTACTTTAAGTTGGACACCCCTAATCCAAGAGTATGTACTTAAGGTAAGAAATAGCTATTAGCAAAAACTCAAACCTTCATTTTTAAACCTTTATATGTATTTTATCCATCCAACATTATTAACAACAAATTCTAAGAATACTTTGATACAAATCTAGGAATAGCATAAAATGTTACCTTACAACACTGAAATATGTTCAATATTATTAAGTAATAATTATTTTCGCACAAGAAGTATTATCATTTTTTAATTAAGCCTTTCTTTAAAATAATGTATCCAAACACGTTAAAACAAAGCATTAATGTATTTTAACGTTTATTTTTTTTTTTTGCAAGCAGTAGTCTTTCTCATTCTGTTTGTGTACTCATGAAACGAACCCTTCATTTCAACTAACCAACCTAGCAAACGAACTGTACTCTAATGAGATGGCATGTTACAATCAATAAATCTGGAATAGTTGGAAAACGTTTCAATAGATCGTCCCAAAATGGACACGTTACGAGAAACGAGAACTCGAGTGCCGCACGTTTGTCAGTCGCCTAGTGCAGAACAACAATTTCAAATCATTAGCCCTCCGTAATTCCCCGGTTAGATCTCATTTAGCTAAGCGAGGAGATTGGAGGCTGTTCACGAACTTAATTAATTTGACAATTATACCGTAGGGGAGTAGAATTTTCATTGGAAAAGTTGAGCACTGAATTACCTCGTCATCCCTCTCGAGACGGCAAACTACCCTGACGAGTAGTGAATAATGATTATGGTCAAAAAAAAGCAAGCGAGCATTCCTTGTCTAAATGACCAATAAATTTACACTCTCTTACGATGTTTGAATTTTGAAAAGGTGAATGAAAATACGCACTGATTTTTTATTGATTTTATAATCTCCATTTTGCTTAGTATATAACATCAACAAGATGTGAACGTACGCAAATTCAATAATGAAAATTGTAGTGTAATATTTAGTACACTAACGTTCCAACATGTATTGAAATATAGTCTAAATATTATTAATTAACATTCGAACCGTGATACAATGTTAATTAAAAAATATTTTCAGCATTTCTTTAATATTTGTAGGAAAAACATATGGGATGCAAAAGTTATGAAGAATGCAATTCTATCACATCATATGTAAATCGTTGTTATTATTACGTACAATAGAGTTAAATATGAAAGCTTTTAAAATACATGATTATTGATTATGCAATGATGTAGGTAATACAGGATTGAAAGAACTATATATAACGAATACTAATATAAAAATGTTTGATGTGCTATGTATCCAATGAACGTTATATATGTAGGTTAGGATAGAGTAGTAGTAGAGTTAGTTTCGGCTAAAAGCCACCTTTTGACGTTGATCTGAAGATGGCTTTTAGCCGAAACTAGTAATCATATATTAAATAATAGATGAACGAAAGAACGAGTTTTATTACTCCATCCTAACCTACATAAAAATGTTTCTTTATTTTTCGAAAAAATAGGAAATAACATGGATTTGCCGCGTTTTGGGCATATTCTTTTAATTTATTAATTTATCCAAATCATTTACGTTAACTGCAAAATTAATTTTGATATTCATCCTTTCAGCAAAGATATATTAAATTCTTTCTCAAATGTCTACATGTCTACATAAATGAACATCTCGCGAAGAATAAGATTCCAGCTAAAGAGCCTCCTGTAGCCCAGGAGGGGAAGTGAAGGATGCATAGAACAGCTTATTATAGGCTCTGCAATAACAGCACAGGGCTAAAAGAGGAAAAGAAGCCTGTACACGACTTTATCACATTTGTCAGCAGGCAATAAAAGTAAAGCAATCAACACTTTTGCCATTTCACTTGTAATCATACTTTCGGAGTGCTCAAGTCGACAGATACAGAACTAGACGCATTGAACAAACATGCATTCGTGGAATGGATAAAACAAGGGACTTCACCTCACTATTTCCTTTAAACTGCATCAAGCTAAACTAATTTATACTTTTTTCGGATACCCACCACAGTGCCTACCCCGTTGGCTTTTTCACCCAGAAAGATTAATGTTCTGTCTAGAAAAAGATATTTCTACGTCACATGAAGTGGCAGGCGCGAAATGGATATATGCAATTAAATCCTTATATTTTAACATGAATTTTCATTTTGTGTAGTAAAACTATTATTGCAAATTTCTTTTAATAGTATATAGTCTGGATTTATTCCCAATACCGTAATAATTTTGTTTTGTATCTTTTCCGTAATCGATCCTTCAATACTTTTTAAATGGTTAAGCAAAGATTCTAATTTTTGAAATGATTTTTCTAATGGCAAATTTTTTGTTTCTAGAAATTTTATTGTTTTCGTTACAATAAGAAAATGTTTATTAATAAATTTTAACCAAATTTTCGTTTAAAATTAGTGCTTGTACTGTTTTAACACTGACAACATCTTGTTTTAATGTTAAAATAAAAGGTTTTAAGATATCAATGTTTTGAGTGTGCATAAAAAAATGCTGCCTCTAACCATGTGCCCCATCGTTTTAGTATAGGTTCTGGTGGCAAAGGTATATTTGGACACATTTCTTTATATCATTCTACCCGGGTTGGTGCTTTTAACAAAACGTTTTTAAATTAATTAATTAAAGAATTAACATCGGGAAATTGTTCACGAACGAGTTCAGCAATGCGATGTATTCCATGCACAACACATATTAAGTGTAACATATGTATTAGGAAAACGTTTCTTAAGTCCGTTCCCTATTTTTAACATTAGGTACGTTTGCAGCATCCGAAAGAAATAACATAACTTTTAAACAACGTACTAATTTTTGTGGCTACTAAAAATGATATAGGGGGATTTTCAGGGTGCAATGTGCCAGCTATTACATTAACAACACATCTTCCTTTAATGTCTGTCGTTTCATATGCGCTTATGTAGAGATAATTCTCTCTTACTTTTGACCTGATCTTATTTATTGTTTCACCGAACTGCGTAATACTTTCTAATGGTCGAAGGATGAGGAATATCGTGTTTGGTATTTTTCTTTAAGAACCCATGGACATGTGGATTCCGTAATTTGTTGAACGGAATATTGCCACCAAGAAAAGCTCCACATAAATCATTTACAAATTCTTCATGAAAAATTCCTTTTTGATGTTCAATATGCTTTATACCTTTTACATGCCGTAAAAGACTATATTTGCCTCTGAAACTTAATTTCAGAGAAAAAGTGGTGCAAATGGTTCTTTTCCGTTAATGACTGTAAAGATCTTGCCATATTCTGAAAGAATGTTTATCATTCTCGGCATTATTGGGAAATAGTGAATAAAAGACTACTCTAATCAAATGAGAAAACAATGCGAAACTAGAAAATCTTAAACGAAGATGGAATACGAAACTATAAAACTATTAAACTTAATAAAAAATGTTAAACGACAAATAAACAGAAACCTCTAAAAGACGACGGTAACGAATTAAATATCTACACACTAAAAAATATTTGCAATTCCTACGGAAAAATCCAGTAATGTATAGAGTAAATTTACTAAAAATTAGAAAATATACCTACCTAAAGTTTTCTAGTAAATTTCCCAATTTTTGGTAATTTTACCTTATTGTTTAGTGTGTATGTATGTATCTTACTGGATGACTCCAATTGTTTCTACCAACTTGTTTGGTACTGTCCTATGGTATGGTACTGCTAACTCATACATTCGAGTCTCGCACCTATCAGAACGCCAATGATAAACTGCACCACACGTCGCCGCTCTGCATATAAGGCTGCTAATGGTCTACCGCATAACTTATCTGCATGCCATTTTAAATTACTATCAATAAAGATGCCCAGGAACTCGACGTTAGAGGGTTCACCGTTACGAATTGTAAACGTTATCGATTTGAGTTTGTTTTCGTTTAACTTTAGGTCGTTTGCTATTAACCATTCCTCTGCTTTTTTTTAGTGTTCTCGGACCTTTCACGAAAACCCAGAAAATCCCTCGCACGCGCCAACATGGAGCAAACATCCAGAGCACCAACGTTATGGGGAAGAGCGTTTATGTATATTAGAAAAAGCAGGGGTCTCAGGATCAATCCCTGAGCACACCACATTCAACACTACCAACCTGAGAACGTGATTATTTCGGTCTGCGTTGCAACCTCTCAGAAAGATAAGATTTTAGCAATTCAATTGAATTTCCTCGTAAATATAGTACATCATAATAGAAAATGTCTAGATTCATAAATGCTTATATTTGTATATTGTAGCTGTTAACATACCTACCTAGTATGTAAGGAATGTCATAACTAAACAACAGTATTTCCGGTTTGTATTATAATTGACCGTAGATCCGATTTCTACGACCACCGATAATGCCCCAACAAAACGCGGATAGCAGCAACTACTCTTAACAATGAATATTTTCACCGCTCTTCGCGTCATCGAAACAGTATGTTAGTTGAAATGACTTGAAATAATATTCTAATCCAATTTGATATTATATATCCTATATACCATATTCTTTCACTTTTATTTCACCGACGTTTTTCACCTGAAGTTGGCCAATTACGACCGAAACGTGTAATGAAAAAATTTTAAAGATAATATCAGATCGGTTTAGATGTTTAGAACATTATTTCAAGTCAATTCAACTCACATTATCCCAATCTTTGGACCCCTTTATCTAATATATTAGTTCACTGGTATTGCAGTATAATTTATTTTCTGTTGCACTAATAAAGTAGTTTCCAGGTAAATATATAGGTAACTAAAGAAAAACATATTAAATATGGGATTGTCCTCGTTTTAAAAAAGGTGACCCCAATTTTAGCAAAAGTTACAGGGTGCTAAACATTCTATCTTTTGCTATAACCATTCTGCTTGTCGGATAGGTACTATCTGTTTGTCGGATAGTACCCATACTATATTGCCTGTGACAAAATAATACATTAAAACACAAGTGTCACAATGACGTTTGTTGTAATGCCAGTGATTCAATGTACAAGCATTACAAGGCATTATGACACGTGTTTTTTATAGTATTTTTTTCTAATTTGCAGATTAGTCACCCATATTACATTCCGGTAAAAATCCCACCAGTGCATTAATAGATCTATTAACGTAGTAGTGCGTTAATAACTCATTATCACACTGCGTCGCCGTTTATTTTCGTTTTACTGTAACATCGAATTAGAAAAAGATATTTACAAAAGTTTTGATAAACGTACAGAGAATGAACCTGTTAAACCGGATCATATTTTTTTACGAGGAAAATTATAAAAGCATTCTTCTTTTTTCTTTTTTATGAATTTCTAAAATTTCCGGCACTATACATAATAGCCATTGAAACATGATAGATTTTGTTTTCCTACATTCTCATACAAATAAGGAATTACATGAAAGAAATGTGCCTCAATAAATTCTCTGATAATAGCTGACATGCTCGAAGAATGTAAAAACTTTGCTCTTTACGTAGACCTGACGTGCCACTAAAATATTTTTCATAATTAGTCCACACGAGAAATTCCATGATGTACCGCCATTCCGCGCTTTCTCCTTTGCCTTTGTTTTCATAAATTGTTATTTTATATCTCGCGGTGTGCCATAACTTTCGCTACGTTAAGCGAAGAGAATGAGAAACACGACATCTATTTCTTCGCCGGGGAAATGTGAAAAAAAAACTCAAAGAAATATTTCTCCTATGACGGAAAGCTGAAGATTTGCCCTACTTTATATTAGAAATAAGCTCGTGCAATTCAAGGTGCCCCTCATGCTTGCAGTAACAAGAAAAATAAAAAACCAGGCATTAGTGCACGGAGAAAAAAAGATGTTACCACGTATTATAAATATAATGAATGATATTAACTCAAGGACAACAATACGTTATCTAGTACCCAGTATTCATCCATGTATTACTGTTTATTAGGAAGATGGTACGCTCTAATATAATTATAATACAACCAACTATAAAGTTAGTTGTCCCTATTGTTACTATCTATTTTTCTCAGTGTGTGTTTGTGGTTGAACATACGTACATTACTACACAACAGCTTACTCTCATGTGAGTTTAACATATACAATAACAAAGAAAGTTTAAGACAAATATAATTTATTAATTATTTGACATTGGAATGGTAGAAGTAAGTTTATTTTTTATTGATGAGAATGGTCACCGTTGTTTATCATAATTTCAAAAGCTGATGCCAATAGTTCTTATAAAAAAATTACGGAACTTTTCCCTATGGTGATTTAATACTTATTTCATTAAACTAGCAAAAATACATGAGAGATTCGGTTGAAATTTTGTATTGCTTCATACCTGAGAAATATTGTTTTGTAGTAATATAACAACGATGGATGAGAATATTCAATGAGAGGACTAGGTATTTTCCATTTAAATGATATCTCTTTAGAAGTCTTCATTACTGATTTCAAAATTGTATAGCAACGGAATAAACGCGCAACACATAAAGGCGATTTAAAATATCAAGTTACTTAAAGTTTAAGTTAAGCAAGTGTTCACCCTTATCATCATAAACACTTCTATCTACAGTAAAACTTCCCAAATGGGTTTGGAAACACAACTTTGTCTGGTTATTACTGGTGTCCTGTTATGGAAGTTTAATGAACTTTTTTTAATGAAATAGACAAAGTTAAGTTCATGTATTGACTAGTATGTGGATATACACATTATCTAAGAGTCCCTATATTTTGTTGTGCATATGGCTTTACAAAAAAAAAGAAGATAAAGTAATTTTATCCAAAATATTGAAATAAAGAAAATTCTTGATGAAAAAATCTGGAATTCTTTTTTAACTATTTTTCCGCTAGTCAAGTCTTGAATGGTGTGATGCCGTATTGTCTTAAAACAAAATAACTTTTCTTCCCTGGCAGAATATTTTCATGATGTTAACCATTCCGTCATGATTGAACGAGGCATCCACGCTTTTTTGTTGGAAAGAGAGTCGATTTCAAAAAGATTTAGATTCACAGGAAATTCAAACTCGACATCCATATTTGCGCAAAGAAGTACGGTCCTTAGATATTTTCCCATGTTTGCACGTTTCACCTTTTAGAGACAGGGTTTTCTCGGGCAGAGCTTTGAAAAAAAAAATGGAGTCTCGTCGCATTTAAGTTTGTACTGTGTTAACCACTTTGGTGTCCAGAGATGTCGCTTCACTACTTATCATCTTATACTTGACTTTATGTCTCTATTGGCTTTGAAATTGTTGATATTCAAAGTTTTCGCATCTTCTAACGCTTTCTCTTTCATTAAGGGCCTCAAATCGAGATATTCTAATCTCGAGCTTTCGAGATCCACTCAAAAACGGTTTTGTCAATGGCGAGACCCTTTTCTAATTTAAATGCTTTCTTGGTGAAGTCGTTTTTTGAAGAATAGCTTTTTGATTCTTTAATGTGTCCGCAATACTTGTTTTTTCTACTTTTCTAACTTCTTTACTAAATCCCAAAGACTAAATTTCTCCCGGGCAATAAGATTTATTATTCCAACTTTTTCTTTTAATATCAGTCTTGATTATTCTTCTTTGTTGAGGATATTTCAATGTAAGAAGTCACAACAAACACTAATTAGAAAATCATTTTTACAGCAAATAATAGAAAATATCAAACTACAAAAGTGCCTAATTCTGCTTTACAAATTGAAAACAAGCAACGTGCAGTTCTTGGAATTGAACAAATATTTGTCACTGCTGCCCTGTTATGAGGTTATCAGAAGTTTCTAATATATTAAACCTGTACAATTTTGATGGAGAAAATAAAGTTGTCGCTTTATAAAAGGTATCCTTTTGTCGGAAGTGCCCGTTTAAGTAATTAAGTAATTACATCGATGAAAATGTTATTGTTACTCTAGACTAAGTGTGTAATTATAGTATTTAAAATATATACTTAAAACAAATGCAGCCAAACGCCACTACCTGGCGCCTCCACCAATTTGCGACACCGCTACTTGAAGTATCGAGGTAACTCGACATCTTAGGCGGTTGTTATTTACAAAGGCATACCGTGTGTAGGTCCTATAAGCTAACTTTATTGCCTTTCTTATTTCTTTTTACATGTTACTTCCTTAAGTTCTAACTAACAACTAAACCTTTTATTCCTCGCTCCCAGGATCCCACGATCCTTAGTCCAGTCTACGTACACTATGCACTAAAATGTGCAAGATGCGACAATATAGAGATACACATATGGTATCTTCTATAAAGTTACGTTATTTATTTACTTAAATACATTTCTGTATACGTCATAACATATCGTGTCATCTGCATACCTCTCCCTAGTTCCAGCACAACTGGTATTGAACGCCTAGGACGAAGACTAGGCTTCCATGACACTTGTTCGACCAATACTAATATTAACTAAACTTATTCCTCCATATTTCGTATATAGTACATATTTTATCTTCTTTTTAAAATAAATGTAGGTTAATCTCTACAAACCATTTGGTATATTATTAAATATGCTTTTCTGCTAATCACTGTAATTAATATGAGGCAATTTTTAATATAAGGTATATTTTGTATATATATTTGGTATATTATTATAGAAATTAATAGCTCTAGATGCTAGTATTTGTGAACATTTTTGGCGGCTGTATCTCACAGTTCTTATCTGAAAAGTCCTTCGAGTTTTATATTAATGAATTTGTCTGTTTGTTATTAATTTTACGTTTATTTCTATTTTTTATTGTAGTATTTTATATAACAGAATTATGTTATTCAACATTATTAGCTAGTAAATATTTAATTCTTTATGACTTCATATATTTTATTTTTTGATGAGCTATAGTTCATGTTATATAATATTTTGATTAATTTAGCCTTGATTATAAATCGCAAATTTAGTGGCTTACCGTCGATTTACAATATGGTATTCTTGTTTAGAAACATGTTGTAGAAATAGTTCGAAAATATATCTTCACGATTTTAATGAGATTTCCATTGTTAATTCGCATAGGTACTTTCACTGTGATCAGTATATATAGATTCGTCGTGTGATGCAATAGGTTTTTCAGCAACACTGATAAGCCTTGGTAAGGCGAAACGCGTCTGCTAATAATGGCTGTTGCTTATTAAATTTTATTTAAAATATTGTTTCTTTGTATTTCCTCATATGCTTATTAAGTAATTATTATTTGTTGTAAAAAGTACGTAATATACAGATTTTCTATGTGCTCTTTGTAATATATGTTTAATTTTGTTCATCGCTACCACTATTTTTGTATTTTTTTCATCATCATTGATTGTAGGTGTGCGTCTCTTATCATGTTGTTCCGAATTATAAGTCCAAGGCAGGTTATTTTCTGCACTTCATTCATTTTTTCTTGTTTTTTTTTTTTTCTTGTTTACGAAGTTCGTATACTCTCTCTTTGTTTCATTTATAGTAAGCAGGTTATTGAAACACCACTACTTCAAAAGTTCTAAATCGATTTTTATGTAATCTTCAATTTGACTTATGTTCACTGTGCGAGTATCATCTACGTACGCACATCTCTGGCTGTGAAAACTATGTTCTAATAAATCACCGATGTATAGTATATATATATACAGCCATAATCCCTGCAAAATCAACAGTTATACCACGCATGTGCGTCTCCCGCTCTTACTGCAGTAGGTATTCCCCTACATTCAGTCATTCGTCATACCCACTCATAGCTCACAACGAATACTGGCGCGAGCGCAGCGGTTGCTTTGCTATTCAATCTACACGCAGATATAAAAATCATTGAATCTTCAAACAAAAGGTTCAAATATGCCCCCATCCTTGGCTAAACAATATCCTAATGTGTTGTAGAAATTCATTCTAAGATTCTCCAACATTTCTGGGCTAATGTTGTTTGACGTTTGAACAATTTTATTGCGCAACTACTCTACATTAACTGGTCTAACGTCTTCATTGCCATAAATTCTTTCTTTTAAATAACCCCAGTAAAAGAAATCGAGGGGAGATAAATCTGGCGAACATGGCTGCCATTTGATATTTTCAGAATGAGTTCCGATCCACCGGTTAGGAAACTGTTCACTTAAATAGTTTCGGACAGCCACTGCATTATGTGCAGGGCAACCATCTTGCTGAAAGTAGATGTTTTGCATATTTATGTCGGGAAGTTGCTGTACAGTAGGTAGAATGTGGGTGTTCAGTAATTCTAAATATGCATTTTCGTTCAAATTGCCATTGATAAAAAAAAGGCCCAATAATATAGTTGTTTAACAAACCTACCCAAACATTTACTTTCTTTTTGCTGTTGCTGACTAGATGAACTTAAATATCTGTGCTCATTTTGCTTAGCCCAGTATGTTGTCACAGATAAATTGTGACTTCTAACCAAAGGAAAAGAAGATTCATCGGTAAAGATAATATTGTTTACAAAATTAGCATCTCGGTTAATTAAATCACTTAACTTTTCACAAAATACCATACGCTTAAGTGCCTCGCCGTGAAATAATTGTTGGTGTTTAGAATATTTAAAATTGTGATACCCATTTGCTTTGAGTATTCGCTGACCGGAACAACGGGATATGTCTAAATCATTGGAAATAGTGCCAGATGACATATTCGAATTTATTTCAACTGCAGCACATACTAAAACGGACGTATTATTAGAAATTCTGCGAGTTGGAAGTGATGTTTTTAAATTTTCGGCCGAACCGGTATTTTCGGTTTTATTTTTTAATTTAAAAATTGTGGCTTTTAATTTAAATTTTGGAATAGGCCTGTTGGGGTATTTAGCTGCAAACACGTCGCATACTCTTTGAAAGGAATTGCCAGCGTGATACCACCGCATTATCTCAGCTCTCTCCTCCACAGTATAACGCGGCATTTTGCGCAAAAATATGTATTTAAAACTTAGACAACCACCTTACTTGAAATGACTAATAATACTGATCACTAATCAGTCTACACGTGCTATTATCGTACTACAGCGTCACACCTCGCTGTTAGGTAGAGTGGGAGAAGGTGGGAGTATATGTACTTCCCCGCCGTTTACTTTACAGAGATTGAGGCTGTATAGTGTATATATATTGTGGTAGACCATATTGAGCGTACGGGGGATTACTTTTTGTTGTATCTATTTTTGTTATTTGAAGCTTTTTATATAAATAACTTTTTATTCATTTTAATTCGTTTACCGTAAATCCATATATTTTAATTTTTTCAATTTTTTTTTTTTAAAAGTTCTTTGCTTAGCATATTTTAAATAATGGAAGGATCATGTAGTTGTTTTAGGTTAGACAGCATTCGGTTTTATAAAACTTTACGAGAAATATACTTGTCTAAAATAAAAAATCTTTAATCCAAAACCTTAACAAAAATCCAAAAGAAAAAGTGAAAAAATCCCTTACCACAAAAATTAAAAGATACAAATCTAAATACGTATTTCGGCAACTAAGTTGCCATCTTCATTAGAAAACAAGTGAAGAGCAGTGCTAAACGTAGTGGGCTAAGGTAATCCTTGGAAGATATGCTCTTCACCAAATCACTAGTGGAATAACACTGAAGTGTTGTATCTCCACCCATCACAGGACCAAAACCTTAAGCAGACGATTCCACTTCAAAATCTGGATACTAAATCGTGTCAAGTTAAGTCGAGGGTGATGTAAATTGATTGACTATGTCAAAACCTGTGAATTTACGTTCTGTGCTTAGTTCCCAAAATCGGATTTTTATTGCAAAATATTAAGCCAATCATTAAGAAACATCCGGTATTCACCTGTCACTTTATTGTGTGTTATTTCAACAGCATATACTAAAGCTACATTTTAACCCTGCACTACGTATGTACTTCGCCTGATTGTCTACGTAAGAGCACCTTTTCAGACGTTCCTATAGAAAACAATACAATGATACGTGGATGCGCACCATACATTTCGCGTTTATCGAAGTTGACGTCTACTCAAAAACTACGTAATATGAAGTGGTCGAAGCTCTCGAAGAATACACATTTAATACAAAAAGCAATTTACTTTTCAAAGCTACGCCCCCGAACTTATAACAAGCATGTGCTGAAAATATCGACTACCTTGAGAAAACTGAAGGGAAAAATCTGGCGACGTCGCTGACGTAAATAAGAATAGCGAAAGCGCTTTGACCTTACTCGCTGATATCTCTTTTGTTGATTTTTTCAGTCATGTCGCGAACGTTCACTCGAACCATGAATGATAAGCAAATTGCTGCATCGTTGCGGGAAAATTTATTAGCTCCATAAAATATAATGATTTTATCACGCCTTGTATACAATTATTGTGTGGAACTTATGTATGCAGAGGAATCTTATTCTCTGATTCATTTTTAAAAAGGGGAGATGAGAATATACTGCTACGAAACTTGTAGACAATATTTTTTAAATTTAAATTATATTTTTTATAAATTAAACAACTGTTCAATTCTACTGAATACCATTCAGAGTCATCTGTGATATTCTTTACAAATTCAGAAATAAACCAAACTCCTTTTTTTGAACTTCGCTAAAAGTCTATTGGTATACAGTGGCCAATTATAGTACTCATAATAATAATATATATTTTTGCAATAAAACCATTACAGAAAAGGTCATGTTGTTATATATGTAGATATGTTACAATTGTAAAAAAAAAAGTATAATAAATATTTGTAAAGATAAAAACATAGAGTAAATATACATAAAAGATTAATGAAAAGTAAAAGAACAAATGACAGTAATGTGACAAACAAAACAACACAAACATATTAAAAGCAAAATTATTATAAGTTACATAAGAAGTCATTAATTTCGTAATACTCCTTCTCTATGAGCATTTGCTTCACTTTTTCTTGAAAACAACCAAAGGCAATTTCTTGAAACTTTCGGGAAGGTGGTTGTATAATTTCGCACCCCAGTGGTTAATTGCTTTTTGGGAACAGGTCAGTCTGTGATACGGTACTCGCACATGCCCACGCGTTCTGGTGTTATTAGGTGCGTGTCCCCATTTAAGGTAAATTCCTCCGCATGCTGATGAACATACAAGACGCAGAATAGAATAAATACAGATGGAACGGTAAGTATACGATGTCAAAATAAATAAAGTTGACGCGGGCCCATGCATTTTATTGGGACGATTGGGAACTATTAGGAAGTTCGTCATTTTATAATAATATTGTGTTGTCAACCTTTTCAAACGCTTTTTGAACTAAGTTTGTTTAAGTAACGTGATTGTACCACATTTGGAACGGATTTCACCAAAGAAAAATGTATTGCTGAAATCTATTGCTAACTTCACACACTACTGACGACTGACCTGAGCCTTTGGTAGATAGGAGAAGATTTTGGGTCTTTCCGACGTTAACTTTAAGTTTGTTGGCAGCAAACCTCCCTCATCGCAGTTTTTGATTGTTCTTCTACAGTTTCTGCATCGGGTGCCTGTATAACTAAAGATGTGTCGTCAGCGTAAAGGCACATCGTAACATCACTAATATTGTAAGGGAGGTCATTAATGTAGATTAAAAAAAGCAGCGGACCAAGAATGGAACCCTGTGGTACACCAAAGCCTATATTGTATAGGTATCAAATGTTTAATCTAGTTTACGATTGAAATGGTTTATATTTATCATTTAATATTTTCGAAAAAATGGGAATATACTTGAAGCTCCTGTTTAAAAGGAAAGAAAATCTATTTAGTTCGTTCTACTAAAACTCAAGCTTCTCGCACTGCGATGTTAAAATTCCCGGATATTCATCATCGTTTTCCTTGCCTAATCTGTAGCCATTTTATTTCATCCAAGTAAACTCGATATCTTACCACAATTTCCGTCTTCCATCGTCGCTTCTCTCTTAAAGTTCTAAAAAGTAATTTTGAGATATAAATCAATTTTAAATATAATTTTTCCAAGGTTTCGGGCATAATTTATGTTTTAAACTTTTTCGTAAGTCGACTGCCTACCTCAACACGAACTTTAAAAAGGTAATTAAGAAGATAATTAACCTAGCTATATACGTTGTCTGTCATTTTAGAAAGGATTTTAATACAGACACATTTTACTGATAAAAGAGCAAGATTTTGTAATGACTATAAGTGAGTAAGTTTAATTACAATTATTTTCCATATTTTTTATTTAAATTCTGATGTATCTTCATTTAAATACAATATATTTACACAAAATATAAATACTATACGCAATATGCGACTTCCACAGATGTACCAAGCCAGTACATCTACAACATATGAAAGCAAATAAAAAGAAATAAGAATACAGAAGCTCCTTTGCATGTAAAGTGGAACTAAAAAATGCATATGATATTGTGCTATTACAACGGATTTATTCTTTCTACAAAACTGTATGTAGATACAGCGTACAGGATGCAAAGTCCAAGAAATAGGAAATTAAAATACGTAGGTATACGTAAATATTATTTGAAATGCTTTTTAAGTACCCGCGACCTACTAGTTAAGCAACAATAAATTATTGCTTGCAGCAGAAATATGTACATAATTTTAGACCCTCTAGAAAATAAGTTTAGAATTCCAAATTATCTCTTACGGATAATTAAAAGATATTTCCGAGATAGGGAAACAGTATGTTGTAGTATGAGACGGAGGAATGGCGGTCTATGAAGGTTGCGACAGAGGTGACCAAGGGTCGATTTTAGGTCCAGATCTTTCGAATATATCTTACGAACTGTGTACGTCAATCGTATATGCCAGATGACCCGAATTTGATAAGTTAGGCTGATGATATTGCAACAGTAATTGTTATAAAAAATATCGTGAATGCACAAATGAGATTCAATCTAGTAAGAAGGCGAGTGAGTTGCAGAGGCACATTCGACTATAATTTCTTTATCCTCAAACGCAAAAATTAGTTTCTTAACGTAATGGGCAAAGGTGTGAACAAATTAAATGAGTGCTATAACGCTGTGCTGGTAAATAAACCGAATGATGCTTCAAATCAGAAATCTTCCCAACATTTGCTTATATAATTATTTATTATAAAACCAGTTGCTCAAAAATCAATGATTGCCAAATCACTGTTAAAAATTGTATTGTGTCCTCAATATTGTATTTCTGAATGACATGTTTCTCATATCATTTTATTTGTGTATTCCAATGAAAATGAACGGAATTTTCTAATATTAATCAACTGGTAGAAAAAGGAATAAAAGAAAGGTTTTTCCTTAGAACACGACTTCAATTCCAATATGTAAAGAAATAAATGCGAATCAAGGTGACATGTTTACATTATTATGCAATGTTGTCTTTTTACCTACAATAATTTTTTGTAGTTATCGTGTTGGACAGAGTAACATTCCATTTGGTGATAATAGGGGAGGCAAGAATAGGATACCTCTGATTGCAAGAAATACCAAGATATATCTTGATTATGAGTTTTATATATTTTAACGTGTAATTAATTTGGTGTGGTGTCTTATTTTAATATACTTGGACTATTCGTTCTTTCAACAGTGACAAATTCATA
Organism: Cetonia aurata; assembly: GCA_949128085.1. Lineage (NCBI taxonomy): Eukaryota > Metazoa > Arthropoda > Insecta > Coleoptera > Scarabaeidae > Cetonia > Cetonia aurata. The sequence goes on from OX421884.1 coordinate 42,115,693, forward strand.
ATTAAGGACGTAGCTTTACAATTCTAATGACGTATTGCACCGGATAATGGCAATTTAGCCGAAACCGGTCGTAATAATATTAAAATATAATTTTAAGGATTGGATAGAACATATTCATTGATTATTTAATACCTATTTTCTCATTGAAATATGGTACTATGTTACTATGGTAAAAAACACCACGTTTGTTTTAACAACTTTATTTGGTTTACTGAATAACCGCGAGTTATGAATTTTATGTATGTACAAACTTGCAGGATAGAATAAACAAAGACATCAATAGAATGAACATTATTTGTTGATGTGCTGATCGCAAGTGGATGATTCAATTTATGTTGTTCATCATTCCAACGCATTTTAGAAATTATTATAGAGTAAACCTGTAATCAAAATAATGAACTCAATTCATTGATGCAATAATCGCATTTCATTTACTCAAAAATTCCCTGTTCATGCGCGAATTGAAGCAACCTTAACTGGCACTTCATTTGGATGGCAGTAAAAATAGTATTAGCAACGTGCTCCAGTTTCTGCCTACCAGGGGTCATAAACGTTACCCCGAGTATAAACTTACTTTCATCACTGTCGCACCTCAAGCTTTATCCACCGCCCCTTGTTAGGAAATTAAGAGTCCAGATGCGCGCTCCCTAAGGAACACAAACTAAACGCTCAACCCACAAGACGACCACAACTTGGCCGCTAATGCAGTCACAGATTTAGCTCGGAAAATTCATAAACATCAAAGAAAAAATTGTTAAATACAAATGGAACCGAAAAATCCCACCAAACAATCATCGCTGACAATAACGAACTTCTAAATGCCGGGTAACAGAGGAAAGATGGTTAAACACATGCCTTCTGTTTCAAATATATCATTACTTTTGTTATTAATATATTGAAGGCTTTTATTCAACCTATGAATAAAAGTCATTAAGATATGTTATTTGTTCGTTCTTGCAATAAATTGCAAGCCAGTAAAACAACGGACAGGACATCATTTAATACTTTATTTCGTTCATATGGTGAATAATTTTACGAAAATTATACGTAAAGAATAAAAACGTAATATTCATTTCCTGTTCATATTACCAACAAAATTATTTATTAAACGTATGAAAGAATAGTTAACAAACATTATCGTTGGACTAATTTTTGTTATAGTAATGATAACATATTTATTTCACTAACGAATCTTGTTGTTACTTAATCAGTGATTGTAAATAATATTTTATCAAAAGAATAAATCATTTCGTTCTATCAATGAAAATTCACTGAATAAATGTAGATTATTGATATAACGACAAGTGTTTTTTCCAGTGATAAAACAAACTTTCCGCTGATTCAAAAGCCTATTATTTAGTTTGAAAGTCTTGAGAAATTTGTTTTTTATTAGTGCACAATTTCACGGTTTTTAAATAAAGAAATAATATGTACTCGATGAGTTAAATATTCAATAATCGATTATACTCAATCTTATCAAAAGGAATTTTTTTCAAACAATTTCAGCTAAATAATAATAAATTTGGTGAACTCAACAGAGAACCTTTTCAGCTGGGGTATCGACACAGTAACTATCATAACTTTACGGAGACATTACAATTTTATTCAATGGCGGTTACCATTTATTTCTTCAAATATCTGTTTATCTGTTTATCGTAAATTAAAATCGACTGGTAGTTTCTTGTGGAAACCTACATGAGTTTGTAAATAATCATAAACGTTCAACAGAACATGTCAAAAAATATTTTAAATCAGTTGAAGCAAATGCAAGGTTTCAATAAAGTAAAACTACAGATAGGGAAATACAATCATATTACTCCTTTATATTAAATTAAAAGAGCAGCAACGCTGGAAAAATGTTTTGTAGAAGTTATGCAATTTGTATTATAATGTATTTATCTATCCATTTAGTGTTTCGTGATTCTTCAGAAAAATTGTATACTCCAAATAATCGCATTTTTTCGGGTTTGGTGGAGTAGTTGAGTAAGTGCGATGTCATCTTAAATAAACATGTGCATGGAATTCTAAATAACGAAACTCACGTAACATACTGTAGTAAATTGATTCAAAGTAAAATTATTACTATTATAGCATCAGGTGTTCGCCAGGATATTATAAAGTGGGTCAAGGAAGCAAAATACTGTTCTCACTCCCCAGATATCAGTCACCAAATACCACCTTCACTCACTTTAAGTTTTGTGAATGTAAGTCAAACTGAGTGAATATATGACGAGAGCATACGAAGAACTTCGACGATTGTCAAAACCCTTCCAGTGACGTACGCACCAGCAGCCGCTGCTATAGAGGTACATTTTGTGTCATTTTACGAAATAAATGAATTACACTTAAAGAAAATAGAGAAATTAATATATGAATTTAGTAGAGTCAAAATATCCGTTTGAATGATAAAAATCGATAATTTAAGGATGGGGTGAGTTTACCTGCATCTAGTGGTGATATAAACGATAGCGCTTATTCATGAAACTTTGCTTAATATAGTGCATTTTCTCCCAAACCCCACGTCTGCTGATGGTATTTCTAGCTATTATCATAAATTTACGTTATATGTTTTGGAACAGGAGTTCTTGTCAGCATTAACTTCAACAATCGTTTTTACACGGTCTCTGGGAGTACTTAACACGATCTCGTTTTCAATGTTCCAAGTTTCTGCTGAACGTAGCGCTTTCGCCTTTTCCATTACGTTCACGGAAAACTGTACTCATAGGGATGATAAACGATCACATGCATATTGAATGCGTGTACATAGCGTAACCTTCTTTATTTAGGGCACTTTGAATAGCCCATTTTCTTTCGCACGTTCCATTTAATTTTTAAGTAAGGAGCTAATTTCTTTTAACAAAATATACTGCACAAAAGAAGCTCCAGAAAACTTAGAAACAGGTATAATTACATTCATATACAAAGAAGAGATATAAAAGATTGTACAAAGTACAGAGCCATTGCCCTACTCAGTACAATGAAGAAGACAGAACAAGCCAGAATATTGAAGACAAAACTGAGATGCATATTGGAAGACCCGATGTAGAGGGGTTTTGAATACCAATTTCATACTCCGTCAAATCATACAGAAAATCGTCAGATATAAAAGAAACATGCATATCTGCTTTGTGGATTCGAAGAAAGCTTTGGCTACAATTGACAGGTAACATAACTAAATTCAAGGATATTATACAATCACTGCAACTGAAAACAAAAGCTATTTAAGTAGTTTTATGTATTTTTTCATAAAATACTAATTATCTCGTAAACTATAATTTATGGGTATAGTACATACGCAGTAAAACTTTTAAAGTCCCGTTAGCACTATAAGATTCCACAAAAAATACAGGAGATTCCATTTAAAATAAACAAGTTTTCAGCATTTGAAGTTGTCCTAATGCAATCAAAGTTTCTGATCACACAGTATAAAAATTATAAGTTCTAATGTTGTTTTAAGGTGCAGAGATCCTTAAGTTGTAACAGTAGCTATAAAAGCTGATGGTTCAAACTTAAAACTGTTTGAAAAAAAAAACAAATTCGTAGATGCGGTTCTGCCATTTTTTATGGAAAATTGAAAATACTTGGAGAACTAAGCAATTTGTGGAAAAATGTTTCTAACAAAAGATATTTGGAATTGAATGTGGAAAACAATAAGCTACTTTCTAAGTATAACAGTTAAATAGATACACGCACAATATACCTTGTATTTTTAGGTAGTAATACAATAAGCAATATTATTAAATTTAAGCATTTTGACATACAATTCTTTTTGTATTTTTATCGTACAATTAGTACCTGATGATGGCGAGAGCCGAAATATGTTGAACTAAATAAATAACTGCGAAATACGGCGAATCGAAAGGATTTTATTATTTAATCGCTCTTAAATCACACAACTACTATTACTGTCTTTCACATGTTCTCAACACTATCCAATTCCTTTTTACCCGGCTCTGGTGAAATACCACAATACTGTCTGAAACATCGCACTCCTTCATTATCTTTACTAATTTCATTAGGTACTTTATATATAACCTTTCTCTTACGCAGCAATGGAAGTATACGTTTGTAGTATCGCAATTTAAATCAGGTGATCGTTCGGATATTCAGAATTTCCGCCCAATTAGTGCGCTAAATCAGCTTTGGACAAAGTACTAGAATCTATCGTGGCTGATGAAATTGTATCTGCATTATCTGCCAATATAATTCCAGAAAACGGTGATTTTATGCGTTGCCGTAGTACTGAAATCTACCTTTTACTTTAACATCAATTTATCTCGGAATCATTGGAGAAGGGCTGTCAACTGGATTCAATCTACACAGATCTCAGTAAAACCTTCGAACGAGTCGACCACCAACTTCTCTTATGGTAATTAAAATATTACGGCCTCAAAGGGAAGCAATAGACTCCCTTCATTTAACGAAGGTATAACTAATTGTAAGTAGGGGTATCTTCAATTTTGAGCGTTTCTGTAAAGCGTCTGCATATTGAAATGAGAAAGAACAATGTGTTGTAACGCAGGTGTAACATTTCAAAAAATAAAATGTGTTGTGTGAGGCCGTAAGGTATTACTCTAAACGACTCTGAAATAAAAACTAAGACTTATTTTTTTACACCTAAGCAAAGACCACCACTCGAGGAAAAAATAATCATCCTCCTGCTTATTACAATTAAATAATTGTTTAGCAACACTAAACACAAAATTTCTACGCAAAAAAGAATCCCCGTAGAAACGAAGGTTTGAATATACAATGTTCACACCTATGGAGCGAAACTATAAACAACGACAGAAAACCAAAAGAATTGATTACAAATAGTTATTTACGAACCAAGTGCGTGAAATCATATTTCGCGAATGAGTAACCAGTTTAAAGCGCGAGCCGTAGGCGAGCGCTTTATGGACACGAATTCGCGAAATGTTTCACGCACAAAGTTTGTACAATATTTTTTGTACGAGAACTATAATAATAATACATATTGTTAAATACGTTATTGTTTATGACACACTACTAATCTCTTGATATTAATTTAAAAAAATTGAGTTGGCAGTATTGATTATTTGAAGTGACATTTAATTTAAAATTGTCAAATTCAAAAAATTTCATATAAAATAAAAGCCTCACCAACAACATGAATTCTGATAATGAAATGCAATGTGCATGTTATTTACGAACCAAGTGCGTGAAATCATATTTCGCGAATGAGTAACCAGTTTAAAGCGCGAGCCGTAGGCGAGCGCTTTATGGACACGAATTCGCGAAATGTTTCACGCACAAAGTTTGTACAATATTTTTTGTACGAGAACTATAATAATAATACATATTGTTAAATACGTTATTGTTTATGACACACTACTAATCTCTTGATATTAATTTAAAAAAATTGAGTTGGCAGTATTGATTATTTGAAGTGACATTTAATTTAAAATTGTCAAATTCAAAAAATTTCATATAAAATAAAAGCCTCACCAACAACATGAATTCTGATAATGAAATGCAATGTACACCGTCTGAAATTCGCGAAGCTGCCAATATTGCAGTGGATAATTTATTACCCATAAAATCAAAAAACGTATACAAAAACACTAAATTCGTAACTCAAGTTCCAGGAAGTACCAACTTTACTTTTACGCACTCGTGTTTAAAGTGACTTTTTACGCACGCAAATTGAATCGTGAAATGACAGGTTTTGATAAGCGAGTACAAAATAGTATATTCTTCAACGAGCGTACAATGAGACTTATTATGCACAAGGGCGGAAGTTCCAATATGGGCCGTTAGGCGAGTTGAACACACTATTTTTCCACGTCTTTAATAAAAACTTAATACATAAGAATGAAGTATATAAATATAATTTGAAACGTCAAAAATGTCAAAAACGTCAAAAAAATTTCAAATTTTGACTTATTGTATTGATATTCTGTAGCTATGTTTTGCCGGTTTATTCCGAAAATATACATGATGTGATTGGTCAATAAGCGTGAGAAAGTACCTATTGTCATTCGTCAAGTGAATTAAGGAGAATAATGTTACATATTTATTTATTCATTCATTCAAGTAAGAGATTCTAATTATTACACATTAAGCTATACACCTAATGGACCTAAAAATAGCTAACAGTATTTCTAAAGTAGTTATATTATAAGCAGACTTACAACGAATAGCAATATAAATAATATATTATATGAAATAAAATTTGTAACCTAAATTGTAAACTGCATAGGGCGACAATTTGTCTTGTGTTCTTAAATGCAGAAAGAAAGCATAGTTAAGACGTTTCACATTCAATTTAGGTTGTCCATTTAAGTTTACTATCTAAATTTGATTCCAGAAGCTTCAGAACATATACCATGTTTTTCGTAGTAGGTATTTTCAGTATTTTTTTTTCAATTTTAACTTTTATTAATTTCTTTCATTTCTATAATTCAAACCAGTAATTATGCAACTTGTAACACTGTCAAATTTGTATTATCTGCATACAAAGCATTCTAGGTATTTGATCCCAAAGTGAAGCCTTGTAGTACGTACACCTATTTTATATATGTAACGATGCTCTAGCCATTTCCGTGCATTGAATGTTTTAGGATAAATGATGGGGACTGTGTAAACAAAAACAAAATCTAAAAATTAGGTACTTCTAACTAAATCAATACTTAAAATATGTTTTTCTAACTGGTTGTTGTAATAAAGCTAAAACAAAAGACGACGCAGTGCTGATATGGCTATTACAGCATACTGTGCTGTAATGATATATTAACGTGGTGGGGGGGACTTTTGCGGGAACGTAATATAGACGATTAATGTGCAAATTAGAAAAAAATACTGTAAAAAGCGTGTGCCACAATGACATGTAATGCTCGTACTTTGAATCTCTCGAGATTCAAACTTGTACTCGCATTACATAAACGTCATTGTGACACTTGTGTTTTAAAATACTATTTTTACTGAAACTATCCACAACTTTTTAAAATTAGGTCATCCGCGATTTTGTAGCACTAGGGTTAATGCAATCCTATTGACTGAAAACTATATAAATATATAGCGATTATGAATGGTCTAATTGACCCCCTTGTGCACGCTGCTTCATCTCGCAGCTAACCATCAAAACCACTATTAGATAACAATTTTAATGCTGATTAATACAAAAAATAAATACGTATATGGTACATAGGTAATAAATTAATTGAATTTTTAGAAATATATGCATATAATATGTAACATTGTTAGGTGCATGGCATTTCACACAAGCTTCAACAAAATGTATGTAAGAAACTGAAGTCTATACAACCAGTTATACAAGGCTGCTACATAAGTTATCTAAATTTTATTCATAAGTATTATTGCCAATATTCTCTTTCTTCATCACGATAGATTTGAATATATGCAACATCAAAAATCGCATCCATTGCCTATTTTATTCATATATTCAACATGCAATTCTTGTTTTTGTATCAAAAAGTTGTGGCAATAATATTGAAATGATTTATATAACCCTTTTAATCCGTCCAGCCTATAGATATTTATATTATATATAACTTTTTATCAAAATAAATAACTCCAAATACCAAAAACTAAGACGTAGGAATTATACTTTCTATCCACATGATTACTGAAATATAGTTCTGAATCAAGAGCGTCAGGCAAATTCTTACTAAGAAATAAAAACATAATGCCCAAGTACCTACCTACTTTTCCTATTCAAAAGTAATTCGTTAGAGGACGGAGTAATCAGAGCTATACATGCAATGTTGACTTTTCAGAATCAGCAGAAGTGTTTGCTGGTCTGTGGTTCTTCTTTAAGTGAATTAAAGGATTTTACCCGGTAAATTAATTCCTCGGCGTAAAATGCGGAAGCGCCTCTGGCAACTACAGTAGGTAGGTACTCTTTCATCCAAATACATTTAACTCCTTTAATTACAAATACGGTGCTCCGAGAATTTTATTACAATTTCATGATCTGAAAGTAATTCGTATACACAAACGAATTACTTTCAGATCGATGCAAATGCTTGGAGAACGATTTAAAACACTAAAACAAATTACAAATTAAAATTCTGATTTTATATTTTTCCATAAAAGAGTGCCAAGAACTTTATTTCGAGTAATAACTAAATAGACGATTTAAACGACTCCTCATTTATGGTTTTGTTACAGCCGGTTTCTGAAACGTTAGGCAGCAGTTATCGGCTCAGTATTTGACAATTTAATAAAAATGAGTTTCTCGAACAACAAATGGTGACGTAACGCCAGATATCTACCCAGATAGATTATCTACTACACAATTTTTGATTGTCATGATACCATATTTTCTTGGATTATTTCATTGCATACTTCAGATACCTACAAAATAACTCTGACATATGGATGTGTATCTGCAAGATACCAACATATTAAAAAAGTTAAAACATTTTACAATCGAAAAACAAACATTTTTGACAAATTTCTACACTTAGGAAGAAATAAAGGTGCAGACACATAAATGTTTTTCGTTTCGTCTAAAACAGCCTTAGTACAACTCCCATGTATGACACAATCAACTGACAAAGTACCTACAGACACAGAATAGAAAATATACAGAAATTTCACTTCAATGTTAATCCCTATGGTTAGAATTTTATTTTTATCCATATTTTTGTTTGTCTACAGGAATCCGCGAATGTATTGTTTACTGACGAATCCACCTTTACTCAGAGTGATAACCCAAACCGTCATAATCTTCATACTTATGCAACAGAAAACCCAAGAATATTAAGAGCGGTTGATAAGCAGAGGCGATGGACTGTAAATGTTTGGGGTGGTATTATGGGTAATTTTATAATTGGACCACATTTCTTTAATGGACATCTGAATGGTGCACAGTATTTGAATTTCTTGCAATACGACTTGTCTCAGCTTCTGCAAAACGTTCCTCCAGTTCTAAGGAAAAATATGTGGTTGCAGCACGACGGTGTTCCAGCACATTTTGCACTAGATGTCCGACAACATTTGAAGTATTTGAAGATAGATGGATCGGCCCACCGCGTCCTATTAGTTGGCCACCTGGATCGCCAGATTTAACGAAACTTGATTTTTTTCTATGGGGACACATAAAAGATATTGTATACCAGACACCTCCAACTACAGCAGACGATAAGGCAACGTATAATACATGCTTTTGAAACAGTTTCCATTGAGATGTTACAACACGTAAATAGGTCCTTTCTGTCAAGGTTGCAAATGTGTTCTAATCAAAATGGAGGTCACTTTGAGAATTTATTGTAAATATTACCTTTAACGAAATAACAGTTTAATACCTTCTGTCAAACAAATAATTAGCGGTTTGTAATGAAAAATTGAAAATAACTTTGAAATTATTGGGTTTGGGTATAGGACATTATGAATAAAAATTAAGCGCAATTAACGGGCCATTCCAAAAATTTAATAATATATGGGGTGTTCCATTTGAAAAAATTCAGGAAACGCTCTTTTAAAATCGCTAAATTGATTGCATCGTAACAAATAGCCTGTATAATAAAATTAATGTTTAATCATTTTGTACGTTCAACACATCATTTGGCTGTATACTTACTAAATAATTTTGTCTTGGCTAATCGTAATACTGTCGCATGGAATTAGTATGGTAAACCTTGTCACGACCATTTTTTTTTTAATTTTCACTAATAACTCACAATGCGTCACTCAAAACCCGGGGATCGTTGAAAACACAATTTGAAGCAGATAAAAAAACAAAAAATATACAGGGCGTTTCGTTTAAAAAAAAATTTTTTTTAATGTGCCTCGCTTTAGGGCATCACCCTGTATACTTCAAATTATTTTTAAAATGTGTGTTTTTGGTTAATGTACCACTTTTCATAAAATAAACTCCTTCAGTTTTATTTTTTAAAGACTATATTGGACTTTGCGCACTAATGAGTAACCCTGTATATTGGGTAGGTATAGACAACCTAATATTATGTATCTATTTTCTCATTTCTCAGTTAATTCAGATAATTATGAATATTTATTCTCCTAGTTTAGAATATAGAATTTTATAATCTCTTAAATTTATCTAAAAACTAAATATTAACTCGCAGTCATCCCTTAGATTAAATCATTTGAATATATGCATAACTACTTTCATATATAATAGTACCAGAAAAATAACTACTGAAGTAGGTATACAGTAGAAAAGTAGCCTGTAAATCCACCTAATTCATGAAAAAAAAATATATGTTATATATAATATGTTTATAGTTCATCCACCTAGTCCTATCTATAATAATAGCGTATTCCATTAAATTACCTTCCTTAATTAATTTTCCCACTAAACATTCAAGCGCGGACACGTTATAAATTTCTATTGGAAAAGAACATATAATTATGTACCTATTGTTTATAAATACATATGCCAAGAATAGATATTTTATCTGTACACGCTGCTTAGAATCAATAACGGTTTATAAATTCGCTATAATAAGGTACTCTTTCAAGATATAATATTAAACATTATACTACTCCAGGTAGGTGTCATGTATACAATCAAGATGTTCTTTTTTGTGATGACATGTAGTCTCCACAAATGCTGCATCAAGAGGATACTAAATTGAAAATAATTAATATTTAAAACATAAGATGCAAGATAAAATTTAAAAATAATATAAGAAATACTAATAACAAAATGTGCATCAGTAAATTACTATCTGGCATTAATTATACATTACTATTATTAAATAATTAAAATATTGGATTTGAAGTTGGAGTATTATGTATAAGTAAGTATATATTATGTATATATATTCCATTATACCAGGTGTCCCAAGGTGGACGGCGTATTATAAGTAAGGATGGAGAATCAATCATTACAATTAATACTATTTTTGTATGTGCAAGTTATTCAAAGTAAAGTACGTTTCTAAAATATTTTCATCCATGCAGTTGTTGCCACTTCTACCTAAACCTTGCAACAACTTCTTTAATTCAAATGAAACACTCTAAATTTCTTATCATGATTGGATTCCTTCTCAAACTTCATAAAACTTTTACACTTAATTTTCCTATAGCGTTTTCAAGATATAAATTAATTTCTCTTTTTTTTTTAGAAAATTTGACCCTTACAAAGCACGCATATCTGTGCTCGTTAGAGTAACTAAACCACGGAACCTTTTAATCTGCTATGTTATTTGAGTTTAGGGAGTTCCACCTCAGATCGCATGTTAGAAATATGCCTTTAAACATATTGTTTTAAATGAAACTACCTGTATATTAGCGATGGGCGATTCGAATCTTTTTAGTGATTCGAATCCCAAAGACTCCTAAAATTAAAGATTCGTATAATATGATTCGTACCGAAAGACCCTAAAGGATTCGTACCAGCGCTGGGCGATTCGAATCTTGTGAGTGATTCGAATCCTAATGACTCCTAAAATTAAAGATTCCTATAATATGATTCGTACTAGCGGTGGGCGATTCGAATCTTTTTAGTGATTCGAATCCTAATGACTCCTAAAATTAAAGATTCGTGTAATACGATTCATACCGAAATATTGTAAAAAATTCATATAGATTTGTGATGATTCATGACTCTTTGTGATTAGAATTCTAATCATTCTTTGCACTTTATTCTAAGGATCTCGCAAAAAAAAAAAAACGGTAAATTGAAATTTTCCTAAAATAAAACAAAGTGAAACAATAATGGATTATTTTGTTTTATTATTTGTTAATAACAAAAGGAAAACCGCAAAATTTCATCAAAGGTTAAACACAAAATTGTCTTGATGAATACAGGCACATACATAGATAATATACATAGCTAATTTGCATAGGTATAAGATATTAGCAGACATTCAATCTTTTATATTAAAATTAAGAAAAAGCAGATACGATACCGTCTTTGAATTTATTCTTGACCGTTTATCTGTCACTATTTGTCCACTTTTTGAAAAAATACGCTTGCATGGTACGGATGTAGCGGGTATAGATAATCTCTTTCTCATTAACTCAAATAATGTTGGATATATTGTTGGAGTCGAAGTCTGACTCCGACACTGACTCCGACTCCGACTCTGACTCCAACTCCTTGACTATACTAGTATACAAGAGTCGTACTGGTACGGATTCGTATGAACCGAAATGATTCGTATCAGCCGATACGAATCATTTCGGTTCATACGACTCCATATATATAGACTCGTTCGTCGGCGTGCATGCACGCATGTTCTGCCGCTTCGGGTTTTATTGCAAAATTTTATAATATGAACGAATCTAAGTCAAAAATAAAAACGCGTAGTGCGAGTAACTGCAGTGAAGATGAAGGCGTACTAATGTTTTTTAAAAGTGAAGTGTTTAAAGAACTTTTGGGAAGTATAGTAGAAGAACAGGTAAAAGACCTCAAAGAGAAAATTGGTAACCTAGAAGTTGAACTAAAAAATTTGCGAGAATCCAACATAGAACTGGTAAAATTACTGGCGAATAAAGCGAAAGCTAGGAAAGATATGGATATACTAAATTATTCATCTGATAGTATTGAGTCAAGCGACACGGTCATTGATTTAAGATCGCAAAATAAAATCGAGAACGCAGCTATGCAAAAAGAAATACTTGAAACAAATGCACAAAGAATTTTCAAATCTGGGAAGATCAATTCTAATAAAAAAGAACTACAGAAAGAAAAATACGCTGATATAGTAAAAAGCAATGTCAAGGATTTAAACGAATCTCCGGAAAAGGTATACACCGATACTCAAAGTAATACGAACAATAATAAATTCAAAAAAGATGATCAATATCCTAAGAACAATGATTTTCAAATCGTGAGAAAACGTCGAAATGTAAAAAGAGTAAGCATGGGAGTCGCAACCAATGTCAACTTAAGAGCGGTTGTTTCCTATTCATACTTGTACTTGTCAAAATTAGATAAGGATACCACTGTTGAAGATATTAAAAAATATTTAACGGAGAAGTGTTTTGAAAAATTGGAGTGTGAAAAGATGAGATCTAAAAGGCCAGACATTTATTCATCTTTCAAAGTGGGAGTTCCAGCAAATCGTTTGGAGGAATTAAAAAACCCTGGCAACTGGCCTGTTGGAACATATATAAGCAATTTTTTATGGAAAATGAACAAAAAAACAACCGAGAATGTTCCAGAAACGTAGACCAACAAGACTGTTCTTCAGAAATCAACGCTTTTCGTTTATTTTATATTAATATTCAATGTTTAAGAAACAAAGTAACCAGTTTGGAAGTCATTCTCAGTCAATATCAATCAGATGTTGTGTGTTTCTCGGAGCATTGGTTAGGATCAGAAGAATTTGAATCGTTTAACATTTTTAACTACCGTTTGGCAACAAGATATTGTAGAACTAAAATGAGGCACGGTGGTGTATGCATTTTTGTGAAAAATAACGTAAAATTTAAGATATTGAATGGTCTGGATTGTTTTAATGAAGAGTCGGTACTTGAGGTATGTGGACTACACTTAACTGAATTAAATATAGTTGTAATTGTGTTGTATAGATCTCCTCTTAGTGATGTCAATGAGTTTTTAAAGAAGTTGGAAAATGTTTTATCAGTGGTTATTGCTCTTAATGCTCAAACAGTTTTGTTAGGGGACTTTAATGTTAACTTTTTGAAGGACAGTGTTGACTGCCTAAATTTGTTAGATTTGTTACAAACCTTTAACTCACAACAAAAAATTCATGAACCAACTCGAATAGTTCTAGATAGTGTAACCTGTATTGATAATTGTTTCTCTGATATTGACGAATTATTGAAAACTAAGGTGGTTGATTGCATGCTGTCTGATCATTATGGTTTATTAGTTGATTTAGAATATTATAAAAAGAAAGTTTGTGAATATTATAAAAAAAGACGAATTACCGAAACGGCATTACTAAACTTTACTTTGGGTGTACATGATTTTAATTGGAATCACGTATTTCGACAAAATACTGCGAAGGATATGTTTAGAGTTTTTTTTAATGAATTCTCTAATGTGTACGCTACTAACTTTCCAGAAAAATATGTTAAGAAGAAAACTGTAAATGTCAAAACTCCGACTTGGTATTCTAACGATTTAAAGCTCAAAAAGGAAGAACTGGACATTATTAACACTATTCATAAATGCATAAATACAAAAGAAACTTACGATTTATTAAAAAAACATAAAAAGCAATATAGATATCAACTTAATAATGCTAAGAAAAATACTAATGTAAATTATATTAAAAATTCTGATAACAAATCTAAAGCAGCATGGACAGTCATTAACACAGAGCTTAATAAATCTTATATGAAATCGGAGAGCAAAAAACTCACTCCAAATCAATTAAATTTATTTTTTGTTTCGATTTCAGAAGTAATTGTCAATAGTGTTTCCCCTGGCACACGTGATGCAGATGATTTTTTGAAGTTCCAAAATACACACCATTTTAAGTCCTTTTATCTAGAACCGGTATCTGAGACAGAAATATTTGATATATTAATAAAACTAAAAAATACGGCCGCTGAAGATATTTATGGTATGACGCCAAAAATACTGAAACATGTTGCCCCCCTTATATCCGAACCGTTATCTAGGTTAATAAATAGATGTTTTTATGATAATCTTTTTCCGGAAGAATTAAAATGTGCAAAAGTAGTACCATTGTATAAGAACGGAGACCGGGAGGATCCAAGTAGTTACAGACCTATCTCGATTTTACCCGTTTTATCTAAAGTATTCGAAGAGATATTAAAACGTAGGCTACTTAACTATTTTGATAAATTTACTTTATTTTGTAAACAACAGTACGGCTATCTAAAAAATAAGTCAACGATACATGCGGTATGTGATCTAGTTAGCAATATTATTGATGGGTTTGATAGATCTCAGAAATCTTCAGCAATTTTCTTGGATTTGTCAAAGGCTTTTGACTGCGTCTCCCATGACATTTTACTTCGAAAGCTTTTTCATTATGGTGTCAGGGGAGATTCATTGAAAATATTTGAATCCTATTTAACGGATAGAAAGCAAAGTGTAGTAATAAATAACCTAAAATCAGACCAGAGATCAGTCTCTCGAGGAGTACCACAAGGTTCAAAGTTAGGACCAATATTGTTTTTAATTTACATAAATGATTTCTGCATAAATTTAGAAATCTGTAAACCAATAATGTATGCAGATGATACAACTCTTTTCTTTAAAGCTGATAATGACGCTCTTTTAAATAAAAACGTAACTCTTGGATTAGAGACGGCTGAACTTTGGTATCAAGCCAATAACTTAAAACTAAACACTTCAAAAACACAAAAAATAACATTTGAAATAAAGTCAAAGAATAAAAGTGCTGTAAAATTGCTGGGAATACATATAGACTCTGGTTTAACGTGGAGAAAGCATGTTGACTACATTTGTAAAAAATTAAATATTACGGTATATCAAATCAGAAAGATTGCTCAAATAACTAATGCAGAAACAGCAAAACTGGTATATTATAGTAATTTTTATTCTACCGTAAATAATAGTATATTAATATGGGGTAGCAGAAAGCAACATATAGACAGGATTTTTAAAATTCAGAAAAAATGCATAAGAGCTATTAAAAAAGCAGAGAGTAGGGAGCATTGCAAACCCTTTTTTCAGGAATTGGAGATTATGACAGTACCGTCTTTATTTATTTTTAATATTTTAATGTATGCAAAACAAAACAAAACAAACTTTGAAACTCAATCAGATATGCATAGTTACTCGACCAGGTATAATAGTAATTTAAGAATACCTTTTCATAGATTGTCTACAACACAAAGATGTGTACAATATCAATCCTCAAAATTTTATAATTCATTGCAACATCATACTAGAACATTACCATTAAAACAATTCAGATCTGTTATAAAACAGTACTTGATCAATTGTGCCTTTTATACAATTGAAGAATTCTTTTGTCATAAAATCAATTTGTAACTTACTTAGAGTAAGAGTTGAAACTTTATTTTATATTTTTGTATTTGTATTTTCCTTTGACTTTCTCTTGTATATGTTTCATTTATACTGTGGAAATAAAGTCTATCTATCTATCTATCTATCTATCTATCTATAAATAGTAAAGATTCGTACCGTACGAATCATATATGGGAATCGAATATACTGATGAATCATACGAATCCGACCCACCTCTACTGTATATTAATCATTCTCCATAAAACCTGTTAAATTTACTTTTCGAACATGCATTTATTTATTATTTATTTTTAAATTGATGTAGACTATAAACGTGTGACAATGACACGCCAGTGACCTTTTCACTTTTTGAATAATCTACCTGTCGCAGATTACCGAGCTAACTGGTATAAACTTGAAAGAGCACCAGCAGAGGTTGCAGCAGAATAAATCGTTTCAAAAATAAATGCAAAGGGAACTAACACCATACATGTGCGAAAAGTAAATTTAACAGGCTTTGCGAAGAATTACTAATATACAGGGTATAAAAAATAGGCTTAAAGGGAATTTTTCTCACATGCGGTCACGGTAACATCTGGAACGCCCTGTATAATATAATTAAATTCAAATAGCATAGCACGTTAATCCAAGGTTCCCTTCAGAAATTCTTTTAACGCACATATTTTTGCTATAAAATCGTTAGTGGCATAAACATTTTAAAAGTATTTTGTTATTATAGGTATACATGTACTTTTTCTACTTAAGCCATAATAACTAGTTACTTACGTTACCCATTTCTGTGCTTAGAAAAGTTAATTTTTTATACTTTATACACAATGCTTCAACATAATGAACAACAAAACCAATTGGTTTTCTTATAGCTTAAATTAAAAAAAAAAAGCAGAATGTATACGTTTATAATAACAAAATATTTTAAAAAGTTTATGTCAGTTTAAAAAATATTACTTTCAAGAAACTTCTGAAGAAGACTATTAAAAATATATCGACCCTCAAATAATGTATTTTTATCAAATCCATAAGGAAAATACATCCGTTAATATCAAGAAAAATGCATTCAATTCAATCAAATACACTATGTCAATTCCATATCTGTTTAATACAATTTTATAGACTAGGCGTTTCAGCGCATGACCATCTTCAGGTCTAATCTTATAATATAAATAAATTAAATACAAGTGGAGAACTGAACTCGTGCATTGTATTGAATTTAAGTAAGAAACCTTTTGAAACTGGATAAAATATAAAATGCAATATACTCTTAGGAAATAGAATTATTTCTATCTTTATATTGTTCTTCAGCCACCATCTCATCAACAATCGTAACGTATCACTTCCGTTACTTTACCGCACTCTTCTGTGAAGATTCTTAAGTTTTTCTGGATTCGATTGTCAAAATAGCTGTCAAACAATCTGTCATTCAAATACGAGTCATCTGTATTCTGAACACTACAAATGTAAGTAATTGATTTTTTCGCACCACAGCTGGATAGTGTCTTATCGAGCTCGTTTGGTTGCTTGTCCCGCCTCGCCCCTCTGCTCGCAATCTTCAAACTCGTTTTGACAAAACGTCACTTTCCAGTAAATAACTATTATTCTCGTAAATAGTAGATATACGACATGTGTGCCACTGAACTAGCACATTATTAAAATCCAATTAATCCAAACTTCTAGTAGAATTTTAAAACGTGCAAAGTGGTCACAGTATAATTTATTTCAAAAATCAACTCTTTTATTTTAAATGGAATGGTACAGTTTCAATGAATCAGTCAATTTCTCGCATCATTTGTGACCAGTTCGTATTAGGATTCCCACCCCTATACTCAACTGTTTTTGAAATGTTTGCAATGTTGTCGAATTTTGTACTACGTTTGCACTCTTTCGAATAAAATAAACATTTCTTACAATATAATACATTCATGGCCGTTTGTACCAGACACGTTAAGTTTGGCTTAACTTTAAGTGATACTTAGAATGTGACATTCGCTGTACCTTTTAAATAGGAAATATCACAATCAAAGTGTTACTTAATGTTAAGCTTAACGTGTCGGTGGAAACGGGCATAAGTGTTCTTGTAATGTAGGTACAAGTAAAACAACGTGGGTATTTAGTGTTATAGCAACAATCACTAATTCACATACAAGCTGTTCAAAAACTCATCTCTAATATGGACTTTCAAACTAACCAAACTCTTTCTTCAAATAGAACCTGGTACCTACTTTTTATTACGGCATTGAAGATAATGCAAAATTCTACTTAGAGTATGTTAAACTTATAGTTTGTGCAAGTTATATTACTTTATATCTTTTTCTGAATATTATTTTTTTAGAACGACGCTGTACTATTTGTGCCTTATTTCCTCCTTGAATCCTTGAAAATTAATGTTAATTATGAGATACTAACAAGCCATAATTATTATAGAATAACAAATTTGCATATTAATATTTCGAACTTAACTAAATGCTTACCGTAGGTTACAACACTTTCGGATTCGGCAAAATTTCAGTAAAGAAGGTACAATACGTCAATAGATGTCAGTGCCTGAACTGCCGAAGTGTATTCACTTTCCATAGATATGTATAGAAACAATATAAAATATTATGTGTATAATGAAATTTCAATATTTTTCTTATACCTTTCGATTCATAGTATTTTACGTATGAAAAGAAGTTGCAGCACTAACGCTTGATTAATTATCAGTAACAGATACCATTTATTTGTTGTCATATGTCATGTGCTTGCTGATGATCTAGGCAGTATCACTATCGTACATTCTCAACAGCCACAAATGTTTACTAATAAATAGGAAACGAGTAAAACAATAAATACCATAGTACAAATACTTACATAGATAGTTCTATCAAATAATTTACAGTTGTGTTTTCTAAAAGCGCTAATATTTGAAAAACTATCAGGAATAGATTTACAAATCGATGTAGAATTTTGCACAGCATTAAATGATGTAGTAAAAAATATGTTCTATTTAAATAAACAGTTCTCTTGAATGAAAGGTAATATTGGAGATACACCTTGTTTATATGACTTCACGGTGAATATTACAAATTCAGTGTTTTCTAAGTTCATATATTCACATCCACATTAGTAAACACCTTAATGTCTAATTCCATATGACATATTGGATTTTATTAGAAAGAGTATAAAAGAATCAACAAAATTTCAAAAGCAATTGAGTTTAGGGATGGAATGATACGATAAGTTCACTAGATTGATAAATATTGCATTAATTCCATTTAAAACGAATCCCTTGTAAACTCATGCTATAAGCTGAAAATATTTTCCATAAATAGATCGTAGTGGTTCATGACTACCTTACGAATTTTGAAACCAAATTGGCACTAGAAATTTAAATTACTATACTAATTCGGAACATTTGTATCTGACCTATTAATCCATTTAATAGGCTGATAGCCAGTTAGCCATCAGTCGTCAGCTTCAGGGATCAAATCTCACACTGGTCAATTACGATAACCGGTCTTTTCCGTGATCGTAATGATGGTTAGAAGGGAAATTTGGCTTTGCAGGAGCGCCCTAACACTTGCTGCATAGGCTTTATAAACCTCTAAAAAAAAAAACTATGCTTAGCTTTTGAACTAATTGAACTGTCTACTAATTATTTACTTAGTTCTCCACTTTTTTCGTTATGTCGCACATAGAATTCCTTCAATTATGCCCTTGATATATTTAATAATAACTATAATAATTTTGTTAGAATAGCTAGAGAATGTTTACTGTGAATTCTTAATTTTTATTTTTTCTGCTTTTTCTAATCAATTATAAGTAGTTAACACGTTGAAGAATACTACTGGATATGATATATACTGCTTTTGTCTGTAGGTTCATTTACATTTAAATTGTAATCACGTATCGTTACTTAATTTACTTAATCTGTAAGGTTTATAATAATAATAAATAAATAAAAATAAACAAAGAAAGAAAAATAAATCTTTAGGTCATTTTATAAAAATATTTCTATGGATACAGAACAAAAAACACAATTTTCATGTCATAAATCAAAGAATAAATCAAATTAATCTCCTGTTTTCATAAAACCACTTTGCTGGATGTGCCTCCCTTACGTTATGGCATGCTAATAAAAAATCTGATGTAAAAAGAGGTGCAATTCGGGGTCGCTAGTACAAACCACACCTTAATCCAAGCCAAATGGAAAACACCCCCGCTAAGTAACGTTATATCGTATAAGAATAATCGTTCTGTCTACGAACGCGACAATGAGTTATGGGAGTTGTTGCAGTGCACTTGTTAGAACGATAAATATTAGATAGGTATAAGAAAAATATGAAACAGAGCTTTGCAATATTACGAAATTTCGAAAGCTATATAGGACAAACGTAAGGCGCACATCTTTACGGTTTGAGCCATTTTACCAAAAGTAATTTTTTATATTGTGCATGAATGTATGACTTTTTTCCTATCCGTTAGATAGGAACACAACTATTATCTATCTATTATTTTAGCAGGCCGGGCAGGGGGTGTCCGCAGGATGGGATTTTATCCCTCCTACTGTGGTCATTACTTGTAGACGACCTACTGGCTATCATTGAAGCGCTTGGAGCCGAGGTGCAAGCGTATGCGACGATATTGTGATACTTTTAAGAGGATCGGGAGAGAAGGAAATTTCCTCAGCCCTCCAACAGGTAATAGACGCCATTTGTAGATGGTGCAGCAGGGAAAACCTCAGCATCAACCCGAACAAAACTACAGTAGTATCGTTCACCCAGAAGAGGAGAGTGGAGCTTCTAGTAACCTGGAATCCACATCTGGAAAAGATTACTCACAAAGCAAGGTTATCATTATGGACTTGCCGAAAAATATGTGGGAAATCTTGGGGTATATCCCCAAATCTGATCCATTGGCTTTATGTGATGGTAGTACGTCCAGCCATAACCTATGGAGCGATGGTGGCAGAAAGCGCTGCAAGCCAGAGCTACAGCAAAACTTGCATCCATACAAAGGATTGCAAGTATTGCAATCACGGGAGCAATGTCTTCTTCCCCATCATCTGCGTTGAAAATCATTCTGGACATACCACCCTTGCACATTGTTGTGGAAAGGGAGGCCAGATTAACTACATTCCGTCTATGGAAAATTGGGAATCAATCGCCACATACTGATGTCGGTGTGGCTAACAAACTGCTGGAATCGGTCACTTCCGACAGGATGCTGGGAATGCCATCGGACATGATGTGTACTAGACCAATTACCAATACATACTTCACTACCTCCTTTCCAAACAGAGAGGAATGGAGATGCAACGAAAAAACACTGACGCAGACAGACACCTGCTGGTTTACGGACGGTTCGAAAACAGAGCAGGGTGTCGGTGCAGGAATATTATGTCATAATCCAAGAATTAGATAATATTGCAACCTTGGATAACATGCAGCGATTTTTCAGGCTGAAATCTATCCCATTGAGATGTGTGCTAGAGAGATTTTGGATAAAAATAGACATGAACCAATAAAAGTTTTCAGCAACAGTCAGGCGGTGCTGAAAGCACTAGAGGCGCATAAATACAACTCAAGGCTAATCTGGAGCCGTAAAAACACCCTAAACACAGTGGGGACAGCAAATAACCTATCCCTAATCTGAGTACCTGGGCACTCACTCATTCAAGACAATGAGAAAGCAGACACCCTTGCAAAAAAGGATGCGGCGGAGCATCTTCAGGGACCAGAACCTACCGTTGGCATAGCATCTACGGTAGCTAAACAACAAATCAATGTATGGGCGCAGCAGATAGTGCTCCAACATTGGAACAATTGTCCTGGTATGGTACATGCAAAAAAGTGTATTTCGTTTAATCATGTCAGAGCCCAGGAACTACTAGAACTTGACCGTAAAAATGTCAAAGTAATAGCTTCTGTCTTTACAGGCCCTTGCAAACTCAGAAATCACCTACACAGAATCGGACTCTCTGAAGAGACTGAATGCCGACTGTGTTTGAAGTATGATAAGACAGTTGAGCATATCTTCTGCCACTGCCCCGCCACAACGAGAATCTGGTATGACATCTTTGGGAAGGTTGACCTTTCCCTAGAAGACCTGAAAACGACGAACATCAAATACATACTACGTGCGATATGTAACTTAGATACAAGATACACGCTATTTTATTTAAAACATTTATTGATTTATTTTTTGAGATAAAGGAACATGTTTTGTATGTGTTGCATGTCGCACGTACCATGATACTTTGGTGTAAAACCCCCTAACATCAACTTGGTGGCCTATTGAAATAGTGCAAAAAGCATGCATCAAAATAACTCGCGCACGACCATGTCAGTATTACAATAAAATTATAGAAAATTAGAAAATGCTGTAACTACTAATATCATAATCCTAAAAAGTGGAAACTCTCCTGAACTCCCTAACTCTTCCAGGCCTCTCCGCATGTTGAATACTATGAGCACGCTGTTGGAAATTCTAATAAGAAATAGACTTGCCAAAGCACTGGAAGAAGGTGAAGAAAAGCTTCACGATCATCAGTGTGGGTTTCGGAAGCGGAGGTCAACTATTCAGAAGTGCATAACGATCGATGTTAAGAGTGCATTCAATTCGACCAGCCACAGGCTTATAATTCGGCAACTATGTAAAAGAAACATTTCTGGTTATCTTGTTAATTTTATATCGAGTTACTTGAGGGATAAAGGCATGCTGCTGGATTGTGGTTCTGGTGACGCAACGACCATGGCTTTTGCTCCTCATAGCTGGAGGATGAAATGAAGACGTTCTCATTAGGAATGGTAATAGATGCCTCGAGTAGATAAGCGAGTGGATGAAGGAACACGAACTGACCCTGGCCTCTGGGAAAACTGAGGCAGTGATTGTCAAAGGTGCAAGAAGCAGAGATTATGTCATCATCAAGCTGGACGGCGCGAAAATTATCCCAAGAAAGGCCACTACCATTGACGGAAGGGGTAACTTTGGGCAGTGCACTCAGGGGGTTCCACTGCATACTTACCATGTAGATCATTTGGGACCACTAGAGTCAACAAATAAGAATTACAAACATATCTTAGCAGTAATAGACAGTTTTACCAAATTCGTATGGCTGTACCCTGTGAAGTCGACTACAAGTGCAGAAGTTATTGCCAAAACTGCAGATACAGCAAAAGAATTTTGGAAACCCAGCTCTCATCATATCTGACAGGGGGACGGCTTTCACTTCAGATGAATTCGAGCGGTATTGCAAAGAGGAAAATATAGCCCACCACTGCGTCACGACTGGCTTGCCTAGAGCCAATGGACAAATAGAACGGGTAAATTCCGTAATAATATCTATAATAACAAAGTTGTTGCTCGAAGACCCAACGAAATGGTATCGATATGTTGACCAAGTTCAGCGAATCATAATCTCCACTTGTCAAAGAAGTACTGGTTTTACACCATTCGAATTGCTAACTGGTGTCAAAATGCGAAACAAAGATGATCTACGCATAAAAGAAATGATCAACGAAGAAATACAGATGACTTTTGCTGAAGACAGAAATAAACTACGCGATGATTTTTACAACGTTGTAAATAATTTCCAGTATTAAGACCCACAATAACATGTCATGAAAATATAAATGTAAACCCTGTCTTATATTTAATTATACAATTACATAAGCATAATAACCAGAAGATTCATTTCCTCTTGTCGAGCTTTTGTTTCTTGTTTATATTTTGTCCGTTTCTCTTCAGTAAATGAAATAAGACAGATTCGGATGATTCGACTAATTATGCCGCCCACTGCTGTCGGCACAGCGCCACAACTCTGCGCACAAATTTGCTACAATGAAATTATAGTGACGAGAAACAAAATGTTAATTAAGTTAATTGAGAAAGGATAGATATTTGTACATTTATGCACGGGAGTGTATAATCACACTCGAATAGCGTAAAAGGTAGATGTAAGGCATAATAAAGTACCTACCCCTAACAATTTATTAATCTAATGAGACATCTTGCACACTTGAAATACTACTACATGCTAAAGTATGAGTAAACAAATCTTAAAACGCGTTCGCATGCAGCTGTGAATTAATTTCCGGATTATATGGAAACCTCTAACTCTATTAGAATCTAAATGCACACGATATCTTTCAAGTACTTACATTATCTCGTGGTATTATTTATAAAATACGTAACGAAAGTTTGCCATTTAAATTTCCAACGCTATGTTTTGAATCATAATTAAACGAATATCCAAGACTGTTTCTTGGTAATTGCACAAACTTTCAAAAACTTTAATTTTAGCAACAAAGTTTCTAGTAATGATATTTTGAAGAAATTTTCGTTGATAATATCTGCAAATTATGTCCCTAAATCATACGCAGTTTACCATATCTATTTGTACAGTCACCGACAGAATTGAGTGAACTTAGTATTACATTTTATTATTAATATATTTGTTTTGTAATATTAGTATGTTTTTGGATATTATTCATGTTTAACTATTTGATCTGCTAGAATATCATATGATTTTGTATATCATTAAATAAGTTCGAATAAAATTTATAGTTTAATTAAAAATCGTTTAGTGTTCAATCAATTCTGTCGGTGACTGTATATAGGTATCGGAAAGTCAATATTGAGTTTGAGATATGTGCGTTTGATCCTGAAATAGTTCGTATTTTTGTTTCTTTTTCGCGAGTTGTTTTAGAAATTTCAGATCAGTTTTAAGCCTTACAGTAATTTCTGAACGTATTTTTGCTTAATAATTTAAATGTTCATAAAATCTCAATTTTTCAGTATGTACTTATTATTTTAAAAGTAAATTCTAAAAGAAATATTTTGCTTTAATAGAGCAATGGGAAGTAAAAGGTTAAATTAATGTTCGTACAATATATCGCCGAGCTTTTAGGTTGCAGTCTTCTACAACCTAACAGTTTCGACGTTTCGCTAACTATTGGTATTGTACGGATTGGGTTTGCAGAAATGCACAGACACACACTACCTCTTTTTTTGTTCTTTATTGAATATTAAAACTATTATAACTGTTACAAGGTTTGACACTTTACCTATACTCAATAGTGCACCGATGATGCCCGCGCCCCCTCTCCATTTTTTTAACTAACTTCACCCCACAGTATTGACATCTTCAATGGGTAAGAATAAATTCTTCTAAAATCATTAGGTATCTGACTAGAATTCAGACAATGATAATGGCAAACACAGATGAAAAACGCTCCTTAATGCGCAATGGCTCTGCCATGCACTGATTGGTATTGCATCTTGCTGCTTGTCAGCTAAATGTTTTCCTATAAATTCAGATCATAAAGATTCAATGGAACGGAAAAAATAAATACCAAACAGTCTTCCTTTGGGACTAAATAAAAACTTTGCCCCCAAATTAAATACTCAGCCATTGGTAAAAATATTTGAAAAGTTTTGAGAGCATTTATAATCCGACAACTCCAATCCAAAGTTTATAATTTGATGGTAAAGGCAAATTAATCCAAGGCAATTTTCAATTATCTTTTATTCTAAACGCACGTCGAATAAACTTGCTCGCGACGTTGGCAATTAATTATGAATGCGCAACTGCCTAAAAAGGCAAAGAAAGGCTTGCCGCGTTCCGTAATAAACCACCACAAAAATTATTAGAACAAACCTTCATATATCATAATATTAAATGCATGAAACTATCGTAGTTATATAATAGGTACGGCTATAATTAAATAGTTAATGCAGCTTTATTACATAAACTTCCTTTTAATTTTAAATGCAACAAATGCGTGGTACGTTTTATAAAATAAATGACACAATACAAATGTTGAAACATAATTGCTGTTGGCACAGTAATATAACATAATATATAGACCATTCTTTTACGTGATCTCCTACTCTAAACCTTTAGTAAAGTCTAGTAAAGATATATTTTATTCAAAGTTTATTATACGCTAAATATTGCATAATATACCGACTGTGCAAAAAAATTATTATTTATATAGACGTATATTATACATTCATTTATAATGAAAATACTTAAGCTGATACCTTCTACTTCTATATTGCTTATAAGTTGTAACACAAACCTGTTTGTACCACGTGATTTAAAGGGACCATGTAATATCTACACGATCATCAGCAACACATGTTTTATAGACTCGCTGAACCTCATTTTACCTGTTTTAGTTGAGGTAATGGTCACCTCCAGTAATATAATGAATGTATGCTTTTGTTCAGTTAACCTAGAATAGCCTTAAGGTGTGATTTCGTATAGTGACGTCCAATATTCAAGGTTTCAAGTTCACGATACAATATATTGTAAACTTATATAACGTCTGGTAAATAAAATATAACGGTTAAATTTTATCACAATATGTATATTGAGAGAGAATAACGATCTTCAATACAGGTGCTTCTTATTTACATCAAATACAAAGTAGTACCGTTTTATAATATTTGTCATCATTTTTTCCTTTTATTTTCCAACGCGGACTGAATCTTTCATTAAAACTTCATTTTACCATCATAACAATAAAAGAAAATTTTCTATAAAATCTTCATGGAAGCATGCTTCAATGTCGCATTGACTCAAAATAGTTTTTATTACACAGCGCGCCCCAAAAACAGATAAACGCATATTTTTTTGTAGTGTGTTTTGTTGTGTATTTTTAAAGTCCTGTATATTACTGAACAAAACTTTTTAATTCTACGAAAAAAATAACGCAATAGTAATAGATGCACTGTTATATGTTTTTTCCTAACTATTAATAACATTGCTATATAGTCTATATTTAAGGGGGTGAGACTGGTTGGCTATGCCGCCGACATCGCGCTGCTCACCACCGCGCGCGATGTCGGGCTTGCCCAGTTACAACTCAACCAGACCATGAGGAGGGTCAACCAATGGATAGAGAGCCATGGCTTAGTCCTGGCTCTCCATAAAACGGAAGTTGTTGTCCTATCCAAAAAGAGAATGGACACCATCATACCCCTGCGAGTGGGGGACGGGGAAATTAGAACTAGGCCCAGCCTAGTAAAGTATTTGGGAGTACTGTTGGACACCAAAATGACGTTTGGCCCCAAATTCTACGAACTGCAGATAAGGCGACAAAGATGACAGCAGACTTGAGCAGGCTGATGGCCAGCGTCGGCGGTCCCAGCTCAAGCAAGCGAAGGCTGCTGATGGCGGTGGTGCAGTCGGTCATTCTGTACGGAGCGGAAGTGTGGGCCGACGCACTGAGTAAGGAGTTTTACCGCAAGAGACTGGCCCAAGTCCAGAGAAGGGCCGCTCTGCGAGTAGTTAGTGCCTACCGCATCGTTTCGGAGCCTGCAGTTCTCGTGGTGGCAGGGATAATCCCGATGGCGCTTCTGGCCCAAGAGAAGAAGCGCATTTACCTGAGGAGGAGGGAAACCGGAGAAGATAGTTCCGCCAACGAAAGAGACTACACGCTAAACACGTGGCAGCACCTATGGGAGGGGGATGGGAGAGGCCGTTGGATAGCCGGGCTGATCCCACACCTGCGCTCATGGATCCAAAGGGCCTTCAGATCCTACTTGTATCGCATGGGTAAGACGGATTCTGAAGGATGCCTGTATTGTCCCGGCCAAGTTGACGACGCCCACCATACTTTCTTTGTATGCCAGAGGTGGGCGGAGCGGAGAAGACTGGTGGAAGCCGCGATCGGTATGTTCTCACCAGACACAATTATCGAGAGAATGGTGCAGAACGAGGACTCCTGGGCAAACTGTATGCGGTACGCGCATGATGTCCTACGGGCCAAGAAAACCGACTTGGATCGTTCTACAGGAGGAGGAGGATAATTTATTTATTTATTTATTAAATTTTAATTTTTTGTCCTAAATGTTTGTGACTGTTATGGTTCCTTATTGACCCACAAATGGTGAGTGGCCCCCATACAGCCCAACCGGCTGTGTGTGTGCTGTATCTTGTTCGATGGTTCCCTTTGCACCAGAAAAATGGAGTGTGGCCCCTATACAGCCAAGTTAAAGGACCCAGCCTGATGCTATGTGTTAAACGGTTCCGGGGTGGTGTCTAGGAGTGGGGAGGTGTTTTTTCACCTCCCCGTCAAAAAAAAATATATTTAAGGGGCCCTACGCAAGCCTTTGTGTAACGTGAGGTGACATTTGTTTGTTACATTTGCTTTAGATATGGATGTTTTAAATAGACACTTAGTCAACTTTAAAATAATGAAAGTATCTCTCAGGTATGAGTCCCAATCCAGAAAACCAACATTCTGAGAGCGGAATTAGACTCCTCAGAAGGCGTTTCGACCCTGCGGTGACTGTTCCAATGGACGAAGACAAGGCTGGGGGAGTGAGTATCCGCTAAGGAACGTTCTTCATAGGAATGAAGAGAGAGATCCAGGTCCTCCTAACAAAAGCTGCGTCGGCAACTTTTGTTAGGAGGTTCAATAATAAAAGTGTAGATGTGGCACTACTACACGAACCATGGCTCGTAAAAGGAAAAGTTACGAGCTTAGCACCACAACAAAGTAAGGTATTATACAATCTAATGTTAGCAAGGCCAAGAGCAGGCATAGTGCACAGCTGAAGGGTTACATGTATGTACACTAATACTTTGCAACGATGACGTGGTTACAGGTATCCTTACAGCCAAGACGGAGGAAAGGACAAGAAGCTGAATAATCTACACGACCTACACTCCTGAAAAGAACAAAGATTGCACAACTCTTATAATAAGGGAAAATATGCCTCCAAGCAATAATAGGGTACAAGCCAGTAAGAATAGACCTAAACTGGATTACAGACGATTCTAAAACTGACTATGGCATCGGAACATATGGAAAGAAACCTAGAGAGGCTCTCCCTGCAGCAAGGACACGACGCTGTTTTAGGATGAGGTTGTTACTAGAAAGGTGAACCGGGTAAGGTAAAAATGTCGCTATTTTCTCTGAGATACAAGCTATACTGAAAACAATCAGTTCCGAAAGTGGCGACTCTAAGCGGATTTGAAATTGCGTAAGCGCCCTAAATGAGGTGGGCACCCGAAGGAAATTAACATTGTCCTGGGTTCCCAACCATACGGGCTTGAAGGTAAATAAGGCGATAGATGATCTGGCCGGACGAGGCTCGTCAGAGTCATCCGTTGGACCTGGTCCTTCCTTCGCCATTGCAAATTAGAAAGTCCATGAATGAATGGATACAAAACAAGTCCAAGGAATGGTGGCAAAAATCACCAGGGTTCTTAAGGAAAGAGATGTCTAAATTTACGAAAGATGTACTAAGTAAAGACAGCAAGACTGTCAAAATGATAGTAGATTTGTTGATCGGTCATTGTGGACTAAATAAGCATATGTATAACAGGCCTGGTACATGACGTTCCTTGGAAATTCTGCAAAAAGGAGGAATAAACGCAAGTTTATGTGATGCGCCACTGCGATGGCCTGGCGAGGACAAGATTTCTAGTACTAGGCGTAGGAAACCCAACAACTAATACCTACATAAAGCACTCGCTATGAAAGATGGTTTACTTAAGAAATTAAAGTTAAAGAGCGCCTTCTAAGACAAAGGAGATCACAATAGATCTGAGAATGTCACGGTGCAATAGGTTCACGTGGCCACCCCAACCCTACATATTTTTGTTTGTGTCAGATTATTCTTCATGTAGACAGGGGCATAGATAATAAAATGATGCCCCGCGAAACTTTTAGGGCCCCTTCTAAAATACCTAATACTGATTTACAAAAGGTAGTGGACCTTGAGTTATTTATAAGCCGAAGTAGATATATTGGAAATATTTGTATTTACATATTTAGGTTTATTTATTTATAATATTGCGTACGTATTGGTTTCAAATTATCAACATAGATTTTCTTCAGTAATACATATACAGCCCTTGGCCACAATATTAACTCCACCTTGAAAATGTTGATAGTTCATATCATCAACAGTATGCCGCAAAGGATTAAGGATGTGATCAAGGCAAAAGGTGGAATAACAAAATATTAATATACTGCGTGTACAGTACACATCATTTTCTTATACTTCGCAATAAATTTATATGTTTAAATTATTAATTCGTTTCAATATTTCTATAAAATCGTTGTATTAGTAAGTGACATTAATATTGTGGCCAGGGACTGTACTTACATATGCAGAAATTTTGTGATTATAGTAGCACTTTAACTGCTTATAAAAGTTTTTTGACGAGTGAAGCATCATTTGGTGTATGCCAAATTTATGAGAATGTGTGCACGATTTAAAAACAATCAGACAAAAGTCTCTATAATCTATAATATAAAGTTATATATACATTTATCTTTTTTCAGTATGAAGATCCTCTTTTCAGCCACTGCAGCTTGAAAGGGAATACCGTTTATAGAAAAAATTATTATAATCAATCAGGCTCATTGATATGTCTGAAATATTTGATATATTATTTCCTATAACACCCTGTATAAGCAAAAAAATTATATCAAAATTATATACAAGTAATAATATTTCTGAGTAAGCCTAGATATATCAAAGTCAAGCGAATAAGGAGAAGCACAAATGTTGTCAATTTAAGAAATATAGATTTGATACAACTTTAAGATTCTAGCTAGCCATTCAAAGTTATACCTGTGGTTATACATAGTATTCAAAACAGAATCTTATTTACACCAACAATAGTTCAAATAATAATAAAGAAAAAACTATTATTGTTCTTATTCTTCTTGTAAACATATTTGAAAACTTTCAGTAGGCTTCAATCTATTGATGTTAAATAAACGAAAGACGATGTAAACCAGCAGGCATATACTTTATGAAACATAAAAACATTAACCTCACAAGAAATATTTATACCGCTCTAGAATTACAGGCAAAATAAAAATAAGCAACTACTTTTTTTATAAAGCATGGTTTCTAAGAAGTAGGTAGTTTCTTATTTATACTTGTGTATTAGTTATATACTTTTCTTAAATATTTGTCCCGTTTTAATTTGTACCGTTGTGTTGCTTGTAATAATAATGAGATTTCTTTCCCTAATACATAATAATGATATAATTTTGCACGTCTAGATAAAATGTGACAGCAAAATTGTATTTATTTTATACTTTTTAATTTCTCTATGAACATTTTTAACGTTTTTGACTTTATCCTTTTGTTTAACCTTGTTGATTACTTAGAAACTAAAATAAACTTCTACATGAGCAGTAATAATGTTTAGTTTGGATTGAGAGAGGTTTACGTAAGTATTAATCTGGCACAAACCAAAATATGGGGACCATTTAAAAAAATTAAATTACATTACCTTAAAATTGAGCAAATTTTCATCCTTATTGTAAACAGGACACGTATATACGGTGTTTATTATCTATAACATATTAAACTGCATCATTTCTCAATATTGTTATTATATGCTTGGAGGCGCCACTTATTTCCGCTATATTCTAAGATATTTATATATTTTCAGAAAACTTACAGTTTTTATTATAGTAAAGTCTTGCTGTCATAACGTCGCATGTATATTGCTAGAAAATGTAGTTTCGTGAAGACATTGCAAAGAAAAATAGTCTCTGGGAAATATATGTTTATATTAGGTGAGTATGATGGATGCATCACCACGTCAAAAACTATATTTTAGATTATGTTTAACAGAACGAAACTTTTATGGTATTATTTTAAATAAGAGAGATACCATACATAACAATTTCTCTCTTATTCCTTTTTTAACAGAGTTACGAAGGCGACTTATTAATGTGACTTAAAATTAGGCCGTGATTATCTGACCACGTTCAGGGTAATCGATTCATAAAATTATCTCGACACAAATAGTAGCCGCAATCTTACCAACTGAAAGTTCGATTAAATTTCTATTGCTTAGACTCGTGATTGAAGTGGTGAGGCAACTTTTTATCAACTGTAACTAACCGATCTAAAAAATCATTTAGCTCACTGATACATATTATAGTGGGACATTCCTCCTAAAACCTGAAACATTTATAGTATCTTCTAGTAGTTCTTTGTTGCTCTCGGATTGCATGTGTTCAGCAATGTCAAATTTGCATTTGACTCTCGTGCGTGAACATATAGGGTACTCATTTTGCGAAAACCTTATGAAGGCTAAATAATCATTTACTGTTGTTCCATTTGTACCGTTAAATGTCTGTTATCTTTACTGAACGTTTAGTTGTTTAATGAAGTCTGTGGTGGGACAATGACGTATGTATACACCAAACAAGAGCTTATTCAAATGCTGTTGTTTTAAGCTTTTTTTTCGTAATTATTCAACTAGATTAAGAATTATATAATACAAAAGTTCTTCTATATTATTTGCAATTTTCATGTCTTTATTATTACAACAGTGTTAAAATTATTTTTACAAAAATTTAAAACTTAAAATTGTCATTAATACTATACTTGAATACTATACTAAATAATATGTCAACTGTAATAGGCAAACTATGTAGACATAGGCATACATCTGCTAGAACCGGCCCATATCATCACAAACAGGCCAAGTCGACTGGAGCTTAATCAATTGTTCTATGATTATCTATGTACCTACTCGAGAAATAACTAATAAATAATTCATGGACTTCTGAATCTTATTACATAGGGAATATAACGACATTTACGATAGATCATATTGAGCGTACTTTTAAATGATTATTAATTTATAGTGTACAATACCTACATTACAAAATATAGATATGGCGTCTTCGTTTTATCTGGAATGCAACAGGATCAGTGATTTTGGCTTTGTCAACTGTAAATATAACATTACTGTTAGCCAACGCAACAGTAGGTGTTTACCGCACTGCGATAACGCGCACTGCATTTTTTCCCATTTCACTACCAATGTAAAATATGTATAATTTCCTTTAATTTGGTAAAAAGAGACACACTTACTGGAATTTTTGTTGCATTATTCGCAAGAACGAACGAAGGTTCAAATACGACAATCAAATTAATAACTTTCATGTGCAACAGACGAGACGAGGTTTTTTCGTCAGTACTTTTATTTATAGATCTGCAAATTTGTTGTATTTTTTGTATTAACAGTGGAGAACTGGATTCACATAAAGTCGAACATTTGTTTAGATATCTATATAATTTTTTTTTCATGATTGTCCATCCCACCTTTTATGTTCATAATTATGTCGGGTCACTTACTTAAATTACTATAAGTGAATAATGAATCTTAAAATGTTGACCATTTTATTCTTGTTTTTGTTAACTTAGAAAAAAGTAAATAAAAATCTTGGTTTGGCAGTGAGTACTTCCTAATTTATTTTCTATATGTACTGTGGAGCTACCGGTTTCGACTTATGTCTTCATCAGGCTATACTGCCACAATAGTCAACATTTTGAATATTTGTAAAACTACAATTGTTAGTGATGTAGAGGAAAATTATGATATATTCGGGTGCTGCAGGCGAACCTTCTCCGGCATCCCGACTTCACCGCGATGTATTACACACTGTGTGTAATGTCTTCATCAGGCTATACTGCCACAATAGTCAAAATTTTGAATATTTGTAAAATATTCTTCCGGATGCCGGAGAAGGTTCGCCTGCAGCACCCGAATATATCATAATTTCCCTCTACATCACTAACAATTGTAGTTTTACAAATATTCAAAATTTTGACTATTGTGGCAGTATAGCCTGATGAAGACATAAGTCGAAACCGGTAGCTCCACAGTACATATAGAAAATAAATTAGGAAGTACTCACTGCCAAACCAAGATTTTTATTTACCTACATACCTAATTATGGACATATACAACTTTAGAAAAAAGTGTTTGCCTATAGTCACAAAAAAGAAATAGTTGCGCCAGAAAATTTTAATAATACAAAATCAGATAATGTATATAAAATATGGTATAGTATAATTTGTGGATGTTTCAATAAAGGTAAGTAAAATTTATTATAAAATTATAGTAATTTAAAATAATGAGTGGTATAAATATTACTGCAACAGGCGTTAATTTATGCTCACCAGTATATAGAAAAGTCACACAAGATTGTATACAATTTTACTACAATAAGTACTACTTTATCTTACAACGTTGTTAAAAGAAAACTAACTGTTTATTCTTGTTTTTCATACAAATTATAAGAATTAATACTACAAACTTAGTGCTATAATTTGATGGTAAACATTGCTACAAATTGTACTTGTCCCTATATGTAAGTACTACAATGTGTAGTATAAATGCTGACAATTGTAGTAAAATTTCCTACATTTGTCTCCCTGTTTGTAGGGTAGTAATAGACACACAAGCAAGATATGCGATCACACCGCAAAAATTTCGATTAATTCGAGACAATTGTTTCGGAAATTCGTGGATTTCCATTTTCAACCGAAGACCGAATGAACTAAGAAACGCTAAAATATCTAAACATGCTCCGTTATCCCTACCCTAAATTTATCTTTACAAGTGCTTTTTTTCCGTTACCGCCTACTTTGACCTGCTAGAATTCTGTGAATTCTGAACTCATACAAAATGTAATTGCGAAAGAAATAAGTTTTTATCCCAATAAACCCATCAACACTGAATGCTAGAGCGGAGCCTGTTCACGATTTAATAAATTATTATTTTTAGATTCCCTTTTAATAAAAATACTCTCAAAAGAGGATAATTCTTTTGGGGAAGTTACATTTTTTAGTAGTTCGGGGTTTTCAATGTTGATCTTATGGCCCGTATCATTAATATGCTGTGCCACACTGGACGCGTCAATTCTACCGTATATACCGATAATGTGCATTGTGTTCCTTAAATCTAGTTCTAATTGCTCTTTTTGTAATTCTCTGTCGAATTTGTTCTTATTAAGTGGAGACGTTATTAGCCTATTGATCAAGAAATTTCTCGATACCTTTGTAATTAGGAACAATATCAAATTAGAAATAGACATCTATAGAAAAAAAACCAACACTAATAGATTTGTTATGGCTGATTCAATTCATTGCGGACAACATATAATGGCCGGCAATCGTTTCTTGATAATGTATTGTATCATACTGTGACCACCTGTGACGAGCGCCAGTTTACGTTGTGCGCTTACAGATGGCGACAGTAGTCAATCAATCAAAGTTAGTGTACGTAACGTCAGATGGCGGAGCGGTTTGTTGTATACAATGCGTAAATGGAAGAGTCGCGATTATTCCCAATTAAATTCTAATAGCGACGAGATGAGCCGAGAAAATTCTAGAAGTGGACGCGCGGTATTTAAATACGACGCCACGATTGAATAGAATCAGTTGAATTCAGAGAGTGAACACCGTTAAATCAAAGCGAGGAATGCAAGGGGAAAAGCGAGTTTAAATAAATACATAGTGGAAATAAATTGGTGAATAATTATTTAAGTGTTTTTTTTTTTAGTTTAATTAGTTTGTGTTTTATTTGACTTGATTTAATTTTTAAATATACTTTAAGTGAATAAATCAATTTCATTTAATATATTGTCGGTGTTATATGCATAAAAATAATTAGCAGAATTAATGTGAATAGAATTTATAATAAAAGAATAGTATGACTTCAAACTTTCCCGAGGTAATAACTGTTTATAGACGCTCTCTTCGAGTTATAGTAGCAACAGCAGAAAGAAATTTTTCATAGTTAAAACTAATCAGAAACTTCTTAAGAAGTACGATGACACAAGAACGGCTATCTGATTTAGGGCCGGTATTTTAATCTCTTAATAAGGGTATCTAATAACAATTTAGCTGATATCTATAGGAAAAATGTAAGATTATTTCAGTTATTCAGCTAATGACTTTTGCTAGGAACTTTATTAGGAAATTGAAACATCCGCCCTTAGTTGTATTATCTATTGAAAAGGAAAAACTTAAAAAATTAAAGTCTTCTCCAAATATGAAACATTTAATAAACATTTTCTCTTAAAAAAGAGTTGGAAAAATACCTCTGTAAATAATTATTATTTACGTTAACCTTGTTCTTTAATATTATTTACTTATTCCTTATTTATGTGCATAATTGTTAGGTTAGTAAAAATATGTATTGAAATTTTACTTTTTAATAGTTTATTTTTTTTTGTTATGTGGTGTGTACCTCAATGTTGATCTGAAACACGTATTGTGATTAAGAAGTTCTTATTTATAATATTTTGTTTTCTTTGAAAATATATTTTTTTACGTTTATTTGAGAATAGGCGAATGGGGTAGGGAAAAGTGGCCACCTTGGTAGTTTATGCTAGAGGACCCACTGATCTTTAGCTATGCCACTGCTCCAAGTAGTGGCAGAGTAAAAGACTGCATTTCCACGATATTGTTACGACCCAAGCTCTACTGTTTACCCTGACCATTAGTGAAACGATATATACTATACATTATGCAATAGAATAAGGGACTTCTATTGCACAATGTATAGTTTCCTGCCAATGAAAATATTAGGCCTAATAAAAGTTGGCAAGATTACGCAAACGGTATGGAATAACCAGATTATGGAAGACGCTAAGAAAATTTTGACAGAGAATTTTGTAGAGGACGAGAAGCAATGCAAAACCTTAACTATCGATGCCATCACAAGATAAGGATACCTCGAAGAATATCAATGCAGAAACAACTCTTGCTGCCTTTCGTAGCGTGCATTTCTGTTCTTTATTCAACAATTTGGGAACATACTGAGCAGCAATTTTTCAATACTGTAACTTCTGTGACCAAAGTCAAGTTTTAGTAAATATCAGCTAAAGCTTCAATGAGCTTATGAACCTTTGTGCTCTTAAGCATATCTTAAGTAATACTTGTTTTGCACGATTTCGCGCCTTCCGCGAAAGTTTATAGATGCCTTTGAGAATGTTGATTCTCCATTCTGTTTGCTTCAAATTTTATCGCGTCCAATGTTTTCGTTGGTGACGCAGAAACTTGATTAAAGAGCGTTATGCAACAGATAATACAAAAATTATGAAATGTATGTTCCATATAAAGTGTATGTATCGTTGATATATTAAAAATAATCTTAATTTATGTGAAATTTAATTTATACGAATACTTCAAGAACACATAGGTCGCATAAAGCGCGTCTATACTGTATAACAAACGAAAAATAACTCTCGTCTTCGTCAGATGTTTCATCACCTGCTACTTCGCACCTGTTACTTGGTCGGCTTCAACGTTTTAAATTTTAAAGAAGTATACAATTAGCAAAGTAAAGCTGCCTTCGTTTTTTTTTATTTTTGTTTACAAAAAAATGCTAAGATTTGAATGTATCAATGTTATGAATATAATAAATTGGAAACTATAATCTTGCATAAATTATTATCTTAACCAGGGATTTTTAACTTATTAGATTCATTATTATAATAAGAATGTTTTTATTGAATTTAACAGTTAATTTATTATTAATAAATCTTTTATATTTGGACCTATTTGTTTTCCAATTGAGTTACAATGCATCCACACAGCGTATAACCCAACGACATTTAATAGTTATAATCTTTCACAATAGATAAATAAACAGCAGAACTTGGCACTTGCAACAACTATAGAAATAACAACAATAAATTAAAATGCATTTGCATAATGTTGCAACAACATAATTATAACTATATAAGAAATTTATTTTTATTTCTGAACTTTTTAAATAAATTCGAGCAAACTGGTTATACAGTAAATTCATCAAATCGTATTAAAACAACCTGATATCTGAAATAGGGACGCGGTATCGAAAAAAAAGCATCGATACTTGATATCGGAAAAATATCGATGGTAAATATCGATACATATGCGTACTTAAAGAAAAAAGTATCCATACTTTAATATTCGATTCTTTAAATTTGGACTGGCAGTTTTAAAAATATAACGTTATCTATCCTTGAAAGTTTTTGTGGTATAAATCGTAAATATAATAGAAATAGAAATAAGTATATTTTAATGAAACAAAGAATTAAAATCGAAAACATATTTAAACTTTTGAGTTTTCAATAATAAAAAAGTTCTTAAAGATTACAGGTTAATAGTAATATTAGTTTCTTTAAGCCTAGTTTACCAAGTCAAAATATTTGACCATGTTAACAGCAAAAATTAGGAACCCCAGTGTGGCTGCCACGTGGAGATAGATATTCATCAAATGATGAGAAGCTAATGGTATAATGGCAAATAGTACAAGCGTCGCTTTCAAGAGCTATCCAAAGCAGTAGATGATGTGCGAATCATTAATGAGATGCTCATGGAGTCGGTCTGAATCTTCTATATCAGAAAAGCATTTGACAAATATATCGCCTCAACACTTAAATTGCCGCCAAGAAAACCATCATGAAACGAATTGAAATTTTAGGAATTCTAAGCGACAGAATTAGAACATCCATACACAGAAAAATCATATTTTTACCGGTATCAGTACACCGTCCTCAATAAAAGTATAAGGTCAAGACAACAGAGATGAAACAGATAACGTACACGGGGAATTTAGAACATTTTAACATAGAAACTTGCTTTTATAAATGCTTTGAGGCTGTCATAAATGGCATCGCATTCTTCTGGTATAAAATTGGAAATAGACGGCTTATACACTTTGAAAAAGTGTTGCAGGGGACGGTAACTATTTCCCGTAGGCATAAAATTTAAAATAATTTCCAATTTCACACGTACT
This sequence comes from Cetonia aurata, assembly GCA_949128085.1. Classification (NCBI taxonomy): domain Eukaryota; kingdom Metazoa; phylum Arthropoda; class Insecta; order Coleoptera; family Scarabaeidae; genus Cetonia; species Cetonia aurata. Next base: position 42,154,161 of record OX421884.1, read on the forward strand.
GGTATCGCATCTCTCATTGGAGCGTTTTTCTTCTGTATTTGTGCAGCAATCATTATTAACAGCACTTTGAATTTTTCTGGTGGCATTCGTAAACACATTGTATACTCTTTGCCTGCAAGTTTCTTCAGGAGAAGAACCGATCCGCCTAAACTCCTTCTTTTCTTTTCTTTCTATTTCCTTATTTTTTCGTCTTAGTCAATTTCATTTAGCAACACATCACAAATTCTTCCTAGATATCTTTTTGTTTAGTTTTTTACCACAAATGTTGTGTAAACACAATAGAAAAATTAAAGACAAAAGTAGGTAGAGTAGGTGGAGTCTAGGCTAGGCCGAGTTACTGGGCCCAATCTACTGGGTTCGATCTATGTAAACTTAGGCTTCCAATAGAGGATAAAGTTAGAAAATAAAGTTACTGTAGAAAGTAAGAAACATCAGATATTTTTTTAGTAAGGTACCGATATTACTAAGGCATCGATGAAAACGTATCGATGCCAAAAGTACTTGATATCGCCACTAAAGTATCAATACTGTACTGCTATCGAAGTATCGTTCGCGTCCACAGCCTGAAATAGTTGTTCCTATCAAGCTATAGGTAAATAATAGATAATAATATGATGATCTGGAATAATACAAATAAATACAGCAGGCCTATATTGCTTGTCTTTTGTTGCTCGACAAAACTTCAGGTTTGCTTAATAGATAGCTAGACTTTGGCACTCCTAGGAACTGACACCTATTAATGTATTGTGGTATCCCCACCGAACTTTGACGAACTCGGATGCGCTCAACCCCCGGAGGAAGGTATGTTCGATTGTTATACACAATTAAAAACCAAAACGGTTCAGCCAGGGATCGAACCAGCGCTTATTGGCTAAAAGGCAAACATGCAAGCTTATAACTACACCTATATTCTTTAACACCCTTTCAATGTTTCGGAAGTTTTACTGATATTTTTTTAAATATATCAAACGATTCTTTAACGAGTCTAGTTATACAGAACGTGAGAAAAAAGCAACAATAAAAGTACTTCAATTTACAATATCTAAAAACAACTGACCACTCACTTATTTTTCGTAAGTGCCAGTATAATTCCACCAAGAAAAAGTCGCAGTTTTTCAATCGCAGAAAATCATGAAAGATAACTTTATGGTATCCTTTACTTATCTTTATCTCTCACATTGGATATTCACCTTATATTTCTGGTAAGTAAAACATTCCTAATTTTAACTATCCCAGTTTTATTCCTTATTGCTAGATACACATAGTATCAAAAAAAATGTTCTAGATATTGTTAAATTACATTGAATTACACCTGTTTTGTTAATAAAATGTTTGTAATAATACTTATAGTTTAATAACAACTGTGACAAATTATCCTACTTATGAAGCTGGCACATACAGTATGTGTGCAAACAGTTAGACACAAATACATTAGTATACTTGAAAAACATGTTTATACTACTTGGCATACTTTCTAATGTTATTATGTGGGTTAAAATGATGCTGAAATTGGGATAAATTGCCGATAGCTACATTCATTACACATATACGTAATAGCATCTACTAATATTACAATCAGTTCATAAATAATACAAAGAAATAAATGATTAAAATTCTAATACGGTAATTCGTTAAAGATGCTCAATAAGAATATGTATTTATGAGCTTGTGAAAACTACCTATTCTTGGACCGAATACATTCTATAAGAACCTCATCATAATGTAGATACATAAATAGCTTTGACTTTTTTTTTATATAAGATGCTGGAGCTCTCTCAAAATCCTTGCCTACTGACATTGGTTCTTTTAAAAACGCTTCAAAAGTATGTTTAATTTCGAAATGCCGTCAAAAGTTGCCACCATCTTTGGTTTAACTTACATTAGTTAGCATAATCACTTAAATTTGCTTTAAAGGCCTACAGTGAGCAGGTTTAATTAATTGTCCTTCTCACTTCACTATAAATGCCTGTTATTGGTCTCTGATACGTCTATATATTAGGTGGGGTGAAAAGTAACCTCCTTGGGAATGAAAAAATTTTTTTTTAAATGTTTTTTTATTTTATTCAATATAGTCCCCTTTTAGCTCGATACACTTATTCCAGCGATTTTCCAACTCCTTGATCCCGTCCGAAAAGTAATTTTCCGGAAGGTCTGCAAAATACTCCTCCGTGCCGTCGATGATTTCCTTGCGTGAGCTGAATTTTTTATTGATGAGCCATCTTTTGAGGTTTGGGAAGAGATAATAGTCCGAGGGAGCCAAATCGGGCGAATGCGGTGGATGCGACAGCAATTAGAGCCGTAAGTCATTGATTTTAGCAAACAAAATTTTTTTCGCTTCATGTGAGGCCGTTTCGCAGCGATTTCGGCCTTCAATCGCTCCAATAATGCACAGTAATACTCGCTGTTGATGGTTTTTCCTTTTTCTAGGTAGTCCACGAAGAGTATGCCATGACAATCCCAGAAAACCGACGCCATAACCTTTCCGACCCATTGGGCCTCCCTCGGCCGCTTCGGAGCACTCGTGCCGGCTTCAGTCCATTGCCGGGCACTCATTCTGTTCTCTGGTGTGTAATAGTGGATCCAGGTTTCATCAACAGTTACCAATCGACGCCAAAAGTCCGCCCGATTCCGCATCAGCAAGCCCAAACACTCTTTTGAAGTGCTCTCGCGTTCGTGTTTTTGGTCAGGAGTGAGCATGCGCGGCACCCAACGGCAGGATAACTTTTCATATGCAGAATATTGCCCAAAATATGGCGTGTGCGCTCAGTACTAATCTTTGTGGTATCTGCTAGCTCGCGCACCTTCACTTTCCGGTCAGCCAACACCATTTCATGTATTTTTTTGACATTGTCCTCTGTAACCGCATCGGAGGGCCTGCCGCTGCGGACTTGATCGGTAGTGGAGTTGCGGCCACCACAAAACTCTCGAAACCAATATTTGACGGTGTAATCTGACGGAGCATTAGCCCCATAATATTTATCCAACTTTTCTTTTGTTTCCTTCGCCGTTTTGCCTCTCAAAAAATAATGTTTTATAAGAGAACGAAAATCGTTTTTGTCCATACTCAACATGATACCAAATACGTCAACAACAAACAGCTGTCAAAACAAAACTAAATACGGTATCGCACTGAAATTTGGCATGTCTGCCTAAATATGAACGGACTTCAAGGCGCCATAACCTTTTTTGCAGTAGCAGCGCATTCTGGCGGTCAAGGAGGTTACTTTTCACCCCACCTAGTAAACCAGATAATTTCACCAAACCTATGTCTGTAGTTGGATTGGCTCCAGCTTTCTCGAACAATTATTTCCACCCCTAAATTTCTATTAGGTGGATATTCTACATATCCATACAGAATAATATTAGTGTTTATCCTGCGTTATGGTCTACCATTATTATCAAATAGAGAAGAGGCATTCCACTGCTGCTATAGGAATAGTCTACATTAGCTCTGTTATTCCCGAACACATAAGCGTCGGTGATGTGCTGTCAGTAATATCATCTATGGTAATATTAATAGTAAAACACTACCGGTCGATGTCAAAACATACGTATTTGTAGATATTCAATGTGTACGTATATATACATGTTCAAATGTAATATTAAATAGGTATATGTAATAATATGGAAAGGTGTTCATTGCATTCCTAACATACAATTTAGTTTGCGAGACATTTTCCCCACCGTCAATGTTATACGCTTTCCGATCTACTATTATTAAACAATCAAAGGAAATGATAACTTTTCCATTCTTTTTTATTCCATAAGCGAAAAGTTAAAATATGTCGCCCGATTTCTCCTTTCTCAGAAACAGATTTTCCAATCTCCACTATAATTACATTTCACGACAACCATTAGAAATCTTAAGTTCTGTATCTCGATCGAAGCAATAATTGCAGACGTTTCTTTATCTATGTGAAATATCTGTGAAATTATTCTTACGGTGTCAAATACACTCATCTACTTCACTGAGATAAATGAAGCGGACATAAGAAAAAACGAGGTCATCTCGGCTGCTGTGGCTTATAACTGTACATCGGACAATATTGTTGTAATACCGCCGTGCCGTAATAAAACAAGTAGTATGGGCTTCATTGGGCCGCCCAGAATCGTCCAATTCTACATGAACCGTTACATATTTCGAAACTGGATATGTGATTTCTGGCTATCTTTCCAGTAATGTTAATGCTATTGTGTCATTTCAGAAGATAGCATCAATATTTATGCTTTTTTCGTCTTGTTGCCACAAATCTAAATTATAAAAGATAAATCACATCAAACTTTTTTTTTTAATTTTACTTTAACCGCTATTTACTTTTGGTTTCCTGTAAAAACTGTTATTACAATTGTAAAATCGTAGTCTAATTCGCTATTAAAAGACATCCATAATTATAATTACCAATAAACTTTCAGAATAAGTATCTCGAATTAACACCAACTGAAGAGATTCGGAATAAAAATGATGCTTCTCAAAATGCATAGAAGAATGCTTTCCTAAGGAAACACATAATGTCTTTTTAAGTTTAAAATATAGTAGCTACATTGTATGTACCGGGTGATTCAGTTTGGTATTCGTCCACCTGTTCCTAAGTGTTTTGCTTTTAGGAAAGAGTATAACAAACCATATTATATTCGTAAATGTGATGACAAGACCCAAACAATATATCTTCGCCATGACATCTGTCAAAAAGGGAACCGTCAACTTTTTTTTTAAATCACACCCTGTATATTTTTTGCACTATTTGATAGGTTTTTTTTGTTTCTAATTCCGAATAGATATGTATCGCACTGTTTACTTTTGGGTAGTGTAACAGAAATATCTCACTAGAATGTATGAAGTAAGTTCCAAGAAAAAAATAGATACCCATGAAAATAATGTCAATTCACTTTAAACTGTCAACACCAAATATCACGACCCCGACGCGTCATTTAGTTGAAATTTCTTAAAAAAATGGCTGTGTATTCAAACCAAGAGAAGTTAGATATGATTTTAATCTACAGAATGCCAAAGAAATAGCAATGGTACTAGACGAACAACGCTATCCAGAGAGATCATTGTCATCTGACAAGTTATCTACACAAATGTATCTTAAGAAGAATGGTGCAGATTTTGAGTATTTGATGAACTGTGTTTTTGCTAAAATTATTAAATAAAATTTCCTAACAATTGTTTTCGACGTTATCTACTTGTTTGGCATCTGAATACATTTTTATTATTTTTCTGATTGTTTTCTACTATTTTATTACACATATTCGGAATTAGAAATAAAATACCTATCAAATAAAAATATGCAGGATGTGATTTAAAAGAAAAATTGACAGTCACCTTTTTGACAGATATCACCACATATATAAATTGATATATTTACAAATATATATGGTTTGCTATACTTTCAAAAGTTACAGGTGGGCGAATACCAAACTGAATCACCTGGTATAGAGGCCGATTTACGGAACCCGTTCATTAAAGGTTTTTGATTTTGCAACGATATCTTGATTTGCAAACTTCGAGGTTTAGTATAGCTGTACGGTAACTTAATTCGATATGTGCTTATTGTACTCTACCGTCCATGAACAGTAAACTAACGGAAGTGATGCGTTGGCCATTCAATTTATACTTCAGAAAGTACTTACTTACTATCTTCAAATGAGTGTAGTAAGATTGTAGTTTCGGAGTTGGTGGCCAAAAGAAGTTATTTTTTTCGAATATAACGCGCTCTATATTTTCACATCATGTGATGCAGAGCTCATTTATCTACGGAAAAGCTACAAGTGTTCATACACACATAGAAGTACTTTCTTGATTCAAGTAAGTCTTTCTTCAGTCAAGTAAACGGCACGTTCGTATATACGCAAGAAAATATTTACTTCAGTCAAAAATCACAAATTCTTGTAAAATTAAGTAAATACATTCTTGATCCAAGTAAATATACATTTACCGCAAATATGAGGGTTTCTTGAATAAAATATTAATATATTACATTTAATACTTTCTTTTCTTGTGGTTAATTTTCGAAATATTTGAAGAAAGAAGTTATATTCTTGCACTAAATATATTTATATACTTGCCTCGAGAATCCTGATCTTTATTAGAAAACTTTTTATATTTGATGTTAGCTTTTAAACTACTCTAATCAATTAAATGCTTTCTTGAATATAAATCTTTTTGGTTTGAATGAAATAAGTCTTAATACAAAGTATTGGTCCATTTTACATCACTCAATTTATTAAATATTCAAAAATATGTTTCAGAAAGTATTCGGTTTTCACGATGATCTGTAAAACCAATATTACAGACGGTAATGAAGACCTAATAAAAGCTTATGAAACAAGTTTATGAATATTTCATAAATTGAATGGTGCAGAGTGTACTAATACCTTGTGCCTTTTGGATATAACACCGCACTTCTTGCGATATTGAAAACCTATAAATTATTATAATTAACGTTATAACGCATAATATTTATACGGACTCGTTTTTCTGGGTGTGCTGTAGTCTCTATCTACTGTATGTATAACTAATTATAAGGATTCAACACTTCATTCAAGATAAAAAACAAAATACATTTGTATGGAAAACTATATTGTACTATAAAATCTATAAACACACACACAACTAATAAAAAAATAAGTACTGTGAAAACTTTTGAAGCAAATATCTAACGCGAGTAATAATTTTTCAAATTTGTACCTTACGGTGTCAATAACTATATAAATATTATGAATTGTGAATAAGCTCGGTCCCTCTATCAGTATATATGGTTGGACTGTGTAATTTTTACTAGCCGCCTTCCTTTTTGCAGATTCTATTAAGGAGTCGATCTCGGTAGCACTCTGAAAGAGAAGGTTTTGTTAAAATGATGTAACTTATGTGATGTTTTTAGGTACCTTTTGGTGAATAATAATTGCCTCAACACTTTCCTGTATAGAAAATTTCCAGTGTTCTTCCCGTAAACGTTTCCTTCCTCGGTTGGGTACTAAATGTGGCAGCAGATGTAACTGGATTGCAATTTTACAATCTAAAAAATTCAACTTATAGCAAGACATAAACAATAAACATAAAGTATAATAGAAAATAACATAATAATTTCTCTATTTAAACAAGGAATACATACATAATTACTGTTTCAATGTCAATCATGGAGGCACGCTTCCATTATCCGCAACAGAATGTATATGCAACAGTGCACTCGTAAATTGTCTCACCCCCCTCCCCCTCATAACTTTTGGAAGGAATGAGGTAGAAGGTTGAAAAAAAACTAAGTAAAATTGGAAGCAAATTACGATATTTTGGTAATAGTAGAATGCAAATAAAGAATGCTAAATGGTGTAGTTTTTGTATTATAAAAGAATTCAAATACATAGGGTACCTTTATCGTTTGCACTTATTACATTGGATTTAAAATTCGACCAAATAAAATACCTTTTATGGCGTATACGTACATATAATTCTTCTTCAGACATGTTAACTAAAATGAATGACGCATTATTAGTATATGTAATGTACACAAATTTTGTTATTATATATGTTTTGAAGGCTGCTTATTTCTTACATGTTTACATATACTAATTAAATAAATAGCTATAATAAATATGTATGTTAGTACTTACATTTTCAAAGCAGACGAGATTGATGATAGTACACAACCCTTAAGAGACGCTTCGATTAATACTCGCACCTGTCGATCACGCAAATATCGGGTTGTTTGACGCATGTGTTATAAACGCCTATTGTATTTAAGAAAATTGGTTATTTAATTTTAGAAAGTATTTACCTACTTGAAAATAATATAACTCCAAGAATATCTTTTACTACAGACAAATCAAAGTAAATATTTGTATTTAATATATTTTCTAATTTTAAGTAAATACTTACTTCCATGAAGTTAATATATTCAAGAAAATGTGCATTCTTGGATCAAGTAAACACTTCTATGTGTGTATACCTATCTCTATCGCTTCTTCTAGTATTAGTGATTTTGAGAAAATGTAGTTTGGAATTAGTATTTTATTAATAGTAGGCGGTTAAAAACAATAAAATAATTTTAAAAGCATACAAATGGAAAATAAACAAATTTTATATTCTAATACTATACTCGCAGATCAATACAAACAACATAAAACAATGTCACCAAACGTTTTTCGTTTTTTTTAGGTAAATCCTGCCAACACAGGAGACAAAAGTACAACATTATAACGTTTAGATTTTCGACTAACAACTTTATAAATAAAAGCTCTATATATTATACACACACTATATTAAAATTAATCTTAACGGAAATCTCTTATACTGTATAACAGGATGTGCATAAAAAATAACAAAGTACCTTAGAATGAGAAATGTGGAAGATGTGAATATAATCGGATGGAAGCAGTATATGGCTGATGTCAGTCATGTAAACATCAACACGACTTCTGGGTTTTGCGACCGGAAATTAACCAGAAGCTGTAGTAATTCCTACAGCACCTGCATGTTAGATGTGCGAGAGAAAGGTATTACTGGATTATATGTGCACACACACGTCCGTAATGTATACAAACCAAGCGAATAATGCGTTAATTTAGGCGAACTTCAGACTTCAGTGTTTGTTAGAACACAAAACTGGATCTATGATATAGTTTATAATTATGTGAAAAAATCTTTTCTATCAAAATTTTATGCATTTCAGGCTTGCATAATCTGAATGTATTTTTGACTATTCAGGGGTCCCAAAAGTAGGTAAACATATATACTTACTCTATATTCATACTTAGTATATATTATTTCAATTTTTGCATTCTTTGAAAAAAAAAATAGTACTAATAAAATCTTTATAATACATTATTTGGCCTTCCTTGAAAAATGGACCCGACGCAAAGTTTCGCCTAAGATTCCATACATTTTTGTAGAGGATTTTTTCGAAAATAAGCACAATGCATTAACGTGTGACGTACGTAGAATTTACATCTATTTAACTTATTTAATTATTTAATTATTTACTTACTTATTTATTTATTTATTTTGCTGAGCGCCCAGGCAAATAGAAAATTAATGATACAGGTTTTGTAAATATTTTATTTTCGCCTACCAAATCCGAAAGTACAACCTCACTACACTCATTCGAGGATAGAAAGTGCCACTTGAAATTGAATTGCTATGAATTGAACTGTCAACGCGTCACTTCCGTTACTTTACCGTCCATCTGTATTCTGAACACTACAAATACAAGTAAATTGATTTTGGTAAGTAAGTGATAAGTCGAAAAAATATTGTACGCACCACGGCAGGAAAGAGTCTTCATAGAACTCGTTTGGTTGCTCGCCTCGGTTTCGCCTCGGCTCGCAATCTCCAAACTCGTTAGATAAAATATCGCTTTCCAGCCTTGATACCTAAATAACTATTATTAATTAGTTCAAATTTGAAATGACAGTACATTCGTCTTGATTTTTGGGCTGTTACGCGATGAGAACGCTTAATTTTCTATGAAATGCACACTTTTTGTTTAATCCTTGCTATTATAAGCATAAACTATAACGTAAGTTTTTGCATTGAAATACATGCACGCTTGATAAACTAATGAATCAATTATCCATTCAATAATTTCCATGGTAGAACGGAATCGGACGTATATAATGTTATCTACAGACAGGGCATTCCAATTGAGTCACCTCAAATAACTCTTTACTGTGATTTATATGAAATTCCGAAACCTGTCAATCAAGCGGGACTACTTTTAATGACGGGGTTGACGAATGAAAGTCTTAAATAGATAAAAATACGGAGTTGGATTTAACACCGTTTCAACACTTTTCCGGTGTTTCCTCGCGACCATCCGTTCAAGGAGCCTCCATTTAAGAGTCAAATATTTTACACCTCAACGGAAGAAACGTGGAGGCAATTTCATCCTAGAAACTGTGAATTTCCTTCAATAAGGATTATGTTTCTCCTCTTACGAAGGTAAAACACACCGCTGAGGTTAATGGGAGCTACTAGCTCCTTAATAGATGAGATTACCACCGCCAAGGAGAGATTCTAACTCCATTTGAGAGTACACCCCCTCCTTGACAGACGAAAATGCCTCCGTTACGGAAACTATTGTTCCATGACGGTGCTATTGAAATCCATATCGGAGGTAACTTTTTCCGAAATGGAAGAAATTACCTCTTTTACCCAGCGTTTTTAATTCCATATCAGAATTAATTGATTTCATAGCGAAGTTACTGGAAACCAAAACGAAGTCAATTTTTTTCATAATACATGAAATTACCTACATATTTCCATTACGAAACCAGTAATTCAATTTTGTATTTACATAGCACAGCCATCGGAAACAATCAATACCAACCAGCGAATGTCCACTTTAAAATTCTTTTCCTGCGAATACATATGCTGTCTAGATGAAACAAGTTTCTTTCACATCTTATGAAATGTGCATGGAAGACTGTGCTTTTCAAAGAGAAAAAATCTATAGGGGAGGTATAAACAACAAAGCCGTTTTGTTTCTTAGAATGTTTTATTTTTGAAATAGTGAAATTGTAACAATCATATAATTCCAAAAGAGTGACATAAGTGTGGTTATTACTTTTTACACACGAATTGGCGAAATTCTGGGGCTAGAGCGTAGATAATTGTGTGTTAAATACATATACTAAATCAAAGGTCATTTTGAAATGAAGAGTTTATATTAAGGAAACACGAACACATGGTATATATTAACAGGAAACTAACACATCTAATAAGAAATTAAAGAACAAATAGGAAACTAAGTATGTGAACATCCTTAATTAGGTAATAATAATTAAGTCAGGGTTATTCATTATATTGAACCAATATTAATATAATATTTTTTTACATTCTAAATACTTAATTCAAACACACTATTACATTTTAATGATTTTCATAGGATAAATATCGTTTCCATACTATAATTGCAAACTGCAAGTAGTGTACAGAAAAAAAATTATAAAGCACAAGCACGTGTAACCAACAACATGATATTCTGCTAAACATTTCACTTACCTGCTTTATCTACATCAAATTTGGTAATGTGCTGTCTCGCCTTTTGATATTCTGATACTTTATGCGTAAATATATATTATATTTCTTGTCTGCCGTTTCCGTTCATACACGATGTGTATTTGTACATACAGAACTATACGTCTTATGGCTAAACAATAAAAGGAAGGGTGTCTGCTATTTGACGCCATTTTCAAGTGGCTCCCTCATACAACGTTTACGCATGCGTTCATCGACGAGCATTAACCGAACTCCACTTTGGACAAAAAAAATTCCCGAAAGGATTATTTTTTTTCTCCTGTTCGGTGTAAAACTGATGGAAATAAATACGCAACTAAAACTACGTATTCTATTCAAAAAAATAACTCCGATAAAAACGGAATATTACATGAATTGGATACATTTAACAGCGTTTAGTAGTTGAAATAAGAATAACCCTGATATATGGAGAGAATATAATATGCAATGAATACATTTAACTGCGTTTGGAAGTTAGATATACAAATATCCGTGGCGGAAATAATAAGAAGGATGTTTTCTCCGTGTTGAGGTTAAAATAAAACGGAGGACATTGTGAACCTCCGTTTCGGTAGGGATCTTGTCCGAAAGTGATAAAATGCCCACCGTTTTGTAGATATACAGCTCTTTTCTTTACATAAAGCTTTCCGAATCGGAGACTCTGTATTTCACTCCGCTATATTTTTACCTGTGTATAGGGGTGCAGCAGCTCCCACACTTAAAATTTAAATAGGGAAGGTGGGTCTTGTGACCACTCATTCAAAAAGTCTTTTAATTCTGAATTTTAAGGATGGGAGCTGCTGCCACTCCAGAAATGATTTTAAATCATCAGTTCCGTCATTAAAAGTTGTCCCCCTTCATATGACAATGGACAGGTTTCGGAATTTCATATAAATCACAGCAGGTAAAAAGTTATTGCAAATGAAATTCTCTGTATATTTGGTGATAAATACCTACTCCTTGTTTAGAAGTTTAGAACACAAAAATGGATATAGTTACTACCAGCAACTATTAATAGATATACTAACAAAGGAGCACCGGCAACCCGAAAATTTATATTTCGGTGAAACTCTAGAGACTGAAGGAAGTATAAGGTATAAGAACAATGCAGTTTTTTTAGCGGGGCATTTGCTCGATTTCTGGCTACAAGCTCCCTTCAGACATTTACACAATTTTTAGATTTTTGTAAATATCTGATGAACTATAACAGATATTTTGTTTAGGTCAAAATATTATTTCAAGGATATTACATAGCTATGGATGACGCAAATGATTTTCGGATGAAAATAATAATGAGGGAGCGGGGTACCCTGTGTCCCATAAAATTATTATTTTTTAATTTCAAGACAATTTAAAGCGTATTAAATAGACAAAGATGACGAAAGTTATTTTCGAAGAAAATATACAACGGGGAAGCGGCTACCCTGTATGCAAAAAATTATTATTTTTAATTTTCTAGTTTTACGATAATTTGAGTTTATAATAATATGAAGTTTATAAGGCAAGCTCACTTCAAATTATTTCAAAACCTGAGTAACAGATGTTTCTTTCCCAAATATTGCACCTAATAGCGTTCACTTGATTGATTCTTGAAACGGGCATTGTGTTACCGATCTTCAGAAATTGGTGCAAAAAAATTTAACCTGTAAACATTTTAAATATATCCAAAAAACAACAGCAATGGAAAAAATATGTAAGAACTTTCTCTAATACAGTGATTTTTATGAACTACGGCATGGATTAGAATCAAAGAAACAATATATTATTATGCTGCAATCGTTAACGCACAAGCAGTTGTCGTCCCCAAGACTTTTCGACGTCTTCAAATACTCGTGCTGGTATAAGAGTGGATACATAGATGAAAAACCGTAATCGTTTAAAAATCCTGTAGGGTTTTGTTTTGCGAAAGATGTGGAATCTACGCTCTTGTGTAGTATTTGTAATAAACTTGCCATTCTGCGGTGTTTGTGGTGCAAGCGATAATTGTGTTTTGAACACTTTTATGTGGTATTGACTACCATTATTCCCATAATTAAATAGCATAGTTTTGATATATACAATTTACAATCATATTATTAATAATATTTCATGGTTTCTTTTAAATCTGGTCCACTATTTTCCGAGAATGTATTATTGTTACAAGTTACATATATTAATCTCTGCTATTGTACCCACTCCTTATTTTTTAAATGAAGAAGGAATTCAAGATCCTGTATCCTGTTGTTTTCTTTCCCGAAAGTCATTTGTGTCGTTCAAATTATCTTGACATTGAAAAATAACCCACTCCGCAGTTACAACATTTATAAATTTGTATTAATTAATAATATATAATAGGTATAAATATCAGTAATTTCGGGAATATTTAAAAAAAAAATAAAATTATGTAAAACTAGGTTAGGAAAAAAGATTTTATTTTTATTCAGCAATTATTTCTTCGAAAACTATAAACTTTGTAAAATTCTATGCAAAGGTGGACTGCACTAGCTTACCCTGTTAAAGTCTTTAGCTAAATACTTCATTATTATATGTATATGGAAGGAGTTTTGATTGTACATAATTATATAACAATTCTCCTTTCACGACACCTAATAACTTTAAATCAGCTCGTGAAGAAACACAATTATTGTTATATATGCATGTATTATGGGTACATAAAATAGAATGTTATAACTAGTATAACACATAATTATGACTTATTATTTCTGGTGTTTTTTATTATTCTTATTATATTATTATTTTATTATTATTATTATTATTATCACTTATGATGACTTTCTCATAAGTCTAATAGATTTATAGGATACAAATAGCAAAAAAAAAATAATTTATATATTAAACAGTCTTAGATAGATCTTAATGGAAAGTGATGCTTAATGAATTTACGCAGTATCATAATGTGCAGTTATAGTACTCATATACATTTATACACTGATAAAAATTGTCCAAATAACTTGTATATTTGGCATTTATATATTTAGAACAAGTATTCTTTTAATTGCCGGAAACTAAAGTGTCTGTTGCAAATACCACTTAATTTGGAATAAATAAATAGGATTATATAGTGTATACTATAGTACCTATAGTGTTCAGTTGTCCTAAATATGCTTGCATTCAGTGCTACGCTAGAACTTACAATTTTACCATTTACGTGTTTTTACTGGTAGTAAGTAAATTTCTAGTTATTGCAAGTTAGTTCTAGTCGTGTATTTACTACATTGATACACATCTTATAAGAGATGTGATCATTAAAACTGCGACTTTCTGTCACACCACCGGCCGTGGCTTATGACCACTACGAATCAACAATAAAAATATTCTACACTTTATATTATTAACATAAAATGATAAACATAATACAGCCGTTAATAAACTACTTTATTTGTTCCGAATTTGTAGTTTTATTGATCTAGTCCAAATATTTACTTACAATAAACTTTACACTGCGTTTGGTTCGACACTGTCATGTCGTTTTCTAAGTGCACATGTGTTATGGCAAAACTATATGTTAAAACCAAATATCTTCATTCTCATCTTCATTGAAACGAATAAAGTATTCACTTACAATAACTACTTCAACATACAATATATAGTTTAGCAGTTTCGTTGTGGCAGATGTTAGATGTTATATTTATTAATAACAAAATCATTAAAATAGTTGGTATACGAAAAACGAAATGCTTACATATAAATATAATTTTTATTTAGGAGGACTCCATATTCACATGTCAGCACTATTCTTTTTTATCAGTGTAAATTCGTATACACTTAATTCAGATCAATCCAGTGCCGCTCGGCCTAATTTTATGTAACGGGCAGGATAGAATTTTACCACCCCTGTGTATATGCCCATTGCTTTCAACTCTTACTGCTTAATTGTGCTCTTTTACTGCTTAAGTGAGCCGGCACTAGAACAATCAATATGTGAACAAATTATATTTGTGTAAAAACAAGTAAGAATGTTAAACAATTGTACCTTTATTATGAACATGAATGGGTTTTTATGCATACCATTGGCAGGTATATAAAACGTCTAAAGATGCTTTGTAGGGAAAATAGAAGATAATGAATATATTCAAACTGCTCAAAAAGGTTCGAGAAGAAAGGAGTTTTCTATTGGTGAGACCAAAAAGCCAAAATTGTTTCGATAAAAGCCTTAAAAGTCGACTATAAATATAAAACAAGAAATGTGTAAGGCTATGTAAAAAGGTAACAAATAAAATCATTGGTTGCTGTATTTACCCTACATTTACGTTAAAACCAATTGTTAGCATGATATACCAAGCTTTTTTTAACCTGAATTTCGAATTGTAAACGTACCTCATCAAACCAAAAATTTAAGATGTTTAGAAAACTACTAAACAACGTTTTGTTCTCTTATGCTGCTTATAATCCTCAATAACCTATCTTCGTTTAACCCCTACGAGCTATAATAAGTTGAGAAAAATACATGTAAGAATTACTGAAATTGAAGAAACCTTAAGCAATTATATTATTAAACTACTTATGAAAAGCTTTAGCCGCTTTAAAATGCTTACCAAATAAATCAATACGATAACTTCCAATTTTTAACACATAAATAACACTGCAATCACAGTTTAGTAATTAAAGTTAACTAAATATCACAACGGCAATAAGTGCACTTACTGTTAAATGCCGAATATCATACATACTTTATACTACAGGGCACACTTTAATTTAGTTTATTATAGGTACACCCTCACCAATTACATCACAGACAAAACGCAACTATCGTGAAAAGCTGTCATAGAATATTCAAAAAGGTTTATATTTCTTATTAAAAAATTTAGAATAAGATCACATTAAGATTTATTATATGGCGCCAATATACTCCGGCAGCATTCGTTCGAATTTGTATTAACTTTCCTACCGCACACGAGGTTAATCGTAGACTGCATCAAAATACAACGGCCTAGAACCGGACTAGCAACGTTGTTGTGGAAGGAAATGATGATGATGATGGTGTTCTTACAACATTGATAGCACGACGATGTACCGGTTGTGCGATTAAACTTAAGACGCGACTATTCCTTTCCTATTCACCTGTTTAAAGAGGATACGAATTTTAAGATATTAAGTCCGAAAAAATAGACTAAATTTAAATAAATAATTACTATTACCGCAATGCAACGGCCGTAGACGTGAGCGCTGTACGTTTCGTACAGGTTAGTCGTCAAAATTCCGGTGGCTAAAACACATTTTTCTCGCCCATTCCATTGGCAATTGTTCATTGGTGCTTCAAGTTTGCTACGAACTTCTAAAACGGAGGCAACAACAGTGCTCAATTTAGCAAAATAGATATACATATGTACATCCATACTAATTTAAATTGCATCCTTGATGATGAGTCAGCTAATTTATCTGTTTTATGAAACGTCATGTCTATGTGAATTTGTATAGGTATTATCTCGAAAAGGTAATGATCAAAATTAGAAAGGTAAATTATTGCTGCAATGGTTGCACTCACTATTGACTAAAAATAGCACGCAGAAAAAGATATACTTCCAATTTGAAGAAACTTCCGCATGCTCTTCATTGAAATTTATTTAAATTATGTGGAGAACGCCGCAGACATAAAATTTTTGTGAAGTCAAGGTTTTAGTAGAAAAAGGATAAAAATAGAACACTCTTATTGTTAGTTTTTGATTTTGTGCAATATTCGTTAGCAAACTCAGGCTTTTCATTAACGAAAGCTGATCTACAACAAAATAATGATCACAATAAATAATAAACATTAGTTTCAACAAGACATACATATAGCAACAAATGTGAACTAAAAATTGAAGGAAGTATGTTCGATAATTATCCTAAAAAAATTTTATAAACCTCAATTCTTATTCTTCATCAAGTACACAAACCTTAAATTTAAAAATTTTAAATTTAAAAAATAAATAAAAATTCAAAGAAAAATTTAAAAATAACTCCTAACAAATGTTGAAGCAAATGATTCAACAAAACAAATTTTATATTTTGATAAGCATCGAATTATATAAGTTTAAACAAAAAGAACCAAGCAATTAATTAATATTTATTAATGCCAAAGAAAATTAAATACCCAACCTGAAACCCTTATTTCTCTTCAAAAACTAACAATAACAAAAATAAAAAAAAGAAACAATTTTTTTAAGTCAAACAACAACTAGAAACTACAAATGTTACACTCTTTCGCTTTATACGCCCACCAAAACGTAACAAAGTACACGTTGACAGTTATTTCATAAAAAGTGATTTTTTTAAATACAACTTCATACTTATGAGTCGCCAATCTTAATTTGAAAGATAATTTTTTAATAATAACAAATATTTGGTATTTGAATTAATAGTTATTTACCTATGAAGGCTGGAAAGTGACGTTTTCTCGAACGAGTTTAGACATTGCGAGCCGAAACGCGAGCCGAGGTGAGCAACCAAACGAGTTCGATAAGACACTTTTCAGCCATGGTGCGTGCATAATTTTTTCGACTGCCACATAATGAGGAATTGCACAACTTTTTTTTTATGTCATAGAATGATAGAGAATGTTGTAATATATAGCCCTTCATTAAACCTTCTTTTAAATTGTTTCTCATTAAGGCATAACTAATTTTTTTAAAGTGCTCTGACGTCACAAGTTCTTCCATTCATAAATTCTTAGTCGGCATGATTTGGCAATGGAGCGATAGTGTGAGCGATAGTCATCGTAGTTCGAATCATCATCGCAGATAAGTAATATTAAGTTCGCTGTTCGCATGCTTTGCGCGTACAGATGGCGTAAACGTATTATTACGGTATTCTGTGTTTATTTTACGCGGTTTGGAGGTTTAATCTTTCAGAATTCGTTCTTTTACGATAAATAGGGGAACTTTAAACGCAAGCTAAAACAAGATGCAGAAATAATGCCGAATCCCAAATTCCTTTGTGACCATAACCTGAATAGCACCTTAACAATATCGTATTTCGCAGCCGGTAAATGACTGCAATCTGTGATTATTACGGGGGAGTAATTTCTATGTTGCCATATATCCACGTTCATTCATAAAATTTTACTACGTACTTGTGACGTATAAAGATCTTAAAAAATTTATATTTCAAAAACTACTTTACAGAAAACCGTCAAAATTTCAGTGTATATATATATGTATATGTAGGTCATAACAATACAAAATAACATTATTTTAACAAGAATTAAAAAAAAGTGCAATTCCTCATTACCACTTACTAAAATCAATTTACTTACATTTGTAGTGTTCATGAACGGGAAAGTGCGGCGCTGTCTATCTTCGAAGTCAAAAATTTTGTCGCCGTTTGAAATACTATTATTTATCCTGCTTCGTAAGTTACCTGCATTACTAAATAACTTTTATAATTTGAATACCAAATATTTGGTATAATTGGAATTGCTACGAATTTCTCCTTTCGAATTAAGGCTGAGGATCCATAAGGTAGCATTTAAAAAAAAAATCGACCGAAATATGTTTTCAGGCTCCGCGCAGAATCCGAAAATGCAAAATATACCGGTTCCATTTAAAATTTTAAATTCATTCTTATTTCCGATAACATCGGCAGTGATAAAAAATTATAAAATAGGTTGAATAATTGGAAATTCACAGTAAAAGATACATTCCAATTTTATAAAAAAAAATCTATGAATAAAAAAGTTATGGGCCAGGACCTATAAACTGGGACACCCAGTATCGAAAGACTTTTTGAAATATAGCGGGACCACTATTGTGCTATCTACCTCCATTTTATACTTTTGTGAGGCAGGTAAATTAGAAGCGGTATTGAATTTAAATTGGTTGTAGGAGTTTGTGGACACGTAGATGGCGCGCCCGGTCTTATAGGATTCTTATGAGAGTTGGTGCGCCACCTACATATCGAATTTCGTAAACTATTCAGTTACGTCCCTTACAATTCCTTCACTCAACAATTCGGTCATAAATACAGATAAGTAACTTATTTGAGAATAAATACAGTAAATTTTTTTGCGATTTCCAACTTACTGATTATATTTGAAAATTAAACAAAAAACATTTCTGTGCCCTTTCCTTCAACGTGCCTCTTTTGCGGTGGACAAATCTGTCGGACTCATGACTATTCGTTCTATGTTATGACAAACAAAAAACAAAACGTATAATAAAGTAACATAAATCTAATTCATATATATTTTTTTTAAAATTTCCTTGAAATAAAAAAAAATCAATAAACTTTTTATAACTACATATTAATTACAGTACCAATAAATAGATGGAGGCATATTAACAGAAACAATAAAATTATTAATTTATTCTCTTCTTTACTTTACTCAATTTAAAATAATACCATTTTCAACTATTTCCAAATACTAATATTTAGAATAAAAGCTGATTTTTTTGTGGTTATGATTAGAATGAAGCTAGCGGTGATAATTTTGGAATGTAGCCTCATTTACGTGTTGTGAGATTTTAAAGTGAAAATTACGCATGCGTGTTAAGTACGTAATTTTACGTGTCAAGCGTGTCAGCTTTTACTATGCCGGTATTCTTCACAAATTTCAATTTTATTAGTTATCAGTAATTATTGTAATAAAAATGATACGTAGTAAGTAAAATAATGCCTCATTAGAAGAAATATTAAAAGCAGTGACCTTTTTATATTACAGTTTACTTAATATTATGGACGTGCGCTCTAACAGCACATGCAAGTATCAATGGATTTATAGGGCCACACGATGAAACACGATTGTTTGAGGCACTAACAAAAGGTTTTGTTAAATTGCATGAAGGAGACGTGAATAATATATATTATGGCGCTAAAGGTTTTAAGTTATTAAATAAACCAGTGGTGACAGTATTAGTTAAGGATTCTTGTACACATCTCGAGCAACATTTCCAAAAGGATAGCCCACCTGAGCTGTCGTTCCATGCTTTATCTGCTTGGTCTCTGTTAAATTGCCCAGGAAAATTACATACTGATGCAACTATAAATGTAAATATTGGTCATAAGTTCCTACTGCATTAATTCAACTAATATGCTTTAAATTGGATATAATAGATTTAAA
Organism: Cetonia aurata; assembly: GCA_949128085.1. NCBI lineage: Eukaryota > Metazoa > Arthropoda > Insecta > Coleoptera > Scarabaeidae > Cetonia > Cetonia aurata. The sequence goes on from OX421884.1 coordinate 42,174,212, forward strand.
CTAATATATGGGTTCCCAAAATCAACTGTACTGCAGATAGAAAGTCATTTTAATTTAAATGTAGTAACCAAAAAGCACATTGAATATATGTATATATTAGAGATGTGTCGTTCCAACCGGACTCGGTACAAAGGAACTAGTCCGCACATGGAACTAAAAGGAACGAGTCCGCTATATCGTTCCGGGTCCGGACTCAAATGTACCTATTCGGTACATCGTTCCTTTAGTTCCTTCGGTACATCGTTCCTTTAGTTCCTTCGGTACATCGTTCCTTTAGTTCCTTTAAACCGAGTTCGATCGGAACGAAATGAATTCGGTCCACAGTCGGTGTGTTATGATTACCTACATACACAAGAAACTTTTATCGCTATTAAGCGATTTGCTAGTGTTGAAAGCTTGTTTATATAACTTGACTGTAGACTGTGGACGTGTTTTTAAATAAAAATAAAACGTTCTTTGTTTTCTTTTTGACAAGTTACATCTACCATAGTAAATAAAGTCTATATTGGATTTATTATTTAATACGTAACTTATGCACATGTATAATAGATACGGTATATGTAGATGTAGATTACATTAGATGAATTCTATGTTTGTATTGCGCACTCACTCTTTATACCAATTCCGATCGGAACGACATATCTCCGCCTGCGTATAGCGGCTAGCTGGCGAGTGTATTGTTCAAGGAACGATACCTATACCGAATGTACCTATATTTGATTTAGTTCCAAAGGAACGAGTTCAGCGGACTCGTTCCTTTTTACAAAAGGAACGAAAGGAACTAGTCCGTAAAAGGAACGACATTTCCCAACACTAGTATATATGGCTTTGGGAACATCTATTAGTTTATGTATATTTAACTTGAAACATTGAGAGATCTAAAAATTTTAACTCACGAGATTTGATTTAAATCCAGTGAATCTGTTACTGTAGATTTAAACAGTTCAAACTTGCAAAATGTTTTTAATATTAAGTATTACTGTAAAACGTCAATCATCTGAACTAGGCCGATTATTACCTTGTCGCATATTTTATATCTAGATGCACTGTAATTTAAAAGTTTTTAAAATTGTTTGCAGATGCATAGAAGTTTATTGAACTATATATATTATTATTCGTGTACATAATTAATCTGATAAGCTGTTCTCATAACCAATTAGTTTCTGTGAATTGTTGCTCTACTGTGCTAACTGTTTGTTTAAAAAAATATATGAATAGATAGTAACAACATCTTATAGAGCTAACTGCCCCGGTAATGGATACCCAAAGGAAAATTTCAGTGTTAATGATATTCAAAAAGTGTGATATTTTATTATCGTAAATATGAATTATGTCCCAACAAAGTAAATTTTATATTCTTTCTTCTGGTTTATGTTAATGCTAGATAAATTTGTCAGCTACATTTATTACAAGATAAGTGATAAAATCACATTATTTGTACAAGAGAGAAACTAGCTGCCCACTTTAACAGGGATAAGTAAGGTTTATTGAATTACGTGAGTTAAAAAGTAAACATTTTGATCCTTATTTTAAAAATTATTTAATCTGTTTAATGTCTGCTACTAGCGTAGTTATCTTACATTGTAAATGTACTGACACTATTATTTATATTCCACAGGCACTTAAGACAGCATTGGAAAGTGACAAGTCATCCACTGCTGATATACGATACGCTGCAGAAACATTTTCTTTGCTCGGACAAACTATTGGAAATCCTACTAAAGTTGGGCAGCTGCTCCAAGCACGTTTAAAAGAGGATGATAGTCTTCAGAGTTTAGGTCAAGCAATGCAAGCAGCCTCCTTATTAGGAAATGCCGGAAAATTTATTCTGGATCGTGTAGAAGATGTGATTGTCCAAGCAGATGAAGTAGATGGCCGTATGCTGCAATGGGAAGGAGGATTAACAACTACCTCACTTTTATTAACAGGCCTTCTGAAATTGCGAGATGCTAAACCTTTAACAGAAATCCAAGCAGATAAATTTGGAACATACTTATTAAGTAGGAGGAGTGTACAAACTCCAAAAGGAGCCTTAGCTTTAATCCAAGCAGCACAGGCTTTAGCTACTAGCAGTGTATCTCCAGTCAGTGTAACCGTAATTGGAGCAGCTCAAGTTACCCAAGAAAAACCTGATTTACACGTGAAAGTTTCCAATATACTTGGACAAGAATTAAAACCAGCACCAACTCCTGTACTTGCACTATCAGCTACACGAGTAACTGATGATGTTGTTGTTTTATCTAAACAACCTCTCACACAAGGACAAAACCCTACTGAATATATTTTACCATTAAGATTAGACCCAGGCCAATATTCATTAGCTCTTAATGCTGGCAAACATTCTGCATCATTAACTGTCCGTGTGTCAGGACCTATAAAATTACAGTCTCTAGATATTGGTTTGGGAGATGCAGATGGAACATCTGCCCCTCGATTAACTAAGTTAGATTATAAATCTGAACTACAGACACCACTACAAGCAGACTCTACACATAATTTAATTGTTAAGTTCTCTCTTCCCCGACCAGTACATCAACCCTTTTTGAGGCTATACTCTTCAAAACGGGAGATTATATTTATAGCTGAAAAGGATTCAAACTTATTGTATAAAATAAATGTCAATTTGGCTTCTGAACTGGGACATTCTGGTAATTTTAAAATGGAACTTATTTTAGGAGATGCGATCATGAGTAACACAATTCGCTGGAATTTGGGAACAGTTGAACTCAATTTACCTATACCTGAACCATCGAAAAGCATTAAACTTGGTCTAAAGCCAGAAATAAGGCATCTTTTCAGAAAACCTGAAAAGCGACCTCCACAGTTTGTGTCAATGCTTTTTACAGCACTTGCGATATCACCTTTACTTCTTTTACTCATTATTTGGCTTAAAATTGGAATTAATTTTAGTAACTTCAGTTTTACTGCTGTGCCTTTTCACGTTGGACTCGCATCAATTCTCGCTTTGTTCACGCTATTTTGGTTGCGCCTAGACATGTTCACTACATGTGGTTGGTTAATACCGTTAGGTGGATTTACTTTTCTTGCAGGAAACAGACTCTTAAACAAAATTGCTAAACAAAAGAAACATTAATTCTTAAATATGTGTTTCACTTTTTTCCAGAAATAATTTTGTTATTAAATGAATGAGTTTCCATGAATGTTGCAGAAAGTGTTTAGGTGTATGTAAAAGAAGCTGCATTTGTAATAATTTGTAATAAAGAAATATGTTACACAATTTAGCGAGTTTATCAATTGTTATACCAAATTCATACCTTTTTAACTTTACTTCCTGTGAAATTAGTATATGAGCGACGTATTTCAGAATAACAAAATTTTAAGAAAGAGTGTAAGATCTGCACTATACGATTGTAATATAAAACGTTAAAAATATCTCAAATATGGAAAACTTCCGTGATGCAATTCATTTTATATCTTGTAATAATCACTTACACTACCGCGTTGTGAAATGCACTAGAGGTGCGAACGAGCTGGGCCAAAAAATTCCAGATGCGGACCGGGCTTTTTTTATAATGAAACTGACGGCCCACAAGCCCATTCGGCACTTCAAGCTCGGTCGGTCCGTTAAGTTTCTTCAGGCGGGCCAAATTTACCTGGCAATTAGTTTTTAATATTAATAAACCATTGTATTCTATAATATATGTATCAGCTATTCACATTTATTGAGGTAAAATACATATATCGGTACTAGAGGTGCGCATTTTGGGAATTATGTCGGCCCGGCGCGCTCTTTTCTAAAACGAACCCAGCCCGGTCCGTCGCGTTTGTCAGGCCAGCCCGCCCTAGCCCGTTCTTCGGCACGTCGCCCCGTCAGCTCGTGTGAATTACCGATTGTCCTTCCAAAAGTTTTAGGAAATGTTTTAATTTAAAGAATTACATTTCTTATGTGCAACTGCAAATATCTATAATAAACTTTAGCAGCTAGTGGTGGCTTAATAATAGAATAGGATAGACAATTTATATAATATTTGTCATTTCCAATAAGCAGATGAATTTCATTTCATTATAAAAAGAATATAACTTTTTCGCTATGAAGTTAAAGATGCATTTAACATAATACTTGAAGGTGTACAGATAATAAATAAAAGCGAATATTAATTCACTATGTTTGCCAAAAAATAAATTTTGTAAGAAGTGCAAATTTCAAAAAAGAATGTTCATAGATAAACGCATGAAATAGATAAACTTCTTTATAAATGGATTTTATTTTCTCCATGTACAAAATGCAAATGTAATATAAAAAAAAAGCAATTTTTTAAGTATAAAATGGTTGTGTCTGATTTTAAAATGCGTGTTTGTAAAATTTTAAAGTTCGTCCATTTATTAAATAATAAAATAAAATACAGTGCATACCAGTACTATAGATGTATGTTAAAGTAACGCAATTGAAAAAAAAAAATTAAAACTCAGACACAAAAATATCTGAATTACTATTTGTAATTAATTAATTTTTTTTAACATACATTTCGTACTGATATGCACGGTTTTTTTATTTTTTTATTTAATAAATGGACAACCTTTAAAATTTTATAAACACGCGTTTTAAAATATGACACACCATTTTATTTTTTGTATATTACATTTGTATTTTGTATATTACATTTGTATTTTGTATATTGAGAAAATAGATTCCATATATAACGAAATTTATCTATTTCATGCGTTTATCTATGAACCTTCTTTTTTGAAATTTGTACTTCTTACCAAATTTATTTTTTGGAAAACATAGTGAATATATACCTTTAAGTATATGTTAAGTACATTTTTGACTTTTTAGCGAAAGTTATATTCTTTTTATAATAATAAAATGAAATTTATATGTTTATTGGAAATGACAAATGTGATATAAATTGTCTTCCTATTCTAATACTAAGCCACCACTAGCTGCTAATATATCGATATTTGCAGTTGCACATAAAAAAATAATTCTTTAAATCAAAACGGTTTTCCTAAAGAACGATAAACTTTTGGAAGGACAATCAGTGATTCACACGGGCCGAAGGGCGGGCCAGAGAAGAGAATAGCCACTCAGAAATTTTTTAAAAACTTGCTTCTTGCAGCCATCTAGACGTCTTGAGAGAAACTATATACCTAACTAATGCCGAGAAAAAAGATTTCTGTAAAAGCAGAACTAGGATAGTAAGCGGCATATTTAAATTGGAAATTATTTTAGTAAAAGACATTCCTGCGATGCGGTTACATCTACTACAATATTATTTACAATGTCAACAATTTAGGTAGATATATATGCATTCTAGTAATATACAACATAAAACTTTAAGATATGTATTGACATTTTATGCCGTTTGCAGCAACACGTTAATTTTGGATTAATTTTAATTAACATTTAGAATTGTGACATTTATGTACACATCCCATGTGTGAATTAAAATTAAACCAAAATTAACTTGTCGCAAATGGGCATAACATTTCAATACATATCTTAAAGTTTTATGTTGTATATTACTGGAATGCATATATATTTACCTAAATTGTTGACATTGTAAATAATATTGTAGTAGATGTAACCGCATCGCAGGAATGTACAAATGTAACATGGTAGCCCAATGTTTTGAGAATAAATGGACTATCGTAGCACAATCGTAGCAACAATATACTTTAAACCGCAAATCACACAATTGTGAAATAGTCAAACTAAATTTCTCAAAATATAAATCTCAAATAACCATCATAACCATCAACACAATAGCACGACGCATGGGCACCTCCGTATCACGTGCTGATGACGCGATATGACGTATTGACATTGACCGGTCGAAAAACAATATTTTTGTATTGTGTTCAGCGCCATCGCAGCAGGCCTCAATCAATACATATAGTTCCTCTCAAGACGGTTAGATCGCAGCACCAATTCAATTGTTGGCGGTAAAGAGAGTGCCGGGTGTATGGGGCGGGCTGGCCTGACAAACGCAACGGGCCGGGCCGGGCCAAGATATTTCCTAAAATGCGCGCCTCTAGAATAGGCACCCACATCTATTAACGAATTGTGCCACCCCACTGAAATTTCCCGGAAGAGTTCCAACCTGCGGTAGGGATTTTTTGCGTGCCAAATATCACATTAACACTCGGATAGGAAGTAGTTTCTATTCATGAAGCAGAGAATGTTATGAGTTTATCCACAATAAATTAAAAATCACCACCTCCGCCTGGAATTAAACCAGCGCCCACTAGTTTATAGCGTTGAGATTGATACAGTGATTCTAAATTAATAGTCAAGATTTTAAATAAATAAAATTTTACTGGAAATTTTATCCCGAACCTAATATTTAAAGCCAAGATCCCACATCTATAGATTATCTAAATCCATATTCAACATTCAAGTACAGAGCTTATGCGGGATATACATTTTCTTATTTCTCGCCTAAAAAAAACAAACCGAAAGACAAAACACTATCCATTGTGCCATACCAATCTCCGTAGCCCTATCTCAAATATAACTAAGAAAAAACAATAGTATACTATTTCTTTTGTTTTTTTAGGCTGATTTTCATCATATAAAAATTATGAAATCTAAAAATGCGAGAGAAAACGAAAACAGGGTGCAGCGGTAAATTTAAGCTAAAACCGATGGATCTACTGTTAAAATGGTAGACCTGGCAGCACTGCTTGGCACTGCCCATAAGAGCTTTAACTTGCGAGAGTCCTGGAACCTTTTATAGATGTACGTAAATTATCATATAAGTGAGTAGATGGTTGTCTAGAATAACGGCTGAAGATTTAACTTTAAAGACCGAAAATCGAAAGAAAACCAAAGGATACTTAAAAGTGACATTACTATTTCAAGAACATTTATAAATAGGTCTGGGATAAGAAAGCTTTGCTTTTTTCACATACAATAAGAAAACGAAATGTTGGCAGCAGATAGGTAAACAACAAGTATTTATGGCACAGATATAGGAGTATTCATTACTATACCATCTTCTAGATTAACAAGACAAAATAGCTTAATTGAAGACATAAATTTGGAGCAATTTTTAAAAATTTCAGACTATGAAGATACTGTCAGACAATTGGATATTTATTATGGCCTGGGTTCGTTTTTTCTTGCCATGTACATACCTATTCAGGAAGTTAAGTTTATTACTGTTGCAGTTAAACGGCAATTATTACGTTACCAAAGTTCCATAACAGGATTGTTTCCAGCCGTGTCGACTGATACAGAAGTTGGAAGTGTTAGAGAAAGCGTATATTGTGCTGCTGCTGTTTGGGGATTATATCAAGCTTATCGGTTGTTATAAATATTTATATCACACATACATATTTTATTAGGCAAGCATTATAGGCGTATTGATGATGATCGAGGGAAATCTTATGAATTGGGTCAATCTACTGTGAAGTGTATGAGAGGAATTTTAGATTGTTGGATCAAGCAATCAGCTCGAATAGAACTATTTAAGAAAAATCAATGTAATACACATGCTTTACATGTTAAATTTCATCTTATCAAGGGTGATGAAATTTATTCAGATGCACAATATAATCACCTTCAAATTGATGTTGTCTCGATATATTTGATATTTTTAGTTCAAATGATAACCTCTGGTTTACAAATCGTTTATACACAGGTATAATAATAAATTATGGGAGTATACTATTCATACAAAATGTAATATTTCAGGATGAAGTTGCTTTTGTGCAAAATCTTGTATACTATGTCGAAAGAGCATACCGTACACCTGATTATGGTGTATGGGAACGAGGCAGCAAATATAATGACGGTACGCCTGAAATACATGCAAGCTCCATTGGACTGGCAAAATCAGCGTTAGAGGCTATTAATGGCTGTAATCTTTTTGGTGAGAAAGGTGCTTCTTGGAGTGTTGTATATGTGGATATAGATGCACATAATAGAAATAGAAGTATTTTTGAAACAATGTTACCTAGAGAATCTTCATCAAAAGTAAGTAATGTGCAATGATAGAACATATATAGGCATAATCTGCAAAATAAATAGTTACAATGCGCATGTACATTTCCTGTTGATCATACTTTCTTGATGCTTTCCACAGCAATATTTTCTACTGTTTCTATTTTAAGTTGTCTTCCTCAAAAAATACAAAAGAAATTATAAGTTTTATTATACTATAAAATAATGTATATTATTATTATTACTGACACTGGCGCTTTGAAAGATCCAAAGAAGTCGTCATTGATAGAGTCTTATCTGGTATATGTTTTTATTTTTTCGCTTCACGCTCACAAAGATACAGCAATTCGTCGGCCTTCTCTGGACTTTTAATCAATTAATCTAAGACTTTGGACATTTTTGTGTAACCTTCTTCCTTTAATTTTAATTTTACCCCATACAGCAGCTCTTCCGCAGAATTCTGTGAGCGCATAGATGCAGTTCTTCTAGCTTTTTGTCTGTCTGAACAATCTGAAAAAATGTTTTGAAGCCTTTCTTTTTCGTGATTACAGGCTCCGCTATCATATTAATCCTCGGAATAACAACTGTTTCTGCAGTGAATTGCAGTACCTTTGCGAAAATCTGTCTGCATTGCGAATAGAGTCTTGTCACGTTTATGTCAATCTGTAGCAAAACTTTTGCAACCTCGATGAAAGATCTTTTATTTCCTCTTCCGGCAACTTTTTGCTAAAAAAATGCAATATCCTGCTTTTTAAAACGTCAATGTTTGCGTGACCACGTTACGAGCACTGATTGAATCTCCATTAATTGAAAGCCAAGTTTAGTATCCAATAAAAAAGAAAAATGTTACTCAATAAAAAATATACAACAAAATTCCAGATGGTCAACCAAGAAGAGAGTAAAATAAAATTAATATTTTAAGCCTTACTATCGGTAATGTTTTAAATCACCTTTATTTACCCTGTAAAAGACTACAAAATTAATAAAAACTCGAAGGTCGAATAACAGGAATGTAAACAACAAAAAACAATTAATCGTTGCCTATCTGAAGGAGTTTTCCCTAAAGCTTTAAAAATTAGTAAACTATATTCCAATTTACAAAAAAGGTAATAAATCTTTTGCAAATAATTATCGACCAATTTCACTACCGTCTGTGTTTGGAAAAATTATTGAGAAAGTAATTAACGGACGATTAACTAAGTACCTATTAAAAAGCAACTTAATATCTGATTCTCAATTTGGGTTTATTTCGGGAAAATCAACATCATCTGCCATCCACAATGCCCTAGATAAAGTTTACAATGAGCTAGATAGTAAACATATTGTAACTGGAATATTCTTCGATCTATCCAAGGCATTTGATATTATTGATAGTAATGGGCAAGGTAGGGGAAAATAACTATCGTTAGCGCAGACTAGGCAGACTCGTGTTTAGTCGACTCTCGGGAAAGCCGGTAAGCAACACAAACCCCTTCCCCCGAAACGAATTAACACGAGTCTGTCTGGTCCTCGCTAACGATAGTTATTTTCCCCTACCGTGCCCAACACTAATTATTGATCATTCGGTGTTGTTACATAAATTACAATTCATTGGTATTCGTGGAATTGCTTATAATTTATTTCAATCGTATTTGTCGGAAAGGGAAGCTTGAGTATCAATAAAATTTGAGAAGGACAACATAGTGCAAGTTTTAGAGTCGTCTAATGTCAATATAACATGCGGAGTACCACAAGGCTCCGTTCTAGGGCCCACGTTGTTTTTGATCTACGTAAACGATCTGTTTTCTCATTTGTCATCTTGTACATTGTCCCAATACGCCGATGATACAAGCTGTATCATATCTCACTCTACCCGCGATGGCGTATCTGTCTTCGACGATCTAGTTGCCTCTGAAATGCTTAACTGGTGTAGGAATAACGGTCTTGTCTTGAATGGTGGGAAAACTAGTTTTATGAGATTCAGAACTGTTCTTGATAAAACTGAATCAATGGCTTTGCACATCGCTGGGGAAGTGAAACCGGAATGTAGTGAAGCGGGATTTTTAGGAATAACGGTGGATTCTACTTTACGGTTTGAGTCACACTGTCATGAGTTGGAAGGTAGAATATCGTCAGCAATATATGCTATACGATCTTTAAAAAATCAAGTGGGCGTACAATGCTTATAATTATTTTATTTTGCATATGTCGAGACGCGTCTGAGGTATGGAATTGTTTTCTGGGGCAACTCACCGAATGCCAGGCGATTGTTTCTTTTGCAAAAGAAAATTATTAGATCTATGGTTGGGGCATCATTTTCTGAATCGCGTCGTCCTTTATTTAAAGAATTAATATTTTAACATTAACAGCGCTATACATTTATGAAATCATAATTTTTTACAAAACAAACGAATTAACCTTCACCAAAAATAGTGATATCTACAATAAAATGGAAACACGTCTGGCGCATAATCTTAATATACCCCAACATAGAACAAAGTTGTTTGAGGCTAGTCCGAGATATAAGGCTATTATATATTATTAAATTTGTAATTTTATATGACCACGGCAATAAACTCTTATTATTATAAATGTAAGCAGAAAGGCACATTTATTTAAAGAAGAAATTGAGCACTGAAGAGATCAGCCTTAAGAAAGTCTGCCTATTAAAAAAAGGAGTGCACGATGGTTCTGACGCAATGCTAGAGAAAGAACCACAAGGCTAAAGGAAGAACATCCCAGGACGATTTAGTCTTTTTGGGCAATCTATATGCAATATATTATGTGCATTTGTATAATTATTTAAAATTGTACCAATAAATGATGATGATATGATATGACATATTTGCAAGTAAATATGTTGGAGAGAAGTTAATCGAAAGAAGACAATTACTTTTTGCAAGGTCGCAGATTATATCAGAAAACAAGTCAACAACTGAAACTGAGTGAAACTACACTGTTCAAGCTTTTGTTTTTTGCAACTTTCAAACCTGGAGTTTGCGGCAGCTTAAAGATATCTGCAAGGAAAATTTTCAAAATGAAAGCCTTACGGACACTCCATTAGATAATGAATTTGTATTATTTTATTATTTATTTTAGTTAACTATTGTTAATGACACTACAGATTATAAATATGGCATTAAAATTTGAATTATTAGTTACTAAAAAATACGTGATATTGTATCAGAATGATGGATATAGGAAACAACAAAAATACACTGACTATACATAATCTATATTTTTATTTAAAAATTGCTGCTTTACAGGGAATAAGCTTGTTGGGGTATTTAACTGCAAATATATCATATTTTGAAGAGAGTTGCCTGCGTGATAGTACCTCATCATCTCGAGTTTCGTTCACAGTATAACGAGGCATTTTACGTCGTTAAGTATTTGAAGTTTCGTCCCAACCACCTCGTTTCCAAACGACCAAAGATTAGATTATACGCATTAGATGCATACTCTGTGACTATTTTGCCCTAATATACTGTTGTGAGGTATTGTGGGCGAAATTCCTATATTCCCCACAGTAGATGCCTCTCCACCATTTACTTTGCTCACATTAGGTCTATATATATATATAGTACATTTAAGTATGGACCTTTAAATATTTGAAGCTGCCAGATTACAAACTACCCTAACACCTATGAATACAAAAGGAACATTGATTAAGTATTGATAAAAAATAAGGTGTACATGGATAATATAAATTGTATTATGTTTTACCATATTTATTGCTTGATAAGCTTTTATTACAGTTTTATCAATCAATGCGGATAATTATAAAAATTCTTCGTAAAATATATTTATTTTGGAATTACTCACTTAACGCACGCGTACGTAAGTTCACTGTTAGGTAGAGGTAATGATATACAACGCAACTGCTTTTCGGCTTCATTATTTATACTGGAGCTCATGTTCGTAAAACCCGACACTTGAAATTTCTACCAACGATCCTAGCCGATTTCGAGTATCCAATTATGGCAATGACAATTCGTAGCATATCGGCGGTGTAATCATCAGAAATTTTGATCAATTCTAATGGTTTTTTTTTGTCTTTCTTGTAAAATTAACCAATTTCAACTTCACGTCAAAACATGTGTTGCTACCCGACCCATATGCATTTTTTACCAACTTTTTATCACTTTTATATAAATTTTTACTTGTTTTGACTTGGAATGACATATAAAGCTGCAATTGGGTCACTCCATGCAGAGTATTCCTTTTTCTACTACTGGATCACCTTGTATTTGTCAGAATTTTAATTGTACCTGGTAAGTTCCTGTCCACCCTTGCAATATGTGTGGCCCTAATAACAATTTATCATCACTTCTGGGTATATTAGTTCTTTCTTATTGGTAATGTAGTCTCCCATTATTCAAAATACACATATACATACATTTCCTCATTCGCCGACTTTTGCATAGAGTTGGACCTAATACAGAGTCCTGCGGACCATCGCACTGCCAGTCAACTTGTAGATTGCCTTGCAAGGCATTTCATTGATAGGGTACCTGCAGCAAAACTGTGTCTTTTTAAACATGCATAAATGCAAGACTCTACATTCTACATACCAAAAACATGTATTTTAGTGAACTAGAAAAATTATCAAAGCCAATCATACAGACTGATCAGTACCGAGTATTATGATTTTTTTGGAAATTAGGGTTCACAAGTCGGGCGACTCTCTAAAAAAAAACGTTTTATATTTAAAAAAATAATGATGTTGATACAAAACTATGAAGATAATTTTCATCAGCCTAATGAAGAGCTATCTACAATTTTATTCATAAAAGTTGTTGTTTCAGAGTAAGTGTAAATTCACAGTAAATTTTAGTGCTAGCCTTATTAAACGAAGTTTGGCATTGATGTCATTTTTTAAAGGGCTAAGTAGCAAGGTTTTTATTAACAATAGACGTAGTTGTTCAAAGTCATGTTAGTTTAAGAACGAAGTGAATATGCGGCTACCCTCTTTGAGAACAGTCTGCTTAGCCGAAAATATAGAAAAAGAGCTAGAGTCAAATGAACAATCATGGGTTGGACACCTTGCAGGCAAGTTCTTCGGTGGCAACCAAAATGTGCCAACTTCATACATTTATAAATTAAAAGTAACAAAAACTATATAATACGGAAAAAGATATCGTTTAATAGTTCTATATTACAAGAGATATTTACATACCAAACTGAAACATTATTAACAAAGCTATTGTAGGCCGTCGATTCTGCGCTATTACCAACAATATCATTTCCCGCATTTGCAACTCATGAAACCGTTCTGTACAATGAAACTAAACGCAATGTAGTTGAAAAACTTAAAGGAAAATATGGGTTTAAGAGATTTGAACGTGATGGATATAAGACAGTTTTAGAAGACTCTCAGAAGAAGTAAGTTGTTGCATACTATAACATAACAGTTGCTTTGAAATATTTTTTTGATTTCTTAGGTATTATGATAAAAGCGAAATAAAACAATTTGATGGTATAGAATGTGAGTGGCCTTTATTTTACATTTTTATGATAATTGACGGAGTATTTAAAAATCTACCTGATCAAATTACTGAATATCAAGAGCTACTGAAACCATTAATAGCTTTAGATAATCATGGAGGTAAGAACAAACCTTGACTAATTTTGTTATCTACCTACCATTATTTCCTTTTTTTGTATAGATCCGAAAATTCCAATGTATTACTATGTACCAGAAAATTATATTGACCAAGAACGATCAAATAATCAATCAGCAGTTAAGTATTCTGTAGAATGTGATGGTTTATTTCTATGGAATCAAGCATTATTCATATTGGCACAATTACTTACTGGAGGATTATTACATATTAATGAGCTAGATCCAATTAGAAGGTACTTGCCCTCATACAACAGACCACGGAAAGGAGGCCGGTATTCTGCATTTCAGGTAAATAAAAGTTAATTATAATTATAACAATAATTTACAATTACAATTTAGTACTGCTGTTATTAATTATATGTAATATTTTTTTCTGCAGGCGAAGCCATGTGTTGTAAGTAAAATTATTGTTGTGCAAAATTTATGTAGTAACTATTACTTGAATGGTGATGGCAATTTCTGCTATTAAGATTTTGATAAGCGTAACTTTTTAAATACTCTGATATATAAAATTTTCGTAAATTTTATTTCAAGTACGTTGGAGATCAAAGTAGTGTCTCATGAAAGTATATCGACAAAATCAATAAAATATTCTTGTTTTATAGTTTTTGTTGCTGTCATTAGAGTGTACTCAGTCTACATAAATGTGCACTATGTTAGCTTACATATAAACAAAGTAGAATCCAAGATATTTAAATCTTCAATTTAATTTGCAAAATCATACAGTTGAAAGGAAATTATAGTATTTCTTGCTGGACAGTAGCTTTGAATGTGCATGATGCATGGCATGCATTGCCCGTACATCTAGTAGGTGGCTTGATTTGGCCAAATGCATGACCACTTGGTAGTATCTCGAAAGGCTACTAATTAATATAAAAGGAAGTTCTAGAAGGACACAAAATTATTGGTCTTCAATATTTTTTAAGTGCTTCTATTAGCTTTGCCGCGCTCCCAAAGTGGTTGAAATTGTAGTATAATAAGTACAGTGAAACCCTTTTTCAGGAGAAATTTTTATTTAATATGAAAGTAATAAAATTAGTAAAAATAGGTAGATATAAACAAAAAGGTCTGCACTAAATGCGATAAAAGAAAGTTATGCGTGAGCTCGAATAGCTTATGGCGATGAGAAGAACCAGGACAGTTAAAGTTTAAAGTCAATCACGTTACTCTATTATCGCAGTAAGCTAAGGTTATCTGTATACGGGGGCGATCTAAATTAAATGCATAGCATTCTTATCTTTGTCATTCTTGGTATTATAAAACAGGTTAGGTTGGAAAAAGCGCATTCAATTAAAAAAGAAAAACAATCGAATGAACCTTTTTTGAAAAAATTCGAACCGCATTTATTATTTTTAAAATGAAACATGCACTTATACATTTCGAATTTTGAAATATAATTTGCATATTGAACATTTTGGTATTTCTCTCTAAAATTATTGTCGACAGCAGATGACAATCATTTTTATTTTTGGTATTAACTCTTATATTGTCTTCATGCTATAAAAATGTATCTTTAACAAATACTAAAATGCCCAATAATTTCAGATTAATTAGCGGTAAAAACTCTGCATCCTTACTAATTTAACCTACTTTATGCAATCAATAACAACAAAGATAGAAATGACAATTTGATAATTTATCTTAGTTTTGAATTACTTTTGAGATATTTTTTGTAAATAGATGTTATTTGACGTCACCACTCATCGCTAAATGTTTAACACATCTGTTCGTAAATGTTAGATTGGCAGTTCTCTGGTCCGCTAATGCAATGCATTCTATAAATGATGAATACTAGAATTAAATCAAAATTCTATACTTTAGGGCACTGCAACCGATTTGGTCGTGCAAATTGTTTTAATCGCCGAGTCTATGCGTCTACAAGCAATGATGGCAACATATGGTATACAAACACAAACACCTCATGAAGTAGAACCTGTACAAATTTGGTCTTCAACACAGTTGGTCAACGTTTATGAAAATTTAGGAGTAAATGAAAAGCTTAAGTTAAAGGGTCGTCCGTCTAGACCTGTTGGTAGTTTAGGAACGAGTAAGGTAATGATATGTCCTCCTCCACTGCCTGACATTAAAATACATTATTCAGATTTATAGAGTATGTGGCATGACCGTCCTTTGTTATCCTTTAATATTCGAAGTATCGGATTTTTATCTCTATAGAGATATGGAACTTTTGATAGATGATATTAAAACTGAACTGCAATTTGTCGGAAAATATTGGCGCTTGTCCGGCAGACCTACTGTATGTCTCTTAATTCGTGAAGAACATATGCGAGATCCACAATTTAAGAAAATGCTTGATTTGTTAGCAATGTTGAAGAAAGGATATTGTGATGGTATTAAAGTTAGAATAGGGAGGTTACAAAACCTGATTTCTAGTTCATGTGTTGGTATGTGCAGTTTAAAAAGAATTTCAGTATTAATTTGGCTCTTTGATTTTATAGAACATTTAGATTTTATGAACACATTGGATTTGCCAGAGCAAATATTTACTCAATTTAAACAGCTCGAGCATGATTATATAGGATATCAAAGTTTAACAGATGTACCAAGGGTTATTGACTGTGAAGAAGTTTTACAAAAATGTGATGTGAGGAAGCATATCCAATATCTAATAACATATAAGTTTGAATATGTTATTTTAGAAACATGAACATAAATCAACAAATGATATTATCGCAGCTTTGAAGCAGACAGAAAATATTTATATGAAATGCCAATTGTATGGATTTATAGGGCAAAGAGAAGGAGCATCCTATAAAATAAATGACATATCAATTGAAGATCATATACACAAATTGTATTACTTAGCTGGATGTAAAAGACATTGGGCTGCTGTAAGATATGCCAGTAGTCTTTTACATCATAATGTAGATTCTATTAGCCCTTTCATTACAGCTGTGTTAGTACATGGAAAACAGGTAATAGCCAAGCAAATGGATTAGATTCGGATCAGTAGTAAATTTTGTAGTCACAATTTTCTATTCTAGTTGACTGTTGGAGTTATTAACCAAAAAGAAACCGTTTTTGATAGACCCTTAACACCTGCTGAGATTCAGTCAGTTATGTATTCCACCATACAACCGTACGATATTATACAAGCAGTATTGCAGCAAGAAGTTATATTATATTGCGGTAGATTAATATCTACGAATCCAGATCTTTTCCGAGGAATACTCAAAATAAGAATAGGTTGGGTGCTGGAAGCCATGAAGTTTTACTTGAGTATTTCAGGAAAATCAAAGTCATTAGAGGAACACAGTCCTTATGAAGTTAGACAACTACTGTATAAAGTATTATCCATAAATCAATGGGCTACTAGAGAGAAGTAAATGAAAAGAAAAAACTCACCACTTTACTCTTAAATTTACTATTATTTTTAGTCTAACTCCATTACAAAAAAGGCAAATTGAAGGTTGTTTATGTAGAGTACCTAGTTATTTTTATAATAAAGTGTGGGATGTAATGTTAAGAACTCCAGAGGGTATCAAGGTTATGGGTAGTGTAATACCGCAACAACCTACGATGTCCAATATGACAAGATCTGAAATGACCTTTGCATTACTTGTTGAGCAGGTAACAGTTCGAAAACAAATGAAGACAAACATCTTTTTATACGAATAAATTAGAAAAAAATATTTAATAAATTATAATTAATACCTAGCAGATATTTCCATTTTTCCAGATGTTGAATCACATAGAACAACCGGAATATCGTCAATTAATTGTAGAATTGTTGTCAATAGTTTCAACAATATTGGCAAGAAATCCAGAATTAATGTTCAATCAACCCTTGGATTTGAGACAATTAGTCGAAGATGCAGCTCTTATGTATATTAAGGTAAATAACTTTAGTTATTTTGTATTGAATGTTGATTTTATAAAATAATTTAAAATGTGTTTACGAGGTGAGTAAAGGTGATTGACCTAAACCTAATTTTGTTGATAAGTAGTGTTTAGGAAATTTACTACCGATACAAAATATATGAAAATTTAATATTAGTTTGTCGAAATAACACCCATGAGATGTTTATGCTGTTTATGTGATTTTCTCGGAAAATTAAAATGGATTGATATCAGTATAATCCATACAGAAGAGTGAGAGCACGACAGTTAATCAGTCAAAACCGCAAATTGATATCTGTTGGGGTTTCAAAGATAATTCCATTTCTGTAAATTTTCTAAACTTTTCCCTCACCCTGTAAGTTGTAATTAAGTGCTTTCAGAAAAGAACTGAAATAAGTACACACCGGAACGATATTTAATGTAAAAGGAAAAATAATAGTAATAATATCTATTCATTATTTTAATAAGTAGGTAACTCAAAACATTGTCCATCATTCCTTATAGGTACACGAATTAAGTCTACCTAAGTGGAGTTTACGCTGGCTCCAATTGCTGTTGTCATTCCAAAGATAATTTGACTTTTGCAAATTTTTTAAACTTTTGACCGGGCTTCTACGCCCGACAAAAAAGAATAACGTATCCTAAATTTGTAATTTTTCTGGCGCTGGTTTATAAATCCTCCGCTAAAATACTTATATTTTCTTCACAGGAGGCCTTAAAAGGCGAGAATCAAGAGATTGCGCTCTGTTCAAATTTAGAAACATCATAACTTATTTTTAACTTAATAGAATATATCTAGATTTACACGAACGATTGTAGATGTATTAGTTCTCGCAAACGTCCTGTTTTGAGTTTTTAATTTTACTTAATAAAGGTGCAAACCGAGTTGTAAGCTTGGAAAAAAGTAAGTAACTTTTAAACAAACCCAGATCTAAGTAGCAATGTAAGGATTTGTCTTGCTGAATTACGTATTGTAATTATTGATAATAACGACGAGGTGCTAAATTATTTTTTGACATCAGAACGGATCTGTAACCGCCGTATTGAACTATAAGCTAACAGTGAGGGTGACAAATTGATGTGAGGGTCGTGACAGCGAGATTACAGTTTCCTTTGTTGTTGAATCATTGAAATGAGTGCATAAGCAGTGCTTATTGCCGCTGCTATCGGATTCATTACTTATGCCTGGTTTCTGAAAACGGATTTATCGAACCCATAAACTTATGTATTCGAAATTCGTTCCATAACTCTAAAAAGTGTTTCTGAAAGCCCAAAGCGTACTTATCGATTCCATACCGACTCTATAACTTATCGGTGCCGCGACGGTGCGATAAAATAAATGACGCATGCGTAGAAACGCATAAGTTGTCAAACTGTTATTTTTCTGTAGATATTGGAAAGTTTAGGTGATAATTCTATTTTAAATTTGTTGAAGAAAAATATTGGTTTCTTCTTCTTCTTCTTAATCTTAGGCCTTTGTACCGTTAGGTGTAAGGCGGTTTTATCTCACTTGCACTTTTCCTTCCATAATTTTCTATCCTCGGCTATCTTTCTTATTTCTTTCCATCGTATTCCCTTGTTTTCTGCTGTTTCTCTTACTCTGTCTTCCCACGTTTTTCTGGGTCTTCCTTTTTTCTTTTTCCCTGGGACTCGCGTCTCAAATACTGTTTTCGTTAGTCTCTGTTTTGGCATACGGCACACATGTCCAAACCACCTAAGTTGGCCTTTTATTATCTTCTAACTTACGGCTTCTATCTTTAGTTTTTGTCTGTATACATCGTTCTTTATTCTATCTCTTTTAGTTTTATTTTCTATGCGTCTTAGGAATCTCATTTCCATAGCATCCAGGCGTGTTTTATGTTTATCTGCTAAAGTCCATGTTTCGCTACTGTAGGTTATTGATGGTCTTACTACCTTTATTATTACTTCTGTTTTTATGTCCCTGGGTATTTCCTTCCTCCCTAAAAATTTAGTCTTCATCATATGAAATAGCCTTCCTGTTTTTCCCATTCTATCATTTATTTCTCTGTCTATCTTCCCATTGCTCTCGATTATTGATCCTAAGTATTTGAAACTTTCCACCTGTTCAATTTGTTCGTCATGTAGGCGTATGTTATGGATTTTCTTTTCTCTGGACATTATCATGCTTTTTGTTTTCTTTATATTTATCACCATGTTTATTTCATTGAGTTCATATTCTAGCACCTCCAGATTATACTGCAAATTCTTTTCCGAATCCGACACTATAACCATGTCGTCTGCAAACAACAGTTGATTATTTCTGTTTCTTGGATTTGCCAGTATCCTAATTTCAATGTCTTCATCATTTTCTTAGCTTTTTTCATAGCTTCATCTAGTACTATGGAGAATAGTAGGGGGCTTAACACACATCCTTGTTTTACACCTACCTTTGTTTCAAATTCTTTTGATTGCTCATTGTTTGTCCTTACCATGTTCTTATTATTTTTATACATTAATTTTATTATTTCAATTATTCTGCTATGTATATTTCTCTTCCTTAGCGCTTCCCATACGTGCTCTCTTTGTACCCTTCTCTAGATCTATGAAACACATGTGTATACATTTGCTTATACATTTTTCGCTTACTTGTCGGATGATAAAAATTAAATCTTGTGTACTTCTTCCACTTCTAAAGCCGCATTGTGTTTCTTCTATTGTATTTTCGATCTTGTTTTTTTATCCTTCTTTGAATTATTCTAGCGAGCAGTTTGGCAGGTATACTTGTTAATGTTATTCCTCTGTAATTATCACACACTCTTTTGTCGCCTTTCTTATATATTGGGAGTATTATTCCTATATTCCATTCCATTGGTATCTTCGTTGTCTCCATTATTTCGTTAAGTAGTTCTGTAAATTTGATTATACCTTTCTCTCTCATATATATTTCATCATTGCCGGTGTTATATTATCTACTCCAGATGCTTTTCCTAATTTTAATCTTTGCAGAGCGTCCATGACTTCCGCTTTCTGTATTACTTCTATTTCCTCTGTAGGTATCATTTAACTCTTCTTGTCCTTCAACAACGTTTATTTCTGTTTTGGTCAATTCTTCGAAGTGTTGTCTCCATCTTTCCATTATTTGATCTTCTTCTGTTAATATGTTTCCGTCTTTTCCTTTTATATTTATCATGTCATATTCTTTTTTTTGCCTCAGTTTTGGTTTCAATATTACCATTATTATTATATATGAAGTAAGTATCATTAATATGTTATGTAATAGATAATACAAAATTGATGTGCTCATTATTTCATGGAAATAACCATAATAATGTATCATATGATTACATCGTTGGTTAATACTGTAATGGACTTGGATAACGATTCATCAAGTTTTTGGCTATTAAACAATGTCGTAATTTTCTCCTAAATTTCAATTTTTTGAGTTACCTTTATATCGTTTGTTTTTATTTTCTACCACATCAACAAACTTGCATGTGATAATATCAAATAAGTTTTTTTTGCGCCTCCGTCCAAAACCACTGATTTTGCATCACTTTAATTTTATTATTTTTGTCCGGTACGAAGCGTAATTTCAACGAACTGTGGTATTCACGTGCGCAAGTTTCAAATTTCCAACTATAATATTAAGAGCGAATTTTGCAATAAAACAAAATCCATCGATTGGCAACTGGCATAACTGTTTTATCATCTAATAACGGAACTTTAGTGCGCATTAGTTAACTAGCATTTCCATCGTATATGGAAAAGGATATGTGCAAGGAATAAATATTATTGAAAACATTTTTTCCTTCTAGCGACCCCTGTGTTTCTGTTACGTAATCCGAACACTGACAGCTATTGTATAATTTAAAATTGAAAAACGACATCTTTAGGAATGGAATTACATAAGGACAAACAATTAATTATAAACAATTGCAGTGCCCCCAGCGTTCTTTTTTTGCAAACACCCTTAAAACCTCCTCTTAAGTGGCGCTTAATTATTAACACCCATGTAATGTTCCCAGTAATTAATTGTTATTGTTTAGTTTTTGCATCTGTCAATGTGATTTATAATTGTTACAATAATTATTATTCAGTAATGCCTTATTTCTTCAATGAAGAAACTTGTGATATACTAGCTGTGTATTTTGAAAGTTTACAAAATGCTGTTATTGCCGAGCGGGAGTATGCTACACGGTATCCGGTAATTTAATTAAACTTACAGCTTACAGGGTGAGCCAAAAGTTTAGAAAATTGATAAAAATCGAATTATCTTCGCAACGCCAACAGATACCAATTTCTGGTGTTGACAGAGTAAACGGTTATTGCGTTCTCATTTTTTCTAGATTGATTATAGTGATAACATTCCATTTTTTTTTTATTGAACAATTATTTATTTAAACAAACACAAACTATACAGTTTACAAAATGTATGTATATACACAAAAAAAATTGCAACTCGTATAGCAAGCGTTGCCATGCACTATTTTTCCGCCTTCATTCTTCATCCGAGCATACGAGATGGTACACTCTTCTCGAACTAACGGTATCGAAGGCGTCGTTGGTTTGGTCGTTTTGTCCTTCCTACATGTTCTACTGCCGGTATACCTCCATCCTTATCTTGCTTTTAAATTTAACGTGTTTTAATGTCTTTGTGTGTTTTGGTAGTTTATTGTATGTTTTGATCGCATCAGGTGTTGGAAATTTTTCATATTTGTAACTTGTGTTTTTTTCTGTTCTTAGGTGTGAATGGCTTCGTGTTTTGTGTGTGTGTATTTCTGTATTAGGTGTGAATTTGCAATCAGTTTTCATTAATTTGTTGTCAATTTTGTGTATTGTAAGGAGATTTCTGAATGTTATTAATTGTTGTAAATTTAGTTCTTGCGTCTTCTCGTAAACGTCCTTTGATGGTGTCCATTTGTCCATGTTATACAGTGTCTTTAGTATCTTGTTCTGCTGTCTTTGTAGTTTATTTAAATTTTGTTTAGTTGTATGGCGCCATATGTTTATTAGATAGCTAATATCTGACGTAAATGTGCTGTGATATACATACTTCTTCAAATATTCTGGTACTATGTCTTTAATTTTCTGCATTCCTGCTATAACCATGGTGTTTCTTTTTATCAATTTTTTTACGTGGGTATCCCGTTTTAGGTTATTTTGTATGGTTAATCCTAGATATTTTATTTGGCAGGTTTGAGTTATGGTTTGTGTTTTAATCTTGTTGTTAAAAGTGGGTTTATATGTTTGTTTTGTAAATACCATGTACTCTGTTTTGTTCACATAACAGAGTACATAGTTACTTAGTTGTATTTGTATGTTTTTTTCTAATATTTTGTTTAATGTGGAAAGTAGACATATTGGGCGATAATTTTCTATCTTTGCCTTGTTGCCTTTTTTATGGATAGGTATGATTATTGTACGTTTTAAGGAGTTAGGGTAATGTCCACTTTTTATAATGTTGTTGGTTAATTTTACCAATATTGGTGCTAATTTATTTCTCTTGTGTTTTAATATCTTTGTAGTTATTTTGTCATATCCTTGTGCAGTATTGTTTTTTAATTGTAGGATTATTTTGTGAACGGTTCCCTCTGATACTTCCTCGAATTGCAATTGCATTTTTACATTGTTGTTTTGGTTGTGACGGGTAATTTATTTGAGTTTGCAATTTGTTTTTCTGCTAGGATCTTGCCTATGTTTGCGAAATATTTGTTGATTTTGTCTGCTATTTCTTTTGGGTCCGCCGTTATGGTTTCATCATCCCTCTATATTTCATATATTTCTCGATTTTCTTTCTTTCTGCTATTCAGTTCTGTAGTAATTACGTTCCATGTTTTAGTTGTGTCTGTTTTGTATTTCTGGAACTTTCTGATGTAATAGTCCTTCTTCTTTTCTCATCATGTATAGGCTGTTTTTCTTTTCCTCCTGATAAGTGTGTTTATTTTCTTCATTTTGGGGGTATTTTACGTGTCGTTTATAATATTGATTTCGTTTTTTTTTTTCACTATTTCGGGAAAACCACATAAATAGGACAAGCTAGTAGATAACGCTGTTTAGTTCTTATTTAAAGCAATAACGCAAACAATATTATTTACGCTCTTCACCTTCTTGATGTTCTCTTCATAATGAGTGCAAGTGTTTGAAAATCAGTTGTTAACCGATTTTCACTAAAACTACAGGGACGTTTGTATGACAAAAAGTATGCTTCTTTTACTACTCTATAATAGCTGCAATCTCAAAGCATCATGAACCAAACTTATAGATAATTAACAGTTGCTTATTTTACATTTATTTTCAGCAACCGTAATTGGAAAATTATTAAAAAGAATAACTAAAGTAAAGAGAAAACTCATTACGCCATCTTGTGGGAACTTAACTTATTAGTATATTTTTTTCCACTTAGCTTTAGAACCAACCGCTACCGATATATGGCCGATGGCCACTCTTAATGAATCACCCTGTACAAGCTTATTCTAATTATATCAACGTAAAAACATACGACTCGCAAGAATTTTCAAAGCAGATAGCGAACGAAACATTTAATCATGGCATCCTACACCACATTTACAATTGGATTGGTGGAATGCTACTGAGTGACTGTCATGCTTATGTACACGTTTTTACCTTAATCTTCTTAACTTCAAAAGCCTAACAACGTTTAACTAAAATTATTTTAGTATATAGCAGAGGTAATTTCTATAAAACTATTATTAAAATCTGAGTTGAAGTCGATCAATCTCACTTATCCCCTGACAATCTTTCTTTTGTTTAATGCTCCTTATTTATACTTATAATATATAATTAATTTTAGGATCACAATTTGAAGGAGGAAGGTGTTTCTGTATTATTTAAGGCATCTAGCATGACATCTGTTGGTTATTTAGCTCGAGCTATTGTAAATACTGTCCTTAAGGGTGGTAAACTAATAGATGAATCAGATAATGAACAAACATGTCAAGTTTCTTGAAAATATCTATTGTACAATATAAATATGTAAATAAATGTTATTATTAGAAATTTTGTTTCTCATTAAAGTTGAAAATTCAGACTGATTGCACCTCTATGACAAACTTTGGCAGCTGAAGAAAGCCTGATGGGGTTATAAAAAGGAAAAAAAAATACTCGTAAAAATGTAGAAAGACTTCCACAAACACCGTTGTGTTTGACAAGCAGCCTTCAAAATGGCTGCAACCATTCCACCCCTCTAAAACAGGATGCGTACTCGTCGAAGAGTGTCTTTCCACATTATTTCTATGGAAAATTTGCGGCAGTCATATGGTATACAACTATAAGGAAATTAGTTTTAAGATGAAAAAATACAATGAATGAAATAATGTGTAACAATTTATACCATACAAAGAAATAAAACGTCTATAACTATTGGCAATGATTGTTCTATCGATTGTATGAAGTATATTATCCTTATATACTTCATTACATTCTTTGCAGTATATGAATCATGAATTTCTGTGTTGGTATCTTTTGCGATTTTGGAACTATTTTACCTTCAAATGAGCGATGAAGTAAAGTATTATTTATAGATTTTTCATTAAAACCTATTCGTGTTTTATGCATAAGTTTCATTTTGAAACAAGAATACCGATGCAAACAAATAAAGTAGTGGCTCGTTTACATTCGTTTTGAAAGCCACCCAGCAGAATTTTGAAAATGACATTAAAAAATATACACTTAGAATCATGAATGCTTGTAGTTACATCATTGTTTCATCGGTAGACTAAAGACAAGCGTTATATCTAAAAATTGGAAGCATATGTTCACACAAGCAAAATACAGTATATAAATGAGTCGTAGCTACTTAAGATACGTCATAAACAAATATGGCGTAACTACAAACATTTGTGATTTCAAGTGTAGTTACTTACATTATACAAAAAAAAAAACAATCAAAAATAAAAGTACGGGTCCTGTCTTTCACAAATCTTTCATTGAGTAATCAAAAGACCGGTTTCGTACTAACCGTACATCATCAGTCCAGAATTATGTATCAGCGAAGTTTTGGTAAAAAAAAAAACAACTAGTGGGTATTTCTCATTCGCGACATACACGAATACGCTTATGTATAGGAGCTGTAGAACTGTGTAGAACTAATAACTCGCGTTAAAGATACGTAAACAAATAACAGAGCAAAACGGTCATCCAACTTTTACTGGAATTAACTGCATGCGTTTTATTCTATTTCTCAACTTCAGTTTAATCAATTCATCTTTAATGAATCAAAAACTGTGGAGAACGAAAATAGACGGGCAAGGATTTAAAAAAAAAAAATTGTTTGAAAATCGACGATTGTGATTGGACGTTCTTATGAATACGATTATTTTTGTTAAACAATGAGCAATAATTAAATTAAACAAACTGCAATGGGCAATAGGTTTGTTTGCTTGTTACTCGGGGTTGTAGCAGGGAATACTTACATTTTGCAAGTGATTAAGGCAAATTAAAAACAAATAATCTGAGATATAAAATATATCTGTAAGTAAAGAGATATAAATTAGGCTACAGCCATGATCCTTCACAATGGTCATGATCAGTATTTATATAAGTATATAAAAAAATAAGATTATTTTCCTTTTTAGTTACAATTATCCTAATAACTATAATTTAATTATATTTTCAATCCTGAGCAGAACTACATCAAAGTACATTATGTCAAGCACTGTTGCAATTCGTCAATATATACTAAAAAAAAGTGTTGGGTTCAAGACAGATGTTGGAGGAACGCCAAACCTCTGCTGTTATGAATTCACGCAATTTATCCAAAAATATGTAGTGATCAATGAGATCGAATGTTTTGTACAGACTAAAAGATATTCCCAAGACAGATTTCTTGTTATCAAGATCATTATTAATTTTATCAAAACCATTAACAATACCGTCTTCTGTGGATATCCTGGTAATAAATCCAAACTTAATTGGACATATTAATTAAAGCGAGAAAGCGTATTTGAAATTCCCGCGCCCAGCTTAAGTGGTGGATTGGTTTTTTGCTGATTTCATATTGGTTTACGTTTGGCAGGCTGGCAGGCATCTGGCAGGTTATGTTTTATGAGTACAAGCACAAGTTACGTTATTCATTATCAGATTTTAAATAATTTTAAAACAAATGTCGTCAGAATCAGGCTCAAACAGTGAGTCCGATATTAGCGCATCACCAGAACCTCAACTTTCTGCTCGTACGCCAGGTTACAATTTAGAAGGATCACGTTCTAATTCTCCAAACAATGCTGAAAAACAGCCACATGAAAATGATAATATTTCTGGTAGATCGCGAAGTCCATCAAGATCTCGCGAAACGAGTAGATCTAGGAACAGTAGGTCAAGATCAAACAGTGCAGCCTCTGATAAATCTTGGCAGTCGGGCAAATCAGGAGATTCACAACATAGCGCCAAATCAAAATCAGCTTCAGAATCATCTAGAAGATCTCGATCTAGAAGTGTTGCATCTAACCATTCAGAAAAATCAGGTTCACATAGGTCTAGAAGTGGCTCTTATAAGTCAAGATCTAGAACACCTACTTCAAATAGATCCCGATCTCGATCACGTTCAAAGAGTGGCTCAGTAAGATCTGGAAGTGTAGATTCAAACAGATCAAGATCGGCACAGTCACATGCATCTCGATCTAAATCACGTTCCAAATCTGCCGATTCTCGTAGATCTAGTGTAGCATCAAATAAATCTCGTTCCAAAAGTAGATCCAAATCACGATCAAGAAGTAGATCTAAATCGAACTCAAGGAGTAGGTCAAGATCTGTAAGTCAATCTAAATCTAGGTCTAAGAGTAAGTCAAAATCTAAGTCTAAAAGCCGATCCAAATCGAGAAGTAGGTCTAAATCAAGAAGTAGATCTAAATCAAGAAGTAGGTCTAAATCAAGAAGTAGGTCTAAATCAAGAAGTAGATCCAAATCAAGAAGTAGATCTAAATCAATAGATAGGTCTAAAAGTAAATCACAGTAAGTAATAAAATTGTTAAAATAATGTTTTGTATTATTTTTTATTGTTTATGCTAGATCCCCTTTTAAAAATGAAGGTCCAGGCGATTTTGATCATTCTAGTGGAGATGAAAATGCAAAACCTAGTGAGAAGGAGCAAAAAAAAAGTAAAATTATAGATACAGACAGTGATAATCCAGATAATGAAAATGGTATTTATACTTTTTTATGAAAATCAACATTATTTTTTAATGCGGTGGACTCCCACTTAACCAGCTTGTCTGGGACTGTAGCACTGATCAGATAGATAGGTTAAACTAAAAATTTATCAATACTTACTATGCAAATGGTATTTTCTCTCTTAAATTACCTTATTTCCAGATGACGTAGAATGGCTGGTAAAATGGGAGTTTACTGTATTAATATTTTTTTGAGATTTAATATTATTTAATTGGAATGTAATTATATTTTAATGGTAGCAGAAGCAAGTGCAGCTGCTTTGTTCGGTGATGCTGATGATATAAGTAGTGAAGAAGAAAAGCAGAATGACGAAGAAGAAGCTATAAGAGATGAAAGACGGAGTGATGATGAACATGAAGAAAAGGAAGCTAGGTCAGATGGAGAAAATGAACAACATATGCCAATTATAGAAGATGTTAGTACTGTATGACTTTAGTTTATACAAATGTATTCTTATAATCATATTTTAGGATCAAGAAAAAGAAATAGAGGAACCGATACCAGAGACAAGAATTGATGTAGAGATACCTAAAATTAGTTGTGACTTGGGGAGAGATATTCATTTTGTTAAATTACCTAACTTTTTATCAGTTGAAACAAGACCATTTGACCCTGAAACTTACGAAGATGAAATAGATGAGGAGGAAACTTTGGATGAAGAAGGACGGGCAAGGTAAAACAGATCTCCCTAAAATAGTAAAAGATGAGCAATCTCTAATAACTTACAGATACTAATGCAGACAGATTCTATGTGTAGATATGCGCCAACCTATGCATAGTGATTTTTATTAAACTCTTAACCATTTATCTTATATCATACATTCTGCCTTTACTTTTTTTGTAAACATATCCTTTAAAATACATATATGGCAACATAGTGCAGTTAATGCAATGTGCAAAATACCATCAGAAATAATTGTATTAGTTTGAAGTTCGAGTTGTTAAATTTGCATCATCTATTTATGTTGTGCTTGTTTTTCTGTCCTTCGAAATAGTAATTAGTTAGTTCTTCATTAATTTTAGTGTACATTTAGTACCTTGCTCGGTTTTACGCGTTTTGTTTTTATTATTTCTTTTGTTGCACATGGATTTTTTATTTATTGAGTATACTGAAATGTACGTGCTATCTGGTGCATCTAATGGATATGAGGACGAAACAACGTGAGAAAGTACTCGCTACCCAAACCGATGCCCCCAGTACAAGTACACGACATCAGAAGAACGATAAGAACTTCCGATACAACAACGTGATACATACTTAACTAGAGTGAAACCGGGCAACATAAACCAACAAACCATAAACTCTGTCTACAGCATTCCATCTGAATGTGGGCGCTTATACATTGGTGAAACAAGCAAACCGCCCATCCTATCTAAAAAGAGATAGACAAATCAAAAGCAAATTAAAAGAAGCGGCATACTAGCCACGGCACCAGAGGCTATCAATGCACCAAGCCTGGAATTGCATAGGGTATGGCTGACGTTGGTGCGTAACGGTATACAACATGGGTCTCATATCGGCAATCAGACGGATTAATAAGGTATAAACCGAATTCTAGAACTACCATAACATGATAAGAGTGATGAAGGGTACGTTCCTATAATCATAGAAAATATGATGAAACTTTCTGTAGAATCAGATTCCAAAAATCTCAACGATCAGGAAAACCTACGGAAAAGAAAACTCTCATGTTCATAAGTTTCCATGTATTACATATAAATATATGTTCCAAACAGTATAGACCTTTTCCCCGTAGAAGCCACTATATGATTAATATACAGCAGTGTGTACACTGTATATTACAGACACAAACGAGAGATCCATACAATCCCATAGCGAACTATGGAATTAGCAAGTAACAATCCTTATCACGGCAACTTTGATGATGGCAGTAGAACCACTGTCGGCACGTCGGATTTACACAATTCAAAAGACGATAGAAACAGTCCAAACACCACCAACTCATATTTTTGTAACACATCGTCAAGAATTTCACGTCATGAGATAATATAAATGCTCATTTATTAAAGTATTGTGTTAACGAGGTCGCCTTACCGTTACCAAGTGTCATAAACAAGTTTTTTGTTGATGGATATTTTGTTGACAAACTTAAAATAGCTAACTAACATATTGTCTCTTTAAAAAGGTTACACATTATTCCCGAACCATGTCAATATTGAGCACCTTTTCAAATATCATAGAAAAATTAGTAGCTGCCAGATTAGTTAATTACTTTTATAAGAACATCTTAAATACTAATCAATCCGGCTTCAGAAAATAACGAAACACCATCTCGCCGGTAAATTCCTAAGTAGTTTCTATGCTAGTACAAGTGCATTCTGAATCTAAGCGAGGCATTTGATCTTGTAGATCGCAATATTTTGCTTAGGAAGTTGGAACGTTACGTTTTTAGAGGTATAGCACAGGAGTAGTTTTGCAGGTATTTTATAAGAGAGGCCACATTATCGATAATACGAGGCTTCCTCAAGGTAGTGTGCTTGCATCAACTAGCAAATTCGGTATAGGTAGATAATTTTGACTCGTCGCCTAAATTACATATTATTTCTATAGCACAGGTTAGGATTTTCTGAAATTATGATATTTCATGTGCTTCATACATGTACCTACAGTTCTAACGCATATTCCTTTAACGTTTTGGATATATTTATCATTTTTAATATATCGAGAAATAACCTTTAATTTGAGTATCAATATTATTTGGTATTACTGGTATTCGCAAAAACTTTTCTTACAATTTATGGTATGAGGTCCCGTTTATGAAAAAAAAATTTTTTATGAAGAAGGGTACTTATGTGCATTTTAGTAGGCGTAAAATAATATATTATTTGCAATTTCTTGGGGTTATGTTGATAATTGGGAAGACTTCACGTTAGCATATGAAAAATAAAAATTTAAAGTTTTTGGGAATGGAAACTATAACTAATAATTCACGTTTTCTAGCTCTGAAAATTACATAGGATCTCAATATGTAAAAATATACACGTGTCTCATTTAAAATTTAACCATATTTTCGCTAAAACCGTAAGTGAAAAACTCTAATATGGGTTGAATAATTCCAAAATGACAATAAATTGTCCATTTTGAATTTTATATATTTTTTATATATATTGATAAATAAAGAAGTCATAAGCCGGCACTTATGGACTGGGACACTCCTAGCAATTTTCCTCGCTTTTGGAGAAATATCTCACAATTTTTTTCAGTAGGTGCACATGAAACGCCTAAAGCTCGACTCCGAATGTAGGTTTGCCAGTGCAGTGTATTATCGCAGTACTGCATTACTGTAATTACTTATAGAGAAGCATCCCTTAGTTATAGTTGGCAGAAACTTATTATATGTAACACTTCTGTCTAAGTTCGATAGAATAAAATAAATTTTACACTGCTACGTTGCAAAATAAGAATAATTTGTGAATAATTATCATCAAATTGTTCATGTTTGTTTTGAGTTATTATTTAAAATTACACCCAGCACTTAATCTGCTACTCAGAGTTTAAAATAATACCGCTATGTAATTTATAGGTTAAAATTAAAAGTAGAAAACACTATTCGATGGAGAGAAGTGCATGACAAAGAAGGTAATTTAGTTAAAGAAGCAAATGCTCGATTTGTTCGTTGGTCTGATGGGTCACTTAGTCTTCATTTAGGATCAGAAATATTTGATGTATATAAACAACCACTGCAGGTAATATATACAATTATCTATCTAAATATATGCATATATTAATTTCATTTTATTCAGGGTGACCATAACCATTTATTCATTAGACAAGGTACTGGTTTACAAGGCCAAGCAGTATTTCGAACAAAATTAAGTTTCCGACCTCATTCTACTGAGAGTTTTACACATAGAAAAATGACTCTGTCACTAGCAGATAGGTCTCAGAAGACAACAGGAATTAAGATTCTTTCCCAAGTTGGCTTAGACCCCGACCAAGATAGGAAAACGTTATTGAAAGTAAGATAAAATTTTATAGTGTGAAATTATGTTATATATGAATTTTAATTCTCAGAAAGAAGAAGAGAAACTGAAACCTGTTAGAGCAAAACCTAAGAAAAGAGGCGAAGTCGGGGGTAGCAGAAGCCATGCCGGTAATGCTACTTATAGAGAAGAAGAAGGCAGTGACGAAGAAGGAGCTATATCGCTTAATGCAATTAAAAATAAATATAAAAGTGGTCAAGCACTCAATAAAGGTATTGTTAATTATTTTACTGTAAAATTGTGAATTTTTAACGTAATTTTTTAGGGGGCGCTATATATTCATCCGATGAAGAAGGTTCAGATATTGAAGCCAGAAAATCTAGAAAATTAGATAAAGCAAAAGCGCTGAAAGATTCAGAATCAAGTGAAGAAAGCGAATAGCATTAGATTTTATAAACCTTATGATTAGTTAGATTAATAAATACACTTTTTTTATAATTTTATCTTTATGAAATGAACCTTAAGACTTTTGAGCTGAAACTGTTCACTACGCGAACAGAATTTTGTATAGCTTGTTGTTATGAAAGAGTAATAAGGAGCACCTCTCGTACTAAGACAAAAAATACGGGGCGATGCACATACAAGTATTCCAAAAATACTAAATATAGTAAACCTCTATTATTCATGGGTTTGCTATATAGTTTGAGAGTTAACTGTGCTAACATTTCTACACGACTAGAAATGAAAATAAGTTGTCTTTTTGTTTTTAGTATTAATAAGTCGTAAAATCAAGTTTGAACGTATAATTTGTTAAGACACAGCAGGTTTTCTAAGCCGTCTAAATAATAAGAGTTTTCAAATCCTGCAAAGTAGGCGTCTGTCTTCCCCATTGATTTCTACATTTAACGTGAACCGCTTTCCGCCAAGTCATTTTCTCATGTTGAGAAAAATAAGAAAGTCACAGGGAAACAAATCTGGCGAATATGGTGGATGGATACTTCGTAACCAGAACCACAGTATTGACATAAAATATTGTACAACATATATAAACTGTCAAAATTTCGTCATTCTGAATTATTGAACTGTATTCTAGGAAGTCGTAGGATTTACATATGCCAACGGCAGATATAGATATTTTATATATTATATTTGCGATTTCATCGCTCGAAATTGCTTGAACATGTATGTAAACACTGTTTACAAATATTATATTGCATTAATGATAATTTGATCATTCATATTGCAGCAGCAATAAACCATTTCACCGATTTGTTAATTTTAAATTAAATGGTGTTTTGATTAGATCATCTTATGTAGTTTACAAAATTTTAATGTTTGTGGAGAAGCAGTTTCGTCAGGTAGTAGATACAAAAACATGTAAACAAAAGAATTTCGTAAAAACATTTTGCTGACCGATTTTCGTTGTTTGTACCGCCACATCTGCCAATAGAAGATTTGCATGAATTACTATTAATTTAAGTTAGTCTTTATGCCAAATGTAGATAGCCTACACATGCTAAGAAACTACAACATATATATGATAGAAATTTTGGTATAAGACAAAAGCTAAATAAAATATTATTTAGGTACTTAATTAGGTAATTATAGTACATGTGTATTTATTTTATAATGTATATAAATAAACCTATCGTGAAGCTGATTTTGTCAAATTGTGACCCTATATACAACTCTCCGATTAATCCGCATTTGTAAATCACTTCTACTTTCTTTTTTATTTTATATTTTTGTAATAACTTCATTTTCTTGAGGTATATCGTAATGTGGTCGACAGAAATAGATATACGTCCGTAAATTATGGTTGCCTAACTGAAGCTCGGCTTCACATTTTCGTTAGTAAGATGCCGCTCTAGATCCCTATATAGGATACAATTCAATATTGTGACCATTGTTATTAGTTTGTGTATGGTACTCTTTCAAAGTTGTCAGTTCACATTGTCTGTCAATAATAGAGAAAATTGAGTATTGCGCAGTGTGATAAAATTCCTTCATTTGAAAGAAAACGACTGAGGAAGTAAAAGATGAATTAGACTGTATACAATGAAGCCTCCCATTCATTTACAACGGTCTAACATTGGGTGGCTGAGTAGATACAAGCGTGGTCGTACGAATATTTTAGACGAGGAACGTTAATTGAAACTGATGAAATGGTCGATTTAGTGCATCAAACCGCGATTAAAGATCGTCGGGTGACTGTTATGGAAATTGCGAAGACTTGTGGGAAATCTTGTGGTTCTGCACAAGATTTAGGTATGAGAAAATTATCCACGCGCTTGTTGAGGATCGACCAAAAGCGCGTACGGATGGACATGTCGCGCGAGTATATTAGCCCGTATCAAAAAAATCCAGCGGAATTTTTGCTACGATTGTTAACTGTCGGTGAAACCTGGGTACATCACCAGACGCTCGAAACCAAATAGCAGTCAATGCAGTGGGGGAACCAACTCCGAAGAAGGCAAGGGTCGTTCTCGACGACAACTTTTTGGGATAGCCGTGGAATTATTATCTTATCTTACTCTTAGCTAAAGGGTACAACAATCTATGGACAGTACTACTAAATTGAAGACCACAATTAAGCAGAAATGTCCGCATTTGGCCAAGAAAACAATCATGCTTCATCAGTATAACCACAGATAAGTAATACAGATAGCTCACCTTACGGGAGAATTGGCAGCGGCTTTCGTTAAAATGGGAACCCTGGATCAAATAGTTGGGAACACTACGCGAGTTCATTCGGAGCGCTGCACTTCAGTCGCCAGTGAACAGTCGTGTAGGCACGTACGAACATACATACCGCTAGCATTGAAATGTCGACACGCGGTGCTCGCAATAAATGCGCATACATATATACGCTGCGGAAAGAAATTTTAAAGATTTGAACTTATTTAACTTCCCGGAAAATAACTTATTGCGTGCTGAACGGATAAAAAATGCGGGTAAATGCCGTGTTAGGATGTCTTTGTAACATTAATACAATACTAAAAACTCACGACAATATTGCTCTTGTAGTCCACATACATATATTGATATCATTAAACATTAAATCATCATTAAAACAAAACAAAATTGCAGACTTCAGTTATAAAAAATTTGTAAAATGTAAATTATTAAATTTACGCCATTCTTGAAAGACCTACCAAACGTCATGAGGTATAGGTATATAGGCTGTTTTAAATTTGCGGGTAATTATTGATTATAGGGATTTCGTTTATTAAAAGAATGATACAATAGGAGTAATCATTTCCAAAGCTTACTGCCGTAAGTCATAAGACAGACAGGTTTTTGATTTGTGCTTATATCGTCTATAAATTTGAAATTGTCAAAACTATTTTATATATACTATTTATAAGCGAAAATTCCGCGGTAGCCTGTGAATTTCAAACACCTACAAATTATACGCTTTTGCTTTGTGGGGTGGATATATAATTATATTAAGTTAGGGAATTTTCTGTTTATACCTAAGCTTAGACTATATATTTTTTTGTAGTAGCTGAGATGACTCTAGCACCACAAATATTGAAATATGCCGCTATACGGCACGGAATATTATGGCCAAAACACGACGTTCAAAAAGTTTTTCACTTTTGGGATGTATCGCAGTTTATTATGGTTACCTTTAAAATTATTTTCATATTATATAGAATGTTCCAAAAGCTCTAAAAGTATCACAGTTGTGTCTAAATAAGGTTTATAGTAATTAAACCTTAACGTTTTTTAAATAATTTGAATTTTGGAAAAATCTAATCTAATTTTCATGTTTCAAATACTTAAAAAGTGTAAGCGAAGCTTATGGTAAAGTGTAACAATAGACCATGTTATATAACTCAATTATAATAAACCCGCTATCTTATAATAATAATAATAATAATTCATGCCTTTACATCCCCCAACAGCTTTCGCCAATTACAGGGGGCATCGGCCGGCCATGAGTTATTATTACGCCTGCGCCCGTGGAGCGACTTAAGGTGTTTGTCTCTCAGCATTTGCCAAGGAGTGAGGAAAACCACGAAAACCTCACTCTGAGAGCAGGCCCTGGGATTCGAACCCCGGGACTGATAGCCAAGCGCGCAAGTCACTGGACCATCAGCCACACTTATACAGGGTGTACAAAAATTAAAACTAATCGAATAAGAATTGTAAGTGGCTATAACTTGATTAAATTAAATAGAACGCCATAGTTTTTAATCTACCAACAAATGTACTTTTTTATTACCTATCGAATGGTAGTTATATAGCTTTAAGTCTTCGCATTTGAATATGCTAAATAATCGTTTTTTGCGTCATTTGGTGTTTCTAACCTATCTAGTAGTGAGAACTGTCAGATAATTTACAATTATAAGAATAATAATGAAGAATATCTAATCGGCTGTAACAACAATAATGTTAGTAACGTATCAACGAGAACATAAAACAGAAGCAAAATATGTATTTAGAACAAAAATAAATTAATTATCTGACATTTCTAAAAATGAAGCAACGAGATACATTAGACCTCTTATTTAAGAAAACGTCAAATGGTGCAAAAAACGACTATTTTTACAGATTTATTATTATGTAAAAACGTGAAAACTTAAGCTATAAATACCAACTGATAGGTAATTAAAAAGTACATTTGCAAAATATAGTCTATTGTTACACTTTATTGTAAATTTCGCTTATATAACTTAAATACTTCTTAGGTATTTCAAACATAAATATCATGATAGATTTTGACAAAATTCAAATTATTTAAAAACCTTAAGGTTTAGTTATTATAAACCTTATTAAAACAGATACTTATTTTGATTAGACAATCCAAAAATGCAATAATATACAAGCTATTCCATTTAAAAAACATAACGTTGATATTAAAATAATTTGAAAAAGTAACCATATATCCCAAAAGTGAAACTTTTGCACGTCAGGTGTTTTGGCCACAATATTCCGTGCCGTATAGCATGAATTACCCTGTATATATGGTACATTTAAGAAGATTTGATGTTACTTGGGGATAATAAAAAATGATAATTTGACTTTAAATCGGATTTATAACATTTCGACTAGATGCAGTACAATTATCACTATTCATTATCTCCGTCACTATCAAGAAATCAATTATATATTATAACAATAATACAATAGTTCGTGGAATTTAAGGCTTTATTTTCAATATATATGACTTCACATTATTAATTAAATATCTTGTTACGTTTCGACTACTTAATATAGTCTTCTTCAGACATGTATGATGAAAACAATTAACAATTACATTAAACATGACAAACTACATTTAAAAAATGTATCTATAAAATCATCTTTTTTTTTTATGTAGTTCGACTACTTAATATAGTCTTCTTCAGACATGTATGATGAAAACAATTAACAATTACATTAAACATGACAAACTACATTTAAAAAATGTATCTATAAAATCATCTTTTTTTTTTATGTAGTTTGTCATGTTTAATGTAATTGTTAATTGTTTTCATCATACATGTCTGAAGAAGACTATATTAAGTAGTCGGCACGTAACAAGATATTATAAGAGCGTAAGCAATTCACATTCAGGAGGTATAAATTCTATTCAATTTGCTATTCTAGGTAAATAACAGCTGTGCGGCAAAAAAGCATATTTCTTAAATAAAAACAACTCGCGCCGGTACTCCTTCCACACTCCGACGTCCGGTCTCCGACAGTACACCGTGCTCCCCGCAGCTCGGCCAATTCTGCTACGGTGAGCTATCTGTTTACTTATCTGTGGTATAACACTCGGGGACAGTGTCACACTTGTGTCGTTGCAATATCAAATTGAAAGAATTGAAGTTTGAATTGCTTCCGCACCCACCCTATTCGCCAGATCTAGTTCCAAGCGATTTTTTCCTGATTCCTAAATTGAAAAAAATTTCTCGGGGAAAAAATATAGGTCAAATGCTAAGGTGAAAGCGCTGTAAATTAATGTGTTTCAGGTTTACACAAACAATTTTTTTATGACGAATTGAAAGGATGGGCCGTTACATCAAATGTAACGAGTTGCAGGAAGACTTTTTGCTTGGAAGTATGTTTTTTTTTTTTTTAAAGGCAAATCTCGTATGTAGTTTTGCTGTCGCAATTGCCGATGAGTGGGCCGGTGCGTTATCATGGTGGAAGAGGATTTTTTTATTCGTTAGGTGTGGCCTTTCCCTTTTTACTTCAGCGTCGAGTCGGTCCAACAAATTAGCATAATACTGCTTCGTGATCGCTCTTTCTTTATCCAAAAAAAGATATCTTGCGAATTCATAACTTTTCCGGCTGATGGAATCGCCTTTCCTTTCTTTGGTGCACACTCACCTAGAGAAACTCGCTGTGCATCTTTGTTTTTCGGCGTGTAGTGACATGGCCAAACGCGTTGAAGTTGTTACGCGATTCTGTTTCTAATCAATCGTCAGTTGAGATGTTTACCATCTTAACAATCTCTTTTATCTTCATCCGACGGTCTGCTAATTCGAAATCATGCACTTTATTGATCATATCGTGCGGACTGACCTCAACGGGAAGACCTGGGAGCTCCTCATTATAGATGGATGTTCGGCCACGCTTAAATTCATTAAACCAGTATCTGAAGGTAGTCATCGCTGATGTATGATTCTTATAAATTGC
Source organism: Cetonia aurata (assembly GCA_949128085.1). NCBI lineage: Eukaryota > Metazoa > Arthropoda > Insecta > Coleoptera > Scarabaeidae > Cetonia > Cetonia aurata. The sequence continues at coordinate 42,212,314 of OX421884.1, forward strand.
ATGCAACTTGTCATAGATTTTTGCTCACGTTTCCCTATCCAAAAAAAGAAATCTAATTCCTGATCAGTGTTATTCTTTTTCCATAATTGCAAAAACACATACACTTACTTATTTTCAACAGCTATAAAAACTATGCTATGAATCTCTTCGAAATTTTGAAAGACGTCGACTATGGACTAAAGAATGGTACTCACAGTCGGTAATGCAAATTTTCACACAAAGCGCCATCTGTCAAAAAACGGATATTTCTAATACTATCCTCGTATTACATACTAGGACTGAAAAAGTAACATTCATGGAAGATGAGACATGTATATGAAATGCAACATTCACTTTCTCAAAATTTATTAACAATATAAATAGAAAAATAGCTTACAAGTAGGTGTGATCAATGAAATAATATTCATTTTATACAATTCTTATTTTGTCTTTTGTTAAAAAAGTGCTGTATCATAAATAGAAAATAAATTAAGGAAAGTTGTACTGAAATGTCATATATACATTCTAAATTTGTTCAACTAGTGATTCAAATTAGCTTAGAAGTAAAATTAGGTATAGATAAAATTTATAAGGCACGGATACATTTATTGTTGTTGGTTATCTTACAAGTATAAATAAATTTATTGACTTTAATCATATTTACGCGTGATAATCGGAAATCGGACGATTTTTAATTGATTTCCAAAGTCGCATAAAACCGAATCGCGTAACATTATCAACTGCTTCACAAAAACAAAAGGAGATCGTCCTAGTACGATATTCCTTACACTTTCTCCAGTTCTTACGTCATAAATAACTAAACTGCCTGACCGGGCAGTTACTACTAAATGAGAACTTAACATCTGTACTTGGCTTGTAAATGTTTGATGCACGTGAATTGTTGTTAGCAAGTGGCCTTGAAATCTCTCCCATACGCAAATCCTCTCGTCACAACCAAGTGATATCACATAACTCACAGAGTACGTTAAGGAAACCACACTGCCGTCGTGCGCTTGAATGCTGTACATGCAAGTTCCTAAAAGAAAAAGAGTAGCAGTAGCATGAAACACACAAACATTATTGTTTTCCAATAAAGAAACAACTGAACGGATGAAACTTATGGCAAAGTTAGTATTTTATTTTTTTTTATTAATTTAATAATAATTTTTAATTAAATTTCAAATTCCTGCGTCTAAGGAAAAATTTCAAATTACAATTCTCGTCAGTTCCGAAGCGACTCGGGGGAATCGGATGAACACTGCATGTGAAATTCTACGAAAGTCCGACTGGTCTCTTAGAACAGAAAAAAGTAAAATGCGCAAACTAGAACGAACGAGAATTAATTCGCGACTTGTGGTGAAACATACTAATCAACAGAGTTTCCAGTTTAATGAAACAATCCTTGGAGTTTACAGTAACAGATGAGGTGCAGATTATTATTAAGCATTACGTAGTAATAAGTAATGCTTAATAACGCGTTTCTTGTTGAGGGTATAATTTTACAACGAAAGAATTATTTTTCGAAATTTAAAAGTTTTTGGAATTTCCGGAAAATATTAATAATAGTCTCCTCATTACTTGCATACATAGTTACTTTCAAATCTCTTTCGAACGATATTTATTTTGCGTAGAAAAATCTTTTCTTATATGCACAGGTTGAGCACGCATTTTGATCTTTGAAAATCACATAAAAACTTTTTTGCGAATACCATATTCGAAAGTACAACCTTACTACATTCATTCGAAGATAGAAAGCGCCACTTTATCGAATTCAACTATTAATTGAACGGTCGCATCACTTCCGTTACTTTGCTCTTTTGTGAAGATTCTAAAGTTTTTCTGGGTTCGGTTGTCAAAACAGCTGTCAAATAATCTGTTATTCAAATATGAGTGATCTGTATTCTAAACACTACAAATGCAAGTAAATTAAGTTTAGTAAGTGGTAATCACTAACTAACATCAGCCTATAGAGCGAATAAACAAAACTTACAAACAAATATACAAGAAGCAATTAAACCACACAGGCTAGCTGACAAGGAACTAGGAAAAGAATACACAGAAACGGTAGAAACTAAGTTGGAAACTTCCTGGTACCAGGTTAAGGAAAAGGATTTGGAACAAAGATGGGTCTGGTTTAGAAATATACTACTGGATGCAGCTAAAGAAGTATGTGATGCAGCTAAAGAAGTATGTGGTATAACTAAAATAAATAGAAATAGTCATTGAAAGCGAACAGCGTGGTGGACAAACGAAATCAAACAACAGGTAAAACTTAAGAAGACGAAGTGGAGACAATACATAAAAGAAGGAGGGCAGCACATATACGAAGCATATAAACAACAAACCAAAATAGTCAAAGATATTATAAGTACAGCGAAGAAAAAATCCTGGGAAGAATTTGGCACTAAAATGGAAAAAGATTTTCACACAAACCAGAAGCTCTTTTACAAAATTCTTAAGAATGCAAGAATGGGAAACCAACAAGCTGGGACCAAACAAGTTAAAGTGCTTACGGAAGGGAACCCAATAATGGACAGATGGAAGCAATATTTCGAAGAACTATTATCTACGGGTGAAAAAGCGAACAATGACAATAGGAAAGAGGAGGAGGGGCACACGGGAGGCCAAAACGCAAGAGAAATACAAATAAAAGACGTTGTAGAAGCCATAGCGGCAAGCCATGACCGAGTAACTGGCGAAATGTTAAAAAATGTAGGAACTAAAGGAATTGAAATGCTAATGTCAATTTACAGCAAGCCGAACGTTGAGCTATTCCGAATTGAGGAGCTGAAAAGGGCAGCAAATAATATTAAGAGTGGTCGGGCCCCGGGACCGGATGGAGTGCCACCGGAAGCCATCAAGCAGGCTGCAGATGTCGTGCCAATCTGGATGCTATGGGTTTTCAATAATGTGTTGGAGACGCAAGTCTTCCCGGATGAGTGGAAGCTGGCCAGGATAGTTCTAATACCGAAAGGAGGTAAACCACCGGAACTGGCCAGCTCATATAGGCCACTATGTATGCTGAACTCCCTGAGCAAGTTGTTGGAGATGCTCATAAAAAACCGCCTAGAGAACGAGCTAGAAGAAAAAGGGGGGTTGCATATACACCAGTGTGGCTTCCAGAGGGGCAAGTCAACGACTTTGGCGCTGGAGACCGTTGTGGAAAGAGCAAAAGAATACCATAAAGCATGGTGTGTTCTAATAGCTATAGATGTCAAAAATGCTTTTAATACGGCCAACCATAGTCTAATTATTCAGCAGCTGCGCTACCGGAAAATTTCCAACTATTTGATTAACATCATTTCGAGCTACCTGAGGAACAGAAGAATTCTTATTGGCGAGGGTGAGGCCATGCCGGTCAGGGCGGGAGTCCCGCAGGGGTCGGTGCTTGGCCCGCTCCTGTGGAACGTCCTCTATGATGGGGTTCTGGGCTTGGACCTCACGAGAGATGCAATGACTATTGGATTTGCGGATGACCTGGCGTTGTTGGTTCTGGCTGAGGACCGCAATATACTCATAGCAAACACCAACGAGTGCATTGCAAGGATAACCACTTGGATGAAGGACCACAAGTTAATGCTGGCGCCGAATAAAACGGAAGCCGTGATTATGAGAGGAAGACGTAACAGGGGCATGATCACGTTTAACCTGGACAACCAGGAGGTAAAGCCTAAAAGAAGCCTGAAGTACCTGGGAATCACGGTGGACGACAGAGGAACGTTCAGAAGGCACATAGAAACCGTAGTTGCCAATGCTGGAAAAAAGGTTTCAAATATCAGCAGAATACTACCTAACATTGGTGGACCGGCAAGCGGCAGGAGGGCAGTCCTGTGTAGCGCAATACACAACATCCTCCTATATGGGGCGCCAATTTGGGACGATGACCTTATGCACCAAAGATACAGGAACATGATGGGACGTGCGCAGAGATCTGTCCTCCTTCGCGTAGCGTCGGCGTACAGAACCGTCTCCGGCGAAGCTCTGCAGATTATCACGGGCATAATACCCATAGATCTGATTGCAATGGAAAGACACTACATGTATAAGAACAGAACGGAAAGCAGAGAAGCCACTCAATCAACAATTAGAGAAAAAGTATTAGACACCTGGCAGGATAGATGGGATAGCGAAACGAAAAAAGCCCAGTGGACTAAAAAGCTTATACCACAGATAAGACCATGGCTACAGTGTAAATACCGCAAGCTGGACTATTACCTTACACAAGTCCTGACAGCGCATGGCTCCTACAGGACGTTTGCGAAACGAATCGAATGGGCCACTGTAAGAGATACAGCTATGAATAAACTGGGCTGCAGGATAACAGCTGACAGTTTAGTCCCGAAGATGCTGGAAAGCGAGGAGAACTGGAACATAATCCATCAGCTGGTTAAAGACATTACGAACAGCAAAGAGAGCGATGAATTCAAGCGACAGAAAGGACTGAGACATGCGTGAGCACCTAGAAGCCGCTGGCGTTCCGATGCTATGTTATAACGACGGTTCCGGAGCACCAGAGAAGGCCGTGGAGGGGTTTTAGTCGGAGTTGCGCCCGACACTCCCAGGACACAGCGAAACCGTGTCTTGGGGCCAAGCGGTTTTCCCTCACAAAAAATAATAATAAATAAATTCGTTTCAAGTTTACTATTTAATGAGTTTCTCTGTGGTGACATACATAGCTTTCGAGATAAGATAAAAGCTTAGAATAGATCTTTACACATTTCAATCCACTGTTAAAATAATGCATTCGCAAATGGACCGAAATATACTTATAATATAAACCTTAGTTTAATTTTCACTTTTACAGATAAAAAATCGCTATTTACAAGAAGAATGACTTTGGAGTCATTTGTAATAATCGAAATGTTATTAACTTTAGAAGGTGGTGATTTTTAAATGTACAAGAACATGCTTTCTTCTCGGATAGGAAGTAAAGCCGTAGCTCCCGTGTCAATGCGATGTTTATATAATAAATAATAATAGATCCCAGTGCCTGGAAGTGTTAAGGTGTTTTCCACAACCCTAAGCATTTCCTACCAACAAAATAACAAACAAGATATAATCTTGACTATACCTTCATTTAAGAAACTATTAAAAATTAGATTCAGCAAGCTTATATAATTTCAGTACAAAGATTATTCAATATAATGACCTCACCTGCTGCATATTTCTTGGTAGACTACACTAATCGAATTTCAAAATAAATACTGAAATATTCACATGAAAACTTCTTTATAATACTAGATGTCTATCTACTGTTCAGGCAAATCGGATCTAATAATAAGGCAAAAATACATCCAAATTTCGATATCTGCACTTCTGGCGACATTCCAAATAAAAATTTATTTATGCTATCTATAATTTACTCTTGAGTAATTGGTAGTTTACAATTTCACGTTTTCTTGGTTTTCAATCATCCTATAAGTTTAATCAACGTTTTGATCATAATAAGACTTTTCAAAGTAAGCAAAACTTTTTGTAAAGGACGACTCTTTTTCTGTAAAAAGGGAAACTTTTATAAGTATAGTAGGTAATTCCATCTGGGAACATACTGTATACTATACATACATATTTAATAATACCATATTAAAGCCTTGTATATAATTCTAATTTATACCTGTCAATAAATCCCAAATGCAAAGCATTCCATCTTGAGATCCACTACCAGAAATTCCTGGACACAATCTGTCAATAAATAAACATGTTATTGGTCCGCAATGACCATGTAAAGTATATAGAGGAGTGCCATCTTCTAGCCGAAAAACCTTCAAGGTGTGGTCCTGGCTTCCAGTTAGTATTCTTCCTCCTTCACAGTCCAAACAATTTATAGGTTGCTGATGAGCTTTAGCAGTTAATACTTTAAAACACCGCATATCTTCCTTAGTATCGTTCTGCAGATGAGGAAAATCTTAGGATGTAATTTCATTAAAACGTTTATTTCTTACTGGTATCAGCTGTTTACAATCTATAGAACCCGCTGATCCAGTTCTGATGTGAGTTCTTCTATAGGCAATGGAAAAATTCCAATCAATCGGCCGACCATGGGTGTAAGATTGTAATTGTAAAATATCTAGAGAGCCATACAAACGTGTAGCAATTACTCTAGATCCCACTAGTTTTACTGATGTAATTCCAATCCCACTCATGTCATCATATATATGCTAAAAGTGATAAAAACAATACGAAACAATTCGTTTTTTGATTTTAAAATTACTTTAAATTTTCCAGTAGTTCCTTCCCAGAATTCCAATCTACCATTTGCACATCCCAAAACGATTAGATTATCTAAATAATCCATACACCAAATTGGTGATAATCTTGGCGTCTCTCTTTCCAGTGCCGTAAATACACAATTTTCTCCTAATTCTTCAGGGCTTTCCATACTCCTTTCATCATTTGTAAGTTGGATTTTGTCATAATCAGATTTTTCACTATGGCGTCGCATCGCGTCACTATATTTATTCCGATATCTCACACTGGATTTTTTTTCAAACTCAATGAGAGTTTGTTTATATTGTTCTCCAAAATCAAACACTTCAGATCTTTTTATATCACTGCGCACTGACGCGTTACTGAAGTTCAGTGAAATTTTGTCCTTAAAACTTGGAAATTGCAACAAGCTGCCCTCTGCAGAGGGTGGAGATGCCGATTCGTAATCTGACATAATATTATCATCATAGTCTTCATTAAAAGTGTCCTGTTTGTTGAATACACTATAATTAATTCATTTAATCAAGCTTTACTACGAATTATATTTAATATTTACGTATTCCTATCAATACTCGATTGCAATTCTCCTGTTACAGAGTCCCAAACTTTTAGTTGACCTCCCAAACAGCTACTAACTATGCTTGAACCATCCGTAGCTAGACATTCAACTTCTTGCAAATGTCCAGTTAACACTATTGGAACCGCTTCGAGTAGAACTGGTATTTCTGTTACTTCAGTCTTTTCTTTTGTCCAAGATGCTCTCCATTCAGCATAATTACGAGAACATATGCATTTGTAAAGGACAACCACCATATATGTTAGAACTATTACACTTATGAAACAGAGTATCGCCACTAGTAAAATTTCCATTGGTGATGTGGGATAAAGTGGTCTTTCCGATTGTGAAAGGCTATTCAAGTTCGAACCACTATCTAAATCTAAAACAAATATTGCAGCTTGTTTTCATGTAAAATTAATTAGGAAGTACTACCATTAAAATCGATGGGATCCAAAGCAGCTGCTAGAGAATTCCACTGAAACTTATGAGAAGATATTTCTTCAGAGTTTCGTAAAAATATAGCTTCTTCCGGCGAAACAGCATGCGATATTTTTATAGTTGGCAATATAGCTATATGTTTTCCAGCAAGAGATATATTGTACTTCTTAAAGATGGAGGGCCAATGATATGTCGATAGCTTTAGCCATGGGGGATAATCAGGATGAATCAATTTACTTAAGTCTTCTGTATGGTTTTGAAGAAAAAGATAAGACGATTTCTGTTGGGATAGTATTTCTATCTTGAGGGAGTCGTTAGATTTAATTATTGGTAATATTCCAAATGGAGCGGATTTATTTTGATTGAATAATTCGAAATTTTGTTCAGATACACCAAGAAAATATTGATTTATAAATCCACTTTTATACAAAATCATGCTAATCCATGCTATCATTAAAATCATGAACGACCGTTGAAAAAATCTCGTACGCGCCCATATATTAATAACGCGCAGTCGTTTGGGAATTTTCTTTTCTTGAGCTTGCTGTGCTTGCCCGGCAACGACGGTTGTGTGGACGGTATTTAACCTTGGATGAGATTTTGATCTTACCATACCTACTACAGGAACATTTAGGCTTCTATCAAAGCATTGTTGATATAGACTATTGCGAAAGTTAACATTCTCAGATGTTTCACATCTTCTGGTGTCAATACCCAATATAGTAGAAAAGAAGAATATCTGCAGAAAAAAATCTGCCACTAAAGCTACCACAGCAAATATGCAAAATTCTTGTATAACCGGTACGCATGTAATGATACCAATCGTGAGTATTGTAATTTCAAGCATTAAATTCTTTGTTATAGACCAGCCTTCTTTACTTAAACCCTGAGCAACTCTTATTTTGATATCTAAGTGAGATGGTGTAGTCACTACACTTTTAGTTAACACTAGGACATTCTCCAAGCCCACTAACATTACTAGGAAGGGAAATATTTCTTTTCCTTGTATGGTCAAAGTTAATCCGAAGAAAAAACAATATCCCAACGTCATAGTCAAGCTAGTAAATACCGTAACAACAACTGTAAACGCCATACCGATTTTAGACTTTATGATTTCTATTTTACGTACGGAGAAGTAATAATATAAAAATAGTATGAAAAATGCAAATGCTAAAGGGACGAACTTATAAAGATTTATATCACTAGGATACTGTATAATAAAAGTATCATTGAATTTAATTTGGTTATTAGTAGTGTTTAAATCTTGGTGCAATGGATACAATGTTTGAAGTTTGTGTCTTAAACCAGTTATAAACCTGAAAGAAAAAAAAAATAAGATTAAACCATTTTCTAAATGTCCTACTCACTGTTCATCATATTCCTTAAAAAATAAAGTTATGGAATACTGTAGAATTCTCATTCGATTTCTTAATGGGTATCTCTTAACACCTGTATCTGCCATGTGCATTCCAAACAACATGTCTGCTATAGAAGTTTTTCCTTTTTGTAGGTTCTAAAAAATGACCCTGGTTTAACTTTACACTATACTTTTAGATTAAATTCTGAGTTACAATACCTGATGATTAAAGATGGTGCTAATAATGTTTGTGTCTTGCAGGAAAATTTGCACATCTTGTCGCCAAAAATTGGCAGGTGATAGAACTAAACATGAATATTCTGGGAGTACACTAGATCTTGTATCTTTAGCCTTTCTTATGGCTTCTACATGTAAGCAAAGGTGTCCCAAATTCTTTTCACTATTTAATGGCAGATTTTAAAGTTACAATTATTAACAAGAATATAAATGAACCACATCTATACCTTTCGCTATCCTGATAATTGCGTACAGTATCCAATAATTTGAATGCCTCATACATAGGTGCTCTGAATGCATCTCCTAAGAACAGATTCGAAGACCATGGAACAACTGCTATTCTTACTACCACCTGTTGTACATAGCACCATGGCTGGTCTATGATTTGATTAGATGTATAATTTGGGTTATTGACCCATTGTGCAACAGGTAAACTTCCAGGAATTGGCAGGTTTATTAGTGGATAACTGAAATTTAATCCAATTCTGGTATCAAAACATTTTATCTATTACAATTAGAAAATTAAATAACATTTAATGTGTTAGGGTAAAACCTGGTAAATGAGATCTACTATTTACATATGTAGAATCTAACTGTCATTTTTTGAAATAAACATTATTATGATGAAGATGATGTTTATAACAACGGCTGGACTATTATTTTATTTAAGATCATTCATATCGTTAAGTAAACAATATTTAGGTATTGATAATTTTTGTTATCACATTGGACAAACTAAAATTTAAAAATCATAACCATTGACTGCATATGGACACGTTGAATATGATCTATCATGTTGTTTTGAATTTAATACCAATGTTGAATTAAACAGTTGACTTTTTAGCACCTGCTGTGCTCAACACACATATAAATATTTCTTGTAATTATGCACAGCAGAGATAAGTTGTTATTCTATATTTATATACTCTTTATCATTCAGAATTAGTAAACACTGATAGTTAAAATTATACAAACCAATACTTTAAGATTCCATAAACTATTTAGAAATTTTGCAAAACAACAATTACAATAAATCCCCTTTTGGAATTTTCAAATTTAAACAACTATTCAAATAATGGTTATTTTGAAATAATTGTTTGTAAAAATAATTTATAGACAGAATGATATTAATTTTAAACTAAAAACTCTCTCATAACTTGATCTGTGAAAGGTAAAGTAATAAACAACTTAAAATCATAACAGAAATTCACGTTGAAAAAATGAAAATTATTTGCCTATGGAAAGAAACATAAATCCAAAATTTATCATAATCCGAACAGCAAATGCTTAATGTAATTACACAACCTCTTGATATCAAGGTACAGTAAAACCTCTACTTACGGACACTTCTCTAATACGGACACTCCTTATTACGGACACTGTTTTAATGTCCGAAGCACTTGCTACACATTTTGCATGTAAAAAGACCTCTGTAATAAGGACACTCCCTAATACGGACGCGGACAGTATCTTCAGATCCCAGGTAAAATTGCCAACCTCTTAATCCGGACATTAAAACCTCGTTACCAAGATCCATCATAAACACAATTTACCCCATACATTAGGAAGTCGTTAAAATAATCCTTTTGAAAATAGACATAAATGGTATGTACTTATTGACAACTTAGTTGTTACCGAAAGCGAATCTTTAAATGTGGAAGATGTTATTGAAGATAAAATTAAACCACCCGAAGAAGACGAAATGAGTGATGGTGAGGAAAATATAGATCATAGTATACAACCTATAGACTCTGCGGAAGCGCTCCGCTTATCTCAAATTTTAAAACAATATTGTTTATATAATAACGACTCTAAAGGTTTTAACTTAGCCAATGCATCTAGAGGAAAATATCGCTATAAAATTTAATAAACAGTCAAAAATTACTGACTTCTTCAAAAATGTTTAAATGTGTATTATATGTGTATTATTTGTACATACATATGTATATTATTGTAAATACTATTGTAATATTGAATATTGGAATATAAACTATGTACTCGACTTTTTTTTTTTGAACTTAACTCCCCTAATGCGGACACTCCTTTATACCGGACACTTTTCAAAATCCGGTGAGTGTCCGTAATATAGAGGTTTCACTGTAATTGTATATGCAGAAGGGTAATGGGAAGGAATGTAAACGGGCAAATTAAATCCACCCTGTGAACAAAAATTGTCATAGTTGTACATTTTTCTTAAACTGCTAATATTTCAGTACAATTTAAAAGCATCATCAGAGCTAAAAAGGTTATATTTCAGCAATTACACAAAAATTCCAAATTAATTCTATTAAAAATAATTATTTTTGGTAAGATAACTTAAAATTAATTTGAAATTAAATTTGATGCTATTAAATTGTAGCGAAATAATATTAGCAGTTTAATAAAAATGTATAACTTACGAACAATTTAGTGGAATGAATTTACCCGTTTAATTTTTTTTCCTGTAATTGTATATGTTTGTTTAATCTGATCAAAAGCATGCGCCATTGAAATTTCCACCTAGATAGGTTTAAGTGTACAGGGTCTTTCATAAGGTACATAAACTGGTATTTGTTACAATTTAATCAATTTAAATATGCCTAGTTTGTGCTTAGCACAGACAAATATCGAAGAACTTTATTTGCTAATGTAAACAAACAAAAAAAATTAATTAGCAATTTTCCAGTTATGATTCATTGTCATCTTAATAGATAAGATAAACAATATGCTTTTTAATAATACTAAACTATACATAATTATATTATCTAATGACATATTCCTAAATCAAAAGAAACTTACCAACATAATAATGCCACAGAAACTGCGAAGAAAAGTACACATATTGGGTGCGAGTTGCAAAATAAACCATAAGAGTAATACAGTTGGCTCACACGTTCTTGTAAATTAGTTGCCTTCGCTGTTGAGCCCCTAACCAGGGGCCTTTTTTCATGTGAGTTCATTGACAAACATATGATAACAAATGCATTCTTCTGTTATCCATAAAACCATTCCATTATAGTTGGTCACTAAAATATTAAAAACTTTTCTTATTAGATAAAAAGACATTAGGTTTCATCTGCAAGAAACCAGGTAGTGTAACACGGTTACATCAGAACTTATTGGGACTTCTTTAGATAACTTATTTTTAAAAGTTTTCAATAAGAGAATGTTATACACATGGTTGTGCACAGCAATATGCATATTTGTATTTTGCATTTCATTTACGCGTTATATTTTTTATTTATGTCGGTATACATAAGCAACAGAATAGAGCTCCTAATTCAATCAAGAGTGAATGAGACTATTTTAACGTGAATATAAAAGCAAGATAAAACGATTGTGTACGTTTATATTTTATATAATAATCGTATTATGTTAATTAGACTACACAATTTACGTAGAAAATACTGACAATTATCCAAAGGATAATTAGTTATAAAACGTAAAATGGTATAAAAAAAATATAACCTCGCTTTGTAATAAGTTTAAAATAACAATTTTACCTTGAAAGTGAAATGTGCTTCAGTTTGGTTACTACACAATGACTATTTGCTTTTGAGAGATTTAAAAAATAGGCAAATATTAATTAATTCAAACGCAAAATAATCAAAAATATAAATTTTATAATAAATATTCATTCCGGCGCACACACGAACATTTATCATAGAAATGAGGCAGGAATCAGGAAATGGTTGTGATCATCGATAAAAAAATCGTACATACAATTACATCTAGATGTCGTAACGTATACCCATTACGTCCATTACGTCAAGAAAACGTAAGAAAAGTTTAGTGATGCTTTAAAGTATTTCAGTGTAATTTCAAATTTCATTGATTCCACTGAAGAAAGGAAACAGTTGCAATACTGGTAAAATACAAAAACAATTATTTCAAAATATATTTTAATTAACGTATAGTAACTGACATAAGTGAGCACTGTGAGAATCAGTCGGAATTTAAAAAAATAATTAAAACACCTCTTATTAACACAATTTAATGTCTTTATTTTTTATTTACCACTATGCGCACCGTGCATACCTACCTAATGAAACCCGCATAGTGTTAAATAAAACCTATAATGTGTTAAGGAGGTGTTTTAACAATATTATTATTTGTCTAAAAATATATATTTTATATATTTAATTATATTTTTTCAATACAATTAATGAAGGGATGAGTTACTTCTCACTTCATTTAAAATACTACTTATTAGGAATAATTTTAAATTATAACTTACTGAGATTGTAAGTCTTATAATAATATTATTAAACTTTTCAGAATTTTTTCTTATACGATCATGCGTATCGTTTTTATCTATTTTTTAACTCACATATATTTGACCTCTACAGAAAGTTTACCAGATAATTATAATATATATGTTAAACGATTTTATTAAAACCAGAAATTTAATGCTGTCGTTGCATACATGTTGGAGCAAAGGTATTTATTTATCACCATTATATTATATTTTTAAATGTTGATTGGTATTTTTAGCAAAATTGGTGAAATTTTTAAAATCTGGAAACTATAGCAGTAACAATTTACATTTTTTTACATCTCATAGCCAATTTTCCACAACTTTACTTAAACCTAACAAATTGATGCTTATTATGGATTTGAATAATAATTGTACTTCAGCTTGGTCAACATTACATCAAGTAAGAATATTTGAAGAACATTTTCGTAAATGTTAATTTTTATTTAGGAATGTATATATACCTAATAAAAGTTATTTATTTAGCCCTTATTAATGATTGCACCATGCGTGTAGATTTAGTTAGTTTGTTTTGTTCTTGTTCAATACTAATGCCGCAATTGCATTTTAAGTACTTATCTTTAAAGAAAAAATATTTTAATGTTTCAGATCAATATCACTAATACATTTATATCACCAATCAAATATTTCATTTTGTCTGATAACATTCTGGATTTAATAACGGTTTTACAAAACTATACGGTGTATCCAGTTAGTGATATTATTGTAGGAGAAAGATATGAATCTGACTATAGGTTACATGGGGTTTATAGAATTAATGCAGTTTCTGAGCTAAGTATGTATGTTAATATTACACGTAGGTACCTAATACATCAATTATAAGTAAATAGCACATCAAACAAATTTTATAATTTTACAAAAAAATATATATAGGTATTTAGTTAAAATATATATTTGCTTTGGTTTGAAATAGTTTATCCTTTAACGCCTAAGGCTTGTATAAATGAGTAAATAGATAGTGTATCAGATATGATGAGGATTTTGCCAGTATTTTCCGGGAATCATCTAGATCTAAGAAACATTAGTCACAAATCTTAACTCTTTTAAGTATGAAAAGCTTTTTGATAAACAAAATCTGTTAGTATCAATTAAAATTGTTCTTTTAATATTTAAGGAAATTATTGTGTTATAACGTGCAACACGATTCATTTACTACTTCACAGAGTCAGTTAAATTTAATGTACCGAATGGGCAAATATACTTTGCAGCCAAAATGAAATAAATATTGGCTACTTTTTCGAATTTTATGGCACATGATCCCACTACTTTAATTGTTTGTCATGACACTGCCGCATTTACAGAGCATTTGTTGCTGGTGATGTACTAGAAATTACAGAAATTTAAACTTCTCTGTAATATTCAAGATCAATAGGATCTTGTCTATTTTAATTAATAATTAACAGCTTATAAAATTTGCAATTTTAATTACATAAGTATATCAAAGTATTATTTTAAAAAACTACTACTAAGGACGTCATTAGCCAAAACTAGTTTATGCTAAGGTGGTTTCAAAAAATAGATTTTACCAATAATACGAAGCAAAGCACTAAATAAAAGAAATTTGAACTACTTTCAAATTCAAAATTGCGAAAAAGCTATAGCTTATATTTAACTGAAAAATCATTTGTTGTTAAAGCAACCTGGAAACGGTACTACATGTTTAATAAATTTAATTTTATCAATGATTTTTTCTCGAAAAAGTGCTCTTACAATACTTGTCTGGTATACATATATTTTCACTCATAATGTATATCGAACTTTGTTGATACACCTCGTATGTTATGAAACGTATCAAATTACACAACATATCAAACAATTTCTTTAAATATTAAATTTATTTTCTCTTTTTTTTAGTTAATCGGGAATTTTAATTTTTAAAATTTGATAATATTTTGTTTTTCTTGGATAATGCCGTTTTTATTTTTGTATTATTTTAGGCTTCAAATAACATACTACATTAATCGGTGACATTTCGGAATGTTTTTTTAAATTCTTTTTTCAAACGTTTATTTAATATTTTGCACGTTCTTTGTAAAGTTCTAAATATTTCAAATTAAACACCAACATTTTTTTTGTGCGTAAGTAAATGTAATAAATTTTTTCTAATTGGATGTTGTAATAAATCTAAAACAAAAGACGACGCAGTGCTGATATGGCTATTACAGCATACTGTGCTGTAATGAAATATTAACGTGGTGGGGGGGGGGGGGGACTCTTTCCGGAACGTAATATAGGCGATTAATGTGCAAATTAGAAAAAATACTGTAAAAAACGTATGCCACAATGACATGTAATGCTCGTACTTTGAATCTCTCGCCGCTACGCGGCTCGAGATTCAAACTTGTACTCGTGTACTATAAACATCATTGTGACACTTGTGTTTCAAAATACTATACTTACATTTAAAAGTAAAAGGCAAACAATATTGTATTGATACCTTTAATATTTATTTATGTATCAATGCTATGGAAAGTGATGTTTTATCGAACGCGTTTGAAGAATGCCAGCCGAAGCGAGCAACCAAACGAGTTCGGTAAAGATACTTTCCAGCCATGGTGCGTACAATATTTTTTCAACTACCACATGATTACAACATACTAAAATCAATTTGCCTGCGTTTGTAGAGTTTAGAATTCAGATCACTCGTATTTGACAACAGAACCTAGAAGAACTTCAGAATCTTTACACAAAAGTATGGTAAAGTAACGGAAGTGACAGTTAAATTTGGTAAAGTGACACTTTCTATCCTCGATTAAGTGTAGTAAGATCATAATTTCGGAGCAGTCGAAAAATGTAATTAAATGTAATAAAACGCATAGAAAGACTGTTTTTTTTTTATATATATTTATACATTACAAAAGAACATGTAAAATATTAAAGGTTTGAAAAAGGAATTTAAAAAGAACAATTCCGAAACGTCAGCGATTAATGATGTATATTATTTAAAACCCAAAATAATAGAAGTAAAACCGGCATTACCCAAGAAACAAAAGTATCTATTTTAAATATTAGAGGCAGGGTGTTAATACTAAGTTCGTCACACCAGAAAATTACAATAGAACCCATTAACACAAAACAACTTCTCTTATTTTTTGATTTGGTGGCCCGATTTGTAGCTTTTGTAGTTATTGTACTTCTTTTACATTTTTGGGATCGTCATAACTCTTCCACGAAAAAGAGATTTATTGTCTGATGTACAACATGTTAAAAAAGGTTGTTGATATTATGCTTTAATTGCATTCTCATGAACACATTCTTGAAGCCACTTTTGCATGGAACCCACAGAATTTTCATAATTTTTGTTTCATGGACATATAAATTAATATACCCACTGAAATATCGATATTATTATTATGTATGAATAGGTCTGGATTAAGTATTTATATTAAATTATATTAATCCTCTAATATCAATTCATCACTTCTGCGTTTTTAAATACGCAGATTGTGCATATCAAAAAAATTATTTTGTGAATGCAGGTGTATTGAGCCTTTTCTGGATATTTTCTTTTAATACTCTGCCTTGCTGTTTGTAACATTTTTTTAACGTCCTATATAGTACATTTTGTCCATATCTTTATTACTGATTATTTTTTGATATTTCTAAAAACCAATAAAAACTTTCAACATCAGTAATTTAGGTCGCTTTTAGCCAATCAAAATATTATTACTATTATAACGGGAATAATCAACTTATATTATTGTCGTGAGAATAATATGAAGTATTTTGTGTTTATTGTATGAAGAATATTAACCAATACTCTATTCACAAGGATACCATGAGTATTTTGTTTTTATTGAAGTCGGTCATAAATTTGTGTGAAAATTGTAAAAATGGATCAAAAAAGGTTTAGTACATGGTCATTCGATACTTGTAATGCCATAGTTGTCAAAAAATAATCTATCGAATATCATACGCAATCGAAAAATTAGAACATAATTTGACAGAACTTTTTTGAAACATGTTGCCATGTGTTTATTCTCATTCTCATGTCATGTTATAACTGAAAATAATACATATTACTTGTCCTGTGTCCACCTGTCATTCCCTATTACCGCACGACACGCTATTGTCGCAGCAAACGGCTCCTCATTGTTTGCTACGAGTTTAATAAGGGTGTTGCTTATTTATAATGCACATATTGCCATAAAGGGTAGTTATTATTCTGTCATGTACATACACGTAGCTACTGCATAATAGAAGACGCGAGATAGCAAATCGATGTAGAGCAACTGATATTGAGTAAATAAAGCTGCACTTTTAAAAACTTTATTTATTTATTGTTAGGGAATAATATGAAGAACACACCTAAATCGGGACTAAATTTATTAACGCTAACTGCGTAGGCGATTAACCCATTAGCCCATTGCACAATTTTTTAAACATGAAATGAATAAAAATATTTTTCACATTTTAGTGTTTTATTACATATACAATAAATTTAAGGGCGATTCGGACATTCCATGTTTACCAAATTCATTTATTTTTTTATTATTATGTTGCACACTTTTTTTTTTCTTGAATGAAACATTTCTTGGAAAACGGAAAATGCCTTAAATTAATTTTTGAAAATGTCGAGTCAACTGGCGATAAGGAAATAAAACAGAAATTCGGAAGGTATTATGTTTTCACAAATTATTATAATATATTATGTTTTTTCTGAAATACAACCGATAATAAATATTCTTTCGGAGAGTTTTTTTAAGAAAAATGTCTCGAGTCAGAGAAAAGAAAAATCCTGCAGATTTTTTTTTAAATTTTCGTTATATCATTCATAAAATATAATACGATTAGATTGAAACTTTTAAGAAACACTCCTGGGATATCTTTTAATTAACTCTTTAGCAAAAAACATGATCAGAATCTTTCAAAAATATTGATTGGTTCCTGAGAAGAACATAAAGGTTCCAAAGATTTTCAGGTATTAATTTAAAACGAGTAGCTACCGGAAGAAATGTCTGAATCCCCTTAAAAGAAATGTTACTACCTGAGTTCCTTATTTTTGTTCACTATTTCTATAGCGCCAATTGCACGCAAATAGCATGCTTGAGTAGTTAAACGCAGATAGAAAATAGTGAAAATGAATACGATTATTTTAGTTTGGGAGACATACGGATATTGGTCATCCGAGTTTGGTTTAACAGAATATCTAAGGAAATATCCCATTTCTCGCAGGCGTCATGACTTGAGACAACAAAATCTCAGAGTAATGATTAGGATTACGGATAATGATACTTGGAATCACTTAGAAGATCTTCGGTAATAAAACTAAACTATATACGAGCTATTGCTCTGTCTTAATTAGTATTTTTAGGTATCCCAGCGTTGATAGTCTTACTAAATTATGTTTTGGGTCAAATAGATGTTTACTGGATTACTGTAACGTAAATGTTACATATGTCAGTACAGAGGACTTTGGAATTATAGATAAAACTGGAAAATTTAATGGGATTGTCGCCGCTTTACTCAATGGAGAAGCGGACACATCTGGTAAAAACATTAAATATGGCAAATTGAATGAAGATATATATAGTTCAACTTATTGATGGACATAAACCTAGTCTTGATGTGTTTTGGTGTTACAGCAAATGCTTTAGTACCGACGAATCAACGAATAGATGCTGTTGCGTACATGAGTGTGCAAAGCCCATATTACATCAGATTTGTTTTGAAGAAACCCTCACTGTCTTATATGAAAAATATCTACGTTCTAGTTCTTGACAAAACAGTATGGCTTGTAATGGTAATAATATTAGTTGTATTTGCATTCGCGGCGTTTCTTATATTGAATATTGAAGCAAAGAGCGAGAAGGTTTGTATGTTTATTGAAATGCGTTATTCTTTAGTTTAGGGTATATTTTGATTTGAACAATTATTTATTTAAACAAACACAAATTATACAGTTTATAAAACGCATGTACATATACAAGAAATTGCAACACGTATAGCAAGCGTTGATGCCATGCGCTGTTTTTCCGCCTTCATTCTTCATCCGAGCGTACGAGATGGTGCTCTCTTCTCGGACTAACTGTATCGAAGGCGGTGTTGGTCTGGTCCTTCCTACATGTTGTACTGCCGAATTACCTCTATACTTATCTTGTTTTTAAATGTAACGTGTTTTCTTGTTTTTGTCTGCTTTGGTAGCTTTGATTGTTTGGGTGTTGGAAATTTTTAATATTTGTAACTTGTGTTTTTTTCTGTTCTTAGGTGTCAATATCTTCGTGTTTTATGTGTGTGTATTTCTGTATTAGGTGTGAATTTGCAATAAGTTTCCATTAAATTGTTGTCGATTGTGTATTGTAAGGAGATTTCTTAATGTTATTAATTGTTGTAAATTTAATTCTTGCGTCTTCTGGTAAACGCCCATTTGTCCATGTTATACAGTGTCTTTAGTATCTTGGTCTGCTGTCTTTGTAGTTTGTTTAAGTTTTGCTTAGTTGTACGGCTCCATATGTTTATTTGATAGCTAATATGGGACGTAAATGTGCTGTGATACACAGACTTTTTCAGATATTCTGGTACTGTCTTGTCTTTAATGTTCTGCATTCCAGCTATAATCATGGTGTTTCTTTTTATCAAATTTTTGCGTGGGTATCCCATTTTAGGTCATTTTGTATGATTAATCCTAGATATTTTATTTGGCAGGTTTGAGTTATCGTTTGTGTTTTAATCTTGATGTTAAAATTGCGTTTGCGTGTTTTTCTTTTTTTTTTTGTAAATACCATGTACTCTGTTTTGCCCTCATTTATCGTTATGAGATTATTATAGTACTCTATTATATATAGTAGTCTATTTTTTCCACATCTTCGATAATGTGTTGCCGCAGCTGTTCGTGGTTCTTGCTTGAGCAAACGATGCTTGATCATCTGCGTATGCATATATTTCTCCATAGATGTTCAAATTAAAAATGTCATTTGTATAGGCTATATACAATATCGGTGGTATATTCCCTCCATAAATATGTTTTCACTAAGTTTATATTTGCGTTCTTTATTCCCAGAACATCAATTTTTTCGACTAATTTCGTTTTGGAGATACTGTCAAACGCTTTTTTTATATCTAGAAAAAAGTATTACTACCGTCTTGCGTTTCTCTATTTCGTTCTTTATCTTATTTATTAAGTCAATTGGAGCAGATATGGTTCCCAAGTTTTTTTGTACACTCTTTTGCAGCGGATAAATTTATAGACTTTCCGTTGTAAAAAAAAAAATGATTTTATAACTATTTCTGGATAATTATCATCATTTAAATCATTTTTTGGAGTTTCAATAGTTGTTCTATTGAACAACTATTGAAATATCTATTGAAAATTACAAGTTTTTTTTTACTTTGGGTTTTGAAAAACCTTCTATCTAGTAGTCCTAGACAACTTTAAACGTTGCCACGTACTTTTATTATTGATATTTAAAGAAAAGAAGCAACAATTTTTCATCAACATTCGAAGTCGTTTTTTTATGATAACATTAATTTTAACACATATTCAACATTTTATTCTAAACCAATCAAGTGTACTTAAATAAACAACAATTAAGGAGAGCGGTCGATTTTGGGTCACGCCCGCTTAATGGGCGAAGCAAGGATTAAATAAGTAGTGGAGGGCATTGCTTCTCTATACAATACAAGTTTTAACATAGACTGATTTAATTTATTACAGATAGGTGATCAGGAGAAAATTTCAGTAACCGATGTGATACTCCTTGCTTTAGAAGTGATTTCCCAACAAGGTATATTTTGTTTCTTCCTTAATCTAAAAATAAATTGTTTCTTGCTTTTATTTTGGAAAGGTACCTCGAATGATCCCAATCGAATTTCGGGCAGGATTTTGGAGCTAATATATTTTATGGCATTCTTCTTTGTTTTCACAGTATATTCTGGCAACGTTGTAGCAATGTTGAAGGCTCAAGTAGTATTAAAATCATCCAAAGAGTTGTTGCAAAGTAAAATGACGATAGCGTCACAGGATTACGATTACATGCATTTTTACCTTGCTGTAAGTCTATAAGTAGGAATAGGTTATATATGTACACATTTCTATACATACTGCCTACTTTGTAGCAAGACAAAAGTGAATTAGGAAAAGAGATATACCGCAGAGTTGGTACAAAAGGATTTTATGCCACTGAAGTGGGAATGGAAAATATTCGAAAGGGATCTTTTGCTTATCAGGCGATTCTAAATGAAGCTTATAATTACATGTTAAAAAATTTTACGAACTCTGAAATATGCAGCACCCAAGAAGTAGACGGATACTTTAAAGTAAATATGAGTTCAGTGCATGTTATTAGTTAAAACTTAGAAGCATGCACTAGTGGTGGGAAATATCGTTCTTTTCGGAAAATCGTTCTTTTTAAGGTCGTATCTTTTAATGATTCAGTACATTGAACAAGTTCAAAAATGACTGGTTAGTTCACTGACCGAGATTATTGATCGCCCTCTCAAAAAACAAATTCCGTTTCCTCTGCGTGTATAACGTTTTTTTTTTATTATTTAAAATTAATTTATAATAAATCAATATATAATTATATGTGTCTCAAAGTTTTTGACAATGCCATCTACGTTCATCCAATGTAATGTGTTCAATCGTTCAATGTTCATTATCACCATACATTGTTCCTGATCGCACTTTTTCTCAAATTCCTTTGAACTAGTTCGTTCAGGTGCCACACAACACTAGCCATTTTATATGAGCAATACCGAGTGCGTTCGACTGATCTGTTGAGATATGTAGATCTCAACTAAAGGAATCCGTCCTTATTTTTTCAGGTATAGCAAATTATGTAATTTTTTGATTCTACGTAAAATTTTACGATGAATGAACGCTTTGACTAAATCTTTACGTTGCGTTCAGAGTGCGCAATAAATTCGAGAAGTATCGATGAACAATCGCAACTTTAATTTTTTCAGTCTCCCACTATCTTTTACAAATATTTTACCATAGGATACGGGCGAAAAGTGTTTGAATTGAAAGAATTTCCCGATGGTTCAAAACACGCTGTAACCTTAACTTGCCAGTTCTCATTGAGTGCTACCTGCATCTACCTGGCTATGGTAAATAGGGGGAATAGACCCACCTTTGTGTGCAGTGTTAGACAAGAAGTCCTTGATTTAATTTTGGCATCATAGTTCACAATATCTAGATAAAAAATTTGCATGTGTCGGGAGAATCCATGTCCGATCATAAACATGTCTGCTTTGTTATGGCAGCCCTGGTTGTTCACTCAGGGGAGGACAGAAAACCCAAGAATATCGACTGGAATAAGTATCGAGAACTCATTTCAAGGGAGATGGAAGCTATGAATTTTCTTGAAATACCGTAGGATATGTATTTTACCCCAGACAGTTTACAAGAAACAATAATTACAGCTTACGAGAGCAGCTGTCCTTTGAAACGAAAGAGCACTAATCGAGATATGGCCTAGTGGAATAAGGAACATAGCTAGCATAACGAAGGTAAGGACTAAGGAAGTTATTTAATAGGGCCAAACGCTCTGCTTGTTGGAGATTATATAAGACAGCTTTAACAGAATACAAGAAATTATTGAGAAACTCCAGCAGGAATACATGGAAAAGTTTCTGCGAGGGCATACAGGTTTTGGCACCGGTAGCACGACTCCAGAAAATCCTTTTGAAGGACCCCTCAAACGGCATAGACTTCCCAAAGAAACAGGATGGCGCATTTATTTTTCTAAATCAATACCTTTTGAAGATACTGGAAACTACTACCAGACCAGGAACCTTTTTGTTCTGATAGTCGGGAGGAAAGTCTATCGAGCACTATCCTCACTCCTGAAAGGGTGAAATAGGCAATTAACTCAATCAAACCTTACAGATCGCCTGGAGAGGATGGCATATTTTTTGCCCTTTTACGCAGAACGGGTTGGAAAAAAATGACAAAACTTTTTAGGGCCAGCTACGCCCACGACTATATCTCACAAACCCGGAGGGTCGTAAAGGTAGTTTTAATCCCAAAAGCTGGTGGCAGGCCTTCGGAGGAACCAAAATCCTACCGACATATCAATCTATAACATTCTCCGCTGAAAAAATGGAGAAGGTCATAGACAACCATATTAGAAGTGTGTATCTCACACGTATGCCACTCTACCGGTACCAGCATACTTACTAAATCGGTAAATCCATAACCTTGTCAAGATCCAGAGGCCAGCTACGCCCATGACTATATCTCACAAACGCGGAGGGTCATAAAGGTCGTTTTAATCCCAAAAGCTGATGGCAGGCCTTCGGAGGAACCAAAATCCTACCGACACATCAATCTATAACCCTTTCCGCTGACAAAATGGAGAAGATCATAGACAACCATATTAGAAGTGTGTATCTCAAACGTATGCCACTCTACCGGTACCAGTATACGTAGTTTTAATCCCAAAAGCTGATGGCAGGCCTTCGGAGAAACCAAAATCCTACCGACACATCAATCTATAACCTTTTCCGCTGAAAAAATGGAGAAGATCATAGACAACCATATTAGAAGTGTGTATCTCAAACGTATGCCACTCTACCGGTACCAGTATACCTACTTACTAAATCGGTAAATCCATAATCAAGATCCCGTGGGCCCATCAATAGCAAATAGGTTGCCTTCTATGCTTTCATTGATGTAGAGGGAGCCGTTGATCATTCCTCTTAGGCTACGGAATACAGAAGATTTGAGCCCATCACCATCAAATGGATATGCTCCATACTGAAAGGTCGTAATGCGTAGTTGGGCAAGTAATTCACTGACTCTTGGGATGGGGGGCGGATGCACTCAAGGTAGGGTTCTATCGTTCCTGTTATGGTCCCTATTTATTGATGACCTGCTCAGCAAACTGTACGATTAATGATGCAATGTTTAAGGCCACGCAGATGAGCGGGTCATTGTAATTAGGGGCAGGTATGAGAACATCTTATCAAACCCCATGCAGAAGGCTACTAACATTGTTAGCGATTGATACTTGGAGCGACAGCTTCAAGTAAACGCCAACAAAACTACAGTTGTATCATTTACGCACAGGAATAAATTATTTTTAGATAAAGCATTCCTGAAAGGCAATCAACTAGAATATTCCAACGAAATCAAATATCTGGGGGTCATACTCGACCAGATACTGAATGAACAAACAATTAGAAAGAATCACTCATAGAGCAACAATGGCATATTGGTCCTGTCAAAGGTTCTTTGGGAAAACTTAGGGTTTATAGCCAAACATGATATATTGGCTATATCAAGCTGTTATAAGACCTATGGTCACCTACGTTTCCATAGCATTTAGCACAGGCTAAAAAATTTGATACACAACGTTAAGGACGGTGACATTATAGGAATTATAGGACACCTCGCAGTCTTACACGATCTCAAATCATTGATAAGGTTATTAGATATGCCAACGGACATTATGCCCGTTGAACTAAATTTTAGGCAACCATTCAAAGTACTGATTCCAAGTCGAGACGAATGGGGTCTAGAGAGGCCAAAATTTGAAAGAGGATCCCTAGTGTGGAATACAGACGGATCTAAGACGGCACAAGGGGAATCGTAGATTTTGGGCCGAACTGCCGTCTCTCAATAGCTTTACGGCAAACTCCAACCATCTTTCAGGCAGAAATATTTGCCATAAATATTGGTCTCCTAGAAACCCTTAGGAAATGGATGAAAGGAGCTAACACCCTGAATGGTCTAGCTTTGAGTCTAAGCTGGTATGGGTAATATAGTATAGCTGGCTTTGACAAACAGAGAAACGCTGGTATGGGTGTCAGGGTATCGTGAAATCAAAGGTAACGTGGTAGCTGATCAACTGGCCAGACGAGGGTACAGCAGCCACTTCTATATGGGCCAGAAACAACTCTGGGTATTTCGAAAACCCAGATTAGACGTGAGCTCCGATAATGGGAGTACAAGAAGGCGATATTCCTCTGGAATCAAGCCTCTGGACAACACGTAGCTAAAAGGTTGACCAACCCTAGGCCAAACACCAATAAAATCCTATTCGGACTCAGTAAACCAGAACTAAGGTTACTTACTTGCCTACTTACCGGACATTGCCCTCTGGGATACCATTTCAAAAAGATGGGCAAAGCTGAGTTGTATGTGTCGGTTTTGCGAATGTAAAATCGAGTCTGCAGAGCACATGCTGTGCCATTGCAAAAGTCTGGCATGACAAAGGCTGCTACATTACGAACAAGAGACATTATCTCCCAAAGATAGAAATGGCAGTACCAGAGAAAACCGTCAGATTTGGGATAAGCACAGGGGTTAATTGGTAAATCCATTTCACAATAGATCGCTTCGATCACGGTGAGCACAGGCTTGTGCATTACAACACCTGCGTCTATTTCAGCTCAATGGGTACGCAGGCTTGCAAAACTCTTTCTTAGAATTAAGTGGGCATTCCTTTTACCAGTTAGCTCTGTCTCAAAAATACAAACAAATTAACTGATTGAGAGTAGTACTTAAATAATTAATAGGAGAGAAGATAGACATTTTCTGTTTTCTAGATTGCAATTTAAGCCTAAATAAAATTCAATTCTTGTAATCATTTATTTTTGGTTTTTTAATTACAGTATTAGTTTTGAACACAGTTTGATTTTTTATGTCCATCTAGGTTAGTGTTTGTAATATACTTAGTTTGTATTATTTGATCATTGATTTTCATTTGCCTATTTCGTGTTTCTTTTTCTTTGTAAGTAGCTTTTATGGCTTTGGGTCTAACGTGCAGACAATACTTGTTCATTTTATTATATAATTTTAAAGTTGGCTTCTGATAATATGAAACTTTCTGGGAACGTTATTTCAGCATCTAAGAGCATACCACATTACGAAAAAGAAGTCTCCTTATATAGAAATATTTAGGACGGGGTAATATAAGAGATCCAAAATAATATTTGCATCGTTAATAATGATATCCTTTTAGTGCCTTAAAAGTGGATGAACACGGTTTGAGGCAAAGAAATCATATTCGTTGGTTCGTGAAACCTCACTGTCGAACACCGGTAGCAAATTATGAATCCGTTGGATTAATTGAAACCAGAATGGTATTTTTATTAGTATTCTATGGAATATTCTTTGCAATTATGTTTTTAATACTTGAAAATGCTGTATCTTGCGTAAGAAAGAATAGGACATCTCGAATCTCTATGCAGTTGAAGACACCACGATTATTTAAGAATACTCAAAAACTATATCCATAACAATCTACAATCGACCAAGGTTTCTCACAGCGTTAGTGCCATACAGTGCACAGTGATAACTGTCGTACTTATAATAATTTATATTTTAGTTTATTAAAAGAAGCACCGCTGGCACAAGAAATTGAAATATTGTTAGTGTTTTCAGGCTATGCACGAATGTTGTGTATTTTGCAAAACGAAACCTCTTGTTGATAGTTTTTTTGAAAGAGTAAAGCTAATTACAAGGTAAAATGAAAAAATCATTTTACTTTTTCATAAAAAGAAGGAATTACTCTGATTATTGTATACCGAATACATAGATTAAAATTGGAGGTGAATAACAATTACTTGACATACATAGTTTTTCACTATTATAAGCAATTAGAACGCACTAGGTATACAAATTTATTGAAAACGCAATTCGTTACGTAGTGCAATTTATGAAACAATAAAAAGTACGATTAAAACTTTGGTGTTTTATTAATGACAAAAATCCAATTGTTTGTATGTACCTACGTCTGTATGTGCAGTAGGATTAGTCATGAGTTCGGTGAGGAAGTCGGAGGTCAGTCGTTGGCAGGCGTACAGTACCGAGATACATATTACAATAAAAATGAATTTCGTATTTGTACGAATCCCGAAGATAGTAGGAATGGCTATGTTCTCACGTGCGAGTTATAACCCTATCGCGCATCCGGCATCAGAAAATAATTCTACTGTATGCATGTAAGATAAGGGTCATAGTACACTGCGACCTGCAAGATCTATTGTGTCCTCTATTCTTGCTGTATTTACAGCTGGCCGTACAATCCGATTCCTTTAAAAAGTGCAGAATGCAGGGCTCTTGAGTTGCACAGTGCAGTGCATTTTGAGAGTAGGTGGATGGATGTTTTATACTGTTCTCCACAAAACCTGACAAAAAGTAAAGTTCATTTTAGTTTTCACTAGTATCTAATAGTATAATACTAGTTAAATTTCAATATCAAAATCTCTTTCAGTTTTCTATTATATTCCTTGTAGATATGCATGTCTCATTTCGAATGACTACGAAAACAATTCATTATTTAGGAAAAAGAAAAACAATTTTACCAATAAGTAATACTGTTATTTAAAAAAGTAAAATGCAATCTATTATAAGCAATGTCGTAAACGGAACCACTTGTTCCTGTCTTTCACAAAATGTATTTATACATACAGTGGCATACCTATTTATGTATGGGGTATAATCCAGGGCGGCAGAATTGTAGGGGCGATAAATATCTCTAATCCATTTACTTAAAAGTAAAGACAGTGGTGGATAGTCAGGGAAGGAGGCAGCCAGATTTAAGTAGCCTGTACTGTAAATGACGCCACTGCATACATACCGTGCGTCCGGAAACTGTGGAAACACACAAATAACAACGCAGTTAATGTATTTTAAGAAAAATCATGAAACATTTCAACTAATGTTTAAAAAAGCTATCTTTTAATAACAATAGTGTCGTTTTTGCAATGACCTTGACAAAGTTATGACGTCATGTATTGTTTTTTTAAATGACAATGACATTTAGCTTCATTTTTGGATAGACGCTGTCATTCTCTAAATGACACTTAAAAAATATTTATGTTACATAAGAAATTTTTTTAAAAAAGCTCAAAATTAAAAAAAAAATTATTCATGAAAAAAATGTTGTCTTGAACGTCTTGGAAAATTCCTACACGACAGTCAAATTCAGTCTGAACGGATGATTGTGAGGTTTAGTAACGTATACTTTATTTTTGAGATAACCTCACAAGTGGGGTTAAGTAGAAAGATTTCGCTGGCCACTCGGTTGAGTCGCCCCTCATAATTCATAGGTTTGGAAACGTTACATCAAGATATTGACGTAAATCTCTCGTACATTCATATTCTCTTGGGTAAATCGGGATTTTCGGTATTGGGTAGAGTACTGCCAAGTCAGGAAATAGCTCGTCCCTTAAAAACTGCAAATACCTTTCTTCCGGTAAATTATTATTAAAGAAGAAGGCCGCACAATCGATTATGCCCGCCCATACATTTATTTTTTGAGAATACCGAATACGTGCTTCACGTAACCAGTGTGAATTCTGACGTGCCCAGTATCTACAGTCTACTTGTGGCAGTTCCATGTAAAGTAAATGTAGCCTCGTAAAGAAAATAAAATATTTTGAATCAAATTCGGGTCGTTGTCACACATCTGCGTTATTTCTTCACAAAATTGTAAACGTCGATCGAAATCGTCTTCGCACAGCTCGCGTAGCAAACTGTCTATGTACAGATGATATACGTTTTTGCGAAGAAGGTACTTCCTGTCGATATTGATATATTAAATTCTTAAGCAAGATGTCGTGTGGTACAACAATACATTGAGTTGCGCATGTTCACTGGTCAAAAGATAACCACTCCGAGACGAATCACGAACATGCCCTTCTTCTCGAAATTTATTGTAAATTTTACTCACGATGCTAATTAGAGCACGGTCTGGATGAGTGTCATTAACCTTTCATTAGTCGCGCATAGGCCCAGCGGACCTATGCCTGTGCATTTCTTATATGTCAAAAGCACACGCGCCTAATGGAGGGTTTTAAATAAATGACAAACTTCTCTAAATAAACGGGTTCTATCTCCAAAATCAATCATAAGTATATCGATACGTTCTTTTAATGTTAAACCCATTGTTGATAATTTTCAAATTAGCTGAATTGAATGTTAATGTATTTGGCAGACGCGACAAATAAGTAAAAGCTAGGTTTAAAGCACTAGCCCACTTGTTCTAATTGTACTACTACAGCTAATACAAAGAAAAACACATCTTATAGATATTTTGTAGGTATTAGGTTTTGGATAAGAATGAGTGACAAAATGTTTACTTTTTGGAATATTATTTTGGCAGTTTCTTCAAAAAATTTCTCATGTAAGGTATAAATATGTATTTTTAAGTGTCATTTAGAGAACGACAGTGTCTATCCAAAAATGAAGCAAAAATGCCATATTGCTATTTGAAAAAAAAATATATGAAGTCATAACTTTTTTGAGGTCATTGCGAAAACGACACTACTATTATTAAAAGATAGCTTTTTTAAAACATTAATTGACATATGTTTTATAATTTTTCTCAAAAAATATTAATTACGTTGTTACTTGGGTGTTTTCAGATTTTTCGGACGCACTGTATGTATAAATATACGTTCGCGTCGTGAATCGTAAAGGCAACCTTCACTTTAAAATTCTTTAGTTTCCTAGCAAGATCTTAGTGCCTTAAACAATGGTAAAAAATGAACTCGGCTTACATTCTCTTGTCTATTAAAATTAAATTATCTAATAATACTTTTATACAAAATTTAGAGGTTAATATATATTGTGATATAAAATGAGGTAGTGGAATAGTGTTTATTATTTGGCAGGAAACAAATCTGTTGTTCTCTATCATGGAAAAGGATAGAATAAAAGTTTTGGTGGCTGCACCGGTTAAATTTATTTCATTTTCATCAGATACCTTTTAAAATCAGTGTTGTACATATAAGGAGCACCCTTTATGTACTACTTTAACTAAGGACATCACATTAAGTTTTAAAATTTGGAGAATTCGAAATATAATACAATATTAGGGGTTAAATATATTGCAATTTTTTTTAAATCCACTAGTTTACAAACTTTGTACGTCATGGTATTTTCGAAAGCGCCGATTATACTCCGGACAACGTGTGTCTCCCAGACACATTCTGTCCTAAGACACACATTGTAGTGTAAAGAGCTTGTCGGGGATAGTATTGAAAAAAAAAAAATCACTTTGTTTTGAATAACAGATTCAGTTGGTAAAAACAACAGAGATTCCGCAAAGGTAATATGAAATTGGGTCATAGTTTTGTGAATTATTCAAAACTAAATATGCGGTAGTAAACGTAAACCGTAGGTTTCGCACACATTGATTGCAAATCATATATGTGCCTAATGGCCATATAATCCATTATTTTCTGCTACATATTCTATGCTTCCCTAGCAAATAACATGGAATTATGCAATGTAATTATATTGCCTTTCTTGTTATATAAAGAGTTGCCTTACCTTATCTTGAAAAGATACAATGAAGTTCCTCTTGTTGGGAGTTTTACTTCTGCAAATCTCACCAAGCCTGCAAGATAATTTAGGAAAATTATTGTATGAGTTTGCCAATGCCAATCACTTAGCACTTACACTCCGGACTTGTTGGAGTAAAGGTGAATAAGTAATTCTTAAATATTTTGCATGAATTAATAATTGGTCTGTTTGTAGAAAAATTGTTGGAATTTGGGAATATGAAAGGTCATAATGATAGCAAAGCACTATTTATCTCAGTACCCAAAAGTATTTCCGAAAGCATACTTTCACACAATAACTTAATTGTTATGGATTTAAATGAATGTGATTTGGTGTTGTCAGATTTATTTTATGTAAGTTATTATTTTGATTTTTGGTGGTGGGTTAACAAGATTTACCATCTTGTTAATTCCTATGGTGTATTAAGAAATAATATAAATAAATTTTAGGTCTATCAGAGAATTGGAATTGCTTCAATCCTGAAATTAATTACAATATCGTGTACTTTATGGCCAAAAGTTCTTTACAGACTGAAAAACAAGCTATATCAAGGCAGTCTATACTTGAGAACAATTTCAGATATAATAGTTCCGACTCACAATGTTGTTGCACTTAAAATTTAGAAAAATTGTAAATTTGCTATTAGAAAACTTCAGGGTCAATGCGGTACCACATTAAATATTTTATTGGATAGATCTAAAATGTTATTCCTTTTTAATACATTGCATGAATTAACAATATTTCTTTTTCTGTTATGTATAAACACCTATAATGACCACCCTAAGCGGCAACACAGAAAAATTGATAGTATAGGTATTGTATATATTGTTACAGGTAAATCAAAGCAATTTGTTTATACGCAGGGCAAAATATTTTCTCATAGTGAAAAATGTGAGTGATATATTACATTTATTACAAAACTTTACAGTGTATCCTATGAGCGAAGTATTCATATCTGAAAATTATGGAAGCAGTTATAAAATACATCAAGTGTACAGAATCAATGCTATTTCGGATTTAAGTAGGTATTCTTTTTATCAGTCTGTATTTAATTATAATTAGAACTTTTAACATATTTAATACAATTTGAAGAAATTGGCATCGAGCAAGAACTATCACAATTAAGTAAAATTATAAATAAAGAAAAGGTTAAATCAAAGTAATTGAGCTACCGTGATATAATTTTTAGATGATTTCAGGAAGACGGTGTTTCTGTAAACTGATTCAGAGGAGTAGTCAGAGGTACCTAGCTATTCATTGGTCATATCACATCTACTTCAAAATAACTGAAAAATATTTATTATCGACTATCAAAACAAATTTTATTGACATTAGCAAACAAATCTTTAATTAATGGTGGTTAATGCAATTAGATGAGAAAACAAAGAAGTTTTCGAGGGTTAGGAATGTATATATGTAAGATAAAAGTGCTAATAAACTGCGACTTGAAAGATCTATTGCGTTCCCTGTTCTATTTTACGTTCCGTATTTACAGCTGGTCGTCCAGTTTCGAAAAAAACTTCAGAATGTCAGAAGGCCCCGGATTTGGTAACTCTCCCTTATTTTCCCATTTGTCATGCTCCCAGGTGCATCGTCCTTCAATTGCACAGTGCAGCGCAAATTGGGAGTAGATGAATGGATGTTTTTATACCGTTTCCCACAAAATCTACATTCGGTTTCCTGCGCTATTCTAAACCAACTCAGATATCCTTTCAGTTAATAATGACCTGATAGGATCCCTGTCAATATGCGAATATTAGTTTTACTTAGGTTGGTGCATTCTACAGATTTCTTCCGGTTATAGGTTCCCAGAAGAGTTTTAGTTTGCCTCATTTCCTGAAAATGTTCCCAGTATTTGGATTTTCTCTGTTCTACTTCATTTTTAAGTTTTTTCAGAATTGTACTGCTGCTCTCCCGCAAAAGGATTCAGGTATTCCAGCCCCTTTCTTAGCGATGTTATCTGTTATTTCGTTTCCTTCCACTCCTGTGTCCCGGAATCCAGAAGGGTTACCTTGTCCGTTTTGACTAGATCGTTTAGTTTTTCTAGACACTCCCAAACCTTTTTGGAGGTGACTATATTTGAGTTCAGCGCCCTAATGGCTGCTTGACTATCAGATATTATGATAATTTCTTGCTTTTGGTAGTGGCTGTTGATGTTGAACTGGACGCACCTTTCAATAACGTGTTTCCTTTTGGAAGATACTCGGATACATGACCAAGTTTCGAAACATTTGGTTCTAGATTCACATATCCCTATTCCAGTAACCTCTGCCATTTTGGAACCATGCATTTGATGGCATTTCTGTTGAGTTTGGAGATGGTGTCTTTATCCCATTCGCTTTTCTCTGCTAAGTTTTGTGGGAAATTCTTTCACAGAGCTAAACTGTTTTGATCTATCGTCCCGGGGAATGGAATGACGCTATAGCTGACATGAGAAAAGAATGTATACGAAAGGGCGTAAGTGATTTAGATAATGTCACTGGAGCTAGCTATTAAATGAACGAGGCATAAAAGCTGGAGTGCTCTGTGGGCGGATGAGGGCAATAATATATGGGGCGCTGCGTATAAGGTATCGGGAAAGAGAATGAATGGATTTCCACAAAAAACAAGATGTCTTTAAATTTCATACTTGAAGTGACCTTTTTCTGAAATACGAGCCTCTGAGATAAAAGCGTAAGCCTACCAGGGCATATGTTTCTTTTGTGAAGGAGGCAGCCAGTAACCTTTCAGAGAATAATCTCCCGCTTCTGGAACCATCCCACCCGAGGTTGTTGCGGGTAGGTATCTCATGAGTGAATCAAATCTTTTAATGCGTAGCATACTTCTCATAACTTCTGATGAATGAAAAGATGATTTAGTTTTAGCAAATCAAAATGCTGTATAAAGAGCTGGATATTGGAAGCTTAGAATTTAATGTTTGCTTCTGGACTCTAAAATAAATGATATAGGTGTATATATGGTACAATACCATAAATAAAAGGGAATCCAATCCAAAAAGAATCGTTTGCTATAATTTTTTGTTGATAGCATATCTTTCAATAACTTATTTAGCTTGAAATATAGGGGTACTGTACGAAAATGAATTTCCCAACTAATAGGTATTCATTGCAACTTACATATAGGTACTTATAATGGGACTATATAGATATAGAGTTGCTTAATTACTAATTATTTACATAATAGCGCTGTTTTAGTATGGGAAAATTACGGATACTGGTCGCCAAAAACTGGTTTAAAGGAATACTTAAAAATGTATCCCTCTTCTCAAAGACGTCACGATTTAAGACAGCAAAATATAAAAGTGATATTCAGACTCTTGAATAATGATACATGGAATCATTTAGATGATCTAAGGTAAGAGAATCACTTAAAATGGCCTGGAAGGAAGGTAGCTCCAAAAACGCCTTCCCATATGTTTAGCTTTTGTTATACGTTATATATGTTCGAAAGAACTTTTGACAATAAACAATTACTTACTTACTTACTTACTTACATATATGGCACATCTCTTAGAAATCTTAATATTTGTATTTCTATTGACTAATAAATCAATGCAAATTATGGTAGGTAAAACACATAGATTTTGTATGTACTTACAGATTTATATGAACTTCAGTATTGTAAATTGCCCGAACATCTTAGGCTAACGGTGTGTTGATAATGATTTGTGTACTTCAAGCTCTTTCTCAATATCTGTAGTTCTTAATATTTAATCTTGTTTTAGGCATGCATCTACAGATGCTTTTACAAAAATTAATTATGGTTCAACTAGATGCTTATTAGATTATTGCAATGTTAATGCTATTTATGTGGGATCGGATTCTTTTGGGTACAGAAATAACAATACAGGAGAGTTTAACGGTATTGTTGCCAGCTTACAGCATAAAGAAGTTGATTTATCGGGTATTTAGAAATACGTCTTAGCATCTGAAATCCTTATATGCTACTTTATATACTATATACATATATGTTATGAATTGTAGGTGTTGCCTTATTTCTAACATTAGACAGACTTCCTTTAGTAGACTATGTGGCTCGACAAAGCGAGTACTCTATAAAATTCTTATTAAAAAAACCATCGCTATCGTACGTTAAGAATATTTTTGCTTTGGCTTTAGAGAAAAATGTTTGGATATCTATTGCAGTTATATTAACTGTAATTACAATTAGTTCGTTTTTTATATTAAATCCAGAAGCAAAGGCCCGAAAGGTTGGTGGACTCAAATATAATTTGCTGCGCTACTATATTTTGTATTTTGCCAGATAGGACATCAACACAAATTCTCAGCCAGTGATGTTGTACTTATTTCTCTAGAAGCACTTTGTCAACAAGGTTTATTTCTGAGTTTTCATATATGTATATATAACATTCTACAATCAATAAAGGAATGGCGAAATGATACTTTTCAGTGTCGGTAATACTTTTATGTTGTAGGAACCAGTCCTGATCCTCATCGAATATCTGGCAGAATTTTAACGTTAATAATTTCTTTGGCATTCATGTTCATTTACGTAGCATATTCCGCCAATATAGTTGCGATGTTGCAGTCTCAAGTAGAACTAAAGTCTACAAAGGAATTACTAGAAAGTAGATTAACAGTTGGAGCTGAGGACGATGTTTATGTAAAACCATATATTTCTGTAAGTTGGGGGGTATACTGATATATCCATGTTCTATCAGTATATCCCATTTCTGTGGTATAACTTAGTCACGTTGAAAGTACAGCTTATAGATGTATATATATATGTATCAATTCCACAGTTATGACCTCCTTATGAATGATTTCTAGTAATGTCCTTTCTTAGATGAATGTCCATAAAGATTTATATCAAAAGAGAATTGATGCAGGTGGATACTATTTGTTGGATGATGGAATGAGTAAACTTCGACAAGGATACTTCGCTTTTCACGTAGACTTATGTACGGCTTATAATTATATAAGAAAAACATTTACGCCCCATGAAATATGCTCTCTTCAAGAAATCGATGGACTTTTCAGTGTAAGAAATATGTAGATGACTTAGCCCAAAACAATTTGTATTTTCTAATAACGCTATTGTAGAACATGCAGGCATATAGTGTTATTCCAAGGGACTCACCATATAAAGAAATTTTTAAAACTGGGTGAGACATTCACATAAATAAAATGTATATGATAATAACGAGGTACCATTTAGTTTAATCAAGATTGATGAATATGGTTTGAGGCAACGAAATTATATTAGGTATTTTATTAAACCCATCTGCAGCGGACAAGCCGCAAGTTTTGAAAGCATTGGATTGGTAGACACACAAATGCCCTTCATGCTTTTGATTTATGGATATCTTCTTGCATGTTTCGTTCTACTGATCGAGAAAATAACGAGCAAGATAAAGAAATCAAACAAATAACCCAGTAATTCAAATACACGCAGCTATATAATAGCCGTCACTAAATGCAAATGATAGTTTTAGAAATACATAGACTAAGTACCTATATGAACTTGTTTGTCAAAAGTAAATAATAACTTATCTATGTACTACATCTATTCAAACTGTTATCTTTAGAACTAAAATAAATAACTAATAGCATAAAAAACGCACTAATGCCATAAGTTGGGTAAAATTTTTTTAATATCTTTTTATGTCACTTACAAAATAATATGTCATAATTAAAAGAACTTGTTTTTATGTACTTTATGACCTAGGAAACTGTTTTAACATCTTTTGTCGGATGAGGTCTAATTCCATTTTTTTGGTTTTATATAATTTCTTTATCGAAAGCATATGAACCTCCAAATGTATATCAATGAATTCATTTACTGTTAACCGACATTGTGGTTTACCTAATTTAACAAATTTACATTCTGGCGAATGTTTTTTGTGTTCTAGCCATGGATCATCATCTTCTTCCCATCCGTCCAAAGGCTTGCCACACATAAAGCACTGTACAGCATCAGGTTCACGTTTAGATCCAATAAAGTAAAAACCCGCCTCTGCAAGCTGCAACATCAAATTGCAATATCAATTAATATTAAAATTAGTTTTAATAGCACAAGATCTATACTAAGCGTTCTAAAATAATTGAAAATGTCTGCGAAATTTGAAATTAGTTATCATAGCTGACAGAGAGGCATCTAATCAGCGCTGTTTGATTTGAGTGATAATCAAAGAAATAATAATAATAATAATGAGTGATGAAACCAATTTGTTTCTCTAGAGAAGTTCAACTTTGAAGTAAAATCAGCGCTAGCAGAAATGCTAGGTATTAACTTTCTTACATGTAACTCATTTTCAGTTTATTCATTTAATCCTTCAATTGACAAATCATGTGGAAATAGATTTTATATATGTGTCTCCAGATTGAGTTCACAATAGGTATAATAGATAAAGAATTTTTGAGTTGGAATTTCATATTTAGGAAATAAACAGTGCTCGGTCTGAAACTTGTTTTTAGTTTACTTTCGATTTTTTAATTTCAGGTAGGCTCTTGCAGTTGAGTAAAAACTACTTTAGTTTCAGGTAAAGTACATTTTTTGTTAGCAGTGTGTCAAAGAAAATTATTCCGAACGAAACATAAGGTGTTATGCAAATATCAAAAAAGCTCAAGACAAAATCAAAGTACGCCAATCGTTCTGAAATTTCATACCTTTTTATTCTGAACAACTTTTATTAGTAATACTTTGACCTACCGCTAATAGAAAAGGTACTTTATATAAATCCAAAATAATTTTTGCTTAACTGTAAAAGCCAGCATTAAAAAATCGAAAGTAAACTACACATAAGTTTCAGACCAAGCAGGGCATATTTCTCAAATATTAAATTCTAAATCAAATTTCATTGGTCTATTATACCTATTGTGAACTCAATCCGGGGACAGTCTGTATATACAGGCTTGTTTATTAAAAAAAGGTCCTTAAATTTCTGACTGTGGCACAGTAACACGACTTACCAATCTTACATTGGTTTCAGTTAGACCCTAACACAACCTTATGGTACAATGGCTCAACTTTTAAACTGCTTTAAGTTTAAAACAAAAGACAATGAAATCTATGTTCATAACAGCACACACACATACGTTAGATTTTCATCTGGCAAATTTGTCATTGTACAAATCAATGAACTTTAGTTTAAAATGTGATCCAAATTAAAAGCAGTTATTTTTTGCTTTAATGAATTTGAGATTACAATCCTTTTCCAACTATTAGATGTCAATTTTACAATTGCATTAGAATTTTGTTAAAACATAAAATGTTAAATATGTCCAAATATAGTCGGCAATTCCAGATGGTATATAACTGCTGCATCAGTTGTTTATGGTGTTTTAAACATTCAAACACTATGGGATTACTATCACAGCACTAATAGGTACTCATCGTGAAATGCTGACGCAAGATATGACTTTGGCAATGATTGCATGAGGACACAGCAAATTTGATGATATTGTTTGGTTGTTTCCTCCTTCCCATTTCTGACATGGTTTTGTGATGAAGTGCAAATTTGTCAATTTGGTGTTATGGCCAAAGCACGGACAAAATAATCAGTTCTCTAATGATGCATGAAGAAGGGACAAGGCCAAGCGCTGCCTAGCACAGAATGCATCAGTGTTTGTTCGCCGATGTTTGATGTACACAGCACACTACAGCAAAGTTCAACGTTTTGCTTGGAACTATTATACAATTCAACTGTGCAATTGAGCCATCAACTTTGTCCGTGCTCTGTTTAGGACTGTATTGAACTTTTGTTGTAATTCCTCTTTGTAAAATAGCAATTTGTTATGTTAGAGACTATAATTACAATCCAATTAACACACAAACTAAAATACCTAACATCTAAATTGTTCTTTTGCAAAATTTATAATTTGCCTTTGTATCCCTATTGAACTGCAAATGTGAATATGTTTAATGTATTAGGCAAGTGTTCACATTACCTATGTGTAACTGTTAAAGTATATTTGGATACTCATGACTTTTGAATATAAACAGAATTACCTATAAGAATTTGTTGCTATTACCTTGGAAGCACTACATGTTTTATCTTCTGAAAATACCCATGACTTGAACGTGCCTTTACGATTACTTTCTATCACTAGTTCTAAAAGTCCTTTTATATCACTCAACTAAAATCGAAACAACGAATTATATTCCGTATAATGCCTTAAATTATACTTGCATTGTCATTAAAAATATCAGATAAAGTTGCAGCCATCATCTCGATACCCTATCACTCTCTTGTTAGAACTTTTTCCTCTTGATTACAAAAAAATTTCGGTTAAAAAACGTTTTGTTTTGAACTAAATTAAAATCAAACGAATCAAATCTAACAGCATAGCACTACTACCAAACTGACCAAACTACCAAGTACTCTGGAAATAAAACGAGAAAAGGCACTAAATTCATATAATTAGGTGATTTGTGTATTAGGCGTTAGTAAAACGATGTTCTTCATAATGCCTTTGTTAAACATACTGAAGTCGAATTAATTCTTAATTAGTTGCTGTTCTTGAAGCATATTTTGCTTAAAAGTTTACAACATAAAAGTACTATTTGTTCTGTAAAAGTTGGTGTACGTGATCACTGACATGAAAATTAGATGCATTGGTCAACCTGTCAGCCTATCGTTTCTGTCAACTTTTTAGGCAATATTTTTGGCAGACGTACTCAATAAAATCAGTTTTATTTTGTGATATGCAACAATAATTTACCAAAAATATCCAATTGCAATTTCGTCTTTTACGAAGTAATCAGCGATAATTAAATTGTAGTTAAAAAGTACTACAAATAAGATTAGTCGGTCAGGTTAGTGACAGTTCAGAAAGACCTCCTATATTTCGGTAAATAACTATGCCACTATTTGGAAAATCGCAAAAAAGTCCAGCGGATGTTGTTAGAGCTCTAAAGGAATCAGTTAATGCCTTGGAGCGAGGGGGTGAAAAAAAGGCTGAAAAGGCTCAGGAAGATGTTAGTAAAAATTTAGTTCTGATAAAAAATATGTTATATGGAACGTCTGATGCTGAACCGCAGACTGATATAATTGTGGCGCAATTAGCCCAGGAGTTATACAATAGTAATTTGTTGCTGCTGTTAATACAAAATTTGAGCAAGATAGATTTCGAAGGTAAAAAGGATGTGGCACAAGTTTTTAATAATATCTTAAGAAGGCAAATTGGTACGAGATCACCAACAGTAGAATACATATGTACGAAACCAGAGATTCTATTTCAATTAATGGCTGGGTCCGTATGGAAATTAATTATATATTTAAAATAATATTGTAATTTTATTTATAGCTATGAAACTCAAGAAATAGCTTTGAATTGTGGGACTATGTTGAGAGAATGTGCACGATACGAAGCATTAGCAAAAATCATGTTAAATTCCGAAGATTTTTATAATTTTTTCACTTACGTTGAAGTATCAACTTTCGATATCGCTTCCGATGCTTTTTCGACATTTAAAGTATGTATTGGTTATATACAAACATATTTTTGTTGGAATATCTTTAATTGAATAGCTGACATGTTGGTATGCTGAATATATTTATAAATATTTCAGGAACTGCTCACAAGACATAAAATTTTGTGTGCTGAGTTTTTAGAAACAAATTACGATAAAGTTTTTAGTCATTATCAAAGGTTGTTAAATTCTGAAAATTATGTTACTCGCCGACAGAGTTTGAAACTATTGGGAGAACTTCTATTAGATAGGCATAACTTTACTGTAAGGTTTGAGAATATAACTCATTTGTTAAGTGCACAAAAGTTGTGTTTTAGGTAATGACAAGATATATTTCCAATCCTGACAATCTAAAACTTATGATGAATATGTTAAAAGAGCGATCTAGGAATATTCAGTTTGAAGCTTTTCATGTATTTAAGGTAATTTATTTTGAAACTAATTCATATTTAGTCTGATCATAAAATGTTAATCTTCTCTACAGGTATTTGTTGCAAATCCAAACAAACCAAAACCAATATTAGATATATTATTACGTAATCAAGAAAAACTCGTTGAATTTTTAATGAAGTTTCATACGGATCGAGCGGAGGATGAACAGTTTAATGATGAAAAGGCCTATTTAATACGACAGATACAGGAACTACGACCCGTCCCAGGACATTAATAAAGTTACTACTGTAATTGTATTTTATATATAGTTTTGTATTACACTCATTATTGATTCGTTACAATTTGTTTACTTGGATATTGGAGATGGAGTTTTTGTTTTCTTAATTGATAATATCCAGAAGAGACGTGGTTTGTTACATAATTTGTTTTGCAATAGTAGCGAATCAATGAGGATGGTACGATGTAGGCTAGTGCTTGCATTGGGATGGTATGCTATGCATTGTGCATAAGTTATATGCTGGGTGTATTTAGATTTTATATTTATACAAAATATTTGTTATTTAAGTGTGTATTTTAGAGAGGAAAATATGAAATATTTAAGTCCCATTTCAAATTATTTTATTTTATTTGGATATTCTTTTTGTTGTACACTCTGTATCTTTGATTGCTTTATTTTCCGCTGCTGCTATTTAATGCAAATACTGACATGAAATTCAATTATTGTGCAAGAATTAGTTTTCATACCTTTTAATGATTTCCATTTAGAATCTATTTCACTTAACCTCTCATTTACATTAAAAGTTATATATTTTAGTGACCCACAAATGCAAGTTTTTTCTCGGAAATATCTTTTCCTCGCGATATTTCTGCAATTAAATGGCAATTTTATTTTATACTTCATATTTTATATTTCAGCTCTGATATGAATCAAATGGCTAGCGTTTTGTTTTAATAAACCTATATTCCACAGCAACTAAATATCTATAAGTTTTTCTATGAGTTAATTTTACCAAAAAAAAAAAAAAACTGCCTTTACAGGTTAAAGGGCGTACCTAGATTTAGATAGAACAACAAAGTTATAAGTTTATATGAAATTGCTGTTAACCCTTCCATAAATGCTACATATTCAAAAGAAAAGAATACACATTTATCTTTGGAATAATTTGATAATCTTCATATAATTAATTGTCTTGGACAAATGTAATTGATATGAAATACTAATTTTAAAATTGAAAATATAACACCTCTTATCAGGGAACAGGACATAAACACTGTTGCAGTATTCCCATTTAGTTTGTCCATTTTATGCAAAAATTTCTTTAGGTTCGTTAGGTACGAAAATAATGGGTATTATTAAAACAAAATTGTCATTATTTTTTACATTAAACTTACTAACTCTATGTACAATTATTTTATATACAGAAAGCATTCAATTTAATTGTTATATATTTTGTTGTTATTAAAGAACTCTGCAAGGAGATTTGTATGGTTGTTTTTAATTAAGAAAAGTGAACAAAACTAATTTTTGTATAAACTAGCCTATAAATTAATAATACTATCTATAGGGATGCATTCGAAGTGCTTACAAAATATAGAAATCGACTAATACATATTAATAAACATAGGTAAAAATGAATTCTAAATTTAGATCTTTACATGAATCGTTGAAAATGAATAGTTTTGTATTTGACTTGATAATTAATCCAAACAAAAGTTAAATCGGAAGTGTTTTATAATAGCGATATTTTACTATTAATAAATAAAATTGATAAACAAAACAATAATAAGCACTTGTGAAGTAGAGAAATAAATTTAATCTGTACGCCTTTTAAAATAATAAATTGAGAATACAGGAACATATATTTCATACGTAAAGAGCCTTAAATTATTATTTTTTACTACATCGCTGCTTTTTTATATTTTCAGTGCTGCTTAGTATTCTTTTTTATAGACGGTAAGCTATGGAACTATTGAATTTTATATAAACTTTTTATTTAAAATACAAATATATTGATTCAAGCTAAAGTATATCCTGTAGTGGGTACATAATATAATGTATTTTTATTGTATTTATTTTAAATTACCAAGACATGAGATAGAATGAATAAACGTTAATAATTCAGAACTTTGTAGTTTATTTTAAGTACTTCTGTAACACTGATAATGCAAGATACCGAAAGTTACTTTCGAAATTTTGTTTTTCTAATTTCGCTCTGGTAAGTGTGTATATTGTTTATACTGAAGAATCTGTTGATATTTGCAATTCATACTTCCGGTATCCAAATATGCGTCCTTTTGTATCAAGTTAACCTTTAATTAATTTTAATCGAGACAGAATGAACATACTGTGTGCTACAATGATATTTCAAAATAAATGTCTTACTACTTAATATGAATTATTTATTAATGTGGGTGTAAACAGTTTACATTTTCGAAAATTCATAAAACTTTTACACATTCAAAGTAGATAAAAACAATTACTATTAAGAATTAATAGAAAAAAAGTTTAATAAAATAAACTTCGTGAACCTTAATCTAAATAAGTCATCTTATATTGCAAGATTATCACAGAAACAATTGATTATTCTGGAAATAGATAATGAGGCTCGACAAGCTTCCTGCAAATTTTTACTTGGGGGAAGGAAGCTTTGCTTGTTGGAGCGACAAACCCACATACCTAGGTTCTTTTCAACACCTGAAGGCATCAGATGGACAATCACATGTCATTTAAATTTGTTAATTTTAAAGAAAACACTTCCTGCTTTTCCTGCTGCCGGAGTTGTAGCTATAACTATATAGCTATATTAAATTAAATTGCTATCGAAACATAAATAATGTGAACCTATAAAGTTTATCGGAACGACATTTTATCTAAGGTTATTCTGCTGCTTTTGTTTGAAGAACGCTTCAGTGCCATTTTATAGGTATATTTGCCTCTCAGGACACTACAGATCAAACAATTTTCGGATGCGCGATGGCAAGAAGGTGTGCTCGATGGAGTGAAGCACACCCGAAGAAATATAGAGAAATGTTAAAACTCGCACGTGAGGACGCGCGGGGAAGTAATTGTAAATACTCTTAATGGCATAAGAATGCATTTTATTCATTAACTTGTTCTGTATCTATCTTTTTTTCCCTATAAGTAAATGAAACTGGACTGACTCCACATAATATTTTAAAAAAATAGATTTTAGTGATTTATTATATCACTAATAAATGATTATTTATTTTTTTATTAAGTTCATTGTTCATTTGTATAATTGAATTTTAATCTTAATGAACGAGTTGTAATAGCTGTACTGAAGAAAAGAATTATTGCTTAATTAATTGAAATTTTTAATAAATGTAATTCATTGATTCTTAAAACGAAATGTCGACTTTTAATCGAATCTGTTGTATCTTGTATTTATCCCGAAATATGGATAGTAGCCTTATTAAATCACTATTGCATAGAGTTCCCAGGTGGGTTCAGCAAAAAATCAGTACAAGTGAAGTAACATTATCGACTTATTCTGTGCCACATTGTACATACCTACTAGAAAAATGTGATTTAATCGTATAAAGTTTTTATGTGATTTTAATAAGAAAACCGAAATGGCCTGGAAGGAATGGGTCAGTGGATTTTCGAAGAGGCATCATACTATCTTTTTGAGGATCCCAGAAAATACGTCGAGTAATCGGGCCTGAGTACTGTGCAAAAACGATCACAAAAAGTCTTCGCAACCAGAGGACGAAAGCAGGTGGGGGGCCAATAGTAGCGCCTAACGTGGGCAGCATTTGACTGTAGTCGGTTCAATGAATGCTATAGGAACATTTATACCTCCAGCTTTCATTTTCCCATGAAAACGGTTTAAGAATGAACAAGATTTTTATAAAACATTTCACATCATACAAACGCCTCCAATCAGAATAAAGTACTTCTAATACTAGATGGCCATTTCAAATGGCCATGAACAATGGGATTATGTTATTTTGTTTTCCAGCACCTTGCAGCCACCGTGTGCAACCTCTTGATATCGGTTTCTTCGACCCGTTGCAAACCTACTACAATCAAGAAATACAAACATGGCTAAAACAAAAACCAGGGAGGGGAGTTACATTTCTAGGTTACCAGTCTTTTCACCAAAGTCTATTTGAAGAGTGCTACTCCCGCAAATGCCATAAAAGCTTTTGCCAAAGTAGGGATAGTTCCTCTAAATCCTGAAATTTTCGAGGATGGGATGTTTGCACAAGCCTTCACTACAGACAAACCTCATGGACAACTTGATGCCACGCAGAATGAACAACCAACAAAAGAGTTACAAACAACCTTAGACTTGGAAACTGCAGGTCCTGATGGAGGAAGGAAACTGAGCATTTAAGAATTAATTATCACCGGTGCGAGTAGTTCTTCCTAAAACTAAAAACCCGGAAAATGTGGTCATTTGAACGCAACCCCCAACATCATAGAGTTGAAAGACAAAGCAGAGAAACGGCTAGAAAAGAACGAGAAAAGCTGACCCGAATAGCGAAAAGAATCTTTTGATCTCAATAATAAAAATTAAAAAAGAAAAGTCAAGTTGTATTTAATTTATGAGTGTGTGTCATTATAGTATGTGGCGGATGCCTATGATTGTATAGTTAGACAATTCTTCCTATAGCGATTTCAGAAAAAAAATGACATAATGCTGAAATTATATAACTATCATTAATGCTTATATTGTACATTATGTAAATATTCAAT
Source organism: Cetonia aurata (assembly GCA_949128085.1). Lineage (NCBI taxonomy): Eukaryota > Metazoa > Arthropoda > Insecta > Coleoptera > Scarabaeidae > Cetonia > Cetonia aurata. The sequence continues at coordinate 42,257,136 of OX421884.1, forward strand.
CACAAAGTTTTACGTTCCTAATTAAAGAAGTAAAATCAATAACAGTTCTACTAAATTCATCTTATATTTACGAAGACATATTGTACATATACCTAAGTTATTGCATTTCAGAAATACTTTTAAAGGAAAAAAAGTTATGCATTTGCATTTGATAACGACGACTTTAAAGGAAAATTAACGAATTTAAGACTATTCGAAGTAAGACTTTGTGAGCGTCTTTTGGAGCTTTTCCAGAGCTTTTGTATGAGCAAACACGAGGAAAGGTTTTGATAAAAAAGTAACCATGCAAAATCCAAGTAACCTCTTGCAGTGTATCATTCGGAAACAATTTATGTTAAGGATTTTCCTCTCTAAACTCAACCATTGGAAATATTTGTCATTTTTTGGAAACCATTGGATCGAGCATTCTATTATTTAAAATAAGAAAGGTGACGTCATTATTTATGTAATGGAATATGCACTAATTGCTAATTTTTTTTTATTTAATTTATTAATTTTAAAGTTCTTACTATAGAAGCCCGAAAACTTCTAAAGACCGAGTTTAGTATCATATGTTATATAATTTTTTTTATATACATATGTATAGATGCCACAGACCTATAGATGCATGTTGGTCTATAAGTATTATCAGCTGTTTGTTGTATTTTTGCAAAAAGCAACTTAACGTCTGGCTATGCACAGAATTGTAGCGGTGCCTTACTATTGGTATTCTTCGTACAATAATTGTTTTATTTCCGCTTGTATATTTAATTTGCATTCCAAGCGAGTTCCTAGTTTTCTTCCTCTTTTCCTAATCTATTAGCAACAGAACAGTACGTTTGATACACGCGTACGGCGTTACGCAACCGGAATTTATTGTATTGAAAAAATAAATCGTACTTTTCAGTTGTGTAATAATTGACTTTAGATTTCGGCGGTCCTATATTTGGTAGTTGTAAGAAATTTTATTATTGCTTCTATGTTGTGCCGCCTTTATCATTATTTTTTTGCCTCTAAACGTGTCATTGGGTTACCTTTTATTATTGTGATCACGTCTTCTACGCGCATGTGTAACTATCTATTTGAATCGGCCTTTATGTTTTTGATCTAAACCGATATTTGTGGTAATGAATTACGTGAATGTATTTATATACACGAAAGACTAAACATAGTCAACACTTTTATGGAACTTCCTATATAACCCAATTGCATATATAATGTAAAAATATATTCTAGTATAGATCAATTCTAATTACTTTTCTTTATCATTATTCACTTAAGTTTAGAGTTATTAGTTAGGATTATGATCGCATTTACAAACATTAATTATTAATATTGTAAAACGGGCTTAAGAATCCGCTTAAAGAAATTATTAGCTTTGTTTGATGTCTGAAGGTTTTTTTTTATTTAATTAATAAAGTGTTACATATTGTTTTATTCTAACTAACCTTGAATCCTGAAACAAAATCTCATCTGATATTATACATATATTATTCCTAACTAACTCTTCTGTACAATAGATAGTCTGCGCATAAGAAAACGGCTGACTAATCATAGGTTAGTTAAATGTGGTTCATCCAACACAGTGTATTTTTTATTTTCAGCATTGTGAGGTTTAGTGACCTTGTTTACTTTTGTATAGTCTGATTCGATCCTGTGTGTACTTTACAAGAGTAAAGTAGTTGAAATAAAAATAAAACAAAATTAATACTTTTCAATATTCCAATTAATATTCATTTCTAAGATTGTATTGTTCATCCGCTTAGGACGAAATCGGCCCACAGTGGATCGAGAGGCGGTAAAAAGCGGACATTGACTGAAATGGTAATAACTTGCTTAAAAATTAATGTTGATCAACGAAAGAAAATTTTGTCGAATAGGTAAGGTTGTATATTATATCGAGTAAAAAGAAATATTGTTGTACGGTCACTGCTTGTTTGTGAAAATGAAGCTAAAAGTATATAGTATTTGAGACTGCATAAATCGAAGAAATAGTGTATTCGTTGATATAGATATAAGTTTCGTAGGTGTTTGTGTGTGATGGAACTTATAATGTAGACTACAATATTATGCAACAGGAAAATATTGTGACCACTAAATACATTTTAGAGAGAAACATGGGCTTTGGTATCTTAATAGATTAAATGTGTGCATACTATTAAAGCAGAGATAAAGAGCATATATAATGTAAAATGATGTATCTCCGTTTTAAATAGAAATTTCTTCTAAACAGTGTTGTAAACGTTTTTGTGTATAGTAAAACAATTCGCTTACCTCTCTTGATAACAGGTCGTTGATAAACAATAGCAGTACCTACTTTTCACTTAACACAATTTTCAATTTTGCCGGTGAAGAATTAATAATTCTACAGCTTCTGGTAATAACTCACTTCTTGTATGTTCGTTTAATTTTCGTCTTGAATGGGAAATATATGAATCGAATGTGATAAGTAGTCTTTTCAAAATATCTTCGTTAGCAGCTGAACGGCTACATTTTCTGCTATTTTACCCTCAAGTGTTTAAGGTCTTTATTTCGAGCTTCAGCAGCTTCTTCTGAAAGTTTGCTTATAGGAAGTAACATGTTGAATGATATCTGCGCCATGCAATAGAATTTTATCTATGGGGGCTAGCATATAGTACAAACCATATAAATTTATATATTTTTCAGCTGTTCCTTCTCGCAATCAATTCCTTTCCCTGTAGTAATCAGTTTTAAGCTTATCGCCAATCTTCTGATTACATTTGCATCTGGGATGATTGAAGCTGTTATAGCTGGATAGAAACATGCTTGTATCGTTTGCCACAATACGCATTTTTAAATCTTTGTTTATATGGATTTAGCCCAGAACTACCGTCGAATCACCATTTTGAGACAAATGTCAATTCACTTAGAATATTTTGTATTGTTCCTCCACATATTTTTACTATGCGAGTAGATGTGTTAATTTTCTGTGATACTTTTATTACTTTTAACCAGTAGGTACATTGATTCATTTATGATAATGATATAGATAATTTCCTTGTTTATGTGCAAACATACCAAGTATATAAAGAAAGATACCCCCTTTTGTTTATCTTCTATTAATCGATTATTATAAGCCAACACAGCACATTTCACAATTCTAACTTAATATTATGACACAATGACAACGATACAATAAGTGCAGCGAATATTAAAGAAGTAGCATATTCGATCTCATAATGTAGGTATATGACCGATATTCCTAATTATGCTAATGGGTTTATATCCTTTTTAATCCGAGAACTAAGAGATTATGACACATACATCGAATGTTAGTCACTGAAATGGCATAACTTAACAAATTTTTGATACAAATATTAATTAACATGGATTTTTGAGAATGCTAGAAACGGTAATGCGATAAACAAAATGTCTTTTTTTAAAAAGTTGCGCGAAGTAGCACCTGAAATCGCTGGAGCAAGTACTAGAAGGATCATAGATGACAAAACAGTTTTCCTTTTTTTGGGCAAATTTGGGCATTTTTTCAAAAAGCTAATAGAAGTTAAAATTTAGAGTCATAGAACACCATCTTCAAGAAATGATAATTGTATAGTTAGTTACGAATATGATTTGATAATATGTTGCCAGTTTAATTACACATAGTTAGTGAATATTCTAAGAAAATTGCATTTTCGTATCGTTTCTAATTCCGAAGATTTTAGTTGAAGAGGACAGTCGAAATACACTCTTAGCGTAACATCTCCGAACATGTACTTTCAGACTTGCTTCTGTTCGATATTCCGTCAATCCATTTATTTGTACTGTAATTTCCATATCTAATGCTTATTTTACTATACACTTATACACATTTTATTATGATTCTGGAAGTTTGACTTTTTACGCTATATCAGATTTTTAACCAAGTTCGATCCACTGTGCGGCCGTGTGATATTAAAGTGAGGAACTGTACCTTTTATTTTTATTTCAATTACTTTACTCTCTTTATTTGGCTTAAACGCTTGTGGTGCTTAGTCATCATCTTCACTCATATATTAGCTATAGACACTAGCCTTGGTAAGAACATGTTTTATTGCTGCACAGTTTACGGAGAATAATTGTTGATGTATAACTAATCTACTTATATCTCTTATACCTCTCTTGCGTACACTCCTGATATTATTGCTTAGATTTGAAGTTTTATCATTCCATCGTGTAGAAATATTCTCTGGGAGAATCTAGATGTACCTTTGTACACACAAAAGGCACGAATTAAAATTATTTTGTGTGCAGCCTAGCAGGTATTCGCGGTAAAGTACAAAGATGGAAAGCCAGGAGAAAATATATGAACAGCGGAAGTACTTTAACTTCGTATCTCCACTACAAATCACGTGCTACCGTTTCTCTTGTTCTCGTGTGGGTGATTACATGTACGATCTTTTACTCCGTAATTCTCAGAGGAGACTTGTGCACAAATAAAAAAAAGGCTGAAGGGTGGTTAAGAATATTCGAATCAAAAAGAATTATTGTGGTGTTAAGTAGCTTGGTATCTAAATAATGATTTGTAAATTATTATATTTGTGCCTACCATACAAAATACGTGGCGAAACATATATTTTTATTTACAGGAAATGCAATAAATGGTAATTTATAAAAGTTGTCTGCCTAATAAAAAGAATAATCTTATAATAATATCGTGATGTAACCATAGAACTGAAATTGTAAAATAGTTTTTGATTGTTAATCAATTCTATGGAAAACATGATGATTTGTGCATCGAAGAAATATTAAAACAGCATTTATTAATATTTACAAAACGTCAAACGTCTTGTATTTTAGTTATAAAATATTAAAATAATGTAAGAATGCAAAAATAATCACATCGCTATAAACATGTAAGGATCAAAATGTCCTTTTATAACAGATTTTTTACAGATCTTTTTGTTCTATCCAACAACTTATGTGATTTAAATTTAGTAATAAATTGATATTATTATTATTATTATTATTATTATGTTGATCTCAAGCCACAAAATCGTATTTGGAGCGAACATATTGCTGTGATAATTATGAAAATGTGAATTATTTAAAATTTAATTAATGCTTGTGACCAAATGTCTGAAATTAATTATTAAGTTGAGCGCCAACTCTAAAATAGAGTAAAAATTTCTTGAAGAGCATGGGATTCAAAATCCCAGTGGTCACCTTCTGAAGGTAAACCTTAAGAAACTGAAAGTGGGTGTAAATTGACCACGATGTGGGGAAACAAATTAAAACAACAAAATTTGAATTTTGAAATTAATTAGAACTTTAATAAATAAAAAAACAAATAGGAAGAAATTTAAAACCTTAGATTAATTAAAATCCAGGCTTAAAAGAAAACTCCCTATATTTAACGTGAAAATAACAAGATTAAGAAAATTTAGAAATATAAAATTTTATACACCACGTGTAAAACGCAAAATGGCGTTCTCAGGTGAACGTCTTTAACTTTAAATACTTAAGACCGCTCAAATGTAGTCAGCAATTACAAAGCAAGGTAAAAATACCTTCAAAACAGTGAACTACAATCAACTCTAATTGAAAAGGAAAAAGAATGAATCAAAAATTAAATAAATATCAAATAAAAAAAAAATGAACTCTCAAAAAGTAAAATTAAATCAGCTATAACAAACTATTTGGAATTCCAAATATTATACAAAGAAAATTAACTGAATTGAGTGTAAGATGCCTCTACTAAGGTTAGATTTGTAAAAAATCAAATGACACGCGGAAACAAAATGTCTTCAAACGACATACATTTACAGCGCTCAGGAAAATGATCTTACCTTCGCAGAGTCTAATTGTACACTGCTTTCTCTCTCCCGCAACCGAGCAATCGCCGGCCCAAGAGAAGCGCACGCAACAGCGGCGATCTTACACGGTGACATGACTTAAACCAGGCAAACAAACATATAAAACAAGAAACTGAGCTAAATGAAAATTACATAGCGGTAAAACAAAACTAAAAATGATATTAATAAGAATTTTTCAACATGTTTCAAAGTAACTTAATACTAACTTAACTTTTACGAAAAATTTAGTGTCTTTTAAAAATCTTCTTGAAACAGCTGACTTGGACGAAGGGGTCAACGCACTCACGCACAGTTTTTCATCCCCTTTTTCCACAGCACATCTCCCGATTATAAAAGAAAAAAATTGCACTTGAAAAGTGTCATTGTTTTGCTTTTGAAATCGCACGCACACAAAAGAAAAAACAAAAATTGACAGTCCGAACAACGGAAAATAAAAAAAAATTAAAATCCTGTCTCCGCACACAGGGGTGAAAACGTCAGTTCCGGGCGGCGAGCTACCCGGGGTCGTGGTGAAAGTTCTGGAGGGCAGAGATGTGGTACCGACCTTTGTTCTGGGTACCGTCCAAAGTGTGCAGTTCGTAGGTGACCCCATCAAACACACGGGCCACTCTGTACGGTCCAACAAACGGAAGTTCCAGCTTTTGGCAGGTTTGCAGGTCACGTCTTCCCAAACGATATCGACGCACCAGGACTTGGTCGCCGACATAGAACCGGGTACGCTCGGTGATCTTGGCATTTTCTTGGCGGACATAACGTTGTCCCCTGAGTTGAAGCTTCCTTCTGGCTTCCTCTGTACGTGCCTCCACGTATACATCCTCCTCGAGAAGGTTCCACGGGCGACTAGGCAACCTTCCATACATTAAAGTGTATGGGCACTCCTCCGTGGTGGTGTTGGGAGTGTTGTTTATCCAATTTTCGATGTTTTGGACGTGGCGGACCCAATCAGGATGGCGTTGATGGGTTTGCATCCTGAGAAACTTGACGATTTCCTGGATGTATCTCTCGCAAGGATTCCCACAAGGATGACGTATAGAACAGAAAGAAACATTAATATCACGCTCATTCATGGCGTCAACAAAACGATGCGTGTTGAAATAAGTGGCATTGTCAGCAAGAATGCGGCGCATTTTACCTTGATTTCGTATAAAATTGTCAATACAACGGATTGCTGTATCAGTGTTATAATATCTGGTGGGAAAGAGTCTTACGTATTTGGTGAAAACATCTACCATGACGAAAATGTTGCGGTAGCCAAAATGTCCAGGTATGAGATTTCCAAGAAAGTCGACGGCGACGAGGTCGAGTTTGTTCTCAACAACGATGCTCTTGATGACATTCTGGCAGGTGCGGTTTTTTGATTTTCCCAGTTGACATTGAAGACATGTGCGGACGATGGATTTGGCAATGGTCTTGTCTCTTGTTGCGAAGAAAGCTTCTCGGAAGGTGAGCCAAAGTTTGTGACCTCCAATGTGTCCAAGAGATTGATGTAGCTCCTGCATTGCTTGACGTGCGAATGACTCGGTGAGTACGACATTGAACTGGTCTCGTATCCTTTTCATTAGAATACCATCTCTGATGACAAAATCCTTGTACTCATCCTGGTGGACTAATGCCTCTCGTATTCGATCGAAACAATCATCTTGTTGCACCTCGTTGATCCTGACAAAGTCAAACAACCCCTCGGCTTCATACATGTTGTATGTGTTTACCTCAACATGGTTGAAATGGCTTTTCAGATTGTGCATACGAGACAAAGCATCAGCTGTTACATTCAAATCTCCTCTTATGTGTCTTATCTCAAAAACATATTCTGATAATAATAAAGACCATCGATAAATTCGGTTGTTTGAGAACCGAGTTGACATTAAAGATGTTAATGCAGCATGATCTGACTCAATTATGAATTTCTTGCCTAGTAAATAAAATCTTAACTTGTTTACTGCATGGACTACAGCTAGCATTTCTTTTTCTGACACAGTGTATTTTAACTCATAATTTTTCAAAATCCTTGAGACAAAACAAATTGGTTCTTCTCCATTCCTGCCAATTTGAATCAAGACACCACTGATGGCTGTGTCACTGGCATCGACACGTAACAAAAATTCTTTACTAAAATCTGGCAATAATAAACATAATGATTTGTGAAATTCAGACTTTACATTTTCAAATGCTTCTAATCTTTCATTTGTCCATTTAAATTTTTCATTCTTTCTCAACAATTCAAATAAAGGTGCACTGATGTGCGCTAATCTCGGAACAAACCTTTTGTAGTAGTTTACTACACCAAGAAAACCTCTTACTAACTTTATGTTGCTAGGTCTAGGGTACTTTTTGATGACGTCTAGCCTAGATTCATCTACTCTGACATAATTCTCTGTTAAATCATATCCTAAAAACTTTACTTCATGCTTTACAAACTCACATTTTCCTAAATTCACTTTTAAACCATTCCTTGCTAAAACTTCAATAACTTTGCGCAAATGCACTAAATGTTCATCTAAACTCTGACTAAAAATTAAAATATCATCGATGTAATGAGCTACAAACGAATTGTATGGTTCTAAAATCTGTTGCATTGCCCGTATCAACGCGGCAGCCGAACTACTTAAACCATAAGGTACAACCTTAAACTGATACACATTTCCATCAACCATAAATCCACAAAACTTTCTAGATTCTTTGTTCAACGGTACCAACCAAAAAGAGCTCTTTAAATCTAGCTTTGTAAAATAATTCGCATTTGTACACCTTGCCAACAATGTTTCAACCGTGACTGGAGTTTCGAACTGCGGTCGTGTGCGTTCATTCAGACGTCGGGCATCAAGACACAAACGGATGTCTCCATTCTTCTTTTGGACGACGACTAAAGGATTGACGTACCTTGTTCTTCCACGTTCAATTATCCCATCTTGAAGCATTTGGGATACCTCAACTCTGACTTTTTCTTGCATGTTTTTGGGAATTGGATAGTTCTTGATTTTGAAAGGTTTCGATTCATCTACTTCTAAAGAATGTTCATAACCAACTGCTAAACTCGGGAATTTGTCTACTAAGGATATGTACTGCTTTAAAATTTCTTTGACTTTAAATTCAAACTTTTCATCACAATCAATCTTAAATTCATTTAAATCATCTGGGAATTCAATCTGGGAATTGTTTGCTTCTAACTCTACTACTTCATCAACAACTTCTTCTTCTTTAACCTCATCAACTAATTCACTACCCTGTATATCGTTTTTCAAACAATCACTTTTCAATATCTCTAAATTCACATTTTCTTTCTCTTTTCTTATACAATTAACAATTTTCTCCTCATTAGGAGTCTCATCACACCAATTAACTATCTCCTCTCCTATTTGAATTAGTCTCTTATCAACATCTACCACCGCTCTCATCTTGTCTAACAAATCAATCCCAATAATTCCATCTCTTTTTAAACCTTTTAATGAAATAAACTCTCCCAGAAAAGTTGAATTTTGTAATTTGAATTCTACGACAAAAACTCTGTTGATGGCAGCAATTATCTTTTTTGTAGCAGTAATAATTGTAATTTTTCGAGTTGGAATGAATTTCCCTACTTTTTCTTTCTCTAGCATTTTTACTTTCTCTTCGTCTAAAATTGAAACCTCACTTCCCGTATCTACTAAACATCTTAAAACATTCTTTCCAAACATTGCATTTACATGTGGCAAATCTGAATTGATTGATCTTAAATCATTTTGTAAAATGGTGTACAATTCTTTCTTTTTGGTTGGATTTTCTAAAAATCCTGCCCACGAGCTTCATCGAGTAGTTCTTTCGGCTTTGTTTGAACCTTTTGCTCATTTAAATTAGACCTAGTGTCTTTGTGAATTGCGCCAGTGCTGTTTGATATCTGATTTGTTTGAATTTGATTAACGTAGCGATTTGAATTCCACTGCACAGAATCTCTAGGCAAAACTTTGTCAGCTGACTTATTTGAATTCTGATTTTGTGGGGAAGCCACTTGATTGACGTTTGACCTTGTCTGGACATCGTGACGGTCATTTTGGTGCGTTGTGGATACCTGAGGCACATTCTGATTGTTTGAATTTGGACTCTGACGTCCACCATTTCTAGGAGTGAAAGACTGTCTCCTGTTGAAATAGGGAGCTGGTCTCGGATTTACATTAGCTCGCGAATACTGTTGACGGTTGAAACCATCATTACTCGAACTGCCAGTTGCCTGATTGTGGTTGACATGGCCTTCAGGACTTCGCGAATTGCTAGGATTTACCTTGCATTGTTCCGCTTGATCTAATCTCTTCATTAGTTCCAACAATTGACTAACAGAGGTTATATTTTGCATCGCAATGGCTTGAGTGACCTCAGGCTCAAAATGCCTGGATAATTGCGTGATCAAATCAGATTCCAAAACGGGTGGTGTTAAAAATTTGAGAATATTGATTTTCTTTATGACATAGGCTTCTCTACTATCTAATCCGCACTTATTATAAGAACCTAAGAATAAATTTGTTCTCACCCTTTGTTGAATCGCTTGACTCCAGTATTGTCGTTGAAATACATCTTCGAAGTGGTCCCAGGAATTGATCGTATCTGCGACGAAGTCAAACCAGGATCTCGCTTCATCCTTCATGGCGTTGCGGGCGATCCGCAGCTTGTTTCTTTCTCCCGGTACGGATTCTAAAAATTCGTTCAAATTTCTTAGAAACGCCATTGGATTGGGCGTTACCGAACCAAAAAATTTCGGTAACTGTTCCATTTGAACAGGCATTGACAAAATACTGTTGCCAAACTGATTGACATTGGGAATTTCTTGAATTGATGAAATTTTTCTGTTTATTTGTTCTTCTGCTCTTTCCACACTCTCAGCAATCTTTTCCTTCACTTCGCATTCTATTTTTCTGACTCTTTCTTCAACCACATATTCTCTCTCATCCCATTTATTTTTCATTCCTTTTATCTCTTTCTGACAATGTTTAATTGATATTTCATTAGCTGTTGATCTTATTGTATTATCTAATACTTTATTCTCTACTTTCTTAACGTTTTCATCTACTCTTATGATTTCTGATCTAAAATCACTCCTTATCTCATCAATCTGTCTCTGTATCCCTTTTGTTACATTCATAATCTCATTATTAGAAACAACAAGCTGTCTAAACATCATCATCACATCTTTCATTCCTATACTTTCCTCAGTTTTTCCTGTCTCACTCTGCTCCAACGTCTCGATGTGGGACTCCCTCACATCCGTCAAAAGTGCTTGTGGAAGCTCCATCTGCTTGCTCTCCTTTTCCTCAGGAAATGAATCCTCCGAATACGTCTTGTTTAGCACGGTTGCCACAGATTCCTCGCTCGTGTACCTGGGTTGCTCCCTCCAGGTTCCTTCTGGGACGAACAATTTGTCCTGTGCTTGGTTCTCTCCGGACATTTCGACGATTTTCAAAAATTTTTAAACACAACAGGTATTAGTTTCCCCGAAACAGTTGAAAAATTCCCGAAACCTCGTGCAGGGAAAATTACAAAGTAAATCGTGGCCAAAAATGAATCAAAACAACAATGAATCGTGAGCCCCACGTTGGCAAAGCCAAATAATTATGCTGAGATAATTATTAAAATGTGAATTATTTAAAATTTAATTAATGCTTGTGACCAAATGTCTGAAATTAATTATTAAGTTGAGCGCCAACTCTAAAATAGAGTAAAAATTTCTTGAAGAGCATGGGATTCAAAATCCCAGTGGTCACCTTCTGAAGGTAAACCTTAAGAAACTGAAAGTGGGTGTAAATTGACCACGATGTGGGGAAACAAATTAAAACAACAAAATTTGAATTTTGAAATTAATTAGAACTTTAATAAATAAAAAAACAAATAGGAAGAAATTTAAAACCTTAGATTAATTAAAATCCAGGCTTAAAAGAAAACTCCCTATATTTAACGTGAAAATAACAAGATTAAGAAAATTTAGAAATATAAAATTTTATACACCACGTGTAAAACGCAAAATGGCGTTCTCAGGTGAACGTCTTTAACTTTAAATACTTAAGACCGCTCAAATGTAGTCAGCAATTACAAAGCAAGGTAAAAATACCTTCAAAACAGTGAACTACAATCAACTCTAATTGAAAAGGAAAAAGAATGAATCAAAAATTAAATAAATATCAAATAAAAAAAAAATGAACTCTCAAAAAGTAAAATTAAATCAGCTATAACAAACTATTTGGAATTCCAAATATTATACAAAGAAAATTAACTGAATTGAGTGTAAGATGCCTCTACTAAGGTTAGATTTGTAAAAAATCAAATGACACGCGGAAACAAAATGTCTTCAAACGACATACATTTACAGCGCTCAGGAAAATGATCTTACCTTCGCAGAGTCTAATTGTACACTGCTTTCTCTCTCCCGCAACCGAGCAATCGCCGGCCCAAGAGAAGCGCACGCAACAGCGGCGATCTTACACGGTGACATGACTTAAACCAGGCAAACAAACATATAAAACAAGAAACTGAGCTAAATGAAAATTACATAGCGGTAAAACAAAACTAAAAATGATATTAATAAGAATTTTTCAACATGTTTCAAAGTAACTTAATACTAACTTAACTTTTACGAAAAATTTAGTGTCTTTTAAAAATCTTCTTGAAACAGCTGACTTGGACGAAGGGGTCAACGCACTCACGCACAGTTTTTCATCCCCTTTTTCCACAGCAATATGTATAAATAAAATGTTGTAATTTTATCTCAGGTTTGTTAGTAATTGAATAGGAAATATAAGTTTGATATTCGAGAGTGATAGTACTACAAGTACAAGAGTAATAGGTTCACACTGGAAACTTTTCGTCTACAGACAGTTTTCGGTCCGTTTTACACTACACATAATTTAGTACGCGATTTTGTTCTAACAGGGTAGTTCAACGCTGCTGTACAGCAGCTGCAAGCTGTTTTCCCAGTCCAAGGCTAATTCATGGCTGCGGACTTAACACGCTCCACTTGTCGGGGGACTAGGCTAGTCGCCTGGAGTGCTTGTGGTATCAGAGAGAGGATACCCGAGCTTCGAGACTTCCTCTTTACTTATCAGATCGATGTCGCTCTTCTTAGTTGAACCTGGCTTCGTCCTGGAGACAGGTTTCAGGTTGCGAACTATTCGGTGTACCGTCAGGATCGCCTGACGGGCCGTGGCCGCGGCGCAGCAGTCCTCGTTAGGAACTCAATCCGACACTCTCGTGTCGACGTGCCGTTGAAAACTTCCCTTGAAGTGGCGGCAACCTGGACTGAGTTCGGCCCACTTAAAATCTACTCTGTCTACGCTTCCCCTAGTAGAATTTTCTCGCTGAACGACTACTCCAGCATTTTCACCGATACCGTCCCGGTGTTGGTGGCTGGAGATTTGAACGCAAAGAATCCCCTCTGGGGATCAATGACAACGAACACGTTCGGCAGCGCGCTGTTCGATTTCGTCCGCAGGAGGAACGTAAGTTTTCACTCCCCTTTCAGCCCCACTTTCTACCGCACAGGTTTCTTTCCGGACCTACTAGACATGGCTCTGTCCATGGATGTCCCCTGCGCGGTGTCTGTCGAGAGCATCTCCGATCTCTCTTCAGACCACAACTCCCTCTTGGTCTTCCTAGGCGGCGATTTGTTGACAGTGGAATGCCCAGCTCGTAGGTCTACGAACTGGGAGCTTTTCTCTTCCAAATCTAAGGTTTTGTCATCCAGCATCCCTGACGTGATCTCAGATGTAGCTACCATCGAGGAAGCTGCACTCACCTTCGCGTCAGGACTCACCCAAGCCCTCGAAGAATCTGGAAACTGGCCCAACGCACTCTCTGTCCCGCTGATTTCCAGCGGGCCAACCTTCTGGCGACGCGGGTCCGCGATGCGCTCCCAGAGCACTCCAGTGCTCTCTGGCCGTTCCGTGTGGAAATTAGCGAAAGCGCTCCGAAACCCAGACAGGAGAGCGACCAAGAACCAGCCTCTTCGCGGCGCAAACGGTTCAGTTTTTTCGATCGAGGATAAGTTGGTGGTACACGTAGACTTTCTTCAAGAAGTCTTTCGTGGTGTCGAACCCGTCGTCGTCTCAGAGGCCATCGAGGGGACGCGGAGGAGGACTTTCGTAGCGATGTGGACGATGCGGCGACCCGGCTGTCTAACATGCCCGGAACCACGATCGACCCGGCTACGCCATCGGAGCTTGACGCTTTCATCAAAAGCAGAAGCAATAAAATGTCCCCAGGGCCTGATGGAGTTTCCAACATGGCCCTGGAGAGATTACCTCCTGAGGCACGGGAGAAATTGCGCTCCATCGTTAACGCAACACTCCTGCTGCAGCATTTTCCGTCAATCTGGAAGCACGCCGATGTCGTCACCATCCCCAAGCCTGGGAAGGATCTCCGCTTCCCTGAGAGTTATCGCCCGATCAGCCTACTGTCACATGTTTCGAAAATAGCCGAGACGAGCATCCTCGACCGGCTAACCTTCACTAGCGACGACCTTCAGTTAATTCAGGACGAACAGTTCGGTTTTCGGACCGGGCTTTCTACTGAATTACAGCTCCTCAGGTTCACTGAGGCGATTAGAAACGGTTTCGAGAGGAAAGAAACCGTAGCTGCAGTTTTCTTTGATTTTAGACGTGCCTTTGACTCTGTCTGGCACAAACGGCTGATCCACAAGTTGATTGTTTCTGACATTAATCCCACTCTGGTCAGGCTGATCAGATCTTACCTTGAACACATGTCCTTCTGTGTTAGGACTGCCGGAGTCCGATCCGGTTCTCGCGATATCCTCGCCGGAGTACCGCAGGGATCGCTGTTGGGGCCACGCCTCTTCTTGTTGTTTCTGGCAGACCTCCCTCGGGAGCCTCGCACGCACCTCGCTATATACGCCGATGACATAGTCATATACGCGATCAGCAGGAGCGAGAGGTTGGCTTGTGATCGCCTTCAGGCGGCCACAAACCGCCTCGTTCGCTGGTCCTCTCGGTGGAGGCTGCCTCTAAACGAATGCGTAGCAGTTGGATTCTCAAGGAGGAGGCGCGATCCTGACACGCTCATCCGCGTGGGAAACGTCAGGTTACCGTGGAGTCATCAGGTTAAGTACCTAGGAATCCGCTTCGACAGGCATCGCACCTGGTCGAAACAGAGCTCCGAGCTCTAGCTGCCCGCAACTCGTTACACCCAATGTTAGGGCGAAGGAGTCCCCTTCACCTAGCAAACAAGTTGCTTCTTTACAAGTCAATCCTAAGGCCTGCCTTGGTTTAGGGCCCTACAGCGTGGGCGTCGATGGCCCCCACCAGATTGACTTGCTAATCGCAGAGATCCCTTGGTTTGTTAGGAACGCGCAGATTCATCGTGATCTGCCAATTCTGACTCTCCGAGACTTCATTAAGCAGATGCTCACCGCTGCTTGGACTCGCGCTCAACTCAGCGAAAATCCCTTGGTTCAGGCGGTCGTGGAACTCCAAGATCGTGTCCTGTCTATCTGTACCTTACCGAGGTAAAACTAAGATAATTTTTCATTCAAAACTCCTTGTTACAAGTATCCACCAAATATTACGATCACTAACTCCCCTTGCAGAGTAACTTGTTCAAAGTTACTTCTGAACCTCACCCCGCGGCTTGATCGTGCCGCCTTATCAGCGACGAAAGGGTATATGAACCTCAGGTGCCTACCGTAGGTGAGATGTAAGCTCATTGTCATTGTCATTGTTCTAATTTCAGCATTAAATATTTCAAAGAATGTCATACACAACCATTTTTTAAATAATAATAATAATATATTTGCCCAACAGATTGCTCCAAATAAAGGACAAAAGAAATACAATTCATGTAGTTGTACAATAAAAACACAAAAATGTAAACATAAAGAGTACTTGAGCTCAGTTTAAACGCTAATATAAAAAACATATGTATGTGCAAAAACAAAAATTAACAAATTGTGACAACTGCTTATTTGCTATTGACAATATTTCCTGCAGAGGTGTAAAATATATGTCACAGAGAGATGATATTAAATTAAAGTTACGTGACATTGATACTATAGGAAAATTCAGGGATGAGTTTAGACGTGCATATGGTACATAGAACGTGCTTGTGTATCTAGTGGAACCGCGAGGAACAAAGAATTGTAGGCGTGATAAAAGGAAAGGAGCATCAATATTGTTATATACTAGATTATAGACAAATTTAATTGATTGTAATTGTCGCATAACTTCCAACGACTTAACATCGAATTGCTGAAGTAGAAGCTGGTAGTCATAACCAATCTCAGGGTAAGAGCCTTCTTCTTTAAAGTATAAATATTTTAGAAGCTTTCTTTGAACTTTCTCCAGGCTTCTTTATGCGAAGAGTAGAATGGATTGCAGATCAAAGACCCATATTCCAACTTAGATCTGACAAATGAGTAGTAAAGTAGTTTAATTGTATCAGGATGAAACGAAGAAGAGCTTCTAATTAAGAATCCTAACATCTTCACAGCTGACAGTACAATCTTCTCTCGATGCGCAGAAAAAGTAAGGGAAGTATCAAAGTAAATCCCCAAATCCCTCACAACACTCTCACGGATAAGAGAAACTCCATTAATCGCATAGTCAAATAAAATGAGATTTTGTTTTCTGGTGTAGCTTATAGATCTGCACTTATCGACATTTAATTGTAGACCATTAGCGTTACACCATTCAGTCAGCCGATTGATTTGGTCTTGTAGATAATAATAATCGTTGATGGAAGTTACTGCGGTAAAAATTTTCAGGTCAACCGCAAACATACATTTATCAATATTAATGCAATCCATCAAATCATTAATAAACACAATAAACATGAGCGGTCCAAGATTGGAACCTTGTGGGACCCCTGAGCTAGCGTGAAACGTTTGAGATGTGTAGCCGTTATAAGTTACATATTGAACTGTGTCAGACATAAGTTTCAAACAGTGTAACTAGGGAATCGCTAAAGCCACATGTCTTAATTTTTTGCAGCAATAATTTGTGTTGAATTCGATCAAAAGCTTTCGATATGTCCGTGTAAATAGTATCCACTTGTCCACAAGAGTCGAACTGATCAAGTGTATATTGGGTAAAATGTGCCAAATTGGTTACCGTAGATCGTTTTTCCATGAATCCTTGTTGGTCTGGAGATATAAAGTTTTTCACTAATGGATATATTATAGAATAAAGAACAGATTAGATTAAGTTTTAGCAAAATTGTTAAGAATCGATATTGGCCTGTAATTCCGCACATTTTCCGAAGATCCTCCCTTCATAACTGGACACACCTTAGAGCATTTCCATAAGTCAGGGAGTGTTGATGATAACAGTGCCAAATTAAAGATCTTTGTAAGAGGATATACCAGAACTATCCAACAGTCACGAACTAGAAAGCTCGGGATACCAAAAAAAGGAAAAATAACACTTTAAAATATTACTATTAAAGAATAAACGGCAGAAGAAAAATATCGATGAAAAAGAACATCTCTCGCATAAGTTAAAGGAAATATAAATAGGAAAAATATCTATTATCCTACAGATACTTGATCTTTTTTGTACTTGCCCTAAAAAGCGATGGGACAATAGTCATTGAAGGCGGATAGCTCCAATATCGTTCCATTAGTGTATTTCTTATATAGTTATAGGTTGAAAACAAGGTAAAAAAAAATATTTAAATTTAAAACAGAGAGGGGGAATGAGAAAGACAACTATAGCTGCGAAAAGATTCGGTGCTCGATGCGCGTCCTAAGATTTCATAGATTTCACACCATGATTGTACCTATTGAGCGAGCAGATGTGTATAGATTGAGGATCTTGGAGCGATCTATGGATATAACAGTAATAAATGATTGATTTATTGGAGGGGCTACGTTAAATTCCTACCCGGCCCATCTAACTATGTTCGTCTGAAGGACATATATTTAAATATGTCCGCAAAACATCTTTCGGATTATAGGAGTCGGTTATTGTCGTCTTAATATTAAATCACTCCCGTACAGCAGCAATAATTTTTTTTTTATTCCCGTTTATGTTGCCGTCAACAAATAAGGGCCAATTATCTGATTGGCAATTATACCTGCCCATATGTATACTTCCGTGTACTTGAAATGTTTTCTCGTTTGTAAGTAGTAGGTTATTAAAAAATAATTCATTGTTGTGGTTGTAACATTTATTAATCATTCTTTCTCCAAATATCATGCGGCGATAACAATACTTAGCAGAAAGTTCTTGTGGATTTGCAAAGTAACTCTTAGTTTTACTGTAACTTGGCTTTGATATTCTAACAAAAACTTTGCCGACGTCAAAACAAAATATATGCCATACACAATAACAAATTCAATCACTTTTATAAATTAATTCTAATTAATTCTGTAAATTGTGTCGGTACGAATTAAATGCGTTAAGGGAAAATACGAACAATTGGAACAACATTTCGACGTAAACATAGGAATTTAAAATCTACCCACGATTGGACATGCCCAGATTCTAAGAATTATTTTTACATTTAATCCATTACTACAAAGGTTAAATGCTGAAGCCGAAAAGATATCGCTATCTTCATCGCATACTGCCAAGAATATTATCTTTCGCTATGATAATCCACTCCATCGCGGAATACGATGGCATTCCAGAATATCGCGTATATTATTTTTTCAACTACTTCTTACTACACTTACTACACTTTATCGAATTGAACGGTTAACACGTCATTTCCCTTACTTTACCGTATTCTTCTGTGAAGATTCTGAAGTTTTTCTGGGATCGATTGTCAAAATAACTGTCAAACAATCTGTTCTTCCAATATGGGTGACCTGCATTCTGAACACTACAAATGCAAATAAATTGATTTTAGTAAGTGGTAATCATATGGTAGCCGAACAAATATTGTAGGCACCACGGCTGGAAAGTGTCTTTTCAGTTTGACTCCGCCTCGGCTCGTAATCTCCAAACTCGTTCCATAAAACATCACTTTGCAGCCTTGCTATGTAAATAACTATTCCTGTTCCCAGCAAATGGAAGCCCTATTTGTTTTTCTTTTTTCTTTACTTTAGCATATCAAGCATTCTCGGGCATTCAGATATGTTGTACACTCACCGATACCCAAATTGGTCGATCTAATGCGTAGTCTAAACGCTGCGTGCAACTCGGGTACGTGGAACGTTGTGTTCACACTGTGACTTAGGCCATTTGAATATCGGTGAATGCAAGTACATACATACGCGTACGGGTATAAGATTCGGCAACTCCTCATGCGTAATACGTATGCATAAAGCCCGACAGATAGATGCTAATTTAACTAACTTCATAGCTCTAGTAATAAGAAATAGTATGAATAAAATGCAAGTCTTCAAAACATTTTACGTATTTTTTATATTTGGACGTTTCGTTAATATATACATTAGTTTTATCAAGAATTTAACAAAACTGAAATTTACGAAGAAAATTATTATTTTTCTGTTTAATGAAACTAATGTATTTTATTTTTATAATATTAATTATTACTGATAATGAAATTATTTTATTAAAATCTTACCTGAAATGTTATATTCTTTTAACTGAATTATACATTTATTTTTCTTTCAGTTTTTTCTTAAATATATAAAATTCAAATTAAATGAAAATTTTGTTTTATTTTACTAATTAACTACATGATTATATTTTATTTAAACGTTTCTTCTCTTTAAATTTGTGTTGCTGATTGACTAAATGTAAAATGATGTATGGTTTGCAAAATTATATTTAGTTAGTAAAAAATTGTTTGTGCATATCGTAATACAGTAATTGGGTTTTGGAACCTTTGGTGTAACAATAACTATCACACTGACAAAAGTCAATGCTAGGTTTTTCCACTATCACCAAACAACAAACAACAAGTTTGTTGTTTGGTGATAGTGGAAAAACCTAGCATTGACTTTTGTCAGTGTGATAGTCATATCGTAATAAATATTTTTAAGGTTTTAATATTTCTTATGTATACAGAATGTTATAAATGCAATTGATATTTGAAATTGTTTAAAGATATAAAGTTTTTTTAAATGATTATATTATAGGGAAACATATAGGTATTTGATAGATTTGCAATTTCTTGACGATCATTAACTGCGTTATTCTGTTTCTTAATGTGAATGAGTTCCATCTCTGTCGTGATTTGTATTTTTTTTCTTTAATTAATATTTATGTTTTCCCAAAATTAAATCTGTGATTTTTATTAATGCTTGCTTTTTGAGTGCAGTAATATTTTTTGAGTATTTTACGTTACGTATTTTGTACACTACATGTGTTTTTGTTTTTGGGTATTGCTTAAGTTTTGTGCAAAGAAATGATAAATTATTGTAATTTTGGTGAGCAACTTTTATGTTGTAGGGAAGTATATATTTGTTCTGATAGTTTATAAACAAATGGGAATGATATATATGTTATTTGAGGGGTGTTGGTTTTGCTATTGCTGATAGAATGGTGTACTATTGTAAATTTTATGTAACCTTTTTTCATGAGTATCTTTTATTAGCGAATTGTGATTGTTATTTAATTTTAAAATTTGTTTAATATGTCAAGTTATTGTAAGTCTGTATACTGGACTGGTTAATTTAATAGCTCTATCGATTAAGGCTATAATTACGCTTTTTTTTTTAACTGAAAGTGGTTGGAAAAATAATAATATAAATAATTTAAATAACTATTGGATGCTGTGGGTTTTTGATAGATGTTGTTAAAATTTTAGTTTGATGACGAATTAATGTTAAGAAATTACTTTTATTTTGGTTTTCTTTTTCTAAAGTCGATTGTAAATGTAGATGGTAATTATTAGAAGATTGTAAAGTATAGGTATTCGATTTTTTTTCCTGATAGGCCAATAATGCATTTATCTACGTGTCATTTATAGAAGGTTGGTTTAAAATTTAATTGAGAGATTACTTTACTTTCTAAATCTTCTAATACAAGGTTTGCAATTACGTTTGATATTGGTGCGCTCATAGCACATCCATAGATTTGTTTGTAAAATATGTCATTATATTGAAAGTATGTATGTGTGCTTAACGTTAATTCTAGAGCTTTGATAAATTCATATTGCCAATTTACCAATAGTTTTAGATTGATTGAATAGCTAAATCTATTGGAATATTTGTATGTACTGAAATTATATCTAAAGATGCAAGGACAATATTATCTGGAATATTTATGTCGTCCATAAAATTTATAAATAAAATAATAATAACAAAGTTACCACAATAGTGCCGAGATAATATGAATCAACCTGTATATATTATTGAACTATAAAAGAGATAAAACCAAGCTAGTGATTATATTCGTACGAAATATTTATTT
Organism: Cetonia aurata; assembly: GCA_949128085.1. Taxonomy (NCBI): domain Eukaryota; kingdom Metazoa; phylum Arthropoda; class Insecta; order Coleoptera; family Scarabaeidae; genus Cetonia; species Cetonia aurata. The sequence continues at coordinate 42,278,221 of OX421884.1, forward strand.
GAGTTTATGTGTGTTGTTAGTTTTTGTTGTCCCTCTGTCCCTCTGTTGCAATTTGTAGCTCTTTGGAAAGGGAACTTAGGAACCTATATTTCTATAGTACAGAAATTTTGATTTGCTATTTTTTTTTTATTCAATTTAAAATTAGTCTCTCAAACAGGTTGAGTGGAAGAGGGCGTTCGTAATAACGGCGCATAAATGTATATTTTTTTTGTTATAGTGTATAATAAAGACATTATTATATAAAATGTTCAGGCACTTTTACCATATACATACGTCATCTTCTTAAGAGGATACGAGTGACGGATGTTGAATAACTGATGTGCAATTTTTTTAAATTTTTTATGAAGTAATATGTGATGCCAAATAACATAAAACTTATGTAACTTACCGTAACGTGTCCATTACTTTAATCTAGGTCATTTCAGCGGGGAAAACTCGTTACTCTAAGAGAAAACAATGCGAGGTAATAGTAGCGGAGAAAAATGGTAACTACTGGGTTATTGTTGTAACGTACTGAGGTTATTTTCTCGCAACGCAATTAATGGTGGAAAAACAAAGGTGACACGAACTGTTAATACTCTACAGAAAAGCAAACATACTGAATTATATTATGAAACAAACTGTTATTGATGTTACTTATTATCACATAGAAAGCCACTACCATCGACAAGAATGTTAGGACGTTTGTGTTTTCTTGTTTTTTTAAGCTACAATGAAATCGACGCCAAAAGAGCAACTAAATACAATATTGCATCAAACAGGGAAACTACTTATGTAATAATTATTAAGGAACTCTTGTGAATAGTTCAAAAAGGGGCTTTAGAATGTGTGGTCCAAATTTCATAAACAAAAACGTTTTTAGTGTACGGAAGATAAACTCATCGTATGCAAATCAATTTAAAACAATAATTTAATAATACATACCTATACAGGCTGTCCCACCGAACTGGGACATTAGAATTTTTCGAACTTCCAGTAGGAATTTGATTTTGAAACTTGCAGACTATGGCCGACTATGATCTATTTAAAGAAAATATTTTCAACCTTATAGCAGTTTTGGTATACAGGGTGTTGGTATCAACTTTCTTATTTTAAATGGAATGGTGCAATTTTTATGGGTCCAGTATATTGCTCGCATCATTTGTGATCAGTTTGCATTAATATTGCCTATCCTAAACCTAATCCTTGTTGAGATATTTGCAATTTTGTCAAAATTTTGACGTTTGCACTCTTTCCAATAAAATTAAATATCTCATAAGCTATTAGACCTTAAGATTTTCTACTGATGTGGATGCAAGTACACGGTCATAGGCGATGACTACGACGTTGATAATCACAATATCCTATACAGGGTGATCAGAAACTCGTGTCCAATACCGATATCTTTAAAGTAAAAAAAACTTTTTTTTTCAAATGGAACGTGGTATTTTGCAGTACAGCATTGAATTCAGCACATGAAACTACATCGATTAGTATTAAGGTTTAGCATACCTATTTCCAATAGTTTTTGAAATATTCACACTTATTTCATAAAACCCGCAAAAATATGCCAAAGTTCCTTCAGTTAAGCAAGTTATTCGGAACACTCTGTATAACATGTTTTTAAATGATGCATTATCTCTTCTTGTATTCATTTGTAATAATACTTGAAGTATTTATTGTGACTAGTTTCCTTATTATTGGTAAAATTCATTTAAACACAAAGACAATAATTATTGGATATTAGCAAGCTATGAGTATTATTACACATTAACAAGTGAACACATTGTTTACATCGTTTGACAGCAGATTTAACTTTCATGTAAATTATTTGAAAGTAAACTAGTATAAATCAAGCAAAATATGGTAAATTTTGAAAATTATACAAATCAAGACATTTTAAATTTATTTTACATCCATGGAGAGTATGGTAAAAATATTAGTCGAACGTGCCGCGTATTTAACGATAGATATCCTCACTTGCCTACAATGGTTAGAAAGAAATTTAAAAAAATAGAGAATAATTTTATTCAACTTGGAAAATGGCAAACAACTAAAATTGTTACAAAACCGGTCCAGAACAACGAAAATTATAAAATTAACGTGGTAGCATATTTTCGTGCTAATCCACGCAGCTCCATACGCGCTGCTTCTGAGGCATTGGGATTAGCGCGTTCGTCTATTCAACGTATTTTGGTGCAACATAAAATGCATCCGTATGCTTTTAGTACGGTGCAAGCGTTATATCCAAATGACTACGCAAATCGCATCGACTTTTGTGAGAAAATGATTATCCGGATGCAAGAAGATCCAGAATTTTTATCGAAGATTATATGGACAGAGCAAAATTTTCTAGGGAGGGTATAATAAACAGGCATAACTGGCACTACTGGGATACTGAAAATCCACATCTTACGAGAGAAAGAAATTTTCAAAATCGATTTAGTTTTAACGTGTTTTGTTTAATTATGGGAAACAAAATACGTTTTGAAATTTATAAGGAAACGCTATCAAGCCAAAAATATATTGAAATTCTTCGTGGGTGTATTTCAAATTTTTTGGAGGAACTACCTTTAAATTGTTGGTATCAAATGGATGGAGCTCCAGCACATTCTAGCCATGTCGTAGGTCAAGTTATCACGGGAATGTTCTAAGATTGTTGGATCGGGCGTAATGGGCCTTGGCTTTAGCCGCCAAGATTTTCGGACCTAACCCCGTTGGATTTTTATTTATGGGGCCATATGAAGTCCATTGTATATTCAATACCCGTAAACAATGAAGAAGAGTTGCGACAAAGAGTAAGAAACGCTTTCCAGTCATTAACTCGAGACCAGCTAAGCCGAGTGACTTCTGAAGAAGTTCATAAACGATTAGTATTGTGCCTCGAGAGAAATGGTAGGCATATTGAACATTTTTGAAGTTGCATTATTTATTTATTTCGTTTCAACACTTCTACCAAAAGTTTTGTTATAATTTACACAAATATGGATAAATATACAATGTGTTTACTTGTAATTTATTTTTTAATTTAGAGTACTTTGTTTGCAAATCACTTAAAAAGAATTTGAAATCATATGCTGTATGTTCGTTTGTTACTGTGTAATAAACATGGCTAATTAAGGTGTATGTTGCGGCCAAAATGAATTTTGCTAGTAATAAGGAAACTAGTCACAATAAATACTTCAAATATTATTACAAATGAATGCAAGAAGAGATGATGCATCATTTAAAAACATGCTATACATAGTGTTCCGAATAACTTGCTTAACGGAAGGAACTTTGGCATATTTTTGCGGGTTTTATGAAATAAGTGTGAATATTTCAAAAACTATTGGAAATAGGTATGCTAAACCTTAATACTAATCGATGTAGTTTCATGCGCTGAATTCAATGCTGTACTGCAAAATACCACGTTCGATTTGAAAAAAAACATTTTTTTTACTTTAAAGATATCGATATTGGACACGAGTTTCTGATCACTCTGTATAGGATATTGTGATTATCAACGTCGTAGTCATCGTCTATGACTGTGTACTTGTATCCATGTCAGTAGAAAATCTTAAGGTCTAATAGCCTATGAGATATTTAATTTTATTGGAAAGAGTGCAAATGTCAAAATTTTGACAAAATTGCAAATATCTCAACAACGATTAGGTTTAGGATAGGCAATATTAATGCAAACTGATCACAAATGATGCGAGCAATATACTGGATCCATAAAAATTACACCATTCCATTTAAAATAAGAAAGTTGATATCAACAGTATACCAACAGTGCTATAAGGCTGAAAATATGTTCTTTAAATAGATCCATAGTCGGCCATGACTACTCTGTAAGTTTCAAAATCAAATTCCTACTAGAAGTTCGAAAAATTCTAATGTCCCAGTTCGGTAGGACAGCCTGTATACTTGCTTTGGGCCTGTATGCAACAAATGGTAGATCTTGTAATTTTCTAGCGGTATTTTAAAATGGTAGGACGCGCAGTTTCTCTCAAAATGCACTTACCTTACATTCATTCATTCATAAGGTTAGGGTGGACATCTTTAGTCCAGGCACTTGAGCTAAGTGCTCATTGTACCGTCCCTATTAAATCTCTTACTTCCACTCTAGCAACTTGGTGTTCTCTATAAAGTCCAATACCTTGCCCAGCGGAAACTTGAGAATTTTCGAGGGCTCTAATAGATCCTTCCCGAAATGTTTCTGCTGAAGTATCTTCATCTCATCACATGTGCAGATTACATGTAAACTCGTTTCCTCCTGTAGCTCACATCTTGTGCACCAAGGTTCGCTTACTCGACCTGCGTTGTAACAATGCTTTTTGAGGGGACAGTGTCCAGTTACCAGCCCAGTAATGGTTTTAACTTCTTTCTTGCTGCGTCTAAGTAGGTTATCAGAGATCTTAGCATCCCCCCATTAGTGCTTTTACTTGGAGTTGACCTTCAGTCGACTTCCATTTATTTGTACTTGCTTTGTCCAACCAGGTCCAGATCTCCCTTTTAGCAGAATCCTTAGTAATCCCAAATACGGGCTCTGGACCTATGAAGTGTGTTTTAGAACCCTCTTTGGCTAGTTCGTCGGCTATTATATTGCCCTTTATATGCTCATGTCCCGGCACCCAAATCAGCGACACCGTGTGATCCTATACCAGTGAATTGAGGGATTGTTTGCAGCCTCTGACTAGTTTTGACCTAGTTACAGGGTTCGAGACTGCCCTGATAGCAGCCTGGCTATCAGTCATTATACTTATTTTCCTCCTCATGCAGCCTCCCTTTGCAATCAATTCTGCGCAAGCTGCAAGGGCGAATACCTCTGCCTGGAAGACCGTCGCATGCTTCTCCAGGCTTATGAATACCCTTTGATTAGGGCTCGGTCCGCAAATACCGGCATCTGTGCCCTGGCTGGATTTGGATCTGCCCGTGAACCAGTCATCAAGAGCAGTAATAACCCTGTGTACCTGGTCTCTGTTCGGTATAGAGATTTTCACCTTTTCAGTAAAGATAATTTCGGGTGCCATACTGTCCGTGAGCATTTGCAGCAATGGCCCGTCCAGTATCATACTCGTAGGATCAGTGTGCCCTCCAACCCTAAAGTTGGGATGCCACAAATTGTTGGTTTTTAGTCTAAGGATCGCATTCATAGCCTCCGCCTTCACATAAAGTTCCAGCGAGGGGAGGCCCACAATGGCCTGCAAGGAGGCGGTCCCTGTGCTGTTGATTGCGCCAGTGATTCCCAGCAATGCCTATCTCTGGACAGCGGTCAGCAGATTCACTGCGGAGGACACTTCTGTCCTTTTCCACCAGACCACTGCCCCATAAGTCGTCGCCGCTCTCACCACAGCCGTGTATAGCCAATGGACCACCCTCGGCTGCGGTCCCCAGGTTTTACCAACAACTCTCCTGCAGCGCCAGAATAGTTGCGTAGCCCTTGTCGTTGTTTTAACTAGGTGATTGTTCCATTTCAGTTTCGCATCGAGGGTTACACCCAGATACTTTACTTCTTTGGTTAATTGTAGCTCCTGTCCAAACAATCTAATGCCGCCTAGATCATTGAGTTTCCTCATGTTGGTGAAAGCAACCAACTTTGTTTTATAGGGATAAACTGAGAGTCCTTGTGAGAGGCACCATTCCTTCACCCTTTGCATTACGCATGATGCCTGCCAATACGTCGTAAACTTCCCTCTAGCCACTATGACAATGTCATCAGCGTATCCTGCGTCTATATTCCGTTGTCGTTTAATGACCTAATGAGATCATCCACGACTAAGCTTCACAGCAGATGCACTTACCTTATCTTGTATAAAGTCACAATCTCTAGTACAGAAATGTGCGATGCGGTTGAATGATATATAAGTTTCAGTGTGTTCGTTAATTTTCTTCTTTATTTCTTCATTTTGATCTACAGTTTCAGTTAAATAATTTAACTATTTCTTCAAGGCGGCGAGCTGTGCCTACATATATTTTTCCGGGTTTTCCCACTATTAACCTTAATTGTTCGAAATTTTTATGTCCTTTTGAATTGGCCCGCGGTTTAGCAAGAATATTTTATTTTTTTTTAATAATATTTAATATGCTGGATGCTGGAATTGTAATGTGCTAGCCATTTTATGTTATTTTGTTTTGTTTGCATCAATGTTTTTGAACGGGTGCCATTGTGTATACTATTCATATATTTAAAATATCAGAACTATTTTAAACTAGATATATTGTTATAAAATCATAAAATAGCATAAACATCCTATCTTCAATGTATACACACATGTGTCATGAAACCACAAGTTTGAGGTTTAATTACGGTAGTAGGACCATGTGTAGTACCAAATTTTATGAACTCATTATCTGAGAGCTGATTTAAAATTTTCCCGAGTTTAAATTACCCATCCATATATGAACCATATGACTACCGTCGCACGGGTAAATATACTTTATTATAAAACGGGATGTGTGAGCTGCTAAGGGCACGGACAAAAACAAATTTTATAAAATCGAGGGTTCGAACAGAACGCGTCAAACCTTTTAGGTGGGCCGGTGAAAGCCACGTGTACGTGTGACGGATGCAGCTGCTTGCAAGCTCGCTCTTCTCTTTCTTATTGGGAATATTCATCTTTACGCACTACGAGAACGCTCGACGTGAACTAACAAACGGTTCAAGATTACTCGCGGATGGTTGACTATAAAAAAATAAGAGGATATGTATTCCTTTTCTTGCAGATTGTCGACGTCTTCGCACAATCGTCGGGGACTATTGTTGAGTCGAAACACGTGCTCCGAACGTCAAACAATTAAACGGTGAATGGGTTACGGCGAAGGAATCGAAATACCCGTCTTCCTGGATAGAATTCGGCAGTGTGTAAGTAAATTGATCGTGAGAGATTGATTCGTGCGAATGAGTTATGGCTTCTGATGATCATTAAAGGTTTTATTTAGTTAGCATGTAACCAATCGTTGTGTTCAATCTGGGTTTAATTTAAATTGATAGAACTCCTGTTACTGTTCTTTTATTAATAAATAATCATATAAAGCGCACCATAAAGTTAATGTTTAAGAAAGTATTTATTACTATTTGTATTTGACTTATGATAAATTTTGTTATTTTATTAGTTGCTATGAAGTCTGCGCTTTGGGAAGTCTATTATAATTGAAAATGGTCTTATATTAAATTGAACTTGTGTCTTGTTTTGTTTATAACAAACGCATAATGAATGTATGAAAACATTTATTCAATTGTAACAGGTAATTAATCTGAACAAAGATTTTAAAATTGTAACCATTAAGTTCATAAAAAAAATCAAGAATTTTGATCATCATAATCACAGGATGTATATTAAAAGTAAAAAATCATTTTAGGTAGGTATATGATTTCAGTGGTTGCCCGGTAATAGTGGATTTCTTTTGATTCAGTTAGTGTTCATAAATCCAGTGAAAGCTCATATGGGGTTACTACATATTTCGGAACAAGAAAATGCTTGCTTGTTATTTCTCATTCTGGAAATAGAAGCATTTCCGGAACTTTGGTGGTACTCCCATCAATTTCTGATATATAAAATTTATATAATTGGGAAAACATCAATGTTGGTAAGAACTGCTTGCCACCAACCTTGCTAGGATATATGGAAGTTTTCTTGACACTGGCGATGTCAAGCTAAACGTCCCCAAGTATGGTTCTCCTAATGGATAATGGAGCACGGCAGTCGCAGAGAACATACTCAGCCGTTTCATCTTCTAATTGGCAGCCCCTACAAACTGGACTGGTCTCTAATCACTGCTTAAAAAGTGTGGCTCTTAAGTAACAGTGTTAGGCCAGAATTTCCACCACGAGAGATATTCCCCGTTGACATTCTTAGACAGTTTGATGCCTTTTGCCTATCGAGATATGATAAAGTACCACTGGTAAGACAGCATGCGTTGTTGTCATCCCAGGCTTTAATGAACTGCTCAAGGGTGATAGTTTTAATCTGGTCACACAATGCAGATATAGCAGGCCTCATAAACGGCCTATTCGCTTCGTCGTTGCCCAGATTACCATCAAGTCCTTTAATCCACCTAATCGTGACTTTGTTCCTTTCAGAGGTATGTGCGTGAGCTCTATGATAGTCCAGCGTCGATCCAAAGGTTATTTTTTGTTGCCTTAAGGCTGACACTAGTTGTTTGTTGTTGGTATACAAATCAGTATTTCTGTCCTCTACACCAGATATATTGTTGGCTGCTCGTGTGAGTGCTGTCACAGCCCATCAACAAGACACCAACATTTTTTAAAGTGAAGATCGCTGGAATACACACCAGTCTCCGCCCTTTTCCGCGCCCTGGATCCGTTCACGTAGATGGGCATGGAGTGCAGATGGTAAGCAGCCATCGTTAAATTTAGGGAAACATCGTAGAATCTGTCATAGACAAGAATTGGGGATTTGATGTCTGTGCCAGATTCCAGGATAGACATCCTTTTGCTGGCGATCCGCCAGAGCTGACGTTGAAGTCCCACGACAGTTTCTCTACTGATACCAACCGACGACAACCTGATAATGGTTGTCAACGCCACCACCTCCGCCCACGTAAAGTCCTAGTGGCGATAAACACAACATAATTTCCATAGTTACTGTCGGTGTTGTTCTTAATGCACCGGTAATACTCAAACACGCGGTATGTTATTTTATCCTTGATTTAAATTTTTCTAGTCCCATCTCCAACCTTGGAAATGTCCGACGGATTCGGGTTTCGGGATAACCAGATGCACTCCATATAGCTTTGCTTCTATCACTGGAGAATCCTTTGAGGTTCCCATCTCAGAGATAATGACTATTTGACTTCTTTTAATGTAGGTATATGCTGGCAAGGCAATTTCGAGATATGGAAGCCGCTGGTAGCTCCAGGTGTGGAAAGAAATTGAATCGCTTTTAAGACTCCATATTCTCATACTTAAGCATGTGTGAATGTGCTTTTTGATTTTTTTCGGACCATTTCCCCGGTTCCGAATTAGCTTATCGAAATAATTTTTTTTTGAATTTTTGTATTATATATTTTTTTAATCGATTATGATGGAATAACTATATACAAAAATCATAAAGTTGCTAAAGCTGGAGAGTAAAAAAATTATCTTTCTCCAAGATTCCACAACATGTTACAATTCACTTTTCAAAAAACCGTGTCGTTTATTTTGTTCCATTGGTGACTCTAAACATTGTCTATAATCTTATTAGGAGTCGAGAAGGTACTATGCAAGTGAAGGCATTCTCCTAGTAGGAATAAGCGCACATGATGATTTCTGTAAAGAAAGAAATGGTAGAGAAACGGTTAAGATATGCGAAAATAATATTTATAAATTCTTAAATTTGTTGTTCCACGTCACATAATTTTTACGTAAATGTTGGTATTAACTAGAAGAGTTTTTTTTTTACTTTTCATCAATACAAAAGCCTTTTAATTTATTACTATTTCCAGGATATTCCTACTATTTTATCCTATTATTAAAAAAGAAAATAATTTACTTTTTATTTTCTTCCGCAGTATTCAACCCACGTCCCACGTCAATTCATTAATTGAACCATCAACATTTTCATTACGTGTAGGTAGATGTAGGCAAGTGTGTTTAGCCTGCAAACTAAGGAAATCCAATATACTGAATGTAGGTCACTAATGGAATTAGTACTTATTACACTCAGCTGTTCTGGGTGACAAATCCCTTTTTGTATGGCGCTGCAGCAACTGACACACGAAATGCTTGTTATTATTTATAAAATTAATTAAATGAACTAATTTTTCTTTATACGAGACCGCTTTCATATCAAGGAGTGTCATCTCGCGTTATTAGAGTAAACAGGATGCGAATATACATATATACATTACATATCTAATTTGTATCTATTATTAATTAATATTTTACATATAAATTTGCCTACGGCATTCTATCAGGATATTCCAGCAACTTCATTTTAGCAGCATATAGCTTTATTTTAAGAGAATAGTATTACAAACTTTATTTTCACTATTTTGCCAAGAAATCCGTGAATAACGCAAACGTAAAGAAAGTCTTCTGCCGGATTATATTCCCTATGAAGTGCGGATGATCATGCTATTTATTTATTTTCGGCATCCACTTGGGTGCACTTCGTTCAGAATAAAGATGCATATTTGTAACGGCACTGGTTGGTTTATTTGTAGGAAGTGCATTCCGCTATGAAAGAATATGCATACGACGTTGTTAGGAAATGCATTGTAAGAAAGCGAAACAAACAGTTAACGATTGGACTGCATTATTTTCAAAACCAATTCTTTAGTCCATAATTTATTATCAGACTTGTGAAATATACGTTTACTTGTGTATTCTACAAGTTTTGATAATCAAGAAATATAATAACAATAGTAATAATTTTGTCTTTATTATCAGAAAGATACACTCTAACAAAGATTTGGTAAAATTATTATAAATACAGGGTGTTTTGAAACATCGTTTAAAGATTTTAAGGGCATATAGTACGATCGAAAATGAGGTTAAAAGTCATAATAAACATATGTCCACAAATTATGCTAATATTAAATGCAGAATAAGTTTGCTTTAGCGGTTTTTATTAAGATGTTATTGTATTTTAACATAAAATAGATTATAACTAAAGAAGATGTTCAAAATGACGTCCTTCCATTTCGACACAGGATCTACATCTGCTTTCAAAGGAAGCGCGGACTCTTTCAAAAAACAAGGGCTTTTCTCGTATTATCTGGCAACAGTGTTCTATTCGTTGGCGCAACTCTGGAAGATCGTTTACCGGTGTTGCGTACACTAAACTTTTCAAATAACCCCAGATACTAAAGTCCAACGGGTTTAGATCGGGAGACCTTGGAGGCCAAGCAATGGGACCTGCTCGCCCTATCTATCTCCCAGGAAATTCATTGTTAAGATGTTCCCTAACAGCACGCGTAAAGTGCGGTGGAGCTCCATCTTGCATAAACCAGAAGTTCAGTCTTAGATTTATAGGTAAATCCTTCCAAAAGTTCAGGTAAAGTATTTTCCAAGAATTCGATCTATGCAGGAACTGTAAGATTGTGGCAAAACAATCGGTCCTAACAACCGTTCCCCTATCATGCCTAACCAGATGTTTAGAGAGAAACGTGATCGTTGTGGAAATTAAATATTCCATTTTTAGTAAAACCAGCTTCATCAGTGAAAAGGATGTTATCAGCGAAATCTGGCCGATCAGCAGCTGTTCGCAAAAACCACTCACAGAAAGCCCTTCTCGCTTGATAATCCAGAGCAGTAAGGGCTTGTACCCGTTGGATATGGTAGGGGTATAGGAGTTGCTCATGAAGAGTTCTCCAAACAAGATTGCTGCTTACACCCACTTGAGTCGAAATTCTTCTAACACTAGTTTCGGGATTTTCATCAATAATATTCGAAATTCGATCTTCTATCTGTGGAGTACATGCTAATCTCTGCCGTCCAGTATCAGAAGACCGCTTCTTAAACGAACCAGTTTCTCTTAGTCGTTGAAACACCGTCTGAAACATCACATGCGAAGGCAGTTGGCGATCAGGAAACGTTTCAGCATAGAAGCGACGCCGACGTGCTTGTAAAGAATTCCCATTAGCACGACCGTACATGAACACCATATCGCTCACTTCAGCATTAGAATACGCAACCATTGTAATTGCTACAAATTGCACAAAACGTCAAATTAAACTGTCATAAAACAATAGCTGATAAGCACCTGTTTACTGGGATATGTTATATCCATGTACTACTAGGAACACTCGCTGTTATCTCGTAAACGGTTAATTTGTGAACATATGTTTATTATGACTTTTAACCTTATTTTCGATCGTACTACATGCCCTTAAAATCTTTAAACGATGTTTCAAAACACAATGTATATATTACAGGTAATTTAATAAATATAAAAAACAATGCTTATAATAATAATAACAACAATAATACATTTAGACTTAACTGTTTCATTAAACTTTGCTGCTTTTGGTGTCGGCATCAGGATGCGTTTTCATGATGTAGCGTTGGAGGAACTGCAACAAACAACTGATCTTCTTTCATTATTGATATACTTACAAGATCGTAAACTTTGATAAAAATTAATGCTCAATTAGTATCTTAGTATGCAATATGTAATGTGTGTAAAATACAGGTTTTAAATTACATATTTGAAGAGAATATAAAAAATAAAGTATGAAGAAGGCTAACTGTATTATATACACTCCGCCAAAAAAGTATCGCATAATTTAGTTTTGAATCATAAAAGTATCGCATAATCTTTGTTTGTAGCATAAAGTTGTAAATATACTTTAATGCGCTCTAAGATATAATTTCTATGATTGTTTAAATAAAATACAGGCCAAATAAAAACAAGAACTCATACTTGAGATTTTTATTAAAACAAGAAATTATAATTTTGGAAAGAAAAATGTCATAACAGTAGCTTTTAATACTGAGTATTGCCACCTCTGGCTCTTATGACCGCTCGCATACGGTTTGGCAGAGATTCGATTAACCTCCGTATATAAGCCTGATCCAAATTCTCCCACTCGTCACGGAGAGCATTTGCTAGTCCATGCAGGTCCGCTGGGGCAACATTTTGGGTTCGTATCCGTCTGTGAAGGAGGTCCCACACGTGCTCGATAGGGTTCATGTCCGGACTTACCGCAGGCCAATCTAAAACTGGAATACCAACATCGTTAAGGTATTCCTGGACGATTATTGCAACATGCGGTCGTGCATTATCGTGCATTAACATGAATTCGTTTCCTATAATTGGCGCATATGGTACTACATGTTCTTCTAAAATGTCCGTTATATACCTGTGGGCAGTCAGTGTACCTCTGTCTACTGGTACTAACTCTGTACGACCTGTTAAACAGATGCCTCCCCAAACCATAATAGAGCCACCAGCGAAATTAGGTCTAGGTCTGATATTACACTGCGAATAGCGCTCACCGTCTCGTCTGTATACTGAGATATGCCTATCTGAGGTGTAAAGACCAAATCTTGACTCATCTGCGAAGAGTATATTGGCCCAGTCATTAATGTTCCAATTTACATGTTCTCTGGCAAACCTTAAGCGAGCTACTCGGTGGTTCCTAGTGAGACGAGGGGCTGTTACAGCTACTCTAGCTCTTAATCCACTCTGTCGTAACCTATTCCGAATAGTTTGAGTACTCACACGAGTATTTCTGACTCTAGCCAAGTCGTTCTGCAATTGTCTCGCAGTTACATGTCTTCGACGTAATGCTTGTAGTAGTAAATAGCGGTCATCTTGGCGAGTAGAACATCTTGGACGACCTGGTACAGGTCTTCTACTGTAAATGCCTGTTTCCCTATATCTGGCTACGGCTCTAGAAACACTTGACTGATTGATGTTCATCAAATTATCAACGTATGCTTGAGATCGTCCATCTTCGATTAAAGCAACTATAGCAGCCACTTGTTCTGAAGTTAAATTGCTCATTTTAGTTTTAAAAGCGTTGGTACAAAACTCTGACTTCGCACTTTAAAATTTGTCCGTATAGGAAGACTTTCAATAAACAACTGAGCAAACCTTACACATATGCATTTTTCTAAATGTGTTCTTTTAGGAAAAAAATAAAGTAAAAACGCTAAGTTCCATTATTTTGTTAGTGTTTTTATAGTTCACATACACGAGGCAAACTTTTTGTGAACGTATAAAAATATCTTGGTTCATAAATGCCCTTTTTTAGTTTATGCGATACTTTTTTGGCGGAGTGTATATTGTGCATTCGAAATTTGGTAGCAGAAATCATTAATGTTACTAAGCGTATAATAGTTATGTGCTTGTTTAGTAGTTATACCTAAACGCTTTCTTAACCATAAAAACAAATGCATAGATAGGAATAAGATAATATTCTAAGTATAAATAGACAAGTTGAATAATACTTTCATAACCTCTACTTCAGAGCAGCGAAATATGACTGCAATAAACAATATCTATAACCATTTACTTTGACATTACGGTAATACACGAACTACAAATATATTTTATATACCCTGTCGAGGCATATTAATGTATTTTTTTGGAACACAATTAGATATATTGTGTGTTTGTATACGCACAAACCTATAATATTTCAATGTTTGTAAATTATGAAAATGCAGCTGCAGGTCACCCTCAGTAGTATGAATGTATTATTTAACTACTAGATTTATTTTAAATTAGTCACTTACCTAAATATGCCTATAGATAAAACAAGAAGAACGACCACTGCCACTTCCGTGCGTGCTATGTGCTATCTATCTACAAATTGAACCAATAAAATTGAGCACGCGCGCATTGTAAGTATGTATTTGGTTTCCTAAGTAAATTTCCTAACTGTGGATAAAATCACGAAGTAATTTAGTAAGAATCCCTGGGAAAGCATAAAAGTTTTAGTAATATTACGTTTTTACGTAGCACTTTTACCTACAAATGAAAAATACTGGTCGCTATGAGGGAAATTTCCAAAAGTATAGGTAATTTTATTAAAAAACAGAAAATTACCCAGTTTTTGGTGATTTTCCCGTTACTGGAATTTTTAGGAGAAATCCTGGTAAACTTACTAAAATTTTTTAGTGTGTAGTACAAAGTGCAATCATTCAATTATAGGCGAAGTTTAGTATGTGCTATTCTTCCACATAACCTATAATCGATCGGAAGTAGATATACAAAAGAGAGAATAAAAAAACAATAATTATAATTCTCTAAATAGAAATACCAAAATGCAAATACCTACGTACTAACTTACAAATCTAATTCACGCAAATAGAAAGAAAAAGAGAAATAAAATAAGAAAACATAAAATAGCATATCATATAAAATATCTTGATAATCAAATTTGTAACAGTAGTTAAGGGTGCTTTACTTGTTCATAGCCAAAAACCTATTTAAAATGATCGAAGCTGAAGAAACAAACTTTAACATGAAAAGCGCTGTCACACTTTTATTCTAAAAATTTCAATAGTTATAATCTTTATAAGTACTTAATCTTGGTGTGAAGACAAATAAGCATCTTTACAGAGTTATTGAATAAAGTTTCTGTAATTCTATTAAATGTGGAAAATTATTTTTCTTTCACGTAAAGAAAGATTTAATTGCGACAAGGAAATGTGAGCAAGTTCGATTTATAATATTAAATTATTTTCCATTTTTTTATCCTTATGGGTTTATTTTAAATTAAGTAAATTGTTATAAAAAAATATGTCTTTTTTTCTTCCATTCAGATTTATTTATTTATGCAACTTCCTAGTTCTGAGCGATCCACATTTAATTTTGGAGAATTGTACTAAATTGTTTCGTAGAATTTGTTATATAATATGATCCACTGTACACAGAGCTGTTGCGAACATATTGCTGCAGTATAATGTAGAAATTTTTAGCCAACAACATTACTATGATTAAATTGTTCATACATATTTTTTCCAGTTAACTAACAGGCAGAGAAATGGAAATGTTATTTCAACATATTTTATAGCGTAAAATATTAAGTATTTATGCAACGTTAAGATAACATTTTAAGTAAAAATTAACATTAAAATTTTTAAAATAAATTTTATAACAGAAAATAAATCAAAAAGTTACGCACAGATATAAAGAACATAAAATAAAACCAAATCATCTAACTGGCTAAAGGATGAATATGATTATTTGGTAGACGAGGGCAAGAGGGAAATAATATAATAGAAATGTATAAAGAAATGCAAAGACTGTAGCACACTTATAAACACATAAGATATTCGATTACGCCGCCTACACGATTTTATTAATTTGGAACCATTGTTTCGGAAATTTGTGAATTTCCATTTTCAACCGAAGACCGAATGAATTAAGAAATGATATCTATAATATCTAAACCTATCTCGTGGTTCCTGCCCTAAACTTAAATTTACAAGCGCTTTCTCCCTTTGCTTACTCAAAAAAGTATGTCACTGAGAAAGGAATCTGTTCTTTGAATGATGCAAAGGGACCTGTTCCCGATTCAATAAATTGCTAGAGTCTTTCCTTATCTACATGGTTTCCTAAGCGTCTAATCCGCTCGCAGATGTTACATTTTTCAATAGCTGAAGGCTCTTGATGTTAATTTTATGGCCGGTATCATTGATATGTTGTGCAACACTGGATGATTCAAGCGATAATGCGCTATGTGCTCTTGGTTCCGATTGCATGTTTTGTTTGTCCGAAATAAACTTTATTGCAGTCTTCGCATCCTATTTTGTAAATGCCTTTCGTTATGCTCCGGTTTATTTTTCGGTTTGCCTAAAAGGTTTCTCTATGTGTTTCGTGAGATAAAATACGTGTCCATATTGTGTTGTTTAAAAATATCATCTATGCCTAGGTAGATACGAGAGGAAATGTAGATGATCAGGGAGCAGAAGAACATATGAGGAAGAAATTGACTGTATTATGCAAGTTACGAAGAATAAAGATGGTGAGAACGGCATGATGGCAGAAAACTTAAAGTATGGAGGTACTTCCAAACTACAAAAAAATATACGCTAATATTGGACATACGTAAAATAGAATCGGTGCTTAAGATAGAGAATGGTATATGGTACTAGTAACTTCGACAAAAAGGGACTAAAAATATATGTAAGCAATCCAATGAGGAAATATTGCAATGGTTTTGGAAGAGGTGGCGGTAAACCAGATATTTTAATTAAAATAAATATTCGTTGAGCAAACACACATAAAAATATTTACGGAGTTAAATTAAATGGATTTGCAGCTTTTCTAAAAACAGTTAAACTATCACTAAAAAATTGTCAAAATAGCATCAAAAAAATATTTTACACTTTTTTGGAAATGTTTCTAATTATACGTACTCCTTGTGGTTAGAATTTTTCCACTCCAAAAAGCAGAGATACAATATTTTTTGACGGTGTCATTCTTTGCTGAACATCGCTCTCGGATAACAATAACTCCAATTAGAAAACTTTTGGTGTTGATCAACGGTTTAACTAAGGCAGTGGGTTAAGGTGACACCAAAATGTGAACTAGGAAACCATTATTGAGACTTTGTTCTTGTAAGGTTGTTAAAAACTGCTGGAAAGTTAAAATTAATTCCCTAAGTTAATAGATACTACTGTAACATAACTCTGCAAAGTGTACTCATGACACCACCTCGGACTTAAACCAACTTCAAAACCAATTTTCAACATATTTTTGAAATTTAACAAAAGAAGTAGTTCTGCGACTGCAAAAAAGGAAGTGAAAAGCAGTGCTGAAGATTATTATCTTTTATTCACTTGTGTATATACTGCCTTATTTAATGTTGTGTTAATGTTATTTTTCGGTTGAGACAGGACATTCAAGACTATTGTATGAAACATGCATTAGATTTTAATAAAGGATAGAAAGAAACCGTTGGATCGTACCCAAACCCATCTACTATAAAATGTCTCTACTGTTTATTTGACCTTATTATGTCTGATGTACTACGTTTACGGTATACTAACCAGCTGAAAGGTTTTATGTTCCACCGATAAAACCAATATTCCGAAAGCAAGGGAGTACTGCACGTGCTGTAAGTACAAACACGGTTACCAGTTACTACTGCCGAATGTGTCCGAATAACTATAAGGGAGGGAATTTTGTCCCCCTTTTTAAAAGTCGATTAGAAATTTTAATTTTAACTGTTTATTTAGGAGGTAAGAGTATCAGCATCAATAGACTTTTTAAACATTTCTGCAACGTATTACTTGCTTGAATCATTTCATTTCTTAGATTGTCCGTTATTTTTCAGTAAGCTGTTCAATAGTGAAAAACTATTCAAAACGATAAGAAGTTTATAGAAATATTGTTCCAAATGAAATTTGTTATGAAAATAATGTTTTTAATACTGTGGCTACTGACGGGTACTGCTCACCTCTTTTGAGATGGAAAGATTCTTCTTTAAAAACATTTGTAAAATGACTGGTGACATCGAAGATTGAACCTATTGTGTGATTTGGATTTAACCGTAGATTCTTTATTTCTTCAACGAAATCTTCTGTGTTCTTAACCGCGGAGCCTGTAAAAGCCTGTTAATGGTTTTACTATCTGTAGTAAAAACTTTGCTAAGTGAATGGCAAGGTGAATGCCTAGAATTGTCTATTGGTCGTAATGGATTATTTGCGTTAGGAAGTTTTGGTAAGTCGTACAGATCTGGAAGTTGCAAGGCAGTATGAATCTTAACTGTATGTGATCGTTAGTGGTTTTGTTGTGTTTGTAGAGTGCCTTGTAAATTCTGGTCTCTACTGATAATGTAGGACCTTTGTTTATTTCTTTATACCTTTTATACTGGTTGTAATACAGTTTGTATTTTATTTCCCTTTATCCAACGGAAGTTTTTTTAAGGGTTGTTTTTTTGTTTGAATTGCTATCTCGAATGCTGTTCTGGTTTTCTAGCGGTATTCACTAGCTTTTTCGGCTTCTATATTCTTGCTTGCCTCTCAAATTGCCTGTATGATATCTATTGTCGGAATTCGTGTTTATGTTATGGCAAACTTCACACCTTTCCTCAGCAGTCCTGTAGCTTTTGGGTGTATGGTGGTATATGGTGTTTTTGTTTTTTTATTTTCTTGCTCACTGCAAAAATGTCGAATTTCTATAATCTAATACACGATGGAAATAGTTCAAACAACACCAAATCATATCACCTTTCATCTTGATGTCTTTGGTGGTTTGTATCAGGACCACTGGAAGTTTATTAAAATAAGCCGAAATACCTCATTTGATCTCCCTATATTTAAGCTTTCCTGTAAAAACTGTGTGCGTACTAATTTTGGTACATACAGCAGACAGAATATTAATGAATTATAATTTTCTTCTCATAAGTTTCACCTTGTTCAGCTTGAAATCAAATTGTCAAAAGCGTAATTGAGGTGTTTGAATTTACTAAAAAACGTGCTTCTCCTTTTGTAGTAACTTAGTAGGTACATTTAACTAAACTATCAACAAATGAAGGGTGGTTTTTGACATTTTCATTTACCCTATATCATTCAAACACATAGATAACCAATAACGGTGTTACACGCATTCACGTACCAAATATTTACTCTCTGCCGGATACTACGAAACAATATTCCCGACACATAAATCTTCCTCAGTGAATTTCACGGTTTCGACATGTCCAATCGTCGGAATCGAAATTATTTCCAATTTTTTCATTTATCGTATCCGTCGATCGGTACGCATGGAGAATTGTATCCTGTAAATAAGACAGGCAATGGAATGAAAATTGCAATTTATGCCTCACATATATTTCGTTCTACCGTGTCACCGTAACAGAACGAATCTCGATAAAAGGCTCCCCTTTCTCGATTTGATCCAGTATATTATTCGTGTCCGAAGATGTTAGTTTTTCAATTTCACAAACCACGTGCGCAGGCTACAACATATGTTGTCAGAACTAATACTATGGTGATTTTTTTTTCTATGCCCGAAGACACATGTGTGCGCACATGTTTGGTGTTCTCATCAACCCTATTCATTGTACCTACAGGTAGACTTATCTCGAATTAATTTTTCTGTTCTTTATCCAGAGCGGTGTAGAGCTTGCATGTTATACTTCATTAATACTTTTTATTATTTATATTGGATTAAAAAAATTGAAATAGGTGCCTTAATAAATGCGGAAGAAAGTGATTAAAAACATAACCACAACTAGTGAAGTGTCTAATTTATGCAAGAGCAGTCTTGCATATTTATTAGTATTATTATTATAGACCTGGCGCTCGCTTTTCTTCTTTGCTGATAAATCTTCGTTGGGGCATTCTTTTCCAAAATAGTGCGGTTTCATCTGCGTTAAATCCTTGCTCAGACATGTAATCTTTCTGGTGAATGAGTTTACTCAGAATGTCAGGAAATTCACTAGCGGATGCTTGTTCTCCGGTAATTTTGATATTACGTAAACCAAAGCGCTTTTTAAATTTATGAAACCACACTTTACTGGCATGAATCCCCATAGATTTAAATCCGTCGCCATCTTTTTCTTTTATAAATATGTGTAATGAGCTTTTTCTTGTATCATGTTTGAATCTACAGGAGTTCCTTTTTCGTAACAGTCTTGTATCCATAAAAAAATAGCGCGTTCTACGGCACATGTTTGGCTCCCGGAGTTGATAGAATGTTTTTGCAGCAACTGGTGTAGCTGCTGCAACAGCAGAACAAACTTCTAATTCTTTTTTCTTAATGTACCTGTAGATTCGTTAATACCGTATTCACGGGCAACCGCTGAGACCGCCTTTACTTTACAAAGCTTATCTAATATTTCAACGTTTTCATGCAGGGTTTTCGCTTTTTTTTTTTCTCTTAGAAACACTTGCCGGATCACTACAACAACGCTTTGTACTCGTTGTAGACAGTTTATTCTTTATTCATTTTTAAAACTATAAACACCACGTGTGGATATTATAATAATTATTGGATAATTTCTGAAGAAGCCAATGTTGACGTTGGCGAAACATCAAATAAAGATTTAATTTCTACATTTAGAATTTATTAATACAAATTTCCGCAAAACCAAGATATATTAAAGGATTATCATGCACTCAAAAAAGTACATAGGGAATTATTACTATAATATTGTAGTTGACAAAATGTAGTTATAGTTTACTACAATTGTAAAAGCCAGTCTTAATCCGTTCTCGTACAGCTTACTACATTATTGTGTCTAAGATTGTGTAGATATTTTAACAGTACAACGATATGAATTTGTAATATATTTTTGTTTTAAAGTACTGTAGCTTGAAATACTACAAATTATTAAAAAATCTATTACAATGTATAAACACTTTGTTCACAATAGTGTGCCAAACTTTCTTGTATTAAAGAGTCGAATATAATGTAGTCGAATTTGGTACAATTAGGTTTGAAAATTCAAAATAATGCAACACTTTCAAATATACATTATATTAATTATTGTAGGTATCTAATATACCTATAGGAGTAGGATTAACTTGTTTATTAATATCTTTCATTTGAATCTTATTAAATTAGATATCCCAACGCGTTTTTACTATATTGATTATTGGTACAAATATAAATTATGTGCGGAATTGCGGAAACAAAGGTGAATACTGAATAAAAGCAAACAAAAATGTGTTTTGATCTTCGCAGTGCCAGCAATCATCCCGCTAATACGCCATTTTATATTAGTCGTTAATAAGCGTACATGGTGGCGGTCGTGTGATTTGTGTGTTCTTATGTCGTGTCTTATGGTACTCCGTCCATTAGATAATATATACGTTAATGACGATGGATGCGAAAAGTTATTTACTGAGTTGGGGGTTAGAACCGTTGCGGAGCATTTTTGAAGGTAAGACATTGAAATATATCTTGGATACAAAAGTATAGGCGTGTATGTATGTATTTACCATTAAATTGTTTGTCTTTACCTGTGTAATTACTTATTACTGGTGCTGCTATGTGTTTATATACATACAATTACCTATAGAGGGTAAATGTAATAGGTAATTCTCGGGTTGCCTGGAATCTATTATGTCATAATAACAAATAATTATAGTATTATTAATGCACGTTTATTGTTATCATAACTGTGCAAGTTGTGTCTATTGTGCATATATCGGTGGTTTTTACACCTTTTACTGATGTGTAATAATTTCCAGACTGTGCAATTTTCTAGCTTTCTGTTACATATAGTTGAAATCGCAATACATAATCGCAATCTACAAAACTTAATTTGTATTTATTTTCAGAATATTACTGACTTGGATGTAGAGCTACAGTTGCGGGCAGAGAATAACGCCAGATTTCAGTTTCCAGTACAAGAGATACCAATAATAGTTGGAGAACTTCTTAACGTAACGGACTCATACGTATGCACTTTATATCAAATATAAAGTAGATACACCATTAAAAGCTGTGGATGCATGTTTTAAAATAATGTTTGCATTGGGTGCTGAGTATCCAATAGAATGCGATCAGGTGACATTTCAGTTTCATTGAAGAAGTCAGTAAAAAATGTTTGTGTTCCAAGTTAGTATCTTTATCAATAAAAATGTGTACGTTGAAAACGTTGTCTAGTAAATGTATTTTTCAATAAAATTCTTGTTTATATTAATTTCTATTTCAAATATAGCATTTACCAGCGTAAGTATATACCTATATAAAATTGTAGTAATTTTTACAACACTTGCTTATTAAATAGTAATATATTTCGTAAAAAGCGTTAGTCGCTATAGTGATAATCATTACTACAATTTCTAGTAACTTATTATAGTTACCATTGTTTACTGCGCAACAGGTTTTACCTCCAATTCTAGCATTACACAAGTAGAAACGTTCTCAATAAATATAGTACGAATCGCCATTTTCTGTGGCAGAGTTTCTCAAATATTCTTTTACTTATTGTTAGTGTTATAATTTGTAGTACAACTTACGAGTGCATATTACAAAATGTTGCATAGTTTAACGTAAAAATTACAACAACTTTGTGCGATTCAGTCTTATTTGTTTTGAGAAATTGTCTCGCAAGTATTACAATATTGTAGTACGCTCACTGAAAAATAAAATGACCGTACCGACTATATTGTTGTCGCAAATTTCTTTACAAATTGTTATACACATTCTTATACACGTTAGACACAATTTTGTGCGACTTTTCATTACAAACTGCGCCTGGTGCATATATTACTGTAATTTGTAGCCATATGGAATACAATTGTAATAAAATTTGCAAGCTTTCTTTTTTGGGTGTGGTTTATGTTCACTTGGACCATTGGGATATGGGTGTTTTTAAATAGGACACTATTGATAGATTTTGAATACGAATGATGACATTTTCGGACGAAACTATCTATCTGTCTATCTATATCCAAGATATGACACCCCATCGATATTGTTGTCTACTTTTAAAATCTTTCCAACAAACTCTTGTTTATTTCTTGTTTGGTTACTTAATTATAATTCAATTGTGCAATTATATATGAAACTATCATTGGTTCTCGGTTGCTATCAGTCTCCGTAAGTCTATTTAAATCTTTTGGCTTTATATCATCAACGAACCTAATGGGTCGTTAAAGTCTTCTGTTTCTACATCAGTCTGATTGTAGTCGTTATAATCTTCACTGTAGTTATCAGATTTTTTGAATATAAGCTTTAGCGATTGGCGAATATATGTGTGCGATACAGGATACCACCCACAAACAGATTTTCCTCAGTAATTGTAAAAGCGTTTGGTCTTCCGATGTTACGACTCTGCGCACTGGTGAATTCTCTTTGTAACGTGGACTTTGGAACATCATATTTAGATGGTGACCCCCGAATGGATAGTTGGCCATAGGAGAGTTAGTTTATTAAGGGTTTTCTTCGAAGATTTCTTCTGTTATGTTAAATAAAACAGCTGTTGTTTTGTGGCTCTTCTTTGTCTTACGTTCTTCTTTGACTTATTATTAGTGGATTCTCTGGTATATCCTTGGTATGTCTCAAGTTAGGGTGGAAAGTATCATTCATAATTTTTTTAATATAAAAGAATGTGTGAAAATAATTAGTGGAAGAATAATAATATAAAATCTACATAAACCTACAGACAAATGATATCAGTTTTAAGCAATTTTGTTTGTTTATAAGTCCAGGTGCACATATCCTCTGCTCATGTAAGAGTTTGATGGATATGAAAAAACATTGTATTCAAGGTTCACTTTTGACCCTTTATAACTTTGCATATAAGTACTTACATTTTTCGATAATTGAATGTACATATTAAAAGTAAACTTTTTTACCAATATTTTCAAATGAGAGTGCTTTGCTACTAAAAAACAACATGATACCATAAATATTTTTAAAAACAACATTGCGCTTTGTCCTCTTTCAGGTATTGTCCCAAATTAGGTCATTTGACAATTGATGGGGCATTCAAAAACCTTAATTAGCAAAAATAAATAAAAATACACAGAGAAAAAAAAAAGGTTCTTTAAACCAAAGAAGTAACCCTTTGCTGCTATTTAAACACTATTTTTTATTATTTATTATTTCAAAGAAAGAAACATAAATTAACGGAAAAATAATTTTGGCGCCAAAAAAAATATTTTAAATAGCCCTAACGAAATATTTGTTTGTTTTAAAGAATTCTTTATCTTCGTAGATAATTCATAAAACATTAAGGGAATTCATTCAAATGACTTGTTTTTTAGACTTTGTGTCTTAAAACGTGTCTTACAAAAATATTTATTTTAATGTACCACTTACTAATTAATGTTAGTTTTCATCCTACTTAATAGTGATATATTTGATGGCAAATATACTATTTATTTATTTATTTATTTTATAATACTGCATGAGTTGCTTAGAAATAAATATATTAGGACGCATCCCAATATACACATATGTATTTATAATTAATCACCATCCTATTGTTGCAAAACCTAATGCTAATGCTATATAGACGGTATCAAAAACATCAAGTTCTATCTCTCGTATTCCCTGCACGTGGATGCTGGCAAAGCTTTGCAGGGGAGATATGTATGCGCATAGATACGTAGTACATTTCTTTTTTAGAGGTGCATTGCCCAGCACCCGTCCTCGAAACGTAATTTGCGATCTCCCCCCGATGCTGGGGTTGCTACGGTTTTCGACGATTGTGGCACGTGTACTTCTAAATGCGTGTACGCAATTCGGAAGTACCTTATTATAACGGGCTCAGCGCTTTCTCATCTTTGCAGAGCATCTTCATGTTTATTACAAGATTTTCCCGTGAAAGAGAAAGATAAGCGGATGCTCCTGCTGCAAAGAAAAAAGAAACCAGCGGTTCTTTGTGCACATGCACCCTTTTAAAGTCAAACAATAGAAATCTAGCGAAATAATAATGGAAAGGCGATCTACGTGCATAGTTTTTGTTATGAAATTGAATCTGACGTCTGATAAGACTATGAATTGTGTGTTAGAAAAGCTAAATATACCTACCAGGAACATACGGAATCGTGGAAATGACATTTTAATTAGAGTGTTTGTAATTAAAATATTATCAATGGCATCTTTTAATCATATATTTCGAAAAATTCAAACAAATGTTTTGTTTTGACCTAATGGTAGAGACAGTTCCAAAGTTGTTTATTATTACCTTGTCTTTGTTTTTTGTTAGAAAATGCACATTGTGATGTTTGAAAGTTAATCTTAAACATATGTATACTGTAAGAGCAGCGTCCTATGGTCACACCTATCATAATCGGCAATCTTCGAAAATGCGAGAGCGAGCCGTACCTGCAACGCTAATATGTATATCTATTGCGCCTGTAACTACAGCCTCAATCTCTGCAAAATAAACGACGGGAAAGTACATGTACTCCTACCATCTCCCACCCTACCTAACAGCCAGGTGTGGCGCTGTAGTACGATAATAGCAAAGTATAGGAATACCAAGTAGCGTCACCCTCTTGGTAAAAGAAAATTGCGCCGCCATTTTGTTTTATCCCATATGATTTATGTCACGTGTGAATGGTCATTGTAAACAAACATTTGTATTTTGTATTTATTATGATTTTGGAATAAGTTTGAACTGTTATCCAAGTTTAAAGGAAAGTACCACATCACTGTGCAGTGAGAAATTGTAGGAGCAATAATATTGATTCCTCGGGGCTTCATTTCTTTGGATTTCCAAAGGATGTTACGAGGTTACTGTTGTAACATACAATCTGTACATGGTAAATAATATACATATCTTCTAGGATGTCATTCTGGGCATTGCTTACTGACCGGAGAGACATTTTAGAGATGGGAAATTGTGGTCGCTTGAAAGTATATCTTCTCTACGTTTACTGTATGAAGAATTAAGTCAAGAAGGAATGGAATATATATACACCAGAAGAATAAATCAAGATTGTCTGGAAAATTTCTTCGGAACTGTGCGACAATAACGAGAAACTGTCTAAACCCGACCCCGATACAGTCAAATAAAATTAATAAATTTTACGACATTCCAGTTGATTATAGACACATAGATATATCCGAAGAAAATGCTCTTACTTATATCGGAGGATATTTAATTAAAAAATGTCTGCAAAAACATTCTTGTGTGAAATACACTGAATTTTCAAACGTATAAGCATATCATTTTGATAGCAGTTCCAAAATTAATGCATTCTGTAGAGCCCATTACCAGGATGATGATAATTTATTTGGTAATTTAAAGTTGCCTGACAGCAGCTTTTATCGCTTTATTAATGAAATGGATTCCTATTTTCCAACACGTATTTGCAAAAAAAAAAAAAAATGTTAAACTTGAATTAGTTAGGGTCATGAAAAACATCAATTGGCCTTTTCCCAGTGGAATATTTAATAAAATTATTTGTTAGAACGAACATTTTTTATTCGTTAAAATTTTACAATAGACTGTTGAAAACAAAGCCACGACAAAATAGAAAATTAATAAATCTTTTACATTTGTAAATAGTTGTTTAATTTACCTGATCGATATGTTTAACATTTAAATAACGAATTTGTTTTAATGCTAAAAAACGCGTTTTAATTTGTTTTTAGACATATTACTTACATATACATTTTTAAATTTCGCGCAATAGATAAAACAAAATGGTAGAAGGTCACCGAAAACTCTCCGTAAAAACCCATGTATAAAAACGTTAGTGACGCTACTTGGTTTACCTATACTTTGATAATAGCACGTGTAGACTGATCAGTGATCAGTATTATTAGTCAATTCAAGTACAGTGGTTGTCTAAGTTTTAAATACATATTTCTGCGCAAAATGCCGCGTTATACTGTGGAGGAGAGAGCCGAGATGATGCGGTGGTATCACGCTGGCAATTCTTTTCAAAGGGTATGCGACGTGTTTACAGCTAAATACTCCAACGTGCCTATTCCAAATAAAGCCACAATTTTTAAATTAAAAAATAAAACCGACAATATCGGTTCGGTCGAAAATTTAAAAACATTATTTCCAACTCGCAGAATTTCTAATAATACGTCCGTTTTAGTATGTGCTGCGTTGAAATAAATTCGAATATGTACCACCAGATGGTCCTAGCACTAATGATCCTACTCTCCAAATTGTTTACAAAAAGCTTCCAAAAATTAACAATTTAACAAACCGTATTATAACACATATCCACAAATTTGTTCCCCCCTCAAAACTTATGATTGCTAAATATAATGTATTATCCTCACGATCTCTTTTTAGCAAATTCCAAGACAAAACTCCGCGTTTATTTGAGTCAAATCTAATTTATAAAATTCCATGGAAGGGTTGTCCGGGGTGCTACATTGGCCAGACTTCCCGATGGTTGAGGGATAGAATCTCGCAACATAAGAGCGATTGTAGAATTGGTAAAGTGTCTTGTGCTCTAAGTTGACCATTCACTAAAATTTGATCACCACTTTGACTTTGAAAATACAAAAATATTAATTAATGAGAACAGATATAATTGCCGCCTTTTACTTGAAATGATGCACATTCAATCCGAAAAAAATAACATTAACTATAAAACTGATACTAAACATCTCAGCATCATTTACTCCAACATTTTAGATAAGATATGCAACATGTTCCAATTTTGTTCACATCACTGTACCTTCATGAATTTTCCCGTGATGCGCTGGCCAATTGTTGCTACTTCTGACAACTTCAGTTGTGTTCGTCCTTCTGTGTTATACATTTCGGTTCCGAATTTTAATATGTTATTATTTTATTAATTTTATTAATTTGACCGCATCAGTTTTTTCATCAAACTGTTTACTATTTTATTTCAATTTTTTACAACATGTTTATAACTCACACTTCAGTTTTTAACTTAATATAATAATTTTCCATCCATGTGCGTCGTTCTTGCCGACATTTTGATCTTTCATGTAAGTTTTTTAAACTGTTGTTTGTTAATTTTGTTTCACTGATTGCTTTTCAATTGTAGTAATTCTCCTGAAGAAGGAAATAAACATTTCCGAAATAGTGAGTATTAATAAATGAGTTTCATTTACTAATTTCTCCATTGCTGGAAGACCGAATTCCTTGATCGAAATCGTCTCCCTATATATATATATATATACAGGGTGTGGCATTTATCTGTCGACGAGCTATTGTGGCTAACCTGTCCACTTAAGTGAAATATGTTTTAGATAAAAGTGATTCAGGATCAAATACTCTACACCGCAAAATTATTTTTATATATACAGGGTGGTCAGTTTAGCCTGCGCGGTATACAACTTTGTTATTTTAAATGGAACACCCTATATATCATTACATTTTTGGATGCCCCGATGCAAAATAAAGTAGACTTAATTCACATACCCTACACCAAAACCGAACAGCTTCGGAGTTATTCGACTTTTTAGAAACAAAAATGCATTTGCTTGGGTCACTTGGAAAATCAATACCACCGTTACTTATATGTAACAATTTTACGATTATTTTGTAGTATAGTCGTGACAATATTTGAAAGTGTATAACCAATTAATAATTTCTTTGTTATGTTATACAGGGTGTTGTTAAAGTGACAATAAAGCTAGGCATCTTTAAATAGACGAATCTCATTTTTTTTAAATGGAACACCTTGTATATTTTTGTGCCATATAATACAGAATTAAGTCCTCTTTCAATCGCATGTAACATTTCCTATAGCTAAAGTTAATACTTTTTGAGTAATTTTGAATAATGTGCGAGAAAAACAGTAATTGGTCGATATTCTAAGAAAAAAACATTTATGGCAAAATCAAGTGCTGTAAAGATGATTTTGATATTTTTTATAATAATTTTTTGAGTAAACATCGGTATATTTTATCCATCGTTGATTTATACTAGGTACAATTTTATTTAGGTACTTCCGTGATAAGCATTTATAATCATATGCCCAAATAGGTATCAAAATAAAATTATAGTAGGCCATGTTTTGTGATAGTAAATGAACTAAGGGTATCTAGCTAACTGTCAAATTTTACGTACAAGTATTGTGGTAATTACCCATTTTTCAGCATTTTGACGACAGTGTGAATTTTCTAGTTTTATTATTGTTGCTTGTTACTTGTTTCTTGGTTTATGTTACACATTCTTTGTTATCTGTTGCTTGTTATTTTTTATTATTTACTTTTTTCAAATTGAATATGAACTACTCGGAGGAAGAGCTCATAGATATGGCCTTTATCCTAGGGGAGAGTGGGCGGAATGGCTTACTGGCAAGTAGAATTTATGTACAGAAGTATCCAAACCGCAGACATCCTGAACGGAAGTTTTTGAACGTTTGATGGCCAGGTTTGTAAATGATGGTTCTGTTGAGTACGGATCTCATAGACGTTCAAAAACGGTGATTACCGAAGAAAACGAATTAATGGTTTTGCAAACTATTGTAGAAGATCCTCATATTACCTTGCGAACAATGAGCAATAATTTAGTCATTAGTATGAGGTCATTAGGAAGAATGCTGAAGAAAAATAAGTATCACTCTTATAAAGTTCAACTCCACCAAGAACTGTTGCCAGCAGATTTGAATAGAAGGCTAGAGTTTTGTCGCAGAATTACAGTAATAATGAACGAACATCCGAATTTTTTGAGTAATGTGTCGTGAACAGATGAAGCCCAGTTTCATAATAATGGATGCGTAAGTAGACATAATTTTCACTATTACTCAGATGTAAAACCTCACATTATTCGTGAAACTCGTCGCCAAAACAGATGGTCACTTAATGGTTGGGGCGGTATCATTGGTACCAGTGTTATCGGGCCGTACTTTTTTGAACAACATTTAAACGGTCAGAGATATAGGCACTTTCTTGTGAACGAATTAGGAGGCCTGCTAGAAGATGTGCCATTGCAAAATAGACTAAGTATGTGGTTCCAACACCACGGTGCGCTCAGCCACAACCACCATGCAGTAAGAGAAACTTTAAATTAAATGTATGGCATTAGATGGATGGATAGGTAGGGGAGGACCTATTGCATGGCCAGCACGATCTCCTGATTTGACCCCCATGGATTTCTTTCTATGGGGGTACATCAAAAGTAAAGTAAATGAGGAGGTACCAACTACACCAGAAGATATGAGAGGCAGAATTTCTAGAGCTTTTAAAGAAATTGGCCATAATATGCTTCTGAGCGTTATAAATTCATTTACCCAACGTTTAACGACGTGCATCAATAATGAAGGCGGTCATTTTGAAGTTCTTTTATAATTTTCATTGTTATTTATCTTTATTTTTATAATTTGAGATTTCTATTGTTATTAAATTATCTTTATCGTTTTGTTTTTTGTTTTAATTTCTACAATTAGAGACTCCAATTCTTGAATTAATGAAAGAAAAAAAATATTTTTTTACAGTAAACATATTATAATAACAATGTTTTTACTACATAGCACATTATTTAAAATTACTCAAAAAGTATTAACTTTAGCTATAGGAAATGTTATATGCGATTCAAAGAGGACTTAATTCTGTATTATATGGCATAAAAATATACAAGGTGTTCCATTTGAAAAAAATGAGATTCGTCTATTTAAAGATGCCTAGCTTTATTGTCACTTTAACAACACCCTGTATAACATAACAAAGAAATTATTAATTGGGTATACACTTTCAAATATTGTCACGACTATACTACAAAATAATCGTAAAATTGTTATAAGTAACGGTGGTATTGATTTTCCGAGTGACCCAAGCAAATGCATTTTTGTTTCTAAAAAGTCGAATAACTCCGAAGCTGTTCGGTTTTGGTGTAGGGTATGTAAATTAAATCTACTTTATTTTGCATCGGGGCATCCAAAAATGTAATGATATATAGGGTGTTCCATTTAAAATAACAAAGTTGTATACCGCGCAGGCTAAACTGACCACCCTGTATATATAAAAATAATTTTGCGGTGTAGAGTATTTGATCCTGAATCACTTTTATCTAAAACATATTTCACTTAAGTGGACAGGTTAGCCACAATAGCTCGTCCACAGATAAATGCCACAGCCTGTATATATTTAGATAGGACTTTTAAATCTTACTCCTTAGACTGTGGAACCTGTTGTACTCCGTAGACCGGGAAGTCATGATATCCTGTGATGGGTGGAGACTGTGGCTTGAAAACTATAACAAAAATCCCAAAAGGAAGGTGAAAAAATCCCTTACCACAAAATTAGATAACAAATCTAAATACGTATTTCGGCAACTAAGTTGCCATCTTCAGTAGAAACAAGTGAAAAGCAGTGTTAAACATAGTGTTTTCGGCTAAGGTAAACCTTGGAAGATATGCTCTTCACTAAATCACTAGTGGAATAACACTCTATTGTGTGTTATTCCACTAATGATTTGGTGAAGAGCATATCTTCCAAGGTTTACCTTAGCCGAAAACACTATGTTTAACACTGCTTTTCACTTGTTTCTACTGAAGATGGCAACTTAGTTGCCGAAATACGTATTTAGATTTGTTATCTAATTTTGTGGTAAGGGATTTTTTCACCTTCCTTTTGGGATTTTTGTTATAGTTTTCAAGCCACAGTCTCCACCCATCACAGGATATCATGACTTCCCGGTCTACGGAGTACAACAGGTTCCACAGTCTAAGGAGTAGGATTTTTAAAATTGAAAAAAATGCATCAGAGCTATTAAAAGTAGGGATTAGGGATCATTGTAAATCATATTTCGGGGAACTGAAGATTTTAACTGTGCGGTCTCCATTCATTCTTAATATTTTGCTATATGCAAAGGAGAACAACCAACGCTTAAAAACCCAATCAGATTTGTATAATTACTAAACGAAATTTAATACTAATTTAAGGAATATCCGCAACGCAACAGTCTGTAAAATATCAATGTGCTAAATTCTTTAATTCATTAGAAAATAATATCAGAGCATTACCATTAAAACAATTTAAATCTGTTTAAAAGGACTACCTTACAAAATATGCATTATATGCCACTGAAGAACTTTTCACCATCAAATCAACACACATACAATTTGAGTATTAGACTTTTTGGTTTTTTATTTTGACTTTCTTTTGTAGGTATATGTTTACATTATACTTATGGACATAAAGTTGTATCTTGTATCTATCTACTATAAGTACGTATTTGTACTTAAAGTGTAGTTTATTGTAAGAGAAGACACACTCATATCGTCTCTTTTTCTCTCTGTAACTCTGTAGACATATGACATTTATTAGGAAAAAGCATGCGCTAAGCTTTTTCATTAAGATACATACATCAATGTGAACATATGCACATTGGAATCTATATATACACATATACATAATACAACCCTACCTGTGAATTTCATAGAACATAGATATACACAATTGAATTCACAGATTCATGCAAGCGTGTAGTTCTATAAGATGCAGCCTGCAGGCGCAATCAGAAGCTTCGGTAGGCAGAGCTTTCGCGCACAGAACGTAAACAGAAGGGTGCGCGCTAGCAGATTGCGCACGTCGATCCATCGAGCGGGCTTTGAAAATTGTTGCGCGCCGCTCCGATCATCCATCCTTCCAGTGTTGTGCACGCGTTTGGCCATTGTGGGTGTTCGGTAATTATGTGTTTGCACGTGCTTCTGACACTTTGACCGGCGACTGTCGATCGTGAACTAGACGGTATAGTGTTGGGAAAATAAAGGAGGCTGCAGCGGACGTTGGATCTGCTGCTGAATAGGTGAGTACTATATTACGTCATTCACGGTTGCGGCTCGGGGTGGTCGTCGACCGTGGGGGATGCATCTCGTCATCTCCCTCTATGGCGATGGTCCATTGCGCTTGCGAAATAGAGGATCGTTCATTGTTGCGCCATTCATCTCCGACAGTGCTGCCGTTGAAACACACTGCAAGCAAGAAGTTCAATTAGCATTTTGAGTTTCTACAAATTTCTTGCTAGGTGCTTGTGTTGCTGCACGTAATTTTTTACATAAGAAGCAGCTAAAACTCCAAAATTAATAACAACTGCTAAAGGTTATAATGTGTTCTAAATCAGATTTTTACTAATCCTAACAATATTGCTGGATTAAAATATTTCTTAAAGGTGAAACAATTGAATCCAACTTAATATTTCCAATATTGAAACGGTTCTTTTAAGAAATTGATTATGGTGTAGGTTTTAGAAGATAACACATTACTTTTTTTCAGCGCTCGGTAATGTACAAGCAAACATCTTCCTTATAAACATAAACTTTAAACGAAGACAATTGAACTTTTACACATGTAAATATGCCAGTTAATGAAATGAGTTTAAAATCTTTAGAAGTTACTACAAAAGCACTTGTATTATATCAAAATTAAATATCTATTATTGATGTCATGCTATTGAACTAGTGTTTTTATTATTATATGAGTAAAAATGTATGTATATAGCTATTGTCAACAGGTGTTATACCTGTGAAGCATTCTCAAGTGAACTACTTTTGCTGTCAAAAACTGAAAGAATACTTAGGTGAACAGGGATGGATCCACAGTTTCCATTCTGAATAAAATGTACGCTAATGTAAGAGAAGTTTATTAATACTAGATAAATCAGAAATATATATCAGGACATCCGATTAATCTCCTGTACTTATACATTTCTTAATTTTTTGCTGTACTCAGCAAAATCCTGAAATATCTGAAACCTAGAAGTACAAACTTTAACGGACGAAAAAGGGAATTATACTAGTTTATAACCACAATATGTAGTTTTAAATTCAGAAATGATCACATATTACACTAATATTACATTTATTAAAAAAAAAATAGGTGCAATGTCTTAACATCTATTGATTCAGTGAATTTTGAAACTTGTTTAATAGATTTGTATAGCACCACAACTCGTCACATGTAAAGATGACGAATATTTACAAAGTGCGCTTTACAAAACAATTTTATAGTACAAATTATGATAGATTGAATAGCTTTTCATTTACAGGAATAGGGTGCAAGCCGTTCCAATTAGTGTGTTCACAGTATTAATATATTATTTTCCGCTAATTAATAAAATTAATTTTTTAAACGGCCGATAACTTTGCGGAGTATTAATAATCCTAAAACAAACAAATATCATTGACTGCATTATCGGCTCGTTTAGTTGCTTTGGAGTTTCGACCTGTATTCGTTAGGTGGCGCATGTCTTAATCCCTTACAATGAGTGATCGATTGACAATAATGTTTGTGATGCATCCGTGATGAAGGTTTTGCATTCAGAGGGATGCTGATGACAATTGAATGGTAGAAACACGAGCTTGGGGTGTAAATATTTATTTTTTTTCAATATTTATTTATTTAGATGACAAGAAAAATATTTTTTTTATTTTGCTATTCTGATGTTCTTTTTCTTTTGGGTTTATCTCATTAAATTTTTATGATTTCTCTTGATTAGTGTTTATCTTGAAAATAAATTAATGAAAACTTATAATAATTAATAAAAATATAGTTTTATTGCAGATAAACCTTAATTTATTATTATGTACGTCGTAAAATATAAGAAATTAAACAGGGCATAGAAATTGACAATCAGTGACAACAAAAGCCGGTGTTTTCGGACTAAATAAAATAAAAATACTTGCACACTAACAATAAGCATATATGCAATAAATAAAAAGGATGTGGAATATATTACTGCTGAAGAAAATGTTTGTTCCTCTTGCTGTACACCAAAGCTTAATGCTTATTTTCCTTGAAAGTTTATTTATGTATAATTATATGTATGTTATTATATGTATAATTATTCTAGTCTAAACAACTCCCGATTTTATTTTTATTTAAATAGAAAATAGGTATAAAAACTATGGGACTATGGAGTAGCTGATCCGCTATTTGCTTCCTTCTAAACCAGGCGTAAACTAGTTTACGTCATTCATTGATACATAATAAAAAAAAAATGTCAATAATATGGGGCAGGGATATAGTGGTATTCGGTCTGATATTGAGTGCTAGGTAACCCATGCCCTTCAATGTTTTTATAATTTCTAAAGTTTATAAAATGATGACGAATTTTATTAATTTTATGAATTATAAAAATATTATATACAAAGCTATGTGCCTGAATGGCCTGCATATGGCTTATATACAGGGTTTTCCACGGTAGTCGTTCGTTAGAAGTTTCCGAGGTTAGAAAAAATCTGGAACTCTGAATTTTTGGAATCCGGGGCTATTCAAGATTCTCTTTCATTTTAAAATATTTTGAGGATCTTACCACTTCCGGTTATACCGGAAGTCGCCATAAACTTTCTTATTTTAAATGGAACACCCTGTATATTATTTCATTTCTAAATTCCTGAGAAAATTTTATGATGAGTTCTAATAGGTTTCCCTATACCTATTTTCAACTGCTACTTAGATATCTTGATTTTTTTGAAAATTTTGAAAGATGTAGCGTTATTTGCAACACAGTATGTTTGCCCATTTTTGACTGGTAATAAACACTTCTAGGGTAGATGGAAGCACAAGAATGACACTTTCGAAATTCACATTGACAATTGATTTGTCGCATACAGGGTGTCCAAAACTGCATGACCAATTACAAAATCTTCAAATTTGAAAAACTTCTTTTTTATGGATATTATTGGATGATCAGATGCAGAATTTAATTCTGCATCGATTCGCTATGATTTTCCCTATACCTATTTACAACGGTTTTCTTGTTATGTCAATATTTTCTGTTTTAATGTGATTTTTGACAGAAACTGAAACATCGTATGTGTTTCATTTTATTAGAAAATGGAAACAAAACATGAACATAAGAAAATTTGAAACGTAGTAACAAATGAAAAACAAAAAAATTAGGAACATAATGACAAGAAAAAATAAAATAAATTGAACGAAATAACTACAATAATTGTTCCATGTGACCACCACTTTGGTTCAAACACTGAATTACTCTATCATGTACCCCTCGCGAAACCGATCTCCGAAGTTCGTCTGGGGTTATATTGGTGAACGCATCGTGAACACGGTTCAATAGTTCCTCTCTCGTTAATACAGGTGTAGAGTAAACTTGCTCTTTTATGCGACCCCACAGGTAAAAGTCCAAGGGCGTCAAATCGGGTGATCTGGGTGGCCAGTTCCAGGGTCCCTGGGGACCAATCCACCGATCCTCGAACATCAA
The DNA here is from genome assembly GCA_949128085.1 of Cetonia aurata. Classification (NCBI taxonomy): domain Eukaryota; kingdom Metazoa; phylum Arthropoda; class Insecta; order Coleoptera; family Scarabaeidae; genus Cetonia; species Cetonia aurata. The sequence continues at coordinate 42,314,167 of OX421884.1, forward strand.
CGTCAATTGTTGATGTACAGCTAGTGTGGAGTGCGCGGGAGCACCATCTAGTTGATACCAAGTGTTTGCTCTCTCTCCTGGAGGTAAAGTATTTAAAAAATCACTAAAAAATACTCTAAGTATCTCTAGATATCTAGCCCCATTTAAACTTTCATCGTAGACGTGATATGCTACGCTATTGTCCATAACCAGACAAAAAACATTAAAGCTGGTGATTATTCTCCCTTAAGACGTGTGGATTATCTTGTGCCCAGTAGTGAATATTTTGACGATTTATAATTCCTTGCCTGCTGAATTTTGATTCGTCAGTCCAGATAATTTTATAAAGGAATCTTGGATCTTCTGTCATTTTTGTGCACATGAACTCGCAAAAGGCGACGCGTCTTGCCTCATCACCGTATCACTGTACAGTTATTTCACAAAGAGGATGCATTTTGTGTTTTTTTAATATCCTATTTGAAGTTCTTGATATGCCCAATTCCAGCGCTGCTGCTGGAATTGAACTCCGTGGATAAGCTTTTGAAAATAAGCCAAAACATTCACCTCGTTAGCTTCATTATCTATTACTGGCTTTCGGTGATTACGAGTTGCCTTTACACTCCCAGTTTCCGAAAACCGAGCTTCAATTCTTGCAAATTTTCCAGGAGTCGTTGCTGGTAAGTCCGTATACCGCTTGTTAAATAATCTACATGTGCGTCTGACAATTCGTTCACATTCACCGTGCGTATAAAACAAATTTAGCAGATCATTATTCGAATAGTCTTCAATATTCTCCATTATTAACTGTATTTCATAGAATTAGCAAAATAGAATTGTACTACTTTGACATAAAATCAACAACTGTCAAGTCACTTGTTTTAATTCCTCTTATAATCAATGCTTACTGGATACGATTTTGTAGTTTTATTAGATTTTAGTAAAAAATATGGAATAACAAGTAAACCGCTGTAAATAGGTATAGGGAAAGTCATAGCGAATCGATGCAGAATTAAATTCTGCATCTGATCATCCAATAATATACAGGGTGTTCCATTTGAAAAAAACAACTTTTTTAACTTTGAAGATTTTGTAATTGGTCATGCAGTTTTGGACAGCCTGTATGCGACAAATCAATTGTCAATGTGGATTTCGAAAGTGTCATTCTTGTGCTTCCATCTACCCTAGAAGTGTTTATTACCAGTCGAAAATGGGCAAAAGATACTGTGTTGCAAATAACGCTACATCTTTCAAAATTTTCAAAAAATCAAGATATCTAAGTAGCAGTTGAAAATAGGTATAGGGAAACCTATTAGAACTCATCATAAAATTTTCTCAGTAATTTAAAAATGAAATAACATACAGGGTGTTCCATTTAAAATAAGAAAGTTTATGGCGACTTCCGGTATAACCGGAAGTGGTAAGACCCTGAAAATATTTTAAAATGAAAGAGAATCTTGGATAGCCCCGGATTCCAAAAATTCAGAGTTCCAGGTTTTTTCTAACCTCGGAAACTTCTAACCAACGGCTACCGTGGAAAACCCTGCATATTAGTACAAATACGGACGGAACATAAATAACTTATTAAAAAAAACAAATTGCTTTTCGTGACTATGTAAAAAGAGAGTATTATAGTGTCTTGTTGCTAAAATAAACTGACACGCTTTATATTCACAGTTTCTGTAACTACTAATAATAACGTCCGAAATTATAATAACTCCTTGAAATTTTTAAGATCGTCGGTATATTCATTTATTTGCTATTCTTTGAGTAAATAAATATTTTCAATTTCAGAGACAAATATTGATTCTCTTGAGTATGAAATAACCGTACAGTGGCTATACATTTTTATATACAATTTAAGAGGAACATTTGTTTCAAGAATATATTACTATATACACGGGATTATCCGTTTCAATAGTTTATTTTTGTAATCCTAAAACAATATCCCATATTGACATTCTCGAGTTTTACCTTCTTATTGCGGATTTTCAAACAGGGTGTACGTAAAAGTACCTCGCCGCTCGGTTAAACCTTAACAAATTCTAACCGAGAAAATCCCAAAATTTATGGTTCGATCTAGGTCGGATATAGAACCGGAAGAATGTCATTTTTTCCGTAGTTTTCCCGGTCTGATGGGGACGGCGAGCAGTTAAACGTTGTTATGTTCACCCTTGATTTTTATTTGTACGCTTCGTGCCCCTTGTTTTTTTCGTCCTGTTGAAATGCAACTGTCAGTAAAAATTTCAGAGAGGCCCGCACAGTTATTTCCTTGTCACGCTCAATTAGTCTTCATCGGTCTGCATCGCTAATTTGCAGGATGTTTACATGTCCACTATAAATTCCCTATCTCTGTGTTCGTGCACACGTATATATGTGTACTTATTAGGGCTTCATATATCTATATACGGGAGGTATGCAGATGAATATCCCTTTCGCCTAATACGTGACGGTCTGTCAATGTTGCCGTTAACTACTATTATGTTGATGGTATTTGTCGCGGAGAATTTTAATTACTTGGTTTCATAAATGTTAACATCTGCTGTAATAGAGTTTTTGCTTAATTGTAATTGCAATCTTGTATATAAAAATGAGAATTTGTTATATTGAAAATAAAATTAAATTGATATAGAATTAATCAATAGAGACAATAACCGTATTGATCATTGCCTTGATGCTAAATCCTTTGCAAAGTTTCCATTATCACGCGTTATGTCAAGTAAGCTGTGTATATTTCTGACTAAATATTTGAGGTTCGATAGGTAAGGTTCTCTAATGTAGAGTTACATTGCATTCAACATAAAATAGAAATGTTAATCAAACAAATTGATAAAAGCAAAACAGAAAATAATAATTTTCCGTAAAAGTATTAAATTGTAACTCAATAACAATCATTATTGAAGTGGTGCATGCTTTATAGAGTTGATTTAACTAGCATGAAATGGTGAATTAATCAGGAATTTGTTGGTGTTTTCATTTTAATTTTTAACAACAGAAAGAAAAGTCATTGCTGGAGCAACTTAAAACTATATTTTAACATTCGCCGATTGTTTACTTAATGTATTAGTTTCATAAGAAAAGTTTGAAAGCACCATATATATATAGTAGTATTATATAGCGTATTACAAAACGAGGTTTGGAGATAAACGAAAACAAAACTAAATATATGAAAATTAACAGGAAAAAGAAAGAAAGGACAATGACTCAGGTACAAATAGGACAATACAAGTTCGAAGAAGTACAAACTTTCAAATACCTTGGAACGATGATAAGCAATGAAAATGACAGGAGTATAGAGGTAGCACAACGAATAAAATCAGGATACAATGCATATTACAGATATAAAGACATAATGAGAAGTAAAAGGATAAGTAAGAAAACAAAAATCAGAGTGTACAAAACAGCCATAAGACCGACTGTACTATACGCTGCGGAAACAAGAAAGGACGAAGCGAAATTGAAAGTGTTCGAAAGAAAGATGATTGGAAAGATTTATGGATTAAGGAAAATAAAGGATGAGAAATATAGAAGACTGACGAATCAAGAGATAACAGACATAATAACCGGAGATGACATAATCAACGAAATGAAATCAAAAAGAGTACGATGGTTCGGGCATGTAAATAGAAAGGAGGAAGAAGCAATTATAAAGAAAATAACGAAATGGAAGCCGCAAGAAGACATATCAAGAGGAAGACCGAAGGCAAGATGGGAGGACCAGGTACTTAATGACATAAAGGACTTAGGAATAACGGACTGGAGAGAGAAAGTAAAGGATAGAGTAACATGGAGGAAAATAGTAGACGAAATAAAAACACACAACAGCACGTAAAGAACAAGAAGTAGAAAAGTGAAGAGGAATGACGACCCACTTTACTTAAATAGTCTGCAGAGCTCAAAAGAGCGGCTCCAATTCCATACGGTATGTACAGCCGGTTATATATATATATATAGCGTATTGTTTGCGTTGTTAATGCTGAAGCAGTGAAGCCGAACTAGAACAGTACAAACGTATACATCCGTCGCATACTAGTCGTACTGCGCATGTGCCAGCGTGGAATTGAAAAAATAGTGTTATCCGAAACAGAGATAATGGCAACACATAATTACTTTAGGTTATTATCTGTGCTTGTAGTATACGTACTTTATTAAGGAAGACCTACGCCAATAATTCTGAAGGTATTAAAATGACAGGACTACTTATGAAATCATTAATTTGAAGCATTTGCATTTCTATGGCAAAGCAGAAAAAAATCTATATAGTACTAGTTAATATATTGATATGATACTTTGTGATTATGAAAGATGTCTTTAGTTCCAGTTCATCTTTTACTGACGTGAATAAAGATAATTTACTACCAGACACTTGAAGATGTTTATATCCACATAAATAACATTTTCTTCTACATTTTGTAGAAATTTTTCTCTTTTTATCGATTCTAGTAAATATATACTAAATACAAATCTAAATTGCTCAAATTAAAAAAATTATACCTTTGAAAATTGACATCCGAGGTAAATACATATAAATATAAGAAATGAGGGAGCGTAAATTGCGCGTCTTATTCTTAATGCGACGAGACAGAGAAATGTTTTGTCGCTTTCGTCGTCTTCAGTTTTCATCCACAATGCGCCATATAATACTATTATATGGAAAGCACGAATTCAAGTTTAAAACTTCTTCGAACACATTCGACAATACCTTTCCGATAGCTCCTGTTTTTTGTTTGATAACTTGGAAAGTACTGGTATTATTTTTTTCAGAAGAATTTTCTTACTAAGCCGGAATACGGCGATATTTAGGTTTCTTTTTCTCAGACACTAATTCATATTTTTAACGATTCTTCTTGTAGTAAAGCACAAAAAGAATTCAGTGAATGGTGCTGGGAGGAAGCAGGCTGGTTTAGGACTTCAAAATTTTGACCTAATAAAGTAATAATGTCTTCTGCTATTGCTCTACAAGATGAAAAAAGACGTCGTTGATATCATTGACAGTTTTTAAGAAAAAAGTTACGAATTATGAAAAACGATCTTTATAGGAAGTGGATTTCTTTGAGAGTTTATATTTTGTTGGTTTCTACGTCATCAACTCATTACCAATAGTATCGGTTTAGGACACTTGCTTTTCCCTCATTTGTTTCTTTTTGCTTGTTGCTGGGCGAAGCTTCGGCTTGTAGAATATCTACATCCTGACACGTCTACATGTCTTGAACGTCTTTTGACGGATTGCCTCATCCTCAACGAAATTTTGCCGAACTCGAAGGAGTTCCAACCTTTGCTAGAGATGTTTACGTGTCAAACATTGCACTGACACAGGATCTATACCTCTTTTACTTTCTATCCGGGAAGAAGGTATGTTTTGATTTTTAGCCACAATCAAACCAGCGACTATTGGTTGAAACGCGAACATGCAAGTTATTTGAGGCACTTTTAGTGTTCTGAAATTTTATGAACTCAATATCATGGAAGCAAGAAAGGTTAAATTATTTGTTAAAATTGAAAAAAAAAGAAGAAAATGGATTTAGTTTTTCAGTAGAAAACCGGCAATAAACTCCTTATTGTATGTAAAACTAGTTACTTATTAAATGTACACTTAGCCACAAAGGTCTACACACTGCTGACAACTGTCGACAAACGTACAGCCGTATGTTGACTTTTGTGGTTAAATGTATGTTTACATTTTAACGAAATGTTATATATGCAAATTACAACTTTGTGATGTACAAGTACCTTTTGTTTGTAAAACTAGTTGCAACATAGATCGTAATTTTCAAATGTCGGCAACATATTTATACATTTTATTGTCAACTTACATTTTGTATGTGTATTTACATGATTCTTCAAGGCGTCAAGTAACCAACGATCAGCATGGTGAATGTACACAATTCTTTTTATCAGTGTAAGCAAGCTCTTGAAATAAGTTGTACACACAGCATCACAATTCACTAATTAGTAAAGTTTGTAAGAGCTCGGATATAGTATCACTCCACCATAAACACTACAACTGCAACATAGGTAACTGTGCAATTAGTGCACTTCTTACAGTTGCGATTGCGTTTAGACATGTCTAATCTGGACACTGTTGGAGTATACGCGTGCTGATCACGTGATACGGCACACGCTTTATTATTGGCACTTTTTGTATTGTTACATTACAACCCGTAAATTTATGAAGCGGTGCATGGAGAAACAAAGCAAGGAGCACTTAATAATTTATTCTGATATTTTCATTTATTTCATTTTTCTGAGTGTAGACTAGAATCGTAACCCTTCGTAACGGTCTTCTTCCAATTTTGGCCTGATTCCTTCAGAGCACACATTTTATTTTTCTTGATAATCTTTAATAGTTACAGATTTTAAGAACACTATAAAGTGTACCTATAAAGGTACAAGAATAGTTCTTGTTTTAATTCAATCTTTAAATAACAGAAGATGTAAACGGTGACCAGGCAAACAGTTTTGTATTGTCAAAATGATAATATGTTCAATTGCAGCGACTGCGAACGAATCTTAGGAGATGAGACCATAAATTTGTCTATACACCTACAGTTAACATTAAAGTAATTCTTATAAACCGCTGTTTGTAATTTGTAAGAATTGTTATTATGTTGATGCATAACAATATTACCTTTTAGTAAGTTAACTTGACGTGCAGGGGGGTTATTCTTGAAACAGTGGAAAATTAGCACTCCCAGGGAATAACATTCACCACTTACTCCCCATTACTAAAAATGTGGTATTCTCGAACTAAGAGGGAATAGTCTGGGTTTTCATTTCCTATGTTTACTGCTAGAGAATTATAGGACGTTGTTGTCAAATCATATATTAGGAAGGGATGGGAAAGAACCAATAGGAACGGTGGTAGAAAGAGATGTGTTTATAACAGTTGTTTTTAATTGAAAATATAGTGATCGTTTTCTTTACATTGATCGATATTATCTCATGGCATTTTTAAAAATAAAAATCATAGCATCGAAAAAAATCTAGACATGTTACAGCTACACAAAAGCAAGACCACGACTAATAAAAGAGTACATAACCAAACATCTTGAATTGAATAGCTCGGATTTCGCCACGTAAGCTTATAATTATTGAATTATATATCTGACTGAAGCTTTATTCATACAAAAGTATTATTTAAACAAATTATCGCTTAACTGCATTCATGTTCAAGTTCGTTTTGAAATATTTTCTCGGTCAGTAATATTTTCTGCATCCATCGCACAATAAGATATATTAATTCAAGCTGCTTTACTTGCAAGCTATATATTGTTATTCGTTATTCCACTATCAAATATTAATAGATATATATAAGATATAATTCACGAATACAACCACATATCATAACAGCCGTAAACCGCCGAAATAAAACCGAGTGAAGCCGATTCAATTTCTCATGCAATTTCTCCTACTTATTTGTGGAGAAAATACCAGGGAATCTTTCGGGAGTATTTTCCTACGAAAACGTGAGAAATTTAACTCAAGAATAGGAACTATTGAAATTATAAGAATTTTTTGACAATTCTCTTGAAATTTCCACTCCCTCCGATTCGAGAATAACCCCCAGGAGTGTTTCAAATTTATATATAAAAACATTTCTTTATTTTAAATTTTCAAAAGTTATTCATTCAGAAATTCATTTTACAGTAGAATTGAACAAACTTCATCAACATTGATTTCTTTCTGCTTAAGCAGAGGATATTTTAATGTTTTGTATTACTGTTTTTGTAATTTAACCCTAAAGGTTTTTGATATAAGCTTGTGATATCAGCCTATTTACATAATAGGCATTAATTTCTTAATTAAAAAAGTCAAATTAAGATTAATTTATTATTATTTATTATTATCTTCATATTTTGCTGTTGTATTTTAGTTTGAAAAACACGAAAAACAAATAAGTTTGTATCCTTTAATTAATAATGTTTATTATTAGCTTTGTATAACTCAATAATATGTACATATTGATGCAACCCATTATTAGTATACGTATACAATCTGAATTATATCCGAAGAACATCTCTGCGCCATTATTGTTTTATTCTATACCAAATTCTTTCCATTAAGATTGATAAATATTATGCTCCATTCTCAGAGAGATCAGATGCAAAAATTAATTATTGCAGAAATATGATAAGTAAAGAGTCAACTATTGCGGGGCTGTTACTATTTATTATATTGTTATTTGTTTTATATATTTTTTTAGTTGTTATTTATTTTTATATCAAAAATTGACGGAATAATACAAGCACATAAACTATTTCCTATTACTTGAGTATTCGCTTTATCGGATTACTAAATCAACTTGGAAATACATTTTCCACGTATGCTCTTCAGTACGTTTTTTCGTAGTGGAAAGCTGTTGACTGTCTGTTGTAGGGCATGATGACACGCACTACCGTACTCGAATAAAAGCGGTGGGAACAATTCAATCGACCAAATGCGATTTGAACCATTGTGTTGCACAATTGCTTATAGTATTTATGGGCCTCTAGTGTACTTGGAACCGTTTTCTACAAAACGACAAGTGCGACTCTGACATGTATGTATGTAAAGACGAGAAATTACACGTTCAGATTAAGAAAACCACATTTGCAATTTTGTTGTTAATATATTCTAAATCATAATTTTATTTGATTTCTAGTGTGTTACAAAAGCTTAAATTATTTCATTATTTATTTCAAGTTTTTGAATTGTTCCTTATTCTACTATGATATACAATTTATGAAATGTGTTGGAAATTGGAATTTGCAATCTGCGTCTATATAAGTTGTTCTAAGTTAAGTGCGCACCATTGCTAACTTCGTTATTATTGGAGCCACAAAGTCGGTTAGGGCATATTCCTGGGACTTTATGTGGCGATTGTAGTGGTGAAAAAAGAAAAACAATTGAGCATCGCGTTTTCAAGATATTCACTAAAACTATCTTTCTTTAAATGAAACAGGCTGTATATTTTACTGCAGTTTGATTGAAAATTTAATTGTGAACAAAAAGTTTTACTACAACACTACGACAAAATAAATAAATACTAATAATATAATATTATATTGTAATAATTGTGCAAAAACATTGCCTTCTTGCTCAACACACTTAACTACTCTTCTTTAAATGCTGCGAGTTGCCTTTAATTGTTATTTAAGTATCAAGGCTGGAAAGTGACGTTTTGTCGATCGAGTTTAGAGATTGCGAACGGAAGCGAGCAACCAAACGTGTTTGATAAGACACTTTCCAGTCGTGATGCGTACAATTTTTTTTAATGTACCACATGATTACCATTTACTAAAATCAATTTACTTGCATTTGTAGTGTTCAGAATACAGATGACTCATATTTGAATGCCAGATTGTCTCACAGCTATTTTGACAACCGAGCACAGAAAAACTTCAGAATCTTCACAGAAGAGCCCGGTAAAGTAACGGAAGTGACACTTTGGTACTTCAATTCGGTATGTGCTTACTGTACTCTGCTGTCCATGGATGGTAAAGTAACGGAGGCGATGCGCTGACCAAATTCATATTTGAATTCGATAAAGTGGCGCTTTCTATCTTCGATTGCGATAAGGTGGTACTTTCAGATGTGGCAGCCGAAAACATAATTTGTGGATCAATATTTCTGATGATGTTAATAATGAAATTTTGTAGTTGATTTAGCGTCTCATATCGTGTCTTGTTGAATGAGGTCAACAAGACACGATTTCCAAAAAAAAAAGTCCAATGGTGTCATATTTGGTGACCGTGGAGGCCATCGAATTGGCCCGTTTGTACCTATCCGGCGATTTCCAAATAATCTGTCCAGTAATCGGTGTGTTTCATGATAATTTTAGGCTAGGGCACCATCCTGTTGGAAAAGGACAAATGGTCGGCCTAATAAGTTTAAATCATCCATGAAGTTTTCTAATATTTCCGATAAAACGATGTCCTGTTAAAGATCCACGATAGAACGGGCCTAAAATTTTGTATCCGATAATATTACACCAAACGTTTACACTAGAAAGAGTTTGTGGATTATGAGGATGAATAAGCAAAGGTTTTGTCCATTGATGCTGTATTTTTCTGTTGAACATACCATTATTACTCATCAATCCACAAAATACACCTAAAAATATGGGGATTTTCGTGACAGGCATTAATAAACCAATGTGAGAATTCCACTCTTCTTTCGAAATCACCAGGGTGTAAATTTTGCATGGTTGATATTTATAAGGAACAAGTTTGTTTTTTTTTTAAACTATGTGGATAGTGCTTAGGGAGAAATCCGCATCTCTTGATATACCTTGAATAGAATTATTTGAATGTCCTTGAAAACAAGTTAAAATTGTAATTTCGGTTTCTTCATCTAATATAACTTGCTTTCTATGTCTTTTTTTCCTTAAAATCTTTTCATTTATTCTAAATTTTCTATAAAGCTTCAGAAAATATGGACGGTTTGGAATATTGCATTCAGGATACATCTCGCTATGATATTCATGGGCTGGCTTTTCATTTTTTTCTACATAACTCAGCTAGTCGAATGATTTCGTGGTTCGTAAAGAGTAGTTCTTAGCTTAATTCGCAGAAGTCAAGTGGTAAAAATAATATACCTAATGTCAGAACCTTTTTTTGCTAGTACTGACAAGTGTTAAATAAACCAATCGAATTGTTATTTCATAGCATAGGTTGCTTTGTTTTTATTTAAACTAAGGTATCCAATTAATATAAAATGTCATAATAATTTCTTTATTTTTTGTTTTTTCGTAGTATTGTATTAACACCTTTTTGTTCATAATTAAATATTCAATCAAATTGCAGTGAAATATACAGGTGTTTCATTTAAAAAAATATATAGTTTTAGTGAATATCTTGAAAACGCGATGCTCAATTGTTTTTCCGTTTTCACAACTACAATCGCCACATAAAATCCCTGAAATATACCCAAAGTCGGTTACTTTGTAGCTCCAATAATAACGAAATTTGCAAAGGCACTTAACATAGAACAACCTGTATATTCGTAATATTTTTTTATAAATGTTATTTGCTCTCTTCTATTGCAGTTTATTTTGTAATTATTACATCACTTAGTTTATTACTTTGTTAGTATTATTTTTGTTAAAATAGTGGAAAACCTAAAAAATAATCCTTATTCGGTTGGGAACCAAGGATTCAGTTTTTAACTTCTATTACTAAATTTATGAATCCAATATTATCATTTATTTTTGTTAATTCATTCTTCTTATTTATTCAGCATTGATCGTTTTTCTATTTTGGACATTTTCCATACATATTTATGTGCAAAAATTGTCCAAAATTGCGAGTAAATGCACTAGCTCCAATTTCAGCAAGTAATAACAAGTGTAATTTATTTCATTACAATTAAAGGTGTATTAGAGTAGTTTTTACCTTTTTGCATAAACAATTAATGTCATAGATAGGAAGAATTATTCAAGTTTTCTACGCATGCGTTCATACACATTTCTCTTTATTTGAATAGAATAGTAGCTTTCTAACGAATGTAGGTTTTGTCAGCGTTCTCAGGGATTTAATAAAATTTATCTGAATATGTGAATGTCTCACCATCTCACATTTGGTACGGTTATAAAAGCAATTATTATAATGATATGAGTGTCTTCTAAGGGCCTTTATTTTGCTAGTTGCTTAGTCGTTATGAAAGTTTTATTATGGGTACTACGGTTCTATTCGTTGATCCGGAAAATTTCTATTTAACACTAAATTATTTCCTCTAACGTAAAGGATAAGGCGCAGCTTTCATCCAATAAACTATGTACTTAAACGTTGTACACACAAATAAAATGCGATATTATCCGTTGTCTAGACGTATTTATCAAGTCTCGTTCAAGTGGATGGAAGCCAACTTTGAACATAAAGCAAATGCACGTTTATTTGTATTTGTTTACAGTTCCTCGGACATAATTTAAAAAGAAGAAAAGGGAGATGAGCATATTTTGTGAGATGTTTCATAAATTGGTTTTCTTGCATCTCTAGTGATTGTCTTCATGCAAACGTATTTTTAAAATGTTTGCCTGAGTTCTAGCCATATCTAAATTTTCGGAATAATTGGCCAAGTCAAATCATAATATCTTCAATAATATTTTTTTATTATGAATAAATAAATTTCAGACTTAATTGTCAATACAATATATTCTTTTATCACTATTAATTTATAAATTAGATAATATTAATTTAAAACCTCAGATTAAGCGTAACGTTCCATTAAGACGCCTCCTAAATTTGCTCATTTTTCAATACGGTTTGGAATTTCCCTAAAAACTGCCAGTACATGTTCTCTATGAATTAATCGTCCCTCTGCTTTTTAATATTTTAGTATCATTCGGAATATATTCTTGGTAATCTATTTGTTCAACCTGTCCCCCCAAACAAGAAAAAATCATTATTGTATGATCTAGAGATTTAGCTGGTCAAAATGTCGCGCTCATTTTCCTAAACTGCTTGTTTAGCTATACAGTAATCACATGTGTGAAAAAGAAACCATGCGACTGTCGAATATTTGAAGAATGTTCGCCAATAAACTTTACCAGAATTTGTAGATTGCTGATTTAACCTTTCTGTAATAAAGTAAGGTGCGATAGCTTGTATGATACACAACACCAAACATTAACTTTCATAAATTCTCCCTTCTTGCATTTATTACGTAATGGGGATTTTGTCTGTTCCAATATCGACAGTTTTAGGACAATAGCATTTTTGATAAAACTATATTCGACAGAAAAAATTTATTTTGCAAAACAAGTACACAAATACTTTGTAGTAAAGTAATAAAAGCAGTAATGAAAAACACAATTTCATGATTATTTAAGTCGTCCGCCCACTCCAAGAGGTTGTCCAAAACCTAAACACGTTTTCGTCATACCTCTTGTCTCTTGACCTCTCCTTACTCTTGACAGCTAATGCTGAATGGTGTCCAAACATAAGCTAAGAGTCAACACGTCATTTAATTTTCTCTTTCTCAAAAGTTATTGGGACATTTTGTGGCCAGTTTTTTCCATCCATTACATTGATGGTGTTAGAAACCACAAAGTCTTTTTCACTGATCAATCCTGTTTCAATAGATTTTTTAAGTGTTTCGTAAAACGCTCCGCAGTTCAGAGGCTGGGTGTCCCCCCTACCTTTTTTTGCCTGTAAAGGAACTCCAAAAAAAGAGGTTTTTACTGCTTCTTGAGCTATCATTGAGTAAAATCCTGGAACTGATATTCTTTCTTTAAACAAAGTAGTTGCAATTTTTAACTTTATATTATAATAGCTTAGATCAACGTTGTAATGTTGCAACTCTGAGTTGTTAACTCTGAGAGCTCTTGCAATACACCAGCCGTCAAGCCCAAGTTTACAATGAAATTAGTTTTAGTAATATTTTCTAAGAGGTCTTCAAACGTACTTTTCTCTTTGTTACCTTTAGTTGCGTCATTTGGAGCTTCTTTAAAGTGATGGATCACAACCGCATAAGATTTCTGAACGGACATAGAACTGAAACTAGACGCAATTCAACGTGCACTCAAAACTCTTCTGCAAGGTTTTATATTTAAATTTGAAAATTATATTATTATGTTCTGTATGTTTGTTCGTATAACCTTTTTTGTTACTTATCTATCTTTAGAACTATATGCTTTCAATGTTCATGGTATAAGCATTTCTTTATCGATGCCTCGCCTGGCGACGGGAAGTGCGATAGATACGCACGCTGGCCGAGGGTACGGCAGTAACAGAGCCGAGCAGTGAACGTGCAAGATTAAAATAAAAAGGTTAAAGGTATCTACACGTGAATTAGTGTATATTGAGGTATGTAATTAGCAATAGTTACTATTGAAGAGATATACAGATGCGAATTGAAGGGCTAGGTATTCTATCATTTGACTAAGGTGGTGGTCTGAGATATACAGTTATTAAATATTATTTTAGTATACGTTCAGTTCTCACCTACAAGTATTATTAGCTGAATTTACACCACATACAAGCTGATTCCAATGGACTGAGTCCAGCTGGACACCAAGCGTTCCAATGAAACGAGTCAAGCTGTTTACCAAGGATTCTACCGGAACGAGTCACGCATCTGCGTGGAGGACGATCTCCCTAACGGTTTGCAGGACAGGAGGCGTCTACTGGCAGTGATTGAGATGAAAACTATATCTTGTATCTAATGCTGTGAGAGGGTGTTGCTACTAGATGATCAAAAGATAATAGATAATAATATTAATAAAAAAAAAGATGTTCGATTATTTATTGCTTTACTGATTTATCTTTACACTTTTAACTTTTAAAAGTTCTGTCCTTAGTAAACTTGCACAGGTTCGCAGTTCCCAGCTGTTCTTTAGTGAACGTAATATACACCATACAGTTTGTCAATGATGGATTTAAATCTATGAGCTCCTCAAACTGACTGAACTACATCAGACACTGAAAGCCAAAGTGCCAAAGGTTGGCCAAACAATAACAGAAGTGAATTTTACACAAAATAATACTCCAACAGCATTCACATTAGCAGCACCGTTACATGTTAAGCTTTAGCAGTAACACAATCAAGTCCTACTAAGGGCCGGTATTTCACTCTCCTAATAAGGGTATCTAATAACAATTTAGGTAATATATATGGGGAACTGTACAGTTATTTCAGTTATTCGGCTTATAACTTTCATTAGAAATTTTATTAGGAGATGAAATACGGATTCTTAATCTAAAAAGGCGTTGGTGGAACCACACATGCCAGTTTTAGGCAAAGAACAACGAACGTCAAATTTGATTTGTTACTAAGGGAAGTTGACTCATCAATTATCAGGCCAATTTTCGTGTCATTCTTAATTATTTCATTAACAAATGTTTTCTTAATTTTTTTACTTAAGTGCAAAGCAATGCATGCTTTGTCTGAATATAAAATGCGACCCATGTCAACCGATTAAGTTCTTGTAAATCACTTTCTGTTTCAAAATTGTAAAAGAACTGATTTTCTTTAACAACCTTATATATATATATATATGCAGTACAAACTATATTTTCAGCAGCTGGTTTTGTCGTGAGCACACTGCTTCAAAAGAACTTGCTCTAATATTTAATTTTTACCTTCTCGTAAAGTTTTGACAGCTGCTCTATGACCAACACTTTCTTGCTGTTCATACATTTTTTACCTTAATGAGGTTTACTTTTTATCTTTAGTGTCACCACTTCCTCACTCTTTCGAAATTTTCATACCTGTTTTTTGTATGTACAGACCAAACCTCAACCTTTCTAAAAGCACCGCATCCTAACGTTCCATTTCTAACAAACAACCAGTCATATTTTTGGCAAAATTCGTTTTTTTTTTACGAGTTAGCCCAGAAATATGGCAAGACATTGTCACACTTAAGAGGTGCGTCTTCTTCTTTAGAATATTCTACGTTACAGCGGTGACTCAAAACACAATTCCTGTTATTTGAAAATAATCGCTTATCCCGCGTCTAATAAAATAAAAAATGGAGTTGTGGAGTTATTCATTTACTAGAAATGAATTACATGTTCTATTTCTTTCTATCGTTATGATCGTCATGCAAATTCCAGAGAAGCAGGAAGTAACAGATGATTAATTTTGTTCTTACAACGGAACGCATTCAGAAATCGCAACTATCGTCTTAAATTTCATTTCTTCTTGACACTGGAACTCTTGTTGCTACTTTAACGAAGCTTGTGGTTAATGTGTGTCATTAGAGTACGAAGTGTTACTATAAGAAATGTTTAAGATACAAATATAAATTGCAATATCGATTTGAAGATATTTTAATTACTACAAAACAATACATGAGTTTATAAGGTTTAAGGAGTTTATAAGCACTATGCAGTTGTTTACCCGTTAAATTGCATTTCACACTTGTAAGCTCTCTAAACTTCTGTTCTTCATTATAATTCAAGTGCTGTGTTGCTCACGACGATGCAGCAACACTTTATAATTCGTGTTTATATCTCCGCTAATTATGTTCTCCAGTGCTTTGCGTGGGGTCAAATATTTTCAGTAAAGTCTGGCGCTTCAACAAAACAGAATTAATTTATTTAGATCGGCATTGTGTGATATCACTTTTAATAAGCGTAAAACATGCGCGCATCTCTAATTGGAGTTGATGCATATGTGTAATTATAATACCCTTTTAAAAATTACTGTCAAATATTACATTAGCCGATTACTTCTTGTTTATATTACAACTAATTAATACAATAAATTCTGTATACACTCCCAAAATTATGGGTAGTGTTGTTATTGTATTGTTAGGATTCATACGTGCCTCATAATTATGCAAGTAGGACGAAATTGTATGCTTAATATAATAACTTATACGTAAAAAAGTAACTTGATAGGAATTTAAGATAATGGCAATTGGCATTCAAACCTCCATTTCAGTGCGAAATGACATGATAATCGAGTTGGAAGTATGAACTAAATGAAATAAACTTACAAACATTCAAAAACAAATTTTAGCTTTGCTAAACTATGAGAGCCATTTGAACCTATTTCTGGCTGTTTATATATTTTACAAATAATCACTTACGATCATTTACGATGCTTCATAGCCAACGGTTTTTCGACCATTTGCAATTATAAATGAAAACAAAAATATTCAATTTTGACACAAAATTTATATTAAGGTTTATTTAAAAAGAAAGTAATGACGTTATAAAGTGAGTTGATGACGTAAAAGAAGTAATAAGAAGGTATCTAATCTCTATATTAAAACGAATAACACGTTGTTGCTATAAAATTCTCTAATAACATTGGTAAATAAGAAGGTAAAACGTGGTAAAATTTTGAGAGAAAGTTTATATTTGTGTATTTGTTCCTGAGTTATGGAACATAAAAAAGTATTAAATTGAAATAGGAATTATAGTAGAATTATTTTCTGTTGTCGAAAACCCCGCCTTCGCGCACACCTTACGTCAATAGTTCGAAGAAGCGGGCGGAGCCCTCTCGATGGCTGGCGTACAGTACTGCAGATACATATTACATTGAAAACTGAATTTCGTATATTGTACGAATCGCGAAGATAGTGGGGGTTCCTTAGGTTCTCGCGTGCGAGTTATAACGTTTCTCCATACTTCCTCGGACGTGTCTCACTCCATTGGGCACGCTCTCTTGGTATCGCGCATTCGCCTTCAGAAAACACTTGTACTGTAGTTGTCTCTTAGTGTTTTTTATTACGTTCTTTTCTGAAGTATCTGTTAATATAAGACCATGCGCCAATGCACAGTTGCCAAAATAATTACAAACACGATCGACATCTCTAGACTAAAAGATATCACAGAGGATTGACTTCTTGTATATATAATAAGACCACATCTAGCTTTAATTTGAATTGTTGATCCAATATATATATACATATACAGACTGGCTGGTCGAAATAGCTCATTAGAATTTTTCGAATTTCGAATGGGAATTTGATTTTGAAAATTGTAGAGCAGTCATAGTCGACTGTTATTTATTTAAAAAAATATATCTTCAACGTTAGAACACTTTCGGTATACAGGGTCTTGACAACAATTTTACTTATTTTAAATAAAATCATACGGTTTTAATAGATCTAGTCAACCTATCGCATTGTTTATTTGTTGCCAATTTGTGTTAAGATTATTTTAGGTACAATTTTCTTTAATTTTTGACATTTTTTGTTGATTTTCGGTCGTTAAAAAATTAAGCAAAAATGAATGCTATTTTATTGATACTGAATTGTTGCGAGTGTTGTTGTTTTTGCGGTTGAATGAAATTAAATGAATTAAATTAAATGTTGATAGCGTCCATTAAAAAGTTCTTTGAGTTTGTTTTCTTTCCAAAACTTCCAAAAATAGTTCAAGGGCACTTGGTTTAATCGACTTTGCCGTAACTTAAGTTCCTTTTAAAAGCAGAAACATTTTCATTAGCAAGAAATTTCAATATAAATAAAAGTTCTTGAGTTTATAACTTTATTAATTCTATTATTGACATTGGTCAATGATTCGATATATTCCATCTTTTTCAAAAGCTTCCATTGTATAATTAACAAGTTTATTTTAGCAAAATATATTAATTTTTAATAAGCATTTCTTCAATTAAGTTATCCTTAATTGAAACTTGACATTTAGATATACGTAATATCTATATGCTTTTTTATTCTATTTTGAAGTAGTTAAATTTAAAATACAAAATGTTCTATTAAAATTAATACGCATCTATTGACCAAGGGTCGACGTGATTCGTTTCCAATATTCACTTGCAAACAATTCATCTCTGAGCTTCGAAATACTGATAAGAATCGTAGCTAAAATCCGGAACAAAGCAAGAAGAAGCAGAAACGTCGCGCCGTATTGGCATTATTCAACCGCTGTCAAACTGTAGGGGAATGATAGAACGACGATTTTACCTTCCATCCTTGTGTGATTCCACAGAGGTACGTTCTCGCATTTAAACCGGTGCGACCTAAATACAATGGTTGCAATCCGGTTCGCGTTGAACATCTGTCCTTGCCATTGTGATTTAACAAATAAAAGTTATTTCTATTTTGATGTAAATGGTGGTTGTCAATGCCCTTCGCTTTTTGTAAAACGATAAATAGAATTGCAGAATTGCAAAGATATTTTTATATAAAAGTAAAGGTATGTTCCTTTTTATTTACTTTTAAGTATAAATGCTACAAAATGCGTGTTGCTGAAATCAACTATATACATATATGCAACTGTTACTGTTCTACATAACACACAGAAGAATTTGGTTCAGTTTGTGAATAAAAATTATTTTTGCAATGTTCATGAAAAATGTAACTTTTCATAACATTTTGCTTTGGTAGCTGATTGTTGTTTATAATGTTGTGCCCTATTATATAATTGCATTTAAAGACTTTGTTGGTCTAAGTGGCATATATATATAAAAAAAAAAACCTGAAATAGGCAATTATGTTTGCATTTTAATAAAAAAAATGTAACCTAGTAGTAAAAGATTTATCACGTTCACGGCGTGATTTCATCAATTTCTTGATTTTAATATAAGACGTAAGACGTTATGTTGTGCCTACCTTTTATACAGTATTTTTCTTTTGGTTTTCTTCTTTTGTCAAATGTACGTGCTTTAATAATATAATCAGAGGAATGAACGATGGTAGTTCGCTGACCTTCCCGGGTACTGCAAGAAAAAGTTACAAGATTTACAAAATAACGAACGAGATGACAAAAAAGAAGTGTTGGGCATCGTCCCAAAAAATTTACTCAAGAGGAGCAAGAAAGAATCGGCAATTTAATTAATGAGGATTGCTCTTTAACACTAAAACAAATAAAAACCAAATTGTTAGAGCAAAATTCACAACTAGAGGTGAGCTTATCGACCATTAACATAGCGACAAAGGCATTTCACTATTCTCTAAAACGCGTTTCTTTTGTGCCAGCAAGGCGTAGCGCACCAGATATTATCAAAAGTAGGTTTGATTATGCTGTTCTGTATAACAGACTAATGATCCATAGGGAAAATGGAAACTTTATTGACAATTTTGGCATTCAAGTGAATTCTAGAAGATCTTGTGGAAGACAAGAAAAATAATAGGGCCAACAAAGTTAAGGCCCAATTTAGAGGCCGTAATTATTCGATTGCTGCTGCAATATGTATTAATTCATTATATTTATTTACCATTCAAGACAGGCCTTACAATATAGAGCACTTTGGAGAATTCTTGACATCTTTGATTGACCACTTAGCCGAAGATAATATACAAGGTGCATATTTTGTCATGGACAATATCCGATTTCATAGAACGGATGAAATTCAACAACTGATCAGAGCTCATGGACATGTATCAGTTTTTCCGTCCCCATACAGTCTATTTTTAAACCTAATTGAAGAGTCGTTTAACCAATGGAAAACTATCATAAAAGGAAGACAGCCTACGGATGAAGAACAACTGAATGTTCAAATTCATAATGCTTCTGAAGCTGTAACACAAGCTAAAACTACATTCGATATATGGAAACATATTTCGGAGATGCCTCAACAGAAATGGAATTTTCAACTATGTTATGTAGTTCTTTAAAGGTTTTGCTTTTAAAAGGGGTGTAACTTACAAGAAAAGCTTTACTTGTTAAACTCAGATTTTGATAAATCATAGTAGAAATGTAAGAAATATTTATTACATTTGTAATTCGTATTCGTAATAATACATATCCATTTTTCTCGGAGTTTTAATGGGCTGAAGATGTCGAAGAAGGTGAGGCATTTTTAATTAATTTCGAAAGCAATAAGCTAATGCATCTAATCGACAATGTTGGAAGCGATAATCGAAAATTCGCGGCAAACTCTGTGGGAGTTAGGAAAATCGTATATTCATTGCAATGACCAATCTAATAATTTTGGAAGTTCTTATTAATTTACTTACATCTTGGTATTTTGATATTATAGACATACATTTATTTATGTACAGTTTTCCTGATATGTATTAGCAGAATAAGTATTAGATATCCTTATGATTTACCATTAATTTTATAGTCTGGCATTATCCCTGCGGTAGGTGTTTTAAATGTTTAGGTAATGGTTTTTCTAATTTTGCAATGGTTTTTCTTTCTTTTAGATACTCTTTTGTAAATGACATTATGTGTTTTCAATAGTCTGAGATGTCACTTTTTCTTCGCTATAACAAAAGTGTTATAGTTATACTAACAGCACTCAGAAGTGCAATAAATTATTAAGATTCTTTAATAAAATGCTATTTATAATGTATTCAAGTTAAGGGTTTTATTTTTTACTAATTTTCTTTTGATTATTCTCACAAAATATAGGTGTTTAATACATTTGAGCAAGCCTTTATAATGTACTATGGTTGTTTCCAGCTAGCACGTAATAATCCGTATTTTGGCTTGCTCATTTTGCTTTTATCTTTTCGTTTCCTTTTATGCAGACTTACCGAATAATATTCAAAGAATTTAAACGAACCGGACATAAATTAAATTACTGGTTTGTGAGAAACAAACAACAGTAGAACGGTAACACTGACACCCACAGACCACACCCTCTTCCTTTTGTATGCGTCGCTTGGAAATTGCGCTTTGTTTTGCAAACAAAATGCAATTAATTGTTCCCGTTAGATAAAGTTACTTAGTCTGTAAAACTGAGGCTGCCGTAACGTAATATACGGAGAGGAAAGAATTTTTTTCGCTTTTATTTTGGATTAGAGCAAGATGGTAAAGAGTCGTTTTTCTCTACTCAAGGTATTTTCTTCTTTTTTTTTTCTTTTAACTCAATTATTATTCACCCTCTGGAGTCTCGAGTTCCGCTGGGTTTTCTGGGTTAATCTAATAGAAAATATTCTCATCTTAGACGCTTGTAATGAACAAGCGAAGTTGGAGAAATGGTAAGGTAGATAGTGCTTAGATAATTAAGTTGTTTTCTAACAGGCGTTGTTGCTTTAAATTTTCATTACAGACTTTAGGTACAAATTAAATTATCTGGATGATACGAAGCCTTCGAGGAATATCGTTTGCAAATTATATATCTGTAGATTCTGTAGTGTAGTCACAATTGATGTGATGGTAATTAAATTATTTTGCATATACCCATGCCTTTTTAATGATTTATAGCAAACACCGACATGTAAGCTAATAATTCATTCATATTTGAATATGAGCTAGAAGAGATGAAACGACAATTTATTTTTCTATTCCAAGTGGGAAATTTAATTAAAAATTGAAATCGGCAAATTATTTGAACGCCAAAATTACATTGTGGTTGTTCGATATATTTATGTGACTCCTATGTAGTACTGATAATTCAATTTTGTTAATTTTTAGGATATTAGTTGGTTTATATATTTCGTTTGATATTAATAAAATTATTAAATCAATTATGAATTCAGTTTATGGCTGTTTGTAATATTGAGGAAGTTTTTATTATTGCCTACTAAATGATCAAAAAATAAAATAAAAAGTTTGCATTTTCACATGATGTAAAAATTCATAATTTTTAATATAATAGGTTCATTTTTGGTGCTGATTACTTTATCAAGAAAGTTTGCTTGAAAAAGACACTAATAAATCATGAGAACTTATGGTACATTAAACAAAGGGTTTTATTGAAGCCAGTCCTAAATTATAACAGTTAACTTCAAATACTGAGTTTCGGGAGATATTCTTAAAGCCATGATTGAGCCAATAAGCAGAAATAATCAATTTTCAAATTGCAAGCTTCTCATTAACAAGAGTTATATTAACCCTTTGTTGCCCAAGATATGAAAAATTTTATTTTTCATCAATTTCTTTGTATTTTTCTTAATAAAGTTAGTTGAAAAGAGACAAATTCAGCCTTTTATGGAATTTTTATTTTTCTGATTTTTTTAATGTTAAATAAGAAATTACATAGAGTTTTTTGGTAAGGTACTTATAAGTACCGACGGTCAACAAAGGGTTAACCTAAGCACAGTATAGCGTATACTCATGGGGCTCCTACGTAAAACCATAGATGAATTAATGAGTCATTCAGTGGATTATCTTTATCTCAATTTTGGATAGTTATTTCTGTCTGTCCACGCACATATAAAATCCACTTTGTCAATTGGCGGAACGTAAATCGAAGTCGAATCCACCTTACCTGCGATTGCGTTTTTTTATGCTTAAAACCATAAGGATCTAAGATACATCCATCGCTATCATATATGTATATACGTGCTAATGACGTAGACGTATATGAAAATATTTCTAAATGTTGAAATCATCAGGACATACATACAATTCTTTTTATCGTAATAAGAAAAATATCTTTTATCTACGACCATTAAAAAAATGCATTCATACAATTCACTAGTGAATTATGAATGATAATTCACTGATCTCATTTTTCTGCTGATTTTACATTACACCTGACGTACAATCTGTCATTTAATTTTTGCCAAAATTAATGTTTTAATTTTTTATAATAGTCGCAGATAAAACGCCGTATTTAACTCGTGTATAATGCTATCATAATATACTCGGATGATTATAAACATTTGCTTCGCTCGTATTATAACTTTCATCCTCGTGTATTATGATAGACATTATACGTATTACTGTGTACTGAATGTACCAACAAAAATGCCAAATGAAATTTAAAAATGAAAAATTAAATTAGCTAGCTCAAATGATAACAATTTTTTTATAAGGCGCAAAAGAACAATTAAACTCAGGGTTACTATCATGAAAAGTAAAATGTGGGTGAAAGAAATCTGACTTTCTTTTATA
The DNA here is from genome assembly GCA_949128085.1 of Cetonia aurata. NCBI lineage: Eukaryota > Metazoa > Arthropoda > Insecta > Coleoptera > Scarabaeidae > Cetonia > Cetonia aurata. Next base: position 42,337,326 of record OX421884.1, read on the forward strand.
CTCCAAAAATTTAAAAGGTTAAATCAAAAATAAAAGAACAGTATTTTGAATGACATAAAAATTCAATAATTTTGTTATTTAAAAAAAAAGAAAAAAAATTAATTACAAACTTTGCAGAAAAAAAAACCTTGGACAAAAAGGTCCTGGTCTAAATCAAAACTGCATTTGACTTTATATTACAAAAGGACAATTCAAAATCCTTTTACAAAGCAACAGAAAACAAAAAGTTCAGGAAGATAATAATTGTTTTTTTTTTATTTCAATCCACGTGGTCTCAATATTAAAAAACTAAATTAAACGTGGAAAATTCAAGTAATTTATAAAAATGAAAAATAAAAGCAAGCACAATGCTTTTATTCACCCAACCCGAGGTGATTAATAAATAATTACAAATCAGAAAACTTAACAACGAACAAAAAACATAACTCTTTAAACTTAAAATATCTTCCTGCACGTAAAAATAATAACAGATCTTATATCTAAATTGTGTACACAAAAATAAAATATCAATTATTATTAAATGAGTTCCGTGATGAACGAAATAAAATCAGAAACGTGAATTCAAAACTTTAAATCAATAATCACAAAATGTCAGCAATGAACTACAACTTTATATATCTACTTACTTTCGTATCGATCAAGGAACTGAACTCACAAGGTTAAACAACCGTATAAGTATAAAAATCTCAGATGCGTGCGATGCAATGCACACCGATCTGTCCGCAAACGGACGAACTCGCAAAACAAAACAATATATATAGAATACCAGTGCACGCAAAATGTACACCTGACTGAAATTAAAATAAACAACTGAATAAAAAAATAAACAAATTAAACAATCCAAAACATTAACTAAATCTTATTTGAAAATAAAACAATTTTAAATTTCTCGCAACATTGACAAACGCTTTTCGGAATGAACACGAAAAAACTGAAATTTACAAAAACCCGGGTTGCCAGACCACAGCAGTATATATATCGGAAATATTTAAATTCCAAGTTGTATTTATTTATTTATAATTTATCCAACAGCAGTATAACTGCTGATTACACAGGATAATTTTAACAAATATATATAAAAAAAAAACAAGGCATAATACTTGCAAAAAAAAGAAGAGGTACCTATATTATTGTGGTATTAGATAAGTAAATAACTCTAAACTAAATTAAACTTAAATATAATTAGTAGGTACATAAAATAACTAAACAATTCAAATTGGAAACAAACTAACTAAAAGTAGAATGTAGTAAGCGATATTCAAAACAAAAGAAAAACCAGATTGACTGATTATTTAAATATTTTTAAATATAAAGACTTATGTTAAAAAGGCCTACGTTGGCACAAATTGAATTTAACTTAGCGCACATGAATGGGATCCGGGACGCTGAAGATACCAATTCCCTATAAGAAACGTTGGGATACCATCCGTACCCACACTAATGGTGTCTGGCAAAGATTTAATTCCCGCCTGGACGTCTTCGATGTTAAAATTATTTATAATAAGTGAGTTTAATATTCCTCCACCAAGTTCAGGTAGACTGTTATCATCCATCGTCGTATATACAGAGGCGAAGTAGGAGACAAAAGCGTTGACAATACCACCAGGAGGTTCATAACACAGACCACCATATTCTTGCGAATTGCAGCGTCATCTATCAAGAATCGAAAAACGTGTTCAGACCAAACTTTCATATTTTAATACGTAAAATCCGAATCTACAATAAAAATGAGGGTTTCCACTTAAGGTTTCAAAGTTGGCGTCTGTCCCACACCCTGGAGAAACGGTGGAGGGTTGTCTTTCCTGTCCTTAGATGGATTTTTGAAAATTATTGAAGGCGTGTTTCTTTGTTTTTCGATTCAATGTGGATTTCTCGAGATATTTGACTGCTCAGAAACTTTTGAGACGCCCGGTATATTCAAAGCGTCCACAAGCCTTCTAGGTCCATAGCTTAGTGATTAGTCACTATCCTTCTCTATTCTTTGCCCTTATCTTTCAATTTTTAACTCCCTTTGCCCTAAGGTCTCCAAGAATGGAAGTTAATCACCTCGTCTTTGGGCGTTCATTTCTTCTCGTTGAAGTTACCTGCGTACTCAGTACTTTCTTACCACACGGTCTTCTTTCCTTCTATAATCATGTCCGAACCATCTTATTCTCTGCGCCTTTATGAAACATATTGTTGTAATTGCTCTGCTACTTCTTTGTTGGTTTTGCTCTTCCATGTATTTCCTTCTTTTGTGCCTGCAAAAATCTTATAAATAATATTTACCCCTTCCATATGCCAAGTTTCTCTATGTCTTTTTTGTTTATAATCCGCATTTTCGATCCATATATCACAGTACGTCTAATAATTGTTTTATACATTCTCTGTTCCATGAAGTATTCTTCGCTTTTATTAACTTGGTCAACGCCCTCGCACACCTATCGCTTTTTACTGATCGAACTAACGCTCTCGTGGTATTTTAATATATCACATGTCTCCGAAGTATAGTCAACTGTTTTATACGCTTCTGCTACATCATATCTAATTATTTCATTTAAATAACTTTATTGCGGTGGAAGTGAATGATTTTTCGCGCATTTGCTTTACTGTTCATAAATGCTGGCTTTTTCAATGAATTATGAGAACAAGCGTAAGAGGTTAACCAATGCCAATTAGGTATGTCATCATTACTGTTTGGCTAAATAAGATCTGTCGTCTTACTGAGGTTCTGTTTATATTCTAGTGATCAACTAACAATAAGTGTTGTTCTCAAGTGGAATATGATTGATGACTTGTCGTCTAGATAGGTACTAATCGAGGAATAGCGTAGACGATGTTCGTTGTGTACCTAACGAAGACAAAACGCTCCTGTTTATAACCGTTTCTCTCTTCTTCAAATATGTTTAATTTATGGCGTATCAAATTCTGAAAGCCGATTGTGGCAGATACATCTATTGTTTAACTGAATGTTATACCCTCGGCTTGTCCATTACAAAAATAGTTATGCCGTTACCACTTTTACCAGAGTTAAAGTCAAAACAAATAATAATAATGAAAAGAGGTCCGGAATTGATGGCATAAGTTGACGCGATTACAATTGTAATTAATAACAGTGTACTTTATTTCTTCGCGGTAAAAAAATACTCCTATTTCGTAGCAGATGTTTTATATTGTATCAATGTAAGTATTAAAGATGCCGGATACGAGACAATAAACGCTAACGTGTATGACAGAAATTTAATTTACTCTGCTTGACGACGTATGCCAGTGCTTCTTACAAATATTTATTCATGCTACATATGCATGTGTTTCAAAGATATATTTGTTTACTATTACTGTTTGGAAAATTTGTGTGTATGTACACTCAGCGACACCCAAAATATCCAGTCTAAGTTACAGTGTAAGCGCAACGTTAGCCTAAGTTCACACTTAGTTTAACGTTTTCACAACGACAGTTTCAGCGGTGCGGTACCGGCTATAGCAAGCACAATACATGTATTTAAATGAAACTGCCACCAACGTCACGCAACCGGCATATGTGAACAGTCTCGTTTAAATACATGTGTTATGCATGCTAGCTGGTATCGCACCGCATGAAACGGTCGTTGTGAAAACGCTAGTGTGCATGAACTCACACTTACATGCACCCGAGTTGCATGCAGCGTTTAGCCTACATATTAGACCGTGGCCATTTTGGGTGTCGGTGAGTGTATGTTTGTACATATTTATATTTTGTATAAACTGAATAGGTCTTATTACCATAATATATACTGCAATACATCATGATCAAATTCAAAGACGATGTTCGGTATTTGCAAGCCGTATCTATAAATGGCAGGAATAGGACATCCATTTCTCTTGTCGCCATAGAAAGAGGTGTTTGCATTGAAACTTATCAATATTCTAATCTAGCTAGATATATATGTATAAAAAGTATGCCAAAACTTTTCGCACAGAAAGAGGACATCAAGTGTAGACAATCGGTCATGGTGTAGTTCCTTTTTGCTATTTCAACATTAGAAAACGATAATTACGGTGTAAAAGCAGTTATTGCATAAAACTACGTATTAATGTAAATAAATATTGTAAAATTGAATGTACCAAAGTGTTCGTATTGATATTTTTTTTGTGGTACGTTTTTAGCATCTTGAAATTTCCTCCACATTTGTATTCGCGGTATATTAGCAATGCATTCGCAAATATGCGCGCCTAAATTCGCATTATCAAGCACGGATATATCCCAATCGTACCTATTTAATAATTCCGGGTATTTTGTATTATTGTGTTGCCACGAATTGTGAAGATTTAATATAAATCTTCACAATTCGTGGCAATTCTTTGGCACGATTAATAGAACAGAAGGAGGATGTAAATATTTTTGGTGAAATACAATCAAACAAAAATCTTTGTTAAAGTAATACAATTCACATGTCGAAATACTTAATGTTGATTTAAGAATACCTTTGTATTGTTTTAACAATCAACGTAATTTTATTTTGAATCCTTAAATTCGTTTAAACAGTGAGCGCTTTGGACTGAATAAACAGTTACCTTATGTTAAATGTGGCAAAAGAATTGATTAAAATAAAGGCAGGATTGGATAGGTTAAATAAATGTAGGGTTCATAAGTATCTTTACTGTTTTAACTGCACCATTAACTTTTGTTTGAAATAAATGTTTACAGGGGTTAAATTAACGAAAAGAATGATTGTTGATTGATAAAAAGGAATACTTATTTCAATCAAAAAGATGCTTTGATTTAAATAGAGTCTTTTGTTTAAAATAATTTTTATTGCATACAAATTGATGATTTTCTAACACTCAAAATTAAAAATTGAAATGAACGGCTAAATGACATTTGCACCATGCAACTACCCAGAGAAGAAATACAGGGTTAGTAAAAAGTCCCGGAACGGTCGAATAACTTTGTTATTTGAAAATTATGATTTCTGAAATTTGGTATGGGGGTATAGTTAATATAAATGCATTTTATGCAATACAGTTAATATTTTTTTCACTTCCGGTTTAATCGGCAATACGTCCAACTTTTTTTTTTTAAATGGAACTCCCAGATTTTTTTAACACTTTTGAATGCAAAATAAAAAACTACGTTCAGGAAGTATTAAGATGTTTACTTTTAATCACAAGAAAACAGTTAAAAAATTAAAAAAGTGTCTTAATACAGAAAAATCAAGATACCTGTCTATTCAGGTTGCGATTACAATAATTGTTCAAAATGCTCTCCATTTACAATTTGACAAAAATGTAAACGGTCAGTAAAATTTCTTATTGAATTTTGTATTTGTTCTGGAGTGATGCGATTGGCTTCTTGAACTATTCTCTCTTCCAATTGTTCAAGATTATGGGGACGATTTTTGTACACTTGACATTTCATGTGACCCCAAAAGAAAAAATCTAATGGCGAGAGATCTGGCGAACGTGCTGGCCATTCGATTGCTCCTCTACGTCCGATCCAACGCCCCGGAAAAATTTCATTCAAATAATCGCGGACATTATGGGCAAAATGGGGGGGAGCTCCATCTTGTTGAAACCAAAAATGTGCATTAGGGTGATCACCTATGTTTGCATTTGGAAAGAGGGCCGCAAGTGCTGGAACAACCTCATTTCCTCTTATAAAAAATGGTCCTATGATGTTGTTTCCACCAAGACCTTGATTTTTCTGTATTAGGACACTTTTAATTTTTTAACTGTTTTCTTGTGAATAAAAATAAATATCTTAATACTTCCTGAACGTAGTTTTTTATTTTGCATTCAAGTGTGAAAAAAATTTGGGCGTTCCATTTAAAAAAAAAAAGTTGGACGTATTGCCGATTAAACCGGAAGTGAAAAAAATATTAACTGTATTGCATAAAATGCATTTATATTAACTATACCCCCATACCAAATTTCAGAAATCATAATTTTCAAATAAGTTATTCGACAGTTCCCGGACTTTTTACTAACCCTGTATAATACCGGGTAGTTGTGGAGATCAGACCAGCCGTTATTGCGGTGTACCGGTGTAAAATCATCTCGGTTCTGTGAGCGATTGACAATCACAGTACATTTTATATGATAATTGGCAGCTGCATTGCATACATCAGCTAAATATTACATAGCCTCATTTACCGTCGAATAAAAATTACAACGGTCATGGTGCTTTTACTATATAGGTATAAAAAGTTGCTATAATACAGTTTAACAAAATCAATAATTAGTTTTAATTGCTGGTATTAAACGGATCGCATCATATTTGTATTATAGAAGTTGCATGACTATGTACATATATTTTTTTATAACCAATATTATATTTGTTTTGATAATCTAGATTGTGTTATACAGTATCAATCAAAATGTAATTTAGCCGATCATTGAAACTTTTAATTTTAAGTATTACAAAACTAAGAATTTGGACTTAATGATTTCTACCTACAGAGAAACGAATGCTTTCCGTAAATAAATTTGGCTTGGACCAAATAAACCTATGTTTTGATTATCCGCAAAACAAAAACTTCTTAAGGCAAGAAAAAAATTGTCTTAACAGCATAAACTTGACGTAAGAGGTTAGCAGTCTTGGATGAAACTACTTTTAGTCTCCACTTAAGAATATCGTTTACTTGCATTAAACGCCATTAGGCTTGGAGGAGGAAATGTTAGAACTCTTGAGTTAAATAACTTTTCATATTTTCTCCAACCAAGGTAAGTTTAAAATTATTGTAATAGTTTATACACTAAATTGTTATACGATGTCTGAATTAATGTTATTTGTTGCTTGTCCTCTACATCTCTAAAGGCTGTCTCTGAAGTTGTAACCAATAAAGTGACGAAAGCTCAGACAGAAAAAAGAAAAGAACTTTGCTAATTGAATTTAAACGTGCTTATTTTGGCCGCTTACCCATTAATACATAAAAATGTAAATGTTATTCTCAAGTTCGAGTATGAATGTGATCCTCTAGAACTTAATCAAAGTCATTATAGTTTCCTATTTCCTAACACCAGATGGTTTAGCCGGTAAAATACCTTTTATGCTCGCTTACTTAGCAAAATAATGTTAAAATAATAAAGACGATATGAAATGTGAATTCATAATATGCAGGTGTTGATTTATCTTCGCTGACCAAAATGTTTCAAAGTTTGAATAATGTCCCGTTTATATTTTCATTCGTGCGTATCCTAACAATATGCACCGTAGGCATTTATGTATGTAAACACACATCTGTACATATATTTCTTGTTTTGGATACAATGTATGACAATCGCCCAATATCATTATAGAACGACTATGCATGTATCTCAAATTTTGAGATTTCAATCATCGTCCTAAATTTTCGTCATATTTAAGACGTACGTTATGTACCTAGGTATAGGTGAGGCAATAAAGTATTTGAACGCAATATGTATTTTTTATATATCAGTGACGTAAACTACATATTGAAACTTCTGTAGTACTAACCCGCATAGAGATTAATACTGTTCTATTCACTTCTGGAAATTTGGAAGTGCAATATACCACGGTTCGTGAAAGAGCCGTTTTAAATCGGTTTTATTAGTAGAGTAGATCTCTATCCAAAATGTGCCACAAATTCTTAATCGAATTTAATGCAAATCTTTGGATGGATGGGACAATAGCTTAACCTCCTACAAAGCATCCATACTTTTACAATTCATGAAACTTGCTTCGAATCATTATCACTTTTGTGAGACGCATTGGGATGAATGGGTCGATTACTTATTGAAGGGGCATACACGCTTCTAGTCCTAAGTTATATTACTGAATCGTTATTTGTGTTTAGAGATTAAGTTTACGTTTGAATCACGTAGCGAGGAGAATGAGCTCACGCAGTGGTTGAAGCACATATTCATATTATGTATATTCATGTAGTAAGGGACTAGGTTTTGGGTGTTAGAGTAAAATCCTTTGTTCTATAATTGTTCTTTATCATTAATTATCCTTACAGGTTTAAATACAAAATCATCTTCAATTCTCAATTTTGTCACATTTCTTGGCAGTTCATCGTGCAGTACTTTCCAGCATCTAGATTATCTTCAAAAGAACGGTTCCATTGAATGCCATATTTTTCCAGACCACAAAGTTGTTATTACTCTGTTCGACATATTTTCTTTTGCTAATTCAGTATTTGGCAATTCGTCATTCATCAGGCCCAGAAATGCTGAATTTAATGAAATAAAACACTTTACCAAAAACACAGGGCTTTATCATTTGCAAAGGTTAATAGTGATATCCTTCACTGACAAGGGATGATCTGAGATCAGATGATCACAATAGGTATGTACAACCCATTTCTTTTTCTGAGGAAAAACGCTCTGAGTGGAGGAAATAAACTTTTGAAAATGGAAAATTTTACATTCTGCCGATGCGCATAACTCGCTAACAGTTAGAGATAGAGAAAAAGTTTTAAGACAAAAATTGTTTGTTTGAACGAGTTTTATTAAGCAACTAAAAAAAATAACTTAAATACAGTTACGTGCAAAAGTATTCGTTCATTTACGTCACTTTGATAATGAGAGTTAATAACTTTATAAACCGTTTAATGCATGAATTTATTTTATTTGCACAAACATTTTAACAAAGCATAATCAAAATTGCACATGCAAAAAACCACAAAAAAGGGAACAACATTAAAATAATAATGCAAAAATCATAAACTACATTAAATATCGATAACAAGTATTCGCCTACGAGGCATTAAATACAACATCACTCACTACACTGCTTCTACACGTTTCGTCATAGATAGTAGTAGTAAAATCCGTTGTCACCTGTTGCCATTCTTCTATAAAACTCTTTTTTAAATTTTCACTGTTCTTAATTGGATTTTCTTTCAGATGACGCTTAATATCTGCCCAAAAATGCTCAATCGGGTTTATGTCGGGGTATTGGGCTGTTGTTTCAATACGTGTGGAACACCATCCATGATTCATTCCTTAACGATCCGAACCACGTGCTTTGTGTAACGACCCGAAGCACGCGAGCTGTAACAAGATCATGAACTTGTTGGAAAATGAAATTTCTTCCAATCCCAAGATTTTGGGTACTTATCTTTGTGTGTTCTCTTAAAATATTCAGGTAAACCCATTGAACTATTGTCCCAACAATTATATGGTAATTGTTTACCTCAGTTGGCGCAATTTGTAATGAAAAGTTACACAAAATTGTGTCTAACGTGTATGAGAATGTGTATTAGAATTTATAAAAGAATTTGCGACACCAATATAGTCAGTATGGTCATTTTATTTTTGAGAGAGCTTACTACAATATTGTAATACTTTATGCAATTTCTCTGAGAGACAATTTCTCAAAACAAATAAGACTGAAACAACAAAGTTGTCGTAATTTTTACGCTAAACTATGCAATACTTTGTAATATGCACCCGTAAGGTGTGCTACAAAGTATAACACTAAGTAAAAGAATATTTGAGAAACTCTGCCACGGAAAATGGCGATTCGTACTACATTTATTAAGAACGATTCTACTAGTATAATGCTAGAATTTGAGGTAAAAAGTTGTTGCGCAGTATACAATGAAAACTATAAGTTACTAGAAATTGTAGTATGATTATCACTATAGCATCTAACGCTTTTCACGAAATATATTACCATTTAGTAAGGAAGTGTTGTAAAAATTACTACAATTTTATATAGGTATATACTTACGCTGGTAAATGCTATATTTGCACAACCAAATAGTTATTCTATTAATTGTAAGAACATTATACATATTGCTGTGAAAATTATGAAAATGTGAATTATTTAAAATTAAATTAATGCTTGTGACCAAATGTCTGAAATTAATTATTAAGTTGAGCGCCAACTCTAAAATAGAGTAAAAATTTCTTGAAGAGCATGGGATTCAAAATCCCATTCTGAAGGTAAACCTTAAGAAACTGAAAGTGGGTGTAAATTGACCACGATGTGGGGAAACAAATTAAAACAACAAAATTTGAATTTTAAAATTAATTAGAACTTTAATAAATAAAAAAAAACAAATAGGAAGAAATTTAAAACCTTAGATTAATTAAAATCCAGGCTTAAAAGAAAACTCCCTATATTTAACGTGAAAATAACCAGATTAAGAAAATTTAGAAATATAAAATTTTATACACCACGTGTAAATCGCAAAATGGCGTTCTCAGGTGAACGTCTTTACCTTTAAACACTTAAAACTGCTCAAATGTAATCAGCAATTACAAAGCAAGGTAAAAATACCTTCAAAACAGTGAACTACAATCAAATCTAATTGAAAAGGAAAAAGAATGAATCAAAAATTAAATAAATATCAAATAAAAAAAAAATGAACTCTCAAAAAGTAAAATTAAATCAGCTATAACAAACTATTTGGAATTCCAAATATTATACAAAGAAAATTAACTGAATTGAGTGTAAGATGCCTCTACTAAGGTTAGATTTGTAAAAATCAAATGACACGCGGAAACAAAATGTCTTCAAACGACATACATTTACAGCGCTCAGGAAAATGATCTTACCTTCGCAGAGTCTAATTGTACACTCCCTTCTCTCTCCCGCAACCGAGCAATCGCCGGCCCAAGAGAAGCGCACGCAACCAGAGGCGATCTTACACGGTGACATGACTTAACCCAAGGAAACCAACATATAAAACAAAAAACTGAGCTAAAGAAAATTACATTGCTGTAAAACAAAACTAAAAATGATATTAATAAGAATTTTTCAACATGTTTCAAAGTAACTTAATACTATCTTAACTTTTACGAAAAATTTTTTGTGTCTTTTAAAAATCTTCTTGAAACAGCTGACTTGGACGAAGGGGTCAACGCACTCACGCACAGTTTTTCATCCCCTTTTTCCACAGCACATCTCCCGATTATAAAAGAAAAAAATTGCACTTGAAAAGTGTCATTGTTTTGCTTTTGAAATCGCACGCACACAAAAGAAAAAACAAAAATTGACAGTCCGAACAACGAAAAATAAAAAAAAATTAAAATCCTGTCTCCGCACACAGGGGTGAAAACGTCACTTCCGGGCGGCGAGCTACCCGGGGTCGTGGTGAAAGTTCTGGAGGGCAGAGATGTGGTACCGACCTTTGTTCTGGGTACCGTCCAAAGTGTGCAGTTCGTAGGTGACCCCATCAAACACACGGGCCACTCTGTACGGTCCAACAAACGGAAGTTCCAGCTTTTGGCAGGTTTGCTGGTCACGTCTTCCCAAACGATATCGACGCACCAGGACTTGGTCGCCGACATTGAACCGGGTACGCTTGGTGATCTTGGCATTTTCTTGGCGGACATAACGTTGTCCCCTGAGTTGAAGCTTCCTTCTGGCTTCCTCTGTACGTGCCTCCACGTATACATCCTCCTCGAGAAGGTTCCACGGGCGACTAGGCAACCTTCCATACATTAAAGTGTATGGGCACTCCTCCGTGGTGGTGTTGGGAGTGTTGTTTATCCAATTTTCGATGTTTTGGACGTGGCGGACCCAATCAGGATGGCGTTGATGGGTTTGCATCCTGAGAAACTTGACGACTTCCTGGATGTATCTCTCGCAAGGATTCCCACAAGGATGACGTATAGAACAGAAAGAAACATTAATATCACGCTCATTCATGGCGTCAACAAAACGATGCGTGTTAAAATAAGTGGCATTGTCAGCAAGAATGCGGCGCATTTTCCCTTGATTTCGTATAAAATTGTCAATACAACGGATTGCTGTATCAGTGTTGTAATATCTGGTGGGAAAGAGTCTTACGTATTTGGTGAAAACATCTACCATGACGAAAATGTTGCGGTAGCCATAATGTCCAGGTATGAGATTTCCAAGAAAGTCGACGGCGACGAGGTCGAGTTTGTTCTCTACAACTATGCTCTTGATGACATTCTGGCAGGTGCGGTTTTTTGATTTTCCCAGTTGACATTGAAGACATGTGCGGACGATGGATTTGGCAATGGTCTTGTCTCTTGTTGCGAAGAAAGCTTCTCGGAAGGTGAGCCAAAGTTTGTGACCTCCAATGTGTCCCAGGGTTTGATGTATTTCTTCCATCGCCTGACGTGCGAATGACTCGGTGAGTACGACATTGAACTGGTCTCGTATCCTTTTCATTAGAATACCATCTCTGATGACAAAATCCTTGTACTCATCCTGGTGGACTAATGCCTCTCGTATTCGATCGAAACAATCATCTTGTTGCACCTCGTTGATCCTGACAAAGTCAAACAACCCCTCGGCTTCATACATGTTGTATGTGTTTACCTCAACATGGTTGAAATGGCTTTTCAGATTGTGCATACGAGACAAAGCATCAGCTGTTACATTCAAATCTCCTCTTATGTGTCTTATCTCAAAAACATATTCTGATAATAATAAAGACCAACGATAAATTCGGTTGTTTGAGAACCGAGTTGACATTAAAGATGTTAATGCAGCATGATCTGACTCAATTATGAATTTCTTGCCTAGTAAATAAAATCTTAACTTGTTTACTGCATGGACTACAGCTAGCATTTCTTTTTCTGACACAGTGTATTTTAACTCATAATTTTTCAAAATCCTGGAGACAAAACAAATTGGTTCTTCTCCATTCCTGCCAATTTGAATCAAGACACCACTGATGGCTGTGTCACTGGCATCGACACGTAACAAAAATTCTTTACTAAAATCTGGCAATAATAAACATAATGATTTGTGAAATTCAGACTTTACATTTTCAAATGCTTCTAATCTTTCATTTGTCCATTTAAATTTTTCATTCTTTCTCAACAATTCAAATAAAGGTGCACTGATGTGTGCTAATCTTGGAACAAACCTTTTGTAGTAATTGACTACACCAAGAAATCCTCTCAAAAGCTTTATGTTGCTAGGTCTAGGGTACTTTTTGATGACGTCTAGCCTAGATTCATCTACTCTGACATAATTCTCTGTTAAATCATATCCTAAAAACTTTACTTCATGCTTTACAAACTCACATTTTCCTAAATTCACTTTTAAACCATTTCTTGCTAAAACTTCAATAACTTTGCGCAAATGCACTAAATGTTCATCTAAACTCTGACTAAAAATTAAAATATCATCGATGTAATGAGCTACAAACGAATTGTATGGTTCTAAAATCTGTTGCATTGCCCGTATCAACGCGGCAGCCGAACTACTTAAACCATAAGGTACAACCTTAAACTGATACACATTTCCATCAACCATAAATCCACAAAACTTTCTAGATTCTTTGTTCAACGGTACCAACCAAAAAGAGCTCTTTAAATCTAGCTTTGTAAAATAATTCGCATTTGTACACCTTGCCAACAATGTTTCAACCGTGACTGGAGTTTCGAACTGCGGTCGTGTGCGTTCATTCAGACGTCGGGCATCAAGACACAAACGGATGTCTCCATTCTTCTTTTGGACGACGACTAAAGGATTGACGTACCTTGTTCTTCCACGTTCAATTATCCCATCTTGAAGCATTTGGGATACCTCAACTCTGACTTTTTCTTGCATGTTTTTGGGAATTGGATAGTTCTTGATTTTGAAAGGTTTCGATTCATCTACTTCTAAAGAATGTTCATAACCAACTGCTAAACTTGGGAATTTATCAACTAGAGAAATGTACTGTTTTAAAATTTCTTTGACTTTAAATTCAAACTTTTCATCACAATCAATCTTAAATTCATTTAAATCATCTGGGAATTCAATCTGGGAATTGTTTGCTTCTAACTCTACTACTTCATCAACAACTTCTTCTTCTTTAACCTCATCAACTAATTCACTACCCTGTATATCGTTTTTCAAACAATCACTTTTCAATATCTCTAAATTCACATTTTCTTTCTCTTTTCTTATACAATTAACAATTTTCTCCTCATTAGGAGTCTCATCACACCAATTTATTCTCTCCTCTCCTATCTGAATTAGTCTCTTATCAACATCTACCACCGCTCTCATCTTGTCTAACAAATCAATCCCAATAATTCCATCTCTTTTTAAACCTTTTAATGAAATAAACTCTCCCAGAAAAGTTGAATTTTGTAATTTGAATTCTACGACAAAAACTCTGTTGATGGCAGCAATTATCTTTTTTGTAGCAGTAATGATTGTAATTTTTCGAGTTGGAATGAATTTCCCTACTTTTTCTTTCTCTAGCATTTTTACTTTCTCTTCGTCTAAAATTGAAACCTCACTTCCCGTATCTACTAAACATCTTAAAACATTCTTTCCAAACATTGCATTTACATGTGGCAAATCTGAATTGATCGATCTTAAATCATTTTGTAAAATGGTGTACAATTCTTTCTTTTTGGCTGGATTTTCTAAAAATCCTGCCCACGAGCTTCATCGAGTAGTTCTTTCGGCTTTGTTTGAACCTTTTGCTCATTTAAATTAGACCTAGTGTCTTTGTGAATTGCGCCAGTGCTGTTTGATATCTGATTTGTTTGAATTTGATTAACGTAGCGATTTGAATTCCACTGCACAGAATCTCTAGGCAAAACTTTGTCAGCTGACTTATTTGAATTCTGATTTTGTGGGGAAGCCACTTGATTGACGTTTGACCTTGTCTGGACATCGTGACGGTCATTTTGGTGCGTTGTGGATACCTGAGGCACATTCTGATTGTTTGAATTTGGACTCTGACGTCCACCATTTCTAGGAGTGAAAGACTGTCTCCTGTTGAAATAGGGAGCTGGTCTCGGATTTACATTAGCTCGCGAATACTGTTGACGGTTGAAACCATCATTACTCGAACTGCCAGTTGCCTGATTGTGGTTGACATGGCCTTCAGGACTTCGCGAATTGCTAGGATTTACCTTGCATTGTTCCGCTTGATCTAATCTCTTCGTTAGTTCCAACAATTGACTAACAGAGGTTATATTTTGCATCGCAATGGCTTGAGTGACCTCAGGCTCAAAATGCCTGGATAATTGCGTGATCAAATCAGATTCCAAAACGGGTGGTGTTAAAAATTTGAGAATATTGATTTTCTTTATGACATAGGCTTCTCTACTATCTAATCCGCACTTATTATAAGAACCTAAGAATAAATTTGTTCTCACCCTTTGTTGAATCGCTTGACTCCAGTATTGTCGTTGAAATACATCTTGGAAGTGGTCCCAGGAATTGATCGTATCTGCGACGAAGTCAAACCAGGATCTCGCTTCATCCTTCATGGCGTTGCGGGCGATCCGCAGCTTGTTTCTATCTCCCGGTACGGATTCTAAAAATTCGTTCAAATTTCTTAGAAACGCCATTGGATTGGGCGTTACCGAACCAAAAAATTTCGGTAACTGTTCCATTTGAACAGGCATTGACAAAATACTGTTACCAAACTGATTGACATTGGGAATTTCTTGAATTGATGAAATTTTTCTGTTTATTTGTTCTTCTGCTCTTTCCACACTCTCAGCAATCTTTTCCTTCACTTCGCATTCTATTTTTCTGACTCTTTCTTCAACCACATATTCTCTCTCATCCCATTTATTTTTCATTCCTTTTATCTCTTTCTGACAATGTTTAATTGATATTTCATTAGCTGTTGATCTTATTGTATTATCTAATACTTTATTCTCTACTTTCTTAACGTTTTCATCTACTCTTATGATTTCTGATCTAAAATCACTCCTTATCTCATCAATCTGTCTCTGTATCCCTTTTGTTACATTCATAATCTCATTATTAGAAACAACAAGCTGTCTAAACATCATCATCACATCTTTCATTCCTATACTTTCCTCAGTTTTTCCTGTCTCACTCTGCTCCAACGTCTCGATGTGGGACTCCCTCACATCCGTCAAAAGTGCTTGTGGAAGCTCCATCTGCTTGCTCTCCTTTTCCTCAGGAAATGAATCCTCCGAATACGTCTTGTTTAGCACGGTTGCCACAGATTCCTCGCTCGTGTACCTGGGTTGCTCCCTCCAGGTTCCTTCTGGGACGAACAATTTGTCCTGTGCTTGGTTCTCTCCGGACATTTCGACGATTTTCAAAAATTTTAAAACACAACAGGTATTAGTTTCCCCGAAACAGTTGAAAAATTCACGAAACCTCGTGCAGGGAAAATTACAAAGTAAATCGTGGCCAAAAATGAATCAAAACAACAATGAATCGTGAGCCCCACGTTGGCAAAGCCAAATAATTATGCTGTGAAAATTATGAAAATGTGAATTATTTAAAATTAAATTAATGCTTGTGACCAAATGTCTGAAATTAATTATTAAGTTGAGCGCCAACTCTAAAATAGAGTAAAAATTTCTTGAAGAGCATGGGATTCAAAATCCCAGTGGTCACCTTCTGAAGGTAAACCTTAAGAAACTGAAAGTGGGTGTAAATTGACCACGATGTGGGGAAACAAATTAAAACAACAAAATTTGAATTTTAAAATTAATTAGAACTTTAATAAATAAAAAAAAACAAATAGGAAGAAATTTAAAACCTTAGATTAATTAAAATCCAGGCTTAAAAGAAAACTCCCTATATTTAACGTGAAAATAACCAGATTAAGAAAATTTAGAAATATAAAATTTTATACACCACGTGTAAATCGCAAAATGGCGTTCTCAGGTGAACGTCTTTACCTTTAAACACTTAAAACTGCTCAAATGTAATCAGCAATTACAAAGCAAGGTAAAAATACCTTCAAAACAGTGAACTACAATCAAATCTAATTGAAAAGGAAAAAGAATGAATCAAAAATTAAATAAATATCAAATAAAAAAAAAATGAACTCTCAAAAAGTAAAATTAAATCAGCTATAACAAACTATTTGGAATTCCAAATATTATACAAAGAAAATTAACTGAATTGAGTGTAAGATGCCTCTACTAAGGTTAGATTTGTAAAAATCAAATGACACGCGGAAACAAAATGTCTTCAAACGACATACATTTACAGCGCTCAGGAAAATGATCTTACCTTCGCAGAGTCTAATTGTACACTCCCTTCTCTCTCCCGCAACCGAGCAATCGCCGGCCCAAGAGAAGCGCACGCAACCAGAGGCGATCTTACACGGTGACATGACTTAACCCAAGGAAACCAACATATAAAACAAAAAACTGAGCTAAAGAAAATTACATTGCTGTAAAACAAAACTAAAAATGATATTAATAAGAATTTTTCAACATGTTTCAAAGTAACTTAATACTATCTTAACTTTTACGAAAAATTTTTTGTGTCTTTTAAAAATCTTCTTGAAACAGCTGACTTGGACGAAGGGGTCAACGCACTCACGCACAGTTTTTCATCCCCTTTTTCCACAGCAATATGTATGTACGTAGCAAAGCAATAAGGAAATAGAAATTAATAAAAACAAGAATTTTATTGAAAAATACATTTACTAGGCAACATTTTCAACGTAACACATTTCTATTGAAAAAGATACTAACTTGGAACACAAACGTTTTTTACTGATTTCTTCAATGAAACTGAAATGTCACCTGATCGCATTCTATTGGATACTCAGCACCCAATGCAAACATTATTTTAAAACATGCATCTACAGCTTTTAATGGTACATCTACTTTATATTTGATATAAAGGAAATAAATACAAATTAAGTTTTCTAGTGACTGACGGGGCTCTTTATAAATATACTTCTGGCTGGAAATTATTACGCATCAGTAAAAGATGTAAAAGCCACCGATATATGGTCAATAGAAAGAACTTGTACAGTTATGATAACAATAAACGTGCATTAATATTATATATCTATAAAATTAAAATTACGTCTACATAATATAAACCTTCGTTTAGCGTCACTTAGAATTAATAGAAATTAGAATATTATAATTATTTGTTATTATGACGTAATAGATTCCACACAACCCAAGAATTATCTACTATATTTACCCTCTATGGGTATTTGTATGTATATAAACACATAGCAGCACCAGTAATAGGTAGTTACACAGATAAAGAGAAACAATTTAATGCTAAATACATACATACGCGCCTATACTTTTGGATTCAAGATATATTTCAATGTCTTACCTTGAAAAATGCTCACCAACGGTTCTAACCCTCAACTCAGTAAATAACTTTTCGCCTCCATCTCATTAATGTATATATTATCTAATGGATGGAGTACCATAGGACACGACATAAGAACACACAAATCACACGACCACCACGGTGCCTTATTAACGACTAATATAAAATGGCGTATTGGTGGCATGATTGCTGGCACTTATTAACTGCGAAGATAAAAACACATTTTTGTTTGTTTTTATTCAGTATTCACCTTTGTTTCCGCAATTCCGCACATAATTTGTATTTGTATCAATAATCGATATAGTAAAACGCGTTGGGATATCTAATTTAATAAGATTCAAATGAAACGATATCAATAAACGGGTTAATCCTAACACAATCAATCAATCCCTATTACCCATTATTAATTCCATGTTTGCCTGTCGAAAAAAACATGATATATTGATCTTGCCTGCTTAATGAAACTCAGTCAAACGAACAATTTTTGCTTATTTCTTACCGTTAGCGAGTTATGCGTATAAGTAGAATGGAAAATGTCTAAAAATCTTCAAAATGTCTTTTTATCCATTCAGAGTGACTATTAAGTAACATTAGATGTATAATAACAATTCAGAAATCCCTTTCTATTCAATTTTATTCGTATAGAATATCTAATACAACAGTTATCGCTCTAGCATACTGTCAGTTCGTTTGTGCCCCGCTCATGCTAGTTTTATAATTTATATTCTACTTACGACATTATAGTGACATTTTCACTTGTCTTCCGTTTTTGACGTTTCAAGACCTGAAGATAACACCGAAACATGTTGTATTTAATATTCTAAATGAATAAAATTTATTGAAAAGGATTTTCTAAATCTTAAGTAAAATTAAGTAATTATTTTCAAATTTCCTTTCTAATATAAGATTTTCGGGTAAGATTACAAAGGTTTTCTGCGCTATACATTATTTATTTTTGTATTGCCATTTCTTCTAAATTTAAGGGCGACTAATAGAAAAAGATTTACATATGTTTCAAACAAATATAAAATGTTGTTGGTACTTCATAAAAAATTAACATCCAAGTTTTCGTGAGTGGTATTTATGCCGCTAAGCGAGCGTTTATACATTAACTTATTTAGAGTGAACACCGGAAGGTTAACATAGGACAGTCCATTGTAAAACCTTAGATGTTCCAAATTAGAATTCAGACATTTTTATGTACTCATTGACTCTATAAACAGTCAACATCCAATAAAAATAACAATCGTTATTATTCCAAATTGGTGGAATATGCACAATCCGTTCACTTTATGCAGCAAACATTTGTGATAACAATTTTTTTTCCACAGTTTTAAATTTTGAAACGTCATTGAAATGTAATTCTTTATATCCATTTCAATTTTCAGTAAAATATTTGTATTACGTTAACGGTAATGTCAGATCAATACGTAAAAGAATATGCATTGCTGAAAATGAATAAATTGCGCTTACATGTACTCTTTACAATTAGCATTTAAAGAAAATTTTATGACTCTTGACGAATTGTACGAAATGTATCTATGTTTACGGTATTCAGCAGGATGCTGTTTTGCGATCGCGCACATGTATGCTAAGCAGATACATACAGCGACCTGATGAGTATGCATTTATCTCGATTTTATTCAAGTTGTGCATTGCGAAACGCTGCTATTCGTTCCGCAGCAAACTGTATGCTACTGCTTCATCGTGTAGTAGAAATGACCTGCAGTGTGATGTTTGCTAATTATCTTGCCCATTGTTTACATTTTAAGCATAACGATAGACAATTAACGTAATGGCAGCACTTACGAGAAAACGTAACTTCATATCTCCATCGGTGAAGTGCATGTATGTATGTCAGGTTAAATTTTATACTACTATTTGTAATTTTTTAAATTAATATCCTATTATCATTGAAAGATTACGTCTATATTAATTAAAAATTGAAAGAAGAGACGGACTGATGTGATCGTAATGGAAATCTTTAGTACAACAGTAATCTTTTGCGGTTTGACGAAGGTTATCAGTAGGTGTGGTTGAAGGCACGTCATTTTTTTTTTATATTACAAGAACTAGAAATAAATTATGTCAGTTTGCAATTTTTACAAATGCGGAAATTACTACATACTAAATTATGATATAACCACAGCTAGTAGGAAATGAATAATGATACTTTACTACGTTATACCTAGAATTTGAATTAATTATTTGATAAAACCGCATTTGTAGTCAGAAGGGAAAAGAAGTAATCTTTATCTAACTTGGAAATGATTGCGATAGTAAATTTAATAATAATAATTATTTATTTTCTAATAGTACACAAATTATACAAAATTCAAGTTCTTGGATGCTTCTATAACGTACACATACAAAAATTGTAGAACATGGTAGAATGATGGTTAAGTCCGTAGATATAATACTTTGTAGCTCCTCTCTATTTGGGTTGCTCCAAGTGATGCTGATGCCATCTGCGAAGAGACAAAATTTCTCACACGATCTATAAATTGGTGATGTCATTGATGAAAAGAAGGAAAAGTATTGGACCAAGCACTGAGCTCTGAGGAACGCCACAGTCAATTCCCATACACGATGAGGAGGAACTATTTTCTCTCATTGTCTGTTTCCTATTGAAAAGATACGATTTGAACCATTTCAGAGGAGTAGCACGAATCCCATAGTAAAATAATTGTTTTATTACAATGTCATGACTGACACAGTCAAAGGCTTTGGATAAGTCCCAGAACGCTGTTGGAGTAAAGTGTTTATTATTAATATTGTTAAATACTTCATTGAAGACCGAAAAGAAGGCGTCGGCAGTACTTGAATTGGACAAGAACCCACACTAGGGGTGATAATTTAAAATTTTTTTAAAGAAAACATTAGCTGTTTTTTGATCAATCTCTCAATAATTTTGGATAAGGCTGGTATGAGTGATGGTAAATAAGAAACTTAAAATAGTATACTAATACTTAACAAATATAATAAAATATTCCGTTGAAAGAGATATTGTTATAATATGCAGTTCTGGTATATGATGTGTAAGGGTGATTACCGTAGTACATCTACTTTTTGCAGCAGCAGGAACCAGCGTAAAGTACTATTTCTTTAATAGATGACAGGAACGAAAGTTCAAAGATACATTGAAAGCGTTTTCCCTATTATCGACACATTATTGTTGTAGTCATCAAGGTAAATTATTCGAGCAAATAAAACAATGAAACGCTTTTAAACATTTTTTTAACCAGGCGGATACAGATAACAAAATTGAATTGAGAAATTGCACACAATTACAGCGACGGGAAGGATTTTTCCTAATCTACTTTTGCGTAGAAGAAATCTTTCCGTCAATCTAACGCAACAAGTGCAAGCACTTAAGTTCCCGCAATCACAGCTCGTACAAGAACGTAATTTACTAAAGCGGTGAACTATCGGTACCCCTTTGTTGCTTTCATTGCTCGGCTTTAACGGTCAACTGTACCGAATACACAACCGGAAAATACAATGTCTGTAGTTGAGTTCATACATGTTGTCAGATAGTAGAGAATACGAGCGTTTTAGATGGCGAAAGAACTAACCATTTACTGTTCTGTTGTAGTGTGGGCAGTTGGCATTGTTTGAGTGCATCCTCTGAGGTTTCTTGTTTCTACTAAAATGTCGTCCGCGCGATGTTTGTGTGTTTCAAGCTGCCGATGCGTTGACAGGCCTACTACTTCCGGACATCCTGTCGCGCCACCTAGAATGGCTCGGATATTAATGTAACGTGAAACCTTAATTGGACGCCTAAATTGAAAAGTGAAATGATGAGTTGTCGATAAAGTCGATGATGTACAGGTGTTCTATGAAACTGCTTCGTTAATACTATCGCACTTCTAAGCAGGGATTTGATTTTGATATTTGTCGGATTGTTTGAAAAGAGGGTATATTAAGATGCACCAATACTAATACGGATGCAAGTACAACCGCTAATAAATTTTATACGGTGTGTTAAAACTCCTGGAATAGTTTTTTTATCACGGCATTCAATTGGAGTTGGTTATGATTTCTGAAATAACATCTGGTTAATAAAATTTTCTTACTACATATGCCAAAGCTCCTAAGTTTAAGCTAGTAAAATGGTTGTCTTGTTTTGATACAAAATGGTCTGCGTATTTTTTAGCCTCAAACATGAACAAATTATTCCAAAGAAATTAAATAATATTAATGAAAGAGAAAGAATTAAACAAAAAAAAAATCCAAGCCACAATACAATTAAAGCTACCGACCAGATGCTAGAATTTACCCTATGTTGCTAATGATGTCAGTGTAATGAGGGTGGTTTTCTTACAAAGTGGACACATATGCATGTTAGAGAGAAATATTCTTTATTGGTGGTATTAGACAAAATAAATTTCTTTCAGTGGAGTCAAATGTAAATGATTAAAGCTTCTTTTGTAAATGCCGCACTGTGATTGGAGAGGATGCATTGGTATTCTTACGTAATATAAGGTGATGCAATTGGCCTTAAAAAACTGAAGAATTAAAAAAAAAACAAAAAAAAATATTTTAGTATCCCCTTTTTATTTAAGTGGCGTATTACATTTTCTTTTCTGTTTTAGTACCTCAACTGAAGAAAAATCTAGTCTTGTTTAGAAGCATTCTTCTTTGCATTTAAGAAGCCAGAGGTTTAGAGTCATACGTCTCCATTAGAGAACTATAGCTTATAGTTCGGTTTGGGATGTGCCATAAAGTTTATAAGTGAGATGTTAAGCAAGTTCTATCTGATTTATAGCGGTGTTGTAAATTGGGTATCAAATGGATGCGTATTCCAACTTGCTAACAACATATGCATTAAGTAAATATACAGAATACTTATTAGAAGCTTGAAACATTGTGATGAACCAGTTTGATGGTTTCTTGTTATATGTACATATATAACAAGAGAGAGGCATTGCACATCTGATGACTGGGTTTTTGTCTAGGTACTGCGTATATCTATATATAGGAACCGATTCGCGCTCTTTCCAAACCGTAGCATCTTGAGGAATAGCTATTCTTATAAATGAACGAAGTATACTTTTTTATTTGGTAAATAACTAAAGTGTTATTCCTTTCTCATTTAAAATAGAATGAAATGAATTTAGCTATATAAATGTAAACAACCTAAATTTTCGATTTTTAACTCCCTTTTATAGGCAGTCCCAAATGTGGCATTATATGGAAAAATATAATTTAGTGAGTAATTCTATGTACTAAATAACATAAAGCAGTTCACATTTAATGATTATATTAAATAACACTGCCAAATATTATTTTTTAGAATGAATACTCAGAACAGGAGGAAATTGTTAAAACTGCTAACTAATTTTGATTTATCCATGTTTTTGGTGCTTCTCTTTGTGTAGATTTCAACTTCTACTTTTTAAATATATTTTCATATTTCCATTGAAGTTCTCTATGTTTTCTGATCAGAAGACGTTATAGAGGTGCAAATATATTGTTCGTTAACTAATTTTAGA
This sequence comes from Cetonia aurata, assembly GCA_949128085.1. NCBI lineage: Eukaryota > Metazoa > Arthropoda > Insecta > Coleoptera > Scarabaeidae > Cetonia > Cetonia aurata. Next base: position 42,360,765 of record OX421884.1, read on the forward strand.
ATTCCATATATCCGAAACTTACTAAAAAAGCGTTTTATTAATTTATTATTGTCGTCCCAATCAATGGCGGTAAATGTATATTTAAAAGGGAAAAATTACTGCTTAAATAATTGTTTAATTTATTTAAGCGTGTTGGTGAAAAGAAAATATGAAGTTTGGAAATTTGTTGTGACAAAGTATGTAGGTAGTTGAAAATTAATTTAGTACTAGGAGAGGCGAGCAAGAACTTTGGAGGTAGCTGCAAATAACACTTAAAAGTTAATGGTTGGTATGCTAATGTAATCTGATACTTTTCCCTTGTACACTGCCAAAACCACTAATTTCAAATAAATTTCCATTTCTTAGATAGGCATGCGTGGATCTACTAGATTGTCTGATGTTTATGTTTGACAGTTAATTCTTCATACTTTAGAACCACTCTGAGCTAAAGAAATAGCTTTAATTAGAGATAAGTAAAACTTATAATTACTATGAAAATATAACGATAAACATTTAAATTCAGAGGTTACATGGCGTGAAGGTGTAAGACATCACAATGTTAATATACGGCTGTAATACATCATAACTCCTTTTCTAAAATCATTTAAACACGAGAGATCAGATGTTTTCTCAGAGACCGGTCTAGTAACCCATCTGCTGTGCAGTTCCGCCGTCATAATATATCTTGTTATTCTTCTGTCACAGCTACTAGCAGCAGAAGTGTGGGAGAATTTCTTCTTGGTCGGTGTATCCATATAACAACGTAAGAGAGGCAGCAAGCTCGCTTTGTCGCTGTTGTCCCTTTTTTTGTCAGTTCAACGCTACTAACAACGTAATTGTATTTAATTTAACGAATTAGATGCGACCTGTGAACTATTCTCTAGCACGTTTTTAACGTTGTTAGATTGATTCTTTATCTCACAAAATGCTTTCTATTGAGGTCATGTATTGTGCGTGATAATATAATTACGACTATAATACTGGGCGTATTACCCTTATTAGAATAAATATAGGGGCAAATTTAATTATATCCAGCGTGTTTACCTTAATCCGATTAAAATTTATAAGCACCAATTTTCACGTTACTGGTTGCATGCGTATGTGCATTTAACGTCTGAATTCATAACGGCTTAATAAACCGACGATTACAGGAATTGCTCAGTGAATATAGTGAATATTTCTGTGTGTCAATTTTACTGTAAGTTAACGCACACCTATAACCTTCCGGTTACTAAACCTAATTAATTTACGCATGGAGGTATATAAATTGGTAGGTTTAGGATCTGAATAATTTAATACATAATTTATTTGCAACTCATATTAGATTCTTAAATACTTCATTGTTACAAATATTTCTAGTCTTGTAATCAGATAATACGCTTTCAGTAACTCATAATACAATTATTTCTACGATGTGAATCTCTTAATTCGTATTGCAAGCTTTCTTTAACATTTTGAAGAAGAGTTTTCCTTCTATTTCCGTGATTATTTAAACTGTCGGAAATATTCCGGAACTGTTATTTTTGTCGGCTTAATTAAGCCTTAAATTTTGTCGTTCGTTTCTTGGACTTTTACAGGTTCCTTTATGCCTTTAATTTCATCGAAATAAAAGTCAATAAGTTTTTATGGCTTCCACGTTAGCCATGACTGAGATGACGCAAAAACAATTACTAATAAAAATATCAATATTGTGTACCTACTCGAAAATGCCTACTAATTAAATTTATTTATTATCTGAGGTGATTGTAACAAAGTAATATCAAGAGCATGTGACACTTTCGCTCTACAGTATCCAGAGAAACAGAAACCGTCGGCAAACCCTCTAAAACATAACTACAAATTTTTAAAAACTGTGGTCCAGTCACAGCTATAATCCAAAAATAGTATGTCCTTCAACGAGCGCATAATGAAGCTGATTATTCATGAGGGTGAAAATTCCAACCGTTCCGCCGTTAGGCGAGTGTTGGAATCATTCGAGTAAATAATAGCCATAGTTGAAGGTACTATTTTCTCCACGTTTATTAACAAAAATACATACGAATTCTACAAATATAATCTGAAACGTCGAAAACGTCAAAACGTTTCCAAATTTTGACTTATTTAGCGGTTGCAATGCAGCGCATATTCTGTTGCATGCAATGCTTGTTTTGTTGCTATATTATACCCGTGAATTCCGAAAGTGTACGTGATGTGATTGATCAATAGGCCGTAAATCCCAAACTAGAATTCACGGGTGTGAGGAATTACTCTCATTCGTCAACTGAACTAAGGAGCCATCAACTAATACCGTATTCGTTCTACCTGTATTATTCTCTATACCTCAAGTTAATATTTTTCCAGATACGGAATAATTTAGTATATTTCGTATCCAGAGCTGAACGTTGCTAATTTCGTTAGCTGGTGCCGCAAAGTAAATTGCATTAAGTAGGGAATTAGTGACGTATTTATGCTGATTAAAATCGTGGAAACCAAGGAGTTGGTTGCTTAAATTTGAGTCGGAATGTTAGCAAAGAACAATCAGAATAATAACCTAACGTAACTACGTTGGGGTAAGTACAAACAAATTTATAATAAGATAAAATTAATATACATTTAATTTCTTAAAAATGGGCATTTTTTCAGTAATGTAATATTTGAACATGTTCTTTATAATAATAGCAATATATAGAAGAATATCGTTAAGCAAGTTTATTAGTTTTAATTTGAATATCTTAGGACTTTCACGGCACGATCTTATTACAATGGTAATGGTACTGTGCAGGTTTTAATTAATTTACAAATTCTAGACTTAAGAATTTTAAAATTAAATTTAAAGAAAAAATGTTGTACGTTCTTTGTGATCCTGAAAGAGTGGCAGTTGATAACAGTTTATCTTATTTTATAGCTTTTGATGGGTTTTTATTTGAAACTGAGATTTTGTAATGGAAACAAGGGGAGCTAAAAGAAAAGTTCAAAGTATAAAGAACATTCAGAAGAAATCTGAGGCTAAAAACAGCAAAAAAACGTTGACACTTCAGATGATAGTGACTTCAAATAATATGTTGTGTTTTCTTACTTTTATAATAAAATTTTTATTTCACATTCCATGTGTATATGGATATCTGGTCTTTTAAATCAAAGTTATGTATAGTGCATTTCAGGATATAAGAAAATGACTTTTAACGTCTGTAATGATTTTATTGCACTTCCTGTGGTGATAATTACTTGACAACTAATTTAAAGGGTACGGTTAGTCCGCTTAGAGCATAAGAATCCCCGGCCTGTATTGACTATAAATTAGGACGCTATAAAGAAAAAACATACTTCCAAAAATTTTTATTGTTAAAAAACAGGTAGATTTTAATTTTAAAATTTGTTGTTACTGCTTAGGGATACACGAACGATTTGCAAAAATTTTATTATTTTAATTATATTCAATTATGTTAAATGGGCTAATAATATTATTAGAAAGAAGGATTTAAGACCGCTTCCAACCACATCATCTGTATTATATCAAGAATGTACAAAATTGTCTTGCTGTTTCGTTTTTTTTTTTTTTTTTTATAATAGTTAAATTAAACATAAAACTATTATTGAATTCTGAATGACTGTTTCACTTTCTCCAATGAATGACTACATACTGTGCATATAGTGACAGCAGCAACAAAAAAATAATACTGTGTGTTATGCAAATTATTATAATAGTCAATACCTACTGTTAATTATTCCTATATATTACCCCGTGTTATAACAGTTATTTGTAATTATTAAAGATAACATTTCGATATCATTTAATATTAAGCTGAATAATGCGAATACACGTTTTTTTGCCATAGTCATTACATTATATCAATATGTATAATGTCTATGGATGGCAGTTGTAGAGTTTAGGAGATAGCTCTGTTTTGAACTGGTACCCCTAATTTGGTGGTGTTAGTGCGAAAATTATATATAAATATCCATTAAAAACAATGGGAAAATCAAGGAAGTGCCATCTTTACGGCAATTTCAAAATACAGTATAAGTATTTAACGTGTTTTCTACATATGGCGTATAAATCGTTACTGTAATATGGTTTAATAAAATCAACAAACATCTTTAATTGATAGTGTGAAACTAATTCAGATTGTATTTAAATAATTTCCTGTGTGCAGAGAAAATGTATCTCTTTCTCAAATTAAACCCTTAATAAGTTTTTTTATTATATATTTTAAACTAAATGTACATTAAGACATTTATATCAAAAATTGATATTTTAAATTTTAAATTTTAAATTATCTCAAAAACGCTTTATGCCATTGTGTCCATTAACGTCCAACTTCTTAACTTAAGCAAAGTATTAATATTAACAAAGGCAATGCTGGTCAGCTAAAATATTTGAATACCCTATGGATTAAGTATACATGATTGCTATTATTCCATAAACATTACAAGTCAAATAATATCAATAACTAAAATCAAGATATGTAACTGCCGTAAACCTGTTTTTTACGTTTCTCCAAATGCTTTCTTTGTGCAACTGCATATTGTTAATGAGGAATTGCACTTTTTTTTTAATTCTTGTTAAAATAATGTTATTTTGTACATGACCTAAATATACAGTGAAAGCTCCCATAAACGGACACACACGGCCAATTTTGTCCGCTTATGGGGAGTGTCCGTTTAAAGGATAGAACTAAGAATTAATAAATAAGTACTATACATTACGATACGCTATCTACAATATGATTTATGTTATAGTAATACGGAGAAAAGAAACAGGAAATACGCTACATTTTTAAAGAATGTATCTATTTATTTTATATAAATGTTAATAGGTACATACGTAAACATAAATACTACATTTAAAATAAAATAATGAAAATTATTCCTTGCGTTTTTGAAAAAAATCTAAAATGTTTGTCTGACGGAATTTCGCCATATTTTGCTGAAGGAGATAATTTTCATAATATCTTTCTAAATTTTTTAAGTGTTGAAATGCGGTGAAATCATCCCTAGCAATTTCTTTCAACATAGAAATATGATTTAGAGCTTCACCATGTGAATTTATCGATATTAAACTCCATGATGCTGCCGACATTTCTACTTCTTCTTCTGAGTCGTTTGAACTACCTTCTTCAAACGGGCTTTCGCTTTCTACATCCAAATTCGAAAAGTTGTCGACGGTAGTTTCTTCTTCTGTTGTTATATTACCGTCTAAGGCCATGAAATCCTCTACATTTTGGGAGTCTGTTGCTCCTAAATGTTTGGCATGTCGCAATAACTCAGCAACTGTTGATAATGGCAGATTTTCTTCAGGATCGCAATCAACTTGTACACTACATTCCGAACTACATTCACTTTTCTTAAATCCAGCTTTGCCGAAACAGTTCTTAATTGTCAAGGAATTTACTTTATGCCATGCTGTTTTTATAAAGTACAAAGCCTCTAACACATTAATGGACTTTGTAAACTCAGATAAACTTTTAACATCTTCCATTTTTGTTAAAATATGTTTCAAAATCGAGTGTCGATAGTAAAATTTGAAATTACTTATGATACACTGATCGAAAGGCTGACAAATTCAAGTTGTGTTCGGCGGTAAATACATAATTTTCACATCTCTCAGCTTCAGTTCACGAGGATGAGAGCCTGCATTATCAAGAAATAAAATAACTTGCCTTTTTTGGATTCCCATTTTCCGGTCGAATTGAAGCAACCAGTCGAACATTATTTCTTGTGTCATCCATGCGTTTTTATTTGATTTCCATGTCGCTTGTAAATCTTTAATAGCGACGTTTTTTAATGCACGAGCGCGGGCAGCTTTCCCGATCACTAACAACTCTTCTTTGTCTCCGGCCATATTTGCACAGAACAAAATGGTTAGTCTGTCTTTAGACAACTTTCCACCCACCCATTTTTCTCCTTTAAGCGACAAAGTTTTATTCGGCAGCACAAGATGGAAGTTTGTCAAAAAATTGTTCCACATTAACTTGATTTACTGCAGCAGCTTCGCCAGATACACATTTGAAAGTGATATTATGTCTCTTGCGCCGCTTTTGTAGCCACCCGTCGGACGCACTGAAATTATTGTAACCCAAATTTGTCGCAATTTCCTTAGCTTCCACTTTCACTAACGATCCTGATATTGGAATGTTTTGACTTTTAGCTTTCACAAACCACTCAAAACACCTTTTGTCTATATTAGAACCTTTCTTTTTCAAAAAATCCTTCTTTTGGTTTATATTGATTCCAGATTGCCATTTACTTCTGATATCTTATATTCTGATATTTTTGGCTATTTCAGCTGCTTGCGTTGTCCCAATATTACACCTCTTTGCCAAAATACGAACCGAAACTCTTTCTTTATCTAAAACGTTAACAACTTCCATTTTTTCTTTTAAAGAAAGCATTATTTTTTTCGGTGCCATTTTACGTTTATATTAATAAAATAACTCCAACATGTTACAACTCTCGACACGCGATATCTAGCAAGGGTAATATGTACATATAAAAGGGTAACATCTCCTATAAAACGGGGAATTACCGAATTTAATGTAACATGTTGCATAACATTCTAATAAGCGACCTGAAAAATCGTCCGGCTATTAGAGCTTCGCGTCCGCTTATGGGAGATTTTCAGTTACATGCGGAAATAATCTAGTGTCCTCGTCCGTTTATAAGAGCGTCCGTTTATCGGAAAGCACTTAACATTGAAAATGATATGCCGAAATTCCTTTCCAGGAAATTTGTCCGGCTAAGAGAGATGTCCGCTTATTGGAGCTGTCCGCAAAAAGAGCTTTCACTGTATATTTACACTGAAATTTTGACGGTTTCATGTAAAGTAGTTTTTGAAATATAAATTATTTAAGATCCTTTTACGTCACAGGTGCATAGCAAAATTTTATGAATGAACGAGAATATATGGCAACATAGAAATTACTCCCACGTAGTAATCACAGATTACATTGTCATTTATGGAGAATAATGACAAAGGTAGTAACCGAATTTACCGGCTGCGAAATATGATATCATTAAGATGCTATGCAGGTTATGGTCACAAAGGAATTTGGGATTCGGCATTATCTCTGCATCTTGTTTTTGTTTGTGTTCAAAGTTCTTCAATTTATCGTAAAAGAACGAATTCTGCACAGCTTTCTTAGAAAGTTGTATGTGTGTGGATTATAACCTCCAAACCGCGTAAAATAAACACAGAATATCGTAATAATACGTTTGCGCCATTTGTGCCTACGCGCAACGTAATATTACTTATCTATGATGCGAACTACCATGACTATCGCTCCGTTACCAAATTATGCTAATTAAGAATTTATGAATGAAAGAACTTGTGACGTCAGAGCACTTTCAAAAATTAATTATGCCTTAATGAGAAACAATGTAAAAGAACGTTTGATGAAGAGTCATATATTGTTATTTTATTTATCATTCTACGATATAAAAAAAGGTGTGCAATTCCTCATTATTAACTACAACTCCGCGGCATGTAAAATACTTCTGTTTACTAACATCCCACTGTATGTGCTAAATCTGTGTATGCACACACGACTTTTAATGAATGTCTCTCATTCATTTCCTGCCGTGACACACATACAAAGCTATTAACAATTCACCCACGAGTGAGCAAGCTTTGCAAGTTCACGGTTGGCGTTGTCGCGCGCGTTGTATGTTTGCGGTGGATTGAAGGCGCTCGACAGATACGAAACACAGCAACGACAGGAGTACTAGGACACAAGGGCATCAATCATCGCTCCTACAAATAATTAAGCAACGCGGTCGACACGCGTCTCTTTGCGAAATGGCTAATGTATGTACAAACGCGCGGAGTTGAAGGGGCGACGAAACCGAGTATTGGAGTCGAAGCCTTCCGTGGGAATCCGGCTTTATCGTTTGCATTTCCCTCGGCGCTAGGTTATTTGTTTATGGGGGACAAGAGATTCGGAGAAGGGCGCCTACCGCTGCGCGAGTGTGTTTTGATTATTTTGAGTAACAAACGATGCGTGCACGCTAAAAGACGCACTGACACTTTAATGTGACACGTTTAGTTTGCGTTTAGAGCTTTTTTAAAATAAATAGACTCTCTTGCCAATCCTTAAACGATATTATTTATACAGGAATTTGTATACTGTATCAACGGAGGTCTACTTTAATTCTCCTAACGTAAAAGCATTCGAGATTTGAACACGTGCATGTTGAATGTAGATGGCGACACTCATTTGAAATGATGTAGTTTTAAGGCTGCTATTCGGTTCTCGGGTTCTCTGCCGTATAGAAAGTTTGAGTTGCTTGACGTTTCGATCATCTTGTCGTGATCTTCTTCAGAAGTGAAGCGACTAGTTTATCCTGATCCGGGGTTTATATATCGTCGTCTGTTCTTTGGTGCTTAACCGTGATTTCCAGTTACTTGGTAATTGTAGTCCGTATAGTTTTCCGCATTTGTCAAAGGTGATTCCGTGTTTCGTGTTTGTTGAGTGTTCTGCTACTGCTGCTTTGTCTGTGTATTCATACTTGGTATCTCGCATATGTTCTTTTAACCTGATATTGATGTTTCTGCCTGTTCGTCGAATGTATATTCCACAAGTGCAGGGTATCTCGTAGACTCCTGGATTTTGGAGCGGCGAGGTACGATCTTTCGGTTAAGGTAATTTAGTGGATAGTTTTTTTTTCAGGAGCATTGAAGATTACTTTGATGTTGTGTTTGCACAGCTTTCTTCCGATTTTGTCAGTGCATCCTTTGATGTATCGCAGGCAAGTCGTTCCAGTAGTGGTTGTTGTTTCTTCCTGTTGTTTTGTTTGTTTGTTGATGGTAGCTGTAATGTCTTTGAGTCTGTAGTTTTTCTCTCACAAAAACGAGGAATCTTAAACACATTGGTGCATCTTGAAGCCGAACTCCAACGTTTCAAGAACACACTACGAGAAAACTAAAAAACTACAGACTCAAAGACATTATAGCTACCATCAACAAACAACTAAAATAACAGGAAGAAACAACAACTACTACTGGAACGACTTGCCTGCCATACTTCAAAGGATGTACTGACAAAATCGGAAGAAAGCTGCGCAGACACAACATCAAAGTAATCTTCAATGCTCCAGAAAAAACTATACACTAAATTATCGAAAGATCGTACCTCGTCGCTCCAAGATCCAGGAGTCTACGAGATACCCTGCAGTTGTGGAAAGGCATACATTGGACAAACAGGCAGAAACATCAATATCTGGTTAAAAGAACATATGCTGTAACGTGCCGTTACATGGGAAAATCTATTTTAGTTTGCAATAATAATTTTAATTTGAATTAGTCATTAATTCCGTTTATTTTCGATCGATTTTCCCATGGGCGGTAGCGTTGCTACCGCATGTTATTTTATTTCAAGTTTTTATTCCGTGAATTTTGTTTACCGCGTGAATGTCGTCCCCTGCCAACGGTGAGCGATTCACGCAAGCCCGACTCCCACCATCGCGACCGCGTGGGGGGAACCGCAAGTATATTTAAGCCGCGCGCTTGCCAGTACAGACGAGTCCGGTCCCCGAGTCCCTCCCAGTCCACTTCAATTGGCGAGTCGGCATAGCATCTGACACCCATTGAATTCCGAAATCCCGGGCTGTCGTGACGTTGGCACAGCTTACTGACGAAACACAGACATTTTTCCCGTCTACTTCAATTGGCGAGTCGGCATAGCATCTGACACCCATTGAATTCCGAAATCCCGGTCTGTCGTGACATTGGCACAGCTTACTGACGACACACAGACATTTTTCCCGTCTACTTTAATTGGCGAGTCGGCACGGTCTCTGACACCCATTGAATTTCAAAATCCCGGTCTGTCGTAACGCTGCAAAGCTTACTGGCGACGCAGACACTTCACCGTTTTGTTTTCCCACTCTGGCCGTTGAGTCGGCATCGTGCTGGCGCACCAAGAGTGTTAAAATACCGTCATTCACCGTACCGCCGAATTTAGCACCGTTACCGTAAATCTATAACCGTGAATACCGATAGCGTACTTTTGGCCGACCCTGTATATAGATTTCCGCATTAATTAAAACGTTGCTATCATTTACCGTGTTAAGATTACATACCGAAGCCCGGTAAATGTTATATTTTAAAAGTTTTCCACTGTACATATTTAAATGCATTTGATTTTACATGTTTGTGTATATTTTACTTACATTTTTTTTGCTGTATGTATTCCTTGCCTGTTACACTTGATATTTAGAAATAAACGTTTGATTTTCGATGCACTTTTACCGTTTTGTTGCGTAGACCGAACCCTGAAGTTTTTCTCCGACTCGTTGCTACCTCAGGGTTTACACACATTATTGTAGCGACACTATTATTACGCAACACTGTTCAAACCGGCACGAGGTTGTAATTTACCATTTGACAACTGACATCAACGCCACCACACGAAGTTAAGGTGAACCTCCTTTTTCTCAGGCAGAGAACCCAAGAACCGAATAGCAGCCAGCAACGACGGCCCTGAAAGCCTGTAGATTGCTTTGATGTAGTTGTAATAAAAATATAAATAGTAACATAAATGATATGTCAAATTTGGAAAATATATACATAAATTTAAACAAGTTACGTATCAGGTATAATACTTGAAACTCTAAACATGTCGTTTAAAAATTCACTTTTTTCTCACCTAAGAGGTATGGATTTTTAGTCCATAATCATCTCATTTTTCATTATTTTATTTGTGTTTTCTTTTATTCCGCTATATAAATTCTGATGGATGACAAGAAAATAAATTCCTGTTTGTGTTTTTTGCAGCCTGGGAAAACAATTACTGATTTTGTCTGTTCTTTGTCTTCCCATATCTATACTTCTATTAGGTCTGTTCAAAATTAGATTCGTCGAGACTTAGATAATCTTTATAGAGCTTTTGTAGCAAATTTCACAAGAATTAGAATATCATCGCATGTTCTCTCCCTGAGAAAAACGTGCCCTTTGAGGAGAAGTGTTTAAAGTTTTAGCTGCAATATTCATTACTACCACTTTCTAAATTAAATTCATGAGAATTATTTGATATATTGAAAATTGTGCAGAAACGCCTCCAATTTTTTTTAAGTATAAGCAGTTTTTTTTAAAATACTTTGGTTTTGTTTTTTAAATCTCCTCCAATCCCTAAGAGGTGCAGCCGGTACTGCTTAACATTTAGTTTTGTGTTCAGTGGCTTTTCAGTATACAAGTTTAAAAGCCTACACACGTAATATGCTCTTTATTGGTATAGATTGGTTCATATTATCCTGCTGTAATAGTCGAATGCTTTGAACACTGGGTTGTGAAGACAACATGCTGTCCATATTTGTGCTTTACTCAAAATTAAACCGTTACACGCTGAATTATTTCTCTCTTCTGTTACTTTATACTAACACTAGTGTTCTAGTTTGTTACTCGTTCTTTATGTTTATTTATAATTACCCACTTATATTTGTGTTTTGTTTCTTTTACTACAGGCAAAGCAAATAAATAGTGCTAACAATATATTCTTACTTTTATGACTTTCTTGTAAACAAAGGGCACATTATTATGACACCAGATCTAACAATAGGTGCCAGTAATTCTGCAAGTAGCCACTTCGAAACTATTCTACTTATTTGCAGTAATTAGTATAGGAATAGAGAATTGATAAGCTATAAATTGCTAGCTAAGTGGCCATATGCATAATATATAAAGTGTGCGACTGAAAAAATATACAATTGACTTGTTTTCCTTTGTATTCAAAGGTTATTGACGTGCACATTCACATTGGAAGAAAACGTACTTGGGATTAGAGCTTCAAACTGTAAGAAGCCAGGTCTTGAAAAATCAAGGAATGTATAAGTAAAAAATCAGGGTATAAGATATGTGTTTCAAATCAGGTAATTAATTTGTTTTAAAGAATATTGATTCCATGACTCACGTTGGCAATATGATTTTGATATTCTCTATATAATAGAGTTAACATAACCTTTCAATCAATGCTTTAACGTAAATATATTAGTGGCATCGTACTTATAGGAACTGAGTCAAGTAATTTAATACTTATGAAATGTACAGTGCAAAGTACCTACAGCATAAATTTTAAATAATGTTGAGTTTAGATCCCTCGCAATATTTTCAATCTTTTCCAATCAACTTATAACTTTTTCCTTTTTCGTTCGAAAATTAAATCACCTACTAGATTTTCCTTTCGCCAGAAGCGCATTTTTCTTCGATTTAAAAGTAAGGGTCCTATCGATTGTATAAATTATTCTCAGATTCCCGGATTTCTTCCGCTTCTCTTGCTTACGTAAACTTTCAATTTATGCCGGAAGAAGGGTCTTAATTGAATTTATTTATTTATACTAGACGAGGGAGTATTGTTAATATGAATTTAACGCGACAGAAAGAACACACATAAGAAGGCATTAGGTGTGTATGTAATCCTGGTTATTCTAGTTATTTATATACGTTTTCTTGGAAATTTTAATTTGTCGTATGGGTTTTTTTTCATAGAAATTATGTCTTTTAATACTGTTTTATATTTTGCTCATTACGATTATAATACTAGTTCTCAAAATATTTATATTTTTTTTGTTATCATCTTTACAAAATCTACTACATAATCGCATCTTCTGGTAGGCTAATTCCAATGGCGATCTGCTTGTTTAGTTTCCATTGGTTGGTCAGTAGTTTCACTACCATTTTAATAGTGTTCTCGTCTAAAAGATAGTTGTGTCTTGTGTATCTTTATTCCAGTGTCTTTTCCATGATTTTTTTGACTTTTTGTGTTTCCATCCTTTGATGAACTTTGTTACTCGTGATTTGGTTATGCTATGTGAAAACTGTTCTCCAGTTATAGGTTTTGACGATCTTTGTTTGGCCGGATTCTCTTTCATGCCCATGTGTTACTTAAATAAATATTACTTTCCGTTAGTAAATATTTTTTCAAAAATTTTATGGCATATAATCTTGCATAACATAAAAGTATTATTAACTTTTGTCTAGTGGCCCAAAGTTCTTCTAAAAATTGTTATGTTCTATTTATCGGTTATTCTTAAAAAAATGACAGCCATGAAAACCTTCGTTTAAGGTGGGCGTCCCTTCTTTTTTTGTATATCATCATTATTCTTTCATATAGTTTGAAAGAGGTTTAAGTGATTTTTAATCTGGTACAAACGTAAATATAGGATAGGTTGATTCTCCCAGTTTATATAATAATATAGTGAATAATTAATGTGAATTAATGTGAATTCCACTACAACTGCGTTTTACGATGTTTTCTACGGTATACTGGATAAGTATGTATGTGCCAAGCCTTATAGTTCTAAGCGTGCCTTTCTTCCTTGGATCAAGAGACAAATGTGGCAATTATTAAAGTTCAAACAATGTGATTTCATAAATGGAAACAATGCTGCTCTTATAGTCATCCCCTAAATGAATTCAAGAGATTGCGTAAGCTTTGCAAGACTACGTGAAAGATTCTTTCAAGTAATATGAAAATAGGATTGAATCTGACATCGTCGGTAACCCCAGTAGCTTTTTGGAGTTTCATCGATAACAAATGAAAAACCTGCATAATTCCTGGTTTTATGACCTTCCAGGAATGAAAACTTAATAACGGTAATGACATCGTTGAGACTATAATTTCTCTCCTGGAATTTCTTGCACTTCTCTCTTTCTTCAATATATTACACTTGCTACTAGTTACCACTTCTGAGGTTTTGCATAGCTTCTGGAATCTTTCGCAACATCAGATCACGACCGTATACCGAGTTTTCTTGTAAATAACTGCGCTTGTTCTTTGCGACCTGCTTACTTTTCTTTTCAACTTGGCAATCTCAACTTCTACAGTTTCTTCTATCTGGAAGATTTGACGTTGTTAACTACAGGCCAATAATTATACTGTCAAATTTCGTAAAGGCTTTTCAATATGTACTGTATAAGAACATATTATACAAAGTGAAAACTCACTAGGCTATTCAACTATTTGTTGTTTGGTTTTATTACAAATTTTTTAGAATTCACAGAGTTTATATCTGAGGCACTTGATAACCGCACTCAGACTGATGTAATTTATACTAAGTTTCGTAAGGCATTTGATACGATTGACTATAGACGGCATAGTTAGCAAATTGGATGCATTTGAGTTTTCCTCCAACTGTACGAGTTTCATTTCATCCTCTATGTCTTATATTATCTACAATGGTTACCCTTCATTAGTGTTTAATGCCACACTGGGCATACCTCAAGGGTCAAACCTGGATCCGATGCTGTAAGGATTTAGAAATACTGTCTCACACATATTTCTTTTTTATGGATCAGTTGTTAGTAAGCTGGAATATGGCACAGCAATTTGCCCTTTGTTTGCTTGAAGTACTTGACAACCCCACAACTGCAAGGTAAAGGTTACAAGCAACTTTTGAATAGACACGATTGTAAATAATTATCATTACTAACAAAATTGGTTCGCCTACATGACTAACAAAAATTAATGTTGGAGCACCAAGACTTGCGTCAAGATTGACCAAGGCCTTTTGCTTCTCGGTACCAAGAACTACTTGCTTTGGTAAATGTGTTTCAAGAATATGTATCACAATCCAGTATGTTTGGCACCCGTATGCATAAGTTTACTTAGTTCCGGTGTTTTTTGTTATACTATTTGAATTATTCGTTAAGATGATTGTGTATTATTATTATTTATATAAATATTTTATTGTCTGTTCTGGATCTTTCTATTGGACAATTAATAAACATTATTATTATTTAATGTAGGTAAGTAACCTAAGTCACAAATGTTTTAAAACCTAAATAACGAATTGCTGCATGGCATGTAAGGATTCACATGGAACAAACTTTCTTAAAAGTTCCAATTTAATGTTTCTACTTTATTCAGATCCTGAAAAGATAAACCACGACATTGTCTAGGGACTTTACTTGACGAAATTTATCTGTTGAAAAGCTATTTCAAATTTGTTTGTATACTTAATATAAAAGTACAGTAAACAAGAAGTTTACTTTCCGCAACCTCCTTGGGGACGTCTAGTGAGTTCGTATTTCTTCCTGAATAGACAGCTGGATAATCAAATATTTCTTCGGCTTTAGATATTTTATTTAGTAAGCGGAAGTTTCCACAATAAATTAGTTTACTTAACATTTTAGCCATTTGTCGGTAATATAGCTACAAAATACAAAATGAGAGCTCAACTTCCTTAATTATCTTTATAACAGTTAATTGAAAAGTTCCAAGACAATAAGGGGCGGTATTAATGCTGCACTAATTATATAGGTATATTGTGGATACAAAATGACTGGGATAACTTTGTAGTTGAGAAATGGGCTTTAATTTAAGAAAATACAATTAGGATGAAATTTATACTAAACTCGTTCGGAAAAGAAAGTGCGTCTTCAAACTGAGTTGTCGCGCCGTAAATGACACTCACCGCACTCAAATGTAAATAACTATCAAGTGCTTGTTGTACATTTTTGTAAGTTTGCAATATTAATGCAACTATATGCTTAGACTTTTCTATATATCTGTATGCTAAACATGTTAGTCATTGTTAAATTTCATTATGCCCTGATTATTGATAAAGTTGTAATGGCCACAATTTTATCCTAACCTCAAAAAGCGAGACCTGTTCGAAACATTATACAGTTTCGTGCATTTAATTGATCTGCTTTGCTATGCTGAATTTGTTGATCTTAACTTTATTAAGTCATATGTACCTATGTGCTTTATTAAATATACACCTAGGCCCCGTGTTACTAATATAACCTATGAATATATAACCATTTGATAATTTTAGCAAAAATAAAGTTTTTAGTTATGGCAATGAATCCCCTTTATTATTTTATCGTGGAAAAGAACCTCTACTTTCAGCTAGATTTTAATACGGTTTAGGTACAATGATTACTTTGGGGTGACCCCTATTTTTTCGTCATCTTATTTCTAGCCTCCATTTTTTCTTACAAACTGTAGAAGTCCGAGGAAGATAATCCCATTTTCTCGGGTCCAACCTAAACTGAATATGGTTTCGGCAAAACGAATTACAGCACCGAATACATACATACATACATATATTCCAATATTCCGTCGGGTTTCACCCAGATTTTTCTATTTTAGAGAGATTATTTCGGTCCAAGATTCAGAGCACAGGAGAGAAAGTAAATGTTTGAAAAGGTAATTTCGTGCCGGTTTCGTCGTCTTTTATTTAGTTTGGCGTCGAAAGGTCCAATGATCAGTGAAAATTCATGCGTATCTAACATTTAGAGCCGCCGAAAGAATCTATAATTTAGAAGCTACTACCCTTAAGAAGTGTTTTCTTTTATTAAATTGTTGTATAATGTTGATCGGTAGTCGCGCCACCCTCATGTGATTGATCTACAGGCGATTGTTAGAGAGAATTTATAATATATGTATAAGAAGAAGGCATGTACCTATATTTTTCGTATATTGTAATATGAAATTTTGGTTGGTTCATTTCAATTAGTGCGGTAAATGCATATTTGTGGATCGAGGTTGTCCCCAAGGAGGCGTTTTGTCACTACATCTGTGGAACCTTGTGGTAGATGACCTTGTCCGTATGTTCAATGTGCCCGGCTACTACACAATCGCATATGCGGACGACATCACGGTACTAATTGATGGAAGATTCGAGGGTGTGCTTTGTAATGTAATGCAGACCGCCTTAAGATCAAACGAAAATTGGTGTAGGGAGGGTGGCCTCTCTGTAAACCCAGATAAAACAGAGATGGTACTGTTTACCAAAAAAAGGAAAGTGGAACAACTGCAACCACCACAATTATTTGGCACTGCTCTCAGTTTTTCGGACGATGTCAAATATCTGGGCGCTGTGTTTGCCAAGAGGCTGAGCTGGAGTAGGCACGTCAAAACAAAAACTGAAAAAGCATATATGGCTTTTTGGCAGCGTCGCCGCATCCTGGGTAAGACTTGGGGACTTTCCCCGTGGCATTATTTTCTTCCGTTATTGAAACTATTTTATCAGTTTTTTAAAAATATTTTTAATGCGATTTATTTAAGTGACCTTACTTTTAGAGATTATGTATATATCTCTCTTTGTAGTGAATTCCACAAAACCAAATCTTTTAAAATAACCTTAAGCATTAATTGCATTACTCTGGTTAAACTACAAATAATTCCTGCTATCGCTTAGGTAGAACTGATTTATTAATCGATAAAAGCATTTCTCGTCCTAAAGTACCACGCGTAAAAAGAAAGTCTTCTTAGTTTTAAGATAATTTATCAATTTTGCTAAAATTAGTTTTGCACGATAGTGGGTAAAATCTGATAAGAGGTTTCAAAGTCGGGAAACATAATCCAATTGTTTCCGTTCTTCCTAGTTTCGAATATCCGACGTTTCAAGTTGGAACTGAAACATAAATTAAAACTTTTAATAAAGGAAACGCTAGTTACTGTCGGGAAACGTTTCCGCTTTCCTTCGGTCATATTTAACATTGCGGCCGCCCGGATTTCTTATTGCCGGGTTGGGAGATCAAAACAATAATAAATTGCGGACTGGTGGTTGTTTCTTTAATCTAGTTTAAAGACGGAATTTATCAAAGGGCGATGTTTTTTCAGGCGGAAGCGGAGTGAGATTTGGAAGTCGTTTGCTCCGCGCACCCTTACTATCTTGTTTATTGTGTGGCTGTGCAGAAATTTTTGTAGCGGCGTAAAAATTGTGCAATAAAAACGAAAGTTTCAGCATAAAGTAAGTGATTCGAATCTGATTTCCTTTTTTAGCATACTAGGATATATTAAGCATTTTGGTGTTGTTTTGGAATTTTTGTATTTTAGTTTACGATGACAGCTATGATATGTGGAATATAAAATTAAAATTGTAGTTAACACAGTTTCTTGCTATTTGTTTTATGGGCAACACTTTTAGAGAAAAGATTGTGACCGATTTTGGCCGTAAAGATTAAAAAGAGATCAAAACATAAAACGTGACAATGAATGTTTTATGCTTTTACTTGAAGAGGCGTTATTTACAGCCAATACGAACATTTCATCAACTTTTTGTTTCGTCTTCCCGAAGATAGGAGGCAATACTGTGATTTTATCATTGCAAATTTGAAGATTTTGGGATAGTTTATGTAGATAAAGATCGGTGTTTGAAAGATGTCAATGGGTGTGTGAGATTCAGTCATCACAATTGATTTCTTTACTAAAAATACTACAAATTCTATTAAAATATTTAGTAGAGTACATTGAAGTTGTGTCAGTTCAGATTAATACACTAACAATTTAAGAAAATATAAATCATGAAAGGTATTTTTTAACTTTCTTAGATAGTGTAATGGGGTAATTTGTACCGCTGTGATAAAATTTGCATTTTTTTCTTGCTTCTCTAATATAATATGATCTATAATATTCATTTCAATGATGTTTGACAACGTGCATTTGAAACCATTTAACGCTTTCAATGTATTTCACCAAAGAAAAACAAATTATGATTTGACTATGAAATGGTTTGTTAGTGTATGATTGTATAAATTTTATAACTATTACCTGCCATCATGATTTCTCACCTATTGCCACCTGGTAGTTAACTATGTCATAGTCATGGAACTGTACTTGTAAATTATATGTTATTTCAATGTTTGTTAAGGTAACTACAGAATTGCTGCCAATTTGTATTAATAATAGTTTCTACACGGAGAAAAAAAGATGTTACCACGTATTATAAATATAATGAATGATATTAACTCAAGGACAACAATACGTTATCTAGTACCCAGTATTCATCCATGTATTACTGTTTATTAGGAAGATGGTACGCTCTAATATAATTATAATACAACCAACTATAAAGTTAGTTGTCCCTATTGTTACTATCTATTTTTCTCAGTGTAGAAGAGCCTTTTTCTGTACAACTAATTCTCACCGTCCCTTTGGTATAGCGAACCTCAAAAACACGGAGAAAATATTAATAATTAAAAAAAGTTCAAAAACAAATTCATCTTGAACGCAGTATTAGTTTAATGTGTTTTACTAACTAGGGTATAACATTAAAGTAAATAGGTTAGAAAAACGCAAATATCGTTGTTTGAAACTAAAAGAGATTTGATTTCTTGCGATTAAACATTTTGTAAGAATGTCTTTTAATATAAGGGATTATCTTTCATCTTTTTTTTTGCCTTATACCATTACAGTTTCGGCAGATTTTGATTCTTAAACTATTTTTTCCCAATTTTGCTCTGTCCTCCTACTTTTCGCTTCTTGTACTTCTTTGATTCTGTTTTCTTTTTTTGTTATTGTTGCCGACTTTACACCCTGTACACAATTCAGCCATTTTAGTCGTTTTTCTTTTATTACTTAACATACTGTTAATTGCTGTATCTCCGGTGAGGGCTTTTCTACGTCTGTCTCTTTCTGTTTTCCCTGTTGTTTTCTTTAAATCTTTTTTTTGCTGCTACAACATTGTTTCGCTGCTTTGTTGTTATGCACCATATTTCATTCCCCAACATATGGATGGCATAAATCCGCTATTGAATTTATGCTTTGCAAGTACTTCTTTCTTTCCGACTAACAATAACCGTTGTATAATAGTTAACTTGTATGGATTTTTTTTTGTTTTGTTCAGTATTTCCCCATCAAGTTCTATATTATTGCCAAACTTTGTATCCAGCTAGTCTATTACTGAAGCTTTTTCCAATGTGTTATCTCCGCATTTAATATTTCTTTCGCTTTTTTTCTATTAATTTGGATCACGTATATATTATTTATTTACATGGCCCTGTTGCTTATTGTTTCCTTCTTTTTCTGTGTATTTTTCTTTCGTTCTGCCATGTGTTGGTACTACCGTAAGTTGTACCGATCTTAGTTTTTTGTATCCTATTCCAGATTATTTCTTTGATTGCATTTTTTTTCCTTAAATTTGGTAGACCAGCTCGGATATCTATTCATAATGATAAATAATAGAGAAACGTTAAATGTAATTGTTTTCTGTGTGTTACTTGTGGTTCTATTAAGTATATACGATGCAAAAGAATGGGTGCTGCTTGAGCGCAACGTATTAAAAATATTAAAGCATTTTGTTTGTTTTATTTGTTGTTAGAGCATATATGTAATGTAATGAGTATAATATTTTATTTTGAGTAAGAAAGAAAGTTACTTATACGATTTTTTTACTATACCTGAGTTATTCCACAGAATATATTATTCTCCTGAGTGTGTTAGGTACCTATACCCACTGTAGCTAAAATTTATGTTTATTGTTTGAGTGTGTACCTACTAAATATGCTTGCTGACAATCATGGTACCTCCCTCAAGCGTAACACACCTGAAAAGGTATTTAATTATTTTCTTGTCTTACTTAAGCACAAATAGGATTGTCAGAAACCATGTTCATATATAGTTACCACTATCTACTTTTACAATATATTAGAAACTCTAGAAAATATAATACATAATTTTTTATTCAACAATTATTCTCTTCAAAACTATAAGCTCAAAATATGTGCCTTATCTTTGCAAGAACCAATTTCACTACTTCTGCCTGTAGCCTTTTACTATTTGCTAAAACAAAAATTGGCATGTACCTATGCGGTTTCTTGGACTGCTCTCTGCCTTTTGCATTCCCTTCCACACATAAATAAATTATACTTTTTGACTTAATCAATAACTTTAAGTCACCTTCGTTCCGATTTAATGGAAAATGTATTCTATGCGTGTATTGGTATTGCAGTTTGCCTGACGCGTTTACTTTATACATACCTTTATTTTTCATTGGGTTTGTTTGCGAAACACTCATGTATATCACTAACAGTTTCTGTTGGATTATTCAAGCTGTATTGCGAATAATGTTTGAGCGACCATAAGTATTTTATGTTTTAAATGAAGTGGCTAAGTCACTGCCTCTGCGAGGAAGACTATGGTCTCAACTGTCTATATCCGATTTTCAAAAATTATGATGTATTTTTTTTAAGATAAAATACAACATGTTAGCAGTTTATATGACAAATGATGCCAAAAATTATAATAAAATATTGTAGTTCATATTAGATTGTGTTGACAGACTGTCATTACCGAATCTTATACAATTATAGTTTAGTAAAGAAAGTAAGAAATATAAATCCCAAAACTAGCGCCGTTTTGAATTTTACACGTAAAGTTTTGGGAAATAGGTTCTATGAAACTTTTCTTTCTTTTTATTTGGGAAGGTCTGCACATATTGGGAAAGTTTCTTCTGTCCGTCTCGATTCATTTCATAGCTGTCACCCTTTTTTTTCCTTTAGAGAAGCATCATCTATAATCCATGTATTTGTAAAGTTTTCGTGAAGATCCGCATAAAATATCGCTCTCTGATAGAGAAATATGAACAGAAGTAGTTACATATATGAAAATATCATTGTTTTCCTCTTTTATAGCAAACACGTATGTTTAAAACAATGGATTTCAAAGCAAAATTTTGCTATATTAGTGGAGATGAAGTTCATAAGCTTTTGAAGATGTGTATATTTATATTAAGCGTGTCAAAAAAAAACATGTATAAATATTTATATGTGAAGTATAAACATTACGCAAATGATTACACTTTGCTGTTAATTTTTAAATATTTACGACAATTTATACACCTTTTCGACAAGTAGACATGTATATATACAACCATTTAAGGGCAATTAAGCTTTAGGTACTTTTTTTGGGTTTGCTCTTAGGCGAATGTATTTTTGCACTTATATTAATTAATATTATTGAAACATTTCGAGCAACAAGTAAAATTAATTTTGCGTCTATAAAATAAATTACTGGAGAGTTATTTATCTCAACAGTATATATCCGTAAATTAATGTCGTTCTCAGGCTAAATGGAGTGAAATTGTAAATCCTGTAGACGTGTGTCAAGATAATCTACTAGGATAAAGAAGGACATAAGAAATTGAAGTTAGTAGTCCTTGCGATAGAGTCTTTGTTAGATTTTGGTGAGTAGGGACGTGAAATTTTAATCAACTGTCAGCCGACTAAGCTGACGTGTTGTGGTGAAAGAAAAGGGAGGGGAGCGGATTCCTTGCGCAATACTCGAAATTTAATTAATGTTATACTCTGATGTGCGATAAGATAAAACGGAAGTACTAAATAAAAGAACCTAATAACTATTTAGTAAACTTATACGCGAATTTGGTATGTCTTCAACTCGTCAATATAAACAAAATAAATGATATCTGAAACATTTGTTTGATAGTTAGTGTTATTTGCAAATTTTTATTGATAATATACCCATGCTTTTCTAAAAAATAAGAAAGACAATTCAAATACAAGTTCCGTAAATTGCGAAACTTAAAAGTGCACTAGTTGGACTATATCGAATTTTGCTTCAATTTTTATTGAGCTTCTAGGAACGCCAGGACAGCTACTTTTTAAGGTTACTCACTTTTGTATATACATGGAATAAATATTATTATTATTATTAATATTGCGCGTGCATTGTTGGATTGGAGCGAGTAGAGGAATTTTGCTATTTGGGCCTCCATATGGACTCCGGTTTTTTACAAAGCATGTTTCAACGTTATGTGCCCGAATTAGGCTCTTGGGTCACCGCTTCTTCTATTTATCAGAATTCCTACCGCGATACACCATGTATACCATTTATTATTCGTTGGTTCAGTCTCTGTTTACCTACGGCATTACTATTTATGGGACTACTTCTAAATATTTACTTGACAGATTGTGTTCGGTGCAAAGACTTACCTTACGAAATATTTCGGGTAGCAGGGCTTCGAGTGCGGATTTGTGTCGAACTCTTGGAATTTTATCTGTAGAGAGTCTCTATAAGTATAGAGTGATATTGGAGCATTACTTTCAACTACAGAATTTTCCCAGAGTGGTCCATGATTTATCTACAAGGTCAATGAGAGCGGGTGATTTGTGCGTGCCAAATTGGAACAATAAATACGGTCGTGCTTGTATAAATGTCGTAATACCTAAATTATATAACAACTTACCAGTGGAGTTACAATCCTTAACTTCGGTATCTGTGCTAAAAAGAAGCTTGCGCTTATATTTATTACAAACTAACTATTAAAACTGTGTTTGTTATTATTTTCTTCGCACTTAACCTGTATGTTGTTGCACACTTTGACTATTTCTGTCTGTTTATCCACCGATAAGTTGTTTGGTAGAGCTATATCAAATCTTGTTAAATGTTCTGTTATGTATGTATATTACTGAAGTACATTACTTAATTATAAAAAAAATCTAAACTAACTACTCTGTTAAATGAGTAATTCATCACCTTACTATTAAAGTTTCCTCATACGTAAAATAATAAAATCCGCAATCACTTAATTACCAGCGTTATTCTTACCTCACGCAACAGTATGTTCATTTTACCATCCTAGTGCAGTAAAATTTTCACCGTACTGAGGGTATTCGCACTGCATTTTTTCTCATTTCAGTCACCTACATGACATGTAAAATATAGATAATTTTTAGTTTGAAAAAACACATTCACCGGTATTTTTATTTATGTTTTAATTGTTGTTAAATATACCGGGTGTTTCTGGGAGGTGGTTCGCCCTTATAACTTCTGAAGTATTTGAGATAGAGAAACAAAATTTGAAAAGTAAGTACGGGGCATAAATTTACATTTTTTGACATAGTCAATAAATTTTTGTCGCTTTCGGTTTTACCGGAAATGACTTTGATTTTAGATTTTTAAATGAGACTACCAGTATATTTTTCGATATTTGATTCGGGATAATATTTTGAGTACAACTGTACCAAATTTGATATTTCTTGACATAAAAAGAATTGTTTTTTTAAATTTTTATATTTTTCAATGAGAGTGCTTTGGAGTTCTTAAAATATTCAGGTGTTACTGCATAAACATGGTAAGAACAAAGTTTTTCGTTTTTACTGTATACACAGTTTTTTACACCCAATTGTACGTCCAAATTTGAGTATTTTTGATTTAATTTAATTTTTTCAAATGGGAACAGGGTGGCTCATTAGACAATAACGAAAGACCATTGAAGTACCTTCATTTTGATACCCTACAATAATATGCCGATCAAATGTTTATTAAGTATTTTTTGTGAAAATACAAAATAATGATATCATATGCAGGTATGTACTCAAGTATATATAGCCACGAAAAACAATTTTTGTTAGTAAGTCCTGATTAGTATAAGCTGTCTTACCAGTCTAAAAAATGGCAAATTTTACTGTATCTGAGAAAATAGTCAAGCTACTTATTTTTTGCGAATGTAGACAAAATTCTACAGATGCAGCTCAGCTTTATGCCGAGAGGTTTCCCGATCGTCGTCATCCTTCCCGTCATTTTTTCCGAAAGTAGTAAAAAAAATGCGGAACGAGAACGACGATCATGAGAATGAACATTTTATAGTAAATGGAGACAAGGAAGTTGATGTTTTAGCATATGTAGAGGCGAATGTAACAGCATCAGTTAGAGAAATTGCTCTGGAATGCCAAATTAGTAATTCATCGGTATGGAGAATTTTGCATAAACATAGATATCATTCATACAAATATCAGATACATCCGCATCTTTACCAAGACGATCGATCATGCAGGAAGACTTGAACACTGCAATTGGCTTTTGCAAAAGTATTTTGAGCATAACAGATTTCCATTCACAATTCTTTATACAGATGAAAGTCGATTTACGAATGCAGGCATGTTTAATAGGAAATACAGAAGGTACTGGGCTCAAGAAAATTTATATTTAATGGAAGTAGGTAATTTTCAAGAACGTTTTGGATTTAATTGTTGGTTAGGTATAATTGGCGAAAGAATTGTGGGTCCAGCCACAAAACTACATTTTGGACGAAAAACTTTGTTCTTACCATGTTTATCCAGTAACACCTGAGTATTTAACACCAAAGCACTCTCGATGAAAAATATAAAGCTTAAAAAAAGAATTCTTTTTAAGTCAAGAAATATAAAATTTGGTACAGTTGTCCTCAAAATGTTATCCTGAATCAAAATATCGAAAAATAACATCTCATTTAAAAATCGAAAATTAAAGTCATTTGCGGTAAAACCGAAAGTGACAAACATTTATTGACAATGTCAAAAAATGTAAATTTATGCCCGGTACTTAATTCCCAAATTCCGTTTCTCTATCTCAAATACTTCAGAAATTATAGAGGCGAGCCACCTTCCAGAAACACCCGGTATATAATTTTCTTCAATTTAGTTAAAAAAAAAACACATTTACCGGTATTCTTATTTGTGTTTTAATTGTTATTATCGAGAAATTATCATTATCATAAAAGATTTACTTTTAGACAGTCATCAAAATGCAGTCGCACCAATTCACATCTACCGGTTGTTACATCACATCATATTTTTTTGAAATAAGTATCTTTAAACATTTTCTCAGCCAACAAATCTAATACAAATACCCTGCGTTAGATCATTTATAGCGTTTCAACCCTTTCAGGTGCTCACCTTCAACTGAGTTGGTGTACTGTAGATGACACCTACCGCACTCTAATTTAATAACTATTATTTCTCTGTCTTGGCACTAATTGACCTTATTCGTACACGTGGTGTATCATGGCACACTAGAAATCCATTAATACAATATAAATACACTTGATGGTTGATAATATTATCGCGGCAGAGAATTTAACATTACCAATTTCCATTCCACAACAAAAGATTACATCGGAAATGCTTGTACAATCAAAATAATCAAAAAACTGGAGAATACTGATACGAGTATCATTAGCAAAAACAGAAGCGATCTCAGAACTATCAAAGGTCTTAGAAAGAAGGATTGTTTTTTCCTAAAGGCGGACAAAAACAAGATAGTAATTTTGGACAAGCTAGATTATTTCACCCGCGTCAATAATTTGCTCTCATCGGGACCTTACAAGACTTTGAAGAGGAATCCCTTACTAGCTAATGATAAGAGAAACAAAAGAGGCTATCAAAAGTTGCCTTAATAACCCGGAAAATCGATGAGACCGATTGTATCAGGTATAGATTCACCAACGTATAAATTGTCCAAATGGCTAGTAGACGAATACAAAAATTTACCCATCAAAGCAGATATCTTTGAAGTAGTTAATTCTCTAGATTTCGTAAATAAAACCAATAGTTTGAAATTAAAGGAAGGGGAAATTTTAGTATTGTTTGATGTTCGTTCACTCATCTCAAGCATACCCATACCGGATACTATAGAATATTTAGTAGAACTCGTAAATTTGAATAACTTTGATGTTGTTAAAATCGGGGAATATAAAAGACTAACTTCCCTTTGCATGTATCAAAATCGTTTCCAAATTAATAATAATAATAATAAACATATTTATTAGCAATATAAATACATACACATATATATACTCCAGCACAACATACATTTACCACTACACTGAATCCAGTGATGGGTGGAGACTGTGGCTTGAAAACTGTATAAAAAGTCCAAAAGAAAAAATCCCTGACCACAAAAATTAAAAAGATAAAAAATCTAAATACATATACGCCAAGTAAGTTGCAATCTTCAGTAGAAAACAACAGCAGTGTTAAACGTAGTGTTTTCGGCTAAGGTAAAACTTGGAAGATATGCTCTTCACCAAATCATTAGTGGAATAACACTGGAATAAATACCGCCGAAATACGTATTTAGATTTTTTATGTTTTTAATTTTTGTGGTAAGGGAGTTTTTCTTTTGGATTTTTGTTACTACACTGAAACAAATTAGCAGACAGGATGCCAGCCCAATACGAACTCTGTGTGCTAGGAAAAAAAAAGAGGAGTTTACACTAAATAGCAAGTATATTGCCAAAAGGATCATCATCAGCTAATCCTATAGGAATCGCTGCTGTTCCTGATAACCCACTGTAAAAAGATATGACCACTCATAAACAAGTTGTAACTAAATTTCTAAATCACTCCCAAATTAATTTATTTTATTTTGTTCAACTGCAAGAGGCCTTGTAATTGTGTGTTTAAACTGCGGCGGCGAGAGAGAACCCATTGTCTCTATCATTGCGAATCTTTTCATGAGCAAATTTTAAACTAAGTTGAAAGAAGAAGCTAATTATTTCCCTAGGATTTGCTTGAGGTACGTGGACGACATATTCGCGGTTTTCGATACTACTGATTTGTCACCAAAAGAAATTCAGAATTCCATAGTATAAAATTCACGGTGGAAGAAGAAGTACACAAACAATTTCATTAATTAGGAACAATAACAAATAAGAAACAGACATCTATAGAAAAGAAACCAACGCTAATAGATTTATTATAGCGGATTCAAATTCCACTTAATAAGATCACATTCGACAGAGAATTGCAATACATTAAAAAGATTGCTGTCTACAATGGTTACTCTTCTACGGATATACTCCGCCGTTTAAAGAGAGTTATGGGCGCAGCTCGACGAGTTTAAGTTCATTTGAAACCCACGATAAAAAGTTGATCAAACTACCTTTCCACTGAATTTCGAAAAGTTTAGGCGGCATTTTTAAACACATGTTTCACTGCACAAAATACATTACAAAATTTGTACTGCAAGGGATAAACCACCGTCAACAAAAGGTGCGAACCTATTGACGATGAAAATGCAGACGATATAAAGCATAGGTTATTTGAAATATATACAGAAAAAATGGTAGATAAGCAGAAAGTTTTATATTTCTTATATAAAAAGTTTGGTTGGCGTTATTACAACAGCATCACGAGAGGACGACTCAGCCATGATTTTTTGCAAAGATGATTTTCGCTAAAGTTAGCAAATTAAAAGTTTTAATGGTTTCTTTTCTTGTATTGTATCGTTAATGGCAATCTCCTGGTCGCGCTGTTAAATTTGGCTTGCAATGTTAAAAAATAAATGACATCTAATTTGTACATTTTTATTTTCAATCCATTAGATTTATCACTAAGTTTTGAAAGTTTTTTTTACGTTTTTACTTTTACGAAGCGAATCTAATTTTATATAGGATATAAATTGAAGTACAAATGCGAAATGCTAAATGATATTGGAAAATGTAGAAAACTAATAAATCAATTTTTTTTACCAATTATTTGGAAATATTAAGTATTAATTTTTAAAAAATCACAGGCGTCTTCTATTTACAATTAAATAAATGGCTGCTTATCTAATTGTAAGTTAAATTCGAAATTTATCGAAATTGAATCCTTTGCAAATAAATTGGAAGCGTAATAAATTGTTAGCGGTTGGTCGGAAGCGGTTACCTGTCGGTAAAGGCGAACGGAAGAAAAGAGGAAACGAAGGGCAAACGTTTCACCCTAGAGGAAGAAGTGTTAGGTCTCGCTAATTGTTCCGGACGCAGTACGCAGGAGACGAGGAGCACCGGGGTAGAAAGATTGCTAGACCGGAACAGATACGCGTACATGTAATGCCGTTCCGTACGCCAAAGAGAAACGTATTTATTACCTTAACCTCACCGCATATTGACCCAGTGAATTATATACTACGTCGGCGTTATTCGTTGTTGCATAGGATATCGCCGGAGATTCAATTTCATCGGTCTAATGGCATAAGCGAACACGTAAATGTGGGTTGGCAAATAATGCAATTGCTACCTGGGTTAATGATATTAGCTGAACTTGCTGAATTCTGTAAGTTCACTTCAAGAATTTAAACATTTAAATATTTTAACCTGTTATGATTTAATTTTGTACAAAAGATTTGATCTCAAATCACCAGAACCTAGTTTTCTTAGAATTTTAAAGCATTTAATTCTATGAAACTTTTGGTTGTGTTTCTGATCCCGGATCGATCTTTGCTAATACTTATGTATTATAAAATTTTGTTTACTATAAGGATATCGATGACCTAAAACGCTGAAGCTAGTAGGCATTGAGAGCGTCCAACGATATTTACGAATATGGCGGCGGCCATCTTCTACGAAAGTTTTGATTTAATCTATCTGTTACAACGACCTCGGTATGAGGTGATCCACCATCGTGCAGGAATCACGCATTATTCCTTCGGGCAAGCGGTAAATCATGTAACAAATCATTGTGTAGGAAATTAAGATAATCATTCCCATTTAATCGAGAAGGCAAAACATATGATCCTACTAAAGTATCACCTATAATACATTCCAAAACATTGAGATTGAATCTTCACTGGAAGTAAGAGTCTCTAATGACACGTGAATTTCATCAGCCCACAAATGAGAATTACGCACATTAAAAGTACCTGCTCTTATAAACAATGCCTCTTGTCTAGTGAACAACACATTAAGGAAGCCATGTATTAGCCATTGACAAAACTCCACTCTTTCTTTCTGGTGGATCTTCACGATACAAGGTTTAGGCGCGTTGAATATGATATGAATACAGCCTCTGCTCGCGCAAGGTTCTCCTTAGTATTCCAGAAGGTACCTTTAATTACGAAGCAACATGTGTAGTTCATACGACGACTACTAGCCCTTCCGCGTTGATGAGCCTGGATCTTAAAGATGCCATGATCGCTGAGATGTAGAA
Organism: Cetonia aurata; assembly: GCA_949128085.1. Lineage (NCBI taxonomy): Eukaryota > Metazoa > Arthropoda > Insecta > Coleoptera > Scarabaeidae > Cetonia > Cetonia aurata. The sequence continues at coordinate 42,390,133 of OX421884.1, forward strand.
CTGTGGCCGTAACATTTCGAACATCGGGAATCTGACGATCTGGGTAACGGCATCGGTACAACCGACGAGCTGCCTCAGTATTCCGTTTCGTTTCACCATACATCAGTTGATGCGATACTTGTATACCGTGGCATTTTGATAAAAGAAAAGCAGATGGATGTAAGAGAAAAGTACCTCCAACTGTTGCGTTACACGTAAAATGGCACTACAGGTACAATAGGTCAAATTCTAATAACTCTGTTGCATTCGTAGTCCAACAAGACTAAGCATTCCTGCTACCTTTTCGAAGGGCTGACTCAAGCCGTGTATCGTATTTCATTACCAAGCATACTGACATACACATCCTCTGGTTACGTTTAAGGCGAGAGTATTTCGATTGCCGTAGTAGATGTAATTGCATTTCAGCAGTTCTCAAACAAAAAAGAGCCTTTTTTTTTAAATAAATAATATTTTCTAAACCGCTTAGTCTAGAGAGATGCAATCTTCTTTTCCGGGATCAGTAACATGTGTTTTAGCTATGTTTCTAAATTCTGCAAACATTTTCCAATCAAATAATATACGATTGTAAATATCAAAGCAAGCTTAAAAGGTATTTAATATAAGGTAAAAGTAGATATTAAAGCTGTGCTGTAATCTTTCTAATCGAAGCAATCTAGATAGTTTGTTAAAATAACCAATTTCTGTAAATGAAACCAGTAGTTGTTTATATCAGAGCTCTGTGTATTTCATTTGCTTTAGCTTATACTGTATATATGAGTGTTTTGCATAACAGTGAAGCCTAACCCGTCCCCCAAATCCAGTCTTACGACTAGCTGGTGATTTTAGCCTATTCCGGATGAAACGATCTTGGTTTGAAAATACATCATTCGGAAATTCCTATAATAACATGCTGGCTTATCTCAACGTAACCTACAAGTTAACTCTACGATGTTCTAGATTTATTACTATTTATCTGGCTTGTTGTTGATGTTATTGATGATTATTTCAGACTAGTTTAGCATAGCAATCAGTAACCCCGTTTAAATAGTAATATGCAAATATTAAACTAATGAATCAATAAATTCTGACCATAAATAAGTATGCTTGAAGTTATTATTTTATAGTATCACCGCTTATTTTGCTTTACTATTTGACTGGTGACGTTAATATGGGCTTATCACGGCTTTACGCTGTAATAACTAATGCTATTTAAATAGCAGCAAGAATAACTGTCAACTATCTAACTATCCTTTAATTCTTTTCTGTAATAACAAAGAAGTTTATCATGCAAAAAATCTATCGTAAATTTGAGGAAACAAATCTATCATTCAGGTGAATATGAAATATAGTTGCTAATTCTTTCAGAATCGAATCTTTATTCACAATCAATATATCGTCAGTGAGAACAAATATCGTTCTAATGTAAGAAAAAAATTTGATAGTTATACCACTCCAAATGACAAGGTTAACATTTGGAAATTTGAATAAAGCTTAGGTATTTGTTGAAATTATGTATAATATTTTCACTGGGATACTTGACATATCACATTTTGCCACCAACTTTAATGCAGATAAAGTAATTTTTAATTCAGGTAGGGTCTATATTCTTATTTAGATGTGCATGAAAATTTTTCTACCTGCCAGAGAGATCATCGTAATTGATCTCTGCAAATTTATATCTACGGGGTTATTCAAAACAAAAAGTTTCTTCCTGTAATTTACACGATAACATTGCACTATTAAAACACAAAATTAAGGACCTTGTACATAAAACTAACCTTTTCTTTTGCATTTTTTTTTGCAAAATGTTGATCAGAGCAAGCAGGGAGGAATTTCCAAGTATTAAATTAAAATTCCAAGTTCTCTTGTTGACTACACGTATAGTGAACTCAACTCTGGGGTTACACTATACAGGGTTTTCCACGGTAGCCGTTCGTTAGAAGTTTCCGAGGTTAGAAAAAAACCTGGAACTCTGAATCTTTTGAATCCGGGACTATTCAAGATTCTCTTTCATTTTAAAATAGTTTCAGGGTCTTACCACTTCCGGTTATACCGGAAGTCGCCATAAACTTTCTTATTTTAAATGGAACAGCCTGTATATTATTTCATTTTTAAATTACTGAGAAAATTTTATGATGAGTTCTAATAGGTTTCCCTGTACCTATTTTCAACTGCTACTTAGATATCTTGATTTTTTGAAAATTTTGAAAGATGTAGCGTTATTTGCAACACAGTATCTTTTGCCCATTTTCGACTGGTAATAAACACTTCTAGGGTAGATGGAAGCACAAGAATGACACTTTCGAAATCCACATTGACAATTGATTTGTCGCATACAGGCTGTCCAAAACTGCATGACCAATTACAAAATCTTCAAAGTTGAAGAACTTCTTTTTTTCAAATGGAACAGCCTGTATATTATTGGATGATCAAATGCAGAATTTAATTCTGCATCGATTCGCTATGGCTTCCTATACTTATTTGCAACGGTTTTCTTGTTATGTCAATATTTTCTGTTTTAATGTGATTTTTGACAGAAACTGAAACATCGTATGTGTTTCATTTTAATTAGAAAATGGAAACAAAACAGGAACACAAGAAAAATTGAAACGTAGTAACAAATGAAAAACAAAAACATTAGGAACATAATGACAAAGAAAAATAAAATAAATTGAACGAAATAACTACAATAATTGTTCTATGTGACCACCATTTTGGTTCAAACACTGAATCACTCTATCATGTACTCCTCGCGAAACCGATCTCCGAAGTTCGAGAGAATCTTGAATAGCCCCGGATTCCAAAAATTCAGAGTTCCAGGTTTTTTCTAACCTCGGAAACTTCAAACGAACGGCTACCGTGGAAAGCCCTGTATATCTTAGGACCCGGAGAAATGCTCTGAAAAGGTTATGAAAAGTTATAACTTCAGAATGAATGCAGTAGGAAATTAGTTCTTAATATGTATATCTGAAAAAAATCCCATGTTACTCTTACACATAACTTGTATATGACATCATTTCTTATGGAGATCCTATTCTTTTGAACGTAGGGCAGTGACAATGTTTAAAGTATGGGGATCCTAAATGAAACTTATATCTTCAAGGTCAGTGTAATTAATTTTTCTATTTTTATTTTCAGATACATCGAAAGTCCGTCAATTATATGAGGTGAGTGTTATTATCTACACGTACCAGTACGTTGTTATAAATAACCCGGTGTAAGGCCTATTTAAGGAGTACTTATAAGTAGAGCAGACTACTCTCCGTGCGCGCCATGAGCGCCGATGTGGGGATGACTCTATTGCATATTACTTTAATAGCAGAAAACCAAATGCATATTTAATTATTTCTGATAGAATAAATGTCTTTACTTCTAGACTTATATCGGTAACAAGCTCATGTTGCGTCCCTATTCTATCGCATATTCTAGTATATTCCGAATTACACTCCCATACCGGCGCCCATGGCGCTCACGGAAAATGGTCTGCTCTACTTATAAGTCTTGAGATGTGTATTTTACCATTCTATATTTTAGTAGTTTATTTACTATATAGTCTTATTTATTTTATATTATTGTTCTTTAACATCTGTTGTAGATTATACATAAATAATTTAATGATATATCTGCCAGAAAAATCCATGTATAACTGTGCTCTCAATCTCTATGCAATTACATTTTTTTTAAATCTTGACTTGCATACTGGTAAATATAAAATAATGTTCTTTACCAGAGAGTCTAAATAAACACAGCAGATGATTGTTTACTACATATATTAAATAAAATTGGATATTAAAAAAAAAAAAACTGAATTGAAAAGCACGGTGACTTTCAAGTGCTTAACGCATCAACCTATCCAAAACATAAGGCAAGTTGCGCACGCTCATGACGGGTGCCATAAAATCCTAATCCTCGGATTGGATTATACTATAAGTGTCTTGATCAATATCGCAAGTAATTACATTGAATTGTTGAATAACAATCGCATTTGATAAATACATATTTGATTAGTGAAAAAATTCGCAATATGTAACATGGATTTCCTCAGTTGAATTTAGTAAAATATATAAATAAATATAGATTAGATTGAATTAGGGTTCATGGCTAATTTTACAGATCTATTGCGATTCCCTTTTACCTAGAAGGCGCTCTCTAACTTCGCATTCTTAATTAGCCCTATCATGTTTGAAAGCGGCTCCTTTATGTAGCTATGGGCAGTCGGGTTTTCTATGCCCAGTACTAGAAACCTGGTCCTCGCCAGACCACCGCAGTGGTATAGTACATGAACTGCGGTGTCTTCTTCCTCTTGGTAGAATCTGCATATAGCGTCACCTGCCAGACCTATGTTATATAATGGCCGGGCAATAGACCTACTATCATTTTGACAGTCTTCCTGTCTTAACTCACACTAAATTCACGCTTCTGTTTCTTTAAGAACTCTTTTGCCTGTCTTTGGTTTGGCGATTCTTGCCACCACTGCTTGGACTTGGTATTTATCCATTCATTGACAGAATTTTTAATTTACGATTTGGGAATGACAGAGGAACGGCCGGCTCTAACGAATGGCCTTGACGAACCTCGTCTGCCAGATTGTCCGCCGCCCATGCCACTCAGTCCAATGTTAATTTCCTTTGGGTGCCTAGTAGTTCCTTGTATATAATATAGTGGTGGCGGATTTAGAATTACTTCCATTGCGTTGGTAGGGTCGATCTCATCGCGCCCATGGCACACAGACAAGCCAATTTTTGTATGCCACCTAGCGTTTTGGTTGCCATCGTCTGTCGGTTTGATACCTTTGCGTGTAACCTCAGAGTCATTTTGAAGCTAAGGTTCCAATTTCTTGCCCATAACCTCCTGTACCTACCCAAAGCAATAGCGGCCTTGTTGGTTGTTTTGTGGATATGTAGGTTATACACGCAGGTATTTCGCCTCTTTGACATATGGAATCCTTTGATCTCCTAACACTAATGGTTGTAAGCCTTCCGGCATTTTTCTTTCTCGTGAACGTTAAAAATTGTGTTTTCTGAGTATTGACTAACACTCGCTGTTGTTTACACTAGTTGTCGACCGTATTTAGAGCGATTAGCAGTCGTTCTACCAGAACCAAAATATGCACTCAATATATCTGTTTCCTTATACAACCACTGAAATGTACAATATCATATGTAAATTAAAAAATAAGCATTCTTTCGGCCCAGTTGAAATATCGGCTTTAATATTGAAAGAATTTCGAGAAGTAGTAGAATTAGTACCTCTGACTTACTTGGTCAATTTATCCTTTTCTTTAGGTGTTTTTGCAGCTAGTTTGAAGACCGCTGCGGTTGTCCCTGTATATAAGAAGAATAGTAGAGCACACTTAGAAAATTTTGCTAAGATTTTCGAGTACTGTATGCTTGATCGCTTAAACTGTTTTTTACAAAAATTTAAAATCATGCATGACAACCTCCATGGTTTTCAGAAAAACAAATCTACCGCTACGACTATATTATCATTTTATAATGTTGTTTTAGAACAAATTGATAAGCGAAACTTTCCTTTATCGATATTCTTATATGACTTTAGCAAAGCATTCGACTGTGTGCAACATCCTATTCTCTTAGACAAGCTGTACCAATATGGTATTAGAGGAAATGCGGCTAGATGGATATGCTCGTATCTAAGTGATCGCCTTCAGTTTGTAAAGATAAATTATACTTTGGATTCTGTTGTTAAATGTTTTACGTCACAATGTCTCCCAATACTCCATGGAGTGATACAAGGAACTGTGCTAGGCCAAATGCTTTTCAATCTTTACTCAAACGACATATTGAACTTCGTTAGTAATGCATTAGTTTTTACGGATGCGGATGATACCACCCTATTGGTGACGGGCACTAGCTTTCTGCAGGCGTACCTAATGGCCAATAACGCAATCAATAATCTGTACCTTTGGGCTTGTGCTAACAAATTATGTTTAAACGACGATAAAACCAATCTCATGCTATTACATACCTATCAACGCACGATAAATGCGCAATGCAACATTCAAATCAATAATACAGTGATTAATTAAACTAACAGTTCTAAATTTCTTGGGGTGCACATTCAAGAGAATTTATTATGGGACCATCACTGCGACAGTTTGATAAAAATCTTACACGCGAAGGCATACTTATTCCGAAGTTTACGTTCTGAAATAGCGCTAACCACATTGCTATCGGTATACTATGCTGAGGTCCAGTCTCGTTTGTGCTATGGCCTATTGCTCTGGAGTGCTCCCCCACCAGCAAAGAAAGTTTTTATAGCCCAGAAACAGTTTTTAAGAATCCTTGGAGGAGTTGAACCGTCATCCCCATGCAAACCATTGTTTCATAGGTTTAATCTATTGCCCCTTCCTTGTCTTTATATTTATGAAGCTATGTGCTATCATCATCAAAATAGACTATTACAAAACTGTAAAAGACATTCATGTTCACTCCACCCGTAATAGAAATAATTTCTTTATTTCACGATGCGACTTAAGCATTATCGACAGAGACGTGTCTTAGATTGGAAAGAAACTATATAATAAATTGCCTAATAACTTAAAAACTAATGTCGGTTTTAGACAAAACGTAATAGTTATGTATATGTATCACTAGGCCAGAAACTATAGTTTTGCGAGTGTGAGTCCGGTTTGTGGGGCTGAGGCGAAGCCGAGGTCCCACAAGTGCGAATACTCGCAAAAGAGTTTCTGGCCGTGTGTTACACACTATTTTTTGCGTCGACAAATCTTAATTTTGTTGTAAATAATAAAATTAACGCTAGGGAGTTAACAGTACAAGTTGGCAATACATATTACGTATGAATTTCTAATTGGAAATCAGGGTTAAGATACCTTAGTGTTAGACGTTTTAATTTTCTTGGTAGTTTTGATACACATTCATCAATAATACGGACGATGGAGACCCTAGCTCATATTACAGAGGTTGTGTGTGAAGGTATTAACCATTTATTACCTGTAAAATCTTCCGAAAATAGAATTGGAAAGAATATGAATTAATTAAGTGATTGTGTAACGAGAATTCTGTCATCTGTCATCGAATCTATAATTAATCACAGAAATGTCAGTAATTCGAGTATAGTGTTGCCAACCATTAGTGGTCTTTTTGTCGGCCTAGGTCGGAGAATGGTAAGTTTCCGGCCGATTTAAAGTAATGCAAAATCAGTATTTCTGGACGGAGGCGCAAAAAAGCATGTTTACAGAAAAGCTGTTACTATAGCCTTGAAGATTTTCTTTCTGCTAGTTTTTAGCAATTCTAAAACTATTACTATTGTGTACTTTTTAATTTTGTTTTCTTTATTTTTTCTATTGTATTATGTTGAGATTATGTTTATGTTTATTTGGCTTTCTGAATACTTTATCTCTTTTTTTTCTTCTTTCGACTGATTCTTTTATCATGTATGATACCATGAATCAATAAATATTATTATTATTATTATTATTATTAACCTTTGGAAACCGCCCTCAATGACTGTTGTAAGGTCGCCAGCAGATCCCAAGCAGTGAACCTCCTTCTGGTCAGTTTCTCGATTTGATCGTCCACTAGGGTAACCCAGGGTAAAGGAGACAACACTCCACCCTGCGGGCATCCCCTTCCCGTCTTCGCTTCGATAGTAGCCGCGCCGATTTTGGATGCAATTATCCTTTTTTATAGTCTGGTTTTTATCCACTGCACAAGCTTTGGTGCAACACCTTTTCTCCTTCAGTAATTGAGTTTGTGATAGCATTTTCTCAATGTCTAGGAAGGTCGTTATGGTTATCTCTTTATCTTCTATTGAACTTGAAAGTAGCCTGTTGAAACCACCCACTGCGACCTCCATAGATTTTCCTGGCTGATAGGCACACTGCCTATCACTGAGCCTGTTACGTTACCTATTCAGCAGTCTTCATGTGTTTTGAGTAAAAAGGAGGATAGATCTGTAGGTATATACATATATATACGACTTTGGCAACTGATTGGATATTTTATCTATCTTAGGTAGGTATATTACCATTACCTTTTACCATGCAATAAATATATATACAAAGGCATAAAGGTAAAACATTGCAAATTTATTAAACAATACAACAAAAACAAAGGGAAATGACATCATGGCGCGGAAAGCGAAAGAAAATGAAATTCCCACATCGTTGCTAAATGTGTCTTAATATCTAAATGTCATCTAATTAGGTTCCAAATGCACTTCATTTTCATTTATACGAAAAAAGCAACCCTCGATTAATACAAATTTAAAAAAAACCTGGTGAGTAGAGTAAACCAGGGAGCCATAACTATCACAAAAATACCCAAAACTAGTTTTTGCAAATATATATTTTAATTTTGGTTTACATTGTTTGAGAGGCACCATCATCTTTGTGTTTACAAAGCATATGTTTTAACTAGTAATATTTGTAATAAAATTTTAGCAATAGTGACATAAGAATACAGCATCTACGTTACTATTAAAAATGAGCTAATGAGCTATACGTTTGTGGCTGGTGGCAATAGATCAGTAGTACCACACGCCGGCGCCGTATATTATTTTTGTTTGCGATTCCTAGTAGAATATTTACATTTTGGATATGAAGTTGTTACTGAACTTCTTTCATGAATTAATTTTATAACCATTTTAATTTCTATTGTAAATATTTAAAGTAGATAATTACTTCAAGTAAATTTAGGCTGTATGTAATTATTAAATAATCAAAAATAGTGAAAACATTTCAACATATCTGATATTCATTTGTTTTAAAATGTTCATCATGCTATGGAATTTCGGCTCTCTCAAGTGATTTTAGAATATTTCTTCTACGGGCCATAATAGCGACGATGTGGGTGCAGGAAGGTGTTGCAGAGCCACGGAACAGGGACAACTTCCAAATTCAGTTTTATAGAATTTGGGAGAGTCACATAAGCAGGCCAACCTGCGATAATCTTGAGGCCTTAATTCACGTCATTCAAGAAGTGACTGCAAATAATGGATATCGGACGACGTATTAATTGTCTTTAAACTCTAATTGAATGTTGACGTTTGCCGCTTGCCGGAAATACACACCTAAATCCTTTTTAATTCTTATATTCAGTAGCGCCAGCTGTTTACGATATATTCCGAAAAAATATATTCACGTCATCTTTCTAGCAAACACGGTGGTTATTCCTTCAGTGTACGCCATTTATGTAAATCTTCGTAAGTAATTGTATGTATTAGCACACGCTTTCATGCAGTTAAAAGATAAAAAAACATGATTTTTAAACGATGATCACATTAAGAATATTTCAAAGTCGCACTGAAATTATAAAACTGGACTATAAGTTAAAAGCACATCGTCATCAAAAGGGTAACACGCTAATTTATGCCGAACCTTAATTTGAAAACTTTTTAAGACTTCATTTCGGGGATCGGCACGACGCGATCTCATTTTCCGGTCCTATTTAAATGCAATTAAAAAACTTCCTGAAACAGAACTTTAACGATTGTAGCCATTAAAAGTAAAAATATTTGCCGAGATTGTCCGATAAATTACTACGTGCCTGTATATAATTTCCCGCCGTGAGATTTTAATTGTGTTAAGGAGGGTCCACTTGAGGGAGGGCAAGTAAATGGGGGTGTAAATAAACCGTGTATGAGGGAAATAAACCATACCTCTTTGTTCGTGTTCCCGCATACTACCTTGAATTTGTTGTAATAAAAATAAACGTCCGGTTTGACGCGATAGTAAAGGGTTTTAACTACTTCTTTGCTCACGTTTTCGCATTTCAGCCAAAATTTGTTAGGATAAAAATAAACGTCTGGTTTAGTGAGATAGTAACGGATATTAAAGTAGCTGTTAAAAAGGGTTCTGTATGAACGGTAGAATGTTTTTTTTTGTCGTATTTTAAGCGTATATATAATTTTACGTATTCAACCAGAAGAGTGACTGAAATGGGTGTATATATAACAGCTGCTAGCTCGCAAAACTATGAAATTAAACTAGTTAAGGCGAATAATAAATAATTTTTATATGACGTGCTAATAGCTCATTAAAGGAAACCATTTATTTCCAAAGTTTGGCGAGCCATTTAGATGAAATCGTTGACTGGACGTTAGATTGCATATGGATGATTTCATTGGATCATATGGATGTTTGGTTCCTGAATGTATTTGGCGTCAGAATTTGTTCGAAAGTTTATAATCTATTTAGTCCCATCAAAATTCGAATCGCGTTTGCAGTAATACAATTTTCCTAGGAATAGGGAAGGAAAAACGATTTGAATGTCATAGCGCATGAGCTAAAACAACAAAAAATAAAGATAGTTTGAGAATACCATTATAAGCAAGCATCTGTAGTAAAAAGCTCAACTTAACTTTAAATTTGTAACATCGACGATTAGGCGAAAATGATTCTAAAGTAATTTTTCCCAGGGAATTATTTAGAAGCATCAAGCAAATTAAAGTAATTTAGGTTTGTTGTAATAATACGCGCTGACTAACTTATCGCTATCTAGCAAAAACCTTCAAACATGGAAATGTTGTATTTTGGATTGTATTTTGTATGGTCACCTTTTTAAATGTCGGCATTATCATACCTGTTACCAAACTTCCGCCATCCTTCTGGTATTCCAAATTTTTTCGATCAACTATGATAGTTTATTATATTATTATTTTAAGAAAGTCTAAAACCTAAATTACAATTTTGTGAAATCAATAATGTTTTCATTTATATAGCAGGTTCGTCAAAAAATATACATATATAAGTTTTGCATAAAGTGCTTTTATTTTAGACATTATCTGAAAATTCAATATGAGTTCAATTTTATTTCTTAAATGTTTTTCTCATCAATAAAACCACCCCTTGCATTGATAACCGTTCCCATAATTCGCGGCACCCTCGTGATCAATTTTCTTAGTGTGTCTGGGATATTCTTTTATTCTTGTTGCAGAAGATTCCAGTATTCTTTTGAAGTAGGATCAATAATAATAATAGTAATAATAATAGTAATCAACAATTCGCACACTTCCGTCAAACTCATTCCACAATAGTTCAATGGAGCTGAGATCAGGACTCTGCGGTGGTTATGTCATTATTTCTAAAATATTCGCTTTGTTTTAGTCTTTCTACTGCTGTTTGCATATTCTATGTTTTGGAACGTCGTCATCCATAAAGATCAAATTTCGGAGTCCAAAAAATAACCCCAAACTGTAACTGAACCACCACCGTGTTTTACTGTTGCTGCAACACATTCGGAAAACATTCTTTTATTGAGGGATCGTCTGAGAAACACACTTCTACTTTCACTAAACAATCTAAATATCGATTCATCGGTGCATAACACATTCTGCAACTGTTCCACCGTCTAGTCTCCATGTTCACATCATGACATTGCTACCCGACCGTGTTTTATTGCAAATTACGCGTCTTTTACTTACTAATTAAACAAAACTGACTTTTTGGTACATGTTGCCGTACAGATAATTAAAAGATCTTTTGAATGAGTGGTCACAACACCCATCTTTCCTACTCAAATTATTTTAAATGGTCAGGCCCGTCATTAAAAGTTGTCATCCTTGATATGACAACTGACAGGTTTCGGAATTTTATATAAATCACAGCAAGTAAAGCGTTATTTCAGGTGGCTCGTTCCAATTGAGGCAAGAATTAAAAAAAAAAAGGAATATACAGGGTGTACCGACGATCCCAAACCAATCACACAAATAAATCACTGCGAGACGCGAAGCGTCGAGTCTTTTTACAAATGAGAAGCAAGAATTGAGAAGAAGTAATATACAGGGTGTACCGACAATCCCAAACCAATCACACAACTAAATCACTGCGAGACGCGAAGCGTCGAGTCCTTTTACAAGTGAGAGGCAAGAATTGAGAACAAGTAATATACAGGGTGTACCGACGATCCCAAACCAATCACACAACTAAATCACTGCGAGAAGCGAAGCGTCGAGTCTTTTTACAAGTGAGAGGCAAGAATTGAGAAAAAGGAATATACAGGGTGTACCGACGATCCCAAACCAATCACACAAATAAACCACTGCGAGACGCAAAACGTCGAGTCTTTTTATTAGTGAGAGGCATGAATTAAGAAAAAGGAATATACAGGGTGTACCGACGATCCCAAACCAATCACACAAACAAAAGACTGCGAGACGCGGAGCGTCGAGTCTTTTTACAAGTGAGAGGCAAGAATTGAGAAGAAGGAATATATAGGGTGTACCAACGATCCCAAACCAGTCATAGGTGTAGACGGGGGTTGGCGGAGAGTGATGCGGTTTGGCTGGTCTGCCGAGTTGGGGCTTAAGTGGTGCGTTCTTGGTGGAGCGCATACTTTCTGCTTTCTGCTGAGTTGGCGCGTAAGTGGTCATCGAACGACTAATTAATAGGCCATGTGAACTGGGGTTTGACTGGTCGCCCGAGTTGGGGCGTAAGTTGTGCGTTCTAGGTGGAGCGCAGACTTTCTGCTTTCTGCAGAGTTCGGGCGGTAAGCGGTCATCGAACGACTATTTAATAGGCCGGGTGAACGGGCCCGAATATCTAGTGTAATATTATATTGTATCAGCAAATGCGTGTTTTTACAGAGCTTTATGAACTATCTAGTTTGGAACAATGAATTCATTAACGTCTTAGTTGTGCACATTAGAGTAAATACCTTCCGCCTAAAACAGCAGCAGGACCACAACGTGATTATCATTTTATCTAAATGTGTCGGCGTATAGTTTGATATTTTAATTATTTTTTAGGCTAGCTACTTAAAGGGATTAGATTTTTTGTTTATTACAATGACTTTATTTATTTAATCGGGGGATCTTAATATACTGTCTTTGGAAATATTTGGTTAAATGCCTACCTACCCTTTTTGAAAAATATAGGTGACGAGCTTAATGTAAACATAATATGATCGTTACAAACTCTTGCGCACCTAACATTCTATATACGCGTTTCTCATTGCACAAAGTTGTGCTGCAGAGCAGGATGTTTGATAAAATCTAATAAAACCCTCTCGTTTCGACATCGGAAGTACTATGATCCACTTGCTCTGAAACGATACTCAACACACAATAACAACGACACGTACGAAACATAATGCCTAGTAATAGAGGCAAAGGAGACACGTTCGTAGTTGTCTTATTATGCAAACTAGTATTCCTCATAAGGATGCGTGAATATTACCAGATAGAAGAGCAGAAAGAATACACCGCGTAATATCCGCGTTTTGGCACCCTGTTAGAATGTTATGTGTTTACTCGCGGTTGTTTCTCCCTAATGAGATATAGCTTAGCGAAAAAAGTTGATATTATGTGCTTGGAGCCTCAATATAGACTATATTACGTCGAGTTTCCATGCACATCTATATCTATATGTTGTATAAATGTGGCTGCAATATTTTTATATGCTATTTACACTCAGTTCTCATAAGAAGATGTTGGATAGGTAGTTACGTTATAATACGTACTTAACTTCATGTGATATTAAGTTATTGTTTTATAAATTTGATTTCTGCGATATAATGAATATACGATATTATATTCATATATCTTAAATTATTTAATATATATATTAAATAAATTCTTTTTTGAAACATTTTTCTATTGATCGTAGTATTTAAAAAAGAGAAGTTTTAATTATACATCTTGAAGGGTTCCTTTCTGTACATACATTTTTGAAAACTGACAATGAAGAAAGAGTGAAGATAGAAACTCGTTGAAAAACATATTTCGAAATATACTACTAAATTTGAGTCTTATCTACGAAGACTTTATTCTATACCAAAAACTAAAAAGCTAAATCTTAAGAAATTGCACAATCCACATGTATGACGGAGCATCACTTGAAAACGACGGATTTTTTTCGTTTTTGTGTTGGTAATTCTCAAGACAAAGTTTCTATTAAAGAAAATTTTTGGAAAATCCACGGAAAAAGTGGGAAATTTGGACAGTATTTTTATATGAAAGGAAATCTTTATGTTAAATTTTGATGTTTTGAGACCCCTATGCGTCTCCGTTTAACAACAGCGAGACGCGTTTACAAAAAATAAATAAAAATTAAAAAGAAAAATTACGAAAAATTAAGAAATTGCAACTTGTTTCAACGAGACGCGTTGCGTCGAGTTTAACCACAGTGAGACGTACAGTGTCGAGCCTTTTTAAAGTAAGATTCTATGCGATTAAAGAGAGAGCTGGTACCCAAGGGGTACGCACCGTTTCTAGAGGGTGCGGTCTAAGTAGACCGCACGCCAGGCGTATCCACTTTCTCTAGAAGGTGCGTTCCAAGGTGGAACGTAGGATTTCTATTTTTGTATAAATTGACAGGACAACGACTGTGGTGTCACCTAGTAATTAATAAAATCAAAAGAAAGCAGTAGATTTTCGGGATGTTGTATACACTTCTTGCTTTCCGGATTGAAACCGCGTCCTTGTACTTCGTTTGGCCGACGTTTGCACGTCCACACTTGCACAAGCCATATTCAGGGTTGCTTCTTTCGACGCTGTTGACCTGAAACTGAAGAACTGACACATGGGGATGGGTTTGTAAGCCGGTAATGGTTATGATGCAGTTGGGTGTAACGGTTACGGTTTTTTTTTTTTTTTTTTTTTTTTTTTTTTTGAGGGGAAAATACTTAATGTACACCATACTTGGGTCTGCTGTATGGTAGTGTGGGACTCTCCAGCTGGCATACCCACTAAAAAAAAAAAAAAAAAAAAAAAAAAAACCCCCGTTCTTCATATCTCCGCGTATTCGGGACCGCCTTCGTGGCATAACATCGAAATACGCAGCCGTCTCTCCGCTAACTATGTCTGGTTAAGTCGCAGTATGTTGTCTAGCTTTGTTCTCCCGTGCTGACAGGATTGTTTGGATCAAACTGCTCACGGCCTTCCAGTTCGCCTTGCTTTCTACCATAACCTCCACAATGGTGTTCACGTTTATCGGTCTGGAAACCTGAATCGCTAGCTGCTTTCTCTCTTCAGCCCATCTCTCACAACATAACACCGCATGTTCAGGTGTGTCCGTCAGTCCACAGTCCAAGCAAAGGTCATCCTCGGTCAGCCTGAACCTCTTCAGGTAAGAGCGGAAATGTCCGTGCCCAGAAAGAAACTGGGTAACGAAGTAATTGGTGTCCCGGAAGGGACACCGGAGCCACAGAGCAATGTCTGGTATCACGGTTCTTGTCCAAGCCGCCTTACCCTCTATCCTCTCCCAGTTCCTTTGCCATTTCTTCAAAGTAGTAGTTCTCCCCTTTTGCCTTCTGGATTCCAACTGGCCGCCGGCGGTGCGGTACAATCTTGTCTGCTCATCTGCGAGCAGGGTAATTGGTGGTACACCCGCTATCACCTGTACTGCCTCCGTCGAGATGGTCTTATACCCACTCACGCAGCGAAGGAGTATCTTTCTTTGGGTTTTCTCCAAAATCTCCCTGTTCTTTTTGGTGTCCAACGCCTTTATCCATGATGGCACTGCATACAGCAGTTGTGATTGCATTGCCCCGTACAGAAGTTGCCTTCGTCCGCTACTTGGGCCTCCCATGTTTGGCATGACCCTCAAAAGGGCCGCAAGGGCCGCCTCAGCTTTGGCCCGTATCTTTCCCACGGTGGAATGCGTGGGGAACGGTTGGATTGCTTCGAAAGGGGGGATTTCCAGGTGTTGTGTAGGAAGTAACGGTTAAGGTTATTAGGATATTCATGGTGTTGTGTTTGAATAGGATTCTTCCTATACGGTCAGTAACATCTTGGATGTTGGAGAGATAGGCATTGGATTGGTAGGGATCCAATGCCTATGTTACCGACCATATAGGAAGGATTCTATCCAAACACAACATAATAACCGTTTTTAAACTTGATTCCGAACTTTCCACCTCCTTTCCTATGAGAAATCGTAATCCTCACAATGCTCCTAGTGTTTACCGAATTCCATGTGCGTAAGGCAGTGTTTACATTGGTGAAACAAAGGGTTCGGTGAGCACCCATGTTGCGCGTAACTGGACCTGCACTTGCTGAGCATAGGCTGAATCCATTTCATCTCCGTCCAAATCCTATCTAGAAATCCTTACCACCATAACCGCAAAATCCGAGAGTCCATTGAAATCCATAAACATCCTTAACCGTGACTATGGTTACTTCCTGCACAACAACAGCGACGAAAGAAGCAGCTCTAAGGATGTCTCGTGCAAGTTTGGATGAAACGTCGGCTAGAGGAAGTACTAGGATGCGGTTTCAACCCGAATAGCAAGAAGTGTGTAACATAGTTTGTTATTTAGCAGTAATACATATCACAAATTCATACGTCTTGACTAATGCCTTTCTCAAGCAGGAAATTTGAATTTTATATAGGCAAAATCTAAAAAGCTAGTTGCCTGCATAGATACACTGCAGATTGAATATGTCGTACAATATTTTGAAATGCACTGAAATAGGACCTGAAACAATGCGAGCTATCAATTTTGTCCGAATTTCAGCGATAGAATGAACAAAGGCATCAATACAATGAATATTATTTGTTGATGTGCTGATCGCAGTGGTTGATTTAAAATATGTTCTTCATAATCCTAACAAATTTTAGTAATCATTATACAGTAAACTTGTAATTAGAATAATTCATTCATTGATGCAATAATCGCATTTCATTCACTCAATTCATTGTTTCGGATATCAGTAAAGGTAGCTAATGCAAATATTTAAAAAATGATATCATACATTGATAATTACTGTCTTAGAACTAAGAAATCAATATAAAATTTGATATCCGTTTGTTCGACCTTTGTTGCAATTATAATCGAAAAATTCCACCGTGGCGGGGCTGAAATCAGCGTCTTTCCGAGTGCAAACCCACTTTCATCGCTATCGCAGCCCAACCTTTATCCACTGCCGCCTGTTAGGGAATTAGAAGTTTAGATGTGCGATACCTAGGGAGCACAAGCAAAACTATCAATCCGCAAGACGATGGCGGACAATTCATGGTTTGTGAAAATCGCTAGATAGCTCGTGTAAAACGAGAACGCGCAATTGAGTATTAAGTGATTCAAGGAACGGCTTGCCATGACTTAAAAACATTAAAGAGAAAATGCCTAAATACAATAAAATTAGAATCGGAAAATACCACCAAACAATTATCGCGGCAATGGCGAACTTCTAAATGCCGGGTAACGGAGGTAATATGGTTAAACACGTGCATTTGGTTTCAAATATATCACTCCGCAAAGTTGTTATTGATAAATAATAAAATAAAATGTTTTATTAGAATATTGATAACGTATTTATTTTACTAATGAATCTTGTTGTTACTTAATCAAAGATTGTAAAAAATACTTTATCATAAGAATGAAATATCCCGTTTTTTCAATCAAAATTCACTTAATAAATGTAGATTATTGATATTACGATCAGTATTTTTTTCATTGTGAATGGATTTCGTGAAATAGATTTAGTTTTGGAGATCAAATAAAATAAAATCTTTTCAAAAGTTTTAAGCTAATATAATACAGTAAATAACAATTTTATACAAAAACAAATCATTTGTTGTTGGTATTATGGATGTTAGAAATCCTAAAATGTTGTGTTTATTTTTGTGATATTAGATATTCTTTTATTAAAAAGAAGCTTAGATACTGACTGCTTGACCATTCTTTTTTATGAAATGTAAATATTTGGAGCAGTATTTAGATATAAAAGTGCAGCAACAGAAATTTTTAATTATTCCCTAACACCAAGTATACAAATTAATACGAATCTTATAACAGAAAACAAACTTCAAGTGCAGAACAGACTTCATGCGTAGACATTTCCTACGTAAAATATTTGAAATTAAAAACGTCAGCGCTTACGGCGAGTCCAATTAGCATAAAGAGTTGCTCTGGCTCTCTAAAATTCCCATTGCGCTCGACATTTTTCTTTATCTGCCGACTTCAACGTCGACCTCTTGAAATTTGCACACATAACGTTTTACATACGTCCTATTGCTTTATAGAGTTTTAAAGCTCTTTTCCCTGCAAAACATGCTTCAGCTTCTATAGAGATAAATGTTTCTGGGAGGCGGTGATAATAAGAGGATAAAAGCTCCGGCGAAATTAAAACATAAAATATAAAAGAGTATCATCAGGGTTCATGTTAGGTCAAGCTAAGAGAATTTAGACGAGATGCAATAACCGAAAAAGTTTATTTATATTTTTAAAGTTTTATGTATTGTATTCTTACTTTCCTATATTAACATTAATCTTTATAGCTTTATTTTAAATTAATAGGAGTATTGCAATTGGTACCACTTTCATTCTGTAATGAAGTTTGCATACATTAGTGAGGTAATGGAAAATTATGTATCAAATTGCATACTAATGTAGATGTAATAAACTGCACTTAACGGAAAGTAGCCTACTAAATCATTCGTTTCGGCTTTACATCAATAGATTATGTGAAAGCTCTATGTCCGGATGCGTTTCCGTTGATATGTTTTTACGGCACCATGAGCACACTTGGGAATAATAAAGAGAGAAGAGTTTTAGTTCGTGACGTAGATGAACTAGCAATTGAGTGTTGTGTTGAATAAAATCCTAGAATTAAAGGTGCTGCCGACACATAGAAGCAGTAAATTATCTATTGAAAATTAATAGCTTTTATTAGTTATTATTAGGTCTTTATCTACGCTAAATATTCAATAAATTATACTTGTTGGCACCAGTTTTGCAAAAAATGCAGGTTTATGTTTTCATTCTCCTATTTCTATTCTATCTTTGCTATAGTATTAAATATTATTAACTGTTAAGGAAAGTGATTGTTTCAAATATTTAATCACAATGTGTTACCTTGTTTAATCATTATAATACACTTCATATTTAGTGTTCATTGCTTTGGTGCTTCTAGTTAACAACTGCTTGATTTAAGTTTGAATCTCTATGAATTAATTAATGTTTACATTAATAATTCAGCAAAGTTTGTACGTGTAAATACCGACTATGGTCAGAGTCTGAATTTCCATATGCCAAATGAAAATTAAATCGTTACATGGAATACCTAAAACAACTTTCTAATTGGGATAACACGTATAGTCCCTATGCGCACGTAGGTTACAGGATTATAAATTGGTGTAACGAACGTATCTAATAGATAAACGAATCACTTAGGAGCTAAGTACAGATGAGGTGCAGGATTATTCTGCTCTATATATACATATATAATGGTTGCGTGTTGTAAGAGACATGACGTATTGATTTATTGATTTAACTTTCCATAACTTAAAATTGACCTGTTATTTTTAACGTAGTGTCAAGGAAGCAGGAAGACCGTAAATAATATTTTATAATCCAATATTACTATAACGTTCAAACTGGTGCATCCTTGTGCAGGGTCAGCACGGGAGCAACTATTATTACAAAAATAAATAAACGTCGATCAATTTAAAGCATTTATTATTTAAAATGAAGAATTGTTTGTAGAAGTAAATTAAGAACATGAGTTTCTGACAGAACGAGAAACTTTATGAGATTATCAATAAAGTATTATCAACTGCTCCTAAATGCCTTGCGATGTAAAAAAATAAATAATGAAATTAAATTCAAGGATCTTTTTACGCTGGATTCCATATTGCTGGTTGGGAAGGTTGACAATCTTGACCACTTTTATTCGGTGTATTATTTTACCTTCACTATGGGGCGTCACTCACGTGAAATCTAACCGAGCCAACCCAGGCAGACTATGAACTCTACTGGGCCAACTTTTCCCCACGATGGAACCTCTAAGTTGGACAAGCGCTAGATTAGTTAGTAGCCTGTGCGGTGCATATGTCTATTAGACTGGCATTGGCCACTTAATAGACCTACAACTTGACGCAGGTTGCTGCGAGACAGTTGCAGGTAATATCTTGATGTCATACATGGTGGCTTTATATTCTCTGTCGGCTCTGCGCTATATTTCAGAAAAATCAGATGATGCGAGAAAAAAAAGTTCTCAGGATAAATGTTTGAAGTTTCAAGTATAATAATCAAATTTAAAATGTCAAATAGTTTCTAAATCAACGTCAAAGTTTAATTTTTAACTAGGATTGTAACGTTCCATGGGAAAATTCATTTCGGCGTCAAGTTTATTTTGAATTAATTCTGTTTCTATGTAATAACCGCGGTTATTTTATTTCATTAAGTTTTTATTTGTTTAATCTCGTTTACGACGCGACCGGGTGGGGGGGGGGGGGGAACCGCAAGTGTATATTAATCGAGCGGAACTCTCCATGCTTGTGCTAATCATGGAGAATTCCCGAGTAGAGTTCCTAGGTCCTTCCCAGTTCGCTTTGGTTGATGTGTCGGCACAGCTTTTTTGATACACGCCGAGCTTCTTATTTCAATTATTCCCGGCCTGATTGTTAGCGCTAGCAAAGTTTTTCTGGTGTAACGCAGACATTTTCCAAGTCTGCTTTAGCTGGTGTGTCGGCACACCTTTTCTGATACACGTCGAGCTTGTTATTTCAATTATGGTCTGCCTGATTGTGGCAAAGCTTTTCCGGGGTAACACAGACATTTTACCAGTTTTCTCCACTCTGGCCGTCGCGTTGGCACAGCTTTCTAACGCTGCTAGGGTTTTATTTAAAATCAATCCCGTTCGGCAAAGTTTAGTGACGTCACCGATGTCTAACCCGTCATAGCCCGTGCAAATGGTCCGCGTACTTTTCGACCGACCCCGGTATACAGATTGCCGTTTTATGTTGCTAACAGAATTAAAGCCATTAGATTCCGCGTTTAAATTTAAAAGCGTTAACGAAGCGCCGCGAGTGTTTGACTGTTTGTCACTGTACATATATTTCTGTATATGCTCATGACTGTACATACATATGTTTTGAGACTTACCTTTTTTTTCCTCGCTGTATATATTCGATGTCTTTCCCACCTGTTGTATGGAAATCAATGTTTGATTTATAATACACTTTCACTGTTTTGTTGCGCAATTCAAACTAGAACCCCGAAACGTTCACGCACTCACACTCATAGCTACCACTTTGGAGTTGAAACTCCAAAGTGGTAGCTAATGCAAC
The DNA here is from genome assembly GCA_949128085.1 of Cetonia aurata. NCBI lineage: Eukaryota > Metazoa > Arthropoda > Insecta > Coleoptera > Scarabaeidae > Cetonia > Cetonia aurata. The sequence goes on from OX421884.1 coordinate 42,411,107, forward strand.
ACCGTTTAAACCACCACGAGGTTGTAATTCACCATTTGACAATTGGCCGTGCGACCAGTGCCGCCGAGCGAGCTTGGGGCGAACCTCCTCTTTCGGCTTACAGGGATCAACGCATAAGCAATAAGTATTTTAAACGTAAGTAAGTAATCGAAAGCTCGTAGGCAAGGTGTTAAAGAGTAAGCAATAAACATCAGTACACCGAACCGAACCGAATGAAACGTCGTTACAGAATTTTCTGTACACTTACAGAACTTTTATTAGCAAGAGATAACATTTTTAAGCACCGAATTCCCTTAAGAACTCTTTTGCCTGACTATATATTTGCAATTTTTCACTACTGTTTGGACTTATATGTATTCATTATTATGGAAGGGAAGGTCATGTCAATTCTATTTTAATTTGGGTGCCTACCTCATTCAGTGCGTCTATGCGATCTCAAACCGGTTAAAGTCAACACTTGGAGAAGTAACCGCACCCGTTTTATTACTCAAAACCTCTTTAGTAAAGAGGTTTTGAGTCCTTCCGACCGAAGGATGTACTGGATGCAGCAACCTCAGCCTAGCTTATAGGTAATAGGCGAAATGAGTTTGCAGTAATTGTATGACCGCTTGTAATGACCGCTCGAAACTGCGACGTGGGTCTTTGTCCATTTTTCGCCGTATGGACAGGCGAGTGCGTTCCGAAATACTGAGAGTGCAATAATGCGATTTCCAGTTTTTGCGAGATGTCAGCTGCAAAAGTGTTTGCACCTGTCGAATATGCTCAGAATACTATTTTTGACTCTGTTGTTTTCTGTATTGTCGTTATATAGCTTTTTTAATTTCCCTTTTCACTAAGCATTGATAAAGAATGAATTTCGTTGAAGTGTCGTCTTCTGTAAAAATACTTAGACGCATGAGAATTACAATTGCAAGAACCAAAACAAGGCGCGTATCGCACATCTAACAAACAGAAGCCAAAAATGAACAAAAGATTACTACATGACAATGCAAATCAAAAACAGATACCATATCATTTTAGTATTTGGGAGATGACGTAAGTAGCGAAATAAATTTGGGTAAAAATTAGCACTCCACATTTTGAAATAAATATATGAAAACATTAACTAAAACAAAAAAATATAAACCTATGGTGTGACTAATCATAATATATACATCTGATTGTGAGCCCAAAGCAGAAACGAAAAGAAAGCAATTGGCCAGAACAACATAGATGACTATGCTAAGAACTATTGCGGGTCTTACCCTAAGAAACAAAGTATGAAGGAAATAAGAAGATGGCTTAAAGTTAATAGCTGTAATTCGTAGAATCAACACCGAAAACGGTGAAATGTGACAGACATATAAGGTATACATTATGAAAGAGAAAGAAAATACTGAAATGACAAATGATTCCTCTTGCAGGATCAGCTAGATTAAGTGATTATTTTTATAATTAATGTAAGTGGTTTCAGACATATATTAAAAAATCAGTTATGTTTGGCGTAAACATATATTTAGATTTACTTCTTTTAATTAGTGTTTGCGCTTTCAAAAAACAGTGAAGAGGGACATGACTTTGATAAATAAATACAAATAACTTATTTTATTAAAGCATACTAAAACAAGAGAAGGAAATGTACAAATATTGCGTTCTGTTAATCAGAAAAAATTTTAATTCTTTGATTTAATATATAATATATATAAATGTTTGAGAACAAGTTTTAAATTATCTAAACTAGTACCTACCTAGATCTTATTGTGTTTCTATCAAAGAACGGAATAAAGAGTAGAATACATTCTTACCGTTTGGCTGTAGGTACTGTATTGTGAAAAGACCAATTTTAATTTCCGTTTGGGGAGATGAAGAATCCGGATTACCATGTAGCTCGTCCAGTATAAAGTGTCAGGAATTCGTACAGGTAAAATTTGCCTTTTCAGAACTCTTGCGCTATTCTAGTGGAAAAAATCTTTTTTCACATCGATTTCCTATTTCTATGAATGTGCTCACTCTCTCTTTGTGTGAAAGGAAATAATGCACCCAGCCCATTTTATTGTTCCGCATATTCATCGGAGGACAGGTGTTCAGTATATGGCTATTGTTATGTATGAGGTTTTTGTGTGTATTTTCTTTCATGATAATCTGAGATATATGATTGTGTGGAATTTGGTGAGTTCATTCTATGTTACCTGAAAATGTGATCTTGTATTGCAAATTATAATAAATGAGGATCGCCAAGGTGCTTTAAGATCGCAAGCGTGTACAAGAAGGCGGATATACTGATGGATAATACAAGAAAATACATTATTTTTCCTTTCTTCGTGAATCCGTGTGGTAAAGTACGTACACTGGCTTTGTAATTTAAATCCAGCCTTAGAGATAGACGCTTAACAACAACGTGTCCAAACAATTTTTAACAAATATGAATCAGGTGTCATTTCGGATTATTGCGTGTCACCATGTTATATTAGCAAATTTGAGCAAAGGCAGTGAATCCCTGTTCCATCTTTTCTTTATTCTTTACGTTATTTAGCTACATATTTAGTATTTCGTGCTTACTAGTAATTTTAAGTACCTACCTAAGAAGTTACTTGGGAATACTTATTCCGAATATGTTCTTTTCGCTATAATTAATATGTGGATGTAGAACTACGTTTTCAGCGATTTAATTAAAGATGTCTCTATATTTCCCAGGGCGATATTACAAGATTACGTGCGTCAAATATTACACAACCTATTGGAAATGCCATTAGTTTGGCACAACTATGTTGGGAATGTGTAAAGGTAATAACTTGACGAGGCAAGCTGAACTTCAGCAGCATCGAACCAAATTCCATTTGTTCACAATTTCGCCAGTAACTCAATATATTTCAAACTAAGTTAGAACGAAGAACATAATTCTTAATTTTCATTTTTAGATCGAACATAAGTTGTAGACTATTTATACATTCTCTTAATGCGCTTACAGCATAACATCCACAATCCACAATTTGTTGTGTGAATTCACGTATATACAAGCGTGTTCACGTAGAAGTACTAATTGTAACTATTTCATCTGCATTTAAGATTCAAGATATAACGAATTTATAATTTCTTTTAACATCTTGTTTATCATTAACAAACTAACAATAAGCCAACACATATGGTTTAAAGTGAAGTGGTAGACGATTACTTAAAGTTAAAAATAAACCGAAGACCGTATGTGTCGCCGTATTTCTCCTTGAACCTGATATACGAGCAGCCCCGAATGATCAGAGCCAAGTGCAATGGGAGCGCTTCCGCTTATTCTACTTATTTTCCGTTGTCTGGGGCAATTGATTTTCTTATTTCAATGTTAATTCTCTGCGGAACGTTGTCGCATCGGTTTCTTTCGAAATCAATTTTCATTATGGCTTCTGCTCCATTCCTTTTTAAAGCGACGAAGTCCGTATAAAAAGCGATCTCCTGCGTCTTCAGAGCGAGATGGCATAAGGAATTCGACGCCAGCCAGGGAATTATTAATGGGAAATAAAAAGCTATAAAATGAACGGTCGCGATAGAATTGACGGATATTGAAAATCGGCGAGTATTTGTGGCCGACATTCCCCATTGCTGGGATTAAAAGTACGGCGAATTTAAATATAGCATACGGAATACGCAAGTTATGAGATTTAAAATTGATTATCAATATGAATGTAACCAGAATATTTTGAACAGCTTTATTTAGCTTTAGGCATTTTTCATTATTTTGTACTTGAATAATTGGCATTCTTGACGAAAATTATTACATATGATATTTTCACGTTGGAAATAAATGAGTTGATTAAACTTCATCACCAATTTAACTGAAAAATGTCCATGACAAAGTAAACAAAATCATAAGTCATAAGCGTTTGAATTTGTAAAACTTTAAATCTTATTACTGACTTTGTGATTAAGAATTATTATTCATATCTATATGAAAAATTTTTACTATAGTTTGGTTTTTCGACTAAAAATACTTAAACATTCGATTGTTACATTAATATTTGGTATCAAGATAAAGGTAACTTAATATTCTTTCGTAGTGATTAAGCGAACTACCCTCTTCCAATTTGAAAATATTGCATAATGTCCTCCAAAAAGAAAAAAACCCAGTGCATCGGTCAGGAAAATAATGCTCACAAAATCTGTGCTAAAAGACTGTAAATGTACATATTACATTCTATTTTATCTTGAAACTCAGAAGTAACAGTCACTAAAAAGATATTAAAGCTGAAATTCATCAAACCATCAAAATGTAGTTTGTGAGCATCCATGCATCGTTACGGCTGTAGATGCAAGTAAATGGAGCAACGGACAAAGCATCCATGAAAACGCGATTAGATTAATTCGAGTTTGGGAAAATTACAGATCGAATGGAGCACAGAATGCACATTGTAGCGCTTTATCTATTATTTATTAAGGCTTATAATGTATTTTGCTTGTTCTCGTGCGATGTTTCTGCTGTAGTTACTTAATGTTGAATAGAAATACACAATTCTTAAGGGAGAATATTGCGCAGAACACCTTTATGTAATACTGTAGTTAAATCTCTATCCATAAAAGGTAATATGAATGCTTTTGCAATTTACAAACCCATTAGTTTACTCTATAATTTTCATAAATTTCTTGCAAAATGTATTTTATTAATGTTTTTCAACAAACATAATTTTTTCAGTAGTTTCCGATAAGTAAAAATAATTTATTTTGATATTTGTAAAACCTTTTTCAGTGTAACCCTTGCCCTAACTTCTTATGAGCACTGCTATTTATTTCAAAGATATCATCACTAATTTTGTAAATTTAATAATTGGTTTAAAGTTAACATATTAATTCTGAATACTTCAAAAACATGTTGTCTGAAATGGAAATTACATGTAGAAAAAATGTATAGCCATATAAATAGAATCTATTATGAAGAAGTCTAAAGAATGTTTTTGATTTTGCAAAGGTAAAATTATCTATTGGCCACATCACAGTAATGTTACTATGGCAAATTAGAAATATTATATGAAATAACGTTGTGAAGTAATTAAAATAAATTACGTTAAAGTTTGTTTTACCTGTTTTTGTTGATTTAACATGTAATTTTACTAGCATTTTTTTACAGTGTAAAATCTTGAATAATATTTTAGGAAAAGAGTTCAGATATCTGCAAGCTCTTCATGATTCAGAAAAGACATCTACGAATTATTCTCAATTTGTCTGCACAGGAGAGTTGTAGAAAGTATCTCGAGGCACTTAATATACACCATTTCTAAAAAAATTAACACTTTTAGACGTAAAAATTTCAATTATGTGTACGCAATCCACAAATTTGTTTTGACCAAAAAAAGTTTATTTTGTTGCTATATAAGATTTTATAATAAGCTAATGTTTGCAAAATCTATTATCTGAGTTAATATTCTAAAGCGCAGGTAGATCAATATGTTGATCATATTCTTTGAATTTTTCTGTTCGTAAATTCCATTTTTCTATGTTTTACTTCCACGTTTGTTACTTGTTCCTATACATTAAAACAAGCTATATGTATGTGAATACGTACAGGCATTGAACAAAATAATAAAATAAAAATAGCTTTTTTTAAATATTTAGTTAGTCGTGCAAAACGTTGAAACAAATGGATCATGGATGGACAAAATGTTAAAATATACGATGCGACATTGGATACTTCAAGATATCAACAGCTTCGTTGAGTTGGTTAAAAAAAGTTTTAAAAACAATGCGAACGAAACCGGGGGCATTATTTAGTTTTACACATTTATATTATTTTGTTTGCTTTTATAGAATTACTTTTTTGTTACACTAATTGCATTTATATTATGCTCATAAAAAATTTGATTGTTGTCGGAATGAATGTCAAAATAAAGTCAGGGATCAAGACTTACTTTTATTGCTAAGCTTTGTGGCAAATTCTTTCACAAACATGAATCTTTAGAATGTCTTCCAGGCGCATGTCCGATGTTTCGTCACTTTCAGGAAGTTAACGTTTATTCTTAGCCGTTCTATCCCTCAACATTTATGCCTGGCCCTGCTGGATAAATTCTCTACCAAAAGGTGGAGGGAAGTGAGGTTTAGTGCCACCGCAATAGTTCTGGTTGGCAGGTTGTTGTTACCCCAGTTATGCCCCACCAATGCTATTTCTTGTAGTTAAGAGGGATTAGTTCTTGCCATGGCTAGATTAGTCCTTTTGTCCAAAGCTACTAACTCATAAATAATGATTAATCTTACTATTGCTGTACACATCGAAACACCATTTTTGGGTCACGCGCTCAGTATTTTTCTGCAAAATTTCTGCACACTATTAGGGATTTTTTGATTTTATTGGCTACATAAAGTTTATGGTTATTTCAAAGTAGTTTAGGTTTAGATATTTAACCTACACGCTCCAATATTTGTCTCCCCCATCTAGTTTTATAGCTTGAGATGGGGTTCCATTTTATTTGTAAATGCTACTGAACTAGCTGTAGTGGGGTCGGTATTGAGTCCAACCCTTTCAAACCATTTCACTGTGGGAAACCGGAGTTTATGTTTATGTTAGGCTCCACATAAGTAAGAATGCAGTTCCTCCTGTGAACATCCGCTGGTTGTAACAGCCGAGATGATCTGAATGGACCGATGAAAAGAATCTCTGTTGTATAAAGCGTTCATGCTGGAATAATACTGGTATTTTTCGACAATAACTAGGAATAAGGAACCACGTGCTGCGCATGATACCAAAAGACGGTGCCTTTACACCGTGATTTAGCATACTTCATCATGTATCAGAAATATACTCACAATTAACATTATAATAATAATAATATATATATTTGTCCAACAGAATATAAAACCTAATTACAGGACAACTACACTAAAAACATGACATAAAACAAACATACTGCGTAAGTCAGAATACATTTGGAACACTTCAATGACCTTAGTTTAAAATCTTACATCTAAGTGGCGGTTATAATAATAGAATAAGTACACTTTAAGGACAAAACCTGTCATAGTACTCGGGGAGGGACATTTTTAGGTGGTTTAAGTTATTGAGATCTATATCATCTAGGTGGGAAATATTGTTAAAGTTGTTACACATGACATATTCGGGCGATTTAAGCATGAGATTGGTTCTCTAGCCAACGGCAAATAGAAGGCAGCGGAGGCTCTAGTGGAAACTCGAGGCACCAAGAAGTTACATTGTACCAAAAGCTCAGGAAATCCACACAGCCATCGACGAGGTTGAACAAAAAATATACTCTAGTACAAATGTGCCTATATGATAACGATGGTAATTTAAAACGAGACAGGAGTACTGACTGATCTAAGCTCCTTTGTGGATAGGTACTATCAACTTCAAACCACAAAAATTTGGCAAATCTTCGCTGTATCTTCTCCAATTGACATTTGGACTCCATATAGTACCTACGGATACCAAATGAGACTACCCCACTCTAACCGCGATCTTACCAGGGAAAAGGATATTAGGGGAAATATGTTAGAAAGCATCATAGGCTCAGTTTCGCCTGCTTACACATGGTTTGAATGTGATTGATGAAGGTAATCTTACAATCAAACAAAATACTCAAGTCCTTCACAACCTCGGACCGGGTTAGATCGATGGTGTCTATATTATAGTTGTATGTAACAAAGTTAAGCTTCCTAGTAAAAGTGACAATTCGGCATTTTTCTATATTCAGCGGCAGGTCATTGGATTCACACCACGTGGAAAGCCGATGTAAATCTGTCTGCAAAGCAGCACAATCAACAGGGCCACCGATACATCGGTATAATTTCAGATCGTCCGCGAATAAAAGCTTATGAGAAGAAATGACATTGGGAAGATCATTGATAAAAATTATCAACAACAAAGGACCCAAGTTTGAACCTTGCGGAACACCAGACGTTGCGACGTAAGACTGTGAGGTATAACCATTGTAACAAACGCTCTGAGATATGTTGTTTAAGTAGTTACGAAATAGGTGTAGTAAAGAACTACTAAACCCAAAAGCGGACAACTTCTGCAAAATGAGAGGGTGGTTAATGCGGTCGAAAGCTATCGAAAAGTCGGTATACACCACGTCAACCTGTTTCCCCGCATCCAGTTCCCCGGAAAGATTCTGATGGAAGTTAGTAATCGTTGACCTACCTTCCATAAAACCATGTTGGAACGGTGAGATATAAGCTCTAACGAATGGATAGATCTTTAAATACAGTAATATTTCAAAAATTTTAGAAAATTTTGATAAGTAGCGATAGGACGATAATTTTCTATGTTAGATGAGTCATCGCTTTTCAGTATAGGTATAATTTTAGTGATCTTCCATATATCGGGAAACGTCGAAGTTTGTAGTGCTAAATTGAAGATTCTAACAAGTGGGGCAGCTAGTACATACGCGCAGTCTTTGATTAAAAAGGCAGGGACTTGATCTCCAGCAGTGTATCGATCCTTCAGCCTCTTGATAGCAGTTATGACATCATCCTAGGTTACATGATCAATATGAATATGACAAAGAGATAGGGAATCATTCAAATTATAACTAACATCACCTGATACATAAATGATTTTAAAGTAGTTACCAAACCCATTTACAATGTCTTGTGGGGAATTCAGTGTGCTCACACTGAATTCTGCCCGGTATCCTACTTTGCTTCTTCTTTTCTCTTAGAAGATAATCGTTTGATTGAGTAGTTTCATTTGATATAAATTAAGAATTTGTAATTTGGATAGAGTTTCTGACACTGTGTTTTCTATATTTAAAAACATTGCAGCCGTCAATCCGTCGTATGATTTCAGTTATAAAATTATCTTCTGGTTAATAGCACCTAACATTTTTTAATGATAAGGATGAAAGGTATCAATATTTTTTTTTATCTTCGTAGAATAGATATTTCTAATTTACATTATAATGAAGAAGTATACATCACCTTAATTGAAAAGAAAAGGAACCGAATACCATTCAATTTGCGGAGAGTAAACACATAAATCGTGTCTTGTATCTCATCAGTATCAGGATGCCGTCTAATTTGGTTGAGTACGTTGTGTGAATAAGCCATGATCATCTCTTTCTATATTGAAAAGTCGAAGGAATAAATTATATACTTATGAGGTTAACCTGGAACTGTGTATATTCGTTTAATTTCAGCAAGAGAAAATCAGTAAGAAGATCCCGTTATTTCTTATCAAACAGTAAAGGTAAAATAAAAAGGATATAACGAAAAATTTCCCTAGTTCGTTAATAATTTTGCGTGATATAGATTATCCGATTTTATTTACTTGGTATCTGTCAAAATCATGCCCGTGTATACCATTTTATAGATGTGATTCAACGCAGGCTACCTAATATTCTTTATTTTCCGCACGCGTTGGCACTTAAAAAGTTTATTTCCCGCTTGGTACCGAGGAGAAACGTCTTATACACACTCAACTCATATTGTTTTCGTCTATAAAAGAGTTAATGAAAACATCTGAGGGGTGTGTAAAAGATGCAAACGTCGCAAAATAAACGAAGTTGCGGTCTATATATGGTGAGGAACTCAACGTTCACGTTAAATTGAATGGCATATCGACCGTTTAGCCGAATTAAATTATCATTTCGAAAAGGTTTTTCTCATTTAACTGATTGCTATTGTGCTGTCGTTAAGAGCTCTCTCTATTCTATAGCATCCGGGGGAAAAAAATCACTCGCCGTGAAAACGACGTCGACAAGAACAAGCAGCGCTTCGGACGTCCGAAGAAAGATGTCTTTCTTTTGAACTAAATGTCCGGTAATGTCGCCGGAGTTAGGTGCTCTGAAAGGAACTGATGCTCTCTATCTTTCTAACGGATGCATTAATAGATATAATTCACTGATACGGAGCGCAGTTTTATTCTCTTTAGCGATATATCTGCCAAGTGGTTATGATTTGTGTGGGAAATGTTAGAAAATGGAACTGATGGTGATTAATCAAAAAGAATTATGGAAACGTTGAGTGAGTAGACAGGTGATAATTTGTTCGCTCAAAAGTTTCACGACAAAAAAAATTATAAAAAGGTACACTTGCTGAAATAAATTAAGAGGCATTCTTTTCCGCCTTGAAACCTTAGGCCCATTGCTTTTTTCATTTGATTTATGTACCTACCATTCATTAATATTTGAAATTCAGTCTTATAATTCCACAAACGACACTGTTATTTTGTTCTCTTTATGGTGATGAAGTTTTTATTGTATTTTTGATTAAAATTTACTTTCACTTAAACTTAATTTAACTAAATCCGCAGTCATGCTTTACGGATATAATAGTTTGCAAGAAACCACACAAAATAATTTTATCTTAAATATTAATGATCGCACTTTGCTGTTGAGTATTGAGAAGAAGATAGCATGCGCATGGTTCGAGTAATTGTCCCGTCCCCTGCTATCATTAAGGCCTATTGTAGAGTGGATGCTATCTTTAATGTTTATCCAACAAGTTGAGGCTCTTGAGGTAGCTTAGATCTTCTTAAACGCAATCTTTTAGGTCTTCTAGGGAGAGTTGGTTGACCTTGCCCAAAACACGCATACCAGCTGATTCTCATCGCGACGGGGCAGTGGTCGATGATGTTCGCAATTCTCTCTTCGCCCTCCAAACACAGCCGACATTCAGAGTCGTCAGAGAGTCCGATTCTGTGTAAGTGTTTTGTGAGTTTGCTGTATGTAAAACAGAAACAATTACTTTGAAAATTTTACGGTTAACTTTAGTTGCTCCTTGGTTCTAACATGATTAGGTGAAATGCATTATTTCGCACGTACCCAATTAGGATAGTTGTTCCAATGTTGGAGAATTTTCTGATTTGCTCAGACATTGATTTGCTGTAGAGTAATCGTAGGTGCTATGCCTGACAGGTTCTGGTGGAGTGAGTATCCAGGTATTCAGATTAGGGATAGATTGTTAGCTTCTCTCAATATATTTAGAGTGTCTTTATAGCTACAAATCAGGTTCGAATGGCAACTTTAGTGCTTTCAGCACTGCTCGACTGTCAGTGAACATTTTTGTTGATGTGTGTCTATCCAAAATCTTGCTGGCGCACATCCCAGTAGCATAGATTTCAGCTTGAAAAATTATTGTGTGTTGTCCAAGGCGAGAGTATTCCTACTCCAACACTTTGCTCTGTCTTCGGACCGTCCGCAAACTAGCAGGCGTCTACATCCGTCAGTGTTTTTTCGTTGCATCTCAATTCCTCTCTGTCTGAAAAGAAAATAGTAAAGTATGCATCGATTATTAGTGAGTACACATCGTGTTCGATGGCATTCTCAGCACACTGTCGGAAATGATCGATTCCAGTAGCCGGATATGAGTATGTCGCGATTGATTCGCAATGTGCCATGGGCGGAATGTAGTTAATCTGGCCTCCTTTTCTATAACAATGAGCAACGGTGGTAAGTCTAAAAGGGTTTCTCATGCCAATGATTGAGAAGAAAAATATTGCTGCCATATTTACAATACTTTATCTTAATCTAAGTTTTACCGTGGCTCTGGCTTGCTGCGCTTTCTGCCACCATTTGTTTGTGGATATGCCCTGAGATTTCGTATATATTCGTTAGCAGCTTCATAATGATTTAATCTTTTCCACATGTGACTTTTAGGTTAGTGTCTTATTAAATAGGAAGCCTAGATATTTTACATTATTTGCATATTCGAGTTTCATACCAAGTACTCCACTCCCCTCTTCTTGGTGAACTGTACTACTTTGCATTTTTGCCGTTAGTCACCATTAAATGTAATTTAGGGTTACGTATGGGTGTGCATTTGAGATGCTTTATGGACCCTGCTTAGAAACGAGCGAGTACCAGTGTTTAATTTCTTCAAGGTAATTGTTTGCTCTTTACTAGTGCTCTGGAACTGTATATAATGAGTGAAAAGCTAATATTAATTTGTGGCTTCAATCTGCCGCACTTATTCCTTTACCCAAATATGCTTTCTAACAAATCAAGCATTTTTAGTAGTTTCTTATACACTCTTAATATTAAACAACACACTAATGTATACAATAGTGACAATAGACTTTTGGACTTATTGTCTTCGAACATTAACTGTGCTTTTAATGTTGCTCACTGTGATTCCCTTCTAGTGATGATTTCCAAACTTGATTAAAGCACACGATAATAAATTTAAACGCATTTGCAATGTTACTAAAGATCAAATAAGAGACAGTTACAATATTTACGTTGCTCATATGAAACGCGGTACTAAAAGTACTACCTCCAAAATCTGGAAATTTATAGACTCCATTGGAAAATCTACTAGAATTTCCGGTTGATTATGCAATGAAGATCAACATGAATATACAGATCCTACAGAAATTTTAAAGGCTCTTGCTGACGTTTCTCAGGAACTTATGATCACTCTACCACAAATTGTAACAAACCAACCTCCGATAACCTTCCTTATGCATTCACAATTACAACTGAAAATGAAGTAATTCAAACTATGTCTACCTTTCCTAGTAAACTCACACTCGGCTATGATATGATATCTGCCTTCTTAATTAAAGATAGCATATATTCCTGGCATATTATCTAACAATAATTATTAATTTGTCGGTAGTCTTTGGAACTTTTCCTGTACTTTGCAAAAAGACTAACATCTGTTCAATACTCAATTCGGGTAAAAACAACTTGTTTTCCAGTTACTCACCACTATCTATTTCATCAAATTTTGCTAAAGTTTAAGAAAAAATTATGTACCCTTCTATTTACAATAATATTTGATCTTATGTATCCCCGAATCAGTATGACATCGTTAGTGGTCGCTCTACGGTTACCAGTTTGACCTGTTAGTGAAATATTGGATAAGCGCAGTCAAGTGGATGTTATTTATATGGAACTGTAAAACGCCTTTGACACAGTACAGTACTACTTCGGCCGTTGAAGCTGAAAGCTTTTAATTTTGTTCTTTCTGCTCTTAGTTTAATAGACTCCTATCTAAGTAACTACGAATATTCCGTCTCCTACAATACATTTGTGTGTAGGGAATATATATCTTACAAAGAGGTGTCCTACAAGGTTCAACTTTAGGCCCTCTCTCGTTCGATCTGTTCATAAATGATCTGTTGATATGTCTTACTTGCCCTGTACTCGTCCACGCCAATGATATTCGTCTTGCTAAATATTAAATATACCGTACTTTTGCTCTGAACAGCTCGTTGCGTCTTATTTTTTCAACATTTATAATGACGCAGAAACCAGTAGTAAATATAACACAAAAAAGCGACCTCCATATAAAAGAGATGTTTTCAAGATTTAACACACGTCTAAGTAATTAAATGCTTATATGAACTATTAATTTACCATTTGCATTAAAGATTTTTTTATTTCTGCTGGTTAACTTACTCAAAAATAAAACAATGTGTCGCTCTTGCGTTTATTAATAAAGAAGAACCATAACCAGTATTTTCTTTTTGTGTGAAAGAAATTGGTGTCTAACTAGAAACAATTTAGCATTTTGCAGTAGTATTAAAACGTATATATGTAAATTAGTTTTTGTACATCAGGTTTTATAAGAATTAACATTTTCCCAGTGCACTCTCAAAACCCATAAGCTGCAATTACCCTCTCGGTTATTTGATGCAAGGATTACTTACAACAGCGCCGATGCCACTTCGTAATTACTGCTGAAACTGAGCTCGTTGCCAACTGGGTAACGTAAAACTTTGGTTAATCCTATTAACTCTTCTCGAACGCTCGTAGTCGTTTTGATCTTTATTTTACCTGTTCCATATAACTTCACGGTGACTATTGTTAGTTCATGCAGGACATTATCATTTAGCTATGAAATCGACCAACTTGCACTACACAACTATGGTGCATAACGAGATCGAGTTACGGAATTTTAGACCATTAGTGGTCACTGAATGTACTTGTTGGGTAGATATGTATATTCGGAGAGGAGTATTGATTTTCAGGGAAATATTGGATTAGTTTGTTTTTACCAATTTACTGTGTCGTTTGATTCGTTTTAAAGTATATCTGGTTTTGGCAGTAATTGAGTGTATTACAGAATTTAATTTACACATCTGAATTTTATAGTTTGTTGTATTTATGCAGATAATGCCGATAAACAGGGATTATGTGCAAATTGCAGTCGCTTACATTTAAAAAGTAGCAAAGATAAAAATATTAAATAGTTCTCAACATGGGTTTCGCGAGGGCAGATCAATTATAACCGCTTTGATATGGTGACGTGTCTTGTGGAGGAACTTTAGGCCGGTAATTCAGTTATGGGATGCTTCCTGTATCTGACCAAGGCATTCAACTGTGTTTCCCATGCAATACTGCTTGAAAAGTTGGAGTTTTTTATGACGTTAGAGAACATACTTTCTTCTTTGTTGAAACCTTTTTGGCAAATAGATCTCAATATGTGGAAAATGGTGGGGATATTTCGTCAATAAAACAAATAAATTATGGAGGGCCACAAGGCTCAATCCTGGGGCTCCATTCTATTCATTTTGTACGAGAATGATATTACTAACCATGTTACCTATACCAATATTGAATATGCCGACGACATTACAATTTTGCTGAGTAATAAAAACATACATGTATTAAAGGACTTATGTGGTTGTTTTCCACAATATTTAAAACACGGTGTCATCATGCCCCTTTATAAGAAAGGTGACCCTAATCATTTAAATAACTGTCGACCAATAAGCTTATTAATCGATTTTTCTAAATTGTTTGAGAAAGTCGCTCAGAATGGTTTATATATGTTCTTTACTAAATATAATTTAATAAATAAACATTAGCATGGCTTTCTGGAGGATAAAGGTATTGATACAGCGCTGTTTGAGTTTGTTTGGAAGATTGTTTACGCCTTAGAGAATAAGCAGGTTCCATGTGGTGTCATGTTGGATCTGTCGAGGGCGTTTGACAGCATAGATCATCAGAAATTACTCAAAAAATTGGAATGTTATGGAGTTAGAAGAAGTGCTATGGTTCAAATCTTCCCTTTCGAATAGAAAGCAAACTATTTACATTCTGATGGAAAACCTAAACGTTCAAAAGATATTGTTGTTAATAGGGGTGTCCCACAGGGTAGTGTCTTAGGGCATCTGTTATTTGTCATATATTTCAACGATATCCATGCTGTCAGACATGTCGGCGATCCACACTCTATAACTATCAATTACGGGGATGATACTGCCATACTGATTGTGAAAAATGATTTAAGTTCTTTAATCGCCAGTGGGGATAACTATATGCAGAGTGTGGAACATTGGCTCTCCCAAAACCATTTGAGTCTTAACCACAACAAGACCAATGTAATGTTGTTTAAGAGTAAACAAAGTGCTTATCCTGGTACTATTATGCTTAACAACTTCGCATATGTTATTCAAAATAAAATTCGTGTGTTAGGTGTTTTGATAGACGATTCTTTAAAATGGAGAGAACACATAAACGTTATTTGTAAGAAGCTATGCAGTTCCTGCTATGCTGTTCGTCAGCTGAAAGACCTAGTAAGCAATAATATCTTACGTATGGTATACTATAGTTGCTGTCATGCTCAGTTGAAATATGGAATTATTGTTTGGGGTGGCAGTAGTGATTTACACCGCATCTTTGTGTTGCAGAAACGAATTTTAAGAGCTATGCTACAACTTAAATATACAGAATCATGCCGAGGTCATTTCAAGATGAATAAATTACAAAAATAGTTAAATAGTATTATAACTATTTATATGTACGAATTTTCTATTTCAAGAACAAACATATTTCAAATTAATACTTTTGAACATATATATCCTACTAGACATAAGGGCAACTACCGCTACCCTAAACAGAGACTGTCATCAACACAAAATAGCTTAGCGTATAACTGTTATAAATTTTTTAATAAACTGCCAACTGCCGTTAAACAAATAAATAACCTCACAACATTAAAAAAAAACAATTTTCAAATGTCTGTGTGACGATTTTGTTAATAGCTAATTATGATAGTTTTTATACCTACGTATGTGCTTCGTTTTCCTTTTTTTCTTTTGTATTTTTCTTATTTTGACATTTTGCTTATTTATTTCATATTCAAAGTTGTTATCTTTCATCAGCTTACGAATGTTAGGCCCAACAAAAACACCCTCCTTCAGCTTTGCTTCAGACAGACCAGGAAACTTGCTTGGAAGGTATTTAAATGTCTCGCCATCTTTTGGCAATGCCTTTACAAACTGCTTCATCATGCCAAGTTTGATGTGGAGCGGTGGTAGAAGAACCTTTTTAGGAGAACCAAAGATTCAAACTGTACGTTTTTCTCTCCGACCTTCAATGTTCTTTTCGGCCAGGCTTTGTGGTTCCAGTGTTTAGCTTTACAAAGAAAACAGGGAGATTTTGTGTAACCACCTTGCTGTCCAAGTATCATTGAAATTACTTTAAGATCCCCACAAACTGTCCACTTGAATTCCTTGTACTTTAACTTATCCAAGATCAATGTCCAGTTACCATAAGTTTCCTTCAAATGCACTGAGTGATCAACCGGTATTGATGCGTATTTATTCCCGTTGTGAAGTAAAACAGCTTTTATACTTCTTTTCGAGGAATCAATAAACAGTCTCAAATTCTCAGCTGCATGTTGAACTTTCAACATTGACATTAAACCATTAATATAGGAACAATAGACTAACTCGCCATCTTGAGGAAAATAAGGCTCAAAATGTTTTTGTCTATTTCTATACCACGCAAAGGAAGTTTCAGGTGTCAATAAATTCTTCTCTTTCTTACACAACCTCTTGAAGTGATTTTTTTATCACGT
The DNA here is from genome assembly GCA_949128085.1 of Cetonia aurata. Lineage (NCBI taxonomy): Eukaryota > Metazoa > Arthropoda > Insecta > Coleoptera > Scarabaeidae > Cetonia > Cetonia aurata. Next base: position 42,427,829 of record OX421884.1, read on the forward strand.
AACAAAAGTTTGAACAGAAATAAATAAATGAAAGGGCATGGAAGGGAGTGGGCACTTCTGGCATTCTCTCATCATACTTACTATGGAAAATACCGATATATATGATTCAACGCTGACTAATTTTATTGTTATGAGTTACTAAATGTTTTGTATCAGTCTATAAAACATAACATTATCTTATAATAAGTTGGAATTAATAAGAAAAAAATATTTCGGCAATAAACCCCGGTTTGCGCTTTAAGATATGCAATCCCACAGTATTTTGCGTTTTTCGGAAAAATCTTACGTGATGGAATTTTTTTGATAATTTTCCCGAATTCTGGAACCAAAAATACATGGGAATTATCCCTTATATCAAAGAAAAAAATTTAGTCGCAGACCTGTGTAACTATTCAATTCTATGCAATAACTCAGAATCAGTAAATTTCAGGAGCTATTAGTTGTAGCTTCATCATGAGATTATTAAATGTACTGAATATTCTGACGTGGAGGTCCATTTTCATTTAATTCAAAGTAGTGCATAAAATGTTGATTTTACTAACGGCGTAAAAATGAGCTCTCAAGATTTATATTAAGATATTAAACAGAATTACATCGGCTACGTTCATAGTAGGTTTGATCGCTTTAGGTCAAATAACAGTGGCTACAACTTTTTTCTGAACTCAATTAGCGATTCGGCTCTTAGGTTATGCTCAAAAGCTAAACAACTTACGAAACTTTACAATTAAGTTTTGAAAAATTAATCTGAATGGCGTTTTCGGTTTGCAAAATTTAAATTTTTGCAAACAAACTATAAATTTAATATAAATCCGTGTAAATAAATCTTTTAAAAAGTTTAAAATTTAAGGGTAGATGAATAATTTTAGTGAAATACTCCATCATCACGGATTCTGATGGATGTGGAGCAGTAACCAAAGTCATCTACATTTTTTATATATGCAGCATTGTCTCTTAGTCCTTAACGATGTGCAAATGTATTCATAGAACTCATCGGATTACGCGTACCTTTTGTTTTAATGTTATGAATATGAAATTCGGGCTTTCGCCAACTACTGGCTAAACCCTTTAATCAAGATTTTATCGACATCAATTGAATTTCATTTCCATTCATTTCGCGCCACAGATTTATGTCAATAAAAGCCGGTAATCCTCAAAGGTTAATGAAAGATTCAATTTAGCCAGGTTCCGCAGTAAATATGATCCCAACGGTTTGATACTATCGACGGGATATCTACTTTTCGATTATTCCTGTCGAATCAGGTGATATAAACGGGGTTTCATACCCTTGTCATTTTCTTCTAGCGTTTATATATCCCAATAAACAACGATCCCGTTTTAGGATCGAAGATTACGGCCACTATCTCAAACTTGCCTAGCCTATTTCAACTATTAATTGCAAACGTTCAAAATTAACCGTAAATCACGAAGTTTATTTCGTATTGGTCCCATAGATAACTTTATTGTTTCATTCTCGCTATTGCGAAAGCAAGTTTTTACTGACCTGTATGTCACCATTGTTACAAGTTCAAATATAAACAATTACGCGCAACGGTTGATTTGAGGACGGAAACACGTATTCAGCTTTCAGTACTACATTGAACCATTTTCTTTTTAATTGGAGTTCATCAATGTGTAAATTGAAAAGGAGTCAGGATATGTAGGATTTGCGAGCGATGTAACAGAGCTTTTTGAAAAAGAAATGTTATGTTTATGGATGGGACCGTCGTAAAATACAATACGTAGTTACCGGATTTAATGATCTGCTGACATTTCCTTAATTAATGTTTGGATCAACCGTTGACCTTAGCTTTATTGTTCGTTGCTTTTCTGAAATGATTTTGATACTTTGATGAGATTGTTATGCCCCAACTGTTTCATTTTCTTTCTTAAAAATAGCATGAAAAAAAAAACATTCAACTTTGCTACATTATAGATACCCATATTTTTTTTAGTAATTTTGCTGTAGTTTGTATGTGTATCAGTTGCGCTGTTCGGAACATAGAAAATTTTTTTCTAAGGTGCTCTATGTATAGCCTATTTAAACGAAAACTTGTAGTGTCAAAAAATGTTGTGAGGAAATTTTTGTATGTAGCAAAAGTAACTGAGAATGGTTGTAAGTTTTTAATTTAAAGAATTTGTTCTTTTATTAAAGGTTCTTTTGTTTATTATTGGGCGTTAAGTTATTGCGCATTTCTTCCTATAAGCACTTTTCGAGATCTTACACCAATCAACTTTTTTTTTAATGAGGATCCTAAGTTATCTTGTTTTCTGAAGGGAGATAGAAGATATTTCTTTATTTAATGACGATTTTAATGATAAATTAATAAAAAACGAAAAAATTAACTTTATTTCAGAAAATAATAAAACATAAGCATAATTTTCGTTGTCGAAGGCCTTCGATATGTTCGACCACAAAGTCCTGTCTGACAAACTACATAGTTACGGTATACGGGGTACAGCATTAAGTTTTTTGAATTCCTATTTACATCAAAGGTCTTAATATACAGAGATGCGTCATATCCATGACAATGGTTCTTTAGAATATCATCGCTCTATGCAATCCAACATTTCAATCGAAATCCCACAGGTTTCGATCCTGGGCCCTCTTTTATTCATATTGTTCATAAATGATTTACCCGCCCACTGGATTCTGGATTCTGGATTTTAGGTCGGGGAAGGTGGTTAACACGTGCAGTTAGGCCACTCTTATCGGGCCCATTGTGCTACCTCCCCTAGGTGGCATCGCTCGCCCACAGCCTACTCGAGCCAGCCCAAACTGAGCGTGAGCTCGAGCAGAGCAGCAGGCAAGGCGCCACCAAAATCGGCCATACTGGGCCAGTACTCCCCCAGTATGGAACCTCTAAGTTGGACAAGCGCTGGGCAATCACATAAAATGTGTTGCGGCGTCTCGTCTTCTTGGTAGCATGCCCGACACAGTGGGCTGGTAGCCAAACCCATGCGGTGCATGTGTTTGTTTAGCTTGCAGTGGCCGGTCAAAAGCCCCACAAGTTGATGTAAGTTACTGCGCGAAAGCTGCAGACAGTATTTTGCTGTCTTCGGTGACGGCCTGGGGCTGACCTCACGCGTTTGACGGCAGGTGGTTATGGATTTCCATCTATTCTCATGAAGAGTGGCAGTCCATTGCGTTATCATGGTGTTGAGTGTAGCCGACGAAATAGGGAGAACTGGTTCCGGCCCCACAAAGTGGGAGCGCGAGCCCCGCCCCGCCAGCCTATCAGCAGCCTCATTACCTAGGTTTCCTTTATGGCCTTTAACCCACTTGAGTGTCAGGGCATTATCGATAGCGACCGCTTCTAGGGCATTGTGACACTGAAGTACTAAGCCCGAAGCGATCCTATAATTATTGAGAGCCTTAAGGGCAGCCTGACTGTCGCTATAAAGGACAATACGCCGTCCCCTAATGCCCTTTGCTAAAATTTCTTCGGCACCGTGCAGGATCGCTAACACCTCGGCTTGAAAAACCGTGGCAAACCTGCCCAGCGCCAGTTCTATATTGAGGTCAAGGTCCGAGGAGAAAACTCCGGCCCCTGTCCCCATTTTCGTTTTCGATCCATCTGTAAAGATGGCGATCGAAGATTGCAGTTCGATCTCAGGGTCAATAAGGACATGGTAGTGCCTGTTAAAGGCAAACACAGGAGGCACAGTATCCTTTGCGGCACCAAGGAGAGGCACCTTGGCGGCGGCCTCATAAATGATGCTCGCGTGGCCGCGTCCTCCACCCGCCACGTCCAGAAGACCCCGGGATCTCAATCTTATAGCCGCCCTAAGCGCCGCCTCCTCCACAAACAAGTCCAGAGGGGGAACACATAGGAGTGCTTCCATTGCCGCCGTTGGCGTTGTGCGCATTGCTCCTGTTACACTGAGACATGCGATGCGCTGCACATGTGACAGTTCGTTCCTGGCGACCACTCGTCTCACCCTTGGCCACCAGACGAGAGTGCCATAGGTTAGCATGGGCCTTATTATGGCAGTGTACAGCCACAAGGTAATTCTCGGGGAAAGTCCCCAAGTCCTACCCAAAATACGGCGACACTGCCAAAAAGCCATACATGCTTTTTCAGTTTTTGTTTTGACGTGCTTGCCCCAGCTCAGCCTCTTGTCAAACACAACGCCCAGATATTTGACATCCTCTGAAAAACTGAGAGCAGTACCAAACAATTGTGGTGGTTGTAATTGTTCAACTTTCCTTTTGTTGGTAAAGAGTACCATCTCTGTTTTATCTGGGTTTACAGAGAGGCCACCTTCCCTACACCAATTTTCGATTGATCTTAAGGCGGTCTGCATTACGCTGCAGAGCACATCCTCGAATCTTCCATCAATTAGGACCGTGATATCGTCCGCATATGCGATTGTGTAGTAGCCAGACACATTGAGCAAACGGACAAGGTCATCTACCACAAGGTTCCACAAAAGTGGTGACAAAACGCCTCCTTGGGGACAGCCTCGATCCACAAGCCCCCTGACCCTGACATCCCCCACATTTATTTCTACTGCCCTCTGCTCTAGCATACAGCGCAGCCATCCCACAAGAGTCGGCTCAACGCCATGCCGAGTGAGGGCATGGGCCCACTTACATCTCCAATATAGGTTCAACTATGGAAGAACTCTTGTACAATGCGCGTAAGGTCTTACAGAAATTATATAAATGGTTTTTGTACAGTAAATTAGTTATTATCATTGATAAAACTAAAATATTATTTTTTTTGAGTGTAAAGATAAAGCAATTTTGTCGATAAAGAACATCTGTGAGCAGTTTAAAGCTGTTGGGTTTAGCAATCGATTCTTTTCTAGATTGAAAACCGCATATAAATAGTGTTATTTGAAAATTAAATTCTGCAATTTATGTATTGATTAATATGAAAAAAATATCATATCGTGCATACTTCGTGCACATTGCTAAATTAGTTCAAAAAAACTGCACTCAAAAGCATTTTTATAAATAAACACTTCTTCGATCCTCCCACTTGCTCTTTATTGTGTGAATCTTTAGTACTATGAAATTTTACTTTTGGTGATGTTTTATACTCTCCTGGTTGTCGTGTATTCGGGTTTGAATCAGGCTACAGAGTGCTTATTTTAACTATTTATTTCACAACTATATTACTCGATCCATACACACATTCATATATAACACCTTCCTCCTCGCTACAAATCTAAACGGGTTGGAGGTCTTCTATTCCTCGTGGAACGTCGAAGTATTGGCGTGACGTTGGAAGTCTCAGAAGCTTTGGAGATTTCAATCGGTTGGCTAGTAGTTGGAGGTTCCGACGTCGTCTCTGTTGGAAATGGTGTAGGCTGTGTTTCCTCATTACTTCGGGTATTTGCCTGAGCTTCAAGTTGGCTTTTAGCTTCAGGTATTATTAAGCTGGTACTGGGATTTGGTCCTGCGTATTCGGTTCTTCTTACCTGATCTATGTGCCTTCGATGGTTTTGGCCATCGACTTCGATTTCGTAGTGTAGTCGTCCCAGTCCGTTAATTACCGTCCCTACTTTCCATTTGCATTCTTTATTATCGTAGAATCGAACCATAACTCGGTCTCCTATCCTTAACCCTATGCAACCTGGAAACAGTTTTCAAACGTCTGGAAGAAAACAATCTACATTTAAACAAAGAGAAGTGTCAATTCTTTGTTGATTCGATTACGTATTCAGGTCACAAAATCGACAAAGATGGACTACATCCACTTCCGGATAAGGTAGAAGCAATAGTGAACTGTCCAAGACCAAAGAATATCAATGACGTAAGAACATTTTTGGGATTGGTGAACTATTACCAGAAATGTTTACCAAATTTGGCATCCAAATTACATCCAATCAACAAATTATTACGAAAAGATACACCTTTCAGATGCAGAATGTGAGACGAGCTTTACGGAATTAAAGAAGGAAATTAGTAGTGACAAAGTACTAATCCCTTATACGCCAGAATTGCCATTAATATTAGCGACAGACGCATCACCAACAGGATTGGGAGCCGTCATTTCACACTTACTGCCAGACAAGACCGAACGACCGATTGCTTTTGCTTCAAGGTCATTGACAAATTCTGAAAGAAATTACAGTCAAATTGACAAGGAATCGACAGCTATTGTTTGGGGACTGAAAATATTTTTCCATTATTGCTACGGTAGAGAAATTATTCTTATTACAGACCATAAGCCCCTTACGAGAATACTTCGACCTAAAAAGGATTTACCGGCGACATCAGCTGTACGATTGTTGCATTACGCTAGTTTTATGGCAGGATTTAAATACGAAATAGTATACCGGAATACGAAGGAGCATGGAAATGCCGATTACTTATCACGATTTGCTTTACAAAATACCGAAACAGAGATACTAGATGAAGAAGCTACATATTACCTTAGTGAAATACAAATTCTACCAGTTACCAGGAATGAAATTAAGAAAGAGACAAGAAATGATGCAGACCTAACGAAAATTATAAATGAAATTATGGGGGAATCACCAGCTAAAGACGAAAAATTAATGCAATTTACCTTACAAGACGGATGTTTATTTAATGGTATACGAGTAGCCATACCAAGACCACTAAGAGGTCGAATATTAGAAGAATTGCACACTGCCAATGCTGGAATGGTACGCATGAAGAATTTAGCAAGAAGTTATGTATGGTGGAAGGGAATTGATAATGATATCGAAAGGCTTGTAAGACAGTGTCGATATTGTCAATTTAACAGGAATAATCCAAGCAGAGTTACGCCTGCACATCCTTGGGTATATCCAAAAACGCCATGGTATAGAATACATGTGGATTACGCCGGACCATTTCAAGAACATTATTTTCTAATTATCGTAGACGCTTACACCAAATATCTTGAAGTTATACCAACAAAGTCGATGTCCAGTAAAATTACAATTTCAAGATTACGAGAGACTTTTACTCGATTCGGATTACCAGTATCATTGGTTAGCGACAACGGACCAGCATTCAAATCACGAGAATTTGAAGAGTTCATGAAGTCTAATGGTATTACTCATAAGTTTACAGCGCCATACCATCCAGCGAGTAACGGTCAAGCCGAGCGCTATGTTCAAACATTTAAACAAAGTTTACGAGCCATGACTGCCGAAAGAGGTGACCTCGAGATAAAACTATGTAGATTTCTGATGCAAAACAGGAAAGTTCCAAATACAGCGACAGGAGAGAGTCCAGCCGAGATGCTTTTAAAAGGACCGTACATAACAGCCCTAGACTTGGTTAAAAGGAATTTACAAGAAGAGAAAAATGACGAATTACCTACATCTACATATGAACGACAGTTAAGGATAGGAGACCGAGTTATGGTTCGATTCTACGATAATAAAGAATGCAAGTGGAAAGTAGGGACGGTAATTAACAGACTGGGACGACTACGCTACGAAATCGAAGTCGACGACCAATCCCATCCTCGTCGCCACTGTCGTGTATTCGGGTTTGAATCAGGCTACAGAGTGCTTATTTTAACTATTTATTTCACAACTATATTACCAATATATCTCAATCGCCATTGTATAAACTACTGTACCATGCTTGTTGTGCGCATGCGCTCGATGCATATACACATTCATATATAACACCGGTTTAAAGAAAGAATCAATCGCCAGGATTCAAAAAATTTAAAACTGCTGTATACGACTTGCCTATGGGTTGCTTAGACACCCATGTTTATAAAAACCTACTGCAAAGTAGGCACCTATTACATTTGAGTATTTATTATTTCATAAAAGCTAAAACTCCACCTTACCTTTACAATAAAGTTCAGTACAGATATCCAGCGCACAATGTAAACATACTGCTAAAAATTATTTAACTATTTCCAAACACCGACGTGCACAATTTAAGAACAGCTTTACATATAATATTGCCAAAACCATGAATGGCCTATTACCTTTATTGACATTTACAGTGTTCCGACTTCCATCATTAGATCCCGATTACGCCAACACCTTCTCGATTTAAAATAACCGTGATAATGTTTTCTACAATTACATCTCTTTTGCTATTGTTATTTTTATTATTGTTATTTGTGTTTGGTGTTGTTGTTGTTGAGTGTTATATAGTTATTTTTGCGATTGCTATTACTTTTGTTATAGTCGTTGTTAGCGGCAACAATTAATTGTTATTATTTACGATATTTTTAATATGGAGCACGTCACATAACATTTCTTTCGCATTATTCATTTGCAGTAACTATATATTTAACTTTTTCTTTTACTTATGTTTAATTTTGTTCTACCTTATAATAGGCTATTGGAAGAACGCTAAGGCACAAATCCGCCATAAGGCCCTTTGTGCGGCAGCGATATAGCCTTTTTGGCCTTTACTTTTCTCACCGGTACTGTTATTTGACGTCACTTTTTGTTTTTCATCATGTATATTATTTTATTGTATTTAATTAATCTGGCTAATAAACCATTATTATTATTATTATTTAAATTATGGTTTGCTTTTTTGGGGGGCCGATGTAACCAACTAAACTAATTATATTATTACAAAAAAAAGAGCGATCCGCATAATGGATAACTTATCATCTACAGAATCTTGTAGAGAATATTTTAAAAGTATACAATACCATACATATAATACGAGAAACCCACATTTCGTTCGCTGTGACAAGTCACAGCTTGTCTTTGCCAAGGCAAAGACAAGCAAATTTAATAAATCCCACATAGTTAATGGCATAAATATTTATATCTCTTTACCGGATACTTTAAAAGAAACTTCCATCGTTTGCTTCAAATCGCAGTTAATGAAATTTTTGAGCACACACTGTTTTTATTCTCTAGACGAATTTTCTTAAATAGCATTAATTAATATCGAATTGCATTATCTTATGACCTAGTGGGACCTCAACATACTTCTGTGTTTGTGTTTTTGTTTTTTAATTGGTTAATTAATTAATTTTATATATATTTATTTATAAATTTTATATGTATTTTATATGTTTCAACACCAATGGTATCTAAAATAAATTCATTCATTTATTCTTACAGGGTTTGAAACAAACAAACAAAGAGGCTCTCTTTTAAACAAATTGAATTTTTAAGTTTAACGATCAACAGCTATGCGGATTACTCCCACTTTTTACACGCTCCCGGCACGCACCAATTTGATTCTTAATTCACTTGTTCCACGGATGTGCAATGATTATAATCGCATATGTACTAATTGTGATATTCTCCATAGTTCATTGAAGCATTTGTTAGATGTTAATGTCAATAGTTTTGCCTAATTTGTTGAATTGCGAGTGTTTTCCTTTTGGTTATGTTATTATGGCTTTTTTTGCTGCGTGACACTCGCGGTTACAACATCGAGAACGCATTTGTTTTTGCATAGTCCTGCTGCTTTTGTTGATATTATATATCTACTTTCTTTTTATATACACACAATTATTACTTGTTTTTATTTGTTATTTCATATTGTCCTTAATTTGGTATCTGTACTGTTAGGCAATAAACTCCTACTGTTATACATATAAGAATAATACACAATAAGATTTTTTGGTAAAATATGTAAGTAGATATTTATTTTTTTCTCTAGAGTATTATTACATTAAAATCATAATCATTAGCTTTTAATACTGGATTCATTAAAATATAAAAGTAACGAATTCGGGAACTGCTGGTATAAACTATAAAATCAAAACTCTTTGAAGACATTGATTTAAATCTATTTATTTTACAAACTTATAGGTTTAAAATTATCCTAATTATCAGTTCACTGCCTGTTTCAGTGTTTAGCATAATAAATTAAAATTCAAGATTAATGTATTCTTAATCTGGGTAGATATAGTTTATCCTTTATAACTTAACACGATTTAGGTAACATTCGTTTTATGGGAGTTTTGCGCAGATGATCGGATATAATTTATTACTTTCAATTTATAACTCATAAATTGAAATAAGTCATGTATTTAAGTTATTCGAACTTTATTTTATAACCTGCTATTTTATCATCAGATCAACCGACACATCGTAAATGTTATAGATTTTGTTCGCTAAACACGTTAAATAACTGACTACCGAAGAATATATTTATATATACCTACCTATTCAATTTACAGGATTCTATTATCTATGAGTAAATATTAAGGGTGTTACTCAAAACCGGATACCCGGTATGAAAAGCAAACACGACGACCAAAACGTATCCCGGTGATGTGCCAATATTAACTCTGAATTCAGCTACCCTTGCTGTCTACTTTAACAACAATTTTTTATTCATAACTCCAAAACTATCCACATAATGACTCTAGAAATAAAAGTGTCAATATCTCGAAAATGTCGAAAGTGCTGCAACAAAAGATCCTGCATTCATCTTCACAAGCGCATACTTTCTGAACGCACTCCGTAATTTCCGTCCGTATTGAGTAACGTAGTCAGCATATTGATATTGGGGAGTGACATTAAATTTAACGAGCACATAAAAAAGATATCTGTGGCTGCTCTTTCGGTACTACGCACTTGAAAGTGATGTTGGTCGGTAGTTTTTAATTGCGAATGCTGAAACGTGATACGGAATTTCAGAAGAAAATCCATGACAAAGAATTGTATGTACGTAAATGTGTGTGAAAGATCTGGAATCAAATCATTTAAAAATGAACCTACCAGAGACAATCGGGATTAGTTGAGGTAGAAACTAGAAACTTAACCAAAACTATTTTCAGAATAATGTTTTTTTTTCTTTGCTACAAGATCAATGGTTTTTATATTATTAAAACCATGAGAAAGAATTGTAAAAAAAATATATAATAGAAAGCCTGCGACTCATTAATTCATTTTCACAGACCTAGGGTCTCCATTATTTCTCTCTTACTGTATAAAAATAAACTGTAAAAATAAGGTTTCTCTTCATTATATCACTTATATGTCGTTTATATGTTTGTTTGTTAGATGGGGTAGCTTCGAAATACTCTATATTATTAATTTGCGGTTGTTGTAACATTTTCTTTTTGTGTTTCAGAATGGTATTTTTTTTAATACAGATGAAAATACCAGTGTGCGTCAGTATAAATGTTAATACATAGAATTAATATACAAATAAGATTTTAAAGTTAAAACACAAATTTGTAACACATATATTACAAAAAAGTAATGTAAGAACTGAGTAAAAATTCAATAAAATTTCTCTCTCTCTTTAAACTCTGGAACTATTTAGGGTACACTCTACAGCATTACCAAATATAATTCTTTAACTAAGATCTCTTGCATAATTCTACCCTTTATTACCTAATTCCTAACATTAATACCTAACTGAATGATTTCTATTACAAGTACTGTAGTCATAGCAATTGCAGTCAAATTGGGCTTCATTTTGAACGACTAGTTTTATGCAATGTAAAATTCAAGAATTCAGCTGTAATGTGAACTTCGTGTAACACACGGAATAACGGCTGTAGTTCAGGCCTGCAACGAATAATTGTATCATAGGAGGCTACACTTTCAAAATGACTTGCAATAAAAATTAGTTCTAGATTTATTAAAGATATTTGCTTATTTTCTTGCGAAAGTTTAATATTTCAGGTTCAGTAAACAATATAAATAGAAGGAAATTCGTTATTTGGTTTACTGATTTAATTGCAAATAATACCCTTTGAGCAGGGCCGTAGCTTGACAAAAATTTCGGGGAGGGTTTGACCTGGAGCAAGTTATCTGAGGGCAATTCCTGGTGCGCAGAAAAATGGTGAACACTAATGATTATGTATATTTGGACTTCATTTCGGGGAGGGGGGGGAGGGGTTTGAACCCCCAAAACTCCTCCCCAGCTACGGCCCTGCCTTTGAGTGGGGTCAAAAATTATAGTTTCCTCTGAAGCAAAATCTATATTTTTGCTGTATAGATTCCTAATTTTCTAAAATGCTATTAATGCATTTTTGAACAATGCCGAATTTTTACCAGGATTCCTTTTTTTTTCATTTCTAGAGAGATTTTTCAAAGATCGTATAAAAGGCTACAACTTTAAAATTTAATAACTATCGAAAAGTTTGAAGACGGTTTGATTACATCTTTCGGTATGCTGTAACATGTAAGGTTTAAAACATATTAGAAGAAAACTAGAAAGCCGGGCCCGTTCACCCAGCCAACTAATTAGTCGTTTGATGACCGCTTACGCCCCAACTCGACAGATCGTCGGTACACCCTGTATATTCCTTATTCTTAATTCTCGCTGGAAATATATTTAATTTTTTAATTTTTTTCAATTTTTTAAATTTTTTAATTTCAATTTTCTTTTTCAAATGCCTCTCACTTTTAAAAAGACTCGACTTTAAAATGATTTGCAATTTCATAATTTTTAAATTTTCCTTAATTTTTGTTTTTTTTTTATTTTTCTTTTTTTTTTCAAACGCGCGTGTTTAAAAAAGACTCGACGCTGCGAGTCTGGCTGTTATTACACTCGACGTTACGCGTCACGTTTAAAAAATTTGCAATTTCTTAAGCTTTAAATTTTTCTTAATTTATTGTTTTTTTTTTCAAACGCGCCGCTTTAAAAAAGACTCGACGCTGCGAGTCTCGCTCTCATTACACTCGACGTTACGAGTCACTTTTAAAAAATTTCCAATTTCATAATTTTTAAATTTTCCTTAATTTTTGTTTTTTTTTTTTAATTTTGATTAGATCTTTCGGTATGCTGTAATGTAAGGTTTGAAACATATTAGAAGAGAACAAGTATTCTAGAATAGAGCATGAAAGTTAATGCAGAAAACTAGTTTTTATTCCAAGATTCCAAATAAAAGTTAGTACATACTTTGTTGCAGATGCATTTAATGCGATTTGTAATTCTCAACTAAAATGCCGAACAATTCCCTTTACTTAAGGAAATTTCTGTGTTACCGAAAATCAATTTTCGTTGCTTTTTGTTGGTAGGCAAACAAATATTAATTTATATATAATTTGCAACTGCATTATATTATAATTTTATGGCTTGGTTCTCACTGTATATAAAGTTAGTGACGGATGAAATAACTGTAAATATGGTGTGACAACAAACTTCTCTAATCCATAAATAGAGAGAATCGCAAAGGTTAAATTTCTTTTTTAATTAAAATCTCTACATTATATCGATTAAGAGATTTTCCCTGCAATTCATGGTGTTTATGAGAATTTATTCGGTTGGTTGAGAAGCAGATATTTTCCGTACATTCATTTGCACGTTGGAAGCCGCTATATGTTCTATCTCTGTTAGGTAGTCTGTTTTCCTGTGGATATGTATTATAAGCATGCAGTGCCACTTTTTACCTACACTTTTGTGGTGTCTCTTGGCGATATTTGGGACAAACATGCTGATATGCACTTGGTACAGGTACAACGTATATCGTAATTTATAAATACCTATTTATGTTGAATAATTCCTGAAAATATTTTGGAAATCTACGATGCGATACCTTACGGCCCTTAGTGTAAGTTCTGCTGCAAAGTTAAGGGTGATTGATAGATTCAAATCGATTAGTCATCTATCTTTAAAGCTTCTGGTTTAAGTGAAACCCACACAGGAGTTACAAAACAAAAATTGCGTGCATATAATTTTGTATATATATTTGTTTTAATTGAGAATACATAACATAAGGTTTCTCCCTGATTTTTACAAGTATGTATTAATTTTTCCTGTACTTCCATTGAAGCGACTTATTTTCTTTTATACCTACTTGGAATTGGATAATAAAACATTTTACTGCATCCTCGAAAATGGGATATCATTTTGAAACCGTGCAGACCTACATCAGCATCGGTACAATGTATGTATTAATACATCAGTATTTTGTTGGAAACGTCCTGCATAGTTTAAAGGTATAGCGTTTTATGCGAGGAAATTTGTTTCCGTTATTTACGGCAGCTGTATATTCAGGGTGTAATGGTCGAGTATTCGTTAAGTGCAACCATACAACGGGTACCTGCATTTCCTCGATGCATTTCATGATGCTAACTTTTATGAGTACATTTTATGTACGCTTAGACGCTGGGTGTTGGATCTGCATTGGATATTTGGTAAGAAGAGTCGTAATGATGAACGTATATTTGCATGTGAGAGCAAGTATATTTCTCTTTTGCATTTAAAATAAATACTGGTGCATTTCTAGTTTTATGCATTTTCAACTGCGTGCTTATGTATGAAGATATTTTAAGGAACCATAAAGAAGATCCTATGAAAATAATAAAATTTATTCTGAGAATACGGGAAGAAACGAAGAGAGAGCCTTGAAATTTGCCTAAACACAAAGTTTAACTAGGTTGTAGTCTATAAGGTAAACTTTCTTCCGGCAGATTTGTCTGAGAGTTCATTACCTTCAAAAGTGTCAATCTCTGCTGGTCTAATGACGTTCAGTTTCAGGTCAGAATTGCCTTGAAACATTTTCTTGCTAGCTAGTTACCAATTTCATTGCATTTTCACTTTCGAAAATGTAAGGGTAAAACTCCGCCTGACCAACATCTGCAGTTAGAAGCTTGATCATCATATTGCTAGAGATAATCTAAAAATGCCCTCTTTCATGGTTTTCGGATACCCAATTTACAAATTCTCATCGCTACACATAATCTGCTGCCTTCAGTTTTTACGTCAATTGAATTTTGTAAGCGTGCGCATGAAGACTTTTAGTAAGAATTTAATGCATGATCGTTCATCTATGAACAATTCCAGGCAGCGAACTATATCCTTATAACATTCTTTATACCTGTAATACGTTTTCACAACAATAATGGGTTGTTTTTTCGTGTAACCCTTCATGACTGCTAATCGCGGCAAAGTCAAACGAGTTTAAAAGATTATGATTATGATTATGAAAGAGTGTGAGGGTAGAAGCACCAGGCATTTTTTTTTATGCAAAACGCTCAATTTATTAATTGGTACAGCCCCCTCCAAAGTTCGTCCCATTTTTCAATTTTTTAATTATAACAGATATTAAAATTTTTTTTTAACATAATTCGCAGCAGATTACGTGGTTCCAAAGATTACGTAACTTATTTTCACAAGAAGCTAGGAGTGGGGGACGTAGTACCCTATGGCTCCCATATTTTTCATAGTTTCTCTTTTCGCTATTTCTAAAAAAAAGCACTTTTACTTAGAAGACGATGGTATATAAAAAATTTAGAGAATTAATAATAATAATATTTAAAAAATAATAATAAATATTTAAAATAACTAAACTTGTCTATTAATATACATCAAATAATAAAATATTATCAGATACATTAACTAACTAGTTTCATTTACATTTTATATATATATTTAATACACTGCAAAAAATTACAGTAATTTTACTATAGTAAATCGGAAATATTACATGAAATAACGTTGTGAATTTACTACGATAAATCATGTAAACCTTATTTTACCTGTTTTTTCCAGGATATTTGAGATGGAAAGAGAAGTTTCGGTAAAATTTACAGTTATTTCATGTACTTTTAAGATGTAATAAAAATGAAAAGAAAAAATACTGTAAAAAACATGTAATATTTTGCGATTGCTACTAAAATTTACTGAAATATTTGGGTAAAATTACCTTCAAATGCACAAAATTCATACGCCGCAATGTGATTGGTTATTAGGTTATTTGCCTGTGCGCGTAGGTAATTCTAGTCAGTTATGGTGACGCATAAACAATCGCAAGTTGGGGTGATTGTTCCTGTTTGTGTGCTGCCTCAAGCATTGCAAAAGAATTAGGTAAGATGCTTTTATAAAAATACTCATTTTAATATATTTTCACATGTGGTTAATACAGCAATTCTTTTCTGCTTTAAATATTTCACCGATTTTACTTATTGTTAATACTTTGGAGGGTATTCTGATTCATGATGGAACACACGCCAATATTAAACATAACCTAATGTTTTCATAAATTATTTATTGCTCCATGAATATAAACACAAATTGATTAAAAATTTCACTATTATTCACGATTCACTGTTAAAATTAAAACGAATGCTAAACTGTTACAGCTTATTTACTTAAAACAAAACCTTTAATACATTACTTTTGTAAAGAAATAGTGCATTTATATTTACAGTAATTGCATCTCAGGATCTTGCTCCCGGTGTAGAGAACTGTGAAAACCTATGATGCAATTTGTATTCGTTTTTGTATAATGTATAAGAGACTTTTTAAAGATAACTTGACTGTAATAATTCAGTAGTCGTTTTTAATGATTATTCATCAATTGGGTATTGCGATAAGTAAAAATTATATTTATCTTTTCCTTCTTGTAGTGGAATATTTATTCGTGCACAAGCTGTAGGTACCTATTTACATTAATTTCATTTGATCTATTTACTGATATATACATATAATAATATAATGGAAGTAACATTTGTTTCTCTTTTTTTGTTTCAGAGCAAAATTCAATGAATTTGATAGCATTTGGTTCGGAAATAGCCATTAAATGTCAGATAAAGGAAATTTATATTTTTTATTCTACTGAAGATTAATAAAATATGTATTTGCTTATCCTTATAGCGTTTTCGACTTACTGCACTTTTATCCACTGATTGTATTTCCATCTTATTTTAATACATAATATTAGTAAGGGAGATAGATATACTCCACGCGTAAAGTGCAATAAGTCGAAAACACTATTAGTTTTATTCCTATAACTCAACAACATTGACGTTTTGCAAGTTCTGAAGCTGCAGCAAAATTGTCTAATAACTAAGAATTTTATTGTTTTAGTACTTATTATGTTTTATAATCCTATAGTAATGATACTTTGCCTTTAATTAAATACTATTTATACTAGCCTGTGATATCCATATGTGTATTTGATAACATTACGGAATATTAATGGTGATGTCTAAGTAAAATTATACAATTTATATTCCTCAATGTTACCAAATTTATATTGGAATCATCGGCACTCTAAACAGGAATTTAATTCGAGTTACAGTATGCTGTAAAAAGTAATAAGGTTGTAATCAGAATCACACATGCAAGGGAATTTTCTGTGCAATGTATATTTACACCTGTAATATTCACCTTCTTAGTATTTTTACCTGCCTTCGTTATAAAATTACATGCCAAAATTACTTGACTGTTCGGTAAATATACAATTTATATAAATATTACATATGAATTTTACAGAACGACTGAAAAATACATCAGTGTATGAAATTTACTGGTAGATAGCAATTTTACTGGATGAAGTAAATTTACCTGTAATATCGTAGGCAACTTTGTTACCAACGATTTTACATGTAATTTTACTAGAAATTTTTTTACAGTGTAGAAACACATATATAGTCTAATCCATATCAAGACTCATTAAATGTATAATTATTGTGTAATTAAACATGAACCTTCGAAAAGCTTTAAGTGCTTTAATTTTATTTGGGAATAAGGTCTATTTGAAAACATACAATGATTTCCGAATCTTCAAGTTTTCAGTTATTTATCTCGTATTTCTTGGACAATGTTTTGTTATTAAGCACTGTTGGCTTCCTTTTTGACAATCAATTCAAAAGGAAGTAGATTGACGAAAAGGAAGACAACAGGGCTTGATAGTGGTGACGCATGCCAACGAAACGTTATCCAAGAAATATAAGATAAATAAATGAAAACTTGAAGATTCGGAAATCATTGTATGTTTTTAACAGAATTAAAGCAAACTGAAGAATAATAATAAAGGCCAATTAAATTATTTTCAAAATCATATACCACGGCACTCTTTTAGTCTCTTGAGTTTCATGGAAATCGGAAGTTGACAATTGCCGGTGTTCCCTTGTCATTTCCATTTCTCAAGGAAAATCTTCCATTGCTTTTCAAACATAAGAAAACTTATTTCCGCTTTTCCACTAGTTTTGTTTACTAGAATTTTGCAAGAAATTCTCTTACGTTTTCTTTCTTTTGTAATTATTTTATTGCTCTTTTTAGTGTTTCTTCTACACGCATTTTGCAAGAATCGTTCTACAGCCTCATAGAGATTTTTTTTTTTTTGGTGGGTGGAAAGCCTTTATTGCAACTGCAGGCTTGGCTCAATCACCTGCAGTAGTGCGAAACTCCCGGTTGATCAGTGCAGGACCGGTATACCACGCTAAAACTACCCTCTTGACGTGGAGAAAACCACCATGCAGCCGGTACCATCTTGACAGATGTCTCATCTGGTGCATGTGATTGGCATAAGATCGCATCCCTACATGCATCCTCTAGGAGTAGTTAAAGAGTTCAGTAATCGGATAGCTCCAGCCTGTCTTTCCCTATCCTCCGCCTCTTTCCTTTTTATGATATCAACTATCATTCGGTGTATTATCCTCCATCTCTCCTCGGTGCGTAGCATTTCGGTCACCATGGTCTCAGGATGTATTTCGTTCTCCAGGTTATTATAGATCCGCGCTCGCGTTGTAGCCCACCGCGGACATACGAAGACTGTGTGCTGAAACTGAATAGTGTTCTCCATCCCACAGTACACGCATTGGTCGTTTAGATCTTTACCGAACCACTTTGCGTACGCCTTATAAATGCCGTGCCCTGTCAACACCTGGGTAAGATGGTACTCCAGTCGTCTAAATCGGCACTGTAGTTATGGTCGGATATTGGGGATTAACCTTTTGGTCCATTGCGCCACTTGGTCCGAATAGCTCCATCTTGGCTGCCAGTTTTCTATTGTTTCATCCCGTGCTCCGGCCCGGCCATCCACGGCTCCGTTCCCATGAATGAGAGCCCTCTCGTTCGCCAACAGGTCTATTGGCACAATGCCTGTTATTACCTGCAGAGCGATCGTCGGTGCTGTGCGGAAGGCCGGAGCCACCCTCATCAGGCATTTCCTCTGCAATATCTGCAACATATTACGGTATCCCGTTTTTTCTAGTACCTTGCACCAGACCCGAGCTCTATACAACACGATTGAGTTCACGAGCTCACACAGTATTCACCTTTTAGTGCTGCTCGTCCCCCCCCCCTCCCTTTATCGCCTCTTGCCTTTTATTATCACTGCTTCGGTGTTTTCCGGTGCAAGCTGCAATCGGTGCTTAATCAGCCATTTATTTAATCTTCTTAAATTCTCATTAACCTTGCCCACTAGGACCTGTTCTTCATCCACAGCCACCAGCATCGCCAGATCATCTGCATATCCGATAGCTTCGGTGTCTGTGGTCAGCCTGACCCTGAAGATGCCATCAAACAAGATGTTCCATAATACTGGTGAAAGGACAGGGACCTGGGGCACTCCCGCCTATATTTCAACTGTATCTCCCTTCGTCACTTGCAGTTTTCTATTGCTCAGGTAATTGGCAATGATGTTGTTGATCATAGCTTTATAGAGATCCATATTCTATTAATATGTGCAAATGCTTCATTCAATCCGTTCAATATTAAATTACTGTTGTTAATGATGAGTTACAGTGATTGTCACTGTGGGTACACCTTTAGTTTTTAATTTGACTGCGAAAAGTATTCTGATTTGTAGTCCCAAGGTGTGCTTCTATGCATAATTACATTACATTTCAAAAATAACTTTTCATTTCGTTGTAAAATGGTGAAAGGTAAATAGAGGTGTTGGAAGATTTATTGTTTCAAATAAATCTCTTTAATGTACACATTACGCCATAATATTTCTATTATATCACGTTGTTAGTCAGATAACTTTGATATATGTGCACTTCAAGTCCTCAGGCGGTAATAATCTGTAACAGAAAAGGAACAAACTTTATAAGCTAGGCTTACGAAGGATGAATACAGTACAGCGAGATTCACCAAATACATTTTATTCATTTTAAAATGATTCACTTAAGTTGGTTTCATAAATCTTCAGAATGAAATCTTTGGGTAAGATATAGCACGTGCTTCTTTGTTATTCTGGTATATTTGCTACGATATGAACCTGGAAAAAGGAATTTAATATGTATGACATGTGGGTATATTGATGGGTTAATGGTATTACGCCTGTTACAATTCGCTGTGAAACAATAACGGAGATTTGAAAAATAATCGGGTGCCAGACAGGTGGTTAATTCCGCTTGATGATTACAGTTACCCCAAACAGGGATCGTCAAGTACATAGGTAGTACGTACACGGTAGGGGAGCCATAAATTACTGCTTATGATTAATTGTCGCCCTGTTACGTGCGATGCGAATTTGTGCTCAATGAAGCAACTAACAGCCCCTCGTGTAACTGTAGAATTTGGGTTTGCATGTTGTAACTATATACCTGCATGTTATGTATAGTTGGCGATACTGACACTACATCATTGTCGTAGTATTTGTATTGTATCCTACAATTAATTGAATTACTTATTTTTCTTGGGTATTATTTCTCATAATTTTAATTAGTTATACTTTAAACTAAGCGGTAAAGCATTAATTGGGTAATCATAGTGTGGTTTTTAGTATTACTATAGGTTTAAATTGCTTACTCATTAGGCGTACTTTTGTAAAATATTTATTTCAAAAAAATCACCTACTGCAAAATTAAAAAAAAAAAATCAAAAAAAGAGTTGTTATCGATTTGGAGAATTTTTCCCATCTTTTGTGATAAGTTTGCATTGGTGTTTTTTCTATCTCTCACTCAACCGTTTCTGATATATACGAGGTGGCCTTTGTTTAATAGGGGCAATAAGGAGAAAACGTTTTTTTCTGGGCGCTAAATTTAGGATTTTTTGTTATAAAGAAAGCAGTCAGCTAGCAATACGCGTACAATACAAGATTTCGACTCTGAAGATGCACCATCACCATTTTTTATTTTCAAATACGGCTCTGTACCTATACCTTTTTACATTTTTTTGTTATAACAATAGTAGAGATGTTTGTGTTGAATATTGGCAATTACAATCAACATGTGAGACGACTAACGTGTATGTGACGGGGTACCCCAGTGCCGTTGGTATTTTTAAACTAAACTCTTTTGGAAATAGAAATAAGTAATAATATAATAAGCATAAAGTTCAATCCATTCTATTTAATAACTTACTTCTATAGAAATAGCTACATGTTTCGGCCATTGGCCACCTTCAGTCTTATTATACTACAATGTTAAAACACAATTTTAAAGTATTGTCAAGATGTTAAAGAATATTATTAGAGCCGGAATAACTTGAAATTTCTTTTTATTAGCATGTTAATATTTGACATACAGATATTTAAATTTAAAATTTCCCCCCAAAATACTAGAAGCAAAGGAATTTTCCGGGTTTCTATATATATGGTACATCCAAGGTGTTACCGACCGTATAGGAAGAATCCTGTCTAAATATAACATAAAAACCGTTTTTAAACCCAACTCCAAAATTTCAACGCCTTTTCCTCTCAAAGGTCGCAATCTTATCGAAGCTCCTGGTGTTTATCGAATACGATGTTGTTGCTGCAGTGTTTAGATTGGTGAAATAAAGCGTTCGGTTGCTACTCATGTTGCAGAACATCACTGTTATACTCGGGCGTTGCGTGTAACTGGGTCTGTACCTGCTGAGCATAGGCTGAAAACTGGCCATCAAATCCAATTCAACTATGTCGAAAGCCTATCCCAAAATCGTCACTATTCTAACTGAAAAATCCGTGAACCCGTTGAAATTCACAAATATCCTGATAACCTTAGCTGTGACAACGGGTATCTCCTGCACAACACCTGGAAATCCCACCTCTTCAAACAATCCAATTGAGTTGGATTATGTTTTCTAGTATGGCTCATAATTCTGCATTTACTGATATTTAGTTGCAGACCATTAGCAGTACACCACTCAGTTAACCGATCGATCTGACCTTGTATATAGTAGTAATCGTTGATAGAATTTACTGTGGTAAAGATCTTGGTATCATCTGCGAACATACACTTATCAGTGTTAATGCAATCCAGCAAGTCGTTGATAAATACAACGAACAAGATCAAAACCTTGTGGAACCCCTGCGCTAGCATGAAATATTTGAGATTTGTATCCCTTGTAAGTTACATATTGTAGTCAATTAGATATAAGTTGGTTCCGAAAAAATGCTGCTAGGGAATCGCTAAAGCCAATGATCTTGATTTTTTTGCAGTAGCAGTTTGTGAACAATTCGATCAAAAGCTTTTGATATATCTGTGTAAATAGTATCCACTTTTCCACAAGAATCGAATTGATCAAGTATATATTGGGTAAAATGTGCCAAATTGGTTACTGTAGATCGTTTTCCCATGAATCCACGTCGGTCTGGAGAAATAACGTTTTTCACCAATTGATAAATTCTTGAATGAAGAACAGATTCAAAAGCCTTTGTAAAGCTGTTAAGAGTCGATATCGGCCTGTAATTCTCGACATTCGCCCATTCGTCCTTGGCCCACTTTTATACATAATTTATGTGAATGACGTTCCTACAGACAGGGCTTTGCTGTTTGCAGATGACACAACGGTGTTTGTGGCCTGCGATAAGACTGATGATGTGGCCGCATTGGCGACTGAAGAATTGCGGAGATTGGAGTCGTATTTCAATGAAAATGATTTATACCTAAATTCATGCAAAACGATATTTGTTAACTTTTATGCATCAAATCGAGAAAGAAAATACAGTTACCTAGTTAAAACAAGTGAAAGTAGTATTACACAAGATGACCAAGCAAAATTTTTAGGTGTAACTATTGATTCGAGATGTAACTGGGAGAGTCATATTGAATCTGTGCAAGAGATTGGGAACGGTTTGCTTTGCGTTGAAACAATTAAGATATTCTGTCAATATTGATATTTTAAAAAAATACTACTATGCAAGTTTTCACTCCTTGATATCGTACGCCACAGTTGCATGGGGCTCCTCAACTGAGAGCTTGAGGGTCTTTAAAATGCAAAAAAGAGCAATACGGAACATGGTGGGTATAAGTACGAGAACGTCATGTAGAGACTACTTCATTCAGTTAAATATTATGACAGTACCGTGTATTTTTATCTACCAACTATTAACGTACGCCAAACAAAACTTACATCGATATGCAAAAGTTGGGGATCGCCATGAATATGCAACGAGACGGGGTGATGTTTTGGAGGTGCCCAGACATAGATTGTCTTTTTATAAGAGGAGTCCACTGTACTTGACGATAACTTCATTTAATAAACTTTCCATAAGTATCAAGAGTCTGCCGATAGCGAAATTTAAAATAGAGATAAAAAAATTGTTGATTGCTAAATGCTATTACTCTTTTAGTGACTTTGAGACCGATAGACATATCTCAGATCGGTACGTCTGAACTGTGTTTGTTGTAGTTGTAATGTACTTATGTCCTTTTACGGTTATCTACTCTTGTTTGTTTTTATCTGTTTTGTGACTTTATTATTATTTCTAAAATTTGACTTGTTCCATACCATTTATATGGTCACAGGAATTAATAAATAAATAACTTGGCACACCTTGCACCATTTCCACAAGTCAGAGAAGTTGAAGATTCTGGTAACGGGATACGTCAAAACTATCCAGTAGTCGCATACTAGGAAGCCCCAGCTGTCATCCTATCTTTAAATTTCTTAAGTTTCTTCCAGCCCGGAAACCAAGCAGCATACAGCTTGTAGCTTTACGTTTAAGTCTACATGAACTTTTGTATTTATGGATTTCTATTTATTTACTCTATCAACAAACAGCGGTATTGTTTTTTAATTTGAAGTCCCTTAAGATTTCTACATAAAACTGGTAATACAGTCATTGATGAAAATGTCTCACTTTCCTTTTAAAGGTATCATTTGTTATGTTAAATATTACCTATTTTTTAATAAATATAATATTTACCTTCCTAGGAACTATTGCAAAATGGTGGATGTCTCGATTAAATAAATAATTTTTTAATATTTTAGATTAGCCGCGGAAAGCTTAAAATAACTACAGGTGTGCAATAAATCTCTGGGTATTTAGGGAAACAATTTTCTTAAAAGGATTCTGCTGAGCGCTCGTTATTAACTCAAGATTTATGAAATTTATTGAATGCCATACGACCAATTCCTGCAGCACAGTTCCTTCCCCATCAACTCATCATGTACTCACAAAAGAGCGATGAAGTAACCTCGAGCACTTTTAATAAACATCCTTGATGTCAGCACCGGCGTTCGAACTTGATGGAAAAGCATGTAGGCTATGGATTTTAACCATTTTTATGATGAGATGGAGCGAGTATAAAAAAAGAAGAAAAAGAAGAGCCGATAAGATGGTTATTGGGCTCCGTAGAGGAATATGAAGTGGAAGTACGGGAAAAATATATGAAACGGATCGAGCCAGCGATCTAGATAATGGTAAAATATGAATATGAGCTTTTCGCTTGATAAAGACATGGTGAAAAAGTCATTCGGCTTCTGCTGAGGAGGACGTTGAATGGGAGGTGCGTCTTTACTCTTGTAGAAATGTTAAATGGCTTCCTGTAGGAGCATACGTTAAATAAAAGGGTTATGCTGTAGCAATAACATTTTTTTTTCTGCCATAAAACAGTTGTACAGGGCATACTTCATATTTACGAGTCGACGAAAAATAACGTAATATCTAAAGTTAAAAAGAAGACTAAATATATGGCTTATGTTTCCTAAGAGTATTAGCATATTTATATACCATATTCAAATATGTTAAAATATAAAACAATTGAACATGGCATATAATTTAAATTCGTTAATGTAACCTGATCAAGTTATACTAGGATTGTTAGGATTTTTATAACTCGATTATATTAACGTCATGTGAAACCGCCCGCATTATATTACTTTTTGCTGATGGTGTTTACGTAACTAATTGTCTAAGACTAAGAGTTAGTTAATTAAAGCAAACAATTTACTCCTAAAATATTGAAATTTTATTCAGCAATTTGATTAGAAATATCTTAAAGTTAACCTGAATTAGCAAATATTCCAATATAGACGTTTGTTACAGATATTTTTAGGTAATCAATATAGCAGAAGTATTATTCATCAGCTTTATTTATTTTTAACGTGACGCACCTGTAAGCGAATACTTTGTGGCTAGGATGCTGGAGATATTGAATTTCTTTGTCAACCAATTATATTTAATGGGACAAATATAAAAAATATCAAATTTAATATTTCTAAACATAATGATCTTAAGAGTATCATTTTACTGTTAGAACCTGTCTATCTGGAACAGCACACCAACATAATTACATAATTCGAACATGGAAATACTTCCACATAGTTTCATATAGACTCACATTAGCTAGGTATGGGCGTTTTAGTGACGAATTGTTTTAACTATTCCTGTAAAGAGTGTGTGCGCTGTGCGCGTGGGGAATGTGAGAGGTGTAGTGTAGTGTTGAAATATAATAATTGTTATAAATACCGAATAATTGAAGAATCAATACTATTAGGAGGTGCCCATTTTTTTTATATCATAAAATAATCCACAACTAAATCTAGTAATATATACTCTTTTATTCTTTTAAATCAAAAACACGTTCAGTTCCTCAAACAAGCTTCGGTGTCATCTTCGATAGCCTCTTCAATATTTATGATGGTGTCGTCTGATTATTGATTATTTAATCAGTAAGTTCTCTACTGTCAGTGCATATACTCTAAATAAATATTTCAATTTATGTGAAGGTGTGCAAACCTAAAAATTCAATAAAATACCTGAAAAACAGTTGTGTTGAGGATGGGGAATTCAGTTACAAAAAAAAAGAAATTGTATCATGTAGCATTTCTGAGTGCTATAGAAGTAAACACTTTCTTTAAATGGATCCGCCAAGACCACTCTGCAAGTTGCATAATCAAATTCTTTGTAGGAGTTTGAAAAATTCTAATAAGCCAGTTCTATGCAACACTGTGTACATATTCAGTGACCGGAATAAATGTGCAAAATATCTTTTGACAAAGGTCATGTGTGTGTATATGAGTACTCGTTCTGTAGTAAATTGTAAAAACACATATAAGAATCCTAAAAAAGTGAGATTAGATGATAATATCTAAAAAAGAGTTATTTAAAAAAGTTTTTTAGAACTTTGGGGCTGTATCCAATATTCAGTTTGATTGATGAAACGATTTTGTCATATTCTTTCATAACTAACAGAAATGAAGCTAAAAGGTGCATTCATTATACAATATCCAACAGCAATAAATAAACTTTATAAATATTTTTATTCTACGTTATTTAATAAATGTATTAGTTTAATTTAAATTATAAATTTGGTTTTGTTTCCTGCAATGAAGTTGAAATCGTTGAACCAAATCCTAGCACGACAAACTTATATACGCCTCACAATATTAGGCACTGTACTGATTGATGTTCAAGTAGGTTCTGAAACCAGAAAACAATCAATGTTAAATAATACGCAAATAGCAAATATTTAATGGTTATTATTAAGTAATTTAATTCATTTTCAAAACTTACTTTTATATCTTGGAATTATATTTGGTCCACTAGTTTTTTGAGTGATATCTCGTTTAGATTTGGTTTTACTTTAATGAATGAAACAAAAAAGAAACAAATTTTGATAAAAATAATACTTACTGATCAATTTAGAAAAAAAGCAACTGTCACACTGAAAATCTTCTTTTTGGTTTTAGCTCTGTTAGCTATGTAGGAATTGACAAAACTGTGTGAACATCAAACAGATTCAGAGATCTTGCCCAAGCTACTAAAAACGCAAAAATGGAAATATGTACTTTATTAAAAAATATTTGAAAGATGATGTTTACTTTTTCTTAAATATTCCGAATATATTCACAAAACATTACATCTAGCATAAAAATTGAATTTTGAGGCAACCTTGTTAAATAACCCCATTGGATATCATGACATCTAACCTAACTTTTTGCCATTTTATAGCACATCATTTAAGTTTACCATCACATTAGTGACCCGGTAACGTACATCAAGATGAATTTTGAGGTTATTAGATATGCTGAAACTATTCCTTCAAAAAATGTACTGTATTTTTAATAATAAAGAAATGTCTACATGTTGCAACATTTATTCACTGTTTATTAATTTTAGCCGTTTTTGCTATATTATTATTAATTGTAAGAAGTGTATTATATAAGTAGTAATCTATTAATGAGATTAAAAGGGTAAGTTTATAACTTAATATACTTGAACTCCTTTTATGAAAATCTACATTTGAAAGTAAAAGATGTTTTTGGTTCTCTGTTTATTACATTGTTAGCCTAAAGAAGATGATTAAGTAATTGCTCAACAACTGTGTTTTTTTCAACAGAAATTTCAGTATTCTTCGTTCAATCTGTATGTTGTGTAATTTGATCCCGTAGATAGCATATCATACTTATTCTGATGTTTGCGATTATTTATTCAAATAAAATGGAATATATTTTTTTTTGTTTATTGTTCTCTAAAAATTTTAATGGGTATTACATTTTTTCGTTAATTCATTTGGTTTGATAATGGTCAATACGTAGTAGTTGCATATGATACTTATTCTAATGTTTGAGATGATTTGTTCAAATAAAATGGGGTTAATGGGTATTATTTTTTTTTAAGTCATTTGGTTTGATAATTGGCAATTGCCTCTTTTTAATTAGTAATTAATTTTAATGCCGGTCTTACTACCTTATAACAATAGTGTCAAAGCATAAGTAAAGCCCACCCTATTTAGACAGTCGGTATTTCACTTTCACAGATATTACATGTTGATCGACCGAATGAATAGTTTCCAATCTGTATATAAGAGCTATGAGTGTACTGTACTAATACGCTGGCGTTGCGCGTACATTTGTAGCTTTACTAAAAGCTCTTTACGTTACAATTATTGTCTCTTTATTAGTTATTAAACGAGCTAAATTAAGATCCTTCGAGCGATCTACTACATTATTTAAGCAGTAGAAATTAATTACGTAAGTTAAAGCTCAATCTCTTGGAATTGCCATTTCGCCAGCATATAAAGTCTCAGAGGAATAATATCTGATTGACCGGTCGTGTGTTTGGCAAAATGAGGTGGGAATTGTAGTAAATCCTTCGAGTGGCTTACTACATCGTATTAAAGCAAATGGCTGTTAGATCTACTGAACAAAGAAAATCTATGACAGGTTTTAGGGTTTCAGGCGATTGCCTATTTTTTGCAATTCTTAGAATTATGTGTTTTCTGAGATATACCGTAACTGCAGTTTAAATACAGCTTGTTTCC
The DNA here is from genome assembly GCA_949128085.1 of Cetonia aurata. Lineage (NCBI taxonomy): Eukaryota > Metazoa > Arthropoda > Insecta > Coleoptera > Scarabaeidae > Cetonia > Cetonia aurata. Next base: position 42,455,849 of record OX421884.1, read on the forward strand.
AAATCAAGTGATTGAATACAAATAAATAAATTTAATGAAAATATACATTTTTCTGCCATAGCGAAGCTGTCGATGTACTTAATCCCTATCGCATAAGCATGATTTTTCATGAATCTCTTTATATACTCTTTTATGGTCAATGTTGAAAATATGTTGAGTTTTGTGCATGCCTCTGATGATATTGGACCATAATAATTCCCTTGAAGGTAAAGACCTTATAATATGCAATGAAGTTTGTTTTTGTTTGGTATGGTTTTGAAATTAGAGAGAATGCTGTTTCTTGTTGGTATTAAATGCAATATCGATTTGTATCTTCAAACTAATTTATTTAAAGTATTTTCGTTTAAAAAATAGCAGAGAAAAATTAATCAGGCTTTTACGGACAGAGAGGAAAGCTTTTGTTTGTATCACATTAGCCGTTACGAGCATTAAAAGCATTTTTGTTTTAATTTAACTCATCTTGCAATTTGTCTAGCCAACAGTGGGCAATGAAAAAAGCACATGCGCCGGTAAATAATCAGCAAGGGATGTTCGCCGAGAGTGCTATGGCTGAAGGGCTCACTACCTGCAATCCAAAAAAAAAAAAAACTGGATCATATACATATCGTTTTCAGAATCGTTTCAAACTCAGCGGAATGAATGCATGAATGCATCGATATTCAACGTACACAATAAGCTATGAGGTGCACAATAATATTACAGGCATCTAAAAATAAATGAAATTTTATTCAAAAACATTCTAGTAAATATTATCAGAACGTATACAGACGGTTTTCAGAATCGCTGTATCTAAAACCACCTTTATCTAATGCATGGAAATTCAACGCTCGCATGCAAAGTATGCTGCTATTTATCAAATCGTTACTTGGAGGGAGTGTGATATTTGCCTTTCCATTTATTGAAAATACAGCCATTGTGAACACAATCAGTCGCAAGTAATAGGGGTGCGAGGAACTATGAATAGATGGATGTGATAGTCAGTAGTGGACTGTCGTTGTGATAGAAGGGTACTGATAGATGTCTGCTGTCAGCTTGGTAGCGATTCTGAAAATCGTCTGTATATAGTGTTAACGAAATATTATCGTTATCGTATTTTGTTAATAATTGCAAAAGCATATCTTTTTATGTACCTATATATTTTATTAGTACTTTGAAAGTACAACTATTCTAAAAACCAACCAGCTTCTTCTGTGACCTTTCATTGACGTATCGGTTTACAAACTACTAATGTACTAACATAGGGTAATCTGATATCAATGGTTTATAAATTTCCTTTCTTTAACAAACCCTAAATATTTACAATTGATATAAAATTGAATTTTTGAACGTAGAGAATTTCAACTATCCATGTTTTTCAATTTTACGTCTAAAATTGTTAGAAAAGTTAAGCAACTACATAGTATGAAGCGCTATATTTCTCGAATTTGTATGTAGTATTAATCTTCTGACAAAAAAGATGGAGGAAGGTGGTTGGATTATAAAAAAGAAAACTAGTCGACAACACATTCCCATATATGAGAACGGCAAGTTTATTGGGATGTATTCACTTTCTAATCTACCTCTTTTTAACAATTTCTCCGCTTCTACTTCATGAATTATTAAACACCAATCATGAGATGAGTTGTCTGTGTTGCTCTATTCGGAGAAGCGTTTCAGGATCATGCATCTTGTAACAGTGGTTTTGCATTTTCATTAGCATCCCCTGTTGTCTTAATTTTTAAAGAGCTCGCCTGTTTTATCCAAATCATCTTTTAATAGATCTCTAAGATCATCGATTTTATTTGAAACAAGCGTTGTACTAAATAATAATTTACTTTAGTAGTTTTCGTGGTTGAAATTTTAATTCAAGCATTGTTTTATATACAATATGGTATAAACATTTTGCCCATTTTATTTTGTAGTAGTTAGTAGGTACTTATATTCGAAGCTACCCTATTTACATTTTCTCTATTTCCTATAAATATTTCATACACTGTGTTGTCAGGGCGCACATTTAAAATCTTAAAGTTTTATACGTTGAAACAAGAACATGTTTTTTTTTTGGTACGGGCTTTCATTGAATTGGATATGTTTACATACATGGTGGTAGGCGGACTTGCAATATATTTAAGTGTTGATTCTTTATCTTATTATCGCCTTTGCCATTATTTTATAGCGTTGTATCGATATTGAACATAGCTTTGTTTGTTTCCTTGTCGTCAATTATTATCGTTGTTTTCTTCATATTGAGTTTCCAATTTCAGCTGTTCAGTTTAGATCTCCGTAAGTTTTATATAACATAGAGTGCTTTGAGAAGTTTATACCTTTGTAAATTTTAACGGTACAAAGTGGTTGCTTTTTTACCATAATAGTTTTATTATAACAAGCGTAAGTATTCTATTACCATCGTAAAAAACTATAAAATTCATGCTGCAACTTTGGAACCTTATTGTTTACACTTGTTATCTTTGTTGCTGTAATTGCTTTATTTGCGCTGGTCGCAGCAAAAATATATGCGAAATAAAACTTAATATTGATTCTGTTCTTTGTGTTGTTGGTAATTACCAGGGATGTGTAACTTACAATTTATTTAGCTGCAGAAATTCTCTCGGATTCGACCAAATTAACTCTTCAATAATCGCTTAAAATTTAAGGTGGTTATATTACAAGATAAATGTAAGGAACAGGGATAGAGTTTTGAGAACAAAGTTTCTAAGCAAAAATATAGTTAACAGTGTTTCTAAAATTTCGCATAAATTACAAGATACATGGACAAATTCCTAGATAATAGTTACATCTTTTGATCATGTCTATTATGTCAAAAATATCGGCTAAAGAAATATTGTGTATTTAAAAGATAGGTATTTGTTTCAACACCCACATGTTGTAGCCACGTATGTTGCGTGGGTACTGCGTATGAAACAGCTAGGAGGAAGTAAGAAATTTTGTTGTGTTAAATAAAGCAAATGCTACCAGATCTTCATACTTATAATTTGGTTTTTGATTAATGCATTTAATTTTATATGGTGTTCCTTTTGGTTTTAATATCAGACATTTCAACAGGAATTATAATTTTATCGGCTATTAATCTGTTAATTTCAACTACAATTTTTTGTTTTAATGCAAAAGGAACAGGGTGTGCTTTGCACAATTGGCGAATAGCGTTAGATTTTACTTTTAAGTTGACTTTAAATTTATTGAAAGTTTCTAGTTTATTATCAAAAAGTTCTTTGTATCGATAACATAGCCGTTCATTATTATTTTTTTTAAATTATTAAGTTTACATACTCCAAAATTTAACATAGATATCATTTCTCCCAATCAACGAAGGGTCATGGTTTTTTAATTACATATGTGTCTTCTTCGAATAATCTATCCATTATAATATGGTTCATACCAATTACGAAAATGTTCCTAAGAACGGTATTTAATTCTGTCCCAAAATTACGAAATAATAATAATAATAATAATAATAATAATATATATTTAATGCCCAACAGAATAAACATATTCCAATTACAGGACACTTTACAGATAAACAAACAAATGTGAGCTACGATACAGAGATTAATGTACATAGGTAAATCCAATAGTAAATAACTAATTTAGAAAGATGTAGGGAACACAGGTATAGAAACTAAAGTTAAATGTAACATTAATTAATTATCTAAATTACAACATGTAGCGGTTGAAATAATTACTGACTTTGTTTTGAAAAGTACACATACTATCGTGGTGAATATCCACATCGCCAGAAATGGTGTTGTAGTTATGGCACATCACATACACGGGTGATCTAACCAATATATTGGTTTTAGGAAAGGGCAAGTAGAAAGTTGCAGATGGACGGCCTTGGAATTGCGGCACCGAAAAAGAGATGCGATTCAGCAGCCACGGGCAGTCAATTGCTCTATTAAGAATTTTGTATAGAAAATTCAAGCTGATCGTGATTCTCCGATGGGTTAGCGACGGTATGTCGAAACGTGATAAAAGCGCCACATGATCAAAGCCGCGCTCCGGATACACCGAATCGCACTGGAACCATAGATATTTTACAAATCTTCGTTGAACGACTTCCAATTGTCTCTTCTGTATTTGATAAATAGGGGACCATACAAGGCAGGCATACTCAAGTCGAGTTCTTACAAGGGAGAAGTAAAGCGTTTTTAAAGCGACGGTATTTGAAAAGGACCGACAATTCCTGATGAGAAATCCCAGCGTTTGGCGCGCACGGGACGCCACGTTCGATACATGTTCCGTAAACGATAATTTGCAGTCGAACAACACTCCCAAATCCCCAACCATATCCACTCTCGTTATTTCGACGTTGTTCAAGGAGTAGTCAAATATATTAGCTTGAAGTTTCCTTGTGTAGCTAATGACCTTGCACTTGTCTAAGTTGAGAGGTAGGTTGTTTTGCTGGCACCATTCATAAATAGTTTTTAGATCTGATTGGAGGATGTGACAGTCCGCAGAGCTGGTAATTGCGCGGTATATTTTCAGATCATCGGCAAATATTAATTTTTCTGAGAGGATGGTGGAGGTTATGTCGTTAATAAAAATTATGAATATAAGTGGTCCCAAGTTAGATCCTTGAGGGACCCCGGAGGATGCTACGTATGGTGGAGACTTGAAGCCATTATAAAAAACGTACTGTAATCTATCCTTTAAGTAGGAGGTGAAAAAAGTAACTAGGTTGTTACTGAAACCAAATTGACGCAGCTTATAAGGTAGAATACCATGGTCTATGCGATCGAAGGCTTTTGAAAAGTCAGTATATATGGTATCGACTTGACCTCTCGCATCCAAAATCTCCGAAGTGTACTGTGTAAACGAAGCCAGATTCGACACCGTAGATCTTTTCTCCATGAAGCCGTGTTGACACGGTGATATAGATGTCTTCACCAAAGGATATATTTTTGAATACAACACTAATTCAAATATCTTTGAAAAGTTTGACAGTAATGCAATAGGACGATAGTTTGTCACGTCGGAAGGGTCACCAGTCTTCAGGATAGGTATTATTTTTGCCGTTTTCCAGGCTTGTGGAAATACTCCAGTTTGAATTGCCAGATTAAACATTTTAACCAGTGGACTAGCAAAAACATATGCACAATCCTTTATTACAAATGCCGGAACCTGATCGTCCCCAGTAGAAGGAGTATCTCTAAGTTTTTTAATTGCAGCCAGTACATCAGCTTCAGTAATAGTACCAACATCAATGCAGTTCGCCAACGATAGTTCATCATGTTGGACACATCGCGGAGCGGTAGCTGATCTGTAATAAAATTATTATTATAAATAAAATTCTGCTTGCTGAGAAAAACACTAAGCTTTCAGCGAAAAACGATTTTACCGGACAAAAATGTTCTTTTTGTTTTAACTAATACATTAAACGTTTTATTTTCCGGAAGTTGAGGAACGCACAAATTTCACACTAATATTTTGTTAAGCGAAGAGTGTTATCTTTGCTTAACAAATTATACAAAATTGCTTTCTTCTTAGCTTCTTCTGTAATACCACTTTCCACAACAGAAATGGTTCAATCTCTCATTAAATACGGTGAAATCTGAGTTTTTCTGGTCAAAGGTTTGCAAATTTCGAAGGAGGTTAGTGTCCATCATTTATCTCGTCGCCAATTGTTATGTCTAATTATATGCCTAAGACATTAATTTCTTTTACATATTTAGGAGGACAAAATTGTGTCATAAATATTGTGAGAATATTGCTTTATTTCATGTGTGTTTTAATGTAAGGACTATACTACAATATCATATACAAGAAAGGCATAAACAAGTGCCTCAACGGTGGAGCTTAAAAGTTTATGACATCCATCGCAAATACATTGTGATACTTGTCGCCGAAAGCGAAAGTCATAAAATCAAACTGAAAAATAAACCAATGTTCAAGAGTTAATATAATCCACTCAGGACGAATTTCCACGGTAAACGAAAATTGATATTACACATCCGTACGTGCTTTACATGTTTCATTATTCTGAGAGTTTGCGTTATACGTCGACTACATATTTGTTGGAAATAGGAAAAAGATATTCTGGTTTGACGAATGAAAACATACTACAGACGAAAATGTATAAGTGGAAAAATTGAATTAAAAACTTTTAGAAAAATTGCAAGGAAAAGATGTGGGCTTATAATTAGTTACATTAAACTAATTGTAAGATTAAACATTTATTCCAATACTTTGGCCTTACAAACACGACTCTTCAACTTTTATGGGGTAAGAATTGTATGGTTTATTATGCAATACACAATATTGTTTAGGTATGAACCCTGTATATGTTACAAGGAAGAAAGAGAGAAGTTACAATGAATTTTGTTAGAATTTAAGAACGACAATTGCAGTTTTGTAACGGTGTTACAAACTGATATGATACCTGCACGATACCTGTTGACACTGATAGGAGTTCTACTAAATTAGAGAAAGTTTCATTATACGACTTGCACTTTTTCACATAGAGCACTTCCAGTTCCTAATCTTATTAGTGTGTGCGTGTTCTTGAACGCTAGGATCGATCAGGTAAAGATAAAAGGGATAATTCTTTTCCGAGGATTTATCTGGAAATCGGTAGCATTATTAACCTGAGAAAGAACGTTGAGTATCTCGATTACAAGAATAAAAGCTACTACAATAAATTCACTAAAAAAAGATAATTTGTGAGATGTCTGCCTGTTTTTGTTCTAAAGTTAGGAAGCAGAATAAATTTATTGAAAAGGCATAAGTGACAAGTGTAGATCAAAGTAAAGTAAAGTAAAGTAAACATTTATTTCCAAAGATCAGACTAAACATGATATAGGAAACGTCAACAAAAAATAAGCAAACTGAAATAAGTGATAATGGAATATTTGAAATAGTAACAATTGTAAATGTAAACATGTGAATAATAATAATACTAACTAAATAAAAACAAAAAAAGAAAAATACAAGTACAGTGATAGTTAAAAAAGACAATAAATATGAAAATTTTAGAAAAAGCTAAACCCATTGTATTTTGAACTACAAACTGAAAGTAAAAAGTGAAAGGTAAAAAATTTAAATGTAATAACCATAATGCTGATGAAAATAATAATAGTAACAACAATAGTAATAATGATAATACTAATAATAATAAAAATATTGCTAATAATAATAATAATAGTAACATTATCAAGAGCAATTATTCAAAAAATTTATAGAGAGTGAAGACAATTAAATAAGAAGAATCTTAGATTAAGATGAAGCACTTAAGTAATTCTAAAATTTATGAAATCCTGTAGGGAGTAAAAAGCATTAACTACTAATAGATCTCGCAAAGATCGTTTAAAACGCCAACGGCTTAAATTTTTCCAATGGGTAGGAATTTTATTATATATTTTGATAGCAAGAACCTGTGGGGACTGCTGGTATAAGGTTAATCTAGACCTAGGTCTGGCTATGTCACTTCTATGTCGGGTGTCGTAATCATGTTTATCTTTATTAAGTTGAAACTTATAAAAATTGTCGTGAGCATAAAGACCAAGCTCAAGAATAAGAATACACGGAAGAGTTAATAATCTGTAACTGACAAAAACAGGTCTGCAAGACTCAGTGGCTTTTAAGCCGGTTATACAACGGATAATACGTTTCTGGCTGATAAAAATATCTTTGGCCATGGTTGAATTTCCCCAAAATATAATCCCGTAAGTAAGTCTGCTAAAAACATAAGCGCAATACACACCAATCATCTGCTGACGCTTTAAAATTGGCTTTAAGTTTCTAAATAAAAAACAAAGTGAATTTAGTCTGGGTAGTAGACTCTCACAATGGACTCTCACATGGTTATTAGCCCTAAATAGAAATTTATTGTTTATTGGTGCTAATACCCAAAAATGTTTACACAACGCAAAACGGATAACAATGTAAATTGCAAACTTAAGTAGTATAAGTACCTACCATGTAAATGAGAGTATTTTAGTTAAACTAAACGGTAAATCGGATCAGCAACAGACCTCTGCCAAATTACTTAATTAATATTCGATCAAACATTATGTTGGCAGATCCACATAGATTATGTAGTCAAAACCATTGCTTGTTATTGTTATGCGCTAAAAAGGCTGCACAATTTAGCAAACACAGAAACATGTTTAACTTTCTATTTTGGCTAATTTTTATCTAAAGCTACATACGGAATAATTTGTTGGGGTTGTGCTGCGCCAGCACAGAGAATATTTCTATTGCAAAAAAGAGCGTACGTAATATATTTGGATTGCATTACTTAGAATTATGCAGAAATGTTTTTAGACAATGAAAATTGCTTACCATTCCAATTTACATTTTCAAATGTATTGTGTATATTAGAGAACGGTTAATATATTCGTAACCCATAAAGATCACCATGCTTGATGCCACTAGATATAATACTAATTTACTGATTCCTTAGCATAGACTAACTTTGTATGAATCAGATCTTATGTATAAAGGCATTCCATACTATAATCACTTGCCAAAGGATTTAAAAAACAATAATAACTGTCACATGTTTAAGATTCAGTTAAAAGCATTTTTAGTTGAGAAAGCATATTATTCAGTCACTGAGTACATGAATGACCGTCTGTAATTTAGATATTGTATTTATTGCTATAATCACGTATATTTTTCTCTTATTGTAATTTGTATGTTCTTTGTTTGACTTGTCCCATGTTTTTATAATCTACGACATCAATAAAATTTATTATTATTATTATTATTACCCCTAGAAATTCATTGACATAGTAAAATGCTTTAGATATAAGATATTTCTTCATAATATTCTCAAGCACAGGTGTAAGTAAATTTTACACGTCTTTAGGTAATCTATGAAACCACTTAATTGCAAGATAGTTGGTACCACCTCTGCTTCTATTGAGCCTGAAAGAAATTGCTCTAATGTTGCTGCACTGTCTCGTGCGATAATCATGAAGGTGTGAATGCAGGTAGTCCTTCTCTGGACTAGCATTAACATAGAGTATATATTTTAAAATATACAGTGAGGACGCGCTGGTTGGAACAAATTTATTTAAAATTCACGAATTTCTTTTTCGGAAACACGTGTTTTGGACACGTCGATTTTTGTTCTTTGTTGCGGGTTTTTCTAAGATAAATTCATATATTATTATGTGACCCAAAAATAAGCTACTACCACCAATTTAATTTTTTCAAATATAGACACTAATTTTCTATCTCATTTTGGAATTATGCATTGAATTCTAAGTGAGCCCAATGTACCACGTCCTATACCTAAACCCAACAGTCCTAAGAAGCTCTGTCGCCATATCCTACCATCATCAACATTTCTATTCGTTGCTTCTCAGTTAATCCATTCAAACTTTGCAACTGCAACAGATGTACCGGAAGGAAATCTGTTTAATCCAACTGTCAAAATTTGTATATATTAAAAATTATAATTAACTAACACAAGCCGTATCAGATAAAAAGCACTAATATTTATACTAGTTTCAAGAGAACTTCTAAAATGTAATTTTATGTACTTGTATTCTTTTTAAATCCGGGAATTAATCGCAAATCTAAGTTCTAATTTTGTTCTGTGTCGAGCATAGGTATTTGCACCATTTTCCGAATGCTTATGGATGTATCTTGGTGATATTCCCCGCAAATTAGTTAAGTGACTAGAGCATTATCCGGGGCATCTCATAGTTGTGAGAGAAAACAATCAAATAGCTCCTTTGGAAAAGATTGTTATTTTTCAAACAAGGTACTGGTTATTGGGTCACTTTTCCTCGAACCGCCGAACACGTGTGCCCCGTGTTTTTCAAGTAATTTAAAGTCCGACGATGTATCCTAAAAAATCTACTTTTACTCCATTTTGAATTCACCTACAGAAAACCTACCATCCGAGTATCTGGAACCATTTCCTGAAGAAAAATGCCGGTGAAGACGCTGTTTCAGAAAAAGTTCAAGTGACTCCATGTGGAACCCTTTCTAAATCTTTTCTAAAATCCAATGGGACGATCCTGGCATATAATAGATTATAATACGTATGTATTCCCACCACGAGTAACAATTTCATTAATTATATAGTCCTTTATAGCTAAAATTTTACTGTAAAATGTTATGTTAAAGGTTAGGTTATTATAATGATATCTATTTTATCAACATGGTAAGTAGGTAGGTATATTTGCAGGGTATTTGAATTTTGACATAAAGAATTTTGGTTAAATTTATGTATTTCAAAGGTAAATTCCGGATCAAAAGCTTTTACAATATTTGTTTATTAAAGTAATCGAACCTACTTATTTATAAATATTTTATTGTCTTTGGAGAGCATTATCGTTTTTAAAATAGGTAAATAGTACTTTTTATTTGTAAAATTCACTTTTTTATTCAGTAAATAACAGGTGCCTTAAATGTCAATAATACACACGCTTCTAATGGAACAATAAATCGAGAGCGACAGGCTGCAAGCTGGCATCGTCTGGGTATCGAAGTTATGTGGAGTTTCTACCTCGATTCCTATAGGAAGCTATGTGAGCGCACGCTTGTTGCATCCTGGAGACGTTTTCGAGAGTCAATTCCCCCTCTTAATGGGAATCTAGTTAATTACTTGTAACTTGATAAAATAAAAGTAGGTAATGCTGGGATACTAAAAATATTTTTAACTTATTGAAGTTATTTATTGCTGAAAATAAGAGTACATTTAATATAGCATTTTATTACTTTAAATTTATGTACTTATTTAAAAGAAAAAATTTAAAATTATTAGTTCGGGCAAACATAAAGGGGGGATATAGCAATACCTATGTGGCAGTAAGTATACCCAAAGTTTTAAACAAGCTCCTACAATCCTCCCAGAATGTAAGACCACACATCAATCGCAAACATATTCTCTGAAGAAACAGCACCCTTTGCAAGTGACATGAATATTCCCAGATTAAAATAGCATAGCCCACTGCAGAATGAAATATACCAAAGTAAACTTTCTTTAGATGGCCAATGGATATTTTATTACTCAGTGATCTTATTAAAAAACAGTAGAGAATAATTTCAAATAATCGACATAGTTTTCTCAAGTGAGAGCCTGGTCGAGCGTGATCCCGAGGAATTTAACCGGAGAGTTGTTGTCATAATAATTAAATAAGGACGTAGTGAAAAAATCAAAGTTTGAGATTTTTTCATTTGGATCAAGTTTATTTTTTTGTATTAAAGTTCAATTTATCTACCTTAGTTTGCAGATCAACCAGTGATGATAGCTGTCTTGTGAATGGCGGAAAGAAAATTAAATTAGAAGTCAAATCACAACTATATAAACTAAAAAATTTACATTAATAAATTAAAAATAATAACGGGCTTATAACGAACCCTTTGGGTACTCCGTGCATAACACGTAACATAGTTGAAACACCATTATTATATTTAACAACTACTGCCTCTCAGTAAGAAAAGATGGAACTAACTAGATGTTCAAGTTTATTTAAGATAATAGAATGGCTAATACAGTGAAATGTTTTCGTTAAGCCAAAAAATGTGTAAACGATATACGTTAGTTTTCTTTGCTATTTTGTCCTCATTCATTAAAGTTGACTCGCTCTGAACATTAGGCAATCTAAATAGAACGATTTACATCACCAGTTGGTTGCGCGCTAGGGCTTACAACTCAATTAGTCCGTTTCTGAACTTTGTAGTCTGGCCGACCTCGGACACTTTAAATAAAATTTAACTACCTCGTAGCCCGTTGCGTTACCGGGTTCAATTGGTGCAATAGCACCGTCACCAATTGTCAATTAATATCGACCGTAATAGCGCGAATATATCACGGATGACGCCGGTGAATAATGCGTTCGCAAAGAGGGGCCGGATGTTGCTCGATTTTTGCGTTTGATTTGTTCCATTAAACTTTTAGGGCTCGTTTACGGGACGGCGATTTCTCTTTTTATTGTCCAACATACACATGTTACTAAATTTATTGTCTCCATTTTGTCGGTTTTATAAGCCCTGCTTTAACGCTTGCAGTATATTTATTGGGTACTACAGACTAATCAGAAATTTTATCGGAACTAGTTATATGCACAGGTAAATATTTTACTTTCGCACATAAATGTTACATAAAAGCTGTTTATCACTGTTTATAGGTAAATTAATGTTTAATTAAAAATTATATAACTATTGTGACTGGTTGAAATTGTGATTTCGAGCTTAGGCAGCTCTAACATATTGCCGTATGGAAAAATGATATGTACACTATTAAATTACCTTAGACATTACAGTGCTTGAAGGGTCGATGTGTTGATAAACAGCTTTTACGTAACATTACAGTGCTAGAAGGGTCAACACATCTTCCAATATCCGGATGATTTTAGTTCCGAATATCCGAACTCAATTTGAAGCAGAGTATCTGCGAATAGCAAAGCTTTACCACCAGCTGATATATTCAATGGTGTATTCAAAGAAGAAAAGTGATACTGTTTTGCCTATGATGTCCTCGTCAAGATGCTACGCTGAACAGAGCCGTCAGTAAACCAGTTTGAGTTCGCTCTTACCGGGGCACCTGCCTCCCAGCCTTCTTATCTGGTATTATAACCTGATATTTCCTATCTAGGTTAGGAGTTCGAACCATGGCATCACATGGCATTCCTAAACGAGGTGCCTCCTTGAGTTCGTCTAGCAGTTTTTTTATAGTCAGCCCCGTGCGATTTGCTTATTGGTACTTGACTATGTAAGAGTCTGTGTACTGTGGACCTTGCGGCTCCTTGTACAAAAATATGTAATGGTGGCAGGTTCAGAATTACTTCAATCGCGGTGGTAGGGGTCGATCTCAACGCCCCCGTGGCGCACAGGCACGCCAACCTCTGCACGCCACCCAACGCTTCGGCCGCCCCCGCCTGCCGCGCCTTTGGCCATCATGCTACTGCTCCATACGTTAACATGGGTCTAATCACCCTTGTGTACAACCACAGACTCATCTTGGGGCTAAGGGCCCAATTCTTTCCACACAGCCACCTACACCTACCCAGGGCGATGGTGGCTTTGCTGGTCAATTTCTGGATATGTGAATTCCATGTGTGCCTTTGACCAAACCATACCCCCAGGTATTTCGCCTCTTTGACATATGGAATTCGTTCGCCTCCTATCACTAGTGGCTGTAAGCCTTCTAGCGTTCTTTTTCTTGTAAACGTGACAGCCTGTGTTTTTTGAGAATTGACTGATAGTCGCTCTTGTTTACACCATTCGTCAACCGTGTTAAGAGCGGTTTGCATACGCTCCACCAGAACCTTTGGAAACCGCCCTCTGACGACTATTGTAAGGTCGTCAGCATATTCAAGGCAATGGAATCCCTTGCCGGTCAGCTTCCGGATTAGGTCATCTACCAGGGTAGCCCATAGCAAGGGAGAAAGAACTCCACCTCTGAACCTTAGTGATTGCGTATATCGCGTCTCCTAGATTGGCTCTATGCCACCAGACTAGCGAGGCGTAGGTTATAGAAGGTACTATAACGTTCGTGTACAGCCAGTGTACCACCTTTCCACAGTTGGCTGGACTTTCCATTTTTGCAGCGCCCTTTCCACGACCGAAAGGACTCCCTGTCGAAGGCGCCCTTGATGTCCAGAAAGGTAGCTAGTGCAATTTCTTTGCTGCCAAAGGCAATTTTTGTTCGTCGAGCTAGCCCATGAATTGCCTGCTCATTTGTCGAAGTTGCAACAAATAACATTTTAAATTTGTGAGCGACATTAATACAGAAACGACAAACAAACAAAAAAAAATTTTGTTTGTTACATAATATTAGTTTAGAAAACGACACTGGAAAAATGAGAAGCATCGCAGAAAATCACTATTAAAAGATACTTGAAAATGTTGCCAATATAGCAACGAAACGTAGTAGTAAATATGTACTAAAGGAATCGATTGATTTATTAATATGATCACACTCCCGAAAGAAAACGAAGTAAACTAAATATTTAAAAATAAAGTTATTAAGATAGCACACACCACACTTTTAGTCAGTTCCTTTTGCATGACCCGGGATAATTGTAAACATAGCTTTGAATCAGACAAGTTTATGACAAACGTATTATCACATTAGCTAATTATTTTTGGTTAAGAAATTACTGGTTTACATTTACTCCGACGACTGAGGGAACACTGTGTACACGATGTAGGTTCATATATTCTTTTTTGAAGGTAGGTTAACTTTTCAAGTAAAACTGCATCATATCTTTAAAGACACGTTTTATTTATACTTAAATTTGTGAATTTAAAAAAAAAACGTTATATAAACTGAAAAGAAATTGTAATTTTAGAAATGTACAAACCGCTTTCATTTATCCCAGTCGACCCTAGATGAGACAACTGTCATTTGTAATTGAACTCAGTAGTCCTAAATTTAATAACATAACATAAACAAGAACGTCTATTACTGACTATGATTAATGAGCAAAGGTAGCAACAAAATATACACGAGCATATAATATACAACAGTAAACTGAAGTTATGTACTAATGTAAGTTAAATAACCAGTCTAACTAAATCTACAGACAATAAAGTAATGTCGATTAACTTATTGGCATTCGTTCAATGTACCTCTTGGTCGGTCACGTTTCAAGTTTGCAATTCCGCTGATTCTTCCTACGAAACGTTTGCTTTACCTTCTGTGAGGTAGATATATCATAACTATACCGTTTCAGGAGGTTCCAGAATAGATAAAATCGATTCGATAAAGCTTGCACGAAGTCCTGCGTTATTTCTTATTCTTCAAACGACAGCAGGATTGTGTTTTCGCTTGCTTTCGGTGTATATAAATTTATATTATTAGATCATCGATTTTGTTCTTATACAGACTTCATTGTATAAAATTATTGAATTTTACAATCCACAAGAGAGAAGTTGAATGTAACAAATAGAAAGAACAGTTGAAGATATAAGTTGAAGCATCTGTGTGCAGTAAAATAATAGGTATCGGCAAACTTACTTATTCCTTTGCTGTCTACCTTTCCATGTCCTGTAAGTTCATTAGGAAGTACAGTTATAGGAAGTACAATTAAGGGAATTATTGTTTCTAAAACCACTGTTCTGTGTTTGTTCTTTGTAGAGTGCCGCAGTTTTCATATTTAGCTGAAAGCACGTATTGTTTGAGAACAGATGTTTGGAAACGTGCTTTATTCACAAAATTCTTGTAGGATTTCATATATTCGTATGTTCTTGAATTAATTTGAGCTGCTTCAACACATAATACATTCATTTACGTTGAAATGGATAAGTGTAAATGCTAAGTCGATTGATCGATTGAACTTATTATATGTTTAATGTATATTCCTCCTGATATTTCAGCAGATGATCTTGAACTTTTGACAAGCTCACTAGATATGTATTTCATGGATGAGCAAAATCTACTGCTGAGAGATTTTAATTTACGAAACTTTATACTTGAAGCTTCCTCTTGCACAAAAGCATCAACTTTTCTGCGTTTTTTGCAGCCTTTTTGAGCTCCAACTGTACAACAATATCTGGAATGTTAATAATGGATTGTGACTTTTTATGAGTCATGATCTTATGCGAAGCAATAAAATTTGCAATACTATGCAATACTGCAATTTGTAATATTAAAAATTATAGCAATAAAAAAATTATATCGTACATAAAAGAATACTTGGGTGATAAATGTTATTATTCTTTGGAGGAGTTTTTGGAAACACCAGACTCTGGATATTGAGTAATATTGTTATAAATCTATCGCCATCTTTATTTTATATGTTTACTCTATATGTAAATTTTAATTTTTGCATATGACATTGTATGTATTCTGTATTTTACACCACTGATATTTTGAATAAAATTTTATTCTATTCTATTCAACAAATATCAATGGCGTACCATGCCTATATGCAGGTGTACAGAGCAATATCAGATCAGACATAGCAATGTTTTGGAGATTTATGAATGAGAAGCACGGTCGAACAAGGATGCCAGGAATTCTTTATTAAAAAAATTATATTGAACGTGATAAACCTCAGAAAATAGTGAATTGCTTTGCAAAATTATTTAGGGAATGCGGAAAAATCAGCGATGCCATTTAATCATACTTCGCACTGCTATTATACAACATAGATCGCAGTCCCATCTGTTTTATAAAATATTGGATGAAAAAGCAAATAAAATAAAAGAACTGTTAATGGGAGAGACATATACAGAAACTAATTGATCAAAATGCAAGAACAATTGCGGCTTTAAATAAAATTAAACATATAATACCGACTTCCGTTAAAAAACCACGCCCTGTTCGCTGCAAAAATTAACTACCTAATAAACATTTAGGGAAACACAACAACAAAAAATCTATAAAAAATACAAAGACAACAAAATAAAGTTCTAAAAATAATATACAATTTACACTACAGAACTCCAACAATGCATATTTATGAGAAAACAAAAGAACTAAACATACAAGGAATAATAAACCTAAATAACATATTATTTCTACACAAAATTAGAAATAAGGAAATTAAAACAAACATAAGATTACAAACGAATAGAGAAATACATGATTACAAAACTCGCCGAGTATCGCACTTGAGAACTGAAAAATATAAACACCACAACTACAGTCAAACACTAACTACTACAACATTAAAAATGTACAACAAAATACCGAAACACATAAAAGAATTACCGTACCCCAAATTTATAAGTGAAATACAACAGATTTTGAGGAAGAAAAATTAATAGTAAAATCTAAACGACGACCATATTAGAAGAAAGAAACTGCTAGGAGGCCCTCAACACCGTTAGCCCGAGATAGTAGCTTCCGAGCCGAGGATGAGGGATGGCGAGCAGCAACGCTACTAATATACATGTACTACATGTTATTGTTGCCTGTTTATTATAAATAAATAAATAAATAAAAGATATATGTTATAAAAGTTAACCTATGACACTATTAAAGTTGTTTGCAAATATGTTTTATAAAAGATCTTTGTCAAAGAATTTGTATAGTGTAATATACCCCTAAGTTAGAATACGCAAGTATTATCTGGTATCCCATTTATAACGTTCAAATTTCTTACAAAATAACTGGAAACGATCAACCAGGAGGCGGTAACTTGGACCATTTTATGTCTGAAATTCATGTTGGATATTTTACAAGCAGGCGGGAATACCAGTCGGCTATTTTCTTGAAAAATCTTATCGATAAGAAAATTGACAGTTTGTACTTGCAGGGAGAAAAATCATTAAACGTTCCACGGATGGCATCAAGAAGCACAGAATTTATTTCATTCCAGCTTCCTGGACAAATGCCTTAAACCGCGTACAAGTTACAATAATGTGTCGTAACGCATATGGGCACCTGTCGGATATTTTTGGTTAAACTTAGGCATTTATTAGTTTCTTGTTATTATTTTGATGCATTTTTGTTTATTTGTCCTGTCATTGGGTCTCTCTTGGACATGAAAGATTATCTATTATTGTTATTGTTATTATTTTAGTAACTTCAACATTGAAGTAAAAAGTTACCAATGATTCTTTCTATTACCTAAACATCATAAATGGTTATTTTAAAGCCTTTATGTTGAGGTTACTAAAAATAATTATGCGAAATTTTGAATTATGATTATTAGAAGGGCAACCTGAAATATGATGCAACAATATATACACTGCGTTCCATTTACAAAAACGTTTTTAATTAATTATAACTTTAATGTAAAAAAGTATCTATATTATATATTTCGATTATGGCCTTTAATGTATCAGTGTATAAATCATTAAAAACTCTTAAAGAACGAAAAATCATTTAGTTTGTAACAATATTTTTGCATTGAAATTACGAATAAAACGTTAATGCAGAAAAAAAAATTATTGTTATTGTTATTATTATCAATACGTTGATTCGCAAAAGGGTTTAACAGATTTAGATGTTTTAACGAATGTTATAATTCTTGGCGTACCTAATGTGTCCTTTTCATTGTTACAGATACAAAATGACAAGGATAATACGTTTCTGCGTTATCGCCACGCTCTTGTCAACGACATTGGCCGAATGCTGCCCTTCACACTGTAACTGTTTCCAAGACGTTGAGGGAAGAAACGCAGTGGAATGTAGACAAGGCGGACTTAACGGGACTCTCTCCTTAGAGGGTATGGACCTGTCAATGGAAGTTCTTAAAATTACGGCCCCGGAAGACAATCTCAATTCTCTCACGATGAATCCGACGATACAGTCTTACAAGAAGTTAGAAGAGGTTCATATAACGCGTTCCAATATCCCCAACTTGGGTACGCATTTTTTCTGGGGCCTAAACAAACTTGAAGTACTTAATTTATCTCAAAACAATATCACTCAACCCCTCGATCACAATTTCCGTGGCCTGCATAACCTGAGGGACTTGTATCTCGACGACAACAAGATATATTCGTTGCCCAGCGGTACCTTCAGAGATCTAAGGAACCTAGCGACTTTATCAATCGAAAGGAATCGAATGCAAGAGCTGATGCCTCGCATCTTTCAGCAACTGGGAAAGCTAAGGGTTTTGAAGTTGAGCGGCAACAGCTTAGTGAGATTGAATCCAGAAGTGTTTAATGACATAAAGGTAAGTACTAGGTGGCGTCACTATAAAAATCTCTTTACAATAATAGTTTTACTAAAAGATAACATACAACGTTATCCGAAAGTGAGAATTATGTTATCAAAGGAAATTATTTGACATAAAAATAACTTTAAAAAAAATAAATGAGAGAGCAGTTTGCGTTATAGAAGGTGAAACTTATTGTAAGTAGTTAAACGTATTGTATTCACAGTAAAACAATGTAGCAAACCTTTAAATACAAATCGACGGAAAATTGTTGATACAGAGTGAAAGATGAATCCAGAAACTTCCTTAATTACCTAACCTTAGTGTATCACCAAGTCTAATATTAATATGATAAGCCAGTCAAGATAATGTAACACGCGTCATACCACAATATTGTGGCACGTAGCAATTTGATGTTAAGGTTTATTATTTGTATATTACGACGTGTTTTGATGTGTTACTGTGCTGGGAATAGTTTCCCAACATTTAGTTCAGCTCATTTGTGATGGCACCCAATCCAATATTACATTTCGCAATTTATTCAAATTGGTTATTAAGTTTCATGTCATCGCCTGTGTTTCCCTAGTGTCTGATTTACCTACTTCGCATTATTACTGTTCCTGATTTTGACATTTCCACGTTACAGAAACCGCACATTGCAAGCTTTCTCCGTCTAGTGCGTTTAGTATTAATACCTTTAACAAGATTGGCTTCATACTAAAAAAAAAAAGATATAAGAAATTTAGAGGTAGATATATAATTACAATGATAAGAAATTTTATATGGCACTTTATTGTACTAACAAGAAAATACAAAATTGTTATAAATAAGAAAAGGGAAAACAATACAGATACAATCACAGTGTGAAAATTGGTAAAAGATATAAAATATTGAGGTAAATATCTAATTTAAAATGTTATATTGTGGGGGCACCCTAATATAATAATTTTAACAAAGGCAACCTACTATGCATTGTGCACAACCAAAAGTATGCTTTTGAGGAAAAGTTTCCTTTCTGTTTTTCATTTTAATTTCAATTTGTATGTGTTCTCCATTTTTAAGTTTGCTCACAGTTTTATTTTACCATTATTCTTCATAGTATTCATATCTGCTTTTACAATTCTATATATGTAGATCTCCGACTATTATATATATATTATATAGTTTTGTAAATTGTCCGCATTGGGTTGCTTGACTGCGTGACATGCATACACTTTTATATCACTTTTCATAGCTGAGATATTTGTGAACCCTACCTCTTTCGTATCATAAGTATTGCTAGTATTCCAATCCACATTTCACTTCTTCAAGTATTTTGCATTACATTATTCTATCTTCTCTTTGGGTTCCCTCTTCTTTTGTGACTTTGTTTGCTATACTTGTTTTGTTTACCTCGGCTCTTCCATTCGAAGTAAGACCTTCAAATATTGTGTTTCTATTTAATTCATGTTTTGTCTGTCTCTGGTGTGTTCTTAGGTTTCTTGTTTCTGCCATCTGTATTTTGTCACTTTCGTATGCTAATATCGGTATGAAGTTAGTTTTATAAACAGTGATCTTTGTTTTTATTGGAATGACGGTGGACATTTTGTTTATGAGTGAGTTAATTTTTATTATTAGCTGACTTCCATATTTTGTCATTTATTTTTGCTCCACTTCTACCGTTATTATATGTTTATCCCAAGGTATTTTAGCATGTTGCTTCAAGTTTTTGTTGTTTAATATCACCAATAAACCTTCTTCTTTACCAACTATCATTATTTTGGTTTTCTCCGAGTTAATTTATAGCCACAGCAGCCCTTCATCTTGTCTTAGTCCGTCTGGCTTAAAATATTTCTGATTGTGTGTGTTTTATTCATGTATAACTTGTGTCGTATAAATTATGTATCACCTTTCTATTCAGTTTTTTTAAGCTATCCCATATTATTTTCCTTTTCTGAAGCCGTTTTGTGAGTGTATTGTATTATATTGAGTAAGACAGCATCCGCATGGCTCGATCTTCCGTCCCGTCCACCGCGACCGCTAGGGCCTATTGTAGCGGATGTTATCTTTAAAGTTCATTCAACAAGTTTAGCCCTTAAAGTAGCTCAGAATCTTTTTGAATGAGGTCTTTTTCAGGTCCTCTAGGGAAAGGCCAACCTTCCCAAAGATGTCATACCTAATTCTCATTTTGTAGAAGATATGCTCAACTGTCTCTTCATCCTCCAAACACAGCCGGCTTTCAGTCTCTTGAGACAGTCCGATTCTGTGTAGGTGATTTCTGAGTTTGCAGTGAGTTTCTGTCTTTACAGAAACAATTACTTTGACATTTTTTCGATCAAGTTCTATTAGTTCCTGGGTTCTGACACGATTAAACGAAACATTTTCGCATGTACCATACCACGACAATTGTTCCAATGTTGGAGCACTTTCTGCTGTGCCCATACATTGATTTGTTGTTTAGCTACCGTAGGTGCTATGGCAATGTCAGGTTCTGGTCCCTGGAAATGCTCCGCAGCACCCTTTTTTGCTTCCTCATTGCCAATGAGTGAATGCCCAGGTACCCAGATTAGGGATAGGTTATTTGCCGTTCCTACTGTGTTCAAGGTGTTTTTACAGCTCCATATCAGCCTCGAGTTGCATTTATGCGCCTCTAGTGCTTCAGCACCGCCTGACCCTCGCTGAAAATTTTTATTGATTTGTGTCTGATGTTTTTATCAGAAATCTCTCAAAGATTTCAGCCTGAAAAATCGTTGCGTGTTGTCCAAGGTTGTAGTATTTTCTAACTCTTGGATTACGACACAATATTTCTGCGCCAACAGCCTGCTCTGTTTTCGAACCGTTCGTAAGCCAGCAGATGTTTTCGTTACATCTCAATTATTTTCTGTTTGGAAATGAGGTAGTGAAGTATGTATCGATCATTGGTCGAGTACATATCCTGTCCGATAATATTCCCAGCGTCCTGTCGGAAATGACCGATTCTAGCAGCTTGTTAGCCACACAGACGTGAGTATGTGGCGATTGATTCACAATGTGCCATAGGCGGAATGTAGTTAATCTCACCTCCCTTTCCACAACAATGTGCAAGGGTGGTAGGTCCAGAAGGATTTTCAACGCAGATGATGGGGAAGAAGACATTGCTCCCGTGATTGCAATACTTGCAATCCTTTGTATGGATGCAAGTTTTGCTGTGGCTCAGGCTTGCAGCGCTTTCTGCCACCATAGGTTATGGTTGGACGTACTATCAACACATAAAGCCAGTGGATTAGCTTTGGGGATATCCCCCAAGATTTCCCACATATTCTTCGGAAAGCCCAAAAGTATAACCTTACCTAGTGAGTAATTTTTTCCAAATGTGGATTCCAGGTTAGTGTCTTATTCAGTAGGACGCCTAGATATTTTACATTTGTGAGTGTACTTGGAATTATTTTCTCTACTTCTTTTATCTTTACTTTAAATTCTTGTTTCAATAATTGCTTGCTTTTCCTCTTCTGGTGTTTGCATTGTGGATTATATTAAGTATGTCCTCAAAATATTCTCCCCATTTTGCCATGACCTCTTTGTCCTCTTCAAGCATTTGTCCCTCCTCTAATATAATGTATCTATTGCAGCACTTCTTGTTGTTTCTAAAAGATTTCAATATTTTATGGAACAACTTCTGAATCCTATGACTATAACTCTCTATTTTGTCTTTCTGACTTTAGTGTTGCTACTTTATAGCCTATGTAGCATTTTTACTTTAAATATTCCTTCCACACGTACTTCTGTTTGGCCGCATCCCTTATTTATTTACTCCATCGACTTGTTTGCTTCTTAAATAACTCTAGGCTTTCACGGTAGTTGTCTGGATTTGTACTAAAAGTAGGTACGTGCTTCTGGGCTAGTAGACCGTGCTCTTGTATTCATAGATGATATCTACGAATTTAAGACCACGATATACTGGCCCGGAAGCACGTACTATTATCACAAATTGCTTGTTTTCTGTTTTTATTAATTTTTATGATTGCCCAGGTTTTATTTGTTTTTCCATCCCTCATTATACTTAGCAGTAAGAACTCATATTTATTTATAAGGCAAACTGAAGTGGCTTAGTTAATCTTAATTTATAAGTTTATACTGTTTCATTCTTCCTTCTTTGTACGTCTTGCGTTTTATCCTTTCTGCAGTTTCGGTTTAATAATACATAGCCTGTCATTGATTTGTCACTTCTACTTCTGATTTCTCTTATGTTTTTATATATTTCCGTATCTGTGAAGAATCTGTTATAAAGTTATTGTTTATACGGAAATAAGTATAAAGTATAGTCTGTCCATATTTCTAACGATTTGCCTTTTTAAATAGCACTCGATCTTCACAAAAGAAATGTTTACCGACCGTTATAATCCCTTGCGAGCACGGGTGGTTAACAGGGACGTATTCACTAAGATTATAATACTAAAAGTGTATGTTAAAGAGATTAATGTTCGACTAAATAATATATTTATTTATATACACATAAACATACATACATTGTTGGGAAATAATTAAATTTTTTTCTTGATACATAGTACAGGAAACATCATTATAATATTACAATTACAACAACAATAACATATATGTTAAACAATACAATCAAAGAAACTATGATCATTTTTCTCGTTTGTCCCTTATCCTTCCTTGTTTTTCTTTTAAATAAACCATTCTGAACAATTTTGTGGACTGTTCCGTAAGAGACACCCGTTAACTTGGATGTTCTAATAATTGTCTCTGTTTTGGTCCCATAATCCTCACTCTTCAAATTGATATATACATTTAGGATTATCTGCTGTGTTTCAGTGCTCAAATGATTTCTTGCATTATCAACGTTCGTCGCCTATCACATCACTACTTACACTTTGCAAACTATTACTACCCACGAATACATCGTTTGTTGAACAGTCGTGTGTACTCCACCACATGTTTTTCTTTCACAAATTTGAACGTCTGCACTTTTCAACAACTGTCCGTCAACTATTTTCTAATTCTACTTTGTTACTTTCTTATATATGTAAATTATAAAACCGGAAATTTGTTAATTACGTTAAAGGGATGTTAGTAATCTGAATACCATTAAATATCTTTAATACAGCTGTAGAGGCATAAATTAGAATTGTTTGCTTTTAAATCATAAAGTTTAAATTGTTAATAGTAGATTATATTGAACGAAACATAATAACTTAGTTACTTAAGAAACTTTAATTATTCATAGTATAGCCAATTAGATTAAATTGTAAACGGTAGATTATATTAAACGAAACTTAATTACTTCTCTACTTTAAAAAAATCCAATTTCTCTTAATACGGCCCATTACCTCATTTGCATTATTTGGCGGCACCAGGTAGTGGATAGTCCCAGGTAATACTCTTAATCCCTCTAAAGGCAAATCGTTAGAAATATGGACAGACTTATAAGTCTTTTCCCATTGATGTTTCTAATAATTTATGTGTGCATGCCGATTGCTACACCAGATTTTACCACCTCTTCCATTAAAATCTACCAAATCCACTGGTCTTCACGTGATACCTTCTATTGTCCCTTCTAATTATTTTCAAACTCATTCTTCTATCTTACTGAATCGACTTCGCTTGGGCCATACGTTATTATTGTTGTCGTGCTTGTTTGTTTTTTCGATTTCTGCTTGGATCTTTAGCATTCTCTGCGATAGGACCTCCTATTTCTTAATATACTTAATTGGGTTTTCTTCTCTTACATATAGCTTACTACCTATTTCACCATTTGTTTCTATTTTACTCCAATGTATATTGACGGGTGCCTCGCTTTTACTGTTTTTTTTTATCTGTGGTTTACATTCCCGCCTCAGAGATCCCTGGTATTTTTGTCACCTTCATTAGTTCATCTTCTTTTCTTTTTATACTACCGCTATTTCATATTGTTATCTTCTAACGTATTCCAGTCAGTGCTTCTGTATTTTTTGGTAGTTTTGGTTTTGTGTTCCGGTTCACTATTATTTGTTTCTTAGTTCATTTGGTCGTTGTTGTTAGCTTCGTATTTACGTCTATTATCGCCATTACAAAGTCTTTTGAAGTGCTTTCATTTCCAGCATCCTCGCACGTCTGTTCCATTTTCAGATTTGCCATTCCGCCATCAGTTTCGAGAATTCTTACGGGTTTCCTATAAAGTCTTTCTTCTTTTGCTCTTTGCCTAATTTTCTTTCAGGTCTCTGTTTCTTCTCTTGTTAGAGCGTCGTCTTTTTACCTTTTTTTTCAATTACCTGTAGTTTGTTCGTTTTACTGATTAGCACCACCGCGTATGTATGTATGTTGTATGTTGTTGCTGGGCGAAGCTTCGGGTTGTGGAATACACCTTGACACTTCTAAGCACTGACATCTATTTGACGTAGTGTACCAACCCCACTGAAATTTTGCCGAACCCGAAGGAGTTCCAACCTCCGGTAGGGATTTTTTACATGCCAAACATCCCATTAACACGGGACCTACGGCTTTACTTCTTATCCGAGAAGAAGGCTGATTTTTATCCACAATTAAAAATCACCGCCTCAGCCCGGGGTCGAACCAGCACCTGCGGGGTGAAAGGCGAGCATGCAAACCATTCAGCCACCGAGATGGCGTATCTATGTACAGATTCTATTATTGGCTTGTCGACCTTTTTCATAAGATTTCCTTCACCTGCTTATATTGCCAGTCCCTGCACCTACTATTGTGCTTCTTTTTGTTCTCTTTTCGTTTTCCAATTTCTCAATTCGTTCATTATTCGACATTACTTCATTAAATCGTTTACTTCTGTTATTACTTTTTCGTTTATTTTTTTAGTTTCTTATCTCTTCTACATACTTTATATGTTCTTTCGTTTTTCCTTTATTTGTTCAGTGAATGCTTTGTTTTCTTCCGTTGCTGGGGTTGCTATTCAAGTTTCATATCATTCATTTCCTTCATCATATCAATCTTTGTAATTTGTAGGCTTTTGTAAATTTTTGCGAATCCTTCTCTGTGTCCGGCATCAGATGTACCAGATTCCTACTTAAATTCTTACTTTTGGGGACTTCTAAATTGTGAAGGCCGTCCATGGTTTATTTTTAAAACTATTATTTTCAAACGTACCCCACATTGCGCCTTGTAATAAGCTCATTGGATTAGCTATAAGGTTGTCTCATAATTTTTATATTTAGAAGATTGCTTGAATTATTTTTATGCGCCTAGTCAATTGCTTATAAATTAACTTTAGCTAGAAAAAGATTGGTGTAGCTATCGAGACGTCACTGCCATGAATTACTAATTTCAAAATAAATTGAAATTGTCCAAAACAGCTTCAACCAAGGTATTATTAATTATGTTGATTGACAAACATCGAACTAGTAAAAGAACTAGTTTAGCTGCATTCAATATTATTAGGATAGAGTACGTTTAAACATTCGAACTTTAGTAGAACCTTTCAACTTGGTAGGAAAGCCGTCATTTTTTTTTGTAAATACTGAAAGGAAATGATCTTTCAGGGTGCAGTCTTGTAAGTGACTGGGCACATCAATGCCCTGAAGAAAATATATTACAAATCAAATCAGATGCTGGAATGTATAGTGAACGATTTCGCACTATCAAGTCGCGATCTGCGTCGACTGCTTTCAGTGTTACTGGAACTCTCGAAAGTAAGAACCAGCACAGAACCATTATGCACAATAGTTCTTAACATTACCTTTTTCGTGCAAATATGGCTCTTCTTCTTTTTCTCATAGTTAATATTTTATATGTATAACATATCCAGTAATTGGGTTTTGGAACCTTTGGTGTAACAATAACTATCACACTGACAAAAATCAATGCTAGGTTTACCACTATCACCTGTTGTTTGGTGATAGTGGAAAACCTAGCATTGACTTTTGTCAGTGTGATAGTTATGTATAACATACTTCATTCAATATAGCTAAAAATAAAAATCAAGACTAATCTTCAGAGCTGGATGCAGCGATATATAGTTCATATGTATATTGAAGATAGCTTGCATTCAAATTAAAATACATAAATAAGGTAAACACATGTTTTATGAATTATTATAAGTTATAAAGGATAAAGTAAGAACATAAAATATATTTTTTTGAGTAGAATTTTCAAAGTAAGTTACTTCTATCTTGTTCCTTATTAGTATTTTTAATATACACGAAGAAGTGGGAAACATTTTTTAAAGTGTTTTATGTAATTACTTAAAATTTATTAAATCTTTTGTTAGTTTGATAAAAAATATATAAAATTAAATTATCGTTACCTCCGTAATTGGATTTTGCTGTAAATTCTGTGGCAAGCGTCCTGTGAGTACGCTACATTAATCCAAAATTAATTTTTGGATATACGGTCGCCATATGTACGAGACGAAGCAAGTAAGCATGCAGCCGTATACTCGATTACATATGCAGCAACCCTACGGTCGGCATGTTGGTGAGGACGTTTTTCATTACACTTGATGGCCGAATTTTCCGGTACGATGCTGCGGTGTGCATAAAGGGAAATTTAGATGTTGACATTAAGGCAAATAGAAAATAATACTTTTTATATTGTAACCCGATTTTATAATTATGTTAAATATCTATTATTTGTAAAAATATCAACATATGCAATGTTTTTTTTTTAATTTAAAATAGAATTTGCTGTCAGCAATTAATATACCGTAAGCACTTAGATGAAAATACTTCGACTGGTCAAAATTCATATCTATAAAATAATTCAAAGATTAATCACTTTTTCATAATTAAAAAGTTCGTACATAGGCAGTTTATCAAAATACTGAAATGTATTAACTCCAAAGATTATTGAGTTATAGTGGCAATTCAATAATATTCCTTCTATCATTAATCTTAAATTTTAAATGAACGATCTGTTAGATTCAGCAGTGTTTTTTTTCTCAATAACTTGAAAATTGCTTATTCACACTATAAAATTCAAAGTGCTGATAGGAAAGATATTGTAGAATCCTTTTTTTTTACATGGTTGGCACCGATTATGAGAAAATAACGTAACGTGCGTAAAGTGTGTCCATATATTTGTTCAGCTTCATGATAAACGAATGGTCAATAATGCGTAAAAACTTTAGCAAGAACGAAACTTTCCAGATGATTGCTGCAAATTAAACAGGAAGTGTATGGAACAATGCGTATGACAGAGTTGCTTTTACGGTAAACAGGATCCTCTTAGTTCTTTAGTATTTTCCAATAAATATGGGATTGTGAGTTACAAATTATGTAAGAATAGAATCGGGTTTTGTTGTCTGTAGGTTTCCAAATTTTGAACACTGCTTCAAGTTTACTGTTATAGGGTAAAAGTATTCGTTTTAGGTTTTTACTAATTAATTCATTTCTTATTCTAAGCTACACACGATGGTATTGCCATTATGGCTGTTTGAGTATCGGAGAAAAAAGTCTGAAGTGAAGTGTTGATCTTAATTATGTGTGTCGTTTCACAATGTTAGGGGCCACCTACTATGTAAAGATGTTTCCTTCTTAGACTGTGTAGTTGTTCTGTTTTCTTCGTTGATATTTACTTACATCAGAAAGTATGCAAGAGGTACTATGCAACATGAACATAACTTGTGACAAAATTCAAAATATGGATAACATTGTAGCCCCGCATATATTTGCAAAAATTAATGTCTTGCTGTGGAAGGTACTACTGCTCTTGGTTTAAATTAGATAAATTAGAATTTTCTGAAGAATCCAAAAATTGAATAATATACAGGGTGTAGCATTTAAAATATTATACTTGGTATTGGCCACTGTTACATAACACACCATGTATGAAAAGTTTCTGTTGAAAAAAAAAATGCATTACTAAAAATACCAAACGGCGTGCCCGAACGTTTCTTCCAATACGCATTAGAAGTGTTACATCCAGAAGGAATAATTCCTTCAACTTGATTTTCTTTAGCAATGTCGTATTCTTACATTAAGAATAAAACGATAACATTTGCAAGAAATTTGATTTACATGTAATCCATTTATTTTTACGAAAAAAATTTTATCTTTTTTGTGTAGATATCAATCTATGAGAACCCACTATACTCTATTCACCGAACAGATAGAGTGTTCACGTGATGATCACGCTTCGTGCACGTGCAAAACCGGTTTTACACTTGGAAATAGAAAATATCTGTTATATATACCGTAGCGCCATATATATGTAAATAGTCACTGATTGTTGGAATAATGGCTCTTGAATTTTAAATAGCGCGTTTTAATAGATCTTTTGTATTTACATCGTTTGTAACGGACTTTTCGTTACTTCTTACCAACCAATAGAGAAGCTCATTTTCGTATCACGCACTGATCACGCACTGAACACGCATTTTTATTACTCTATCTGTTCGGTGAATACAGTATAGTACAGACATTTTAAGTTATTGCCCCTCTGTCTACTAGTGTTAAGCGTAACAGAATGCCTCGAGTTCGAAGACGTCAAAATTATCACCATGTTAGTGACTTTGACAGGGGTAGAATTGTTGCATATCGAGATGTTGGTTTGTCCTACCGAGCCGTACCACAGAGCGTCAAGATAGGCGCTTCAGACAACTAGCTCTATGAGACCGTTTTTCTACTACGCGTCAAATTGCTGACCAATGATGGCGTTCTCTTTAATATTATTAGTAATCATGAAAATAGTTAAGACAAAGGTCGCCAATGTCGCTACTAACTATGGCGGGTATTCAAATTCTTTCTGAAATGGTGGTTTGTTTTAGATAGGAGAAATTGTTCTATATATAACTGAAAATGTTTGTTTTCAATCACATAGAAACCTTATCTGACCAGAAACAAACATTTCCAGTTATATTCAAAGCAATTTCTCCTACCTTATAAATAGATAATGAAATAAGAGTATATAAAACAAACAAGAATAATAAAAAAGTTTATTATTATATATATATACATAAACTTACATGAAAACAGTAGATACATTCACGTGTTTGATTTGCGACTTTTATATTTATTGTAATAGTTCAATGCTTGAGTTCTAATTTCATCATCAACATTTCTCAAGTCGATACCTTTTAAAATTTTATTTACATTTTTTGTCCAAGTAAATAAATAAAATGCTGTCAACTCCTTACAAAATAAATCAAATATATCGTGTGTATTACAATTGAATGTGCAATGTACATTCTTTTTAATTTGATGAATTAAATATTGTTTATTATTCTTCGTACAATTTGTGGGTAAATAATACTTTAATTAATACATTAACTATTGTCATAATATGTGAAAAAAGTCGTTAATATAAAGCAACCCTTCCGGTAGTTACAAATCTGGCACACCATCAATTTTCAAATTGCTTCGGCTGTGATCACAAAATGTCATTTCATCACTGAAATGTTCTTCACAGACACACAGAGGCATGTACATAGGACTTTTGAAGTAATGATTTGGGGGGCTATTGCCTGTGGTAGCCGATCACCACTTGTCTTTATTTGAGGTAGTATGACGGCTGCGCTCTATGTTGATGATGTCCTACAAACCACTTTACTGCCTTATCTAGATGGCCGTTCACACGTCTTATTTTAGCAAGACAATGCACGTCCTCATATTGCTTGTCGAGCTATGGACTTTCTAAAGTAAGCAGGGGGCTGTTTTGCCGTAGTCACTTCGTTCACCGGATTTGAATCCCATTGAATATGTATGGGATATGCACTTTGTACCATCCTCCACAGATTCTGGCACAGTTAATCCACGAAGCTTAACTTGCTTGGAACGAGGTGCCACAAGCAGACACCGACCATCTCATTCTGTCGATGCCTAGACGTGTGTGTACCGGAGTGTACTCAGCTACGGGGACGCAAAATACATTTTTATTTTTTTTTGGGATTACATTTTAAAATTTCTTGTTAATGTTATCGTTTCATTCTTGATGTGAGACTACCACATTACCGCAAAATCAAGTTGAAGAAATTATTTTTTCTGGGTGTTACACTTCTAATTCACGGAGTATATATATGCATTTATTTCATTTGCATTGCTGACTGCCTGTCTGACGAAAAAGTAAAGTCGAAACTAGTTCCATATATTGATAATTAATAAATAAAATTGTCTCAGCGTTATTTTAATCATTCTTTAAACCTATATATGGAGTCTCACCTATGTATTTCTATTTTGTTTCAGACTTTAACAGTGTTCGAATGCCGTGGCTGTGCGCTTGAAGAGATGGATCCCGAAATCTACAGCCTGGTGCCTTATTTAATTCGTTTAGACTTAGGCGATAATAATATTTCAAATATAAGTTCTCAAGAATTTGAACACCTTACCGATATACAATATTTATATCTAGACGGAAATCGAATCTCAGCTATCTCTGATAGCATCTTTTCGCAACAGACAGCTTTGCAAGTATTGAATTTAGCGAGGAATAGCATTCACGAAATGTCACCATTGGGTTTTGTTAACCTGAAGTCTCTCTCAGTGTTAGATTTATCGTTCAATAAATTGGAACACGTGGACGCAACTTTACTGAAACCTTTGGAAGCTACTTTAGCAAAACTGGTGTTGAGCGGAAATCATATTCCTCTGGGGGAGATTAGAGATTTACTCTCGAGAAACCAAGTGCTGAAAGTATTAGAGATTGCTGATTGTGGGTTAACAGGAATAAGTAGCTCGGTGCTACCTGCGAAATTGAGCGTTCTCATCTTGGCTGGAAATTATCTCTCAATGTTATCTCCTGATGATATACCGTATAGTGTAGTTGAGATAGATTTGTCTAGAAATCAATTTAGAGGCCTCAACGAGGATGTATTGCAGAGAATGGACATGATACCGAAAATAAAATTAGATTCTAATCCGTGGACTTGCGATCTATGTCATATCGCTCCTTTACTATCGAGAGCTAATAGATCCGATATATTCAATTTAAAATGCGCATCACCTTATCACTACGAAAATAAATTTTTGGGAACCATACATAAAGATCAATTGAATTGGTGTACCGCCCCGAGTTACACTTCTAGCGATGCCAATTTCTTTCTCACCGTGGACGATAGCAACCTGGGAATAATAGCAGCAGGCGCATCTGTTGCTCTGGTGGTTCTGATAATATTTGCGATATTGGCAGCTTATTTGTATTCCAAACGGCACGCGGCTAAATATTACACGCATGAGGAGAAAAGAGCAGATGAAAGGGAATCCATTTTCGACAATCAAAGTCCCCTCTTCGGTGAAGAGTTGAGCTTCAAATTCCCAATGGATACGAGCGACAAGAAAGTAGCTATTGCCACGATAGATGAAATCAAGAACCACGCACTATCCAATGGGACTTGAAATCACTTGATGCTGGTCCTCTAGAGGTAGCGGAGATCCTATTTTCGCGTGTAGGAACGATATTCGCTATGCGAGCTTTGTCGAAGTTCTCTTTCACACATTCGGATTAAATTTAAACTTGAGAAAAAGGGAAAAAACTTTTAGTTGACACGTCTAGCTTTTCCTTTTCGTTTTACCAAAGCAATTTCGAAAGTGGAATATACAAGAGCGCAAATATAAACATTGTTTTTAACCGGTTTTTGTAATTGTAGTTTTGCGAATTGGTGATTCTCTAAAAACACTGTGTTCGGATTAGTTTTAGAGTGGAATTAGTTTTGTGAACGTCTTAATAGAATTCGTGGGACCATATTCACATTCCTTCGTCCTTGGTTTTGTAATATAAACGCAAGTTTTTTTTTTTTTTTTTGGTTCGATGATAAATAATAAGAGTATGTTTTAAGCAGTAGATTCAAGATTAGATTTACAAAATAAATGTTTTATTTCTCTACCTCAATTACCAGATTAATTTTGATCTGAGCGGAAAGCTTAGTGTGGCCTTAAAAAGGACTGGAACAATATTTTCGGATTAAAAAAAAAATTGTTGAAATTATCCTCGTATGTCGAACATATTTTTGTTTGTAATACTTTCTATAAATACATATATTACTAAAAAAACTACAAGTTGTCGATAACATAATGTAGGTACTATATTCATAACTTCGTTGATTTGTTAGTAATGCAGAAATACTTGAATTTTATTGACAAAGTATTTCTTTACTTCATGTTCTATTTTCTAGCACATTCTTCGTTGCTTAATGACAATAGCATTTTTTAGCAAAAATAAATTCTTTGCTTTTATCCAAGGAGGGTATACGGGTCATTTTCTTGGCGTTTCCAAGCAAATACAGTGTATTTTCTAAATAATAACTGTCGTGTCAGTCCCACCTTCATTATTTTTGATAGGAACAAGTTGAAGTTCTAAAATGGAGGTAATAATCCAATTTAATATTTTTTAAGATGTATCTCGTCAAAAATTTGACGATCACCAGCAACAACTTCAAATCCGAATGGAAATTATCTAACAATCCATCAAGTATATGGTTAGTGCCAAGTTTATAAACGGGAAACAACTTAAACAAATTTTAGAACTACTATTACTTTTTTGTTAAAACTTATCATTGTTTGCTTCATCCACTTTTTTTTCAGAAAATATCTGTGTATTTTCTGAACGTTTAAGAAAATCCTAATTAGAAACGAGTGCTTTTCATAAAAAAACGAGGTTGGTGCGTTTCAGCGCAGTCCCTTGATAACAAAGTTATGAGTATTGTACGGTACTTTTATAAAGGTACTAATATCACATAAGGAGTGGTGCAGGTTGCCATTGTAAAATCACATAAATACATCTTTCTTTTCTCTATATTTTTTTTTGATTTCCGCAAAATTATTAAGGTCCTTTTTTATTTTAATATTATATCGAGTCAATAATTCGACTAAAAAAAGGCTTTGAACTGATTTTTCATGACATTTTTACTGTCTCTGTAATATACTCATAATAAGTATATGTAGTGAGTAATGACAATTAAAATGAAGGTGTATTTAATATGTTGATAGTGAAACTGCAACTTCAGTCACTACAGATATTACCTAATATTTCGTCTTATTGGCAGATTTATTGTATCTCATATGATGATACTAATTATACTATATGTAATATTTTTAAGATTTATAATCAAATCTCTTATGGTAAATTGAAAAAGGTGAATTTGTGAATATTACACTGAAATGCACTGCCGATTCATTTGTGATAATAATTAATCAAACTGAGAATACTTTGTTAAATTTACGAGACACAGACTGATTGAACTCTTTCACACTAACAAGACACATATCCACAACGTTAAAATAATGGTTTTAGTACCAATAGCATCATCACTTTTCACTGCAAATGTAAGGTGACCAGCTATTTTTTGTTCAAAGAGAGTACACTTTGCAAGTATTTCATAGGTGAAAAAAAAAGAAGAAAAAACGATAAACTCGTTTCTGGTGTTTGCCCTGTCCTCTGACGTGCCGGAAACGGCAAGCAATATGCGCGCGTGAAATTCAAATCACTGTCAAAATAATTTTAAATATTTAATTAATAAAATTGAAATAAAATAATCTAAAAAAATGTTTTAGAAATAAAAATGAGTATAAAATTATACAAATGAGTACTTTCAGAGTAGAGGATTTGAAAAGAGTACGGTTTGCGAAAAAAGAGTACAAAACTCAGTAAATGAGTATAGTTGGTCACCTGGCAAATGCAAATATGTAATGTTTGTACGAAGATTACATGCAAATATTTGACCTGCTTTCAATTTACCAGACCATATGGGTTTTACATCATTTTCTGCGACTGTAGTTTAGAAACATTTTTAGTAGTTTGTAATTTATAAATATAAATAAGACACAGAGTAAATTTTAACCTTTATAACTAGTCTAAACAGCCTAAGTAGTTATAAAAATAGTTGAGTCGCGTACAAATTCAGCAACTAAATAGTTTAGATATGTTCAAAATTTAAGGTCTACTTACTGGTATTATAATAAGGCCTAGTTTAGCTTTAAATGTGATTGCGTATTTTTAGGTGTTTTACAGCTATAAGCTATAAGCTTCTAAAAACAGTTTCAAAGTGTCTTTAGAATTAATTTGAGATAAGAGATTTTTATGAAAGAATTAGATGACACGCAATGTTAACAAAACAGGAAACAAACCTAAATTATATATTTATTATTTATAGTATTATAATTAAATGTGAATAGTATAGTACATACGTCATACATTTATTTTGTAAATCTACTTATGCTTTAGTTGTACTTATGATTGCTGCTGAGTGTGACGTTTGATGAAACCCTATTCATGGTTACGTTTTGTTTTTAACTAACATCTGATTTTTTGAAGTTTAACCATCTATAAAATTTTTATCTAGTATTACGGTAAATGAGTTATATTTAACTTCACATGTATTTCAAGTTTTATATTTCACTAAAATCTA
Source organism: Cetonia aurata (assembly GCA_949128085.1). Classification (NCBI taxonomy): domain Eukaryota; kingdom Metazoa; phylum Arthropoda; class Insecta; order Coleoptera; family Scarabaeidae; genus Cetonia; species Cetonia aurata. The sequence continues at coordinate 42,490,622 of OX421884.1, forward strand.
ACCAGAAATTTGAATAGAATTGTTATTTTGTTGGTTATGAAATGTTCATAGAGATCTTGTTTGTTTAAATTGACATGTAATATTCAATGATTTAGATTTGGCAGGCAATACTGTGACCTGAAGCATTTTTAAATGATGAAGGAAAGAAGAAATACTGACGACGTGCCATGGAAATTTAGGCTCTATCATATTAGCCTAGCAATTATGGATAGGGAAAAATGCGTTTACCTATGTGTGATTCTAGTGATGTAAGAATATGTCATATTTTCGTAATTTAATCTTCCCGTCTATATTTTATCCTATATATACATACATATATTCATATTAATATTTATGATAAAAGAAGTTTAAATTGTTAATTAAAAAATGGCGAGAAATAAAAACATATTTGTATAAATTTGTCTTTTTTATAGTTTGTCCTGTAAGTCATTCAATTTGAACCAATTTAAGCACCAATGCATAAACTTATTAAACCTGTTGGACTGTGCTAGTTAATTTGTTTACTAGAAAGTTGTTTCTCAAAAATTGTACCGCAATTCAACACACTCTTATTAAAGTTGTCAATAAAGTTTAACTTAAACTTCAAGCAATCTTTTATACTTATCGAAAGTAATTCTATAACTATTGAAAAGTAATACTTATATTACGTTGAATTTGAGAGAAATTTGGTAAAAATGCATTCCTTTGAATAGGAGTATTAGAAATACGGACTTCAACAGTTTGCGGATAGTTACAGAGAATGATATGCAACACAAATCGCAAGGATTCCTTCCTATGAAGTTGTGTTCTTTACGAATTTACTTATTTTATACTTTGTTATAATTTGTATCATAACAAAGTATTTTTACACTTCTATTCACCTTGAGCTATTGTCATGGGAGCATTTAGCTTTCGATTAAATATATGAAATGGTGAAATATATAATATATCCTAAATCACTAATAAATGTCTTGGGACATCTATTTCAAACAGTAGATAAGTTAAACTACAAATTGTAATTTCAAATATACGGAGTCGTTGCTTAAACATTATTTCGTCATTTTTCAGTTTAATTCGTTGAATTTACTGTGTAAAATATTTATTTAAAATCCCTTGTGGACAAAATTTATATTTACATAAATAATTTATACCGGGTGTCCAACCTAAGATGCAACGGTTCCTAGCCAATTTATTACTGCCTTTTCGAAAAAAAATTTCAAATAAATGTTGCCCCGAATCACATTCTACATATGCTAAAATTAGTTTCAGTAATGGCGGACTTCCGGTTGTACCGGAAGTAACTACTAACTTTATTATTTTAAATGGAACATCCTGTATATTATTGCACTTTTGGATTCCTTGTTAAATTTAAATAACAATACGTTAGAGATACATTGGGGCTAAGTTGTACCGTTTTCGAATTACATGACGTTTTTCGAAAAAAATGACATTTGCAGTGTCTTCGGTGTTTGGAAATATCTCGGGAAATACGAAAGTTAGAAAGATGCGGTTTTCGGTTTTCGCTCAACTATGAAACAGCACACGTCTTTTATTTTAAAATTGTTGCGTTTAAATTACAGCGTTAGTAAATAGGGATCTGTAATTTTTGAACTCTAAAATCATGGATAACTTGATTTTTTTAAATTGAACGGTGTAGCAATTTTTAGATAAATGGATGTAAAATTTAATTTTCTTTCGATTTTATATGAGTATCATTGTGTCTATCTCCAACGGTTTTGGAGATATTCGCAATTTTTCAGTTTCTCACGATAGATACGTATTGCGAAGCGCCGCCGCCGGCCACCTTCCCCTCGCATTTCACCAGGCTTGGAACTGGCAGCAATAATACTGGGATGCTTAGAAAGTGGCCAACAGAACACAATAGAACCACTAGAAACAAACAAAATGGTCTAAAAGATACTTGAGATGTTTAAAGCGGCATCTTTAAAGTCAACGCAAGCTTGAAAACGCACTAGGTATCTTGGCGTTATTAGTGTTCCAAGTGTCAGAACTGACATTCAGAGTACTGTTTGGTAACATAATAATTAAAGATGTCGCTTACTCGAGAAGAATTAGTAGATATGGTTTTCGTTCTCGGTGAATGTTACAGAAACGCTTTGTTAGCGTCAAGAGTGTACACAAAGTATTATACCCATGTAGAAAGCATCCAGATAGGAGGGCATTTCAGTCGCTACTGGGTAGTTTTGTAAGTACTGGATCCGTAGCACGTACAAAACGGAACCTCAATAACTACGTACTTACGGATGAAAATCAGTTGCAAGCTGCGATTTCTTCTCATGGGGTTTCATTAAAAATAAGGTTTATGAGAGGCCACCAACAAACCCTGATGATATGCGCCATCGTATTTTAAGAGCGTTTCAAGAAGTCCACCAAAAATACTCAGAAATGCTCAAAAGTGTTTGCAAGAGCGATTTCGATTATGTAGTGCCGAAAACGGACAGCATTTTGAACATTTAATATAATAGTGTTGTACAAATTCTCTGTACAATGACAACACTAGCGTTTAAAGTGTAGCCGGTTGCGAGCAAGACGCTCGAAGTGTACGTACGCCATACATTGGATAGAGTAATGTAGTTGTGCTGATTTATTGATATTCCAGTAGTGTTATGTTTTCTTTTATCTTTGCTATGTTTGCTTGTTTCTAGTGGTCCTATTTTGTTCTGTTGACAACTTTCTAAGCATGCCAGTATTATTGCTGCCAGTCCCAAGTCTGGTGAAATACGAGAAGGTGACCGGCGGCGGCGCTTCGCAATACGTATCTATCGTGAGAAACTGAAAAATTGCGAATATCTCCAAAACCGTTGGAGATAGACACAATGATAGCCATATAAAATCGAAAGAAAATTAAATTTTACGTCCATCTATGTAAAAATTGCTATACCGTTCAATTTAAAAAAATCAAGTTAGCCATTAATTTAAAGTTCGAAAATTACAGATCCCTATTTAATAACGCTGTAATTTAACCGCAACAATTTTAAAATAAAAGACGTGTGCTGTTTCATGGTTAAGCGAAAACCGAAAACCGCATCTTTCTAACTTTCGTATTTTCCGAGATATTTCCAAACACCGAAGACACTGCAAATGTCATTTTTTTCGAAAAACGTTATGTAATTCGGAAACGGTACAACTTAGCCCCAATGTATCCCTAACGTATTGTTATTTAAATTTAAAAAGGAATCCAAAGGTGCAATAATATACAGGCTGTTCTATTTAAAATAATAAAGTTAGTATCTACTTCCGGTACAACCGGAAGCCTGCCATTTCTGCAACTAATTTTAGCATGTGTAGAATATGATTCCAGACAACATTTATTTGAAACATTTTTTCGAAAAGACAATAATAAATCGGCTAGGGACCGTTGCATCTTAGGCTGGACACCCGGTATGTATTCTTATATTTAAATTGTTATATTTGCTACCCTATATATATTATAACAAAGAATAATATTTGTTTTTATTTTTAACAGATTCAATTTTTGTGTTCTTAGATTTAAAAAAATACGACAAAAAAATTGATAGTTTTCATAAGCATTAAGTAAATTGTAGCAAAAGACTTGTGTTCGTACGTATATTATTGGTTCAACCACTTGTATTCGCCTACTATGTCGCAGTGGCACTTCTTTCTAGCAATCAATCTTCCGGCAATCAAATCTTGTTACAAGGAAAAGGTAAGGAGGCGTAGTTTGCAGACGTTGCGCACAGCAAGAGGTTTTTCAATCTTAACTCGAAGCGACTGGCGAAAATCGGAGACTAGGGACGAATAACTTGATTGGGATCAGTTCAACACCTTAAATTGACTCTTTGTCAATTAATCGACCATCCCAATTACAGTCCTGCTTTTATTTGGTTGACCTATGACTCTTCACACTTCAATATTTCTTTGGTCAGTAGAAATTTATTTGTACGTATAAATAAGTGAATATGTTTGAAATCTCAATATAACATTTCAAAACTGAAGATTAAAATCAAAACCTAATTCGTAGTAAAATGTTCAAGAAAAGAAAAAAGGTAGGAACCGAAGAACACTAAATTTAGAAAATTTAGACTGTAATTTAAATGCCCTTAAGGAATGCCAATAAAAGTTCAAAAAACCGAAAAGGGTTATCCTCCTTCTAGTATATGCAAACACTCAACATAAAGATTCGTCGTCGATATATAAGTAAACAAAGCTTACAAAAAATAAATCGAATAGAAAGTAGAAAGTGTACAATAATTTTGAGTTCTAAGGCCAATTTGTTCAAGCCATTTGGTTAGTTTCATATACTAATACCTTAACTTAATATTCATACATTAATCAGTACTTTTTTTGACCACATTTATGAAAAAGGGAAGAATTATTGTAGTTTTATTTATTATTTTATCGTAAAAAATAACTTCGCTGAACATTTGATTTTTTGGAATAGTATTAGTAAAAGATTGTACATATGCATAAAAATACTCATTTAGAATTGAGGTTCTTATCTGATTCCTTATTGTTGTTGACATGTAAATCGGAGTTGGACAATTGCCGTTGTTTCCTTGTAAATATGATTTGAAAAAATAAACATCTCTAAGGATAATGCTACATATCGGTACAGCCCTATTGACTTTGTTTGAAATGTTTTCTACCCATTGGCTAATAAGCAGCTTCCTTGATGCGAGGTTAGGGGTTATGTCCTTTTGTGATTGAAATCTTACCTGTCAAACAGAAAGCAACCAGTCTATTTATTACATTGTGACGGAAAATCAATATGTTCAAAGGAAACTTAATAAGAGTATCCCACAGGGTAGCATCTTAGGTTCTCTTTCTTATTTGTCATTTATTTAAATGATATCTATGGTGTCAAACATGTCGGTGATTCACACTCGATAATTAATAGTTAAGCGATCACACTTCCATATTGATTATGGAAAATGACTTAAGTTCTTTAATCGCCAAAGGTGATAGATATATGCACAGTGTGGACCGTTGGCTATTACAAAGCAATTTGATTCTTACTATCTTCAGGCTGACAGACGTAAGTTCTAACACCTCCTCTCAATTTTACATTATATCAAAGAGCTAAAGTAAAAGGTAAGTTAGTTATCACTAATATCATTAAACTTTGTATTGCCTAAAGTAATGGTAGTTAGTTGTGAACTTGGCTTGTACGTAGTACCCATCTGACAAACAATGAATAGAAAGTTAACTAGATCAACGTCTGAACAATGATTTGCGCAATCACCGACTAAATCCCAAAGAAATCCCTACAATGTGTATGTAATAGCAAAGACGAGCTTACGAACGTTTCACAAAAAAATAAAATTTAGACTATATAGACCTAAGTTGTAGGCAATCCGACAACAAGCCATTTTTTACAAAGGAACCCTTTGGAGCAATGAAGAGACTTTCGAAGTGAATGGTATAGTGAATGGACACATACATATGTGTTTATTGAGATTACGCGAATACCCATTTTCTAATACAGACAGAAATAAACGCTCTTGATGTGTATGCATGGCCACAAATTTTCAGTAGTAGGCTAAACATGGCATATCTTTTTGACCGTAGCGTTAGTTCTTTAAAATGTCAAGTTATGCTTCAAGGAGTGTTGTTACAACTGAAAAGTAATCCACTTTTTAAATTAACAAATGTTTTTGGACAAAAATTTTTGCAAATATATCTATAATATTGAATTTTGGTTGTACGTGGTATACACTTTATACCTAACTGCAATCTTAAAAAATGAATTTTGACATCAATATATTTTAAATATTTTATAGTTTGATGATTTTTAACATTTTCAAAACCCACAGAATCATAATATCTACTATAAAATTCTTTATATAAATGTATTTTTTTATCTATTTATTTATTTTTGTCAACGTATGTAATAATTTAAACTAAAAATTTACTTATTTCGTATCTAATTCAATTAATGTTTTTAACCATAGATTTTAGGGCATGTATATGTCTTTCGATTAATGTTCGACGAGGGATTTGTATGCTGTCGTATCGTTGGAAACGATTTCTATGATCGTTGCCGGGGCCCTTTTGTCTTGGAGATATTGAGTTTGTTGAAAAAAAATGTGGGGTTGTTCTTTTTCGGTTTTTCCTGAGTGTGGTAGCTTTTCTTCGTGTATTTATCTAGAATTTTGTAATATTTATCACTGTTAAGTCCATAAGAGTTTTCAAATTTACTTAAAAGAATGAGAGTATTACGTGCATAGTGCTAAGATGATGGATATCCAGTTATTTCGAGATTTGGGCTGACCTTTCGTCTAATCCTGGGGTTTTGAAGAATAACATTCGAGGCAGTTTGCTGTGAGACCATTGGAATACCATTTGGAAGCTGAAATGATTGCTTTGAATATGGAATTATTATTTGGATTAAACTAGAGCAGTTTTCGTACCTGAAGTAAGCGATTTTATCATCCTTTAAACTTATAACCGGCATATAATGCATAAGGGAATTTGAGGTTATATTTATTTGAATGATAACTGTAAATCTAGTGAAATTGGTTATGTGAGGTTGTATTTGATTCTGTGGGTTAATTTCACGAGCAATTTAAATTGGCATTTGATTTAGTAATACATGGTTTTATGACGGAAATTTAGCGGGAGATTTGAATTGTATTTATGATTTTAAAAACCAGTTTGAATTAAGATTCTAGAAATCTTATTATCGTGTATCTAAGATAGTAAAGAACTTACTTACCCTAAGGGAATCTTTATAAGATTCATTTCTTTATAATCTAATCCGAGGAGATTTGAAATAAATAAATTACACTATATTTTTGTTTCTTTTATTCAATGTATTACAAGAACATCACTAACTAAAAACTACTACAGTTACATTAAAGATACTTAAATGTTATAAGCTCTATTGATATAGTAATCAGTTGTTAAGCGGAGCAACAATATCCTCCCACGTCCCAAGTGTGACTGAATACAATAAGTATATCATACTATTCGTTTGCGGTGTACTTAAAATCTTGTGGTCGGGCCAAATTTACTTCTTATGCCGTCTATCATTTGAGATCTGGCATATCTTTGAAATTAATGAGGGTATAATAGATGACTGACTGGCGTTTAGTAGAATAAAAAACAGTGTTTACTTGATAAAAATTTAATTAAAATTTAAAAGATTTATCTACAAGTTTCGTAGCAGTACATTCGAAACCACGGCCTAGATCAGAAATAGTTTTTATATATATATATATATATATATAAATTAATAAAAGGCCTATTTGACTTGTATTTAAATTTTATTTTAATATCCATTTGTTTTAATATCCATACATGTTTCGGCGAAATTTGCCTTTCTCAATGGAAAAAAATGAGTGAAATTTACAAGTTTAGTATCTAAAAACAAGAAGAAAATTAGGGTAAAGAATTTTTATAAATTTAATTTAGATCTTACGTCGTGACTCTATATTAAAATTAGTTATTATAATTTATACTTGAAAAAGTGAAGTTACATTATGACGTTATAAAATTTAAAATGTAACTTTACTTTTTCAAGTATAAATTATAATAACTAATTTTAATATAGAGTCACGACGTAAGATCTAAATTAAATTTATAAAAATTCTTTACCCTAATTTTCTTCTTGTTTTTAGATACTAAACTTGTAAATTTCACTCATTTTTTTCCATTGAGAAAGGCAAATTTCGCCGAAACATGTATGGATATTAAAATAAATGGATATTAAAATAAAATTTAAATACAAGTCAAATAGGCCTTTTATTAATCTCGTCCACGAATAAAATTATAACATATGATACAGGCCAGGAAGAAAAATAGCAATATATATATATATAAATATAATAGTTTTGGTATATTGGCAGCAGATGCCGCAGATTCTACATCAGCAGTGTCACATTGTCAGTGTAATCTGTTTCCTTCTGCATAACAAACCAAAACACCATTTGATTATCTTTGTGATAGATTGATACTCTTGCTGTGCTTCACATTCCACTCAGAATTTCCAATTTGAAAATTTCGATATTTGCGGGAAAACCGCTCCAGTTTAACATGTTTTTAAAGTTCTTTTCGTATTATTATATACATTGGACTATTGCAGTCTGGGCAGACCATACTCATAGCCTCGATAAATCTCTTCTTAGGTTTCTGTACAACTGATATGATGTGGTATCTACACTTTCAATGGACCTTGTCACAAAAACCAAAAAGATATTTCTTCTCACACGTTCTCTATTTTCTTATCAAGCAGCTTAGCATACTATTTACAGAACCGACAACCTTAAAATAAAAACCAATCTTTCAAGTGTAATATTTGGTATTTGAAACTTTGCTTAAATTACGTATATTTCCCGCACTTAAAACATAATTCATTTCGTTTTACGATGTTTACACGATTATTTCTGTGAATTCAGGTGTATTTTAATTTTACTATTTGTGTTTGAAGGCGAAATTCTTCCGTCGATAACTAGTTGAACCAACTTGACAGCTTCAAACATTTAAAAACTAACTTTCAGATTGAATTTTTAGGTACATTTATTGGAAATTATGCAGAAATACTTCCAGCACTTTTTACGCAAAAAAGAGAAACATATTTCTTTATTTTTATCTTTTGCGCAATAAAGTCTCTTATAAGAAAGAACGAAATCTTGAATGACTCTTGTGTTTATTATCCATGAGCAGAGGAGCTATCATCCGTTTATTAATTTAATCGGTTCTGTAACTCTAAAATTACCAAATCTACTCACTAAGCTTGGACACTGGTGGTGGTATAGGTATTTCCTTATTATTTTTGATAATCTACAATATGCTCAGGAGAATATATGCAAATATATAGAAGAAGCGGTATAAACAATAATAATGGTTATAGAAGCAGTATTTTCCTTAATAATCCTATTCTACTATTTTGTGTTATTATTGATTGTAGGTAAACTTATTTGTTTGTATGCGTATTAATTATTCATCAATTCATAGATTTGGCATAGAAATATATTCTAAATTGGACCAACATCTCTTCCTCTCATATATTTGCATAGCCGGAGGGTCCTCTTCCCAATTGCGTTTCCTATTGAATGCTCCTGAATCAGTAACTAACTCTTACTTTAGTTTTATTTTCGAACATCCTATGATTTTTCGCTGCGCATATTTCTGTTGGCGGTACAGAATTGCGCTACATACCTACAATTTATTGGCATTGTGGTGAGCGATTGGATTTGTATATGTAAACTAGTATAAAACAATTAATACAATTTGCTATGTATTTATTTTCACGAATGTTTTAAAAATTCTCAATTCCCTGTTCAATTCAATGGATACTTTCGTAATTTCTATGTTAGTTCCTTCCACGAATAATTTTTTTAATAATGTCGTAAGTATACTAATAAATCTTAAATATATTTTAATGTGTTTCTATACCTAGTAGCACTCATCACACAGAAGCAATTGTTATTTGACTTTTATATGCAGTTGATAGTAGTATCAAAAGTGCCAAGGCGTTCTTCTTTGCAGATGAAAACGTTCTTCTGATGCAGTTGACCTAAATTGAAAAATACTGCTGATTTGAAACATCGAATTAAAAATGAAAACGGGAATGGTTTCACTCTATTGCAAGTTGAAAACCAAAACCAAAACATTTATTTTAGATACTGGCCGCAGAAGCTTGTGTGTTAATTGATATTGTTAGATTTTCAGCACTGAAAAAATTCTTAATGGAAGTACGTTTATTTGCATCAATTCGCGCAATGTTATTGGGTACTATAACTGGTCACTCTCGAAAGCAAAGCTGCCTTTACTAAATAGAAAGCCATTAACAGTAATCTAACTAGGTACACAATTGAACAATTGTGTGAAGTGCAAACTTTTTAACGCTAATGCAAAGGAAATAGTCTTCACAGCTATATGTGTATATCTAAAAACAATCACTTACTTTTATAATCGTTTTCAATTAGTACAATAATTTGGACATATTCAAAGATAAAACAAGCTTTTGTTTCTGCATATTTACGTAATTAACTGTGGTGGAACCTTGATTGATTGATAACCGTGATACTTGCCTTCGGGCATAAAATTAACAATTTCCAGATTTTTGGCAAGGAAGCCGGTAAAACATTTTTCTTTTTTCTGTCGTTCAGTTTTTTATACTTACCCTGTAATTGGACGATATTCCGACAATATCGCTCGAGGCGCATACAATCTCAATAAGAAGTTCTGGTAACTCCAGAAAATAATTTCCGCTTTGTTTGGTTTAAATGTACCACCCATAACGTCTGAAGTAGCTCCGTGGGGCACGCCTGAAGACACATCACCTTCACGTATTAAATAAAAAATGTTTGAAGTTTAGGATGGCAGTTGCAGCACATAATTATTTGTTATGCCACTTCTGATGCTAGATTTTTAGCACGGAAAAATTCTTAAGGAAAACAAGTTTATTTTTAACCCTAAAATAACTACTCCACTGTAACTGACTAGTTCTTCAAAGAAAAAGTGACAGTAATCTAACTAATCTGCATAAAAATATGACACATATCGTCGAAACAAAAAGGAATAGCCGAACGTTACCTTTCAAGAATATCTTACGATAAAGTAATTTATTAATTCGTTTAAAAAAATAGTCCGTTGCTAACAGGCACACAGGGGCTTTCACGTGCGATATCTCCGAAATAATTAGGTCTAATATAACGGATATGTGCGAATGAAGTTTACCGTTGTTCGCAAAAGAATCCTTAAAAAAAATGACGCAGGTCTTTGTAACAGGGGCATGATCACGTTTAACCTGGACAACCAGGAGGTAAAGCCTAAAAGAAGCCTGAAGTACCTGGGGATCACGGTGGACGACAGAGGAACGTTCAGAAGGCACATAGAAACCGTAGTTGCCAATGTTGGAAAAAAGGTTTCAAATTTCAGCTGAATACTGCCTAACATTGGTGGACCGGCAAGCGGCAGGAGGGCAGTCCTGTGTAGCGCAATACACAACATCCTCCTATATGGGGCGCCAATTTGGGACGATGACCTTAAGCACCAAAGATACAGGAACATGATGGGACGTGCGCAGAGATCTGTCCTTCTTCGCGTAGCGTCGGCGTACAGAACCGTCTCCGGCGAAGCTCTGCAGATCATCACGGGCATAATACCGATAGATCTGATTGCAATGGAAAGACACTACATGTATAAGAACAGAACGGAAAGCAGAGAAGCCACTCAATCAACAATTAGAGAAAAAGTATTAGACACCTGGCAGGATGGATGGGATAGCGAAACGAAAAAAGCCCAGTGGACTAAAAAGCTTGTACCACAGATAAGACCATGGCTACAGTGTAAATACCGCAAGCTGGACTATTATCTTACACAAGTCCTGACAGCGCATGGCTCGTACAGGACGTTTGGGAAACGAATCGGCAAAGACAACAGTGATGAATGTATGTATACTGCTCCAACGCTGACACTGCCGAGCATACAATATTCGCTTGCAAAAAATGGGCCACTGTAAGAGATACAGCTATGAATAAAGTGGGCTGCAGGATAACAGCTGCTGACAGTTTGGTCCCGAAGATACTGGAAAGCGAGGAGAACTGGAACATAATCCATCAGCTGGTTAAAGACATTATGAACAGCAAAGAGAACGATGAATTCAAGCTACAGAGAGGACTGAAACATGCGTGAGCATCTAGAAGCCGCTAGCGTTCCGATGCTATGTTATAACGACGGTTCCGGAGCGCCAGAGAAGGCCGTGGAGGGGTTTTACTCGGAGTTGCGCCCGACACTCCCAGGACACAGCGAAACCGTGTTTTGGGGCCAAGCGGTTTTCCCTCACCAAAAAAAACAAAAAAGGTCTTTGTGAGATTTCAAGTATTTTAGTTAGTGTACACTAACATTACAATTTATGTGAGAAAGAAACGGTTGACAACTTTCTTGAAATAAGAAAATACTTTAAACCTACAGTTTCGAGTAAAGATGAAAGCGTCTGCGTTTGCATGATTCATATCCCTAAAATCAGCGTAATTATTTACTTCAAAATAACATTTTGTACAATCTCTTGCAAAAAAAAAATTAACGCGCATTGTGGCAAAGTGTTTAAGCCTCAAAAATTCTTGTGACAATTTGAAGCTGACTTTGCAAATGTCGTAGTCCCATGCCGCTAGTTTCGTAAGACGCAAAATGGGCAAGTTCTATTCAGTATGTTTATTTCTATTGCATGATGAAAATGTACACAACACTTTCAAAAGAAATTGGCAAGCAAGGTAAAAAATATTTTACAATGAATTATTAAATTTTTTGCTTATGTACAAAAGTTATGGTTAAAAGTAAGCTCTTGGTATATTATTTCTTTGCGGTATTCAAAATGCCTATAATATCTGTAATAAAAAATCATTACTACTACCATAAAGTTAAAATAATTAGAGCTTTGTTAAACAATAGATTAAAATTCATTCTTTTTTCTTCTGCAAATATATAGGCTTTCAATTTATAATTTAATGTTTTTTGCTGATAGTAGGAAGAGTGTTTCATTTTAATTAGAATCAGTAGCGAACAGTTATTTTTTGTTTAGGACCAACGTAATTAGAAATAGGGGTTGAAACACATCAATCTATAAGGGAGTATATATTTATTCATGTAGGTACAGTATTTGCCATAAATTTGAGGAGGTGTAAATATATAAACGCCGATATAGAAAAAGCAAAACATATATTTAGAACAACACAATATCATGAAATAATCGATATATCTTATATAGTTTTATAATATTTAGTTTAAGTGTCAAGCGAAATCTTATACTCCTAAGGAAACATGAAATAACTCACAGTTATTCTTTTCTCAGTAAAACATTTCTAAATAAAGACAAGTGCATAATATACTTGAAATAGTTTAAACTTATAAACAAAACAATAATGATTTTAGATCTAATATCAGTTGAAAATTTAGGCCTTATTATATAATTGTTTGTTTATTTAAGAAGGTTTCGGCATTATTTACTTCTTAATCAGTTTAGAATGTCTATTGTCAGTTTATGAAAATTGTCAACCAAATTTTCATAAATTGACAATAGACATTCTAAACTGATGAAGGCGTAAATAATGCTGAAACGTGTTTAAATAAACAAACAATTATATAAAAAAATAAATAAAATAAATATATAAATAAATAAATAAACTTTATTCTGTTTTTTACAGAAGTGAGTTCTTATTAAACATATTCTCAAACTTAACATGTATTTCTCATTAAAAATAAATGAACGTATTTTCAGCGCTCCGTCTATATAATAATAAAGGTCGTTCAGGTGTCGTTGACTAGCGATCGTTAAGAGCGATTCCACCGTATTAGTCAACCCTCCACGGCGGAGATAGTCTTCTCGTAGTTGGCTGTACATAGGGCATTCCAACAGAAACTGCTGCAAGGTCTCCTTATCACGTGTATTACAAACAGTACAAATACTATCAAATTGGATTTTATAGACATTTTTATTATGGTATCATTTCATTTCACATTTGTCCCCAACTCTTGTCTGACTAACAAGTGTTACTTTCTTTATGTTAGTCCTATATTTGATGACATCTCTATTAAATTGACAACTATAATATGGAGGATTATATTCAAAATTCAGAGGACGTTATTGAATCAAATATATATGTAGTTAAGCCACAAATTGAGAACGATAAAAGTGTTGTGGAGGAATCAGCATCTTCACCCACTTTTAGCGAGTTAGAAGTAAATGAAACATTAAACAATGTTTCAATATTAGCACAATGTGATGATGTGACGTTTATGTCTAATACTCGGTATTTGGATAGGCAGATTACAACACAAATAACGGATCGCGAAAACGACAGCATAGTAATAGAATTAAATACTGAAAGTGTTGTTGGAACTAACATGTCCCAACCCACTGAAGTGGAAGAAGAAATAGGCAATAGAAAACGAATAACAAGAAGCACGCCCAAAATTGCCGAACAGGTTATTGAGACTACCATATCTCCCACCAATAATAACGAAAAGTTGGAATTCACCCAGACATCGCAATGTAGAAAGCGGACAAAGTGGACAAATGAAATGAATGAATATATTGTCCGTTCCTATTATAAAATTAAACAACTGTGGAACATGGAGGGCACTACAATCATACCAATTGTTGTGGGGGCCACAGGCGAGATTCCGACATCGCTCCTAAAAAATCTGGAAACACTGGATGTGCCCAAACATGTTTACATCGAGATGCAAAAGGCGGTGCTCCTGGCGACTGCTAACATAGTTCGAAAGGCCCTTAACATGGATGAACCCGCTGAAGGAATGTGAACTGGAAATTTATATAGTTATTATTGTAATTAATACCGCTTATATATCTATTGTAATACTTACCTATTTAGGTCGTTTACAATGTAATACTTATTTTTATAAATAAAGGTACCCTTGAGATAATAATAATAATAATAATAACGTTTATTTCCAAATTGATAACAACATACATCATTAGGAAAGTCAACACAAAATGAAAAATACTCTACACTATATGAATATGAAATACAAAAATTAAAAAATAGCATGGAGATAATTATGATAAAAGAAATCTTATAACAAGTCTTGTTAATTAACATTTGTTTTGTTTCTTTTTTAAACTGTTGTAAAGGGAATATTTTAATTTTATTTTGCAAACTATTATGAAGTTTTATTGCTTGATATTTAACAGACTGTTGTGTTAAAGATATTCTATGATAAGGAATAGTCAAAGATGAATTAATTCTTGTTGAATAATTATGTATATCCGACTGAGTTATAAAGCTTTCTAAATTAGTGCAAAAACTAAACAGTTGTAAATGTATAATGATGGGATGGTTAATATTTTTAAATACTTAAAATAAGGTTTGCAGTGTTCTCTGCTACTAACTTTCAATATAGCCCTTACACATTTTTTTTGTATTTTAAAAATTCCGTGCTGCCCCATAATAAAATACTATTATTGACCAGTGAATAAAAATCTGAGTAATATATCAATGCAGCAGTGTCTCTGTCTGTCAGGTCCACTGTTCTCCGGATCTGGTATACGGTTGTGTTCAATTTATTACATAAGTAATTTATATGAGTGGTCCAACTTAAGTTGGAGTCGATATGCACGCCCGACATTTTTGCCGAACTTATCTGGACCGGTCGCGTCTCAAACATTATGTTTTGGATTTTATTTTCGTTTAATTTTAATTTATTAGCACTTAACCATTTTTCCGCCTCCGACATGCCCACCGACTCCAACTCCGCCAAATCCCCTGCTGTTTTTGCTTTAAATACCAAGGTCGTATCATCGGCAAACAGAATCGCCTGGCAAACCTGAAGACTAGCGTACAAATCATTGACATAGATAAGGAAAAATATCGGTCCTAATTTAGATCCTTGTGGTACTCCACAGTCCATGTATTGTTATTTTGAACGTTTATTGTCAATCATCACTATTTGCTTTCGGTTGGTAAGGTAAGATTGGAACATTTTTAAAGAATCACCTCTTATGCCATAAAATTCAAGTTTTTCAATTAAGATTTTGTGAGACACACAGTCAAATGCTTTAGATAAGTCTAACATTGTTGCAGACACTTTTTCTTTTCCATCGAAACTGCTGATAACTGTATCGATTAATTGACAAATAGCTTATATCGTTGACTTATTTTGTAAATATCCGTATTGTTCCTTGCAGAACAATCACTTTTTATTGAAATAATCAAGTAATCTATTCTTCAAGAGTTCTTCAAAGACTTTAGAAATGATGGGTAAAATAGAAATTGGCCTATAACATTCAGGATCATTTATATTGCCTTTCTTGTATAGTGGTATAACTTTAGCTATCTTTAATTCATCAGGAAAGACATTATCCCGAATACAGTAATTTAAGAGCCTAGTTAAGGGTTCCGAAATAAATGGTGCTACATGCTTTAAAATCGATGACATCATACCGTATATATCCTCTGCAGGAGGATAAATGAAGACAAACCAAAAAAAGAAGAAAAACAACTATCAAAATATTTACAGTAGCCAAGAAAAGAAGTTTTCAACAAGAAAAGCTACAATAAGTTGAGATGTATTTTGAAATGCTGTTTTACTAGCTTCTAGAAGTTTTACTAGTTTCGCCTAAAAGCAATCTTCCGCTAGAATCTACAAGTAGTTTTACAGAACATTTTATATGTTAATATAAAAAAATTATACATACACTCTTATATGTGAAGAATTGAGAAATTAGAAGTTTGAAACATTTAAAGGTTAAGTTGAAGTGAAAGTTAAAATGACTGCAGATCCCGAACTGCACTGGTAGATGCAGTGAAAGCCGTGGTAATTGGGCGAAACAGCTAGTTTAAGTGAACGATTATTGGATCACCGTTATGATAATCAATTTTCAGGTTCCGTTCGCCACCAAGAAGTTGTTCATCCAAAATGCACCTCGTACTTCGATATAATTCTTGGTGCCTAGAACTTCTTTCATAACTGAGAGTAATATCTTTAAAATCAGGAAAAATTTTGAGTTTCTTAGAAAGACGAATCATTTTGATTGCCTCAGTTAAAATAAAATTATCATTTAAATATTTACGAATACAAATACTTAATTCCACATTTGCAATACATCAACATATTAATTATATTAATTTATTTTTTACCGTTAGAATGATTTCAAAGGAATTCTTATGCTCTCCGGCACAGCTTTTAAAATAAATAGGATGATATCTTCGCAAAAATATTCTTTGCATTCTATTTTGGAATATAATATATATCCCATCTTTGCCTAGTGTGTATTTCATCTTTCGTTTCTGATTATTATATTTGCATATATATAACAAACCTTCGGAGTGTTTCAATGTTACAGTAGTTTTCCAAGCAACGTTCATATTTCAGCTGCGAGTGCTAGCTAAAGTGGGTAACAGAAGAGATATATTTTTCATGATGAAAATACTTACGAAAACATGAGTTCCTTATCGTACGCTCACTGTTCAACAAAGAATGGCCATAATTTACTTAAGGTAGGTTGTTTTGGGCTACATAAAAGTACATTATTTACAAAATTGTTTAAATAAAATGGGAACATCTGGTACCGGCAATAGAATTCGAGCCTCCTGCATGAAAGCCGACGGCAACTATGGACAAAATCGGATATGTATATAAAAGGCGTAAGTAATAATAAAGATTACATTTCTGATATGCTACTAAAGCTATAGTATAAGTTTTGTTCCCTAAAACAATGCATATCAGACATAGTATATTATGTAAAATATTTTCGCACATATAATATATGAGTCTGTTTTATCTTAAATTAAGTTAAATGAATTAAACAACTTCGCTGCAGTATTTAACTCTAAATGATGACACCATTATAGGCATTTTTGCAGCAACCGCTACGGTGAAAACTTTGCACATTAAATACTATAATTAGTACTAATAGTTTGCATTAACTGAGGGTGCTTAAAGTTTAATGGTCGTTGTGGTAGTCACGTAGGAACTATCAGGAAGTTTGAAGATCAAACGGCAGGGTTCGTTAGAGCTTCGTGATTAGAAACACCAGCAACTCATTTTGGTTAATTTTTAAGTACTATATTTATTTATTCTTAAGTTTTCGCTTGTAATTTTGTCTTCGAATAGCGCTGAAGTTTATAATAACGGTAAATTGGAACGGAAAGGCCAGGAATTTCTGGTTTAAATACTTGCGATTTATGGTTTTCGCTTTTTAATTGCAATTTATCAAGGGCTCGTTACATGAACAATTACAAGCTTAATAACGTGCGGCGTACTGAAAACGTTCTGAAAGCACATCGCTTAATATAATCAGCAAGTTGAAACGTAAAAGTCATTTCGCTGATTGAAGAGTGAATTACGGGAATAATGACGTTTTTGTATACTTACAGTTATTAACGTTCTTTCAAGTTTCAGTGCGTTTTGATGATTTGTTACATTAGTAATCAAATTTTATCATATTCTGTGGCGTTTTACACATTTGCCAATAGATCTGGAAGTTTTGGCTCAATTGTTATTAAACTTTACATAAACCTTATATGCAAGGAAGTAAATAAATAAATAAATAAATAAATAAATAAACAAATAAATAAATAAACAGTTTATTGAAATTTGTAAATAAACAATAAATTTACAACAGCAAAATGTCAAAATAAGTAAAATACAAAAGAAAAAAAGAAAAACGAAGTACATACGTGGGTATAAAAACTATCATAATTAGCTATTAACAAAATCGTCAACGCTGTAGGGTTCTAATTCACACAGATATTTGAAAATTGTTTTTTTAAATATTGAGGTTATTTATTTGATTAACGGCAGTTGGCAGTTTACAAAAAAAATTATAACAGTTATACGCAAGCTATTTTGTGTTGATGACAGTCTGTGTTTAGGGTAGCGGTAGTTGTCCTTATGATTCTGCATATTTGAGTTGTAGCATAGCTCTTAAAATTCGTTTCTGCAACACAAACATGCGGGGTAAGTTACTACGGCCACCCCAAACAATAATTCCATATTTCGGCTGAGAATGACAGCAACTATAGTATACCATACGTAAGATATTATTGCTTACTAAATCTTTCAGTTGACAAACAGCATAGCAGAAACTGCCTAGTTGCTTACAAATAACCTTTATGTGTTCTCTCCATTTTAAAGAATCGTCTATCAAAACACCTAACACACGAAATTTATTTTGAATAGGATATGCGAAGTTGTTAAGTATAATAGTACCAGGATAAGCACTTTGTTTACTCTTAAACGAAATTACATCGGTCTTGTCGTGGTTAAGACTCATATGGTTTTGGGAGAGCCAATGTTCCACACTCTGCATATAGTTATCCCCACCGGCGATTAAAGAACTTAAGTCATTTTCCACAATCAGTATGGAAGTATCATCCGTGTAATTGATAGTTATAGAATGTGGATCGCCGACATGTTTGACAGTATAGATATCATTGAGATATATGACAAATAAGAGAGGTCCTAAGACGCTACCTGGTGGGATACCCCTATTAACAACAATATCTTTTGAACGTATAGGGTTTTCATCAGAATGTAAATAGACCGTTTGCTTTCTATTTGAAAGGTAAGATTTGAACCATAAGAGGGTACTTCCTTCAACCCCATGACAGTATTAAGTTTATCAAATTTAAAACTAACGCCTTGTACATATACGGCTTGTTCAGAAACGCTATCTACATACGATAACAACATATGTCGATTGACATCAAATGATCTTATCCAAATATGCTTCCTAAGACAGTTTCTAAGAGCATTCCAAAGATGGCATTTGAAATCAGTCTTTTTTATATCGAAGATAAGATACCACTAATTTACTTTTTCAGTTATAAATAGTTTATCTTTGTAATTACTCTATGTTGCACGGTTATTATTTTTTTGTTAGAATATTCTATATTCTATTTTATGTAATACTTTCATATAGTGTGTATAGATTTCAAAGTTTTTGTCATATCAAAAAGAATCTGGATAAAAAAGGCATAGTTTGGATACCCCTGTCTTCCTTGCGTAGTCATGAATTTCCACGTAATCATGACGTAGGTAAATATGAAATTTCACTTTTATGCATGAATTGCCTTGAATGACACCTTGCAATTTGAAAGTAGATTGCGAGAATAAACGAAAAAAATAAAAAAAAAGAGCAGACGGGCATTCGCTATTTGGTTTCTTAGCTCGAAGAAGGATCATTGTTGTAAGCGTAAGGGATACTAAATTGAATTCCTTTCTTTCGGGCCGAAACGCCCGTTTCGTTAATTTAAAGTAAAGGGTCCTTGTAGATAACTCTATTCTTTAGCCTCGACCTCGTATTTCAACACTTTACGTAAAAATCAATTGGAAGCATTGCTAAGGGAGGTTTCATCTTAATACGCCGTTGTGACTGTTTAATATGTGTAACACAATATGAAATTATATACACATTAATAAGCTAAAAGTGAAATGTTGTATTTACGTTTGTACTCCATCTATGGCTTATTTGAAGTGTAATTCTCTTATTGTGTGTTGAGAATTCTCTCTCTATTTCTCCACAATACGTGCACTCATCTATCTCCGTTTGTTTTGCCTATCCTCTTTGTGAAGGACCTGAAAACTGCGTTCTACGTTTACACTCGATCCAGATTTTCAGGTTTGGTATTAATTCCTTAGTCCATTTACAACTAAGTGTATTCTCCTACCATCTTTCTTGCTGCTTATCCAGTGTCCTTATTTTTGCGTCGCTGACTAATTTTCCTCCCTTCTGTTCATATATTTACTTCCTTTCCTCTGCCAATAGATCTATAGGGGGAATCCCAGTGATAACCTGGAGTGGCACAGTTGATGTGGTCTTGTACGCGGCCGCAGTTCCGATTAGTATCTTGCGCTGCACCTTTTGCAGTAGCAGCTAGTTTCTTTTGACTTTTAAGACACTCTCCCATATTGGAGCTCCGTCTAGCAACACAGAATGAACAGCAGACACCAACACCGCTCTTTTGGCGCTCTTAGGTCCTCCAATGTTTGGCATTAACTTTTAAGTCTGGCAGTGTCATCGTCTGCTTTCTCTGTTACCCTCTTCAACTGCTCCTAGCTAAAACTACCTGCCGTATCGAAATAAATCCCCAAATACCAGACGCTATTTTTTGGGCTCATTTTAACATTTTACAGTCTAAAGCTTAGGCCTTCCAGTTTCCTTTTGTTAGTGATAATTAACGCTTCAGTTTTGTCCGATACAAGCTTTAGCTCATTTGCCTGCATTCATCTATTTATGCGTTTTACATTTTCATTGGTAATTCTCATTAGGTCAGATTTACTGTCCGCAGTCACAATCAATGCCAGGTCATCCTCAAACGCAATACTTTTAGCTTGCCCTACCAGCTCGATCTCCAGTACGTCATTATATAAAACATTCCAAAGTATCGGACTCAAAACAGAGCCCTGCGGCACGCCGGCTTCGATATCCAATGTATCCCTCCTTGTTACTTGAATTCGCCTTTCTTTCAAGTCAATATCGACGATGTCAATTAAATATGCAGATATCCCCTTTTTTTGTAGTTTCTCCAGGATTAGGTTCCAACTAGCGGTATTAAATGCACTCTGAACGTCCAGTGTTACTAACACTTGTTCTCTTTACTTATGTTCCTTCCTGTACTCGTATTGGTGAGTCGCCCCTCCCCACCCCCCGTCTCAATCTCCTCATCGAGTCTTCGACGTATTAACGTTTCAAAGACTTTGCTCAGCGTATTTAAAGCTGTCTGGATTTATCACCCTTAGGTATCAATATAACTTTAGCGACCTTCCGTTCACTTGGAAATGTTTGTATCTTCAAGAGTTGGTTTAGCAACCCCAATACCTTCTCTAATCGCTTCTGAAGAAATCCCGTCCAGGCCCTGTTTTCATGTTATTTAACACCTCGCTAAGTTCTATGGCAATAAATGATGGGCCCTTATCCACTCTAACTCTATAATTTTGGCGATCCCTGGGTGATGTGGGAAAGAGTTTTTTTCACTATTTGATTTTTTTCTTTGTCAGGTATATCATACGGTGCGAAATTACTTAATCCTTTCACTGCGATCATATAGCCTTCCTCCCAAATATCTCTGTTTAGATCATTGGTTGCGCCACTGTTCTTTTTTCGATAATCTAATCAATCTCCTCAATTCTATCATCCTCGCCTTATAGTTCTATTTTGCTCGTAGTTTCTCGTTTCCACGAGCTTCCATACATTGTTTCCGCTTGGTACTTATATATATACTCTCGTTCCACCAATATGGCACCGTACTGTCTCTAGCTGGACCTTTAATAGAGCTGTTTTTGTATGCCTCTTTTATGACTGCTGTGCATACCTTGTACGACTCTCTTTGTTCCTTTTCCATGTTGCAAAGTCTAATCTTCAACGCGCTCCAGTCGGTGATACCTTTTGTTTACCAGTCATTTTCTTTGGCTCTGCATCAACTTTTAACTCGTAGTATACGCGATGCTGCGTCAGACTTCCATCCTTTGCATGTTGATTACCATCTAAATATTATCAAACTCATTATCAATCATATATCTGCGTTTCTGCGAAATGTTATTGGAATTGAAAAATTACATTATTGTGCGATTTGTCTGTTATATAATTGACTGGTTGTGAACACATCACGCTGTTAGTCACGTAGGTAAGTATAAGAAATACATTGAATATCTATTATTATTAATTATTTATTATTACTCTTTTAAATTTATTATGCACTATCGTTTTCTACACAAATGCGACCTATTTTTGGAGAATAATAAAAAAATAAATCATAAAAAAATGAGGGATATAGGAAGCTCGGTACCTAGTGATTAATTTTTTGCGAAGATAGATGGCGTCATCCTTGGGATAATGTAATATGCTGCAAATTATGTTAAAATAATCTTTTAATATTTGTTATAATTTTGGAGATATTAATAAAAATTAAAAAATTGCTTAAACTTTGGAAGGGGGTGGGGGCTAAAATCAGGCAATTGGGCCACTAAAAAAAAAATACGTAGGTACTCCTTATTTTAAGGTACTCTTTCAGTTTGTAAAGTTTCATCGAAATCGGAATTTATCACTTGCCGATGTTCCCTTGTAAGTAATTTTAAGGAAAAAAAAGCATTTGGCAAATCTTAAATAGAAAGTTCAACAAATCTTGCGTAGCCATCACATAGAAGCTAATGTACTATTAGGTAAAAGTGGAAACGCTTTTTTACAATTAAATTATTACGAAGAAATGGGATTTTAGTGAATTCAAGTTTAGGACCTTCAAATTGCAGTTTTTACTGCTTCTCAAGTCATCAGGATTATCGTTACTATTGAATTAAACTTGGTATAGTTATTTACTGATGATGATGATAGCTTTGAAACGTGCAACCGGTTCCAAATTTGACCGTCACAATTTAAAGCACTTTTGTTGAGTATTATATTTTTGTAAATTTATTTTTTGTTTATTAAGAGCATATTTTTCGATAATACTACAACTACATATAGGTATACTATAACTACAAAACTTTCTATTCCTACCGATACATATTACGTGACAGTGTTTCAAGGATTATAGTGACGCAACCCCAACATCCTTATCTACACTCCGCCAAAAAAGTATCGCATAATTTAGTTTTGAATCATAAAAGTATCGCATAATCTTTGTTTGTAGCATAAAGTTGTAAATATACTTTAATGCGCTCTAAGATATAATTTCTATGATTGTTTAAATAAAATACAGGCCAAATAAAAACAAGAACTCATACTTGAGATTTTTATTAAAACAAGAAATTATAATTTTGGAAAGAAAAATGTCATAACAGTAGCTTTTAATACTGAGTATTGCCACCTCTGGCTCTTATGACCGCTCGCATACGGTTTGGCAGAGATTCGATTAACCTCCGTATATAAGCCTGATCCAAATTTTCCCACTCGTCACGGAGAGCATTTGCTAGTCCATGCAGGTCCGTGTTGCTACTACCAGTCAGGCGCAAATATAAAGATATACACGAATATAAAGAGGTACCAGGGAGGGGTAGCGAACTAGAGTTCAGGGGGGTACCCGAAAACGTGGACCTACCTGTGAAATCGTCCTCACTTACCACCACGGTGGATGTACGGGAAAGGAGCTTCCGTGGCCGCTAGCTCAGTCGCAGATGGTCGTGCCGGTTCCGAAACAACACTTCGGCAGGTGTTGGGGCGACTGGTAGAGCGCCACCCACGTTAAAAAAAAAATCACGGAGCCCCCAGGCCAATCCCCGGGGTGTGGGAGTCCCCAGAGCGCACCTCGCGGGTAAGTGTGGAGGTATAAAAGCAACCCTCCGTGGCACGCGCCACAATTTACAAGAAAACACAAAATTTTAAATAGTAACGAATCAAAAATTTATTTAAAATCGTAGAATGTATTGCGCAACAGGGGGGGGGGCGGCCCTTTTTGGACAACCCCAAGGTTAAGTACAGTCCAAAATTAAAGTTAATATAATCTAATTCTCCTATATCACCCCACCAAGATCTTGATCGGTTTACATCTATCAGTAACAGAATTATTAAGAAAGGGGTTCGGGCAACCCGTAATGCGCACACAACAGTAATGTAAATTTAGGCGAAATAAAAGTTAATATAAGTTAAATTCAAAAGAAAATCAACTACTTGTCCTGAGGGAACAAGTAGAGCAGTTACTACGTTAAAATGTTCGTTAAAAAAAAAAGATAGAAATGAAAGTAAAAAAAAAGGAAGTTAAATCGTTCACAAAATTTACAAGGAGACTATCGCTTTAAGAGCTGAATTACATATACCGAAGATTAAGCGAAATAAAATAACACTCGGTACACGACCGTCACAAGAAAAAAAAATAAAAGTTCTGAGTCCCCAGGTAGGAGCGGCTTCCGCGCGTCTAACCCGCGATGGCGTGAAGTACAAATTAGAACAGTCCTACCTCACGAGGATGGCGTTAGGATACACCTCGGGGCTAGGTCGGGCCTCAAACTGACGCTCCTGAGTGTCCCTCAGCTGGCAGCGGGGCACTCGCTAAATCAGACGGCGTTTAACGCTGTTAAACCGTCGGGAACTCCTCTGCCGGTCTACGGGGTATCGCCACGTGGTGGTACGTGTGGTCGCTAGTATTTCCGTCCCGTACCACAACCCTATACGAAAGGATCGCAGAAACCTCAGAATTAGTCACCAAGAAGAAAGAGAAATGTTAACGAGAGGACTTACCTATTTGAGGGTCAAATAGGGCACAGCTGACGCAAGCAAAGCAAAAACGTGGAACTCGACGAAACACAATCCGTAAAAATTACGTAGATACACGAAAAACGGCGTCAAAGACGCTAAATTTCACCACAAAAATTAATGCGAGAAGATTAATAAATTCGCAAAAGCGATAAAAAACCTTCCAAAAGGCACTACAGAAAAATCAACTCGCAGTCGCGTTTGCTCGCTTCGACAAATACCTGCAGAGTGCGGGCCTACGGAAAATTCCCGAAAGTCCTAGATAACATACGCGTAAACAGCCCCAAAAAAAAGATGACCATGAACGGCACAATATGCGACATCTAACAGGCGATACGGACCGAGTGACCCTGAGATAGGAGTTTACTATGATGAACACAGAGTCTACATACCGAAGACGGTCAGTGGGAAGGCGAAAACCCTAACTATACGCTACGCGTACAAGAAAAGAAAACTGAACGTAACATCCGCTGGGGCAACATTTTGGGTTCGTATCCGTCTGTGAAGGAGGTCCCACACGTGCTCGATAGGGTTCATGTCCGGACTTACCGCAGGCCAATCTAAAACTGGAATACCAACATCGTTAAGGTATTCCTGGACGATTATTGCAACATGCGGTCGTGCATTATCGTGCATTAACATGAATTCGTTTCCTATAATTGGCGCATATGGTACTACATGTTCTTCTAAAATGTCCGTTATATACCTGTGGGCAGTCAGTGTACCTCTGTCTACTGGTACTAACTCTGTACGACCTGTTAAACAGATGCCTCCCCAAACCATAATAGAGCCACCAGCGAAATTAGGTCTAGGTCTGATATTACACTGCGAATAGCGCTCACCGTCTCGTCTGTACACTGAGATACGCCTATCTGAGGTGTAAAGACCAAATCTTGACTCATCTGTGAAGAGTATATTGGCCCAGTCATTAATGTTCCAATTTACATGTTCTTTGGCAAACCTTAAGCGAGCCACTCGGTGGTTCCTAGTGAGACGAGGGGCTGTTACAGCTACTCTAGCTCTTAATCCACTCTGTCGTAACCTATTCCGAATAGTTTGAGTAATCACACGAGTATTTCTGACTCTAGCCAAGTCGTTCTGCAATTGTCTCGCAGTTACATGTCTTCGACGTAATGTTTGTAGTAGTAAATAGCGGTCATCTTGGCGAGTAGAACATCTTGGACGACCTGGTACAGGTCTTCTACTGTAAATGCCTGTTTCCCCATATCTGGCTACGGCTCTAGAAACACTTGACTGATTGATGTTCATCAAATTAGCAACGTATGCTTGAGATCGTCCATCTTCGATTAAAGCAACTATAGCAGCCACTTGTTCTGAAGTTAAATTGCTCATTTTAGTTTTAAAAGCGTTGGTACAGAACTCTGACTTCGCACTTTAAAATTTGTCCGTATAGGAAGACTTTCAATAATCAACTGAACAAACCTTACACATATGCATTTTTCTAAATGTGTTCTTTTAGAAAAAAAAAAGTATAAACGCAAGTTCCATTATTTTGTTAGTGTTTTTATAGTTCACATACACGAGGCAAACTTTTTGTGAACGTATAAAAATATCTTGGTTCATAAATGCCCTTTTTTAGTTTATGCGATACTTTTTTGGCGGAGTGTACTTTAATTCTATATTGCACATACCTGCATGCAGCAACTATGATGGATTGCTCATTTCCGTGATACCTTTTACTTACTCCATCTAGGCGCGGATGCCGTATCATTAAAACTTTAACTGATATTATTTTTCCATTAAAGATAAACGAGATTTGAAATGCTTCATACAACGGCGTATTCGTCTGTAAAGACTAGAAGATATTCAAATGGAAAGTTGTGAACTTAGAGAATTGATGAAATTCCATTTCAAGTCAAATGTGTACATGCAACAATATTTATACATTTTTCTTTTGTTATAGCAATCGTTCTTTTAACTGCGAGTGCTCGTTTATTTTTCAATTAAATATTGTAAATTGTTGTACGTTATAATTTATTTATTTCACTTACAATTAAAATAAAAGTTTTAGTTGCTTTGAATTTGAAGTCAATTTTGCCAATGAACAGTGTTGATTTTTCTTCTTCATTAAATTTGATTCTTTTTTTTTAGCTACTTGAATTTCAAACCAAAATAATGAATACCAGAATTTAAAAAAAATTAAAAGGGATGCGCAACTTGCTAAGTCGTCATGCAGCAAATTTAGTTCTTTCAATGTAATTTAAAGGAATGATTGAAAGGACTGTCGGTTATATATAAGAAAACAACATTTAAATTGAGGCAGCTGTTTTTCATTTTGTGATATCTTATACCGTGAAGTAAGAGTCAGAGAACTGTAGAAGGGTAATGAAAATCCAATGCGATTAATTTGGTTTAGCGGGAGCGTACTGCAAATCGTTTAGGTTGACCTGTCATTTCATATGTTCGCATGACATCCACTGACCATGTTATTTGCGGTGCGTTGCGTAACTTCTTTGTTTTTAATATAAAAAATATTGGAAAATACGAGTATTCCAGTAAATATACTGCGTGTGTAATTAAATGTGGTAGAACATGTACATATATAAACACAGAATAGTTGGTAATTGGAACACAACGGACACTGAAGTAATTCTCTGGAAGCAAATAGAGTTAGTCTGCTTCTAGGCGTTTATAATAGGTGATCGGCAAGTTAATATATTTCTTTGATAACATGGTAGTAGGTTTCATTGAGAGCATAATTTTGTAAGAATAAGAATAGAATAAGAATAAGAATAATTTATTAAGTTGCCCAACAGATACAAATGCAATCACAGGACACAAACTATCATTATATAACGCACAGTAGAACCTCGATTAACCGTCACCTTCGGGTCCAGGCCATGGTCAGAACGCTAAAAAGGTCGAATAATCAAAGGAGAATTAAAAACGCCATTTGCAGAGGTCAAATGAATGTAATGAATCAAAATCAAGCAAACAGGTTACACTAATATTACAAGTAAAAAAGAACGGTTTAGACATTAAAAAATTACTTGAAAAATTCTAAAATGTTTTGTTGTTTTAATTTTTTAAATCTAGACATAGCTGCTGCATCACGCCAATTCTTTGCCCATAAAATGTCCATAGATGTAGCGGTTGATTGTTGTTCTAAATATTTGAGGGCAGTCTCTAAGGCCCCAAAACCATGGCTTTTATATCATCATCTTGAAGTTCGTCTTCAGAGGGGTGGCTTGGAGCGTTGTCGAGCAATAAAATTGCACGGATTGGCAGATTTTTTTCCTTCAAGTATTTTCTGACAGCCGGAACAAATGCATTGAAAAACCACTCTTTAAACAAAAAACAATCCATCCAAGCACTTTTCTGAGCTCTATAATAAACGGGGA
This sequence comes from Cetonia aurata, assembly GCA_949128085.1. Lineage (NCBI taxonomy): Eukaryota > Metazoa > Arthropoda > Insecta > Coleoptera > Scarabaeidae > Cetonia > Cetonia aurata. The sequence goes on from OX421884.1 coordinate 42,518,600, forward strand.
GTGTCTCCATGTTGATGTTTTTAAACGCTCTCGGTTTCTTAGGCTTGCCGATTACAAACAACGGCATAACACGCATGGTCGGTTAAACCGAGGAGTCGGTTTAAAGGAGGTCGGTTAATTTAGAGTCTACTGTACATATGTAAGTGACTAATACAAAAAGAAATATAAAAAAAACTAAACTAAACTATAAACTAAACTACAACTAAACCAGACCAACTACGGTGGGTGATTCTTAAAAGTGAAGCAAAAAAATATAAAAATTAAAGACTAAAGTAAACTAGAAATAAGTAACACTACTACTACATGTATCCATAATAGACTTCAGTGTTGAAAAATTGATGTCACCATTAAGTATAGCGTTAAATATATGACGCATATATAGTGGATTTAAGAAGCAAATTACTTCTGGGTGTAGAGTAGTAGGTGTCAGAGCTTCTAGCAGGTAGCCTAGGAATATTAAAACTAATTTGACTAAGTACATATTGAGAATCAGTAAAATTATTCAGTAAGTTAAAGAGAAATTTAATACTAGCTTTGTTGCGTCGGAGATCGAGGGAATCGATGTTAAACGTCCTCAAAAGAAGAGCAAGGCTAAAACCTTGAGCAGGATAAACGGTTCTCTAAAGTATAAATATTTTAAGAATCGGCGTTGAACTTGCTCTAGAAGGTAAATATAACAATTATACATGGGAGACCAGACAACAGAGGCGTACTCAGGTCTGGAACTTACACAGAAAATGAAAGTTTATGATCAAACACCACCCCAAGATCCTTAGTAGTGATATTTCTCTCTAAAACAGTGTTGTCATAGTAATAACTATGCGTGATAGGTTTAAGTTTGCGGGAAAAAGTCATAACACTACACTTGCTAACATTCATGTTAAGCTTATTATCAACGCACCATCTACATACAATATCAACCTGATTCTGAAGATAAATATAGTCATTCGGACATTGAATAGTAGTAAATATTTTAATTTCGTCGGCAAATAGACGTTTCTGGCAGGACAAGTCATTACAGATATCGTTGATGGAAATAAGGAATAAAAGTGGGCCCAGATTAGTGCATTGAGAACTCCGGAGCTTGGACAAAAGCAGGAAGAGTTGTAGCCCATATATCTTACATAATTCTTTCTATCTGTCAGATAAGAGGTAAACAGAGCTACAAGTTGAGTTGAAAAGCCAAAGCCATCCATCTTATGTAAGAGGAGATTGTGGTCAATACGATCGAAGGCTTTAGTACAATCCATGAAAATAACAGCGGTTTGTTTATTGGTATCAATGTTGTTCGACATAAATTGAGTAAATTCAACTAAATTGGAAACGGTTGAGCGTTTACTAACGAAGCCATGCTGATTGATGGTTATAAGTGAATGTATTGAAGGATAGATACTAAAGTAAATTTTTCAAAAACCTCAGCGAAATTATTGATAATAGCTGTTGGACGATAGTTAGCTATAGCTTGTTTATCACCTTTCTTATAGACTGGGACTAAACGTGTAGTTTTCCAAATATCGGGAAATGAAGCAGCGCTAACGGAGAGATTAAAGATGTAGCCCAATGGCACAGCAAGAACATAACTTATATAATATAATATAATAAATTGTAAGTAATTACTTGAATGTAATTTTTTAGGTTGCTACATTACCAACTGAAACTTATAATCTGCTTGTTGAACCGCCATGTTGTCATACATACCGTAATATGCCAGCTCGTAAAAAAGTTTAATGTAATGTTTACTTGAGTAAACATGTACGAGTCAAAACTGTTTCCCATACGGATATTAGTAACCACTATTACTTTGTATGAGGCACATACAAGAGCACAAAGGTTTCCGCCTACGCCGCCAGCAAACTGGAGTGTTTCCCTTTTACGACGGGAATGGAAAGTTAGTTTACATTGTTATGCAATGAACCAGCTTGGATGGATGGGGTAATAAGTTATCGGCGTTTCATCTACACCAGCTTCCTCCATTTCAAGTCATGTGGAAATGAAACATTACCACTAATTGACGGTATAAAATAACTGCTTGCTTTTAGTGGATTTCACACTTCCTAACTTTTACGCGCGGAAGTGTGTCGCGTGCTCTACACATTTAGGAAAATGTGGTTGGAAATTGTCTCGGATCGTGCTACTTCACCCTTCATACGCTAAGTGAGTATTTGATTACTGCTAAAGCGTTATTATTCTCTTAGTGAATGACATTTGAATTATTATTGTTATCGCTTGGATTTACTGACAACGCAAAAGTGAAATGAAGACCAACAGACTGTATCGTTTTACATAATATGAGCATTTCTGCGCTTAGTAAGCATTAGCACATTAAAGATGATGTTCCTGATAAGGTAAATGTGAAACATGTTTCACACATTAAGTTTAAATATGATACAGCATTACTACTATGTTATGGTGCTGTTAAGTATAGCCAAATTTCTTAACGAGTCTCAACTATACTAAGGGTTTCGAGTTCAAACCTTGCTCTGGTTAATTGTGGTAGCTTATTTTTTCGGGGACATAGTGATGACTACGAGGAAGATCTGGGTCAGTGGGGGTATTTTAGAAACGTTAAATTGCTAAGGTTTTAGCAATTCAACGTTTCAGCTATTCAACTAAAAATAAATAATTACAGAATTAATTAATGCGTTATCAATGTGATCAAAGGAAAGACATTTCCGTTTGGCCAAAAATAATGGACTGCAGTCCTTTTTTCCGTACAAGCGCTTCGTAAAAGGCGCCACTTGTGGTAAAGACACCAAAAGGTACTAAAAGAGGATTTAATGTCCGTGACAATTTCAGCATTCGTTTCAATAATGGCTACATGTTTCGTGCAGCCACTTCTTAAACGTACTGAGGCATAACCAGTCAAACTTGAAATATTTTTTTGTAATGGCAATGACTGTCAAGCGCTACTCAAAAGTCATTACTATTACTAGGGAAGTCGTTAGATCTATGATCTGATATGGTATTGCTTCCCATGGTGGTTGTCTTTTCTTATTTTTACACTCCACAAAGTTTCTGTGCCACTCCCACAATCACTTCAAAGTTTTTCTTGCTGTATCAGATTGTTTGACTCAATTCCATTCCTCCTCCTCCTCCTCCTCCTTAATTTTAAAGCTTAGCTCATTTTCAATTTGTCTTCAGTCCAGCTACCTCCAGTTGCTTCTCTTGGTACGTATTGCTTTTTCGCATTTTTGGCTTTATAAATGTACAGTTATTATACGGCTGTATGGATTTTCCTTTAATTGAGCATCTTATATTAATTTAGAGTATTTAGCATTTTATCCCAGCCTTTTTACAACGGTCCCAAATAAGCCAAAATAAAAGTTTGAAAGACAATAAAATTACGACTACTTACATCTACTATGTGTGGTGATATTATTAACTTGTAGTTTGTAATACCACTGCTGCCATATCTGTAATACCTTTAGAATTGTTCCCACTACATACAGTGCTAAAAAAGTGTCACAAACTTTGAAACCGAATAATATTGCTCAAAATGTGGAGAATATTCTTAGCGCTTCTTCACTTTCTTTTACAGCAGTTGTGCATTTCTGCATTATCTCTTCTTTCGTTTTCATTGCGACGCTGCAAATCTCATTCTGTTGCACAGGAAATAGAAACGAATGAATTGTAGCGCCTTTCCGCAGAATCAAGATAAAATGGTAAAATTAGCCAGAAAAAGAAGGAAAGAAATGGGATATAGTACGCACTTACCACGTCGTTAGTCTTTCGTAAGACGGTCTCGCAGCTTAGATAGAATAAAGTGAGTATGAGAGCGTTAATTTTAATAGTGTACCGCATCCGCTTGCATTCAAGTCTTACATAGCTGGTCTTGATAATGGAGAAACGGAATTTAATAAAGCGGTGCTCACAAATAAATAGGAAATGGAAAGGAAGCAATTTAAATAAGGAATATGTTGGTAAACATGTAATAAGTAAGTTGATTAGAGGATTAATATGGTGTAATGTAATTAAATAAGAGTTGTCATGTATTTTGGAGGGATAATATGAGCCCCGTATCAGTTGGCCTACTCTCTAAAATTTCAGTTTAAGAGATATTAGTCTTAAAATTCAAAGAAAAACGTTCACATATGTTGTTATTTCGTATTACTACAATTAATTGAACATTTTGACACAATTTAAAATTAAATAATTTTGAGACCAATCACGATTTGGAAGAAACAACAAAAATAATTTTTATGCTAATTAAATTATAGAAAACCACCATGGTGTAACATCACCTTTCTTTTTAATTACGGCTTCAATTCTTCTTTACATCGTGTCCGCTATGTTCTGACAATCTTTAGGTGTAAATTTAATTAAAAATTTCTTGCAATTTTTGTTTCAATTGTGGGATTGTTTTTACAGGACTGGCATGCAACCGTTTTCTCAGGTCATGCCACAATGGTTTTACCGGCGACAAATCCGGGCCACTGAACACCCACTCTAAGAGTGGAACATTGTTTTCCGAGGACTACTTTAAAGCTCTATTTGACGTACGACAACTTGCACCGTCTTGTTGGAAAATAAAATCTTCTCCAGCGTTCAAAGCATCTGCTATTTAAATAAGATGTAGCTTTCCGACTTCTTTTGCAGATATTGAATCCCACACCAAAACGGAAGCTGCAAATTTGACCTTTCTTTTTAAGCATTCTAGATGACATGTTTCGTGTCTTTGGCAAATAACTCTGCTTCGACAATGACTTACAGAAACTTGAAATCGCGGCTCATCACTCCAATGAATTCGATTGCACTGCTTAGCAAGGTCTATTGTTTTACTATAAGCAATGGTTTTCCTTTCGCCTAAAAAAAAAAATTATTGAAAAGTGAGCCAGCTGATACGGGACGGTTATAATACGCACGTGCGCTAGCGCAGAGGTGTCTATGTATGTACAACATACATCGTACTACAGAATAGAAAATATCCAGAAGTTTCACTCCGGTGATTAAGTGGATATATATCCATCCTTTTTTAATCAAATCCTGGCGTCCCGTTTGAACTATTGCCCATCTATAGCGTGTTTGTGCGCTGAATCGCGGAGTCCGATAGACAAACTAAAAATATGGACAAAAAAATAAAATCGTGACCATTGGGAATAAACATTGAAGTGAAATTTTTGTATATTCTATGTTCCTTGAGGTGCTAATTCGATTTTGAATGATCTTTAACATGCTACGCAAGAAAGCCATTAGCCTATCAAATTGCAATTAATTGTAGATTTGTTTCTAATTTATTATTAAAACGAAGAAATCAAACTAAGTGTTGCGTTGGGCACCACTTACTGTAAACTTGGAAAGCATAATAAAGTTATTAATGAACTCTAAGTATACGGTAATGTAATAGTAAATACGCACAAAATAAGGTTATTATTTGCTCCTGTCAAGAAATTAAAAGTAGTGCGTGGACAAAGACCACGAAGGAATGGTAAATCGACAAAAAGCATAAATAAATGAAAATGAAATCCATTTCACCTAAGTATTCGTTGCCCAGACGAACACGATATGCATATAAATTATTTAAAATATTAGTAGATGACTAATTGGCGATCATTTCAGTTGCAGCACATTCTAAAGCAAATGTTTCATAAGTAATTCCGCATAAGCCATATTAACTGTATTTCTTAAATTTAAGCATTCTCGTAGGAAGTATCGACTAAGATATGTGAAACTGGCTCAGGAAGCAGATTAATACTTTACTGAAACGGTATCTGCAATCCTTGAAAATATACGAATTATTTGCCTCATAGACCTATTTTTCTTTGTTTCCTTTTTTATTGGTAGGGGGAAATCCTTTAACGACACTGGGTGTGGGATTGTTCTATTTCGGCATACCCACTAAAATACTTTTTGCTTCTTCACGACGCCTCTGGAACAACTTGTTTGCATTGATATCACGTTTGCTAGAACTTCATGTACTTCAACTTGGCTTGGGCCATTTAACACATTCCCTGTGCATCATAACTTTAGTCACGAAGCTGTGTATTGTTTTTCAATTAGAATGGTTTCCCAGCATTATCCCGACGACGGTCTCCTTTTTTAACGGATGGTTTATTTTAGTCTCTATACTTGCCTATCTTATGCCCATATGTTGCAAAGCAGTATGACGTGGTCTGGTGTGTCAATCTTGCCACATGAGATACAAGAGTTATCTTCTTATTTAAACATTTTCAGGTTTGATTGATAGTGTCCGTAGCCCGAAAGGAACTGAGTCAGCTCATAGTCCAGTCCCCTATGTTTGCACCGCACCCAGGCAGTTATATCCGGCATTAACGTCCACTCGGCGATTTCCATTTTATCCCATGGCTATTTCCACTTCAAAATTGTCACCTCTCTTTCCTTGATCTTTCTGTTTTGAACTTCTCTGTCTTTAGAAGTGAACAACTAGGCGTATTTTTAATAGGGCTCTGTAGCCGGTCTCTGGTGTCTCTGGTTTTCTTTGTCTCCAGAGTCGGTGTTCAGACAGGAACATCATACAGGGCCTGGCTCTGTATTATACCCAGAATAAATGCTAGTGTCCTAGCACTGGGTTCAACCACATTTGGCATAAACCTTAAGATTGCCGTTGAGATGGTTTCGGCTTTCTTGATTACATAGTTTACATGGGCTCTGAAAGTCAGCCATCGGTCCAAGATGACCCCCCGATATTTGATCTCCTGTTTTAGTTTAACTTAATTTCCGAGTAAGGTAAAATAGATTTCTTCTTCTTTCTTGGCTCCTTAAGTGTTAATGCTTTCGTTTTAGCGGGTCCTATTTTCAAATCTTGGAGGACCATTCACTCAGCTATGTTTCCTAGGGCCGTGTTTGTTCTAAACATATATGTAATACTACTATATTGCGGGTCGCGTATAGAACCAGTGGCACAAATTTCCGGCGATGAAGGGTGATGGAAGATATACTTCTTTGTCTAACTATGTTCTCTGAGAGTTCTTAGTTTGTTTAGTCAAAAGTCAGAATATAGGTTATCTCTGGTGAGAATACACAAGTCATATATGTATATAAACAATAAAAATTATTTTAAAATATATTATTGAATATAACATGGTGCAGAATAATACGCACCTAGAAAGAATATAGTTTTTGCAAGATTTCTGTGTAATTGAATTACACAAAAGGCGAATCAAACATTTGTCAGCTTCGTAACAAATAAAAGAAAAGTCAGAAATTACGAATGCACAGATGAAAAAAGTATGATGGCAGAGTGTGTGGTAATTGAAGTTTTTGAAAAATCTAGAGAAGTTGAGAAGAATATAAAATTAATGTTTGATATAAACAAAGCAATTGAAAGTAGAAGTAAATGGAATATAAGGTAAAGCTTGTACTAATAAGCATGAGCAAGTATTAAAAACATGTGGATATTGTCTATTTAAACATGTTTATGGAAAATATCCAGCTTAAGGTAAGATTTGTGGTATTTGCAACGATAATACATTAGAATGTAGTAAATGTAGAGAAACGAAACGTGTTAAAACAATACAGTATAGCAAATAATTCTAGTTCTAACTTTGATGATAACGTTTATATTATAGACAAAATTAGTGATAATTCTATTAAAAGAAAAAAACAACGAGAACTTTGATACTTACTATTTCAACAAAATTGATTCCAAAGGTAATCGCAGCAAACAAGCATATTCAGCTATAGATTAGAGAGAAGGTGGCGCTGGGACTCAGATTCAAAGATGGAAGAGAATGAATCATAGGAAACAATAGACATTGCTGAGAAAACAATTCTTTTAAGCCGTACCCTCATTGGCCAAACCACAATGAGCTTACCAAGAAAATTATTAGACTATATATTAGATTAGCTTCGTTGAATTAATGTAATTATATATTTCTAAAAGAAAAAAGGGACAATGTAGTATAATATATAATATACCTAAAATGGGGTAACTTAAAAGAGTGGGGTGAGATAAAAATATATGTGAAGAAAATTTTAATATGCAGGTGACATTATTTAGTAATCTATACTAGTTTGTGACAGGACTATTTCGAATCTATAAGAACTAAACTTAGTTTTACATGCAAACTGCAGAGAATTAATGAGAATTTTGACTGTGTGCAGCTGTAGCACTTAGATAAGAAAATTAACTGTTTCATAATTACTGAACGCTTTTAATTCATTATAAATACTGGTAAATAATAATACGTAAATGTTTATATAAAAATATATATTTCAATCTGTCCTATAACTAATTTAAACATGGTTTTCAAAATACAATTGTATGTATGTGATATTAGGGTGATAGTACACTGCGACATGACAAAATAAACAGAATAAATAAATAAACTTGTGACATCATCTTCAGCAGTAAACCCACAAACTGGTTTCCAAGCAGGTAGTATATTCTCATCTTTGGGAAATCTGAAGAATATAAAATTATTGCTATTAAATACTTATGTATGTTTGTGATTGCTGGGTGAAGCTTCGGGTTGTGGAATACACCTTGATGCTTCTACGCTCTCTACCTTTCAACTATTCTTAAGCTAGAAACTATAAGTACCAACAATGCGCAAAGGTATTGCAATTTTGAGAGAGCTTTGATAGTGATGGATAGTATGAAGGAAAAAAATAAAGTGTCTACTATAAATATTAGTTTAGGTCGCCTGTAAATGTTTACATTATTCTGGCGCGAAAATATGATCTTGTTCGCTGAAAAGGGTTCTAAAATGACCACATATTTCCAACCGTTGCGTTTAGTTAGATCGGAAAATCAAACGAAAAAGATTAAAATAACCAGTACGACAGGAACCGCACGAATATCAATCCAGACAAATGAAAATCGAATTTGAATTGTTTAAACATGTGCAAGTATTTGGATATTTTCACATAGACGATGAATTACACTCTGTGGTCAATGGTGGTCCATCCCTGACGAATATCGTTTATCGATTGTCATCAAATAATATCGGAACGGTATCAACTGGAATGGTCTGGCGCATCCACCACAAATGAAACGCAATACCAGGTGTACTATTGTAGGTAATTTATCACGATTAACATCAACACCTAATGCCACATTAATGAATCTATAGAGCAGGCAATTTAGCAGTAAATTAGGGGTCTCTCTCTCTCTCTCTCTCTCTCTCTCTCTCTCTCTCTCTTTTCAGAACGAGTTAAATATGCTTTTATATGAAAGCCTTTATACTTTATGTTAATTATATTTTTGTGCTTTAAATTGCGAGTTAAGTTCATATAAAAATATTGTATTTGCTTAGGTACCAGAGCCCTTGTCCCTCATCCAAATGTACTGATATTTCTAGACAGGATAGTTTAATAGTGTCATTTATTCTGCCCTTCACACAATTTAACATTCAACAACTTGGGAGATGCTTAGCTATTTATATGGATTCTTAACTTTTGTATAACTTCAAAGAAATAAAACTTTCACAGAAAAACTGAAAAAGAAGAACACATTCACGAAACAAGGAATAAGTAAATTATGTCCCAAGACTGTGGTTATCTGAGTTCACAAGGGTACACTTTATATCTTTTTTAGTAATCTTTAAATAAAGAATAACAAAGAAAATTGCTGTATTTGAACAAATAACCTACATATTCTTACTTATGCAATACGGAACCATATCTATAGCTTGAATGCATTGATTATTCCGTTGTTTTTCATTGAAATATACTATAGTATATTATAATTATGGAAGGTTACTTACTTAATGGTACAATGTATATTAACTTTTTTTTGTGTTTTTTTAGGCCTGTCAAATAACAATAATAGTGACCAAAATTACATGTAAAACGATTCAGTTTTAATAAATTCATTTACATTATATATAGGGTTTATTAAAACCTATATGTTTTACATCTAATTTTTATGATGAATTATAAGGTAGTGGTACAATATTTCAAAGTTTTTGGGAAATAATAAATTGATTTGAGCATATGATTTATTTCGCATTTGATGTTGCTTTATTACAAAATTTTTTATGTCGTATACGATTTTTATATATGTAGTTGTCTTGAACAATTAGGGAGAACCGAAATGTTTTATAATATCTACTCTAGGTAACAGTAAAAGTAACATAATTCTGTATTAAATATTCCTAATTATTTTGGATTATTCAAGCGTTTTAGTTAAGTGAGTTATTTTCCTAGTGAATTTCGAATTCACTGTGAACAATAAATCTAATATTGCGTTCATTATTCACATTAAATTGCTTATTTAACTATCGTATGTACGTAACATCGTGGCATACCTTGAAGCGGTTAGTTTAATAGCATATACTGCAATGCAGATTCTAATTGATCGGTCAACATATCATATAACTGTCGCCAGTTATTGCTTTGAGGTGGGGCAAATATAGCATCCTAGGCCACAAATCAATAATAACCAAATCTTAAGTCATTAATATTTATTTAAGTAATTCTGTGACTACATTTAGAGCAACAACACATGCAGTGCGATAAATATTCTTTTACCTTACCAAACAAATACAGGAGCTGCATTTTTATTATTAGTTTATTACGTTACGGTAATTGCCCTCCCTTTTGTTAATTCATATAATATGAAGTACTGACAAATAATTTCATAATCAAAATTATTTAATTTTCCATTATATAAAAATGCAATTATTAAATCTTCTTTGACCTAGTGCCATTTTAATGGAGTTTTAAGTTAAATAGGGGTTGCGGCTAAAGCACAAGTAATTAACTATAAATAACAAATTGGTTGTAAGAAGAAGGAAAAATAACTTCCGCGTCCTTTGGTATACGTTCCTTTATTCAAAACTCTATGACATTACACCAATTTAAAGACAAGCATATGTATATAAAAATACTTTCTTTTAATGTATGTTGGTTTTGCGGAATTTGTAGTAATAAAATTGTGAATGTAGAAATTAAATTGTTATTTGACGTTTCGCCAATGTCAACTACAGCTTTTCAAAAATTGTCCAATAATTATAAAGAACTTTAAGTAATCCAAAATTTGTAAAAAGAAAAATAAAATATGTTCATATTTATAATTAACTTGAATTTTGCATAACTATTTTATTCCCAAAACATTTTATTTTTATATTAATATTGTAATTAATTTAAAACTTATTAGATTAACATTTTTGAATTTTAAATATTGTTTGGTTTTTCTTTAAATTTTTAAGCAGTTATATTTAAAATATTACAAAAATTTAGATAAAGAAAAACCAAACAATATTTAAAATTGAAAAATGTTAATGTCATAAGTTTTAAATTAATTACGTTTTTTATATAACAATAAAATGTTGTTTTGGGAATAAAATAGTTATGTAAAATTCAAGTTAATTATAAATATGAATATATTTTAAATTTGTTTTTTTTTTACAAATTTTGGATTAATTAAAATTCTTTATAGTTATTGGCTCTGGCGAAACGTCAAATAAAGATTTAATTTCTACATTAAGAATTTTATTGTTACAAATTCTGCAAAAACCAAGATACATTAAAGGATTGCAAACAAAACGGAAAAGAAAATAATACCAAAATAAAAATACTTCTGGAAATTCTATCGAATAATAGGAAAACGCTCTTCTGGTGATGATAATTAGTTACCGCCAATTTTTTTTTAAGAAAAAGTTGGCGGTAACTAATTATCATCACCAGAAGAGCGTTTTCCTATTATTCGATAGAATTTCCAGAAGTATTTTTATAAAGCCTAAGCGGCAACTGCTTAACAGGCAACCCCGCAGAGCCAAATAATTTGGCTAAATTGTCATTACGACCGCGGAAAAAAAAAACCTGTTATCATAATTGACGTCATGACTGATAACGAAGTAGTGTGCAAGCCACTAGGCTATCAACCATGCAAAATATTTCTTATCTGATCTTAACATACTGTTCTTCTTCACTCAATATTATGGGACAGTAAATATGGATGAATATTTATATACTGTAATTTGTGTTCTTAGCCGTGTAAATTATTTAATTGGCGTTCTTTTTTCATCGGCAGTAGCGGCCTTATGTAAAGTTAATTAAAATGAAACTTCTTCTTACGTTTCGACAACTATATTTGTCTTACTCATAACTAATATTGAAACGTCATAATAAAAAATCAAAAATAAAAACTAGGCCGAAAATCGACGTGTTAAGTTTTGAAGATACTTAATTATAAAATTGATGACATAATTTTATGAGATATATATATGATTACTTGTAACTAATAAGTAAGATTTTAAATTACAAAGTTTGTTTTCGTTGTTTCATTGATGAGAGTTTTACAAGTATCTTTATCTGTCAGACAACATTTATTTGTTTATTGGTAATATTAAATCTTGAATCTTATTGGGTACCAGATAATGTATTATTGTGCTTGCATTAATACCATTCATTATATTTATAATATGTGTGGTAATATCTATTTATGTCCGCGTATATATTGTGAAAATTTTTTTTAGAAAATTGGCAGTTTGAAAAGGTCATTGTGTTTCATTAATGTAGCTTTAAAATTTAAGTAACAAAAATAAGCCGTTGCTTCATTATCAAATTTTATTGAAGTATGCAAATGTCCCACAAAACTGACTTCTTAGAATATTTCGATAGCAAGAGTTTGATTTTGAAACTCCCCCAGTAGTCATGGCCGGCTGCGATATATTTTCAGAATAGTACTGTCGGCATATACGGTGTTGGTACAAGCTTTCTTATTTCATATGAAATGGTAATCATTGATCTAATATATTTATCGTTTCATTTACAAACAGTTTGCTTCAGAATTCACTGTGGGTAGCTCAAGTCAATAGCTTTTCACATATTTGCAATTTTGTTGAATTTATACTCTTTCAGATAAACTCAAATATTTCAAGGGATATTATGGACATATTAAATTATTTTACTAATGTGGATACCAGTCCAAGGACTTGGTTATCGAGTGTTGTAGCATTTATCGCCAAATCTGCATACACTTTAATTTCGAAAGCAATTTTATTAAACAATAGAGACAAAACTTATTTTCAAATCATCTACATAATTTTATTTACATATGCAAAAACAGTCAATTCGTTAATGTTTTATTAATGCTATAATTATGCATTTTATTTTAATATTTACAATTTTCGTTAATTTCAGTATATATTTATACAAATGCAATTAGACTAGAAGTCTTTGCCGTTGAGAAAATGAGTAAAATGGAAGATCTGTTGGGTAGCGGCAGTAAACTTGAAATTAAATTACTCTATTGTTTATTTTTATTGCCAATATTTCCCATCTAACTTGTTGCTTCATCAGGGCTTAACTACAATATTTATTGTTAAAATTTAATTAATAAGTATGTTAAATGTATTACTTACAATTTGAACAAAAATGTGAAGAAATCTCCACCTTAAGAATCTGGAATATAATGTAGAATATTGCGTTTTAATTTAATATAAATTTATGAAAATGTAGTTAAATTTATTTAAGTAAAGTTTTTAAATTTAAAATGTCGAAAAGATAAAAGTATTGAATAGGAACACATTAAAAAAGTTGTCACATTACAAAAAACGGAGAAGGATAAATTTTACACGGAACAAACAACAAACGTTAAGTGAGTGGAGTTCTGGATTTAAGTAAAACCCGGTTAAATAGTTGACTGTGTACAGTCTTGAAAAAAATAAATGGAATTTATGATAGGGAGTATAAAATTGAATTTGCTATATTGAGCTAATAAAATGTCAATTGAATGTATACCGGATTATTAAGTTAATGTTAATGAATGATTGTTTAAGCTATTTTTTGTTTAAAGTTAATAAGAAGGAGTAAATGATGTGTAGGTTGGCTGTGTCTGATTTAAAGTTCATATTTTTTTCACAATTCTTAATTTGAACCATCTCTAAAAATTCCGAAGGAATAATGCGGAAAAAGTAGTATCGCGATATATTAGAAGCTCATCCCATTCCTTCTGTGCTGTGACTAAACGACGGACTTTTTTCTATGGATGACAACCAAAGTATACAAGTCGATCATGCAAACAGTATTTGAGCAACCAAGATCAAGGAAATATTTTACAAATAATAACAGCTACAGGAAAGTTCGGATCTCGACCGTACTGAACTGTTGCGGAATGAGCTTGATAGAAGAGTGCGAATTGTTGGCCCTACTAAACAACTCTGGAATTACCTGCAACAAGAATGGAACAATATCCTAAGCGATACACTAAGAAAATTAATCGCAAGAATATCGCAAGTTGCGTGAGCAGTCATCAAAGCAAATAGTGGTTTTCTTACCGATGAGAAAAATATTTAATGTATGAGATTGAAGAACGTAGATTGTAATAGTTTTTACCATTCAAAACAATAAACTTATTTTTTTTAGTATTGGTTGTACATCTGTTACTTGGCCAAACATCCTGGAAGTGTAATTTTGGAAAATGTCGGTTCGCAGATGTATGACCAGAATATTGAAGTCTGATTTTGAGAGTTTTGCACGCTGTTTGGGTATGTTTCTTCCTTGTGGTGATTTATAATAAATAAATTTTACTTTTGATTAAAAACGTTTGTTTGGGTTCAGTGCTGCATTGCATTAATTTTAATTGCATTGGCGAGGTTCAGTAATATTCCTTGTCGTTTGAAATATGTCGCTTGTCAAATTGTTCATAAAATCTCATCAGGCTAACGACAAAATCTTTCACATCTTATTTTACGTGATGGTAAAGCATATTTAACTCTTCAAAGTTTCTCCATGCATGAGGCACAGAAGAGCTTTAATGTTATTTTAAAGATTTTCAAAGCCCATCCAGCAACTGATTTTTGTTTTGAGCTTAAGTACTGAAGATGGTCGGTGTGAAATGCAAATCTTGCAAGACAATCCTCCTCTCTAATAAGTTCTGCCATATCTTTAAGATTTTATAAACAACTCCCAGTTTCACCCCGTAGATCTCATTACCGCAACTTTGGCATCGAAGAAAAGATCTCTCCACTGAGTTTCTTCAGTTTTGAGAAACCCCTTAAAATTGTTCGGTGGTACATTGCACTTGTTTTGTTTAAATTACCATTCCTCTCCAATGTTCTCATATGTATACAGGCTTTTCCACGGTAGCCCTTCGTTAGAAGTTTCCGAGGTTAGAAAAAACCTGGAACTCTGAATTTTTGGAATCCGGGGCTATTCAAGATTCTCTTTCATTTTAAAATATTTTCAGCCTCTTACCACTTCCGGTTATACCGGAAGTCGCCATAAACTTTCTTATTTTAAATGGAACACCCTGTATATTATTTCATTTTTAAATTCCTGAGAAAATTTTATGATGAGTTCTAATAGGTTTCCCTATACCTATTTTCAACTGCTACTTAGATATCTTGATTTTTTTGAGAATTTTGAATGATGTAGCGTTATTTGCAACACAGTATCTTTTGCCCATTTTCGACTGGTAATAAACACTTCTAGGGTAGATGGAAGCACAAGAATGACACTTTCGAAATCCACATTGACAATTGATTTGTTGCATACAGGCTGTCCAAAACTGCATGACCAATTACAAAATCTTCAAAGTTGAAATAGTTATTTTTTTCAAATAGAACAACCTGTATATTATTGGATGATCAGATGTAGAATTTAATTCTGCATCGATTCGCTATGACTTTCCCTATACCTATTTACAACGGTTTTCTTGTTATTCCATATTTTTTACTAAAATCTAATAAAACTACAAAATCGTATCCAGTAAGCATTGATTACAAGAGGAATTAGAACAAGTGACTTGACAGTTGTTGATTTTATGTCAAAGTAGTACAATTCTATTTTGCTAATTCTATGAAATACAGTTAATAATGGAGAATATTGAAGAATATTCGAATAATGATCTGCTAAATTTGTTTTATACGCACGGTGAATGTGAACGAATTGTCAGACGCACATGTAGATTATTTAACGAGCGATATCCGGACTTCCCAGCAATGACTCCTGGAAAATTTGCAAGAATTGAAGCTCGGTTTTTGGAAACTGGGAGTGTAAAGGCAACTCGTAATCACCGAATGCCAGTAATAGATAATGAAGCTAACGAGGTGAATGTTTTGGCTTATTTTCAAGCTTATCCACGGAGTTCAATTCCAGCAGCAGCGCTGGAATTGGGCATATCAAGAACTTCAATTCATAGGATATTAAAAAAAACACAAAATGCAACCTTTTTGTGAAATAACTGTACAAGGCTTACGCCTTGGTGATGAGGCAAGACGCGTCGCCTTTTGCGAGTTCATGTGCACAAAAATGACAGAAGATCCAAGATTCCTTTATAAAATTATCTGGACTGACGAATCAAAATTCAGCAGGCAAGGAATTATAAATCGTCAAAATATTCACTACTGGGCACAAGATAATCCACACGTCAGGGAGAATAATCACCAGGACCGGTTTAGCTTTAATGTTTTTTGTCTGGTTATGGACAATAGCGTAGCATATCAAGTCTACGATGAAAGTTTAAATGGGGGCTAGATATCTAGAGATACTTAGAGTATTTGTTAGTGATTTTTTAAATACTCTACCTCCAGGAGAGAGAGAGCATACAGTTGGTATCAACTAGATGGTGCTCCGAAATGGTGTCACATAGAACAATTATTGTAGTTATTTCGTTCAATTTATTTTATTTTTTCTAGTCATTATGTTCCTAATTTTTTTGTTTTTCATTTGTTACACGTTTCAAATTTTCTTATGTTCCTCTTTTGTTTCCATTTTCTAATTAAAATGAAACACATACGATGTTTCAGTTTCTGTCAAAAATCACATTAAAGGTATAGGGAAAGTCATAGCGAATCGATGCAGAATTAAATTCTGCATTTGATCATCCAATAATATACAGGGTGTTCCATTTGAAAAAAATAACTTTTTCAACTTTGAAGATTTTGTAATTGGTCATGCAGTTTTGGACAGCCTGTATGCGACAAATCAATTATCAATGTGGATTTCGAAAGTGTCATTCTTGTGCTTCCATCTACCCTAGAAGTGTTTATTACCAGTCGAAAATGGGCAAAACATACTGTGTTGCAAATAACGCTACATCTCTCAAAATTTTCAAAAAAATCAGGATATCTAAGTAGCAGTTGAAAATAGGTATAGGGAAACCTATTAGAACTCATCATAAAATTTTCTCAGGAATTTAAAAATGAAATAATATACAGGGTGTTCCATTTAAAATAAGAAAGTTTATGGCGGCTTTCGGTATAACCGGAAGTGGTAAGACCCTGAAAATATTTTAAAATGAAAGAGAATCTTGAATAGCCCCGGATTCCAAAAATTCAGAGTTCCAGGTTTTTTCTAACCTCGGAAACTTCTAACGAACGCCTACCGTGGAAAACCCTGTATAGTGAAAGTGTAGCTAATAATCTTTGTATTGTTTATTGATTAATTTTGAATACATTAGGAGTAATTTCTGTTTAAACTAATTGAAACTTGGGAGCATTTATCTGTTATCCAGGACTGTTATAGTTTCACGCTGACTCTTAATTGTAAATAAATTGTATACATATGCATAACTGCAGGTCTCCACAATTTAACATGATAAACATCGATTACATGAGGTACGAAATTCATCGTAGAAATTTAATTCAATTCCTAAAGTGAAGTACTTTAATAAATAGAAATAAAGGTTTTGGTAAAATTTTGTAAAATGTGGTAACACTAAAAGCCTTTGTTTGAGTTGCTATTGAAGGTATAATTTTTTCGTATTCGTTATTCTCTATATCCTTGGAGCTGTTTAGTTTGTATACATAACGAATATTTTACTGTGTTGATTTGTTTCTTCTTCAGAATGCTGATATGCTACAGGTTTTTTTGGATCTATAATAAAGAAAGCACTAGGGTGGCATTGCAAATAAAAAAGAAACAACATTATATAAACAAACACTGCTATTTGGTATCTATTGTTTAGGGATTTCGGTTTACTTTTAATTTTCTTGAACAAATTTGTTCAGATGACATCTTTATGTTTAATTACATAAGTTAATTTTCATTTCAGATGCCTCTAGATAAATGAAACGGTTTTTTTTTTATGAAAGGTATGTTTAACAACCGAAATTAATGCCAAACACAATTATAGAAGCTTGCAGTGTAGAATACTTTAGAATGTTGAATATTTTCCATCTCAAGTGAAAAATATAACACAATATCGAGGAAGTAAATCGATAAATTCTGAAGTATATATTAATAAATACGTTTGTTAGAGGTTTATATTAAAGATATATAATTGAGTCATTATCGGTTTTAGTGCAGCAGTGCTTCAAAAACCAGAAATAGAAATGGCATTTGAACGGATTATCCGCGAAAGTGGTTTATATTTGTTCTCACTTCTCGTTCTGCGTTTACTACGGCAATTGGTATTCACTATTGTTTTTCCATACTTGCCTATTATTACTTATTTTCTTACACTTTTCACATTGAATTTTAAATGAATACGAAAATAATGGTAGCCATAGAATCAGCAAAATAGTTTCTGATAGACCTATGAAATATTCATCAATATTGAAGGAATATGATATAGGGAATTTATATTTTCCTTGGTATTTTCGAATATTTGAATTAATTTAGAATATAATTTCAGGATATACTTGCGATTGTAACATTACTAATTCTTAAATATATTGTCAGCTCTGCAATGTTTGTGTTGTTTACTAGTCTTGATTCCTTAAACTACATTAAATTGAAAAACAGATTCGTCTGAATTTCGTCCTATTTCCTCGTTAAGTTATACTCCATATATGTATGTAAGTACGTTGTTGTGTTTGAGGAAATAAAGACCGTTTATTATTATTATTATTTATTATTCATAGCTACGATGTATTAGCATTATATATATAATTTAGAAATGTGAGTATAAAACAAAATGCGTACCTGAAAATTAAAATATAGCATGGAACATTTCACAAAACGTATTTATATATCCGACAATGTAATCTTTAAAGTCTTTTGGAAGTATTTAAAGCTGCTGTATGGATGTATCTGGTAAATCTGTGACAATCAGGTTGCAAAATAACTCCGAGAATTTCTTCTATAATCGAGAGAGTACCATCCATGTTGTGGCCGATAATTTAGTGCACTAATACAACATCATGTCATATTCACTATCAACAAACTATCTTTCTACTTAATAAATAACTTAACGAATGTATCAAAGCTTATTGGTTGACTACTCAATATGTTGAAATTACATTAAATCTTAACCTAAAAAAGGTAATTCGAGTATAATAATCTATCAATTTTGTCCTTCTGAATCTTTTTTATATATATTAACTATTGAGGATAAATCGAACAGTTAATATAAAAAAATATTTAGGAAAATATAGTTAGGCGTAATTAATCATTCTAAGAATCGACGTTGCACAGATAATTTGACTATGTTCACAGTACAAATAATATTGTTATTTTACTGAAAGTGCTCGGAGACTCCACCAAATGTCATGTACTTAGCACAAGTTTGGGATGAGCTTAGAGAGTAAAGCATTTCCTTGTTAGAGTACTCAATTAACTATTAGCAATAATAATAATGACAATTGTACCTACGGTGTCAGCGTGGGTGACAACTCCAAATAGACAGCTCTCAAAACAAGAAACAAAGTTACATTTAATAATCCTTGTTAACTAAGCCATTATAGAGATCCCTAGAGGAGTATTTCATGGAATTACACGATTGGCAGGCTTATGTAATTTAAATACTTTACAAACTTAGGTTTAGCAAATCGCTGGACAACAGAAATATCACGAAACAGCAAATGAAAAACAAGAGAAATTAAAACAATGCGTTACGTACAATTTCTATTACAAAAGCTTATTATAAGGCTAATTTTTATCTCAACACACAGGGTTACCTGCTGGGATGCCTTCATTAAACATTATGTTTTTACCGCATCTTCTATTCTATATAAATTATTAATATATATTTTTAATAAGGAACATAAATTTCCAACTCATACGGATAATCACAAATACGAAACTAGAAATAAACATAATTTAATCTACAATAAACCTAAACATTCTTTTCATTTCAAATCTCCGCTTGTTGTTAGTTTGAACCTATTTAATAGACTTCCGAAAGAAATTGCTCATTCAAGTCAAATAAATATCTGTTATAATTAATTAAAACATAGTTTAACGAATGGCGGGTTTCATAGTGTGGCGGAGTTTGAGACCTACTTAAACTGTAACATGACTTGTGCACATTATTATTTGTTTTATGTTATATATGTTACACATCTGCATTTATATTGCCGTGTTTTTATTATCTATTTCTTTGTTATTTTTATATGACAATCTGTATGTTTTGTATATACAATTGAATAATGATTATTTTTTAGAGAACGTAGTTTTTACTTATAAAATTACTTAGGATATACGATTATTATGAAGTAGCTTCTTAATTTTTATGACTTTTCTAGACATATTTTTATACATTCTTTTGTTAAAACCCAGCAATATCATTTTTGTCGTTTAAAATGAATTTCCACAAGGTTTGGAATGTGAATGTTTCTTTTAAAAGAATTATCGATTATGCCAAATACTTACAAAACTTCGAACCACAAATATGAATTGTACTAAAAACAGGTTTTAATAGCTAAATTATCATCATCAATAGCAAAGTTAAATTTACACAGAAGCCATCCTAATTTGTACCTAGCAAAATATTTGATAGTATGGTCACACACTGAGGGAACGACAAGTGTTAAATTAACAAAACATTATTGAACTAACCAAA
The DNA here is from genome assembly GCA_949128085.1 of Cetonia aurata. NCBI lineage: Eukaryota > Metazoa > Arthropoda > Insecta > Coleoptera > Scarabaeidae > Cetonia > Cetonia aurata. The sequence continues at coordinate 42,539,232 of OX421884.1, forward strand.
ATTATAATCAATCAAACAAACAAAAAATGTAGTAAAGGTAATCATATTATTTTGTTACTTTTATTTTATTAATTTGAGCAAGCGATTGAGTTCATTTGAACAATAAGTAGTGTTCACTTAACAAAGTGAGCGGTATTAAGAAAAGAATTAGACTAACCAAAATTACAGTTAATTGAATGAAATTATGACGTTGAAACTACCCATTTCCAAATTTTCTACCTACTTATATGCAAATACGTTAAATTGTACTAAAGAAGGCGTTTCTCTTATTTCATACTGGTAATATTCTATATTTTATACGTAAGTTGGATGTGCAGCAGACAACGTGATAAATTGTTTATGTCGTGTATTTACCATATACACATCTTATACGAGGATCATTAAAACCGCGACTTCTGCCAGACTCCCGGCGATGGCTTTTGACCGCTGGCAGTCAATAAGAAAAATATTCTATACTTCGTATTATTAACATAAAATAATAAATATAATAGGTACATATTGCTGTGATAATTATGAAAATGTGGATTATTTAAAATTAAATTAATGCTTGTGACCAAATGTCTGAAATAAATTATTACGTTGAGCGCCAACTCTAAAATAGAGTAAAAAATTGCTTGAAGAGCATGGGATTCAAAATCCCAGTGGTCACCTTCTGAAGGTAAACCTTAAGAAACTGAAAGTGGGTGTAAATTGACCACGATGTGGGGAAACAAATTAAAACAACAAAATTTGAATTTTGAAATTAATTAGAACTTTAATAAATAAAAAAAACAAATAGGAAGAAATTTAAAACCTTAGATTAATTAAAATCCAGGCTTAAAAGAAAACTCCCTATATTTAACGTGAAAATAAACAAGATTAAGAAAATTTAGAAATATAAAATTTTATACACCACGTGTAAATCGCAAAATGGCGTTCTCAGGTGAACGTCTTTACCTTTAAATACTTAAAACTGCTCAAATGTAGTCAGCAATTACAAAGCAAGGTAAAAATACCTTCAAAACAGTGAACTACAATCAAATCTAATTGAAAAGGAAAAAGAATGAATCAAAAATTAATTAAATATCAAATAAAAAAAAATTGAACTCTCAAAAAGTAAAATTAAATCAGCTATAACAAACTATTTGGAATTCCAAATATTATACAAAGAAAATTAAGTGAATTGAGTGTAAGATGCCTCTACTAAGGTTAGATTTGTAAAAATCAAATGACACGCGGAAACAAAAATGTCTTCAAACGACATACATTTACAGCGCTCAGAAAAATGATCTTACCTTCGCAGAGTCTAATTGTACACTGACTTCTCTCTCCCGCAAGCGAGCAAACGCCGGCACAAGAGAAGCGCACGCAACAAAGGCGAACTTACACGGTGACATGACTTAACCCAGGCAAACAAACATTTAAAGCAAAAAACTGAGCTAAATGAAAATTACATTGCGGTAAAACGAAACTAAAAATGATATTAATAAGAATTTTTCAACATGTTTCAAAGTAACTTAATACTAACTTAACTTTTACGAAAATTTTTGTGTCTTTTTAAAAATCTTCTCGAAACAGCTGACTTGGACGAAGGGGTCAACGCACTCACGCACAGTTTTTCATCCCCTTTTTCCACAGCACATCTCCCGATTATAAAAGAAAAAATTTGCACTTGAAAAGTGTCATTGTTTTGCTTTTGAAATCGCACGCACACAAAAGAAAAAACAAAAATTGACAGTCCGAACAACGGAAAATAAAAAAAAATTAAAATCCTGTCTCCGCACACAGGGGTGAAAACGTCACTTCCGGGCGGCGAGCTACCCGGGGTCGTGGTGAAAGTTCTGGAGGGCAGAGATGTGGTACCGACCTTTGTTCTGGGTACCGTCCAAAGTGTGCAGTTCGTAGGTGACCCCATCAAACACACGGGCCACTCTGTACGGTCCAACAAACGGAAGTTCCAGCTTTTGGCAGGTTTGCTGGTCACGTCTTCCTAAACGATATCGACGCACCAGGACTTGGTCGCCGACATTGAACCGGGTAGGCTTGGTGATCTTGGCATTTTCTTGGCGGACATAACGTTGTCCCCTGAGTTGAATCTTCCTTCTGGCTTCCTCTGTACGTGCCTCCACGTATACATCCTCCTCGAGAAGGTTCCACGGGCGACTAGGCAACCTTCCATACATTAAAGTGTATGGGCACTCCTCCGTGGTGGTGTTGGGAGTGTTGTTTATCCAATTTTCGATGTTTTGGACGTGGCGGACCCAATCAGGATGGCGTTGATGGGTTTGCATCCTGAGAAACTTGACGATTTCCTGGATGTATCTCTCGCAAGGATTCCCACAAGGATGACGTATAGAACAGAAAGAAACATTTATATCACGCTCATTCATGGCGTCAACAAAACGATGCGTGTTAAAATAAGTGGCATTGTCAGCAAGAATGCGGCGCATTTTCCCTTGATTTCGTATAAAATTGTCAATGCAACGGATTGCTGTATCAGTGTTGTAATATCTGGTGGGAAAGAGTCTTACGTATTTGGTGAAAACATCTACCATGACGAAAATGTTGCGGTAGCCATAATGTCCAGGTATGAGATTTCCAAGAAAGTCGACGGCGACGAGGTCGAGTTTGTTCTCTACAACAATGCTCTTGATGACATTCTGGCAGGTGCGGTTCTTTGATTTTCCCAGTTGACATTGAAGACATGTGCGGACGATGGATTTGGCAATGGTCTTGTCTCTTGTTGCGAAGAAAGCTTCTCGGAAGGTGAGCCAAAGTTTGTGACCTCCAATGTGTCCAAGAGATTGATGTAGCTCCTGCATTGCTTGACGTGCGAATGCTTCGGTGAGTACGACATTGAACTGGTCTCGTATCCTTTTCATTAGAATACCATCTCTGATGACAAAATCCTTGTACTCATCCTGGTGGACTAATGCCTCTCGTATTCGATCGAAACAATCATCTTGTTGCACCTCGTTGATCCTGACAAAGTCAAACAACCCCTCGGCTTCATACATGTTGTATGTGTTTACCTCAACATGGTTGAAATGGCTTTTCAGATTGTGCATACGAGACAAAGCATCAGCTGTTACATTCAAATCTCCTCTTATGTGTCTTATCTCAAAAACATATTCTGATAATAACAAGGACCATCGATAAATTCGGTTGTTTGAGAACCGAGTTGACATTAAAGATGTTAATGCAGCATGATCTGACTCAATTATGAATTTCTTGCCTAGTAAATAAAATCTTAACTTGTTTACTGCATGGACTACAGCTAGCATTTCTTTTTCTGACACAGTGTATTTTAACTCATAATTTTTCAAAATCCTGGAGACAAAACAAATTGGTTCTTCTCCATTCCTGCCAATTTGAATCAAGACACCACTGATGGCTGTGTCACTGGCATCGACACGTAACAAAAATTCTTTACTAAAATCTGGCAATAATAAACATAATGATTTGTGAAATTCAGACTTTACATTTTCAAATGCTTCTAATCTTTCATTTGTCCATTTAAATTTTTCATTCTTTCTCAACAATTCAAATAAAGGTGCACTGATGTGTGCTAATCTTGGAACAAACCTTTTGTAGTAGTTGACTACACCAAGAAAACCTCTTACTAACTTTATGTTGCTAGGTCTAGGGTACTTTTTGATGACGTCTAGCCTAGATTCATCTACTCTGACATAATTCTCTGTTAAATCATATCCTAAAAACTTTACTTCATGCTTTACAAACTCACATTTTCCTAAATTCACTTTTAAACCATTTCTTGCTAAAACTTCAATAACTTTGCGCAAATGCACTAAATGTTCATCTAAACTCTGACTAAAAATTAAAATATCATCGATGTAATGAGCTACAAACGAATTGTATGGTTCTAAAATCTGTTGCATTGCCCGTATCAACGCGGCAGCCGAACTACTTAAACCATAAGGTACAACCTTAAACTGATACACATTTCCATCAACCATAAATCCACAAAACTTTCTAGATTCTTTGTTCAACGGTACCAACCAAAAAGAGCTCTTTAAATCTAGCTTTGTAAAATAATTCGCATTTGTACACCTTGCCAACAATGTTTCAACCGTGACTGGAGTTTCGAACTGCGGTCGTGTGCGTTCATTCAGACGTCGGGCATCAAGACACAAACGGATGTCTCCATTCTTCTTTTGGACGACGACTAAAGGATTGACGTACCTTGTTCTTCCACGTTCAATTATCCCATCTTGAAGCATTTGGGATACCTCAACTCTGACTTTTTCTTGCATGTTTTTGGGAATTGGATAGTTCTTGATTTTGAAAGGTTTCGATTCATCTACTTCTAAAGAATGTTCATAACCAACTGCTAAACTCGGGAATTTATCAACTAGAGAAATGTACTGTTTTAAAATTTCTTTGACTTTAAATTCAAACTTTTCATCACAATCAATCTTAAATTCATTTAAATCATCTGGGAATTCAATCTGGGAATTGTTTGCTTCTAACTCTACTACTTCATCAACAACTTCTTCTTCTTTAACCTCATCAACTAATTCACTACCCTGTATATCGTTTTCCAAACAATCACTTTTCAATAACTCTAAATTCACATTTTCTTTCTCTTTTCTTATACAATTAACAATTTTCTCCTCATTAGGAGTCTCATCACACCAATTAACTATCTCCTCTCCTATCTGAATTAGTCTCTTATCAACATCTACCACCGCTCTCATCTTGTCTAACAAATCAATCCCAATAATTCCATCTCTTTTTAAACCTTTTAATGAAATATACTCTCCCAGAAAAGTTGAATTTTGTAATTTGAATTCTACGACAAAAACTCTGTTGATGGCAGCAATTATCTTTTTTGTAGCAGTAATGATTGTAATTTTTCGAGTTGGAATGAATTTCCCTACTTTTTCTTTCTCTAGCATTTTTACTTTCTCTTCGTCTAAAATTGAAACCTCACTTCCCGTATCTACTAAACATCTTAAAACATTCTTTCCAAACATTGCATGTACATGTGGCAAATCTGAATTGATCGATCTTAAATCATTTTGTAAAATGGTGTACATTTTTTTCCTTTTGGTTGGATTTTCTAAAAATCCTGCCCACGAGCTTCATCGAGTAGTTCTTTCGGCTTTGTTTGAACCTTTTGCTCATTTAAATTAGACCTAGTGTCTTTGTGAATTGCGCCAGTGCTGTTTGATATCTGATTTGTTTGAATTTGATTAACGTAGCGATTTGAATTCCACTGCACAGAATCTCTAGGCAAAACTTTGTCAGCTGACTTATTTGAATTCTGATTTTGTGGGGAAGCCACTTGATTGACGTTTGACCTTGTCTGGACATCGTGACGGTCATTTTGGTGCGTTGTGGATACCTGAGGCACATTCTGATTGTTTGAATTTGGACTCTGACGTCCACCATTTCTAGGAGTGAAAGACTGTCTCCTGTTGAAATAGGGAGCTGGTCTCGGATTTACATTAGCTCGCGAATACTGTTGACGGTTGAAACCATCATTACTCGAACTGCCAGTTGCCTGATTGTGGTTGACATGGCCTTCAGGACTTCGCGAATTGCTAGGATTTACCTTGCATTGTTCCGCTTGATCTAATCTCTTCATTAGTTCCAACAATTGACTAACAGAGGTTATATTTTGCATCGCAATGGCTTGAGTGACCTCAGGCTCAAAATGCCTGGATAATTGCGTGATCAAATCAGATTCCAAAACGGGTGGTGTTAAAAATTTGAGAATATTGATTTTCTTTATGACATAGGCTTCTCTACTATCTAATCCGCACTTATTATAAGAACCTAAGAATAAATTTGTTCTCACCCTTTGTTGAATCGCTTGACTCCAGTATTGTCGTTGAAATACATCTTGGAAGTGGTCCCAGGAATTGATCGTATCTGCGACGAAGTCAAACCAGGATCTCGCTTCATCCTTCATGGCGTTGCGGGCGATCCGCAGCTTGTTTCTTTCTCCCGGTACGGATTCTAAAAATTCGTTCAAATTTCTTAGAAACGCCATTGGATTGGGCGTTACCGAACCAAAAAATTTCGGTAACTGTTCCATTTGAACAGGCATTGACAAAATACTGTTACCAAACTGATTGACATTGGGAATTTCTTGAATTGATGAAATTTTTCTGTTTATTTGTTCTTCTGCTCTTTCCACACTCTCAGCAATCTTTTCCTTCACTTCGCATTCTATTTTTCTGACTCTTTCTTCAACCACATATTCTCTCTCATCCCATTTATTTTTCATTCCTTTTATCTCTTTCTGACAATGTTTAATTGATATTTCATTAGCTGTTGATCTTATTGTATTATCTAATACTTTATTCTCTACTTTCTTAACGTTTTCATCTACTCTTATGATTTCTGATCTAAAATCACTCCTTATCTCATCAATCTGTCTCTGTATCCCTTTTGTTACATTCATAATCTCATTATTAGAAACAAGAAGCTGTCTAAACATCATCATCACATCTTTCATTCCTATACTTTCCTCAGTTTTTCCTGTCTCACTCTGCTCCAACGTCTCGATGTGGGACTCCCTCACATCCGTCAAAAATGCTTGTGGAAGCTCCATCTGCTTGCTCTCCTTTTCCTCAGGAAATGAATCCTCCGAATACGTCTTGTTTAGCACGGTTGCCACAGATTCCTCGCTCGTGTACCTGGGTTGCTCCCTCCAGGTTCCTTCTGGGACGAACAATTTGTCCTGTGCTTGGTTCTCTCCGGACATTTCGACGATTTTCAAAAATTTTTAAACACAACAGGTATTAGTTTCCCCGAAACAGTTGAAAAATTCACGAAACCTCGTGCAGGGAAAATTACAAAGTAAATCGTGGCCAAAAATGAATCAAAACAACAATGAATCGTGAGCCCCACGTTGGCAAAGCCAAATAATTATGCTGTGATAATTATGAAAATGTGGATTATTTAAAATTAAATTAATGCTTGTGACCAAATGTCTGAAATAAATTATTACGTTGAGCGCCAACTCTAAAATAGAGTAAAAAATTGCTTGAAGAGCATGGGATTCAAAATCCCAGTGGTCACCTTCTGAAGGTAAACCTTAAGAAACTGAAAGTGGGTGTAAATTGACCACGATGTGGGGAAACAAATTAAAACAACAAAATTTGAATTTTGAAATTAATTAGAACTTTAATAAATAAAAAAAACAAATAGGAAGAAATTTAAAACCTTAGATTAATTAAAATCCAGGCTTAAAAGAAAACTCCCTATATTTAACGTGAAAATAAACAAGATTAAGAAAATTTAGAAATATAAAATTTTATACACCACGTGTAAATCGCAAAATGGCGTTCTCAGGTGAACGTCTTTACCTTTAAATACTTAAAACTGCTCAAATGTAGTCAGCAATTACAAAGCAAGGTAAAAATACCTTCAAAACAGTGAACTACAATCAAATCTAATTGAAAAGGAAAAAGAATGAATCAAAAATTAATTAAATATCAAATAAAAAAAAATTGAACTCTCAAAAAGTAAAATTAAATCAGCTATAACAAACTATTTGGAATTCCAAATATTATACAAAGAAAATTAAGTGAATTGAGTGTAAGATGCCTCTACTAAGGTTAGATTTGTAAAAATCAAATGACACGCGGAAACAAAAATGTCTTCAAACGACATACATTTACAGCGCTCAGAAAAATGATCTTACCTTCGCAGAGTCTAATTGTACACTGACTTCTCTCTCCCGCAAGCGAGCAAACGCCGGCACAAGAGAAGCGCACGCAACAAAGGCGAACTTACACGGTGACATGACTTAACCCAGGCAAACAAACATTTAAAGCAAAAAACTGAGCTAAATGAAAATTACATTGCGGTAAAACAAAACTAAAAATGATATTAATAAGAATTTTTCAACATGTTTCAAAGTAACTTAATACTAACTTAACTTTTACGAAAATTTTTGTGTCTTTTTAAAAATCTTCTCGAAACAGCTGACTTGGACGAAGGGGTCAACGCACTCACGCACAGTTTTTCATCCCCTTTTTCCACAGCAATATGTTAATAAAGTACAGTAGCACCCCGTTATCCGCTGACTCCGTATCCGCGGTTTCAGTCATCCGCGATTTACCTATGATGAGCAGAAAACACATTATATCAATAAATACAGAAACAAATAAAGACATTCGAGCCTTATTAAAAGTTATAGGAGCATTTGTCGATATATCGTCGTATATATGAGTCATCCCCTGATTTCGGCGCTCTCTTATGATAAGTTAAATAAGTTGGAACGTGCTTAAGGTGCCACTCGCTTTTACTTGTATATAAAAGCTCCTGTTAACTATGTTAGTACGGAATGATCAACTCAAGACGCCCTTTAGTGACAAAATTTTACAGCTGACTAGGGTATTTTACTATTCTATTATTGGCTACCCTGTCGCTTCTTGTTATTGTTTACATGCCGTCATTTGTGTTATTTCTGCGTTTTTTGTTGTATGCTGGTAAGCATAAAGAATTTTATTTTAATTACAATTAAAAATCTTAATTTCATATTTATCGTAAATGTGTCATGCAAGAAAAACAATGCTGTTTACTGTTGAACAGGATACCTATATTGGGGTTTCCCACTTTCGAAGTGTTGTTGAAGGTGAAGATGTTGTTAAACACAAACGTGAACCAAGAATCGTTATAGAAAATGTGCTTGTTGATATACGAAATACAATGGAAATTCATCCTAATACTTCTGTAAGGAGATTATTTGTACAAACTGAAATTTTATTAATCAATTGAATGATGAAGAATTGTAATATTGTTATTTTCAACAGGACGGTGCAACTCCTCACACAGCGCAAGCTAATTTGAACTATTTACACAAATTTTATGGAGGTCGGCTTATTAGTAGAGACCGCTGGCCAGCCCATTCACCAGATCTAACTCCATTGGATTTTTTCCTTTTTGGCCACTTGAAAAATAAGGTGTTTGCTAATGTTTTACATACCGTAGAAGATTTAGAAAATTCTATTACGCAAGAAGTAAACAATATTTCCCCCGACACTTTACAAAATGTTTTTAACAGCATGAAATGAAGAATCAATTTATGCTTAGAACAGGATGGTGGGCATATTGAACAGCGGTTGTAAATATTAAAATTGTTCACTCCATGCTAATAATAATAATAATAATATGTCTTTATTACACATAAAAGGATTACAAATATTAGAAGAACATTAAAAAACGATAAATCAATAATGAACAAACAGTAACCCTTTGCGGTAAACGGCAGAAATTCAGACGAACTGCACGCAGGTGCAAAGTCTGTTTTTCAGTCCTGCCGCAATAACTATAACTAAAGAAGAAAAATTATGCAGCCACTACATATAGAAAGCAAGTTTCACATTACTAAGCATCATCATACAAGTAAATGAATAATATATATAAAAACTAAATTAACTACATTATAAATTTAAGTCATTGAATCGAGAATCATACGTTTTACATGACGTTTAAAAGAAGGAAAAGATAAGTTTTTTAAATAATCCGGTAGACCGTTGTATATTCGCGCAATATTAAATGAAAATGATCTCTCAAAAAGAGTTGTCCTATGAGCAGGAGGTGTGATGCAATGAGGAAATCTAATATTAATATTATGCACATCTGTTCTAAATGTCAATCTAAGGAAGAGGTATGACGGAATCCTTTTTGTCACAATTTTGTGATAGAAACAGCACTGATGCAGGTGTCGACGAGAACGCATGTTCAACCAGTGAAGTTCTGAAAGTTTATGAGAAACATGTTCGCGCCTTCTTAAACCGAATATGTGTTCTGTATTGTTAAATCCTCAATACATTATCTGTTTTGTTTAGATTTTATGACACAATAATAAAGGTTATAACTTAATTTTATGATTTATATGTTTGTAATAATATATTGAAAATATTCCAACGTAACCTATAACGTCAAAATGACAGTACTGTATGAAGCAAGGAGTCGTGTTACCAATTCCTCAGTGTTCCCAACCTAAATTTTTCGATCAGCTGAGGGCGTCTTGAGTTGATCACGCTGTACTATTCGAATTGTCGGACAAGACAGTGCTAGCAATAGTTTTTAAATAAAGCAAGTAAATTTAAAAATCATTTTAAAATGGATTCTAAACCAAAAAGAAAACGTGAAATGCTCACTATTAGTGAAAAAATAAAAATCATTAATATGATTGAAATAGAAAAAAAATCTATTGCACCTGTTACTAAAATATACAATAAAAAATACGGGAAGTGTTAAAAAACAAAGATAAGATTCGAGCTAGTTTTTCTAGTGCACCCCAAACTGCAAAAGTTGCAACCACAATACGTAATAAAGTGTTCCTATCGATGGTAAAGTGCTGCAACAAAAGGCGTTGGTTTTATATGAAGATATGCAGACTCAAGATTATACTGAAGAGGAAAGAAAATCATTCACAGCAAGTAAGGGGTGGCTGCATAGATTTAAAACTCGGTTTAATCTAAAAAATATAAAAATGACAGGGGAATCTGCGTCAGCTGATCATGTAGCTGCTGCCCTGTTTCCAGAAAAATTTAAACAAATTATTGCAGAAAAGAATTATCATCCTAAGCAAGTTTTTAACTGCGATGAGATTGGTCTTATATGGAAAAAATGCCTCAACGGACTTATATTCATAAGACTGCAAAGAGTGCATCAGGTTTTAAAGCAATTAAGGATAGACTTACCTTGATATTTTTTTACAAATGCAGCTGGTCATATGATTAAACCTGGACTTGTTTACCGATCACAGAATCCACGTGCTCTTAAATACAAAGATAAAGCTTGCCTGCCTGTGTTTTGGCAATAAAATCGAAAGGCGTGGGTTGCGGCTGTTCTATTTACACAATCATTTTCATCAATGCTTTATTGCGGAAGTGGAAAGGTATTTGGAAAAGGAAGAATTACCATTTAAAGTGCTGCTGATACTAGACAATGCTTCTGGGCATCCTGTGTCACTAGGCACAGAAAATAAAAATGTTCAAATGGGTTTTTTACCACCTAACACGACCTCATTGCTTCAGCCCCTTGATCAAGGTGTCATTATATGCTCTAAAGCCATATATATTCGACAGGTTTTCGAAATGCTGTATACAATGGCTAACGAATGCTCTGATATCGGGCTCATGGAATGCTGGAAGTCATTTACAATTGCTGACGCAATTCTATTTATCAAAGGAGCGATGGAGGAATTAAAGTCAGAAACGATAATAGCATGCTGGAAAAATCTGTGGAATGATATCGTTCTTAGTTCTGAAGACACACATTATATTAATTCACATCTACCAACGATATTTAACATAGCGCAGAAAATAGATACAGAAGGATTTAACGATATAACCAAAGAGGAACTCAGTGATTACATAAACGAAGAGGATTAAGTATTCACCAACGAGGAATTGGAAGACCTTGTGAAATCTTCTCCAGAAGCGAGTGACTATGAGGATGAGGGTCGACAAGAACCGCCAGCATGGACGCTTGAAAAATTTTCAGCGATATTTCGAACTGCTCAAAAATTAAAATAACAGGTAGTAGAATATGATCCAATAATGGAACGCAGTATAAAAATTACTCGCACTATAACAGACGCCTTGAAGCCTTTGGAGGATTTGTTTATTGAAATGAAAAGGCAAAAACAACAACTACCAATAACAATGTTCTTTGAAAAAGTCGACAAAACTATCGATAATGCACAGCCATCAACATCGTTTGCTTCGGATCTAAGTAAACAATCGACTGCTAACTTGGACTTGGAGGAAGATGAATGAATATGTAGCTCACGATGATAAAGTTTTTCTTGTTGTATATTTTCTTGTTGTGTATGCAAATATGTACTATATGTACATATGTATGAACTTATATATTTATTAAACTTAAATTCTATTTGTGTCACAGCACAAGAATATTATTTATTATTTTAAATAAATATTATATAACTTATTTTTTCTTGTTTCATTGTTTTAACTTTGCTTCATATTTTATATTGTATTCGGAAATAAAGCGTTCGCTACTATCCGCGGTTTTCAGTATTCGCGAAAGAGCACAGAACCAAACCCCCGCGGATATGGGGGTACCACTGTACTTTATTTTTCCGAATTTGCAGTTTAACATTACATTACAGAAAACAAGCACAAATAAGAAAACATATTACAATTCAATTAAGAAATAGATATTACAAAATTATATTTAGTGTAGCTGTAAGTATACACAAAATATTCCGTGGATACATTAGACACAACATGAACGTGTATATACATGAGGTATAAGGTGCGTTTCGTTTTTTTTTTCTGCTTGTTTTGATACGAAAATCAAAATATTATTGTAAACATGTATACTTAAGTGCGTCGTGGCTTTGAACATACAGGTTACACAGTGATGCAAAGGGAAATAGCACTTTATTATTCGTTTATTGAGTAGAGAGTTTGTTGGAGGAGGCAAGCTTTCAGCACTTGGGTGTATGAGGGAGATCTTTAATTCTGATATTGTGTTCGTGGATTTCGTAATTGTGTTTGTGACCTTCTTTATTTGCGAACACATAAACAGCAGCTTCCAGTATATATAAGCATGGCAGAGAAGGTAGTTCTAGCTGTTTAAATAATGGTCTGCAAGAATCTCTATAGTGAACACCAACCCTAGAGCGAATCATAGTTTCCCCAAACCCTCAATTTTTCCTAATTTTCCCGTAAATTAACAAACAATAAAGACTCGAATTTAAATGGCGTAAATTTGAATTCAGTGAATTATGTTGCATTTACTTTCCTTTCGGAGTCTTAAAATATCTTTTAAGCTTATTTTTATATGGTTGGCTACTAGATTGGAAAGTAATAAGCTCAGTAGTATTTCTCTGTTCTAAAATTTAATAGAAATACATTACTGCCTGTGTTCATGTGTTAATTTTCATAGCACATTGTAACAGTCAGGGACAAAATGAATAAAGCTACTAGCAAAAGAATTTATAATTTTAATGAGCAAAATAGTATTCTTAAATAAAGATAACTTCACTGGAATACGATATATATTCAACATACATTAATTTGACATTAACATATCTATGAATGACTAGAATCTTTTGATATAGTGAATTTGATATTATCAGTTCTTGTTACTAGTAGGCTTGTCTAGCTATGAGTACCTGTTTTTCGCTTTCTCTTTGCGGATAGGTTTGATCTACATACCTATGACAATCCTGAATTTTTTTTTACTATAAAAAACTTGACATTGTGCTCCTGTCAGAAACGCAAAATATGTCATTATCGTATCTAATTCAAAAATATGCGAAATCGGTGCAAGTACTTTTATGATTAGCATCAAATTTTCTCATGAAGAAGTTAGCTACAAATAGCATTGTCGTTCCTTTAGCTTATTGGAAAAGAATCCCAATGATTTTGAAATCATTTTGTTTCATGGCAGGTCTCGCTAAAAAAACCAAACTTAGGCATAGGCTATTTAGTTATACCCCAACAACTTTCCTAAGTAATCCGAAACTAGACATTTACAACATAAATATGCAGGAATACTAAAGCAATACATACTTAAATTACATTTATTAATTAGTTGATATTACACTGATCATTACAATCATTACATTTTGAGATGTAGACTAGACAATCGGTTTTCTCCCTGCATACTGTTTGAATCTTTACAATGTAAATTTAGTCAGTTAACTAAAAAAAAGAACAAATAAAAAAAATGTCAAAAGAATAGCATTTACATTTTAAAACGCTTTCATTTCAAACGTCCTTATCTTTTTTCGTAATACATAAATTAGAAATCTGTATTAGTTCCACAGGCGTTTATGAAGCACTTTTTTTTACAATGAAATGCTTCTTTAGCAAAATCACTTGTAGGTGCAGGGGATAAAAAATTCTTTGTATGAATATGTTATAGCCTTCCAATACTTTTAGAAAAAAAATGTAGGTGCTGCCGAGGGCAGTCCAATTAAAATTGTTGAGAGAATAATGTAGAAAAAGTAGTATATATTTGTTCAGGTTTTTTAGCGATCCAAGAACTTTTATACATATTCTAGCCGTAACTATATTTCATAAGTTTATAACAGAAAAAATCAAATATCTATAGCTATAACGTAGATTTACCGAGAGATGTGTTTTGTTTTTTTATTTTCTTTTTCGTTTCACCTGTCATCATGACTGGACACGTGAGCACCCTGCATTTGTCGTTGACACGTTTATCAAAATAACGATTCAACGACATGCTCTAGATCAATGGTTCTCAACGTGGGCGGTAGCGCCCACCAGTGGGCTCTGGGATCTATACAAAATCCAGTAAGTGGGCGCTAGGCGAAAAAAGGTTGAGAACCACTGCTCTAGATCATACGATCAATGATATTGCTCTAGGTTTCAAATTTCATAGCCGCAGTCTTAAAGAAAAATCTGCCTGGTAGAACAAGAAATGCTCAAACTTCAGAAAATATAGAACCTGTAACGGCTTCAGTTTAAGAAATGGGAGATTAAATACAAACGGCAAAAAGGTGCAGTGTTGCCGGAGACTCCATGTTAGACGGTTCCCACAAAAAGAAAAAAAACATGGGATTTAAAATCTCCCATGTTTTTTTTCTTTTTGTGGGATTTAAGATCTCCCATGTTTTTTTCTTTTTGTGGGAACCGTCTAACATGGAGTCTCCGGAAACACTGCACCTTTTTGCCGTTTGTATTTAATCTCCCATTTCTTTTACTCATTAACACTTGCCAGCAACTCCAATATCCTGATCCCCGGCTGGTCAATCAAAGTAATCCTGTAGGTTCATTTTTGGCTCGCCAAATAATTTCGCCAATTTTGCATGCGCAAAAAGTAAAGACTTTTTGCGTATCCTTGTACGTCGGAACGTTTATATCTTGAGTTCCACGACTAAGAAGGTCTATAGGGCGACTGTGTATTGTAGTGGGTGGCGTTCTTCAGTCAGCCTGCGATCACTTGCCGGAGTGGTAAGCTCCATTTTAAGAACTTTGACCTGAACAACCGTCTCTGGCTGAGCTTAGCGGCCACAGTCAACCTTATTCTTCCATCTTCAAACTTCTACGTAGGTACTAGAGGATACGCTAAGCTTGTATACAGATAGGTTTACGCTGGGGTGTTGTGAACTTTAATCCTCTTACTTTTTCTCCCTGTATATTCAAATTCTGTTGACCCCATTCACTATAACCCAACTATCTGTTGCAATACAAAAGCGCCTGTTTTTATAAGCCCTCTCAGCTGTTAAATATGATTCTGTTTTGCATTTCAGAACCAATTGTGAGAAGAATTTTAAGTGTTCGTTTTAAATTCCACTTGTACAAAATGATGATTGTACAGGATCTTAGTGAATGCGACTAGGAAAATTGTAGAGCATGGAGGCTAGAGATCCTTCATAGTTTCACGAAAGACGATTTCATATACCAAGATACCATATTTGGTGTGTTGTTAGATCGCTTAGAGTTTGGTAAATCTATTTTTTAGAGGAAAGAGGTGTAAATATTGCAGTAACTGCCGATCATTACATCGACACACTTTGTAACTTTCCGAAACGGATTGTTGTGTAGCTTCAAAATTCAAATGTATAGCAACAGGATAGAGCAACCGTTCACGCAGTATGAGGATCAATAGACACTTTAAGGTTAATGTTTCCAAGGTGCTCGTTGCCTGGAGATATTCAGTGTTTTTCTTTCTATGTCTGGCGCTATTTAAAATCAAAAGCCAATATCACTTCAGACGATTACTCGAGTAATGCAGGCTTTCTGAAATCGGCAACAAATGAGTATGGAGAAACAAGGTCACCATTTGCATTTAATTTCTAAGATCGAATGAATTAAACTGCATTATATGTGCATTCACTTAAAAATTAAATTTAAATATACACTCCGCCAAAAAAGTATCGCATAAACTAAAAAAGGGCATTTATGAACCAAGATATTTTTATACGTTCACAAAAAGTTTGCCTCGTGTATGTGAACTATAAAAACACTAACAAAATAATGGAACTTAGCGTTTTTACTTTATTTTTTCCTAAAAGAACACATTAGAAAAATGCATATATGTAAGGTTTGTTCAGTTGTTTATTGAAAGTCCTCCTATACGGACAAATTTTAAAGTGCGAAGTCAGAGTTCTGTACCAACGCTTTTAAAACTAAAATGAGCAATTTAACTTCAGAACAAGTGGCTGCTATAGTTGCTTTAATCGAAGATGGACGATCTCAAGCATACGTTGCTAATTTGATGAACATCAATCAGTCAAGTGTTTCTAGAGCCGTAGCCAGATATAGGGAAACAGGCATTTACAGTAGAAGACCTGTACCAGGTCGTCCAAGATGTTCTACTCGCCAAGATGACCGCTATTTACTACTACAAGCATTACGTCGAAGACATGTAACTGCGAGACAATTGCAGAACGACTTGGCTAGAGTCAGAAATACTCGTGTGAGTACTCAAACTATTCGGAATAGGTTACGACAGAGTGGATTAAGAGCTAGAGCAGCTGTAACAGCCCCTCGTCTCACTAGGAACCACCGAGTGGCTCGCTTAAGGTTTGCCAGAGAACATGTAAATTGGAACATTAATGACTGGGCCAATATACTCTTCACAGATGAGTCAAGATTTGGTCTTTACACCTCAGATAGGCGTATCTCAGTGTACAGACGAGACTGTGAGTGCTATTCGCAGTGTAATATCAGACCTAGACCTAATTTCGCTGGTGGCTCTATTATGGTTTGGGGAGGCATCTGTTTAACAGGTCGTACAAAGTTAGTACCAGTAGACAGAGGTACACTGACTGCCCACAGGTATATAACGGAAATTTTAGAAGAACATGTAGTACCATATGCGCCAATTATAGGAAACGAATTCATGTTAATGCACGATAATGCACGACCGCATGTTGCAATAATCGTCCAGGAATACCTTAACGATGTTGGTATTCCAGTTTTAGATTGGCCTGCGGTAAGTCCGGACATGAACCCTATCGAGCACGTGTGGGACCTCCTTCACAGACGGATACGAACCCAAACTGTTGCCCCAGCGGACCTGCATGGACTAGCAAATGCTCTCCGTGACGAGTGGGAGAATTTGGATCAGGCTTATATACAGAGGTTAATCGAATCTCTGCCAAACCGTATGCGAGCGGTCATAAGAGCCAGAGGTGGCAATACTCAGTATTAAAAGCTACTGTTATGACATTTTTCTTTCCAAAATTATAATTTCTTGTTTTAATAAAAATCTCAAGTATGAGTTCTTGTTTTTATTTGGCCTGTATTTTATTTAAACAATCATAGAAATTATATCTTAGAGCGCATTAAAGTATATTTACAACTTTATGCTACAAACAAAGATTATGCGATACTTTTATGATTCAAAACTAAATTATGCGATACTTTTTTGGCGGAGTGTAGTTCGCATATAATTTTTCTAAGCTTGATACGTGGGACTTAATGATGTTTATGCTATTAATGTATGTCATAACTGTCTTTGTACCTTATTTATATTACTTTAGTAAAGAATCTATTGCGCACCAGTCATTAAATATAATTAATTAAAATTAAGCGCTCGATGTCTTAATAAGAAAATAAGCTTTCCACTTTTAAAATGTATTTAAATTAAACCAATAAATCTCAAAGAAAAGCTCCGACATTTTAAGGCTACCGTATTGCAGAGACTAATTAACACGCCTTCCAATTAAGGTTGGAAAATCTATGATATGCCAGGAGATTTCCGGTCAGGCAATGCGATACAAAATGACAAAAGAAAAATTACAGAGAATTTAAACGGTAGTTTAAGGCAACGAAGAAAACAAATCGAATTGCAATTTCCATTTGAATTGGCAGTTTAGGAAAAATTTAGGTTACGTGTTGGCTTAATCGATTAATTTACGCGCTTGGAATATCTATTTCAGTGTCTTTGTTTCACTGTGGGTTTAATAAAAACGTAAATGAATGAAATAACAATAACAAGATATTATAATGTAATGATATACATATATATTTGCTAGTTCTTAGTATACTTATAACATTGGAATTGGCTATGTATCTAATTAATGGAGAAATGTGTGAAGTCTATCGTTAACTAACATGGTTGTCTTATTATCAGTCGCTCACAATCACTTTACTTCAATCATATAGACGCCAATTTATAGTATTTTACATCCTACAAATAAGAGAGAGTTAGAAGTTTGTGCATGTCTGTTAATTGCTGTATACTGTGAGCTTACAGCACGCTAATTTTACGTAACCCAATAAGGTGCAAGTAATATGCTACCACGAAATCGATTAATTAATTAAGTCAAAACGTTTTACCAGAAACTGCGGTTGTTCTAACATGTACTTGAACTTAAATGATCCTGCTACAGGTGGCTTAGCACTTATTTCCTTTACCTCTTCATAATAGAAGGTGTGCTCTTACTCGTATAAAATTCTTCCCGATTCCTTTCTGTTTGCCATTTGCTTCTTTCACTATTCGACACTCAATAGTAATATCATTTCCCTACTTCCTTTTCTTTAGGCCTGTTATGCGATCTTCTTTATTTACTGCCTTCCTGTTCTGTATGTATGTCCATATCATGTATGCGTATGATGTCTAGGTATACCTCCTAAATCTTCTCTGCGGACATTGATAGTGTGCATGTTTGTACGATATTGTATCTTGTTTGATAAATAAGCCGGGACACCAGTATTTAAGATTTTATGGACAATGCAGACAAAATGAAGCTGTCTACGGCGTGCCATAATCAGCTATCCAGCCTCCACAAGCTTGTGAGATACTCTCTGACATCTGCCTATCCCATAAATAAATCGAAGACAGGCATTCTGCACAACCTGAATTCTTTGTGAATCAACTTGTTCTAAACAACTTCCGTAAATAAATAAGAAGAAAGTAAAATGTGATAAAACTAGGGAGTCACACAGCATTTTTTAATGGATACATCCAGAGAGTGCCGATGGGGACATAACATTTTCAAGCTGCAGTAAGCTCGTCTAAGATATGCAGATATGAACATGATGTTTAACTTGAGTTCACAATCTATAACTAGACCTAAATCTCTCACTTGTGATTTATGTTGCAGTGGTATATTGTTAAGCTGTAATAATATGTTAGGAAGGATGCTCGACCTGATTTTAGAGCCGCCAAACATTATGTAATAAGATTTACTTTCATTTAGAAGCAGACAATATTTACCCGCAATAGTCTACAAATTGTTGAGATCACGGTTAATATCATCAACCGCTCTAGATAGGTCGTCAGCGAAAAAGGGCGTATATAATTGTGAGTCGTCGGCGTAGAGTTAAAGATTACATGTGAAATTTTTGAAAAAGAACATATGTGCAGTATAAATTGAAAACAGCAGCGGACCCAATATGGATCCTTGTGGAACACCAGCCTGTATCATTGCCCAATCAGACACACCACCGCCAGCCACCACAGCCTGCCTCTTGCCAAACAAGTAGGCATGGAAAAAACGGAGAGCAACCTCCCCGAGACCAATGTAGTGAAGAATAGCCATCAAAAGATCATGGTCGATTCTGTCAAAGGCCTTGGAGAAATCCAACAGCACTAGTATTGTTAATTTACCATTGTCACCCGCAGATATAATGTCATCAACAATACAAGCAAGAGCAGAGGTATAACTGAATCCTGGACGAAATTCAGACTGGAATGGCGGTAATAAATGAAAATTTTACAGATGAATCCGCAACTGTCTGTCAATTATCCTCTCCAAGATCTTCGACAGAACGGGCAAGATGCTAATAAGACGTAAATTAGCACTCCTGACAGGGCTATTATTCTCTGGAACAGGGATGCTACGAGCCCGTTTCCAATCAGAAGGGAAAACCCCAGTGTGAAGACAAAAGTTAAAAATGTGTGTTAAGATTGGCAGAATGGTAGGGCAACATAGTGATAGCATTTTTAAAGATATGCCATCCGCTCCAACAGAATTTGAATGGATACCGGCAATTATAGAAGCAACCTCCGACTCACTGGTATCAGGGAATGAGAAAATGTCGATAGCATCACTCAATATTATTTGTGTTATTCTGAAATACGAATTTGTAGTTTTGGAGATACCTATTCGTAATATTCAATAACGAAACCTTTACACACCTTTCACCACCAAAAAAGTACATATTTTCCCTTACGCCCGTGTTCAAATCAGAGTAGGTGTGAAAATTATAAAATCTAAACTAAGAATGCTATTTGTTGCATTAACAACGGCGTTTGGCTCATTACTAATTTTCCGATTGTTATTATTTATTATTATTATCATTATTGCATGTTACTTCAACATAAAAATTTGTAATTCTAACAAAAATTGATTTAAAAACGATTTTTTCTACCGTATTTAGGAATTACAATAATTTATTAGATAATACATCCAAGCAAGATATGAAAATTCGAACTGTTAATTCTGCATTGTGAAGATGCGAGTTTGAAGTTGTCTATCTAAGTTTTTGCAAATAAACGTTTGACAAATTATGTTTTGATCTAAATCTTTTGTTATGAAAATTGCACAAATGGTTCAATAGTATGATTGTATAATCTGTCTTTTAAATCTCACGATTTTCTAGTATTTCGTGAGTAAAAATATATAATAATTTTCTAAGAAATTATATATTTTTATTGAAAAGTACGTCTGAAAAACTCAGTAGATAAATGCTGTTGCTTATCTCCAATCTAAGGGCTAAATTATATAAATTTCAATGTGAAACAATCACCTAATTTAAAACAACTTTGTGATTAACGATCGCTTAAAATATGCTATGAGTTAAATAGATTAAATTATGAACTCTAAGGAAAAGTTAATTATTTTGTCGTTGTGAAGTTAGTAAAATTTTACCGAATAAATCACTGACAAGTATCTGTACTTAATTTATAAGCGGGTGGATGACGTTTGTTTTACCGTAATATTTTAATATTAATTCCTCCAAGATTATTTAGAAAATGTATTTAGCGCGGTATTATGCACGCATGAGAGTGTGGATTCATTATAACAAATGTTAGTATAAATCTAAAGCACCTTTACTTTTTCCATAAAAGCTTTTTAATATTTAATAGAATAGATATCATAAAAATAGTCAATTAGTCCTATATTTATTTTACAGTTAACAGTGCACATATACATATATGGAGTATATATTAGTAAACGATGCAAAGAAGTAAATAGCTTTGTCTGCAACAAAGTGCTTTTGTTATGGATATCCAAGTGCTCGTGTGAACTAGACCGAGATAATTGCAGTCCGTATCTGCAGTAGATATTGTTATTATGGTGGAAATGTTTCACTACAATATGATCCGAAGTCATGCTTATCCCAGTCATGTGTGTTATAATTGGTAACTTTTTTGTTTACCCAGACTTTACGCAACTGAAACGTCAATAGGAGTAAAAATGTACTAAATGTACTTTCTAAAAATTTAGTATTGTCATAATAAAAAAGAATTTTAGTTACCTATTTTATTTTAATTTGAGATCAAGTGGCATTTCCCTTTATATTATTTGTTCACTCTGCAATTTTCAATGAGGGATGGTGTATCTATCGGAATTTAAGAATCTAAGACCAAGCTTATGATCGAAACGTTGCTAAAAATTATGTGATATAAAATAAAAAAATAATCTCAAAACCAAAAATTTAGCGGGAAACCATACTCAAAAATAGAAAGCTAATAAAGAAAAGTTATACACCTATTGATATATTTTGGTTGCTTGGCAATGCAACCGCGTCTGTGTTAATTAAGCTCTATTCATTGTTGGAAGAAGATTGAACAATCATTGGTTTTGCATGCCTTACGCTTTAGCTATAGAAGTCATCAAATATAACCCTAGCAGAGCTATCAATGTGTGTATGAGCAGATACAACGAGGCTACTACTATCTGGAAGCAAATCATCGATCAAATCCATACAAAGTCCACCACTATCGGACACTGATGCCGTGAACCTAATAATATTTGCTCTATTTTTATTAAATACTAACCGATTCGCATTACACCAGTCGGTTATCTGATTTATTACTGCTGCAATGGAAGCAGAAACAATGCAGTTCGTGTTGTCAGTGTTTTGAGAAAGGGCGCACGGCGTCAAAGAGAGATGGTGATCATTAACATAAATTAAAAAGAGGGTCGGGTCAGGAATCGACCCTTGAGGAATACCACAGTTCACCTCTATAGAATATTCTTTAAGCTTAACGTTAACGGCATTCATCGTCACCGCTACCTTAGTGGTTCTACCGCTAAAAGTACGACGCAAACAAATCCATCGGCACATCCCGTACTCCAACAGCCCGCAATCAAAACATCGAAGGCCTTCATCAGGTCGAATAAAACACCTGCAACAGCACTCTTCTTATCTAAGTCATTATATACCGTATTGTGTATATGAGACATGGCGTCACATGTAGACTTACCAACGATGAACCCATACTGATAAGGCGATATAAATTTATGTTTTAATAAATAATTAACTAACCTAGGAATAAAGACCCCTTCAAAAGCTTTAGTAAAGGCTGAAGGTAACGATATCGCTCTGTAATTGGTGACATCATGTAGTACATCTCAGCTTTTGTATTTGTTCTCTCTATAGGTTCACATCTACGAAAGTATGAAATATCTGCAACTTCTTACAACCCTATTGATTTTCTATCTCTTAATGAATAAAATGATTGCCAAGTTTATTGGTATACAGACTAAAATTACCATTTTTGCCCTAAGTGTGGAAAATGCAGATCATTACCGTAGAATGTTAACTGACTTTCTTTGCGCTATATTGGACAATAGGGACATAAACAATTTTTATTTTCAATAGAATGACATTTTGAGCGACACACGCTGTGAAGTACTGGTAGTGTTGCGCTTGAAATTTCCTGGGCAAGTTATTTCATGAAACGCGGACACCACGCAGATCGTGCGATTTAACTCGGCTAGAAGTTAACGCTCTGAAACAATCTTCAGGGCTAATATTGCAGCTGTTATTTGCCAAATAGAACCACCGCTGTGTGAAAATGTCATGCAAAACATTCTCAAAAGAATGTCCATTTGCAGACAGAGTCAAGATGGGCATTTACTGGATATTATTTTCCACAAGTAATCGCAGTGTTTGTACTTTTCATTTAAATAAATGTTTTTGTAATACTACTTAATACTAAATATTTCTTTTAAAAATAAAATGGAACTTTTTATTGGAAAACCCTTGTGATTATATTTGCAATACCATTCCAGATACAGTCAATTCATTTACATTTCGCATGTATTATGTACAAATACCCAAACAAAAATAAGAATATGGCAAACAACACTACCTACAAATTAATAAGCAAATTATAACACTCAGGAAGAAAAACGGACAATGTAAAGTGCACATAAATAAATATAAGTAAAGATATCGTAATATAAAAAATTATATATATATAACTTCGATAGTAATGACTCTTTTAAAATAAATATAAAAATGTATCTAATTAATTTTCTGTTTTTCGTTGTTCCGCCGCTAGATGACTCTGGCTTGACAAGTCAAAATTTTAAGTGCTAAATCAAGTAATTAAAGTATGGTTTGTAATGCAAATAAACTCAAATTCTCTCTTAAAATAAAATTTATATCTAAATATTTTGTATTTTTCTTGTTTGTTCTGTGTTCTGAAATTGTAATGTTAAATTTCATGGGTGTGATATGTTTTGATATCACAATATATATGAATTTTTACTTAAATTAGTGCTCAAAGAACATTAATTCATTCTAAATACATTAATTTTTCACTGTTCCAACGTGTCTTCTGGTTTTTAATAAATTTTTACTGCTGTATGTTCATATACTAATCAGGTAATAATTTAAAATAATATAATTATGCTTTAAACATAAACTGAGTAGCATAATACGAATTGCGAAATAATCGATATTTATAATAGTTTCCCCATTTGTATAAAAATGGAAAGCCATAAAGATTGTCGATTTGATCTTAATCTTGCATTATAACAAACAATCGACGGTATTCCTGTTTATTTCACACTATATTCTAGAAAAAGTTAATTTAGAGCAAGCACTGACTTACGAGTAAACATATATTTTCACTTTTATCATCCACACCATGTCCTCCAACGACGAAACTAGGTTTAGCACTGTGTTTTACGACCCAAGAGGTCTAGATTTACGTTCATTTGCCGCTTTGGTTATTTATTATAGATTTTCGTTACGTTTATGTTGTGCCCACATCCACCATTACGAATCGAAATCAAAATCAATTTCAATTTAGTCCAACCATTCAACTAGCCAAGATTTCATCCTTAGTGAATAGTAATGATATTTTTGAATATCAGAGTGAATTCAGCCATTCTAATATAATAGATATTTACATGCTAATTAAAATATCCATTTTTACATGTTTTTAAATTCGTTACTTGATATAAAAACATCATCTACAAATGTCTCATTAGATAACTAACTATGAAGTAGCGGCCGTAGTATAATGAAGTGAGTGGTTAACTTTTTACCACATCTTGATCGTTTCATATAAAAAAAGATAACTCAATTGCTTCAACGGGCTTGCAAATTCGATTTGCACAAATGACAAATGATTACATCTGCGATAGAAGTTTAAATATCTGGCGAGGATTGAAGGATAGCACTCTTAAATGCCTTGTAAACGAATTTTTCCACTTCGAAGATAAGAAAGAAATGGAGAAATTCTGCAAACCGTAAAGTTTCCAAGTGAGAAGTCTTTATGCGTATGCGGCGCGTTGAATATTTGAAGATGGCACGCAAAATTGCTTTTCTTTTTCCTATTGCGCCGGTGTGCCTCGGTAGATTTGCGGTCGTTTTTCTTTTTGTTTTTATGAATTCTTTCCGAATTTATTCTGGTGACAAACTTGTTTGTTTTTTATAAAGGCTATTAACATTTTATCTCATAAATAAGGACACCAGGGCAGCAACAATCCAAAACTAATCAAGGACGTAATCGATAAACAAAGCTAAATGAAAAATTATCTTCGAATGGTAGATGCAGGCTAAATATCTTGGAGCGCTTGACTTTCAAGGAAACCACTAATTTGAATGGAATACATCATTATTAATTGGATTTAGAACTTTTCCATAAAACCGCAAACCGAAGTAACTTCAAACAAGTTTTTACAAACATATAATAAACTCTGGCCCAGATGTACAAGAAAATGTAATATCTGGGCAAAATTTAATTCTCTGATGCTCTATTCTGTTCGTTTTGCGACTGCAAACCCCCTGTAATTTTTCTCTTTTTTCTTGGAAACTGTTGATTCAATTTTATTGAAATTTTGACAATACGTTTGTTTAAGTTCGAATCTCATGAAACCGTATGTGCATTACTTCGGTAAGATTACACCAGTGGTTGGGCGGGCTATTCATCGAAGCTTAACCAGGTCTGCAGTTGCCATAATCGTTTTTTATCTTTCAGCAAAGATCTCCCGAGCCACTGTAGTGCTCCATTTTAGCTCACTTTCCATAGTATAGTCTGGACTAAGTTGTCAGTGTTAATTTTCCCTGTTATATGTGCGGCCTTCGTTCTTTGCGGAAATCATCTTGGGTATTCAAGTAGGGAGTACTCGACAGTGTCTCTGACATTTTAGAACGGTGTGGATATGCTTGAAAACTCTCATGTTCTGTCAATATTTGAGACAAAAAGAAGCACATCTCTCCATGTCTGCCACTGTCTCAGATTACACTGGTCAACAGTGAAATTGCTTCTTAGGTGAAAGTACCCAATCCTGAATGAATTCAACGTGCTGAACACGAATATCACATTGAAAAAAGTTGATTGGCTCACGTTCCAGAGATATTGACGTTTTGTCCATTGTATAGATGCTATTGCATAATGTAATGCAATTTAGAAAATTACAAGTGTCTGGTTGAGGATATGTTGGCTTTGTTTCATGAATTCGGCTGCAATATGTCCTTAAAGATCCACTTTCTTGATTCCCACTTAGATTTCTTTCCTGATAACTGCGGGCAGGTCAGCGATGAGCACGGCGAACGCTTTCATCAGGACATTGCCACCATGGAGCAACGGTACCAAGGCAAATGGTCTACGTCAATGCTAGCTGACTATTGTTGGACAATCAGTAGAGATGCTCCACAAGTCCACTACAAACGGCAGGTCAAAAGAAGTCGAAAGCCAGAAGCAGACTAATGTTTTCTTACCATGTATTATAATATTGACTTAAGTACACTTTTTCTGAAATATGCGTAAATGTTTTCTTAACATGTATTATAATATTGACATAAGTACACTTTTTCTGAAATATGCGTAAATGTTTTCTTACCATGTATTATAATATTGACATAAGTACACTTTTTCTGAAATATGCGTACATATTACAGAAAACCCGTAGCCAATTCAGCTTTTTCTTAGTCATTTTCGTGTTCAGCACATTGAATTCATTAAGAAATGACTATTTTCAGCTTGGAAGCATGAACTTTTCGAAAATTTGTTGCCCAGTGTTATCAGTCTCTTTGTCCACACTGCAGTAGTTTTTCTCTTCCCTGCAATTCATCTTCCACTTTACTCTCCAAGATCGCTCTGCTAGTTTCGTTCTTGATCGCCCATACTTGGTATTTTGCCAATGTACTGTTCTCAGACTGAAAGAAGGGTTTACAGAAGAAATAAAGTTAAATAGAAAAATATTTAAGAAAACAAGAATTTATCATTTGAAGTACCTGTTTCCGTAGTGTGAGTAATATCGCTTTATAACAATTTTACTCAAAAAATTTCATTAGAGTAAAGAGCCTTCGTCACTGTTTCTCGTCATACTCAGAGTAAGATAAAAGGCCGTATTTACTGGCAGAATACGACAACGGGTGAAATATATAGCTGATCCGTCGGAGTACCGAGGCTTCCTTCCTAGGCAACAGAAGAGCCCGCTCTGTTTTCTTGGCGCAAGTAATTGAAATCTATAGAAAAAAGATATGACATTTGCAAAAAATCTCTCATCTCGACTTGTTACAAAACTATGTTCAATAACTTAATTTTGGCTTGCTTTCTACACATATCATTTATGACAAAGAAGACTTTAGCGTTTGGAATTTAAGCCACTGTTTCTACGCTCTTCATAGAAACATAGCACCCTTCAAGTCCTTCGTCAACTAGGGGTAGCGGCAAGAAAGTTCTATTGTGTTCCTCTCAAAGAAAATAATATAGTAGAAGTGAAAAGAGCTCCTAGAAGAAGAGCAAGGTGGTGTAAAGACACAGTGCTAGAAACACTTGGAATCATAATATTAACCACAAGCTTAATTTGGTTAAAAAAATCAGTTAAATGCTATTCTTTTTATTATTATAAATCCAAGATGCGAGGATACCACTCTATGTGATACCTAAGATATTGTTGAAGGATGATAGGTTATGACTACTCAAGTTTAACAAGATCGTTTTGGCGTTTTCAATGACCGGAGCAGATTCTTGGAAATATCGTTAGATGCAACATAATCTGGATTACCTATTACCTATTTTTTCTATTATTTATTTTTCGCTACCTGCTCCCATTACGCCTTTGTCGCCCAAATTATGTTTTTTTTTAAATATTTCATAGAAATAATGATGCAATAGACCTTAGAAAGTGTAAATATTTCTTTATTTATTTTTACATGCTAATTGCTTACAAAAAAAGTGGTAGCTGCGTTAAAGAGGTATTGGGAAACTAACTTAATACACTCATGCTACATGAAATTTATAGAAACAACTTTTTTCCGCCCTTAGGCACAATTCCAGATTGTATGCAGAGTACGACCATCTTGATCGGTGCACCTTGTCTTTTGTACTACGTAGAGCACATCGTCTACAATGCAGTGGAAGGTGATAGACTTTATCATGATAGACTGCTGGTGGAACGTGTATCTTGAAGTGATTAGTTCTTGCAGTTTTACGTCGTTTTGGCGTTGCTTCAGTTTTAGCTCCGATTAGTCCGCCACCAACAGCTAACCTGAATTCCTTTAAAGTTAAAGTTTTAGTTTTACCTCTCAAACTGAAGAAAATAAAAGCATTTGAGAAAATAATAATAATAATAATAATAATAATTCATGCCTTTACATCCCCCAACAGCTTTCGCCAATTACAGGGGGCATCGGCCGGCCATGAGTTATTATTACGCCTGCGCCCGTGGAGCGACTTAAGGTGTTTGTCTCTCAGCATTTGCCAAGGAGTGAGGAAAACCACGAAAACCTCACTCTGAGAGCAGGCCCTGGGGTTCGAACCCCGGACCCCGTGACTGATAGCCAAGCGCGCAAGTCACTCGACCATCAGCCACACATGAAAAATGATATCTATAAAATGGAAAAAAAATCTATGCCACGTGCCATGTCAAGTAACTGCAATAATTGTTCCATCTTTATTTCTATTGTTAATTTCATTCAGCTCCTCTGGGTTGTGATGATTAAAAAGAAAACTTGTACCATTTTGGTCCATCCATTTGAGAAACAGTACTCTGTCCTTTGTTTGTCTCTTAGTGGTGTCTCCTCTTTCCATGTTTTTGTCAAATTCAATATCTGTTGGTAGATGCTTATGACCTTGTCGAATTCTGCCACATGCACAACTTTGATTTTATCTCAAATCGTCAGTTAATTTGAAAGAAGTTGTCGTAGTAAACGTGGCAATTTATTCCAACCAGACATTTAGTAAAATCTTTTACAACTCTTTCGCCCAAGCTATTTCAGTATGTAGTTTAGTTATTTTTCCGGTGCAAATTTGGTATTCACAACCAAATCCAGTAGCATCTGCTAGAACCCATACTTTGTAACCCCACTTTATTGGTTTCATTGGTAGATATTGCTTTATGCTTGATGGACCCTTGATAGAAAGCACGATTCTAGAAAATATACCATTTCCGCTATAATACATTAGATAAAATGTGCACACATTTGTTGCATTTCACAACGCTACCTCCAGTGTTCTAAAAATAAGATTGATGTCAACATAAAGTCCAATGTCTCAGTTCCCAATTTGGTGGTATAAGATGGAAATAAGTTGATTTATAGAGTTGGATATTTTCAATATTTGTAAAATTTAGTACCTTCCAACAATTAAATTGGCAGTATATTTAGAAACATTGTTGAAGTTTTTTTGCTTGTCGTGAAATATTTGTATATTTGGAATCTTATTCTTTCAATATATTATAAACAAAGACGGTATGGTAAGATATTATTTTGTTGCGAATGTAGAGGCAATTTTCGTAGCAATTAATTGCTCAGCGAAAGTGCTAGACGTAGGAAGCCAATAACGGATCAATATTGAGCAACATTTTGCAAATTTCGGGAATATATTTGCTTGTTGCTTCACATCGCCATTGTTTGCATCATTAACGAGTTGGCGTATATCCAGTGATTATTTGATTCTAGGTTGAGCTTGTCTGCACGAACAGGATCGCATTCCTTTTCGCCTATTTTGTTTTTCTTTTTTCGTTTCATTCTTAAATACTGTAACGGTCATTTTTATTTGAGCAGCGGTGTATACAGTATTATCATGTGCTTGCAATTTAATTTTTAAATATCTGATTTCATATTTTTAAAAGTTAAGTAATTTCATTTAACGTTTATAAGTTTAAAATAATTTAAGTTAGTTTAGTTGTTTGCGGTTTTGTTTAATATTTCTTTGGATTATTGTAAATAATAATTTTTTGCGCGAAGATTCAAAGCGGACGTATCCGCATAGAAATTCGTTCTTTTCGGCCCTGGTTATTGTAAAGTGCGGACAGTTTAGTGCAAAGCTTAAAAGATCTAGGTAACGAATTAAAATTAATTATATATTTTCTAGTAAATTCACATTTTTAAATCACATAATAATAAGCTTTTTTATTTTTGCATATTCTATTATTTTAAACTATATTTTACAATTGTTAATATTAATATGTCACATTTTTTTACGAAGAGCACATGGTAATTACTTATTACGATTTTAGGCTCTTTTTTTTACTTGTTCCTTTATCTTTGGGATTTGGTTGCTGATTTTTGCTTCTTGCGATTTAATGAGACCTGGAAATAGTCCCGTGTTAAGTATATGAGGAATTTATTGTAATACCTGGAGATTGGTTGGAAACTTTAATTTAAATCCATGTGGAGCTGAACTTCATATCTTCAAAATTTACTGGACCCCGTACATATTATAAGGTGAAGAATATCCACCAGGAGTACTTGGGTGAGCCACCACTTTTTATGGACCGTTCCTAAATATATCCATCAAATCGTCAAATCAAGGAACGTGGACGTTTGCCGATATACGGGAACGTATAGCTTGCAGCTTGCACACATCTACCGAGGTAGGATTGCTCCATATTATTTTATTTCGTCGCATAATACCATCGCAGGACATTTCCATTAGTTTGTCTCATTTGTTTATATTTGCCTTGTTATATATTTATTAATCGTTTGTTTGTTTATTTTGTAATTATTAAGACTTTGTTTGTTATTTTGTCACACGGTGCTGTGCATATTTATTACTTTAGCGTTTGTAATACTCATCAGTAATTATTAGTTACCTAAAAGAAATTTAATAGTGTTAATTATTTTCAACCTTAATTCAGTCATTTACACCTTTTTGTTAGTTCTTCAAACGACAGCATTTATGTACTTTTATAGTACATCTTCATTATTATTTAATTTATCATAACTACCTGACGTGCCAATTGGTACCTATATTATTTGTGCATTCTTGTACCTTAAACACCTTAGGTGAATATATATTTTGGTGGGGGAATGACAGCTGTTATCGCGTCGCCGAGTGAAATCTGAAAGGATAACAAACGTTAGTACCTTTATTAATTAAACAATAATATAGAGCCAATTCATTCAAATACTTACCTTTGTATTTTAAGTTTAGTATCACTCATCATCTTTATGTTTATTGATGCACGTCAACTCATTGCATTTGATTGTTAAGTACTAACTTATATTTTTAATTGTTTTTACGTTTATAATTATTTGTAAGTTAAATATCATTTGTTTTGCGTTTCACGCTGTTTATTAAACTATTTTCAATATTTACACATTTACATAATTTATATATTTATTATAGAAGCAACTTTAACATTATTTTCATTAAATTTTATTTTGAACGAAGTTCTTGTTTTTGTTGTTTGCTGAATCCTGGCTTCCTCGCTGTTGGCCACAGCTGGCGCCCTTCTAAAAAGAATAAAAATTAAGAACCCACGCCCTTGCTCACGGTTCACGAGCGGCCGGACCATCACTTATATTTTTGCTGGATTATCTGGCAAGTTCTAGTGTTACAATACATTATAATGAAAGCACTATAGCAACTGTTGTTCGGTATGACTATTGTTTTTCTGCTATATATTACTGTCAAAATCACCAGAAATTGCCCTGATCAGAAATTTTGATTGCCGTGTAGACGATTTGGTAAAATGTTTCAATACTTTTCCAAATCGAAATTTTCAAAAGACAATCTTTTCGAGTTTATGCAGTGTGAACAAAAAATAAGGAATAAGTTTGATAAAGAGATATTTTTTGTAGTTGTGTAGCGTGTTTATTAATCATCGTTATGAGCACAGAGAAATCCTGTTATTACAATTTGGTGGAGCGAGATTCGAACCTGCGGTCGGCACTCGGTAATAGTCGACACTCTAAACAAGGCCTTAAGAAACTTTAATGTCGCTGGTTCTAATTAATAATACTAATTCTACCAGAAATATTACATGCGTTCTTCTTGATTGTGCTGCGTAATAAAATTTTTTAAATTATATAAACACTATATTTCCAATTGTTGGATAATATCAGAAGATATTAAGTTCTGTTAAGAAGTATATACCTAAAACAGATATATACTACGAAAATCCAAATGTATTGAGATACAGAAGATATAAAATCTCTTAGATACATTTTCTGTGTGCACATTTGAATCGAAGGTTTACACTTGGGGAAAGTTTATTTTGGAGTATCGGAGAAGATATAACACTACTATCGGATACATATTGCGAACGAATACGGAAATTTATCCCACCCTTTATCCTAGTTGCGCGAGTATACAACTTTAGGTTTTAAAATATACACTGTGAAAGATTATATATGGGTTCATCACGGGTATAATTTAATTAATATTATTATTTATCTCTGTTTCGTTTCTGTTTCGTATATGCCTGGAAGTGTAACGTGCAGAATAAAACTGATTGATATAGTAAGTAACAGTGAAAACTTGTGCGTGTTTAAACATGATTAAGTTTAACTAAAGGAAGGAGGCTGCTTTTGTTTAGGGTGGAGCTTGTCCTATTAAATTAACAAACTTAGTCGATTCATTACTGTGATGTTCTCGATTTTCAGTAAGTTTAGGGACGATTCTCGTACAAAGTGTACGCCTCTCCTTCCAATACAAGCACGAGCCTGTTTCCTAATTTCTGTTCCCGTGATTCTATTATTCCGTAAAATGTCTGCTGAATTTCTTACTTTTATATCGTCGTAAAGTATTTGACATAATTTTGGATACCTAAAGTATGCTAATGTGTTGTGTAACGAAAGGAAAGGAAATATTGATAAATGGTTTTTTTCTTTTGTCAATATTAGTGAGGGTATGCTACGGGCTTCTTAGAAAACACAAACTTGTAAATATCCCACAAACTATTGACTTGTGTATAAGTTATATTTGGGCAAATCAGCTGGAATTGAGGTGTACTAAGACGCCATCCTAAATTTACGTTTATATTCCAATCACTCTGAATATTGGCAGTTCATCTTCGCGAGAATATTGCTGCTCCCGACTGGAGCTTCTCGATTCCTTTAACTCATTTCTCTCTTTATAGCGCTCCTATGCCATACGTTGAATTTTTGCCGCACTGACTATCTTCTTTCATATCCTTCTGTTGATGGCCTTCTGTCTTCAGTTTTATATTCCCATACTGTTCATATCTCGCAGTATCCCTTCCATTCATCCAGTCTTTGGTGTTCCTTTCGCTCTTACTACGCCCGGCTTTCAATTTGTGATTCTCTTTATGGTATTCATACTTTCTCTTTGTGTTTATGTATCTTAGCCATCTTCTTCTTTGTGCCTCTATGCAATTGACAATGCCCTCACCTCTTAATTTTGTCAGAATTTCATTATTGTACCTCCTGCCTATTCTTTCTTGGAGCGTAATATCTTTCTCATAAGTTTAGTCTCAAAATCCCTCAACTGTTCCTCCTGTCTCTTGATCAAGAACAACACTTCAGACACGTATGTTACCACCGAGCTTGTTAGATATCTATAAATGTAGATACTTATATTTGCATCCGTCAATATAAGCACGATTGTTTGTGTAAAAGGCCTTATATCCCAATTGATCTCTTTCCCTTATTTCTCTTTTTCGTTCGCCTGTACTTTGTGTTGTAACTACCAGATAATAGCATATTCCTAGATTCTCAAATGTGTAATTAACAATGTTCATAGTTTAGGCGCAACTATTCTTGTTACTTGTCACCTCCATATATTTAACTTTGTATTTATTGGCTATTAGTTTCACTTTCTTAGCTTCTTTTTTCTGTTTTGATTCCATACCGTGTGCGCGATATCATCACCAAATCGTTAGTGTATGCAATTGACTGTGATTCTTTATTTATGATTGTGTCTAAACACTTTGATTTTCTTGCCATATGTTATAAAACAAAATTAAATAATGCGCCCGATGGTGCATCTCCTTGGCGTATTTCAGTAGTTGCATTAAATGTCCCCCCCTCCCCCTTCAGTTTTAACTCAGGCTCTAGTGTTCTTCATTGTCTGCTCTATTAGTTTGACTAATTGGGCAGCAATATTCATATCATAGAGGATCTTAATTAACTAATTAAGTCCTATTTACACTGTCAAATGCTTGTTTGAAGTCTACAAGCATGTTGATAGTCGCCTATTTTTTCTTTTGGTACTTTCCAATCTACGCATTAGTAAACTTCCAAATATTTTACAAGTTGTATTCAATGTCATTATACTTTAGTTTGCCTTCCCCCTCCTCCCAACTTTTAGGCATTCCTTGTGTAGTTCATTAGGCTGTAGATCCTTTCCTTCAGTTCTTTACTACTGTACTTCATCATTTCATAAAATAACACTTTCTTAGAAATCGGCATAGATGTATTTCAAGTCAAATTATTTCATCTTTAATGTAATACAAAAACGTTTCGATGTTAGACATATTTTTGAATTTGCATAATAGAATCAAATTATTTTCTGCATTGAAGAAAATGGCAATTATGTTGAACGCTAGTGCTTCTTCGTTTATTTTATTCTTAGTATTTTTCTTTTATTTTCTACAAAATGCTTTGCTTCCATCCTGTTCATACAAAAATAGTTTGTATAGTTTGTTTTTACTTCTTACAGTTTATGTTTTCATATAAATACTGGAAAACGTTGAATATCGCTTTCAATCTGCCAAAGGATTTACTATTTATGGGTTTCATTCCAATTCTCTGAATTCAGTTATTTTCGAGATATAGATAGACTTTTCTTGCAACATTGCATTTTTAAAAAACTTAAAATATCTCACACACTGTAAGCATTAAACACAAGAATTCTTAAATGAAATTGATCTGATTTTCAGGATAAAATTGAAAAATGCCATAAAATATAGTGTTCCATTAAGAAAAACATAACTTTGAACATTACTGAGTTTTGTAACACCCTGTATATTGCCTATTATTTTTAAATTGTAGATCTGATCCGCATACACATATCTGAATATATAACTTTTCGAAATTGTTACAATTTGACTACCAGAGACCACGGCGTTCCCACTGTTACACCCTGTATATTAATAAATTACAGCTACAATTTTATTTATTTAGTATTATTTAGTACGTTATTAACTCGATTACAGCGATCTTCATCTCAAGACTATCCAGCAGACTTAGAAATATTACGGTGTAATATTTTTGGTCACGACTGTACATGTGAAATCCGATACATAACAATCAACACCATAAATGTGTAAAAAAAGTATTACAACAATGAAGCAATTAAAAAGTTTACTAGATCTAACCAACCTATTTAAATGGATCATAGAAACTCCAGTTATTACAAACAGTTGATCAAAAAGAAAATAAATTCATTGGCTTGTATATGAAACTTTAAAATAAGATCATGGACTATATAGGCTTTATTGCTAAGCGTTAGTGTCAGAAGCTTTGCCGGCGCGAAAATCACAACTAGGGGTCGGTCTGCGTCATGCCAGAAGCTTTGCCGATGTCAAAATCACAACTAGGAGGTGGGTCAGTCTGCGTCGTGTCAGAAGCTTTGCCGGCGCGCGGTTTATATATTCTGTAGCGGTTCCCATGCGGTGGGAGATAGGCGTGTAAGAACGGACGCATCGTATGGGGAGACGATATTTCGCGGTAAAACAAAATCAAAAAAAAAAAACTTAATTGAACAAAATGCAATGTGGTGTTACTACCACATTGCTCACTGAACTATCGGAAAATCGATCAAGTAAAAAAGAAAATTAATAATAGATTCAGGATCAACTTAAAATTGCTACTAAAATAGATTTTCACACGTTACAGGATACTTTCGTTGACTTTCTTTGTCGTTTTCTAGTTTTGTTTCTACATTTAATGTCTTTGTTACATCTATTATTTTGCTTTGCATTTATTATCATTACTTTTGTTTTATTAATGCTAACTCCCATTTCTAAGTTCTCTATCTCTTTCGTCCATATATTAACTAGTCTTTGTATTTTATTTTTGGAGTTAGCAATTAGCACTACGTCGTCTGCGCTTCTGTTCTTATTAAATGCAATACCGTAATTGCTGTCTCTTAATGGCTTCACTATTCCTTATTTTTGCTTACTATTCTGTCCTATCTGGCCTTTTCCTCAATTTTGTTTTTCTGTAAATATTTATTAAGCAGTTCATATCTTCGTCCATTTTGATACATTAATACCCTGACATTTCGAGCAAGTTATAAATTTTAACAATTACCCAGTCAAGGTCGAACATCTGCAACTGCTTAATTAAACTCTAATTGAAATCATGGCGCTAGCACAAATAGACGAAATAGCGATTAGAAATCCATTCGCATGTCAGTGGGATACCCTGAAATTACTTCCTTGCCGCACAAGGTTCCGCTCACCAGAA
Source organism: Cetonia aurata (assembly GCA_949128085.1). Taxonomy (NCBI): domain Eukaryota; kingdom Metazoa; phylum Arthropoda; class Insecta; order Coleoptera; family Scarabaeidae; genus Cetonia; species Cetonia aurata. Next base: position 42,575,231 of record OX421884.1, read on the forward strand.
GAGCGTAACATTAAATAACACCAGCCGAGGGTAGCGGCGATGTACAGAAGCGCGCGAATTCTAACGCACGAACAGAACACCTACGTTTTAATTAATCAAGTAATTAGAGTTCTGTTGAATCGCCAGGAGTGCAATTGCGGACTCTAGTGGAACTTGCATCGTCCAGGACCGTTTCACTTTTTGTACCTCGCCACAAATGGATGATGAATGGTAGCGCTTCCCGACTTTACCTTTGTCGAGGTATTGTAGGTTCAACGTGTGTTCTAGTAAGGAAACGCGAGGACGATTTAGTCCCCGGATTTTGGTAGAGTCGCTGTCGGCAAGCGTTAGCTACGTGATGCAGGAAACTAATCTCTATAGTAGTGCATAGATTAACATAAAAACAAGCCAATTTCATTTCACGCTCTGGAGTAATTCTAAATCGAATCCCTTTGTCACGTTTTGTACTAGAATAAATCGCCACTCATTGCAGATCATAGATTCAATTTCCTGAAAACTTTAGAATGAATTTTACTGAAAGTAGCAATGTGAAAGTGAGCTAAAACAATGTTATTTATTTTTATTTGTGGTAATGCTTTCTGTTACGAAGAATATTTGCAATTTTCATATAGATTAATTTAAAAAGTTGTGTTATGTATATGTGCACATACATAATTTTTACACTTCAGTATTTTAGCATCACTTGCTTATCTTTCATTACGGACATAAATTGAATGTTTGGCAAATCATTTTACGAATATCTTCTTCTATAGACATATGAATTAATGTAATTCATTTTGTTTCTTATACATGGTTAATGACTTAATCTACGACCTTATAAATTTTCACATTAAAACTAGAAACCTTTCTGAGTATTGAATATTGGCTGCTAGGGCCTATTGTAGTGCCGATGCTATTTTTAAAGTTTATCCTTTAAGGTAGCTGTCTTTTTGAATGAGATCTTTTTCCGGTCTTCTAGGGAAAGGTCAACTTTCCCAAAGATTACATACCTGATTCTCGTTGCGGCAAGGTAATGGCAGATCATATGCTCAATTGTCTCTTCGTTCTCGAAACACAGTCGGCAATCAGTCCCTTCAGAAGGTCTGATTTTCTGTAGGCAATTTCTGAGTTTACAGTGACCCGTAGAGACAGAAACGATTACTTTGATTTTTCTACGGTCAAATTCTAGTAGTTCCTTGGTTCAGATATGATTAAACGAAATACACTTTTTCGCATGCACCATACCAAGACAATTTTGCCATTGTTGGAGCACTTTCTGATACGCCCATTCATTGATTTGCTGTTTAGTAGGTACTATACCAATGGCTGGTTCTGGCTTGATTCTGACCTTATTATGCTCTACATGTTCTTGTTACAGAACCGACTCCAGTATACTAGTGTCCTGTAACAGATTACATAGGTCACTAGCATGGGATAATATGTATCTCTTTTATTCATATTTGTTTTTCGCAAACAGTTTATACCTTTTTTGATCTAGCGTCTCACTATTGTGCATATATGCTGAATTGTTTCTGGTTGCTTTTTACACAGTATGCAGACAAAGTTTCCATTAAACATTCCTCTCTTTGTAGGTGTTTCTTCGTTCCTGCGTGTCTTAACATAACCTCACAATTATCCGTAGTTGATTCCTACTTGAAAGTAGTAGTTCTTGAGCGGCCCTGCCATGTGCTACCTATAAATTGCTTGCCATGCTCCCGCTTGTGTATGTTTGCCCGAAGCTTTCTATGCTATTTTCCCATGCAGTCTCCTATACGGATTCGGACCACGGTATTGCCTATTGCCAAACTCGGTTCTGGCCCTTGGGGTGGTATTTATGCTCCTTCACAAGCGAGTTTATATGCTTTCTCATTTCCCTCGATTTTTTGGTGACTTGGCACCCAAATTAGTCCTACCCTGTTTCAGTCTGCCAGTTCTCATAGTTCCCCGAGATAATCCCACACTTGCCCCGACGTCACTTCCCGACTCGGCAGAGCCTGGAATGATTACTTGGAACGAATTCTTATGGTATCAAATTGACCGCATTTGACCTGCGGTCCATTTGCGCCGACCTTTTTATACCTGCATGCAAGTATTTGAACCTTGCTCACAATCAGTTGAGTGCTTGCTTTTGTCAGCATGGTTTTAGGTCACTACACAAAAGTTGCGTATTCAAAGTTCGGTTTCATCACTATAAATCCAATATAGTATGTCTGTCTTGAGATCTTATATCTTATCTTGTGTTTGTCTCGCTGCGATAAGTTGCCTGATTCAAAGTGACTCCCGAATCTAAAGTTACCGCAAGATACTTCACCTCATCTGTTATTTGTACATTATTTGTGTTTATTTTTAGAGATCTGAGCCCTTCCAAATATCTGCTATATGTAAACAACGGAATTTTTGCTTTCCTTGGGCTAATACATAAGCTCTCCAAATTCATCTTAATACCAGATTCAGGGACTCTTCCATGCGACCTCTAACTACAGTGTTAAGTTTACCTGTGGTGATGATAACGAGATCACCGGCATATTGTATGACACAGTGCTCATTATTTTTGAGTGTTTCAAGCAGCCTGTCCGCTACGATGTTTCATAGAAGAGGCAATAAAACTCCACCTTGTAGATATCTCCTCGATACGCGGGCCATCATCATCTTCCCCATAACCCCAGCTTTCACTTTAACATCGAATTAAATCGAAATTCCCTCAATTTCTCTGCCCTTGAGTAGTCTGATTATCGGATCAAAGCAAGAGTCGCCGAAGGAGCCTTCAATTTCCAAGGAGGCACCCATTGCACTTTCATGCAGGGTGTGAGAAAAGACTTTCACTTAAAAATTTGAAATTACAATAGACAACAGAACAGAATTTCCAAAACCATAAAATAAAATGGATTACACGAAGCCAACAAAAACAATAAAGCGAATAATATGATCTTACGTGAAATACAACAACAGAGCATAAGAGTGGACCTAAAGCTAATAACAAGTAGAGAAATTCAATAGAAAATCGAAGATATCACACATAAGAATTGAATGATACACCTGACGAAAGTATTCACAGGTGTTAACACTTGCAACTAGGAAATTATACCGGGTGTTCCACTAACTATGTGTCACCTAGTTATCTTTCTTATTTTTTGAGGTAGAGCTAAACCGTTAAAGGTAGCCAACGTAAATTTTTTTATGTAGATAACAAACTTAACAGTTGCATACAAGTGGTCATTGCCTAAATGTACGCAGTCCTTATAAATCTTCTTAACTTAAATCCCTATTTTTCTGTACTATATTCGGAGTATATGTAAAGTTTTATAAAGAACTAACACCTAAATTGATACTTTACCTTGCTTTCTGGGTGCTCAATACATGTGGAAGGTAACTACTTAAGAATATAACCTTAAATATTTTTCTGGACACTACCTATGACATGGAAGAACTTCTTGGTGAAACTGCGATATGCTGTCACTGTTTCCCTCGTAGCGAAATGACTGGAAAAATGTATGACCACTAAACTTCACCCAAAAGTCTTGAGTGACGAGATTGATGCTTTAAAGTGGTAATTTTCAATTTTTGTTTGTGTATTTTTGGGGAAGTTGAAGAATTAGCATATGAAATAATTCAGTTAACATATTTAGTATTAAAAATTAACTGAACTTTGTGATAATTAGCATGCCTCATTAAGATTAATTATAGACACTCTATCTTGTTATGTTTACGATAAACAATATTTACTTATTAACAGAGTCACTGTTACCTACATATTTTACTGACATCGTCACTAGATTTCTGAAGGCGTCTCTTAGGCTTCCGACTTATGCATCATCTCTTGAGGAAAACTAAACATATTTATAGTGTTAGAGCATAAAGCAGGGATGGCTCTTGTAAATTAAAATAGAACCAAGTTTTTTTCTTCTTAATTCTAAAGAATACTCAAAATGTTGGAAAGCATTCAAATTAATTAATATTGAAATAAAAACGATGCTAAATCGTAATTGTACATACATGTGTATTCTTTACAACCTGTAAATAAATGTGTAAATGCAAATAAATGCTGAATAACTGTAAATGCAAATGATTAAGCCATTGTGCATTTAAAAACCAGTGCAGACAGAAGCAAATGAATACATGAAGTGATGCAAGCACGTAATACTTATCTTTGTGTATCGATAAGTTAACAAATTGCGAATTTCGCAATTTAGATTTTCGATATCCATAATCAAACTTTGTTCCACGTAGGCGCCTCATTGTATAAATACAGTGGCTGTAGCATGTCGCACACATAAATATCGATGGTTAGTGAACGCGACTTCATGCGCTGCTGATAATTCGAATGTATCTGCAAATCTGTAATTATGCGATGTCCTGTAATCTTTGTCGCCTTATAAACGGGATATATTTGGCATTTATATGAATCATCTAAATGCAAACAGCAGCATCGCAAGCCTGAACATTATGCCCATTAACGAAAAGTTTTATCTGTTTTAGAGCACATGGAAAAATGTATTCATGAGTGATTCATTTTCATTTTCAGCACGTACAAACACATAGTTTGGGTGAGATCCCAAGCGCAATGGCTTATGCAAAGCATCCTTATTCAATGCGTTTATTCAAAGTCTCTTATGCAGTGTAAATTGTGCACAATGGTGTGGCGTGGAAAATGCCTGAGAAAATGCAATGTGTTGCATTTCATTCGTTTTTGCCAGGCACTTATTATTTTTCTATGTATGTACATTACTGTGCTGTATGTTATTTCGTGAGTTCAAATGTTAGACTTACATTAAATATTCAGCGCATTTGAGAAATTATCAAATTGTAAAATTCTTGCTTCGTGTGGGTGTTTTATAAACAGAATAACTATTACTTATAAGTGATTATTCTCTCTATAAAAACATTTGATTTTATTTTAATGTGTTAAGTACACACTTTGTTTCTACCTACTGTAAATATAATGGTTGAAAAATTGTTAAATGTGAAAGCTTGTATAGGAAACCCTGCAGATACAGTTACTTCCTCTTACTGGTTGACGCTTTCAGGGTTCGTTGAAAGAAAATATAGTATCTAAACAAAACTGTTGGAAAACAAATAAGTTAAAAGTACCACAGTATAGTTCATAGGATATACAATGCAAACAGAAACACGTTTGAGCGTAATTGCCAACAATCTGTTGGTTTGCTTTAAATTTTTAGTTACTAATGAATAAGAGGATTGGCAAATACCTATTAATATAAGGCCCTTGTTCAATATGCGTTATATACGCTACGCAAAAACTGGAAGTAGATGAAATAAGGCAAACGTAACAGCGTTCTTGGCAAATTAAGGGATTCAAAATGGGGTGCAGAGTCCATTAGTTACTCAGCAGCGGAGTATGCATGCCTCATCTGGAAATAATATACTCATTCTAAACATCCAAGAATTTTAATTGTTGGTTTAAGCCTTAAACCAGTTTAAGGCCTATGTAATTACCTGGTGTTTTTAGAGATCCGTTGTTTGAATCGGCAATACTTATGTGAGACTTAGAGCGGAAAATACTTTTTAAAATTGTGCAAATTTATTTCGAAAAACGTAATTCAGTTTGCAAAACTTACCATACGCCCATTTTAAGGTCGGCATAATCGTCCATTCGAGCAAGTAATTCGAATAATTACCATGTATCAGTTTTGGAATACGCATATTTTAATCGATAGTATGCATATGCATCCACAAAGACGCTGTACAGTGCGCACCAAAAAAGTAGCTGCGAAGAACTAAGGAGAATCCAAAAGAGTCGATTTGTCAACATGCACAACAATTAGACCTCTATCGATCCATTTCATGAAAGATTTTGCGGAAGGATTTCGATTTGCGTGCTTAGAAAACGAGATTGCTCTTGGTCTTCGTTTTCTCAGCGATAAGCTCATTTATGGATTTGCTTGCTACTACTATCTTCTTTCTCTTTTACTTACATGCTTTTCATTTACGTAGCGGTTTTCTCGTACTCTCAGTCAACTTGCACAGCCACCGCCACCGTGCGGTCACAAGGCATACGGGGGTCAACGTAAAAGTACTACCTTAGTTTTACGTTGCCCCTGTATGCGGTCTTGCCTTGTGACTGCACGGCGGCGCTGGCTGTGACTTTCTAATGGAATGTCGCGTGTTGATTTGATCGGTGCGGGTGTTGCGCTTTAATCGTTGTTACAATAATGTTTTAATCCCAGACTGGTAGCTGTTAGCGAGAGAGCGGTTTATCCAGGGTTACGAACGGAGTGTGCGCAAGAATTTAAACATTGAAAGCGTGTTTTTAATCCAGAATTTATTACCATAAAATAGGTGCGAAAGACATTAAGAATGTACAATGACAAAAAAAACAAGTGCGTGACGAAAACATATGTATGCACAATCGTAAATATACACAAATACTCGCGGGATGTCGGAGCGCTTTTAAATTTAGACGCGGAATTTTAACTGTTTAATTCTGGTGACAACATGAAACGAGAATCTATATACCGGGCCAGGTCAAAAATACGCGGACGGTTTTAACGTGCAAGTTTGGTGCCATGTAGGACCAGAAAGATGTGCCGGCACCGACCTTATGAAACGGGACTGACTAGCGATAAATTTCTGCGTGTATCAGAAAGCTTTGCCGACACGATTGCCAGAGTGCGGAAGACTGGTGGAATGGCTGCGTTGTGTCAGAAGCTGTGCGAACGCCAACTGCCAGGCCGATGATGGCTGGGAATCTCTGAGTGTATCAGAAATCTTTGCCCACACGACTGCTAGAGCGGGGAAAGCTGGTAGAATGTCCGCATTGTGGCACAGGCTGTGCCAACGCCAACTGCCAGATCGAGGTTAACTGGAAAGAATGCCTCTCTGACCGTCAAACGGGCGGTTTATATAGGTAGGAGTTGGGCGTGCGTGAACGAACGTACCGTCTGCAGAGACGATACTCACATCGTAATCAAGAAAATAAGAAAAAAACTTAATCAAACAAAATAGCATACGGTAGTAACGCTACCGAGCTATTCGAAAATCTATCAAAAGAAAGAAAATAAATGATTAATTCACGATGAACTTAAAATTTATACTAAAATGAATTTTCCCACAGAACGTCATGTTACAACCTCAATATTGGTTATTGAGGTTGTAACATGCCGTTCTGTGGGAAAATTCATTTTAGTATAAATTTTGAGTTTTTCTTAATTACTGTATTTGAAGTAAAGAAAATTCACAAGCCCTTATCAAAACGTCGTTACGTCCAGAAAATAAAAAATACACTCTTTGATGTTGTTTATGAGTTTGCGGAATCTGGTCCATATATCCTCAAAAATGATACTGGCAAGAACTTACAGTTAATGTAAAGCGTTATAGATCTATGATTAGCAACTTTTCGTTTCCTTATTCAATAATATTAACGTGGAAGAGTTGTGGTTTCAGCAAGACAGTGTAATATGCAATCAATTGATTAAACGAAATATTCGGTAACCGCACAATTTCGTCTAATGATCCTGTTTATTGGTTTCTGGCATGCTTTAACATCTTCGGATTATTTCTTGGAGATTTCTGAAGTCACTAGTCTATGCCAATAAATCAGAGACGATGGGCTACTTGGAAACATGATGAATTCAATAACCCCTCAATTTTTGGTCATGGCACAGCAACCACTTGACTAAGGACTATACAGAGCTTTCATCGCACTACAACCGATTCTGTGACGCTAATGATGTCGCGATATCACTCTGTGTGCAGCTGGATACTCTAAAACAAGGCAAAGACAAGTTTACTCTACCCTTATAGGATATAGATCAAAAGATACTGGTAGGCATGTATATTTGATGATGACGCTTAAGTGCAGCACTCTGTATGTCACTTACTGTTGGCACTTATTATTTCTTGCAGAAAATAATAGTAATAGGTTAGAAGTGTTTTTGTGTATATTTCGTTTTGTCGTGTTACTTGCTTCTGAAGTGCTCTGGGCAACTGGAAATACATATGGCTACGATTTTAAGTAGATTTAACATTTAAATTACTTTTATTTAAAACTTGTTTGCATATTATTACAAGCAATTGGTTCATACAAGAGTTCAATTTAAGCGCAACACTTTTTATACTCCGCAATGTCTTATTATGAAGAAACACGATGCAACTCCTACATTTAAGCATCACCTCCTATCGCCTACCGTTCGTGGACTATCTAGAAGAAATGAATTCTGTAATGGTGTTTTAAATTTTCGTCGATAGAATTCCCTTCTGTTTCCATATCTAAATATACTTACTACATATAACTACCAGGTTTTATGAAATTTTGAAATTGAATCAGTTTTATTTTTCTTACGTACCTGTATATATTAGGTACCTATAAATTACAGTGTGTTTTCATTTAATTTGAGAAATTTTTATTGCTCGTACTGCTCCCTCTCACCATATTATTCTTTCAGCGATGCGTATTTATTAACTTTCCATCAATATGCTTTCAAATATTTTTATCTACCCTCGATTCATTTTTTTTTTCGGTTTTATGTCTTATATATCTTCGATTTATCTTGAAGGAACGTAATGCGGTGGAGTGATGAACGTAAGGCACAATGTCGATTAGGTATCTCACCGAATAAATCGTGTTCATCCTAAGTGAAGCAGAAGGTCTTAAGGTGTGTATGTGACACTAGGATAACTACTTGCAGTGTTGTTAGATTTCATTGCTTTGCTCATTGATTAAAATATAATTTGTCGTAAAAATTGATAGTTATACACTCCTGCTTCCTGTAATGTGGTTTCATGTGCTCCGAATCTGTTAAAGGAAACCTTTATTTGAACCGCCTAACAACAAGCCCACAAACCCTTTGTATTTTGCATAATGTAGATCAAAAGATAGTTCTGTAGAACCAGAGCACCTTCATTAGTGTGAATAGTAACTTGATTGTGCATGTTATAGTGTAAATTTGTATAATTGCGTTTATTAATTGTAGGGAGTATACATTAATATTTACAAAGCCCCTTACTTTTGTGAAATTTATAGACGTTATCCATCATGTTCTGAATGTCATTCACTTGACAAACAACGAAGCGATAAAACATATTAGGGAGAAAAGTATACATAGAGAGGGCAATTTAGACATAATGGTTAAATATCTTTTCGCTTAGTATTGTTTTGTAAGTTTATAATACAGTAAAAACTAGCAAATTTAATAGACTACAACATAATGTACAATTTAAATCAATTTACAAAAAATAAATAAAATTCTATAGAGATACCTAAATTCGATGGGAAAAAGGTATCCATACAGCTATCTACATACAGCTACGAAACTTGTGGCTAAACCTGTTAAATTTTAATTAAATTTTATCAAGTAAACAACTGTTTTTATTCTACTAAACACTACTCAGCGTCATCTATTCTACTCTCATTAATTCCAAAGATATGCTAGATCTCAAATCATAGAGGGCATGAAAAGTAAATTTGTTCCCACCACAGGGTTTTAAGTACACCGCAAACGAGTAGGATGCTTCAGTCACACTCGGGACGTGGGAGGATATTGTTACTCCGCTTAACCACTGATTACTATATCAATAAAGCTTATAACATTTAAGTATCTTTAAAGTGACTGTAGTAGTTATTAGTTAGGTATGTTCTTGTAATACATTGAATAAAAGAAACAAAAATATAGTGTATTTATTTATTTCAAATCTCCTCGCATTAGATTACAAAGAAGCGAATCTTCTAAAGATTCCATCGGGGTGAGTAAGTTCTTTACTATCTTAGATACACGATAATAAGATTTCTATAATCTTAATCCAAATTAAAAACTCGTATTTTTCGTTTTTACTATCATGAATACAACTCAAATCTCCCGCTAAATTTCCGTCATAAACCAAGTATTACTAAATCAAATGCCGACTTAAACTGCTCGTGAAATTAACCCACAAAATCAAATACAACCTTACATAACCAATTTCACTAAATTTACAGTTATCATTCAAACAAATATAACATCAAATTCCCTTATGGATTATATGCCGGTTATAAGTTCAAAAGATGATAAAATCGCTTACTTCAGGTACGAAAACTGCTCTAGTATAATCCAAATAATAATTCAACATTCAAAACAATCATTTCAGCTTTCAACTAGTGTTCTAACGTTCTCACGAGGCAAACTGTCTCGAATGTTGTTGTTCCAAACCCCAGGATTAAACGAAAGGCCACCCCAAGTCTCGAAATAACTGGATTCTCATCATGCATGTGTTGTGCAAAGATGATGGTAATCAAGTAATTTCGAAGATTTGGGTGGCGTATTTTCTATTACTGGAGCCACAATTGAGGGACTTCGATTCCAGTCTTAGTAGCTGAGACATCGATAACGCAGATTTGGAGCTGAAAAGATTGTTGCAGAACTGGAATCAGTATTTGGAATATAAGAAAGCAGTTTATCGTACTTCAAGTAAGCGATTATTCATCTTTTGAACTTATAACCGGCGTTCAGAGCGTAAATAGAATTCTGAGGTTAGAGTGTTTTGATAACAGTTATATCTAGGGATTTTTGATGTAAATAAACGTATGTTGTTGAAAAAGGTTATTGGCAATGCTTGATTGTATGACGGGAGTTTAGCGGGAGATTTGAATTCAATTTTGATATTTAAACAAGATATATTGAGTTTAGTTTGGATTAAGATTCAAGGAATCTTAATCCAAGAGAGAGAATATCCATTAATTGTTCATCACTTTTTATTAACTCGAAATAAACAAAGTTATGTATACAAAATTGATTTTTATTCACTATAATATAATAACATCACAAATGAATAAGTAATACAGCTTTTAGAAAAGAGACAAAGATTATAACACGTCAATTAAGTAATAATATACTTCTTTGTTTGGAGAACTACAGTCCCCCACGTCCCAAGTTTTACTGAAGATATAATAGTCTTACGATTGGTATGCGGTATACTCAAAACAGGTAGAGGGGTTGATTTTATTCACTTGTGTGCTACAGTGGCATCTATTTATTGAGGCATAGCATATCTGTGGAGTAAATTTATCTTTAATAGAGGACGCTGCATGTATGAATGTTAATAAAACAGTGTTGAATTAATTTAAAATCAATTTAATTAAATTATATAAATATCTACAAGTCATTATTACTTTCAACAAGATGATGAACCAAAACATAAACCCTATCTTGTTCGTAAATTGCTATTATATAATACACCTCATCAACTGAGAACACCTCCATAATCTCGAGATATTAACCCCATAGAACATCTGTGACAGGAGTTGAAGGTACGGGTCAAGAAACATAAAATTGCTGATAAAAATGACTTAAAAACGGTTCTATCTGAAGAATGGCAAAAAATAGGTCAAAATGTATTCTGTAATCTGATTGGAGCGATGCCGAAACGATTACAAGCAATTTTTACGGCGGATGGTTATCCCACAAAATATTAAAAATGTATAGGTACCTCAACAGAATTTTATTTACTTTTGTAAATTGATATTTATTTTCACATTAAATAATACATTATCTTGCAGTCTATTAAATTTGTTAGCTTTTACTGTACTATAAACTTACAAAACAATACTAAGCGAAAAGATATTTAGCTCTTTTTTTTTAATTGCTTACTGTATGAATACCTTTTTCCCTAACTGTATATTCTAGAAGAAAATGTGGTATTCAATGTGAAATATGGTGCTGAATATCGTAAATGGAAATGCAGGTGCATGAGCGAAGGCGTAGTTGTTTACTGCGGTTGTAAAGTACATCTCCTATGAATGTGTAGGTAAATTAAACTACGTTGCATTATACTTATTACAAACGGATATTTCAGAGAATTATTTCTTTACTTTACGACGCTGCAAACACGAGAGAATCGTAACAAACAATGGAAATTACAGAAATTAAAACTTTTACTCTTCATCTCCCTCATCATATAACTAACAATAACTAAGCACGTATTTTTGCGTTTGCGTCAATATAGGAGCTATTTATTATGTTACATCAGATGATTAGATTAGTGTTGAATTAAGATTGCCACATAAGCCTATTCTCCCTGTGACCTTTTTGATCTACTATAATATCCTTTATGCCGGAATATGCTATTTAGTGTTGCGTTCTCAATTACATTGTCATTAGGAGCGGCTTGTCTACGTACCTGCTTGCTTGATCTCTCCTACCCCTATTAGGAGAAACCTTGTTCTTGGGATGGCACACAACGAACGTAGATAAAGGCTTCCTTTTCGTCTTGGCGCAATCTGCATTTCCAAATCGTTCAGATTAACTTGTCATTGCTATACATATAGTAATGTTATTCGTATATGCGTATTTAAGTTACATTAGATCCTTTAACAAACTTGCTTGCTCTAGTTGTTCTATAAACTTCTATACGTATATTGTTTGGCAAATATTTTTAGAATGAAATTAAAAATGAACAGTTGATATTGAAATTGTAGTATTATAATTTTTTGGAAAAACATGATTCTGTACACAGATTTCTGTTCCTATTCAAAACTTTCTATACAATTGCTATCGTTAGCATGTGATGCTGAAGCTCATCTAGCTACCGTTTGTCTTAAATCGTTCACATCTGCAACAAACAAGATAGGACCTAGTATTGAACCTTGGGGAATGCCATACTATAAAATCTCAACAGGAAAGTAGTTATATTTTTATTATCTCTTCCTTTTGTACCTATTGTTTCTTTTCTGTTATCTGAAAAGGAATAGACTAGACCATAGGCAACGCCGTAGATGTCAACTATATACTATCATGAGTCTAGTAACCCTTGCGTATAACCACAGATCATAGGACTAATACCCCAGTTCCACTTTGCACCACCTACTGCACCTAACTAGCGCGTTGGCTGTTTTCTAGATGTACGGATTGCATGTTAGCTTTTACGAAACCTTGGTACAAGGTATTTTGTTTGTTTAGCGTATGCAATCGTTGTCGTCTTAGTACTAGTGGTTCTAGCCATCTTCATTTTGTGAACGTGACAACTGATGTATTTACTCACATCATTGATCTACCGTGTTTCCTTCTGTTGTTGGGTTCGTTCTGCTATAACATTTGTAAAACCCTCTTTGACTACTATTATGACAAGATTCAAAATCAAATCGTTAAGTAAGATAGCTCACAGCAGAATAGACAAGATCCAATCCTGTGGGGACCCTTTTATATCTCAATGGCAGAATTGCCGATTGTGAATGTAATAATATGTACTTTCTTCCAACGCAGCCTTAATCTACTGCAGAGGCGTGAGTGTGATGCCTCACGTGGGTAAGGTTTCAAATACATTTTGCACAGTAGGTAAATTTTTCAAATACGGTAAGGATATAGTAAGGAAGCTCATGGCATAGTTTTGTAATTGGAATTAAAACAAAAATTGTAATTAAATTACAGTTTAAATTAAAATTTTCCTATACTAATTGTTTGAAGATTGAGTTTAAAATGTTCTCTTAATTAATTTTTAAAACCTAAATAGACACGCCAGAAATAAATAAAACTTTCCTGTTCAATCCCAGGCTTAGCTGCATTTTATGTAGTCCCTGCTACGATCTCCTCATATACATGTAGTTGGCTGTCAGCGTTCTAAATAGAAAATATTCTCTTCTACTTGTAGTAATTGAATATACGTTAGACTTTATTCAGTTTTCATGCTTTTTATTTTTTTGTCGGTATAGTATAAATAGGTGTATGGAAATATACAATCTTTTCTCAAACTTCATACATACTCAATTATATACACTCCGCCAAAAAAGTATCGCATAAACTAAAAAAGGGCATTTATGAACCAAGATATTTTTATACGTTCACAAAAAGTTTGCCTCGTGTATGTGAACTATAAAAACACTAACAAAATAATGGAACTTAGCGCTTTTACTTTTTTTTTTCCTAAAAGAACATATTTAGAAAAATGCATATGTGTAAGGTTTGTTCAGTTGTTTATTGAAAGTCTTCCTATACGGACAAATTTTAAAGTGCGAAGTAAGAGTTCTGTACCAACGCTTTTAAAACTAAAACGAGCAATTTAACTTCAGAACAAGTGGCTGCTATAGTTGCTTTAATCGAAGATGGACGATCTCAAGCATACGTTGCTAATTTGATGAACATCAATCAGTCAAGTGTTTCTAGAGCCGTAGCCAGATATAGGGAAACAGGCATTTACAGTAGAAGACCTGTACCAGGTCGTCCAAGATGTTCTACTCGCCAAGATGACCGCTATTTACTACTACAAGCATTACGTCGAAGACATGTAACTGCGAGACAATTGCAGAACGACTTGGCTAGAGTCAGAAATACTCGTGTGAGTACTCAAACTATTCGGAATAGGTTACGACAGAGTGGATTAAGAGCTAGAGTAGCTGTAACAGCCCCTCGTCTCACTAGGAACCACCGAGTGGCTCGCTTAAGGTTTGCCAGAGAACATGTAAATTGGAACATTAATGACTGGGCCAATATACTCTTCACAGATGAGTCAAGATTTGGTCTTTACACCTCAGACAGGCGTATCTCAGTGTACAGACGAGACGGTGAGCGCTATTCGCAGTGTAATATCAGACCTAGACCTAATTTCGCTGGTGGCTCTATTATGGTTTGGGGAGGCATCTGTTTAACAGGTCGTACAGAGTTAGTACCAGTAGACAGAGGTACACTGACTGTATATAGCGGTATATAACGGACATTTTAGAAGAACATGTAGTACCATATGCGCCAATTATAGGAAACGAATTCATGTTAATGCACGATAATGCACGACCGCATGTTGCAATAATCGTCCAGGAATACCTTAACGATGTTGGTATTCCAGTTTTAGATTGGCCTGCGGTAAGTCCGGACATGAACCCTATCGAGCACGTGTGGGACCTCCTTCACAGACGGATACGAACCCAAAATGTTTCCCCAGCGGACCTGCATGGACTAGAAAATGCTCTCCGTGACGAGTGGGAGAATTTGGATCAGGCTTATATACGGAGGTTAATCGAATCTCTGCCAAACCGTATGCGAGCGGTCATAAGAGCCAGAGGTGGCAATACTCAGTATTAAAAGCTACTGTTATGACATTTTTCTTTCCAAAATTATAATTTCTTGTTTTAATAAAAATCTCAAGTATGAGTTCTTGTTTTTATTTGGCCTGTATTTTATTTAAACAATCATAGAAATTATATCTTAGAGCGCATTAAAGTATATTTACAACTTTATGCTACAAACAAAGATTATGCGATACTTTTATGATTCAAAACTAAATTATGCGATACTTTTTTTGGCGGAGTGTATAAAAAAAAACGTTTCAATTCAACGTTTTGTTTTAACGATTCATTCTAAATTTAAAAACGATATCAATAATATTAACAATACTTTTATAATAGTAATAGATGATTTTCCTTGTTTTATATTGGAAAAAGAACCTGTATACGTAGTTTGTCTTTACATTCTGTATTGATTTTCAATATGTTTCTTTTTCATTATACGAGTTTTTAATGCATAACCGGTATAACGTTGTATATTTTAAATTTAAACATCGTTTGTATACAAAATTTTAAACTGCCAGCGTTTTCCGGTTTCTTCATTATAATCACTGTATCTTTAATTTTTAATTTTATATGTGCGACAGGCAATTTCATCTCTGAATACATGCACATGGCACGTATAATATGGATGAGATATTAAACGTACTGAGGAAAATGAAAGATGATGGTACTTCCGTCCATGACTACATTCCTCACTTCTTTTTTTATTAAAGACTGTGCATTTTTGTTGGTGGTCCACTAACGAGTATCTTTAATGTAAGTGTTCAAACCTGTACTTTTCTTCAGTTCTGGAAATCGAGCCGAATCGTACCCATCTTTAAACACGGTAAAATTAGCATACATATTATCTACCTTTTCTGAAGTATTTGAACAAGTGCTTTATGAAAAATTTTATGCTGAAATTGCAAAATTAATACATTCCTATCTACGGAACAGATCTGCATACCTGTATTACAATGGATTCGTCTTAAATACCTTTGCAACTAGTTCAGGAGTTCCACAAGGTTCCAACTTATGCCCGCTATTATTTAATATATATATTAATGACCTTCCAAACATGTTGAATTGTATGGTGTTAGCATATGCGGATGAACTAAAGATCTATAGTAACATTGCATCTATGGCTGATTGCTTGGCCTTACAGGAGGATGTGGACATGATCAGGGATTGGTGTAGTACCAATAATATTAGTTTGGACATCAGCAAATGTTCGATACTTACGTTTACCAAGAGTACCAACCCTTACATTTTCCCATACGGTGTGCATGAGACCATTTCAAGGGTGGCGCAGTTTAGGGCTCGTGATGTGGTTTTTGATGCACAAGATTTACGCCTCATATTACTTATTTATACTCATCTACTTCTGCATCTCTGGAACTTTTTATTCGTTCTTGTAAAGATTTCAATAACATTTTAACTCTGGAAGTGTTATTTTTTTGCGTTTGAGTTGACCAAGCTGGAATATGCTTTTGCTGTGTGGTATCCTCACTATTTACACCAGCAATTTTTAGTTAAGCCGGTCCAAAAGCGATTTCTTAAATATGTTTTCTTCAACCTAGCTGACGTTTACACCGCTCGTTGCACTAATTATCTTGTTCTACTGCGTGGGCACGATTTCCATTCTCTTTCCTACCGAAGAGATGATGCTAGCGGTAGATTTCTTTTAAAATTAGTTTGTGGTAGAGATGATTCCCCAACGTTACTCATTTTTAGTCAAATATCTTTCAATGTCTCAACTTTTCAATTCCAGGTCGCCTGCGTTATTTATACCAACTACAGCTCGCACCAATGTTCTTTACAAGGTCCCGCTTAGCCATATTTTCAGAAACGCTAACTTCTTGTTTTCTAATCCCTTCCATTTGGCAAAATAATTGTAATTTCCTCTTTTCTTAATGCAATATATTGCGGTTTACTTTGTTTTTTGTTTTTTTATGATTAGATGGTTATAAAAAGGAACCTTTTTAATTTTGTATAACTTTAATTAATATTGTTTTTTGTTTGTATTATTGTAAACCCACATTTGTTTTACTCTTCTTTTTTATTTGTCGTATTAATAGAAATTTGTGTGTGTTGGATAATAAATGTTATCTATGACTTGCAAAGCCATGGCATATGCGCATTTCATAAAATCACTTTAACATAGGACTGTAGTGTGCTGCAAAGGAATTTACCAATAATTCACAATTGGAGCATGGTGAAAAAGATACAGATCAGTGTTAAGAAGTGTGGTACAGTAAGACAAGACCCGTATACAACATGTAAGTCGTCTATTATTTATTCTTATAGCGTGAAGTTAACTAATATTACAAGGTATTTTAAAATTAGTGATCTTGGTATTCAATTCGACGCTCAACTCCTTTTTACAGAACATATGGAAAATAATCTAATGGTAGAAGTGGCACCATAGTGATTGATAACGATTGAAATAAACTTTTATATAGTTACAAAGTTTGATTTCGTTTTAAAATAATGTAATATAAGAACATCTTTGTTCATTTCAGTACGAACGACATTTAATCGTTTGGTGTGGCTAAGAACTAAAGACTTCTTCTTACTCGTTTAAATCTGATGTTTTTCACAAGCTAGAAGTTTCCTATGTGGATACTAATGCACTCTCACTTAATGCAGTTTACTGTATTTATCTCTGTGAATGATGAAGATTAGCTTTTCATTACACCGGCCAATCCAGAACTAAAGGTTTTTCCGGGTTGTAAATTGACGCGGGAAAATGTTTGGCTTTACTGTTCGTAGATATTATGTTTTCCCATAGGTCAATAATTACAAGAGCAATTAAAGGATGATTAATGACAGAGATGTGTCCTTAAAACTTTGTAGTTTTTCTCCCTTTAGGATACGAACGCAAAAAGTTCCACTCTATATACTATTTGCAAAATATAGATTTGCATGGGCGCGGTGATTTGTCATTTGCTGTCACATTTTTTTTTCATATATATTGAGAACACGAACTCGGTGAAAGTTTCATATAAGTTTTTAGTAACTGTCCCTTTTATAAAAATAAAATATTGTCCCGTTTTCTTTTTTAAATCCGATATTTTATTTATTATCTTCCATTAACAGTTTTTTGCAACAGAAGAAGTTTTTGCAAACTCAATAACTCCATAAAAAGTATGAAAACTATATCATTCTATTTGTTGTGTATTGTTTTATAATGCACGGCAGTACATCTGTTACTTCTGTAGTTACATTTGAAAAATATATACATAACAAGTAAGTGTTCTAATATCAATTTAACAATTTATTATAATCAGAAGACGGCGAAAATAAGGGGGATGAAGTCACATAGGCATAGCAGGTAGCGGGTGTGAAACTATTACTGTTCGTCCAGTTTGCATATTATCGGATTGTACGAGACTGACGGATAGTGTCGAGCTTACTGGAAAAAAGTGTCTATTAGGTAATTCTAATCCTAACAAAAAGGGTTTTTATCTAAAACATTAGCATTTCTCGCCATATGGCTTAAAGGAGTTTTTTTAATGTATTAGATTTTGGTCTGGGTATAGTAAAGGTACCGTTAGATCTAGTCGCATGAGTTGGTATATTAAAGCAGACTTGAAATAACAAAGGTGGTGAATCAACTACATTATTTATTAGTTTGAGCAAGAATTTAGCACTTGCCTGCTCTCTACGTTCGGTTAACGATGCAAAATTATGTCTATTCAGTAATGTGTTATAGTCTGCTCCTCGTGAGGGATATGCTCCATCCGCTTTGTAAGAAAGTTATTTTAAAAATCGTTTTTGAATTCTTTCAAGCGAAATTTGTTGGTATGAGTAGTAAGGGTACCATACAATAGAGGTATATTCTAGCTTAGGTCTAACAATGGTATGAAATAATAAAACTAGAGCGTGCATATTATCAAAATCCTTACATGAGCGAATTAGAAAACCTAAGGACTTAGAAGCAGAATTTGCTATAAGAGCAACATGGCTGGAAAAGGATAAATGGGAATCAAACAGTACTCCAAGGTTTTCAATCTGTGTTTGTCTGGGAATAGGAGAAGTATCAACAGCGTAAGGAAAAGTTATAGCGCTCTCACATCTTGAGTAAGATACTACTGCACACTTATTTATATTCAAGTTTATTTTATTCCTTGAACACCAGTCCTTGATCACATCCAAATTTTTCTGAAGAATCACACAGTCTGACGTAGAATCAACTTGCATATATATTTTTAAATCATATGCGTAGGCAGCAACCTTACAATCAATGGGATCAAACAAGTCATTGATATAAATATCAAAAAGTAAAGGACCCAAATGGGGTTCTTGCGGAACTCCAGTAGATGCCACAAAGGAACTAGATGTGAAGCCATTATAGGTCACGCAGCATATCCTTGTTAGTTAGGTATGACTTCATAAGCTTGATCACGTCGTAAGAAAATCCAATTCTATTTATCTTCCTTAATAGTATTCAATTACCAATGGTGTCGAAGGCTTTCGTAAAATCAGTATATATAACATCTGCCTGTTGCCGATTATCAATACTCCTACTAATAATTTGCGTTACTACTGCCAGATTGGTTACTGTTGATCGACCCGCAACAAAGCCATGCTGATTCATATACAAATGAGGTCTCACATCATGAAACATTTGCCTATGTAAGAGTTGTTCAAATATTTTGGCAAAGTTTGGTAATATATTTATTGGCCTATAGTTTACAATAATAAATGATAAAAATGAGAAAAGAGCAACAACAGCGATATTATCTCTTTCGATTGCTGAGAAATGAAAACGTGAGCATAGCGTGCGGCTCCTGAGCGAAGAACTAAGCTAGAGCGAAAACAATAGAATTCGCGATTACAGTAGCTACAACACGAAAGAAGAGATTTATTAGTTGTGATACAGTTTTATTAGTAAGTGATACCAGAACGACCTCTGTGCGTTACAGGGATTATTAGCATGGTAATTAGTGAAACGGGCTTGGTGCTATACAGACATTATACACTATTAGTGATTTTGTGTTATGTATATAATGAGATTTTGTGAGATATGTCGAGTGATGTGTGAAACGAAGCTGCTTTTATAGGGATTATTAGCGATACAGTATTTTGTAAATGATAAGATTGTGCGATATGTAACTATAGGTTAGATTAGATTAGATTAGGATTGGGGTGGCTTTATAACCTATTTTACCGCGACCTTTTTAGATCTATTGTGATGCTCTTTGTCCTAGAAGGCGGCCTCTAAGTTTACCTTCTTAATTAGGCCTATCATCTTTGAGAACGGCTCCTTTATGTAGCTATTCGCTGTGACGTGCTCTACTCCCAGTACTTGAGACCTTGTCCTCGCCAGGCCCTTACAATGACACAGCACATAAATTAGGGTGTTTTCATCCTCTTGACAGAATCTGCAAATAGCGTCCTCTGTCAGGCCTATGTTATACATACGCCTATTTAGTCTACCATGACCAGTCAACCGACCTACTATCATTTTGACAGTCTTCCTTTCTTTACTCAGTAAACTCAGGCCTCCATTCTCTTAAGAACTCTTTTGCCTGCCTTTGTTCTCGTGACTCTTGCCACCATTCCTTGGAGTTATTCTGTGCCCAATCGTTGATAGACTTTTTAATTTGCGGTTTGATAATGCCGACTGAAGGGCTACTTCCAATAAATGACCTTGACGAGCCTCGTCTTACCAGATTGTCGGCCGCTTCATTTCCCTTCACGTCTGTTCATTCAGGGCGCTTACGCAGTCCCAAACCAGCTTAGTGTCAACACTTCCTGAGCTGATCGCTCTAAGTGTTGTTTGGCTGTCGGGTAAGATAGCGACGGTCTTACCTGACTCGGTCAATTTATCTACTTCTCTGACACAATAATAATTTGCGGCCACATGAGCCTGGAACACCGTCGTATCCTTGCTGAAGCTTACCGAAAGAGGTTTTCTGGCCCATCTTTCCATATATTCTGGGACCTACGCCATAATCCGTTTTCGAGCCGTCTGTATACCAGTTTGAGTGCGCTGTAACTGGAGGTGTAACTATATATTATGTAAAACTTAACCTACACAATTATGACATTGTTGGCGTAGTATAATATCTATGGGTATTTGTAACTCAGGTAAATAAATTTTATCAAAACATTTCATTGGAAATCTAGAATATATTCTTTAAAAAGTTTAGACGAAATTAGTGGAAAATAAGTATTGCTTTAGCGATTTTACATGAAAAATATTTATTTTATAGCAAACTTAAAAGAAAAACAAAACGCGCCTTAAGTGGTAAGTGATGGCAGAAAAAAATTTATACGCACCACTGCTGTAAGGTAAGTTTATCGAAGTCGACCAAACGAATTCGCCTGCGATCGCAATCCCCAAACTCATTCGATAAAGTCCTATTTGCCAGCCTTGATACGTAAATAATTATTACGTTTCATTCATGGGTTTATGACGGGAAGATCTACCGTCACCAATCTGGTTACGATTACGCAATATATCAGTGAGCATTTGGATAACCGCGGCCAGGTTGATGTTGTGTACACCGATTTGACTCGTGCCTTTGATACAATCAGCCATTCTGTTCTATTAACCAAACTTGATGCTTTTGATCTCTCGCCTTCCTTTATGGCACTTATGAAGTCCTACTTAGAAGACAGAATCGAATATGTTTCCTATAACGGCTATCAATCATATGAATATGTCGTTACTTCAGGTGTCCCACAGTGGTCAAATTTGGGCCCTTTGTTCTTTATACTATACATAGATGATCTGTTAACTTCATTAACTTGCCCAGCATCAGCTTATGCCGATGATTTGAAAATATATACTGCCCTCACCAATGAAAATGATGCGAAATTCTTCAGCATAATCTTAACTTAATTTACAACTGGTGTAATAACAATGGGCTTAAACTGAACATTACCAATTGTTTCATGATGACATACACGCGAAGGATTTCTCCATCTATAAATACTTATAAGGTAAACGATGTTCCACTACAGTCTCTGAGGACCATTTCTGATCTGGGAGTTTTATTTGACTCAGAATTAACATTTGTTCCGTATATAACTGCAATGTGCAAATCTGCAGCATCAGCGTTGGGATTCGTTATACGCACCTGTAGGGAGTTCACGTAACGCTGCGTAATCCGTAATTCAACGACAGATTAACTGGCTGGGTGAACGGTCTGGAATTTCTAGTTAACATTTCTAATGATGTACTTCCATGCATATACACATATTCCAACGAGGATATAGGGATTTTCTTATAGTACATCCATGAGAGCTTTTTTATTTATATAATAGGACATAGTATTTTTCATTATGGAAATGAATACAGCGAAATATCCTCCATCGATTGGTATTACGGATTGGTATACTTATTGCTGTTTTTTGAAATATTATTACTCATATCATAAAATTGCCAGAAATATGCCAAATCTCCTAGTTTTAAGCAAGTAAAACTGATCCTTTTCATTCAGAACACTCTCTATAGTAAGTGGGGGTATTTATCGTTAAATACTTGACAAATACAAAGACATTTTTATTGACTTTCTTTTCTACATAGAATTAGTAGTTTAAGTGCAAAGCGCGTCTTTATTGTTTTAACCTGGAAATTAATCTGTTATTTGCTTTTGTTTAATATAATGCTACTTTTAGAATTACAACGCATAGTTTTTATATTTTACACTTCAATTTTTAACTTGTAATATATTAATAAATTTTTCCACCCATGTGCGTCGTTCTTGCCGACATTTTGATCTCTCGGAAATAAACATTTCCGAAATATTGAGTATTAATAAATGAGTTTCATTTACTAATTTCTCCATTGCTGGAAGACCGAATTCCTTGATCTAAATCGTCTCCCTAACTATTTATCGGTCGGTTTGTTATGTATTTTGGTTGGCTAGATTATTTTGAACTTTATCTTTAGTTAGAATTTTATTTTATTTTTATGTTGTTTATTTCATATCTATTGTCCTGTAATTGGATAGGTACGTCTGTTGGACAATAAAGAACTATTATTATTATTATTATTAGATGATTGACAAAAATATTAATTTCCTCGTAAGAAATTGTTTGTCTTAACACTATGTTACTTCCTTTTCATATACCTAAATTAACCTTTTTTAGTGCTTGCATGTATTTTGCTTCATGATCTTAGGTCATTACAAACTGTGCACTGGAATTATGGCATTTGCAATTTCGCGTCATTACTTCGTTACGCAGACATAGAGATGCTGTGGTGAATTGTTTCCGATAATCAATAATTACTCTTTGATAGAATAGAATACGCTAGTTCACCTAACTCCAAATGTGTTAACAAATAGACCGAACCATTCCTCTAATGCAATTCACTAGACAGTTGAACGGTATTGTAATAACTATGCTGTCAATAGCAGTGTTGATCTGTGGCATTAATTTGAAATTAACTCTCGACGATTGGGAATACGTAATCTTGCATCTGTGTTCGTAATTCAGAGAGAAATAATGTAGCTTTAGATAATGTAAATACATAGTTACAATTAAATGCAATGAATAGTTGCACCATTGTTTAATAAATAGTTTGAAACTCACCTAAAACTTGCATTAATATGAAACAGCAAGTCTACTTATGAACTTATAAGTAAAAACATCTCCACGGAGCAATAAATAGATAATATTTTTTTTTCCTAAGGTGAATGATCATTTTTTTTATACCTGACGTTTCGCCGACAACTGTGCAGTGCTTGCAAATAGTGTATTAGAGGTGGTACTTGTTGCCGTAGAACCACTGCTCAAACGACGGATTTTAACGATCCAATAGACGTTGGAAACACTGCAAAACAACACCAACTCAGATTCTTCTAACTAGAGGTCCGCATTTTGGAAATTATCTCGGCCCGGGCCGCTCGTTTCTCAGATCGGCCCGTCCAAACCCGCCCTTCGGCTCGTCAGTCCGTATTCGCCGATTCTCCTTCCAAAAGTTTATCGTTTTAATTTAAAGAATTACATTTTTTATGTGCAACTGCAAATATCGACAATGAAGTTTAGCAGCTAGTGGTGGCGTAATGTTAGAGTAGGATAGAAACATAAAAAAAAATCAACGTTTATTGCCCTACAAACCCAATTATCAAATACCATTTTATTCGAATTGTACATTCTAACGAAGATTTGGTAAAATTCCTGTACGGTTTCGGGGCAATTATATTACCCCGAAACCGTACAGGTATTTTACTTGTGCGAGTAAATTTACTGGGTAAATTCCCTACGATAAAAAAGAGGTTCCTAGTAAAAATTGTTCAACATGGAAATTTGATATGGAGCTTTACTATGTATTTAGGAAAATTCCTAAACATACATAAAGGAATTTTTTATAGGAATATCTCTAAAATTTGTAATTTACCGATACAAATTCCAGTACTACGGAAATGTTTATAAAAGATACATACCTTTCCGCGAGTAAAATCGAGTAAGTATCTGATTTCAACCAAGGAATAGGATTAACATAGACACTGCAATACCATTATAAATGTATATTACAGGTAATTTAACAAATATAAAAAACAATAGTAATTTATTAATAATAATAATAATAACAATAATACATTTAGATGGTACTCAACTGTTTCATTAAACTTATAACTTTCTTTTTCGAGTGTGAAAAAAGGCTGCTTTTGGAGTCGGCATCAGGATGCGTCTTCATGATGTAGCGTTGGAGGAACTCCAACACACACCTGATCTTCTTTCATTATTGATATACTTACAAGATCGTAAGCATTGATGAAAAATGAATGCCTAGATATCAATTAGTATCTTAGTATGCAATATGTAATGTGTGTAAAGTATAGGTTTTAAATTACCTATTTGAAGAGAATATAAAAAATAAAGTATGAAGAAGGCTAACTGTATTATATATATTGTGCATTCGAAATTTGGTACAAGAAATCATTAATGTTATTAAGCGTATAATAGTTATGTGCTTGTTTAGTTGTTATACCTAAACGCTGTCTTAACCATAAAAACAAATGCAGAGATAGGTATAAGATAATATTCTAAGTATAAATAGACAAGTTGAATAATACTTTCATAACCTCTACTTCAGAGTAACGAAATATGACTGCAATAAACAATATCTATAACCATTTACTTTAACATTACATTAATACACAAACCACAAATATACTTTATATACCCTGTCGAGGCATATTAATGTGTTTTTTTTTGGAACACAATTAGGTGTATTGTGTGTTTGTATATGCACAAACCTATATGTTTCAATGTTTGTAAATTATGAAAATGCAGCTGCAGGTCACCCTCAGTAGTAAGAATGTATCATTTAACTACTAGATTTATTTTAAATTAGTCACTTACATAAATAGGCCTATAGATAAAACAAAAAGAACGACCACTGCCACTTCCGTGCGTGCTATTTGCTATCTATCTATAAATTGAACCCATAAAATTGAATTGAATGAATTGTAAGTATGTTGTTGTATTCCCGAGTTTTAGGAATACGCGATGTAATATGACACTTCTGACACCAGGGCAGCTTTATCCGTCAAAGCTCCGTAAAACGTTATTTTGGATGAAAATATTTTTATCCTTCAGCCGTGTAGTCCAATAGGCACTTCTAGCACTAATTGGCACTAATCACTTTTATTTAATAAAATGAAGAACTGCATATATTTAATTATATTTATTGATGAAACTTTAAGAACACGTTAAATTATAAATCATACTTTTAGAATTATAATCGAACACTAATAGAACACAACACGAGTGCGAGTGATGTAAGAGACAACACTTGGACCGATCTCACGTTTAGAATTGTTTGCGGTTCACGCTTAATTCACGACTAATTCAGGACTGACCGTTTAAATCGCTTGCCTCCTTTTATATGAATCAAACTTGCTCACTACGATTTTCAGATTAATCAATGAGTCTATTGTGAGGGTTGCAATACAACAATGTATTTGGTTTCGTAAGTAAATTTCCTAACTGTGGATAAAATCACGAAGTAATTTAATAAGAATACCTGGGAAAGCATAAAAATTTTAGTAATATTACGTTTTTACGTAGCACTTTTACCTATAATTGAAAAATACTGGTCGATAGTGGGAAATTTCCAAAAGTATAGGTGATTTTGTTAAAAAACGTAAAATTACCCAGTTTTTGGTGATTTTCCCCCAAATGTTACTGAAATTTTTAGCAGGAACCTTGGTAAATTTACTAACATTTTTTAGTGTGTACCTACCTACATATATATGTATTTTACTTTAATCAATGTAAATAGTGATACACATATATAATAGGACACAATGACTTATTAAGACTAAAAACTATTTAATACTATTATTACTAATCAAAAAGACCCCGGCTGGTCCGCATTTGGAATTTTTCGGCCCATTCGCACCTTTACTTCTAACCCATCGTCATCATTTTTTGGTTTGTTGCTTGTTTATCCTAGACATCGATATATAGGAAATTACGATTTTCGATGGTTCAAAGCTGTTATTAAGCGTCTGCGCAGGGCATAATTTGTTGTCTTACCATATACGCCCTCCATTACGATTTTTTCTCATAAATTGGTTTCTGAAAATAAAAAAAAAAACGGAATGTTATATGCCAGAGCAAAAACTGCTAATTATAATAAAATAAAATATAATTCCATTGGAAACAACTGGAACTTTATCTTGAGTTAGCTGTCGAGGCAGCCATATTTCTACCAAAAATACTACTGGCAGCACTATTTTTTTTTTTAATAAATTGTTTGCTTTGATGGAATTAAATTGTACTTTGTCATCTCAGTAAATCGCTCGCGACCTTCACACTGGTGAAAGAATGATTCAAAAGATTTTACGTAACAATAAACCAGAACCTTATAACCATTTTTTCCTAAAGATTTATTACTGCCACATAGAATTTTGTGAAGTAATGACTACTATATTACATCGATAGATTATTCTTTAAAAATGTACTATTTATGTACATATAAAAAAAAATTTAGGGTCATGGAGATTCTACCTCCGCAACTTGTTAGTGACCACCTAAAAATGTATATTTTAACATACCAACGCTAATGCAGTATTTATAAAAAATAAATGTATTTGGGGGTATCATTGCAATTAAATCATTATTTATAAATAATATATATTAATATGCATAACTTGTAATAGGTATGTTCAACACACTTATATAGGAAATTAGATACTTATTTTTGTAAAGGACTATAACTGACTTTCAGATCACCATAATTAAATGGACCCTAGCTCGTCCATTTAATGGAACACGTATTTCTCACGTTTTTCTTTATTTAAATATCAATGTGTAAATGCGATAACGATGGTGAAGAAAAATGATAGTTTGCTAATTGTAAGCAACTGATACTACTAGGAACGTAGCAAACGGTATATACTACTACAAAACTAAATCCATTCTGTGGATATATTTCCTAATGCTAGCTAGCTTTAAACTGTGAATAATGGCACCTCATTCCGTAACTAAGGCGAATCTACATGCCTTGTTGTAGGAATAAACACAAAAGTGCAGCATGTAAAATCTCATTTATTGAAGTAAATGAAAACAAATGGGTCGTGCATTTAACTTAAAATGAGTAAAAATAAGTGAGTTTTATTGGACACATTTTAGAGAATGAATTAAAGTTTAAAAACCGAGTATTTTAATGAAGGAGTGCTTTTATCTTTATGAAATGTATTTTTACCTTTCAACAAGAGAAAATCAGAGTTACTTTACAAGGATATGAAAAGTGGTTAACTGAAAATAATTCAAAATCAAATATAGCTAAAAATAATATACTTGATTTTGTCTATTTTAGGAAAAACCCTGTGTCCTTAATTTGGTGGTGGCTTTTCAGTCAAACTGGAAACAGCACATCAACATCTTGTCAGGCTACCATCGCTTCTATACGCTCTTCGTGTTCTGTCTGTATCTGTGGGTGTTACTGCTGCGCTCCCTGTGAACAATTTATTCATCCACGCTTAACAACATAAACGCATTTAAGTTTAGTAATTCTTTGTTTAAAGGGCTAATAATGACAAACTACAAAAAAAAAGAAAATAACAAGACAACAAAAAAACGATATATTGATTAGAAGCTATGAAGTAGATATATAACTGGAAACAGCAGCCTTACTGGTTATAATAGGTTTGCATAGCTTTCTAGAGGTACTAATTCTAAGAACCACAGCTGGCACTTCCGCCAAAATTATACCTGTTGAGCACACGTGAAGGAATGTGTAGTAATCCACATGCTGGAATACCTACAGCAAGTAGCACAGAAACATTTACCTTAATACCCATACACACTAGAAAATATTTGCAATTCCTAATTAAACCAAAACGTATAACGTAAAGTTAACAAAAATTTGGGACACTGGGAAATTGAATACATGGTATATTCATGGTATATACATGGTTCTATGGTTGATCGAAATTTGTATTATTCCAGTGTTTCTTGTGTTTTCCTTAAAGCGGATTCCTAGTTCGATATTATAGTTTACTTTCATGCTTGTTTTTAAAGTCCTCTTATTGATTTCACGTATACCTTTGCTTGAAGGGCAGTGATAGATTTTCCTAGTGCAAGAAATTCTATTTCACTAGGAAAATCTACTACTATTGCATTGCTCAACTCTCTATATATTCTTGCTCTAGTCATGTTCTTGTTTTTTGATCTCTCCGTAAATCAGATTAATCTACCGAACCTCTTCATGTGGGTAAATTGTGGTTGAATCCACCTCATCCGATCTGTAATGTTCACCTCTTGATTTCTGTTAAGTAGATGCGTCCTAATCGCGTGGTCTGACCTCATTCCCAATAGGTTGTCTTCCATACGATTTCCTATATATATTATGGTGATTCAATATTGCACATTTCTCCCTTGTGTTTCTTGCAGTATGACATATTCCATTCTTTCTTTCCCCATTGTCACCAAATGAAGGAAAGATGCCTTATAATATTCATTCATACAGTACGTCATATTATCTACGCTCAGGTTTAAAATCTCTGAAGCTGAGAGTTAACAACGGCATATTTTACTTTCTTGCTTTATTTTGTCACTCCGAAGCTTCAGTTCTCCAAGGCCATTTGGGATAGGTTTGGAAGAAGTAGTGTTTAACCCCTCTTTCTTGCACCCTTTTAGAGCATTCTGAGGTCAGAATTTATCTACGTATCCCTAAATTTTATGGTCACTACTGTCGAGTTGTACTAGTAGTTGTCGCCCATGACTAGCTTATACACCAAAAGGGTCAAAACCCCATCCTGCTGACACCATTTCCTATCTGAGCCCCCAGTATTTTTCCTATAATGGTTGTGTAAACTGGTCTTCCCTTCGGCGTGTAATCTATCCACCTGCGGCTTATTCAAACGATTTCTTTATTCTTTGATGCGTTGGAAATGGATGTTGCGAAACTATTATCATATGCTATGTTCAGGAAGGTGCACATAAGCACTTTCTTAGTCTGCAAAGTATGCTCAATCCTCTGTATGAGTTGGTGTAAGCTTGTTTCTTAATTTTCGTGGTTGATACGGATACTAATCTCGAAGTAGTGGGCCATAACGGTAATATATCATTCCCTAAATCACTGGGGTTATTTATATCTCCACATAGCGGAGAGCCAGCGAAAACTTAAGCATTTCCTTGTATGTATATGAATATCCCCCTACTGATGGGAATCTGATTTGATTATCTTATAAGAATGAGACGGTCACAGTCATATCCTTTACACACCAACTGATAGTTTATGCATGTTGTTATCTATTGTGCAACGTTTATTATACTTGACAGCTGACTTTTTTTTACATAAAAGTGCATGTATATACACTCAACATGGAGAATCATATTTATATATCAGTAATGCATAATAATCTAAGTATATTTTATAAATAAGTAGACTAAACTCATAATTTCGGACAAATTAAGCTTGCGCTTATGGTTTCATAGATATTCGTAATGTTTGAATAAATACGCTTCTGCTTGCTCAAGTAAATTATATTAGCACTGTCTTTTTTCTTTCTTTTTGTTATCGCACACATCGGTAAGAGCAGGAATATATCTCAAACCTCTAGATAGGTAGTTTCTTTGAGGGTGTCGATGTTTTTTGTAATAAATTTTCCTATATTTTTATTTAACGCTCATGTCATCTCGTATAAAACATGCGCATGAAAAATTGGATTTAGGGTGTCGTAAATATGTCAGATTATAAATTATGAGAAAAGGTATTACTAAAGATTGCCAGTTACAGGAATGGTATTGGAAACATAGGTAGACACATGGGAATTGAGGTTACTTTTATAGAGAGCCATCATATTTAGGTTGACATTTTCTACTAAATTAGCTCCGTTCTAGCTTAGATAGAAAATAAGGTATATACCGGGTGTCCAACCTAAGATGCAACGGTTCCTAGCTACTCTATTATTGTCTTTTTGAAAAAATGTTTCAAATAAATGTTGCCTCGAATTATATTCTACACTACTAACTTTATTATTTTAAATGGAACGCCCTACACCCTTACAGCGTTATTAAATAGGAATCTGTAATTTTCGAACTCTAAAGTCATGGATAACTTGATTTTTTTAAATTGAACGCTATAGCAATTTTTACATAAATGGATGTAAAGTTGAATTTTCTTTCGATTTAATATGGGTATCATTGTGTCTATCTCCAACGGTTTTGGAGATATTCACGATTTTTTAGTTCCCCACAATAGATACGTAATGCGAAGCGTCGCTGTAAATTTAGTAAATTCTTTTTTTTTTTAATTTCAAGTTTTGTTTGATTCTAGTGGTTCTATTTTGTTCTGTTGGCCACTTCTAAGCATCCCAGTATTATTGCTGCCAGTCCCAAGCCTGGTGAAATGCGAGGGGAAGGTGGCCGGCGGCGGCGCATCGCAATAAGTATCTATTGTGAGAAACTGAAAAATCGCGAATATCTCCAAAACCCTTGGAGATCGACACAATGATACTTATATTAAATCGAAAGAAAATTAAATTTTACTTTTTAGAGCTCGAAAATTACAGATCCTTATTTAATAACGCTGTAATTTAAACGCAACAATTTTAAAATGAAAGACGCGTGCTGTTTCATGGTTAAGCGAAAATTGAAAACCGCATCTTTCTAACTTTCGTATTTCCTGAGATATTTCCAAACACCGAAGATACTGCAAATGTCATTTTTTTCGAAAACGTCATGCAATTCGAAAACGGTAAAACTTAGCCCCAATGTATCCCTAACATATTGTTATTTAAATTTAATGGGGAATCCAAAAGTGCAATAATATACAGGCTGTTCCATTTAAAATATTAAAGTTAGTATCTACTTCCGGTACAACCGGAAGTCCGCCATTATTGAAACTAATTTTAGCATATGTAGAATATAATTCGAGGCAACATTTATTTGAAACATTTTTTCAAAAAGACAATAGTAAATTGGTTAGGAACCGTTGCATCTTAGGTTGGACACCCGGTATAGAATTCGGTTTATATTTTGGTATGAAATTTTTTTTTTATTCTCTCGTCTAATTTTTGCATAACTAATAATCAGTAAAATTTTGTGATAAAAAATTGCAAGATGCATTATTTTTATTAATCTATCCGAAAAATTGTCTAGTATTTTTCTCACAAAGTAACGGAATGTTTAAAATACTTTCATATATGCTGTAGAATTTTAATTCATGTTTCTAAACAGACACTTAATAATTTTATCACTGTTTCATGTAAGGTTGTCTTTGGCGCCTGCCTTCTCGCTTTCACCCTTTTAGTTATACATCTCTTGGCGCTACATACGTGCTCCCAATTACATCAAAGTGTTTTCATTTAATCTGCTAGAATAGATGTTCACTTAGCTGAAAGTATCGTACATGAAACCCATCATCTCCTGGCTAATAATCTAGTCCTAACGCGAACATAACTTCGAGTACACAATTATCCATTCTGATGAACAAAATTGTATTAAACTAATTAGCGCATAATAGAATTAATTATTTAACTATCCTTCCTTTGTTCTCCTTCCACTTAAGCAGTTAGCGTCTGGAATTTCTAACCAGGTGTTTCATATTATTGCAAAGAATCGTTTTCTTTTTTATTTTCATAACCATTCTATCATACATATCGTTAGAAACTAGCAATACAGGAGTTTATTAAGAAGTAACTTCTCAATAATAAAAGAAAGTTTGTGTAAGTGATGGAATCAAAGCTTAAACTTAAGCGCTCAAAATAAGGAGAACCTCTTAGCTAACGATATTCGGTTTGGTATTTAAGGTAGTATAGACCGTCTATTTGCTTTTTCTTGTCCTACAAGTAGAAGATTTTACTTCTTTCTATATACTGTATGGCAACTGACTATTTCTATGTTGCGAATTAAATCAAGGTGCTAAAAAACTTCGATGTAAAGCGTAAAAGAGTGGTCTCTACTTTAAAAAAATAGATGTGAGGATGTCATTTATTGATACTATTGGAAATAGTAACACAAAAAAAAACAAATCAACTTCTTTGTAAGAAGCCTATCGATGATGATCTCATCGTAGGATAGTGCATTTTCTTTGTTCGAGCTTATGACTCACGCGCACTTCAATATACCTGCCCGTACGGTTTACCTAACAGAGTTAGTTTTTAGTTAGTTATTCGTCGATGTTCTTAGTAGTAAGATCGTGTTAATAAAACTGCGTTATTGGAAATTGTATTTTTAATTCCACAAGCCCTAATAACCAACAGACAGACAATTATATCAACTACTAGCTTTCGAGATCCATCGTATTACTAACAAAAAGAAGTATGTTCAAAATATTCTTTTCTTGACCCTATACTGGTGTACCAATAAAAAGAAGTATGTTACAATACTCGGAAGAAGAAACTGAATTGGCATTAAATGCAGTAACAACAGAAGACACTGTTGCTTCAACAGCTAAAATTAAAGCAGTATTTAAAACAACACTCTTAAACAAAGTGCACATATTACTCAAAATCCCATAAAGGAGAAACAACTAAACACTTCATTAAATCAATCATTATCATCAATACATCTGGTTTAAAACCTTATTAAAAATGCTTGACTAAAACCTGAACAATCAAACAATCAAACCGAGCTAAAAGAAACCAGAAGCTTTAGTTGGGGGGTAGGCACAGAGAGAAATACTAAGAATAGTTGAAAACAACAAACAAATAGAAAATGAAAAGGGAAGCAGAAGAATGAAAATGAATGAAAGTAAAAACTGGAAAGAAGGAGAGTAAGAAAAAGACCACCTAGTACAAAAGTCCGATTTAACCAGAGAACAACTTCAATCTTAAAATTTTGAAAAGAACACTACATATACTAATTTATCCATATTAAAAGCAGAAAGATATACTTTTATGTAACAGTGCTATGTTATATCATGCTAAACAGAACCACCCGAGACATAATATCAACTATAAAATTATTTATGTAAATGTATTTTAATCTATTTATTTATTTTGTCAACGTATGTTATAATTTAAACTAAAAACTTACTTATTCCGTATCTAAATCAAAAATGCATGTAACCATGGATTTTACGGCATACGTGTTCCTTCGGTAAATGTTCGACGTGGGTTTCTTATGCTGTCGTATCGTTGGAACCGATAGCTATCATCGTTGCTGGGGTCCTTTTTGCCTAGGAGATATTGAGTTTGTTGAAAACAAATGTGAAGGACTTCCTTTTCGGTTTTTTGAAATTTCTATCACAATATAAGTCCATAATTTTTCAAATTTACTTACAAGAATGAGAGTATTACGTGTATAGTGCCAAGATGATGGAAATCCAGTGATTTCATGATTTGGGGTGGCGTTCATCTATCTGGGGCCAGTTGAAGAATTATATTCGAGCCAGTTTGCGGTGAGATCGTTGGAACACCATTTGGAAGCTGAAATGATTGTTTTGAAGTTGGAATTATTCTTTGGATTATACTAGAGCAGTTTTCGTACTTGAAGTGAACGATTTTATTCATCTTAGAAATTATAACCGATATATAGTGCATAAATCATTTGAGGTTATATTTAATTGAGTGATAACAGTGAATCTAGTAAATTTGGTATGTGAGGTTGTTATTTGATTCTGTGGGTTAATTTCACGAGCAGTTTAAGTTGGCATTGATTTAATAATACTTGGTTTTATGACGGGAATTTAGCGAGAGATTTGAATTCTATTTATGATATTAAAACGAGAACTATGAGTTTTTAGTCTGGAGATTCTAGAAATCTTGTTGTGTATCTAAGATAGTAAAGAACTTACTTACCCTGAAGGAATCTTTAGAAGATTAATTTCTTTGTTCATCAGATTTATTTAACTCGAAATAAATAAATTACACTTAAACAACGTCTCTTTTATTCAATGTAATAAAAGAACATGACTAACGAATAACTAGTACAGTCACAATAAAAATACTTAAGTGTATGTAAGCTATATAAATATAACAATCGGTGGCTCAGTGGTGTGACATGACCCCACCACGTACCGAGATCGACTGAAAATAATAAGTACCCAAATCTCTGTTGTGGGGTAAATTTAGTGTAAATTTACTGTTAATGCCATCTAACATATGGGTTGTAGCATATCTATGGAATTAATGAGAATATAGAGAATATAATAGATGACGCTGACTGTATGAAAGGAGAATAGAAACAGTGTTGACTTAGTTTAAAAATTTAATAAAAATTATAAAGAATTATCTATAAGTTTCGTAGCAATAGATTCAAATACTTTTGCAAAACGATGTAATTCAGCCTCAAATTAATTTTTTTGTATCCATGTTCAAAAACTGGGCATGTATAAGCAATCTCTCAGCACTCGAGGAATGAAAATGGCAGTGAGTTTGTTCTTTGTCTTCTTTATACATTAAAACCTCTTCGGCCTTTATATTACCATGGTAGTTACGAGGCTTTTACGAGAACGCCGGAGGAAGGAGGAATCAGCAGTTGTTTTAGCTGTGAAAGCAACAGCAAAGGTGGATGCAACAGCATCGACAATGTCTGGTGGAGTGGAATATTACTAGCTGGCATTCTGTATACCCTGATTTTTGTGCGTATGTAGCTCTAAAGAACGGGAAGAATATGAACCATTTGTTGCCACAAACAATAAATGTAATGTCCGTGAGCTTGTGAAATCTGAGTTTACCACTGTTACTTGATATCCTTTTCTTTGATAATATTGTTTCAGCTGCAGGTTGTTTTAGTTCTTTAAGTAAACCACGGGAAGTAACCTGCTTTTCGTATCACACCTCCGAAAGGAAATCTCAAATATGCAATACAAGGTTGTGTAAAAATATTCAACACAATCATTCACTTAGCATAGTTATCAAGGAGAGATCATAATTCTCTATTTCTTTTATTCGAATTTACAAGTCTCAGAAATATTCATATAAAGTGCTGATAAACATTGATGGTCATGAAATGGGAACAAGTATTGATGTTTTAAGCATATTGTTGCACACGAAATAATATACTGTTCAGATGAATGCAGAATCAGCATTTGTTTCTATACTGTAATAATTGACGTGATTAAACAGCTCGGTACAGAAATTTTGAAGTAGGACAAGTCCGTGATTTTGAGTCTTTAATCCTTGAATATTTTTCTTCTCCTTCGTGAGCCTTTTCTTTATTCAATTATCTCACTTTCCATTTTGTTCTTCTTTGGAAATTTTGTTAGTACCGTTGTGTTAGTGAATGTGGCCGAAAAGTACAGGAACACAATTATTGCTTAAATTTTTACTGTCTATTAATTTAATCGCCTTCCCTTGCACAAAATAACTTTCAATTAAAAACTGCTTTCTCTTACAATCAAAATTAATTCTTCTGCTTTACTATAATTTAGTTTTATATTTGTTAGCCTTACTATTTTATTTATTTTGTTTTGTTATTTCAATTAATATAAATTTTTATTACTATTGTTTTCCTTTCAATGTAGTATACTCAAGTTTAGATCTTGCGTTTCATTCATTTTTGCTTGAGTTAGTTTCTTTGTTTAGACGGTTCGGGTATAATTTTTTCCAGTGGTTTAATTATTTGGAATTATGACTTACAAATGAAACGATTTTATATATATAAATCGAAACGTTTTGCATTTACATATATATTAAATTCATTTTCCCATACGAACTTCGTTTAGTTCGAACCCAAAAATTTAATTTAATTAAAAAATTCTGCGGGAAGTTACATTGGTGACAGACGTGGGATGTCGATATAGCGTGAGCGCACAGTCCTTATATTCATACAGATGGATGAAAATTGAAAAGTAACACTTTCATGTGAATAATAAGAACAATTTAGAATATATGACGTGGTTTATTATCAGAGACGTTTTGAGACTTCAGGGTGCCTTACGCTAAAAATCAACTGGTGCCCCTAATTTGTCTTACTACCTACAAGTTCTTCTAAAAAAAAAATGTTTGACTAAAAAGAAAAGGTTTGCTTTGTACTGCCATGTAGTAAGCAGGGTTCTCTGAAGCTGCGTTTGATGACGCCTCTTGGAATTTCACGACGGCCCTTGAAAATTTAGCGCCATAGACTCTAGTTTTGTTAGCCTAATAGGTAAAACGTCCCTGTATGTTTTTTTGAAATTAGCTTTTATAATGTTATATTTTATGTTAGTGGTTATTTGGAAATCCTGGGTGGGTGATAAAATTAGTGTGTTTTGTATCAAATCCCAGTGGTGTAGGGAGGTACAAAACTATGTCCTTCGTCAACGCAACAATTTATATTGGTAGAAATCAGATATAAAATGCTTCCGTTAACATTGATTATACTATTGTGTTACACCCAAGATAAAGTTGGATCCTGCTTATGTGTGAATAGCGCCAGCGAAAACCTTTCAAAATTTATTTAAATTTGCGTAATGTTTACGTAATTCTTGTTTTAGAATTTTGATAGATGCATTTCTTTTTTGTGTTTCATTAAGTTTGTGATGTTTAATAGTTTTTCTTTTATACAGGTCATAAAAAAACTGTATATGGTCAATATAATTTTTGCATTTTATCTTGTATTTCCATAGTTCTAGGGCTATCGGTGGATTGGCCATTTGTATATTTACTCGTCCTAGTGAATGGAGTAGTGATAAGTTGAACATCGTCTCCACTCAATTTTTATTATTAATATATTTCATTTTATTACATGTTCCCCTCATTAATGCCATCTTCAGGTAATATGAAACCGTGGTTAGAAAAATTTAAAATCAAAATCCTTATAGTTTGTAAATTATTTTCAAAATTTAAACGATAAATTATTGATAAAATATTAATACTAATACATAAAATGTAGATTTTATATATTATTTTATGCATTTCTATGCATAAAAGAGAAACTAATACCCAATTTCCCTAGAAACAAACATTGCACAAACTTTCAATAAGTAAATGCGTATATTAAAAAGAAGAAAAGTTGTTCAAAACTGAAGTGGGACATTTATTTATTAAATGAAGGTATATTATACCTTGGATTCTATTCTAAAATACAAATACTTCGAAATGTATACATTAATCTGTATAAAAATAAAATTTCAATTTAGGAATTTATTAGAAAAAAATGTATGTAAATATGGTGAATAAATATTTCGAGTTAGATTGTTATTCTATTTCTTGTTTTACCTAGCGTACAACAAAGAAACTAGAAAGAATCAAATATGAATTATTATTTAGTGTGTCGATATGTATTGAATTTCTAAAGTTCATTAATATTACCTGGTTACCGAATTAGCAATTTGGTTTGAATTTTATTAAATAAATTTGCGGAAGCATAACTAAATTACATCGCGCCATTGCGTGCAAAATCCATTCACTAGCTAATATACATACATTTAAAATAATCAGCAATAGGGCTAAATAGCAACATTGTAATGCTTAATTTAATAATATATTGTGTATAGCCATGTATTCATCGTTAAAAGGTGCAGGAAATGATGCTATCAATCATATAAAAGTAAAGACACAGAAATAATATAAAAACAAAATTATATGGCAAGTAGCACAGAAAATACGTGCGTCGCTTTCGTTGAAGTGAGCATTTGCTATCTTTGAAACTTCGTTCAAATATTTAAGTTTCTAAAGGTAAGCTTTATTCTTGTATTTTGTTGTTTTCTTCTTCCTGCAATTACTTATAATGATATTTATTATTACAGAAGAATTGGAGACTAGTATTTCAAAACAAAATTATGCAAATTTAAAATACATATCTTGAATGTCACTGTCCAGTATAGTTTTAAAAACTCTAAGTTCCCACTTGAAGAGTATTTTAAAAGATACTTTCGAACACCTTACGATAAACTTCACTACACTGCACGTTTCAGTAGTAAAGCTATCATCATCAGTAGGAAAACTAAACTAACTTTTGTTCAGTTGCTGAGCTAAAAGTAAAACTGAATTTAGTTATAACATTTAATTTTTCTAAAATATTCGTAGTTGATATAACTAATCAACAAATATAAATCAGTAGTATTCCTTCGGTGTTTTGAGTTGTTGTCATAAATCAGTGACATTAATTGAAACTATTTTAAAAATTACATTTTAAGATAAGTAATATTTCAGATTAAAACCATGCTTCATTAAAAGATTCAGCCATTTGGTAATATTTATTTTAAAAACAGTTTTACTAATTTCAGAAAATAGGTAGGTACTTAGCAAACGTATTAAGCAAAATACACAGATATTTCTAAACAATAACTTCTTTTATGCAAAACACTTTTAATTTGGAATATTCCTTATACTAAAGAGTATTTCTAGAATAGTTTAAATTAATATTCAAATTCACTAAGCAGCTGAACAAATTGCATCAATTGTGATTTTACGCGCAAATTTCATTAATGCTTGTCAACAACACAAAAACGTCCACGAAGTACCACCAATTTATGTTTATCTGTTAGGTACACCATTAACGAATATTTTAAACAGATTGATATAACTGTGGAATGCATAAAGATGATAACGTATGTCACATAAGTTTTGAGAAAAATTATTAAATTCTTTAAAGTAAGTGTAACGTAATTTATTCAAATGACCACTTTACCAACATTTTACCTTATATTTAAATTAATTAAAACTACAATTAAAATAATGACAAAGGGCCATGGTCCTCAATGGCACGCAGTTTTTGTCTAACTTGTCCCATCATGTTGTGGACGATCTTTATATCAATTTCTCTTATCTTTTGATATATTCTTCGCCTTAGTTGAGCTTCATTTTGAGCTTCCCACCCATTATCATATACTTTTCTGGTCAATATTCCCCAAAAATCTTCGATGGGTCGAGCTTGTGGCACATTTGGCGGATTGTCTGCTCTTGGCACAAAGGGTATGTTGTGAGCTTCTAACCATGTTCTAGTCATTCTTGCATAATAGCAACTTGCTAAGTCCGGCCAAAACATAATTTCTTCACGTGGATGAGTCGTAGTAATAAACTGTAGCAACTTCGGTAGGCATCTTTCGGTATAAATGTTGGCATTAACTACCTTACCCCTCACATGCCCAACATAAGGTCGTGAAACTCCTCTCTCCGATATGGCACACCAAACTAGAATTTTAGCTTCAATTTTTTTTTGGTTTTGTATTTAACATCATTGCCTTTCATTTCTGAGTGAGAGAACGTAAAATATTTTTCATCGTCCATGATGATCACTTTATTGTTTGCAAAATGAGTTCGGCGTAATCTACGACAACACATTGGAATTCTTCGTAACTGGTCCTCTGTATAACGTGGACATTTACGTCTTTTACGAAACTTTAGGCCTTTTTTTTCAATACCCTTCTTACAGTTTCATGAAAAACATTAAATCTTCTGGATAACTTTCGGCATGACGTTCCAACGCAGTCTTTTGCACTTTCACAGATTAGGTTGGCGCGATTTTCGGTCAACATTCCAGGACGTCCGCTTTTTGGTAAATTGAGGCATGGTATACCTTGTTCACATTCTGCAATTGTTCTATAAATGGTTGTCTTTGAAATATTTTGATTCCAAAATATGTTTACAATTTCTTGCTTGGGTACATGTCCAACCAGGCTGTAAATGCTTTTCCGTATTTCAAGTTTGTACGACATAATTGGTGAAATTATTTGACATCTATGAAATGTCATAACAAGTTTGAGTATTAATGAACATATGTTTATCATGGTTACTAGATTGCAAGTTATTTACAGTTATTTTTACGCCGACGAAAATTTTCCCAAAACTTATGTAACAAACGTTATAGGAAAAACAATTTTTTGTTTTTGAGATACGAGGCTATTCACATTTGAGCTCCTAATACCATGTCCATCTTTTTGGAATATAAGAGTACTTTACTCTTAAGCTCATTTCATTTTTGGGTGCTCACTTTGTATCCGGTAGAAGATAAATTTCTTTCAAAAGATGTACAAATTTTCTGCATTATCGCAAGTTTTCTATTATTTTCTATCTGTAATTCATACAGAATTTTTTTCATTATGGATTTTATAGGCTTTATTTGTGATACTGAATAAAGACCTGGATGTAACTTTTTATTATTTTGGAAAAGCAGCTCACATGGGTTCCTCTAGTTTTTCAGGTATACTTTTGTGGTAAATAACCGTGAGCCATTCTGTTCGCATGTGGACAGTACGCTTCGGTCAACTGATCAGTATGTTAAATAACAACTGATTTTCTTTCATTGGAGTATATTGAGGTTACTACATACAGCTAAGGTAAGTTTAAGATATGAAATGGTAATTAGCTATTGCATTTACATTTATATTTACATTTACAGTGAAAGTCTGAAATGAAGCAGTTATTAACTTTATTCGTTCTTTTAAATTTCTGATGAAAGCTAATCAAAGGAATGTCCACTTTGGGCTCTAATTAAAATCAATATAGATAATACTAAAATATACGATGACCCTCTATCTTTAGACTTCTATTTGTCTATTACAATCTCTGGTCTCAACCTTCCTCTCCGCACCAGCAACATAGTTTGAATCAGACACAAAGCACTATCAACTTGCATCAGAATGATTTTCTCAGCAAAAGGCTTGAAAAGCTCTTCCACTGACATAAATGAACAAAGACAACTCGAAAGGTGTTTTAACTTAACTGAGAATAAATCTGCAGTTTCTTGCCGTGTTATCCATTTAGCAACGTAATCTGAAACTTCTTTTGCGAAAGAAGGATTTAATTACTGAAAAAATGCGTTGACGAGCTCAACTAGCATGGAAACTTATTTTTCCACAAAAAGAAAACAAAAATTGACGCCCAACTTACTGAAGTGACTAAACAAGAAATATGTTATTAGAAAAATGTAGTTGCAATAAGTTATCGTTGTGATAGCGGCTTTAACTTCTTGTGGATTTTCGCTTCGTGTATCAGAAGACATATTTGACCCGAACTTCTTGCTGAGTTTTTGGCTGGCTGTATTGGAATTTATGAAATTCTTCAAGAAGGGGAAATTTCCTATTTCTCTTATACTATATGCGACTTGTTAAGCTGTTTGGAAAACATATTGGAGATGAGGTTAAGAGTTCCAAATACATTTCAAAAGTAGAACACATATTCTACCCCGGACACAAAGCTTATTGGGAGACTCCCGAGGTTAAGCGTATTCTCACAGTTTAGTCTATCGGGTAAATAAGTGCCAATCCAGTCATAAATACGCAGTAATAAACATTATATTAAAATAGACGAGTAGCACAAGGAAGGTTAAAATAGACACCAAACTTATTATTCCCATTTTCATAGATATTGCATGCGGAAATGAAATTCGGCACATTTCTTCCTTAATTCTTGTTTTTGCGTCACCTTCCAGTAACGAAATATAAATTTCCCTTAACTCCCTTAAACTTTCACGAAGTGCTGCGGCAGGCGCGTGCGGAAAATTTCAAACGTGTTTATAGTCGGTAATTTTATTTTATTTATTTCTACTCTCCGTGCGGCACGTGCACTCCCTTGCAGAATCGCTATCGTTGTTCACCGTCTTTGTTTCATGCTAGTGTAGTTTTATATTGTCTGGCCCTTGGAACGATTTCATCTGCAGGCAGCAAAACCTTCGTGGACATTCTTTACTCGTCTTGCATTTTAAATAAAAGATGTAGAGAGAGTAAAGACGAAGATAATACCTTCAGAATCTCTAATTTTCTATTTCTCTCTCGGAATAGTTTGGTGTTCCCAAATGGTATTAGTTTGATTCCAAAAGCGTGGCTGTTGTGCAGGCTCTTGAACTTCGAATTAGATTTCAATTAATATTGTGTAGCGCAGAAGTTCGCTCTTTATGGATTCCGTATTATATATTTGTAGTTTACAAGAACGCTGAAACAAGTGGCCCAATAGAAATATCCTTTGAAGTTGCATAGAAGTATTGCTTTAGTGAAAATTTTATGGAATTTGTAAACAGTTATAGCGGAAATCGCTTTATGACATTTATTTCTAGATAATGATATCCGTTTATTGTCCAACAGTTTTGCATTTATAGAACAAAATATTAAATTAAATCTATGGAAAGGTGTAACTTTAGCAAGTTTGTTTCAACGTCTTCAATTTGCTGTTCACTAAAGTTGTAGAAAAATTTAATCAAAGTATATGGTAAAAAAAAAACAGTCTGTAAGGGTAAAGGCAGGCAGATGTGTAGAATAAATAGCGATAAAAAGTTTGTTAACTAGAGTATATCATTAATTATAAGCATGAAAATTTTGATACTGCGACGAAACTTATCCAACTTATATCGGATAACAGAATTAGCGGTATTAAACATGTTACAAACCTATGTGGATATGTGACAGGATGATCGTAAAAGCAATTAAGCCATTACCAGTGTATTTATAATATTTCCATTGTAAATTAAAAGTGTCGGTATGATATTGTGTTTCCCCATATCATTTAAAGAGATATAGAGATATAGACCTTTGCACTAAATAAACAATTGCCAATGAAGCCATGAATCCTTCTCATGCAAAAAAAAAAATAGAAAGCGAAATGTTGTTCAACTGCCCAACTGTTTTAATTTTTTTTAAAATCTTTTTACAACCGGTTTCGGCAGAATGCCACTTCCGATAATCTCGGGTTATCTATTATAAAAATATATATCTGAGTACATTTGATCGTGCAAAAGGTATTTTAATGACATCAAAAGAACGAGTATTACGTGTAGGCAGCACCAAATTAATTTGGGAAAGCACAGCAGGGCAGTCAACATTCTGACGAACCAACTGCTCCAAAAATCTAGCACTTGCACTCATCCTTCTGCTCTCCAGAGAAGTGAAATTATGCCTAGTCAGTAAATGATCATATTCTACTCCACGTGGTAGACATGGTCAATTCTAAATGATAAATACTTGAGAAAACGTTTTTGAGGTTTCTCAATTGCCAATTTTTGAACAGTATAGTGTGGATACCAGACCAGTGAGGCATATTCGAGCTTAGGTCTAACAACAGTGTTAAATAAAGTTTTCAGAATAGTAGATTCCGTAAACAAGCTGCAAGAGCGAATCAAAAATCCCAAACATTTGGAAGCAGAGTTAACAACTTCCTTAATGTGATAGTTAAATGTCAAGGCTCCTAGATCTTTATACTTTGAATGTCGAGGAATTAGTACAGTATAAATAGCTTAAGGATACATTATAACAGTAT
This sequence comes from Cetonia aurata, assembly GCA_949128085.1. Taxonomy (NCBI): domain Eukaryota; kingdom Metazoa; phylum Arthropoda; class Insecta; order Coleoptera; family Scarabaeidae; genus Cetonia; species Cetonia aurata. The sequence continues at coordinate 42,618,707 of OX421884.1, forward strand.
TGTATTTAACATAGGATACAATGGCGCATTTGTTAACATTAAGCTGTAATTTATTCTAATCGCAGCAGTGCCTTATAGTATCTACTTTGTTCTGAATTAGAACTCAGTCCGATATAGTTGAAACCCCGGAAAATATTTTCAGATCATCCGCATAAGCAGCGAAATTGCAATTAAGTGAAATTAATAAATCATTAACGTAAATATTAAATAGAAGGGGGCCCAGATGGGATCCTTGCGGGACACCTTTATTTAACAGAAAAGGAATGACAATAATGTACCACTCTACCCGCTACGTATAGGTACTATATGGTTTTCGAAATAGTAAAATTATTTTAGGTATCTGACCCAGATCTCATTGTTATATCTATCAAATTTGCCTAAATTAATTGTTTTTATTTCTATCGTTATACGGTGAATACCGTGATTATGTATGCTAGAAGAGATACGTGCGAAATTAACTTTGGTATCGTATATTCTGCTAAAATAACACGAAATTTTACCACTGCGGGTTTAAAAATGTCGTTTCATTGTAAGATAAGCCGTCGCTGAAATAGGCTTACTAATTTTATTTTGTTTTGTTCGTTCCATATACGAAGAAAGGCTGATGTTATATCCTGTAATCCTACATTATTTTCCACTGAGGATTTGATACATGTTATTAGATTTACAAATTGGAATGATATGTTTGCTATTGCTCTCTGTGAGACAAGTTTACATTTCAGGAAGATCGCCACTTAATTCGTACTATACTTTAGGTTACAACCGGAATTATTATTTCTTGTAAGATACTACAAGGATTATATAAGACAACAAAATAGAAATGGTTCCGATTTTGACATTTATAAGAAACAATAATATATTTATCGTTACATAGTTTCAGTAGCTAAATCACCTTATTATTAATAATTTTTAAGCGAATGCAAAAAATAAAAGTGAAGCAAATTGGAGGCAATAATATCAATATATAAATTTAGATTAGGCAACTTATGAAGTATTAGTCGAAAATAAATCATTAAAATTTTTTAAAATATTTAATATATATATATATATAACTTTGTTAATATTACTATAATGAGTAGATACATAGCGTAATTTTATCATCAACCTTTTAATAGGAAAGATATTCCTGTCAACCATACCATTCCTACAAGTTCTAAATTGAAATATTAATTCACTAAAATATTCTGCTTCTTAATGAAATTCGTTCTAAACACCTCCACTAAAAATGATCTGAACAGCAACTGATCGAGTCTAAGACCAAGAAGGGAAAAGCGAATCTACTGGTTTCAATGGCGACTTTACGTAGACCTTTGGTCTACTGCTTCGTCCAATGGTAGGTACAGCCAAATGTGTAATTAAAATGAAATGAAATCACAATAGGTATGTCGGTTGCAAATAAAATTGGTTAATAACAAATATGGAAATTATGAATTTGTTAGTGAATTTGCGAAAGTAGACACCAAACAGAACTGTTTCTCACAATGGTCGAAAGAAAAGAGAGTCTTTTAAAAGTCAACAACTATCATCACGGCACCTCCACCTAACATCCAATCTATAATTATATGAAAGAAATAAAGTTTGTGGCTCTTAATATGTTAACTAAAGGAATTAGCTTAAGCAATAGACATCAGCAAATGCTGATTTCAATGAAAATGCAGAGGTAATGCAGAGGAATGTGATCTACGATTTAAAATAGATGGTTAGTTGTTCGCTGGATTTACATTTAGGATGAAAAATACAAGTGTGTAATTGCAACATAAATTACATTTTGATAGTATTATTTTTATTTGGTATGGTTTAAAGTACTGTATAGTCTGTTTATTAAATCGCGAAGCACAAAAAATGTAGTATAATTTTAGAAATAAGAAGTGATTATTTCATTTATTACAACCTTTTGAAATTTTATGTGAGTTTCTTAGTAACTGCGCGGTATTTACAATATAATTCACTGCAATATGTTTTCTGTTAATTCAACCTAATGAACAAACTATTTTGGTGATTGAACGTATTATTGTTTGCCCTTGCGGAAGATAAGAATGTCTAATTGCTAACTGCTATTACAAAATAAACAGAACAATATTCGCAATCATGAAAGATTAATTAGCATCATAGCTGAATATCATTGGAGTATTACTTGAGAAATACCAGACTTCCGTATTGGTGAAGTTTCATGATAAAATATTCGCAATGTGAACATTATTGTTATTTGAACATGTAGTAGTTAGTAATTCATTAAATTTAAATAAAAACGCGAATCTTTATTATCGTTAGACATGTTATATTACGTGCGAAGGGGTTCTGTATCAAGCGCGGTTCCATGGTGTAATGGTTAGCACTCTGGACTCTGAATCCAGCGATCCGAGTTCAAGTCTCGGTGGAACCTAGTTTTTTGCATTTACAAAAAATCCTTCCTGCCAACTTATTTATTTCTATTTGTTAAATTCCGTGCCAAATGTTAATTATTTTGCAGATGTCTAAATTGATAAAAATAGTTGCCTTATTTCCGTAAATTGTTTGCTTTCCATATGTACTCTTATTTATTCTTAGATATTTAAAATTTAATGTCAAATTACAGATTTGAAATTTTATAAATAGGATATTTGGGTCACATGTGAGGTTATTCAATTTTCTTTTCCAGCCGGAACTACGACCTCGTAAAGTTCCCGTCGTTACAACTTAATATTATTCATTTAAGGAGGAAGCAACCGTCTGTATCCTTTACGATGCAGCCGAAGTTTTAATGCAGTTATTATTTATGCGAATAGAGTCCACATGGAACTAAAATTTAATACGATTAACTTGCAAGAAGTTCTACTACGACAGATAGATATATGCACAGACGAACATAAATTTTACCGTAATATTACATCGTCAAATGCAGCAAGCGCAAAACTGCTTCGCCGTTGATATTGAACGAAATTTACAGCCTCTCGCAATAGTCTGACATTGTAGAAGACATTTGCAAACTACCAGAGCGCACACGGCAGTAGCCTACCTATTTCCCTTATTAGATATGACACTTTGTATTCAATAATATACCTACATAAAGGATTTTGTAAATTCTTTTTCACGAGGGAATAAACATCCTTGCAATAAATTTAATTACACAGTTTTATTTATGCATCGCCACAGTGACGCTTCTAAAATTATAGTTATATTTCAAAGTAGCATAGATATTGACCAATTTTAAAGACCTAATAGTAGGTAAATTAGTAATTCGTAACAACATTGTTGCTGATAATACTGTTGGCCTTTCTTTTTATCTTTAGCCATATAAGCTGAAAGTCAACGGCGCAAATGGACATTCCACAAAACACAGGAACAAAACAAAATGTGAATTCCAATATCGCACACTTGATTAAATCGTTTTTAAAGTGTAATTATGGCACTTTATAAGAGTACATAATTTTGACAGAAATTAGAAATGATAAAGTAAAAATTTCTTTGTTTCTCCTATGTATTGAGTAAACTAAACTGGCTTTTTTATTGTGATGTTGGGTTTATATTAACAAATTTACTAAAATTTGTAGCTATAATAATATACAGTAATGATACCAATTCATTTATTGGAAAGCACATGAAACTGTATAACTTTAGTTTTCCGAAAACCTGTGATAGGTTGCACAATCAAAAGCTTTACTGAGTTGTTTAACTGCACTGATACATTTATTTGCATACGAAAGCTATTGGTGGATATCAGAACTATTTGGTTATGATTATTATGTGACCAGTTAAAGCCGCTGAATGTTTCTTCCAATTATAAATTCACTTCCTTTAATGACTATAGAGGCTGCGAAAGAATAACGCTTAAAATACTTATCGAATAATGGACGAAGTCAAAATAGATATTTGTATCTAATAAGTGGTAGGTCGAAAACTGTATAGTTTTTCTTTTGGAAATAAAGGTCTTTTAAAGTTAAACCCCTTGAGTATACTGGAAAAAAAAAACTAACCTCAGGATATAGTGGCCCAAAGGGGAAGTTCAGACAGAAGAGGTGCCTCTCTCTACTAGGGAGGAGTTCATGGCTACCTGCACAAGAATAAGGATAAAGCAAGCTCCAGGACCGGTTGGCATAGCTCCCGAAGTAGTGAAGAACATTTCTAGCGATTTACCCGAGGAAACCCTGGCCGTGATGAACACGTCTCCTAAGTGAAGGGACCTTCCCGCAGCAATGTAAATCTGGAAGGTTGGTACTTATTCCAATGGGAAAGAAGGAAGGAGAGAACAGCCAAACCTATCACTCGATATGGGCCTTGAATGTGTTTGCGAAGCTGCTAGGGTGATGACTCCTCTGTAGATTGAAAGCAGAAATAGCGAGAATAGACTGGCCGCCTTAAAGGTATCTGTCGATGTCTGTCAATGAGTGGATAGGGCATTACAGGGCCGCTACAGCAGGAGAGAGTTAAGAGCTCTAATAACACTAGATATCAGGAATGCTTTTAACTCGTCACCTTGGGCAGGAATTCTGACGGAGTTGAACAGGAGCAGCGTGGCGCCGTATCTGGTACGATTCCAACGAGGGAGGTATATCCCTGATAGGGTACGCGGACGATCTGGCAGTGCTGGTATGCGAAAAGTCAGTCCGGAAGATCGAGGTCGTGGCAAATGCCACTATTAAGGATATAACGAAATGGCTACGGCTGAGGAGATTGGAGATCGCCCCAAGAAAAACAGGGCCAGTACTTCTAGTTCGAGGATGTAAGGGAGAGATCATCAAAGTAACAATTGGAGACAACGAGATAAGCAGTCGAGAATACATAAAGTATTTATGGGTCTATCTGTATTACGGTTTCTTAGAAAAATTGTCCGTTCTAATATAATTAAAGCAGACACAGCTAATTACAAAGTTTGTTGTTACTATTTTTATTACTTTTATATTTATCTCAGTGTAGGCAACCTGTTCGATTCTTCTTCATAGATCACTTTGGTATAACCAACTGACTTTAATGTTATGCGTTCACAAAATTAATAAGATTTATATATGCACAAAATTTGCCTGGGATTGCTCGTAGCACTATTAGATGGTGAATAACTTGCCTAATCCCAAGGAGTTCAACTTTAGAAGGTCCTTTATGTCATATTATTCCCAGGCTAAAAGTGTCTATGTTGATTCCTTCTATCATTTCTCAAGTGTCTTAAAAGTTATTTTTATGAACCTTGCAAAATGCGCTAGTATGTTTTTATGAGTCTATTTAAAACGCTTGCTGTGATTGATGTTCGAAGCTATTTGAATCTTCATATCCATAAAAGTGCCTATTACCCTTGTTTATATATCTTATAGTTATTCAACCGAGCTGCGTAAGGTGCTGATATCTGGCGGCGATAGTATAAAAGTACTGATGAATGAAATTAAATACCGCCAAATATTCATTGGAATGTCAGCTATGTTGGTTACAGATTCTGAAATAAACTTGGCAGTTAATAACAAAGTAAAACCAATCAAAATTGAGAAATTACAATGCAACATTATTAAAAAAAATTAATGGGCACGCTATCTGAACGCCATCCAAAGGTACTTCAAACCGGTTGAATAACTAGATATATATAAACAAGGCTATTACATAATCTTTGTATTGGGAGTATTGGGAATAATCTAAAATTAAATTGTCTAAATCTCAATGTTACTTCTCGCAGTTACAGCACACATCACCAATAGAGATGCGCAGGAAATCCTCCATAATTAAACGAAATTGTAAAAAGTTTGAACAGAATTAAAAATTCTAAGAAAATATATTAAGACCATTGTTTCCATTTAGAAACTTTTATAGTGCCAGTTTCTTTGATAGATAGTGTATAGGTATTGTTAATAATGATGTTTGATAGATGCCAAAATGAAGAACTGAAAGTTGAATACATAAAAAAATTACGAGCCACTGAACATAAACACAATTAGATTAATGCATTGGAGTAGTTTTGAAGAATTAGGCTTTACTGTGGGCTATTAGATTCGCTCGAAAATGTTCCGGGCACTGAACGATGTGATAATGGAAATGGAAACGTGGCGGAAAATGATAAGGGCTTTAGAATATTTGGAAAAGCACACAAGTATTGTCGAACCTATGATAAGTGCGACAACAAAATACTATTTAAAGAATCCTTTGCTTTTTATTAGAATGAAATACGAATGTGATTAGGGGTTGAACATGGCAGGCGTGTATTCGTGGTGACAAATATATTATGTCAAATGTAGTTGGCCTGTCTAATCAAGGCGTAATCAAGGCACGGAAGTATGCTTTGTTTATTTTCACCCATGTTTGTTTGTTTTTCGGTAAAGCTCCGAGTAGTGGCATACATATTCACGCTTCTAGCATCTGCTGATGCGAGAAATGATTTTCTTTGAGACAAAGAAACATTGCTTTCACAGTTGTAAATAAGGGAAATATAGTTAAAAAAAGAGAAAAACACAAGATGAACCCAATAGTTTACAATCGAGTATTTGTTAACATGTTGATGTAGGCCTATAGTGTTGATAGAAACAAATTATCTCTCTTCTTTCATGTGATTCATTTCTTCGCTACGTTTCGTTAATTTTCATAACATTTTCAAGCTGTGTGAAATACAAATTATAATTAAACATTAAATTAAGTATTAGGTTAACAGAATTCCATAATGCTTAATTAAATTGTTATTCCTATTTTACAAGATTCCTGTTCTTAAGTATGTAATTATTGTACTAATAAATAAACTTTCTGCTTTTATGTTATTCCTCTTTTAAATTTTTTACGAAAAAGCGTATGGTGCAAGTAAAAGGATCATTTAATTAAGTAACTGTAAATTACACTAACAATAAGAGCACTAATGTCTTTCTTATTACTACTAGCTTTTTCGCTTTTTCTCTGATGTAAAACATTTCTTTTATAATTTTTTTATGGTAATTAGTGGCTTGTTTTAAAATTTTAACATTATCAAAGTCAAATTTGTGGCTCATGTTATATGTTATGGTGGTGTTGTGATAAAAAGTGCGTTAACATTGTGTGCTTTAATATGATATTTATAGACATAAATTCTTTTGTGCAAATGTTATCGTGTTTGCGCCCGCATCTGCGCAATTTTTACAATCTATTTTGTTTGTTTTTATATGCCTTATGGGCTATTATATTATGTGCCTTAAGTATTGATTTCCTCTGTTGTTACAAAGATATCATAATATAGTAAGAAATATAATACAATGAAATTTATACAGGGCAATTAAAACAAATTAAAATTTATTGTCGAAGTATTTGTCAAAGTTGGAAACACATTTCTCTGTTAACAGTCCTTTCATTTCTGTTTAATTTTTTTTTTTTTTGTAATGGTTTGATTAAATGTAGCAATGGAGTTTTTATTTTTGGGTTAGTTTGGAATCGCGCATGTTGTAAGCGAGCTGATAGTATTGTTATTATATTTTCCTTTTAAAATACCTCTCTGTATGATTTTTAGTCATGGACGCTGCATAGAACTCTAACGACCTTCTTCTAAGGAAGACCCCTTACACTTCTGATGTGTGATTCTGCATTATACAAGATTTCGTGATAACACGTGAATGGAACAAGGAGATGTAGGTAATTTTGGCTGCCTCCTGGCGATAGTCTTTATTCTCTTAATAACATATGTGGATGGCTAATAGGAGTTTGTTGAGACTTCTTTGGATGTGATACATACAGCTAACGTTGTTGAACAAATGAAACTTCTTGGTGATCTAACAAGCTTATTGCGACAAGTATTATTGTTTGTGCTTTTGTGTGGTTCATGTGTGAACGGTTACTTCTGACCAATTTACTTGTGTCTACTATTAATACTATTACCATTTATTTATTGCAGTTTCCTGTATAACACCTCTTATTAAAAACAATGTATCGTCTGTAAACCAGTACATTTTCTGGAATATCGTTGACGTACACCAAGAAGAGAAGAAGCTCCAGTACAGAACCTTGTGGCATACTGTTATTTATTTTTATGTTTCCCGATTATGTTTTTTCGTATACAGCAATTTGTTCTCTTTCAGGTAAGTATGATGTTATCAGTGAATATGTGTTTCCTTTTATTCCATAGTAATACAGTTACTCCAGTAATGTTTGTCGTTTTCATCATAGTTAAATGTTTTCGTAAGGCACAGCACGTAAATATTAATTTTATAGCGGTTTCTTGACATTATAAAGTAAACCAAATTGTTTATTTATTTCTTGGGAATGGTTGCCTAGTAAAATGCCTGAAATAATAAAAAAGAGTTATACGTAACCGAAGGATATCATTCTATTTGTCCCAACAAAAACCAACAATTGGGTAAACAATATTTCGTATAATAAATTTTGTAAGCAATGAATCACCCAAAAGTTTCTTTCTAAATAGGAGTTTTAGTATAGTATAAATTAATTAATTTGCTTAAGTATACACAATATTCAGATAAAACCTGTGCATGCATTTAACCAGTCAAGTTAAGCTTTTCTGGTATTTGGTACTAATTGAGTTACATCGTCTGTGAACGCTCATATCTGAATAATAGCGCGCTTAGGTGTCACCTGCACTGCATAATACATTAATGTAATTAACACGATCTGGCACTTTAATCAACCCTCTATTGGTTATAACTTATGCATAGCTCGATGTATGTAAAATTAATGATATTGAAGAGTATAATGATCTAATGAATTACACTATTGCTTACAATTTGCAATGATTGATGATTATTGTTGAATTCTATTATTTTCAAAAGTACAAAAGCAATGGATGCAACAGAAGCTCAAATTTGTTAAATAGGAGTGACCTTTAGAGGAGCCTCTATCCGCCTTACACGTCAATTGAATTTCCAATATCACTCTTTAATAATGTTTGATGTCATGTTATCCATCATTTTTTATTACATTATTGTTTTAGATGTATTTTTCAACATCCTATTAAACGTAGTTTTTTTCTGGTTTCAGTTTTAAAGTTCAAAACGTTAAAATCTCTTAAATGAAATAAAGCGCTGTGTTTCAAAGATGTGTAATTAAATAAATGGCCTAATTCGGCTGCTAATAGTTTCTTTATTTAATTTTGTTGACAGTTGCAACGTTTCAACGTCCATCTGGCGCCGTACATAAATTAAAATTGAAAATCATCATTGATTTTTTTTTGACGTTATTTGATTATCAATGACATCAAATAACATTAAATTCATAGTGCAGTTTCGAGAGTACATAGGTGAATGTAAAACAAACATCATATCATGTGAACCTACGTTTAATCGTGGGCTGATCACCTCAGTTGTTTTGATAAGCAAAATGACAAAAACTGAGCAGCGAGAAAAACGACATGTTTTTCCTAAATTTATCATACAGTACGATTATGAAGTAATACTAGATTATATATTATATGATATATAACAATAATATAATATTACTGATACTATTTATATTTAGGGCAGAAGTAAGGAGTACAAAATAAACTAAACGAATTAATTTTAACGCCTGTTTTTTTTTTTACTGAATAATTATAGGAGGGTTAAAAATTTAACATCCTATAGTTTAATTTCTTCTATTCCAAACCAAATCTTTGCCGATATATTTCGGCTTCTTCAGGGTTCTGCAAAGAACAACAGTTATGTAAAAAAGGAAAAATATTAAATACCGTAGATAACTTGCTGAATATTGAAATATTAAATAATTAAATAGATCTTATATATAACAGACACACGACGGAGTAACGTATGTATGGATATGTGATATTAGGGTAATAGTACACTGCGACCTGAACGATCTATTGTGTCGCTGGCCGTATCTGGCCGTCCGGTTTGATTCCTTTTAAAAAGTGCAGAATGTCTGAAGGCCCCAGATTAGGTAACTCTCCCTCTTCGATTTCACATGCCCCAGGTGCAGCGCCCTTGAGTTGCACAGCGCAGCGCAGTTTGTGAGTAGATAGATGGATGTTTCATCCTGGTCCCCACAAAATTTACATTCGGCTTCCTTCGCTATTCCAAGCCTGCTTAGATATCCATTCAGTTAACAATGGCCTGTAAGGATCCCTGTCAATATGCGAATATTATTTTTACTCAGGTTAATGCATTTCGCAGATCTCTTCTGGTTATAGGTTCCCAGAAGAGTTTTAGCTTGTCTATTTCCCTGAAGATTCTCCCAGTATTTGGATTTTCTCTGCTTTACTTCATTTTTAAGTTTCTCCAGTGTTATGCTGCTACTTATCCCGCAAAAAGGTTCTGGCCCTACAAAGGGTGTTCTAGCCCCTCTCTTAGCGAGATTATCTGTTATTTCATTTCCTTCCACTTCCGTGTGAGAAGAACCCACAATAGGGTTACCTTGTTCTTTTTGCCTAGCTTGTTTAGTTTTTGCAGACACTCCCAAACCATTTTGGAGCTGACTATGTTTGACATCAGCGCCCTAATGGCTGCTTGACTATCGATTATGATAATCTCCAGTTTTTCGTAGCTTCTGTCAATGTTGACCTGGACGCATCTTTCAATAGCGTGTATTTCCGCCTGGAAGATACTTGGGTACATCCCCAAGCTTTCGAAATATTTGGTTCTAGGCCCATATATCCCTATTCCAGTTCCCTCTGCCGTTTTGGAGCCATCTGTGTACCATTTAATGGCGTTTCTCTTGAGTTTCGAAATGGTGTCTCTATCCCATTCGCTCTTGGTGCTAAGCTTTGTGGTAAATTCTTTCACAAAGTTGAACTTCCTTGGCATGTCGTCTCGGTGCATGTCCCAGGTTTGGTCAGCTGCAGGAGGCTGATGCCTATGCATAGCCATTCCTTCCCTGATCATCCTATGTGCGGTTCTTTTAGCTATGCTCTCCACCAAATGTGAAGAGAAGTAACATTTAGTACCATTCAATAGCTGCTGTTGGGCAGGTTCTCATTGCCCCAGTTATGCATACACATGCTAATCTTTGCACTTTAGAGAGATTAACTCTCATAATGGCCAAATTAGTTCTCTTGCTCCAAGCCACTGTGTATAATACATAAGTGATCACTGGTCTCACGATTGGTGTATACATCCAGAGCAGTATTTTTGGGTTGGAACCCCATATGTTGCCTGCAAAGTTTCTACAAACCATTAGCGCCTTCTTTACCTTGTTAGTTACTTCAAGCTCATGCTTATTCCACAGAAGTTTATTATCCAGGATGAGTCCTAGATATTTCACCTCTTTCTTCCAGTCTATGTCTTGCCCATATATATTTATGGTCTTGAGGCTGGGTTCTATTTTCCTTGTGAATGCTATTAAGGTAGTTTTCGTGGCGTTGATGTTAAGGCCCACTGATTGCCACCACCTTTTCGTAGTGTTGAGTCCTCTTTGTACTATGTCACAGAGGTTATTCTCAAATTTCCTCTTGCAAATATTACTATATCACCAGCATTCCCCTGAGATGGTATGCCTAGACTAGTCAGCCTCCAAAGAAGTGTATCTACTGTCAAGCTCCACATGAGTGGGGAAGTAACTCCCCCCTGTGGACATCCTCTGGTCGTGCTGATCGAGATGGTTTTGCTTCCCACGTCCTTAGCAGCAGGTGTTGAGACGATATCCTCACAGAACTTCCTGAAACTATCTCGTTTTGCTGACAACTCGATTCGTATGCATCCAGTATTGCCTTATTCACTTCTTTAAGATCATTCTCCAAATCCAGATGGTGTCTAGCCCTTCTGGTTTCGATCCGCGATAGGTTGCTACTTAGGTTGGTTTTATACTTGTCCCAATCTCTTCTCCTGGGATCCTCCTTAGTGGCCGCTCTGAAGTATCCGCCTCTTGTGGCGACCAAATAAGCGAAGCATATTCTAATGAAATAACAACAAACGCAAAAGTTAAGAGTTTTTAATGTGCTACAACCAGTGAAGCTTGAACGAGCGAATGACAAACACGGTAATGTATTAACAGCTCGATCGAATCTAGGTGTAAGGCAGCCATGTTTTTAATTTCTAGAGAACACACAATGGCATTAACAATACCTTCACAAGATTCATGTTCCATTGTAATGTAATTTTCCAGGAATTCTGGTCGTGCCTCTTTTGGAAATGATAATAGTAAATAATTTCTTTGGGTTTTCTTAATAGATAATTCACTTAGCCTATCTTCAAGAGTAAGTACATTGTACCTCTATAGGCTACTATTCTGATCACATCTGGATTTAACAGAATTAAGGTTTAAGTATTTTACAAACTTTCGTCTGTACTTTTTCTGTCTTTACATATAAGATTTATATAGGGTGTCCAATTACGTAATCATGTTTCAGCATATTAAGCCCATGAGATTTCTAAATATAATTATATGTATAGCCCTCTAGGTTCGCGTATTGTCATTACTGATACCGATAAAAAAGCCCTCAAACTTATAAAAATCATTCTTTTCTCTGAACTCCTTTTGAAAAAATGGCGAATAAAATCAGGTTTAAAAAACTGGTTCCGAAATTGGTACTCAGAACATATTCTTTTCTGATAAATCGATTAACTAGCTAGTGAAACCGCTTCAAGGGAAATCAATTAATCGGTCTCCGGCCAAAATCTGGCAATTTCCACAGCATTAGTTTCATTTTCCAGTCAGTTTATTAAAGGCTGTTGCATCAACCAGTAGGTGCATTTTAGAAAAGCATATTACGGATTATTTGAGAGGCAACAAAATTTACAATTTTTGAATACCCAAACTGAAAGCAGAAAATTCCTTGTTCACCTCGTATTTTCCGAAGTAATATTTTAATAAATGCTTTTAATATCGTCGCTGCTATTTTTCTTCTTGCCACGTCACAGGTGTCCCATTTTGAATTTTTTTTTCAGTCACATCGGGTTAAATTTACTGACTTTCTAAATGCACGAAAATTATCCAGAACGGAGAGGAAGACGCGGCATAAACCAGTCTAAGGTAACCGTGATAAAATTATTGCGGTATTCAAAAGCGTCCTTTACGCACTCCCTTTCCTTTTCAGTGCTTAAACGGCCACCGAAAACAGAACATTACGACGAATAAATTATTTAACTTAAGCATAATTGCTCTGCGTTCCGCCAGTGACACGTACGGTACTGTTTGATCTATACAAACCATTCATCAGTACTAAATGGGGCGTATTACGGTTAAAATATTTAGTATTAACATGGGGATGGATGAATTATCCCTGCCAATGTAACTGCATGTTGCCAAGGGATTTAATCAAATTTTTATTGCAGTGGTTACACATTTAATACATTTGTTTTCCCTTTTGAAAGATATTTGGCCAGGGTCTATAAATATTTCAATATGTTATCAATTCAGAACCGTAGACCTGAAACGAATAGTATGAACAGGAATAGATGGGGTAATAAAAATGGTGAAAATATTCTTGATTGGAGTAAAGCTTTCATTTTGATAAACAGCGCATAAATAACATATACAATAGATTTTGTTACCCATTTTTATTTGTTAAACGATTTATTTTGTTTGAAGTGGTTAAACACTTCATTGGTATATTTTGTTCTGTTTAATTATGTATACACAAGCTGAAATTCTTAACAGTGGAAATATTCTGCGGTAGATTAATGAAGCCCGATATACAAAGTAACTGATATTTCCTTTTGCCAGCTAGAGGGGACATCGAGCGGCGATGGCTTGTGTGATGGCGAGTGACTTAAAATGTTCTTATCTGAAGATTTACTATGGAGTGAGGAAAACAATGAAACACTCACTTTGAAAGCAGGCCTTTGGATTCGAACTCCGGACTCTGAAACTGATAGCTAATCTTATACACAAGCCACTAGACTATCAACCATGATACGCTAGAAAAACCGCACATATGCGTCGACTAACGAAGGTTCAAAGAAAGTTTCTTGTTAGGGCCACGAGCTCCTACAGGACCGTGGCTTCCCAGGCACTGCAAGTCATCGCTGGCGGTCCACCGATACGCCTTCTGGTCGATGAACGAAAAAGCATATATAGCAATACAACTGATATGGGAATAACCAAAAAGGAAATGCGTGAGAATACACTCTAGAAGTGGCAAAGTAGTTGGAGCGCAACTGTTAAATGTTGCGCAATGGACCAAGGAACTGATCCCGCAAATAGATGGCTGGGTCAAACGCCGGCACCGACAAATCACCTACAACCTTACACAGGTACTCATGGGTCACGGATGTTTCATAAACTATTATAAAAGAATATGCAAAACTAGGGATGACGCGTGCAGATATTGTCCCGAAGTGAATTCAGCGAAACAGACACTCTTCGTGTGCCAAAAGTGGGAGGAAGATCGTCTAGTAACAAATAGTCAGTTCGGAAAAACGATGTCAGCTGGAAATATGACTGCCCTTCTGGTCAAAGATCGAGAAGCTTGCGAGTGTATCTGCAAATATGTCACAAAAAAAAAACTATCAACCATAGAGGTTCTAGGTTGATGGGGAGAAAGGAGGGGTAGAAGATTTTCCACATAGAAAAAAAAACCCAAAGAAAACCATGCCATCAGATTATTAATTATATATATTTAAAAAAATCATGTTTATTGATTTCTGATTTACGAGAGACTCTGATGATTGGAAACAGAAAGATATTGTCGAGTTTTTGGTTTTTTCTTTTTTGTATTACAGAACTTTGATTTAGGTTAGTTTAGGCTATCAATTTCTTTTAACTCTTTCTTCTATAAACAAGCTTAAGTGGTAGTAAAATTAGGTAGAGGTTTTTATCAAATATTTCCCGTAATACATTTATACTTCTTCAGGGTTTCGACTACAATAAGAAAATATTTCTTTTTACCTAAATTGAAACAACAAATTAAATAAAAAAATACGATTTGGACTTCTTAAGGAAGACCAACAAAAATATTAAACTAAAACATCAAAATTGTAAAAATACGGAACTACTTATTAAAATGAATTAAAACTCGAAATGAGAGGCAGATCACAAGCAGCAACTCTGCTAAAATTGTCCGGGTTACAAATTTTAACGTTGAATATACAGTAATGGTTGATTTAACAATCTGTACCATAAACAAGATGTGTTAACTGAAATTTTGTTAATATGCGCAACACTTTTGTCAATTTAGCAAAATTATTCACAAAAATAGTAATGTACTTACACAAAGTAATGCTGTTGTACTAGCTAAAAAGTTAATTAATCTTTAACAGAGTATAAAGTGTTCCGATAACAATTTTGGATAGTTGTTACATTAATAACTTTTTTGTGGACCTTGTGGAACAATAGCATTTGTTAATTTTAACACAATTTTTTTAGTTTGTACATTTACGTTCTCTGAAAAGTTAATAAAGAAGGATATACAGAGTTAAGGCTGTGAAGATCCGGCTTAAATTTATTGTGTTTTCGTAGCAATTAAGTTTACATTTTCTCTTGTAAGTTACAGCCCGTAGAACCTAACACTATCAAACCCTGGCTTATGATTATCGTCATTACATTTTGAGCACATCTCTGTTTTTTTTTTTTATTATTAATGTCAGTTTGGTACGAAGCCGGTTTAATTTTAAGCCACGTGAAGGATGTTTTGCAATGTACAGCCCCCATGATATATCGAATAGGTGGAATATCATAATCATGCTGAAATATTTTTTCTGTAACATCTTGGACTTATGAAAATTATTTCTGTACTCTCTTTGCACTTTTTTGTAACAAAGATTTTTCATACTAAGCGGTTTCTAAACCTGAATGCGCAAGTGTCCTCATCGTAAAATAATTTTGTGTGTTTGAATTCATATCGTGCAGTTCACGATTTTCGGTTTGTTATGAAAAATGATTAGGTCCAAATCTTGGAAAACCCTATCAGAATCTCCTTCGTTTAACTTTTAGAATAAAGCGGAGAAAAAATTATTCAAAAGTATTTATTGGTTTGCGAAAAAAGAAAAAGACCTTATTCTAAAAGTTGACCGTATGAAATAACTTATCCTTTTACTCCCCCTAAATAAACGCAACATATAGATCAAATCATGCAAAATATGTCCTGAAATAAAACGGTACCTATTTTAAGAGATTGGATCAGCACTTTCCAAGTTTTCGCTGAAGAAATAGGAGCTACCAGAAAGCTGTAGCCGAAAGCCTCCAAATCCCCTTAAGCCACACGTGTATACAAACTTTCAGAAAATATGTATATAGCCTAGTGCACATATACTGTTTGAGATACTAGACGAGTTCTATAATACATTGCAAACGGGTGATCATTTCAAATGAAATCAAAAGCGGACTTATTTCTATTTGCATTATGGTATATGTGCCTGTGTATCTGAGGAAAATAAACGCTTTTGACCTTTTTTAAAAAATATGCAAACTACATAGCTTTTATATATTTAGGATTGAATTTTAATGATTATAAATGAATTAATTTGTTTAAGATTAGATAATTTTGATGTATCCTACTCATTTTTCTGTCGCTTCTTCTATCTATGGATAATATTTACATAAATAGCCTTAAAAGCATTGATGGTACCGTGCTTAATACTCCGCATTCAATTGTTAATGGGTTTGCCAGCTTCTTTGAATCTGTCTATCTCCCTACATCTAATACTTCACCTGAATGTATCCCTCAATCTACTATCATTCAATTGATATATTTCCCATCACTAAAGAAGATATACTTCTTTCATTAAAAAGTCTTAAAGATGACTTTGTTATGGGTAACGACAATATCCCATCTTTCATCTTGAAAGACTGCGCTTAAGTTTTTGTTGGTCCACTTTATCATCCTGATGTATTGCAAATTACACGACTTGTTCCTATGTCGAAAAAGGGCGATAGACACTCAATCAATAATTATCGACCTATTACAATAATTAATAATTTTTCTAAAGTATTCGAGAAATGTTTGTACAATCGCATTTACCCGTTGATCCACCCCCTTCTATCCGCCAACCAGCATGGTTTTGTTTATAAAAGGTTCACTACTACTAATTTGCTCGAATTTACTAAATTCCTTGCTAATAACATCGCCAATAACAAACAAGTTGATGTGGTCTACACTGATTTCGCTAAGGCGTTCGACACCGTTGATCACTCTTTGCTTCTGGGTAAGCTTGATCATCTTGGGTTTTTATCGTTTTTGGTTAATCTGTTCTCGTCCTATTTACTTAAAAGAAAACATTATGTTAGGTATATGGGTCACGAGTTCAGCCATTTTTCCCCTATCTTTGGCGTTCCCCAAGGAACAAATTTAGGGCCCTTACTATTTTCAATAAGAGCTTAACGCGAGCAACAAAAATAAAAATATACAAAATTATGATTACGCCGGTACTCCTATATGATGCTGAAACAATGAGCCAGACGAAAAAAGAAGAGAATGCATTAAGAGTAACAGAGACGAAGATAATGAGGAAAACTGAGGACGGCAAGTATAGATCAAGAAGGAATATAGAAATACTACACGAATTAAATGAATAAGACATCGTGATGCTAATAATAGCAAAAAGAATAGAATGGTTAGGGCACGTCTGAAGAGATGGACCAATGTCTAGAATACGAGCAATGGTGGAATGGAGACAAGGCAGTGGAAGAAAGAGAGACAGGGCAAGACTGAGGTGGATGGAAGAGGTAGAAGAGGATGGGTGTTCACAACTGGAAGAGTAAAGTACACAAGAGAGAGGAATTGCGGAGGATAGTCCGAAAAGGAAGAAGTTACGCACGCTTCTTGCAAGGACTTATTTGAAGAAAGGGGACTGATTCATCCCGTTGAATGCATCGTAAAGGCTCAATTGAGCGGCGCAACTCCGCCTGGAGTGTTAAGTTAGCAAGTGTGCCAAGAGTCTCATTAAATGGGATACCTGAGTGCACCATCACCCAGTAGGTAATAATATTTGCATTTTCCAAATCTATAACTACATAAGTAGTATCCAGTACTGTAAGATGTATTGTCTCTATCTAATTTCTAATTTGTGGTAATTTATATTGCCGACATAAAAGGCACATCCATGGCTACTTTCAGTTTTAGACTCGTGCCGCTGTTGATCTAAAATATGGTGACAAAGTTATATGTCATGTTAGTGCTCATGTATGTTGTATACATATATGCGATGTGTCGGGTGTTTAAACATTCAAGGTGCAATTCTTTTTATTATAGCTCCATAGGAACGTGTATTTAATTTAGCTGCGTATCAGACAAAGCAGGCGACCTTTTTATTTCGTCAAAACGGTACAGTTACATCTAAATATGTAAAGTACAAATGTCTAAAGTTAATTGAAACACAGTCTGTATATAATCGAATAGCTAATCTGGTAATAAAACTGAGATAATATCTTTCAGGAGATTGCCTATCCGATTATATTTAATTATGTTAAACATCTACAGATTTGCAATTTAAACGCATTTAAATGAACAAATAGGAATACCTGAAAATACAACCTTCATAATGTCGATTAGTTGTCTTAAATAACATTACGAGCATTAAGTCGGCTATTAATAACGTTAAAATTAGCTCTCTAGTATTTACCTTACACAGAACGGCTTTTACCTGCAAACCGTAGACAAGCAATTACGTCAGTAATCCAATTTTGTTAGTAAACTTAAGTTGTTCCATTAGCATATTTTACCAACTCAGTTCTCTCTTAAACATAAGCGTCACCTGTGAAACAACGTTAACATTGTTCTATATCGAACTAACATTGACAGTACCTAATTTATTTAGCAATTCCCGTCGAGTGATTAAGAAGTATATTTAAGGGCATACCTGTCGTAGGAATTTTAGGTCTCCCTGTAGTCTCGACCTCTTTTGGAGAATATTTACATAAGCTTCGATTTAATTGAGAGTGCAGCAAAAGGAAATTAAGGGGAAACTCAGATCGAGTCGCTCCATTACAGATAAGGATCAAGAGGAACTAACTGCGAAGAAACAACGATGTTAAACACTTGTTTCCGCTCCATGTAATAAGCTCATTTTCTGAGGTTTAACACTGCTTTGGCACATGCGGAATTCTGCCACATATCAACATGGAAAGGAAACTAAAGTAGATGTTTATTTATGAGGTAAACCGCTGAATGAAACACGAACCTTCATCGTATTTTAACTAAGATTTCTTTAATGCCGTATATCTACATTATTTTAGCAGATAAAGTGATGAACATGGTTACAGGATATTGTCGTTCTATATTTGTCCTTCTTGGAAAACTACAGATGAGCACATAACAATATTACTGATAATGCAAACAATTAATTTACTACATTTTCACTACGCTGACGTAGCTATATATCTGGTTAAGACTTACTTTTATTTAAATTACATACAAAGGTGGAGTAAATACATGTTAAACATTTTCCGCGCATGAAATGGAGGAGTGGATTAGGTTGAAGGTTGAAGATGAAGAAACACCACTTTTCACGCTAAGTTAATTGACATAGGTCGCAGGAAAATTTGGACAAGCATAGCTCCAGGGCCAGACGAAATACCACCGGAGATCATCAAAATAACTGCTGAACGACATACATCTAGGAGGGACTAAAAGGATGTGTGCCTTAATCACAATTGATGTACAGAATGCTTTTAAATCTGTACCTTGGCGTGGTATTCTTGATGAACTTAGACGTAGGAACGTCGCACCTTACCTCTGTAACGTGATAACCAGCTATTTCCAAGGGAGGACACTCTAACAGGGTAAGATGCAAGTCACTTGTGGAGTGCCACAGGAATCTGTTTAGGACCCACCCGGTGAAACGCATACTTCGGATTTCTGTAATGCTTGTACCTTGATGTCAACCGGGTGGGATATGCTGATGATGTATGCGTTGTGGTAACGACAAAACAAGACAGAGGCAGTATTACTTCTGGCAGGAAGGGTTGATAGAATTAGTCTACACCTGTTTCAAGGACGTCATCCGGAGTCAAGTGTCTCTAAAATATCTTGAAGTCCATTTGGGCAAAACTATCACCATGTACGGAAATCTGCCGCAATAGCAACCAAAGCTTTAACGAGTACAAGATTGTTAATGCCTAGAATGTATGGCCCAAAGGAGGATAGCTGACGAATGTATGCCTCAATTGTGCAGTCAATTATATTATACTGTGCCCCAATTTGGATACACGCAGTCGATAAAGCCTGCTAACAATGAAAGCTATTATATGTATATACATAGAAAAACATAACTGCTTATAACAAGAGCGTATAGGACAGCCTCTACTGCGACCCTGCTGATCCTGGGGAGGACATCACCAATAGATATTGTAGCAAAACATCAACTCCTGATACGGAAAAATGGGACAAGCAAGATGGCCTCGAATAATGAAATGATGATGGCATTTTAGGAACAGTGGAGTAGGGAGGAGTCCTTCGCTATGCGGATCAGGAGACTTATTAAGGATCTTGGATGGAGCGGAAACACAGTGAGGTATGTTTCTTTTTGATCGAGGTGCTGGCGGGGCACGGGTGCTTTCGATCCTATCTTCAGTGTTTCCACCTGTTGGAGTTAGGCACATGTGCACATTACGGGACTATAGATACAGTGAAACATACAATCCTTCAATACCCAAGATGATCGCCACAAACAGCAACAGCAATACTGGCTACAGGATATATTAACTCAGATAATCTAGTTAACATTATGTAGGAAAGCGAGATGAAATGTGAGGAGGTAGCAGTTATGGTACGAGAGATCTTGACCCTTAAAAGGGATTATGAAAACAATAGGATCTAAATGGATGGAGAATTTACCCAACCGACTTTGGATGTAGCCCTTCTGAAGTAATGCATAGGTGGTTTCGGGAGGACTCGAACACAATCTATCGAGTCGATTCTTTAGTCGGTAAAAATCCAATCGGAAGTCTTTTGAAAATTTCTCCTCTACCACAAAAAAAAACATTCGCTCCAATATGTTTTGAATTATTCAACTTTCCATTTCCATAATGTTACCTATAAAACCTAAGCCTACTATTTTGGAAAATCCACGTTACCACCTCTTACTTACAGATTGAAGAAGAATATGTTTGTTTTACTAACAAGAGAGGCACCCCAATTTAATTGCAATTCTGCTAGCTGCCATTTTTTGGCCGTTGAGATTGACGAAGGCGGCAACAAATGCTGAGGGAAATAAAGTTTAAGAATGATTTATAATTCTTATAAACTGCTAATTAAAAATGTATTTTGGGAAGTTTCGAAATAGTCGTAAAGGCAGTTTTAGGCCTTAACTAAACTTGGTAAAGTTTAATTATAAAATGGCGTTTTGCGTTTATATAAAGCAAAAGTTTAGGTAGTTTACTATTATTTTAATAAACCTTTCTATCGCTATACTTCATTAATGTAATTTAATAAAAGCGTGTATACACGAGTTTACACTACAGGAAGAGTGTTAAGTATACGCTTAATGTGACAGTTGGTGCTTGCAAACTTACAATTGGGTATTTGTTTGTTATAAATTCGTACGATTTATTTTTCTCTTCTTTTCAGCTTCTCCGACTCTTTTTCATGTAGTTGTATTAGGGATTGAACACCACAGGCTCCCGGTTCTATTCCGAAATTTGATCAGTCAGGAATTAAAGGCGATGATAAAGCTCTTTCACACCGTTGTGACGTATGTACCAGGAACAGGGCTTCTTGACGTGATCGGAACTACGGTATTGATAGGTGTTTTCGGTTTCTTTTTCCCTTTATCATTTCTACCTTTTCGGCAAGAAAGTGATAATAATAATAATAATAATACTACAAAAAAAAAATATACCTTTATTACCCAACAGTACAAAGACCACTAACAGAATAATGATTACAAAGGAAATCAAAAAATAACATAAATGTACGGTGCCAAAATTAGATAATTTGTTATAATAAAGAAACCTACATACAAATTTACAATACAAGAAGAGAGAGAAAGAAAAAAAAGAAGAAAAAAAATAAATTACTGAAATGGATCCGGGTAAAATACTTTGAGGTTATAAACCATATGCGTTAAAGGCGCTTTCAATAAAACATTAGTCCGAAATCTCGGCGTGCGAAACGTCTCTACACCTCGAATATTGTGTGTGGGTACTAGAACTTGTATCTGTGAAAGTAAGTAGGGACAGTCTATTTTGTTACTTAATATATTCAATAAGTAGCGAGCACTATATCTCTTCCTTCTAGATGTAAGTGAAGCAATACCATGCCGTTGAAGTAGCATATCATAGTCGGAACTTCTAGTAGGGTAAGTACCCTCTTGTTTCAACGATAAATATTTGGCAAAACGTTTCTGTACTTGTTCCAGTGCCTGATTTAAGTAGGCAGCGATGGGTTACCAAATCACCGAGGCATATTCAATTTTACTCCTTAACGAGTAATAAAGTGTGTTAATCGCTGCGGTGTTAGAAAAACCTCGACACGGTCTGATGAGAAAGCCTAACATTCTGTTGGCTTTACTGCAGATGGAAGAGATATGGTGAGCGAAGCGTAGGTGGCTATCAAATATTACACCAAGATCCCTAACCTCGCTTTTGCGTTGTAACTCTGTGCCACTTATCACATATCTGGCGATGATAGGATCTCTTGCTTTGGAATACGACACAACTAAGCATTTATCTATATTCAGTTGTAATCCATTCTCCACGCACCAGTCTTGTAATAAGGTAAGATTATGTTGTAGACTATAGGTATCATTAATCTTAGTTATAGTTTTGTGGATTTCCAGCTCATCTGCATATGCCAATCCCCTACAATCCAGCGACGTAATTAAATCATTGATGAAAATATTAAATAGAAGTGGTCCTAAATTGGAGCCTTGAGGTACACTTGAATGAACATTGAATCTGTTCGACGGAAAGCTATTATAAAACACATAGTATTCTTTATTTTCTAAATAGGAAGGTATCAATTCTGTTTACCCGTTTGGGAATTCGAAATACGCCAGTTTCTTAATCAATAGGGTGTAGTTGATCACATCAAACGGTTTTGAAAGATCCGTATAAATGACGTCCACCTATTGGCGGTTGTCTAATGCCTCGCTTATAAACTGATACTGGCCAAATTAGTAATGGTGGATCTTCCTGTAAAAAATCCATACTAATCCGAAGAAAAGAAGCATTATGATCTAGGCATTTTACGTAAAATCACGATTTTATCGCTATCTATGGGCTCTCTTTTTGCTTTTGCTCCAACATAAACTACGTAAAGCACCGTAAACTGACACAGCCACTGTTATCCTAACGATGGCTAACTTAGCACTGTGTTGAAAGCTGCGGGAAATCGAATTGAGAAGAAAACAGTGTTTAAAAAAAAAGGTCCATAATAAATCGAAAAACATCGTTTTCCTAAAATCATATTTTCTTGTACACTTGTATCCAAGCGGACGTTGTACTCAAACGATTCACCTGATTTGTTTTTTTTTTGTATCTTGCCACTTCCGCCCTTTCAATTTCCGCGCCTGCAATTAACTAGAATTAACTTTAGCCAGTGTAACCGCCCCTAACGGTTCAAGTGTCCCACTTCAGCGCACCTAAATTTTAAGAGCAATGCCAGACGAGCGCGATTTCACGAAAGCGATGAGAACACAGAGAGTATTGTGTTCCAAACCCTAAAATCTAAATCTACTAAATTACCTATATATGTGTATGGCTATACATATATTACATATATATATATATATCTACTGCTGTGTACTGAAAGTACCAACAAAAATGTAAAAATGAAATTTAAAATGAAAAATTAATTTAGCTAGCTCAAATGATAACAATATTATTAAGGCGCAAAAGAACAATTAATCTCAGGTTTTCTATCATAAATAGAAAACTGTGGGTGAATGACAAATGACTTTCTTTAATACTCCAAAAAAACAATTTAAAAGGTTTAATTAAAAATAAAAGAACAGTAATTTTGAATGATATAAAAATTCTATAATTTTATTTTATATAAAAAAAGAAAAAAAAAATTGCAGAAAAAAACCTTGGACGTAAAATCCTGGTCGAAATAAAACTGCTGGCATTAAATTACAAAAGGACAATTCAAAATCCTTTTACTAAGCAAAAGAAAACAAAAAGTTCAGGAAGATAATAAATTTCTGGAAATCAATCCACGTGGTCTCGAAATTAAAACAACTAAATTACACGTGGGAAATTCCAGTAATTTAAATAAATGAAAAATAAAAGCAAGCACAATGCTTTTATTCACCCAACCCGAGGTGATTAATAAATAATTACAAAACAGAAAAATTAACAACGAACTAAAAAAATTACTCTTTTAAACTTAAACTATCTTCCTGCACGTAAAAATAATAACAGATCTTATATCTAAATTGTGTACACAAAAATACAATATCAATTATTATTAAATGAGTTCCATGATTAACGATATTAATACAAAAATGTGAATTCAATGCTTGAAAGTAAAAATCTCAAAATGGCAGAAATGAAATACAAATTTTTATATATCTCTACTTACACGTGTTATCAGGGAACTGCTCTTACACGGTTCAAACAACCGTATATGTATAAAAGTCTCCGATGCGTGCGAAAACAACGCACCAAGAGCTGTCCGCAAACAGACTCGCAAAAACAAAACAATATATACAATACCCGTGAAAGCAAAATGTACAAATGAATGAAATTAAAATAAACAACTGAACAATAAAATAAACAAATTAAACAATCCAAAACATTAACTCTCTTATATAAAAATAAAACAATTAGAAATTTCTCGCAACATTGAAAAACTCTTAACGGAATTAACTAGAAAAAGAAACTGAATTTACGCAAACCGGGTTGCCAGACCACAGCACTACGTTAACTGGAAAGTAATTATAATAATTTCTGAATTAAATATAGGCCTTTTATGTGTGAGTATGATTTTATTACATACAGTCGGAAATACCCAATCGATAAATGCCTGTAATAATCTGGGCGCGGAATGACAGGCGCGGAAGTGTCATGCATCTCTGCATACAGTATTATTTAGAAAAGATTAGCGTTTCTCTTTTAAACTACTGTAACTGGCTGAATCAATTTGGTTTGAATATAATGCCGCAGCTAGATGATTGCATAGCAAAAGTAGTGAAAACGTAAAATTCATTTTGATAGATCAAGTAGTTTTTGAGTTACGGGTACCTACATAAAGAAGGTACTTTTTGCATTATTAGGGCGGTAAGTTTTCTTTTGTTGATTAGATTCAGCACTAGTGAATATTGTTTTATATTTGGAGGACCTTATTTTTGTATCTTTTAGTCAAATATTTTACAACGGCTAGAATTGGCTAAAAGAAAATAAATTTGAATCATCGATTATTGATCATTCGATTATTGAAATACCCACCACTAGTCCAAACCGTGCAATCCGCGACTTTTACATCACATGTACATCCACATAACCTGTACGCATGATAAACTTTTCTAAAGTTTAGAAATTTATTAAAATTTTTAATAAACTGCTAAACTCACAAAATAGTTTCTAAACCTTAAATACTTACACTGTTGAATTTTTAATTCAATACGAAACTCTAAAAAATTTAGGATAGAAATGTTTAAGAGAAGCCTTAGGAGACTTAATAGCTGCTCAGATAGCTAACTATTGGTAAATTTAGGATTTAGGCTTCACTAACAATGAGTTAAATTCACATCTAATCTGCTATGACTCTATTTGTTATAAGAAATTTTGCATAACCATGTGTTTGCTTATCTTTAGTAATCTGCAGATAAGTTAGCTGGTATTTTAACCCCTTACAATCAAACGTGTTACGAACAACTGCTGCGAAAAATATATATTAGAGTAAGAACATGACGCAATCAAAAAGTTTAGACTCGGTTTTGAATTAACTGATTTCAAAGTTTAACCATGTTTCCGTACGTGTACTAAAGAGAGCGTCAAAACCGAGTATAAATTCCATTTTATATTTCTCCTTGGAGCTGTGTAGTGTAGTTCAACACGTAAAACTATTATGCTAAGTAGTCTCAATGCATATCCCCAGGTGAAGTTGTCGGCCTTTTTTTAGCGCTCAGACGCCAAAGAGAATATTCTTCAAGAAGGAATCAAGGAAGCTTTCTTGAACGTCTACCGCTTGTTCGCATTATAATAAAAGAATCTTTAAGGATCTGGTCTCAAAACAATAACACTGAAAGCGCAACCTGCCACCTCTCCGACTCGCACACAACGAAATTGAAGACGGCGTATCGCGTTTGTTTAGAAATTTCTGATGTTAAGATTCCCCACCGGCTCATCCCCAGCTTTCGGTGCGTATGCATATCATTATTTTGGAAGATGTTAGGCAGTCGTTACGGAAGTTGAACCACTTCCCTATCTCTTCTTAGTACGTGCTTTTTTTCTGGTCCGCAGAAAAGGGGAGGCCGAGTATTGCACCCAGATGTGAGCTAATAAAAAAGGAAATCATTGTCTCATAAAAAAATCGTCTCTTTGTAATGGGATGCGCAATCGTCGCCGTTTCGCTTGTCATACTTTTTGCTTCTCTGGGGGAATAGTTGAGAGTGGCGCCAGCATCGGTCTAAATTTATTAAGCGTTTCCAGACCCCTATATGGTCTTATATCGTTATTTTATGACCATTATTTTTACATATAAAACTAATAAAAATAAAAAAAGAGTAAAATCCAGAATTGGACAGCTGACTCTATCATGAGCTTATAGATAAAAATAATTATAAAGGCTGCTAAATGGGGTATCATATTGAGTTGTATACATAGCATTTGCATTAATAAAACTATGTTTCAATAATTAATTGGAAATATACAATAATATAATGGGTTGCACATCTTGAGAAGAGTACGTTATGTATTAGAACATTCCTCAGTTTGTTTTTACATCCTTCTAGAGCTTATTCTATTTTCTTATTTATTTATTTTTTCTTTATATTTATTGTATTATGTTCCTATGTCTCAATTTAATTATGCCAATCACTATAGTTTCCTTGATTCTTCCTCTAATGTGAACATAACCTGTGATAACTTGTTTCCTTATTTGATATGTATTGTTACTGCACGAAAATGGCAGTAACCAAAGTGGTTTACTTCTGAGATCATTTATAATATCAAGCTGAAAAGTCGTTTACACAAGGAGTACAAGCGTGCCAACAATATGCAAACCTTAGAACAATTTCATAATATGTGGGCACTTATTGAAATTCAAATTAATCAGGCTTAACATAGGAATAGGCAGACAACTACCAGGAAATGACTAAATTTTAGCAAACTTAGAAGTAAGTCTAGCTTGGGCCCCTGCCACATTCCTGCATTTTTAACTAAATTGTCGACACATTTTTTTTCTGTGCCTTTAAGAACCTTCAGTTTTTCTCTTAATATCTCGATATTCCCGAATAAATGGGGATTGGCACAAATTGTGCCTATTTTTAAAGCTACATGCAGGCACATCAAACTATAGATCTACAGCAATTCTGTCTAATATTCCCAAGATCTTTGAATAATATCTCTACGCCAATCTTTTTGTTTCCATTAGCTTATGTATTATAAAATTTTGTTTACTATAAGGATATCGATGACCTAAAACGCTGAAGCTAGTAGGCATTGAGGGCGTCCCACCATATTTACGAATATGGCGGCGGGCATCTTCTACGGAAGTTTTGATTTAATCTATCTGTTACAACGGCCTTGGTATGAGATGATCCACCATCGTGCATGAATCACACATTATTCCTTTGGGCAAGCGGTAAATCATGTAACAAATCATTGTGTAGGAAATTAAGATAATCCTACTAAAGTATCACCTATAATACAGGCCGAAACATTGAGATTGAATCTTCACTGGAAGTAAGAGTCTCTAATGACCCGTGAATTTCATCAGCCCACAAATGAGAATTACGCACATTAAAAGTACCTGGAAGTAAGGAAGCTTCTCTTTAGAACACGGATTCACAATGAAATGCTCCACTAGTGCTAATTTAACTTGCTTCACCCAATATATTTTTGTTACCGTGGATTGTAGAGGTCGGGAGATGCCATCTAAATGGACTTCTCTAAAGTTTTTAACAGTTTAGATGGTGGACACGTTCTTAGGAAGGTTGGGGACTATTTGGATTGAGTAACAATATGGTTGACTATTAAATCCTATCTGGAAAATAGGACACCGTCCAAGAAATACGGATAACTCTATACTCTTATCCCGTTTCAACATACCATCGCTTCGTTACCGACGGATCTCAGCAGGGATCAACTTTGTCTTGAAATTCGTCAGAGGATTTGTGGATTGTCCATATGTATTGCAGCCTTATATATGTGCCTTAACTCGGCACCCGTTAAGAGGTTACTTTTTACTTGCCTACTGTCAGTAGGTATTGATGGAAATGCACAACCAGCAGCTTGTTCTTTTTCTAATTATCAGTATTTGAAAAAAAAAACATTTAAATATTTCAATTTGCAAATGAGAAAGCATAGATACTGTTAATAATTTCAATTCATTTAACACCGACAAAAGGATGATGGTATGATTTTGTAT
Organism: Cetonia aurata; assembly: GCA_949128085.1. Taxonomy (NCBI): domain Eukaryota; kingdom Metazoa; phylum Arthropoda; class Insecta; order Coleoptera; family Scarabaeidae; genus Cetonia; species Cetonia aurata. The sequence goes on from OX421884.1 coordinate 42,646,968, forward strand.
GATTTACAGTCCCCATTTGCAAGTCGTGTCTGCAATTCGGTTTTAAGATTGTTGCACAGTTGTACAACAACCCCTTGTTTAGGGGTTTTGCCTGACGATATAAATACATTCTTGTTTCTGAGCGTATTCTTAACCTTTTAATTTCCCCAGTCTTACTTACAGTAGTTACACGCGCATCACCATATACATAGGCTGACTGTTCTGGTACACCAAACCGTGTCACATTTTCCTTCCATGCTTCAAGTTATTCAATTTTTCACTAAATTAATTCTTTAATGCTTTCAGCGCCGAAGTGAAATCAGTTTTCAGAAAAGTGTTTGGTTTTAAATTCTCCAAATTATGTCTTGTTAGTGCTACAGATATTACAAACTACTTTTATGCAACCCGCTTCATTCTGTGAACAAGTATGCTGAAGGAGTCAGATTTAATGACGAACGTACCACCTTTACAAGAATTCATTATTGGAAGTGAACGAATAATGTAGTCCGAGATAGATATAATAAAAAAGTATGATCTATTATAAGAAAAATATGAGATTGGTTGTAATAAGTTTTATTGATAACAAGTTTCGGTTTCTTAAGTCTTAATCTGGCATACAAAATATAAAATATAAATATAAATTACAATACATTGTAAGGTGAACTTTATTTAAAGTTAAATTCACGTTGTGATTGAGAAATAAATATTTTTTTAAGGTAATATGTACCATATAGTATGTTAGTGGCAGTGCCAATTTTTTAATAAAAAAATGTGTATGAACTGATTGCCGTTCAATATACGTTATAGAAAACTGTAACGAAAAGATTTACCTGAGTACCAAAGTGCATGAACAAAAAAAAGAATAAAAACCCAATATAAATACAAAATATGGTTGCCGTATCGTAGGCGAACCTTCTCCAAAGCAGACCAATTAAGAGCACGAGCACACTGAATATCAACTCATCGGGTTTAGAAATTAATACAAAATTGATGTATATATTGCTACGCCTCTTGTAGATATTCTATTATAATTTAGTAAATTGATTTAAATTAGTTCAACACTGTTTTATTAACATTACATACAGGCAGAGTCCTCTATTAAATATAATTTACTCCACAGATATGCTACACCTCTATTGTAAGATGTCACTATAACACACAAGTACATGAAATCTACCCCGCTACCTGTTTTTGAGTACACCGCAAACCAATCGGATGATATTATCTTCATTCACTCTTGGGACGTGGAGGAGTGTGTCGCTCCAAATAAGCCTCCGATTATTACCTTAATTGACTTGTTATACTCTTTGTCTCTTTACTAAAAGCTGTACTAGTTATTCATTCGTGATGTTCTTATATTATAGTGAATAAAAAACGATGTTATTTAAATAAATTTGTTTATTTCGAGTTACATAAAAGTGATGAACAATTAAATGAATCTTAATATTCTTCCTATCAGGGTAAGTAAGATCTTTACTATTTAAGTTGTACAAAAATAAGATTTCTTGAATCTTAATCCAAACTAATAACTCAATATATCTTGTTTAAATATCAAAATAGAATTCGAATCCCCGCTAAATTCCCGTAATAAAATCAAATATTTCATTAATGCCAACACAAAACCTTTACAGCATCAAACGTCTGCTTACAAATCCACTGTTATCAATGATACCCTAACCTCACATTTCTTTTACGCTCTTAACGCCGGTTATAAATTCGAAAGATGAATATTCTCTTACGTCAAGTACGACAAACTGCTCTCTTATACTTCAAATACTAATTCCATCTCCGCAACAATCTTTTCAGCTCCCAATTAGTGTTTCAATGATGTCTCAGCTACTAAACTCGAACAAAACTCTTCAATCGGCCCCAGGATTAGAAATATGCCACCCAAATCTTCGAAATCGCTGGATTACCATCATCTTGGCACTACATACACAACACTCTCATACTTGTAAGTAAATTTTAAAGTAAACGACTCTTATTGTGATATAAATTTATAAATTTCTAGATATTATTCGAAAATGCAACTACACTCAGGAATACATACCGAAAAAGAAGTCCCCACAATTGTTTTCAACAACTTTTATATCTCCTAAGCAAAAAGGACCCCAGCAACGATGAAAGAATATCGTTTCCAACGATACGATGAATTAAATCAACCCATGTTCGAACGATCAGCGAAGGAACTTAATGCCTTAAAATCCATGGAAACCTGCCCTTTTTAATTAGATACGATATAGTAAGTGTTTAGTTTAGATTTTTACAATATGTTACAAAATAGATAAATACATAAATCAAAATACATTTATATACATAATTTAATAATCAACGTATGATGCTATAAGTTGTAGAGGTTAGGTATTGCATGATATCATAGCAATATATGCAGCCCGAGACACGTCGATGACGCAAAGAATATACCGGGTGAGTATTTTTATCTGGAGACAACGTCATATCTCGAAAGCTACGAATAGGATTAATAATCTTTACACAGTTACAAAAAGAGCAATAAAATTGTTAGAAAGAATTGTAGGACAATCTTTTACAAAATATGGTGAAATGGTTTACAATATTTTACAACTAGTAAATATAACAAATTGCGCATGATGAAGTGGAAATCCTGTAAAAGATTTTTTGACGATTATTTGCAATTATTACCACTGCACAGAGATAACTAACTGTTTAATAGCTAAAAAGAAATATACTAATACAGTTAATTACCTGTATAATACGAATATGTAGCGTTCGGTTTAACATCAGCAATTAAAAATGTTTGTTGATTATCTAAAACTGTATTATAACAAAGTTTTATACCTATATAGTAGAAGTACCATGATACCTATAATTGGTTTAGCTACATAAATATGTGATACTACAAAAAATGTCGTGAAGATGGCGCTACGCTTGTTTCATTACCGTTAGAATTCTTACTCAATGTAAATTGTGTTCGGTAAACGTGGCTATGTGGTATTTATTCATATGCTGAATATCGCGTAAAGAAGGTACTGAGATTGACAATCGCTTACAGTACGACTATGAGATGCTTCCACACCGGTACTCCGCACTTAACGACATATTCATGCCCAAACGTATTTTTCCCGCAGCACCCACATCCGTGGCAAAAATAGGGATTTCAATTTGTGATTTGCAACCACCACCACCACTCTCACCTACAAGGGATAGGGGTGGGCGGTTGTAATTGTTATTATTTAGCAGGACCCTTCGAGGTGAACAGATTCTATTCACAAAGTTTTTTGATCCAATGCGTAGATTTCGAGGTATTGCGTTGTCTCAAGATAAAAGGCAGTAAGAATCTATGGTACATCAAACTGTTTATAACTTATCTCTTTTGACGAAATTTTTGGCATACACACTTTTTCTCACAGAATCCAAATTTGGCAAAAATGGAGGTTCTTGTTTGAAATTTGAAAGCCGTCCCCACCATCACCTACACCAGCTGGAATTGGACGGGTGAAATTGATATTAACGAATTATATTCACAAAGATTTTGGATGCATAAGTTCCGACATATGACGTCACGTAAGTACATTTGGAAATGGGAAAACAGATAAATGCACAAGGTGAAAATTAATATAGGAAATTATGAATATCGTGCGTTATTTTATGGAAACACAGATATATTATCTGCAGTAAGAAGAAACCTGTCTTCTTTTCTTTTCGTTTTTTGGTAACCGAGTATTTGGTTTTTACATATTTCAAAGATTTATTTCCACGAACGTATTTACAGCTCTGTGATAATAGATGTGCTGGTTCATTTCAACGCTGAAAAATTAAGACAAATTCGAAAATGTATTAAATACTTTGTAATATTTGTTACAAGCAGGTATTTATTGCATGGAATAATGGTTTTTGTATTGGTTGATTGTTTAGTTTGTATTTAAAATGTTAATGTTATCTGCGAATTAAGCGTATTATTAATTATAAATTAAATAAATAATATTAATAATCCTTATTAAAGTATTTATACAATAGAGTTCATATTTAATATTCATAATAGAATCCCACAAACCAAAATTAGGTAAAACGTATATTTATGTTGGTAGAGGTATTCGTTTTCATTTTAAATATTTGTATTATTACAGATTGGAGTTTACTTAATCCACTAGGACGAACGCTCTGCAGGAAATAACGAAATTTCTGGGATGCTAATCGATCCCGCTCGTACGAGAAAATATTTAAAATTCTGCCAGACGGAATTTACAAAACGGTCGAAGTGCTTCTATGCAGTTGAATTGAATTCATGGAACGCGGGAAATTATTTACCCGCACACTTCATACTTGACGTCATTCTAGAGCTGTATCTTGCACATCCATTTGACGGTAAGCGCAGACAATGATTCTTCGCAACCGCTTTCGGTCATTTTAATAAAGCAAGGAATTCCGATTAAATTAATAGCATTTCTCTGTGAAATTCGAAAGCGCTAATAACTGATATAGAAGTATAATTAATTCATCAGTTAATATGTCCCAGAAATTCTATTTAAAATTGATCAGGTGGAAAATTATAAACAAATTGATATTTTGAAAATACTGTGTATACTCTAAAATAAAATATAAATGTATTCATATGTTATTTATTTCAACAATTACTAACTATTTTATATTTATTAAACTATCATTCAGATTTGCTAAATATTAATATATTGATATTAATCCTTAGAAGAAGAATAAAGAAGATCACACCAATGACCAAGGCTATAGGAAGAACACCGTCGGGTGATATAGTCTTTTTGACAACGCATATAGTAATATATATAGGCTTGTATTGCTATTGTCAATAAATGGAATTATTATTTACTCAAATCGATGAAATGAAAAAAATATTTACAAAATGTTGAAGAAGATGTTATTTATGTGGATATAAACAAGCGTGACGTCCCAATACAGGCCGTCCCATTACGGGCCGCGTTTGAAAACTACCTGAAACAGTGCCAATACAGGCCGCATCCCTTTTTGACCAAAAACCGAGTCTCATTACAGGCCGCCGCGATGATTCATTAATTCCCATAGATTTAGAAAATTCTATAGTGCAAGACATGTGGATATGCTATGAAGAACGTCATAGAACGACGAATGTATGCGAATCTTGGCATAGTCGTCTAAACAGGCATATTGGGAAGTCGAAGCCAAATCTAATGGAATTAATTATATCTTTAAAAAACGATTCAAGGCACTACGACAATTGACCACAATATATCCCCAAAAAAGCGTGCTGCAAAATATATTCAAATGGATAGGAGGATAAATGGAATAGTGTCGCAAATACAAGAAAGTCAAGATGTAGAGCAAGCACTTCCCAAATTAGCAAGTTTAATTAATTTTTAATATTTGCATTTTTGCTATATTTAGCAAACGTAATTAGTTTGAGATATGTTTCTGTGCTGTGCTGAGTGAGTGCATGCGATAAAATCGCTCCAAATAAAAAGTGAAAAAGAGGTGAAATATATTTAAAATAATTGGGTGGAAAAGTTACAGGGATTACCGAAGATAGAGTACATTGGGTAGATTAAAGTAGAAAGGTGAGATTAGGTATAGGCAGTTAATAAAACAAATAATAGATATACCGATAAAAGGCCGATCCTCCGACGGGTTGACCGGGGACGACTTTTTTGCGCGGTACGCAAAATAAACAGCTGTCAGACTAAAGAAATCGTTGACAAATACAGGCCCGGCTAGGAATAAATAAATATATATATACACGGATATAATATACAGTAGATACAACATATAAATATCGATACGAATTAATAAAGAAAATGGATAGTGATTCTAATGAAGAAAACAAAAAAAGGAAAGCGGAAGAGACAGCGTATGGAACGTTTGATAGAAGCAAAATGACGGCAAGAACACCAACAAAACAGCATAAGGAAGAGGGTAAACTGGATATTATTATAAATATGATGAAAGAATTTAAGCTTGATCAGAAAGAAATAAAAGATGAAATACAGAAACTAAGAACAGAACATGAGCTTATTAAGGAAAACATAATAACGGTTCAGAAAGAAAACGAGATATTGAAGAAAGAGAACAAGATGTTAAAACAGGAAAACGTAGAGATTAAAGAAGAAATCAGGGAGATAAGGGTGGCTGCAGAATGGTGGGAAAAAGAACAAAAGCAAAATAATATAGTGATGACCGGCTTGCCTATAGATGCAGATAATCCAAATACTCTCAAAACAATAATGGAAAATTTTATTAAAGAACAGTTGGAAATAGATGTAGTGGTGCAGTCGGCTGCTAAGCTGGCCGCCAAGACATGCTTAATAAGATTAGGTAATAAAGAAGAGAAAGCCAAGATCATGGAGAACAAAAAGAAACTAAAGGACGTAAAAACCCACAGAATCTTCATTAATGATGATTTAACAAAAAAGGAAAGGGAAAAACAATATAAAATGAGAAAAGTAGCTAAAGAAGAAAAAGCTAAGGGCAAAATGGTAAAAATTGGCTACAATAAGATTGTGGTGAATGGGATAGAATGGAGGTGGAATAAAAGCAAGGAAGAATTGGAAAAGCCAGATCCAAAAAACTAGGAGCAGAAAAATCGGATAGGAATAAAGAAGACGGACAGGCAATAGAAAAGGAGAAGATATCTAAACACAAGCCAATAAAAGACGAGAAAATGGGAAACTATCAAACAATGAAACCTGACAACGCATTAGAAGAAAAACAGAAACATGGCGCTAAACATGAAACGATGAGTGAATCAATGGAAAAGATAAATACACTAAAAGACCAAGCAAACGAAGTAATATGTACTGCAAGAAGAAGAAACATAACAAAAAAAAAGAGAGCAAATACATTTACTTTAGGATCCTGGAATGTAAGAACAATGTTAATAGCCGGAAGAGCTGAAGAAGCTGCCAGAGAAATGAATAGATACAACATAGATATTTTAGGAGTACAAGAAATAAGATGGAAGGGAGAAGGAAAAATAGATGAAGATCAGTACACAATATATTATTCCGGAGGAGAAAAACAAGGGAAAAATGGAACTGCGTTTATCGTAAGCAGAAAATTGAGAAATAAAGTAATACAATTTAGTGCAATCGATGACAGACTGTCATATATTAAGATAGAAAATAAACAGGCAGACATCAGTATTATAAACGTATACGCGCCAACGGAAGAAGCTAATGACTCAGAAAAAAATACTTTTTATGAAAAACTAGAAAATGTATGCGAAAATGTCGCCAGAAATGACATACTAATTCTGATCGGTGATTTTAATGCTAAAGTTGGAAAAGAAAAATACAATATGGAAGTAGCAGGAACAGAAACGATACACAACAACTCAAACAAGAATGGTGCAAGGTTATGCAACCTGGCAGCAATCACGAACACCTTTCTAATTAGTACAAAATTTAAACATAAAAGAATACACAAGATAACATGGACAATTCCAGGTAAGAACGATGGAAACCAGATAGACCACGTGTTAATTTCTAGAAAATGGGAAAAGATAGTTAACGATGTAAGAACATACAGAGGTGCAAATATAGATTCGGATCATTTTTTAGTAATAGCTAAAATGAAAATGAAGATAGTAAAAGGCATTAAGACGAAAGAAAGACCCAGAAAATGGAACGTAACCAAACTTAAAAATCCAAAAATACAGCAAGAATACGTACAAACAATAAATCAAAAATTGATGACGAGCACACACCACAACATTCATAATGAATGGAAAAACATCAAAGAAAGTATAATTCAAGCAGCCGAAAATGTGCTAGGGAAAAAACAAGTAAAGAAACAGAAATCATGGTTCGATGACGAATGTATGCGCAAGATTGAAGAAAAGAACAATGCCCGGAACAGATGGCTGAGGAACAAAGAAGAAATAAATCAAAGCGAATACAAAGAAAAAAGAAAAGAAGCAAACAAATGCTGTAAAATGAAAAAAGAGCAATGGCTTATCCAATGTATGCAAGAAATAGAAGTAAATAATAAAAACAACAAAAAACTATACGAACTAATCAAAACACAGAACAAGAAAGGAAGAATCCATACTAAAATACATAAAGAAGCATGGATAAAGCACTTTGAGGACTTACACCAACTAAAGGGAAGCACGGACGACATGAAGCAAAAAATTACCGACAATAGAGACGAGGAAGTAAGTGCGCCGACTTATGAGGAATTTATAGAAAGTATAAAGACACTGAAAAATGACAAAGCACCCGGTCCGGATGAAATCCTTAATGAACTAATCAAAGATGGCGGAGAGAAACTAATGCAGCGAGTGTATAGCATGTTTATCGAAATCTGGACGCAGGAGACAATGCCCAACGAATGGAGATCTGGACTGCTGATACCAATTTTCAAAAAAGGAGATCGTAACCAGTGCGCAAATTATAGAGGAATAATGTTACTGAATGCCATGTACAAAATAATGAGCTCGATTGTCAGAAACAGGCTAGAAAAATATGTGGAAGAACAAATAGGAGATTACCAACAAGGTTTCAGAAGAGGAAGATCAACGGTAGACGCAATACATATTATGACCCAAACAATTGAAAAATGCTATGAACACAAAATACAACTCCACACACTGTTCATAGATTTTCAACAGGCTTTTGACAGAGTAGATCGACGAGCAGTGGTGGAAGAAATGGAAAAAATGAATATACCTGCAAAATTAATAAGGCTGACGGTTATGACAATGGAGGGTTCCCATGCAAGAGTAGTAACAACGGAAGGATTAACGGAAGAAATAAAGATCAGTAATGGTGTAAGACAAGGAGATAGTTTATCAACATTATTATTCAACATAGTACTGGAAGGGGCAATCAGAGCGACAAACATCAAGAAAACAATTATGCAAGCTTCCACACAAATAGTAGCATACGCTGATGACATAGTGCTAATGGCAAGGGGCCGTAAAAATTTAGAGTGCGCACTGTTATGTCTGGCAAACGAAACAAAGAAGAGAGGACTAGAAATAAATCAAAATAAAACAAAATACATGAACATCAGCAGAGAGAAAATAAACATAGAGAAACTTAAAATAGGAGATTACAGCTTCCAAAAGGTAGATAACTTTAAATACTTAGGTGTGATAGTGAGCAACACGAACAACAGGAGCCTGGAAATACAAGAGCGAATACAGGCCGGAAATAGAGTATACTGGGCCTACAAAAAACTGTTAAAAAATAGAAACATCAGCAAACACACCAAGTTAAAGATATATAAAGCAGCTATCAGGCCTGTAGCTACCTATGCAGCAGAAACTATGTGTCTCAGTAGTAAAGACGAGGAAAACCTGAGAATTTTCGAAAGGAAAATATTAAGGAAAATACTAGGATCAAGGAAAATAGTAGGAGGAGAGGGACATGTAGAATACAGACCATGGTGGAACACTGAAATAAATAATATCATGAAAGGAGAAAACATAATCAAACATATAAAAGTACAAAGATTAAGATGGTTTGGACACATCGAAAGACGAGAAGAAAACACATTGATAAGGAAGATAAAGAACTGGAAACCGGGGGAGGATAGACATAGAGGACGACCACGGCTAAAATGGGAGGACCAAGTATGGGATGATATACGAAGACTGGGAGTGAAAGATGCAAGAAATATAATAAAAGACAGAAAGGAATGGAACACTGTAGTTAAACAATTAGAAGGCACAGAACTATAAACGAGAAAATACAGGAAGAAATAGCGGAGTAATTCACCGCGTGAAAACGAATTGAAGAGCTCTACGAGCGGCCCTATTCCGAAGGAATGTTCTGGCCAATATATATATATAATTAGTTTAATTAATTAATCAAAATTGTAAAATGTTGTATATGTTGTAAATATAAATAATTATGTACCTATGTATGTTATAATAAACTTTATAATAAATAATTAATCATAATTGATAGTTTTTATTGCCAATTTCTCGTCGCGGCCTGTAATGGCACCGTTCAATCCTACATTTACGGCATAACAATTTCGCGGCCTGTAATGCTACTCCATTGCTCCGCGGCCTGTAATGGGATGGCCTGTAATGGGACTAAGTCATAAACAAGTTCATCCATAATGATGTTTACTTTTCTTTTTGATTTCCTCCTTTTACTAATATAAATACCTACAGTATACAGTCGTGAAGCATTATTTTGCATGTCATTAGGGCTTACATGATTATTTGAAATAGTACTTGAGTTCATTCTTAATAACCACTTCTGAGTTTTTAGAATGAAGTTATACTATCAAATAAGATATTCAAATCGCACATTAATTAGAAATAAATTGTGTTAATAAGTTATATCAGTATATTAACTAGTATTAGGTATATAGAATTTTTTTCTGCCTTATTATAGAAATGCAAATACTTCAAATTAATCATTTCAGAGCCAGTCCTATCATATTAATACCTTCAAAATTGTGTGTATAAGTTGGGGTCATAGAGTAATCTGTTGGGATCTTTGTTAATAAAATACGTATTCTGCCAGCACAGATAATAACCTAAAGTCGTTGTGTTGTCATTATTTCTGTTTCGGTAAACTATTTTTGAAATTCCGCGCTGGCACATGCGCGCTATGATAAATACGACTAGTACGCGACGGGCGTATACGTTTGTACTCTTCTACTTCGGGTTTACTGTTCAAACGCGAAGAATGCGCCATAATTATACACGCTGGAGGATATAACTATACATCCACACTATATTTTAACTACTAACCTATATCGCTAAAAAACAACCTAATACAGATACTAAACCTTACTTTATTTGCATTCATAAGGTAATTACATCTACTTAATTTTAGAAATAAAAATTTTAAAATAACTTGATACGTTGCCTATAACAGGAAATAAATATAAATCCACATAAAAGAAATCCATGTAATTTTTAAAAAAAATAAATTAATAATGGATGTTTCCCGTTTAGCCTTATTAAGTCAAAAACTCTGTTTTTCATTGATTTTACCAAGTTTTGCATTTCATTTAGTTCTATTTTAGCCCAAACTTCACGAATTCTGCTTTTGAGTTTATTGATTGTTGCAAATTGTTTACCATTTTGGTAAATTCGTCGGGAAATGATACCCTATAGATTTTCTATGGGGTTCAAATCAGGACTGCACGTTGGCCATTCTAGAAGTTCAATATTATGTTGTGCAAACCACTGTTTTGTAAACTTAGAAGCGTGGATCGCCGCGTTATCTTGTTGAAAAAGAAAGTGTTTCTCTAAGAATTCTGGCGGATTGTCGATTAATTGTGTTTCTAGTACTTCCACATATGCAGCAGAGTTCATTTTCGTAGTAATCCAAGCAATAGGAAATATACCCTGAAAGCAAAATGCACTCCAGACTATTAACGTGTCTCCTGTAAAGTTCCGACTCATTGACACTTCTGTGCTTTTTTGTAAATCATGCCAGTAGCATTGCCAGCCATCAGGACCATCCAAGTTGAATTTTTTCTCGACTGAGAAAACTACTCTTTTCTATTCATGATCCCAGGTCATATGCCTTTTGGCAAATGTCATCCTAGCTTCGATGTGCTTCACAGTAAGTTTCGGTTTACTTAATCTTTCGCGCCATTCTAAATTTTCATTACTCTGCAAAATTTGGCGTACACGTCGTGTCGTAACGGCAAGTTGTAATTGAGCACGAATCTGGGAAGCAACCATGTGATTTTCTGTTGGTAGCCTAAAAATTGTCCTTCTGTCGCGGCTACTAACGATTGGTTTTCGACTAGTTCTTTTAATAGATCCATACCTCTCCCCTAATTTTAAATACGAATTAACAACATAATGGCTTCTATTAATTTGATTGGCAATCTTCCTGTTAGACACACCATTTTTGTATAAAGCATCAATAACATTTCTCTTCATGAGATAACTGTGTTCCCCTCGGCATATTGAGATATCTAATGATAAAAGTGACCGCAAACTAATAAATGAGGTCCGTTTCATTAAATTTGGTCTTACCTGGAAGTAGCACGGCGGAAATTTAATTTAAATTACGTAAATCTCTCTCTGGATGTATAACTCTTTCCGCCAAGAAATGATAGCTTATACCTAAAAATCAAATAAGACAGTACATTCCTTATTGTGACTAACTGATATCTGCACAGGTGGTGTGAAACATGTCGGGACACGCATAAAAGCAGGCGCCGTCATTGTTTTAATGATTAGTCATAGACTATATGATGTAATGCCAGTGGATTTATAGCAATTTCCTCTAGTCTATATATATGGTTGCCACCGACGTCATTAGGCTTGACGGGTTTGGATCTCTATTTGTGGAGAAAAAATTAAAAATTTGGTATATAAAGCACTGATAATACGTGAATATTTTCATTGTTGAAACTGAGCCAGCGTAATCCCCAATGGGAACAAACTTATTTCGTGTATAAGGAATGATGGATAATATTTTCAATACTTGCAATATTCATTATCATTTGTGTTGAAAACATCGTTCATCGTATTATTGGTTGTTTATTATTGTTTGTATTTTTATTGTTAATAAGAGTATCTTAATTACAGAACTTACAGTTTACAGGGTGAGCCAAGTGCTTAGAGAATTTGCAAAAATCGAATTATTTTTGGAACAGCAACAGATATCGTTTTGCGATTTTGACAAGTTAGACTGTTTTTGGTTTCTCATTAGAACAAACTAGTAAATAACGCCATCTAGTTTCCACTTAAAGCAATAAAACAAATAATATTATTCTCGCTCTTCATCTACTTGATGTTCGCTTCACAATGAGTACAAGTTTGTGAAAATTGGTTGACATTCGATAGAGTTACAGGGACTAGTATATATTTTTCCCTAAGCTCTAGGATCGATCGTTGGCGAGAAGATATGGGCGGTGGCCATCCTTAATTTACCACCCTCACCAACATCATATACAATACACTCATAGACGTCTGTGCCCTGAAGTATCAAAGCTGTTCCATAATTCAAGACTTCACTAAGCAACAAACAAGCAACGATAAACATACTCAAGGCCGTGGCACTCATAATATTACAGACTTTCAAAATTTGTTTGAAAGGGTGCGATAATTACACAAAGAAGCAAACTAAACCTGTATAAGAAAATAGTAGCCTGTTATTTTCATGCTGTAAAAGAGAAATTAAAATATTTATAATAAACGGGCATTCAAATCATATTATTTATTTTTGTTATCAGCAGTGTACTGAAATGTTACATACCATAGCCCGGATAAAATAAAACTGGTTACCAGTATTAGGGTTTCCTGTATTTAAAGTAGAAAGAATACGTTTATTGTTGAAAATTTATTGGAAATTCGATTTGCACAGCCCAAAGAAAAATTATCGAAAGAGCAGGCAGTACTAGAGAGATAGGAGGAAACTTGTATAGTATATGACTTCACATCATTTCGTAGTATGTGGTCATCATATTCAATGATATGGACGCAAGCTTGAGGAATAAAGACACTGAAAACCAGGCAATAAATGATCGGTAGAGAAATCTCTAAGACAACATCTACTGCTTTTTAGAAATATTGTAGAGATTTTAACAGTGACAAGGAAGATATTTTATTAATGTGAAGAGAGTATTTCGAAGAACAATTAAATAACGGAAATAACTCCGTCGACATAAGTTCATTACTGAATATTCTACTGCAAATAAACTTTCGATAGTATTGCGACCCCATCGCACATTAGTGAGCAGATTCACTTAATGTATATGGACGTATCAATGGCTTCCGTGGGCATAAGTCATGGCTAATGAAACTGAGTGTCTTTTCCACCACTTGCTTTATTTGTTTTGCTTATATTTATATGACCGAAAACAGTATGTGGGCCTCGATTGTCATTGCTCTGCTTTATTTTCTCCATAGGTCAGAGTTCCATAAGGTAACAACTTACGACCTCTTCTTTTTATTTATGTTTGACTGCCTTCTTTTCTTGTGATAATTTGATAATTATAGTCACACTTAGCAATTTCAATTTATCCAAGTATATTTGTTATTAAAATTTGTTTGCACTGCTTGAAAGGTCTTGCTAGTCTAATGTTTTTTTTTTTTCGTTTTTGCAATCAGCTTGTTTTTTCGAAACAACCTGGATGCCTAATCTTAGATTTTCGGATTATATTGGTACATATTAGTTATCAGCCGATATACGGGTACTTATATGATAAGTAATTAAAGAAACGTTAGAGCTTTACTTATATCCATATCTGAGGTGATAAAAGTCAATGTATAGGTAAAGTTTTATATTTGGGGGCTTGACTATAGCTACCTATTATTGTTTTGTCAGTTATAGCAAACTTCTACACAATGTACTATAATAGATTAATGCACAACACAAGCACCTAGCGCTTATCCATTTCTTATTACTATCACAGTTTGGCTATAAATTCTATAGTAGGTTGAGTGTTTAATCTAGTTCGCACTTGTAGAGCCTTATCGACTACGTGCTTATATTGGGTTACGTGCGACAAAAACACTTTCAAAACAGCATATATATTGCTTTTTGTGAAGCGTTAGAGTGTAAGGTGAAAATGTATTTTACAACAAATCCCGGGATTACAGTCGGAATTATTTACTTGGCTTATTATACTGTGTGGAGTCTCTATAGGAATTTCACGTGGATTAGAAGACAGAAACTCTACTAGTAGGATTAAAGAACAAGTGAACTATCCAGAAATATATTGGGGAGCTTCATTGATTAAGTTAATACTTGATCTTGGTGTTTAGTAATTTTGTATGTAAAATGATGCTCTCACAAAGGTTGTTGGATACGTGGATTAGACAAATGCATAGATAAGCTTGTAATTTAGAACTACTCACTTTCCTGGAACAAATATCGGAATATGAAAGCACAGTAAAGACCAGTTTATTCACTTTAGCTTTAAAATATGCAGTGCATGAGCTTCATTAAAGACCGATTGTTTAATTAGAGTCTTATTTCTCCATTTTAGAACGAAAATCCTGCGAGTATTTCATAAAATTTAATATTGCACAATTTATATTTTTTACTCATTCTAAGTTTATAAAGTACCTCAAAGTATTTTATATTATAGTATATTATTCTATTTCTTAGCTTCATATTATTTATCATTGATCTCTTTGATTATAACGTTGATGTTTAGTTAAATTCTACAAAGCAATAAATATTTTGCAGATTTATTGTCAACGAGAACTTGTGGTAACCTTTAAGATGAGCGTATAGACAGTTGCTCAGAACATTAGGTTTTCAGCATCACAGAACAGTCAAGAAAGGGAATAGAAATGTTACAAAAAAGGTTTTGTACTGTATTTCTTTGTTATCTTGGTAAGTTGACTGGTGTTTTTCGAAGGAATCGAAATAGTAGATTTGTGAGTAGTTAAGAATTGTATGTTTAACAGTTTCTATTGTTTCAAACATCTGTCAATTATGGATAATTACAGGATCCATCCTCTAAGTTCAGTACATTAGTTTAATAGTTAAGTGTAAGTAAAATGTTAATTGTGCTTGTAATTACCTTGGTTGTGATAAATATCCTTTTAGGTCTGATGAAGGAATAATAAAAAATTCCGAAACGTTACCAGATATACAAATAGTATTTATTATTAAAACCCTTATTCTGTTATTACAACAGTAAATTACAGAATTAATATATATATATATATATATATTACTAGAACTCCAATTAAATATATATATATTGCTATGAAACTGTAGATATTTTATTTTAATTTTTATTAAGTTAACTCAACACTGTTTTATTTATATTCAGACATGCAGCGTCCTCTATTTAAGATAAAAAGACTCCACAGATAAGTATTGCATCAATACCTAGGTGACACTATAGCACACAAGTGAATGAAAAACTTCCCTCTCCCTGTTTTGAGCACACCGCCTACCAATCGTATGATATACTAATATTTACCCAGTATCTCCAGGGACGTGGGTGGATGTACTACTCTCGACAAAGAAGTAATATTATAGCTTAAATGACCTTTTGTTTCTTTAATAAGTGCTATTTCATTTATTTAATTGTGATGTTATTACGTTATAATGAATAAAAACAATTTTTAATAGATAACTTTGTTTATTTTAAGTTAATAAAAAATCGAATAACAATTAAGATGAGTAAATCTCTCTCTCAGGGTAAGTAGTAAGTTCATTTACTATTTAAATTACATAAAAATAAGATTCCTTGAATCTTAATCCAAACTAATCTCAATATATCTTGTTTAAATACCAAAATTGAATTTAAATCTCCCGCTAACCCCTCTCATACAAACGCGTATTGTCAAAACCTTTCTACAACAGCAAACGTTTATTTAACATCAAAACTCCCTAACAAATCACTGTTATCAAATCATTCTAATCTCAGAATTTATTTACGTTCTGAACGCCGGTTATAAGTTCGAAAGATGGATAAAAGCTTACTTTAAAGTACGATAAACAGCTCGTTGATATTCCAAATACTGATTCCCGTTCTGCAATAATCTTTCTAGCTCCAAACCTGCGCTATCGATGTCTCAGCTACCCAAAGTTGTATCAATCCCTCGATTGTAGCTCCAGGAATAGAAAATACGTCCCCCAATTCTTCGAAATTAATGGATTACCATCATTTTTACACAACACACACAACACTTCATTCTTGGCAAGTAAATCTTTAGTTAAATGACTCTTATAATTATTTAAATTTTGAAATTTCTAGATGTTTTTGAAAATACAACCAACTCAGGAAAATATCGAAAAAGAAGTCCTTTACAATTGTTTTAAACAAACATTCATCTCCTAGGCATTGAGATTTCAGCAACGATGACAGGAAAATCGTTTCCAACGATACGACACCCTTTATCGACCCACGTTCGTACGATCAGCGAAGGAAACTTTACCTATAAAATTCCATGGAAACATGCCCTTTTAAAATTATATGTGATATAGTGAGTGTTTAGTTTGAATTTTTACAATAAATTTACAAAATAGTTACATACATAAATATAAAAATACAATTTATTTCAATAACAAACGTTTGTTGCTGTATGCTGTTGATTTAAGTAGGTTAGGTAGTTTAATATCATAGCAATATATATATATGGGGGGAGACGATTTCGATCAATTCGGTCTTCCAGCAATGGAGGAATTACTAAATGAAACTCATTTATTAATACTCAATATTTCGGAAATGTTTATTTCCTTCTTCAGGAGAATTAATGAGAGATCAAATCAGAAAATTTTCCACCTATGTGCGTGTGTTTTGATCTCTCATTAATTCTCCTGAAGAAGGAAATAAACATTTCCGAAATAATGAGTATTAATAAATGAGTTTTATTTACTAATTCCTCCAATGCTGGAAGACCGAATTCCTTGATCGAAATCGTCTCCCTAACTATTCATCGGTCGATAAATACATCCCAGTTCCATATACATATATATATATAATCCGTATGCCCTTCTACTCAGAGTGGGTGTAGGGCCTGTGGGTCTCATATTTTGTTTCCCTAGATAAACGTCGTCCATTTCCTCTTATCGTTAGCCAACTTCCTTGCTTCCTTCCTATCAACTCCCATATGTTCCAAAATTTTGTTGAGTTACTGTCGTCCCATGTTGTTATTGGTCTACCCCTCTTTCTTTTTGCAGGTCTTTTTGCCTCCCATATCTGCTTCATAGTCTCCATACCACCTTAGTTGACTTCTTTCAATCGTTTTTGATATTGGTTCGACCCCCAGTTCTTGTTACTCCCAATATTCTTCTCAGAAATTTCATTTCTGTAGTTTGTATTTTGTCTTGTAATTTGTTTGTCAGCACCTCTCTGATTCATACGTGAATATTGATACGAACATTGACTTATATATATTTATTTTTGTTTTCCTAGATATTTATTTTTTCCCGATAAATGTGTCCTTTATGGAGTGATACAATTTTGATGGCCTTTGTCGTTAATATATACTCCTAAATATTTAAAGTTCTCTAATCTGGCTATCTTTTTGTTATTCTTCTTCTTTTGTGCTACAGATCATTATTCAGGCCACAGTTCCCTTAAAACCTCCTTTGCCTGTCTCTGTCTATGTGATTTTAGCCACCATTTCTTGGATTTCTTATGTGTCCCATTTATTCAAGGACTTTTTAGTTTGCGATTTGGTAATGTCGAAGAAAGGGCCAGCCCTAACGAAAAATAAATCTAACCTCGTCTTGCCAGATCGCCCGTCGCTTCATTTCCCTTCATCCCTGTTTTGCTGGGAACCCAGGCCAATGTTAATTTCCCTGTCCTAGTGGCCACCTCATTTAGGGCGCTTATACTACCTGGCTGCCAATAGAAGCAAATAGAAAATTACAAAATTAGGAATTTCCCTAACTCCGTCCATTTTTCTACTTTTCCGGTACCCTGACAACCATTGTGTCCTTGCTGGGGCCTATCAAAATTGCCTTATTGGTCTTCTGTCCATAATTTTAAGTCCGCTCCTATTGGAAGACAACAGATGTGACATGTTGCTAAAAATGTGAGTAGCGGCGGAGTGTTTATAAAGTTGTACATTGCTCCTATATTGGACGTAGAGCTGACCGATATACCCGGTGCAAATAAATAATCGGAGACACAAAATACAAATGCACATAAGATTTTACTCCAAATATTAACGATAAAATAAGTCACATCTGTTGGAGTTGTGTTTTGTGTTGTTGTGTAAGTGTTTTAATTGTTGAACAAATATCCCTCTCCTACAAGATATCCGAGAAAATGTGCACTACAAACCTACGTTTGTTATTAAGTACGCATTGAAAAAAAAAATAAATAAATAAAATTAAATCTAACATTTCTGTAGTTCATAATAATAATAGTAGACGTATAAGGGCGTTCTATTTGAAGAAAAAAAAGTAGCATTTCACCTTAAAGACATTGCGTTGTCCTCATTAACCAAAGGGACGCATTTTAATTAGTCTATATAGTTGGAGAATAACGAAATGAACATCATCTCCTTTCAAAGTAAATTACTTTCTAATTTCAAAAGTCGAGACCACTGAAAGAAGTAAATCCAAACCCAACTTAATTTCACGTAAGTCCCCAATTAGTATTCCGCTGAAGTCATCCGGAAGTCGTCACGTAGCCAGTGAAATTGTCAGTAGGTAAGTTTTAGTGATTGTAGATCCTAAATGAAAGGGACGGGTCACACTATATATGCAACGCACACAGAAATATCTATGCACGACGTTCAGGAAAGGGGACTTTTGTATCTTCTTTCGGCTTAAGTGCTCAAAGGTAGCAGATTCTGCTGTCTGAAATCAATTAGATTTAATTGTGCTCTTGAGCAGCAGGGCATAATATTTTAATGATGGATGCCCTTAAAATGCTTTGCCTTCGCAGATGATTGAAAACTGTATCATAATAATACGCTTTATATTCGCAAGCTCAGTTATAAGCAATTTTATTCAGATTTGCCAGGACGCTTTATGGAGTGTTATACAAAAGAAGTATTTATTGGAAATATTTGGTATTATTTCAATAATAGCTGTCCAATAGTGTTTACTAAAAATCAGCAGTTAATTTTCGCCTCTCCTTTCAAAGTTAGGAATATTTTTCCCTTTTGAGTAGTAATTCTTTTGAGTTGAATTGAATGGTTCAAGTTGATTCTTTGTTATATAAAAATGCATATATTTGGATTTATTATATCATATTTTTTAATTTGTTCCTGTGTGGTTGAATATATAAGTATAAATAAATTTCCTCTGAATGGTCTTACTGTTAGTGTTACTTGTTCTGACCAGGCCCGTGCCAACCCGGTGGTGCAAGTGGTGCACGGCACCAGGGCGGCACATAGAAAAGGGCGGCAAAAAGCAACAAGTAATTACATATTTTAAATAACGTGCAATGAAATGTAAAATGGGCACTCTTAATCATGATATAAGACGACTATTAGCAAAATAATTTAATATAAACGCCGGCACTGGATCACAAACGAGCGAGTGCTTTATTTATAGTTATTGTACTTATTGTTATAAACACCGACCACGTACAAGATCGAAAAGATATCGTTCTTAATGGGTACACATCAAATCATGATACAAATCGAGAGAGAGAAGCTTTTTTTTTATAAGCTATAAGTTTTAGTTTATTTATATATAATTGATATTGCCAGCCACATCATTTTGATGTGTTATGTTCGTTTATATCTTTTATAATCTATTTTAAAAATATTTTTATGGAGAGTTATATAGAGCATAAGGAGCACGTTTTAAAATTGTTTCGAAATATAGAGAGCGACTTAAAAAAAATACACACCAAGGTTATGAAAATTTAAATGGAACACCTTATATATTATATTATATTTTGATAGTAAAACCAAAAAGATTTCTTGATATACTTAAAAAGAAAAAGGTATTTTTTTTTAATTTAGAAAATTTAATTGATTATGAAAAATAAAAATATATAATACATGTATAATATTTTACTTATGCACGGATATGTCAAAAATTGGCAGTTATACACGAATTTCTATGCCATAAACGTCTTTTTGTAACACTAGCGCACGAGGAACGTCTTCATTCCTTAGGGCTATGATGAAACGTCAAACAACGCCATTACACCTGATAGAAATACTTTAAACCATTACAAAATTGAGAGGTTTCATTAGAAACCAAAAATTGTACTTTCTATCGAACATTTTTTGTAGGTAACATACATACATATGTTAACAACATGTGATGTGGGTACCACAGCCTTAACTTGCTGTTATGGCCCTCAACGTATTTCTAAAATTTGGGTCATAAAAGCAACTTACGTTCTTAATACATAAATAACTATTATCTATATTGTTCTTTATATTGTTGACAAATGTAGGATATACTTATACTTAGAAGATAGGTAGAATTTGAATAGAAATATAGATAAATATGTTTGACATTATGACTAGCCGCCTGACAAGCAAACCAATGCTTAGACTGTATCTATCTCATTAAGAAAGAATTAACAAGTTTAGCAATATTTTATAATTCTTTTTTCTCTTTCACAAAAAATATTTCTTACATTAATTGCATATAAGTTACGGGGCGGCAAATAATTGTTCGCACCAAGGCGGCGACATATCGAGAAACGGGCCTGGTTCTGACTTACACATTCCGGAGTTATATCATTTTCTTTTCACCTTTAAGTGGTAGGTAAAATCACTATAAGCAAAGGAAATGATTTTATTCTCTCCGATAAGGTCTTTACGATGTAAATTTTCCATGGAATAAATTCTATACCGAAAGGGGTAAATCTCACTATAACGACAGTTATGTTGTCTCGTAGAACATAAATTACAGCTTTAAAACTTATGAATAAACAAATTTAGACCACCTATGCTTAAACTAAAGTGATTGTGTAGTTAAATCTACATTGAGCATATGTATAATAAGGTGCCTATTTGCATGGAACATATATGCCAAAATATTTAGTAATATAAAAACGATTTTTAAGAAAAAGCACTGAAAAAAGGACAAATACCTACAAACTACTTTGAACATGTATACTTTCTGAGTGAGACAGTTGTTTACCAGGCTAAGATAGTGAATTTGCAATAAATATAAATATAACATTTAGAATATTTGTTATATGGGTGTTTATATAAACATAAAATTTGTTGAGCAGTGCCCAGAACAAAAAGTGAGCTACATTTTGTAATATTCTTTTAAGTGGTATGTATGCACTTTTACGCTTATATATGTATATGTTGGTTATAATTAAATAACCAGCGGTAATGACTTTCCTACAAACTGTAAAACACCAAAGCATATGCAACACATACATATTATGTAGATGCTTTCTGCGACGTGGTTTTAAGCATAATTACTAAGCTTTAATTTCGTTGCCACTTTATACACCCAAAGTGAATAATTTTGCTGCAGCTTTCACAGTAATTTACGATTTAAGTGTCCCTATGTTAATTTTTGTACTATATATTTCGGTATTTATTGCTTTATTTTAAATGGACGACAGCACTGATAACATGAAGATACTAGTAAGATTACATTTTTTAAAATTACTTTATTCAACTTATTTAATTATTATCTTAAAAATTATATATGTATATACTTAGCTTATGAACATGAATTATTATAGTATATAAAGCTTAATTGAATTTGGTTTTCGTTGCGTTTATTACTACAAAATCAAAAGTAAATTTGATAAAATTACATCAAAACAATTCCAGAATCGATTTTGATTCGCATCTGATTAGTGTTAATTTCTATACTCCTTCTTCCAAATTTTCTTGACTTTTTAATATATATATATGTGTAGATCTTCTTGGTTTTCAAAGTCATATAGTTAAACAACTATTAGATTGAGTAATACGTTTCGGTTTATTTATAAAACCTTAATCATTTACATTTTTAAAAATTAGTAATGTAGAAAATAAAATTTTGATGTATAAAAATATATAACATTTTTTGTTTTATTGATAAAATCAGTTTTTTTTTGTTTTAATTTGAAAGAGTTTTGAAATGTTTTATATAAAGATTGTTTTGTGAATTGTGTCAGTTGTATTAGTTATGGTAGGTTATGGTTAAATATGAAAAACGTTACTAAATTTTTATTAAAATTTCATTTATAAAATTAAGTTATAAAGTTTAGTGAAAAATTGTGTGTCAGTTTTATCATTTATGGAATTATTATGTTTAATTTCTATAGTTTCTGACAATTGTTTTGCTTGAACAAACACCATAGGTAAGATTTAATTTCTTACAATTAGTTGTATTCTCCAAAGTAAGACTTACTTTCAGATAGAATCGTATGATTACTGTACTACTTATTGTAAATCATAGTTACTACAATGAATATCATTTCTTTTTCCTATTAAAACATATGTAGGCCTATCCAGACTCAAGCAGCCAAACTTAGGATAGAAAGGTATATGTTCATGAAACTTGCCTCTGCAGAACCATTACCTCCTTTTTTTTTAAGTACAGTCTTGTGTTTACGCTTTTGTTCTCTACGTTTTTCTACAGGAATTTGAATTTGAATTTTTATCACGTTGTTGATACAATAACTAGTGTTACCGTCCTGGAAAGGAGCAATGTGTTTACATCGCCTTACCTGCTTGCTTTAGAAGCTTGAATATTGCTTGTAATTAATAAAAAAATATATAGTAGTGCCTTTTGTGCGCCATACCATTTAAGACGGTTCCAAAAACGACGCGAAAGAATGTATAATTTTTGTAATCTAATATACAATACAAACAAAAATACATATTCAAACAGAATAACGTCAAAATTTGCTATATTACTGCAGCACATGCATTTTCTATTGGCGGAAACCCGGCCTTTACGCGTAAGCCCACTCGAGGTCTGGCGTACAATACTGCAGATAGGTTCATATTACAAAGAGAAAACTGAATTTCGTACTTTGTTCGAATCGCGAAGATAGTGTTCTCACTCCATTGGGCACGTCCTCTTGCTATCGCGCATCCGCTAGCTGAAAATGCATGTAATGTAATTGCGAAAGGCGATATATACCAACCGGTCGCTATAAGTTGAATGGGGATAATATTAAAGTTAGCGAGTAAAATGCTGCGAAAATGACTGCTTCCATTTGTCTGAGGCCTCATTCGTAAGGAGAGCCCTTTAGATATCAAGATTAGATTAGATTCTGATAAAACATGGTAGGGATGTAACATGAAAAGAGATTTTTTCTATCGGCGAAAATTCACGTTTAAGGAGTAAAGTACCCTTTAAGGAATTGATTTACTTTCAATTCCTTAAAGGATACTTTACTCCTTAAACGTGAATTTTCACCGATAGAAAAAATCTCTAAGAAAAGACAAAAAAGTAGACAAGGAATCATCAAGATTTGTTTTGGACGACAGAAACAATTAGAAAGTATTGAATGTGCTGCTAAAAGTCTCCCGCTCATCTAACACAAATTCGTCTTGTTCTTCCGAGTTCGAGTAAAAAGAATTTCCTCCTTTATTTTGAGGAAAGCCAGAATGTAGTCAGAATCAGCAAAAACTTGGTTTATGATATTCCGGAGGGCCCGTTACAATTTCGAACTATATCGCGTATATGACCCATTCTTTCCGTCCATATAACCCGATACACACAGATCTCTTAGTCACAAGAGTTCTTGATCCTTTCAGGCATTGTTCTATGCAGAGGGTAGAAAATTTTTTCAAGTTTCTCTATTTGATAAATACTTTTCTGATTATCAAGGTTTAAACATCAATGGGTGACATTAGGAACATTGCGCCAAGGACACTTTATAGCGGCTGTAACAATAGGTACTAGTGTCCTTGGCAAACCGACGTCATCTATAATGTTCGCTTTATGCTCTTATCATTTATACTTGCCTTATTCTCATGGTTACTTCTCGGTACAATTTCATATCGGCCAAGGTTTACATCCAAATGATATGGAAAAGTGTTTATAAATGTGTCTTGCTGTATAAAGCTATTCCTTATGTTCCAAAAGTAGATAACACCAAACAGGATGCAAAATATACCTAGAATATATATTTAGTGCAATATCGAATCGAATAACAATGTACTATATATGAAATAAGAGAAAATATAAAAACAGAAGTCATAAGCAATACTAAAGTAGGTTTTTTACTATCCCATTTTATATCTATTACAAACATTTAATTTTACTTTTGACTAAATACTACTGCTATTAACGAATCCCCGATTCAACAAGCTCATAAGAAATCTATATTGGGAATTAAAAACTAACAACGTATCTTATACTGAAGTAGATAATTAATCAAAACAATACATTTAAAGATAGTTTCGTTCAGTAGAGCATCCAGAAAACTCTCTTCCTCGTTTATCGGTAGGTTCTGTAATACAGTGCTAGAAATTTAGTTACCGTCAATAGATGATCTAATTTAATGTTTGTGACCGTTGATCAGCTATATTGTCTATTGTATTGTGGAAAACTCCAGTGCCCAATGTCGTTTGTATAAAGAAGATGCTCCGATTTTCGTACAACCCTTCCCGGGGTTGCGATACCTCACAATGGATCGTCTTCTTTTACGGGCGATCTGAACTCTACCACCTGTAATACGATAAACCGTTTGAACCCTTGGCAGGAAGTCGCCTTAGAAAACTGTACAAGACCCAAACAAGGCCATCAAAGTTCGGACGTGTCTGGAATTCTGTCTACCAAATGGCAAATAAAATACACCACTAAATTCAGCGTACATTCTTCTGTCGGTTTTCGTGCGGTGCAGAGAACAGTTGGGAGTTTAGCCGACGTCGTTGCAATCTCGAGGGAATATAAAATTAGGTTCGGTAACGGTTTAAAAGTTACGGCTTTGCTGAAATTGCTAAATAATGTCAGCAAGGAACTGATGCGAAATCAATGTTCGCTGAACATAAAAAAAAATCCGGAAAAGATCAAGCGATTTAAAAGTCGGTGTATTTTTTAGCTTAGTATCAGACCGTCTTTTGAATATAAACCTAAAGATATTCGGAATCAATTTATGGTATTTTCGTATTTATTAAAGATTTATAGTATAAAATTGTTACACTTTTTTTTATAACCACAGTTTTGGAACCTAAGCAAAACCGTTTGTTACATTAATGTAAAATAACTTAATACAGTTGGTATTAAGTCCAGTAAATGGGAATGACGCCATCTAATTGTCTTTAGTTATTTCTATGGTACGAAATATAAGCCTTTTTAAAAGTAAGGACATTCTATTTTGTTAAAAGTATAGTTTCTTAGATTGGTAATAAGCAGGGTGTGTCATTTTCTGGCATTGGTTAATCATTTAATGAGAAAATGCTTTGGGCAAAAGTTGCATAAAATCAAATACTTTAGGACTCAAAATAGTTTGTACGTATTGCTGTGTACTGAATGTACCAACAAAAATGCAAAATGAAATTAAAAATGAAAAATTAAATTAGCTAGCTCAAATAATCCAAATTTTTATAATGCGCAAAAGAACAATTAAACTCAGTAATTGGGTTTTGGAACCTTTGGTGTAACAATAACTGACACAATAACTGGTGTAACAATAACTGACACACTGACAAAAGTCAATCCTAGGTTTTTCCACTATCACCAAACAACAATGCACAATCTCTCGACGCGCGTTTCGCTAACCAAGTTAGCATCATCAGGAGATGATTAATAGTGATTAATAGTGATTAATCATCTCCTGATGATGCTAACTTGGTTAGCGAAACGCGCGTCGAGAGATTGTGCATTGTTGTTTGGTGATAGTGGAAAAACCTAGCATTGACTTTTGTCAGTGTGATAGTAATTAAACTCAGGGTTACTATCATGAGTAAAATGTGTAAAGTAAAATGTGGGTGAAAGAAATCTGACTTTCTTTTATACTCAAAAAAAAATTTTAAAGGTTTAATTACAAATAAAAGAACAATATTTTGAATGACATAAAAATTCAATAATTTTATTATTAAAAAAAAAAAGAAAAAAAATTAATTACAAACTTGGACAAAAAGGTCCTGGTCTAAATCAAAACTGCATTTGACTTTCAATTACACAAAAGACAATTCAAAATCCTTTTACAAAGCAACAGAAAACAAAAAGTTCAGGGAGATAATAATTTTTTTTTTCAATTCAATCCAAAATTCAAGTAATTTATATAAATGAAAAATAAAAGCAAGCACAATGCTTTTATTCACCCAACTCGAGGTGATTAATAAATAATTACAAATCAGAAAAATTAACAACGAACAAAAAAATTAACTCATTAACCTTAAAATATCTTCCTGCACGTAAAAATAATAACAGATCTTATATCTAAATTGTGTACACAAAAATACAATATCAATTATTATTAAATGAGTTCCGTGATGAACGAAATAAAAACAGAAACGTGAATTCAAAACTTGAAATCAAAAATCACAAAATGTCAGCAGTGAAATACAATTTTATATATCTACTTACTTTCGTATCGATCAAGGAACTGAACTCACAAGGTTAAACAATCGTATAAGTATAAAAATCTCAGCTGCGTGCGATGCAACGCACACAGATCTGTCCGCAAACGGACGAACTCGCAAAACAAAACAATATATATACAATACCAGTGAACGCAAAATGTACACCTGACTGAAATTAAAATAAACAACTGAACAATAAAATAAACAAATTAAACAACCCAAAACATTAACTAAATCTCATTTGAAAATAAAACAATTTGAATTTTCTCGCAACATTGACAAACGGTTATTGGAATGAACAAAAAAAAACGAATTTACAAAAACCGGGGTGCCAGACCACAGAAGTATGTACGGCATTTAGTCTTATCAACACGTTATGCAACCCTATTTTTTCAAATCAAACTGAATTATTTGACTTAATACAAACAATAATTGCCTAACAACACTCTACGACAAAGTTTTATATTTTTCGAGATATTCTAGCTTTTCAAGAAAATCAATGCTTCCGTCATCAACTACCACTACTTAATAAATTTTAAATAATAATCTGATGCATCTTCAGATAAGACAATGAATACAAAGGTATCTCCATTGCCTCATGCAGGATATTCTTTTGAACATGACATGAAGTCTCAAAAAAACACTGCAGCCTCTTGGCTTTTTGTACGTTATCTCTCATCCCACTGGCTCATTAAATCGTGCGAATCATTCCAATATTCTGGTGTCCTGCACTAATCTATACATGTCTCTGGCTGGTTGATTGAAATATTTCCTCTGGATTCAACTTTGGTTTGCCAAATATTGCCCGCCTTTTTTCATCCAGGGCCTCGCATTCATCCAAAAAGTCATATGCGGTCTATGCCATTCCATTACACAGTCTGCAGTGAGTATCTCTAGTGTTGATCCCAATTTTCTGTGAATATTTTTCATTGTACAATGTCTTGTTAGAAGACCTGCCGTTATGCGCAGATGATTGCTACTAGACTTTAGTAGTCCTTCATTCTGTTTATTTGATGGTTCCTTAACAAAGATCTTTTCATGAATCTGTCTGGTTGTATTGCTTTAGTGTTCTATGAATTATTCGAATAAAGAATTGGTAAAAAGAGTTTTGTTTTTAGACATCGTTGGTGTGTTGTATTCTAGTAGTCATTATATAATACATATGATAAATTAAATTATCCTGTTGCGGATAACAGTTTTAGTATTTTTGAAGTACTTGTTTTTCTTGTTTCTCTGAACTCTTACCTCCCTCCTCTTACCTAAAATGCACAAGTGATCGTTATACCCTGCATGTTAGGATACAGTGATCACTAGTTATTTATCCAATATTACAATTATCTCCTCTTACCAAACGGGTTTTAATAAATTATTGATTACTCTATGAAATTATACATCTGATAAAACATATTTCAAGTTTAGAGTAGAGTTGAATACGTTTCCATGGTTTTAAAAGTATGAAAAGATATCAAAGGCAACTATATTTTTATGTAGTACGAAAAACAAGTTATTTCCAATCTAACGTCCAGCTTATTTCTTAGTTTTGTAATTTATTACTTATTACTCTCCGGCTTTTAAGAAATGGCGCTAGGAAAGTATAAAATATTATCAGTTGTCATTTTACGTGAAATAGCCATTTTGCCCACATTTCTCTCTAACTTTTATCAAAACAGTTGGTAAGTGGATACATGGTAAATTGGATTTAAAACGTGCTGAGCACTTCGCAAAACTTTTTGTTACTCATTCGAGTCACAAACCTTAATAGTTTTAAAACTTTTTTGAAGTGCGCGTTCTATTTCAATGCAATTAAAGATGTTGAAGTATACCGAGTAGATATACAATCTCTAATTGAATATTTCATACAGTTTAACATAATATTTCTTTTTGCGATTTTTGAGTCATTATTAAGGTTAGATTGTATTAGATTTCATTAAAGAAATGTTTTCTTTTCTGCTAGGTAGACTTCATCGCTTAGAACGATTAAATCGTGCGAATTAAATTTTAGGTTTATGAATTAATAATGTTAGGCTGTATTGAGAGCGATAACCTTCTTTCTGTAATGCCTTGCGGTATCTTTTATGTTTACACATTATTCATAATTTTGTTATGTAGTGATGTTTTAAAAAAAAAACGTTAAAACACATCATGTTTACTTCAGTAGAAAGCACTAGTTGCAATACGATATTTATTTTTATATTCTTTTTTTTTTTATAGTTATACGTTATAGTGTAAGAGCTGGCTACACGTGACCCAATGTAGTCATGATTGTCATTGATTTGTGTGCGTAAAGTAGTAGAAGGACAAGGGGCGCCCGTCTGCCAAACCAACGTTGGGACGTAAAGCGAGGGAGGAAGGATATCAAAGTCTATAATTTTTTGTGGTAAATAATGTTATTCCTGTAGTTATGGAAATTACGGAAAACTATTGGCAGTCGCCTACGTCGTGGCTAATAGGTCGGCAGACGGTATCAAAGTTACCAGAATTTTTGAAAAATTAATGTTGTTTCTCGAAAATTTGTGATTTGAATGTCTATGCCTTCTAATAACTAATCTCCAAATGGCAGACGCGCAGGTTGGGGCTAAATCATTGTCAGACTCTGTTAAAGTCGACCCTACCAATCCATATCTACGCGATACCGGGTCTCGCAATATTGCCTCAAGTTTCCATAGCTCTTTTACGAATTAAGTTAGGAATTTCATTCATATCCCCACTTCTACTGTATTATCTATAAACACTATAACAGTTAGAAAAATGCGGTTTTCAATTTGCCATTTGGAGGTTAGTTAGTTGAAGGTATAGACAATCATCTCACAAATTTTCGTGACGACAGAAATAACATTAATTTTTGGAAATGTCTGTACGTTTGGCACCGTCTGCCAACCCTTCAGCTCCGATGTGGGCGTCTGGCAATAGTTGTCCGTATTTGTACACTTTATCTGCTATACAAACGTTTAATTATTTACCATTAAAAATTATGTACTTTGATCTTCTTTTCATCTTTCTACTACGTTACGCACTCAAATCAATAAAAATCATGATTACATCGAGCCACATAGATGTGTGTAGCCTAACTCTCAGTCTATTATTATCATTTGTTCTATTTCTTTTTACCGGTAGTGGTATTTTTCTTTAACAGAAATAAATTTTCTGCTCTTAGAGCATGTTAGTTATATCCTTAACATTTACAAGATACAGAGTGCTTTCTGAAGAACATTGGCTGAAGTTAAGGTAGGTTATTTTTAACAAAAACCGTTGGATGTGAGAGAGATGCTATAACAACTCTTGCAATTAGTGTTTAAAACGTATCCTTTCAAAAATATAATATTAACCGGCACTTGCGCGTACGATTGGGGCAAATTATTTATTTATTTCCCCAGGGGCATTTACAGATGGTGTGCTCCACTGTATCAAAGCTTAAACAGTAGATGCATGCGTCTTCTACGTCTTTTCCAAAACGTTTTGCATACTATCTAAAGGTGCCATGTCCCGTCAAGACCTGTGATAGATAGTAATCAATTTTCGATGATTACAAACAGCCCATGATTTAATATCCTTAACTAGCCTTTTCGTCCATTGAGCTTTACCGGTCTCACTATCCCATCTGTTTTGCCATGCCAGGTAATCTCTCTAGCGCGTTTATAGGCTATTATACCGCCATTTCCGTGTACATACTGCCTTTCTCGTACTTGCAAATCGATGGATGGTATACCTGTTACAATTTGTAGTGCCATGGTCGATGCTATAAGATATGCCGAGGCGATTCTCATTAACACCTTCCTCTGCGGCTTTTCCAAAGTACTTACGTGCACTTTTTTCTATCGACTACCGTGTGCCATAGGAGTGCATCATAGAGCAAAATAGAGTGCACGACCCCACTCAGTACCATTTTTTGTGATAACTTGGTCCTTTTATTTTTGGCATAATGCGTGACAACATTACTGCCCTCTGTTAGTCTCTGGTCCAGAGTTATTCCCAGATATTTCACACTTTTTGCCGGTGTTATTCGAGCGGCTCCTACAGTAAAGTAGATGTGGACTCTTTTTCTTTTGCCTTTTAAGATAATAGCTTCCGTTTACTGCGGTGCAATACGTAGACTGTTTTCCTTGGTTATAAGCCTTAGATTATCATTCGCGCTTGTGACAAGAGCATGTTCGTCGCTCGCTATTACCATGAGTGCAAGGTCGTCAGTATACCCCACCGTGTAGGCTTTCACTGATAGTTTTAAGTCAAACACGTCATCGTAGAGGATGTTCCACAGCGTCGGGCCAAGGACCGAGACCTGGGAACTCCCACGCTGTTTTCTAGTCTAACGCTTCTATCAGTCTGCAGATATCTACTGTCCAAGTAGTATGATATTAGGTTCACTAGGTATGCGGAAATGCTCCTTTTCTCCAGTTTTTCAATTATGAGACTGCAATCGGCTGTGTTGAAAGCGTTCTGTACATCGGGTGCTATCATAACTCACCATCTTTCTCTTTTTTTTTTTAATAAAGTATTATTAAGAACTGTTGCAATATTAACATAAAAACTAAAGAAAATCTCCCCAATACTGGAGGAAAATGTGAATGAATCACACTATATCCTTTAACTATATGACTTTAAAAACCAAGAAGATCTACACATATACTATATCCTTTTGACAAAAATACTAAAAACTGAAAGTATTATCAGTACTTTCAGTATAATGACATTAGTGGTATATCTCAGCACTGAAATTGTGTACTGTATCTTTTTGTGGTATTATTTGATTGCAAGGTTTTTTTTTTGATATATTTAATATATCAATGAATTTAAGTACTCTAAAGCAGCAAGTTTAAAATGAAATAGAAGATAGATATAGCTCGAAATGAATTAGCGAACCATCCAAAGTGATATTTGATGTCGACTTCTTAACAAGGCATATTTTAACTAATTGCAAAAACTGTTACTATTTTAGCTTATCTTAAAATTACTTTTGTTAAAATTGTTGTTTACTTCATGCATTTTTTTGTTAGAAACCACTTATATGTTGTGAACGATAGGAAAGTAATATATTGATATTTATTCCTGATGGAAAGAAATGTCAGTGAAACTAAAAAAGATAATAATAACGTCATAATTAGAAAACTGGAAAGAAGTATATTTTGTCAATTTGCGTTTCTTTATTGACAGACTGTAAAACCGAAAGTCACCTTAATGGTAATAAACGACAAACTTGTTAAAACTCCACATTTTAATCCCATAACAGTAACCAATTAATCTACCTTTTAAGAGACAATTGCGAGATTACCGATTCATTATTTCATAAGGTCCTTACAGTAAACAGTTGGCGCAAAGGTTTTTGTCACTGGCTTAATCCTTCCCGAACCTTACTAAATTATTACCTGAAATTTCCAGAAACCAATATGTTTTCATGGAACCCCTGAATATTGGGGGATTTGTATTTAACGCTGTATTAGCCGTCGTGTCTTCTAAGGAGCAATATGAATAATTCATTTATAGCATGTAAATTCATCAATTTGTTAATCGTGCGTGAACACACTGCACATCCCTGCGTGATCTGAAATTGTGAATATCTATATGTTTTCTGGCACGTTATCATAAAATATATAAAAAGTGATCTAATGTGGGGACATCTTATCGTTATGATTAATGTTACAAGGTATAGGTTATTTACATCTATCTTAAACGGAGAGTACACGTCAGAGACGTTGCTAGTGCTGTGAGTCGGTGAACAGACTCACCTATACCTATTGTACGCGTCAAATTTTCGTTCTACACAAGGTATTTTCATAGACTAGATCTCCACAAACAACATCGTAAACATTTAACTTTGTTTTACGTCTATAATACAATAGATTATAGAATGACTGCGTTGTAAACATTAAATAATCGTTTATTATGGACAAAATAAATGAATGAACGTTTAATATTGTTTTTCTAATTGGATGTTGCAATAAAGCTAAAACAAACGACGACGCAGTGTTGATATGAATAGTACAGCATACTGTGCTGTAATGAGATATTAACGTGGGTGGGGGGGGACTCTTGCCGGAACGTAATATAGGCGATTAATTTGCATATTAGACAAAATAGTGTAAAAAACGTGTGCCACAATGACTTGTAATGCTCGTACTTTGAATCTCTCGCCGCTACGCGGCTCGAGATTCAAACTTGTACTCGCATTACATAAACGTCATTGTGACACTTGTGTTTTAAAATACTATTAGTATCTAGTATCTAGTACAATAAACCTAAGAATATCGTATTAAAATACAGTTCAATGTATACTAATAATTGGCATATTAAAATGGATAAAGTGTATTTTAACGTTTTATCCCACAGATACTTTATTGTTTATTATACCAAGTTATAAATGCCCATTCAACGTTTATGGCGCAGACATTCGACCGTTTATTTCGCGACAGACAATGTTCTCTTCAAATTCGGATAAGTCATTTTGTTGTTGAAGGTGAGTAACTGGGCTAGTAGCACATATGGTATTATACAGTAGTCGCAACTGTCGCTATCTTTGAAGTTTGTGTTCGCAAGTTTTCTTCGTGCAAAGTGCTCCGCGCATGCGAGGGGCATTTTCGTGTTTAAATTGGATGACTCAGCTCGAGCGCTGTCGGAGATAAATACTTTTCTGGGATACATAATGGCGGCATCTAAGTTTAAATTTGAATGAGAGAATAAGCACAATTAAAAATAATTCATTTTGATAGATGTTTTTCTTTTTTTTTTTTGTTACAATAATGGGTAATAGAGATAAAACTTGACGATGTGTCGGTTTATTTAGAAACCCTTTTTTGAGTTCCATAGTACACTAATGAAAAGATTCCTTTCCTTCAAAGCATTGTACTTTATATTACTGGATTAGATTTGAATATAATCGAATAAATTTATATGTATACAAGTTTAAAAACAAATCTTTTGGTATGTTGTTCTTAAGTGTAAGGATGATTTTGAAATGCTCCTAAATATAAAGCTATTTAAATTATTCGCTTAAGATTTTAAAGTTTACGTAATAGCTTATTCATGCGAAATCGCCCAGCATGAAGATACAAATAAATATTGTATGAATTGGTGGATTAACTGAGAAAAAGAAAATTGTAGGCACCTTTCTCTATAAAATTTATTATGCTCTGTCTAGTCTTGCCGAAAAGACATTTATATTTTTATCAAGATAATGTAAAATAAATGAGAATAAAATATAAATGGCATTGAAATTTTCATTGAAACCTTCGTCGGGCGATCAAAAAAAGGTAGTCTGAAAAGGTCTCGTCAATATTGCAGTTTTTGCCGTTTTTAATTTCTTATTAAGAATATTTTCACTTTTTACCTTTCCCGAATGACATTTTAAATTAAGGTATTAAATAGATATATATACTGTTTATTTTCAAAGGTTTCTAAATACTTATTCGATTAGGTGTCGGTACTTATGATTAATTGCGATAAATTCTTCATTCTGCGCAGGAGAAGGTATATTGGCTAATCCGGGTAAATCTGCTTATATACTTAGTTTTACATGTAGCTCGGTTTTATTACTAATTATCAGGGATATGAATTGAGTCCACATCAAACACCCGCTGTTCGAAATTTTATTCCTCGGGCTGTCCATTCATACAGCCTTTTGCGTCCCCACCAAT
Source organism: Cetonia aurata (assembly GCA_949128085.1). Lineage (NCBI taxonomy): Eukaryota > Metazoa > Arthropoda > Insecta > Coleoptera > Scarabaeidae > Cetonia > Cetonia aurata. Next base: position 42,681,375 of record OX421884.1, read on the forward strand.
TTGTCGATGCGACTAGTTAGTGGGGACGCGAGGGGCTATATAAAGGGACACATGCTAAGTTAAGTATAAGTAGTACAATAATAAACTCTTGTAATTACAGATAGGATATTGAAATTATGAAATACAATGGGCCAGATGACAGCTCTTTAGTCGAGGTAACTAACTGAAGAAAATTGAATGCCTTTACCTTCCATTTCTGACTGCAAGCATATAAATGTCCAAATCTGTGGTGAGTTATAGTTTTTGATTCTTTATGGGTGTAAATTGCACATTTAAATGAGTTACATTATCAAAATAGAAAGACTTCTTAACCGAAAGGTAAGTTTTTGGATTTTATTACTTCAACTTTATTGGATGAAAATATGAATAGGTACCTTATATTAAGTTCATTATGTAAAGCTAAAAAAAAATAAAGAGGTTGTTTTTACACTGAAATCGGTTTAAATAAATGATTGTGGTAAACATTACGGGTCTTATTAAAGATAGGCGCCCAGAATTTAGATTTATGATGATCATTATACATATATGTCAATTTGAAAACCGAAATAACATATGGAAACACGTGCCCATAACCAGTATGTTAAGATAGGTTTTAATGAAGGAATATAAAAATCGGGTTTTTAGTGAATTAGTATTTTTTATGGGTCTTTTGAAACGTGTTTTTATAGTATTTTTGCGTAATAAGCAGTTTCAATATGTCTTTTATCATTAGTTAAGAACAATTTAACTTGATCAAATATTCGTTTTCATAAAAATTTAAATAGGTAATACCCCACGATAATAACCGATTCACAACTAGTTGTCTAAATGAATAGAATGTCTAAATAAACGGATATTTTAAACCAGCCAAAATCAAATGAAATATAATTAAGAATGCAAAATTACCTACCTGTATATGTTATATTGAAAATATAATCTAAATTCAGAGTCCATATTTGACAATAAGGTAGGCCTCTTTTTTATGGTTTTATGGGGTAAGTTATATTCACTCTTATCGACAAGATAATCGTTGTTATTCAAGTCTCTAAGCGATAACTAACCATTTTCAAATGAGCTAGTTATTCTTTAATCACCCTGCTCTGGAGCCAGGTTTTCCAGAGTCCAACAGAAATAGCATCCCTATGCCCCATAATTTCCATTTTTGGTTCTAAATATTAACCAAATTCATCCATAACACCTTTAATCTCATTTTATTTTACTTTTACAATTACTTACTTATACCAATGGACGTTGTCTACAGCTGATTCCCGATAGAAAGGTCACACAAAGTATCTTCTCTTAGCCCTGACTAAGTATGTTGTAACGATTTCATTTGTCAAATCTTGATTTAAATGTTTTATGAAAACAAAAGGCGTTAGTTATGTTTTCGTCGGAGTATTTACAACGTTTAACCAGTAAATATTTTAATTTGAACTAAATTTTGGATAACGATATTTGAATATAATTGTTTATTATAGTAATTGAACCTGCACTTACTCTTGATTTTTTAATAGCGTCTAACATTCAACTACTGATAATGGATTACAATTTTATTTATAACGGTTGCATTGATTGAGAACATTTTTATTTGTATCGGAGATTAGGATACAACTGATTTATCTGGTCGAAACATAAAATTATTACCCAAATTCAGACACAAACGTGCAGTAGGCATTCAGCAATAGCTCAAGACGTTCTTCCGGCTGATATATAGCTAGAACAAATACAAGATTTCTTTTTCGTTGCTTGTAGACAGTTAGAACTGATGCTAGTGCATGATCTTAGTGACACTCGAGCTGTTTTGTTAAGCAGGATTCACGACTCCCGGAGCACATTTAAACGAATTAAATAAATATTAAAGTTTTATTGTAATTACAAAAGGAAATGCATATTATTTATGAATTACATATGTAAGTAAAATCAAAAATTTAAAATACCAGCAATTTACCTGCCAAATATATTTTAACAACACATTTTGTCACATCCTAATGTGCAAAACTTGAAACCATTGAATGTTTCGATCTTATAAATCCTTTCCATAACGGAAATCTATACACTTCAAGTGGTTGAATTAGAACTGTAGTTTTCAGGATTCATTTTTAGCACATCATCATGGACTATATTGTACAATATAGGATCCAATATCGAACCCTGCGTCGATTTCAATCCAGGTCCTCCCACGGCTTTGTATAAATCTGCCGCACGGGTAGCTGGCCACCATGCTGACAATGTAGTCAAGCCTGCATTTCTTTCTTAGTTGGCCGAATTAAATGCATTTTGCACATCCAAAGTTATTAGTGTACACTATTTGTTCGTAGTTTTGCCGGGTATATTTTTGAGCTTGTCTAAGACCTGAATTATTGATACCTCTTCTCTAAATCCAAACAGATTTCGTGATGGTCCGTCTTTGTCCTCAATATCCTTTACCAGACGCAACTTATTAATGCCTCATACAATTTGCTTAAGGTATTTAAAATTGCTGGTACTTGGACATCTTCTTCATATTTGCAACACTTTTATATAAAAAATCTTAAAAGAAATTCTCGGTTATAATCAATTGAATAGTAACTAAGGTTTAAAGTAACCCCTGGAATATTTTGCAAAGAGGTTTAACCCTCGTAATTGTTTCTCCCAATAAATATCATTGGGTTACTAGAATCAATATTGTGGAAGAGGTGCTCTCGAGAGCGCTTTCTGTCTTTCTTTATCTTATTTACTTTTAGAATATTCTTTATATACCTAGCTGGAAATCTGTGTGCAATTTTGAGTAAATCAAAGCAGCGAAAAATTTTCATTTAAAACTATGTTCTGTAGGTATTGAATCAAATATTACTATAATCTATCAACCCCCAAAGGAAACAAAAAATACTTAAAATTGACTTTAAGTACAACACCCGGTATATTTCGTAGCAACTCGTTAAGGAGAAACTCACGACATGAAATGACTTGATATTTAAACATGACTTTTAGCTCTTGCCTTTCAAAAATTGTTTAGAAGAATATAAAACTAATCAATCTTCGAAATTAATATCCACCGATAAGAAAACATCTTGCATATTTGAACATATTGCTGTGTACTGAATGTACCAACAAAAATGTAAAATGAAATTAAAAATGAAAAATGAAATTAGCTAGCTCAAATGATAACAATTTTTTTAAGGCGCAAAAGAACAATTAAACTCAGAGTTACTATCATGAAAAGTAAAATGTGGGTGAAAGAAATCTGACTTTCTTTTATACTAAAAAAAAAATTTTAAAGGTTTAATTACAAATAAAAGAACAGTATTTTGAATGACATAAAAATTCAATAATTTTATTATTAAAAAAAAAAAATTAATTACAAACTTTGCAGAAAAAAAAACCTTGGACAAAAAGGTCCTGGTCTAAATCAAAACTGCATTTGACTTTATATTACAAAAGGACAATTCAAAATCCTTTTACAAACCAACAGAAAACAAAAAGTTCAGGAAGATAATAATTTTTTTCTTCAATTTAATCCACGTGGTCTCAATATTTAAAAAAACTATATTAAACGTGGAAAATTCAAGTAATTTATATAAATGAAAAATAAAAGCAAGCACAATGCTTTTATTCACCCAACCCGAGGTGATTAATAAATAATTACATACAGAAAACTTAACAACGAACAAAAAAAATAACTCTTTAAACTTAAAATATCTTCCTGCACGTAAAAATAATAACAGATCTTATATCTAAATTGTGTACACAAAAATACAATATCGATTATTATTAAATGAGTTCCGTGATGAACGAAATAAAATCAGAAACGTGAATTCAAAACTTGAAATCAATAACCACAAAATGTCAGCAATGAAATACAACTTTATATATCTACTTACTTTCGTATCGATCAAGGAACTGAACTCACAAGGTTAAACAATCGTATAAGTATAAAAATCTCAGATGCGTGCGATGCAACGCACACAGATCTGTCCGCAAACGGACGAACTCGCAAAACAAAACAAAATATATACAATACCAGTGAACGCAAAATGTACACCTGACTGAAATTAAAATAAACAACTGAACAATAAAATAAACAAATTAAACAATCCAAAACATTAACTAAAACTTATTTGAAAATAAAACAATTTGAAATTTCTCGCAACATTGACCAACGCTTAACGGAATGAACAAAAAAAACTGAATTTACAAAAACCCGGGGTGCCAGACCACAGCAATATGTATCTACCAAATTCTGAATTTGATGTCTGGAAAGCTTTCCTTGTCAGTAAAGTTCTTGCTTGTATGGTAAGGACGTAGTTTGTAATGGGGTGCGCCTTTAGCGTGTCGACGAAAATCGCTGGAATTGCCAAAGAGAGAAAAATAAGGTTTTCCTGTACGTATGTAGTGTATCATCGCACACTTTGCAAAATTATTTTACAACATGCAAGGCGCTACAAATTACTATGGATACTTAGTCAGCTGTACTATGCTAAATTCTTTATATGGCATTAAAATTGTCAAGTCCTACTTCTATTTTGAACTTTTTTATTTTAAATGGATTTCTTTAATGGCTTCTGACATTAAGTTTTATCATAAGAACGGTTATTGTATCGCGCGCTATTTTTTGTTATCAATTTGGAGGCTAACACTATACATGCCTCATGGTGGTTTGATGTAAGGATATGTGAAGGGAGTTAAATATAGCGTGGAACATTTATCGCTTTTCTTTTAAATGGAACCGATATTTTCGATATTATCAGCAAACTTCTTGTAAAATGACGTTCAGAATAGTATCAAAAATGTAATACTTATTTCCAATATTTTCGAAGATACGTGTATACAATTTTATGGAAAATATGTTTATAATATTTAATATGTAGTACATCCAATACGGTCAGATGACCATGACTTTCAAACAAAGACTAAGAATCTAAAGAAACGTCAAATCTCCGCTTAAATTTCGAAGTTGCTCTTGAACACATGTGCGGATTTTCTACAAAATACTGTTAATTAGTATTACGTCATTGGTACCATTTTCAAGGTAGGTAATTTTACAAGCAATTCCTTGATAATAACGAGAAATATGTGTTCAATTAAAAAAAAAAATTGGAAGAAGGGCGTCTGAACTTTGATAAAAAATTTAAATATATGAAGTGTTAGCCCCCAAACTAAAGACAAAATAATAACGCGCGATATTACAACCGTTTTTAGAATAAAACTGGAACTATAAAAATTTGCGATATATACAAATTGTGCAATGGTATACTATGTATACACGCATAGAAAATCTTACTTTTCTATCTTTGGTAGGTTTCGTCATAAATTTCCCCGACACATTAATGGGGCACCCAGTATGTACACACACAAACAGAAAAAACCTCTCGTAGATTTTCAAAAAACCAAACCAAATACATTTGTTAGCAGAAAAGTCAATCATAAGCCGCCATGATAAAACTGTACAGTTAAGGTGCGTTTTCGTTGCTATTAAAATGATTTTTAAAATGGATACCATAACTGAATCGGACCCAGAAGCTAATTATTGTATTATTATAGTAATATAGAACGAATCCTAGATGAGGTATTCACTGCATACTGCGAAGTAATTCCTTTACTAGAAAAATAATATACATAATGCAAACTTTTACTTTACAGTTTATACCTACTTTGCGTTATTTGTATTGCTGAATGTTAGTTTGGATGTACATATATGCTCTTATAGTGGCATAGTTATATTTCAAAATGCAATAATGAAAATTACCTTGCATTTCTCGAGATTTGAATACAATAAACATTGTGCATGCAGCTAGAAATCAACACCATGATAAAAATAAAAATACGAAATCTCACCTTAAGGAACATTTAATCTCATTGACTAATGCCTCCGAATATTTTTCAAATGAGCAGGTAAATAATAATCATAAATTACCTCAAACGATTTGTATTGAGTACCTTTCATTCGAGCAAGAATCTAAGTAAGACCTCTAATGAGGTAGAGTTAATACTGGTATGAAATATTATCAAGGTAATGATGGTGGAGCTAGGGGTCAAGGCTCGCTTACTCACTTAACTGGGAAACAAAACTACTTCGTTAATACTCTTATTATGAAGTAAAAAAAGTTGTTGAATATTAATTGACATGATGATAAATATTACTTACAGTTAGATGAAAGCTTAATTTGCGCTTTATAGAGTAAGCTACAACATATTATTAATGTTCTATTGGATGAAGTAATGTTGATTACTTCTATTTAATAGTTTGCAAAGAGATAGCAGAGCAAGAAGCTTACATAGTAGTTTGTATTTAGTTTATTTAAAATCATATATCTATCCTACAATAACTATAAATATTGTTTTTACAGCTTGTAATAATTTTAATCATTTAGTTTTAAATTGAAATATGTATGTAGGAGCGTGATGTTTCTAATAAATATTCTTTGAGTTAATTTTCGCAATCTCTCTTCTTTTGCCCTTATGTTAAATGTTTTTTTTTTCTTTTTAGGCACCCAGTCGCTACTGCGAGTGGCTTCTTGCAGAACTAGAGTGTCCAGTATGCAAAGAATGTATGCACGCACCAATTTTTCAATGCCAAATGGGACACAGCCTGTGCATCCGCTGTTTTATGCAGGTTAAAAATTGTCCAATCTGCCGGGCCCCGAAATCGATCACCAGAAGTATTGCGCTTGAAACTCTCGAGTCCAAAACTATTTTCCCGTGCAAAAACAAAAGCGAAGGATGTTTGTTTATCGATTTAGGCTCACATATTTTAGAGCACGAGAGTAATTGTTTGTACGGACCAATTCCTTGTTTACTAAACACTGTAACGGGATGTAATTGGGCCGGACAACTGACTACTTTTTTATCCCATGTTCAATTACGTCATGCCGATTATTTATATTTAAATGATTCGTATGCTGTCTATCGTGATTTTATAAAAGAGGATGGCGTTAATATCGATGGTTGGTTCCATTGTGTTTTCACCAGCGAAGACGAAATTTTCAAGTGCGTTCTAAATGTGGATTATTCCAGTGGACAAATGAGATGGGACGTTTTTTATTACGGGCTGGAACAATCGCCAAGAGATTATATATTCAAAATTCGGATAGAGAACCACAATAAATCCAACGAAAGGATATTACTAAGCTCTTGCTGTAAGCACTTCCTAAGAGAGGATACTTTTAAAAAGAACCAGTGTTTATTCACCAATTATCACGTTTTAAAAAGGATGTGCGAGGCAAAAGACTTAGTGTTTAATTTTAAAGTGCATAGAAATGATTATAAAAGAAGTAATACATTTAAATGTTGATGTATGCAAAATAAAATAACTGTTATTGCATAGTTAAGATTTAACTTTAAAGACGATGTTTGAATTACGATTTTATTGTATGTAAAATAAACATATAAAATGTAATACATTCTACATTAATCTTATAATGTTTAACAGTTTTTCCCAGTTACTTTAATAGTAGTCCTTTCTTCAATCGTTTCTATTCAATGAGAATTGTTAGCTATTTAAAAGGAAAACTCTAAAACATTTGAAACACTCTAGTTTAATAAATGAAAATGATAATCAGGTTTTTACGTGGTTGATGGTTGCGCGCTTGGCTATTAGTCGCGGGGTCCGGGGTTCGAATCACAGGGCCTGCTCTCACAGCGAGGTTTTCGTGGTTTTCTTCACTCATTGGCAAATGCTGAGAGACAAACACCTGAAGTCGCTCCACGGGCGCAGGCGTAATAATAACTAGAGCTGAGGACGTTTGCGGTAAGCCAGATAAATTATCTAGCAGGTGAACTGGCACATCGCAGACGAGTAGCATTGTCAATAAATCGAAAATGAATTGCGTATTAGACAGCACATTATGTTTTTTATCTTTGTGTTGTACACTTTTTACAGGGTGTCCCACCGAAGACTGGGTCTTGAATTACAGCTCTATTTGTCATTTTAGAAAGAAACTTTTTCTACAAGAATGTTATAAAATTCAATGCTGCATCACCTGAAAATATTTTTGACTATACAGAGTGTCCCAGAAGTAGGAAAACGGATACTTACTTCGTTATTTTAAATGGAACACCCTATATATTATTTAATTTTTCAATTCTACGTAGAAAAATAACATGACTTTATATAAACTACTATATGTCTATCTTTAATAACAACGTTGTTATTTACTCTTTTGTCAAAAGTAGTCCCGATGCAAAGCATCGGTTAAGGCGGCGTGGTTTATATTTGCATTTGTTTTAGACATTCATATTTTAAATATCATACATACATACTTAGTCTGATTCAACATTGAAATTAAAATCGATGTAATTGTATACAGGTGTCCACTATAGCCCTGAACATTTGCTTAACTTTAATCCAAGGTAACTTGATTTTTTTAAATAGCACCCTATATTTTTGCTTGTGTTAAATTAATCCTTGCCCAAAACCCTATCAATCCATACTAAACATTTATGATCCCACATGCACGACTTCATAGTTAATTAATGATTTTAAATAAATCCAATAATTTTTCCATTAATTTGCAGGTCGCCTTGGTATATAAGCGCTAAACAAAGGAATAAAGCTGTGAATTAGTAAGTATAGGTCGGCATCGGGTCATAATTTAAAACTAATAACACTTTTTTTTGAAAAAATCAGAAATTTTATGTCATTTAACTCTGTGATTATGCAAAATTTCTTAAATATATATATATTAAAAAACCGTTAAAATTACAAAAAATAAACATTAAAAACAGTCAATACATCATTAAATTAATTATTTGAATGTAAAGGAAATGTTCAAGAATGTCCTCTTTCTCTCAAAGATATTTCTATCTCCTTTTACGTTACTTTTTGAAGCAACTCTGGTGAAACGGCTAAAAATGCCTCCCTTAGTGGTAAGTTCCCCAACATTTCATAGAATTACGTTTGCAAAAAATAGTTGTATCGCTCTCCGTTTAAATTATTCTCGAAGAAAAAGGGTCCCACAATGTGACATCCAACAAAATTCTTCCTCATACATTTGTTTTCCATCTACCTTATACCGCACGTGTTGCTACAGATCTAGGATTGTCTTGTGCATAAACGTGAGCGTTCTTTCTCATCGGTACACCATTACTCTGGAAACTACCTTCTACCCATCAGTCACAATGTCTTATTCGCCTTCCGTAATCATCATCTGTAGGCTGCTGATGTATGGATGCGTGGTAAGGGTGATATTTATGTATCCGTAAAATCCTTTGAACAGTACTGTTATACACACTTCAGCGTTTCTGCTGATATGCCTCGTGCCCACATTTGGCTGTTCAACCTCAGAAGTAAAAACATTGAACTCATTATCTTCATTAATATGATGATAACGTTTATTAAACAGCACAGATGCTTTCAAACCTGTGCTTAACATTAAAACATTCCATTCTTGAACACCATGTTGTCTATATATTTTTCAAGACAATTTTGTCCACATTCACCTAAATGTAAAATTTGAAAAATTGTGTAAAACGAGAATATAAATAGATATAAATATATGTAATTGGGAAAACGACATAAATGGTTACGTACCAATCAAATACATCATATCAACAAATTCTTCTTTTGAATATTGCATATTTTGAAGTATATAACAACATGTATAGGAAAATAAATAAGCAAGCAATGAGAGAGCAAGGAAAAGGTATTATATATACAAAATTATTTTTTGACAGTTTTGAGATTTAATTATTGCGAAACAATTACCATGGCCTACTAAAAATATGTTCTATAATTTCTGATCATACATAAATGACAAATGAAAAATTTTTCTTTTTTTATAGTATGACCCTATACTGACATGTATTTGCTAATTCGCAGCTTTATTCAATTGTTTAGCTTTTATATACCAAGGCGACCTGCAAATTAACGGAAAAATTATTGGATTTATTTAAAATCATTAATTAACTATGAAGTCGTGCATGTGGCATCATAAATGTTTAGTATGGATTGATAGGGTTTTGGGCAAGGATTAATTTAACACAAGCAAAAATATAGGGTGCTATTTAAAAAAATCAAGTTACCTTGGATTAAAGTTAAGCAAATGTTCAGGGCTATAGTGGACACCTGTATACAATTACATCGATTTTAATTTCAATGTTGAATCAGACTAAGTATGTATGTATGATATTTAAAATATGAATGTCTAAAACAAATGCAAATATAAACCACGCCGCCTTAACCGATGCTTTGCATCGGGACTACTTTTGACAAAAGAGTAAATAACAACGTTGTTATTAAAGATAGACATATAGTAGTTTATATGAAGTCATGTTATTTTTCTACGTAGAATTGAAAAATTAAATAATATACAGGGTGTTCCATTTAAAATAACGAAGTAAGTATCCGTTTGCCTACTTCTGGGACACTCTGTATAGTCAAAAATATTTTTAGGTGATGCAGCATTGGATTCTATAACATTCTTGTAGAAAAGCTTCTTTCTAAAATGGCAAATAGAGCTGTAATCAAAGACCCAGTCTTCGGTGGGACAGCCTGTACATGTCTTTTACAGTCGTATTTGTCCCAGCAAAGTAACTGTTTATCGCATAATTTACAAACCACATTTGCTCCATTATAATACAAATCGGGAAAGTCTCGGATAAATTTCTTCACTTCGTTATGCAAAGGGCGCTTCCTTGGCTTGGGCACGTCCGTCATACTTATTAAATAGAGCTCAATACAACATACGATCACGTTGGCAGTTCACGCCTAACTAAAGTGTTTTGCTGCAGCGTGTTTATACGCTGGTGCACTTACTACGTCCCTGGCTTACCGCAAACGTCCTCAGCTCTAATAATAACTCATGGTCGGCCTATGCCCCCTGTAATTGGCAAAAGCTGTTGGGGGATGTGAAGGTATGAATTGTTATGATTATTATTATTACAGAAACCGTACATTATTTACTACTTACATGTACTTGTACTTGCAAGGAGAGGATACCAAATGATAAAGTCAGTCTTAATTGTTTTTCTGTTTTATTATTTTAAAATAATATCCATTATTAATAATAATAGAGGTACAACCATAAGACAGCATTTAATTTTGTCATCTTGTATTATTAAAAGATATAGTTAACGGAAATGCGTTTAAATATTACTGATTAGTAATATCTAATTTCCCATATGTATATCTAACGAAACAATGAAAGAAAATCTGTGCAAATCAGATACTTTCTTGCACCTTCATTATAAGTTATAATTATAATTTAAAAGTAATAAAGCATGGCGACGCCAACACTAAAAAGTTGCAACCCACTGAATACGATGCAGTGCTTTTCACCACCACGCTGTTAGCAGTAACTTTTTGAAGATGTTATTTGGAACTACGACTGTTATAAAATACAGATAAAACATGCCGTTTCGGATGACTCAGCTACCTTTTTCAAATGCTTAATGCTGTCTAATTATAATATTTAAAATTAAAATCAACAACAAAAGTTTTATTGTTATAGTAAACGGGACAAACATTTTTTTTTAAATCTGTTGTAGATGCATTCTGGTTGTCCTTCGTGTTTAATTTTCTGTATGTTTTAATAATTTTGAAATATTGTATTTTTGTCGCGTTTACTATAACGATACAACTTTTGTTGTTGATTTTAATTTTAAATTACTAGACAGCATTAAGCATTTGAAAAAGGTTGCTGATGAGTCACCCGAAACGTCATGTTTCAACGGAATTTTAAAACAGCCATACTTGCAAATAACATCTTCAAAAATTTATACACATTCGGCTAAACAATGAAACAAACTTGATATTAGCAGCAACTAGCAAATGTATTTCGCATTTAGATATGCATATACAGAGCGTGACATTTATATGTCGATGGTCTATTACGGCTAACCTATCTATTTAACTGAAATATGTTTTAGATAAAAGTGATTCAAGATCTCTACCCCGCAAAATTATTTTTATGTGTACCGGCTGCTCAGTTTAACCTGCTTTGTTATTTTAAATAGAACATCCTATATATTATTGCATTTCCGAATTTTTTGATGCAAAATAAAGCATATTTAATTTACATAACGTACACCAAAACCGAACGGTTTCGGAGATATTCGATTATTTAGAGAAAAATGCCGACTTATAACAATTTTGCAATAATTTTATAGTATAGTTGCGACAATGTTTAAAAGTGTATACACAAAAAATAACTTCTTCGTTATACTGCACAATGTGTTTTGCAAGTGATAATAAAGCTAGGCATCTTTGAACTTATTTGTCTCAAATAGAACACCTTTATATTTTAATGCCACATGACATAGAATTGTTTTTTCTTTCAATTGCATGCAACATTTTTTATAAATAGCCAAAGGTAGGTAATACTTTTTGAGTAATTTTGTATAGTGTGCTATTTACCTAGTATATTTATTTATTTATTTATTTATTTAACAATAATAATAATAATTATGTATTTGACAATTTTGTACAATAATTTTTAAATTCATTAATTACATTATATCATAGAGTATACTCATGTTTACTCAAAAATACTCAACAAATTATTATAAAGAATATGACAATCGCTCTATCCATATTTGATTTTGCCAAATAACAATATTTTACAGTATATAATAATAATAAATACAACATATTCAAAATTACTCGAAAACTATTAAAGAAAACTATACTATACAAATATACACGCTGTTCGACTTAAAAAAAAAATTAATTTGTTGTCAATCTGTTTGGAAATGTTTAGCGTTATTATCACTTCAAGAACAACTTGTATAATATAGCAAAGAAAATATCTTTTGGCTATATACTTTCACATATTGTCACAACTGTACTATAAAATTTTCGCAAAATTGTACTAAGTTGATTTTTCGAGTGAACCATATCAATGCAATTTTTTCTCTAAAAAATGTAATATCTTCGAAATCGTTGAGTTTTGTTAATATTAATGTTGAGGTCCAATTGAAAAATATAGTTATTACAATTTTATTTGTTTTATTTTGCATCACAGAATTTAAAAATGCAGTAATATATTATATGGTGTTAACAAAAATTTAAATAACAAAGTTTTATAACGCACAAGTTAAACTGCATACCTTGTATACACAAAAATAATTTGGCTGCGTAGAGTATTTGATTCTGAAGCTGTTTTAGCTTAAACATATTTTAGTTAAGTGGATAGGTTCGCTATGATAGAATGTTCATAGATAAATGCCACACCCTGCTTTCAATCCGCTAAACAGCTTTAGGCCCTAACAAGTCTGGCCATTCATAACTAATATTTTGCAAAAGGATTCCAAGGTTTCCTTACTAACATCTAACAAAACTAGAACAAACACTTTGACATGTGGTGTGCTTTACTTTGATATGAAACATAAAATACATTTAAATACAAGTGCAATATTCTTACAGTGTGAAATCATTAAATAAATGCTTTTCTGCTAAAACTGTAATTTTCCTCATATTAAAATTACGGTTTTAGCAGAAAAGCATTTATTTAACGATTTAAATACATTTAAATGAAATAAAACAGTAACTAAATTTAAGTAAATATTTATAGAAAGAGTTTGATCAAACAATTCAAACAAGGTTTATTGTGTTATGTAGGTTTGCTAAAGATTTCAGCAATTTTTAAATTAGATGTTTCATAATTTTTGTTTTAAATTATCCTTTTACAAATTTACTTCCAGTAAGATTTGAAATCCGTGCGCTCTATAAGTCGGGAATAAAAAAACAACTATTTTTTTTTTAATATAATGGTTGGAATTGTGACATGTTTTGCTCTTTAGTTTTATTTAGTACTCTATTGTACTACCTAGTACTTTGTAAATTCTACTAAATCTTAAGTCAACAATATGTTGAACCAATACCATCAGTAATGGAGAGTTTGATGTTTAAGCTAAAAGAGATCGAAGTAGTACCAAGCGTACATTTTCTGTGTAGTTATTGAATAAGGTAATAAAGCGTTAAATAGGCTTTTAATTGGTCATAAATGTAAATTAACGTATAAAAATTAAATCTATAATGCAGTGTGCACGATATCGATACAGGTATGCCGGCCATTTTGCAAAAACACTGTACCTATACTATTACGTTTATTATTTATTTAAGGCAAATTTCCTTAACCAATCGACATCCATTATAAATCGTGAATAGTATTTTTTATTAGTGCTTTAATGTTGATGAAAAGTACTATTGCTTATTTACACCAATAACTTAAAAAGTTTTCCTACTTCTAAAAAAAAAGGTATTCTGTAAGTTCAAGCTAAATATTCTTATATTCCTAAATGTTTAAGAAAAATTCGTTTTTCCTTATCACGTCTTATTTTCTTTTTCTGATATAAAGTACCAATGAACTTATCTTTAGCGCACGGTGACGATATACCTGCTCCTTGATGGCCTTTTTGAGACAATTAGCTTTCCTATATCCACTTGCGCTAAAGTTACCTGTTTCGTTGCTTGTGTCGCTTTCTATTCGTGTTGTAAATTTTATCCATCTGTAATCTTTAGATTCTCTCTGAGAGTAATTTTAAACTTTTTATTTCCTCAAACATCAATTTTCTTTGATTTTCTAGAAACCATTTTTTTGTTATTTTTCTATTACATGATTGTATACACTTAGTTTGAATAATTGTGAAAATGACTCCTATATTATATTTATTTTCATAAACCTAATATTCAAATCTAATAACAAAAGAGGTTAAGAGCATTGTGATAAGGATAAGCACCGAAAGCATTCACAAATGAGTTAATTAAATGCATTTACGTAAAATCTTCCTAATTTCTTGTAAACACACAGTAAAAAATTCAATTATGAAAAAGTAATTGAGCTGATGAGGAAAAATAAAGCCCTTCATACCTTAAAAAATGCTAAATATTGTAATAATCACTTGAAAAATAAAAAATATGTTGATAAATTACTTATTTCTTAATTCATTGCGAGAATATTAGCATGGAGGGCATATAAAGGTTTGAACAAGCGGTAAGTAAAGTCATTAGAAGCCGTATTAATCACATTTGTCATACAATTAGTTATAGATTTTAATATAGTATACCTTTCAATAAATTTTTATTTTCAGAAAAATAAGAACCTCGGCCATTTAACATTAATAACCCTTTTTATTTTCTGATATTACTGTAAGAAATCTTATCTTTTAAAATTTATGGATCTTCCTTTGAAAAGAGGCAATTAATTGAACTCGGAGCTTTTTTCTTGAAAAGGATACAGGTAAACATATCTCATTTAATGACAGAATACATATAATCCTCACGCATGTATCAATCTTTTTCTTTATAATAATATAACCCCACTTTTAAAATTACTTTAAAAGTTTTCTTATTTTACGCTCTCTGAGCTGACATTTCACTCGTAACACAAGGTTTTAGTAATACCAAAAAATTCGACATAAAATATAATAAGTTACTCTTTGGCGATAAGAAAACAGAGACCATCCCGTACGCTCTGAGGCTCATATACTGGCTGCTAATGAGTAGTTCAGTAACCTAAAGCATTATTCCTTAATGCTAGGTGTAAATCTAATAGAGCAATAACTCTACTAAGAAAAGGTTTATTTGTCTTAATGGAAAAGAATTAGTAAAATAGGAAACAAATATACAATTTATTAACCTCAAATAAATTCAAATTTTCACATTAAAATATTTGTCTCATTGAACGTAAATCATTTAGAAACAGTTCAACGGCCGTATATACACAGTGTTTTTACTACGATAAAGTATAGTTTGCTGCAGCAAGTATCGAAGTTAAGAAACACTACATATTTTGTCCTTAATTATTCTGTGCTTCCAAGCTATTAAGTTTTATAAGGGCGAGATGCATAATCGACCGTTTCATTCATGTCAGCTAACGAATTTACCTAAACATGTTTACATTCAATCCTTCCTTAGAATTTTGTCGTGTCTATTCTATTATAATAATTCGAAGTTTTTCAATTACCATTCAAGTACTTAACCGGGAATTTCAATTACGTAGTAATTGGAATTTACAATTACTTATAATGTTCACTCATTGGTGGTGCTAGAAATCAATATAGTGTCTGGTAAATTCTATTTTATTTTCGTTCAAGTTCGCACACCCTAGAGACCATGCGTATCCGATTAGTTTCCTCTTCTTTTTATATCCTACGAAACGAATGACAAATCCCATAATCCTAACTGGATGTATTTAAGTTGAAAAGAGTGAGATAAATTTTCAAAACCGGGTAACTAAATGATTTACAGTGATAATTCCTGCTAGCAAAATGCACGAATTAGGAATTTATTGCACCATGATTTGTCTTACTTTAAACTTTATTAAATTGTTTGAATTACGACTACTTAAATTGGTCTAATTAATTGCTACAAAATTGATTACCCCTTGAGATCGCATTGTGTGGAATATTAAGGAAATTAAACCCTAAATATCCTTAATAAATAATTTTCAGGAATTTTTATTTTGAACAACGTTGTCTATTGAAGGAACATTTACTTTGTTCCTTCAATAGTCAGCATTTTGTTTAATGTCATGTATATTTAGTATTGTTTTTATTATTTATTGTTTTATTTTGTGCTGTGATATTTATTTTACTTATTTCAGCGATGTGTAGCTGATGTGTTTATTTGACAAAGTAAATTCAATTTAAGGTTATATGTAGCTATATTAGCATTTATTAATGAAAAATACATATTCGTTAGAAATGCCAAAATGGCGCAAAGCGTTGAGGATGTCGAGTTTTAAACGAATACATCAATGAAATGTAGAAAATCAGGAGGATTCGATGTTGTTTTTAATAAAGGTTAATTTTAAGTATTGAAAGGCTAAACGTATTAACATTAGAGGTGCGCATTTTGGGAATTATCTCGGCCCGGCCCGCTCTTTATCAAAAGAGGCCCGGCCCAGCCCGCTCTTCCCTAAAACTGGCCCGGACCGGCCCGTCTCGTTTTCCAGTTCAGCCCGCCCTTCGGCTCGTCGGCCCGTTAGCGCGTGTGATTTACCGATTGTCCTTCCAAAAGTTTATCTTTCTTTACGAAAACTCTTTTAATGTAAAGAATTACATTTTTTATGTTCAGCTGCAAATATCCGGTGGCTTAAAAGTAGAATAGGATTGACAATTTATATAATATTTGTCATTTTCAATAAGCATATGAATTTCATTTTATTATAAAAAGAATATAGCTTTTTCGGTATGAAGTTAAAAATGTACTTAACATATATGTATACTTAAAGGTGTATGTACTTAAGTGTTGTCGTATCCTGAAGTACTTATTCTTCTTACGGAAATTTTTTTTTTTGTCGTCGGCATAGGATAATGATTTTTTTATAAATAAAACAACAATCTACTGAATAGCGACGTTTCGATTATTGAACATAATCTTTATCAAGCTACAAAAAACAATTTAATATTACAACGATGCACTTAACTGAAAGAGGAGCTAAAATAACCTACCTAAAGTAGATGAAAACTACATATTAAAAGTGAGTGAAATGGTATAACAATACATTGAAATTTTAAACATTCTAGTGAATCTATTTAAATTTAAGAAATGTACCAACTACAAACATACGTATTAAATTGAAAGTGTGGATGTTCTAGTCAAGCGATAACGTTAAAATGTAGCAAAATATTCAACTGTAAAGTGTGCAGGTAAAAACGCGCATGAGAAAATAAAAACACAGACACAAAACTACATATTAAAATGTACAGTCGAAATCAAAATTAATAGACAATACCTAGATTAAGTAAAACAATTAAAACAACAGTGAAAAGGTAAAATATAAGAAATTGCAAACAATTACAACGAACAAAAATTATTTGCAATGATATTGACGTACGCCAAATGCTCATTCGTGCTCGAGTCATCCCGGACGTTAACATTATTCTTCTCTCAACAAATGTAAATTTTTTCTAAAAATAACCGTTTTTGCAAATTACTCTCAGAATGTAAAATCTTAACCCCGCCAAAATCAAAAACGTGGTTCAAATCAAAATGGTGTATATATAATAGGTGTTCATATTCACTATGTTTGCCAAAAATTAAAATTTGGTAAGATGTACAAATTTCAAAAAATAAAGTTCATAGATAAAGGCATGAAATAGATAAATTTCTTTATAAATGGAATTTATTTTCTCAATACGCAAAATACAAATGTAATATACAAAAAATGCAATTTTCTAAGTATAAAATGGCTGTGTGTCAGATTTTGAAATGCGTGTTCGTAAAATCTTAAAGTTTGTCTATGTGTTAAATAATAAAATAAAAAAAGAGTGCAAACCTAGATGTATGTTAAAGAAAAGCATTCAAAAGAAAAAATTAATCATTAAAGCTATCAGAAAAAAAAAAACAGAAAAATGTCTAAATTACTATTTGTAATTAAGAAATGAATAGCAGCAGTATCAACAGCTTGACAAGGTAGCAACTATCTATGGAAGCGTACGTACCAAAATAAAAACGTAAAAAAAAAACGTTTATTGACCTACAAACCCAATTATCGAATACCATTTTTTTCGAATTGTACCTATACATGTATTTCATAATCAATGTAAATGGTGATGCATATAATAGAATACAATGGTTTATGAATATTAAAAACTAGTTACCAAGCAAATTTGGCCGCCTGAAGAAAGTTGACGGACCGAGCGGGCTTCATGGGCCGAGCGGGCTCGACGGGCCGAGCGGGCTTGCGGACCGCCGGTTTCTTTATAAAAAAAAAGCCCGGCCAGCCCGCATCTGAAATCTCTTGGTCCGGCCCGGCCCGTTCGCACCCCTAAATAACATATAATGAAACTTTCCGCGGCAATTTCTTAATCCAGGTTTTTTTGCAATATGTAAGTTCAGCTGTTGCCGCCATTGCCGCATACTTTGCCATCATCTGAATTGTTTATTGAAATGCCAAAGTTCTTGGAAAGCTGGAGAATGTCAAAGTATATATTAAATTCCTTTTGGGGTGAGTGAACATGCAATTAAATGTTTAATATAAGACAACGGTCTTGACATCAGATTTAGAAAGGAATATAAATAAAGAGAAAAAGGTATAGACTATCTATGAATTGTGCGAACGTAATATAATAAGCACGTGTGCGTCGCCGGCGCGTGTCTTTTCATGATAAGAAAATTAGTAAATAAAATCAAATAATGAGGCGGAATAGACGGTTCACATTTAGAAATACATATTTACCTTATTTGAGTGTTTTTTTTTTTCTGAGAATATATTCTGAAATAATTTTATTATTTTCGTTTCATATTATTATTTGTTGTACATTTTAATTGTTTTTTTTTGTTGCTTCATTATCCCTACCCTACATTTATATTTATAAGTGCTTTTTCCTTTTACCGCCTGCTTTGACTTACTAGAATTCTGTGAATTCTGAACTCATACAAAATGTAACTGCGTAAGAAATGTATTTTTACCTTAATAAATCCATCACCACCGAACAGTACAGCGGGGCCTGTTCACGATTTAATAAATTATTATTTTTAGATTATCTTTTAATATAAATACTTTCAAAAGCGGATAATTCTCTCGGAGATGTTACATTTCTTAGTAGTTCCTGATTTTCAATGTTGGTCTTATGGCCCGTATCATTAATATGCCCTGACATGCTGGACGATTCAACTCTCCCGTACCGATAATGTGCAATGTGTTCCTTAAATCTAGTTCCAATTGCCCTCTTTGTTTGTTCAATATAAATTTTATTGCAGTCTCCACACCAAATTTCATAAATGCCCGACCTTTTGTTCAGAGTCGGTTTATCCTTAGCAGTGCCTAACAAATTTTGTAATGTATTTTGTGCAGTGAAACATGTGTTCACATTATGCTCTTTAAAAATGCCGCCTATACCTTTCGAAATTCGGTGGGAAGGTAGTTTCATAAACTTTTTATCGCGGGTTTCAAATGAACTTAAACTCGTGGAGCTACGCACATAATGTTTATATTGAACTCTCTTCAAACGACGAAGTACATCCGTAGAGAATTAACCAATGTAGATTGCATTTTTAATGTCTTGTAATTCTGTCAAATCTGATCTTATTAAGTGAAAAACTTACTAATCTATTAATTAAGAAATTAATGCCGGCCATTTTATATTGTCCGCAATGATTTGAGTCAGCCGTAATAAATCTATTAGTGTTGGTTTCTTTTCTATCGATATCTATTTATAATTTGTTATTACTAAGGTATCGAGAAACGGAAGTTGTTTGTTTATTTCTTCTTCTACCGTGAATTTTATACTATGGAATTTTGAATTTATTTCGGTGACAAAATCAGCGGTGGTGGATTTAATAGTACCTATAGAAAACCGCGAATATGTCGTCCACGTACGTCAACTAACTTCCAATTTACAAGATCGCTGAAAACCTCTATAAAAACAACTGGATTTCACTAACAAAGAGTAAAAACATCGAACGCTGAACCCGTACATTTATTACCGATGTTTTTCTTCTTAGGTGTGTGCGATTTGTATGTTTATGGGTTATGTTTCATGTTTGTGTTGTGCGCTTACTATTTGAATGTGTAATTAATTATTTTTACAACGTTGCCAATTGAGTATCCTGTCGGAGTTCCTTGATAATGTCTAGCTCTTCCACTTAAGGCAGCACCTCACAATTATATTTAATTTTCTTTTGCTCCTTGGATAGTATGGGTTTTCTTTTTGACCTTCATGGGCAGAATTACCTGGGAAGGCAACTCGGACATAAGACCTATTGTGCCCCCATGATGTCTTAGTCCTCTCGACCTGGTTGTACTCGAACAAAGAGATCCGCAAATTGGCCGAGAGTAAGTTTACTTATAGCGTTTTCAGCTTACTGCACTACACCCGTGGAGTATATCTAGCTCCCTTACTAATATTATGTATTAAAATAAGATGGAAATACACTCAGTGCATAAAAGTGCAGTAAAGTGCAGTAAGCTGAAAACGCTATTAGACTGGGTTCGTCTAATCGAGCGACTCCTAGACAACTTCGTCTCTCCCTGTCCGCTGCCGGGCATTCGGCAAGGAGGTGCACAAGAGTTTCTTCCATTCTCCCACAGTATCTGCACAGAGGAGAGTCCACTCCCTCCATGCGATGCAAGTGCTTATTCAGTGCGCAGTGGCCAGTTAGGACTCGCGTAAGTAGTCTGAGTTTGCTGTTGCTCTAAAGACTGCCTTGCGGAGTGTTTCGTCACCCGGATGAATCCCGACGATTTTGCAATGTCTCGCGCCGGCAAGACCATTCCAATAGGAGCGGTGACTAGCAGCGAGTTGAGATCTGACAAAAGCTTTGATACCGCCATAGGAACGTTTACATGACGGTTCTGGACCTGTGAATAGTAATTCACTGGCGGCTCTAGCTAGTTTGTCAACAATTTCGTTGCCCAGATCCCAGAGTGGCTAGGCACCCATCTCAACGTAATGCTGTGATGTTCCGCCAATTTTTCGCGCTTCCTATATCACCCAAGCACCTCTTCGGAAGCAAATTTGACAGCCTGCAGTGCTCTGAGAGCAGGTTGGCTGTCAGAAAAAAATTCGACTGATCCATTCTCATGCGGGCAGTTTAATATGCCCTCTGCGTAGGTCTGGATGACTATTATTTCTGCCTGGAAAATGAAGGTGAAGCCCCATAAACTAATGGCTTCGCCATTCCGTTCTCAATCTCTCCAGATCCCAATGCCTGTGCAATTCGGCGTCTTCGAGGTATCTGCAAACCAGCTATTGGAACCTCGACTCGGTTTGCGAACGTAAGCTTTAGAGGTCTCACTATTAGAAGTATCTACAAGGTATTTCCTAGTAAAGCTGAAGACGGGCGGAATCTTGCCCGCCTTTGTGGACAATGGTACTGTCTGTTCGATGTAGTTCAAGATGCTGATATGGTTTCCCGTTTTGCTAGAGAAACTTTTACACCCGCCATATTTTCTCTCACTCTGTATGCTCCCAGGGTAGCTTCTGAGTGCAACACCAACTGCAGCGGAGGAAGCCGCTGGGAAGGAATGGTCTCGCAGTCGGCGTCGAGAACATGGCTCTTGTGATGTCTAAGCAGGCAATCCTTTGGACATTACTGAGCTCGTTTACTGCGTAGCCCAGACTGGCTTTATGCCACCAAACTAGCGAGGCGTTGGTTATAGAAGGTACTATGACCTACGTGTGCCGACAGTGCACCATTGCAAGTTTTAGCCCCCACATTTTACCAAACATTCCTCAGTCCCAGTTCAGGCCCAGAAGGCCCTCTTGGCTTCGTCACCTGTTCCAGGTGAGATTTCTACGTCAGTTTTGCGTTCAAAGTTACACCCAGGTACTTAATCTCAATAGATACTTGTATCTTCGAGCTGAAGGTGGCTGGACACTGTTTTGGAAGTTTCCTCCTAAAAGTGAACGGAACCATAGTCGTTTTCCGAGGGTTTATATTTAGCTCTTCTTGCTCACACCTTCTCTCCACCAGCGCGACTTGCATCCTCTCGCATACCACGCCCTCAAACATTCCGCAGACCAAGGTGGTGATATCATCTGCATAGCCCAGCGTGTGGAAACCAGCCGTCCGTAGATCAGAAAGCAAGCCAAAAACCACAAGGCACTATAGCAAGAGTGACAGCACTCCACTCTGTGGACAGCTACCTGCCACGGTTGCCTCTATATTGCAAAGGTTCTGCGATATAGGAACCGTCCTGTTTCTTAGCATGTAGCCGATTTACCTCCTCACAGTTGGCTCGACTTTCCATTTTTGTAGCGCCCTTTCCATCGACCGAAAAGACGCCCTGTCGAAGGTGCCCTCGAGATCTATAAAGGTAGCTAGTGCAATTTCTTTGTTGCTAATGGCAATTTCTGCTTGTCGAGCCAGCTCATGAATGGAATCATCACACGATCTTTCCCGTTTGATAGGCATATTGGCTTTCGTGTAAAGATAATCTTGGCAGAGCCAAATCCCTTAGGTGCCCATCAATTTTCTTCTCCAGAGCATTCAGAAGAAATGAGGTGAGACTGATGGGCCGGTACAACTTCGCTTCAATTTGCCCTGTTTGGGAATGAAGACCACCCTGGCCTCTCTCCAGCTGTTTGGCGTGTATCCCATAGCTAAGATTGCTCTTAGCAGGGTACATAGAACTGGGGAAAGCGGTACCACGCCCTGTTGTAGCAGGGCTGGGAAGATGTCGTCACTACTAGCCGATTTATAGGATTTAAAGGATTCGATAGGCCATCGAATTTTAGATATTTGAATAACTTTCCGTGCAAGGTTCCAGTCTTCTTTCCGTGCTCTCAGGTGAAATGGGTAGTATGGGTTTATTAGCATCGCATTTTAAATTTTGGTTTTACAGGAATGATAATAGACTGCCAATTTTCTTACAGAACCCTTTTTGGATTTATTGTGTAAAATGCTTGTTTAAAAAAACAAAACTGAAAAAAAATCGACAAGACTTCTGTAGTGATAAACTTAATTTATTATTTAAAAAAAAATGAGTTATTTGTCAATTCCTTGCGTAATCTTATACCAGTAAACAGCGAAAAACAGGCAACAGGCTATGCACTATAGTTCATTCTTAAGACACACAAACGCAAATAACATACGACAGAATCTTTGCCCTCACTGAAAATATATGAATACCTTTCATCAGCCATTGTATTCAATTAAACCAGGCATTTACAATATATACCGTGCAAATTATTTACCTACACGTCATCTCTCCCTCTACTAGCAATCATCGCGAATATTTTTTTCCTTTGCTGTACCTCTTATATACTTTCTCGTTCGATCCGTGAGCAAACTATCATATCCTTCATGAAATGCATTTAGTTTCTGCGGCACCTAGATGAAAGCTGCCAGCACGATATGTATGACTTAAAAAATAATATTTTGATAATTTATATGAAAACGAAAATATTTACCTCTCTACCGAATTCATTTCCTACTTTTATTCACACTGCATATGTGTAAATACTTGCTCGGCATGCCTATACTAGTATTTTCAGTTACTGTACAGATGTTTTATATTTTTGTCTTTGGTATAATAATGGTAATGTAACCCCTGCTGGTTCGCTGACATAATACGGAGACCCCTTCGCTATCCTACGGTTCCAAATAAATTCTTAACCCTGAAAAAAGTTCTTTTATTTTGTGGTGTATCGCTCTGCTGAATATTTCATAAGGAAGATGTGACCTGTGCGAGTCTGGCGGAACAGTTTCCTGCGATGTTGAAGAGTAAATCAAATTTTCGGATACAATTGTCTAATGCTGCCGGCTTGCAGTATTCCTAAGCGATGATAGTGCAATACAGACCTAGTTTGCGAAACGTTCATTTTTATTCTTCCATCGGCAAGGAAAGAATTTCCTTTTTCAGAATAAACAAACGGTATATTTGCTTGGATTTCAGTTTGCTGAAATATATACAATCGTTCAGTACAAAGACAAATAGTAATATCTTCTAATTCTCTGTTGAATACTTCAGTAGCCGTACCGCTGTATTTTTACTTAATAAAGAAAGCTATTTTATGCAATTTGCTTTATCTATTTCCCGCATTTTTAGCTGTACCTTTATTAAATACCAGATGTATCCATATTCAAGCTGCATTAAATACATATACGAAATTGGAATTACATTCGCCGGCGTAGAGAGTACGAAGTTGTTCGCCAAATGTAATTTCCGTTCTGGTTTAAATGTAAAACGTTGCCGTTAACATTAACAGAAAAGGAATAATTTATATTTACTTTTGCTTCGGCAAATAAACAGAACACACCATATTCGTTATTTCAAAGTCAGTTACCGCTTATTTTCAACATACTGCTAATGATGATCATTCCAAATAAAAAAGAATAAAACAAATAAAAGTTTAAATACAGCAGGTAGAACGGTTCTTCTGCTATCGCCCAGCCACTAAAATCTACATAGGTAAATGGGGTTTTCCTATTTAGGAGCTAATTTTAGGTTTCACCAAAATGATCTTAATCGTAGAAAAAAATATTTCTTACGTTTTATGGTGCCATTATCACAGACTTATTGCTAGCAGTTTGCACACAACATTCCAGAATAGCAGAATAGCAGACTGGGTGGCATTTTAGCTACAATTGGAAAACTAGGCAATGGTTGTCTTGTGAACTTGTTGAACGAAATATAGGAAATATAGGAAATTAGTCTTTTGTCTCTATGAGATGGCAGTACATCTAATCATTATCTATGGATCAATAATATGAACTTACATGCAACTTACGTACTGCCCCGTCATAGACATTAGAAACTCTTGCACTTTGTTGTGGAAAGGGAAGTCAGATTAATTACATTTTGCCTGTGGGACACGGTGAATCAATCGCCACATTCTCATGCCTGCATGGGGAATAGGCTCATGTGTACTCGACTTATAACCGTTGCATTCTTCACCATCTCCTCTCCAAACGGAAAGGAATGGAGATGCGACGAAAAAGCACGGAAGCAGACAGACACCTGATAGTTTATGGAGGGTTCCAAACAGTGGGGTCTGGGCGCAGGAATATTATGTCGTGCTTCAAGAGTTAGAAAATATCACAGCTTTGGACAGCATATAACAATTATTTAAACTGGAATCTATGTCATTGAGATGTAGGCTAAAGGAGTAAAAACATCAAACACAAATCAATAAAAATTGACACTGACAATCAGGTGGTGTTGAAACTGCTGGAGGTGCATACATAAATGCAACTTGACGGTGATGTGGAGCTATAGGAACACTACAAATATATTGAAGACTCATTCAGGAAAATGAAAAAGTAGATGGTCTTGCGGGAAAGATGATGCAGGGCTATTTCAGGAAACAAAATCTACAACTGGCATGGCACCTACGATAATGTAGGTGCTTAGCTGTTAGTACATGGCCGGAAATAAATCCCACCATTTTCTTTGTTCTTGCTAAGATTACTTCCTTGTCAGCTTCTCTATAAATAGCTTTCCGCGCTCGTGCCTGTGTATGCTTCCGCGTAATCTGAAGATCTACATAAATTCATTCCCCTAGCACTATCTTCTGCGCCAGGGATTTATTTTTTTCCAACGAGCTTCTGAAAGTCGCTTTATTTTGAATTGAGTACTCTGTCGCTCTCTCTCATCTCAACCAGTTTATTAGCAGTCTTGGTACTGCTTGCTGTTGGCGTTCGCTTCCACTTTCGTTGATTCACTTCCATCAGAATTGGCAGACTTTGCTCTAACCTTATGCTAAACCGAGAGTTGTTACTCTAATATTTAGTCCTGTTCTTCAAAAGGTCAGATTTTCACTGATATTCACCTCCTCCTTCCTCTTAGATTGGTGCTATATTAATCTAATAACGATAAATGAGAACAAAACAGATTACATGGTATTTACAAAAAAAAAAAAACATATAAACCCACTTTTAACATCAAGATTAAAACACAAACCATAACTCAAACCTGCCAAAATGGGATATCCACGTAAAAAAATTGATAAACTGAAACACCATGATTATATCAGGAATGCAGAAAATTAAAAACATAGTACCAGAATATCTGAAGAAGGCACATTTACGTTCCATATTAGCTATCTAAGAAACTGTATAACATGGACAAATGGACACCATCAAAGGACGTTTACGAGAAGACGCAAGAACTAAATTTACAACAATTAATAACATTCAGAAATCTCCTTACAATACACAAAATCGACAACAAATTAATGAAAACTGATTGCAAATTCACACCTAATACAGAAATACACACACACAAAACACGAAAATATTCACACCTAAGAACAGAAAAAAAACACAAGTTACAAATATAAAAAATTTCCAACACCTGATGCCATCAAAACTTACAATAAACTACCAAAACAGACGAAGACACTAAAACACGTTAAATTTAATTAAAAGCAACATAAGGATGGAGGTATACCGGCAGTACAACATGTAGGAAGGATCAAACGACCAACCCAACGACGCCTTAGAAACCGTTAGTTCGAGAAGAGTGCACCATCTCGTATGCTCGGATGAAGAATGAAGGCGGAAAAACAGCTATACGTGTTGCAATTTTTTTTTGTGTGTGTACATACATTTTGTAAACTGTATAGTTTGTGTTTGTTTAAATAAATAATTGTTCAATATCGGCATTCACTGTTTATTTTCTCCCCAGTCCCCTTTTCATTGTAGCTATACTATTATAGCTACTTGCCAGTGTCCAAACGATGTCAGTTTTCCAGTATATATATTGCTAACCTCATTTGCATGGCTAGCATACGCCTCAGCCTCTTGAAGGTGACTAAACCTGGGACACGCCCCGAGACGACATGCCAAGGAGTTTCAGCTTTGTGAAAGAAAAGACACCATCTCGAATCTCAATAGAAACGCCATCGAATGGTACACGGATGGTTCCAAAACAGCAGAGGGAACTAGGATAAAGATATATGGGTCTAGAACCAAATATTTCGAAAGCTTGAGGATTTACGCAAGTATGTTCCAGGCGGCAATAAAAGCTATTGAAAGATGCGTCCAGTTCAACATTGACAGAAGCTACGAAAAGCAACAGATTATCATAATATCTGATAGTCAATCAGTCATCAGGGCGCTGAGGTCAAACATAATCAGCTCCAAAATGGTTTGGGAGAGTCTAGAAACACTAAACGAGCTAGGCAAAAGAAACAAGGTAATCCTATTGTGGGTTCCGGGACACCCAGGAGCGAAAGGAAACGAAATAACAGATAATCTCGCTAAGAAAGGGGCCAGAATATCTTTGTAGGGCCAGAACCTTTTTGCCGGGTAAGTAGCAGTATAATACTGGAGAAACTTAAAAGCGAAGTAGAGCAGAGAAAATCCAAATACCTGGAGAATCTCCAGGGAGTGAGGTAAGCTAAAACTCTTCTGGGAACAGGTCTACAGAATGCATCAACCTGAGTACAAATAATATTCGTATATTGAAAGGGAACCTTTCAGGTCATTGCAAACTGAACGGACATCTAAGCAGGCTTGGAATAGCAAAGGAAGCTGAATGTAGATTTTGTGGGAGAGAGGGCGAAACATCTATCCATCTACTCTCAAATTATAGATGCTCAAACTGGCAGCATGTGATTTTTGAAGAGGGAGAGTTACCTAAGCTGGGGCCTTCTGAGATTCTGCACTTTTTAAAAGGAATCATACTGGACCGCGAGCTGTAAATACAGCGAGAATAGGGGACACAATAGATCTTTAAGGTCGTAGTGTACTATCACCCTAATATTACATACATACCTCACTTGCAACCATCACCTTTATCTCTTTTACCATCGGTTTCTGGAAACCTGTTGTGTGGAAAATAATTCTTATGCATCGGGCAGCATGTATTATGTGCTTCGTTGTTGAGAACACGTAATGTGATTCATAATTTTGGGGTCTTACTAACATTTGCAAATTTGAGTAGTTTGGTGAAATGCCTATACAATGGGATTCCTTCACACACTGTACCTTCATAATCGTGAAGTACCTTGAATAAGTGAAACTCCTATTGCTAGATACCTTACATTGGCCATCACCTACAACTAATACTTATAGAGAAATATATGGTACTAATTATATTAAAGCAAAATAAGTATATCTATTTAGCAAAGTTTAACTATTTAATATAAGTGCCTACGCAACATATATGTATACTAATAAGTTTTCCCATATTAATTATTTTATGTCATAACATCTTCTTTGCTAGAATGAATTTAATACGATATTTCATTGAAGATCCTCAACTTTTTCTTGTTTTTTGGGCATATTACATTTTCTTTTTCCTTCTCAGATTAAAGGAAGGATGGATAATGGGGTAGGTTCCGGCGCCTCTGTAAAACATCTGAACTTTCCTCAACCGAGAATTTTAAGGTCGTCAAAGGGGAGCATTGCGACAGCGTAAGGAAATATTTCAATTTAAGTGTAAGATATGGATTTTATTTGAAAAATTTATGGAATCTTTTTTATTAGATGCAATATTAAAAAGAATTTGGAATCGAAAGAGAGAACACTTTATTCGTTTAGAATTTGAGTTGTCACATATATTTTTTCTTATTTTTTAAAGAAAAATATGCTAAAGAAGGCGAATTAAGACCATAGGGATCAAATGTTAAATCTGTTATTCCAGAAGAGAAGAGATAAGCAAATGTACATTTAGATATTTGTGTAATATAAAATGAAAAACGTAATTAAAACAGAAACGCGTTTTTGTTTTAATAAAGAAGAAATGTTTTTCTTCTTTATTTCTGATTACGATTCCTCCGCTTATGGTTGGTCATATTGAAGGTTCTTTTACATTAACTTAACGTATTGCTGTGTACTGAATGTACCAACAAAAATGTAAAATGAAATTTAAAAATGAAAAATTAAATTAGCTAGCTCAAATAATCAAAATCTCTACAATGCGCAAAAGAACAATTAAACTCAGGGTTACTCTTATGAAAAGTAAAATGTGGGTGAAAGAAATCTGACTTTCTTAAATACAAAAAAAAATTTAAAAGGTTTAATCCAAAATAAAAGAACAGTATTTTGAATGACATAAAAATTCAATAATTTTATTATTTAAAAAAAAAAAGGAAAAAAATTGTTTACAAATTTTGCAGAAAAAAAAACCTTGAACATAATCCTGGTCGAAATCAAAACTGCTTTTGACTCTAAATTACAAAAGGACAATATAAAATCCTTTTACAAAGGAACAAGCAACAGAAAACAAAAAGTTCAGGAAGATAATAATTTTTTTATCAATTCAATCCACGTGGTCTCAATATTAAAACAACTAAACTAAACGTGGACAACTCAAGTAAATTACATAAATGAAAAATAAAAGCAAGCACAATGCTTTTATTCACCCAACCCGAGGTGATTAATAAATAATTACAAATCAGAAAAAATTAACAACGAACAAAAAATTAACTCTTTAAACTTAAAATAATAACAGATCTTATATCTAAATTGTGTACACAAAAATACAATATCAATTACTATAAAATGAGTTCCGTGATTGACATAATAAAATCAAAAACGTGAATTCAAAACTTGAAATTAATAATCGCAAAATGTCAGCAATGAAATACAATTTTATATATATACTTACACGTGTCTATCAGGGAACTAAACTCACAAGGTTAAACAATCGTATATTTATAAAAATCTCAGCTGCGTGCGATGCAACGCACACAGATCTGTCCGCAAACGGACGAACTCGCAAAACATAATTATATACAATACCAGTGAACGCAAAATGTACACCTGAATGAAATTAATATAAACAATTGAACAATAAAATAAATAAATTAAACAATCCAAAACATTAACTAAATCTTATTTGAAAATAAAACAATTTGAAATTTCTCGCAACATTGACAAACACTTATCGGAATGAATAAAAAAAAACTGAATTTACACAAACCCGGGGTGCCAGACCACAGCAGTACGTAAACAACGAACAAATTTAATAAAGTAGAATTTAAGGCTACGTTACATTACCTACCTGTTTACATAAAAATACGTATGTACATAGAAATAAAAGTCATAACATAGCTCTGTATGATTAAAAAAAAATGGTCCAATTTTGACGTGTGTAGAGTATAACTTCAAAGAAATAACAGGTAACGTTTGAAATATAAGAATTTGTTAGGGTAGAGCCAGATATCGAAATACAGGACGGAAAATTAATTAACTTGATTTGTTCAAACTTCACACTTATGCGATGGGCGTGGAATATTAGAGTTTCGCTTATCGAATCGAATTGTCGTATCTCCGCATACGATAATTCATATTGTGTGAGTATTCTTAAATAAAGCTGAGTAAAAATGACGTGGAAGAAACTTTTTTCAATAATATTTACTGATTCGATTTCTATAAGAAATTCATTATGATTTGAAAGTTTTTATAATTTTCCACCCATATGCACTGAACCAAAAATAGGCCCTTAGACAACGAAAAAATGCATTGTTCACACGAATTACATAAAAGTTGTTGGAAGAACAGAGTTCATCAAATAAATGAAAAATATTTTATTAAATGACGAAGGAATTTATTGGATAATAAACTGTTCATTGCTTTAATGAAACCAAAGTAATTGAAAACGAAACGATAGCTTGATCGGCTCAATGAAATACAGAGTGCGGCAAAACAGTGTAGTTTTGAATGGCTATTAAAAGAAAACGGCGCATGTTAGAGAAATGGGGTTAAACGATAACACCGCCTCGGGTTAAAGCCAACTCCAAAATCAAATAATTTCAACTCCATTATGATATCAACCAACTCCGCACAGAAGAAAGTTTACACCGTAAATTGAAACTTTAGCTACGTAAAAGTGTAATTTAACTCCGAAGCACGGATATTATTATTAAATTACACAACTCCGTCACGTTTAACTACTTGTGCATTTGGTCGCGAGGGATCGCTATCGCTAAATTTACAGAATAGGTCTCCTGGTCAGCGGCGGCGTGATATATTTCAGTGGCGCATCAAACTTATATTTTTTTTTTAAATGAGACACTATATTTTATTGCAGATTTAGAAAATTCTCGAAGAGCACTAATTTTTTTATGTAACATGGGATACCCCTAATTTTAGCGGTTTCGCTGTTATAACATTTATTCCTCAAAAATTTCACCGGCGCATAGGTTTCGAATTTAGGGATAGACTAAGACTTCAGACCTTCACATATTTTTTTTTTAAAGATTTATGAAAAGAAAATAATTTTTGATTGGTATTCGCAAATTGCCATTTTTTTCTAAAATTTTAACTGCCCCCCAAAAAAAAAATCATTGTTGGATAGCCAAAATTCCAAGTTTTCTATTGGTACAAAGAAAACAACACATTTGAAAACAAAGTTCTTTAAAAGGAAAAAGCTGTTACGTCAATTTGTTGAAAAACACTCTTTTTCGAAATCAAGTTTGTCATGATACAAGAAGTGCAATTGTCAAAACAAAGAAGTGTTAGCATTTAAATGTCGCTTTTGGTTAACAATTTTACTGCTGAGCTCGATTTTGTAAATAGTGTTCACCTAGTCCATTTTATATATATATATATATATATAAAGTTGAGTGGGCATAACCTATATTGTTTAGTTTGTTTTAATATAAAAATACGATTTTGATCAGTTCTACGTCTGCGATAGAGAAAGGGGAAGGGAACATTAGTGGTTAAGTTAGTAAATAATAACAACATAACCTAAATTAATAGCAAAATATTGCTAAATCCAATTGTTGAATTTGGTACGCTGTCTCCAATTATGTACATATGTTAGGGAAACAGACGGCAAGTGTGATTGCTAGAACTGAATGCATTAGATTTTATGTTATGGGGTAAAGGATAAGAATTAGTCTGTATAATCGATGGATATTCCATCAATTATGCATTTTTTTAAAAGGTAATGTCAATGCATGTTAACTTTGTGCGCTTGAATTATCCGTACCGGACCCTGAGAAGGAAAAATGTAGAACTTTTACGCTGGCAATCATTTATCATCGGTCAGCTTTCGACGTCGTAATTTTAAAATACGGCCTTTGTCAGTTAGTTAACGACTGGAGTTGAACTTATCGATCGCAGGGCAATAAATAATATGTTAATAAATATAGTGCTGTGGCAACGGATAGGTAAAACGTCAGCTTTCGAATCGGCTGAAAGCTTATCTAGATCGTCGAGTACGCTTTTTCCCGCAACGGGATGCCGGAATGATAGATGAGGTGTTTTTTTTACAGGCTTATTCTACAAACTAATCTTTTGTATGTCGTAACGCAGCGGAGATTAAAAAAACACAAACACACTGTGGACGGGTCACAAGGGCTCCGATCAAATTTGGTTTACAAATTCGTTGTCCTGGGACACGCTAAGCCGGAAAGCTTTCCAATGGAACCCAATGAAAACAATGTGGCATACCAAATATCCTCCAAGGAATACCGGGTACACATATACATATGTATATAGCGTACTAATATGCGTCGTTGGAATAGGATATTACGTCAATAAAAGAAATAACACCACGATTTGTAACATTAACGGCGTTCCAGCTAAATTATTCTCAAGCTGTAATCAATATAAGGCTAAATATATAAACAATACTCCGAAAGAGAGGAAGTGGCAAAAAATAAAAACAAACAAAATAATTCCCAAAGCATTAACATGATAAATACTAGATGTGCAACATACATATATATGTATCATCTCAAACGCCTGAGCAAAAACATAGTGAAACAAGTTAATGCTAAGAAGTTATTTTGTGGTCCCAATTTACTCGAGCAACCAGAGTCATTCCCTTTCTCGTCGTAATGCTACAGTTAGGCGATGTCTTCTGAATACTGAAGGAGCATTAACTAAACAGCATTTGGAAGCTACATTTATGTCATTATCAAATAGTATAAAATCAGTTTCACACAAATGTTTTTTTTTACGGAAGCCATCTGGCATAGTATTTGTTTTGGCCATTAGATCAAATCAGCTACTCCAGTATCTGAGAACCCTAGACTGATCTGTACATGGCTGGTTGATAAACATAATGTTTCGAGTTTATTTTTGACTTGCCGAAAATTACCTGCCTCGCATACAGAAAGAATATGGTATACTGTCTCCGCCAACTTATTACATAGTCTCCAGTGGATATCCCCAGTATTGATCACAATCCCTGCAGAATGTCCTGTTAGACGACCTGCAACAGTGCGAAGATCATTTCTACTGGGTTCTAGTACTTCTTCAGTCACCTTCTTTCATAATTATTATTATTAATCCATTAATAATTGTATTTGTACAAGTTTGCTCGTTATATTGTTCCAGTGTTCTTTATGTTTCTCTCGCACCCAATTATTTGCATGACCTCATGCTGTATTATGACACATTCCTAGGGGAGGTTCTGGAACTGCATATAAAACCAATCATTCTTTTCTGGCTAAGTCATTGATTTTTCGTTTTCTTCGATCTCCGAATATCCGAGTAGCACAGAAAATTAATTTTATTGCGGTCATTTCATTCGTTGCTCAGTGTCACTTGTTCACAACCATCAGAAAAGGTAAGATCCCATTCTGCAGATATTCTCTTTAAACCCGAATTAAATCAGCAGCATATCTACTTTCAGGAATCTATGAAACATATCCCTTTATTATTTAATACCTTGTAGAATAATGCTGTGGGAATATTTTTAAATACTCCTTCTATACCCAAGAAAGTGCACAAAAAGCATTTCCTTAGTTTACAGAGCATGTTCAGTTCAGCTCTATTAGTTGGTGTAAGGCTGCATCAGTAGATCTTCTTGCTTCATTCTCATACCGGTGGTGATGTAGTAGCCATTATGGCAATACATTATCTCTTATGTCCCTATCTAGTATTTTTGCAAGGGCCTTTACCATAAATTACATTAGCCTTTTTGATCTCAGAAACATTGCTTCATCCATAGTAAATTTTCTCCTATGCGGAGTCAGCAGTAGGTATTGCAATTACTCTGTTTTGGAGTTGGTTTAAGTGCGCAGCAGTGTCATCAGTACACTTTGCAGAGTTAAGGTACAGTACCTTCTATCTACTAACCTAGGAATTAACTTTCACTTTTCGGAATTGTTCTAACAACGCTGCTAGAATAAAGTCTCAATAACGCTTTACTAATTCACATTTTGGTGTCACCCTAACTCTTTTCCTAGCTTAAACCATTGATCAACACCAAAAGTTTTCCGAGTGGAGTTATTATTATGCGAGATCGATGTTAAACAAAGAGTAACACCGTCGAGACATATTACTTTTTGGTTTTTTAGAGTTGGAAATTTCTAACTACACATAGTTAGAAACATTTCGAAAAGTGTAAAATATAGTTATAACAAACCATGTAACGACGGTTATCCTTCTACCAAGAAGAAACTTCTGACATTAGCCGCTTATTGCGTTGCGAGCCATCTGTGAGTCAGATGTAACAATAGTCAATGCTATTTTGACAAATTTTTAGTGATAGTTTAACTGTTTTTAGAATAGCTATAACTCCGTAAAATTTGTATGTATGTAACTACGACTAGATGGAGTATCAAAACAAGAAATAAGAGTTGCTATTAACAAAAGAATAATGGCTACATCTCCCTTTGATAAAACAATATCTTTAAGCAGGTGCTAAAAAAAAGTGTTTCTGCAATTTTTCAAAAAACTAATGCTTCACCTCATTATCGAATTCACCTCTTACTGCATTTAATACTATTTTCGTTAAAAATGTCTTTACGTAAGTTGCCAGGATTTTACTTCGATATTTAGTTATCGAGTTACCGAAATATTAGAAGTAATTATTTATATTAGAGTTCGGTAGGTATCATTTACAGCGCAACATCTCGCTAAAAGAGTTGGGATGCTGCAAAAGCCCTACCGCATTGCATTTGTATTAGCTTTTTTTGGTTGAGAAAATATTTAGAAAATTTTATTGAAAAAAGTGTGATACGATGTGATAATCGGTAAATGTGGATTGGTAGCCCTGTATTTTGGCAACTGTAAAAGTGAATCCTTTTATGATAATTTCTCCATAACAATTAAAACAGCCATAAAAATACTGGTAAATGTGTTTTTCTTTAACTAAGTCAGAGGAAATAATGCACATTTTACGTTGGAAGTATTTACAGTTACTTCCTTCTTATAAGAAAAAATGCAGTGCAGGTTATCGGTATAATAAACCTACTGTTGCGTTGGCTGATAGGTGATATGTTTACAGTTAACGAGACCAAAAAAAAAATTAAATGTTGTCATT
The DNA here is from genome assembly GCA_949128085.1 of Cetonia aurata. NCBI lineage: Eukaryota > Metazoa > Arthropoda > Insecta > Coleoptera > Scarabaeidae > Cetonia > Cetonia aurata. The sequence continues at coordinate 42,716,897 of OX421884.1, forward strand.
GAGAGAAAATTTGTGTGAGCCGTAATTCAAGAACTATATCGAGAAAGGCAAAATTGAAAATAAGAACCGATGTGTATTTGGAATTTTAGAGGAAATACTTATATGTGTCTATAGAATTGATTTCTCATTTTTTGCTGATTGTGTGTAAATCTGCAGAAAAGTTCTATAGATATGCCGATATATATCTTGCACTGTAGTTCATTTTACGAGGAAATGCGGAAGAAAATAATCAAATCAGTGACTTGCACGCGAGAAAATGGTTGTCTTAAAATATGACAAAAAATATGTGCTTGTTTTACTTTCTCATTAATGATATTTAAAGAATCTAAGTAGTGTAAGCTATATGACACCTGTAGTTCCTATTTTGTTTAGATAAGGTTAAACGCTTTCTTGGTCATTGAACTACAAAAAGCATCTGTAAATTTTTCTTAAGTTATTGATGATGATTTATTATACATATGTAACATATGTTACCTACATATTAAACTTCAAAGGAAATGCTGAGCAATTTAAAGCAAGTTTAATATGTAGGTAACATGTGTACAATCTTCTTAGCAAAATATTTATATTATATGTAAAATGCTTAGCAAAAGCAATCTATTCATTCTCAAACGTATTCTAAATTTAGTTGAAATCTTATGGAGGAATATTACAATGTCGTTTAGGTAGGTATACCTCGTACTTCCACTAACTATTGATTGTTGTTTAGTAGCAGGCACAATGGAACAATAGAGCAATTGCGGAACAAACTAAAATACCGTTAATACAACAATAATAACGTTCTATAAAGTTTTAACTGAACATTTCAACCCGAGTCGATATTCCCTTGTCGTAACTTTGCCCTTTTGTCAAAATGAGATGTTTCTCGGTATTTAGTAATCATTAATACATTTGCAGATTATATAATTTTAAATTTTTGTAAACAATATTAATTCTGGAGAGTTATCAGATAAAAGAAAGATTAAATATAATCTGTATTGGTTATACCTAGTCAATAAAATTAGTTGTATTTATTATTGTACCCAGACAAACAATTATAGAATAGAAATCAATGAAAAGGTGAAGTGAAATGTAATACAGATTAATGGATTACAATAATTCATTACCATAATACGAAAGTGAGTTATTTCACTAACAATCAGGCTAAAATCCTGTAGAATTATTTGCTTTTTTGGTTATTTATTTTATTTAGTAAATTAACAAAACAGTTCCAAAGCATTTCTCCAATGTACAAAATTAGAGATTAATATAAATCAATCAGCAGTGACAGGTGGACATGGTAATTATAATAATGATATTAGATTACCAAGTTAACTATGTGAAACTTGTAAAGATATTGATAATAATAATAGGAATAATAATAGTGATTAAATTAGTAATCTAATATAAAAAATCAAATGTAAAGAGTAATCTGAGAAAAACAAAAGTAAGTTAAAAATTAAATTAATGTGTTTAAGTTCAAGTCCAATTGAAGTTAAACGAACTGAAGGTAGTTGATTCGAATTTCAGGATAGGATAGCAAAAATGTAGCCATTATTAAATTTAATATTATATTAATTGCAGATCTTGTAAATAGGCGACTTTGTGCCAAGTAGTAAAAGTATTAACATTCTTTGCTCAACGAAATTTGACGTTATTGGTCTTGCAAAATGTTTGGACTTTGCTGAAGAGGTCCTTATTAACCCAGATGTGCGTAAAAACTTTTGGTGCGATATTTTGCAATAAACTTTACAAAATCTCGTATTTTGTGTAGCAAAACAGTTACGAATTGAGCTGTACTATATGCATCACATTAGGCGTATCTGAATTGACTGATGTTAAATGTCCACCCACAGAAACTTTGCCATAAGAGGTCTATCCCAATACCAAACCAGTTAGCTCACCATATATGCGAGCGTTACAAAGGAAACTATTTTTATTTCTTCGTAAATTTGATAACAATATTTCTAATTATTTTACTAGCGGGATTATTACCCCAACCAACTCTATGAAACGAAATATTTACCATATCACAATCGAATTTATCCATTTTGACAAAAATATCAACGATGTCCTCGCCTTTATCTTTCAGAACCCACAATTTCAATATTATTAAAGCAAGCTGCAGAGCTTTCTGTACACCCTTGAGTTTTAAATTTCTTTTTTCAAGTGTATCAACTTTCGGAGAACTGATTATAAAGGTCATCGATATTATTACCGTAGAAACCAAGAGATAGAATAACACCCAGTTGTTTGCTCTGATTTAATTTTGTATTTAATTCTCTCATTACTTGTTCCATGCAGACTGAAGTCTATTGTTGTTATGGTTCCTGCTTCGTTTCATTATGGCAATCAGTAGACGTAATGAAATTGTTCTCTCTTTATAACAGAAATAATGTAACCTCCGCTGATATGCCCGATAGTAAAACAGCAATTTTTGGTAAAGCTCTCCAAGTGTTTGGAAAAACTTGATATAGGACAAAAAAAATTAAAATAATAGGAGAAATCATTAAGAAGAAAGGTATTCTTGGCCGTAATATAAAATATTATCCTAATAGGAGCTATAAAATGTATCCCAGTCTATGCTGTTAGAGGATAATACAACCTATTTTTTCTCAGGATGAACAAATTTTCCATATACTTCGATATTACACGCATGAAAGGTGTCTCCATGTTGTTCACAAAAACTTCGCTGAAAGTACAGCGGCTTTCATATTTTGATAAATTAAAATTTGTTGCTATATCTAAGTGGTTATATTCCGTTCTCTTCTTCACAGTACCTCGTTTATAGACTTTCGTGTTTCGTTAGTTTCGTTTCAATAAGTATACAAAATATATACAATGCTATCCTCTAAAAGCTAAATAAATAATAATAGTTATAATTAATAATAATCTTTTGTAGGCATAGACCATTTATCAACACTACTAACTAATTAGTATTTACATAATCTGTTTACCTATCGTAATGTATTAATAACACCCAGTCAAGCTGGATCATCCCTCTAATTTAGGCATGATGCACAGTTAATTGGTTCTGATTATTATGTGTATCCTTTACATTATATATTATATATATATATATATATATATTATATATCTAAGTTAACATCAAAATACCTGAAATGATAGAACTGGGAAGGGGTGGACTCTATAGGTATATAAATATTGTACCCATCCATAATTTGAATAGAGTCTGTATGTGGGAACTGTACAGTACTTTACTTCTCAACAGAAACTTTCAAGTAAAACAGGGTAAGTTAGATATTTACTGAAAACACTTACGTATTGTTGTACATTTCATATATATTTCTAACATTGATAGGTATCCACTCCATTAATATTTTGTACGTTTTTCATTTTAACCCCGTCCAGTTCCAATAACTTTTCTGGCTTTTTAGGAATTATAGTATCAAATCTTTCTTTTAACACGTCATGTTGTTGCGAATTGTATGCAATACCTGAAATTAGTTTACCTTATCTGCTTCCAAATTTAATTTCTGAAATTTTTTTTTTAATGTGGAGTTGCTACATCATTCAAAATAATTTTATGGTGACCCTATTATTGTCCAACCAATTTAAAATAATAACAATAGTTTATTATTACTGACTTATACTAGATAACAACTATTAACATTTTCAAAAGATTATTCACATAGTGCCTATAGCCTAATCTAAACTACTTAAATATGCATCTTAAATATCACATTAGCGTACATTTTGATGTATCTCCTCAGTCAGTCCATAAAAGGGTTCATCATGTAAGTGCGACTTGAGTGAAAGTTTGGAAGAGAAAAATTTATTGATATATTTTATTCGACATGCGAGTTTGCTATAAACTTGATGCACATGATACGGACTACTTTTTTTATTTCATTACAAAAAATGGCTAAGAAAAATACAAACCGTTTCGTATTAAAACTTTGATACAGATATAGTAAGAACCTTTTTTTTTTATCGAGAGTCGTCTTGTGGCAGGTAATGCTGATATCGTGTGACCATCGCCATATTGTATAATTCGTTATCAGTAACAAATTTGTGTAAATTAATTCTGGCGTAAATCCAAATATATTTAGTACCTATACCACATTCGCGTCGGTTGATATACGAAGACCTTTATAATATTTTAAAAATATTTTTTGGCCTCGTCATCTGTAAACATAACAACGGTAGGTTAATTTCCCGCACCAGGGTGAACAATTTTGCGAGATGGCGCGCACTGAATTTATTCTCATTTTACAGTTACTTCAATGTAAAATATACATAATATCTTTTAATTTAGTAAAAAAACACATTTACCCTTATTTTTATTGCTGTTTTAATTGTCAAATTAAAAAATCATGTTTGAAAGAAAGACAATTATGTCGACAGGTGTGCATTTCATTTTGACCATACTTTGATATATTGACTGATTACAAGTAGAGCTGTCGAAACGCAGTGATACATATGGACTATTACATTACGATTTTTTTTAAATAAATCTTTCGAAATATTCTCTCAGCCAAAAAATGTATTACAAATGTCGTGCCTTAGGTGATTTACAGCGCTCTAACTCATACATGTCAGTAGTTATCGCGCTGTAAATGACCGCACTTCAATGTAAATAGCTATTTATTAGGGTTTATAGATATAGATCCATGGAAACAGTTTTAAAACGTGCTCCTTATGCATAAGGAGCACGTTTTAAAACTGTTTCGATATATACAGAGTGACTCATAAGAATATTACACACCAATGTTATGAAAATTTAAATGGAACATTTGATAGCACAGACTAAATAAAGGCAAGTTACTTTTACATACGTCTGGAATGTGTAACATTGGTATATTTTTCTCCTATACTGATATATAGCCATCTACATATCTTTTGAAAAAAAAAATTACTCTATTTAATTTAAGATTTCTTCTTCTACATATTCTAGAACAGTTTGTGCTATAATACTAAAAATTGGGGAACCCATTGCACTTCTAAAGATTTGTGTATAAAATTTATTCTTGTATTGGTAGCATGTTTGTGTTAGTGTCAATTCTATTGCATTTATTAATTTTGTTATTGGGATATTTGTTATAATTCTCTATTAATTGTCATTTTTTACGTAGCTTTAATTTTGTTTTGTTAGTTCTAACGGTGTACTTGTACATAAGGAAACTATATTTGAAGATATTATTTTGAAATTTTGTTTTAATTTGAAGAAATTCTTTGAATTGCCATGAATCTTTTATATAATGGTCATTTCTGAAAGCAATCTTTTCAATGCAATTTCCTAAAAAACGTGATAATTTGTAAAAAGGGCTTTGTATATAAGAAACTTAGTCTTAGAAGTATGTTATTTGTATGTAGTTTTGAAAAACCGTAGAATTTTGGAGCTTATGGATTTGTAATGATTTAGATTCACTTTTTGTTATAAATTTAAATAACTTCCAACTGTTTACTAATTTATTGTGTTATTTTTGAAAGGTGTTAGTTGTTGCCAAACATTTTCTAACTCTGTATAGATGTCATATTTATATTTGTAAATGAATAAGGTTTTTAATTAAACCAAACGTTTTACATACCTATATACATATATACAATATACAGTGGCCGACATAAATGTTGCAACATATGGTTTTTTTTTATTATTAAAATATGGTAAAATCTTGCTTGGGGGATAGGTTCAACATGTCTAAGAACTCCGAAATTTATTTTGCCACCCGTCACGTGACCATTGATATGGCGGGAAATTTAAAAAATATGCAATGAATTGGCAAAAAGTTAGCTTAGATGACATGACATCCAAAAAAATTATTTGAAAAAATTGCTTAGAATTCAATTCTAAGGCAGTATGCAAATTTTTGTAAACATACTTAAAAAAATCACATTTTTTCCAAATATTCTTGAAATAGATTACATACAGATATATGCTCAAACGTATTAGACATCTCTATTTCGTGTTTTGGCAATACATCTGTGGCAGTTAATTTATGTGTTTATAACAGTTTTTATAGATAATTTCCCTAGATCTATTAAATTTTTATGCATGTTCACGTTTTTGAGATGTCAGTTTTTATACGCACTGAAAAAAGTATTGCAACTGTATTGAAAGCTTATAGGAATGCGTCAAATTATTAAAATTTTCTATTATGGTACTATTTATAAAGCATATAAATTAAGAGTTTTGTTTTTTACTCACTTTACTTTGAATATTAGCAAAAAATATAGGATGTCTAATACATTTGAGCATATCTGTATTTAAATTATTTTTGTTGATACTCAAACAATTTTATTAACTCTTGCAACATTAATATAGCTAAAACTGAAAACTAGGTTTCCAGTATGGCAATTGATGTTGCAATGAACCCCATGCAAAAGAAATAAATAAATTTTACAGATATTTTTAGTCTAGACTGCCTAGTAAACATTACTTTTATTGAACAACGAAGTTTCTTTTTTTTGTTTTCTTCATCCAAGTGGTAATAGCTCAACTGAAGTGCAATTTCTAATTATGGTTGATACTCAATCAACTTTAATCTAAAAGAAATAAATAAATTTTACAAATACTTTTTATTCTAAACAACTCAGAAAATATAACTTTTTTACAAATTCTAATATTTTTGTTTTGTTTTCTTCACTGAAGTGGAAACTGTAGTCCAAAACTAATATTGCATACCTCAACTCAACAATTTTATAGCATGCGTCGAAAATATTTATGTAAGTAGGTTTTGAAATCAGGAGTATTCTAATAATTAACTAATATTAAATATTGATTATTTGTTTATTATTAATTTTTTTTGTGTTGTTTATTATTATTCGTTGATTTCTATTTTTCAAAATATTGTGAGAGTTTAAGATACCCAATGTTATAAGTTTTGAACTAACTGTTACCACTTGAATGAAGAAAACAAAATGAAAAAAACACATAGTGGTCAATAAATGTCATGTCATCTATCCTCACTTTTTGCGAATTCATTGCACGTTTTTTTAAATTTCCCGTCTTGCCAGTGGTCACGTGACGGGTGTCAAAATAAATTTTGGCATTCTTAAACATGCTGAACTTATCCCCGAAGAAAGATTTGACTATATTCCAATAATGTAAAAAGAAAATCCCATATGTTGCAACATTTGTGCCGGTCACTGTATATATTATATATTGTTACAATTTTTATTATTAAAACCTACAAAACTCAATATAATACTATATACAGTGTGTTAAAAAAAGGTTGTCGGATATTTTACCCAATTGTAGTACTGGTGGAAATAAACAAAAAAGTCTTAGTCATCATGGGTCCGCAATTCAACTGTTTTTGACATATAGTCGATTGCATATTGTTTTAGTAGGATAAAAATTTTCAAAGAAATTCTGATCGCAATGTAAATTAAACAAATGTTTATTTAAAGTAAAACTAAAGAAATTGTTCTACATATCCACCGTTCATTTCTAAGCACGCTTCACACCTTCTTATGAAAGATCGACGCAATCTTTCGAAAATTCCTGGAGTCCTCCGAATTTCCTCGCAACAATTTACGATTCGTTGCCTGAGTTCTTCCAAATTGTTTACAGATCGTGCGTATACTAATTGTTTTAGATGCCCCCAAACAGAAGTCTAGAGGTGTCAGGTCAGGGGACCTAGGACGTCATGCAGTTGGTCCACCCCGTCCTATCCATCTCTCGTTGTAATCTTGATTTAAGAAATTTCTAACTACGATGGAAAAATGCGCAGGAGCTCCATCGTGCATAAACCACATATTTAATCTGTTAAAAAGTGGCACGTCTTCCAACAAAACGGGTAATTCATTTCTTAAAAAATCCAAGTATACTTGTCCCGTTAAACGATTAGGGAGAAATACTGGACCAATTAAACAGTTTCCAAAAATAGCAAGCCAAACATTTAGCGAAAAATGGTTTTGGTGATGCAGTTCAACAACAGCATGGGGATTTTCATCTGCCCAGACGTGATTGTTATGAAAATTGAATATTCCGTCTCTTGTAAACCCAGCCTCGTCACTAAATAAAATCTGAGTCGCAAAATAGGAGTTTCTGCCAGCTTTCGTAAAATTTTAAATGAACCAGTTTCGGACAGCCGGATATGAAGTCTTGAGAAAATCTTATCACTGGGTAACAACCGATTTGGAAATTCGGCATACATACGCCGTGCTTCAGTGGCATTACCATTCGCACGACCGTACATAAAATGCATATCGGCCATTTCTGCATTTGTGTACTTATGCATAATTTGAGAACAAAAAAAAATTGACGCAAATGATAAATAATCTGATGACAGATGTCTGACAGAACTAATTTTAAGTCACAATCAGTTGTTTGACAAAGGGAACTATTCTCAAAACCGAAAAATGTTTTTTTTTATTTTAAAATATTCAATCGACTATATGTCAAAAACAGTTGAATTGCGGACCCATGTGGACTAAGACTTTTTTGTTTATTTCCACCAGTACTATAATTGGGTAAAATATCCGACACCCTTTTTTTAACAGGCTGTATAGTACTCTATGTAGGGCTAAGACAAAAAGATTTCAAGGATATTGAGACACGTAATTTGTAGATAATAAATGTTTGTCTGTTTCTACAAAATCAACTAAAGTTGCATATTTTGATTTTTCAGAGTATGGCGTTAGTAACAAAGAAGGACTTAATGGATGCGCTTAAATGCCATTTATGTGGGGATTTCTTACGCATTCCGATAAGACAATGCAAGACCGGACACAGTATCTGCAAAACGTGTTTCAAAATGGAAGGAAATTGCCGAATTTGTTGTTCTGCAAAAATGCAAACTCGTGCTATTGTTTTAGAAAAGATTCTTGCAAACTGCAAGGTACCCTGTAGGGGTAGTAGTTGTTCATTCTTCGATCTTGGCAGCAGAATTCATACTCATGAGACCGAATGTTTGTTACGAGTTTTCCAATGTCCAATGCATCCGATCGACGCTTGTAAATGGTTTGGAACCCTAGATGAAATGGAGGAACATTATACAGCTAATCATCCTATGAATTTCTTTGCAACGAATATGAAGGCACAATCAGTTACAAATTTCACAGAAAAATTAGCTAATGCAATTGAAATCTCACATCACTTTTTAATTAAATTTGACGGTAGACTATTTAGTTTTATATTTGAAGTAGATTACAAAATCAAAAAAGCGAAGTGGACTCTATTTCAACTAGAATCAGTAACGGGATTTCATAGTTATTGCTACGAAATAGGAATACATTGTGACATGTATATGACAGCGCCATGCAAGAAAGCTAATTGTCAGGAAGATCTAGTTATTAATGACAATAGATGTACTGTAACTTTAGAATTTGATACTTTAAAAGCACACACTGTAGCCGATATTCTAATGTACACCACCCTTATTAAATATCTAGGTTAGATTGCTTTGTTATTATTTAATCTGCATCTGTAGGTAGCAAACTTAAGCTAGTAAATCTAGAAACTGCTCAAATGATTAATAAATAATTTGATTACTATTCATTTGTATTGTGTAAATACTAATTGAAATACATGGACGTCATCAAATACCGTGATGTGTTTTATTTTCATTGTTTTATCAGATCCTGTATATTTTCTATCTTGCTTGGGTGCAATTTCACGCATCTGCTGCTAGAGCTTGTTGTGAAGTAATTACAGTTTTAGTGTTTTCTATATATATTATCTACTGACTGCTTTGCTATTAAATAATGCATCAAATATGGATCATAAACATTTGTGAGTATTGACTAAACTGCTTTCACTAGAACTTTTAAGGTTTAATTTTTTAAGTTCTCAGACTTACGTAATATAAAATATCCGTTGTGAGCTGATCTCCATTGATTCGCATTTTTTACTAATGAAACTAGAAACTGTGAGATAATCTAAATATTTTCGGATGTATAATGGACCCAAAACATTTTATTTTGAATTAAATTTCTCCCTTAATTTGTCTCTCAATTTGTAATCGATGTGGGTACATTAAAACTGGCTAATTGAACTGTAGTTCATATCTGTCTATGTCAAGCGTTTGCGAAGACGACGTCAGAAAATATAGTAATTTCATTTTTTTGCGAAAATTACGCTTACATACAGTTCATAAAGTGTTGTTTAAACTAATCCATATTGCTAGTGTTATTTTATCTACATACTAAAATATTTTAGTTTTACCAGGATTCCTGCTAAAAATTCCAATAACATTTGGGGGAAAATCATAAAAAATTGGATAATTTTATGGTTTCTAACAAAATTACCTATACTTTTGGAGATTTCCGACATATCGAGCAGTATTTTTCAATTTTAGGTAAAAGTGTTACGTGAAAACGTAATTTTACTAAAATTTATATGCTTTCCCAGGGATTCTTAATTACTTCGTGATTTTATCCACAGTTAGTAAATTCAATTTGTAGATAGATAGCACATAGCACGCAGAGAAGTGGCAGGGGTCGTTCTTTTTTGTATCTGTAGGCATATTTAGGTAAGTGACTAATTTAAAATAACTCTAGTAGTTAAATAATACATTCTTACTACTGAGGGTGACCTACAGCTGCTTTTCCATAATTTACAAAAGTTGGAACATGGGTTTGTGCACACGCAAACACATAATATACCTAATTGTGTTCCAAAAAAACACGTTAATATGCCTCCATAGAGTATATAAAATATATTTGTAATTTGTGTATTACCGTAATGTTAAAGTAAATTGTTATAGATATTGTTTTTTGCAGTCATAGTGCTACGCTGAAGTAGAGGTTATGATTGTATTATTCAACTTGTCTATTTATACTTAAAATATTATCTTATACCTTTCTATGCATTTGTTTTTATGGTTAAGAGAGCGTTTATGTATAACAAATAAACAAGCACATAACTATTATACGCTTAGTATAACAATTTTTTTCTTCTACCAATTTTCGAATGCACAATATATATAACACAGTTAACTTTTTCATACTTTATTTTTTATATTCCGTTCAAATAGGTAATTTTAAAACCTATATTTTACATACACTACACATTGCACACTAAGGTACTAATTGATATCTAGGCAGTCATTTTTCATCCATGTTTACGATCTTGTAAGTATATCAATAATGAAAGAAGGTCAGTTTGTTGGAGTTCCTCCAACGCTAAATCATGAAGACGCATCCTGATGCCGGCACAAAAAGCAGCCTTTCTTCACACTCTAAAAAGAAAGTTATACGTTTAATGACGTTTTCCAAAACGAGTTCGAAAATGTCGTTGGGCAACAGTTACGGAGTTCGTTTTGCCAAATGCAAGCACGCAGTATGCTTTCTCAGTAGAGTTTGCAGCCATCGTAGGTATTATGCTTGCGCAGTACTACCAACTGTATTATCGAAACCTATACAGCTACTCAACCTGACAGCGCAAAATGCATGTCGATATCACAAATAAATTTTGTTTTATGCAATACCAAAGGTGTCTATTTCTTTTATAGTAACGACTCGCCATTAAATTCGACCCTGAGAAAATCTATTATTTCAATTATAAAACGTAGGAAATGTATCGTATTTCTTGGCCAATCCTTTTTACTATCACCTTTTCATAACTAGTAAAGAGTTAATAGGAATATATGCACGCTGGTATCTGAATTGGTATGGTTTAGCATAGGAAATTTTGAGTTCTGGTGACTTCATCTTTCAAAATATTGGTTTTAATGACATGCCTTCAGACAGAAAGTAATCAGTTATATATTGTTGGCTAAAAACACTGCATTTATTAATATTAAAGGTTCGAATACAACTAATAAATATATTAGTTGCATTGAAATGCATTATTCCAAGTGTTCAGCTATATATTAAGGCGGATCTTTTGTCCATAACTTTATAATGATAGACAGATTACTCTCAGTTACAGTGAATTGCAAAATTAATGTCGTACCTTACAGAGCCAATATCAAAACTTTTCCTTCTGGGAGTGGCCTATTTGTTACATCTGACTATATGCCGGAGACGGAGGAATACGAGATTTTAGGTATTTAGGGCTTTAGAAAGAGAGCAATCGTTGATTAAAAAGGTTGGTATGTTATCATTGCCCATTGTGAATTTATCTTTTAGCTTTTTTAGCGCTAATAATCCATCCGAATTTTGCAGTACTGGCTTGCCTATTAAGTTACTGTCTATTTAAGGCAGTGATTGCTTGCCTGGGGGCGAACAAGCACCATATGCAGACTTGAAGATATCCTAAAAGGCTTGGACGATGGTTGCTGGTGTAGTCTACGATTTGTTATTAATGTCATGTAAGGGTATCAGGAATTCCTGATCCCGCCTTCTTAGAAGAGATAAAGCTCCAGAATTTTTTTGGATTCTTCAACTATGATTGTAGTTTAGCTAGATAATTATTTTACAGTATAGAAGAGTTTGTTCTAACTTTATTACGTAAATGCTTGTACAATTGGAGGTCATTGGGATCGTTATGCTTTTTGATCTTTATGCGGTAGGTATGTTTTAGCCTTATAGTCTTGATGTGCTCGTGGGTAAACCATACTGGATAGGAATGAGTTTTAGTGTCCCTCTTTAACGGGACGAATGCATCTAGATGTTCATAAATTTGAGTATAAAAGTACGGGCAAGCATCGGAAACTATTATCAGCATTCAGAAATGACCAACCCACAGTTACCAGAGTTCCGTATAAATCCAAGTAATTCGCTCTCCTAAAATTGTACATTTTAGTTTCGGGATTGCTAGATATTGATGTTGTGCGGTTTCTGTAATATCGGTATTTTATTATAAGTGACGGATGATATAGGTCTACATTGACTAAGGGCATATGAATAAAATTCTTAACTTAATTCGTAAAGGAGCTATACAAGCTTGATTATTGCAGAACCTGCATAATGATAAAATTATACGTGTATGTACTGATTTAGGGAAAGCGTTCCATCAAATTTCTGTTTATAATATTATCATTTAGACATTTGTTAAGGTCATACTCTACAGCAACCACAGTTTATGTTTTGTGTTTTATATATCCTCCTAATCTCCCAGATACCTTGGCATTACTAGTACATAAAGTTCGTGTAGTAAAACACGGTAGTAGCACTAGAGTAAATATTTTAGGTATGTTTGTTATGGCATTCTTGGGATTTTTATTAGTTCTCCTTCAAAACTTAGCGCGCTGTAGCTAAGAACTTAAACTCAACAATCTCTAGAAGGCAAATGGATGGTGGCGGAATTGTTCCTCGAATAGTTAAGACATTTTGCTTGACAAATTTTCCCTCGCGTAAACCTCGTGACCTAGAACATATATCTCCTAGTAGATACCCAAGCGAACAAAATAGGAATTACTCTTGTGTTGAATAATAAATTTAAGTATTAATCTTTTAGGTACACACTAGTTTTATATCAGTAATTATAGATTTTAATTTCAATAGTAAATTTATTGTGAGTTTTTCTTCACTGCCAAAACATTTTTTCTGCGATCTTGAGGTCACCAAACTACAATTCCTTCACTCTATTGTGATTTGATGCTTTTTGTATTTTTGTTGCAAGTTTTAATAAATTATCTAACAAATTAGTATCTTTTATAGTTTGAGAAGAACTTTAGCATTGCTATAAAAGTTTTAGTTAGCAATCTGTCATTTCCAATTTACGCTGTAAAACTATGGCTATTTTCAAGACATAAAATGCATCGTTATACTATGGAGGAAAGCGCTAAGCTGATACGATGATTACACATTGACGATGATATGACATGGCGCAATTTTTAAATTAAAAAATATTAAAATATAATGTATACCGACTCTGTGCATAATTTAAAACCGTGTTTCCCAAATTGTAGATTTGCTGATGAAACCTCCGTTTTTTCTTCTTTGCTGTGGGAGCCGTCTGACATGGAGTCTCCGGAAACACTGCAGCCTCTTGGTTTTTTGTATTTAGTCCTCTATTTCTTTTACCCATTGAATCGTGCAGACATTCCAATGTCCTGCCGATAAAAGTAATGCTTTGAGTTCATTTTTGGCTTGCCCAAAAAATGCCTGTCTTTTCGCGTCCAGAGCCTTGCATTCACATAGGACGTGGTATGCGATCTCTGTCATTCTATTACAGAGCCTACAGTTTCTATAGGTGTCTATGCACAGTGTCCTGTTAGGAGACCTACTACTGTGTGAAGATGATTTCTACTGAGGCTTAATAGTTCTTTGGTCCTCTTTTTTGATGAAACCTTGATAAAAGTTTTCCTATGAATTTGCCTGGTTGTATTATTCCCGGGTTCTTTGTGTCTCTGTTTTAGTATGTGTTGCAATTGAAATATACATTTATCAGTCTGTCATCCAATATTTCAAATGGGTTAGGCATATCGCGTTCGCCTGTACAACAGATACATATGGTTTTTTATTGATATTTTTTTAAATTTATTGTTTCTTCGTCTTCTTTATCCACTGGAATTATCTTTGTTTGCTTGCCAGAACCCATGACTAATCTTATTTTTCCGCGCATTTACCATTGCATTATTTTAATCTTAATATTACTCCTAATAAGCAATTTATCAATACTGTTGACAGAGTGTCCTTGCTTTATTTAAGCTTTCCTTATCTTGAATTCGCAGATGTGATCCTTTTTAATGCAACCCTACCTTCTGTTTACCTGACTGTTTTTCCTAGAAGTAAAAGCAGCCTAATGTGAAAACCCTCATAAAGAAATAATAAATTTAACGAAAGAAAAATAAAACTTAATTCTGAGTAAATAATTTAAAAAAATTAAAACTTAAAAGTAACTATTAATAATAAATTAAATAAACTTTAACACCAGCTCGGTTACTATTCTATTCGTAATAGTAATAAACAAAGAAATATAAAATTAGGGTTTGTTTATGACAGGGAAATCAAAGACATTCTAATGAATTTAGGGCAAAACCCTCAAGAAGAAATAGTAAATTTAATGAAGGACAAATAAAAATTAATTCTGGGTAAATAAATTTAAACAATAGAAAACTAAAATAAGCTTTAATAATAAGATGAAATAAACGTTAATTTTTTATTGAATCTTCAAACAAGGTTCAATTATGCCCCCATCCTTGGCTAAACAATATCCTAATGTGTCGTAGAAATTCATTCTAACATTCTCCAACATTTCTGGGCTAATGTTGTTTGACGTTTGAACAATTTTATTGCGCATCTACATTAACTGGTCTAATGTCTTCATTGCCATAAATTATTTCTTTTAAATAACCCCAGTAAAAGAAATCGAGGGGAGATAAATCTGGTGAACGTGGCGGCCATTTGATATTTTCAGAATGAGTCTCGATCCACCGGTTAGGAAACGGTTCACTTAAATAGTTTCGGACAGCCACTGCATTATTTGCAGGACAACCAACTTGCTGAAAGTAGCTGTTTTGCATATTTATGTCGGGAAGTTGCTATACAGGAGGTAGAATGTGGGTGTTCAGTAATTCTAAATATGCATTTGCGTTCAATTTGCAATTGATAAAAAAAGCCCCAATAATATGGTTGTTTAAGAAACCTGCTCAAACATTTACCTTTTACTGTTGCTGACTAGATGAACTTAAATATCTGTGGTCGTTTTGCTTGCCCCAGTATGTTGTCACAGATAAATTGTGACTTCTAACCAAAGGAAAAGAAGATTCATCGGTAAAGATAATATTGTTTACCAAATTAGCATCTCGGTTAATTAAATCAGTCAACTTTTCACAAAATACCATACGCTTAAAAGCGTCGCCGTGAAATAATTGTTGGTGTTTAGAATACTTAAAAAATTGTGATACTCATTTGCTTTGAGTATTCGCTGAACGGAAGAATGGGATATGTATAAATCATTGGAAATAGTGCCAGATGACATATTCGAATTTATTTCAACTGCAGCACATACTAAAACGGACGTATTATTAGAAATTCTGCGAGTTGGAAGTGATGTTTTTAAATTTTCAACCGAACCGGTATTGTCGGTTTTATTTTTTAATTGAAAAATTGTGGCTTTATTTGGAATAGGCCTGTTAGGGTATTTAGCTGCAAACACGTCGCATACCCTTTGAAAAGAATTGCCAGAGTGATACCACCGCATTATCTCAGCTCTCTCCTCGACAGTATAACGAGGCATTTTGCGCAAAAATATGTATTTAAAACTTAGACAACAAACTTACTTGAACTGACTAATAATACTGATCACTGATCAGTCTACACGTGCTATTATCGTACTATAGCGCCACACCTCGCTGTTAGGTAGAGTGGGAGACGGTTGGAGTATATGTACTTCCCCGCCGTTTATTTTACAGAGATTGAAGCTGTATATCTTGTTCTATAACGTTTCCGTCTTTATTTAATTACTTCGGTGTCCCAGTTCTTTTTACACTATTATTATTTTTAGGGTTCTTTATTATCTCTATTATTTCGTCAGTAGATGGGATGTCTCATCTGTGGATATGAATTTGTGTTGTTCCTCTTTTTGGATTTCATCGTTCAACAAGTGTTTATTTCATATATTTAACTTTCTTTCTTTGTATCTTATTAGATGAGCTACACTGTATTTCCATAAAGAAATTGTACCTGTTCCTCTATTTAGTGCTCTTTGACTATCTTCAGTTCATTTTCTATGTGCCACGTCTTTCTGTTTGTCTACATAAGCCTTTCAAATTTTTTTTTCTTTCAGCTTCCGATTCCCTTTTGTGCCCTTCTTTTGTTTAATATTGCCCTTTGTTTTGCTTCACTCCTATCTTCAATTGATTATTTGTGGTTGTTTATTCCCACATACTTTTGTGTTGTCTCTTTTATGGCATGTCAATACTACTCCATTCTCGCTTATTTGTGGCTATGAGGAAGCAACCAAATAGAAATACTTGGTTGCTCGGTATTATCAAAGTTTCTGTTTACTCATTAGTAAATCTCGAACAAATTTAGTATCTAACATTTGTTGCTTCCATTTGAATTTCTCTGCCCAACTATCAATACTAAAATAATAATTTACTTGCAGATTGTTAAATTACCTTCTATGTGGTTTTCGGGAACAAGTGAAGAGTCGTATAGGCAATAAAATAATTATTATTTAATTAAAACCTTTTTATCATTAGGTGTAAGGTGTGGCAATCGTATAATATGCAGTAATTCCACACCATGTGAAAGATGGCGCAAATATTTTGCACAATTTACAATTTGACAGTTGTCAAATTTACGGTTGTCATATTTTATTTAAAAACATTTACACATTACCTACATTTAAATCAGCTTAATGTGTAATTATGTCATCGGTTTCTGATCAACACCAGGAGGCCGTAAAGAAGATACCTCAAAAACGACACGAGAGAAAACCAAGTATGGATTTCAGCATTCCATCGCAGGCAAAAGAAGTTGGTTTGGTTAGTGTGCCACCAACTATATTGCCTGTAATACAAGAGCACGCTAGTGAGGAACGGCAGTCTTCCAGTCAAAATATGACCTACACAACTTCAAATGATTGAAAAATTATTATCTGTGTAAAGATGAACGAAGAAAATGTAGGTGGATTTACATGAAGTGGAGATATTTGAATGTGTCAGATACTGGAAGCAGCAGAATAACTTATGAAGATCTGTGTTTGGATTTTAGGCTGCATATAAGTTTTATATCATTACTAATAAAATTTAAATTTATTACTTCCTATGTTTTATTATAGGTAAAGTAGTAAGTGTAGAGGTATGTAATGTGTGATGTGGGATCCAATTTAAGGCCTTCGTATCGGTATATGTCGTAGTAATCTATGGTGATGTATAATAGTGTATTAGTTAGGAACTGTTTTTCAGATTATAGCAACACAAAAAAAATATAATCAATACATCACATTCAAGGAGGTTTAATTTTGTACGAGGAAGCTAGAAATTTAGAAATTTCAACTGTAACTTCAACAAGAAAGAAGCGTTTACTCAAAGGCGAAACAGCGGAACAGTATCCAAAGTTTTATTGGAAAAAAGAAATTAGCCAAGAAATTTAATTTCTCTCTGTCGGTATGATTGATGTGAGGGTGTGCTTGTAGTCAAATACAGAAACAGCGGTTACATTACTTTCGATTCGCAAACAACACGGAAGACCTTATTGTGTTCAAATGGCTTTATTTCGCAACGTTCCTGCGGATGATAGATGATGAAACTGGAGGAGTTTTACTCGGCTGTTAAAGTTTTATAACACCCGCAATCCACTTATATTAGAAATTTTGATGGATGCTTTATCTTTTCCTTGTGTGCGCTGGAAGAGTAACTGCACATACGTACATGTCGTGTATGTTGATAACGCGCAAACTATTCCGATTTTATTTTGCTTTAAGAGTTATTGCTAGAAAAACTGCTCTAATTTTTTGGCAATCCACAGCCCATATTTTATAGAGAAAGAATGGCAAGTAAGAAATAAATGTTTTCTTTTAATTCTAATATACGTCAATGATGTCTCACTTGGAATTGTTTCTCTCTTTTTGAGAATGTAAGGGCTGCTTGACAGGAAAAATGGATAGCAGTCTGCACATGCCCGAGTTACACGTAAATAGATCTGAAGTAATAACCAATCGCTTCTGATAATTATCATTAGAAGCGTGGTAAAAAAAATTTTCGACCATGTCATGGCCAGTAAAGTGATTGAGGTTCGCATGAGCTTAAGGACTTTTTACATGAAAGAAATGTTTAGGGACTATAAAAAAAAGAATGACTTAAATTTTAAGATAATGGGTGAGTTGACTGTTGGTGACTGGACACTTAAGTATAATCCTTAAGCAAAGTAATAATTTATGTACGTAGGTGGCTAACTTTTGAACTGGCTGAAAAAGGGATAGACATCGCGGGATACTGAAATACTGAGGTAACTAACTAAGTAAAAAATTCGAGAACCATCACCTTTATCAAAAGGTACACCGGTAGGTAAAAAATACTCAGATACAACTGTGACCAAATTAGGCTTTTAGTACTTGAAGTTGTAGAAGTAGTTACCGTAGAAATCATGCATAAAGTAACAGACAGAATTCACTTAGCAAGTACACCACCCATCACAGATCTGGTTTATTGACAGATCTGGTTGAGATCGACTAAAAGTCGTTTTGGAACCCTTTCTTGATAATTGGTTTGCAGTTTCGTTAGCATAGCAACGTAAATTTGTTGTGTTTGGATAAAGCTTTTTAGATTTAGCAGGCATTTGCAAACTAGTTTTTAGGTCACCTGCTAAGATACTAATGTTGTTAGATCCGCTTGGTAATCCGACAATATCCGAAACAGCCGATTGCGGGTTTACTTTTCCAGAGACTTCACACTTTGACGTTACAGCTATATCCGTTTGATGTGCTGTGGTATATTGTTATAATGCCACATACTCCTTATGATTCGGGATTTTTCATATATATCAACATCAGAACTTATATCTTGTATCAACCCATGTTCATAGTAGCTTTGAATTTAAAGTTCTGGTCACCGGTTAGTTCTCCAGTTAACCTAATCCAGACAAGGAGGGTGGTACTAACCCCAAACCCTACAGATCCATCAGTTGTATTGAAAGCAATGGAAAAAATAATAGACAATTATGTCAGACTGGAGGTGATGGAAAAGGCTCCACTTCACAAGAGTCAGCATGCATACAGGGCAGGCAGATCTACAGAGGCTGCCCTGCATGAGCTAACCGGAATCATTCAGAAAACTCTGGGTGAAGGAGAAACAGCAATTTGTGCCTTCCTAGACATTTCTGGTGTGTGTGATAATACCTCTCATGAGGCAGTCAGATGAGCACTGGAAACAAGGGGGTGACTAAAACAGTAACTAGATGGATAAGCGAGGTGCTCTCCACGAGGAAAACTTAGACAACAGTCGGCGAACAGACTATTAAAATCAGAACCATTCGTGGAACACCTCAAGGCGGTGTATGCTCGCCTTTGATGTGGAGCCTGGTAGTAGATGAACTGCTTCACAGGCTGACAGCCTCCGGCGTACAATGTATAGGATACGTCGATGATATTGTTATAATAGCAAGAGGCAAGTTTGAGGGAATTCTCTGTGACCTAATACAAACAAGCCTTAGAATCACTAGTGAATGGTGTCGATAGGTGGGGCTGAGTATCAACTCAGCGAAAACCACGATTGTACCTTTCACTAGAAAGAGGAAAATTTCGAACATGAAAGACATCCGTTTGGATGCAACAGTAATCGAATGTAAAACAGAAGGAATAAGCTTAGACCAAAAACTTCTGTGCAACAAGCATATTGAATTAACAATGAATAAGGCAACAAGAGCCTTAATGATATGCCGGAACCTTGCAGGCAAAACATGGGGCTGCAACACAAACATACTGCGATGGCTGTACATCGGCATAGTAAGACCTATGTTAACTTACGGCGCGATAACCTGGTTCCAGAAGGTCACACAGGTCACAGCAAGGAATGCCCTTGACAAGATGTAACGGTTAGCAAGCGTATGCATTGAACCATGATAGGAACTATCGGAAGCAGAGTATTGCAATTTTCTCCGATAGCCAAGCAGCCATAATGGCACTGAGCTGTAATTCCATGAGTTCGAAATTAGTCTGGGAATGTCTTGGCAGACTAAATAACCTAGGCAAAGAAGACAAAGTTGCACTATGCTGGGTACCAGGACATTCCGGAATCGGCGGCAACGAGGAAGCTAATCTATTAACAAGGAGGGCCGCCACAACTTCGTTCGTGGGACCAGAACCGTTCTGCGGCAGAGGGATGAGCACCTACAAAAAAGAACTCAAAGACAGGGAGGAGAAGTTCAGAGCTTCCCTCAGGGAGAATCTCCCTGGTCTGAGACATTCCAAGATATTCCTTATAATTTATATGTAGACGAATCTAAGGAGTGAAAAATAAAGAGAATTTGAAATGGATAGCCAAATTAATCGATCAGCAATGTAGTCAAACAATATTTTGTGCGTGCTATATAATAAGCAGTAGATTGTGCGCGACATAAACGTTAACGTCAAAATATCTGCGGAATAAATCGCTGAAATAGAGTAGGTATATTTTAATGCACAATGAAACCTCTCGCAACGCATAATTTAAAAGTGTAGCAATCCGAAAGTATACTAATTTATTTCGCACTTCTTTGTAAAGGGCACCATTCTAATGGATGCAGGCAAATTAATTTTTGGCACCATTATACATTTGCCTCTCCTAAACGGACACTTTGGAAATGTTGAATATGAAAAAGGTGCTCTACATAACGATTTTTGTTAATATAGATAAGCATGTCATAGTATTTAAGATACCCCTTGCTTAGTTTATTACTGTTTCTTAATAAGTTCAACACAAACATTTTTGTACATCCCTTTTCAACAAACATTCTGCCCCAAGACAAAACCGACGCGATCGTGATTATCCGTTATAGAGAGTTTTGACTGTATCAATTGTTGATAGCTCTCTAGTTGCATGCTTGTGGAGCGCAGGTATATTTTATTTATCTATATTTATTTATACTGGGTGGGCTCCGGCCCGAACATTTCTGTTTATAGGTATTTTTAACTAAAATTCAGAATGTGTGTATTTTCAATAATTTAAACAACACTATCATTGTTTTTCTAATTTCCGGTTTTTCCGAAGATAGGGTCAGATTTTAAATATTAAATGGGGCATTTGCATATGTTTGCATACTTTGATACACCGTAATATGACCGTAATTATCTGAGTCCGTAAATATAGGATTTGCTAGTTTTCATTTCCTTGGTTACAAATATTTTTAACTTTTACTCTTTAATTTAGGGTACCGTGAATATACGAAAACCCTTCCTAACTGTCAGGATTACACTCAGAAATTACAAATTCCATGGCTCTTTTACTTTCTGTGCCTATATACTAAATTGCGAAAAGTAGGAGTTTTTTCGCAAACATTATTTTTCTTTTCTGAATAGAGCGTGATGGGTTCTCTGGGTTAATTTGAAAGAGAAGTGCTTGCAGATTCCAATGATACCAAATACTTTGCATTCAAGTTAAAAGTCGGTATCTGTAAACCAAAACTATGACTATAGGTACGAGTAAGCAAAGCTAATGTGTTATTTTTTATTCAGCATTATAAGAGAGTAAGCGGTTTTGGTATAAAACAAAAGTTAGTGGTGTATATGGCAATTATAACATTCAATGACGTATTCCAAGTGCACATTAAATAAAATATAGGCAATAGCTCCTTCAAAGTTTAGTTTAAAATGCAAATATATAAATCCTATAATACAGAATAAATATAAGCAGCAAACAGAAAACCCGGATATTAAAATTACCAAAAAAAAAAAAAAAAAAAACTTCAAAGGAAGGAACATTTACAAAGTAATGGTTTTAAGTTGCTATCATTGGAATTAGCCAAAATATCTCTTCCAACTTAACGCGGGAGCCTTATGGCGTTCTATTTAAAAAAAAATAGGAGTTTTTACGAATATGCTGTCAGAGCATTTTATCGCACCCTGGTTGGAAAGCAAAGGATGACCCTTAACCGCACACATGGCGTCTGACAGACTACTTAAAACATAAAGTGATGGATATTTTTTTAATTAAAGCACTTTCGCATCTCCAATTTCAGGCAATCCATAAGCTATGTATTAAGTGCCTTATGTACCCGTAGATGGTGCTATGAATAATTGTAAAAAAATTACTGAATTGAATTTGCGTCCTCAAGGAGACCCAAATTACGAAGAAACTGTTCTAAAATGGTGCGAAGAGTAGATAGCGATATTGATAACTTCAGTGATAATGACTATATTGAATATCAGCGTGACACAGCCTCAGAGGTTTCGAAAAATAGCGATAGTGATGATAATGTAAATGATATTGGAACTGGCATGAAAAGTAATACAGATTTTCAACATGTGTACGGAAAAAATTGCTATAAATGGTGTACATCGAAGGTTGTTCCATCGTCATGTGTTCGTAATACAATTAAGTATAATAAAGGTTCCTATTATAAGAGGGTAAGCTTGGGAGTTTGGTGATAAAGCAGAACCGTTACCTGTATGGGAGCTATTATTTTTAGAAGGTGTTTTATTATCTACTATTGAGTAAACAAATAATAAATTAACACAAATGCGCTTGCAATATAAAAGTGACAATGGAGGTCTGCGAGAAGGTGATGATAGAACTAAAGGCCTTCTTAGATTTACTAATTTACCAATTATGAGAACTTGGATATGGATGAGACAGGCGGAGAGATTATCAGGGCTGTTATGAGCAAACACCGATTTGCAGCACTCCTTTCGGTTTTACGATTTGACAATCCTCAAACTAAAATAGAACATAAGAGAAACAATACACGAGATGCTTATCATCTTCCGGGAAAGAATGCATTTTAAAATATACATGCCACAAAACCATGTAAATATGCTATAAAAATAATGTGTCTCACGGATGCTCGAACCAGCTACCTCTGCAATGCATATATCTATTATGGCAATGTGCGTGGACTACCTCAAAACGTGTTCTTTTGTTACTGGTAAAACCAACGTGGACAGTATTACGACTCCAGTAATTGGGTTTTGGAACCTTTGGTGTAACAATAACTATCACACTGACAAAGTCAATGCTAGGTTTTTCCACTATCACCAAACAACAAGACCAAACCTACAATGGAACCAACGTAAATATTAGACCAGACTTATTTCTTTTCTCCATTGAATTGATTCATACATATGTTACGTTCTAAACAGCCTACTTTTTTGGGACGATGAAAAAAATAAGAGAGAATCCTATTACATTTATACCTTGCAGAAGTAGCCCAGAGGATATTATATGGATTTCGTGAAGAAGTTCATATTGGAAAACGAGGAAAAGCCAGGATACTGATTTTTTCTATGCATCATAAGACTTGTATCGATTCAGAAATGCAGAAGCTGAGAATAATAGTTTATTACAATCGGAATAAAAGTGGTGTAGACATCCTGGACGAAAAATGTGTCAAAAGTACAGGTAGATGGACTATGGCATTGTTTTTTTTACCTGGTAGATGTTTCTGTAGTTAATGGATATACTTTACATCAGAGTTACCGGAATAATCCTACAATTAAGGAAAAATCATTGTTTGCTAAAATACTAGCAGAGCAGTTATTTCAACCACACATCGAGAGACGGTTCAAAAATCCATATATAACATGCAAAATTCGTACCATTATGGACAGAATTTTAGGAATACCGCAGGAAAATATATTAAAGATTCTAGACCAATTGTTACTGCAAAAACTAAGATGCTGCGAACTGTGCCCTCAACAAAAACATCGCAGTATTTATGCGTAAGAAACCCATCTGTTTACAATGTTCAAAACCGATGTGCAACGCCCGCATTGAAGCACTTTAACTACACACTAAAAAATATTACACTTTTCCTACGGAAAATTCCTGTAATGTATAGGGTAAATTTACCAAAAATTGGGAAATTTACAATAAAACTTTAGGTAAGTTTCCCAATTTTTGGTAATTTCACATTACAGGAATTTTCCGAAAGAAAAGTGTAATTTTTTTAGTGTGTAGTAATAAGACTAATGTGTTTGCTTTTGCACTGTTATTAATATTATATTTATTTCTTTTCTTTACCGTAATCGTGTTAAATAAGATAAAAGCATTTTCCTGGGAGTCGGCAGATATTTTAAAATTTAAAAATATATTACATTTATTGGATGTGAGAGGAGAATACATGTATATGCCAATGCATATAGTCAATGTTTTCTTTTAAAAAGTATTATATAAATACCCAACTTATAAAATCATAATTTATATAGTGCATACAATATGATTTTAAATGTATGGCGGTATTATATTTATACATATGTATGTCTGAGTTTCCTAAATGTAAATGTCAAGTATTTCTATTCTATATGTTCATACCTATATGTTATTATCTGCAGTAGGGAATTTTCTTTTGTGTATGTGTTTGTTTATCTGTATATATTTTTTAATATAGGGGGGGGGGAGACGATTTCGATCAAGGAATTCGGTCTTCCAGCAATGGAGAAATTAGTAAATGAAACTCATTTATTAATACTCAATATTTCGGAAATGTTTATTTCCTTCTTCAGGAGAATTACTACAATTGAAAAGCAATCAGTGAAAACAAAATTAACAAACAAAAGTTTAAAAAACTTACATGAGAGATCAAAATGTCGGCAAGAACGACGCACATGGATGGAAAATTATTATATTAAGTTAAAAACTGAAGTGTGAGTTATAAACATGTTGTAAAAAATTTTTGAAATAAAATAGTAAACAGTTTGATGAAAAAACTGATGCGGTCAAATTAATAAAATTAATAAAATAATAACATATCAAAATTCGGAACCGAAATTTTTTAATATATATAGCGATGTACAGGGTGTAATATCTGACCAACGAAATCCAAATTAAAAACGAAATCCAATTAATTTTAATTTTACATTAGCTATTTCCCGACGATGTTGTTTCAATTAACTCATTATGGGTTACTTCTTTTATTGTTATTGTTACTTTTTCTGTAAAACAACCATGTAAATATAGTCTATATAATAATGTTAGTGAAAGTTTTACAAATTTTTATCCCATTTTGATTTTGCAGGGCGTCCGTTTAAACGGACATCATGCATATAATACGAATATCATATATTTGTAAATAATTTATTATTTTCAATTTATTGAACATACATATTTAATACACATATTAGAGGAGATACAATAAAACTTGGAATCAGTTATGTCATTTTTTTAAATTATTTTGTGTGATATTTTGGATGTAAAGCACAGCCACATATTTTGCAAACAAACTTGCGTTTCTTTGTGTATACTTTACATCTGCGTTTTGTTTCATTATATTCAATAATATAGCCAACATTATCAAATCTAACTGCATAAATAGAAATTGTACTTCTAGATTTTAATGGTTTGGTTCCGTAGCTCCGGAGAAAAGACAAAGCCACGTAACGCCTGAATATCAACAGGCTGGCACAATTTGAATCTTGAGATTTAAGTTTTTTCATTAGTAACCATCCATTTACGCCGCTAACATCAAAAAGATAGCAAAACTATTTACTTTGTCTTACCCTAGTAGCCGGATAATGTCAAACTGACAAATATAACATAGAATTCGTGCAAGGGGAAACTAAGATCTACATTTTTTTGAACGCCATATTTATTGTTTCAGGAACAATTTTCTTCATGATATTTTCTTCTAAAAATAATTTAAAGAAATCCGTGGATATTCAGGTAAATGTGCCTCCTTTGAAGGTAATTTTAGGTTACAATTTGTTGTCATATTGTAACTTGGAACAGTTATTGACCAGTGATGCGTTTTTCTTTTCTTCGGTGTTCCTATTAGTTCATTTTGAAGTCTTTCTCTAAATACTGATAAAGGTATGTTGCTCTCTTCATCACTGTTTGCATCTTCATACACAATTTCACGTGCTTGGCGTACAATAGCTCCAGGGAAGTTATTTATATTGCCTGCTTCTTCTTGGTCTGATCTATCGCTGTCTTCATCTGTTTCAGCTAATGCTTCATGAGGATTTGTCAGTATAATATAAACTGTAGTGCTTTCAGAGTTACAGCTTCGGCTTTCAACGTAGATGTCCTCAATTTTTATAATGTCCAAGAGTTCATTTAAACTTAACCTAAAAAGCAAAAAAGCAAGTTATTGGTATTTCATGCATATTGGCCGTTTAAACGGACACTTAATAAAATAGTGTATTACAAAAAAACCTAAGCTTATTACAGAGTTATATCTATTGTAGATATAAGCAATAATGATGTTATGATATATTTATTCTGTTCTTTAAATTTTAAGTTGTCATAGTAACCAAAAAAATCAAATCACCCGTCATTTCTAGTCGAATATAATCCTGGATCCATTTCAATGAAAAATACAGTCAAAATGTTCAGCTGATCTATTACCAAGCACAAGCAAATCACGTGTTCTAAAACTACAATTAACGGTCAAATCACCCCCACTTCATTATATACAGTTATTATTATAATAAAAATCAACGTCCGTTTAAACGGCCAATATGCACTAATGGGTTAATAGTATAATGAGATTTCATTAAGCAAATGAAAAAGGTAGCTAAGTCTATCGAAACGTCTTAAATGTTAAGTACTAATTCCAGATTTCCAGCAAACATCTTAAAATTTATATAATTATAATAAAATGTACTCCAATAATTTAAATATTATTTTTCAGGTTTATTGTATAGTCAAGAAATTTTAAAAGATGTTTTTAAAGATCGAAACGTTTTCGTAACGCAATAAATTTTTAAAATTTAAAGTATATGCCGACTCCCAACAAAGTATTTTTATCTTATGTTATTAATATTGGCAACATTTCCTTATTGTTTAGGAAAGTTTTTATTGTTTTAGTTAATAATGAATGTACTTGATGTAAAACTGAAAAGAAAAATTAAAGATATGTGAAAGTGTACAATTTATTCGGCTGTTTAGAAAAGACGCAACGTGTACAATGAAGCACAGAATTTTAGCGTATGTGGTCAAGAGTTAACTCCTTAGTGTCAATTTGACAGTTAGAAAGCTTTTTCTTGTATTCGCGGCACTGTGGATTTAAAAATAGATATGCAAATTTTTTGGTAAACTTGGAACCTAAAACTAACAAGTTATGTTGAATCCAAATGTGTAAAAATATACAGCAAAATTTCGAAATTTACCATACTCTCAATAAGTCGGTTACAAAAATATGACAAAGTAGGTTAAATGAGGCAAGTTAATCGTAAATACTACAGTTTCAATTGGATTAAAGAGTACCATAAGTAAAAAGGGTCAGTAGGTACTTAAGTTTTGCACACCCGGTATCTACATTTGTTCATGGCTTTCACGTTTTATTTTTCTTCTTTTGATAAATTTTAATATCTGACAAGTATAAACGAATAATCGCTTTCGAAATATCAAAGAAATACTCTTAGAAGTATTTTCTAGGAAAACTAGCCATACGCTCTTGTAACACAGACAAAATGGATTGATTACTTTTATGTGGGGATAGCGCATCCGTAAAAACTATTCTATGCAAAACTAGGAAAGCTCATCATTTCTCATCGCCATAATCCCACACATTATACGCGAACGACCGATTCCGGAACGAACATTTTACTTGCCCCGGGTAAAAAACATTTTTTTACTCCATCGCGGCGTTGAAAGCATGATTGATGGTGGCTCCATCTAACTTATTGACGGTTACGTCTGCGAATGAATACCTATACGCGCTCGAAGAGGGTAGCAGTTGGAAGTGCGTTTAAGTTGGAAATTGTCCTTGAGGGCCGATCAAACAAACAGCGCCTAGTCAGAAGAAAAATGTTGACATGAACACGCAATTTAAGCACAAAGCTCTTGATTTTCATATGATGTTATCACAGTATAATAAAAGAATGAAAGAAAGGCAATCTATAATAGTAAATAAAAGAGAATACCTAAAAGAGAAAATTTAATGTATAGACGATCCGTGTTCCTTAATAAAATGAAAGTATACACTTCTGTGTCTCTAACGATCTTTGTCACAGCTAAACATAGGAAAGTACAATTTTAATTTAGACGTTACTCATCTACTACCTCCCTAACCAACTTTAAATTTATAATTTAAGGAAAAGGACAAACCTGTAATTGTAAAGATAAAGTTTTAAATTGATTAACTGCTTGAAAATTCGAAATCCATTTGTTCATTCTTAATTTATTCTTTGTTAATTACGGTTCATCAGGAATAACTAAAACGTATACAAGCATCAGTGCAGCGATTTGTTTCTTATTAATTACTGAAATACTACACAAAAGCGTTATATCATCTCAGATAGGTCTACTAAAGCACTGTAATTATTCTTATTGCATTCAGTAATACATTTGTGATCCATTTAGATATTATTTAAAGTGTGTAAGATATATAATAAATGTGCATATTTATTGCTATGATCTTGCACTAACGTCTGCTTTGAATTTGAGTGTTATTTTTAAATGTAATTTATAATAGTCCGTAAAAATAAAACTTTAATATTATTTTAATTGGTTTACCCTCTTCTAATATGCAAGTACACATGCAGCCATCTCTCTCTAAAATTATGAGTATCTAATATGTATAGAAATATATCTAACCAATCACAAAATCTTTAAACATCATATGCTAGTATTAATCTAGGTAACCTAGACATTCGCAGATACTCAGCAAGAAGTAAGCGGTCATGGAGAATGCTGCTGACTATATGCTCAAGTTTATAAGAAATAATTATTGCTTATATGTAATACTTACAATCTGCGATATGTCTATTCTTGGTTTAAGTTATATGATCACATCATTTACACATAATTCTAGAAATACATAATTATATAATAGATACATAGCCAATACTGCAAATTTCTGCTTTATTGTTGCGTCACTTTTCTGATTTAAGGCTATATATAATTTGATTTTTATGCATCAAATTAGTTTATTAGTTTTAATTTTAAAGTTCGTATATGCAAGTATTTGTAAGATTGTCTTTGATTCGGGTAACACTGTCTTTTTTTTATTTGTCGGAGGAAAATGCTTTATGCACACCAGGCTCGTGATCGATGGCCTGGTACTCCAAAATCTGTTTACCCAATAAAAACTTCTTATACTCTTCAAATTATTTCCACTACTGGAACTCTACATCAGGCAGCGTGTAGGATGACTTATTATTTATTTCTACCTTTCTCAACTATCCTTCTGGTGAACTTGCCTATTTCGTTTCTCGTTCTCCTTGAAGCTCATGGTTCTGTTAATCATGGATCTTCTACCATCGTTCAGGAGAAAATACCATGCGCTCGACTAGATTTTCCGGAATGACCACTCCGGGCTCATTATTGATCGCCTCCCTATCATCGCACCAGTGGGGTCATTTAAAAATTGTATGTTCCGCTGTATCTGGCCTTGTGCAAATGCGCAATGCCTAAAACACTCGTAAGCAGTGAGTGCCTGTGTTAAAAAATATCCTACTTCACGATGCTTGGACTCCACCGTAGGATTTTATATATCTAATGGGTCTCCTTGTCCATTGGGCATTTCTCCTTTCATTATCCTATTGTGCCCGCCATAAATCAAGAGTCTTTCCTCTGACCCCCTTCTTGCCAATTTGCACATGCTAACGACCGGTCAACAGACCTATTATTATTTTGATAATCTTCCCGTTTTTACTCAGAAGATCTTCAGTAAATTCAAGTTTCTGTTCCCCCAAGAACTCCTTTGCCTCTTTTTTTACTACTATTCCATGAACTTGTTAAGTAACAATCCAATGATGGACTTATTAATTTGAGAAGAAATGGCAAGCTCCAACGACCTAGACCTGGCCTGATTGTCCGTTGCCTCATTTACCTTCATGCTCGTGTAGGGGCACTACTTCGGGTGTCATTTATTAAAGCAGCTTAGAGTCAACCATTGCAGAACTGATCGCTTCAAGTGTTGCCCCGTAGAGATGAATTGCAGCAACTGCAGCCTGCAATACCGTCGTATCCTTGCTGAGGCTAATCTAAAGGGCCTTTCTGGGCTTTTTCCATATACGCCGGTTCCTACACCATAATCAGTTTTAGAGCCATGGTCAGTTTAAGTTCTCTTTAACTGAAGGTTCACATATAACTGAAAGCAATATATTTATTTCTACTCTAACCGATTCTATATCTTGACTTAAACATTTCTATTGAATAAATTTGCAAAAGGCAATGAAATAATGATGTAGTTTCAATCTATAGTTAACACGATATGAAAATTTGCATCTGGCGTGTTAGTGCACTTGTTCATTACTGCTATATCATCTTTGGAACAGTTGAATTAGTATTTTACTGTGCATAATCGGATCTATCACGAGATATAGTCTACATATTTATGTGCAACTCATTAGTTGTAAATTTAATTTAGAACTCCAAGAAAGAATTATATCCTTGCACTTGTATTTTATGTTTCCAATACTTTCAGACTGTTTCACGGTAGGTAGTTAAAATTACAACAGCAACAGCTAGACCAAAATTACCAGAAAATCAAATTAAACCCGGCGTTACCTGTGTATGTTTGAACACACATACGGATAAATATGTATGTATGTAAGCAAATTTACAGACATCTGCATAGTAATTACATTAGACCATAGTATTTTAGCTTCAAACTTTGAATATGTTAAAATCTATTAAAGCTAATTGGGCAAATGGCGGCTGCCTCATTCCTCTCTACTCTAATATTTACCTCATGATAATTTAATACCTTCGGGGGAACGCATATCGAGAATTGGATCCCTAACGCGGCAGTCTGATGATATTTCTCCGCCTATAATATGACCTCACTGGAGAAATCCGACACATCGAATCAGACAAGCAACAAATTGGTGAAATTTAGAAGGAGTAGCTCCTTTTTGACGTAACCGTCCTTTACTTACCTTAAAATATTAGCTCCGCTCAGGTTTTTTACTTTGAAAACTCCTTTGTTGCCTAAATTGCAATTTTTGTAAACCGTTTGTTAAGCTACATACAAGAAATGTAATGTCTCTTATTAAATCATTTAGATCTTGTTACTGATGTACTAGATTCGATTAAATTTTCCTCGATTTCTTACCGGTTAGTAATTTAGTCTTTAGTAATAAGACGCGATGCGCTGCACATGTGACGAACTGTCACATGTGCAGCGCATCGCATGTCTCAGTGTAACAGGAGCAATGCGCACAACGCCAACGGCGGCAATGGAAGCACTCCTATGTGTTCCTCCTCTGGACTTGTTTGTGGAGGAGGCGGCGCTCAGGGCGGCTATAAGATTGAGATCTCGGGGTCTTCTGGACATGGCGGGTGGAGGACGCGGCCACGCGAGCATCATTCATGAGGCCGCCGCCAAGGTGCCTCTCCTTGGTGCCGCAAAGGATACTGTGCCTCCTGTGTTTGCCTTTAACAGGCACTACCATGTTCTTATTGACCCTGAGATCGAACTGCAATCTTCGATTGCCTTCTTTACAGATGAATGGAAAGCGAAAATGGGGACAGGGGCCGGAGTTTTCTCCTCGGACCTTGACCTCAATCTAGAACTGGCGCTGGGCAGGTTTGCCACGGTTTTTCAAGCCGAGGTGTTAGCGATCCTGCACGGCGCCGAAGAAATTTTAGCAAAGGGCATTAGGGGACGGCGTATTGTCCTTTATAGCGACAGTCAGGCTGCCCTTAAGGCTCTTAATAATCATAGGATCGCTTCGGGCTTAGTACTTCAGTGTCACAATGCCCTAGAAGCGGTCGCTATCGATAATGCTCTGACACTCAAGTGGGTTAAAGGCCATAAAGGAAACCTAGGTAATGAGGCTGCTGATAGGCTGACAGGGCGGGGCTCGCGCTCCCACTTTGTGGGGCCGGAACCAGTTCTCCCTATCTCGTCGGCTACACTCAACACCATGATAACGCAATGGACTGCCACTCTTCATGAGAATAGATGGAAATCCATAACCACCTGCCGTCAAGCGCGTGAGGTCATCCCCAGGCCGTCACCGAAGACAGCAAAATACTGCCTGCAGCTTTCGCGCAGTAACTTACATCAACTTGTGGGGCTTTTGACCGGCCACTGCAAGCTAAACAAACACATGCACCGCATGGGTTTGGCTACCAGCCCACTGTGTCGGGCATGCTACCAAGAAGACGAGACGCCGCAACACATTTTATGTGATTGCCCAGCGCTTGTCCAACTTAGAGGTTCCATACTGGGGGAGTACTGGCCCAGTATGGCCGATTTTGGTGGCGCCTTGCCTGCTGCTCTGCTTGAGCTCACGCTCAGTTTGGGCTGGCTCGAGTAGGCTGTGGGCGAGCGATGCCACCTAGAGGAGGTAGCACAATGGGCCCGATAAGGGTGGCCTAAGTGCATGTGTTCACCACCTTCCCCGACCTAAAATCCAGAATCCAGAATAAGATTCGAGGTGTAAATCATTTTTCACCTAAAAAAAAGATCGATTATTTGACAACAATGATAAGTACCAGTAGTTCAATGAATTCGATGCTATATTCTTAATCTTGTACAATTTTTGCACTGAAATCAGTAGAAATAGTTTATCTTAAAAACATTTCTCCTCATTTTAATATTGAATTATTTTTACACAGTTAATTATCATTTTACTTAAATGTTTATAAATTAAGCCCTGATTTTCGTACATTTTCAATTAGATTCTGTTAAATGAGCTCTGCGCTAAATTATTTACACTACTATGCTGTTTAATATATTTACTTTCTATGACGGCAATACGTGTTTTTTTTTCTTCTTTATTTTATGTTGTGTTCTTACATTAATCTATTTACGAGAACAATTTCACAATAAGCCATTGTTAAGCTGTCATTTTCAATAAGATTCAGAGAAGTTATCACCTAGACTCAAGGGTAACTAGAATTTTACGATGAAGCGCGGTCCTGAGGTGTGCATGCCTTACCATCTAGCACGAGAAAATAATTTGAAATTGAAATTAAAAGAAAAATACATTTAACACCCAAAACTTATGTGATAATACAAAACTTACATTTAAAAACATTCACTTACACATAAAGGTCTACTGTTAATTACATAAATACAACATATATATTATAAAATGATGGTTACCAGAGGGGCAAACAATCTGTACATACCACGTCACAAAACAGCACTATTCGAAAAAACACTGGAGTATCGAGCAATAAAAGTATATAATAAATTACCGGACTGCATGAAAGGCCAATCTTTTTTTAATCAATACAAGAACGCCCTAAAAGGGTTTCTAGTTGATAGATGCTTCTACTCGTATGAGGAATTCTTCGATGTGTCCCTATAATATTTGTTATTTTGAGGGATGCTATGAGGGATCACTCTTAACTATTATCTTTGACAATGCTTATATCTTTAAGATCTACAGCAATACAATATATTATTATTATTATTATTATTAACAACTACTTCGTGTGACATAAAGCAAATCACCGTATGATATATAATAATAATAATAATAATAATAATAATACAGGTCTTTATTACACAAAATACGTTTACAAAAACAAACAAACAGTTATATAATTCTACATTAGTGCAATCTGTAGGTGAGACTCAGATAAAATCTGCTTACTAACCTACTTGAACTAAAATTAAATTATGCATTTAATGCTTAAAATTAATACAAAACTAGAGTCGCATAACTTGACAACTAATATAACATTCTTCGACAGAGAAAAGAAGTGATAATTAAAAAAGAAAGAAAATGCGAACCAAAAAGAAAAAAAAAAAAATCTAAATGCAAAATGTCATAAAGAAATCAATATGTGAATTATCACTATTAAAAATTAAGTAATATATTAATAATAACAACAAATCAAATCAAATCAGCACACACCAACAAAGGCATATAAGCTACAGAAAAAGAAAAGGAAAGACAGAGAGACCGACTGTCAACCACAATAATGCTTTCGCAGTTTAAAACGAAACGCCGAAACTGATAATTCCTTCCAGGAGTTTTCAATTGCATTATATTTAGTATATATATTATAGGAAAAAGATCGTGTAAACTGCGCAGTTCTAAATGAGGCGGGAGAAATTAAACCGCGAAACCTAGTGGTAATATTATGTATGTCAGATCTAAAACGAATTTTGTTATACAAATAAGGTGGGGATTTATGCAGTAAAATTTTATGATACAGAGTTAATGTCTGTACCTCACGCTTAAAAGCCATGTTCAACCACCCCAAATCCCCCAACTTATGGGAAACATGGTCAAACTTCCGAATACCGAATATAAATCTGATACAAGAGTTTTGAACTTTTTGAATCCGTGCAGCCGATAAAGAGTCGATTGCAGGATGATACACGGAAGCGCAATAGGTGAAATGCGATAGAACAAACGCTTCACACAATTTCGCCTTTGTTTCACAGTTGAGAACCCCTTTATAAGGGTAAAGCTTTCTCAAGTTTAAATATGCGCATTTAATGTACCTGCCCACCTGATCCCTATATCTGAAAGTATTGTCCAAAACAAGACCCAAATTTGTTGCTGAATCAACAATAGGTAAACTAGAATTATTAATTTTAATATCAATTATATCTTTCAAACGATCACAAATTGCAGGACAACCAAACAACAAGACCATAGATTTAGCGGGATTTATATGTAAGTTGTATTGCAGAGCATTAGTAAAAAGTGAATCCAAGTCAGCATTGACATTCTCTACCCCCGATCTCCACCCCGTGGACGGAAATGATATATATAGCTGTATATCATCGGCATACGCATGATGAGAGCAAGATTTCACATCCTTCATTAATTGAGAGGAATAAATAGAAAAAATCAGCGGGCCCAAAATAGACCCTTGGGGAACACCCTGACCAATATACAAAGGATCAGACACGCAGGAATCCACGCGAACGGATTGCTGCCTATCTGCGAGATAACTCTCAAGTAAGGAAGCAGAGGAGGAAGACAAACCCAAGCGCTCAAGCAAGAGTACAAGCAATTTATGGTTTACCGTGTCAAAGGCTTTACTGAAATCGAGCAAAACTAAAATGGTTATCAAGCCTCTGTCTGCAGCAGCCAAAATATCATCAGTAATTCCAAGAAGGGCAGTCTCACAGCTAAAGCCAGCCCGAAAGCCCGATTGGACAGGTGAAAGAATGTCCATAGCCTTAACAAACTCTTCTTTAGATACTACAGGCAATAGACTTATTGGTCTCAAATCAGCGAAACCCGTAGGGTTGCTCACCTTCGGTAAGGGTGTCACCAATGCATGTTTCCATGCAATTGGAACAAGAGAATGTTCTATACAGGAATTGATCAAGTGAGTGATGAACGGAATGATGTACGGGCAGCACATCTTAAGCATTACAATATTGATACCATCGATACCAGAGCTAGTTGAATTTATGTTAAAAATTATACGGCTTACGTCATGATTATCAATCATACTAAAATCGAATTTATCAGGTATATTCCTCAAATATCTCAAATCAACATCATTATTTCCGGTACCGTATCCCATAGCATTGTCAACAAAGAAATTATTAATGTTATTTACATTACCGAAGGTATTCGGTAGTCTTTTAACTGTAGTTTTATTCTTTATATTTAAGCAATTAAAATGATTCCAGAATTGTTTATTAGAAGTGTGGGTGGAAATATATTCAAAGTAAGCTTTTTTTCCCTTCTGAAAGCTTCGGTTGTGAGATTACGAAGCGATTTATAATAGTCTCAATGAGCAGCCAACCCAGACTTACGGAATCGAGCCCTTGCCTCATTTCTCAACTGAATCAAAAGTTTTAGATTATCGGTCATCCAGGGTATATACCGTTTGGTGAACCTACGCGATATCAACGGCGCATGCAAATCAAAAAGAGTAATCAAGCATTTATTGAATATGGAAACTTTTGTATCAATATCTTGTTCATAAAACATACCCTGCAACGGAAGTAATAAAAGATCATTATAAAAGAAATTGTAGTCAATCCGTTTGAAGTCCCTATACGTAACAGAAACTGGTTCCGAGACAGGAAGCAGGCAAGACAAATCACAATATACTAGATCATAGTCAGAAAAATCGCACGGCTGCACTCCAGAGGCTACCACAGCCGAAGAATCGGACGTGATAATTACATCTAGTAAAGTACTCTCCGTCACACGAGTCGGTCCATCAATTATTTGACTAATATTTAATGCACTAGCCACTTCTTGAAAAAGACGTGTTTTTGGATCCTCTAATTTCAAAAAATCAATATTCAAATCCCCACAACAGAGAACTGTATCAGACAATGCAAAGCAAGAAATGAGACTATTCTCCAATTCGTTTAAAAATAATTTATAATCAACGTTAGGAGCACGATACGTAACCCCTATAACACCTTTAAAATTATTAATCTGTAAATTCAACCATAATTGCTCTATCGCATCCCCCAAATGAATCAGTGAGGCGCCTATCCCACTACTAACATAAAT
Source organism: Cetonia aurata (assembly GCA_949128085.1). Lineage (NCBI taxonomy): Eukaryota > Metazoa > Arthropoda > Insecta > Coleoptera > Scarabaeidae > Cetonia > Cetonia aurata. Next base: position 42,753,660 of record OX421884.1, read on the forward strand.
CGCAACCCCCCCGCCGCGAAAACCTCTATCCTTTCTAAACGTTTGAAATCCCCGAATGTCAACACAATCCGACGTATAACTATCATCCAACCAAGTCTCTGTCACAGTCAGTATGTCAATCTCATTACTACTAATTAATGCTCTAACATCATTGATTTTGGGAAAAAGTGACCTAGTGTTGATGTGCGCTAACCGAACATTATGAAATTTAACCATGCATACACAAGTTCAAATCACACATTTTCAAACATAATACATATTTCGAAATATAAACTTAGGAATAATATTGGTTCAAATAAATACAAATATTAAACAAAATATATCTATGTTATCAGTAAACAACAAATACTAAAAACTCAGACTTTTATTCTTATTCTCTTTCTTATCGTTTTCAACCTTTCCGAAATCAATAAGCAAAAAAAAACGTGCCATGAAGTTTCACTGTTTTGCGGTTTCAAACAATTTATTATAGTCACTTAAAAATTTGATTTTCTTAATATTACCAGATATATTGATGAATATTTTACCGTAACTAGTAAATACATTCTTCCCACCATATTTTTTGACTAATTGTTGAACCATCAAGAATCTTTTTTTCGTCAAATCCTCCCGAATAACTGTTTTGGATCCCTTCAGCTTACGTTTCAAACTAAATACTTTGTTCCTTACCGAACGTCTACAAAACTTAACAATGACCGGACGATTAGATCCCTCTTTGCTCGAAAGACGATGACAACAGTCGATATCGGACGCATGTAGTAAGCAGGGTTGTTAAAACCGGCATTTCAGCATAAGCATTCCGTTTTCGTTAACCAAGTATAAGCCTTGTGGATTAGATATGTATGTTTGCTTTCGCAGTTTAATGTGATCAACTAATGGATCCACTTGTTATTTTCTTCTCCCCTTAATATTTACAACACACATCAAATCGCTTTCAATGAGCAGGAGAATATAACTAGCCGAAAACATGCGTTCATATATAAGTAGCAGAAAATTGTCAATCCAGCTTTGAGTTCGAATAACATCTTAATGGAAAGCTTTCAAGCTGATTATACCATTTGATGATAAAAGCTATAACTGAAGAAAATACATCTTAGCTACGCAAGCCTGTGTGAACATGATTTACTATTAAATAAGAAATCCATGAGTTCAAAGGAACGAGGCTGCAACTAATAGAAAGCTATTTGACGACTAATTAGAGTACAAGTAGAGTAGAAAAACATCAACAGTGGAATGCCTGGAGGGTGTATCCTGGATCCTCATATGTTTATCATTTATGGGTACAAATGACTTTCCTTCTGATATCAAGATATTAGAATAACATCCGCTGAATGCGTCAATAGATGTGGGGGGATATATTGAGGAGTGCTTTAGTACTAGCAAATTGCAGTTCAAGTGGTAAAAAACCCAATCGCTACAATTCTTTGTTCCAGTTGCAGTAGTAGAGCATCCTTTCAATTTGTGAGTTTTATTTTTGAGATAGAGAGTCATTCCACAAGCATATCTAGCAAAATACGTCCCATTAAATGTCGCAGAAAAATGAAGTAGCATTATAGGGTGTGAAACTTTTGTAAATGTAGGATTAAATGATACCATTACACGTTGCAACGAAAAATTTACAGTAGCAAGTAGGAACTACTTATTAAATAGAAATAGCTAATTATTTTACTAAAGCGGCTACCAAATTACAAACAATTATTTTATTCAAACCCTGATGTTACAACTAGCACATCAGATAATAAAACAGCCACATCCTCATCATAACTACGTATTCCAATTACACGCTCATCTCTCCAGAGAACTGACCACGTGCACCAGCACAAACTATGTTGAGATAAAATGAAAGAATCGCCTACGTACGTCAAGAAAATGGACCTGACAAAGTTTAAAAGTCGATGATTAGCGTCCTGCATACGAAACCCACACGCATTGGAAGAGTTTCTAAGTTCACAAAGCGAATCGACAAAATGGTAAACTCAGTTTTGTTCCTGGCTTTGTTAGATGGCATTAGGTATAAGGAGTACTTGAAATACTTTTGCAAAACGTCAGTCATAAATGACCAGGCGTTAATACTAATAATACTATTAGACCACTGGCGAAACCCGGCAAAGTAATCCGTGGAGACGCAGGTTCAAATTCAAATCCCTTTTTTTCGTTCTTTTCCGTGTTTTGTTATTTAGAAATTATAATTATATACGATATATGATAATAACGAAGATGTAAAAGAACGAATTTGAAAGCATTAAAAATAAAACGAGTATTTTAAAGAAAACTATCGAAGATAGGTATAGGTAGGCAACATACTGGGTGTTCTCTTGGAAAAAATTGAGTTTCACAACTTTAATAATTCTTTGATACATCACTAATTTTTAGACAGTCTGTGTAAGATGTAAGGAAAGTGTTACTACGTTTTGGTGAAACAATATTAGTATGTGGTAGACTTAAAATACGGAATATCTGACACATCAAGCAAGTGAAGAATAATCAATTAAATGTCAAAATTTTCGCAAAACTCGTGTTACCTTAGACACAGTTGAAGATAGGTATAGGGAACCCTAGTTGAATCAATCAATCAACCAATCTTTAGTAGTGTCAGTACAACAGGTGTTTATACAAGTCAATCAAATAAAGAGAATAAGATCTGTCAGTAGTAGTGAATATAAATATGAAATACACATAAATCAAAATAATACACAACATTTTAAAAAATTCTTAATTATAAATATATTTAAAAACCAAGGTTAGTTATTGTGTTATAATTAAGTGTGTAGAAATTGACAACGTTACAATACAATACAATACAACTTATTTATTGATGTTAACATTCAGTAAGTATTTACACAAGTCAACAATAAAAATACAACAACACAAAGGAACATACACTGATGAATAAAACCAGTGTGAGTACCAAATGGGCTGCATGCTGGTGCGGGGGTGCACATACTAAAGTACAGAAAATATTCCTCGCTTGTATAAAACGCTTGATTAACTAAGATTTTTTTTATGGAACATTCAAATGACTTTCTGCTTAGATCTTTAATATTTTGTGGGAGAACACTGTAAAATTTTATGCTTTGACGGTAAGACATCATTTGCCTGGAACCGATACGAGTATATTTGATGCTTAAATCATTTTTGTTTCTTGTGTTTTTTAACGTACATAAGACATTTAAAAATAAACTGGCATGGGGAATCAGCACAAAAGGATAAATTACTTAGGATTCGCACGACTTTTTTTAGCAGCCCAAAAATTCTAAAACTAGGATAGCTATGACCCCATCGCAAAATTCCATATGACGTAACTGTGTGAAAAAGAGAAAAATAAGCAGCTTTTAAGACACTTTCTGATACCGAAGTTGACAAACCTCTTAAAAGGAATAGTGTTTATACAAGTTTATTTGCAACGTATTCAGTATGCGCTTCCCAGCCCAGATTAGGTTCGAAGGAAGCTTCTAAGTATTTAATTGATTCAGGATTATTTATTTCAGTGTTTCTTTTGCAAAAGACAATTGTTTTTGTTTTGCTTTCGTTTAGAACCAGTTTGTTTGAGAAAAACCAAGAGCTCGCAACATTACTCGCCAAATTACTTCTCTCCACAACCCTTCGATTTCTGCTGACTTGATTAATATAGTAGTATCATCAGCGAAAAGAATGCATCTATCCACTGGCATTGCCCGCGGTAAATCGTTTATATAAATTAAGAAAAAACATTCGTGGACCTAACATAGAGCCTTGCGGCACCCCGAATTGAAGTGTAACTTTATCTGAAGTAGAGTCATCAATGCGAACTACTTGTTGCCTATTTGATATATACGACCTAATAGTTGTAATGGTCGTAGAATTTTATGCTGAATTCAAAAATGTAATAATATACAGGCTGTTTCATTTAAAATAACAAAGTTCATGGCGACATCCGGTTAACCGGAAGTGTAAAAAAGTTAGAAATACTTTAGCAACAAAGTAAATACCAAACCATGTCAAAACCCCAAATTTCTAAATCTGAAGAGTTTCGTTAACCCCGAAAGCAAAATCCAACTTTCCTCTTCTTTATTAAAGTTAAAGGTATTTTAGAAACAGATTACGTGGTTTCCATTCTGTAAGACATTGAGTACTGAGTATTGAGAAAATATATGCTCAACTGTCTCCTCGTCCTCCAAACACAGCCGGCATTCAGTCTCTTCAGAAAGTTCGATTGTATGTAGGTGCTTTCTGAGTTTGCAGTGACCTGTAAAGACAAAAACAATTACTATGACATTTTACGGTCAAGTTCTAGTAGTTCCTTGGTTTTGACATGATTAAACGAAATACACTTTTTTGCATGTATACCAGAGGACAATTGGTCCAATGTTGGAGCACTTTCTGATATGCCCATACATTGATATGCTGTTCAGCTACCGTGGGTGCTAAGCCAATGGCAGATTCTGGTCCCTGGAGATTCCTCAGTGCCATGATTCTGTAAGGCATGTTCAGCAACTGCTGATTTATCAGTTTGTTCTTGATGACAATTCCTCTTGTGTTCTTTGATCCTTACTTCAACAGTACGTTTAGTGGTACCGATGTAAGCCGATCCACAGGAACATTATATAAACGCCAGAAGACAACAAGGGGTCTTGGATCCTTTGCGGAACCTAGTCGACTTTTAATTTGTATCGTGGGCGTATATATAGTTCCTATGTTATGTCACTCAAGTTGCCTTCCGATTCGAACTGTTATATTTTTAACATATGGCAAAAAAGTTGTACCTTGTCTGTCCAATTGGCGTTCTGTTGGGTGTTTTTGTGGTGTATCATCCTTTTTATCTCTTCTTTATTGTAACCATTAGTTTGTAGGCTGTGACCTAAGTATTCAAGTTCTTCTTATAGATGTTTCGGTTCACAAATGCGAGTAGCATGATCCACCAGCGTTTTTATAATTGCTCTTTTTTGTCTTGGGTGCCGACTGGCATTTTTATGAAAGTAACGGTCAGTGTGGTTAGCTTTTCTGTGGACTTTATCAGCAAGTGACCCATTTTCATTTTTAATAACCAAGACATCTAGGAAAGGTAATTCTTCCTTCTTTTTATATTTTCATGGTGAACTGAATACGTGCATGAATTCCATGAAGATGATGAGGAAATTTATTTACTGTTTTTGCTCCATGTGTCAAAACTACAAAAGTGTCGTCAAAGTGGTTTTTGTTCAGCAGTATCAAACGCTTTATTCTCAAAAAGAATCCATATAGTAGTCAGTAATAACAGGTGCTAGTGGACTGTTTATGGCTACCCCATCTATTTGTTCATAAAAATTGTTGATAACCATTGAAAATAAGATGTGGTGAGTAAGTGCTCAAAGAAGTTCATGACTTCAACTGGAAATATCTCACGTATGCGTAGTAAAACGTCTATTAGAGGAACCATGGTGAAAAGTAGCAAAACATCAAAACTAACTAATAAATCACTCGTTTGGAGTTTAAGTTCTGGAGTTTTTCTTTGAAATGAAAGAAATTTTGTATGTAGGGTTTTGAGACTCCCACATAGGGTTGTAGTAGATTGTTTAAATGCTTGGCAACAAAATATGTTTCGATTTTTCGCTCTATAACTGTTTGCCACATACATAGATATAAACATGACTTTTGATGATGAGAATGTGAAATAGTGACACTTAGACATGAAGGAACATTTGATACGTCCATTGTCAATTTAATTTTCATTTAATCGACCCATCCTTTAGAAGCGAATTCTTCGTGGTCCGCTGATGATGTCGGCCGCAGTTGCCGGCGAAACGTTCGGAAGAAATTCCAATATAATATGATTCTTAAGCCCGGAAAGGTTGCGTTTATTAGAAAGTTGCGTAAATTATTTGTTTCTCTACTTATCAAACTTATTCCTCACTTTTTACTCACACCGTATATGTAGACGATTGTAAATACCATGACTAACAAATAAAAGGTGTTATTGTACTACTTCACGGATATTGGGAAATTTCCTTCTTAAATAATACCAAGAATCTAGTTCTAATCAAACAGCTACCGTGTACTAAATTCGAACAATACTTGAAGCGGTGATTTTTAGCGTTAAATTAGCGTTTTCTATTGCGTAAGTATTACGTCAAAGTAGTTTATACAATTCATACCTAACGCAATCAGGTCCCTTGTCTGTAGTGCAAAAAATTCCGAGATTATCTTGATACTCCAGTGTGCGTCAATGCAATTATAGATAATCGCGGATAATAACAAGACAAACATTCAAACACGTAGTACGTGTCATTTCTTACGTGACCGTTGATTGTTGTGGTTCTTGAGACTTGAATGTATGTTGGTTGCAAATATTAAAGAGTGAATTATTTTTTTTATTGCTTGTATTTATGGTATTATTAATGTAGCTGCCACAAGCAACTTGTTGTAGTATTGGAGCAGCTGTTGTTGAGTGTATTTTGCTAGTTATGTTATAGTGAGTGGCCCAGAGATTTATTTAATTTATTAGATATTTGCCATTAGTGGTGATATATTATTTAACAATTGCGACAGCGAAACGTTCAGGAGAGATAAAGTATCATCGTCGAATTTAGTTGCTTCACAATGTGCGACCTTGCTCCAGTGCGGTTACCACACGATTCCATCGAGAAGTTGATCTGTTCTGAATGCAACGGTTATTTGCGCATCGGGCCGATTAAAACAACATTGAGTGGTGATAGCATATGTGGGAAATGTTCAAATAATCCGAAATACGTTTCTGCAATCTATACGAAAGCACTTAACGATGTGCTAAGCGCTATCGCCTTTCCATGTATATATGCAAAATATGGATGCCAAGAGTATTTTGTGTTTAACGATCTCTCAAACCATGAAGAACGATGTGATTTTCGCTGTTATCGCTGCCCCGCGGATTTTGCCATGTGCGCATGGGCTGGAAGAGCATTACAAATTCCACAGCACTATAAAGAGAAACATAAGGATCTATGTATGGAGCTGCCGATATTTGAAATTCATGTTACTGAATCCACTGAAATAGTACGATTGTATATGCTAGAAGAATTTGCTTTTCTTGTAAAGTCAAAGATGTCTGGATTAGACGGTAAGCTATGGGTAAACCTAGAATATATTGGAGACAAGGATATAGCAAATGATATCACATACAAGTTAATATTTCATGGTAATGACATAGATGGACCTCAAACTATGCTGAAAGCACGTGCGCCCAGTCAACTGTCGAAGGAGACATTTTTCGAATTAGATAACTTTGATAAGATTGACGCCAAATCTTTAGTCAATCTTTTAGAAGAATCGGAACCTATTTTTTGCACTTTAAATATTTACATTCCCAAAATGATAATCGAAAAAATATATAAACAATTAAGAAAAATTAGATGTTCCAGTTGTTTTGTGTTCATGTCTATACCGATATATCAATGTCCAGATGGACACAATGTGTGCGCGGATTGCATATCGTACAATAGTAAGTGTAATCTCTGCAAGAAAGAAGGCATCGCATTCGATCAAAATGTAGAGCTAGAGTCAATATCCGTTTCTTATCTTCTAAAATGTCGTTGGCGTAACTGTAAGCTAGCATTCAGTGAATCAGAACTAAGGAAACATGAGCAAAAGTGCAATTTTAGATTATACGATTGCCCACAGTGTCACAAGTATCGTGGAAATAAGGATGATATTATAAAACACTTCTCAGATGAACATATAAGCTATCCATTGCATCTGTCAGAAGTAACAATAAAAGTCGACACAGTTGCTTATGATTTCTCGCTATTTGTTCACGAAGAAATATTTCAATGTTCCTTCCAAGAAAATTCCGAAGGTACAATAGAATTTACGGTTCGGTATAGTGGTTTACCAACATTTTATAATAACTATAGTTACTTAGTTGAAGCAAAAAGTAAGGAACAAATTAAGACGTATCAGCTTTCAAAAGGTAAAGCTCTTGGGAACTCTTTTATTTTTAAATTAGTTTTACGTAAATGTGATCTAGATTTTAATAGTAGTTGTTATTTCATCTTTAAAGCTGTTGATAATAGTGTTTAGCATTGTACTTAGTATATTAAATTTAGTTTGTCCATATCGCTTTATGTTTGTATAGGTTCTTTCGTAACAGATATGTTTGAATGCATTTCTAATTCTGCCATGATAAGGTAGCTTATTAGTTGATAAGTTTATTAAATTTCTGGCATTTTATTGAAATAAAATTTAAAATAAGATGTAGTTAAGGTTTATTTCGTACTATATAATTTATTAATAGCATTCTTAGCACCTATGAATAGGTAATCCTTTAACTAGGTTTTGAAATGCATTCGTTAGTATTTTGTTTTCAGTACTTATGTGTGGTCCATTCTATACATCTATTTTTCATTTTCTAAGGAAACAAGTTATTAGAAATAAGTTGCTGTACGGTACCGCAATTTGTCACCATGCATTGATCCGATAATCTACAGGCTAAGAAATACAATACAGGTTTAAATGAATGAACTCTTTGAGAGAAACAGATTCTAACATTGGTATGACTGTACATATCCGACAGAGTGCTTGTGGCTTGCGGATATATGCTCTAAAAGTAAAAGAACGTGTAAGCGTCAGTGATGAGGACCCCGAAAAATAATTCGAAGTAATGTAATATTTCGAAGGTCACATAGTGCAGCTACTCGATTGACCGCTCTAATCCACTTATCATTTCTGTCATGGCATAACGCTTCCACGACCAAGATTGCAGCAACATAAGGAAACGCCACCACACCACCAACAGTATTGCTTGCAGGGTACCAGTTTCCCCGTGTTTGTCATATCTATATTTTGTTTACCTAGAGCTAGGTGATGAATTTAACACACTAGTATGAGAAAAAAGATGATGAAACATTAGTTCAGATAAAGAAGCTGGTGTTTTAACACTGCTCTGGTTTTTTTTTTGCGCTGCGGTTTCGTTTTAAATATAGTAGGTCAAAGGTGTAGCTAATTAATGCGAGCAGCCACTGCGCGCAGTGCGATGCTAAGCTTTTCGGCTGCGCCTAAGCCTTAGGTGAAGTGCTTTGTCGACAACACTACCCTTGGCTATTTGTTTTAATATCTGCAAAACCATTATTTGGATTGATCTTGGCTAACACTTATTAATGGAAAGAAAAACTCCTGAGGTACTGGCACACTTTCATTAATGTACTTTACAAGTATAACATCATTCAACTTTCTTCTAAAGTTTCGATGGTTTTTTTGACCATCTTTTTCAAAGATAATGTTTCAACTCATTCTAGAAATAAGTACAAATTAAAATTTTTCTCCTTTGCTATACAATAAAAATTATCTGTTTTAAACTTACCTACTTATTTTGATTCCTTAATGTATTAATAAAAATAAACACATACGTAGATTTGAAAACTATACTAGTTTATTTTGGAGTGCAAACTTAAAATATTGGTCCGGAACATGGACAAGAACAAACAACAACAAAGGAAAAGAACAGCAAAACCTGAAATTGTCGAAAAAAGTTTAAAATAAATGAAACTGCCCAATTTTAACAAGTATAAGATGAGTAATATAATTTTGTTAAATTTTGTAATTCTACTCTGACATTAATTGAATTATTTGTTTTTGAATTTGTATTATCTCTAAAAAACATTTGTTTCTCTATTGAAAACAATTGTTATCTTATAATTAAAATGGTGACTTGTATTTAGTTCATATTTTTTTTAAGGCAGTTATTAGGAAATTTATGTCTATTTATTCTTTCCTTCAAATATTGTTTTGTTTCCCTATGTAAACTTTTTCGCAATTATTAGTACCTACATAGTATCAGATATACAATATTATTTTCTTTTTCTACAGGTGTTTTGGGTTTTAATTTAGTGTAAAATTTATTAAGATTGTTGTTCGTTCGGTATATAATATCAATATTGTAAGGTTGTAATTTGTCTTATATAGACATTTTTTATATACAAATTTTCGTCTTTGTTCTAATGTATTTGCTGTCTGGATATTTTTATGTTGTCTATTGTAATATTTGTACGTACTTATGTAACCAAATGTAACCAAATGTAATGGGTTATTTTTATTTTATTTTATCCAATATTGTAGGTAAGAAAATTGAATTTGTTAAGTGAATTTCACGATCCACATTATTACATTTTTTTGTGGCATAATGGTTAGATAGAATCATAATTTACATATCTACCAGCCCATGTAATAGTATTTTAAAACACAAGTGTCGCAATGACGTTTATGTAAAGCGAGTACAAGTTTGAATTATGAGCCGCGTAGCGGCGAGTGAGTCAATGTATGAGCATTACAAGTCATTGTAACACGAGTTTTTACAGTATTTTTCTAATTTGCACATTAATCGCCCATATTACACTACGGCAGGAGTCCCACCAGTGCATTAATATCTCATTACAGCACACTGTGCTGTAATAATCATTTCAGCAGTGCGTCGTCCTTTGTTTTAGCTTTATTGTAAGATCAAATTAGAAAAACTTGTTGTACTACTGAGATAGTATGTGGCTTTTGTTTTAATTAATGTTATATCCAGTAAATTATTTGAATTGTATTTTTCCAATTCTGTTGTAAACTTGATTTTAGGATAAAAATTATTATGTATTCTTCGACTGTAATTGCTTCATAATTAAACCACCATAAAAAGTTCAGTAAATACTGCTGTAACTTTTAGGTAGAGATATTGTAACATAAAATGACTTTGTTGAAGTAGATAGACATAGAAGTAGAAGACTTCTCTCTGTTATGTAAGAAACTTCAATTTTTGAAACGACAACAGGAACAATATACATATGTATCTAATGTATAAATTGAAAAAATATAAAACTTGAACAAAACAATGTCACTTACTTAACGTCACAAAAACTGACATTACCTGTACCTGTGATACACATTAAGATATTCGATATTGATTACGTCATATGCAATATAAAACGGATTTACAAGCTATTGAAACGTATGCAACCAACTGAACGTTCCTGTATAGAGAATTTTTAACGCAGAGAATGAAAGGAAACCTCTACAAGGTTTAATAATCATGCGCTGGTAAACTAGAATTTATTCCTTACCCAGGGGCAAGGTAATTAACAGCCACGGATGTATATGTTTGGACATTTATGCGATTTACTGTTTCCCTAGATCATTAAAGTTTATATCCCTTTTTATTCTCATTTTAATCGTGAGCAATATTAAACAAAAAAATGTTATGTATAATTATTGTGGTAACAAAATATAATCACATACTTTTACCGATTCTTTGATGTGATCTGACAAAAAAATATTTATTTATTTTCGTGGTTATATAAAAAGAAAAAAAGTGGACTCAATTAGATAACACTTATCATTTTTTCATCAAGAATTTAATACAAAGTCCTCATAATGTGCAATGTAATCGCAGAATATTGCGGACATATCTCGACTTTATTACCCCATTGTGTTTATTTCCGCAGATAATGCTACTCACCGTTGCGTAAAGCTTCGGAATAGCAGGTCCTACTTCTCTATCTTCCTCCTTCGGAGTATTTATTGTGTTTTCTATATTCGTTGCGTGACGAAAATCTTTACAAGTTCCGCGATTATTCTTAACTCTGCGAGAATCCCAGAAAAAAATCTAAATCCTCCACGGATAAGAGTTTAAATAAATTACCAGTTATTTGTACAACACGGAAGATGGAAAAAAAGTAGTGACATCTTGAACGATGCTAATGGAACATTTACATCACTGGTTATTTATTGCTTGAAGTAATGGGAGTTCTTAAACCATTTTGATAGGTTGGTTGGAAAAAATTTGGATATATAAAAGCATGACTATAAAGTAAATGTCTCTCTAGTTTACGGAGACGCCTAAGCAAATTATGTACGGAAGAGGTACAGTTAATGGTTACGCTTCGGGAACTAGAAAGTTTCTCTTCTGGGATGTAGGTATGAGGAAAATTCTCAATTTTATGTTTCGCTTCATACCGGGTGTCCAGCCTAAGATGCAACGGTCCCTAGCCGATTTATTATTGTCTTTTTGAAAAAATATTTCAAATAAATGTTGCATCGCTTCATATTCTACACATGTTAAAATTAGTTTCAGAAATGGCGGACTTCCGGTTGTACCGGAAGTAGATACTAACTTTATTATTTTAAATGGAACAGCCTGTATATTATTGCACTTTTGGATTCCTTGTTAAATTTAAATAACAATACGTTAGAGATACATTAAGGCTAAGTTGTACCGTCTTCGAATTGCATGACGTTTTTCGAAAAAAATGACATTTGCAGTGTCTTCGGTGTTTGGAAATACCTCAGGAAATACGAAAGTTAGAAAGATGCGTTTTTCGGTTTTCGCTTAACCATGAAACAGCGCACGTCTTTTATTTTAAAATTGTTGCGTTTAGATTACAGTGTTATTAAATAGGGATCTGTAATTTTCGAACTCTCAAATCATGGATAACTTGATTTTTTTAAATTGAACGGTATAGCATATTTTTACATAAATGGATATAAAATTTAATTTTCTTTTGATTTTATACGGGTATCATTGTGTCTATCTCCAACGGTTTTGGAGATATTCGCAATTTTTCAATTTCTCACGATAGATACGTATTGCGAAGCGCTGCAGCTGGCCACCTTCCCTTCGCATTTCACCAGGCTTGGGACTGGCAGCAATAATACTGGCATGCTTAGAAAGTGGCCAACAGAACACAATAGGATCACTAGAAACAAGCAAACATAGCAAAGATAAAAGAAAACATAACATTACTGGGATATCAATAAATCAGCACATTTTTCAAACTACATTACTCTATCCAATGTATGGCGTACGTACACTTCGACGGCTACACTTTAAACGCTAATGTTGTCATTGTACAGAGAATTTGTACAACACTATTATATTAAATGCTCAAAATGCTGTCCGTTTTGGGCACTACATAATCGAAATCGCTTTTGCAAACACTTTTGAGCATGTCTGAGTATTTTTGGTGTGACTTCTTGAAACGCTCTTAAAATACGATGGCGCATATCATCAGGGGTGGCGTCTCATAAAGCTTATTTTTAATGAAACCCCATGAGAAGAAATCGCACCTTGTAACTGATTTTCATCCGTAAGTACGGAGTTATTGCGGTTCCGTTGTGTATGTGCTACGGATCCAGTACTTACAAATCTACCCAGTAGCGGCAGAAATGCCCTCCTATCTGGATGCTTTCTACATGGGTAATACTGTGCGTGAACTCTTGACGCTAACAAAGCGTTTCTGTAACATTTACCGAGAACGAAAACCATATCTACTAATTCTTATTGAGTAAGCAACATCTTTAATTATCATGTTTCCAAACAGTACTCTGAATGTCAGTTCTGACACTCGGAACACTAATAACGGTTAGATACCTAGTTTGTTTTTCAAGCTTACGTTGACTTTAAAGATGCCGCTTTAGACATCTCAAGTATCTTTTAGACAATTTTGTTTGATTCAAATGGTCCTATTGTGTTCTGTTGGCCATTTTCTAAGCATGCCAGTACTATATTGCTGCCAGTCCCAAGCCTGGTGAAATGCAAAGGGGAGGTGGCCGACGGCGGCGCTTCGCAATACGTATCTATCGTGAGAAACTGAAATATCGCGAATATCTCCAAAACCGTTGAAGATCGACACAATGATAATAATTAAATTTTACATCCATTTGTGTAAAAATTGCGATACCGTTCAATTAAAAAAAATCAAGTTATCCATGATTTTAGAGTTCGAAAATTACAGATCCCTATTTAATAACGCTGTAATTTAAACGCAACAATTTTAAAATAAAAGACGTGTGCTGTTTCATGGTTAAGCGAAAACCGAAAACCGCATCTTTCTAACTTTCGTATTTCCTGAGGTATTTCCAAACACCGAAGAAAATTGTAATTCGGTAATTCGGAAACGGTACAACTTAGCCCCAATGTATCCCTAACATATTGTTATTTAAATTTAACAGGGAATCCAAAAGTGCAATAATATACAGGGTGTTCCATTTAAAATAAGAAAGTTAGTATCTACTTCCGGTACAACCGGAAGTCCGCCATTACTGAAACTAATTTTAGCATACGTAGAATATGATTCGACGCAACATTTATTTGAAAATTTTTTTCATAAAGACAATAATAAATTGGCTAGGAACCGTTGCATCTTAGGTTGGACACCCGGTATATAATAAGAGATGAACTAATATATTTGTATGAACATAGTTATTGATTTCAGTTATACGTTTAAAAAAATGTGAAAATGATAATATATATACTAAAAATATTTAACTAATACATTTTTTACACACTAAAACACTGTGTTCTTTACATGTTGGTTTATTACGCTTAAAACAAGTCAGTGTACTCATTCTCGCTATGTGTGTAGGTCATTCTGCACATCGCCTCTTCCATTTTATAGTTGATGATGTTCTGGGGTTTTGCTATTCTGGAGGCGCAATAAAATGTTTTATACTATTTTTGAGGATGTTCGGCAGATATGGATTTTGAGCTCTTCTTCTAATAAATGATAAAATTAATTCGGTTACTAAGTCTTTGAGCAACAACCTTCTTTTACGAGTCCTTCGCTTGTGAAAATCTTCGTTGTCACTTGTGTATAAAAAAAGCGTCCAGCCCTGCGACAATAACATATAATGAACATATATGTTGTACCAAACTATAACAGGCAAACGCCTTGTTTGTCGCTTTGTAGTGTAGTTGCCGATCATTTGATCCATATGCTCAACACCGACTTCAGTTTTCCTGTAAAGTTTAATCATTTCTGGTTTCTTCCTCGTACTACCTACTGTATCACCATGATGCATAAAACTGAGTAAAATAACCGCTTTGTTCTTTTTTGATACATAGCTCACTAATCTCCAATCACCATTGAACTCAAATGTGGAGGAATAAATAGGTCTTTGCTTGAAAGCTTGAAACTCATTAGGAATTTCCTTTTTAGTTTTGCGCAGAGTTCCCACGCAGGTTATTTGATTATGTAGCAAATATTGTACTAATGGAATACTAGTAAAAAATTGTCCATCGTTAAGTTTCGCCCAGTTATTTATGGGAACCGTCAAGGTTTTCACAACTTTCTCAGTCACGTTTTGTTGAACATATAATTCAGGTTGACGTTCTTGATATACTTAACCATGACGGGCGTATCCTGTTCCGCTCTCACAAAGAAAAAAGAAACTGTATTGCATATTTTGCCGGCTTGAAGGGTATATACTGGATAAATGTACAACGACCTCTAAACGCAAGCGATTGTTCATCTATGGTAACACTACCCTTTGGTATCATTTCTTTTCTACACTGAGCCAAAAGTAATTCCCATGAATATACGCAAATTTATCAGTTTCAAGCCTACGCAACCGGGTGCTTTTGTCATTAAATCTAAGCTATTTTCTTATGTTTTCAAAGCGATTTACACCCATTCTGGCTTTGTACAAAGGATTCGATATTACCAACCAACAAAAGCAAAACGGGAAAGGCATTCGTTTAATCCCTTTCAATTTGCAACCAAACCTTACCCTTCTATTCGTATTCTAGTTTTGCTTCTTGATTAGTACAAAGAATAACTACATCAACCATCTCGAGCGTGACAGATTTACTCCATGCAGCTTCCACACACCAAACTTGTTTCCTTATTCGAGGGTCTGCTGTAGATCTTACTATATTGTGTGCTCTTACCTTTACTACTGATGGTGGAGTAGAACACCATACACAATTATTTCTGCCAACAAATGAACCTTTTGGGATATCTGAACATGGCCTCTCACCCTGTACATCATTTCCTTCTGAGGTGTTACTGCACATCTCAAGTGATTGATATTCGTCTTCAATATCTGATGTATCACTTTCACTAATAGGGCAGTCACTCTTGTCTTCTTCATACCACGCTAACAAGGTTAGTTAGTTAAAATCGGAGTCACCATTTCAATTTATTCGTTTCCACGTGCATTCTTTAATCATCCTGCAGGTTGTAACCAATTATGTTCAAATAGTTTATCCAGTACTCAATTTAATATCTAGTTAGTTGCCTTGTATAATAATTAAAATTTGATTTAATTGCAAATATAAGTAACCAAATGCCTTTTTGTCGTGAAGCGTATAAGCCAGACCAACATACCAAATGCTTAAAACTCTTTGTGCTGAATTATACCGAAATTATCTTCTGCATGAACATTTATATGCACTATATATATATTATAAAAGAGAAAGAGCCGCTGATTATGTGTTTTACGTGTCTTAGTTTAAATATTAAATAGTTAAAATACTTTTTCTATTGTCGAAATTTATTGAAAATACCTAGACATGAAACCACCTAAACAGCAACTTCTCTAAGGGCTCCCAAGTTAAGTATAGAACTGGCTTCGAATGATGGTTTTAAGTACATCTTCCTATCAGAATATCAGTCGTGAGAATTAAGCATCTATCCATTAGTATGTACAAACAATTGTGTTATTACAACGAGATGAAAACTACAATATAAGTAAAAGTGGTTATTACTATTCTCGAAAGGATGAATTTTAATACTTCATTTACCAGAGCAGACCCAAAACATAACTTTCGTTAACAATGGTGCAAAGAAACGAGATTTTTTTTTAAATCATCTTCAGGGAACTCCCCAATCAATCATTATACGAAAACCATGAAGTGACATGTTAATTAACTATGGAAACCACATTGAAGGGAAACATATCAGCATATCAAGGAAAATACAGTCGTAATGATTTAAAGTAAATTATCAGGTGAGTGTTGGATTTGCATTTATAAATTAATAGCAAATGCAAATAAAAATATCCACACTTATTACATTTTTTTGACATATGTTTCTATTTTGGTATATTTTAAAATAATTCTTTAATTGTCCAATAGAATAGCAAAGCATATATTGGGGAACATTTCATTGATATTAATTTCGATAATATATTTGATTTATGCTAGAGTCGACGATATGTGTAAAATTTCTTGTGAAAAATTTTCGAAATTTTGTAGGGTTAATTTCGGATATTTTTCCTTAGCACTATCGATTATAAGACAGGAAACAATAAATTTATTCCTAAAGAGATTTTAATTCGCATACCAGAGACGTCCTGTTACTTGCTTTGTAATAATTGAATTACAAGGAAATAATGGCAATTAAAACAGTATAACATGCACTTATATGTACGTTATGCTACACATATTTGATGAACAAGCGGCTGTTGTGTATTTCAAAGTATGTTTGACATACCCAATTAGTTCCTTGTTGCGCAGAAACGAATTCTATGAAAATACAGAATATACCACTAACACTTAGAGAACTATGGCGATCAAAACTTCATCGATCGGGAGGAAAATCACATTACTACTTGTTCTCATAAATTGAGCAACATGCACAACAAAGAAATGCTGCAGCTCCATTTAGAAAAGAATAAATTATGGATATGATATTTATATATGATCTTTCGTTGACAAGATAAAGCAAAAATATTGTCAAGTAGGTACTTACTCCTGCCAGGTCTTATAACCCTATGAATCTATTCGATTATTTTTGATATGCCAACTTAGAGACTTAATTGCAAATCGCGGATTCGATGAGTGTATTTGTATCCGAATCAGACATCCTGTTTAGCCGGAAACCTTATCAACTTTTTTATTTTAAATGAAACATCCTGTATATTTTTACGAATTTCAGTAGAGCTCTGCTACGGGAGTTCACAAATAATAAGGTTTGGCACCTTTGTGTTCAACAAAGACAGAGATATTTAATTAAAAGTAATAATTTTAAAATCATGTTTATGCTTAGTAGGCTATGGAATCAAAACTCAGTACTTGACTTAAATTGTCATAACTTACTTTATAGCCGTCAAAATATCAATATTGGTTCAATTGACTGAAAAGGAACGTATTGAATTTCTGATGATGATTGGTTTTGGTGAGCGCGTCAGAACCCATGAAGAAGTATGCGTTTTATTTAAAAATCTGCATCAAGATCGGTCTCCAGTATCACGAAGTGTCGTCGGTAAAACATTGAGAAGGTAAAATTTGACTGGAACTGTTAGTAATTTACCGAAGAACGGACGACCAAAAGTTGCAACTAATGAAGTTATTGCTGAAGATATTGCTGTAGCATTAGAAGAATTACTAAACTATGATGTAAGTTTCGGATCAGTAGCCAGAATATTGAAGCACGAAAAATATCGTCCGTATAAACCACATTTAGTGCAAGAATTATTGGACAAGGATTATGATAACAGAATTATTATAGAAGAATGATGGAGATTTGCCAAACTGATCGATATTTTACATACAATTTGCTGTTTTCAGACGAGGCTACACTTTGTTTGAATGGTACCGTTAACCGCCATAATTGTCGATATTGGTTAATAGATAATCCTGATTGGATGCTAGAAACGCACACACGACATCCGAAAAAATTAAACGTTACGTCAGGAACCGTATTATTGGTTCATTTTTCATACATGGTACACTAACTGGATAGCGTTATTTATATTTTACGTGATCAGATTTTTCCTAATGTTGCCGAAGATGGAGATATACCTGAAAATGTTTGGTTCCAACATGATGGAGCACTTCCTCACTATTCTCTTAATATTAAAAATATTTCAAACGAAACACCCAAATCGATGGATAGGTCGTAGGGGATCCATTGAATGGCACGCACGGTCTCTAGATTTAAACTCTCTAGATTTTTCATTTAAAATCTGTTGTTTATACTAACCGACGAGTTACTGCAGAGAATAATTGAGGAAGTTCAATTAATTCGTGTCGAAGCTTTGGCAAATGTCACTCAAGAATTTGTTCATAGACTTGAAGTGAATGGTCATCAAATCGAAAACTTTATTAACGGATATTAATTTTGTTGTGTTCATTTTTCTTTTCTTAATAAAATTTGCATTATTATTTTTAATTAAATACTTCTGTCCTTGTTTAACAAAAAGATGCCAAACCTTACCATAGCACCATATTATAGTTGAACTCCCGAAGCAGGGCTCTACTGAAATTCGTAAAAATATACAGGCTGTTTTATTTAAAACGAAAAAATAGATATCGTTTCCTGCTAATCAGAAAGTCTGATCAGTATAAAACTTTCCTGATCGAATTCCCGATTTGAATTTAATTAATTGTGGAAAGTCTTATTAATATTTAAGTAGTCATATCAAAGATATTCGAATGGGTACATATACTTGCCTAACCCTGTATATCGGACCCGCTAATGGAGAATTACATTGTATAGCTATCTCTCCAACGAATTAATGCTGTCATTACTGCCTAAAGTAAAATTCGAAGTCCGTCTCGCACAGGGTTTCTTTTTTGTTTATTTTTGTTCGATAGCACCATATTTCACTGTAATATAGAGCTGTCAGATATTTGAAGAGGGTAGCTTTAGTTTTCTAATGTTGTGTTGGCGTCTTCTATTTGATTCGATCAGTGCCACTTGTCGTGCCTACTTTATCGTTTCCTAGTTTCACAGTACCTATCTCAAAAAAGCAAACATACCTTGTACATGTTTTTATCTACTCTAAATATTTTATAGGGGCATCGTTTTGACAAGTTAGTTTTGATGTTAAGTTTTATGATAATAGTACATAGAATATGAACCAGAATGGACTCGCAGGAAAGCTGTTGGCTAGAAAGACGTTAAAACACGATTGTTATTTTACTAGGGGAGCTCTACTACGCAATTGTTCTATACATAAGAATGCGCCATTAACACTGCGTATTATAAATATCCACCATGCTTACAGTGAGAAAAATTATCTAAATGGCATTTTATATTAATTGCAACTGTCCTGTTTTAGTAAACACAAAACATGTTTGCAGATGTTTAACTAGATTATTTTGTCGCACTATTAATTACTGTAAATAATAACTTTAATAAGTATAAATATATATTGGAAAAATTTTGATATTATGATACAATCGATAGCATCACCTTTTGCGCTTGTTTCTTATGGACTTTTCCCTTGTCCATACGTATCTAATTATTTATGTTCTCCATCGAAGTGATAAGGTGAAACAGTTGATAATAATAATTTCAATAATATATTCCATACATTACATAAAATGTGTAGGATAATACATTAGATTAATGTACGTGAAGTAGATAAGTCAAAGTACTCCTGGATAGAATAAATATTTATTGACAGGAAAGAGCTCTTAATGTTTCGTTTGCAGGTGTCAAGTGATGTTACATATGATGACTCTTGAGGTAGGCCGTTAAATAGTTTCAAACTCAAATCGTTGGGAAGAAATTTCATTATATTTAAGGAATGTTAGAGAAAATAGTATATATAGATAATATAAGAAAATTAGTAGTGGTATCATGGGCATGGAATTGTTCATTGCGTTAAAAATTACGTTTGTTTTCATCAACTAATTCAAAAGTTCGCGTACAGCAGGCATAGATAAAATGTTCTATCTTTTAAAATAAGGCCCGTAAGACTCTATGCAATCAACTCCAGCCATATATCGAATTATTTGTATTTAGCTAAAAATACTGTCCTGCTAGCGGGCGATGTATTGTATTTTTGTAAATTGAACCCTGTCACGCAAATAGGATTCAAACAATTGCGTCAGAACTTTGCGAATTCCGAAGCCATTTAAATTTGAAAGAAGAATATCATAACCGACAAAAGTTGACGAGTAGTGACAAATAGTGAATAACGTAGGGATCGGAAAATTGTAGTTCCTTGTAAGCTAAAGGCTCTTTTATAGGGCTGGTAGGCATTGGCACAAGGACCACAACTTATTCCTAGAATATCTAATATTTCTACAACATTTGTAGAATATAGCAAACAGCTACCCTGTGTACTGAAAGTACCAACAAAAATGTAAAAATGAAATTTTTACAATGAAAAATTAAAATAGCTAGCTCAAATGATAACAATATTATTAAGGCGCAAAAGAACAATTAATCTCAGGGTTTCAATTTTACAAAGAAAATTGTGGGTTAAAAGAAAACTGACTTTCATTAATACTCCAAAAAAAACAATTTAAAAAGTTTAATTAAAAATAAAAGAACAGTAATCTTGAATGATATAAAAATTCTATAATTTTATTTTATAAAAAAAAAAAGAAAAAAAAATGTTAAATACAAACTTTGCAGAAAAAAACCTTGGACGTAAAATCCTGGTCGAAATAAAACTGCTGGCTTTAAATTATAAAAGGACAATTCAAAATCCTTTTACTAAGCAAAAGAAAACAAAAAAGTTCAGGAAGATAATAAATTTCTGCAAATCAATCCACGTGGTCTCCAAATTAAACCAACTAAACTACACGTGGAAAATTCCAGTAATTTAAATAAATGAAAATTAAAAGCAAGCACAATGCTTTTATTCACCCAACTCGAGGTGATTAATAAATAATTACAAAACAGAAAAATTAACAACGAACTAAAAAAAATTACTCTTTTAAACTTAAACTATCTTCCTGCACGTAAAAATAATAACAGATCTTATATCTAAATTGTGTACACAAAAATACAATATCAATTATTATTAAATGAGTTCCATGATTAACGATATTAATTCAAAAATGTGAATTCAATGCTTGAAAATAAAAATCTCAAAATGGCAGAAATGAAATACAAATTTTTATATATCTCTACTTACACGTGTTATCAGGGAACTGCCCTTACACGGTCCACACAACCGTATAAGTATAAAAGTCTCCGATGCGTGCGAAAACAACGCACCAAGAGCTGTCCGCAAACAGACTCGCAAAAACAAAACAATATACACAATACCCGTGAAAGCAAAATGTACAAAAGAATGAAATTAAAATAAAGAACTGAACAATAAAATAAACAAATTAAACAATCCAAAACATTAACTCTCTTATATAAAAATAAAACAATTAGAAATTTCTCGCAACATTGAAAAACTCTTAACGGAATTAACAAGAAAAAGAAACTGAATTTACGCAAACCGGGTTGCCAGACCACAGCAGTATATACAACGTGACAAATATTATTCCTTCATTTATATACGTAGTTATGTACTTTATATTTTTTACGACTACATCTAATATAATATGTATCAGTATAGTCGACCTAAGTAATTTTAGCTTCGTTATTGTAAAATTTTAGAGCAATTGAATATTTTTGATATGCACAGAAAGGTCTAATAATCGTACTTATCAATGTATTTATTGGTATGTGCATCTCTACTCGAATTTTTCTCCAATCCCTGTCCCAAGCTAGAGCGACAAAGGAGGATGACTTCTGCCAGGCTTCTGCCCATAAACCTCCTTAGAAAAAAAAGAACAGGTTTCACCTGCCTCCGGGTTAAATATACCCGACAAATGGGCCCCTACCTAAAGTTTAGGTGTCCCCAATCTAGTGATATTATGCGACCCGTGCCGAGGCATGGATGGCATCGGGGGTTAAAACTATCAATAACACACACTAAAAAGTATTTGCAATTCCTACGGAAAATTCCAGTAACGTATAAAGTAAAATTGCCAAAAATTGGGAAATTTAATAGAAAACTTTAGGTATATTTTCTAATTTTTGGTAAATTTACCCTATACATTACCGGAATTTTCTGCAGTCTCCGGGAAAATACGCACTCTTATAGTACCCAACCTCACGCCTTTGCAGAGGGCTTTTCAGGTGTAGACTACGCTTTCCCTCCTTCTCGAGGATACTAAGGACCAAGGTGATGATGAAGCAAAACATCAGGGAAACGCACCAGAAAGCTTTTCTATTGCAATTGCGGAAAATAACGCAACTGTTTTAGAGGTGATCACCGGAGAAGGCAGTGATAATATCGGCAATATTGTTGCAAGAGTACAACAATTAGGACTGCAGCAACGGAAAAAAAATGAGAAATATTCATGACGTAATTTATGGATTGATGGAGGACAACATGAGATATAATGGTTGATGTCAAGCCCAAGTATATGAATAAGTATACACAAATTATTGCAAATAAGTACCTTTTGCTAAATTCGAACTTATAAAATCAACAAAATATCACTGTATCTTTACATTTATTTAAATTTATAATGGAATATTTGTTTTTTGTCTTAATGGCAAATACTTTATGGACACTATTGTCTAGTGCAACAGCAATGGCAGTGTGGGACTCTCAAATTTTGCCTACGCACTTGCCAACATGGTTTTGTTTTTGGGTGGGGTCCAGCCTGGGACCGTTTCACACATTACTTCAGGGTGGGTCCTATTTAAATAATCATATGATGATTGCTTCAACATTTCTAAGTCGCCTTTTTTGTACAGAGAGCGTAATGCACATACCGCCGTCTATGATCTTTCCGATTATTGTAATGGACGAATGCTCATTAGTCTCCTCCTCAAGTGCCTATCTCCATTCCGCCCACGTCTTGCAGGTAGAGAAAGTGTGGAAGGCATCATCCCTCCCACTGGGGCAATAGATGCGTGCCTCAGATTCTGTGTTACCTACTCTATGTAAGTAAGATCTGAAGTATCTATGACCGATCAGAAACTGGGTGAGGAAGTGATATAACTCACGGTGACCTCTCGAAATCCAGTGACAAAGGTGAGGAATCAGCCTCGGTTCAGTGTCTTCTATCATCTGCTTTCAAGTCGCCCATGTAGCTTCTCTTCCAACAGCAACTTCTTCTTCTCCAAATTCGCGCTTCTTAATAAAAGCTCGTTTTCTTTCTCGAGCAAGTAGCGCCACAGAAATGATCCCCGCCACCACTAGAACTGCCGCTCCGATACGGTGCGACATGACCCGAAGGAATATTTTTTTTTAACACCAATAATAACAATAATAATAAATTTTATTTATCCCGTAGATTATAAAAATATTGGACAAGTCAAAGAAAGACCATATGAATTACAATAAAAGAAAAATATATGTGATTATATAGTAATAAATATAATATCTAAATTACAGACGGTCATTCATGTACTCAGTGACTGAATAATATGCTTTCTCAACTAAAAATGCTTTCAACTTAATCTTAAACGTGTGTAATGGTTGAAATAATAAAGAACCAATATTTAGAAACAAAACATTTATCCAACAAATATATGCTAACTCTCCCTAAATGTTTCTTCTTAGTGTTGTGATATCTAGAGGGCCGTATTACCTACCATCCCCTGCTATGTACCTATTATTCTATATTTTTTTTTATTACTACTGTTGGCTGTAGTATAACACAATGTATTTTTTGTATAAAGCTAATAATTTTCTGTTTTAATATTGTGTTGGTTTACATTTGAGTATCAAAACCTATTGAGCACATTTCCATGTCAAGCTGTGTAATAATATAGGAAAACCTAAAATATGTTTAAAATTAGAATTATAAATTTTAGAACTTATGAAGGCTAATTTATTAGGAGTAGATGCTTATGTACCTATACTTGTTAGTTAAATATCTTGGTTAATTAGATTCCTACTCTTCAATCATTTAATTTTAAACGTGCGAATTTTGGACGCTTATATGAATTAAGAGCCTTTAGTCCATGGGAGTCTGTATCGCGGGTCGATGATCTCTTGTAGCAGATTTGATGATTTACTTTATATCTGCTTTCAATCTACTGTTCCACTGTTTACAAAAGCTAATAGTTCCTTTCCATGCTGGTTTTCGACTGACACCAAAAAGTTAATTAAAAGTAAAAAACATTTCTTAAAACTTTACAAAAACTACAATTCTATGTACAACAAAGATAGATTTAGCGAATGCCGTAAATTAGTTAGGAAAGGAATTGATCTTGATTACCGGGCTTACTGTGAAGCTGCTGTGAAGGCTGATCCAAAGAAGTTGTGGTCTTATGTAAATCAGATGAAAAAGGAAACAAGTGTACCGGGATCCATGTCTAAGGGTGATGTGTGCTACGAGTCTCCGAGTGACATTGCGGGTGCGTTTGCTTCACATTTTGAATCGGTTTTTATGAATAATTCTAATTTTGTCGATTTATCTGATGACAACTATGTTCCTTGTTCTCCTGTAATTTACATAAAAGAGTTTGATCTTGGTGAGATTCTAGAGGCTATTAATTGCCTTAAACCTAGTCTTACAATAGGTACGGACTGCGTACCTTCTTTTGTAGCGAAAGACTGTCGATATGTATTACAGTATCCTCTCTTACACATTTTTAATTTAATTCTTAAACTTAAACATTTCCTACTTGTTGGAAAACCTCACGTATAACTCCAGTTTTTAAATCTGGTAATAAGAATGAAATTGTTAATTATCGTCCAATTATCGGCTCTTGGATAATAAACGCTTTATTATTATTATTATTATTTATTATTATTTACTCTTACTACTTAGGATTAGCAAATATGCAGCAAGATTGTGACGATTGGTTGATTTAACATTTTGCTTTTTTATTTTGTTCAACTAATGTCTACTTAGAAATCAAGATATAATTAAGAAATTCTAGAAAAGTTTTATTAAGTGTAGTTAGTTAAAATTTATGAGTTAGTTTATTGCATAGGTCTTTCACAGTTATTTTTTTATCACATGTGTGTTAATGAAGTTTTGCAATTTAAATTTAGTAATTACTTTTAACTTTGTCTTTTGTCAAGGTACGCTTAATACAAAAAATACACAGAACATGGGGGCATGTGGAATATGTGCACACATGCACATCATGGATTAAATATAGGAAAACTTAAACATACATATATTATACACTGTTGCACTCCTGCTTAAAGATAATGTGGCTAAACGCAATTTCCGAGCAAATGATTGTGTAAAACAAGCTCAAATCTTTCG
This sequence comes from Cetonia aurata, assembly GCA_949128085.1. NCBI lineage: Eukaryota > Metazoa > Arthropoda > Insecta > Coleoptera > Scarabaeidae > Cetonia > Cetonia aurata. The sequence continues at coordinate 42,779,323 of OX421884.1, forward strand.
TTTTTGTAGTCACTTGATAGCGTCAGGCTGCAAGTTAAAAAGCCGAAGTTTCACCGATGTCAAAGGCCTTCTATAGTAGCTTCTAATCCAATTACTGAAAGGAAAATTCTGAAATTAGCACTAGTTATAGTATTGTAGGAGTGAGTACCAGAGCTTATGAAAAGTTTATCATAATTTTTATAAACGCATGCTAGTGTTTCCAGAATATGGGGGCTGTATGGTCGTCAGGGCAGAGGCACTGTACCAAGTTCAATTATGATCTACTTCTCTCGGAATATTTGCAATACAGCCAATTATTATATTTTGAACAAGAAACGATAGTGCCATACGTTCCAGAGGAAGCTTGATCACAATGAAATATCACTAAGCAACTGTTGGTTAATATTGCCTTTCGAACTTGATAGCACGACGTTTTAAATTGTGTGACAATTGACTGCAATGGTTATATCAGCTATACCAAAAGTGTACCAAGCAAGTAGCACATGTTTGGGAGTGCAGTATAAAGGAATGGATGGTGTTGTGTTCAATCTTTATCTACCACTTCTGATTGCTATTTGTCATTTTACCGCCCGGAAAGGATATCTGGGATTATCTTTCTTAAAAAACGTTATATGCAGGATGACCACTAAAGGAACGCACAAGAAGTAATCGGACTAGATATCTTAAAAAGCTTCTTTCATAACTAGTTGGTGTGGAACGGTTTATTTTTAGTGGAAGCACTACTGTTTTCAATATTTTTAAATAATTACTGCTAAAGGTTCAGCTTCAGTTAACATTTTTTATCGTCCTACTTATGCGGATTGGATGCTTAGGTATTATACTACCCTCTTATCAATAAAGAAAAGAATTTTGCAAAAATTAATTCCGACCACGAAAACGCCGTAATATTTTTATCGATCACAACGGCGAAGTTATCGCCCCTATAGAACGGTGCCGGAATATAAACTAGCCCCACAATAATATTCCAAACATCGGTTAAGGAACAAGGGAAGGCTTTGCTTAAAAATAACAGAACAAAATGTGGGAAAACTTGCCAAACCCTCTTTTAATACACATTCGAAGGGTCTATCTCACATTAATGGCAAAGACGTTTTAGAAAAGTTTCGTGTCAAACAAGTATTGAAACAAAACTGAGAGAACCGTTGGCGAGGAAACTTTTGTAATTCAGAAATATGTTGAACTAAAACGCATCTAAAAAGTGGTGTACGTGATCTAGGAACTGATATATGTTCCCCGTAAATCTGAAAGCATGTGAACTATATATAACGATAGTTGTATCTTTGTAGACATTGACAGGGTATTTTCAGAATTTAACATTTCATCAACAGAAAGGGAGATTCACGAGGAAATAAATGCATAAACATCATATTTGACACATACTTACATTTTGTTTCACACTTTCAGATCATCACTGACATTGTAGAAAACATTTATTTACTGTCACTAGTTATTGAGTAATTATAGTGTATGCATTGATTTATTGATATATCCGCTAATTCCTGCTCAGAGACCTCTTTATACTAGCACGTGCGTGTGTGGGATCGGATGATATTCCTGTGGGTTATTGCGTCGAGTTGCTCCACCCACAATTAAACCATTAACAGAACTAGTTAATCTGTCATTTGAGACAAGTACTACTACTTTACCAAGGGCGCTAAAAGTAGGTTGTGTGACTCCAGTCCACAAGAAAGGCTCTGAACAAGAGAAATCAAACTATGTTAGTTATATGAACACGCTATGCTCACTTGTTTATTACATCCCTTAGAAATAAATAACATCTTCGCCGCGCATGATTTCAGGAAGCACCGTTCCACCATCACTGCTATGCATTCCTTCATAAACAGTGTAGTGAAGGCGTTAGATGATGACCTGCTACCAGCAGGAGTTTCCTGTGACTTTTCTCGAGTATTTGACTGGGTCAATCTTGAACACCTTATTTAATGATTTGATTTAATGATTTAATGATTCTTTATTGCCCAACAGATACTTTAGATATCCTATTACAGGACAAATATATGTACATAAAAAAAAAGACTGAATACACATGTAAATAGCAAATAATATGAACTAGTACACTAAACCTAAATTAAACTAGAAATAACAGAGGAATGCAATATTTATACAAAATAGCTACAAATACTGTAATATAGATGTGTCCATTGCTAATAAAGATGGTAGGGAAGAGGCATGTATATCGACACGTTTAATACAACTAAAGTTTTTACAAATTCATATATAGGTGACTTTGCACAATATTTGTTCTTGCGGTAGGACAATAGAATGTGTTGGTCTGTCTGGCTCCAGCTCTAGGCACAGTAAAGTTAATTTGTGGTAATAAATCAGGAACATCAAGGCTGTTGTTAAGCAAATTTAACAAAAATTTTATTTCACCTTGTCTTCTACGTAGATCAAAACTGTCAATATTAAGCATTTCAAGTAAAGTTTTGTGACTGAATCCTTGTGATGCGTAAGTATTGAACTTCTTAAAGTATAACAATTTTAAACATCGTCTTTGAATTGGTTCTATACACCGTATTTGATAAGTATGTATGGGTGACCAAACTAAGGATGCATATTCTAATCTAGATCGAACGAAAGCGTAATAAAGACAGAGGATCACAGTAGTTGAAGAAAGCGCACTTATTGATAAATTGAGTAAATGGAATTCGTGGTGTGGAATCGGGGTGGTTTGCTTCATATCTTAGAGACTTTTCTAATTTCTTAAAATACCTGTTAAAACTGATGATTATGTGCACAATGTTTTCCTTTCATGTCTACCTGTTACCACGGGAGTTCCACAGGGTTAGATCTTACGGCTGATTTTATTTTTATTGTTCATTAACGGTAATATTTTATTTATCCGACGCTTCCTATCTTATATGCGAATGATCTTCCATTGTCATCGGCAGGAATTCTATCGAGGTGCAAACCAAGAAATCTTCGCGCTATTCAATAATAATAATAATAATAATAATAGAAATTTATTGTAATACTAAGGAAGATATTACAAGACGTCAACAATATTAAATGTTAAGACTGATAGTAACATATTTTCAAGAAATGCTACTAATACTATAATGTATAATAACCAGCCCATAGCACATAAAACAACAGTTAAATTTTTGGGCATTACTCCGGATGAAAATTTGAACTGGAAGCCGCAGTGTTTTATCAAAAAAATTAACACTTCTTGTTATCAAATTAGAAATGCAAAATATATTTCACATTCCATCTACTGATGGCGCGGTTTTTTGGGGTTCATCGGTACTATCACTTGATGTTTTTATCGCCCAAAAGAGAGCTATAACACGTCTAGTAAACATTAAAAGTTACGCATTCTTTCGCCCGCATTTTTAGTGACTGGTATTGTTGTTAGTTTTGCCTAGTATATAATAATAATAATAATATAATTCAATACCCAACAGTACCAATAACAGGATATACCTAAATATCACTAGCAATAATAATAACCGTACTATATATAAAATATATAGTAAATTAATAATAAATACCATTAGTAATAAATAAAAATTAATAAAAAAACATTGTAAGTAAAAAAAACAGAAAAACATAACCAACTATTATACGGCCCAGAAACGCCGCGAGTGCACGTTACAAACATTACAACTGGTTTAGAAGAACACCTATGGAACAATTAAAAATGTCGCAGGTATTACAAAGTTTATTAAAATAATTTCAAGCAAATTAATAGGTGCCTTAAGCAATTAGCATGAGTCTAGGGGACATAGAAAGTGTTGACATTACATGTAGATATAAGTGGCACGCAAAAATTTAATTTTCCAAGTAGGTACTGGCATTCAACAGCATTATGAATCAAATTGTGACGCAACGTCAAGTCTGACTTCACCCTTCTAGTATCCAGAAACTTTATGGAAAAAGTACCAAGTAATATACAGCGGGGAAACCCCCTACAGGGATACCCCCTACAGGGATACTCACTGAAACATTTCAACCAAAGACACTTAAGGAAGTGTTTTTGCACTTGTTCAACGCTATTAATATGAGCATCATTCCAAACAATAGACGCATACTCAAGACGTGAACCAACCAGCAAATAATATACAGTTTTTAACGTATGACTGTTGCTTAAACTGCTTACAGCATACGTAACATAAATCCCAACATTCTGTTGGCCGATGAGACAGTATTGTTAATGTGCTCCCTGCAAGACATCCCACAATCAAAAACAACACCCAGATCATTTATGTTATTACACCTACGTAATGGGACATCCGATTATAAGAATATAAGGTAGGCATTTTCTTACGAGTGTACGTGATAACGCTGCACTTAGGTATATTAACCCTTAAGTACTAACGATACGTTTCTCAGACGGGCATGCGTCCAACAGTCTTATATTTCTCCAGACCTATTTTTCTCCTGAGGTTATACGCCTATGTAATTTCAAGTTGGGACATGACTAGTCAGTAGGCATAATATCGGCAAGAAAGAAGTGCGTGTTCCACAGTTATTACAGTTTAAAGTGTCGTTGCCGTCCCATAGACGGGTGGTTAGTGATTGTGTAACAATACCTTATGATGAGTTCTCAACCAAGCTCATCCAAACCAATAAAATTTGGTGATCCAAATTTTGAGGAACGGCTGTTGCAGTGGTACGAAGACGTTGATACGGATTGTAGTGACAAAGAAGACGATGTTGATGAAAATTATGCTATAAACAGCGAACATGAAACCGACTCAGAAATAGAGTGTAAGTTTTTATACAATTTTTATTCTTTCGCACTTTTGATATGGTATTGAATTTATAGTAGACAGTGAAGAAGAGGAAAGTCTGGATGAAGATGAAGCAGAAGAGACTGAAGAGAGCAAGAAGTACTATTACGGTAAAAATAAATTTAAATGGAGTTGTGTTCCGCCTACTTCTAATAGAGGACGACGTCGACAGGAAAACATTGTTGTTCATTTACCTGGGTTACGCCCTCAAGCGCAAATAGGTGACATTTGCGATCCTCTCACTACCTGGAAGTTTCTATTTAGCAATGACATTTGCGATATTATCCTAAGATGGACCAATTACAAAATTCAGCAAGAACGTACCAAGTACAAAAACTCAAATTCACCTACTCTAAAAGACTTAGATAAGACAGAACTTTACGCTGTCTTTGGTCTTTTAATTTATACAGCTTTGTTCAAGTCGAATAACGAAAATTTAGATACAATTTTTGCTACGGATGGAACGGGGAGAGAAGTGATTAGATGTATTTCAAGTAAAGAAAGATTCGCATTTATTCTAAACTGCCTCAGGTTTGATAATCCGGCAAATAGAATTATGAGGCGTCTTGGAAACCCGGTTGCACCTATCTCCGAAATATTTGACATTTTTGTCAAAAACTGTCAAAATTGTTATACCATTGGAACACATGTTTGTATAGATGAGATGTTAGTTAGTTTTCGAGGCCGATGCAAGTTCAAAATGTATTTGCCGAACAAACCGGCGAAATACGGTCTGAAAATTATGTGTTGCACTGATGCTCGTAATGGATATTTCTTTAATGGTTATATTTATAGTGGAAAAGACTGTGATGGCAGTGGATTAGACGATGCATATAAAACATGCACAAAACCAACCCAAAGCGTTATGCGCCTCACAAAACCATTACACTATACAAATCGAAACATAACATTCGATAATTGGTTTACGTCTATTGAGCTTGCTCATTTACTGAAAACTAAAGGCCTTACATGCCTAGGAACATTAAAGAAAAACAAAAGAGAAATACCAACAATTTTTTTACCAGAAAAGAAAAGACAGATTGGAACAGCTTTATACGGATTTACTAGGGAGCTCACTCTGCTTTCATACACAACAAAAAAAAACAAAGCCGTGCTTTTATTATCGTCATCGCACCATCACGAAAGTACAGATGCAGCAACAAATAAACCAGATATGATAGTAAATTACAATAGTACTAAAGGTGGCGTGGATGCACTTGACGAAAAGTGCACCAAATTCTCCTGTAGCAGACGATCTCGTCGTTGGCCTTTGACCATATTTTTCAGGATGATTGATATAAGTATGGCTAATTCATATATTATCCATCAATCATACAAAAATAGTACGCAGATACAGAGGTCGCATTTTATTAAAGAACTTGCTCAACAATTAGTCAAACCGCACCTAGAAAGTAGAGCGAGGAATGAGCATATCTCTCGAAAACTCCGGCTTAGTATTTGCGAAATATTGGGCACAACACCTCCTGAAGTGCCAGAAGTACGAGTGGACCGTATGGAAATGAAGAAGAATTGTTATATTTGTCCTTATCAGAAGAAAAGACGTACAAATTTTGCTTGTTACTGTTGTCAAAAACCTATTTGTCTAGAGTGTTCCAGGAAGATGTGCTTGAATTGCGTTCGAAATTCGTCAAATTGATGAGCTGATAGTTTTTTCATTTTGAATTGTATGCCTGTTATTTTTTTGTACTTAGTAATACTAAGTTTATTCTTAATAAAAAAAAATCTGTTCTCATTATAGAATGACGGACTTTCTTTTTTAAGCGCCTTTCTCATAGACTTCGAAAACTATGATTTTTATGTGTTTTATAATTTAAAATGGATATATATATATTACATTCTTTAATTTACATGTTTCATAATACAACCTAAATAACTAAGAAGTGCAATAGTAGTGTTGATAGGTTCATTTATCAAAAATTTAATAACCGGTAGTTTTTAAGGGCTCTAGATCGTATACCGTCTGTGGGACGTGTAGTTAGTGCTAGCGTGACTAGTTGACCTCGTTAGTACTTAAGGGTTAAATGTTAATCCATTCGTAGAACACCGATCGGAAAGATTATCAAGATTGCGTTACAAGTTCTGACAATCATTAATAGACTTGATACAACTGAAGATCTTGACGTCATCAGCAAATAATAAGATTTCGCCATCAATATGCCCAGGAAGATCATTAACAAATAATAAAAATAACAGTGGTCTCAGGTTTCAACCCTGATGGACATCCGAAGTAATGTAGCGATAAGTAGACGAGAAGCCGTTATACGACAAAAAAAACGAACAATCAGTTAAATACGACTGAAGGTAGGCGCATACTATTCGCACTGTACGGAACGGACGGAACGGATTTTATTCGGCCACATCGCATATTATTCGCAATATTTCGAACCGGAACGGATTTATTTCAGTACGAAAGCAACTGTTTACACAGTCACCCGCAGTTTTCATTTGGTTAGATAAAATAAGTGTCGCAATGAGTTCGGCAGATGAATTGTTTTTAATAGCAGCATTGCTAGAAGAACAAGAAAGAGAAGAGAAGCGCAGAAAACGTAAAAGGCGTTTTTCTGTCCATCCTATAAATATGGGAAGACAGTTACATGGGGAATTTCAAGTTTTTCAAGTATTTTAGAATGACCTATGAAAAATTCTGTTGTTTACTAGATAATTTGAGTTTGACTCTACAAAAAAAGGATACATCTTTTGGGCAATGTGTCGGCCCTAAAGAACGATTGGTAGTCTGCTTAAGGTAAGTAAAATATTACTATATTAAGAAAAAGTCTGCGGGAGCGAAATATTTTTATATTAAAAAAAGACAACAAACGTACGTAACTAACAAAAATAAAGAATATTCCGAAAGATAAAAGCGGTGAACATAATATTATCTAATACTTTCCTTAGCAGCTTCAAAGATTTGTTAAAGTGATGCAATTATTGTCATTTGACTCCAGATGTTCCAAGTCAGTACGACTGTAACCAGTTTCATTACTTCCTAAATCTGTACCTCTCTGCTCATAGAAATTTCTTGTAGGTCTTGTATCCATGGTGGCACTAGATGCCATTGCAATTCTGCTTTCCGCGTCGTTGACAATATTGAATACTAGCCTTTTTATTTTAATCTGTTCTGGTAAAGGAAAAGTACGAACTGTTTCCGCCATTGTGAGGAAAAAGGTGGTAAGCGGTTCAGAAGATGGTTTCTGTGTTTTTTTCGATATATTCTTTTAACACTGTAGCCACTGAGGTGGGTTTTGTGCTGGCCGCTGACCGCTTTCGGCTTTGTATTGTCTTGGTAGAGAGTGGCGTCGATGCCCGTTCGTGCACTTATATTTGCAGATCTGGATTCCGCAGAAGTAACTGAATTTTCATCTTCGTTAATAATCTGTTGTTCATCGTTAATCAAGTTTCCTTCAACATCGCTTGGAGGTGAAGAAGGCTGAATATTGCACACTCTGTTTTCATCATCCATCAAATAGGGCACCAAAAATGTTAGCTCTTTTTCGAACTTGGGCGGTTTTATTTTTGATGCCGCTTGGCCACTTTTGGTTTGCCTGAGTTTGAGAGCCCTTCTATGGTTATCCCGAATTCTCGGCCATCGTTCTCTGCACGCATTAGCTGAAAGATTAAAAAATATATGTATTTTGTACCAGATTCTTGGCTACAGGAAATTCCTTTAAATCCTTATCATTCAGTTATCGGCTTGGTGAATCTACAGTTCGTGATATAGTTTATTCTACATGTGAAGCCATTTGGACAGTTTTACAACCCAAAGCCATGGCTGTTCCTAATGGTGACACTTGGAATCGTATATCGGATGAGTTTTACCAAAAGTGGAATTTTCCTAATGCAATTGGAACCATAGATGGGAAACATGTACTCATTCAAGCTCCATCTAACAGCGGATCTAATTACTTTTGCTACAAGAAAACTTTTAGCATAGTACTTCTCGCTCTGGTAGATGCAAATTATCGGTTCATCTCAGTCGATGTGGGTGCATTTGGGAAAAATTCGGATAGTGCAATATTTAACAGCTCTCCACTAGGAAAGGCTTTAAAAAATCATACACTAAACATTCCTCCAGAAAAGGAACTACCAGGCACTAATGAAAAATTACCCCACGTTATAATTGGAGATGAGGCCTTTCCTTTAGGAAACAATCTAATGCGACCCTATTCAGGCAGGCAAATGCAAGGTGACGACGACGAGACAATAAAAATATTTAATTATCGACTCAGCAGGGCTCGTAATACTGTAGAAAATTGTTTTGGCATATTAGCAAGAAAATTTCGAATTTTTGAGCGCAGATTATCGCTTTCACCGGAACATGTAACTATCGTTGTACTTGCCTCCTGCTGTTTACATAATTATCTCCGAGATGATGCCTGTTACTGGACAGAAAAGGATTGGAACCATAATATTGGCAACGCTAGAGGTCTCAGAAATTTTAAGAGAATTGGAGGTGCACAAGCTGCTAGTGGAATGGAAGTCAGAGATCGCTTTAAAGATTATTTTAATTCACCACAAGGTGCTGTATGTTGGCAATACAGGCGAGTGAGAGAAGGAACCCAATTATCTATCGACAATGTATAGTACAAAAAATGTAAAAATACATTTGCTCTTCTCTAGTTGTAAAGAATAAAACTGAATATAAATAAAGACATGATTTTTTTAGTTTTGTATAAAGTCGAGTCTGAGTAGTAAGTAATAGAGTAAAGTAAATAAGTAAATAATAGAAAGAAGTAAATCACAACTAGATGAACAACACATAAAGTATTAAATAACCTGACTGCTTCATTATTTTGCCAATCTCTTCCCATATATTTTGCCTCCTCTGTAAATTAGAATAATGAATGTGTTTTAAATTATACAATTCTTCATAATGCTGTACGACAGAAATTAGGACAGCATCTTCCATTTTACTGCTTAATAAATAAAATTGAAAATTATAGTGGAACTTAGCACTCAACCCTGGTTTTGCGCGGTTTGCGAATTTTAAAATGCGTGTTGGTACAAGTCGCATAGTGTGGGGAAATACAAATGAGTCATCAACACACACCGGTTCGGACGGATTTGTTGGTCTCTTGACGATGTTCTGTCGCAATTCCGCTGATGTGATCTGTCCGGTGTGAATACTATGCGATACCCAATATTATTAAGTAGGACGGCAAACAAAAATGCGGTCTGTCCGTTCCGTCCGTCCCGTACAGTGCGAATAGTATGCGCCTACCTTGAATCAACAGTATTAGGTGGTCACTACGACCAAACGAAAGTAAAGGCAACATGCCGTCATCAACTCAGTCAAAAGCCTTGGCCAAATCAGTGTATATAACGTCAACCTGCCCTTGACAATCGACATGTTCAGAGATGTACTGGAAAATACTGCATAGATTGGTGACAGTAGAACTTTTCGCTACAAAACTATGCTGCTCTGGAAAAATGAATGTACGAACCGAAGCATAAATGTATTTGTATAAAATAGATGCAAAAATTGTGCTAAATTTAGAGACCAGAGACATGGGTCTATAGTTGATTATATCCGACACGTCGCCACTCTTGAAAACCGGGCACATTCTAGCTACCTTCCAAGCAGCAGGAAAGGTAGCCGTTTGCAAAACCAAATTAAACATTTAAAGCGAAGGTTTAGACAAGACAAAACGACAATCCCTTAATAGAAAACTTCGGACTCTATCAGGTTCAGAAGTGAGTCCGTTACTCAATGAACTTATATACATACCCCTCACCAAAAGACAGTACTTGGAATTTCCGGAGAGATCATCACACAAATGTTGGTCTTAGGAAGCACGATGGAAAACGCTGCAAAAGTGATCGGTAAACGCGTCAGGGAGCAGATTGGGTTCAGAAAAACATATGTCATTTCTAAACACCACAAGGTATTAGATTTCTTAGAGCCGATCAAAGACCAGAAGAACTTAGGGCCACTCTGTATAATATTTTCAGTTTTATTTAAGTACTGCGAATAAGCCACTCTTATCTGAGACTTCACCAAAGTGCGCATATATTTAAAGTCCACTAAATCACCCTCACACTTAGAATGTTTGTATCTCCTGTGTAGTTTATTTTTATATTTTATATTATCAATGATTTACCAGCGAGAATACCACCTAGGATAAAGGTATTTAGAATTTCGACATATATACATACATCATGTTCCTCTGCTATATTTTTGTAAATCAATCTACTTTTTTAAAATGTTCCGACGTCCATAAATATAATACAAGGGCAAAACGTAAAAGTAAAGAGCCATTAAATGGATTAGAAGTGGTCCGACGATCCCCTACTTCGATGGGAATCAAATTATTTAATTTGCTGCCAAATAATTTAAAGTTCCTTCGTGGCGCGCAAATTTAAGCGTCGACTAAGGTTGTTGCTTCTTGAACACTGCATCTATTCCGTTGAGGAATTTATTTCTTTAATGTCAAATGTAGTTGTCTAGTTTTATAAATACTTATAATATATTTTGTAATGAAAATTGACAATGTGTTTACAGTACACTGGCCTACACAATAAAGTTTTATCTATCTACATATTTATTGATTCCAATATGATTTTCCCGCAGCCTACTTGGGAAACTAATAATCATTTTATCCAATTGTAATGCAACAACAATAACATCTGTCAACTGATTTAGCGTGTGCCATACTTATTTGTATTGTAGTATATTTATTTGGGTGAATCTGATTTAGCTAATTGAAATAAAATAGAGCAGTTCAGTGGGTTGCAATTCGGTGTCCCTTCGAAATTTTATTCTTCGGCTTAATTATTTTGTTTAATTTCAAAGGTCCTTTAAATGCTGCATACTCTCTTCGCCCACTTCGCTTCATTCTCTTTTAGACATCCTAATTACTTTGTAACAAGTAAACTTTTTCAAATTAAACTCCGCTCAAGAGTAGAATTTTTCAAATGCTCTCTGCTTAAAACCGGGAAAGCCGTCTGAGCGAAAGCGTCCTTTTGCGAAACAAGACCTTTATTCTTGACAGGGTAATTTTTCGGTTTCATACTTACAAGTTTTCCACAGGAGGGCGTACAACCGATTATAATAAAAAATTACCTTAAATTTATGTCACCGTTATTTATACCGGCTTTTACATAGGATTCACTTTTTGTGTCCTCTCAAAATAAGTGTGCTTACCTTTCAGAATCGTAATGAGGGTAAGTACTACGTTGTCGAAATTTTATTAAAAATATATTTTTTTTTTTCCTTAGGCGACGTAAAAGTACAAAAGACAGCATTACATATTCCTACGGAGAACGTAACTCACAAAGTGGTAAGCCTGTTCTTTGCCAATCGATAATAATGTGGTTTCTCGGTCACGTTCAATACATGCCCATAAGAATACGTGTGTCTGATTTATTCTTGCTAAGCAATGTAATTTTGAATTATATATTTATTGTAATATACGGAATGCATTTGGGAATAAAATATAGCATTATTTATTTAAATATGGAGCATCAGTAAATATTCTCGCAAGACCTGTACCTGGCAAGTTTTTTGTTAAATTGTTAGCCGTTCATGTTATTTGAAAAATCTTACATCCTTAATATGTATTCTTATATAATTTTTGTAGTTAAAACAAGCAAGAGCTGGAGGTGTTGTAACATTTGCAACACTGAGAAGATAAGTCTTCCATAAATAATGTCTTTCTCAATGCAATTCCGTTTTTAGTATTTCTTTGTTAACATATTTTCTTGCAAACAGCAACATAGTATTATAAATGCAGTAGTCATTAATTCTAGTTTTCAAATTTAAATATGGCAACCTTAGTATTTATTCTGCGCGTATTTTGGAACAGTAATTAATTAGTTCTTTATTAATTTTGGTGATCATTCAGATCCTTGCTCGACTTTTTCTTCCGCGTTGTAGTTTTTCATTTCATTCAAGATGGACTTGTCATTTAAGGTAAATAGTATGTAGTGCATGTAATGAAACGAGGTCAAGACAACGCGATGATATCGAATCCGTTATCAAAACCTGGGACACCCTAGAGAAATATCTTTCGGAGGTTGAGTCAATGTCTTGGGGAAGCAGATTCGTTTCAAATGATCAAAATGCTAATAGACACAGTGGTGCGAATAAAAGAACAGAGTTTCGACTTAATAAATGGCGAGCCTATCATGAAACCATTCATTTAGTTTCTACGGGCGCAGGCGTAATCATAACTCATGGCCGGCCGATGCCCCCTGTAATTGGCGAAAGCTGTTGGGGGATGTAAAGGCATGAAATATTATTATTATTATTATTATTCAATGCTAAATGCTGCTAAAGAATATGACAATTTCTCAGAATGAATTTCTGCAACACGGTTTTAGAGAAATAGAATTCGGGATGATAACAATGGACTATGCCATATTTCTAAGCGATGAGTACGCGTTTAATAGAGATGGAGCCGTTAAAACTGTATGGATGTTGTTGAATATCACAACCAACGCTGTGAAAGAAATTATAGATGGCATGCTAATAAATGTGCAACCAAATATGCTGTACATGCGTGATGGAACCATGCTTTTAATTTTAGAAAGTGGCTAGACGAACATTTTCTAAAAAGAAGGACTGGCCGTGGTGCCCCAGTCTCATGGCTATTTAGATCACGAGATCTGAAACTATTAGATATATGCCTTCCTTAACTACTGACAATTTAAGGGAGTGTACCTATAAAATAGTTTAAAACTAGCTAGAGTGCATAAGTCGATATAGCTAAGTTTTAATGTCCAAAACTTAGATTTTGTAATAATTCTTCATATACTTAATTTAATTAACGTAATTTCCATTTCTCTGCTAACTACTTTTTGAACTAAATACTTTTGCAATGCATATATGTAAATTCTTTTTAGAAATTGAAATGTTCGACAGGTTTGAAATTGCGCAATGCCTATGCTGCGCCATTAATGTTTTTCTTTTGGTGATTATCAGTTTCCATACTTTAATTATACAACTTCAAACCTAATTATAGACTTCAAAACATATATCAATAAAAATTCTCAACATGCAAAGTATCTACTACGTCTGTCTCTCAATGAAATCTACAAACTAGAATTCCATTATTATTAAATTGGTTTTCTTATCTACTAATTTTATATTAGATTCGGGATATATAATTTATATTAGTGGTGCGGCGGTAGATGGCGAGGGAGGATGTCAACGATTGCTGGCTGCAGAAGCAAGCAATATTTATCCTGGAAGTATAATAAAGTGTTTTATTGTTAGTGAGATCCATTTCATATGGAAATAAAATTGGCGATTTGAAACTATTTTATATAGTATTTATTGGAACCTTGGCACCATTTGATAGTATAAAAAAGTAGATCCATCATGTAGGTAATATTCAGCAAGTTGATACCTTTAATTCAAAGTCTATTATTTAAATTTCGGTAAAGTACACTAACTGTCGTCCTCATTTAATTTTCAAATAAAATGCCAATATCACACTACTTTGAAATGCTGCTGGCAGAAGTCTACTAAAACCAAGTACCTACTTGTAGTTGCAACATCAATATATAGCTGTAAGTCGTGTGAATGACCTTTCAGTATTAATTAATTCCTTTTTTATTCCAAAACACTGACTACATTTTTTTATTTAGGATTAAACTTAAGAAGAAATTTGGGAAAAATCTATTTATACATTCTAACGAAGGTTTGGTAAAATTCCTGTACGGTTTCGGGGCAATTATATTACCCCGAAACCGTACAGGTATTTTACTTGTGCGAGTAAAACTACTTTCATGTAAAAATACACCAAGGAAATTTACTACTTGCCTTTTGCGACTTAAATAAGGAAAAGGTAACCGTGGAAGGGAACTAATCTAATGGAAAATGCAAATATTTATTCTAATTTCACTAGTAATTTGGTGTTATTGCTAGAATAAGATATTTACAAAGCACAAATCAATATACTTGCTGGTACAGCAAATTTAAATGACTAAAAAGTTGCAAACAAGTATAATATTATTTAAATTTGCATTATAGCAATATTTTCTAATAAATTGGTAACAATGTTATTTTGGCCAGACAATTAAGCCTCCTAGAAGCTGGGGTAATTCCGGGAAGGCGCTTATCTTTATGTCTTAATTTTTTCCCAACACAGAATCCTCGGAAATGCTTTTTTGCGTGCTAATGGAGACCTAAACCAAGGACCGCAGTGTAGAAGCTTACCCGAAATTAATGACATTATTTTTTCAACTTAAGGCTGTCAGGAGCAATTTATTTTAAAGATTGGAATTCAGAATGGGCTTTAGTAGTTCATGCAGCTATTTCACCCGACATTTCCTTTCGGGTCGTCAGTTTTTCCTGTCGATTGCCCACTTCAACTTATGCGATTAATGTGGAGATGGTTTTGTCGATTTGATTGCTCTTAATTAAGTGGTTAAGCGAGAAAATGTGAGAAAGTGAAATTTGTCTAACTGGGTTAAAAATTAGTTCATCTTACAATAAATTTGAACTAAAGGTCGATAAAAGCCACATGCATACATAAGTTCTATCGACGGAGTTATTTACGGTCGGGGATAGGGTCAGCGAAGAAAGTGAGTGTATACTTTTGCATAATTTACTAGATTGTGCTTTATTATTGTGTTATAAACTTAAGTCCTTACAACTGCACTATACACACATAATATGAGCGAGAAGTAACATTTTTTAATGGATTCATTTCATTTGAATTTTTTTTCCTTATTTCTATTTCATTCTTGTTACAAATTGTTAAACCAGTTTTTATCACTACATAATAATGAATTAAACTGTTGAAGGTAATCATCATTGAAATTCAAACAGTGGTCAATGATGCATAGCTGGCTGCCTATTCTAAATATCAAACACATGTATAATTAATGCTATATTAGAGAGGAGAATTGAGCTACCATTTTAAAAAGTAAAGGTAATTTTTTTATTAATGAAAATAAAAATCCGAAAATTTGTACATAAAAACGAAGTTTTGGTACTCCTTTTGGTATAGTTACAAAATACAAAGTAACAAAAAATAGAGTTACAAAGTCTGAAATTTCTAGACTCATCTGTCGACTCGACTATCTATTCTAGCATATCGAGAGATAGACCTTTTTGTTTCTCGTTCCTTCTCGAAGCTACATTGATACCACACTTCTGGCAAAGAAGTATGGTATCAATGCTGGTTGCATGAAAACTGCACAAGCTTTCTTATTGCAGTTTCCATGCAACTAGCGTTTACAAATAACTCATTGTAACCATTCCTACCTTGTTTTTGTTAAACGACAATCTTCAATGCAGTCAACACATTCTTTCTCAAGGTCGCTGAAACGTTCTTGACCACTAGAGCTATCACGTAATGTAACGCCGTCTGCGCTATCATCCGAAGTTGTAGATACCCTTGACTGAATTTTCCTTACATTTCTTTTTTTTTTACTGATTTCATTGTGGGATTGTAAACGTTTTTTTTTGCAGTGTGCTTCTCTTTTTCTTTTAATAAATTCTGGTAATGTAATTTCTCCTGAATTTTTTTTACGCGCTCTTCTTGCAGTGACACTTACGATTGGTACAGGGAAAATTTCATCAAGTGCTTTTCCGGAAGTAGAACTTTCAATAGCTATTGATTTGTTGGGGGTAACGGCGTTTTGGATTTTAATACTAGAAGGACCTAACTGGGGAGTTCTTGGTCTTGTTTGAATTGTTTCATTATGTAATGGGTGTTCTATAAAGCAATCAAGATTTAATTCAAAAATGCATAGTCGGGTATGATAAAAGGGATTAATAGGTAATATTCCCGTGGATCTCAATGCTGAAATAACTCTGGGCTGAGGCTGATTTTCCCAAACTTTTACCCAATAGCTTTCCAAACTGCAATCTGTTTAAAACTTTCTTTGGGTAATTTTTTAACATATAACTAAGTACATCATAAAAGTTTCCTTTCAGAGATTTAAAAAAAGCACGGGCTAGTGGTTGTAAGTAGTGTTCCGTTTGTGGGTGTAGACAAAACGAAATTATATCGGTTTCTTCTGCGAATTCTAGTAAATCTAGGGTAGTAGTATGGGAGGTATGTCGACCTAAAATTAGCAATACGTTACTTTGAGGTTTTCTTGGAAGAAAATGGGTCTTTAACCAATCCATAAATATTTTACTATTCACGTAGGCTGATTTGTCAGACAATTTGACTTGATAACCTGGTGGCATTCCATCAAGCCATTCTTCTTTGCTATTTTTCCTTTAGAAATGCAGTAATTGCAACGTGCTATAACGCTTATCGTTTCTCCGTTTTCGCAAGAACTCATACTTGAAACACTTTTAGACCCTTTTTCCGCCAAGACTTGTCCAGCTCTAGTCTTGTAAACCTGTCTCATCCGTATTGAATATATGTCCAGGTTTGTCGAAGAGGCCATATTTCTGTCAAAATCTTCTCAAGGTCTGCGAAATGGGTTTTAAGGATTTCTCTTGACATCCCAACTCATCGTGCAATTGAAATGTTTTCAGCTTTTCTGATAGAAATATCAGGTCTCCGACGCAAAAAAAAGCTCCAGTCCACTTCAATTGGCGAGTCGGCATAGTATCTGACACCCGTTGAATTCCGAAATCCCGGTCTGTCGTGACGTTGGCACAGCTTACTGACGAAACACAGAAATTTTTCCCGTCTAATTCAATTGGCGAGTCGGCATAGTATCTGACACCCGCTGAATTCCGAAATCCCGGTCTGTCATGACGTTGGCACAGCTTACTGACGAAACACAGACATTTTTTCCCGTCTAATTCAATTGGCGAGTCGGCATAGTATCTGACACCCGTTGAATTCCAAAATCCCGGTCTGTCGTAACGCTGGCAAAGCTTACTGGCGACGCAGACACTTCACCGTTTCGTTTTCCCACTCTGGCCGTTGAGTAGGCATCGTTCTGGCGCTCCCAGAGTGTTAAAATACCGTCATTCACCGTACCCCCGAATTTAGCACCGTTACCGAAAATTTATAACCGTGAATACCGATAGCGTACTTTTGGCCGACCCTGTATATAGATTTCCGCATTAATTAAAACGTTGCTATCATTTACCGTGTTAAGGTTACATACCGAAGCCCCGTAAATGTTATATTTTAAAAGTTTTCCACTGTACATATTCACATGCATTTGAGTGTACATGTTTGTTTGTATTTTACTTACATTTTTTTCCTGTATATATTCCTTGCCTGTTACACTTGATATTTAGAAATAAACGTTTGATTTTCGATGCACTTTTGCCGTTTTGTTGCGTACACCGAACCCTGAAGTTTTTTCTCCGACTCGTTGCTACCTCAGGGTTTACACACTTTATTGTAACGACACTATTATTACGCAACATTGTTCAAACCGGCACGACGTTGTAATTTACCGTTTGACAACTGACATCAGCGCCACCAAACGAAGTTAAGGTGAACCTCCTTTTTCAATCTACGAGGAGCGACACATAAGTCATAAGCATAAACGACAAGTAAGTAACCGAAAGCCCATAAGCAAGGCTTGAGTGAGTAAAAGGTAATGAGCAACCAATCAACAACCAACAAATAATCAACACCAAGAAACAGTCGTTACAAAATAAAAAAAAGTTTTCTTATTCAAATATTTTTAACACAATCATATACATATTTACCACGTTTCATAATAAAAAAAAATTAGACTTGGGTACCTAGATGTGATAAAAATTACGGTTTATATACAACAAATTTTCATCCGATTAAAATCTTTGTTGTTTTTTGTTAAAAATCATTCGCACGAATACCCACACCTGCGCACTTGATGCTGTCTCAAGGTTAACTGATCGAATGACACCACACATGCCAGTTGAATGTAGCAGTGTTACCATCTCATACAACATATTTTTGATAATCCGTCTATCCTCCTGGTCTATTTAACCTCCCTTTACCCTAAATTAATATTGTAACCATACCAAATTAAAGCACTATAAATAGAAATGTCATTTAAGTAGTTCTTTTCTTTATATTATTTATTATAGATATAGTATTTTGCTGGATAGTTATTTGAACATCATCGTTGATATATTTCTCTAGACCGCTTCAGTATTCTTCATGCAATTTCATTTGTTAATAATATTTACTTCAACTTACAATTAGTTACCATAGTTATAGTTTAGTAAATATTATTCAGTTGTGTAAACAGTTGAATCTGCTTGTTAAGGCTAAAGTTTTCTTGGTGATTTTTGTTAAATTTCAAAATGATTACCTTCGACCTTTGTGAGAGACAGTTCGTTCGGTGGCTATTCCGTTAATAATCTTTAATATTTTGGGTTCAGGTGTCGACCAAATTCATCACCAAAGTTTTATAATTCCGTTTCATTTTAATAACACAATTACCTCTACCTATCATTGGATGCCGGCATCGCCTACGGCAACACGATAATACATAGTGTCTATGCAAATTGGAAGCCAGCAGTAAATTCGATTTGGGGGACTTGCCATCTGTGGACCTTGATCGGATCAACTATCATGTAGTTCATCTCCTGTTGATATATTTTGCTGAACTGAATGCAACACATACCATCTCTATCCAAACTTATTGACCAAAAACTCGATAACACCATAAATCCCTTCAATCGTCAAACGTTTTACGTTTCTTATTTTGACGATGATTAGTATGTACAAATATCAAATTAACAAATTGAAAATAAATTAATTGGAGTTAATGAAAGTAATTATGCAAAAAATATTAAACAAAAGGCATACAGAAAAAAAAACAACATTTAAGAAAATCCTTATTGTTATTACATTTTTTAAGATCTGTTGTTTGATTAAATTTTAGAAAAACCTTGAAAATGTTACAAACACGTCATGAAACGTCGCAATTAGCAAATATATTCAAAAAATGGCTGATGGTCCAGTGACTTGCGCGCTTGGCTATCAGTCACGGGGTCCGGGGTTCGAATCCCAGGGCCTGCTCTCAGAGTGAGGTTTTCGTGGTTTCCCTCACTCCTTGGCAAATGCTGAGAGACAAACACCTTAAGTCGCTCCACGGGCGCAGGCGTAATAATAACTCATGGCCGGCCGATGCCCCCTGTAATTGGCGAAAGCTGTTGGGGGATGTAAAGGCATCAATTATTATTATTATTATTATTAAAAAAAATATATAAGGTATTTCCTTCCGACCTACATTCCCAGGATAAAAAAAAAACGAAAGGTATTATCACACGGAGAAGGTCAATAAAGAAGAGAATCATCAATTTATTATCAATATGAGGTTGATATTCGTTATTCTTACGATGAAACGTTATAATGTAAAATTATTCATTTTACATGACAATAAATTTTCAGAGTAAGAATGGTGAATCTTTTCAATTAAGTTTTGTTTACAAAGGTCCACTAATTGTAAGTGTGTTTTAGTTTTGTGGAACACTGACGGCAGCTTTTTATAAACCATCACTAGTTTAAAACCTGTGTTTTAAAATTTAGGTTTACTTTTTCGTAGTCATTATTAACATTAAATTTATAGAAAAATTTATTAGTATAATTCCTGTTTACCTTGATTTTTTTTATTTCGGCCCAGATAACTTTTTCAGCTTTCATGTTAATGGAAAAATTTTAAAAATAGTCGATTTCCATTTCGTTTACGTCTGCATTATTAAGGTGCGAATCCACGATGAGCTATTTTCATGCAATTTTAGTGACATGAAATAAAAAGCAACAAGAAAAAAACTGAATCAAACAGTCACAAGATACGCCAGATGGCGAAACCTATTTATATAATTGTTTCAAGATACGCAAATACCCCGAAATTATTGTTTCACCGTGGACGCGTACTATATAAGACAGAATAAGTCTTGCATCGACTTTATTTGTATTCGTCGCTAAAGTAAATGCAAGAGGTTTTATATACTACCTTCAGCCTCAATTTCTCAAATCCCATGCTGCCATGTATGACACTTAATACGTTTTTTTTTTTTCTTTTTTGGCAAAGCCACCTATCAATACCGCCAAAATTATACAGGAAGGACGCATGACAATTTTTCACGCTTCGGGGCCCATCGAAGCCACTTCGAAGGTCGAAGGTCGGAACTTCTCATCTAGAGTGGGGAACCTGGGGTCCTGTACCCTTTCATCTCTGATAGAGCGGCACGATCAAGCCGCATGGTGTGTAAAGAAAAGTTCTTATTTGCGAAGCGACTTAAACGAACACAAACACAGTCAGGCCAACGTAAAACAGCAATTACCCACAACTGGTGGACTGAAACAATAGGAAAACTAAAACCGACAAGCGACATAAAAATGTTGGATGCCTTCATAAATTTTATTACTGATGTGATGTTCGTAGGTAACGCAATATGCAGTTCTATCAGATCTTTTATAAGTTTGGCTCTCTGAACATGCGCACTCAAAAAAGAGATGATCTAGATTTCCATTATCATAGCTACAAGCACATACGCTAGACTCCTTCATTTCTAATCTATGTAGGTTGGCCGGGAATAAACCATGACCAAATTAAGTCTAGCAATTGTTGAATAGAACCATCTCGAATTTGTATGTCCATCATGCCAGACCTTGTGGTTTATCAGCGGGTGTATTAATGCGTTATAGCATGTTATGTTTAAAGATCTTTAAATGCAATAATGCTGCATTTGTATTATACGGCTATATTACACAAAATATTCTTACTGTGCAATACTATGTGACTTTCAAAATCGGTTGTATAAGATACAACTGGGGCCGCCATTAAATTTTATAAACAACTTATAGGGAGAGGCCATAACTCAAAAACGACAAAATTTGCACTTGTGCCCCTATTGAACAGAATGTGTGTTATATGGAAGATATCCTTTCCTCTATTACTTTGCAACAGTACAAACAGTTTTATGATTTCCTAACGTTCCTACGTAACTTGCCCCTTAACCCTCGTAGTCACTTTATGATTTGTTTTTCTTAAAAAAAAACGTGTTCTTATAATATTGCAAAATATGTCATATTGCAACACTGTCATGTATGTTCTAACCAAGAACTGTTCGCGGAAACGAGCAGAATATATGAGATTGCATTGATGTTGTTCAGAAAGGAGCAGATGAAGTGGCATGAGCATTGGTGTTGGTCAGAATGTTGTTCAAAATGTGTTGGTGTTGTTCAAAAGCGAGCAGAAGGGATGATATGAACGTTGGTGTCGTTTAGAATGTTGTATGTATGTGTGATATTAGGGTGATAGTACACTGCGACCTGAAAGTTCCATTGTGTCCCCTCTTCTCGCTGTATTTGCAGCTGGCCGTCCAGTCTGATTCCTTTTAAAAAGTGCAGAATATCCGAAGGCCCCAGATTAGGTAACTCTCCCTCTTCGATTTCACATGCTCCCAGGTGCAGCGCCCTTGGGTTGCACAGTGCAGCGCAGTTTATGAGTAGATGGATGGCTGTTTCATCCTGTTCCCCACAAAATCTACATTCGGCTTCCTTCGCTATTCCAAGCCTGCTTAGATATCCGTTCAGTTTACAAAGGCCTGTAAGGATCCCTTTCAATATGCGAATATTATTTTTACTCAGGTTGATGCATTCTGCAGATCTCTTCTAGTTATGGGTTCCCAGAAGAGTTTTAGCTTGCCTCATTCCCTGGAGATTCTCCCAGTATTTGGAATTTCTGTGCTCTACGTCATTTTTCAGTTTCTCAAGTGTTATGCTTCAAAAGGTGTTCTAGCCCCTCTCTTAGCGAGATTATCAGTTATTTCATTTCCTTCCACTCCCGTGTGTCTCGGAACACACAATAGGGTTACCTTGTTCTCTTTGCCTATCGTTTAGTTCTTGTAGACACTCCCAAACCATTTTGGAGCTGATTATGTTTGACCTCAGCGCCCTAATGGTTGCTTAACTATCAGATATTATGATAATCTCCTGCTTTTCGTAGCTTCTGTCAATGTTGACCTGGACGCATCTTTCAATAGCGTGTATTCCCGCCTGGAAGATACTTGGGTACATCCCCAATCTTTCGAAATATTTTGTTTTAGGCTCATATATCCCTATTCCAGTTACCTCTGCCGTTTTGGAGCCATCTGTGTATCATTTAATGGCGTTTCTGTTGAGTTTCGAAATGGCGTCTCTATCCCATTCGCTCTTGGTGTTAAGGTTTGTGGTAAATTCGTTCACAAAACTGAACTTCCTTGGCATGTCGTCTCGGGGCATGTCCCAGGTTTGGTCATCTGCAGGAGGCTGAGGCTTATGTCTAGCCATTCCTTCCCTGATCATCCTGCGTGTGATCCTTTTAACTGTGCTCTCCACCAAAATGTGAAGAGGAGTAAGATTTAGTACCACCTCAATAGCTGCTGTTGGGCAGGTTCTCATTGCCCCCAATTATGCATACACATGCTAATCTTTGCACTTTAGAGAGATTAGCTCTCGCAATGGCCAGATTAGTTCTCTTGCTCCAAGCCACTGCCTGTTACGGTTTTTTCTTCACCTACCTTGTGTAGTACTCGGTCAGTCTTTTCGACAAGCTTTCGTTTTTTTATTTCCTTTTTCTTTCTGCCTTCTAATTTCAGAGATGCTTTTATGTATTGTTTTTCCTCATCGGGTATTGTTATCGAATCATTTTGGTCCTTTCTTCCCTCTTGATTGCTAGAATTTGAGAATCTTTACTTTCAGTTACCTTCAGATTTTGTTTCACTTAAATTTCGGTCCTTGTTTGTGTTAATTTCCCATAAGTGATCATTGGTCACACGATTGCTGTATACATCCGGAGCAGTATTTTTGGCTTTTCCTTGTGAATGCTATTAAGGTAGTCTAAGCGGCATTGATGTTGGGCCCACTGATTGGCACCACTTTTTCGTAGTGTTGAGTTCTCTTTGAACTATGTCACAGAGGGTATTCTCAAACTTCCCTCTTGCAAATATGACTATATCATCAGCATACCCTTGAGATGGTATGCCTAGATTAGTCAGCCTCCATAGAAGTTTAGCTACTGTCAAGCTCCACATGAGTGGCGAAGTAACTCCCCCTTGCGGACATCCTCTGGTCGTGTTACAATGTTGTTCAAAAGCGTGCGAAAGGGATGGCGTGCGCATCGGTGTTATTCAGGAACCTAACAGATGGGATAGAATGGGCAACTCTGTTGTTATAAACGCCTTCTATTCCTTATTCTGTTGGTTAAAAGAGGCAGCAACTTAGGAGGCAATGCCACATACTATAAGGTGGTACATTACAAGTGAAACGCGGGCTTATTTTTCTATTTTAACGTATATGCATATATTAATGAATTCATGCGTTGTATATGAAATATTGTTTTCACAGAGGGAGGAGGGGCGTCAATTTACGACCTCATGCATATACAATTACATTGACGAAGATCAATGTAATTATATATACTTGCATCAGAGTAAGTCACGTAAGTTCAAAATAAATTTTGCATCATGACATCATGGCAATATTGTTATTAAAGATAGACAGTTTATAAAGTTATTTATAAAGTTTATAAAGCATCAAAGTTGAAAATAAAAATGTAGTAGTGGTCTAAAACAATGGAGTAGGTAAGGGAAGTGACTCTAACTTTGAAAACAATTTCTGCAGTCAAAAATATTTTTAGTTACACAAGTTCGAATTTCATAAAAGGTTTGTGGATAAGATTCTTTTTAAAATTAAAAATAAAACTATAATCGAAGAAGTAAGTTAGCTGGACAGCATTCGATTAGATGAGATTAGATGGCTAATCCATGATAAATCAAGAGCAGATAGCTATTAGAACTGTTTCTTTTTCTAGTGCGAATTACGTAATTACATATTTTGAAAATGTTTAGCTCTGAAAAGGTTGTATGGTATTATGTTAGTGGGTATTCTCGAACTAGAGTGTTAATTGCTTGAGTGCGTAGAATTACATATCTTCCTCTATCTAGGCTATCTATCTTGACAAAGAATTCTATTTATGCAGGTAGATTGTAAAAGTTACTTAGAGAAGTAGAATAAAAAACCTATACTTACCTATGGCATACTAAGTTGGGTAAATTAGCTACAAAATAGTTATATTTTCCAGTTATGTTCACTAAGAAACGTTGAAATAGAAAAAATGGTTCCGAAATACCTATATTTTGCATTGCTATTACACTGCCTTTTTCTTTCTTAATTGCAAAGTTGTGAAGAAAGTTTCAGTATTTCAGATTTATCGTTGACGGAACATTTAACCCGCCATCGGCGTTGCGACGGTCACGCTACTTTTTCGCAGCATCGTCGATCGCTTAAGGTCAATTAACAGCTCTTATAAGAAGGCGGATCAATTTGTAAATGCAAGGATTATTTCTTAGTTAATTACTTTTAAGTTGAAAATCGTCGTTTACTTAATAGATTTACGGTTAATATAGCTGAAACAGTTAGTGTTCCAGAAAATTTATTTTGATTCAAAAATTCGATTGTGAGTCATGAGTTTTGCAGTTTTTTTTTATGCGCCATTATGTCTCATGTAATTACATTGGTACTATATTTAATTCAAAGTAGTAATAACGCTCAGCTATGAGGTAACAAAATAAAATATGTAATGAAATAAAACGAAATTTGAGCTGATCTATTTGATTTCTATTAATAATTGTGACGTTTGGATCTTTCCAAAATCATGTTTAAGCTAAACCATTCTACTACATCTGAAAACTAAATTAGAATGTTGCTAATGGAGAACTAAAAGTAAATAGGACCAAGTAATATTAAAATCAAATATACAAGTACGAACACATATAAACATATTCAAATATATGTTGAAATTAATCTAGAAAAGACTAAACTTAAAGTGTCAAGTCAACTATATAAAATTTCGTAATACTGATATTATTAATTATTAATATCACTTCTAAAATTGCTTTTTAATATATAATTTAATTTAAATCATTTTATAATAATAATGGAACTTTATTGCCCAACAGGTTGCACCCTAAAACAGCATAAAATAATCAGTTACAATACTAATTACGAAAAGTAAATATAAAGAAGCAAGAAAAATTGCATTGATAGGAAAAATTTATTTTTTTTTAAATTAGCTTCAATGTCTGTATTTAATTTAATTCATTCATATGAAGATGAAGAATCTTGTAGATATGATGACGCATCAATGTCAAAACTTTCAACCAGATTTACTTCCATATATGTAGGTTTTCATGACTTTAACAGAACGTAAAAACTTTATGTTAAGTTTTACAGTTCTACAAGCCGGGAGTTACTGGAAAGTAAACAATCGATAACTTCCTATAAGAGACAGCAACGATAGCAGATAAGCTGTAAGGAAATTTAACCACATGGGGCTATAAATTATGAAGGCATCGGTTTTTTCCTTGCACTCTTCAAATGTTTATTTTTCCGTGCCGTAGCATCGTTCATGTACAGTTTTCGTGATTTCCCCAAACAGAAACCTCTCGTGTATTGAGAAACCGATTTCTAGCCAATAAGAACACCGCGATTATAGCACGAGAAAGCCCTCGTGAATGTGGAACACGCTCTCTCATAAAAACTTCCAAATTTATGAGGGAATTGTGAAATATCGTTGTATTATTCTCTAGAAGCCTCCATGGATTCAATTTTCGTTTTAATTCTTTCACCAACAAACTTCCGGAAAATTTCATTATGCGTTATTAAGCTTCTGATAATTTTCGACAGAATAGACCGTAAATTCGTTTAGTAGCATACAATAGGTACAGCTTACATAAAGATGAATTGTATGTGTTAACCCTCGGTCTACCAGGAAATCGTGATATCGCTACTTACATCACGGATCCAATGGATCTATAAAGCTTCTTCATGTGTTTACTCTGAAATGGATGGTCATTTTCAAATAAGAATAGATTCAACTTTATTTTATTTTACATTTATTGCATTTCAGATTTGAAAAGACGTATAGAATAAAGTGAAGGGTTAAGATTATATAATGGTAGTGAGATGGTAGTAAATGCAGATAACTACATAATGTTCCCCCACATAGAATGGTTTTCAACGTATACAAATTCGTTGGCTCCTGTTCCTTTTTCTAGATTTTTTAACTCTTCTAGTTGCTTTCCTGGGACGGCTAAAAAGCACCTTCCCACTTTTAATGCGATACATCCAGAAAAATTTAACTTTTCTTGAAAACTACAAGAAGTTATCTTCCTGTTATTTTTTATCCATTATTATTGTAGTCGAGAATTATATCGCATATCGTTTGTTGACCTCTTCTCATTATGTAAAACGATAAGTGAAGTTACACGCTCACCTTTCTTTGGGCAATATGAAATAACAATTATGTCGTTCGTAAACTTAAACTTTTTTGAAATAAACTTTATGATGTTACAAGAAAACTGGTGATTCAGGTTTGCTTTTGCGCATCATACCAACTATTGTTAGATTATCTAAAAGCAAGTACTTTCCAAGATTGTAGAAAGTAAAACAGTTGTCACAAGTGACATTCCTTAGGTAATTTTGAAATCGTCTTTCTGAGCGAGATGCTTTACAACTTCTTTCTCTCGATTTCCTTTTGTTTCTTTTGCATGTTTTCCAGCATACATATCATGTAGCATAGGTCGCTGTACTATTACAGCTAATCCACGAAATAAGCTTCCAGACTTTTGTGAGATATATTGCCCAAAAGGACTACTACCTCTGAAGGCTACGAGCTATCCATCAACCGTCCTACATCAATTTGGTACATAATCATCTTGCAAGTATTTACTCTATAACTCAAAACATTCGCTTATTGATGTGGTGTTGTTACTGCTTCTCTCTTCGTCATGCCCCTGCATCATCAAAGCTTAGTACACGAAATATGTTTCAAAATTTGTTTCGGCTGATTATAACGCTAAATGATATCCTCTAACTATTTTTGCTTCAAAGTAGTGTTAGAGTCTCGTTGTGGGATTCGTATAAATACAGTAGATATCGAAACTCCAATAAATTACTTCAGCTTCAACAAATGTATTTCTTCCCATTTTTTTCCCGTAAACAATCTTTCCTTCAGCGTTCGTAGACTTTAGAATAATTTCAGGTTTGCCTTGAACTCAAATCCATGCGATCTCCATAATCCGTTCCATACTATCAGACTTTCGTAGAGTACTTCTGCCATATTCACTATAGGTAAGTTATTGGATGGCATTTACTTTTTCGTTTTTCGACGTTCTCAGTCTTATATTCGATGCCGCTCATTTCTCCTACTGTCGCTTCTATCTGCTGCTGTGAAAGGATTGCATTTTTCAGTGCGCTATTTTCCAGAATGAGCAAATCTAATGCAGGAAAAACCCAACATGTCAAATTTACAAATGCTTTCCTGCTAATCATTGTAATTAATATGAGGCAATTTTTATACCTGGTGTGGGATTTGAACCTGACATCTCCCGTTCCCCGGATGGTTATTCTACCAATTGAGCTAGCATTACAGCTGTATGATATATTTCAAGAAAGTAAAGATGAAACAGTACATGGAGCGGCAGGTACCAATCAAAAATATTAGTCTTGTTTACGCCACGAAAGAACTCGTCATTACTCCAACTCGAAAAATACTGAGGACGCTTTATTCAAGCCTATAAGAACTTGATTACCATATTCTATTTCCAATTCTACATAATACGAGAATTCTCCCATTCCACGAAAGCTCGTGGCATTTCATAACTGCTAAAATTCGTTTTGAGCCCGGCCGCTAGGTGTAAAGTAATATGGAAATGGGTAAATCTGAAATATCCACACCTGGTGATTTGAAATCACTATATATTTTTATAGTAAAATCCACAAATTATTAAAAATATCTATCATTATACAAAAATAGATTACTTAAAAGGAATCTTTGCTTGTTTGTTTGCTTTTGTTGTTTGCTAACTACATAAAGAGGGCACAGAAAAAAATATTTTCAATACAGGTAAATAAAATAAAAGACATTTCATGCTTAAATTACATTAAATTCATACATGTAAAAGCAGTAGATTGTGTATGAATAGAAAGACACCCAAAATGTTAAAATGAGAATTGAAACTTTTAAGAAAGCAGCGACAGCTTAAAAATTTACATTTCGATGAAATTTTAGAGACTGAAAGAGTGTCGTATTGCAAGAGTAAAGCAATTTTTTAGGTGTCCATTTGCATTATTTTCAGAAAAAGTTAACAACTGGGGAGCGTACTACCCTGTAAGCTCCAATTTTTTTTTTTTAATTTCTAATCCACTGTTTTCCGATAATGTATTATTGCTAGAATAATACATTCTCAGAAAACAGTGGGTGAGATTTAAGATTTAAAAGAAATTGAAATGCCCATGAAACACAATGTATCTACTATCATCTGTAACGTAACTATTGATAATATGACTATAAATAGTACAATTGTACATATAAAAATTATGCTATGTAATTATTGCAATAATGATGGTCAGCAAAAAAACGCAAGTATTGTTTACATAACGAACATCGCAGGATAGCAGCAGTGTATATTTCAAATTTCATTCAGAAGACGTATCTTTCAAATTAAAAATGGACGTGTTCGAGCATTTTTTCATAAAACTTTACATTATTGTAAAGTTTTATCGTAAAAGCTAATTTTATTCCATAAGTGGTTACCAGACTGTATATGCTTCAAATTGTCTTGACGTTAAAAAAATAAAAATAATAATTTAGGGGATAGAGGGTACCCCGCCCCCCCATTGTTAATTTCGTGCCTGAAGGCTGCTTTGAAGGGGGCTGCATCCCGAAATCGGGCGAATGGTTCTGTTAAAGAAAATTGAATTGTTTTTCATCTACCATAATGCTCTTTCAGTCACTAAAGTTTCATTTGGTTCATTGCCGGTGTTCAGTTGCCTGTGTTTAGAAATTCTGCAACATTATATAAAGTGTTATTTAATAAGCAAATTTTAATTTCAGTTGCGAATTTGTTACTATATTTAAAGTCTTTACATTTTTAGGCAAATAGTTATATATCTTGAATTCCCAGTAATCCAAACTACGTTGCTTTAAGTTTAGAGAATGGCAGGGTATAACGAAATTTTCACGGTTCCACGTACAGTATTCGTACAGGACTACATTTCTATTAAAACATGATGTGTTTAAATCAACGCACTTTACACAGTTGTAGATGTACGCACTGGTAATCGTAAGTATTCTTGCATTCTTAAAAATGTTCCTATAGGAGTCACCATAGCCCATAGCAAGCAACATTCTAATGGCTTTCTTTGTGGAATTCGTACCTGTTGTATACATGTGTGAAGAGGAGTCCCATATTACAATAGCATAAGAAGCAATACTGTAGAAATCAGCATAGTAAGTATGCCTTCCTGATTGCTCTTATTGTATACAGCGCCATACTGAGACTCAAGCAAAAGAAATCAGTTTGATTCCTCCATATCAGGACTCTGTTCACCGTGACACGAAGAAAACTCATTGTCGCCTCCCCAAGCTCATTAGCCCCAAATACAAATGACTGCGTTTTAATTCTCGATTTGTGATATAAAAGATATTTAAGGACACTTCTTCGGAGAGTTATCATGTTAATTAGTCATATGCAACTTGTTTGTTGCAACATAGACTGCAATTATTCGTTTGCTGTATGAAAATTATTCCATAGTTTTTGGCCTTGCTTTGATAGCAGCGATCTTTCCCTAACTACACCTCTAGTAATAAAAGAAAAACACCGGCTCGACTTGAGAGAGTAATAAACGGCTATATTTAATTAAATCGGAATTGAATCGAAAACCATTCCATTACGTCTCTATATCGAGACGTATATCTGACGATAAGGACTAAGGAAGACACTCAATAAATCTGAAACTAGAAACTTCAGCAGATAAGGAGAGATCTGGGCACGGTTTGTGTAGCTTGCCTCCTAGCTGAGCCAGCAGCCGCCGCGCCGTCTCGATAATCTCATGCAAATACGAAAAGCGAGCAAATACCCCGCTTTTTGCTGGATGGGGTTCCAGGAATCCTGCTAAATTAGGCCGGAAACTAAATTCAAAATGAAGTGAAGATGCGTACGAGAAGGAGCGAAAGCATTTTTGTTAGAGATCTTATCGGAACTGTGCGGTGATTTCCCTATTTTCTTATCACGACGAGTTTTTAATTCGCCATTGAACGTCCTACGCCCTTGTTTCTTAAACTTAACGAGAAAGTATACGAAAGAAAAGCTCCGATTGTAAATCCAAGCGCTCGTTCCTTTTTTAAGCATTTTAAACGTTAAGCTGATTTCTTTTTCAATATTTTCTTTTAAGATCGTCTGAAATAAGGTTTTGAGCGGTTTGCAAACATAAAGCAAAGAAAGAGATACCTAGATTGGAATGGTTCTTCTTGTACAAAAATAATACGTACTTAAACGCGCGGTGTAATTTAGCTTTGTCGTCTGAAAGACATCATTCCACTCAAAATCTCATAGAAACTTACTTTAGTAAAGTCAAATATGTGTAAGGCATCGTTTATGTAATATTCAGTCATATCTTGTGGAAATTTTCACATATGGATTTTGAACGATATATAACGATACTTGTTATATCTAATACTATCACATTATGTCTGTTTCAAACTTTTAGAAGTCTATGTCATTCGAATTCAGTTCATATATTAAAGCTAACATTCGATTCTCTACCACCACTTTGAATAAAAGTCTATCTGCTTATATAACTGCAATTAAGAAAACATATATATATACAGGATATTTCAACTGAAACGAGCCACCTCGAATATAATAAATAATATTATATAAAATTCCGAAACCTGTCAATTGTAATATCAAGCGGAGCAAATTTTAATGACAGGCCTAATGATTTAAAATCATACCCAACCTTAAAATTTTAATAGGGAAGATGGGTCTCAACTCATTCAAAAGGTCTTTTAATGCTCTTTAAGCAACATATGTCAAAAAGTTTAATATGTAAGCAAAAAGTGCATAATTTGCAACCTGTGTAATAAAATACGATTAGAATAAATGGAATAGGTTTGGATTTTACTTTATTAAATCTTCAAAATAATGACCATTAACCTCCATGGAATCTTGCTGTAAATGCACTCGTATCACTTCGCAAAATTTCTAGAGTTATTCGTTGGTATTCTCCAACAATTTTTTGGTGTAACTCTTGTAAGGAAGCTGATCGCGTGGCATACGCTTTAGACTTAAGATGCTCTCAGAGAAAAAGATCAAGTGATGTAAAATCTTCATTATTGTCAACCCGATAAAAATGTTGTTCTTTGTAATGTACAGAGCGCACATTTTGACCTGCACGATTTTCGTTGAATAAGCGAGCCGTAGATCTTGCACGCCTCCCGTTCTTATAATATAAAGTCACTAATTCCACACGTTCTTGAATAAAGTAAACTACATTAATTTATTGTGAATTCACGATTAAACTAAAAGTAAACTACTAGAGAACGTTTCCCTAAACAATGCAAACCTAAACTAATACCGTACAAAATAAGTGTTTAAACCTGAAAACAGGAGCAAAAAAAGTGGAGAAAAACTACTATATCTATATTGTTAGCTTTAAAGCAAAATCCTAAAGGATTTAAATATGATTAAGTTTAATAAGTAATAAAAATATTGCTATGAAACTTGTAGATAAATCTTTTACATTTTAATTAAACTCTTAATTAAGTAAACACTGTTTTTATTCTACTAAACACCACTCAGCGTCATCTATTATACTCTCATTAATTCCAAAAATATGCTAGATCTCAAATGTTAGAGGGTATGAAAAGTAAATTTGTCCCCACCACAGGGTTTTAAGTACACCGCAAACGAATAGGATGACACTTATTATATTCTGTCACACTCGGGACGAGGAAGGATATTGTCACTCCGCTGAACAACAAAGAAATGAATCTTCTAAAGATTCCCTCAGGGTAAGTAAGTTCTTTACTATCTTAGATACACAATAATCAGATTTCTAGAATCTTAGTCCAAATTAAAAACTCGTATTTCTCGTTTCTAATATCATAAATACAATTCAAATCTCCCGCTAAATTCCCGTCATAAAATCCAGTATAACTAGATCAATGCCAACTTAAACTACTCGTGAAATTAACCCACAGAATCAATTACAATATCACATAACCAAATTCACTAGATTTACAGTTATCATTGAAATAAATATACCTCAAATTCCTTTATGCAATATATGGCGGTTATAATTTCAAAAGATGAAAAAAATCGCTTGCTTCAGGCACGAAAACTGCTATAGTATAATCAAAATAATAATTCCAAATTCAAAACAATCGTTTCAGCTTCCAAATGGTGATCCAACGATCTCACAGCAAACTGCCCCGAATGTTGTTCTTCGAAATCCTAGGATTCCAATCCGCAAGGCCACCCCAAATCTCGAAATAACTGCATTTCCATCATCTTAGCAGTATACACGTAATACTCTCATTGTTGTAAGTAAATTTGAAAACTTTATGGACTTAAATTGTGGTAGATATTACAAAATTCTAAATAAATATACGAAAAGCAACCACACTAAGGAAAAACCGAAAAAGAAATCCCCTGCATTTGTTTTCAACAAACTCAATATCTCCAAGACAAAGGAACACCGGCAACAATCATAGAAATCGTTTCCAACGATATGACAGCATAAAAATCCCTCGTCGAACATTAATCGAAAGACATACACATGCCCTAAAATCCATGGTTACAAGCATTAATTGAATTAGATACGTAGTAGTATAAGTAAGTTTTTAGTTTAAATTATTATATACGTTGACAAAATAAATAAATAGGTAAAAATACATTTACATAAACAATTTTATAGTCGATATTATGATTCTATGGGTTTTGTTTAGCATGATACATCGGAAATAACATAGCAATATATCACATATATAACATAGCAAGTAGATATGTATACCTATCCACCTCTGCAATGACTGTATATATTGTAACAAAAATAATATAATACACTCACGAAAAACTCTTTTTATTTTTTCGTATATCAGGGTCGTTAATGAGGTTCGATTTGACCAGTACTTTATATTGTTAGTTACCGTTTTAAAATTGAACTAAACACTGTTTGATAACAACCAAACCACCGATATAGTTTTGATGTGGGTAAATTTGTGTTTATAATGGATGGTGTATCTGATTATATTTTAAAGGAAAACACAAAATAATCAGGTAAACTAAATTATATATTAAAATAAGTAGAATCGAATTAGTGAATGTGAAAAGCGGCTTGTTATTTACAGGTAAAACAGAAAAACTAACCCTGTTACAAAAATTCCTTAAATTACCTAACCTTGAATTTTAATTCTGAAATCTATTACTTAATTATAAATAAAAAATATAGTATTAACACGGTTAACCGTTCTAGGTTGAACTAAACTTGAATAATTATAAAACAATCAAATAGATTTCAAATGGATTATGGATACATTAGAACATTAAACTATGCATAACTGGATATAAACTCATCTAATCTACAAACGTTCTTTATGTATTAATCTCCAGTTTTAAATCGATTTGGTAAATAATTTGAAACTCTCTTTCCTATAATTTCTTAAATTTTGGTTATTAATTTATTGATCTAGTTCACGTACGAAAACGTCATAAGTTAATAAAGTTTTACGGCCTTTGTCGATACCCTGTCCGTTTCGGCGGGCTCTGAGTGCTTTCTTTCAGATCCTGCGTCCGATGTTTTCGTTTCTTCTGGAACTCTCGGTTCCTGTTCAATCTTGACGTGCCTGCTACTCTTGAATTCTGGATCTTTAGGTTCTTTCACTTTGCCTGAGTTATTTCTCTTGATTTGCACTTTGATTATTACTATTTTTTCTTAATTTTCCACTTTTGTAGTTTTATTTTTCACTTGTTATAAAATATGCGTCGACTTTTATTCTTTAGACCAAATTACTGCTTTTATATTCCTCTTCCCCATAAAAATCATGTTTTTGAGAAAATGTATAGCTTCTTAAAATTACGTGGGTCCTATACCCTAGCCAAAAGTTTTCTCTATTCAATTTCCTAAATAACTGTTCTTTTATTTTTTTTTTTTCATTGATCTCCTCGAATCTGCATATCCTGTCGAATGCGTTGTTTCGAACGAGTTCCCACGAAAGAAGAAGAATTCACGAGATGACCAGAAACGTAATGCATTTTTAATTGATTATTACCAAAAGGCGGATAGCCACAGGCACTATAAGCGACGATTCATACTGAGTCGGCGCGTTATACATATCGAGTGTTGTTATACATACGTCGTTGTATGCCAGTAGCGCAGACAGATATACTTTAATACGAATATTAACATATGCTACATTTTGTTTAACAAATTTGAAGTAGATATTCGTTTATATGCACTGATAAAAAAGATTCTTTAAAACAAATAAATATCTCTTTGATGGTATTTTTAAAGTAGCCGCTTCTTTCAGTTAATCCTTATTCCTTTCATTGAAATAATATTATTTTCCCACAGTAGTAATACATACTAACTGAAGGCAATCATTTTTTTAAATAGTCGGGAAGTAATATCTCTTTGTATTAAAGAATCTTTCCTCTCAGTATAACAGTATTGTACTTAAACAATATACCTATGTTATGCAAGTCCGTGTAAACAAAATTTATTTGCATTGATTATTAAAACATATTCTAAATTCTGATTTGTTAACTGAGTCCGTTTGCTTGTCGTATGTATTTAAATACAGAAAAACTTCTTTCTACATCACAACTAGTGAGAGATGCAATGTAAAGTATATTTTAAAATTACTATACATTCCATTGTCTTCGGAACAGACATTTTTTAAGATGTTTAAATCCGAATAACGGTTAAAAACTGCGTCAATTTTTTTGCCCAAACGGCCTCCAAAATCTCCGGGAATATTTTTAACTTTATGTAAGGTAGTATTTAGGATTTCGATACCTTCTTCTAGTTTTAAACTTTGAGTTTCTAAAAGTATTAGTTAATACTTTAAAGTTATTTTTAACTAAATACTATATTGTGGAGACAAATATGGGACGCTGAATAAAAAGATATTTTGTGCGACCCCTCTTCACTTGACTAATTCCGTATCTAGCGCGCCTAGTCGATCAACATTGTGTATCGTGCTCCGTCCGCCTATGGCCGAGCTTCGTAACGGTGATGCGATGAATAATAGTATATAGTGCCTGTGACTAGCCGCTCTTTAATTATTACGCTCAATAATCGTTCTTATTCACTAATGTTTGTTGTATATCTTTGATAACACATTAAATCTTATTAATCTCTTAGTTTGAAACATAATTAAAATTGACAATTGATTACAGATATCTGTCAACC
Source organism: Cetonia aurata (assembly GCA_949128085.1). Lineage (NCBI taxonomy): Eukaryota > Metazoa > Arthropoda > Insecta > Coleoptera > Scarabaeidae > Cetonia > Cetonia aurata. The sequence continues at coordinate 42,815,210 of OX421884.1, forward strand.
TTACTTTTTCTGTTTCTGTTATTCTGCCTAACTTATTTTAATATACAACAATCGCAAATAAAGGGTTTTTAATTTGTAAAGATTTTAAATTAACATTTTCTCTTAATATAAAAAAATATCAATGAATGTTTGCATTTGCCTTGTTTGTATTCTGAATTCTGAGAATTCTGTGTTTGCATGTGTTAATTGTTGTTTGTGATATGTTATTATATCACAATATGTAGATGATGGGACCTTTAGCTGTTTACATGTTCAAATTTGGAAGGGAGAATAACATTTACTTCAGTAAATGTGATGTTTCTGAATTCTTACATCTCACTGAAATGCTTAGAGTTCATAGCTTGATGAACGTAAATACTAATTAATGTATTTGCCTACTTAGTTTTGTTTCGCTTTAAGCACTTAAATTCGTTAGAATTTTCTAACAGTAAGACTTTTTTTCACTACTTTCACCCACTGTCAATGTTTAATTTCATTAAAATGCAAATGTGGTCGTCGGTATTTCATTTCAACAGTTACTCTGTCCAGCTTAAGGCAATACTGACATTTATTTTCCAGCACACATAGATACTTTTACCGTACATATCACAGAGGTTAAATTAAATGTCGTTAAAGCTACTACAGAGAAATTTTCGGTCCATGTAGTGAAAAACACCATAAAGTTACGTTAACTACGGAGTAGATTACAGATTTTATAACTGTGAACTTCAAGAATATAGAATTATATGCAACAATATGATCTATTTTGTATCGTCGTTTAAACCTACTCATTCAAAAAATCTAGCGGCATGGGTGCGTCATTTGGGGAGAATTTTGTTTGGCTAGCCTTCCTACGCTAGGTAAGTTACCTACCTTTTCAGTAGTTATAATGGACGGTATGTGTATTATATACCCTATCATTTATTAAACGACACAAAATCTTTTGAAAAGCATCCGAAGATCAAGAAACGATACTAAATGATGGAGAAATAAAACACATAATATTACTGGGAAGGATCGAGACAGTTGCAGTACATCAAATTAAGTTTAATAACTGAAGGTGGTCCATAATATAAGTATAAAAGGTTTCAGAGCCAAAGACATGACTGAGTGTGTGAAAATCTCTACTTATACAATCAACAACAGTCCAGCCAATACTATTCAATGCAAGTGAGTTGTAAAATATAAATCAGAATGAAATGGTTCCGTTGAAAATCCAGTAAAGGAAGGTATTGAGAAAGACGCATGATGCAAATAATGAAGGTGGAATATGGAGAAAGAAATCCAGTCAAAAGCTGCAGATCCAATAAGAGTTGGCTAACCACTTCACTAACCCCATATTATGGCGGTGGGCTATTGGAGACGAGATTGATTCTACAAGCTTCGGAAGGTGGTAAAATGTGTAGAAGGTAAAGCTTATGATCCTGCACAAAATATATACTGAAACGGTAGAGAAAGATCTCAACAAGTTTTGAAGCTGGAGATTGAAAATAACATATAAAGGAGAAAAATTGCTGCTTGTCCTGTGGTATCTGTTGACTATAGTCAGAAATTTAAAAGGTGACGCAATGACGATGACACCTAATAATCAATTATTTTTGTTTATAACATAGAAAACAAACCTTCACTTTTAAGTTTCGTCAATGAAATTTCCTCCTCTTTTTGTTCTATTGAATGCGTGATCGAAAGCCACTGCCTGCCTCGATCATGACAATATCTTAGGCAATGGAACTCGCATGAATTACCTATGTGTTTAATTGATATTCCTAAGAGGAAATTTTATTTTTGTAGCAAATTCTTAAGCTTCCCAACACACAAATTTTGTAAATTACATTCATTTCAATTCAGTTAGTGAACTTGTTACGTGCCGTTTTGTAGGAAAATCAATCGCACTATAAATTTTGAACTGATAATTAATTTATTATTGATTCTCTTTTATTCAATAAATTTGGGCATAGTTCGGTAACCTTGCTACCGCATTATTTTTATTTAATTAATTTTATCTCCATGTATCCTTGTATACTACTACGGCGAGTATTGTCTCCGCAGATGGTATGACTCCCACTATCGTGACCGCGTGGGGGTCCTCCGCAGGGTATATAAACCGCGCGCTTGGCAGCACTCCAGGAGTACTGCTCCGTGAGTTCGGTGCTATCAAAGCCACTGGCACGACGCAGACTGTCTCGACCCTCCGAGCTGCAAGTTCGGTGCCGCCAAAGCTCTCCGGCACGACGCAGTGCCACTCTCTGAGCTGTGAATTCAGTGTCGGCAAAGCTCTCTGGCACGATACGGCATCACTCTCCGAGCTGTGATTTATATATATATTTTACTCGTGTTTTATTATATTGTCTAAACTGGGAAATTTGTTTATGTTTGTTACTCATATGTTTCTTGTCATTGTACAATCCTCGTTGTACCCATTTTATAGAAAAAAGTTATCAATTAAAAACAAACTTTAACTCTTTTAACCGTTGCGCACACCATGATTAGAACCCTGGGTATCCCGCACTCGCACGAACAGCTATCATGCTGGGATTAAATATTATTGTAGACACCAATAAGCGCAACCACTGACCGATTGTACGCGCGGCATTTTGTTTGACAGCTGACTTGCACAACCAGGGCCGCTGGGCGGATACGAAGTGGAACCGCAAGTAAAAGTTTAGTGTACAGGCATCGACGTAAAAGCAAAGTGGTTAAAGGTAATCATTAGCAAACCATTAAAAGTAAAGTAAGATCAAAATTGAAAGTAAGTACGTAAGTAAAGTAGTCGTTACAAACTAGATCCTTTATCTGTAACTTCTTTTAACTGTTAATTAAAGTTTTGCTATTTTGTTGATTTACTTTCGGTATCCATTCTCATAAAATGACAAGACAACTTTATTTGCTGCTCTTCTATTTTTCTTGTTATTGACTTGATGGACTTTTATCAGATTATTTTATCCCTTCTTCTCTCTTTCCCTCTTATCTCTTTTTCTCTTCAATTTTCTAAGCTGCTATTTAATTTATTTACTTTGTCTATCTTGTACTACCTTTGTGCATTTACTTATTTTCTTCTTACTTATAAATGCTTTTCTTTGAGATCATAGTATATGTTTGCTGTGCTGTTTATTCTTATATTTATATCTTCCTCCATTGCTTTGAATTGTTGCCCCTAGGTACTTAAACAAACTACTTGTTCCAGTGTATTTCCATCGAGTTTTATGTTTATTTTTATCTTTTCTTTCGCCGATATCATTACTTTTGTTTTTTCTGAGCGTATTCTCATATTTATTTCATCCTGTTCCTCCTGCCGCATTTTTATATTTTCACTTAATCGGACCTTATTATCCGCCTGTATTACCAGATAATCTGCAAACGCGCACTCTGCTAGTTTTACCGGTTGTAGCTTCCTGTAGCTTATATTACTGTCTGGACTTTTGTTCTAAGTTCTTTCAAAACATTGTCCATTATTATTATAAGCAGTATTGGAGTTAGTTAGTTTCCTGGTTTTAATACTTCATTTACTGTGAAATGATCTAACTGCAAGTTACTTGACCTGCCATAATTTATATTACTTCCAATTCCTCTCCACAATTTATTTCCTAACTTTGTCAGATTTTCCCATAATATTTGGCTTGGTATTTTATCAAACGTTTTTTCATTGTTCAAAAATGTCAACCGCTTATTAAACTATTTAGATATAAAGAGTTATCAAGTGTTTATAGAGCGGGCATTGTACTGTGAGTTATAAGATGAGAAGGAATATAATTGCTGAAGATTTTATTCTTAGCGTATAACCCAAAGCTTGGACGATAGTGAAGATGCGCGGTGACTGTACATTCACTTAATTTTGATACAATTTGTATGCTCGAAAATATTTTTAGATATTCAGTAATAAAGTCTTCTGTGTATATTCAGTATTTATGTCACTAATGTAGCAATACAGGTGACATGCATTGTTTTAGAATAAAGCTTTATAGGACTTTAAACTCGGCTTGTCACGCTAATAAAGATAATTGCATTACACGGTTCTACTTGAGTAGTTACAGGTACGGCAAAAACGGCGACTAAAAAATAAAAAGGGAAAACTAGTTATATATCTGTTTCAATCATCAATTTGCCGCATGGACAGTTGTGAAAATTGCAGTTTAATTGAGTTTAAACTCAAACAGATCTGCTGAAAATTGGTGAAAAATACTCATTATATGTACTAGTTATTGTACGCTTTAAAATTAAACGAAAGAATGCATTTCCTGAAATGTCATGGTCTCTGTAGATAACTTTTTAAATCAGTACGGAATATGGTCATGTAGAACATAAATGTATTTTTGCAGCAATTACATAACTGTCACATATTTTAAATTTGTAACCTTTTCACTGTGTTGTAATAATGAATGCAATAAACTTTCAAGAGATATTTATTCTGTAAATTTGTCAATTGTAGACTGCAAGAATTACATAATGAGTTCGACTAGATTTATGTACACTAGAAGATATAGAAATAAAACCGAAATGACATTTTAGTTACTCTATAGTAGATATCCTGAAATATACAGTCACCGACAGAATTGAGTGGACACTAAGCGATTTTTAATTAAACTATGATATATAAAATCATATGATATTATAGCAGATCAAATAGTTAAATATAAATAATATCCAGAAACGTCCTAATATTACAAAACAAATATATTCATAATAAAATATAATACTATGTCCACTCAATTCTGTCGGTGACTATATATTAGGAACAAACATGAGCAATAATTTCCCATTGGTTTCAATTTAATTCAAACCAACCGTTTATTTTTTTATTTTATAGTCAATAAATATGTAAATATTTGCACTACCGTGACGTACATTAATAGGAGGTTTAATATAAATAGTAAATTACCAGATATGGAATATGGTGATAATTTATTTTATTAGCGCGGCATAATCGAATCAGCGTTCAAAATAAACTGTTGAATATTGTTAATGAAACCGCTATAATTTTAATTTCGTATTTTCTGGAGCATACACGCCACATTAATTTTTAAATAGTAAGCGTGAAATGGGAGTTTATCGAGTAAATTACAAGGGATTATTGCATAAATAAAAGACTTTAACGTTCAGTCAATGAAAAAGGAATAGACCACATTCATTACTAAAGAAAACATTTATTTAAAAATTTATTTATCTAAGTTGAGCTGTTCACGCCTATGAGAAATAACTCTTACTAAACACCAAATAAATATCAGTGATTTACCTTGTATTATTGCTTAGGAAAATAGGTGTAGCTGTTGTTTTCGACTAATTGTTAATCCACCCTTTGTCGGAGCCGGCAAATATATTGCACAAACACGATATGGAAATATATTTAAGGTCTAGTAAATGATTTTAAAAACAAAAGGATCCCACAAGGCTGTCTAAAAGCTAGGTTTTCAATGGCTGAACCGCCACCAATGTAAATGAATTTTTATATTAAACGCAATAGCAATGTTACTTATGTGTTTGGGTTTGCAACTCTTTCGGATGTTGGTATTGTTTTATATTTATTGCAGGTAGTCTATCGGTTCTTATATGAGAGCATCTTCTTGTTTCTCTATTGCTTGTTTAATACACAATTTGGTTTTATTAGTTTCTTTTCTTTCATTCGTATGTATGAAATACCTATATCCCATATCTTGCAAGCAAACCTTAGCATGATAAATACAAAAAATTAAACTCAAAGCTACGCGCGCAAAACTATGTTCAAATGTTGATAGCAATAATTATGGGCGGAATTTGGATAAAAATTAGTGTCAATCCAATTAAAATCAGCAACATTATTTTGTGTCGTAAAACTTCAAAGCCTATATTACATTTTTTTCTGATTTGTGACATTCTTTAGCGAAGAAGATTGAAATTGAAAAGGTGTTTCCAAGAAAAGAACAAGAAAAATTAACCGCATTTTGTTCGTGGAATCGCAATAATAATTGAACGAGTAAAAAAAAATGATACAAATGTGTTTTTACATATAAATGAGTTAAGTACATATTGGAGTAGCTTATAGTGCAGGTTGTTTAGCACCAGAAATTTCTCTGTTCTAATTTTTTTTTTGCATTGGTAAACTTTTGCTTCGTACCTCTTCAATTATGCTTGACTTCATTCGTATAGATATGGTTGACTTCAAGCAACAATGATTACATTTTGATACTGCGAGCTCTGAAAACAAACGAAGGTCCGTCTACAATTCTATGCAAAATTAATATGTATAAAAATAAATGAGAAGGGAACTACTTTGAAGTAACTGCTTGCGGCTCAAAATGGTAACGATATAGGAACACCACACATGTTCGAAAAGTAAATTTAACAGACTTTGCGAAGAATGATTAATATATAGGGTAAAAAGTTATTATAAGGTTGTTGTTTAATTATGTTTTCATTTACACTAATGCCGCAGGTAATATTTTGTTGTCTTTGATGGGTATGGTACAACAGAAAATTTGTTTTTGCTTCATTAAGCGTAAATTTGTTCGCACAGAACCACTTATGCAGCCGATTTATTGCATTATTTGCAATTATCTCTGCTTGCTCCAGATTATTATTTGTAATGACAAGTGTGATGTCATCTGCATACACAAAGATTAAAATATCTGACACAGAGGTGCAAATATCATTGGTATACAAATTGAATAAGAGAGGGCCTAGCACAGACCCCTGCGCAACTCCATGTAATACTGGTATACAAGCAGATTTAATTTTTTTTACATTTTTACATTTTTCTCTTTTCTCTTGGGTCTGACGTTATTGTTGTTGTATTTTCCTTCTCGATTTAATAGTCACCCTTCTCCCACTGCTCAGCTCTTGTTTGATTATGTTTCAAGTTTTTCTCCAATCGTTTTTATGTTTGTCGAGTTTTTAGGGGTAATATTCTTTTTTAACATTTTTGATTATGTACAAGGTGTTCTTTATGTTATAGAATGAAGTTCGCAATTTTCATTATTTGAGTGGTTTATGTTTTTTATATAATCTATTTCTTTCTTTAATCTGTTTTATTATGTTTTCATATGATTGATTGTCTTCAATTATTCTTTTTAGAGCTGTTGACATTTGCTCAAAGGTATTTATTTCTTCCTCGTGAGTTGAGCCATTTGTGTGTTTATGTTTTTGTATTTTGGTTCAATTTTCTAGAAATAGTTATACTGCTTTTTTCCTGTTCGGTTTCTAATTTTCTTCTTATCGCATAATGGTCTGATATATTTGTAGAGATTATTCTTGGAATTATTCAATATTATCAATTATTGGAAAGCGCCAATGACTGATTTTGCAGCGAATGCATTAATTGATAAATATATAATAGATTTGACTTTACTCGTAATCTTAAAACTGCAAAGAGAAACACTTTGTTATCTCTGTTGGCGCGAATGTCGAATTAATTTACTAGTCATGTATAGTATCAGGGGTTTTTGAGAATTAATGTTGGCATTTCGCACCTTTGTTAGTCAGCGAGAACAGAAACACGCATTGTCTTATGCAATAATACAAAATGAACCATTCATAGGTAAATCAGGGAGAATTATTGCTCATAAGCACAAACAATTCAACTTCGGTATTACATAAACAGGGATCCTTCTTAACTAGAATCTATTATTTTGTTTAACTAAACTGCGCATTATATTTTCAATTATCTCTTATCGAAATTTATTCGATAAACTTCCGTTTTGTTCCCACAATTACAAAATTATTATGTGATGTGTATGCTCTCGAAAATATGAAATTAAAGCTATAGCGGTTTCATTAACACCATTGAACAGCTAATTTTGAACGTTAAATCAATTATATCTCATATTAATTTACGAAACAGTATTGAAAATATTTACATATTTATCCGCTATAAAATAAAAAATGTAAACGGGTGGTTTCAATTAAATTGAAACCAAATTCTATTAATTTGAAACCAAATTACTAGTTATATTTGTTTCGAATACGTACTTTAAAGGTGATTGGAGATATCTATAAAGTAACTAAAATGTCACTCCTTTTTCACTTTCATATCTTCCAGTGCACACAAATTTGCTGTCTGCAAAAAAAGAATTTTCTAAATAGACATTTCTTGAAAGTTAATTCTATTTTTATTACAAATTAGTGAAGAGGTTGCAAGCAGAATTAAGAATAGGTATTTTAAATACATTATATAATGGTGTAATGGCAAAAATAAACTTATATCTAACAGTGGTCCGTACTCGTTTAGAAACCTATCTAATTTGGCTCCAAATCTAAGGTTGAAAACACCGTATTCCCATATGAAAAAAAAAATGCGTATTATAAGTTTTTTTTTTTTTTAACAAATATTCAGCAGGTCTGTTTGAGTTTAAACTCAATTACACTGTAATTTGCGCAACTGTCCAAGCGATAAATTGAGAATTGAAACGGATCGCCAACGTATAGGCAGCTTTCCTCTTTACATTTTAGTCGCCGTTGCAAACTGTAAATCTAATTATTCAACTAGAACGGTGTAACCTAGTTCTCTTTATTAGCGATATAAGCCGCGCTCAAAGTCTTATAAAGTTGTATTGTAAAAAAGTTCGTGCCCCCTGTATTGCTACATTAGTCACACACATACTGAGGACTTAATCATTGATTACAACTTTATTTCCCACTTTAGAAAACAACTATTTTTCAAAAAATTCTGTAAAATGTAATGCTCCCTAACCTAAAGGTAAGTGACAGTTTTCTTGTTATTTTAAATGAAATATCCCATGAATTAACAATTTTATAAATTCTATGCTAACAATAAGATCTTCAGTCTTTAGCAATTATGTTGTTGCTTCTCCACCAACATTATGTATCGCATAACTAACGGTACAGTGTCCGCGGCCTAAATACTATGTAACACTAAAATGGTTAAATAAATGTTTATTTTTTGCTTATACAGGGTGTTTTGAAACATCGTTTAAAGATTTTAAGGGCATGTAGTACGATCGAAAAGAAGGTTAAAAGTCATAATAAACATATGTCCACAAATTAACTGTTTACGAGATAACAGCGATTTTATCGCAAATGCAGAATAAGTTTGCTTTAGCGGTTTTTATTAAGATGTTATTGTATTTTAACATAAAATAGATTATAACTAAAGAAGATGTTCAAAATGACGTCCTTCCATTTCGACAGAGGATCTACATCTGCTTTCAAAGGAAGGGCGCACTCTTTCAAAAAACAAGGGTTTTTCTCGTATTATTTGGCAACAGTGTTCTATTCGTTGGCGCAACTTTGGAAGATCGTTTACCGGTGTTGCGTACACTAAACTTTTCAAATAACCCCAGATACTAAAGTCCAACGGGTTTAGATCGGGTGACCTTGGAGGTCAAGCAATGGGACCTGCTTACCCTATCCATCTCCCAGGAAATTCATTGTTAAGATGTTCCCTAACACCATGCGTAAAGTGCGGTGGAGCTCCATCTTGCATAAACCAGAGGTTCAGTCTTAGATTTATAGGTAAATCTTCCAAAAGTTCAGGTAAAGTATTTTCCAAGAACTCGAGGTATGCAGGACCTGTTAAGCGTTGTGGCAAAACAATCGGTCCTAACAACCGTTTCCCTATCATGCCTAACCAGATGTTTAGAGAGAAACGTTGCTGGTGCCGAGCTTCAACGGTAGCATGAGGATTCTCGTCACACCAAACGTGATTGTTGTGGAAATTAAATATTCCATTTTTAGTAAAACAGCAGCTGTTCGCAAAAACTACTTACAGAAAGCCCTTCTCGCTTGATAATCCGGAGCAGTAAGGGCTTGTACCCGTTGGATATGGTAGGGGTATAGGAGTTGCTCATGAAGAGTTCTCCAAACAAGATTGCTGCTTACACCCACTTGAGTCGACATTCTTCTAACACTAGTTTCGGGATTTTCATCAATAATATTCAAAATTCGATCTTCTATCTGTGGAGTACATGCTAATCTCTGCCGTCCAGTATCAGAAGACCGCTTCTCAAACGAACCAGTTTCTCGTAGTCGTTGAAACACCGTCTAAAACATCACATGCGAAGGCAGTTGGTGATCAGGAAACGTTTCAGCATAGAAGCGATGTGCTAGTAAAGAATTCCCATTAGCACGACCGTACAAGAACACCATGTCGCTCATTTCAGCATTAGAATACGCAACATTGTAATTGCTACAAATGGCACAAAACATCAAATTAAACTATCATAAAACAATAGCTGATAAGCACCTGTTTACTGGAATATGTTATATCCATGTACTACTAGGAACACTCGCTGTTATCTCGTAAACGGTTGATTTGTGACATATGTATATTAATACTTTTAACCTTATTTTCGATCGTTCTACATGCCCTTAAAATCTTTAAACGATTTTTCAAAACAACCTGTATGTTCTACAAAAGACTGCACTATGTCCGTGGTTTAAAACGTAGAAATTAAGTTTACTATAAATACTGGTATATGATAAATTGTATTTTGGTGGCATATTTTTACGTTTCTTACACCAAGTATAAACCAATATTAGACTGGAGAAGGCACAGAGCGGGTTTAGGCCAGTCAAAACCACACAAGATTACATCTTCACTTCAGACAGATGATAGAGGCAACAACAAACAAGTAGATCTACATTGGTTAAAACTTTTGACAAAATGCCAAGCGAGATAATATTGGAAGTCTGACAAGATAAATTGCGGAGAGAAGTTATGAGTATGTACCGAAATAACACAAATTACGTGATATCATTAACTTGCAGTCAAATCATTCTATAGTAAATTAAGTATTAAAGCAAGGTGGATGACTAAGCCCGATCCTGTTTATAGTAATAATGGACGATGTTTTGAAAGAATATGTATCAAAAGTGTTGTTATAGTTAAAAATCTTTATTTTAGAATTGTGGCGAATGCTTTCGTTAAAAAGAATTTTATCATTAGCGTAACTGTTTAAAGCGGAAGAATGGAAATTAATAAATAAAAAGATTAACAGCACAGCAAGCGTATACCATGTTTCTAAAAGGGGGGTTAAGTAAGAAGAAAATCAGTAAATGTACACTCAGAGAAGAAGATGCATTGAATAACAAAAATCGCTTTGTTACGAAAATTGTTGAAAGGAAAATTTATATGCCATTGTTTTAACAAAGCACAAATTCAATATAAACAAGGAGAATAGTATATTTTACAAAGCACTTATGTTTACATTTACTCAATGGATTTATTATATCTACCACTAACATATCCTTGAATTACTCGAATTCTATTGGCTATACTACCCGCGTGCTGAACACCTGATATGCAACACGTGCAAATGCATCTAAAAATACACATTTTGGTTTTATTCGTTTCTCATTAGATTAGATGTTTCAGCGTGCACCGTGTAGCGAGTTGTTTAGCAAATTAAATAGTACATCTCAGTTATGGCACATGCAATTATCGCGAACCTATTAAAAGAGTAGTAGTTGCATGATATTATTCCTGTGTTTAAAGGTAAGTAACCATTTGTTTATATTACAGTAAGAAACAAGTTATAAAATGAAATTGAACAATGACAAGCTTTTTTTTAGCTACACGAATATGGAGTTCGAGTAGAATTGTACATTTTACTACAAAATATAATGTTCTGAATAAGATTGGAGCTGTTAAAACAAACAACAAAAATAGTAAAAGCAACTGAGTGCTTCTTTTGTGATTTGAAACTTATTTTGAAGTGTTACATTTAGTTGTATTATAGAAATAGCGCATCCTTTATTAAACGCAATCATACCTCATTAATTAATACTTGATAGCTATAGCGTTGACTTCGAATATTTGATCCTCTAAACCAGAGCTGTCCAACATGAGACCCACTACGATATGTTTTTTATAAAGTTGCAAATGAATTGAAAGTTTATTTTTATCACAATGTTTGACTAACAATCAATTTAGTATCTATTAAATTAATGTTACACCGGCGCCGTGTTTATTCTTCACCTACGAAAATACGAGCTGTTTTGTTTGATATTCATTTGAAAAATATTTAAAATCTTAAAACAGTACACAACATTGACCAGTTATATTTTATAGGCACATATGTACACGTAGTGTATTTATGTTTAAATAATTTTTCATATTCATGGGTTTTGCTCTTTCTATATTCTAACGTCATTAATACCACCAACCTCAAGAATAGCTAGAAAAAAGGGTCAACATTGGAAACCGTCTACAGCCGAATCCCGTGAAAGTTTTATTTTATTATGTGTGAAACAATATGTTTGAATGTGGTATAAATATTGATAAAATAATAAACTCTAAAAATTTGATATCTTTTTTTAGTCTAAAATCCTACTTTAATTGCCAATGCACTTGGAAGGAAAGATTGCAATACGGAAAACAATCCTATATGACCAGAGCCGCTGATTTATAATGGAAATAGTAATCCTACTTGTGTCTGGTTTGAAGGTATTTTTTCTTTCCAAATACAGGAATTTGAAGCAATCTTATTCTTTCAGGTATAACTGCTCGCAAAATTTTGTTGGAATTTTTCAATGTAACTACTATATAATTGTAAAATTATCTGTTTACGTGTATAGAAAGTGCGAAAGAATATAGTTTTATTTTTATTTAAAATTATTCGCAATATAATTTTTCGTAAACTTTATGTGGAGTAGTTTTACTTGTAGGAATACAATTGATCAAATTACTGTATTTCAGAACAACAAAAAATTACGTTTGATTCAAGCACAGGCATTAGTTAAACTGACAATTCAATATTGTTAAAGCAACACTTCTTTTCGGTTAATTCAGCAAAATCACGACATGTAACCGAAAGAAATTATATGTTGGAGCAACAAACTCTCTCTGCTTACATGAACGAAAGTATTTCATTGTACTAACAAAATTGTTTGGTTAGTCTCACCAAAAGGTTTTGTGCTCGCGACAAATTTGTTTTGTTAAACCAACAAATTCATTTTGTTAATTTAACGAAAATAGCATGTCTAATGAAAGAAAAACAAATGTTGGATTAATCATTGGAGATTGTTAAAACAACACTATGATTTGGTTATACTGACAAAACAGTTTTGTAAGTACAACCCAACAAAAAATTCAACATAACAAGCGTGTTTGTTTAAATCAACCTATACCATTCAGTTGATTTAACATGTGCAATATTTTTGTTGACAAAAGTCATTTAGTTAATTTAAACGAAAAATTAGGTTGACTGTTTTTAAACTAAATTTTTGTTTGGTTCAACACATCTTGTGTTCTCAGTGTACAAATACACAAGATGCTATAAACAAAATGGTGTTTTACCTGTACTAATGCATGAGAATAAATCATGAGTGTTAAATAACAACTTAGGAAGAAGAAGAGCAAAGCTGATAAGACAGAAAGATAAAATAGGGGATAAAATAATCAGAGACCTAAACATAGAATCATTAACAAAGACAATGGAAAAGCAGTAAATGAAATAGTTTGGTCATTTAATGAGAATGGAAGAGAAAACACAAATGAATGTCGTATGGAAGGCAAGACTGATGAAAACTGCAAGAAGGACACTGCAAGAACACGTGGAATACTGCAATAAAGGATGTATTGCAAAAAAGACACACTGGGTGGAATGAAACAACTGAGGCAATGACAGAAGCCACACGGAGAAAAAAAGATGTTACCACGTATTATAAATATAATGAATGATATTAACTCAAGGACAACAATACGTTATCTAGTACCCAGTATTCATCCATGTATTACTGTTTATTAGGTAGATGGTACGCTCTAATATAATTATAATACAACCAACTATAAAGTTAGTTGTCCCTATTGTTACTATCTATTTTTCTCAGTGCAGTGAAGATGTATAGCGATTAAAGACAGATAAAATTAACTACCTTTATATTTATGGGTAAGAAAGACTTTGATTATATATTTATACAAAATCAATATTATACGCTTGCTAACATTTAGGTAGTTGAATGGGTGAATATTCTACAAGAAGTAATCCCTATGTAAATGTTTCAATAAAGTTTTTCGAAAGCAGTATGGATAATTCGTGTTTGCATTTGCTTTCGAACGTGTCGGCTTTTTAGTACCTACTGACTCTCTGAAAAATGAAGTTTTAATTAATTCAAGAAAAGAACAGAGTTTTAATTAAAAGTTACAAGAAATTATAGACAAAGGATTTACTTCACCAATTAAACTGAAATAATTGCAATTTGTAAAACTTGTGTGTACAAAAACTCAAGAATTAGCTATAAAAATAGCATCTTTTAATATCACGAACATAAATTAAACACGTAATAGATGTGGGTCGCATTATAATAATAATAATGATAATAATATATGCCTTTATTACCACTAAACGATTGCTTTACAATGACAAAAGAAAAAGAAGAAGCAAGTAAAGTACAGCTCAGGGCAAGACTCAGAGTTATCTGCTAATATATTCATAAAATATGTTTATGTTAATGCCTAATACCTAATTAACAAAAGAAAAATCATAAACAACAAATATGTACGTACGTTCAGCGTATGAAAAGTACTTAACAATTAATCAACACATTCATACAATTTTTGGCTAAAATAACTAGATGGGCACACCACACTGATCTTGAAATAGGGCTTTCCGCACACGAGATCTAAAGGCAGATACATTTAATAGTTTAAGGTCTTTAACAATAGAATTGTATTACTGTAAATATTGTAAGAGTAAGAACGCTTAACAGGGATGTCCTAAAGCTAGGAGGGGATATCAAGCGCCTAAATCTCGTGGTAATACTATGAATGTCGGTCCTAAATCTAATTTTTAAATATAAATATGGTGGCGACTTACTTACAACACAATTTTATGAAATAACATTAACATTTTCAGTTCGCGTCTATTTCTCATATTTAACCAACCAAGATCTTTCAACTTATGCGATATATGTTGAAACTTTTTCATTCCATATATATAAGGCAGGCACGAATTTTGGATCCTCTGAATACGACTGCACGTAATACTGTCTATAGCTGTATGGTAAATGGTAGAGCAGTAAGTAAACAGTGTCAGCACCAATGCTTCACATAGTTTGGACTTGACATTAATAGGTAAGGAATATCTATGCGGATAAAGTTTTCTTAAATTCATATAGGCACGCTTAATATATTTGGTCATTTGGTCATTAAATCTAAGAGAGATATTTAGATATTGTCGTGATTGAAACAGTGACAGACAATGGCTTTCAAGTACTCCTTCAATAGAAAAAAGCAGAGGAGGGAGTTTTAGGAGCGTCATTAACACAACATAAGTGTGAGAGGTTGTCTTCGATTTTGTTATAAAAATATAATTGAATGTTAGGTGTAGTTCTAATTAAGTTAACTTTTAAAGTTCTGACACTCTCATCGGTAGATTTTTGTATGCTAATAAATAATAGTGGCAGGCCTCATAGCTTTATCATAAATTTTTCCATTCTTTTTTATTATTTTTTTATACTTTTGTTCAGATTTTTTTCTGTTACTCCAATAAATTCTCTATAGGATTATTCTGTTTGCCTTTTACACATTTTCTCGCCTTCCGAAGCTTGTAGAATAAGTCTCGTGTCCGATAGCCTGGAGACATAGCCACATAAGTTTAATTGATAAGCGCTAGCAAATGGTTTTATAGCGAAGTTTAACTAATAGTTATTTACTAATTTTTATTCGATTTAATGTCGATCCTATATGATACAATAAAGGCAGTCATTTACGCTTTCCTCCGCTAACACAACAGCTAATCGCAATCCGCCCACTACAGCCTTGTGGTGTTCTGTCTCTAACAACCGAGTTTGCAAACAGCCTCGTCTGGTCGATATAATTCACTGACTATAGCAACTTTAAGCGAAAATTAGCGAAAGCGTCCCATCCCGTCCGAAGTTTTTCTTGCGGAAAAGGGTAAAGGAATGGAGAAACTGGAAAAGGTAAAAATTTTGCAATCACTAACCCGCAGCGCGGCATCTACGTCGACCGACTATATGGCGCGAGAGCTCAACAACAACTGTGCGTATGTCTACGTTTTTGAAAAACAACAAAAACCCAACCGAAAAGAAGAAACTATTCTGACTCTGAACCGGCGTAAACACTTACATTGTTCGGCGATTCAGCTTGGAAAAATTCTTGCATGGTCTTGCTCTAAAGAAGAATTTTCAAATTACAGTAGCAGATTTTTTCAGGTTATTTAATGTATTTGCGTATTTACCAAACGATTCTCTATCTGAAGCTGATGAATATAAAGGGATTTCTGATTTTAAGAATTACGTTTTTCATCTTTAACATAAACATACATATTTCTCACGCCAGATTGTATTCGCTATCATTTATCTTTCGCCTACCTATCTTGTTGTTTCAAACACTTTCACTAATTTAAACCACACCATTAAAAAATCAAAACTTCAATTTCTAAATATCGTGATTATGTTATTGTGGGTATAGGTCCATAGAATTAATTTCCAGAGCATGCTTTTTGAAGTTTGATTAGCGTATAATATCGAAAGAAATATATATGCTAATTCATTTCGTTGAATTGTGTGCCAATCAAATAATCGAAGTTGTTCGCAGTAGCTAGGAATCCATTTTACCGTATCGATGCAGACCGGTACCGGGCTGTTATTTTTCTCTACTCGCGGGTACCGTAGAACAATGTATGAAGTGCAGTAAATGTAAATGGATGGAGTAGGTTCATTTATATGCAAAAACCGTCCGTTTCGGTCTTTCTCGAAAAAAAAAAAAAAAAAACTAGAATTATACTTAATCACAAATACACACCATTCCACGAGGCGTTGCAATGCAGAAAGGGTTTCATAGTATTTGCTAACACCTCTATTTATGATTGCAGGTGATCGCATTATAAAAATATGTGCTTAAAACTTGATTATTTTTATGCAATATCTTTAAATGTCTACTTTTGACAAAAAATTAAACTTTGAAATTGAAATACGCTTCTAAATACCTTGAATTTCCAGTTTTATCAAAGACTTATTTTGCTAAAATGGGCATATTTAGTGTAGGCAGGTTGTGCCGGTAAATGCGGGCGTTACTAATACTTTTACTTTATTTCTAAATTTGTTTGTTTCGTTGATTTGTTTTATTTTAACCTTTAATTTACAATTTCTTGTCTATATGTTTAATTCGGGAATTTATGTCGAAAAACCGATTTTATTTATTTCATTTAAGAACATATAAAATCACGAATTAAACACATAGACATTAAATTTGCTTGTTTATCTAACTCCGAAAAAAACTTCGCCATTGTCTGTCTCAAGCCAGGGTGATACCTAGAGTTCAGGTATCACCAATCCGGTGGTGTTATGCGACTCGTGTCGAAGGATAAATGACACCGGAGGCAGAATGTGCTACGAACGGAAGTTTCTGGAAAGCGAGTAATTAGTCTTGCACTTGTACAAAGGGCGCCACAGATATGGACCCCTTTTCTTCTTATTAGTGAAAACTGTCTAAACCAGAGAATAGGAAAAAAAAAACAGAACGGATGTATCAAGAGACAGCATCAGATACATATGCTACCGACACTCCGAAAAGGGACGTAACTGTCTTGGAAGAGAATACCAGATAAGAGAGCTGATGACATTATTGCAGGGCTGATAAGCTAGGGGCTTGCACATTTGGTTATCAGTCGTGAGGTCCAGGGTTCAACTCTCACTCTGGTCAATTACGATAATCGGTATTTCCGGGATCGTAATGATTGTTAGAATGGAGATTTGGCTCTGCAGGAGTGTCTGATAAACACTTGGTGCTTAAGTTTTATCTGCCCCTTAAAAAAAGATACAACAACTTAGACTGCAGCAATGGAGAAAGTAAAGAAAAATGGAGAAAGCTACATAGAAAAGAGACAACGTCACCAAGACTTCAAAATATTGAAAGTGGAAAGCAAAAGTCAAACCGCAAAGGAAACAAAGCAGAAATCCAAGGTGGGAGGCGGAAGTCATATCATTGATGGCAGTAAGAAGAGGGTCTAGGGTAGGAACAGACTTCGGCAAGATTTTGATACGCTGCCATAGACCTAGAAGAAACTCAGTGTTGTTATAGCGAAGCAGCGTCAGGAATGCGGATGATAGTCGTTCAGAAACATCCGGAAAAACCTTGCATTAAGTGCAGGCAGATCTGTTCCGGAAAAGGCTTGTAATACTATGTAAGAGGCATCGACTGAAAGCAATTTAAAAAACTGTCGTCAGTGGAGGCTTTGGAAGTCCTGACATCCATAACGATTCTTTGGAACGACGTGGATTTAACAGTGGTTGATTCTAAAAATCTCCCAAAGACGCCAAAAATGTTAGTCATTATTTCGGGAGAAAAAGCATGAGTTGACGAGGTTGACTCAGCAAAAAGGTGGAGAAAGATGCAACGTACACGGCATTCTCCACTCACGAGCCATCGTTTCAAGAACCAATACCGGATTTTCTTCAAGCTCGGCAGAATTAACTTTCATGTCCTGAAAAATCTCGATAGCAAAAATAATGGTGGTTCAGGCAAATCTTCAACGTAGGAAGACGGCTTCGATGACTGCCTTGGTAATAAAGAACTTTGACTACGCACTAACATAGCAATTCTCAGTTCACAGGAACAATGCATGAAGGGTATTGGATGTGAACTGATTTACCGTAGTAAAGTACCTCCAAAGTACCTCCAGAACCTATATATTGGTTAAGAAAATCCCAAAAAGCTGCCCCTAACATGTTACAGAGACTTCGCGGTCAAAACAAGTACAGAAGACAGTGAACCTAGTTTAGTAAATTCAAAAAGGAAAGAGGTAATAGGCTAAATGTTGGCAACCGCCTACGTAGACACAAACGCCTTTCATGGGCCTATTTCTTATGAGGAGAGTAGCTTAGATCATAGACACATGAGTTATAATGTAGAGGGCTTTGAACTTGTAATAGAAACTGATCGCAATCCCCGTAGAAGTAACTGGGAAGCTTATACTGCAGAGCTAGATTTCAATTTAAAAGAAATTTAACGAAATATTAGCAGCACAATAGAACTGAGCAAAATCTCTCATCCAAAAAGTTTGATGTCATTTATACTGAAGACTGTAGAAAAACTTCTATGTTTATATATAGGGGATGATGTATTACCATATCGACCTGTGCATCAGGATCAGTATGGGTATCAATCAAGAAGATACTCAGAGATCGTGTTACATCAGTTAGCAACTCATGCGTACACCACGAAGTGCTTCTTTGCACATTTCTGAATATAAAGGAAGCATTTGATAATATAACCACAGCATTAATCTCCAAAGTATGGAGAAATAAAGTGATCAATGAAATAAGCATGCTTAAAGGGAGATCAGTTTACACAACCATCATGGGAAAACCACCGCTGGTTCGGGGAGGAAGTCTCCATGATTGGGTTTTGTCCCATCTGCTGGGAAATCCAATCGTGGACAAGGTTACTTGTAAGACTGGGCGACGAAAGGTATAAATCTTTGGGATGCGCAGATGATATTGTCATTCTGAATCACGGTAAATTCAAAAACGTAGTGAGGAACAAAATGCAAAACGCTCTAAAAGTTATGCAACAATGGAAAGAAGGCCCTTAAAGTCTTATAAAGTGTGTATTACAAAATGTGATTACAATTACTTATCTTTTTTTTACTACCAACTAATTGATCATTTTCAATAGTGAAGTTGTTGACAACATGACCATTTTCTTAACTTTTTTTTATTCTACAATAATTAAACAATTTGCAATTTCAAATTCAACTTTCCTCTGCCGCTTATTGACATAATTTAAGGATAGTGACGGATTTGTTTTCCCCATTGTATAGTAAATATTAGATCACCAAGGTAGATCGCTGTATACGTTGCCGTAAGGCGGAAGGGTTAATTTACATAACAACAAGCCCACTCTCTAATTAGAACTAACCTAAAGGGCAATTTGTCATCATCTTTAGAGGCGCGCACGGAATTAATCTTAGTACGCCTTCCAGAACTGGTACAAGAGAAAACAGAGGCGCGGTATGTGTATATCTTTACTCACTACCAAGGGACAAATATAATTTTGAGGGGAGTAATTCCCATATACCTATGTGTACAGTGTATAATAAGTTAAATGATAGCTCAATTGTGGGAAATATGCGTGTATAATTAATTTGGGATTATCGGGGGAAAAATGAAAATTCCATTTTTTATCTAAATCTCTAAACTCAATCTTTATTCGTTTTTTAATTATTTCTCCACTATATAGCAATCCTTAATAATACAGATGAATAACAACATTTATGTAAATACTCATTGTATTATTGAGATAAATTAGAAAGAAGTGAATATTTATTGACTTGGCAGCATAGTTTTTGTCAACACTGTTCATTGTTGACAAAAACCAACTATTTCTCGTCTTTCATTGTGATTTATTTTTTCGATACGTTTTGCTGATGTTTACTGGCATTTTCAAGCTGTTTGAAAGAGACATTATAACTAAAAGTTATCACTATTTTTTATAGCATAGTAATACATTAAATAGAGAAAACGGTACAGTGGTATGTAGATCAATAAAAATACAAAGAGAGAGGAATTCGACATTCTATTTAATAATAATAATAATAATAATAGCCTTTATTCACCATAGTATCTGTAAAAGATATCGGTTTTGTCACAAAATCAACGAAATAGCACAATACAATACATAAATGAACATTAACAATACTAATTAAATAAACATTGGATAACTGAGATTCAAGCAGTAGCCACACACATTCAATTTAAAAACTCTGATATGTTATAGTAACATTGTTCTGTAAAATGCTCTTTTACCGCTCAGACGCTTTGACAGACATTTGAGGTCGAAATCACCTGGAATCAATCCAACTACAGAAACGGATTCGGTAAAATGCCTTGGTTTACAGACTGATTAAAAACCAAACATGGCACTGGAACTGGAATTTACAGTAAAGTGAGAAATACCACTATCACAATTTTATTAGGAAGATATGCCAGTGTCTTTCTAATAGAAGCATTCGCAATATTGCGCTGCGCAGCAGAAATTAATAGAAAACTTTTAGAAACACGTAGATCTGTATTGTATTAGTTAGACAGGCGTTACTGGGTGCGTTAGTGAGTCCTATGATACAATCAAGATTGGTCGTAAACTAAATAGCATGACAGACCGCCATAAAGTTACCATACTTTGGGCACCCAGACATTCGAGAATCGGGATACAATGAGAAAGCCGGTGACTTGTCAAGAAAAACATCATCTGCTTTATATATAGGTCGAAAACCTGTTCCAGGAGTGCCCAAAACACAACACGAGAGCAGGTAAGGAATTGAGTCCAAGAGAAACAAAAAGAACACTGGAACAATACAACTAGTCAAATTCATGAAAATACCTTTATTAACGAACCATCGAAGAATAAGTGTGAAGAATTACTAAAACTAACGAATGAGGATCAATTTTGCATAGACGCACTGCAGACTGTGTAATAGAATAGCAGAGATGTGTGAATGCGAGACCCTCGACGCATAAAGACAGGCAATTCTGGCAAGCCAAAAATGAAGCCTGAGCATTATTTCGATAATCAGCCAGGGAGCTGTACAAACTCGTATAAAGGACCAAGATATTGGAATGGCTGGCATAACTTAATGGGTATATGCCAATGGGAGATACAATACAAGAAGCTGAGAGGCAGCGGTGTTTCCGGCGCCGTCATGTCAGATGACTTCCTCACAACAAAGAAGTGGAGAGGCCCAGGTTTTGGAATAAAAGTGATTAGCCTTGGGAGAGTGGATATGTAATTCACATCAGTGCAAGACTTTCTTTAAGCAACCCCTCTTTCTGGCAATTTATATGATTTGAATGAGTTGATTGCCCATTTCATCTTTCCACATTTACTACTAGGTATGCTTGCTACCTGCCTCTGCTCCCTGAATCCCTCGTGGATTACAATCACAGCGATGTCAGAGTAGCACGTGGAGGACCACGTGCTTATTGTTCGACATAATGAGCTTAACACTATCGATTAACTCCATGGCTCAAGCGATATATTTGAGAAACCTTGCATTAGTCGAAATATACATACTAGAATGTGCTCTCCCTACAAAAACCAACTGCAGCAACTTTTTAAAGACTGCAAAATTAGAGGCACAAGTATTAACTTTTTATCGCCACCCGCAGCACATCTCACCAAACTTCAAAAATCACCACCATACCAATGTATCTATAAAAAATTAATAGCTGCATATACACTGTACACTGTACTACACACTTTGACACTGCCTTTATTCATCCCAGCTGTACAACAACAAAATCACTGTGTGGTGATCGTGTGTTTTTACACAATTCTATTGATAAGTTTATCGTTTAAGCAATATATTAAAATAAGGTAACAGCTCACTAGTTAATATTCACTTTGCACAAAGCTGAGAATTTTATAGAATTATTCGAATTCGAATACGAAACAAAAAATAAGATTCCTGATTAAGACAATAAAATGAGTTGAATTGCATACGTGTATTTCTCCATAATTAACAAATTTGCAATGTACTTCAGAAAAATAAGGAAAATTACCTTTTGCCGCAAAAAAGTAAATGTGATAACTAGGTGGTAGGTATTTATTAGAGCATCCTGTGTGCAACTTTCACATATTTGAGATTCACAGTTACGAAGAAATGCTATTATTAGTAATACTGTTTTTCGTGAAAATATATTTGTGAAACCGTATTTATTCAATTGCAGGCAGGAGCCTCGTTAGATTAGCTTTCAAAAGTAATTATTTCCAAAGACAAAGTTTATTTAATACACCGGCTATTTTTTAGTAGTCTTAGTTTCTTAGAGTTAAATGAGCGTAAGCGCCATAAAATATAGATTAGATATAATATAACCCTCTGTTTGCTACTAGAAACAGGGAAAACAGTACTACTTAGGGAAAACAGTATAATACGAATTATTAGATAATATAATATCTGGTATTATATTTTTATTAAATATATAGTAACAGTAAAAAATTAAATACTCACAATCAGTACAACAGAAATTTATAGGAAAATTGTTAGCACAAATTATTATAGTGGTCTTACATTGGGCAGTATAACAAAAATTATTTACAATTAATAAAATTTATTTGTTCATAGATATGAATTGTGTTAATATTCTAGCATTATATTTTATACCATTTCTTATTTGGATGAATAATATGAAGTACTAGATAAGCTTACTGACCCCCAAAATGTCCGTTCTAAATCACAGTGCGACTGCAACGCCCCACACACCCAAGTGGCAGGCGACTACGCATTAGATCAGTCATTTTTTAGTTGATCAGTGTACATTCCTTGCACTATATTTATTAAGTTATGTTAAATGAAGTATATAAACAGTATCTTTATCTATCAGATGGAATTTATATGGGTTAATATCATGCCATATCACTGTGATTGCGTGTGAATTGCTGTTTTGTTGATTACGGGAGCTTCTATCCGATACTTATCAGGTGTATATGCTAGAGAAATGTGATTTAGCCCTAACTTACATCGAATAAACATGACATAATTAATGTAGTAAGTAAGTAAGTAAGCAGCGTCATCTACAGGATAGCCTCTGTATTACAGTATATTTATGTAATTACACCGTGGTGTTTTTTACAACCTGTGTATAAAACTTTGCTGAGATACGGTTTAATAATATCAACAAATATTTCTATTTGCTTTAATTTCATCTATAAACATTAATCAAGTTTATTGTAATATTGTTTTTTTTTTCATGATCTGGATTATATTAAACAACGAATGTAAAACGCTCTCTGTGTATCTTTCCAGTACTATTCCGAAACTGCAATAGAAATCTCCGACTATTTAGTTGCAAACCAATTTTAGGAGGGTATACTATTTATAAGACTTCTATCATAGCTTTGACATTGTTTTTCGTGCAAAGTTATTTAAAGTATATGCTATCATTATTAAAATTACGCGAGTACGTTCTTTGAATGTGAGCTTGCGAATCTACTTATCGCATTGTTTTACATTTCGATTCAAATTAGCTTCTGACTTACTACGTCAAAGCACTGTAGAGCAATCTTAGAGGATTAACTCCATGGCTACGAGCGTTTCATCAGTCCCGTAAGCGTTTACATTGTTAAGATAATGAAACAGCTTTATATGAATCACCCGTTAAGCTGTGTTAATAGGTAGGCATATCCTTTGAAGCAAATTAGAACTATTTTCTTCTTTGGTAATAATTAGTGGATATTATGTTATGAGCAGCATCATAAGAATACGCGGTAAAGCCTCGAACACAGTAATAGCTAATTATACCTTACCACAAACACAGTTAAAAATCACTCATTTGTTAACCTACGGACGTATTTATAAACTAATAAAGTTTTTGAAGTTTGCTCCCATTGTCCTTTTCAAATTTGAACAAACTTTTTAGCATGTTCAAATAATACTCTTTTACCTATAACTGTTCTACTGACTATTGTAGTTCCGCTCTACAAACTTTTCTTTCATGGGTAACTTTTGCCAGTTCAATTTTTGAACTCGCTGTTTGCGAGTGTTCCCCTGATAATACGGAATTCTATTAGAGTTTCCAGTTAAATTGTTTAGGATGAAAATGAAATTTCCGAACAGCTGTTCGAAATTTTGTAATATATTCCTATTTTAGTAACAATTTTGCTTAAATACATGTGCTTTATATTGTAGTAGATTTAAATGGAATTTAGCTTTAACTTGTGTAATTTTGACGAACAAACATAATAAACTGATACCGTTTGCGAATCATAGGAAGTAAATGTACTAATTAATTAAATGGTACACTATTCATAAAGAAATGTAATAAAATAGCAGCATGCACATTAAAAATATGATAAATGAATGTTTAAAAGAAAATTTTTAAAACATAAACAAGCACAAGTTGTAGGTATTATCTATAATAACAAATAAAGGTAAAACGGCTTCGGAGCAGATATAGTTGCATATAGAATTAAAAGAATATTCCAAGATAACTTTAAGAACATCTGGCAGAAGAGCAACACATAACTTAATTTGCTTTTTTTGAATTGGTGTATAAATGCTTGAAAAATTTCATTTACTAGTATGCTGCTTTATCTTCTACACTTGCTATGCTCTCATCACATATATAAATCATTTGATTAAATTATAGAAACGGGGTCAAACTAGCAAAAGTAAAATTTTGACACCGACCGACTCAGATGTTCGGCAATAAAATCAGCGCTTGCTTATTGTTAGCATTTTCCAGGGTTTAGTAAAATTTTGTTTGGCTAATACAATTACGTTTGTTGTTGCTGAAAAATAAGCTTTAGTTCTTTTTTGTTTTGAGTTGCTGTTTCTCACGCTACTAAATCCATATACAGTGTAACCTGGCTTAATAGATTCTTCTTAACCCTTCCATTTGAAACAGACTTCGTTTAGTGGCCAGAAATTATAATATTAAATTAACCGAATGCAATATGTTAATTTTTAAATTACTAAAACAATACGTAAACATTAGTCTTTCCAATTAATTGCAGGAAAAGTTAAATAACACCTATGGAAATTAGTAGATAAGCAAGAAAGAGTCTCACTTTTTGGATAATATTGCGAGAAGGTGGAGACCGCAATTTTAAAGTCTCATACGGAAATTCTCAGTCACAAGTTGCGGTAATGCTGACATAAAAAACTTCCTGCACAAATCAGCGCTATCCAACGAATTTGACAGCGCAGCTATCTGGCCGTTACCACCAAAACATGAGTGACAGATCACTGGGCTCCTTACCCCCGAAATATCTATCAACCTTCTTTTCCTTCCTTACTTTACCAATTTTACCATAACGCAAAGAATTCCTTTTTTGCGATTCAGTCAATCAATGCATAGTCTTATGCACTGGGTCAATGAAATGGATGCTACTTTTTTTTAGTTACTTAGTTTTATAAAATTAGTTTTCACCGTCAGTGAGGCTATTTGTTGATAATATTTTTTTTGCGCCTCCGTCCAGAAACACTGATTTTGCATTACTATAAATCGGCCGGAAACTTACCATTCTCCGGCCTAGGCCGGCAAAAAGACCACTATTGGTTGGCAAAACTATATTGGAACTACTGACATTTCTGCCATTAATTATAGATTCGATGACAGATGACAGAATTTTCGTTACACAATCTCTTAATTAATTCATATTCATTCCATTTCTATTTTCGGAAGATTTTACAGGTAATAAATGGTTAATAACTTCACACACAACCTCTGTAATATGAGCTGAGGTCTCCATTGTCCTTATTATTGATGAATATGTATCAAAACTACCAAGAAAATTAAAACGTCAAATCACCAAGGTATTTTAACCCTGATTTCCAATTCAAAATTCATACGTAATAAGTATTGCCAACCTGTACTGTTAACTCCCTAGCGTTAATTTCTTTTATTATTTACAACAAAATTAAGATTTGTCGGCTCAAAAAATAGTGTGAAACTCTTTTGCGAGTATTCGCACTTGTGAGACCTCGGCTTCGCCTCGGTCCCACAAACTCGCAAAACTATTGTTTCTGGCCTAATGATACAAATAACTATTAACTTAGTCCTCCCCCCCCTCCCTTTACTTTCATGGAGCAAGTAAAGTTGAAAATTATATTTTAGCTCTGGATTCAAGCTATTGTGTAGAAAATTTATGTTTCATACACATACATCTTGTTTCATACATCTTCCAGTTTATACAGCTTTCTCCAGACAGAGTCGGTTTGAGACGGGTGGCGCCTTCCTCTCATTTTTTTTACCCGTATCACCGTCTTCACGGTGCACTATGGGGATTGTGCGCTGTATTTTTGGCCAAAATTAAATAGAGTTAGTATTACTTGAATGATTGAACAAAATGTGTTTGTAGCGAGTTGCTATATAATATTGAACGTAATATTGAACGTTTTATGCAGAGTGACTTATATAACTGACTCTGAAGTTTTTTAGAACTGCTTACTTTCTGACTGTTTATTTAAACATATACCGAGTCTATTCTTTCAATGAGTAAATTTTTCTGTGCTTTGAGAAAGGAGAAAACTGCGATTTACCACATAATTTTAATGTTTATTATTCATTTTCTAACTCTAAGCTATCTAATTCATTTACATTTATAATATTTTCCAAATCTTCTTCATGGTCTTCATCACTAGATTCATCCTCAGGTACGGTAGCTTCAGAGATTACTTTGCGCTCTATGTCGAGATCGGGTGCTTTTAATAATTTCAAAACACCTGAAGGTAGCTTCAATCTTCGTTGACGTTTGCATCTTTTATTTAAATTAATTGATGAAATTAGAGGATCTGACGTGTCCATTGCTCTGTTAAACACATCTAACAAATTTATTTGTCGTCCTGATTTTCGCGCATGGTATTCCCTATCGTGTTTATATATTTTATTGCGTGCTTCCGATGCTTCCTCACTAAAGCATCCTATAGGTAATACCATGTTCTCAATTATTAATTTTCCGTGTACAAGTACCTTATGAATGGATGCCGGCATAGGATACCACGAATACAAAGATAAATATAATTTAGCTGTTTCCTCACAAAATTTTCCAAATTTATTTGAATTTATCTCGAATGAACATGATATGGCGATCAGAATTATTCTGAATTTTTCAAGTAATTCTTCATTGAAATTTGTAATGGTGGCAAACAAATGAGGATCACTGAAAGCCCTTCGGGCCGTGTTACCATCATTTGTACTTCCTGATCCATTTGGTTTAGGCTTATCGACATGTAAACTCATTTTTATCCAAAACTGTTCTTGAATTTTTTTCTTTCTTTCATTGAATTTTAGTTTCTTTTCTTGCCCTCGAACTTGCCACTCACGTATGTCCTGTCGGTAACTAATATGTAAGACACACTCAAAAAATCTAATCCATGAATGTAATGGGCTTAATCCATATTGCAAAGAAGATGGTTTAGGTGCAAAGATGTTAGACCTAAGATCTGTTATTTCTGAGAAACTTCGCGGTGTTGCTCCACAAATAGGACATGCTTGGCTGGATTTTGTATTGGTTAAAACATTTAATACTTTTCCATCTATTAATGTCATAAAAAGTTTAAATGTTACTAAAACACTCTTATTATCACGTAACAATACTCGAATAGTTTCGAGCTCAGCTAATTGTAGGTCTAAATATTTCTTTTCTTGTAAAATAAATGCCTTGGTCTCTTTTGCAAAAGTTAGCTTCAATGGTCGACAAAAACGTATAGATTGTGGTGTCCTATTATTCCATAACACAGTGTTATCAGTGTGCAGTCGTAAAGGGATTATAGTGATTCCAAAAAGTGAAGCATCAGTTTGTAATCCCTGACTATCGTATTTCTGTTTGTAGGTGGCTTGGCCTGTGCTTCCATCAAAACCGTAACTGATGACAAAATCAGCTTTAATTTCGTTCATTGAACCCATTGCATGCAGAACAACTTCAGTTTGCATAAATAATATTCTTTGAGTTGTATGCGTTAGAAGATCCTTAAGCGACACTTTTGCTTCTATATCACTTGCAGAAATATTGTTAGGTCGGCATTTCAATTTATAATTTGCTACTTGTTTATAATCTGGGTACAAATTGCAGTTGTTTGCTGCAGCTCCTTGTCTCAGATCTAAGTATTGTTGTTTACTTAATCTAGAATTTAAAATTAATTCCAATGCTTCCTCCAATGAATACTTCAAATGCTCCTTTTTCGGCGAAAATAATGTTTTCCTTACCTTAGATGGTCGAGTTGGAGTTGTTGTTACCTCTTTTAAAACAACTGCTAAATCCCTTTCACCGCGTTGCCGAGCACACATTTCGGCAGCTTGCACCATCAATAGTGGCTCAGAATGTTGTTGAGATAAGTATGCAGCATCACGCCTCTTCGATCGGTTTGACTTTTCACTAAATGGAAGACGTGGCCTTCCAGTGCTACCACACGCAGAATTTATGTTTTGATGTTCTGATTCACCTACTTCTCCAAAAATTGTTTCAGTCTGAAGCCAAGCTTTATTTTTTGAAGAAAAATAATCCTTTTTCCTAGACGATTTTTCCCATCTCTCAGCCAAATTTTCGCAAAATCGACGAACCTTTTTCCGAATCTTTGCTTGAGTCGATTCATCTGCTAAAGTGAACGCATCTCCCAACTTGTTGAAAACTGCATTGGACACTACAGCTAACTTTGCCGTTTTATCTCCCGCTTCCAGCCACAGCTGAGCTAGCTCTTCATTTTTAAAATGTTGCATGTCTTAAAACAAAAATAAATTACATTAAAATTCGCAAATATTCGCAGATTTTCTTTTCTGCGCTATAATTGCTAGTGGTGCCTTTACTTTCTGTGCAAATATGAAAACCGGGTTTGGCCGGGTTTGTGTTGTAAAGCTACGCAAACATTTATAATTGTCCGTCACAACGCTGGCAACACTATTGCATAACATGATATTTACAGGACTACACAACAACTCAATCAAAAAATCAAAGATAGATCTATAAAGTACATACCTGGAGCTATAGTATTCACTTCTTCCGATTAAAAGATATTGGCCCACTATGATCTTAGACGCACGCGAATACACTGTTTACATTACGCTTACTATTTGCAAGTAAATTCTTGTTCAACGCCTCCGCTTATGACAGCTGCAGTGATAAAGAAGATTTTTTAAAACGGCTTTCGGATAATAGTTCGCTTATTTTCATATGTTTACTTTACTACTATAAAAAATAAAAGCAACATTTTGCATGTTTGAAAATACGTATTTTGGCCAATAAATAATGGATAAAACCCCATTGTGCGGTGGTTGACTGGCACCTTGAATGACAGTATGCACAGGTAAGTTAGTTAGATATAGTAAAAGGGTAAGACGTAGCAATAGATGTCCTTATATAGGATACCTAAGGTACCGGATTGTCACAGTATTTATTACAGACTCGACAATGATTGTAGCAACCAGTATTACTGGATCCCTTTTAAATGTATGTGCGAGTCTTCCATGCCTATATAAGCATGTTCAAGTTTGCGATAACTGGTGGTCACATAAGCTCAGGCTAGGTGATCGTAGAAGCTACGAAGGTTCCATTTCTAGTCAGAATGCGATTTTTGAAGAAGTGTTTTAGAACGGTCTTTTTGACACTAGCTCCGACAAGTAACAGAAAGAAAAAGAAATTATTGAAGATCCAGATTGAACAATCATCATAGAATCGACTGCGAGACGCGAAGCGTCGAGTCTTTTTACAAGTGAGAGGTAAGAATTGAGAAAAAGGATTGTACAGGCTATACCTATGATCCCAAACCAATCACACACATAAACGACTGCGAGACGCGAAGCGTCGAGTCTTTTTACAAGTGAGAGGCAAGAATTGAGAAAAAGGAATATACAGGGTGTAACTACGATCTCAAACTAATCACACAAATAAACGACTGCGAGACGCGAAGCGTTGAGTCTTTTGATAAGTGAAAGGCAAGAATTAAAAAAAGGAATATACAGGGTGTACCGACGACCCCAATCCAATCATAGGTGTAGACGGGGGTTAGCGGAGAGTGGTGCGGTTTGGCTGGTCTGCCGAGTTGGGGCGTTTTAGGTGGAGCGCAGACTTTCTGCTTTCTGTCGAGTTGGGGCGTAAGCGGTCATCAAACGACTAATTAATAGGTCGGGTGAACTGGCGCGAATATCTAGTTATTTCACTAAAAAAAAATCGCTCACCAGGAATTGTAGTTGAAACGGAAGCACCCGGTGGTGGTGGCAGATGAAAATGTAGACTGAATTTGTGCCATGCATAAGTTAATCTAACACGATAATTTTCTTTAAAATCTTCGTTCTTGACCTTTAAATATTTTATTTAAATTTAACATTATCATTTTATACTTACAATATAGTAAGTATAATTTTCATATATGTACTTGAAAAAGGTTATAATAATAACCGAAAAGTTGAAAGAAGAAGTCATTGAAACGACCTAAAAACGAAAAAATACGAAAACAACAATTTTATATGCTTTGTATTAACATTGCGTATTTCTTAGTTGTACAACGATCATAAATGCCAAGCTTAGTTAAAATTAGTTGTGCGGTGTAAAGGCGAGAGGCCACTGCGCGCGATGCGAAGCTAAGTTGAGCGAAACTAATTTTCACGAGGCAACTAAAGCTAAGCGAAGCTAAACTATGAAACAATAGAACTCATTGTCAATAAAATTAGTTTCGCTCAGCTTAGCTTCGCATCGCGTGCACTGGCAGCTCGCCTTAAAAGATGTCTATAAATATAAAATCCTTTTAGGATAACCATTGCTCGCCCATACAAAGTAGGACATTACAAACAATTTAGAATTAAACGACATATTAAAGTTTAGGTTTCAGGAAGATGTAAATATTCCATATTAATGAAAACCTATTTAACAACACCTTTCGCGAGTTTGGGAACCAATTTATGTGTGGATAACAGGGATTAAATACCAACCTTTTATTTATTGCCTGCTGGGAACCAATAAACCAGCACCGGTCTATATTGGAAGCACAGCTGTATTAATTAAATAATCGCTTATGCGATGGAATACCTCCATAGTTATGACAAGGTAGTTTTTAGGGAATTACCGAGATTACTCCCTTTAAACCTGTTCGATCCTTTCGTGGTATCACACAAGACATCTCAGTCGTGTGCAATATGGAATCCTTTGATGTTGAGTAATGAAATTCGATTGTATCTCTGGATCTAGCGTTTCAACGATGATGTGTTGACGTTGGAATAACCGGGGTTTTTGTATGGCTACGAACGTGTCAGTAAGCGAGTAATTACATGTCTGCACTTTCCTTTTGATGTGTTATATGCAGTCACGAACGAGGTGGATGTGATTATTATTTTGGCGCCTTTAATGAAAACCTTCATTTTGAGGAAAATATTGTAAGTTTGATATTTGTTTCATATTTTAGGTTTTTAGAAAGTTTTTCTGATGTTTTTGTTTTTTATTCATTATTGTTCTAGAAGATTAAGAGATTATTTGCTAACATTGATTTCTTGCATATATCGTTATATTTAATTAATTAGTGTTACCGTTGTAGTGGATTTTGTAATTCATGTTAGATACATTAACATTAGTCCTTTTAAATTTTGAATGAAGCACGCACACTGCTTTAGAAATTTTCCATCAGGATAAAACTTAATTAATGTTACCCAGGTAATTCAATATAAAAAGGAACCCTTTTTATTTTAATATTGCCTACAGCAATGCTTTCGTTTCAATTGTGGCAATTCTTTGATGTAGGAACGCTGCACCCATCAGCGCCTATTGCTGCCGTTTTCGTTTTAAAAGCATTAGCACAGCGGTGACCGAATTAGATTACGACAGCTGTATGTAAATGTGTCTGATGGCGAGGGTGTCGGGTCGTTGTGCACGGGCTGAACGCGGCGATGGCATTCGGGATGGAACGCATGTTGGGACCACTTTCACGATCCACGCCGTTAATCCCCGATGTCCGAACCCCATCCGATTTCTGAACCTTCAGCCGCCCAGTATCTACACGACACTTGTGATAGACATCCCATTCAAAACGGAGAGAGCTGGGACAAATCAGTGTATTTAAATATTGATTCGGTTTGAAAGCCAGCCAAGGATTTCCCTTTCGCGTGGTGCATGCCTGGATTACGGTTTAAGACATTTAGTATGTTCAAGATTTTATCGCTTATTCCCTCCGTTTTATGGTACTTGCTACACTGTCATGTCACTGGAATATTTATTTACTTTTACAATTTAAACATAAAGTATACACAAAATTATTTTAACGAAACTTTAAGAAAAGTTCAGGGTACAAGTACCAGGAATACTGGTATACTAGAGGCAATCCGTAATCATCCTTTGTTTAATAATAATAGTAATATGTATATACCGGGTGTCCAACCTAAGATGCAACGGTTCCTAGCCAATTTATTATTGTCTTTTTGAAAAAATGTTCCAAATAAATGTT
The DNA here is from genome assembly GCA_949128085.1 of Cetonia aurata. Classification (NCBI taxonomy): domain Eukaryota; kingdom Metazoa; phylum Arthropoda; class Insecta; order Coleoptera; family Scarabaeidae; genus Cetonia; species Cetonia aurata. The sequence continues at coordinate 42,848,002 of OX421884.1, forward strand.
GCCTCGAATCATATTGTACACATGCTAAAACTAGTTTCAGTAATGGCGGACTTTCGTTTGTACCGGAAGTAGATACTAACTTTATTGTTTTAAATGGAACATCCTGTATATTAAATTATTTTGAAGAAATTCCATATAAACCCTACCCGTTAGGCGTTGGTTATGAAGAAACGGACCTATGATATGTTGTGCAATGATACCTGCCCACACGTTGACTGACCATCTGTATTGACTATGTGCTGCAATAAATCGATGGGGATTTTGTGTGTCATAATAATGGCAATTGTGACGATTCACAAATCCATTTTTGTGGAAGGTAGCTTCGTCTATCATCACTTTCTTGAAGAAAGTTCGCATCATGATCAGTTCTTTGAATTGCCCACTGACAAAATAACAGTCTGGTTTCAAAGTCGGCTGCAGTAATTTCCTGGTGCAACTGAATCCGACACGGATGATACTCTTTTTTTTATTATTCCTTTAAAACCTTTCTACCGTTAGGTGTAAGGTCTATGTATTCTTAAAGTGTTGTGTACCGAAGATTTACTGATATTAGTCATTCTACTTATTTCGCGGACACTGGATTCTGCATTTTCTTGTACTACTAACAATACTTGCAACTGATTTTCATCCGTAAGTACGGAGTTATTGCGGTTCCGTTTTGGACGTGCTACGGATCCAGTACTTACAAATCTACCCAGTAGCGACAGAAATACCCTCCTATCTGGATGCCTTCTACATGGGTAATACTGTGCGTAAACGCTTGACGCTAACAAAGCGTTTCTGCATTCGCTTAAACATTAGTACCTACTTCTACATTTTAATTACATATTTATTACCTATTCAAGTAATTACAAAATGAATACAATGGTACCCTGTTTTAATTTAGTTATTCAGCAATGGAATGGTTCGTGTATTAATAAAATTCTGATCCTCTGTTTACACGTAAAGGTTAAGCACAAGTGGAAATCTCAAAGGCAAGGATAAGGTTTATTTATTTTTATAAGCAATTATTTTCATGTAATTTATTATATTATTTAATATGTTATTGATACTAGCCAGTGGTAGGTAAATGTAATTGTGAAATTAAAATGAAATGGGATTACAAGATGTTTTAGATAAGGTTGGATGATACTTAGAACGTGTATATTCAACAAATTATACTTATTAAACGAAATAAAGTTAATTGGCTTCGAACATGGCAACTATATCAATTAATCTGAAAAGAGTATTATTAGCATAAATTGCTTAAAAAAATGCAGAAGTAACCTAAAAAATATCATTTACGATATTACCCAAAATAAAAAATTTAACTCAGGTCCCAATTTACACTAAATAAATGTATAGCAACTTAATTATTGTGTGTATGATATTTAGTTGTTAGAGCATTAATTTTCTTTTACATGAAATTGCATGATTGCATACTGTTTAACGCTAGTGATGAACAATTTATTAAGTTTAAATTATTGAAATAGCAAAACTGATGTCATATTTGACACAGCGCACACCTTTCTCTCTAAGAAAATGTAATAGTCTTCTGTTCCAGAAAAAGTAATAATGTAATTGATATACTTATACACAATAGAGTAGTATTCATAAACATATCATCAAACAATACTACCAACATAAATTCTGCAGAATATACGTCAACATTGTAAATGATAGAAAAGGATGCATTTATGTAACTTTGAAAATATAACAAAGAACACAATTGTCTTGAAGATTCTGTACTGTCAGGAATAAGTGGAACACACTATAAAGTAAACGCGTCCTGTAACTTGAATGAACTTAGTTGTGAGCAAGTATTGAAATTTATCATCTACAGGATAGTAAGATGATAGATTTTTAATTTTAGATAAGATAGGAATTGTGGAAGATATCAGAGCAAATAGGGCATTCACATCTTAGAACTTACTACCGTTCATGGTTTCCTGTTACGTTGTACTCCAGACAATCAAGATATTCTTGTGTGTTAATTTAACTTAACAGTTAAGACTGAATCCATTAAAGTTAATTAATTAATTCCATGCTTTAAATTATGTGCTCCAATACGTTATCAACATTTGCATAATAATTTCCTAGTTTAGTGCCCTCTAACAAGGACAAAGCATTTCTATCTAAACAGACCACTATTGTTTAGGGATCGTTGTGTAAAAAAATCAAAGATTTATTTAGTGAAAGCAATGTCAGATGTGCAAAAAGCCCAATGTTGCTTAAAGAAAAGGGTAAGTCAGTAAAATAGGATCGTCTTTGTGGTCGATTAACAACCAACAAACAACATGACGGCGAGTTCTCGCTCAGTGACCCTGCAATTAATTCATCCCTTCCAGAGCAACGGTTTCCTTATTTTCCGGACGTGAATTCACTCTCAACCTGCGTCCCTGGGATTCCTTGGTGCTCCCGCCCCAAAATTAAACAGAATTCAAGTTCAATTGTTTTGCGATTTAGTTTAGGGATTTGCTGCCGTCATTATCAAATTTGTTTTGTTTAAAAGTTTATCCCTGATGGACCCTTTCTTATCTAATCTGCTCCATGTATTTTGAAATTTATTCTATTGTTTTGTTTTCGCTTTGTGTGCCAATACAAGATTCATAGCGAAAAATTGGTATCTACCTTACATGTTTAAGTCCTGTCGCAGCAAATTTAACAGATTATATTTTATTTACGTTCTATTGATCCAGTTAATTTTCTCAACCATACAAAAATACCACAATATTTTTAATGCAGTCGTTTAAAAATATTTGTTGCACCTGTTGAGTGGTATTTGTAACTAGGTTTTATATGTCCTATAGTAGAAAACACATTAAATGCATTGTATTACACTAATTGCAAAGATATGTCCCATTTTACTATCTATGTAATGCATATTCGGTGTAACCTGTTCAGCAGACACGACCAAAGTAAATTTATCTAGTGTTAAAACGGCGCTCACAGAAAGAGACGGTACCTGAACATATTGTCACAGATAAGTATACCAGATAGCTCACCGTGGCAGAATTGCCCGATTCTCGCGGGTTGCATAACTCAAAGGCTGCAATATTACGATTTTATGAAACATAGATAGCTGCGGGGAGCCCGGTGTACGGTCGGAGACCAGACGTCGGAGTGTGGAAGGGATACCGGCTCGCTAGCTGTTTTTATTTATGAAATATGCTTTTTTGCCGCCCAGCTGTTATTTACCTAGAATAGCAAATTGAATAGAATTTATACCTCCTCGAATTGCTTACGCTCTTATTTAGAATATAAATATTTTCTATAGACTGTCCAGATTGATTTGAGGGCGCGTAATGTATTTATTGAATTTATTTGTATGTGTCTCTTAAGAATATATTTTATGGTTGCTATAATATATTGGAAGGAATCAAAGTTTATAGCCAGTCGTTCATGTAAATAATACAAAAATTCGTGCAATTTCGGGCTTTATTTTCAATATATGTGACTTCACATTATCAATCATGTATGATGAGAACAATTAACTACATTAAAAAAAAAGATTATTTTTTATAGATAGATTTTTTTTTAAATGTAGTTTGTCATGTTTAATGTAATTGTTAATTGTTTTGTTCGTTTTATTAATTTTAAACACGGCACATTTTTCTTGGCTTACATTTATTGCAGTAATTTTTTAATTTCCATTTTACTATTGCATCATTAAGATGTAAGTTATAATATTCATACATTTCTGATTTTCTATATTAAGTAGTCGAAAAGTAACAAGATATTTAATTGATAATGTCGTCACATATATTGAAAATAAAGCCTGAAATTCCACGAACTATTGTATTATTGTTATACTATATGAAGTTTTTTTTTCTTGATAGTAACGGAGATAATGAATAGTGATAATTGTAACTTTTGGGAGTTGCTTTTTCATATTATTTTTATGTTATACAGGGTGTTCCAAATCAAATAAGAACTTTAAATAGCTATAACTTGATTAATTGAAATAGAGCACCATATTTTTTATTTTACCAGCAAATGTACTTTTTGATTACTATCGGTATTTATAGCTTCAAGTTTTCACTTTTTTACATAATAATAAATCTGTAAAAACGTAAAAATGGTCGTTTTTTGCACCATTTGCTGTTTTTTAAACAAGAGGTCTACTGTATCAAGATGCCTATAGCTTTTAGAAATGTCAGATAATTCATTTTTTTTGGTCTAAATACATATTTTGCTTTTGTTTTATGTTATCGTTGATATGTTATTACCATTATTGTTGGTACAGCCAATTGGATATTCTTCATTATTATTCTTATAATTGTAAATTATCTGACATTTCTCAGTACTAGATAGGTTAGAAATACCAAATGGCGCAAAAAACGATTATTTAGCATATTCAAATGCGAAGACTTAAAGCTTAACCTATATAAATACCATTCGATAGGTAATAAAAAAGTACATTTGTTGGTAGATTAAAAACTATGGCGTTCTATTTCAATCAATCAAGTTATAGCTACTTACAATTCTTATTCGATTAGTTTTAATTTTCGCACACCCTGTATAAGATAGCAGGTTTATTATAATTGAGTTATATAACATGGTCTATTGTTACACTTTACCATAACCTTCGCTTACACTTCTTAAGTATTTGAAACATGAAAATTAGATTAGATTTTTCCCAAATTCAAATTATTTAAGAAACGTTAAGGTTTAATTATTATAAATCTTATTTAAACACAACTTTGCTACTTTTAGAGCTTTGGAACATTCTATATAATATGAAAATAATTTTAAAGGTAACCATAATAATCACCGACACATTCCAAAAGTGAAAAATTATTTGAACGTCACGTGTTTTGGCCATAATATTCCGTGCCGTATAGCGGCATATTTTAATATTTGTGGTGCTAGGTTCATTTCGGCTACTACAAAAAAAAATATGGTCTAAACTTGGAATTTTCGCTTCTAAATGATAGAATACAGGTTTTTCTTTAAAACTTTAGTTTTGACAATTTCAAATTTATAGGACGATATAAGCACAAATCAAAAACCTGTCTGTCTTATGACTTACGGCGGTAATCTTTGGAAATTCTATTTTTTTGTTACATTATTTGTCAAATTTAAACCTACATTGTATCTTTCTTTTAATAAACGAAATCCCTAAAATCAATAATTACCCGCAAATTTAAAACAGCCTATATACCTATACATCATGACGTTCGGTAGGTCTCTCAAGAATGGCGTAAATTTAATAATTGAAATTGTTATAATTTTTTGCAACTAAAATCTGCAATTTTATTTTATTTTAACGATGATTTAATGTTTAATGATAATTTACAATATCAATATATGTATATGGACTGCAAGAGCAATATTGTCGTGAGCTTTTAGTGTTGTATTAATCATCTTTTAGATGTGAGGCCGAATATACACGCATATTTTTCTCTCTGCAATTATTATCAGTTTTATCATAGTTATTAAAGCGAATAATATTGTATTCAGTATCATTGTGCTGTGTGAAAAATCCTCTTTCTTTTAATAATTGTGAAGCTTTACGCTTTCATCACGTTTGCTCGCAATCACTGTGGTAAGTTATTTAATTTTCTATACGGATACTGTACTACACGTTGTTTTTCCTTCGCGCTGTTTTTTTGTTTTTTCGTTTTTGGTCTTTTCCTGTTGAATTGTTTATAAACACATATTTTAAGTTGTAAACATATATACAGTCTGTTCCCTGTGTTTTCTGTTCGGGGACCCTTCCGTTGGCTTCTTCCTTTTGTCCTGTGAGTTATAAAGTCGTTGTGACCGCCAGCACAACGTGAAGTGTGTGTCCACTGTCTCTTCCCCTATCTATCTTGTTGATAATGGTAAATATAAACTGCACTTGCTGTAAAAAATCTGCGGCGCAGCATAAAATCGTTGACTGCTGCATTTGCACAAAACCCTACAATATTGAGTGTGTTGATGTATCGCCCTCCGAAGCCAGAAAAATTCATCAGAGCACTGGTCTTACTTGGACATGCAAAAAATGTCTTGCGCTTGGAAATGACCTGAATAGTCTTAAGAAAGTAATAGTAGATCTACAGGAGGAAATCAGGAACATGAAAGATACCCACACTGAACATCGAAGCGTCTCACTATTGGATATGGAGAAGGTAGTCCAAGAAGTCTCTGAACGAGAAAGGCGTAAGTGTAACATCGTGATCTTTGGATGTGAAGAGACTCCATGTAGAACGAATAAGGAACAGTTACTAGTAGATGAGACTTTTATCAAAGAGATTTTTTCCGAGCTCGGAATGCCTGACGAGCAGTTGCGACCTGTTAGACTGGGCAAATTTGACATAACCAACCAGAATCGACGTCGTCCTTTGAAACTTACTCTATCTAGTGAACTCAAAGTCATTGCCGCGCTTAAAGAATTTGGAAATCTTAAAAGGTCTAATAAATACAACAACTTATACATGAATCGCGACAAAACCCCCATGCAGCTGGAAATTTTCAGAACAGTAAAGTCTGAGCTTACTCAACGAAGACTAAACGGTGAACAGAACTTAAAAATAAAACATGTGGGTGGAATACCTAAAATTGTCTCTTCGGAAAACTAATGCAGCCCAACACAGTACCTCTAACTTTACAAATCTACTATCAGAATACTCGTGGTATATGTTCCAAAATTGATGCTGTATATGTGGGTGTTTGTGAACTATCTTTCGACATAATTGTGCTGACAGAAACTTGGCTTAACCAATCAATTAACACCGCAGAAATCTTTCCAAATTGTTTTAATGTTATTAGATGTGACAGAGACTTTACTACTACAGGGAGATCCAAAGGCGGCGGCGTTCTAGTAGCTCTAAGACGTGAAATTAATTTCTCCAAATTAGATACACAGCATCTATCAAATATCTCTCCACTCATTGATGTCATAGTCATGGTTTGTAAGCTCAACTTGTACGGTTTCTATATTGTAGCATTATATATTCCACCCAATCTCACGACTAATGATTTTGAATGTTTTTTTGAAGCTTTAGAGCTTGTTATTATTGATAAACCCGTTCTCATTATCGGTGATTTTAATCTTCCCAACTTTAACAATCCCACCCTGTCATCACCTAAAAGCCGAATATTTCAGTCCTTCTGCAGTTCATTAAAATTAAAACAGTTAAATAATATCTACAACAACGATAATAAACTTCTCGATCTAATACTTACAAATAAGAATTGCAACATGAATATCAACCTAGATCAACTACCTCTTGTTCCGGTGGATTACTATCACCCAGCTCTCTCCATTGATATCACATTCCTTTCTGAAAACGTTCCAAAAGTATTTCCCACATCTTGTACTCCCCAATATAATTTTCGGAAAGCAGATTTTAATAAACTATATGAAGATCTCCTATCCTCTGATTGGACTTTTCTTGATGACTTAAACAATGTCGATGATGCATTATCTACGTTCTACTTAGCTCTTTATGCAATATGCTCTGATTCTGTTCCAAAAACGTCTCCGAAAAAACATACTTACCCAAGATGGTTCACTCCCAACTTAATCTCAAAATTAAAACTGAAAGAACATTATAGGCAACGATGGAAGTGCACTCAAAATTATTATTACTTTCAACAATTTAGAAGACTTAGGACTGATTGCAAAAGGGAAGCTTCCTTCACCTATAATACATACTTGCGTGATACTGAAGAGTCAATTAACCAAAATCCTCAAGAAATTTTCGCCTTTATTCGATCTAAACAAGGCTCTTCTAGAATACCTGGAAAATTACGCACAACGGAAGGAGTTATTGACAATCCGCAGCTCATTGTTGAAGCCTTCGCGCAGTTATTTTCGAATAATCAAACAACAAGCAGCAACTGTCATCTTTCAGAAGAACATTGCAATATACTACCCTTCTCCCTACTACCGGTCTCGGAGGAAGAACTCATCAAGATTATGGCAAAGTTTACTCCCAAGCTCACGGCGGGTGAAGATGCAATTCCCAGTTTTTTTATTCATGATGCCAGGTTCGTACTAGCTAAGCCTCTAGCTAAAATAATTAATATTTCCATTCGAACTGGTAAATTTCCCGATGTGTGGAAGAAATCACGTATTATACCAGTACATAAAAAAGGAGACGCTTCACTTTTAGATAACTATCGGCCAATTTCGATACTCTCGAACTTCGCAAAAATATTTGAAAATGTTATTTACTCTCAAATTTATTACAACGTGAAGTCGCACCTATCTGGGTTCCAGCACGGATTTATACCAGGAAGATCCACTGCGACAAATCTAATTACCATCACACAATATATAAGTGAGGCCCTGGACACTCAGGGTCAGGTAGATGTAATTTACACAGATCTTTCTAAAGCATTTGACACCATTGACCACAATGTTCTGTTGAGGAAGCTTGATTTGTTTGGTATGTCGACCGGATTTCAGCATTTCATGAAAAATTATTTATCGAACAGAACAAACCAAGTATTCTACAAAGGTTTTTACTCTGCACCCTTTATTTCAACGTCTGGCGTGCCTCAGGGCTCCTGTCTGGGTCCATTGCTTTTTATATTGTATCTGGATGATCTCTTCAGCAGTCTTAATTGCCCAGTTTTGGCCTACGCTGATGATGTAAAAATTTATCAGACCATTACTACTATTGATGACGTGGAGCTTCTGCAAGACAATATTAACCGCTTTTCTCAATGGTGCTCTTTTAATATGTTGAAACTAAACGTCGCTAAATGCCAGGTGGTATCCTACAGACGAAAGACCAATGTTATCAACGCTTCTTATTTCATTAACGGCGAAGTTTTGTCTAAGGCTGATAGTATGAGAGATCTGGGCATAATCTTCGACAAACGTTTAAGTTTTAGAAACCATATTGATGACTTATCAACATCTGCATCTAAACGATTAGGATTTATTATTAGAAATTGCAAACAATTTCATAATGTTAGTACTTTGAAGACCCTTTACTATGCCTTCGTTGTAAGCTGTTTGGAGTACTGCTCAGTAGTGTGGTCACCGATTTATGTATCTCATCAGCTGACAATTGAGCGGATTCAACGACGATTTTTAAAATACTTGTCATTTAAGCTTGATAATCAGTATCCTTTGCGAGGCATTGATTACAACTCCTTATTGAGGCGACATGACTTCGATAGTCTTACTGAGCGTAGACAGAAACACTCATCATTCTTCGTATGGAAGCTGGTGAATGGATGCATTGACTCCGGTGATCTACTACATAAGTTGAACTTCCATGTACCGTCTCGTCCATCTCGATTCGTATCAACTTTTTCGTTACCCACACCTAGAACTAATCTATTAGTGAATTCTCCCATGGTGAATATGTGTAAACTTGCGGACACTCATTATGAGGACATTTTTTTCAAACAATTGTAGGCTTTATGTACTATGACTTTGTTATGTGCATACTATACTAAATTTTTTTATTATATGTGTATATTCTATTGCTTATTGTTGTCCTGTTATTGGTACTTACTGTTGGGCAATAAACAAATATTATTATTATTATTATTATTATTATTATTAATGTTACAAAGATATCCTAACAAGGTATTTACCCGCATGTTTTTATCCATTCAGCACGCACTAAGTTATTTTCCGGGAATTTAAATAACTTCAAATCTCTAAAATTCCTCCGAGACTTTCCGCAGCGTATATATGTATGCGCATTTATTGCCAGCACCGCGTATCGACATTTCAATGCTAGCGGTATGTATGTTCGTACATACGTGCCCACGCGAATGTCCGCTCGCAACTGAGGCACAGCGCTCCCATTGAACTCACGCAGGGTTCCCAACTATTTGATCGAGGGTTCCCATTTTAGCGAAAGCCGCGTCCACTTCTCCCGTAAGGTGAGCTATCTGTAATACTTATCTGTGATATTGTGGTCATTTCGTCATTGCGAAATGAAAGATTAAGCTACTAGCATACACCTGTCCCGCCAAGAAATAGATTTTGCTCGTTTTATATAATTTTTATTATACCGGGTATTGTAAGGCGATAATTATTAGAATTGTAGGTTATAATAATTTGTATACCTAAGCGGTTTAGTATTGAACTGCAGTTCTGTACATTACTTTTTTTGCTGTCGGAGTATTGATTGAAAAGTATTACCTTATAGTATTTATATTTCTAATCCCTCTACTGTGCTACCTCTTTTTTCCTGGACAGAGAAAAAACTAGTACGACAGAGTACGCTTCAGTGGTAGTAGTTTCATTAAAACAATTAGCGGAACTCAAATTATTGCTGTCAAAGACATTTGATATTTAGAGAGTCAAGAGGACCCTAAAATATTTTACGTTAGCCGAATATTTTATTAATATTTGTAGATAAAACTTAAATTTAAAGTAATGTAATCAGAAACGTTAACTCGTGCTTGGAACGGATCAGTAGGTGGACCAAACAGCACCATATGATTCTTGCGCCAGATAAGATTGAAGCCGTCATAGTTAGAAGTAGTCGGGTGAGGGAGCAGCTCACTTTCAATATAGAAGGACAAACACTAACCCCTGTAAAGTACCTAACCTATCTGGGCGTTGGCATTGACGATAGACTGAACTTTAGACAGCACTGGTGTCCGTGGTGGCCAAGGTTGAGAAAAAGCTCTCTGGATTAACCAGGCTGATGCCGAATGTCGGGGTCCGGGAAGTTGTAAGCGGTCTGTGCTGTGTAGTGCCATGCACAACATGGTTCTCTATGGAGCTCCGGTTTGGGGTGAGACAATGAGCTTCATAAGTAGAATGGACTCCTCCAGAAACTACAAAGAGGTATGCTGTTACGCGTGGCGTCGCCATTTAGAACAGTGTCTGCGGCAGCGTTACAAGTTGTAACCGGCACAGTACCTATAGACCTTATGGTACTGGAGAGGTGCTATCTGCACAAGTTCAGGAAAGACCCAGACTTAAAATCCATAAAGAGAGGCGCGAGAGAGGCTACCCTAAACGCCTGGCAGAGCAGATGGGCGAATGAGAACTATAAAGCCCAGTGGACCAAGAGGCTTATACCAAACGTAATCTTGTGGGATAACTGCGGCCACAGAAAACTTGATTATTATCTGACGCAGGCTCTGACGGCGCACGGAGTATACAGGTCCTTCGCTAAGCGAATTCAGAAAGACCACAGTGATGACTGTATATACTGTGGGAGTGTGCATACCACAGAGCACACTATCTTTGAATGCGGTAGATGGAAGCAAATTAGGGAGGTCACCTATAATCAACTTGGAACATCGTTAACCCCGAACACGCTTGTACCCGAAATGGTCAGGACAAAATCCAGTTGGCATGCAAGACACGGTATGATAATCAATATCATGAGACAAAAGGAGGCCGACGAGAGAGCCAGACAGGCAGGAGTTGCTACATAAAGGGAGATAGCCCCTTGTTCGCGCCTGATGTTATGTCCTTGACGGTTCCAGGTGCGTCTAAGTTACTGAGACGAGCAGGAGGTTTTAGTGGGTAAACAGTATATTGCACCAACCATACTGGAGTCCCACACACCGCCCATAAAGGAGTTCCTCCTGGGTAATAAAAAAAAAAATGTAAGGAATCTGTCAATAAATCATTAATCTGCATTGAGAAAACAAGATGTGTTTAATCAACCAAAATTTGGTTAATCTAACAAAAAATTTAGTTTGAATTCAGTCAACCTAATTTTGCGTTTAAATTAACTAAATGACTTTTGTCAACAAATTTTGGTTAATGTAACAATATTGCACGTGTTAAATCAACTGTATTCCACTCAGTTGATTTAAGCACACATGCTCGTTATGTTGAATTTTTTTCTTGTTGTACTTACAAAACTGTTTTGTTAGTACAACCACTTGAGTTGATTTAACAATCTCGAATGATTGATCCAACATTTGTTTTTCTTTTATTAGACATGCTATTTCCGTTTTATTAACAAAATGAAATTGTTGGTTTACAAAACAATTTTGTTAACACAATGAAATACTTTCGTTAATGTAAGCATGAGAGTTTGTTGCTCCAACATATAATTTCGTTCGGTTAAACGTCATGATTTTGTTGAATTAACCGAAAAGAAGTGTTGCTTTAACATCATCGAATTGTCAGTTTAACCAATGTCTGTGTTTGAATCGAACGTAATTTTTTGTTGCTCTGAAATACAGTAATTTGATCAATTGTATTCCTACAAGTAAAACTAGTCGATATAAAGTTACGAAAAATTAGGACATTGTGAATAATTTTAAATAAAAATAAAACTATATTCTTTTTCACTTTCTATATACGTAAACAGATAATTATAGAATCACATAGTAGTTACATTGAAAAGATAAAATTATGTGCAATATCACAATTTCCAGCAAAATTTTGTTATACCTGAATGAATAAAATTGCTTCAAATACCTGTATTTTGAAAAAAGAAAATACCTTCAAACCAGACACAAGTAGGATCACTATTTCTATTATAAATCAGCGGCTCTGGCCATGTAGGATTGTTTTCCGTACTGCAAAATGAACAGTTATCTTTCCTTCCAAGAGCATTGGCAATTAAAGCAGGATTTTAGACTAAAAGAAGATATCAAACTTTTAAAGTTTATTATTTTATCAATATTTATACCAAATTCTAACATATTGTTTCACACATAATAATATAATACTTTCACGGGATTCGACTGTAGACGGTTTCCAATGTTGACCCTTTTTTCTAGCTATTCTTGTCGTTGGTGGTATTTTGACGTTAGAATATAGAACTGGAGCAAAACCCGTGAATCTAAAAAAATATTTATAAATAAATATATAATATCAAACAAAAAATTACTCGTATTTTTGTAGGTGAAGAATAGACACATCACCGGTGTAACATTAATTTAATAGATACTAAATTGATTGTGTAGTTACATAGTCAATCATTGTGATAAAAATAAACTTTCAATTCATTTGCAACTTTATAAAAAAAACATCGTAGCGGGCCTTATGTTGGACAGCTCTGGTTTAGAGGATTAAATATTCGAAGTCAAGGCTGTAGCTACCAAGTATTAAATAATGGGGTGCGATTGCGTTTAATAAAGGGTGTACCATTTCTATAATACAACTAAATATAATACTTCAAAACAAGTTTAAAATCACAAAAGGAACACTCAGTTGTTTTTACTATTTTTGCTGTTTGTTTTAACAGCTCCAGTCTTATTCAGAACACGATATTTTGTAGTAAAACGTACAATTCTACACGTACTCCATATTCGTGTAGCTAAAAAAAATGCATGGCTTGTTATTGTTCAATTTCATTTTATAACTTGTTTCTTGCTATAATATAAACGAGTGGTTACCTACCTTTAAACACAGGAATAATATCATCCAACTGCTACTCTTTTAATAGGTTCGCGATAGTTTCATCTGCCATAACTGAGGTGTACTATTTAATTACGCCCCTGTTCCTCATTTAAATTGTTTCATTACAGACCTTTCATGCGGCAAGATGCGATCCAAATACTGCACATTCTTATATTATTGCTATAGACTATCCTTGTCTATAATCTTAAACTAGTAATTCTATTACCTATGATACGAGATTATATTAAAATCGTTAATATGCAAGAGTAGCTAGTATAATTATAATTGATAATGTAATTAATTATTCATTCAGACTAACAATGTATTTCTAGGAGCACTCATAATTGTTATAGTTTTTATACCGCCATGCCTAATCTATTTTGAAATTTCTAACACCTCTACTAAAAATAGTTGCGTAACCGTTTAAGATTGTTAACTTCAAATTTGTAAAGTTTATATAATCTCCAGTTCAGCAAACTTGTTTTTCGACCAAATAGCGTCGTATTTCATTATATTATGAAGAAATTTCCACTATAAATTATATACGTGTGGGGAATGCTTATCGATTAAATAATGTAGCTTTTATTTAATATTCTAATTTCTTAAACGGTAATATTAACCTCGGTTTCCTTCCACAAACGCTACTGATTTCATCCTTAATTTAAGCTCGGTGTCACGCGAACCCATTTTAGATGCGTGCACAACAGAATACCAAGCATTCAGTTTTGCATTGTTAATGATGACGCTGTGACAACGAAAATAAATTTGTGTATTAATAGCAATAAATTTATTAGTAAATTAAGAACTTGGAGTCTACCTTTAGCATATTTCATAAATTTTGTAATTATGTAGTCGGCCGAATCAGATTTCCTCATTATAAATATTTTTAAAATGATTATATCGAAAGTTAATTACTTTAATCACTTTTAATACAGCTTTTATCGTCTTATAGATTGAGATTATATTGTACACACCTTTTATAAAGATATACTGCGATTAAGACGAAATATAGCCATAGCATCATGTAGTAACTTCGGCGTCATAACGGGACAATATACTTGAAATCTTATCTCATGATCCCGGTCCTTTCAGTAACTGAACGATTCTTGCAAGATGAACTGCGTGTATTGGCTTTTTGCCTTAGCCCGATGTTGCCGTCTTTTTTTATTTCAATTTAATGGAGAAGATTGAAGAGTTCCAACGAAGTCCATGGACGTGTCAACTTCGGTCGAATCCCGCACAAGAAACACACGACAGAACTGAAATTGGCGACCTACTATATACTGGTCCGGGAGTCTGGTGAGAAACCCCAGAAACTCAATATTGTTTCAATAATTTCATTTCCGGTATTTCCTGACCGACCTCTTCAGTTACTTCTCGCCTTTATATTTCGTTGGCCGCTAGTTTATTTCCAAAATACTCATACAATGTATCCTTGGTTTTCTAGAAACTAAAATATCTTTTATATATTCATCAAAAAGAAGGTTTTTATTAATTATTTCTTTTTAAATGCTCTTATTATTAGAGCCATTTTAAAATTTAAACTGTTACAGTAACAAGTATAAAAATGTTTACAATTGTCCCGATAATTATAGACGTTAGAGTGGAAACAAATATTAGCAGTTTCTAATGTGTTTTTTTTTTTATTTAAAAGAATGAAATATTCGGCGAAGTTACGGAGAGAATTTAGATATTTAATACTGTCATAGCTCAAGTTCTAAGCTGCGCTTTCCAAAGCTACAAAAACTGAAACTTTATTCATATACCTTGCGAGTTTATGTTTTGAAAACTAACTTTAGCTTTTATTACGGGTTTTGTTACTACTTGTTAAAAGTTGCTATTAGTTAAAAATTTGATGCTTTGCCGTTAAACTTTTGCTGTTCCTGCGGCATGAATATGTATGGAATTAAATAAGTGTCGTAATTCCGTTTGTGACAAAGCTCACGTTCAGGAATAAATAAAATTTTTTAAAGCAATTATATAACAATTAGAAGAATAATAAAATATAGAAATATAAAAGTGAAAATAATTTTTATGATCTGTTATTTCTTACCTAAAAACAACAGAATTAATTATAATACAATAAGTTTATTTAAACTATTCCATTTAACTGATACATTAAGTAAACTAGTTGACACTATGATTTGTGATTGAATGTAAAATAATAAAAAATGGTTTGACGGATATTATTTAGGCAAAAAGGGAGTCTCATAATGATGTATTAAGCATGGTTCAAAATGTAAAAGTAAACATAAATGTCAACATGAAGGCTTACGAAAACAGATTATCGAACCTACTTTTAACAAAGCCGGTTTATACTTACGGATGTATCTATTCGCAGAAACGTTAGTAAGCTTTCCCAAGTAGAAGTTCTGAGGGATATGGTGGTTATGTTGATTTAAATTTTCTTAAGGTAAAAAATTTCTACGCTCTCCGTTTGCAATACAGATCAGTTTGTTTTAATAAGCGCTCTGATTGATTTCTTTTGCACAATGCAATATTGCGTATGCCTTTACAAATCCCATTCTCTGGTTTTGATGCGCCTGCAAACATAAATATACATGGATCAATTCTAGCTGCCTGGCAATACACATTTAAGAACGTAGCTAGCTAGTCAGGAAGTTAGTTACCAGACAATGCTAAGTAGTATCTGAAATGGTACATCTGGGAAAAAAGAAAACACGACCAATTGGTCATTTATTCTATTCTTTTTACAAATATGATTATATGTAATTTCTATCTGAAAATGTACGTTTTAGTCATAGATTTCTTAGCTATTATATAATTGAAAAATGAAATTCCATGTCGATGTATTGCATTTTGACTCTGGCTGCAGAACACCTTCAGGTAAGGTGACAGAGAGACCGAAGGCAACAAATAATACGATTTTTAGCTAAACGATTTGGTATAAGCAAATACTATATTTTTATGAAAGTAATGTTGCAAGCATGTTTTTCATGGTAGCTTCCCGGCGTGCTTTTTCGTACGGCTGCCAGCAATTTTCTTTCACAATAGAGTCTATAAATTGTAAGTTAGGAATATTTAAGAACTAACAAAATAACGTTTAAGATAAAAACAGGAATTATTATGTCGTATTGGACATACTAGACCAGGCAGCCGATTTTGCCAGAATCTGCTAAATAATATATTTCTGCATTTACGCCGACTATTTGTGGGTTACATAGGAAAGAGTATAAGTAACCTGATTACACGTTTTCATAGCTATACAAATAATATTAAGTTTTGGAAATTTTTAACAGCTTTGACACGGTTTGCTGACTCTTTATTTCCAACGTGACCGTCTGCCAATAAGTGCCCGTGTTTCTATACTTTATGTACAGTAAAACAGAAAGCTTTTATATCTACACTAATAAAATTTCTTACCATAATAAAATTACCGACTTTACCTTCCTCCTACGTTTTTCTTCCAGTCGCTGACTTGACAGACTAGCGTCTGTCGTCTTCCCAGCGCATTATATACACAACTTAATGAAAATCATGCCTACACTGCGTCGCTTTAAAGTGGGTGTACCCAATTCTGGGTTTATTTGCAAGTTTTCCAGTGAGTGATCCAGTTTTTTTAGTAAAACTGCTGCGGGTGGGTAACAATTTTAGCTTTTTTTTTTAAAAAAAACCAAATAGAACTAACTTATACATAATTTAGTCTAAAATTTAATGCTAATAAGCCTTCCTTGCCTTTCTTTATATAAAATAAGTGATACATTATTCACTGGCAAATAACATGCTATGCATCACAGTGCCAGGTTGTAACACATTTGCCAGTGGAAGCGCTGAGAATACATAGCTGCTCCCAAGTAATTGAAGAGCTGTTGAAAATTCATCTCAAAGGTTTATGCTGTATCAGTAATACATTTTGGAGTATTCGCAATCTTCTGTAGGCGAAATGGTACTAATATGCGTTATACTCTGAGCGCGGCCAATGAGTTTGTTGTGACCATTACAAGTAAATTAAAATAAATTATGGTACATACATATACATATACAGGGTGTCTCTGAAATAAGAGTACAAAATATTAAAAATGGGAAACCCAAATTATACTGAATAAGTATCCAAAAATTCGTACGCCAATTGCAATATCGAATATACAATTAAAAACTCATTGAAACGTCACGAATGTGCCGCCCATGGATCCACTATCTGTGTTTATACTATATCTTAAGGTCATTTGTAAATACAGCTGTGATATACAGATAATCATTGTAGGCAGCTGATACGAGTCAACGACTCCAATATTATTACGTACGCGAAATTTAAAGCAAATTTCAAAGAAGATATTGAAAGTAAAATGTGGAATCTATTAATGAATAACTCTATTCACTTGTGCGTAATCTGATCAATGACAGCTGTCTGAAATAAACATCATTGTTAAAAGTTGATATTTGATGTGACGAAGGTAATGTGCGTAATTATTTCGTTTTTTCTCTTTCATAATCAATTGTTGGTTCTGAAAAGAACCGATTTGCAAACCGGCGAAACAGGAGAAGTGTTAAATAAAATGTTCGAAGTGTCCTCCTTCAGCTAGCAAACATGCATCTATACGACGTAAATAGTTCTCACGAACCCGTTGAAAAGGTGCTTCTTGTCTAATGCGCTGTGCTGCATTAAAAATTCTTTGACGTAGGTCTTCTGCAGTTTCGATATCACCAGCACTGTAGACAAGAGTTTTCATGTAACCCCACAAAAAAAAATCCATTGGATTTAAATCTGGACTGCGAGGAGGCCACGCAGTGGGACCTCCTCGTCCAATCCATCCGGGATATGTTACATTTAAAAACTCACGTACCCTTTGGGAAAAATGTGCTGGCGCTCCGTCGTGCATAAACCACATCCTTCTGCGTATGTCAAGCGGCACATCGTCCAGAAAGTCCGGCAAAACGTTGTCTAAGAAATTTAAATAAGTTTCCGCATTGAGCCGCTGAGGCAGCACATACGGCCCTAGGAGAGAGTCACCTATAATACCTGCCCAGACGTTGACCGAAAAGCGATGCTGAAACCGATGTTGTCGGGTCACTTGCGGATTAGCATCTGCCCAATGATGAGTATTATGGAGGTTCATAATACCATTTCTGGTAAAACAGCATTCATCTGTGAACAAAACGTTTGCAGAAAAGTTAACATTTTCTGCTAGACGTTCACGACACCAGGTGCAAAATCGAATTCGCCGAGGACCATCATTTTCAGTAAGTTCCTGCACACGTTGAATGTGATACGGGTGTAACAAGTTTCTTCGAAAAATGCGGTGTGCCGTACTGCGTGACACCCCCACTTGCCCTGCAGCATCACGTGTACTTACACCTGCATTTCTGTTCACAATATCCAGCAATTCTCGGCTCGTAAAATTCGACGTGATCTTTCACGTCCGCGACCTTCGTAATTTGGTAGCAATCGACCAGTTTCTCTTAATCTAAACACGGTATCCTTTATACACGTGTAAGACGGGGTTCTACGATTGGGGTATCGCTGCCGGTAGATACGTAGAGTTCTTCGACAACTTCCTCCTGCTTCGCCGTAGACATAAATCATATCGAACAACTCGCGTGTGGTAAAAGCCATATCCGATGTGTTCATGCGTAAGGATCCAGACAGACTGAGACTCAGAGCGTAGTTATACGTCGCGTGTTGCCTGCCCTACCTTCGTTGGTTAGAAGTGTAGTGTCTCAAATACCAGTGGCGTGACGGATATTTAATAAATATCTTTGCCATTTTTTTCCTCACGTATGCGTGGGAATGTTGGAAAAATTAATTTAGATAAAAGGTGTAATAAAATTAGGGCTTCCCATTTTTAATACGTTGTACTCTTATTTCAGGGTCACCCTGTATAATGAATAATTCAAAGAAGTATTTTATTAAGAGTGATCTATAGTATATTGCAGTGTTACTTTTTCCAAAAACGTAATAAAATGAGGTTCGAATAAGTCAGTCGACTTATGCCGGGCAACTTTGGAATGTCAATTGACAATTTGTCAAATTTAACTAATTTTTATGTCAAGTCAATTATAATTAAAAAATATCAAAATATGCTAAACAACTATATTAAAGAATTACACGAATTTATATTTTACACATCTAAAAAAAAACATAAATACCTTAATTACCCCTTTGTGTGTGTTTGTGTTTGTGTTCCACCCGCTTTGTATAAAATTTTTCCTCTTCTTCTTCTTATTCCTTATTCTTCCGACACCAATTTGCTCTGCTCTTTCTTATGTTTTCTTGTTCCACTTACTCCTTCAATAACCTTTCTTCTTATTGTACTTGTTCCTTGTTCTCCTTCAAAAATTCTTTCTTCTTATTATATACTTGTTCCTTCTACTCCTTCAAAAACCTTTCTTCTTATTGTATACTATCTGATGTTATATCAACTTTAGTTTCTTTCTAATATGCGTAAAATCGTCCTCTTTTTCCTTACAAAATCCAAAATCACCCTGACTGTTTTATTTATTTATCTCATCTCCCTCACAACCAAAATCCCAGCTTACTTTTTCTTTAAATTTTGATATGTTTCCCATAATGTGATATTGTATAGTGCGGTGTAATGTAATATAGTGTTTCACATGCATAATATCGTCAAAGAAATAGAACATCATAAATACAAATGCATTGAAAATGCTTTTCACGCGAAAATAAATAATAAAATGGCACGTTTGTACACAGCATAAATTCCCCCCTCTAAAATTAAACATAATGAAAGATGAATTATGTTTAAATTATTTGAAATAGCATCTACATAATAATAAAAATATAAACATAATCAAATATCAATTAAGTTTAAATTTAATAAATAACATTATCTGGAATAGCATTGTAAGGTATTAAAGATTCTA
Organism: Cetonia aurata; assembly: GCA_949128085.1. NCBI lineage: Eukaryota > Metazoa > Arthropoda > Insecta > Coleoptera > Scarabaeidae > Cetonia > Cetonia aurata. Next base: position 42,868,106 of record OX421884.1, read on the forward strand.
TACTAAATATACCACGAATAACATCTGTATTATAATAAGCAAGTAAATACGTCTTCGCGCCTAAAGTTTGGATCACCACATATGGTCCGTCATAATAAGGTAGTAATTTCTTTACAATATTTTGTGCTCTATTAGTAAACCTCAATGTTTTGATAGCTACCAAATCCCCAATTTTAAATTTTATTCCTTTCTTTATTTTCGTTGCTTGTTTCTGCATATAGTCATTGTGAATTTTGTGGAATTTAACTTGTGTTTGTCTAATCAAGTTTTTTATGTCTAATGGTTTTGGAACACAATCAAATGGTCTTATAGGAGTGTAACCTGTATAAAATGAAATTGGTACAACACCTGTCTGGGTATTAGGGGTGTGATTAAGAACATCCTCAATGAACGGTAAGGAGTTTACCCAAGCAAGATGATTATTCTTCGTGACAAACCTAAGATACTGTAACACTGTTTGGATGCTACGTTCACTAGGATTAGCCTGAGGATGTCTTATTGGTGTGAATACCATCGTGATATTTCTATTAGTTAAGAAATTATATAGCATTTTATTTCTGTTATAAGTAGCATTATCTAATAAGATTTTATTAGGAATACCAATGTCACTGAAATAAGCACCTAGAATTTTGATAATTACATTGCTACTACACTTAACTGTTGGATATAATCTCACAAATTTTGTGAATGGATCTAAAATTACCAAGATGTTTCTGTATCTGTCTTCAGATATTAGATTCTGCAGAAAATCTATGGCTATTATATCCAATTTACCTTTAGGAATTACAGGTTTACCCTCCGCTGTCAGGTGATAATTTTTAAGTTTTATTAAAATACAATCATGACACTGATTTATTATAAATTTAGCTATTTTATGATCATTTTTGACAACGAAACATTCATGAAAAATCATGCATAATCTTTTTATGCCAGGATGCACATAATATTCATGTAAGTGTTTTAATACTTCATATGCATGTGCTTTAGTTAGAACGATTAACTCTTTATCATGAACCCTTTTTATCAAGAAATCCCATTTAATTGTGTAATTTTTATAAGAACCTAATCTATTAACCCTATCAATAATTTTCCTCAACTCTTTATCTTTTTGTATTTGTAAAATTTTGTCCCTTGAATATAAATCATTGTTTACATTTTCTAAAGTATGTAAATTTAAAGTAAAATTATTTTCTTTATTATTATTATCATTATACATTCTACTAAATATATCTGCTATATAATTTTGCTTTGTTGTAATGAATTCTAAATTGAAATCATACTCTTGTAGAATTAAAGAATATCTGTAAACACGGTTATTGGAAATTCTTGTTTTTAATATAGTAGTTAGAGCAACATTATCAGTTTGAATTGTAAATTTGTGGCCTAATAAATAATACTTTAATTTTGTTACACAATAATATATGGCTAGCATTTCTTTTTCAATTATTGAATACCTTAATTCAGCACAATTTAATTTTCTTGATAAGAATGCTATAGGATATTCAATACTATCATCACCTTGAAATAAAACACCTGCAATTGCATCATTACTGGCATCAGTCCTTAAAACAAATGACTTTGAGAAATCCGGATGTATTAACTTTAAATTATAACAAAAACAATTTTTAATCTCTTTAAAAGCTAAATCATGTTCTTCTGGCCATGTAAATTTTGTATGTTTTTTCAATAAATCATATAAAGGAATGCATAATTTCGAAAAATTAGGAATAAATTTACTAAAATAGTTAATAACACCTAAAAAACTTTTCAATTTTTTACTGTTCTGTGGCTTCGGGTAGTCCTGAATTGCCTTTAATCTCTCTGGACTAACTGATATGCCCTCATGATTGATAATATACCCCAAGAAAGATACAGATCTTTTAAAAAATGTGCATTTCTTTAAATTTAATTTCAAATTACCTTTTGCCAAACTATTAATAATTTCTGTAACGTGCAGGTAATGCAATTCTTTACTTTCAGAAAAAATCAAGATATCATCTATGTAAAAACTACAAAAATCACGATATTGATCCAAAATGTGTTTCATCGCGTACGTTAGAGCACTACTAGCTGTGGATATTCCAAACGGAACCGTTTTAAATTGGTACGTTGTACCATTTATAGAAAAACCACAATACTTCCTACTGTCCTTGTGGAGTCGTATCAACCAAAATGAAGATTTCAAATCTATTTTACTAAAATATTGCATATTGCAACATTTTGATAGTAATGTATCGATATTATCAGGCTGCTCATATTCCTTTTTGGTAATTTTGTTGAGTACCTTTGCATCCAAACATAACCTAATGCTATTGTCTTTCTTTTTTACCACAACAACAGGATTTAAATATGATGTCTTAGCACGTTCAATTATCCCATCCTTCAACATTTTCTCAATTTCCACATTAACACTTTCCCGAAATGCCCTTGGAATAGGGTATGTTTTACATAAAAACTTAGCTTTTTCATCCACACTCAATCTATGTTCATATTTCTCATCAGCCACCACCGCTACTTCGTTCACCAAATCTACATTCTTATTAAACAAACCTATCATAAAATCCTTACATTCATCATCACAATCAATATCCTCCTCCTTAAAACTCTCTATACCATCATCATTATCATTATAAACACAATTACTATTAAAACAATTACCTTTCCTTAACCCATCTGTTTCCTGAATATTTCCACTCATATTTATCTCATCATCAACATTATTACTCCATTCCTCAATTATACCTGCCTCTACTTGCACTAACTCACTATCTACCTTCTTATCTTTTTCATCAATACAATTATTAACTATAATCTGCTCATTCTGTCCCTTATCCTGCATTTTCCCTTTACCTTTAATCTCAAAACTATTACCTTTTTCGAACGTTATAACATTATTTTCAAAGTTTAATAAAACATTATGCTCTTTCATAAAATCATACCCCAACACTGCATCATATTTAAGTCCTGGCATAATATAAAAAGTACCACTATAGGTATGAGAATTAATGTTAACCACAGTACAAAAACATTTCTCCAATTTACCCAATATTTTATTATTCCCAGATCTAATAATTGTTTTTGTAATATTAACGACATTACTATCAAACTTATCTAAATGTTTCTCAAAAACATCTTTAGATATTAAACTAATCTCAGCCCCAGTATCTATCAAAACATTTAATATGACCCCTTCAATACTTACATTGATAAATGGCTTTACTTGCTTACAATCACCTTCAACAAAAATGTGTTTTGGGTGTTCATAACTAATTTTATTATATTCATTAAGAACGAAACTATTACTTACATTGCTATTCCTTTCAACTAAAAATTTTCTTGAACAGGTTGAACGTTAGATGAAGTGGATCCAGGTGTAGCTACCTGTATCTCATTGTTATGACTAGAATTTTGTGAGTTTACCATATTCAATGGTCGATGATCCTGCATATTATATGCGTTGAATGATCTATTATTCCCACTATATCTATGACTGAACTTCCTGTCCCTATTAGTGTTCAAATTGTTGTTATTGTATCCTGTGTGATCTCTATTAGTGTTATGATTGTAATTTTGATTCTGAGAATGGTGATTACTGTAATTATTTCTATGTGTATCGTTATAATTCTGTCTATTATGCTGATATGTATGCTGTGTATGATTATTGTTTCTGTATTGATTGTTATTCGGATTGTTGTAATGATTTTGATTGTAATTATTATTATTGTTGTTGTTATTATAATTGTATCTATACTGTGGGTTTTTATAAGAATTGTAGTTTATTTCATTATTCATGTGGGTGCTATGAGAATTTCGGCGTATATTATCCAAGTCATCAAACTGAATCAATAAGTCACAAAATTCTTGGTAACTTTTTATATTTTGAGTAATAACGGATTTTACAATCTCAAATGAAAAATGCCTTGATAAATATTTGATTAATTCAGGTTCTTCTATTTTTGGCATCAAATGCTGCATAATAGAATAATGTTTTGAGAAATACGACTCCCTAGATAACTTACATGAATTTGTGTATTTCCCCATGAATAATTCCCCTCTTATTTTAGATTGTGCACTTTCGCCCCAAAATTTTGCATAAAAGATCTTTTGAAATTGTGAAAAGTTACTGTATGAATTTTGGACGATATCGTGCCATATTAAAGCATCCCCTTTCAAACAAGATCTTATGATAATAATTAAATCATTCAAAGACGTATTGGAATTAACAAATTTATTTAATGTGTTAATAAACATTACTGGATTTTCTGACCCATTAAATGACGGTAATGCCTTATTCAGTTTAAAATTGACAGGATCAACATTTATACTTTCCGATGGTAATGCATCGGATATATTATTATTGTTGTTGTTATTGTTGCTACAAGGAATTTGGTTGACATTTTCTAAATTGGCTATGCGTTCATTGAATTGATTCGTAAGAGCTTTAACATGTTCTATTACATTTTCAAACTTTTCTGACATTGCTTGAGTGAATAATTTAAAATCCTCATTTATATTACTATCGAAATCCCCATTATCATTTCTATTTCTTTGACTCCTAGGCATTTTGATATTCTTTTATTATTTTTTAAGTTTTAAATTTTTAAAGTGAAATTGATTTTTTTTTTTTTTTTTTTTATTTAGTGATATTAGTTTTCCAAAGTTGCCCCACGTTGGGCGCCATTTTATGCAGTGTTACTTTTTCCAAAAACGTAATAAAATGAGGTTCGAATAAGTCAGTCGACTTATGCCGGGCAACTTTGGAATGTCAATTGACAATTTGTCAAATTTAACTAATTTTTATGTCAAGTCAATTATAATTAAAAAATATCAAAATATGCTAAACAACTATATTAAAGAATTACACGAATTTATATTTTACACATCTAAAAAAAAACATAAATACCTTAATTACCCCTTTGTGTGTGTTTGTGTTTGTGTTCCACCCGCTTTGTATAAAATTTTTCCTCTTCTTCTTCTTATTCCTTATTCTTCCGACACCAATTTGCTCTGCTCTTTCTTATGTTTTCTTGTTCCACTTACTCCTTCAATAACCTTTCTTCTTATTGTACTTGTTCCTTGTTCTCCTTCAAAAATTCTTTCTTCTTATTATATACTTGTTCCTTCTACTCCTTCAAAAACCTTTCTTCTTATTGTATACTATCTGATGTTATATCAACTTTAGTTTCTTTCTAATATGCGTAAAATCGTCCTCTTTTTCCTTACAAAATCCAAAATCACCCTGACTGTTTTATTTATTTATCTCATCTCCCTCACAACCAAAATCCCAGCTTACTTTTTCTTTAAATTTTGATATGTTTCCCATAATGTGATATTGTATAGTGCGGTGTAATGTAATATAGTGTTTCACATGCATAATATCGTCAAAGAAATAGAACATCATAAATACAAATGCATTGAAAATGCTTTTCACGCGAAAATAAATAATAAAATGGCACGTTTGTAGACAGCAATATATTCGGTTGTCTGTTTTTCGCTGTTCTCTGGTACAAGATTGTAACGACTACTACTACTTCTTTCTCCTTTACTTACGTGCTTTTCAGTTACAAATTTTCTAAAATTTACTGCTTATTACTACCTCACTTTTACATTGGCCCCTGTATGTCTAAATTTTCGCGTGCGGTCTCGCCTTGTAGCCGCACAGCCGTGCTAGCTGTGCAAGTCAGCTGACAAGCGAAATATCGCGTGTAGATTTGATCGGTAGGGGCGTTGCGCCTATTCGCCGTTACAATAATGTTTTAACCTCAGAGTAGTAGCTGTTGGTGTGAGTGCGGGGTATCCAGGGTTACGATCGGGGTGTGTGCAACAATTTAAGCAGTGTAAGTGTGTTTTTAATCAAGAATTTGTTGTCATAAAATACGCGCGAAAGACATCAAGTATGTACAATAACAAAGCAGGTGAGTGACAAAAAACATCTAAATGTACAATCGTAAATATAGACAAATATTTGCTGGGCGTTGGAGCGCTTTTACATTTAGACGTGGAATTTTAACTATTTAATTCTGGGGATAATATAAAACGAGAATCTATATACTAAGCCAGATCACAAATATGCGGACGGTTTTAACGTACAAGTTTGGTGCTATGTTGTGGTAGAAAGCCGCGCTGGCACCGACCTTGCGAATCGAGAATGATTAGGAATAAATCTCTGCGTCCATCAGAAGCTTTGTCAACACAACTGCCAGAGTGTGGGGATGGCTGGGAATATCTGCGCGTATCAGAGAGCTTTGCCGACACAACTGCCAGAGTGAAGATGGCTGGTAATCCCTAAACGTTTCCTAGTTCAGGTGTTTGGAAATCTTGGTCATACATAAGCAACTATTATAACAATAAAATGGTTATTTATTGCTTAATGCTTCTATTTTCTTTTATGTTTAAACCTTTTTCAAACATTTTTTTATTCCATTCTACAATTTTTTCTTTTTCTTTAATTCTAAAGTATTTTAGTTTTAAATTATATTTTACCTTAAATTTCTTGGTTGTACAGATTTGTACTGATATGTCAGAGCGAGGAATACTGGGAGAATGTCTGCGTTGCGTCAGAAGCTGTGCCGACAGCAACTATCAGACTGGGGTAGTTGGGAGAGAATGTTCCTGTTACCGTCAAACGCGCGGTTTATATACACTACACTGGTTCTCCACACGGTCGCGATGGTGGGATTTGGGCATGCGTGAACGGGCGTACCGTATGCGGAGACAATACTCGCCTCGTCAGCAGAATAAATAAAAAAACTTAATTACACAAAATGTCATGCGTTAGTAACGCTACCGAACTATGGGAAAATCATGCAAAAGAAAGAGAATTAATGATTAATTAACGATAAACTCAAAATTTGCAATTTGAATGTATCCAGTCTGATAACAGCTTTTGCCACATCAAAAGTAAGAAAAACATTTAATGCAAAAATAAATAAATAAAAAAAAAACAAAAAATAGAGTAAATCAATGTATTTATATTATAATTTTTTTCTTTGTTTTTCAGCTGTATACTCCCTCTATATTGTTTGTTTTTTGTTTTTAGTGTTTTTTATGTATTCAATAATTATTAAGAAAAAATTATATAAGTATTTTTTTTTTATTTGTGGGGAAGGGAGTTGGGTTAGGGCCCGCACCACAACTGGAACCAGGGCCCGTTCATATGTCGGTACGCCACTGCTCCATCTTATGTTAATATATGAGATTGAAGTAGTATGGAGATACATTCAGTGCGCACTAATGCGACCAGTCGGAACTGTTTGCAACAAGAAGACATTTTAGCAAGTCATCATTTCATATCCAATGACTTTGATTTCAATAATGCAATGAATGGTATATTTTCAAATAAATTCCTTCGTCATTTAATAAAATCTTTTTCATTCATTTAATAAACTCGTTCTTCTGACCAATTTTAATACACTATTTTGTATGAACAATGAATTGTCTCATTGTTCAGGATCCATTTTTGGTTCAGCGTACGTTGTGTAAGGCTGGGTATATGTACCAATCGTAAAATTTTATATATTGTACCACGTTTAAGAAATATATGGTATCCTCATTGTACGTAATGGGTTTAAAGTAATTGATGTGAATTACTTAAATGACGAGAAAGAAAAATTTCTTAACTTTCAATATCTGCCACAAACTGACGAATAATATCAGTATTTGTACAATGCCGATATCAATTTACATAAGTACAAATATCCTGTAACCTCGTTTACGAGACAGATGTTTTGCTTCATTTACATACCGTAATAAACCTACAATGATGAGCTTATTAGATCAATATTGTCACGACAAACCATAAACAATAATTATACCTTTATCATCCTGTTTGTTTAGAAGGTAGGTACATGTTCTATCACATTCTGTTTGATATCACATGTTCAACCCCCAAGTCATACGCTAGTATCTTCCTGAATCCGAAAAAGCAAACAAAAGCAAGCATGTGGAAATGCATCAATTACCCTATGCGAACAATGCGTATTACATAAATTATGTTCACCCATTACAATCATGAATCTAAGTCGTTGCTTTATATCTATTCGTAATTACCTAGCTATTCTATGAACGAACTTGTGCAGATCTCTGATGGGAGTCACTCATAGTGAATGATTTAATAAAGAATATATGTAAATACGCGTCGCTCGAAATATTTTTAAGGAGACTTAGGTAATTAGATTTTCCGGATGCTTTGTTTTATGCATATCATTATTTTTTTTGCATATTTTAAGTCTTATTTAACGCACATAAAACACAGTGAACTGGGCAGCGTGAGAAAAATACTATGGCGTTATGAGTTTACAAACCCATTGCGGATGACTTGGCCCAACAAAATCGCTTCTACACGTTATGCGTTAGTGTAAATATCTACGTATTATTTAATAATAAGTGTTTTGTCGTTACGTTCATTTCATATTTTATAAATTAACAAGTGCCTTTATGAGCCGCGGCTCAAATATAAAGCAACTACATCGGTGTATGTGACAGGTATAATTCACTTGTGCTTCTATAAAAGTTAAATTGGCAAATAAGCAAGAATTTCAAAGCTCTCGAATCAATAAATAGGCGAAGAAATAGACTGAAACTGTAAGGCGTAAAGTTATAATTATTTTAAGGCTTCAAAGGGTTTGTAATGAAAAACTTAATAACGCCACTTTCTTTGAAATATTAAATGAATAAAATCCATTAAGAGCAAGGCGGTAAATATTGTCAAAGGAGCTTGACACTCCAGTTGTCGGCTTAAAATCTTCAATGTTTGGGCAATAGTACTTTTCCGTATCATGACAAAGTTTCCACCTACCGCAATATTATATTCTTTTAAGAGGAAATTACTTTTACTATATTTTGTAAAATAGGATAAAATATTGACTTTCTTTAGAGTAAATATCAATGTTGTTTCAGGAATGAACTAGTTCCTCTTTATCCTTTTCCAAAAACGCTTCTTTGCATATATTATAAATTAACTTAAAACTAAGCTATATAGAGAAAATTTTCTCATACAATCCAGATTCTAAGAAAATTACAATACCGATGGCAAATTTACAAACTCACCGTTAAAGTTTCTCACACAAAACCACTTCCCAGTATGTCTGATGAAGAATAAACTAACATCTTAAGTCGAACATCTTAAGCTGTCTGGCAAATAGCGAGAAAAATTGTAATATTCGCTGGGCGACTAATTGCTCACAAAACGCCAAGTGAGGTATTTTACTTGTGCAAGTAAAATTACTTTGATGTGAAAATTCACCAAGGAAATTTACTACTAGTGTATGAAAAATACTAAGTAAATTGAAATTTATTGGGTAAATTTCATGCAATAAACAATATCTATAACCATTTACTTTAACATTATGGTAATACACAAACTACAAATATATTTTATATACCACGTCGCGGAATATTAATGTGTTTTTTTGGAACACAATTAGGTGTATTGTGTGTTTGTATATGCACAAACCTGTATGTTTCAACAAACGTAATTATGAAAATGCAGCTGCAGGTCACCCTCAGTAGTATGAATGTATTATTTAACTACTAGATTTATTTTAAATTAGTCACTTACTTAACTATGCCTATAGATAAAACAAAAAGAATGACCACTGCCACTTCCGTGCGTGCTATGTGGTATCTATCTACAAATTTAACATGCGCGCATTGTAAGTATGTATTTGGTTTCCTAAGTAAATTTCCTGACTGTGGATAGAATCACCAAGTAATTTAGTAAGAACCCCTGGGAAAGCATAAAAATTTTAGTAATATTACGTTTTTACGTAGCACTTGTACCTACAAATGAAAAATACTGGTCGATATCTAGGAAATTTCCAAAAGTATAGGTAATTTTACTAAAAAACGGAAAATTACCCAGTTTTTGGTTATTTTCCCCCAAATGTTACTGGCATTTTTAGGAGGAATCCTGCACTGAGAAGAATAGATAGTAACAATAGGGACAACTAACATTATAGTTGGTTGTATTATAATTATATTAGAGCGTACCATCTTCCTAATAAACAGTAATACATGGATGAATACTGGGTACTAGATAACGTATTGTTGTCCTTGAGTTAATACCATTCATTATATTTATAATACGTGGTAACATCTTTTTTTCTCCGTGTGGTAAATTTACTAAAATTCTTTAGTGTGTAGCTCTTACAGATAGGTCCTTTACCTACATCAATGTGCATATCAAACAGACAAATCCACGGATCGTGTACCACCAGCTTGTTTGTTACACGATCCGTGGATCCACAATCTTGAACTCACTAGAATCCAAGGAAATAGAAATGGAGGCACTTGTGGGCATAAAGGAGTATCCGCCACTATGTAAGGACATTTTCATAGACATTACCTCCAATGGGCCACTAATGCATTTTTAGCTAGTATAGTAGAGAAATCAGAAACAAAACCGCGACAGTACTGTTTCTCAAGAGGAGGAAAGTGGAGCAGTGGACAGTGCAAACGTATCTTTTTGATTCTATGGTGGTTGATTTCCTCTCTAACTAGCGGTTGACTTGCTTATTTGGTGATCTTTTTAACTACGGTGCTTTGAATTCATAGTTTAATTCTTAAGCTATTCGTGAATGATGTTAATCTTCTTGTATTTATATAGGAACGTCATATGTTTTCTTTCTTTGGCAAGTTTTTCGTAGAGATTGAAAGACCTGCTTAACTCAGACCATACCGATAATGTAGCTCAAAACGTGAAGTAACGATGGATTAGAGTATGAATTGATCATTGCCTATAAAATTGATTGAATGTGACGTTTCGGCATAGGTTCTACTATTGTAATCAGGTTAACCCTGATAAGTAATCTGATGGAGTTAGTGGCGTCAATCTTTCTCAAAGTTACCCTGGTGATGGCAGTCATCGAACTCAAATAATTCTGTAAACGAAGCAGATAATCCAAACACAAACTCATACTCCATCATGAACAATTGCAATTAAGTTCAGTTTTGCAATATCGCCCAGATAGCTAATATAAGTAACTCCTTCCTGTATTTTATCCCCAGGAATTCATCCTATAGAATCATTTCTAAATCTACCGAAATAGTTTTGTATTTCTAATATCCTGTATTATATAATTTGAAATTTGCTATGAAATGAGCAAAACAATACTTCTGCCACTCCCGTGCAGAAAATTAAAGCAGGTTATTAGATAAAATCTCGTAATTTCCTTAACATGTGGCGGTGCTTTTGGATATGAAACAATCGCTGCCAGAAAATAATTACGTAGAACGTAATTAGCTAATGTACTTATGGTTCAATTAGTTGGGACTTACACCTGGGTATTTAATAAACCATATGTACGTACAGGGACAATTTTACAATAAATTATAGTAACATAGTTTCGAAGCAATGGAAATAGAAGATGTATGGCTAATCTTGGTATTGATTCTGTCTAATTTGAAACTTCTAAAACTTGAAGGTTTAGTATGTATGTTGAATTTCGATGGGCTTAGTAGGCTGGCACCTTTGTCCGCTTACATATGTATGTACATATATCCTAAGTAAGTTAGAAATTTGATCACAATTATCCAAACCTGTGACACAAATGTAAGAGTTTTTAGTTCTTTTAGCTTACATAACCAAGTCTCAGCCAATAAGAAGTTTATGGCCTATGTGTAAGCCTAAACAAAATGAAATGTTGGTATTCGTAATTACTCAAAAACATTAATTATTGTATTAACAGTAGCCTGCTTTTTACCGTCTAGCTCAGCTCACTTAAATCCTGTTAATTAAGATACGATCTACGAAATATTAATCCACAAAACATGAAGTCAGCTGAAATGAGCGGTAAAAATAACACAACGATTGAATTGTGTCATACTTTGCTATTAAATTGCAACAAATTCGTGACAAAAAATTAATCTAGCAGTTCTTCCTTTTTTAACATTGTTGTTATGTCACTTCGACAGCTTTAGAGATTTCTTTCAAATAAAAACTGCAGGAATGAATAGTAAAACACAATATGGTAACCTGTGATGGGTGGAGACTGTGGCTTGAAAATTATAACAAAAATCCAAAAGAAAAAGTGAAAAAATCCCTTACACAAAAATTAAAGATACAAATCTAAATACGTATTTCGGCAAATAAGTTGCCATCTTCAGTAGAAAAACAAGTGAGGAGCAGTGTTAAACGTAGTGTTTTCGGCTAAGGTAAACCTTGGAAGATATGCTCTTCACCAAATCACTAGTGGAATAACACTCAGTACACACATACATTAGTGATTTGGTGAAGAGCATATCTTCCAAGGTTTACCTTAGCCGAAAACACTACGTTTAACACTGCTCTTCACTTGTTTTTCTACTGAAGATGGCAACTTTGTTGCCGAAATACGTATTTAGATTTGTATCTTTAATTTTTGTGGTAAGGGATTTTTTCACTTTTTCTTTTGGATTTTTGTTACAATATGGTAACGTAAATTTTAAGAATTATATTATAAATATAGTAAAATAAATGATATATAGCTTGCGATTTTGATTTGGCGCAATGGGGTACCGTTGTTTATTTTGACTTTTACGCTATGGATAAGCAAATAATCTCTTTGGAATATTATATTGAGTCATCAGCATAACCATCACAGTACACCAAATACAAAAAAGTCGATGAACTGAGGCATAAATAAAAAAACGTATGAGGCGTAAAAAATACAAAAGATGCCACAATTGGCTAAAGCATTTGCTTGTGATGTTTACAAACCTGTGTGTTGGTACTGATAAGAAGTAATAAGAGATAAAGCATCCGCATCGTTTGACTAATCTTGCCGTCCACTACGACCACTATGACTTAATGCAAATGCCGTCCTAAAATCGATTTAACAAGTTCAGGGCATTAAGTTAGTAGAGGACCTTGCCGAATTAGATGGCAGCAGTACGGTAGCAGAAAATATGTCTTATGTCTGTCCTTTTCCCGCAGTGCGGTAGTATTTTTATAATTCACTAATGTCTCCGTAGAATCTACAGTATCATTTAAAGTGTCTAGATCGTGAACATCTTCGTCCAAATAGTTTGGCAATTTTTTTCATTTGATTTACCAGAACTGTTTCACATCCGTTCTTGACGAATACCATATTTTCATCGAAGACATTTTAGCCTTGCATACTTTAGGTTGCTTTAAATAGAATTAATTGATAAATTAATTAATTAAATATTTATTTTTGTTTGAAGAATCACTACAGTTATACAAAAGCCGCACTCAACAATTATAATCTTAATCGTAAAACTTAACAAATAACACTGAACTTTATATACATATACGCACATAATAAAATAAAAAAAATAGAGAGTACAATAGAAAGTACATTATGAAGTCTAGATAATTGAAAAACTAATACCACTTCTACAAAGATTAAATAAAATTACTTGAATTTAGTTTGCATACATTAAAGTTATTTGCTTTTAATTGTTAGGTGTAGTAATATTTAGCGGTAAATCTTGCTTCTAGAAGATTACTTGTGAATATATTTTATGTGTTTCCGTTCAACCTCCTTTCGCGAAGTAGGCGAGGGTTAGCTGTGACGGGATCAGAAGATCTCATCTACGGCAGTTTGCTAGACCTATATAAGAGGAATTCTATTATGTATAGGTAACTTAATATTTTTTTCTTCATAACAACGATGTAAATCGAAAAAATTAAAAATCGCCTAAACTTGTAGGGTAGATTTGACCTCGTTGGCACTAACTAGCGAAATATCTATTTAGAACATTCGGTGAGTTCTATAGATGACGATATTTAGGACTTTTGTTAACGAGGTTATCTGTTATTTAATTTCGTTCCATTCCTGTGTGTCGCGGTACCTATAGGAGGGTTACCTAATTCCTTTTGGCTAGCTTATTAATTTTCCTAGGCCCTCTCAAACCATCTTAGGGATGACTATATTTGAGCTTAGTGTCTTGATGACTGCTTGACTATCAGACAACATGATAATCTTTTTCTTTTAATAGTTCCTGTCGATATTGAACTTGACCTATCTTTTAATAGCGTATATTTTCCCGGGAAGATATTTATGTACGCGCTCAAGTTTTTGAAATATTTGGTTCTAGACCCTTCAATTCCTATTCCAGTTACCTCTACCGTTTTGGAGCAATTTTATCGCATTTCTGTTCAGTTCTAAGATGGCGCCTTGGCCCAATGGTAAATACTTTCATACAGCTGAACTTCTTTGCCATATCGTCCCAGCCTATGTCCCAAGTTTGGGCAACTCCAGGAGGCCGTGGCATTTGTCTGATCATTCCTTCCGCCATGATTCTGCATGTGGCCGGTTTGGTTATGCTCTCCATTAAAATGTGGAGACAGGTAAGGTTTAGTACCACCTCAATACCTGCCGTTGGACATGTTCTCTTTAACCCAGATATGTATATCCATGCTATTTTTATGTAAATTAAACAAGTTAGGTCACGCGGTAGCGAAATTAGTTCTTTTACTCCAAATCACTGCCCCATGATCAGTATCACTGTATACATTCAGAACTAGATTTTTGGGTTGCATCCCCAGCTATTATTAACAAAAGTTCCTACAACCAATTAGGGCCTTTTTGCTTTGTTGATTACTTCAAGTGCATGCATGTGTTTACAAACACAAATTTAGAAATATCGGTTATAAAACCCTGAGCATGAAAGTTACAACTGCCTATACTAACTTCATAGTTCTCCAATATACAAATATCTATACCTATGTCATTAAATAAAATATGTATGTAGTATCGACAATGTCAATTAGCTGGGTCTCTTGTAATTGTATGTATACCTGTATAAAAATGAAATTATATAGAAGAAATATTTTACATTATTTGGATATGCCCAAGGACTTATTTGTATTTTATATGCAAATATGGGAATTTTTATATTTAAGCTGTAAGTTTGTGACTAAAATATAAAGTAAAATCAATTTCACGGTGAGCGACGTATGCAGACAGGTCGACTTGAAATTCTTCAAGCAGAAATTTACATAGGAAGTAGCCTCGTCGGAATTGAATAGTAGTTATCTTCCTTTTACCGAACAATGTGTTTTCAAGAATAGATCGCCTCTGGTACATATTCGCTAAAATGTCTTTGTTTGAAGGGATTTGGAAAATTTCAGTATTCCTTTTGTTATCTAAGTTTCATATAAAAGTAAATTATTATGGTTTGCATACATTGATATGTACATTCGTATTTCGTAAGTTTATTTGTTACTCATGTAAACACAATTTTTAAAATTGTGAATCAAAAGATAAAGATTTCGTATGATATTTTATCATTGTAAGAAACTAAAAACATTCATGTAATAGGTAATTGTAGGTATTTTTACGCACCTTCTACATCAGGTAATCATTACTAGCAAAAATCTAAAGATACGTCACCTCAAAATTCATACAAAACTCATTCAATAAGAAAAGAGAAGGTTTTCGAAATCTCTTCAAAGATCACAACATGCATGCATGGATATTCAACGCGCACATGTAAAAGATGCACCTACGTCTGAATACATGACTTGGAGGGAGGTTATTATTCGTCGGCCTAGTTATTTAGAACCTGAATCATAGTGGACGGAATTAATCGCAAGTAATGGGACCGTGGCGAACTATTAATAGATAAAGAAATATTCGGTCCCAAGAAAGAAGACGACACGCAGTACAGACGTCTGAAAATTTTGAGGTAATTCATATTCTAGACAGAGAAGATGTAGTGAGAACAATAAAATCAAAACGAATAAGATGGTATGCACACGTAAATAGAAAGAACAAAGAGACATTAATAAGAAGCATAATTGAGTGGAAACCCAAGGATTCTAGGCCTAGGGGAAGACCAAAAAGCAGATGGGAAGATCAAGTAGTGAGTGATTTAAAAAAGTGCGTAACCGGATGTACAGATAGGATGAAAAAATCGTGAATGAAGAAAGAATCATAACAATTTATAAAAATTATGAGAAAAAGAAAGGCGGAGTGACCCACCGCTTTAATAAGGAATTCTGCAGTTCTCAGAGGAACGTATAACCTAATACATATATATGTATTGCTATGATTTCATGCAACCTAACCTCTACAACTTACAGCAACATACGCAAAGTATTAAATTATGTACCTATATAAATGTATGTTGATTTATGTATTTATCTATTTTGCAAATTTATTGTAACAATCTAAACTAAACACTCACTATATCGTATTTAATTAAAAAGGGCACGTTTCCATGGATTTTTAGGTATAAAGTTCCTTCGCTGATCGTTCGAACGTGGGTTAAGGTTTCGTATAGTTGGAAACGATATTCTTCTGGGGTCTGTTTTGCCTTGGAGATATGAAAGTTGTTTAAAACAATTGTGAGGACTTCTTTTTCGATATTTTCCTGAGTTGGTTGTATTTTCGAAAACATCTAGAAATTTCAAAATTTAAATCACATAAGAGTCTTTTAACTTAAGATTTACTTGCCAGGAATGAAGTGTTGTGTATGCTGTGCAAAGATGATGGAAATTCAGTGATTTCGAAGATTTGGGTGGCGTATTTTCTATTCCTGGGGCCAATAGACAGGGCTTCGATTCGAGCTTAGTAGCTGAGACATCGTAGATTGCTGATTTGGAGCTGAAAAGATTGTCGCAGAACTAGAATCAGTATTTGGAATATAAGAAAGCAGTTTATCGTACTTCAAGTAAGCGATTATTCATCTTTTGAACTTATAACCGGCGTTCAGAGCGTAAATAGAATTCTGAGGTTAGAGTGTTTTGATGGCAGTTATTTATAGGGATTTCTTTGTATGTAACCAACGTATGTTGCTGTAAAAGGTTATTGGCAATGCTTGACTTTATGACGGGAGTTTAGCGGGAGATTTGAATTCAATTTTGATATTTAAACAAGATATATTGAGCTTAGTTTGGATTAAGATTCAAGGAATCTTATTTTTGTACAACTTAAATAGTATTTGAACTTACTTACTTACCCTGAGAGAGAGAATATTCACTTTAATTGTTCATCACTTTTTATTAACTCGTTAACAAAGTTATTTATACAAAAATGTTTTATTTTTCACTATAATAGAAGAACATCAAGAATGAATAAGTAATACAGCTTTTAGTAAAGAAACAGAGATTATAACAAGCCAATTTAAGCTAATAATATACTTCTTTGTTTGGAGAAGTACCTCCTCCCACGTCCCAAGATTTACTAAGGATAATATACTAAAAAATCACGCGATTGGTATGCGGTATACTCAAAAACAGGTAGAGGGGTAGATTTCATTCGCTTGTGTGCTACAGAGGCATCTACTTATTGAGGCATAGCCTATCTGTGGAGTAAATTTAACTTTAACAGAGGACGCTGCATGTATGAAATGTTAATAAAACAGTGTTGAATTAATATAAAATCAATTTAATAAAATTATAAAAATATCTACAAGTTTCGTAGCAGTATATATATGAATATATATATATTTACCGTTACGAACTATGAATAAATAAAAATAATGTGTTGCAGTGAGCTGTTGCTGTGGTACAATGGCATTGCATTTTCATATATGTATTCTGGTGCCTTTGCAGCGATTCTGAAAACCGTCTGTATATGTGTTGTGTTTGAACGGTAATTTACTTGTCTTTCTTTATTTTCAGTAAGACCTAACTAACTGATATCACAATATTACCTGGATATATGATCAAATGCCTCAACTAACGTAAAATGTATTTCTTATTTCATTTATTTACGTAGTTTCCTCTCAATTTCAGCAGAACCGACGCCGACGGTCCGTCTGCTATCATATACATAAAAAAAAACGTTTTTCGATATTTTGTCGGGGAACGTACGAATCCGTTACTCCACTACATTACACGCAGCTAGGGCACCACTGATACTTGATCCGTTAAGTGGTTTCAACACCATTCGTACTTGCTTCGGTTTTCTTGTATTTAATGTATAAAATAGTGTTTATTTAGCCCCACAAAGAAAATTTAATGCAAGCGGCGCCTTGCAATAAGAAGAGCTTTATTTGGTTTTCTCGATTTGAATTTGAAATAAGTAATAAAAACTGCCTCATTTGAAATGCGCATTTTTATTTGACAATTTCTGCGGCTGACTGTTTTAATCAACCATTGAAATATTTGATATTAGCTGCGACTGATCGCTTTGATCGCATAGATTTCTATTTTTAGTAAAATTACATTTAAGAATAAATTTCTCATCCAAACTTTCTAGCATTACTCGTGGATATTACAACTTATTAACAATTGTTTATTGGATGTATTTAATAATAATAATACACTTTATTTGCCATAGGACTCCAAGCCATCAGCAATTGTCAATACAAAAACATTTGTTATCTATTTAAATAACAATTAAAACTATGGAATTCGTTCTTGATAAAAACAAATTTACATTCCCTTTAAAACATTTTATGTTATTGATATTTCTGATTTCACGTGGTAGTAGTAGTTTCCATTTTTCTCGATTTTCGATGACGGATATTGATACAAAAAGTGATAAAAAATTCCATCCTAATGGAACGAAAAATTCTTCGACGAGGAACATCATCTCGTTCAGCTGATCTAAGCCTATTGAATTCTTTTTAAGCATTATTTGATTATGAGGAAATAATACAGCAAATAATTTTCATTGTTCTAAGGAATTAAGTTCAAAAGGAACTGACGAACCTCAGCTCGAAATAATATAACAATCCATATAAAGTGCCATTTAGTGTCAAGCGTCTTTAATGGGGCACATTTTAAGCATTTGCAAAAACTGCTAATACTTATATCTTTAGATTTTAAAATAATTTTAGCTAAAAATAATCGTCATTTGTTTGACGCAAACACAACAAAGTCACATTGTAGTAAGAGCGGCATAGCGGGCAGTGATATTACAAACTAACTAGCAAGAAAGGACTAAAAAACAACTTTTACTGGATTTGAACCAGGTGTGGCAATAACTACTTCTGAGTGGCATAGTGGTTGAAGTAAGAAAACGCAAGATTTACTGGAATGATGCTGATGGGCAGGAGACATAGCACGCGGATATTAAGAAAAACATCATGTACTCGACTGCGGATGTACCGACACTACTTATAATGGTGACAAGCCTATTGACTGGATATGGTTGTTAAATTATCTACTCTGAGAATGAACAGGAAGACGCAACCTTTCGTGCTATTTTTTAATATTCTCCATTAAACTAACAGAAGGCACTACTGCGGGCAAAGAACACACCCACAAATCTGCCGAAAAAAAAAACTTATTAATCACAGTGTCAAGGTATGACAAGAAAACTGATCTGTAATAATAAACAAAATTTAGAGTTTATTCCGAAAATTTATACGGAGGGAGCAAGAGTTTTGGAACTTTTTGGTAGGTTCTCATGCACTAAAAGCATTTTTTTATGTTATTTCACGCATTTGAAAAAATAATCTGATTATAGTTAGTTAATATATAATAAATTATATTATATATAATTATCTTCTTGTTCTTTTTGTCAGATTTGTGACAATTTGTTTAAACTTAGTAATCTGTAACCTCTTACTAAGTTGATATTAGTCGATGTTTTTAAAGAATGGTGGTAGGAGCTACTTCTCCGGAAGAATTCTACATCTGCTTGATAAAATGATATTTATATCAAACTTGCCTTTTACGCAAAAAGTAATTTGTTTGAGCAAACGTCCATACTTTACGCAGATATTGTAAACAGTAAACATATACCTATATATCCAAAGAGAAATATCGTTCCTGGCCGTTCTCATAAAGTTTGGTCTTAATATATTCTACATTGTGGACTAAGTTTGTTACGACGTTCGTTCGGTTTTTCGGTTCTAAGTGACCGGTATTACTTAAGAAAAACTATCCCTGCTCGGGCACCAATTGTAACGACGTTCTTTTCGGTTCGATGTATTGATTGTTTACTGCTTACTTCTTACTACATTACTAACGTGTTTTCATTTACTTATCCACTTTTAGAGCTTATTACTTATTTGTTGATCCTTGTAAGTCTAAAAGCTGCGCATGTGGAGATTCATCTCGTGGCCGCGTACTGGCGGGGTTTCAACCCCAGAGTAATAGCTGTAGATGTGAGAGCGAGGTGTTTCCAGGGTTTTGATTGAGGTACGCAACAATTTGACCAGTGGAAGTGTATTATAAGTCAAACATTTATTTTCATAAAATAGGTGTGAAAGACATCGATTATTTACAGCGAGAAAAAAAGGTGAGTAGCAAAACATATGCATGTGCAGTCGTAAACAGATACAATAATATGTATAATCGTAAACAAACAAATATTCGCCGGGCTTCGGTAACGCTTTTAAAATTTAGACGTGCCAATTTCAGTATTTTTTATGTCCAGTTTGTGATAAGTTAAAATTTTAGTTTCATTTTCCGATAGGTATTTTGTAATGCTTGTTCCGCAGTTGATCTTTTAAGTTGCGATTCAAATACCCATCGCCTATTTTCAACAGCGGAAATTGCCGTATATTTTCGAGTTACCCGAACTGCCCTTGTTTTGTTTATATTTTTAGTGGTAAGCTGCTCGCCTGGAGTTCTTATATTGTCTTCGGAAGCGTGTGTATCTATTAGTATACTTTCAGGCTTTGTGGCATTGACCTCGGTTTGTTGACATTGTTTTTCTATTTCTTGCTTTTTATTTTGTGAGGAGTTTAGAACTTTTGCATAAGATGTTGGTGCCTGCGTTACACTAGAAAAGCTGTGTCAGCACTAACAGACAGGCTGGGAATAACAGGAAAGAGAAACTCGGCGTGTATTAGTAAGCTATGCCAAGGCAACAGCCAGAGCGAGCTTGGAGGGACCTAGGAACTCTACTTAACTGGGTTAAGCACGCGGTTTATATACACTACAGTGAACCCCACTCGATCGTGATGGTGGGAGTTGAGCGTGCGTGAACCGTACACCGTTTGTGGAGATAGCACTCGCGTCATAAACAGGAGCAAATAAATAAGAAAACATAATGAAACAACATAACATGTGGTAGCAACGCTACGGCCCATGGGAAAATCAATCAAATGAAAAGGATTAATGATTAATTCGACATAAACTCAAAAGTTGATAATGAAATGGATTTTTCCATAGAACGGCACGTTGCAAGTTTTGTCAGAAATATTCCTAAAATTTGTTTAGTTGCGATCAAAGAATGTCGAAGCTTTGGTGGGGGTGGGTAGTATAGAACAGAACTCTGGTATATAGACGGCTCTAAAACCGATTATAGCGTAGGAGCCACCATATATGGAAAGAAGCCCTAGGAGACCCTTTAGATAGCTTTAGTAAGGACACGACAGTATTCTAGATTGATGTTGCTGCAATTCATCGCTGTATCAGAAAAGTAGAAATATGGACCGAATTAGGTAAAAACGTCGCCATTTTCTCAGACAGCGAGGCAACACTTGAAACGATCAGTTCCGTAAGTGTTGACTCAAAGCTGGTTTGAGACTACGTAAGCACCTTAAATTAGATGGGCACTCAAAGAAACCTAACATTGGCCTGTGTTTCCAGCCACACGGCACGAAGGGAAATGAAGCGGCGGACGACCTGGTCAGACTAGGTTTGTCAAAGTCATTCGTAAGAGCTGGCATTACCAAATCGCCTAACAAAAAGTTCATGTATTCAACAAAAGGATATATGATAAGTCAAAGGATTGGTGACAAAAGTCACCAGGACCCTTTGCAGATTCTGGCCAGAGGAGGAAGAGATTCCAGGTCATGTACTGTGGCATTATGAAGCCCTGGCGAGGACTAGCTTTCTTTCTAGTACTGGGTGCTGAAAATCCTATAGCTAACAGCTACATAAAGAAGCTGCTCTTAAAGATGATAGGTGTAATTAAGAGAACAACTACTTTTCAAGAGGCAAATATAAGACTCCTTGCCACTCAACACCAATGTGGTTTATTTGATTCCTTGTAATGATTATGGTAAGATCTATACCGGACAAACAGGTCAATATTTAGGTAATAGAATTACACAACACGGAATATAGGCAATCTTGTATCTTGACACTATTAATGAAAATATAATCCAAATTTAGGTTGCATGTTTGTAAGATTCCTTCTTTGTTCTATTAAAATTGACTAATCTATAGTTTTACTATTGACGTGATTCGTTCATTCTATTTTTGACCGCTTTGCCCGGTATTCTGGATTGAAACTTTAATTAATAGCTTTTGGTGGGACTAATTTGTTTTACATACGGAGATTACGTCAAACGACATTGTTTGATAAAAGAATTCAAAACGGAAGCTGTGAGTTTTATTAGAATCCGTTTTCACACGAAAGCATTGCTCAATAAGCAGGCATTCTGGTATAATTGATATAAAACGGTGTACAGATATAATTCATATAAAGAATTTACTAATTGTTTTTATGTTTTTCGTAAAATTGTATTGTTATTACAATAGCCTCGAACTTGTATCTCGTTTAGAAATGCCGTCCATAAAATAGGGCAACAAAAGGCTGAAAGCATTGCGTACGTGCAATATTTTCACATTTCTTTCTTCTCTTCATTTTTCTCATTTTTCCAGTATAAGCATTGAAATTTATGATCTGAGAACATCTGATAAATCCTTCTTAAGTATTTTGCAGCTTATAACGATCATTAACACGACGATATGATAAAGCACCTTACGTCATCCGTAGAAGATCTCGTGACACAGCGTGGAGCGCAACAAATTACTTAAGCTGGAGACGCGGCCCTTATTTAGATGAAGACCTAGGTATTTCGCACGTCGAGGATGTCGAGGCAATTCTTGCCGACCGACTACGGCGAACAAAGAAAAAGGAGACAGGGTGACGATGTAGCGCAAGTTGTAAATTGCCGGATTTGCGCCCGTAAATGTAAGCTTTCGAAAAATTATCCTGATCTTCACGGTACGAATGGCAACCGACGGGCTGTATTCGGGGAGATAAACTGCTAGCACTACATGAGCGCGAATTTTGCGGTATTCACTTCACCTTCTTACACCAAATATTACCACTCACTTAATGAAGTGCACGGATTGGTGAATAATTTGGAAACTAATAAACTTTAGAAAAATAATTATTCTTGCCAATTAGTATTTCTAATTAAAGAAACTTTAACATAACATGTTTCGACTTAATGTCATCATGCACGGACAAAAATTTATTGTTAAGGTGGCACCAATTGACGCACATTGAACAACAATTTGTGGGTAAATATATGACAACAACCATTATTCAATACAACCTAAAACTTGTTGTCGAAAAACTTTGTTAGAACTGCCACAAAATTTGGAAGGATATAATCCCAAAACATGTTACAATCAACCAGTTGCTTGTTGTTTAACGAATCACAAAAATATGGTGTTTTCAACAAAATTGTGTGAAATACAGTATTAAAAATTGTTTATCACTACCAAAGCAATTTGAAACTTCAACAGCAAGTTGTGGATATTTAACAAACAATTGATTTGCCGTCATCATTTTCTACGTTTATAGTGTCACTTGATTTTGATTTTTGTAATCGCAATTTCTGTTCAAAGCGAACAATATTTTAGTAGATTCACACACAAATTCGGTGCTGTCTTAAATGTAAGCTGTGGAGGGTTTAAGTAAAATATCAGTATAGGATAACACATTTTTTTATTAATAATTAACAAAAAAAATAAACAAGATAAATTCTAAAACTGGGAAACACTAAAAATGAAGATTAAAATTTCAAATGTATCTAAGTCTTATTTTACAAATGTCTCAAGGCAACGTATATTCTAGATCGTTTTGCAACTTTCAAACAGGCGAAAACACTAGGTAATTTATCGAAAGGTTTAATGTACTCATCATTAGCAATCTGTACTTCGTACGCATAATATTCCATTCAGCTAGCTTCTCTGTAACAAAATTATCCATATCTAAGAGTCAGTAGACGTCAGAAGTGAGCCAGTTTTCTTCAATTTTAATACACTGTCGTTCTTTTACACAAAACTAATAAGCTAAAACAACGTCACAACCGAAAATATATGGCGTGGTCTACTCCGCCAGGTAACTAGCAGACTAGTCTGTTTCTTCAAGGCTATGTAAGACCAATGAAACACGCGGTTAGAATCACGTGATACTACTGTCCATGCCGGGACTTCCAGCATCACAAGTTGTAATATCGACAACGTAGGCGCCCTGTTGCGTCAACTACAATTGTGTGTAATGTAAATATTTCTTGACTGTACTGGTTTGAAAAATTGTGTTTACATCTACTTCACTTCATCGCACACGTTGTTCTGTATTTTATATCTGAAATAACTACAACTATAATGTTATCGCCAAAGCGATTATTTGTACCGTAAAATATTTTAACACCAACAAAAGTGTTGTTGGTGGAACAAAACAAAAGTTTTGGAATATACTTACAAAACTTTACTACAATACCAATTTATTTTTGAACCGATTGCAATGTAAGGTCAATACTTTTTTTGTTGGATTTGCAATGTCATTTTTCTCCGTGTGAGGTGTCTGAGTTGAACCAGAAGTTCAGAATGGCTTATAAATTAATTAATGCAATAGTGAACTCACAAAACATCACAAATAAAATGATAAAATAAAACAAGGCGGTACAATCATAAAATATTGATTAAACATCACAAAACACGGTAGAATATTAAATACACAAAAACCCCAATAGCAAACCTGCAAACATTCTCATGTGAGCAAAACAACACAAAGGAAATGAAATACAAATACATGCTATGATCATACATGTATGTGTACAACTACTCAAAAAATGTAAATATTTTTTATGTTTACTATACAGGGTCTCTCAGCTTTTAGTTTACAGGCATTATCTACTTTTACTGTATAGTTACCAAAACAATGTTCAAATAAAAGTTACTTGGTATCATGTTATGTCGCAAATGACAAATGCAGTTTTCTATTTGATCGTGACCTTGAAGAAAATTTCAATGTCATCTTTGAGTTTTTAAAAGGAAACACATATTTTTTAATGTTGCATGTTATTTGTCAGAAATTAGCAAACAACTTTTGTTTGACAAATTTTTTAATTTGCGTTGTCAGTTTTGGAACAATTCATATTAACTTTTTCAAAGCAATTTTTATTAGCTTAAAGAAATATTTTAATAATTAAAAGTAGTTAATTTTATAAATGTTCAATTTGGGCTCCACTAGCTTGGACACAAGCTTCTAAGCGACGACACAATTCTCTAGTGCAAGATGAAAGTATCATCCCCTGCGTTATATTTCGGCATCCCATGCGGATTCGATTTTTCAGATCATCGAGGTCTGCCGACCGCACTTGGTATACTAATTCCTTTAAATAACCCCACATAAAAAAATCGAGAGGCGACAAATCCGGAGAACGAGCAGGCCAAGGAATAGAACCTCTGTTTCCTATACACCCATTGGGGTAAAGAGCATTTAAGTAAACGGTCACAATTTGCGCATTATGGGGTGGTGCGCCATCTTGCTGCCAAATTAGATTTTCTCGTTCATTAAGAGGAATATCTTCCATTAAATTTTGAAGCACATGTTGCAAGAAATGTAAATAACGTTGTCCTGTTAGGGTTCCTTCGTAAAAATGGGGACCAATGAGATGCCCATTTTGAGATGGATCTGCTAAGGGAGGTTGCAGCACACTAGAGAACTCCCTTGCAAACACCTGCACTATGTCTTGAGGTTGAATCAATTCCATATTATCATGGTTCATATTATTTGGGATTCTCACTGAGGATCTTCTACCATTTACAAACGACCAAGAACTTTTAGGATAAGTGGTAGTATTTTGCTCCAATACTTGGTGATAGTTGACATATGCAGCTCTGGTTTCGGTCTTGCAAAGCCTCCTCAAGCGTGAGAACTCCTGATAATTTGCAGCTGTACGTGTTGTCTTCCATCTTCTGAAGTAGTAATCTTTCAGTTTAAGTAAGTATCGAATTTCGGATGTAAAGCAAGGAGGACATTGCCTGCTACAGGAGGGCACCACCACAGGAACTGACGCATCAAATGCATTATGAAGCTTGTCATAAAAGTCACCTATTGCCGTATTTACATCTCTGTACGATGAGAGAAAAGACCACTCGATTTTTGTTAAGTGGCTGTATAATGGCAAGAACTTTTTTCTACGAAAATTGTCACGGGGAGTAGAGTAGGGTGGAAAAGCTGTCACACTCACATTCAGAGCAGGATGATAACCATCGTCGGACAGCAATGGGTCCATGTCGCATATAACTTCCACATCATATTTCAAGTTAGTGAAGACTAAATCCAACGTTTTACCGTGGGCATTGGAGACGCTATTCGTCTGAGTTAAATCCAAAACACTCATAAAATGAAGCAAAGCTGTTGTTTTCCTGTCGTTAACACCGTTTAAGTTAAAACTAGGTGCATTATAATTACAACTGAAGGGTAATTTTTAAATTAGAATGTTGACATCAAGAAGAATGTCGTCTATTGGTTAGGTAAGATTTGAACCAATCCAACGGAACACCTCTCACCCCATAACACTGTAGTAATATTGCATGTGACATAGTGTCAAATGCTTTAGTAAAATCTAAAAAGAGACCGCAAACTAAGTTATTTTTTTCCAAATTACATAATATCCAATTGGTATATTAGAACAAGGTTGTGTTAGTGCTTTTCCCATTATACCAACTTTCTTTATTTAAGTTAATTAAGGTCCTCTAGGTTGTAGAAAGAGCACCACTACTTTTGAGTCTACTACTCACAACACCCTTTTACTTGTTTGATAAGTTACATTAAACAAATGAAAATTAAATTTATGTATTTTACAGATCTAATGTAACACAGACACATATGTGTTTACATACGCCACATAAGCTTATCTTATATCTGTAACAATAGACGAACTATTGCTATTACTTAATTTTTCACCGACTAAGTGTTGTAAAGATGTACAGTGTATGTAAGACCGAAACTTTTCACTCTTGTTTGCTGGTTTAATAATTTACTCGGCATTTTTACGCTAGTAAAAGTATATTATATTAGCTCCTAGTCGCATTTGTTTACTGTAAACTTTATAACTTGAAGCAACTGCAAACTTTGAATATATCAAACTAACAAACTTCACCAACAAACAGCAATTAAGCTACACGAAACTTTGAAGTAAGTTTTGCTCTGAATTTCACAACAGCCGATTGCTTTTACTATATTAGCACAATATACAAAGATATATACCATCGGAAGAATAAAATAGAATCGTGAAATGACGAGTATTTAGCTTGTGACGGGTACGAATTTCAATTCCAACTTCTATGTCTTATTTATTCGATTAGTGTCCTGTAAATCCTCCTATCTGATACTTATAGCTCGTTCCCTTTTAATAAGATTTGTAGCTACTTGGGTCGTATTAGCAATACTCACGTATAAAGTAACGCTGTCTCTTCCGTTATCCGAGCCACATTACTGTGATCACACAATTATGGATATAGGGCCTGGGAATATCGATATTCTGTATCGCCTAAACAGGTTATCAATTAGTGTGATGACTGAGAACTAATTGGTTGGCATTGATGTGAATATCTAACGATGGTCATTTAACGTGTAGGTAAATTATCGAGAAATAATAACTAATTCATATATTATGGTATACAGTACATTTATTTAAGTTAAAGGTACAACATGAAAATATTTGTATTACAAATTTTACCAAAAAACTATTTTGCATGGTTCATACAGTTCATATATAATTTTCGTATATGCGAAGTTTGTTCAAAGTTATCAATTTTGTGTGACAGTATGTATGTACGCAATGTTAGGGTGATAGTACACTGCCACCTGAAAGATCTATTATGTCCCCTATTCTCACTGAATTTACAGCTGGCCGTCCAGTTTGATTCCTTTTAAAAAGTGCAAAAGGCCCCAGGTTAGGTAACTCTTCCGCTTCAATTTCACATGCACCCAGGTGTAAGACTCTTGAGTTGCACAATGCAGCGCAGTTTGAGAGTAGATTGATGGATGTTTCAACCTGTTCCCCACAAAATCTACATTCGGTTTTCTCTGCTATTCCAAGCTGGTTTAGATGTCCGTTCAGTTTATAATAGCCGGAAAGTATCCCTGTCAATATACGAATATTATTTCTACTCAGGTTGATGCATTCTGCAGATCTCTTCTGGTTATAGGTTCCCCCACGAGTTTTAGCTTACCTCATTCCCTAGAGATTCTCTCAGTATTTGGAATTTTCTGCTCTACTTCACTTTTGAGTTTCTCCAGTATTATACTGCTTCTTATCCCGCGAAAAGGTTCTGGCTCTACAAAAGGTATTCTGGCCCCTTTCATAGAGAGATTGTCGGTTATTTCGTAGGGAGTACCTTGTTTCTTTTGCCTAGCTCGTTTAGTTTTTGTAGACACTCCCAAACCATTTCGGAGCTGATTATGTCTCATCACAGCGCCCAGTGGCTGCTTGACTATGAGGTATTATGATAATCTCTTGCTTTTCGTAGCTTCTGTTAATGTCGAACTAGACGCATTTTGTCAATAGCATGTATATCCTGCCTGGAAGATACTTGGCTACATCCCCAAGCTTTCGAAGTATTTGTTTTGGAATCATCCGTGTACCATTTGATGGCGTTGCTATTGAGTTTCGGGATGGTGTCTTTGTCCCATTCGCTCTCGGTGTTAAGCTTTGTGGTAAATTCTTTCACAAAGCTGAACTTCCTTGGCATGTCGTTTCGGGGCATGTCCCAGACCTGGTCACCTTCAGGAGGCTGAGCCCTATGCCTAACCATTTCTTTCCCGATCATTCTGCGTGTGGTCCTTTTCGTTACGCTCTCCACCAAAATATGAAGAAGCGTAACATTTAGAATCCCCTCCATAGCTGCTGTTGGACAGATTCTCATTGCCCCAGTTATGCATACACATGCTAATCTTTGCGCTTTGGAAAAACTAGTTCTCACGATGACCAGACTAGTTCTTTTACTCCAAACCACTGCTCCATACGTGCCCATTGGTCTCACTATTGCTGTATACATCCAGAGCAGTATTTTTTTGTTGCATCCCCAGTTATTATCTGCAAAGTTTCTACAAACCATTACGGCCTTTTTTGCCTTGTTAGTTACTTCAAGCTTATTCCACAAAAGTTTATTATAGATATTTCACTTTCTTCTTCCAGTCTATGTCTTGCCCATCTACTTTTAGAGTCTTGAGACTGGGTTCTCTTTTTCTTGTGAATGCTATTAGGGTAATCTTAGTGGGGTTGATGTTAAGGTCCACTGATTGGCACCATCTTTTCGTAATATTAAGTTCTCTTTGAACTATGTCACAGAGGGTATTCTCAAACTTTCCTCGTGCAAATATGTATGACTATAGCATCAGCATACTCTTGACACGATATGCCTAGATTAGTCAAACTGCCTAGGAGTTCATCTACTGTCAAACTCAGCATTAGTGGGGAAGTAACTTCCCCTTGTGGACATCCTCTAGTCGTACTAATCGAGACGGTTTATTTCCCTCCTCCGTTTCCACTGACCTAATAGAAAGCAGTTCGGATAACCATTTGGAGGTCGCGGCGTCTACTTCTCTTTCAACTAATGTTTTCTTGACAGCCTCGAGCGGAGTGTTGACAAAAGTGCCATCTATATCTAGACAGGCACACACTACAGTTTCTTTGTTCGTCAGTGCATCCTGGATTTAATATGTCAGCTCCACTAATGCAGTCTCAGTGGATTTGTCCATTTTGGTTGTCATGCTGACAGCGGTGTAATGGTACACGCTCCTTGCGTTACAGTAAAGTACCTTTGTTTTGGAAGATATTGAAAAGTTTTACTAGGAAAAGTTGTTTGAAAGTACAGCAGAAAGTGAATGTCAATATGCATTCATAGAGGCTGTCTCACGACAAACTGCAGCGATCGATATATGGAAAATTAGTCACAAGAAGTACTTCCGATTATACAGGATGTTGAGAACAATTATTTTAAATAGCCTGTATATTTTCATATTTTTGAATTGTCCTTAAAATTCTAGTTAAAATTTATGTAGCGATCTCTATACCTAAATTCATTTGTTTTTGAGATAATTCAATTACTTTTGAAAAAATACGCAAGCCCTTAAATAAATGCTATTATCTCATGTACGCTTCCGAATTTCTTCAATCTACCTGCGAAACTTACAGATTAAAGAAAAATGCATCAAGGTGGCGCATAAAAAGTTTAGTTTCAAAAGATGCAGAAAAGTCAAAATCTCAAATGGTATCCCCTATTTTTTCTTTCCTATTATTGTTCAACGTTAAAAATAAGGGCGGCTTACTATTAAGTTCCCCATATCTATCGATAAATATTTTCGAGTCATTTGAAAGAAAAATATTTTCTTATATTGTAAAATACGTGTCAAGTTAGCCATGGTTGAGATGCAAAAACGATGGCATTAGAACTATCAATATTGTATACACAAAAATGCCAGGGCATCTTAACCATACAACGAAGACTTTGAGGGTGTTAGATTTTTTTGTTAGGGGAACTATAAAAAATCAAGTTCATGCGAATCCACTACCAACCACGGAAGACTACATGCAATGTATGAGGAGAGCTTTTCAAAGCTTATCTTCACATGCAATGAGAAGACTTAACTTATGATGCAATAGTAAAACGCTGTGAAAACTGTTTAGAAGTTAAAGGAAGGCATTTTGAACAGTCATTAAATTAATTAAATCTATTACACTGGTCAACAGTGAAATTGCTTCTTAGGTGAAAGTACCCAATCCTGAATGAATTCAACGTGCTGAACACGAATATCACATTGAAAAAAGTTGATTGGCTCACGTTCCAGAGATATTGACCTTTTGTCCATTGTATAGATGCTATTGCATAATGTAATGCAATTTAGTGAGAAATCACCCCTTCATGAATTCGGCTGCAATATGTCCTTAAAGATCCACTTTCTTGATTCCCACTTAGATTTCTTTCCTGATAACTGCGAGCAGGTCAGCAATGAGCACGGCGAACGCTTTCATCAGGACATTGCCACCATGGAGCAACGGTACCAAGGCAAATGGTCTACGTCAATGCTAGCTGACTATTGTTGGACAATCAGTAGCGATGCTTCACAAGTCCACTACAAACGGCAGGCCAAAAGAAGTCGAAAGCCAGAAGCAGACTAATGTTTTCTTACCATGTATTATAATATTGACATAAGTACACTTTTTCTGAAATATGCGTAAATGTTTTCTTACCATGTATTATAATATTGACATAAGTACACTTTTTCTGAAATATGCGTACATATTACAGAAAACCCGTAGCCAATTCAGCTTTTTCTTAGTCATTTTCGTGTTCAGCACATTGAATTCATTAAGAAATGACTATTTTCAGCTTGGAAGCATGAACTTTTCGAAAATTTGTTGCCCAGTGTTATCTATCTATCTTGCCTATAAATATTTGTCAATCTAAATTGTAGCGCAAATTGGTTATTATTGTGTTCTGATTTTCAATATTGACAAAAAGTTTCTTTTTTGGATTGTAGCTCTGAATGAATCACAGTCGCTAAGATTTTGCAGATGTATTTCTCAGCGTTTGCCGACAGTGTCTGTTTCTCTGGATACTGTAGAGCGAAACTGTCACACGTTCTTGATATAACTTTTTACATTCATAGATAATAAATAAATTTAAATAGATGTTTGTGTAGAGTTAAGACGGATTGGCATTTTCGTGTAGATAATATTGACAGCTCTAGGGTAATTGCTTTTTCGTCATCTCTGCCATGGCTAACTTGATACATTTTTTAAAATGTAAGAAAATATTTTACTTTCAAATAACTCTAAAACGTTTATGGATAGGTATAGGGAACTTAATAGTGAATTGCTGTTATTTTTAGCGTTGAACAATAATAAGAAAAAAAAATGCGGGATTCCATTTCAAATTTTTGACTTTTATACATTTTCTAAACTGAACTTTTATCAATTGTCATGCACACCCTGTATAAGATACATTAATTATTATGCACCACTTTGATGCATTTACCTTCATCCGCAAGTATCTCAGGTAGATTAAAGAAGTTCAGATGCGGATATTTAAGGCCTTGCAAAAAAATGAAAATATCTCGAGAACCAATGAATTAGGTATAAAGATCGCTACATAAATTTTAACTAGAATTTTAAGGGAAATACAAAAATAAGAAAGTTTATGCCAATATCCTGTATAACTGGAAGTGCTTGAGGGTTATGTGTATTTTGCTCGAATTTCTATTACAAAATTTTTAAAGTTTTCCGGTGAATAGTTTTTCATATATCAATCGCTGCAGTTCGTCATGGGGCATCCTGTATACATCCGCCCTAGAAAGCTGGGTTTTACCTCTGTAAGCCGATGTAATTTCGGGGAAGCCTTGTAATTAAGCGTCACCGGTAATTAAAGGTGTACCAGGTTAATGAACCAGTTAATGCTCATTTTAGAATCATATTTATATCGGAAAAGTTCATAGGAGTGTTTCTGAATATATTTCTTTATATCAATCTGTTAAAAGTATGCTAAATTTTGAGCAAAAAAGGAAAGCCAATGTTAGTTATTAACAATTGTAAATATAACTTTCTTAAAGTACTTTTTGATAGTGTGAAACGCTGGCAATGCATACAACATGAATATAAATCTTACATCAAGACTATAAGCTTATGTAATATTGTGATTGAGTGTAGAAAAAAAAAACTATAACCACCAAAGCAGGCAAAAATTGAGTAATCGTTTAAAAAGGCGAGCCGTGGATAATATATGTGATAAACCAATCAAGCTTTTAACTACAGAATTAAAGAAGAACAATGTCGATACGCTAATCGTTACCGACGTACATTTATCGAGGAAAACCATCTACAACAGCTGCAAGCAAGTTCTTATAAAAATTCCAAAGTCAATACAAGAAGTGCATGATGTACTAAATGGAGTCAAGGTGTTAACAAATCAAACCGAACAGCATTGCAAATTAGATTGCCTTTTCGTAAATATGGAATTTACTTTTTTTTTAACACAACTAAAACCTATTTTTGTAGATAGGACATTTAAATATTGTACAAAGGTTTTCGTTCCAAAGAGTCGTACTACACCTGCATGCAGTAAAGCATTTCTCGTTAACACAATATCTGTATTACGATACTTTAGACAGCCATAACGTGGCCACTTCGCCCGCTCCCACACAAACAATCCACTCGGGACTATTCAGCTTTACGGGTTGTTGCGGGAGGTACAACACTAAATCTTTCCTCAACCTCAAACTGGACGGATTGCTTTTTATCTGGCCAGTCTGTACATGAGAAAACATCATTGCTAAAACAGAATGTAATAATAATTCAATGTAAATTTGTGTATGTATTATTATTACTGAATAAAATGTAGAAACACAATGACTTATTTTGCACTGATATTCCTATATAGAATTACCTTAATCCTCAACAATTTATAGGATCGAATTAGTGTACGGTCACTAACAACATCTAACAGAGTTATTTCACCCCGAGA
The DNA here is from genome assembly GCA_949128085.1 of Cetonia aurata. NCBI lineage: Eukaryota > Metazoa > Arthropoda > Insecta > Coleoptera > Scarabaeidae > Cetonia > Cetonia aurata. The sequence goes on from OX421884.1 coordinate 42,901,458, forward strand.
GCGAACTAATGTGCGCCGTTTATAAAGTAACTAAATTTATTTTTATAGGTTCCGATACGAAATTTCGATTTCTAAGGGTTAGACAAAACTTTTCGGAGGTGGTGTGATTTCCAAAGATATACAATTGAAAGAAACAATCAAAAGTTCCAATTAAAAATGATTTGTCAGAATTTCCGCGAGGTTTGTCCCATTAAGACGAATTAGGCCGTATGCCCTTTGAATAAATCAGCTCTAGCTTGTAATCAATCTTCGGAGACTTTTAATTAATCTGAAATCGCCTTTTTAAATAAAGGGCTGGAACATTAATACATCGGAAACGCCGATTGCCGAACTCATCGCGTCAGTTGAATCCAATATTAAAAAATGTCGACGCTACAACAAAAGGTTGCAGCAAAATTGCTTGGAAAATCAAAATGATAGAAAACCTGAGTGATATGGACGCAAAAAGTGTTAATACTAAAAGGACGTACAGGACAAGATTATTTTTAACTAAAAGTAAACAATGGGAATAAGGGGTAAATTATTTCGCGGACGTCAACAAATTACTTTCGACTGAACCTTGAGGAGAGCTCTGTAAACAAATTGATGAAAAACTGATGCGGTCAAATTAATAAAATTAATAAAATAATAACAGATTAAAATTCGGAACCGAAATGTATAACACAGAAGGACGAACACAACTGACATGAGTTGTGTTCGTCCTTCGCAGGACCAGAAGCACTTTTTTTCGTTTTTCTCGAAAACGAATAAAAATAAGAAAGTTTTACAAGAGACATAATTTGATCGCTTTTGAATACTCTATCGAATCAAAATTTCGTGTCTCTACTATAGACGGCAAAAAAAATTATGTTAATTTGCATAATGGTCATGCGTGTTTCATTCACTCCCGGTATTAGTATTTTCTTGAAATTTTCTCAAAACATTCGTCCAATAATACTAACTGACCATGCCAAATCTTATTAAAATCGCATAAGCCGTTTTGAATTTATAATAAAAAAACGATTTCAAAATTTTAACTTCAAGGCCGCATAGCGCCCAACCTAAGCGACTTTGGACTAAGATAAGTTTACTTAAATCGGCTTATTTTGGTCTGAGGAATATGTGGTAGGCGTGTGTAAAGACCGTTTACAGACACCTTGTATTGCCGGTCACCATATAGTTAAAACAGCTGATTGATGTTTAGATCTTTTATTTTTCTGAGTGCATTTGCATTTATATTTTCTTCTTAAATTTGCGTTGTAATAATAAAAAAGTTCTTCTGAGAACTAATCGGCAGACATATTATCCGCGCCGAGAAACCGAAAATTTGTGAGCTTAGAACATCTATCTTTGATAAAGAACTAGAATATATTCAATATATTAAAAAAACTTCGAAGTGATAACCCCAGATTGAGGATGAATGCTATTGTTGCAAGAACATCATATATTATAATTTTATCTCATTTTTAGGAGTGGCGCAATCTACTATGTATCTATCAATACAAAGAGAAAGGATAAGTTACCCCGCTTAAGCGATCTTCTGCAAGACGTTCTTTAATTGCTGATTAAGTTGAAACTGTCAAGAATTAAATTCATAAGTTTTTTTTTTTTCATAAAAATGAACTTCCTACCCTTGATAAAGTGCTGAGTGAAGTAAAACAGCATGACGATTTGCCACAGGTGAGCCGTTCGACATTGTACAAATTTATGAAATTGCTAAACTTCAGGTTAGTGCCGATGTTCTAATTAATATGCAACAAATTTTAAGTATAGGTAGTCAAATTTATATTTCACATACTTTGATATATTAGAATAAGTATCATTATTGTTGCAAGTACGTGAAGAGAGATAGAAAACGTGTTTTGATAGAACGTGGTGATATAATCAGGTGGAGAAGAAAGTATTTGATGACAATAAAAGACGATCTTTGACAGAATCGGTCAATTTATTATTTGGACGAAACATGGCTGAACGAAGCTCATGCCAAACAAAAGGTTTGGGTAGATGATACTATAAAGAGTTAACGGCAAGCGTTTAATGAAGGACTTACGTAATCCTGCAGGGCAAGGAAGACGTCTCGTTATTTTGCACATTGGATCTGAGGCTGGCTTTGTAGAGAATGGCTCATTGCTTTTTGAAGGCAAGAAAATAACCGATTATCATGAAGAAATGAATGCCGAGGTGTTTTAAAGATGGTTCCATCAAATATTGACAGTGCTACCAGACAATGCTGTTACTGTTATGGATAATGCATATTATAGTCGAAAAACTTAAAAAGTTCCACAATAACATCTAGAAAACTTGATATGCAGGCTTGGTTGAAATAAAAAAATATCGAAGAGATGGTTTGATCTGAACTTCTTCATTTAATTCGCATTAATAAGGACCAATATAATACACAGATGACAGATGAGACGGCCAAAAGTTGCAACAAAACTGTGTTGAGGTTGCCACTTTATTACTGCGAACTCAACCCAATTGAGTTAGTATGGGCTCAAATATAAAATGAAGTGCCAACTAAGAATACCTCATTCAAATTAGCAGATGTAAGGATACTTTTGCTACAGGCAATCCAGAATGTCACTACGGACAATTGGAAAAAATGTGTAGAAGTTGTAGTTACAGAAGAAAGAAAATTTCTTGAGTTCGATTAATCGATGATATAATCGAGCCATTTATTATATCAAAGGCCAAAGATAGTAGCTCAAGTGAAATGGAAAATGATAGTGAATGATTATTTTAGAAGGTAATATAATGTATTGACATGTATTTAAGACCAAGTTAATTTTCAAATTGAATACGTTATATTTAATATCAGTATTTAATCTAGTATGATGTATATTTGATCAATAAACATTATACTGCAACGTTTTCTAGAATTTAATTAATTATTTATTTTTGTAATTAATATGTACTTAATTACGTAACTACAACTTATATAAAATCCTAGCTTATTTTAACAGTGCCGCTAAAAAGTAGCTTTGAACAATTTCATTGTATAGAGGCGTCTTTTCATTTTACGCCTAATTACAAAATAGACTACAGGTACATATAATAATATTCTTTTACTAGGATAATATACACGGCATAGGGGAACGCACAGTGGTAACCCAGAGGCGAACACTCGTTAGGTAAGGTACTCAAGTCAATATTAACATATAATACGAATAATTGTACCTACCTTGTAAATGTCTCTGGTGGGTTCAACCTGGATTGGCAGGGGTAGGACTCAAGAAGGCAGAGTCACACTTAACAATCTTATTGACAAGGTTTTTGTAGAACTTTTAAAGAAGCACCTCAGGGAGCTTCTATCGGAGTGTCTCCTTACCAGTTTCCATACTCTAACAGTATGTAGAACTTAGCGCTATTCCCATTTCTGAAGTCAGGTTTCTAGTATCATATTGTGTCGGCAAAAAAATACCTTAATTATTCAGCGTAGCGTTATCACCACTACTGAAGGCCGATTTGTGATTAAATAAATATTAAAAAAACTAATGCATTTGAAAAATTAGTTCTAAGTAACACTTGAGTTGAAACAAACAATTATTTAATATAAAATTTTATAACGTATATTTGTAAATTGTAACCGCAAAATAAATTGTTTATTAATTTATTAATTAGCAACGTTTGACTATAACTTTTCCGGTGTTTTATTTACCCGGTCATAATATTTAAGAGGAACTGCTCAAAACGGCGTTTAAAACAAACATCTATGAATCTATTAAGGCATTCTACCCTGCGACAGCAGCAAATTTCTCTGGTATATATTTTCGATCGTAACGTCCTATATAGCGACCCAGAACCGGGAGTAAAATTTAAATTAACCCACGAATCATCTGTAGCATTCTTTAAACTCAATTTATATGCAAATTGAACATAAATTTAGTGGCAAAACAGATATGCTTTAACAAAATTTTCTTAGGACACTCCACGCTGTAAGTTACCACTGACACCAGCTAATGATGTCGTTTTCGTCGAGCATTCAGGGCATGTTAATTATGTAATTAAAAGTTCTTTAATAATCTTCTAGATAAATAACACCGTTGTTGCTACTAATATCTTTTCTTTCCGGTGTATTGAAAATAGTTGTTGATGTTTGCATCTACTTTTATGAACCAAAATCGTGAATCAAATTGTAGTTTTTGCAATGCTTTTTTAAAGACTATAGTTTAGAGGCAGCTTTTAGTTCTATATAATTTATACAAGCGCAAGACGACGTAAATAATGTATCTTCTTGTTCGAAGATACAAATGATGAATCTCATCTATGGTAATTAAACACTAATTAGTAAATAAAAGTTTACGGAATTAAAAGTACATTAATGTTAGTATATTTTCTATAACAGAACCAAGCATTATACAAATTCTCAAGTGTTTAACATACAACAAGCGACGGGGGAAACATTAGCACGAAGGGATAAAGTAAATGCGGGATTAAGGGTATGATAAATAAAATGTACGGGTAGGGAATGTGACCTGTAACATCTAATTAAACAACGGGGTATTCTTTTTTATTACCACAGGTAACTTTAGTAGTGCGAAAACATTGACGTATTCATGAATGTGCTTGAAAATCTTCAATATGGCAGATTTGTTGAGTATTTCGCTATTATAGAGGCCTACAAATTATAAAAAAATTATTGGTAGATATAAATTTGCTGGGTACACGTGCGTGCGACAAAAATTTGACGTTGAATAACCGTTTGCAATGCGAAAATACTAGAATAAACCTTTTGTTACCTAAAATTTTCGGCACCGAAAGTGACCGAGTGAAATCAAAAAGAAAACCAAAAAGTTGCTGCGCTACCACTTTACAAACCTTAGACTCAGTGGGTTGATAGTTGACAATCATGCAGGGTGCCAGCCGGCTCGTCGGCGAGGGAGTGGGTTGAACGAACAAACCCAAGATGGAATAAAAATTTCGGCGCCACCTGCTTAGGTTTACTTACCCTGTCATGTCCCCTAGATAAGCAGGAATCCAAGGTGTTAACGAGTACCAAGGGGTAAAGCAGTTTGCAAGTCAATACAAAAAAAAAACAAAGACAGAATTAAAAGTAACTCGTTTAAACGTTTATTGCAATTAAAAGTTAAATGAAATGAATATGCAATTTTAAATACGGACAAAGAATTAAAACAAAAAGCCCCACGATAGGACTCCAACACCGAACGCTATGGCCAACGCAATCAGTTTCACATCAATAATATAAAGGAAAATCTTATCCTAAGAATTAAAATTAAATTTTGAAAAGTTTTAGAGTTACCAAATAATAGAATTTATTGAAACAAAGTTGAAATTTTGAATTATTTGTGCCAGCGGTGAATAAACCACCCTGTATATCACATGCCGATAATTAATCGGTTGATGTTATAATGAAATATTAAAGAATGAATCGGTTAAACTGTTTCAATTATACCCTCCGATCTATAATATACAAAATTTCTAGAATTGTTGACTAAAACATTAAAACATTAAAAAAATTAATTGATCGGGGTAGTTAATTAAGAAAGAACGTTTTATTCGCAGAAAGAATTTAGTAATAAAAAAAAGAAATATAACGTGCAACTTAGCTTGTCCCTCAAACGGTTGTTACGGGGCTTGGATGTGACGTCCTATCCGAAGAAATCGTGACTCGGGCTCAACTCGATAAGCAAACAGAAGCGGGAGGTCCGTTGAATTCCCCAAGGGCGGTGCAGGAACAAAGAAAGCCGCAGAAAACCTCAGCCAAACGTGGGTATTCGGATCCTCACTTGAAACGACGTTAAAATTCCAAAACTCCAAAAATAATACGACGATAAAACCTCGGTAATAACGGGCTTTTCCAATGTAGCGAAGAAAGATTTCAAAATGGCGTTGCAGACGCGTGGGTTCTCAAATTATCTCGAATAAATCGAATCCATCAGCCGTGGTAATCACAATTCCACACCAAACATAAGCGAAGATACGGTCGATGATTAATTTCGGTAAACTTCCAATTAAATCCACATAAGTGAGAAAATATCCGAAGTTCCAAAAACAGGAAGAATTTACTCTTGAGAACACGTCTTACACCATTTTCAAGACCCAAAACGAAGATGATGCCGGAAACAGGAAACCAAGCGGGAGAATACGTCACACGACCAATCGGAAAATAGGAAATTAAAATTTGAAAACTGTCAACGGACAAGAGGTGCCATCTCACGTCAAAAAGATGTGAACACAAAATATGAAGATCTATCAGAAAGCAATCAATAGCAAATCGATGCCTAGAAATCTATAAACGGATGAATGTGATACAAACAAAACTAACCTTAAAAATTGAACAACTGTCAAAACATAGAAAATGATTTCCTAAGATGAAATTAACACAAACAAGGACCGAAATTAAGTGAAACACTAAATCTGAAGATGACTGAAATTAAAGATTCTCAAATTCTAGCAATCAAGAGAGAAGAAAGGACCAAAATGATTCGATAACGATACCCGTTGAGGAGAAACAATACATAGAAGCATCTCTGAAGTTAGAAGGCAGATAGAAAAAGGAAATAAAAAAAAACGAAAGCTTGTCGAAAAGACTGGCCGAGTACTACACAAGGTAGGTGAAGAAAAAAACCGTAACAACTCCCCCCTAACCCACATAAGAAATTTTCACCGAAAATTTCAAAGCTCAGGCAGAGGTAGAAACCGAGGGAAAAAGGGTCAAACAGCCAAACAAACAATGCGTACAAAAGAACCAAAACGTTAAGTGTGATAAGAATTTAGAAGATTTAAAGTCTCGAACGGCGACTTCGGACTGAAACAGCTGAAGGCCAAAAAAACACCAAAACTCAAGCTCTAAAGCTCATACAAAAAAAAACCAGTGAAAACCAGTAAACCACTATCCGACCAAATCGGAAAAACGGGGACAACAGTCAACCCAAAGGGGTGTGTCTTTTTTATGAAAAGAAGTAGACACAAACTACAACAATAGCGGGAATCAACTTCAGCCAAGTCCGGGAGCAACTCCGCACGACTACAAGTCACAATCAGATTATAAAAATGAAGATGAAGGGTTCGAGGAAAGGAAAGAAAGTAGTCAAGAAAAATAAACGGGTCAAGAAGAGAGAGAAGAAAGAGAGAAGGGAGTCGTGGCTGCGGTAGTGCTGAAATAGCAAAACCCTCGGACACGCGGCTCAGTGGAGGAGACAGGAAAGGAGCAAAAAAAGGAATCTGACTAATGATCAAGCACTCGACGAACCACAACCCAGGCTCAACAAGAAACTGAACCAACTATCAACGACATAAAAAAAACAAAAAGAATCCAACCTATGCCCGGAACACACAAACTTAGCGATAATCAAACAAAAGCTGCCGGGTCTCAGCGAAGGCAGGATTGGGGACAGCGCCCACAACGAACGTAATCCTAAATGCCTAAAAGAAGTCAAAATCGGGAAAGATAAAAGTCAAATCCGGGTATAAGAAAAGCAAAGCCTAAAATGATCTAGATGTCCGAGATCCAAAAGAAATTCTGCCTAGCCCAAAAAAAATCCCAACCAACCCGACCCCACACTTGTACAAGGCCCAAGGGGAGGCCAAAACGACACTAATCGGTAGGTTGACTCTTCAAATGCGATACATGCCAAGTTCCTAGAAGTACTTTCTCATCCAAACTCTTCAACTCATAGGAATTTCTACCAACTCTCCTGTGAATCATAAAAGGACCTAGGTATTTGTCTGCCAGTTTCGCGGTAAAGTACTTTGCAGCATCCGAAAGCACGAAATTCTTACGCCAAACTACTTGATTACGCAAAAACTCTACCTCACGCCTACGCAAATCATAGCGCGCTTTTGACTTGTCATAAGCCTGCTGGAGTCGCAAACGAACATCCTTATAAACTCTAACTAATCCTTCCGATCGATGTTCAAAAGTTTCTTTAATGTCAGGTGGTACGACTATCGGTTGATTATCTTTGACCGTGCCTCTATGATCTGTACCGGTCAATATCATTTCACGACCAAAATTCACAAAATAGGGTGTTAAACCTGTGACTTCATGCTTAGCAGTACGAACGGCACAACTCACCTTAGGCAATAACTGGTCCCATTTACGATGGTTCGTAGATACATAAGAAGTTAACATTGTCTTCAGCACTCTGTTGATTCGTTCCGATGGATTCGCTTGGGGATGGTAAAAAGATGTATACAAAGGCTTTACTGAATAGGTTCTCAACAGTTTAGTCATTTCTTTGGATCGGAATTGCACACCGTTATCTGTAATGATGGCCTTCGGGACGCCATACTGTAAAAATACCTCGTTCTCCAGATGTCTCACTACAGATGCAGCCGTAGCTTTACGAAGAGGGAAAAATAAAGGGTATTTACTAAAGCAATCCGACACCACAAAAATATATTAGTAGCCATGAGTAGACCTAGGCAAAGGACCAACAAGATCGGCACAAATAATCTCCCAAGGACGCGAAACAAGTGAATGTCCTCCCATTTTACCTGCAGGAGCTTGCTGTAAAGATTTTGTCCTCATACAAACTTCACATTTTCGAATATACTGATAAACGTCAGACTTCATGCCAGGCCAATAATATTTTTGACTAATACGATTTACTGTTTTATACACACCCAAATGTCCACTAGTAGGTTCATCATGACATTGGCGGATTATTTCTTTTCGTCCATTCTTAGGTATAATACGTTTCCATTCCGACTGCTCGTCAACAAGATCAGGATACGGGCTACGCACAAGCTTATGTGGTTCACCATCGATAAGTCGAAACGAAGGATATTTATCAGGCGACGATTTAATTCCATCTTTAAGTCTATCGTACCATTTGTCTCGGCTATCCGCAACTTCAACAGACTCCAACACAGGTACAGCACGCGATAGTGTATCAGGCACTACATGTTCCTTGCCTTTACGGTGTAAAATGGCAAAATCATACTGCTGAATTCTCACAGCCCAACGAGCCAAACGTCCAGATGGATTCTGTAATCTATTCAACCACAAGAAAGAGTAGTGATCCGTAATCACGGTGAAATGTGTTCCTTCGACATACGGTCTGAATTTCTCTATCGCCCATAACACAGCTAGACATTCTTTTTCAGTAGTAGAGAAGTTACGCTCTTGTTTGGTAAGAGATCGGCTAATATAGGCTATGAATTTTTCTCCATCATCAAAATTCTGCGTCAGAACAGCTCCTAAACCAAAGTTCGAACTATCACACTGTATGACGAATTCACGGTCAAAATCAGGGCACGAAAGAACAGGGGCAGTTACCAAATTTTCTCTAATCTTAGTCCAAGCTCTATCACAGTCTACATCCCAGTGAAAGGATTTACCCTTCTTCAAAAGTGACGTTATGGGAGACACGATCGTAGAGAAGTCTCTAATAAAGCGACGATACCAACTAGCTAATCCTACAATACGTCGAACCTCAGACACATTCTTAGGAGTGGGAATATTAAGGATGGCTTGAATCTTTTCAGAATCTACATGCAAACCTGACTGATTAACAACATAACCCAGGTATTTAAGTTCATCTCTACAAAATTTGCATTTCTCCTGATTGAGAGTAAGACCTGCCGCATGAATACGAGTAATAACTTCCTCCAAAATTTCTAGATGTTTTTCAAAAGTAGGACTGACAATGATAATATCATCCAGATACGCGAAGACATAGGGATCAAGATCAGCACCAAGAACTCTATCAATCAAACGCTGCCAAACCGCTGGACTTCCAGATAGACCCATCGGCAAACGCTTAAATTGAAACAAACCACGGTTAGGGATGGTAAAAGCAGTATAAGGTCGCGACTTTTCAGCAACAGGGATCTGAAAATAGGCCGACTTGATGTCCAATGATGACAGATAATTGGCATCACGCAATTTGTCCAGAGTATGAGATATATAAGGGAGAGGATATGCATCTTTCTGCGTCACCTTGTTGAGTTGACGATAATCCACCACAAAACGATAACTACTATCCTTTTTGGGAACTAAAAGTATCGGAGAAGACCAGGGACTATTAGAACGCTCAACAATGTCCTGTTCCAACAACTTGTCCAGTTCAGCATTGACATGTTTCTGCATAGCTGGCGAAATAGGATAATATCGCTGCTTAATAGGTTCGCTATTCGTAATGATGACATGTTCGACTAAATTAGTACAGCCAATAACATTGGGATCTCTTCCCTCAAATAACCTCTGAGTTAATTGCTCAACACGCTCACGCTGACTCTCCTTCAAATCAACATCCAAGGCAGCAACCTGCGCAACCGGAATACTAGAAGAAAAAGACCACTCGCCTCTGCGCAAATCAGGAACAATACCCATTATTCTCCAAAAGTCTGCACCCAAAATCAATGTGGACGAAACGTCGGGAACTATAATAACGTCAATAATCTTTTCACGGTTCTGCAATCTGAAGGGAACCGAAACGGCACCAGGACTCTGACAAGAACGACCATCAGCCACCGTACAAGTAGTTAAATTTTTCTGAAGAAGCAAGCCCAAAGATTGAAGTAATTTCCACCCATCACCTCCTGCAATGGTTCTAGAAGCTCCAGAATCCAATAAACCCTGAATCGGAATATCAAAGACATAGACGGTAAGATAAGGTCTTTCATCATCGTTAGCGTGACCCAGAATGAAATCAATGATCGCTCTATTAGGATCAGCAACCGGAGAAACGTAACTAGAATGCGCGAGCCGGTTTTCTAACGCATTCGACGTAAGTTTAAAGAACAGCGCGGACAATTCCTAACAGTAACTCCAGCTTGACCACATTTGAAACAATGCATGCGACGGGGTTGACTACAATTCGCAGCTAAGTGACCTTCACCATCACAATTCCAGCATTTTCTCTGAGTAGGTGGAGCGGATACTTCCGAAACTGATGAAGACGCTGACACACACGCAAGATCCGGTTCCAAGGACTGATTACGACGAGGCGGGGGAACATAAGCCTCTACAAACGCTTTACGAACTTCCATCTTCCTACCCAAGGTACGAAGGTTCTCCAGAGTCCGAACTTCCGCTAATGCCAACTGACTCTGATAAAAGGGTGCTAAATTTCTCAAAATAATTCGCAGACGACTGGATTCAGGAATATCGATAGTTAAACGAGAGAAAAGATTGGTCATAGTCGAGATGTACAAACTCATAGATTCATCAGGACCCTGAGTGCGACGACGAATCTCATCAAACAACTGTTCATCATAATCTGGGGCCTGAAACTCTTCACGCAGTGCCACAACCAACTCATCCCAACCTGAAAGATTCTTTCGTGATGCACGGAACCAAATTAAAGCCTTACCCGAAAATAAATCTATAGCCGAATCGAAAACTTCCTCCTTCGACACATTACGCGCACGCATAAGTTCCTCAACTCGCTCTAGAAAACCATTCAAAGAAAGTTCTTTATTATCTCCTGAATATTTCAACTTCCAATGCATAACTGGTACTGATTTCTTTGGAACGGAAGGGGTTGCAACCTTAGGCGCATCCTCAACATCACTCAATTCTTCTGACGATGGGACAGGAGAAGATGACCCACCAGCAACTTGAGACAACGAAACTACGGATTGGTTCAAAGTCGAAGTTTGCACTAACTTTTTAACCTTAGATTTCAGAGTGGACGCGAGAGTTACAAAAGATACAAGCAATTCGGAACGCGATTTCCTTTCATCATCGGTAGCAGGCACACTCCTATTAACTCGACCGAGAGCATGAGCTAACTTAGAAGAAATCTTGGAAAAATCTGCTGAGGCTAAATTTCCGGTAAAAGTTCCAACCAAGTCCTCAAGCATTTTCACCTTGTCGGTAAGCGCTATCAAGTCCTCCTCGAATGTAAAAGGATAATTAGGCCACTTAAAACTTTCTAACTTTTCTACCTTTCGGAGACCTCGAAGAGTCTTGCGCATAGAATCGACCGTATCCAGAGTCGTCACCCCTCTAATTCGTAATTCATACTGTAACTCATCCTGACTCAAGCGATTAATTTCCAATTTGAAGTCCATAGTTGAGATATAAGTTCCAAAAAAATATCAAAAATCCAAAGAAAATATGAAAAACAAGGAATTGACCCCACCAAAAAAATGTCAGGCCCCACCAAAAAAATGTCAGGCCCCACGTTGGGCGCCAAAAGCTTGTTACCTAAAATTTTCGGCACCGAAAGTGACCGAGTGAAATCAAAAAGAAAACCAAAAAGTTGCTGCGCTACCACTTTACAAACCTTAGACTCAGTGGGTTGATAGTTGACAATCATGCAGGGTGCCAGCCGGCTCGTCGGCGAGGGAGTGGGTTGAACGAACAAACCCAAGATGGAATAAAAATTTCGGCGCCACCTGCTTAGGTTTACTTACCCTGTCATGTCCCCTAGATAAGCAGGAATCCAAGGTGTTAACGAGTACCAAGGGGTAAAGCAGTTTGCAAGTCAATACAAAAAAAAACAAAGACAGAATTAAAAGTAACTCGTTTAAACGTTTATTGCAATTAAAAGTTAAATGAAATGAATATGCAATTTTAAATACGGACAAAGAATTAAAACAAAAAGCCTCACGATAGGACTCCAACACCGAACGCTATGGCCAACGCAATCAGTTTCACATCAATAATATAAAGGAAAATCTTATCCTAAGAATTAAAATTAAATTTTGAAAAGTTTTAGAGTTACCAAATAATAGAATTTATTGAAACAAAGTTGAAATTTTGAATTATTTGTGCCAGCGGTGAATAAACCACCCTGTATATCACATGCCGATAATTAATCGGTTGATGTTATAATGAAATATTAAAGAATGAATCGGTTAAACTGTTTCAATTATACCCTCCGATCTATAATATACAAAATTTCTAGAATTGTTGACTAAAACATTAAAACATTAAAAAAATTAATTGATCGGGGTAGTTAATTAAGAAAGAACGTTTTATTCGCAGAAAGAATTTAGTAATAAAAAAAAGAAATATAACGTGCAACTTAGCTTGTCCCTCAAACGGTTGTTACGGGGCTTGGATGTGACGTCCTATCCGAAGAAATCGTGACTCGGGCTCAACTCGATAAGCAAACAGAAGCGGGAGGTCCGTTGAATTCCCCAAGGGCGGTGCAGGAACAAAGAAAGCCGCAGAAAACCTCAGCCAAACGTGGGTATTCGGATCCTCACTTGAAACGACGTTAAAATTCCAAAACTCCAAAAATAATACGACGATAAAACCTCGGTAATAACGGGCTTTTCCAATGTAGCGAAGAAAGATTTCAAAATGGCGTTGCAGACGCGTGGGTTCCCAAATTATCTCGAATAAATCGAATCCATCAGCCGTGGTAATCACAATTCCACACCAAACATAAGCGAAGATACGGTCGATGATTAATTTCGGTAAACTTCCAATTAAATCCACATAAGTGAGAAAATATCCGAAGTTCCAAAAACAGGAAGAATTTACTCTTGAGAACACGTCTTACACCATTTTCAAGACCCAAAACGAAGATGATGCCGGAAACAGGAAACCAAGCGGGAGAATACGTCACACGACCAATCGGAAAATAGGAAATTAAAATTTGAAAACTGTCAACGGACAAGAGGTGCCATCTCACGTCAAAAAGATGTGAACACAAAATATGAAGATCTATCAGAAAGCAATCAATAGCAAATCGATGCCTAGAAATCTATAAACGGATGAATGTGATACAAACAAAACTAACCTTAAAAATTGAACAACTGTCAAAACATAGAAAATGATTTCCTAAGATGAAATTAACACAAACAAGGACCGAAATTAAGTGAAACACTAAATCTGAAGATGACTGAAATTAAAGATTCTCAAATTCTAGCAATCAAGAGAGAAGAAAGGACCAAAATGATTCGATAACGATACCCGTTGAGGAGAAACAATACATAGAAGCATCTCTGAAGTTAGAAGGCAGATAGAAAAAGGAAATAAAAAAAAACGAAAGCTTGTCGAAAAGACTGGCCGAGTACTACACAAGGTAGGTGAAGAAAAAAACCGTAACACTTTTAAATCTTGGTTTATACCTAGTATAATAAACGATGAAATATCCATGGTATTATGAATCTATGACATAGCAATCATAGCATATTGAACTTGTGTGTTATGTGTTTAAAAATAACAGGAGCAATATAATGCCTTTTAGCCATTCCTCCTCTCCATTTTTGTATTGGTGATGCCAGAAGTAATAATATGCCCTCTTATTGTTTCTGCCCTCTGATCGATATACAGGGTCGGAACACGACAATACTGTCCATCATGTGGAAGACAATCTTTTCGGTATCATATGGCATTCTTCCCATGTATTCTTTACAATAAAAATTTTGCACTGGAAATGACATTTCAGATAAACTGAAATTAATCTAACTACCGAAAAAGGCCCACTGAATTGATCTGCTTTACAGGTGGATCAAAAACCAAGAATGGAACTAAAGATGGAGGCAAGAAGGGGACATGTCAAGTAATTAGAAATACAAAGTGGTAGATGTACAGGTTTGGGGCACATTAATATTGCCCATCATGTAGAATGCAATCTTCTAGCCAGGGAGTTTATGTCATGATTTCGATTTAACATAAAATTCGAGGTGGAAATCAGGTTAGCTGTACAATCCAAGAGAAACACAAAGAAACCTAGAACAATACAATTGGGAAAATTCATTGGGACAGCCTTATTGAGCGACCATCAAGGAAGAAAACTAAAGCACAGTAGCAGGTCTCCTGGCAAGATATGATTAATATACAGAGAATTGAAATAATGCTAAGGATACCCACTGCAGACTACATAACAGGAGGATAGGCACCGCATACCACGTGGAAAGATGTAAAAAGGTAGGCAAAGTTTCGAAACCAACAGTGGATCCAGGAAATGTTTTTGATCAACTAACCCAGAATACGCTTTTTGCAAGAAATACTGAGAGGTTTCTTGAGACGTTTTCTCGCTTTAAAAATTGATGGATATAGAAAGTGGTGCTGCAAGCCTTGATGCATTGAAATAAATATCTCTCTAAAAATCATTCAATACCAATTTGACAGTAGAAATTGTATGAGGGATGCGTAAACATTGCTTGCACTGCTAGCTCAAGCTTGAACGATTTATACTTAAACTCCTATGTTTAATCAAGGCAATCTTGATAATGTTATCAGCTAAAAGCCAGTAAGTTTGATCTCAACCATAACCAAAATAGCTTTTTTTCTTTAGACATGTAGTTATACTCATACCAACAAACTCGACTTATATATAAGTACTAAAACCATCGACAAAGATGGCGTATCTAGGAGTATAGGCTCTCGCAACCTCACAATAGATCTTTCAGGTCGCAGTGTACTGTCACCCTAATTTTACATACAAGCTCACGGTTATTTCTCTTAGTCCTCTTTAGACCTCGCTAAGGCCTTTGATATTATGATTTATAAAATTTTATTTATTAAATTAAATCAACGTGGTATTAAGGGTGTAACTATTTGCGCAAAATTATCTGCAAGCATATATATATGCTTGCCACAAGCCATTCGTTAGGCCCACTTTCTTTTTGACAATACTACTGGTTGCTATCGACGCGCTTTAAACCTTTTTAAAGACTAACAATTTTTTCTTAGCTAAGACAGCAACATTGCATCATAGTGTATATACGTTCACCCTTTGCAAGATTACCAATCAATTGCAGAATGATTGTTTAAGAAGTGAAAGTAATTTTATACAAGGATTGCGTTGTTACAAAGTAACGAAGTTTGATGAATAAGCCTTTATTATCTTGTATTTCCCAAAAAAGCAATATCAATTTAGAAAAAAATAAACTAAATCACATAAATAGAACGAGGGCTTTATGTATGTGTTAACTTTTTATATCATGATTGCCTTTTACTTATGGAATGTAAAGCAAATTTCAGTATCATTTCTAGTAAACAAAAACGATGCATATACAGTGTGTTTTGAAACATCGTTTAAAGATTTTAAGGGCATGTAGTACGATCGAAAATAAGGTTAAAAGTCATAATAAACATATGTTCACAAATCAACCGTTTACGAGATAACAGCGAGTGTTCCTAGTAGTACATGGATATAACATATGCCAGTAAACAGGTGCTTATCAGCTATTGTTTTATGACAGTTTAATTTGACGTTTTGTGCAATTTGTAGCAATTACAACGGTTGCGTATTCTAATGCTGAAATGAGCGATATGGTGTTCATGTACGGTCGTGCTAATGGGAATTCTTTACAAGCACGTCGCTTCTATGCTGAAACGTTTCCTGATCGCCAACTGCCTTCGCATGTGATGTTTCAGACGGTGTTTCAACGACTACGAGAAACTGGACGGCAGAGATTAGCATGTGCTCCACAGATAGAAGATCGAATTTTGAATATTATTGATGAAAATCCCGAAACTAGTGTTAGAAGAATTTCGACTCAAGTGGGTGTAAGCAGCAATCTTGTTTGGAGAACTCTTCATGAGCAACTCCTATACCCCTACCATATCCAACGGGTACAAGCCCTTACTGCTCCGGATTATCAAGCGAGAAGGGCTTTCTGTGAGTGGTTTTTGCGAACAGCTGCTGATCGGCCAGATTTCGCTGATAACATCCTTTTCACTGATGAAGCTGGTTTTACTAAAAATGGAATATTTAATTTTCACAACAATCACGTTTGGTGTGACGAGAATTCTCATGCTACCGTTGAAGCTCGGCACCAGCAACGTTGCTCTCTAAACATCTGGTTAGGCATGATAGGGGAACGGCTGTTAGGACAGATTGTTTTGCCACAACGTTTAACAGGTCCTGCATACCTCGAGTTCTTGGAAAATACTTTACCTGAACTTTTGGAAGATTTACCTATAAATCTAAGGCTGAACCTCTGGTTTATGCAAGATGGAGCTCCACCGCACTTTACGCGTGCTGTTAGGGAACATCTTAACACTGAATTTCCTGAGAGATGGATAGGGCGAGCAGGTCCCATTGCTTGGCCTCCAAGGTCTTCCGATCTAAACCCGTTGGACTTTAGTATCTGGGGTTAATTGAAAAGTTTAGTGTACGCAACACCGGTAAACGATCTTCCAGAGTTGCGCCAACGAATAGAACACTGTTGCCAGATAATACGAGAAAAATCCTTGCTTTTTGAAAGAGTGCGCGCTTCCTTTGAAAGCAGATGTAGATCCTGTGTCGAAATGGAAGGACGTCATTTTGAACATCTTCTTTAGTTATAATCCATTTTATGTTAAAATACAATAACATCTTAATAAAAACCGCTAAAGCAAACTTATTCTGCATTTGCGATAAAATCGCTGTTATCTCGTAAACAGTTAAATTGTGGACATATGTTTATTATGACTTTTAACCTTATTTTCGATCGTACTACATGCCCTTAAAATCTTTAAACGATGTTTCAAAACACCCTGTATATGCTATAAAAGCAAGCAATAAACGATACACTAATTGGATTACTGACCAAAAACCGAAAAAAGATTCAATATGCAAATTTAAGAATAGGACACCCGTGACATAGAATAGGGTGTTTCCAGGTCATAACAACGACATAACGTTTAAAAGAGAATGGAATGAGAAGCGGCAACAGATGATTCAAAAGTTCGAATAATAAGCCTATTACTTAAATAACGGTTCACAAAGAAGAACTAAAAACATTAACAGAAGAAAGATTAGGACATGACAGCATATAACTAAAAGCTTAACATAGAGCTAATGTAGAAACGTTCAGAAAGCCCAAATTATTTTTCCATTTTTCATGCAGTTTACCTGATTCTTCTGTAGGGATAAAAAACGTTAGCAGCAAAGCTAAATAACTCAATGTAAGAATTCGAAATTCTTTAAGTACGATTAAAAAGATTTAATTTCATTTCTTGAAACTAGCTGTTGATATGTACCGTGGGATCTGCGGTAACAGTTTCTTTCCACGGGAAAGACGTTCTACGTTGTTCAAATTTCGCTAATACATGGTAATGTATTCTCGGTATTATCCTTATCTTCGCCTGGTCTAGCTAAAGCCAAATTTGCTGATCAGCAAATCCCACGATACCGTCCGAAAGGGCATTTGAAGTTCAGAAAAATAACAAAAAACAGCATTGATGCGCCCTTATGTAGAGAGAAGTAAAACGAGTTACCATCTCAGTTGGCGTTAGTCAGTTTTGAGTTCGTGGAGTCCGAATCAGCTTTTGAAAAGCTCGCGTTCCCCTTCGTTACCGGGCGAATCTAAATTTTAAATTAAATTTAATAATTCTTTTGTTTTCTTTGTGATTCTGTAAAGTCCCCCAAAATTTTGGAAAAACTCGAATAGGAAGCAAAAGCTTTCCCTCGCGAAGTGATTTTGTGTTAAGTGTTAAAAAACCGTTCGAACGAGTCCTTTTGTGTTATATAAAATTAGTGTGCGTTTAATATTTGGATTACTAGAAGAATGAGCCCATATTTTAGCTGGTAAGATGAATCAACATCTCGCTTAAAGAACTAACCATCGCAAAAGACCTAGAAACCGTATCTCGTTCTCTCTCTCTCCTTCTCTCTCTCTCTCTCTCTCTCTCTCTCTCTCTCTCTCTCCCTCCCTCTCTCTCGCTCTCTCCCTCTCCCTCCCTCTCTCTCTCTCTCTCTCTCCCTTGTTTTATGTTTAAATGTAATTTCTAAAGTGTTGTTAGCATTTGTTTTATTTTATGCTTTTTGTCAATACATTTGTTAAAATTACTAAACCCTTTTTTTCTTTCTTTTTCTAATCTAATAATTTTAGCCCAAAAAGTGTTCTCAAGAGGAACCCTTAAGAAGAGAGACGACGAGAGTAAGGGAAATCTTTCGGCAAGCAACGACCTGTTCCGACCGATCGAGAAATAACACCGTGGTGGAGATATCTTTGGCTAAGTACTCAAACCAACCCCTACCGAACAAAAAGATCATTTCCCCGCGGTGGCTCGATGGTCAAAAGGGCAGGTTGGGTTATCAGTAAAAACGAAGGGTGTGGTTTCGCATCAAAGATAATAATGCGGACCACCCACTTATCAGGTAAATAACCCGTGACGTTGCATGAATATAAAACCAAAAAAAATACCATAAACCTATCGGATTATGGATTCTATCCAAGAGGCTTGAGAGCGAGCTATAGGTCATCACCATGGAATACTTAAGAAAAGTATAACGTATTATAAGAGTGAATAGAAAATGAAATATTACGCTACGAGAAAAAAAAAGAATGGAACCCATTTTAGAATTTATTGACAGAAAACAATTTAGTAGGTTTGGACAACTCTGCAAAATAAGCAACAAGAACTAACTAAATGCACAGAACACTCCGGGACGACAAAGTTGCTGAAGCATTGAAGAAAATAAGCAAATCACGAGAAGAGGCCTACAAAATGTCAAAAATCTAAAAGATCTATGCCAAGTTCGTGTATGACTCAAACACATCTTAAATCTAGTTTTATATTTTATATGGTAGACAGCTAAAAAGGAAATTCCCTCTCTTTTTTGGCGGCATTCCCAATCATAAATTTGAAATAGCATCTATATAGTCATTCAATTGTTGTTTTTTGTTTGGAGGCTATTTGATGACGTATGAATACATTTCCATTAAATGTCTTTTTTATCCACGGCATGCTTATTCACCAACATTATGGACCTATATAAGCTGTGGAGAGATTTCTATAGTTCTATTATTCTCTATTATGGTAATGCTATTAAAACAAGCGATCATTTTTGGTTCAGTTTCTTTAATAAAATTCGGTAACAGTACATAAAACACATATGTTTGAAACATACAGCCTTCGATTAGTACATAGAAAAACGTAATATACACTGTACAAATATATAAAATTTCAACCGCAAATAAATTCCTCGGTTCTTCATTGAAGTAAGTTCTTTAATGTAACTATTGACATGGTCCCTTAAAACTAACAACGGTGAAACACATAAAACAAACCTTTTTTACGGAAAAGCATATTTACACAATACAGTCGATTCTGATTTTCGTCACGTAGGCACTATAAATTCATTAATTTAGTGGGTTGTTATATCCGATATGTTTCGATTAACCGTTTGTCAATTATTTACTCATTTGCGATATGTTAAAGTATGCTGCCCTGTTTATTATATCTAGTAATATATCTTTACGGTTTAGTCATTTTCAAATACCAGTACCATTAGGTAAACCGTGCAGTTGTGTTTCCTTCTTCATATTATCTATGGTAGACACAGAAACTTGCTTCTCAGTTAAATCCAATGGGAACTTAAAACTTATTTCCCCTTTGCTTCCAAATATGGCAGTTGCTTCTTCGGTAATCTCGCTTGTAGATCGCCTTTTATCCTTTCGCGACCTACTAGCGTTTCTGTGTCTGTTCATACATGAACATACAACAAACACAACACATGCTATTAAAAACACACCAGTTGATATACTACCTATTACGAACCCGATATTGTCTTTAACTTTCGTCATGAAATTCGGTTTGATAATTTTTTTATCACAAGTTGGTAATTGCTTGAGTGTTAAACTACTTAATTTACGCCCTTTAAATTTTGGAGGGGAGGCACAGAACAGTTCTTGCGTACTGTTAGTTTTATTTAACCAAGAGATTACGTGTGATACGTGACACACATCGCAAGTCCAAGGATTATTATGCATGTAAACATTTGGTATCCGTTCCAACTTTAAAACGAATCTCTCCGATAATCCCCGAAACTGATTTCGAGATAAATCCAAATATATGAATTGATGAGGTAACGCTTGAACACTTAAGTTAGTCAAATTATTGCCGGAAACGTTTAAACGAATCACGCCCGCTGGTAGAAACCCCACAGGTATATCAGCCAATTTAAGATCAGCTATTTGTAGGTCGCGAACTTTATGCACCATCTGCACGATTAGTTTCACAATGGATGCAGGGAAATTATTGCCGCTTATGCTGAGTTTCTGCAGTGAATTAATTACCGGGTTTAAAATAACACTTTCGAATTTACTCAGTTTGTTGTAACTAATGTCTAAGTCGATCAAATTGCTTAGATTAAACAAGGCAGCGTCCGTTATTTTCGCCAGACGGTTACGCGCCAAACACAAAGTTCTCAAATGCACTTGCTTAATGAACGTCCTTTCGAGTACCACTGGCAGTTGATTTCCATCTAGGTAGAGCGATTTCAGCCGGTGAAGATCGATGAATTCATCGGCATCTATAAACTGCATGCGGTTATCGCCGAGATCCAGGTGAGCTAGGTAAGGCAGTAGATGGTATATTTGTGTGTTAATCCTTCGTAGTTGACAATTTCTACATTCCAATACCCGTAGCTCCTGCAATAAAAAAGAAAGAAGAGATATTATTTTATAAAGACAAAATAATCGTTATTCTTTTCGTCGTATTGTAATCTAAATGCGTGTTAACTCTCATAAATTATACAACTTGAGATACGACAGAAGTTCATTTCTTTTGAATTTACTGCGCTTTTGCTTTTTAGTATTTCACTCAATAATAAAGTAGGACGTATGTACACGTAAGCATATCCTTGTACGCTTCCTCGTGCAACAATAAAGTCCTTTCAACTCTTCCTACATAAAGGATTACACGTTACATGTCTTTAGAAATCCTTACTATCGACTAGACAAGAATTGGGTCGTAATCTACAACAATAAGAATTCCTCTACATCATAAAAGGAAAGATCTTCCATTTTAGTGTTCCTACAGGAAGCGTAAGTAGCTTAACATTATTAAGGTATCATGATTTTAGAATAAAGCTATATAATAGTTTATAACAGCGACAATTTATAACACATTCTAATCTCAAATGTAAAATCGGCAACTAAGACTGGCATTACTAATTTACTTTGTGTACGAATAATAATAGTAATAATAATAATAATAATAATGGAACTTTATTTAACGACCAAAGTATAAAATGTGTCACAAAGGAGTACAAACAAATAACATATAATTTAATGTATTAGCTAATATAAACAAAGGAAAGCAAAAAAAAAAACATTGGTTAACAACCTAACATCTAATTTAAACAAGTAGGTAGCCATAAAAAGGTAAATCTACGGTTCAGTATTACATGCAAAAAACTCATTAATTGTGTAAAAACAACGCTGTTGTAGCCATGATTTTACAGTTTTCTTTTTGAATATTTTGGAGCCAAGTGTTTTCCAACTATTAGGTAAATGGTTATAAATCTTTATTGCGTAGTTGACTGTAGGCGATGTTTCCTAAAATGAATTTGTGGATTTCTAATATTGTAATTGTGATCGTTATTGTTTTTGTTGATAAGATTATATCTATGGTTGTGTACATAACAACTACACTCTAAAATATATAATTCAATCAATGTTAGTATTTTAAGTGATATAAAGTATTCTCTACATAACGATATCTGCGTGGTACCCTCAAGGCATCGTTTATTGTTATCATACCTGTACAAATTCTTTCTATTGTCCCATATATCGGTGACTTTTACACCTTTTACTGATGTGTAATAATATCCAGGCAGTACAATTTTCTAACTTTCTGTTACATATAGTTGAAATCACAATACATATTTGTGGGTTTACATTGGCTTCTTTCTTTTTTAATGTATGCATTTAACACCTATATCTACCTACAGAGTATATCAACTACTTTATGTATCTGTACCTTACATTTATGAATTATGTTAATAGGCTCTATTCTGTAAGAATTCTGTTAAAATTAACATGTTCAAAATTAAGTTATAACAATTAGATATAAGGAAGTTAATTTTTAATTTTAACAGAATGCTTACACAGGGCTCCATAGTTCCAGCCATATTCACACTAAAAAATTTGCAATTCCTACGGAAAATTTCAGTAATGTATAGGGTAAATTTACCAAAAATTACAAAATATATCTAAAGTTTTCTAGTAAATTTCCCAATTTTTGGCAATTTTAACTTAAACGTTACTGGAATTTTCCATAGGAATTGCATATATCTTTTAGTGTGTTGCTTAAAGTATATTTATAAAGGGCCCCGTTGGTCAATAGAAAACTTAATTTGTATTTATTTCCAGAATATTTCTGACTTGGATGTGGAGCTACAGTTGCGGGCAGAAAGAAACGCCAGATTTCAGTTTCCAGTACAACAGATACCAATAATAGTTGGAGAACTTCTTAACGTAACGGACTCATACGTATGCACTTTATATCAAATATAAAGTTGAGAATGCATGTTTTAAGATAATGTTTGTATTGGGTGCTGAGTATCCAATAGAATGCGATCAGGTGGCATTTCAGTTTCATTGAAGAAATCCCAGTAAAAAATGTTTGTGTTCCAGATCAGTATCCTTTTCAATAAAAATGTGTTACGTTGAAAATGTTGTCTAGTAAATGTATTTTTCAATAAAATTCTTGTTTTTATTAATTTATATTTTCTTATTGCTTTGCTAAGTACATACATATGTATAATGTTCTTACAACTAATAGAATAACTATTTGGTTGTGCAAATATAGCATTTACCCTGATAGTTTAAAATTATAGTAATTTTACAACACTTCCTTATTAAATAGTAATATATTTCGTGAAAAGCGTTAGATGCTATAGTGATACTCATTACTATAATTTCTAGTAACTTATAGTTTTCATTGTTTACTGCGCAACAGCCATACATGTAGAAGCGTTCTCAATAAATGTAGTGCGAATCGCCATTTTCCCTCGCAGAGTTTCTCAAATATTTTTTTACTTCGTGTTATACTTTGTAGCACACCTTACCAGTGCATATTACAAAGTGTTGCATAGTTTAGCGTAAAAATCACGACAACTTTGTTGATTCAGTCTTATTTGTTTTGAGAAATTGCACAAAGTATTACAATATTGTAGTAAGGTCTCTCAAAAATAAAATGACCGCACTAACTATATTGTTGTCGCAAATTCCTTTGACAAATTCTAATACACATTCTTATACGTTAGACACAATTTTGTGTGACTTTTCATTATAAATTGCGCCTGGTGCATATATTACTGTAATTTGTAGTGGTATGGAATACAATTGTAACAAAATTTGCTAGTTTTTTTTTTTTTTTTTTTTGGTGTACAGAAGAGGATCTAAAGAAGACCGAAAGAAAGAGGACTTACGCCAACTAACTGCGCAATTTAGGAGATCAGCGTCCAGTGAATTCTGCAGATACCCCGGGACAATGTTTGTAATCGTATTTCCAGTTCGAGCTCCTACTTCTAATGTTGCTGGCCTATTTCGATACACAACACTCTACCTCTTCGTAGAATCCATTGCCCTAGGATATTTAGATTCAAGTATGCACAAATTTGTTGTCAGAAATGCAGTGGGTGGTGCTCCTTTTTCATACCAGACAACTGAGTGCAACCCTTGCAGATTAATTGGCTCGGTTCAATCTCCTTTATCGTTGGTACAATTTGACTTTGTAATAGTATAAACACATTTATTTATATAGAAACCAGTATTCTATTAACTTGAAGTATTTGTTTAATTTTTTGTTTGTATCCGTGATTATAGAATAAAGAAACTTAATATACCGTATTGTATTTCTAAATCAATTACCTGTCAAATGATATAAAACTAAATCTAGGTTGTCATTTAAAAGAATTAAATATGGGTTGTGTCTGATAAACACCAGTTCCACAAAATAAATTAAATTCATATAAACGAGACACTAGGTTTTGTAGAAAGAAAAGATGTAGTTGCAAAGGCTAGAGTAAACTAATATTGCTTAGGTTTACAAACAATTTGTTGTGTTTGGTAACATAACCGCACCTACATATGTACGGTCGCTAACTACGGCAATGGTGTTGCCATGTTGAAAGCACTTAGCGATACGTCTCCTACAATAACAAACTCGATGGAGTGGATAGAAACCTACAAACTCAATAAATCATTAAAAAGAATTACTAACAATTTTTCTAACGAATCTTTTGGATATTCCTGTGAATAAGTTATAAATTTATAAGTTGTTAAAAGATTGGAGAAAATTAATCTATCTAGAACAGAAAATCTAATGTTAAATAGACCAATTATGTTCTCCAAACTCTCTATAAAACTTTGCTTATATACCGCTATTTTAAATCCGGTAACTCAAAAGTAACATCTTTCTCTGCGCAAGGCAGCTGTTTTCACTTTATATTACTATAATTATCACAAAGTGAAAAGAAATGCGTGCCTATTATGTCAACAAATAACAGGCGTCATAAAAAATTAGAGAGGTTAAATTTGAACAAAACGTGTAAATTTGTGTATTTTTACTTACGCATACGTTGTTTTATCTGTAGGTAATAGAAATAAATGGACTTATTTAGAATCGTAAAACCTTATGTTAGGTATATAGATTTTTTTTATTACACAGCCAGAGTTTGTATAACTGAATAACTGGTATTAACTATTAAATTCCTGTAACCCTAAATTTGAGCTGAATAGAGATGAAAGCGACTATAAACACTAAACATTGACGCACTTTCGACGTGTAGAGTAGAGGGGTCTGTGTTTTCTATGCCAATTTTCATTCGATTCCCACCAAGGGTAAAATCGCTACACGGTTTACATTTAAAGTGAGATACGTGGGAGGCAGATTTCGCAAATGTCTCGACGTGCACGATCCTTCTTTAATTAAGGGATTTAATTTAATGAAGTAATTCATCATTTAAGGAATAAGCAACTCTCGGTTAAGCTATAATCGGTTTGTACCTTTCAAATGGAAATTATGAATTTAAGAATATTTATGTTGTTCCATTTTAATGGGAAGGCATAGTCTCCCTTGCCTGACCGGCCTGACCGACAGCCACTGCTCTCTATTTGTTTATGCTGTTTCGTCCTGAGTTTATAAATTTTTCTCAAATTCTGGTTTGTCAATTTCGCACTGCACATAAAATAATTCTAAAATTTCCTTAAATCTCTAGAGTTTTTAACCCTCCGATTGACGGGTGAATTCAAATTCACACCATTCGACGGGTTGGGCCTCTCAGACCCAAACTGTGTTCTATTTTTCCCCCTAATACATTAATATATGCCCAATTTCAGGTATGCATTTGTTAACCTGGTCTATTTTGCACTGCTAAGAGTAAAAAGAGTTGTGAAGTAAACATTAATGGGAACTCCCAATCCCATTTATTAAAAAAAGTTACATGTAATGCAAGGTTTCAAAAGAAAATATAAATTGAAAAAACAGAAAAGACAATAACAATAACATATAATTATTTGTAAAGTATATGGCTGAATAAGTGTAAAAAAAAATATATAAAATGAGTGTACATAAATTTGACACACAAAATATTGAATGGAAAATTTATCCAGCAAGTATATCCAACTTCTTGCGCTCATCCCTTGTATCGGTATTGTCGAAACGTATACACTTCATCAGAAACATAAATCTTCGCTGAAATAAGCTAGGAGGAAATAATTGGCACTCTAAGCCCTCCTCGGACCAGTTTTTTCGCGCCCCCCTCTCCCCCCCCCCCATGCTGAAAACCGCCCAAATACAGCAAACCGATAAACGCCTTCATTTCCACTTTATTAGTAAGTACAACGTCGTATTTATTCTTGTATCTTGGTGCTATTTTTTGCATATACAAATTGGTATTTTCGACAAATGTGTCCAAAATTTCTTCAAAAAAGAGCATCCAACACTGAATTGGCGTGTTTGCGTTTCTTGCACCTGCCCGGACACCAGGGTAACGATATTTTGCTGCCTTGTTCAATCTCGTTGGCCTGGGGCATGCTTTTTCCACTTGGTTCCATCTCCTCCATAAAAATACAGAAATCTGGAGGTTGTACTAGAAGTATCTTATTGGTTTTCATCTTCATCTGGTTCTTCTTGCTCCGTGTCTGTCTTTGTTCGCTAATTATGTCTTCAGAAACGTCTGGGATTGGTACTTCATCGTAAAGTGCCTGTAGTCTAATAATTCCCCTTACATAATCATTCATCTCGCCAAACAAAAGTAATAAAGTCACAAGTGGAAAACGTCACAAATGGAAAACACGGCTAACTTTCAGTTGCACTTCCAATAGAGACTAAACCAAAAAATCCCTTGTCTTGCTTTATATAGTACGAACCAAGTTCATAAAGAACGGGGATTCCTCTACAAACGATAAGCTCGAGATAAAAGTTTGCTAACATGCAAAAAAGGCAGAAACGATAAACAATTGAAATTTAGGGACTCACCCGTATGCAAAAGATTCTGCGTGAATACTTAGAAACCAGGGGAAGGCCCTAAGAATGTTTTATGCATAAAAACGGCACAAAATTAGTCCCTTTACGAAATACGTGTGTTCGTGCAAGTGAAAAAAAACTTGCACGAACACACGGGTTGGGTCTGACAGGCCCAAAGCCCTTCTGGCAGCCATTCGACAGATGATAAAATTAAGACAAATTACGGAAAACATGTCTTTATTAAAGTTAGGAAGGTACCAAAGAGCTAAAGAAATTAAAACATTATTTTAAAAAATACAACAAAAAAAGATTTGCCTTAGCCTTAGAGACCCAGCCCGTCAACCGTAGAGTTAATATTCTTAGAATCAATCTCGTTTTGACGACATCCCACGTCGGGGCACTAAGTTACCGTAGAAATAAAGCGACCGTCCTTTTCATCAACACGGTGCAGCCCAAAAAATGACGCTTAATCGATTAAATACAGCTGAATTCGAAAATGATCAATATTTGACAACACTTGTCCCGCTAATAGATTTTACAGTTCTCTTGTATTTGCGCAAACGAGAATTGCACAATATTTTAATTAAATTTTCTATTCATGTGCACTACTTCTACAGTAGTAAAAGATAGTATGTTTGTATGATTTAGCTCACTAATTTATAGTATCTAGTACAGCTGCCGACTTTTCCCTGTAAGTATATCAATATCAATATAATTTCGGCTCCGTACATGAGCGCGTACAATGTTTGGTGCTGTACTAGCAACTTATACACGATCGACATGATTTACATACACGACTGGCAAAATTGATATAACATTTACCCATTACGTACATAATAGGTTACTCTTTCAGCGGAATTACACGTGTACTGCAATGTACACTGTTCTCCATTTCTAATGACTCCCCCTTGCAACCATTTATCTATACTTTCGACCACACGCTCTAAGCCGTGAGCTTCGGTTATTTTCGGATTCGCAGGTAGCAGATATAATAATAATAATAATAATATAACTTTATTGCCACAACAGGTCACAACCTAATACAGGACAAAAAATAAACAATGGTAATTTAAATGATAAATGAACAAGTAATATTGAGGTAACATGTGAAGTTAAATATATACAGGGTTTTCCACGGTAGCCGTTCGTTAGAAGTTTCCGAGGTAGAAAAAACCAGGAACTCTGAATTTTTGGATCCGGGGCTATTCAAGATTCTCTTTCATTTTAAAATATTTTCGGGGTCTTACCACTTCCGGTTATACCACCACTTTCGACTGGTAATAAACACTTCTAGGGTAGATGGAACCACAAGAATGACACTA
The DNA here is from genome assembly GCA_949128085.1 of Cetonia aurata. NCBI lineage: Eukaryota > Metazoa > Arthropoda > Insecta > Coleoptera > Scarabaeidae > Cetonia > Cetonia aurata. Next base: position 42,929,826 of record OX421884.1, read on the forward strand.
TTGCAATCCACATTGACAATTGATTTGTCGCATACAGAGTGTCCAAAACTGCATGACCAATTACAAAATTTTCAAAGTTGAAGAAGTTTTTTTTTTCAAACGGAACAACCTATATGTTATTGGATGTTCAGATGCAGAATTTAATTCTGCATCGATTCGCTATGGCTTTCCCTATACCTATTTACAACGGTTTTCTTGTTATTCCATATTTTTTTACTAAAATCTAATAAAACTACAAAATCGTATCCAGTAAGCATTGATTATAGAGGAATTAGAACAAATGACTTGACAGTTGTTGATTTTATGTCAAAGTAGAACAATTATATTTTGCTAATTCTATGAAATACAGTTAATAATGGAGAATATTGAAGAATATTCGAATAATGATCTGCTAAATTAGTTTTATACGCACAGTGAATGTGAACGAATTGTCAGACGCACATGTAGATTATTTAACGAGCGATATCCGGACTTACCAGCAATGACTCCTGGAAAATTTGCAAGAATTGAAGCTCGGTTTTTGGAAACTGGGAGTGTAAAGGCAACCCGTAATCACCAAAAGCCAGTAATAGATAATGAAGCTAACGAGGTGAATGTTTTGGCTTATTTCCAAGCTTATCCACGGAGTTCAATTCCAGCAGCAGCGCTGGAATTGGGCATATCAAGAACTTCAATTCATAGGATATTAAAAAAACACAAAATGCATCCTTTTTGTGAAATAACTGTACAAGGCTTACGCCTTGGTGATGAGGCAAGACGCGTCGCCTTTTGCGAGTTCACTCTAACGCCGCGTATTCAAGTTTGGAAAGAACAAAGGAGTTGTATAAAGTCTTGATCGTGTGTATATCCTGGAAGATCCTGGCTTAGAGATACGCATTATAAAACTCAAAGATTTAGAAGATTCGGAACAAATCTTAGCGATATGATGTTTAAAAGAGAATGTGGTATCGAACAAAACACCCAAATCTGCAATAACTGATTTTCTTTGAAGCAGATGTCACCGATATGATATGGAAAAGTTAAAGGCGATGCTATACGAGTGAAAGACGATATGTAACATTTGTTAATATGATACATGTATATTATATATTGACCTTAGGTTTAGTTTTCTATCCATAGATAAGTATGCCTGATAAAGCCGATGTTATATTTAGGATTTTTATTTAATTGTAATTTGTCTCTGGAGTAGATTTTATATATTTTAAATATGTATATTTGAACCAGATCTTATATTAAACAATAGACCGAGATAATTATGATTACCTTATACTTATAACTTATAACTGACAATAAGTTATTGTATGAAACTAACATTACATTTTGTTTTTTCAAGAATTTGTTCATATATTACTCATCTGATACCTTCTCTGACCATGTTTTTGTTTATCGTAGTTTCTCTTTTATCCTTTGTTTTTTGCAACTCAGAAGCTAGCCTGTTGAATATTGTAAAAGTTTTAATAGGATGGTATTAATGACTAACAGTTCTATACATTTTAAATAGCCGAATCTTTTTTTTTATCGTTGTACTATTTGAGTCATATTGAATTTTATATGGTTGGTAATTTTGTAATAGCGATTCACAAGCAGATAATTGTATAGTGGATATTCATTAGACATAATTTTGTTTTTATTTTATGAAAAATAGAAATTAAATGTGTTAACTTTTCTTTATTTCGGCTATATTGGTTATTTATGAGCTATTAATTTATATATATATATAATATTATGTATTTTTAAATATCATAAGTTTACTTCCTGGGCTATTTCTCTTTTTGTTTTCCCATTTTACCATAGAGATATGATTTCCCCCCTCGTTTCTAATAACGGTTCACTCTGATTTGGTCGCCTGGGCATTTTCACGATATATTCACTCACCTCAAACTACACAAGTAATACTAAATATCGAATTCAGAAATATCTAATTACAAATTCAAATAACCCATCTGGAAATCGTAAACTAAAACTGTAATAATATAATTTAATTTCCTGTAAATCCTCATAATGATTTTACTGATAATCTGTTTTACTGGCCCTGGTAGCATCTTTGTTCCTAAGAAAAAGATTATCCCTCGTTCCGCATCCATATAATAGTATTAAGTACACGCATATCAAATATAAACGAGAAATGTATACCATAAAAATAGATATTAACGAACAATAACAAGATTGGGCACAAATAGAATTTGAAAAAAAAACACCTACTAACTAAATTTTCGATAACAACCAAGAGATTATTATATGCAAAAGTTTCATCGGTAAAATTCCTTTGTTCTTTAAATATGTTAAGTAAATGTAATTACCCCTGCTCAATATTGATAATGTTTTACTTTGATCTTTTACTACCTGCTCTTTTTCTACATGTGAATCCGTACTGAGCCGAAGTACCTGGCCTTGCTATACGGAAAATAGTATCGATATTTTGTCGTCCCAAGGGGGAGACATTAGAAATGGAGAACAGTGTACACGGCGGGTACACATTTTCACATGTGTACGTCTTATTTTATCAATCGCATTAAATGCGAGTTTGTATTTTAAGGCGTTTAAGAAATAATAGGAAACGTTTACATGTATTTGCTTATATTTACATCGCTGATGGCACTTTGCTTTGGTTTATAGTGCACCTGCATGATACAATCAACAACTGGTTCGGTACAAAAGCGCTCTTTCTTTAAATATAGAATTTTCAAACAACAAAATTCTGAGAGCTAGTCTGCATCTCTGACCTCTTCCAGCGAAATTGTATATCTCACCATTATCTTGGTAACAAGGATAGTCAAGGCCGGAATACGAAAAAAGAATGTGCATATTTCTGTCGCGCACAAGATTGAGAATTTAGCTTGTTAAATATTCTGAAAGACAAGACCAGACGTGGGTGTTTGCAAGCAGTGCTCTACGCAACTGAACCACCTGCGCTGGACAATGCAGGTAAATGAATTAAATCGATAAGATTATCTGCAAGCTATGCTGAGATCGGCTGGATAGACGGCTACGGTGGTCGAGCTGCGAGGACATGCTTTCATTGTATCACATGGCTCGATGTTTTTTTTAAGAGTATATCACGTCTAAGCATTTAAAATGCTTGTTAGGGTCCAAATCTCCTTCCTAATAATCATTACAACCCCGGAAGAAAACCTGTTATCGTAATTGCCCAGAGTGAGATTCGAACCCTGGATCTCACGACTGATAGCCAAGTATGCAAGCCATTAGACTATCAGCTGAATTAAGCTGTTAAATGTTATACGTGTACAGAATTATTCATTAGCGCTTTCTAATTGAAAACCTTAAAAAGGAAAGGCAAAAGTGTAGTAACGTAGTATTAATAATGAATACGAAAAAAAATTAACACAGTGAACAAAGATGGGTCAGTCATTCATAAGTTACATATATTTATTAAATTGCTAATGTTTCGTTATAATTTCATAGCATCATCAGAGCTAAAAAGGTTACATTTCGTCAATTAGACAAAAATTCCAAATTAATTTTAAGTTACCTTACCAGAAATGCATGTGCTGAGTTTATAGGTTGTGTTGCACATTGCAGTAGACTGTTGAAGGAAATTTGGCCCATTATTGGCTTTTCGTGTGTGATCAAATAATAAAATAATGACGTTGAAAAATTTTGGTGATAAACAATAAGAGTTCAGTGTATAAAACGTAGAAGAATCAAACTCGAACCGAAAACACAATAAAATTACTAGTATCTATAGTATTCCCTGATAGAATTGTAATGGAGTCTATATCGGCATGTCCTCCCGGCAACTCGCCTTGAGCGTGCACGCTCTCAAAATTGTCCACACCATTTTGGCCAAGCTAAGATTCTCTTGATTGAAAATAACAGCCAAAAATAATTTTTTTTTTTGAAATTGCTACATTACATCACAGAACTATGCATATGATTTTAGATGGGATATTGATAGTTTATCAACCGATTACAACTTCTTATTCACTGAAGAAATGTTCAATCCAATCAAATAATACCCTCCTGCCTTCAACAGTTTAATTTCATTTTTATTTGTCTTAATAGTGGAGAGAGAAATTTTCACAAAACAATTTTGTTTTATTATTACTGCTTTAATTAACCATACCTTCACTTCAAAAGTTATGTTTCAAATCTAAATGAGCCGCAACCAAAATTAATTTGCATTACAAATTACTTACAAAAATCTATTGCGATGTAAAACATAACCTATAACTTTCATTATTTCTGGTAAGATGACTTAAAATTAATTTGACTTTTTTGTCTAATTGCCAAATGTAACCGTTTTAGCTCTAATGATGGTATTAAATTGTAGCCAAATATGAGCTGTTTAATAAAAATGTATACCTGTGAACGACTGACTATCTCTGTTCACTGAGTGTAGTTAATTTACCCGTTTAAAAATTTGTCCTATTCATTAAAAACAAAATCATTTTTTTCATCTCATGGCAATATTCTCAAAATTATAACAGGGTGTATGTATATAGATGATCAATGCGCATATGGTAAAATTATTGTTAAATATATAGGGTGTTACAAATTCCCAGAGCCACTTTCAACTTTTTTATTTTAAATGGATTGCTATTTTTTTTAGTTATTATTTCGATATCCACCTAAAACACCTTTGCAGTGATATATGCTTATGTGCGCTTCTAACTGTTAGTTTAGGCTATATTGCAAATTTTGTCAAAATTTTGGCAGTTGCGACTTTTGAGATTTTAACTGTTATCCTAAAAACTGTTTTAGTGTCGGGCGTGAATCTTTTGTTATGGATTTGGGGGCTAACAGTTAGCATGTTTCAAGGTGGGGTGGTATAACTTAGAAATATATACAGGGTGTTAAATATATCATGGAACATTTTTCGAAATTCAAACGCTTTTCTTTCGATTTTTTTTTAAATGGAACCTATATTTTCCAATACAATTAGCAAATTCCTTGTAAAATTGCCTTCAAAATGATACCAATAATATGATACTTATTTTCAGTATTTTCGAAGATATTATGGAAAATATGTTTAATAATAGCAATTTACCCCTATTCATTTGTTCTCTTTTATGTAAGTTAAACAACTTACATAAAAGATAGATTATTTATTATAGATTATTTATAACGTAACAAAAACAAACCGTACGTGGCACAAAATTATTTTATTTTTTACACTTTTAGATATATATAATAATTTTAAATCAAAGATGCTCAAATATGTCTCTATTCAGCTCCGTGTGCCGTTCTGCCTTACATTTTCAAATATACATATTATCCACATTTAACTGAAGAGAAACATTTCTTATGCGTTTGTGCATGTTGTCTGCGGTTGCATCGGGTGCATATAAAGGTGTTTTATAGTAGGCCGTAAAAAAAAAAAGAGTGACCAACTTAATGACTCCCAATTTGTCTATTAATAAATACCTTATAGGGTGCGCTTTTACAGCAGCACCGTAATGTGTGAATGCATAATCGTGTTGATACCACAATTTCTCCATAAAGTTTCTATGGAGGACTTCTAGCAGTATTGGTAAATTATTTAAAAAAAAAGTTTCTATAAATCTCACAATTTAAGGTATTGTCAAAGAAGAATGGATCCACAACGGTGTTCTCTGATGTTCCCCCCGTTTGTGTTGATACTAAATGGGTTTTGTGTATCATAGTAGTGTGAACCTTTTCTGTTCATTATTATTATTTATTTTTGTTATTCCGAACGTAGCAGGCAGCTGCATGTATGTATAAAGATTATAAACTGTTGGGACACCCAGCTCAATGAAATAATCTCTGCAGGAATCTCTCCTTTGCAGATTGTAAATAATACGAAGAGCTTTTTTTGTGTATCTTAAGTATTAAATTTGTATGTGAATTGACCCCCCAAAATAATAGACTATATGTCAAGTGTGAGTTAAAATATGCAAAATATATTGTTTTTAATGTACTAATATCACAATTATTTGATTTCATTTTTCTTAAAACATATAAAGACTTGTTTAATTTAGAAATAACTGAATTAATATGAATATTCCATTTTAAGTCTTTATCTATAATTAGCCCTAACAATTTTAGCTCCAATACATTATACATTTTGAATACATTATTTTGAATTTTTAACTCTAGCTGCGAATTGTTTTTCCCAAAAAGAATTAATTTAGGTTTTTCAATGTTTAGAATTAGTTTATTTTCTCGACACCACACCATCATTTCATGCAATACGAGACAGGCCTTTCCGCAGAAATTGAAATTACAGTATCATCCGCATACATCATAACACTGCCACACAAGTATTGCGGCAAGTCAATTATAAAAACAACAAATAGTAGTGGACCCAAGATATGTCTTATGCATAACCAATAATTAAATTTAAATCTTTCTTGAAAACTCTCTATCTATCTTAAATATATTAATGTAGGTATGTGATATTTATATAGATAATATTAAGGCTAAAATAAACTAATAACACCATACTGCACACTATTTTATTCGACACGTATTGTTAAATTTATTTCTACGCAGCAAAATTTGTTTTGTTTTGATTTATTATTTTTATTTTACTAGATTTAAAGTTTGATACAGTAGTGGGCTCCGCCTATGATGTATTCCCAGTTCACAAGGCCGGCCTACTCCCAAATCGCACATATTTTATCGGAGTGCTGGATATTCGTCGTTCAATAACCGGGACGTTGCAGTTTTTTGTTTTTTTTTCGGGAGACGTTCTAAAACGTACAAGGATTTCCTAAAAGTCGAATATACGCCAACTCACTGCGCGGAGTGCGACTCCACAAACGAAGTTATCTGCCATGGTTTGTGAACTACTAATTCGAATGCCAGCGCCGACGCCCGCCTTAGGACAGATTCCTGCTTGCGCGCTCGCACGACAAATGGAGCGGTACGTTAAGTAATAGCACAAATAATTTATTCTACATTACTATTGTACTAGTTATATTACTTGCTACTTATACATACCCAAGCAAAAAGAAAAACAAGAGTAGAAGGCTCCGTATAGCATAAATAAAACAATACAAGTCGGTAGTACCTAGTTTTAGACTAAAATAATTTAATTTGTTTAAATAATGGTAAACTCCCCATTAAGTTTTAAGGCCCTTTTTATTCCAGAGTTCATTACAGCGTACTTTCATTACGTGGAAAATTTTGACATCCTAGTAAATAAATCCACCAAAAATATGAAAGGCTTGAACGACGCAGAAATTGCTTCCTGAATCAAAAGAGAATGCACTAGTAAGTGATGAGTGGTAGCGTTAGTATCCAAAGCCATTGACATAATATCCTATAAATGAACACTCACTAAAAAGCAACGATAGAGGTTGTTAAAAATATTAGTAAATAATACATATTTAGTACCTAACTATCGTTACCAACAATTGGCTGTTAATGACCAACATTTTGCAGAAGAAAAAGTTAACACACTTTTTCTCCAGGTGCTAATTTTTGTGTTAAGAGCAATAACTAGCGACAATCAAAAGTAGTTAAAATCAAATATTGTGAACAGTCGTGTATAGGCGGAGCGATTCATAGGACGCAGTAAAAACTTATAGTTAGCTTCATCAATACGTAAACTTCGCACATGAACTGCAATATAATACTACAGTTAGAAGTTCGCTGTAAGTAATAATCAATTGTTTCCTTCAACCTGTAGGCCATTTCAGCAAATAATATTGCTAAACTTTACCAGTTTAATCGCATAGCAGCAAGGCAATTACCGCAGTATCCACCAAAGGTGTACAAGAAAAGTTTCCTGAAACTTACTGTCATGAGGTAGTTTTATAGCGTATTTTAGATTAAAGGATAACTTGAATTCTATCAGTAATTACCTGTTACATAGGATTCGTTGTTTAACACAAGCACAGATTTCTAAAGTTCTAATTAAGTCTGACTGCTTTAACCGCTGGATCTGCAATTTCGATGTGTGGTGCGCGCAGTATTCTATGTTCTTTTGAATAATATATGATACGTCCTGTGTTAACGTATATTAAATGTTTGGATTCGTCCTTATACAAACAAAACGTATTCTCGCATCACGGTAGAATTCTTTCTTGTTTTAAAACAAGATTGAACTTTCAGGCGTGACAAATAACACTTACTTTGCGTTCTTATGGGCGCCCATAAGAAAGATTATTATAACGCAATGAATATTATTTAAATGTTGTCACTGGTTCATTAGAAAGCCAATAAATTCCTTGGGCAATTGGTGTTAACGGTGATAATGATAATGTAAGAAAGGATTACCAAAGAAAGTACACGTGCATTGAAGATAGGGTTTATATATTTGTAAAGGATATATTTGAAGGAATCACTTATATGTAGCTCTATTTGTCATACTGCTCTGCATCATTTCAAATACCCATGTTGGTTTAACTCAAATTCTCAGTTTACCTAAATCGGTAGCATGACACCATTCTTCATTACATGCCTGATTTGTATTTTGGAAAAGTGTGTAATTTAAAACAACTTATATATTTTTCATTTCCAAATAAAGAAGAATGAGAGGATGTAGTACAAATATTATACATTACGAACCAATAAAGAATAAATTTGATTATCGATCGTTTTAATCTAAACTTACCGGTATATCTTTGAACACTTCTGGCTCCAGCTCCTGTAAAGGATTCCCACTTATTTTAAGCACTTGTAATTTACTAAGTTTAAGAAACAGTCTGGGCACTAATTCCGATAGATGATTACATTGAATCGTAAGTATCCTTAACTCCGATAGATGTTTGAAAGCGCCACTCGGTATCCGACTGATTGCGTTATCGTCTAAGTTCAACTGCACTAGATTCACTAGCCCGCGGAAATTATGATCGTAAACTACGGTTAAATTGTTATGGGTAACGTTCAATAGTCTTAGGGATGGCACTCCCCAGAATGCGTGCATCCCGATTTGTACTATGTTCGAGCGTGTTATGTGGACCTCTTCCAGTTGCTTGAAGTCCTGAAAAATTGACCCGATCGTAAAAATGTTCCAGTCGTTATCGGGCGCTGAAATGTCGAGCACTTCCATCGCCGGATCCATGTTGAACGTTGGTATTGGGTCTATCATTCCGCCTTTATTGCAAGATACTTTTCTTTTCCCTCTATCGTCGATGCGGCAGTTACAATGCGAAGGGCATATAGGGTTACCAGGGCAAAACCATATTATAAACAAGCATGACGAGAGGGCATGCCAACGCAAGAGCATTCTGAAAATAAAACACCAATTTAAATGTCTCGGTTTTATGCAATAACAGTAAGTTAATTTCAAGGTTCTGAATATTGGACATAATCTGCCCAAGACGATAAACTAAACTAAAAAAACATTATGTATTCCCCAGATTATAAATAATGGCTCATCTCAAAATCCGCAATGAAAATATTATACATTTCCTTTTTTTGTTGGATTTACTATTTTAGGGCAACTGGTAAAAAAGCTAAAATTATTAAATTAATCATTTTTAAGTAATAATAGCACATGCTTTTTTGTAAAAGGAGCATGCAACATCTAATGTTGTTGAAAAATTACATGTTCTTCAATAAATGTTTAAATTGGTGGCTTCTTTGTAGAATTGTAGAATTACTAAGAATTTCTAACATCTCGTATATAATGTTGTTGCCCTTCTCCCTATGCACTTTTCTGGCAGCAACTCATTGAGATAATTCCTTATGTTTGTTTTATAAAATGAGATGGTACCCCGTCGTGTTGTAAGTAGAACGACGTCCTTTCTATTAAAAGTAGTTCATCAATAAGTGGCTCAAGTTCATCGCATAACAAGTCGAAATAAGCTTCACCATTTAAGTTTTGTTATAGAAAGGTAGGTCCTATCACTGTTTTATTGCAAATCCCGCACAATACGATTATTTTGTGTTCTCCTTTCTTCGGCCCAATAGGGATTAGCATATCTATATTTTTTTCTGTCGATCATACCGTTTAGATGAAAAACCTGCGTCATTACTATAAAAAAATATTCTATGCTAAACCAGGCTACTTTACCGTCTTTTTTTTTCTTATAAAAATCACTCGCAAATTCCAGTCTCCTATCAAAATCGTCAACATGCAATTCCTGAATGCTTATCATTTCCTATGGGTGAAATTTGTTTTCTTTCAGAGTTTTGTACGCCTATGATTGAGAATAACCCAGTTCCTGTGCAATTTTGTACGTGAATTTTTCACAGTATAGAGAAGAATATTTTCCACAGCGACACCAGTTTTGTCTCGAATACTTGGACAACTGAAAAAACTGAGAGCAACGAGTTGCACCTTAAAAATTCCGAATTTGGAACAGGTTTATTTGGAGACCTTGTGTTTACGACAAAAGAGATCATAAACGGGGGCTTATACAGGGTTAGTAAAAAGTCCCGGAACGGTCGAATAACTTTGTTATTTGAAAATTATGATTTCTGAAATTTGGTATGGGGGTATAGTTAATATAAATGCATTTTATGCAATACAGTTAATATTTTTTTCACTTCCGGTTTAATCGGCAATACGTCCAACTTTTTTTTTTTTAATGGAACGCCCAGATTTTTTTAACACTTTTGAATACAAAATAAAAAACTACGTTCCGGAAATATTAAGATGTTTATTTTTATTCACAAGAAAACAGTTAAAAAATTAAAAAAGTGTCCTAATACAGAAAAATCAAGATACCTGTCTATTCAGGTTGCGATTAGAATAATTGTTCAAAATGCTCTCCATTTACAATTTGACAAAAATGTAAACGGTCAGTAAAATTTCTTATTGAATTTTGTATTTGTTCTGGAGTGATGCGATTGGCTTCTTGAACTATTCTCTCTTCCAATTGTTCAAGATTCTGGGGACGATTTTTGTACACTTGACATTTCATGTGACCCCAAAAGAAAAAATCTAATGGCGAGAGATCTGGCGAACGTGCTGGCCATTCGATTGCTCCTCTACGTCCGATCCAACGTCCCGGAAAAATTTCATTCAAATAATCGCTGACATTATGGGCAAAATGGAGGGGGGGGGGGGGCTCCATCTTGTTGAAATCAAAAATGTGCATTAGGGTGATCACCTATGTTTGCATTTGGAAAGAGGGCCGCAAGTGCTGGAACAGCCTCATTTCGCAATAAATTTAAGTAGACGTTGCCAGTTAAATTTCCTCTTATAAAAAATGGTCCTATGATGTTGTTTCCAACAAGACCAGCCCAGACATTCACCTTTTGAGGACGCTGTGTATGGACTTTTTCAATCCAGTGCGGATTTTCAATTGACCAGTAGCGACAATTATGTCTGTTCACAGTGCCGTTGAGACAAAACGTTGCCTCATCTGAAAAAATGATGTGATCTAAAACATTAGGCTGCTGCTCGATCAATTCCGTCATTGTTTCGCAAAATTGTAGTCTACGATCTGGATCATCTTCAGTTAACTCATGGACGGGATTTTATAGGCTTTCATTCTTGCTGATTTAAGAATCGTATGAGCAGATTTTTGAGAGATCTCATGAATTTGACCTAATTCTGTTGTGGACACGTGATGATTTTCTTCCACTGTAAGTAACACATTCAAACTAGTTTCTTCATCTGTTGCTGTTAATGGACGTCCCCTTCTAGGTAAATCCTTCACCTGACGAAAGACTCCAAACTCTTGAATTATTCGGCATACCGTACTTTTACTAATGTGACGATCCGGATAAACAGCATTAAACAAAATACGAACCTCTTCAAAAGAACGTTGACGATCACCGTACCGACGCATCATTAATATCTCAATTCGTTCTGATTCAGTAAGTTTTTCTGCCATTTTCAAATGTGTAAATGTTTAAAATAAGTAAATTTATAGCGATGCAAAAGTTAAAACGCTTTTAAAATTGTCAAAGGTGACGGCAAAAAGATTTTTCTGTATTAGGACACTTTTTTAATTTTTTAACTGTTTTCTTGTGAATAAAAATAAACATCTTAATACTTCCTGAAGGTAGTTTTTTATTTTGCATTCAAAAGTGTTAAAAAAATCTGGGCGTTCCATTTAAAAAAAAAAAAGTTGGACGTATTGCCGATTAAACCGGAAGTGAAAAAAATATTAACTGTATTGCATAAAATGCATTTATATTAACTATACCCCCATACCAAATTTCAGAAATCATAATTTTCAAATAACAAAGTTATTCGACCGTTCCGGGACTTTTTACTAAGCCTGTATATTATTTATCGATATGAAAAAAAGCTTTCAATCAATTAATTCAATGTTAATACGACGTTGATTAGAATGATCAAGAATATGTATAACGAAATTAGAAATAGAGTAATAAGTAAGAATGCGATATCGGAGTAAATTATTACAAAAGACACTTTACCTTTATGGGCGAAATATTAGGAGATATAGAAGCAAAAACCAAACCATTATATATTGCAAATAAAAATCCCAAAAGAATCGGCGTTACCGAATGCGCTTTTGCTGATGACGTTGCGTTAATAACTAGGACTGAACAAGACATGGGGGAAAGCCAAAAATATGGAAAGAATGTTTCGAAAAATATCGGATGTAAATGAACTAACCGAAAACTCAAATGATGCTGATTTTGAGAGGCAGAAAGTCTATTTGAGGTAATGGTATATGGAATAACTGTAAGCGGAAAAGAAGGAATCGAAATAAACAATAGAATAGAAAGAGCTAATAGAGTTTATTGTACGTTAAACAAATGCATAAGAAATAAGAAAGAGGCATCACGAGAAAAAAAGTTAAACGTTTACAAAGCTGTATAGAGAATGATTCTCCCATACCGGTGCGAATCCTGGATACTAACGAAGCAAAGTATTTAAGAAAGGTTAAGGGAGTAACGAAATTAGACTGAATTAGGAACGAAGATATATGTGCAGAATTAGATATGGAGTCAATACAACAATACATTGAAAGGCGGCAACTTGGATTCAGTTATCTTCAAAGAATAAATAATTCTTTGCAAGCAAAAAGAATATGGGTATCGAATATACAAGTGAGGAGAAGAAGAGGTAGGTCGAAGCAAACGTGCGAGGACCAGGTGGGTAAAATTTTGAAGAGGAAAGGTGTAGATTGGAGGGAGGCAATGGTTTTGGCACAGAACAGAATAGATTGGAAAAAGCTTGTTATGAACTAGTGAAAGCTTGAAATAGTACTGGTTACAGCTTAGGGTAGAGAGGGAACGATTATATCTCCACATAAATAAGGATGATGATTTCATTACTGCTGGTACATTAGCTATTGCCATTTACAAAACACATGTTTAATAACTACCGTAATACCACACTTGCAACACTGCAATGAAGTTGTTCCTCAATTTTTCTTAGTTAAGTAATTCTCTACAATTTTGCTTTTGGAAGAACTAGTTTACAACTTCAAATAAGAAACTTGGCTGATGTCAGGTTTTAAAAAGCTTACATTGTGGGTATATGCATACCTTTAGTTATCAGAGGAAATATGATCACACGATACTTATACATCATTATATGTTGCATGCTCATTATGTCTATCAATTTTGCTAATAGCTAATTATACAGGGTGTTCCTAAATATCATGTACATAAGGAAGGGGGTAATTATTTGGTTTATTTTGTGCCTGTTCTTCCACTCAACCCACAACGTGTAAAACTATAAAAAGTTGAACAGGGATAGGATGGTGTAAACGTGACTTTATTGTTTTGTTTAATATGCGTATAGCGTATAGTACATGTAAAAGTAATTCCAAAGAGTAATGATGCAAAAATCTTGGCTTATGATTACCTAGCGCCTTTCATAGACTTATAAAAGCACTCAAGGGGGTGTACTTACAATCATAATAGCATTAAGTCGTTTATTACGAAACATTTAGTGGTTTTAAGCTGATCACATTATGTAAATAATTCAAGAGGTCGGTTTCCAGAATGTCTAAAATAGCTACATGAAGGGCAATTTTAAAAGAAAGAAACAATTCATTACCAAATGACAGTAGACATTAAACAAGTTTCTATCCACTCAAAGTTATTGGAAGGAATATTTAAGAAGAGGCTTATGAAATGCGTATAAAAGAAAAACAATGTTTAATTACTTTAGCATGGAGTTTACATACATTGCTGACGAACGAAATTAATAAATCAGTACCCTATAACTGAGTTTGTTGTTCCTAGGATTTTAACATTGGACTGATGCTATCACAAAATACTACTTGCCAGATTGAAATTTTATGATATCAGATGCTAGTCACGCTACTTAAAAAACTATCAAATATGTTGACGACATCATAATTTTGATAAGTAGCAAAAACAAAAGAAATGTACCGAAACCTTATATCTCAATGCCCAATACATTCTAATGGCATTGAATTATATCTAAATAAAAGAAAAAAGTTAATGTATAACCTAAATTCTCATATGGATCTGCTTAGAAATTAGAAATACGTGTTAAACAATATGAAATCAATAGTTGATTCTCAGATATTGCAATTGACATACCAAAGGTTGTTCCATTTCATTATGAATTATAGAGTATTACTTATAAGGGGGCTTAGCTCAACTAATACAAATTTTATTTATGAAAAAGAAAGCAAACAGTATAATTACACATACGAAACGTGTATGTATTGTATTTGTGTATATAATATCTGTTTCAAATAGGGAAATTCGTAGCGAAAACTGGGTAAGCAACATTTAATCTTCTAGAGTACATTTGCTATTCGAAAGTCTCATCATTGCCAATAAAACATAATTTTTTTATCATCGCTTTTCACTGTTCTAGCTCTACGACTCGTTGGTATTTCGTAATACTGCTTGTATATGCAAAACATTTTAAGATTTCACTAACTAGACTTACCAATTTAAAAATTAGATATTTATTTGAATTTGCATTACATATTAAATAATAATAATAATAATAATAATAATAATAATAGGTGTTTTTATTGTCCAACAGTACAGACCAATTACAGGACAAAATTATAAAAATATTTTCAAGCATGCATGTATATATATATATATGTTTATATAAACATAAATTGTGAGTATACAAAAAATATAAAATAAATTGAATATAGATATACAAAAATAAACTAAAAACAAAATTCATTACAACTAATTATAAAGTAAACATAAAGAAGTAATTAAATGGGCTGGAAAAAAATGTCAAAATAAGAATTATCCGCGTTTTTACACATCCTGTAGAGTGGTGATTGCCGAAGTAAATTGGTTTTCGGAACAGGAACGGAGAACGTAGTTGCAAAACGAGCTGAGCAGCGAGGCACATGAAAATTTACACCACCAAGAAGTTGAGGGCAGTCGATCACACCATTAATCAACTTCCACATAAATCTACTACTGTGAAGCTCTCTGCGAGTGGATAGAGATTGAAAATTATGACGGGCTAGCAAATATTGGTAATCAACACCTCGGGGCGGATAAAGAGAGTCTATCCTAAATGATAGAAATTTCAAAAAACGACGCTGTAAGCGCTCCAAGGATAATTGATGACAGATGTAATAAGGCGACCACACTACAGAAGAATATTCAAGGGAAGTAATAATGAAGGCGTAATACAGAGATTTCAAGGTATCAACATTAGTGAAATATTTGGATACACGCAAGATAAAACCTAGTTTCTTGGAAGTTGTGGATATGAGGTGATTAATATGCGAGTTAAAAGTGAGACGACTATCAAAAAGAACACCAAGATCTTTGATGGTTTCAGATTTGGATATGGGTTGATTTTGTATATAATAGGTGGTTACAAAAGGATTAGTTTTTCTACAGTAGCTAACAACATGACATTTACTAACATTTAAATTCAAATTATTGTTCAAGCACCATTGAACAATTGTGTCAATATTAAGTTGAAGTTGGTCTGAGTCAAAAGGACTAGTAACGGTTGAATAAATCTTTAAGTCATCAGCATATGCTAGTACAGGACAGGAGAGTGTCTTTAGGAGATCATCAATATATATTATAAATAATAAAGGACCTAAATTTGACCCCTGTGGAACACCTGAGGTTGATAGAAACAAGTTTGACGAAAACCCATTGTAAAAGACATAATTAGATCTATCGGAGAGGTAAGATTTTAGTAATTTAATAAAAGATGGACTTAATCCAAATGCACTCAGCTTTGTCAGAAGAATGCCATGATCTATTGTGTCAAAAGCACTAGAGAAGTCTGTATATACTACATCTACTTGTTCACCATTATCCAAATGTTGACTTATATACTGGGAAATAATTGCTAAATTAGTAACCGTTGATCTACCTGGTATAAATCCATGTTGATACGCACATAAAAAGGGTTTAATATTATTAAAAATACACGAGTAGATGATGTTCTCAAACACTTTGGCAAAATTAGATAGAAGAGATATGGGCCTGTAATTTTTAATAGCTGATAGGTCACCTTTTTTATGGATAGGCAGGACTTTAGCCCTCTTCCAAACGTTGGGAAAAGTAGAAGTGCTGATGGAGAGATTAATAATAATACATAATGGATGAGAAATAACAAATCTAATATCACGAAGGAAGAAGCTATGAAGCATATCATCACCAGAGGTAAACTTATCTTGAAATTTTGCCAAAATTCTAATCACCTCCTCCTCCGTCACATTTGGAAGGGAAAAATAAATCACAAACGCATCTATTTACCAACATCACAAGTATTTTAAATCTAAACAATTACTTAAACATATCGTTGCTGATATTAACAACGTGTTTAACGGGCACAATAACCATTGACAACGTAATTGCTTCTCTATCTGATGGTTGCAAGTTCTCTTTCAAGAAAGTTATACAGACAAGTGTCACTTAACAGAAATGCAGTAATTCAAATTTAAGTATTCCACAACGTGGATAAAACTTGAATAATGAATAGATGATAAAGATGGGCGTGTAAAAGTGTGGAGGAAGCCCAACGAAGCACTTCGGCCCAAACATGTAATGGGAACTGCAAAGGGATCACAATCGGTCATGGTTTGGAGTTGTATGGCGGCAAGTGGAGTGGGTCAATTGCATTTTATAGACACTATTACGGATAGATACCGATGTCTGGATATTTTAAAAACCAGTTTCACTGCCAGTATTGAGCAATTGTGTCTATCACGGGACTATGTCTTCCAGCAAGACAATGACCCGAAGCATACTTCGGGTCTTGTCAAGGAATGGTTACTTTGTCATGTAAAAAAGCAGCTTCATTCGCCGCCACAATCGTCAGACCTCAATGTAATCGAACATTTGTGGAATAAATTGAAACGCCGTATGCAGACAGACATGTTTCCAATAAAAACGAATTAAAAACTGTTTTCCTAGAAGAATGGCAACATATTTCACGACAAACAACCGAAAAACTTGTATCATCGATGCCATCTCAAACTACAAGCCGTTTTGGAAGCTTCTGGTGGTCCTACACGATACTAAACTGCAGTATAAAAAATTGAAATGCATCGTATGTAGACTTTTATTCACTTGTATTTCTTATAAATTCCTTTTTATATGATACAATTCTGAGAAGGTAACTTTTTATCTTATGTTTTTGTATTATATTTCTAGTTTCTTGCTTTGTTGTACTTATTTCATTGAAATATATTAATTATGCATTGCGTTTGCTTACATGTTTACATGTCGCTCCTCGTATGTAGACTTTTGTTCATAAGTGTACATCAGTCAGAATTGCATAAAAAAATATTCGTTTCTTATCCGCCTACCTATTCTAATCCATAAGTTAGAAAATTCGAATTGATTTAAAATAAGTGGAAATGAGTTTTTATCAATTAAAATCTATGCAACTACCTCGTAAGTATTTTTAAGCAGTATTAGGTACTCACCGTTATAACTTTGCAATTATGTATCGAATCTCAAATAATACCAAAATAGCTAACGTTATTTAACTTAAAGTTTTGTGTTCCGTAAACGTAAATTGCATGGAAAGCTTTTTATTAGAGCAATTTTGTTTAGAAACTAGTAAAAGACGTGTTTTTGGCAAAATTTTCGCAGATAGCGTGAAGCGCTGGAAGGAAAACACGGGTAAGAAACAATGAACGTTTATAGAATGATTGTTTTTGGGTAGACGAAAAATAGTAATTTCCTTTATAACATGTCTTGTGTTTGTGCCAAGAACTAACCATACGAATGCGATTGTCGGCATATAAACAATCAGGGCGAGTGTAATATGTTACTAGATCATACAATAACGAATAAGATGTTATGTAATAAAAAAAATATTTATCAAAACAAATTTATCAAACCACACTACAATTGTGCTCCTAATAACAATAATTTGTTAGTTGTAGATTGTTGCATGCCAAGATCAGAATATAGAGCTTGTAGGGTATACGTAGACTGCTGTCATTCTTTCCTATGAAATTTGGATTTTTACAGTTTATTCGTGATGCAGTAGTGAGTTTTCTTTTATTTAAAGCGATATACTTTAAGTAAATTAAATTAAAATTTTCAACAATATCAAACAAAAATATTTCTTAAAACATACAAATGTTTATAATCACAAATTGCCGTTTCTTTCATGTCTAAATGTAAATCACAAGATAAAAAATTGAGGTACCTATATATGTATTTTAAAAAATTCTACTGCGTGACTGCTCATTTTTGTGGGATGGTATTTCAAAAGGTAACTAGGCCAGTATGTAGCCTTAATTCCAGCTTGTCGAGTTTGAGCAAGGTTTTGTTTTGAACAAAGGGTTGCCCATTCTTTGCAGTGCTTGTTGTCTTACTTTTAAGAAGGATAGCAAAGTCTTACGCTCCCACTGACATGTATAATTGTGCAATTATATATGCTAAAATTATACTACACGAGTTTGTTTAAATAACAATTATATATTTAATGTTGGGTTCTATACAAAGTTTATACAATTTCTGAAGAAGGAAGTATTTATACCCACATGCGTTAAATAGAAGATTTTAGAAAAGATCTTGTAGAATTTTTATTAGGTATAACTAATCCGCTATTCCAAGAATAACACTAAGAAGATCCCCAAGATTATAGAATATTAGGTATTTCTATTTGCATTATGAATTGTTCTGTATCGAATGCTGTTTGTCAAAATTCATATATATCTGAAAATATGGAATACTTTAGTAGAAATTTTAACGAATAACAATATGATTTTCGTTCATAATCTGAATAATATATTATGGGTAATTTATACTTTTACTTTTTTTTTTATACAAAGATTTGTATAGTGCAATTAGTGCAATTTTTACAGCGTGAAATCATTAAATAAATGCTTTTCTGCTAATCACTGTAATTAATATGAGGCAATTTTTATATTAAAAATTTGAGACAATTCAATTTACGAGGGATCCAAACGCCTCGTTGGTTCACCTGGTAGAGTGTCCGCCCGGCAAGCAGAAGGTGTCGGGATCAAACCCTGCATGAGGTAAAATTTTTAATATAAAAATTGCCTCAAATTAATTACAGTGATTAGCAGAAAAGCATTTATTTAATGACTTGTATAGTGTGTTTGAGTATTTTTGCGATATTTTTATGGCACATTTCAATGTTGAATATCTTTATGTTTTTGTCTAAAAACTTTCATTTACTACAAAATACAAAACGTAATTTCTGTAAGCATAAAATCTTTTAACGAAATACTAGCTACTATTAGCCTAGGTAGTTGGAAGGTGGTGGCGAAGCAGTCAATGATACTGAACAAACTGACAATGCCTTTAGTAAATATTCCATACATCAGCAAAAGATATTTTTTTCGATACTTTTAAGATACTCAGGGGATCGGTAAGAAGCGTTATATTAAACTTAGCGTTTGAAATAGTACATCTGCTTCGTTTCCGATGAGTCTGAAGTTAGAAAGTTTAAAACACCACGAAGTAAAACAAATCAAGTCTGGATCAAATGCTATTCAATTAATTTAGAAAGATTTCTGCCTAAACACTTCTACCAATAACTTTTCTACTCAAGTTGTATTCGTATGCCACTTTCATACAAAAATGATCTACTGGATTACCTAAAAAAAGCATTTATCTTTTATTCTAATGACACAACAAAATAAAGCAAACATAATATTTGATATTGCACAATATTTGAAATAAAGTGAACCTTACCTCGTATGTTGCTACACAAAAGAATGAAATAATTTTTTGCTATAAACAATAATTTGAAATGAAAAGTACATTGCAATAAGATTGTAAACAAATTAAATTCTATCTGCTATGAAATGGTAGATTGGTCCTGCTCAAATGGACTTGTTTTGAACGGTTCCAAGACTGGTCTACTGCATTTTGTTCCTGTGACTCGTAGTGGCTCTTCAAGCGTCTATGTGCGCGTTGACGGTAGAAGTATACCTGAGAGCGAATGTGTCAACTTCCTGGGATTGTGTGTAGATCGACGTCTTAAGTTTGAACAACATTGTGACTCCCTTCACCACAAACTTTGCTCAGCAGTATATGCTGTTAGATCACTGCGAAGTAGTGTCAGTCTACACTCTTTGAAATTATTCTATTATGCATACGTCGAATCTATGCATCGTTACAGTATTGTTTTCTGGGGTTCCACTGCATCTGCGAGGAGGTTGTTTGTGACTCAGAAAAAGATAATTAGAGTTATGATGGGGGTTGCACCCGGGGGTTCGTGTCGTTCTTTGTTTGGTGCCCTCGGTATTTTGCCATTGGCTGGTCTATTTATTTATGAAGTCTTAATGTTTTATAAAGATAATGAGACCGAATTTGCAAAAAATCGTGATATATTTAACGGTATGACAACACGGGGCTGCCATAATTTAAGTATTCCAGCTCATAAAACCAAATTTTATGAATCTAGTCCTACTTATCAAGCTACTATTATATACAACCAAATGCCAGAATATATAAAATCGCTCCCTTCAAAAACTCAATTTAAAAGAGAACTTAAGAAATATCTACTGGCACACACATACTACACTGTGGAGGAATATTTTCGATAGCAATTTGACATGTTAACATCATTAGTGTTCATTATATAGCTGCTTATTTTGTATTTTTATATTTGTTTATTTATTGTCCTCTTCTACTGACAATGTCAATGTTTTCTTGAAAACCACGACAATAAAAAAAAAAAAAAAAAAAAAAAAAATACGTACAAATATAATTGACCATTCTACTTTTCTTTCATTTTATTGCTCTAATGTAGATACCAGATTATCGTATGACATTCCTGTTCTTATAGCTTAGAAACGCAGAATTACATAGAAACATTTCTAAAACAAGGATTATTTTATTTATACCAGCGTAACTTATATACAGCAGCAGATACATTCCAGGCAACGTTAAATTTTGAGAAACTCAAATGATTGTCGACAGCTGGTTCTGACAAGACACCAATCAGCACATGAATTGCGCACTTCTGAAACTTTAAACATGCGCTCAATGTCTTCGAAAGCGCTCCAAACCAGCGACCTATATGTAACAGCTGAAGCAAGATGAGCATATACCTACGCAAAACACCGAAAAGAACTTCTCTACTTAACTTCACCAGCAGGACACAAATGCTTCCCTGTTTCTTACAAAATTGATCATCGATCTGGCTTCGCAAATTACAACGGAAACTCACTGCGATACTCAAGAACCTGAGTCTACCTTTGTTCTACCTTTTCTCTCTGTCTTAATACAATGAGAAAAGTCGTGGTGAAAAGTATTTAGCGTAAACTCCATAAATACGGTTTTCGTAATGTTTAAATACAAGTGTAATTTAAGATAATTCTAGCTTCACTTATGTTGCCGCAGGATATAATTGCGTAAATGTCATCCATAAACATCTTTGTATTTCCCAAAAGGAAATCGTTTACAGGAATAATGTAAAGTACTGGTCCCAGATTACTGCCCTGTAGAACACTTCGGTAGAGAACGACGAAATATGATTAAATTTTTTTTGGTTATATCCTTTCTACACATATACCTACTAGAAATCAGATTATTAATAGAATTGTCCTGTGAATAGGCACTGTTTCTTTTTACTTTTAAGCATCATGTTTAAGTGTCACTTCATTGGGACCGTTGTAAAATTTATCATTTGTTTGTTTAAAGTTTTACATCAACATTTTTTAAAAAGTTAAATTTTATCTAAATTTGGTTCTACTTTGAACAAAGAATTAAAATTCAACTACACTAAATAATAATGAAGAAGTCAATTTTATTAAACCTTAAACAAAAAGAAAATTAATAGGTAATGTTATAAACACAAAATATTTTCACTTAATTGTATCGGAATCAGAACATGTTTAAATAACATTAGAACACCGAATTCTAAAGATTACAGTCGTAACAATCAGTTTAATGTAAGAACTGCGGAAGGGAGCAAAATAAAGTTGTTGGTGTTTGGCGTATCTCTATTCTAGGTCAAGGGAATGGGAATACAGAGTTCTAGTCACGTCCCCTACCCAACTTCAACTTTTATAAGGGTAAAGGTAATATTGGCAAAATTTATTTATGTTTGTGAAAAAGCATTATTAAGAGATATTTATAGTGTTAATAATTCAATAAATTCCAAGGGACTCATATTGCAAAAATGAGAGTTTAGTTCTAATAACCTTAATAAATCCTATACAACAACACACTAATTAAGGATATTAATTTAAATATAGTTACAGAGTATCCTAAAAAGACATATTTTAAAATACTTTTGAACGTACCACATCCTTCAAATGAAAAATAAGGCAGTCGGAATAGATTATATCTTAGTGCAAATGCTTAAATTTCTTATGTAAGCATTTCAGAAGGCGCTGTATTACTTCAAATCTCAAATGATACTCATTAAGTACTTCTGTTTATTATTCTGCAAAATTTAAAAGAACTTCATTATTTATAAAATAAATTTGTAGGTACTTATTACTAATAAAGGTTATAATAATCCACTTGCATTAAGATATCATTATCTATTAAAACTTTGCTTGTGTCAATGTAAACAGTACAAGTTTGACTTTAATATCTTTGTCTCCTACCATCTAATGACTGGCATTCACATAGTATGTCCTTGTTTGCCTTTTGTTCTTTCCCACAAAATCTGCGGTTTTAGTCCCCGTTATACATACTAACTTAGCACTGGTTTTCTTTCAACTGTGTAATACCTATGAAGAGATAGAGATGTTTTCTCGTTAGATGCAGCAGTTCGCGCTTCGTTTTCTCTTAAAAGTTTTGCCTTGTATTATACCGCAGGTATTTTCCCAGCGTTCGTATTAGTTTTCCGAACTCAGTTTCCTGTATGCTTGATTGGTTTGTTTAGTTATTCTGAAAATCTATTCTAGTGCATCCAGTTTTATCTCTCTACGGGTCTTAATTAGTCCATCGTCCCTCTCATTGTCTTCAACTTTCTGATGCCCTATTACCCAGATCAGGCTTATCTTATTTCGATCTGACATTTCCACCAGTTCGTTAAGGTACTGCATTACCGTCCTATATGCCACCTTTAGTGCCGCTTAATAGTTTGATATGATACGAATTCCTCTGTTGTTCAAAAATTTGGCACTCATTTCTATTTTTGTCTGACACACAAATACGTAAGCCTACATGTGTAACTGTGCCCCTGATTTCGAGAGTATATTCCTGCCCTAGCGCTAACAGCAGTGCTAGATGTTTCAGCATACCAGGTCAGCTTCTACTCTGTATTATCCCAAGTGTTTACAGTTTCTCTGTTTCTTGTGTATGTTCTTTATTTTGGAAGAAAGAAATCACCTAATACCTTTATGGTCAGCTAGGTGGTTTGTGGGGTTTCTAGTATTACCAAAAGTAATCTAGTTTAATGTTTCACATCTTTTATTCATGTACTACATCACAGTAACGCTTTTACATATTAACTCTTAATAATAATCCTATTCTATGTAGTTCTTTTTGTGTTCGCTGCGCTCATCATATAAATACATTTTATTGCTGATGCAGTATTACGCGTTTGCTCTACGTAGTTTTTAGTTAGTGTTGCGTTGCCTACGTATCGTATTTATAAATAAACTAGTAAATTTCGGACCGTTCACCCAGCCAATTAAATAGTCGTTTGATGACGGATTACGTCCCAATTAGCGGAACGGCTAAACCGCACCACCCTCCACTGACCCTCGTACACACCTGAGGTTTGGGATCGTCGGTACACCCTGTATATTCATTTTTGTTAATTAAAAATTACGCATACTGTATATATTGTAATAATTAAACGTGAAATTGTCACCCTGTATATTCATTTTTCTTAATTAGAAATTACACATACTGTATCATCATTATTTTCCGTTGTAACACTAAAACAATCGAAGAAAACACAAAATTCTTATCTACTATCGATAATTTACATACTTGGTAACCGACATCTTCCGAATAATGGTTATTACATTAATTATAATGTTAATTAATAATGTTTTACCATTTCTTCGATCAATTTTGTGCTTATTTCATATCAAATTCGTCGTCGTTCAAGGTTTCGATGTTTTGATGTTCGGTGCACGAGTACCTGCTGATAACCGGCAATATTACATAATCCGACTCTTTTCGCCGGCGTGCGGGGATCGGCCTTGGGCATCGGTCTGTTACCGAAAATCGTGAAAAATCGAAATTTCGGAAAAGGTTTACGCGTTTTCCCGCTTTTAACGACCAACGGGGATACCCCTAGTACCACACGACCGACCGTCTACGTCTCCTAAAAATACTCCGGCGACTATTCGCGGTCTACGATCGGATCCTTTGTAACAAAATATACCGGCTATAGGCGTCCACGCTACTAATAGCGTACTGCTTTTGGATGCCTTTTAGTATTGTTAACTAGATATTTGGGCTCATTCACCCGGCCTATGAATTAGTCGTTTGATGAGCGCTTACGCCCAAACTCGACAGAGAGCAGAAAGCCTGCGCTCCATCTAGAACGCACCGCTTACGCCCCAACTCGACAGACCTGCCAAACTGCACCACTCTCCGCTAACTCCCGTCTACACCAGTGACTTGTTTGGGATCGTCGGTACACCTGTATATTCCTTTTTCTCAATTCTTGCCTCTCACTTGTAAAAATATCTTTTCTGACAGTGATGAAGGAGTTGAAATAAATTTTTTGTTTTGTACGATATTGAAACGACCCAACTATATTATGAATACATTTAGAAATTATCTGTACGCTAGAAACACAGCAGGGATGAATCGTAAAAGGTATAAATATAAATGAACGAAACAAATAGTTTTCGTATTATCGTCATAAAAATATGTTTCAGGTTGCAAAAAACCTATTTTTAAAATATTATTTAATCTTAATATACTCATAATTTTAGTATTGGTAATAACTAAAACTAGATCTTCAGAAAAGAAATATTGTCCGAATCGTATAGCCCTTTCCAGCACGGGTGGTTCTCTGAGACGTTACTATTTTAGAATAATAAACTTCAAATTGTAAGCGGTGGATTATATTAAACGAAACAAATATACATAAATAGTTCTCCACTTAAGATAATCAATTTTTTCATAATAAAGACCATTACCTCATTTACATAATTTCTCGGTATCTACGGCACAAGGTAGTGAATATTCCCCGATAATCCTCAAAAAACAAATCGCTGTATGTAAGGACAAACGATAATAAATAGTATGATAGTGGGCATACTTGTTCTCCGATTTTCCACTTAAACCTATTAGGTCACTAGGTGCTTTCGATTCATTACTTTATTTCTAGATAGTACTTTTAAGCAGTTATCACTTTAATTAATTGTATATATTTTTTCTAGTTTTGTTACCCGTTGATTCTTAACTAGAATCCTTATAAAATATACTAATACTACTAAAATGCAAAGAACATTGTGATAGCACAATGTTCTTTGCATTTTAGTTTTGAATTTATTAAATTACTTAAAGTTTATATTTTCATATGCAGGGGTATTTGTAAAAAGTATCTGACTGACTTCACTTCCCTCTACAAATTAGAAGGTAGATTTACAACTTTCGTGAGTACTAATTCGTTTGGTGCATATCTAGCCTCAGTATCTACCGAAGTAGTATGATTGAACACCAAAACGGTAACGGCTGAGTGAATCCTTAAATATGACCCAAAGATTTATGTGTATTCTCAAGGGATCTTGAGGTTTCATGATGATATATGCTGTAGAATTTAACTGATCCCTATCAAGTAATTTAAATTTTTCTTTAAAAATGGACTCTTTACTTTAATCTGTTGCTACAAGTAATTTTAAATAAAATTAGTTGAAAACCATTTCTGTAGGGTTTCTGCGCCTTTATTTAAATATAGTAGATATAATAATAGTGGTAGAGCTAGCATTATCAAGGAATTCCGACGGGCTACTCAATGGGCAACGTTGTAAAAACAATTGCACATTCAAATAATAAGCGTACAACACAAACATAAAACATAACCCATAAACATTACCTAAGAAAGAAGCATCGGTCATAAATGAAAGGGTGCAGCGTTCGAATGTTTTTATTATTGCTAGTGAAATGAATCGAGTTGGTTTGTTATATATATGTTTTCAGCCATCTTATAAATTGTAATTAAGTGCGATATGTTCTCTCTTTTATATTTGGGATTGATGAAGACGGAGAGCTTTCCCTCATTGTGTATGTCTACTATTCTTGCAAATCTGGATATGAATCCAGCTAAACTTATGGTAAATTTTCTTAGTAGCATTAATTGTAGACTTTAATACGATGTCCTGATTGGGTGTTTAATTTAAAAAAAAATTAACTCTGATTTATCCGGCTTTATTGCCAAAGAAAAAGGACTAATTAACTAAATACTTCTTAGTTCATCAATTACACATTTCGTATAAGACACAACAAAGCCATACGATGCACGTATGTCGCCACTAGTAGAGGTCACTTTTATAGGCCTATGTGTTGAAATGGAAACGTGAGGGGAGTGGATCCCGGCTGTCGAGTTGATCCTTAATGATATGTTACAAATACATAATAAATTTCACTTATCGATTAGGTACTGAGTCCCGAAATGTTAGTTCAATATTCTTATTTATCATTTGTTTTCTGGAATTTTTGTTTCCCAGGGATATTTACTAATACTTTTTCATTTACTTAATAATATAATATAATAATATCAGCTTTTATAGAAACCCATGCTTTTTTTGAAATATCTAGCAAAGGTATAATTTCAACGATTTCTAACACCTATATTAGTAATAAAGTTGTTTTAGGAAAGATAAAAGTGAGTACCATTAGACTTAAGGTAGATATTGTTCACACCATTTTCTTTTTGCGAACATCATAATGGAAACGATGCTTCATTTAATGAATTTTAATTTATACTAATGTTATGAATTTTTTGATAGACTTGATTGCTAGTTTCAATTATCAAAAATTTATTTTTAGAAAAATTAAGGTAAATCAAAGATAAATACTGCTACGAAACTTGTAGATAATTCTTTATAGTTTTTATTAAATTTTTTTAAATTAGTTCAACACTGTTTTATTCTCCTTTCATACAGTCAGAGTCATCTATTTAAGAGATATGCTACGCCCCATTTGTAAGATGATACTAAAGTACACAGGTACACGAAATTTACCCCTCCACAATGTTTTGGGTACACCGCAAACCAATCGGATGACTTATTATCTGCAGTCAACCTCGAGACCTGGAGAAGGCCATGTCTCACCACTGACCCATCGAATATTATCTTTATATACCTGATATGCACTTAAATATCTTTACTGTAACTGTACTAGTTATTCGTTCGTGATGTTCTTCTACTACAGTGAATAAAAGAAATGTTAAAGTATCAAAATTTATTTATTTCGAGTTAAATAAATGTAATGAACAAAGAAAGGAATCTTCTAATGATTCCCTCGGGGTAAGTGAGTTCATTACTATTTAAATTGTATAAAAATAAGATTTCTAGAATCTTAATCCAAACTAATAACTCATATATCTCGTTTTAATATCATATAAAGAATTCAAATCTCCCGCCAAATTCCCGTCATAAAATCAAATATATCAAATATTGCAAAATTAAACTCCCCGTGCATTTAAACCCACAGAATCAAACGTTTAGCTTACACGCAAAAATCCACTAGATTTACTGTTATCATACGATAATATAACCTAACATTCCCTTTACGCTTTTGACGCCAGTTATAGATTCAAAATATGATAAAATCGCTTACTTCAAGTACGAAAAACTGCTCTAATATACTCCAAATACTAATTCCAACTCCACAACAATCATTTCAGCTCCCAATTAGTGTTACATCATTGGCATCAACAGCAAATAGGCTCAAACAAGACTCTTCAATAGGCCCCGGGATTAGAAATACGCTACCTCAAATATTGATCACTTCGGCCCTACATACGCAATACTCTCATTCTTGTAAGTAAATTTCAAAAGTTAATGACTCTTATTGTGATAATTATTCGAAATGCAACTACACTCAGGAAAAACCGAAAAAGAAGTCCTTCACATTTGTTTTCAACAATTTGATATCTCCTAGGCAAAAAGGACCCCAGCAACGATGATAGATACCGCTTCCAACGATATGATACAGCATAATAAACCCACGTTGGAACGATCAGCGAATGCACCTATTTCCTTAAAATCCATGGTAACCTGCCCTTTTTGAATTAGATACGAAATAAGTAAGTTTTTAGTTTAAATTTTAAGATATGTTTACAAAATAAATAAGTAGTTCAAAATACATTTACATAAATAATTTTATAGTTGATGTTTGATCCTGTATAGGTTATGTTTAGCATGATATATCATACATATACTTAGCGGCCGTAAAGTACAATTTGCATATGATTTTATGCTTTATGGGAACATTATAGCCTTATAGAAATGTGTAATCAAAGTTTCAGGTAAAAATAAATTGTTTGAAATGACGATTAATCTATTCTACGAAAATGTGATTTAAGATATATTTGTACCCAACCAGCCATATAATAAATACCACATACAAACGAACATACATTTAAGAAACAAGTTCCATCAACAATATTTGCATTAACATGCTTTTCCATCTAAGGCCATTTTTATAGAAATTGTTTAAAACAATACTTTATAATCTAATAAGAAATTATTGGAAAACGGTTTCAAACTTTGGGCGTATGTAAGTGTAAATGACGCGGAACGAAGTAATTATCACGCGCTGAATATTTTGAAACATTTATCAAAAGCAATTAATGAAGTGTATCTAATTACAATCTAGATAACTAACTTTACGGTTGGCTATAATGTAAATTCTTTCAGTTTAATATCTACCTATTTATAATTTCGCTGGGAACAGTAGAGGTTGTTATCTTCTCATTTTATTTCCACAGTAGCTATAAAATAACAAGAAATATAAAATTTTAAGATAACATAAAGGCTACATATATATAGATGGGTATAATAAAATTAAGGTCGAAATTAGAAACACTTTACAAAGGCAATGGAGTTTAATTAAGTGGAGAGACATAACATCGCAAAACGTGGCTCACTGTAATTAAATTTTAAAATTGTCAAATGCTGTAAACTGCGCCACACATAACTTTACTGAAAAACTTAACACCTCTCAATAATAGACGCACGTACTGAAAAGTTGTAATATATGTGGAAACTTTATGTTCTGCCTCTTCGTAACGGAGATATTTCGAAGGAACAAATACCGAAAGTTTGATATAGAATGCTAGTCTGCTGTGGAAAATCTTTACCGTATATTCCACCAATTTAGTTTAATTACTTCATAGGGTTTTAAATGAATCATTTGGGTAAATTGTGAGATGTAAGAATTTCCTAAATAACTAGGCACTTAATTTTCCAAACGTAGTCACTTACGACTTCACAAATATAATTATATGGGATACCTCGTAAGACTTTTGTAGGATTAACTTCAGGAACGCTCTGAGATTTTAATACATATAGAAATTAATTAAATACAAAAAGTAGTAGTAGTAGTTTTTGTGAACATTATCTAAGTAACGAGATTGGTTGGCCTAAGTAATCTTTCATTAGAACTGTATAATTGTATTTTTTGTTGCTGGCTGAAGCTCTATATAGTGAAATATATCTTGACACATCTAGGCCCTGATATATATTGACGTATTGTACAGGCTTCACCAAAATTATGTCGAACCGGGAGGTGCTCCAACTTCCAGCAATTTTTGCCAAACATTGCACTGATCCGGAAGAAGAAGCTTGTAGATCAGTCTTTACCACAATCAAGAATTAAAATGTATTGGCGTCAATTGAAACCACGTGCTTTGCTTAATGGCGAAAATGCTAACCGTCCATTCACATATGTAGCTCCACATGCCTCCTTCAACATATGTACATATATCATGTTTTTTCATTGAATAGAATTCGTCCGAACAGCTCTACTTTTCTTTGCTATCAATGATGTGATGATTGCTGAATGAGTACCATGTGGTAAGCTCTTCTTCAGCGGTCGAGAACCTGACCGAAACTTGGGCAATAACTAAAAAAAGAATAACACGAATTTTAGAATAACAGTTTGAACATTCTCCATTATAGCAATGCTTTCTTGCTGGTGGTTTTTTGTAGTTTTTATCAATTTTCCTCAACAAAATTTGTTCAAAGGAGAACTATCAATATGTGGAAGGGGTATAAGGCAAAGTGGTAGCTATCCACTAATCGGACTCTCCTCAGTTTCCTCCAAGGGTAGTACTAGACCTGTCAAAGCTTCTACATCCATCAGCGTTCTTACGCTTACAAGGGAACACTGGCAGGTGAGAAATTCCGATTTCGATGAAACTTCACAGGCTAAAAGAGTACCTTAAAATAAGAAGTACATATTTCTTTTTAGCAGCTCAATCGCCCGATTTTCGGTACTACTCCCCTCCAAAGTTTGAGCAATTTTTCAATTTTTATTGATATCTCCAAAATTATAACAAATATTAAAATATTCCTTTAACATAAATTGCAGCTTATTACATAAGTGCAAGGATACGCCATCTATCTTCGCAAAAAAATCACGGGGAACCGAGCCCTCTTTAGCTCCTATTTCTTTTATGACTTATTTTTTTAAATAGGTCGTATTTGCGTTGAAAACTATCGTGTACAATCAATTTAAAGAAGTAATAATAAATAATTAATAATACCAGATATTCAAGTTATTTGTGTGTACCTACCTAGGTGACTAACAGCATGCAGTGTTCACAATCAGTCACTTACATAATAGATAAATTGCACAATAATGTGATTTTTCAATTTCAATAACGTTTCACAGAAATGTAGAAATTATTTAATTACCAATAAATACATAAATTACAGTAATTATTGAAACAAGTACATGGAGCAAGTCACGTCAGCCACTTGAGATTAGGTATATAAGATATTCAAAATAAGAGTATTATTTTCAAACAATTTGCAACATTTCAAATCGCCAATATCGCAATAATTCCTTTGACACGGCAAGAAACGGAGTTGCATCATGTCCTGAAAAATATCATTGTATCTGCTCAACAAGACAACTTTGGAAGGGTGTGGGGCCCAAAATCGAAGGATTGAGCCGCTAAAAGAAAAACACCTACTTCTTACTTTAAGGTATTCTTTCAGTCTGTGAAGTTTCATCGAAACCGGAAATTCTCACCTGCCGGTGTTCCCTTCTTAGTCTGATGTTAAATCTAATTTGCTCATCGTTTTCTTCAGTGTTAATAATTATTCGCCATTTGCCGTCTGAAAATAATCAACTAGTATTTAATTTCCTCGTATATAATTGAAGGTACTATGTTGGTGGTCATTGCCGTGGATAGCTTGCAATAACTGCTTTTTATTTACCGCAATTCTTACAAGTGCTCATATTACTTCAGCTATCCAGCTCGTCAAAGTCGTTCTATTTTTTTCTAAAGAAATCGAACACAACTTTTATTTAATTCCTTGAGTTTTGCTGCAAAAACATCTGCACTCAAATGTCACATGACGAAGTTAGCTGAAGCAATTACCCATCAAACTACTAATAATTATAATAATAATGATTGTATATATATTGTAAGCGTGGGTAGCAACGTAATTCTTAATAATCTTTATTCATACAAGGTTCGTTGTAGAGATTCCTGGAAGAGTACCTCATGTAGCATCCTATCGAAAAATCCTCTTTTTTTTTCAGAAGAGGAGGAATTTTCATAAGACACAAAGGGGTCTCACCCGTAAAGTCCTCTTGGGAATATCGGTATTTTGATTGTAGCGATTGTAGTATATCCTAGCGCTATCGCAACTCCTAATTCGTCCGATTCGTGGCAATAAGCGTAAGGCTTAAACGCAACTTCGCCTTCGGCTGGGTTCAATATATTTACGCTCGGTCTTTAAGAGAGCACTGTTTGAACAATACTATCGGGTTTTATGCTGTATGTACAAACATTTTACTTGCAAAATATAATTTTATATCGAAAACAATAGAGGTTATGTTTACGACCAGTACTATAATTCAATAGAATCAAATCGATAAAAAAAACGTTTGCAGAGTCAAGTATGTTAATTCATTTTCATAGGTATGTAAGTAAATAGAAAACGTCCATTATTTGTCAATTACTTCTGTAATTGTTGTCAACATTTGACAGTTGCGATGGTTTGCGTTTCCGTTATGTTTCCGTTTATCCATCTATTGTCTTTGTTTGGCAGTTATATAACAGCTTGTTTACATTTCGACAATCAGAAAACTTCCAAATGACATAGAACGCTGGCCGGCGCCGCCCGCAAGGTATTTACTGTATTTTTAATGGACTTTCAAAGCGTATTTTGTTTTATTTTCAGCTATTTCCATTGTAAATTAAATACTCACATCCGTTTGCGTTATCGAGTCTTTCTATATCTATTTGCTCGAATGTAATGTGATTCACATTTTCGTTTCATGTACGTAGATTTTTACGATAAATTCTACTCTTGATAACTGTACAAGCGAATGTGCATGCAGTTTCAAATCCCTTGCGCATCATTCTCGAGGTATGCTGAAATCTGAAGAAAATGTTAGCGTGTGTTAGTGCACTGTACAGAAACATTTATTTAAAATATGTTGCGCGAGTCCATTCAAAATCGCAGCGGGCAATATTAAGCGTATATTGAATTAATTTTGAATGGGGCTTGATGTGTATGTATTATGCATGTAAGTATATATGCATATTATGCATTAAGGAAAACTTCAAACGACATTATCCAGCTCATTTCACTGAATTTGAAGGTAGCTTATCTGAATAATTGAAATACGATGTAGACATCTGGATATTCGTTAAAAAGTGGACTTTAAGATTCAATTCAATTTATTTACAGAAGGTACGTACGTACAGCTTTTTTAGTCAAAATTACAGTAAAATAATTAGTAGAAAACACACTTCAACATATAAATACAAACTAATATGATAATAATAATAATAAATGTCTTTGTTGTAGCAAAGCAAAGCACCAACAAGGGAATATACATAGAAATTAAA
Source organism: Cetonia aurata (assembly GCA_949128085.1). Classification (NCBI taxonomy): domain Eukaryota; kingdom Metazoa; phylum Arthropoda; class Insecta; order Coleoptera; family Scarabaeidae; genus Cetonia; species Cetonia aurata. Next base: position 42,963,070 of record OX421884.1, read on the forward strand.
ATATGTACTAAATAAGTAGCATACAAAATGAAAAACAAAAAAAAAAGAAAGAAGTATATATGAGCTAAATTATCCGCAATGTTTGCTACACCCACAAGGCGAGATTCAGTGAGTGGACGTATAAAAAAACGATCCTCCCCTGCTCTACCATCTAAACCTTGACTATATGAATTATATACAGAAATAAAATATGCCTAAGATAACCTTAAATGCTAAAGTGGAAATAAACTGTACTAAATATTTATATCATAAGCATGATTAAAACTAAAGTTCATTCTGCAATGTGCCCGCCACAGCATATACAAGACAATATCCGCTATGCTACCCTTGACCCGCAAATAAGTACCGCCTGTACGACCGCCTGTAAATGTGATATGAGAAGCATCTCTCAAACAAAGACGTTCAGTGTTTTGGCGGAGATATCCTATTTCTGAGACGCGTGCCTAAATCATGACTCTCGAAACGAAAGTGAATCTTATTATAAAGATACGAGGGTGTCTTTTTAGTGATAATGTGATGGTAAAAACACATAGTTTGCAATTGTCGTCTATTTGACATTCTCAGCCAGCCTGCATCCCGAAGCTTATATGAGATTCTTTCAAACTTTCTTATACCATAGATCAGGCGCAAGCAAGAATTTTGAACCCTCTGCACACGCTGGGAGGGATACATAGATTAAAACATAAATAGATACGAGTATAAATAAAAACAAGTATAAATAATGTCAGGTGTAAATAAAAGGAAGTAAATATAAATTATGTTTGGATAAAAAAAACTTGTATAGATGAAAGTAAGATAACAAACAATAATAGAATACACAGTGTGTTGGCAGTGGCTACACAAGGCTACACTTTTTGGAACAACTCTCTGCAACTGGTACTTGAATTTACGTTTTTATTGCCTTTACTGCTCTCTGTTGTTGCAGAAATACCCTATGTGCTGCTGCTGATCCACCCCACAAGAGTATTCCATAATTCGCGCTACAGTGAAAGTCCCGGAAATAAGTAGTTCGGGCTGCCTCTTCCCCGGCTACCTTCCTGATCCTTCGGATGGCATGTATACACTTCGCCAGTCTTGGAAACACCCCGTTAATGTGTTCATTCCACGTTAGAGCACTATCCAGACGAATTCCCAATAATTTCACCGCCTCTTTCTTCGAAGCTTTAGTTGTAAACAGCAGTGTCTGAGTTTTGTCAAGATTGATTTTTAATTTATTTGCAGAAAATCATTCCTGTGCCTCGCCCACCACGCAGTCAACAGGATTTCCATTAGCGTCGTCAGCTGGATTTACGAGGAAAGATATATTACCGGCGTACATTAAAGTTTTTAGGCAGGTTATGTTGGCCGGAAGATCATTCACGTAGATGGCAAACAGAAGGGGACCCAATATAGAGCCCAGTGGAATGCCTATTTAGTAGTTCCATTCCAAACAACCTGCTGCTCTCTGTTCATCATGTAGGTTCTTATTAAATTATTTGCCACACCACGTACATCATAATATTCTAGTTTTTCTAGTAAGTTGTTATGGTTCACGCAGTCAAACGCTTTCGACAGGTCACAACATACAAGTTCAACCTCCCTTTTCTTGTCGAAAGCTTCTGCAACAGCATGCATTAGTTCCAACTGCACTGAGAAAAATAGATAGTAACAATAGGGACAACTAACTTTATAGTTGGTTGTATTATAATTATATTAGAGCGTACCATCTTCCTAATAAACAGTAATACATGGATGAATACTGGGTACTAGATAACGTATTGTTGTCCTTGAGTTAATATCATTCATTATATTTATAATACGTGGTAACATCTTTTTTTCTCCGTGTGAGATTGTTGATCTATTTTTTCTGTATCGATGTTGGGATTCGTTTAGAATGTTTAACTTTTCCAGGTGTTTTACTATCTACTCCTAATGGTCTCCTAAAAGATCATAGATATAACCGGCAGTATGGAGATGTGTCTGTAGTGTTTCCGCTTGACCTGATTTAAAGATGGATTGTATGGATAATATATGCCTTGTATGTACAATTTGTTAATGTGTTAAACAAATCGTAAAAACTGCAGTCATGAACTTACTTCCATCAAACAATTAATGTTCTTCATTAAGAAGAATTGGTTTTTGATACCTGAAACAAAATGCTTTAATGTTCCACATTTGGTTTTCAAAGATAGCAAATATAAGTTTTTAGATGAATAAAAAAAAAATATATAAAAATAGAAACCGCAAAGGAAAGATTGTTGTATTACACTGTTTTTAATAAATATACATGGGAAGCAATTCGTGATACAAGTAAGTATATCTGCCTAATCCGGGTATAAGAAGTGTATTTAAATGATGCATTTATATTCAAACTCAAAGCTCATCAGTCTTCTGTTAATCTGTCTGTTAATCAATTGAAAGTGTGTAACTCGTTCCAATGAGTTGATTGCAAATAAGTGTGTTTACATGATTTAGAAGGCTGCAAGGTTGTCAAATGTTAGATGCGCAATAGCAGCTTATTATTCTATCAACACTGAAAGTGCTTTTGTTGAAGCAGTAAAGTTAGTGCAATAAATCAGATAGGAATAGAGTGGGATGTATCAATTCAATTTACCCTTTGCTTGTTTCTTTTTGATAGTATATTTAACAGCCTAATAAATTACATTATTAAAATATAAAAACAACCTTACAAGTAAATAAAATTAATATTCAATAATACTGTATTGCTGCATTGCATTGTATTATCCTTATAAAACTAATTAACAATATTAAGTCAATAAGAATAAGCATAGATTAAAATATGTTTCAGCAAAATTAATAATTTTCCAGTATCATTTATTTGAAGTAAAACTTGGAAAATTATGGCATTATCCTTAAGATGCCAAAATTTTCCAAGTTCTACTTAAAAATAAATTTTACTCCTTTAGCAAATAAAAATCTCCATTTATATTAAATATTTGTTTACATTTGTAAATAAAAATATTTTTGCGTATTTATGTCAGAAGTCAGTCAACAATATTTCGTATTATAAAATATTGTGATAGGATTTAATTCTCACTTTAATATTGAAAAACAACACCATAACTTTTCAACGACGTTTTCTGGATTTTACATTAAATAAAACACATATCTGTAAACCAATAGAACTTTCATTGCAGATATGACGCCAATTTGGTTTATTATGGCTTTCAGTATTCTCAAAAGTCAATTTCCCGTATTTTATTTTATATAGCCCGTTTTTCTTTTAAAATACTATATCAAAGTCTATCTACACACAAAATTTGGTGTTTGTTTGTTATTTCATTTCATCAAAAAAAGGGAAGATAAAATCAGTATTAAAAAAAGGATAATATATAATCGCACATGACACTTAGTGCTGATCTCCAGCCCAGCTAAAAGCGAAAGTTAGATACTCAATTAATACACCGATGTCTAACTCCTAACGAGACAAGTAAGGATGAGTGGATTTGTTGCCCGAAGCACTCCCTGGATACAAAGAATCTCATGCACCTTCTTGGAACTTATAATATTATTATTATTAAATAAATAATAAATAATTAAATTAGTTTTATCCCAAATTAGAACTTTGAATGAGTGAGTTTTCCTTTAACTCTGAACATGTTTCCACGTTCAGCTTTAAAACAGGCAAGTCAATGGATTACAGACAGACAACTGTATAATATGTCAAAGCAACCTATGATAACAATAGCAGTTAAGTAAATGTCAAGATTTCATTTTAAAAAACTAACCGAATTCACACTTCGTATACTTAAAGTACTTCAATAAAACGCAACACAAGATTAATATGTTTAATTTTCTTGAAAATCGATCCGAAAAATATCACTGCGTTTATGTATGACGCTAGTGTGTATCAAAACCAGCGAACTTATTTGATTATAAACCCACCATGACTGAATGCCGCGCGTCCAAACCCACCGAATAATAATTTAACCAGATTATACCTATTTTAAAACTTTATAACTAGCTATTAACAACAAAACTATTGCATGAATAAAAAGTGTCAAAATAAATCTTCAAAGTTCCATATTCCAAACAATATGCATGCTAAACGATTATAAAAAGTTGCACAGAATTACTCAAAGGTTTGGATTCAATCCATTACATGCAGTGAGTATGAGATCCCGTAATTCCTCAATATTTTGTATAGGTATATTATTATGAATTTTAGATTTGAGATAAACTCAAAAAAGAAATCATTTAGCGCCAAGTCGAGTGAGCATGGTGGTCAAGCAACGCGGCCGAAAGGACTTATCCAGCGATCCGAAAAAAATAAAAAACTTAAGTAATTGTGTGACAGCTGCAATAAAATGTGGTGGAGCCTCGTTCTATTTGAAACCACGTATGTCTTCAATGTTCAAATTTTATATTTGTAGAATAATATGTATTCGAAGCAGTTTCAAAAATTTATTCGTTTTAAGCGTGCATTAATAAAGGACGTTGTCTATTATTCCTACCCAAACGTTAACTCTGTCATTATATTGGATATAGGGTACTTTATGCATGTATCGTTCGTTCGTAACCAATACCTGTTGAATAACAAAGAAACAGGATAAGAAGAATTGGAATTAAGGAAAGTATTAGGAATAAACCGACAGTTTTGAGATTGAACATGCCACCATTCAAAGAAAACGATGCCTTGTCCGTAAAAAACATTTTTTTTTTTCTAAAATGCCTCTATTTTCGAGTATAATATCGTAAAACTCAGTTGCTTTTATTTTGTCCTTCTCAAACAACTGCTGGTGATTGCTAAATTAGTAAGGTTTGCATTTTATTTTTTTCTTTAGTCTTAAATACTGAAGACTTTGAAACAACTCTTGTGCTATATATCGTAGCAAGGTGATATGATTTTCTTAAACACAATACAAAATATATAATTTCACTACTTCAGTAAGAAACGGTAAACTTCTATCTTCTTTTCTGTGGAAATTTACTGGGCAAACTTCGGTATTAAACTTTATAATAATGTTATAAAAATAGTACGAATCGATAGTATTTGACAATGTATAAATTACGCACTAAATAGGAAACACCATTCAGTTTTTTCGTTAAGGATATGTATGATCTACCCAATTCAGATCTAAACTTATTTTGCGCCATTTCAATAGACGTTTATAGTACTCGGAAACAGATTCAAGACCAGAGGCCAGCGGTTCTCTTAGTTTAGCGGGTAGGTAGTTACGAAAATTAATAACTCCTAATAGAACGTTTAGTTTTTAACAAAATTTTAACCAATTGAATGTGCTTCGAAAAATGGAATTTAAACGAATAAGCAACTATACCCTGTACTTCATGGTGTTGCAGCTACCTAATCAACAATATTCGTTACTGACGCAAACCATGTAGGTATTTGAACTATTTGCATGTCCGGCTTCCATACCATAAGCGCAGGTTCTATTCCAGGCCAGGAAAGTAATTTTCAACTTATGACGCGAAATTCGTGATGATAGATTAAAAGTATATGAGTTGGTGTTGTTTGGCCTGTTTCCATCGTCTGTTGGATTTTGGAAATCCGATGTTTCGGCAATGGTTATGCTGCCGTCATCAGGCACGCAATCAGAATGAATCGATACCCGGATAGTATGTTGCCTAAAGCAAGAAATCTGATAACAAACGGGACCAAACAAGATACCGAAGTCAGAATCACTACAACAATTCCATACATAAAGAGCTTATCGGAAAAAATCAGACAGATAGGCAACCAATACGACATCAGAACGGCGATAAGTACCTGAAATACAACAAGGTTATACTTAACTAGAATGAAACAAGACAACATAAACCAACGAACCAAAAATTGTGTGCACAGCGTTCCATGTCAATGTGGACGCTCATACATTGGTGAAACAAGCAGACCGCCCAAAATAAGAGCAGAAAAACACAAAAGCATCTGCCAGAAACGAGAATAACTCGCTTGGGAATGCATCATAGAATAAATTGGAAAAATGCTAACCAAAAGGAAATTAAAAGAAGCAGCATTCAGTGCACCAAGCCTGGAGTTGCATAGGGTATGGATGTCGTTAGTGCGTAACTCCATTCAACGGGGAACTCACATCGGCAATCAGGTATACATTGAATTCTAGAACCATCATAACAAGGTACACGCAATGAAGAGCACATTCTCAAGATCAACAAATTTATGATGAAACTTTCTGTAGAATCAGATTCGAAAAATCTCAACGATGAACTTCTAAGGAAAGGAGAATCCACAGAACAGAAAACTCTCATGCACACAAATTTCCATATATTACATATAAATATAGATTCCAAGCGGTATATACCCATCCCCCGGAGAAGTCATTATACGATTGCAATATACAGTAGTGTGTAGACTGTACTTTACAGGAGCAAAAATATGCATAAGACAATTTACCCGAGATGGATACGTACAATTCCCTCCCATAGTCAACTATGGAATTAACAAGTAATAGTCTCCCCCGTATCAGGGCTACCCTTTTCCCCGTGTTAATGTTAAGTTTGGTACGTAAAAAGCCTTTACTGTTGAGACCTCTCTCGGTTTCAGCTCAGCAACAAACCAACAACGTAAAATTGGGTCGGTCAAAAGAAGGTGAGATGTTCTAGAACACAACGGCTATATATTTTGAATCTACTCAAAGATATATTGAGTGTCCTCTTATTAAAGAGACCGTATTGCTATCAGGGAAGGTATAAGAGATACAGCGTCGTTTAAATAGGAAGAAGGAATACCACACATTTAAAAATTGGAGGTATTCCGCAGGATTCGGAAGATCGCGACATGACATCGTTTTTTTTTTCTTTTTCTTTTTGACTTACCGCATTGAGCTATAAACATATAAAAAGTGTAATAGGTACAATGTTTTTCTTATTTATAAAATACTGCAGTAAGATTCACAATACGATGCGTCGGCTATAAAGAATCGTTGTCAACCTGATGTTTTTACTAGTTATCTCATCCCAATAAATTTTCTTATGCCCTTGAAGCTCAAGACGTTAAGTCAAAAGAATGAAATTTGATTTGTCGAGTTTTCAGTATGTTATCGGAATCGTTCAATATATCTTAATTTCTTAATGTCTTGTGTTTGTCTTTAAAATGCGCAACTGCTTCCCCATTCCAGCGATTCTATTTTTCTTATACCTTCGGAGATAGCAATAGTTTTCCTATTAAAAGGTAGCCAGTCCATCTTTTGTTAATTTAGGCTATTTTGAATAGCTTTATCAGTTTAGAAGGATATAGCAAAACTGTCAGAAATAAAGTTCCATAGCGATACTTTAAAAATTAACGCTGGGATGATGTAGTACATACATATCAAAAGATACACCCTTTAACGAGAATTTGATTGGTAAATTCCGTTTCCGGGATATTCGCAATATTGCTACAAGCATGTGTTATGTGTCTGTTAACGAGATATCGATTGGCGAGCGCAGCATCCTAATGTATCTAACCGCTCGAAATACTGCTTAAAATGTCGGCTTATCACGCTGAATAGTTTTAAATCATGATCAGTTCGGTAGTTGTATCCAGTCTCAAGTTATAATAATAATAATAATAATAATAATAATAATAATAATAATAATATAGGTAAGTATATTAGCCCAACAGTACAGAAGACCAATTACAGGACTAAATATATAACACAAAATGTAAATGTAATACTAGGGTAAACAATATAAAGCAAACAAAAACACAAAAACACAGATACAGAGAATAGTCAAGCATTCCTCTGAGCATTAGTACTCAAAAGATGCTTCAAAGAACAAGAAAACAAGTCACATCTATTACATATACCATTATAAACTTCAGTCATAAACACGAGTGGTGACTTAAGCAGCATATTAGTCTTAGCTTGTGCATTATAAAAGGTACAAACATTGCGAGCGGCAAGTCTAGGTACACTAAACTGAAGCTTATGTAAAATAAAGCAACAATCAGTTTTATTATTAATTACCTTATAAAGAAAAGCCAGCGCAATACCCTCTCGTCTGGTCGCCAACGACACCACATCGAAAGCTCCCAAGAGTGTGGCATGGTCTAAACCACGACACGGATATTCGTTAAATTTACGAAACCAAAGAAGTTTCAAAAACTTTCTTTGAACAGCTTCAATGCGATCAATATATATTCCGTAGTGAGGATTCCACACCAATGCACCATACTCCAGTCTGGACCGCACAAGACTGTTAAAAAGGATTTTAAAGGTAGGTACCTAAGTTGGAAAACCGCTTAGTGTTACGACATATGAAACCAAGCATTCTAAACGCAGAGGCTACCACAGAGTCGACATGACCACCAAATGAGAGAGAGGCATCAAACTCAATACCCAAATCTCTAACACTCCCACATCTACTCAAGATTTCCTACTCGATTGTATATTGGTAATGAATGGGCGACTTCTTACGGGTATAAGAAACAATTTTGCATTTGGATATGTTGATATCCAACTTACTTTGACTACACCACTCAACCAGCCTGTCAACATCAGATTGAAGATCTTTGCAATCATTAATATAATTCACAATGCCAAACAACTTAACATCATCCGCAAACATAAATACCTCGCAGCTCAAGGTAGCAGGCAGATCGTTCACGAACATTAGGAACAGCATAGGACCCAAAATTGACCCTTGAGGCACCCCGGAAGTAATAACTCTACTCTCTGAAAGAAAACCATTATAAGAAACACAAAAGGTGCGCCCAGTAAGATACGATTGAATTAACCCAATCAAGTCACCACTCGTCCCCCAGCAATGAAGCCTACGCATCAGAAGTCTATGATCGATTCTATCGAAGGCCTTGGAAACATCCGTATAAATTACATCGACCTGCGCACCAGCATCAATAGCCTCAGAGGTGTACTGTACAAGCGTAACAAGGTTCGTTGTAGTTGACCTTTTGTCAACAAACCCATGCTGAGAGTTAGCAATATTACTGCTAAAAGCTAAATACATGTGACGATAGAGAATGGATTCATAGATCTTGGATAAATTACATATAATCGAAATAGGCCTATAATTCGCAATATGAGAAGCATCCCCACTCTTATGCACAGGGCAAACTCGGGCGGTCTTCCACAAGCTTGGAAATGTAGATGTTTTTACACTCAAATTGAAACACGTTAATACAATCTTTAATGAGAAAGGAAGGCACCTGGTCAAATCCAGAAGTTAATTTGCTTTTCAGACCCCCAACAGCCTCGACGATCTCTTTTTCAGATATGGAGGAGATATGAGTATGAGGCACATCACAATTAACTGGTACCTCGCCCGAAGAGGAAGACCGGGACGGATCCCTAAACACACTACAGAAGTAACGAAGAAGTTATGAAGAGAAGCTTCGATATTTTCTAATTTGTAATGGTTACAGCCCAGAATGTTAACTTATTGTTCAACTTTTGACAAGGAGATTAAAAATATTTGTCGTTCCCTATTGAAAATTTTAATATATTTACACTCAATTCAGTAGCTTCAGATATTCTCGAGTACTGAAAACATATTGTTGTTTGTAGTTCATGTTACACACATTTTGCTATAATAAAGATCAATGATTTTACAGTAGGTACGGTATATCCTTCTTTGAATATTTTGATGCCAATCAGTACAGAATTTGATGTTTTCCCATCGTTTACAACATCTTATCGACCTACATGATCAATACTTCCAAAAAAGTAATCATTCACTTTATACTATGTTGAGACCAAGTTTCTGTAAATCTCATTGATAGCATATTTGTGTTGAATTTTTGTTAAGGCTTAAAACTATGCACTGAATATTGTAATTTTTTTATCTAATATTATTAAAACAGAAAATTAGGTTGTCTTTGTAATTTTTTATAGAACAGTTGATATTGTAAGAAATAAAATTACAAATACAACTAAACTTAAAACGTACAAATTTTAATTATTCTATATACTATATTTTACTTAAAAAAAATATCGTATGTAATGTACTGCCACCCAGATTTGCAATAAATCTAGTAAAAATATTCCACAATTGTTTAGATTTGTGCAAATTAGAATAAAGAATAACATTTAAAAACCAAAATTATAAAAAAAGCAGTTATAAATGGTCAAAATATAAAAAAATTACAGAAAAAGGAAACCTAACAACAAAATTTATTTCATCAAAGAAATTTGGTTTTTGAAAATAATCTTCCGTTTAAAGAAATTACCAGAGTTCTTCAATCCCGAAGGTTTTCTGAGTAAATGATATATTCTCTCAGAGATAAGGAACCTATTTCAATTTAAAATGAAAAACGGAATGGAAAAATATCCTCCATTAGCGATAAGTATCTTCTTTTTTTAATAACCAATATTATAAATATTATTGCTTGAAAGATGCTTTTCCACTACCGTTCCGGTATGCTTTGGCAGAATTATACAATTCCTCAAAATTCTCTTGACTTTTCATAAATATATATACGTAGATTTTCTTGGTTTTTGAAGTCGCATATTAAACAACTATTCGTAGTGAGTAAAACGTTTCGGTTTAATAATCAAACCTTAATCATTTACATTTTAAAAATTAATAATGTAAAAAATAAAATGTTGATGTATAAAAATATATAAAATTTTTTGTTTTATTGATAAAATCAGTTTGTTTTTTGTTTTAATTTGAAAGATCTTTGAAATGTTTTATATAAATGACACAATTGACAAAACAATCTCTATATAAAACATTTTCTTCAGATCTTTCAAATTAAAACAAAAAACAAATTGATTTGACCAATAAAACAAAAAATGTTGTATATTTTTATACATCAAGATTTTATTTTTTACATTATTAATCTTTAAAATGTAAATGATTAAGGTTTGATTATTGAACTGAAACGTTTTACTACTCACTACGAATAGTTATTTAATTATACGACTTCAAAAACCAAGAAAATCTGGGTATATGAATTATACAATGTTTTATTAAAAAAGGAAGGAGTCTGTAGATATGCTTACATTTTTCATGCTTTTTATGAAGTTTAAAGGATAACAAAACAAAAATGATGTTTCATCCAACCAATCAATTTGAAAATTTTCGATTAATTAAAGTTTAATATTGGCTGACTAGTTTTGGCCACGGGAGCTATCTTCAGAGCCAATTTAAAACATCAAAATATAAAAACAATGTGAAGTATTTTAATGTTTTAGATGGCTCTGAAGATGGTCCTCTATGGCCGAAACTAGTCAGCCATTATTCAAATATAAATAATTGAAAATTATTAAGTTAATTGTGTAGATTAAACATTATTTTATTGTTATCCTTTAAGCTTTGTATTATTACCTTATTTATACTGAACTATGTATAATTTATGACTACGAAGTTAATTGAATGAATTATTTTTTTAGATTTATAGGTGAATATTTGCCATCATTAGCTAGTTTGCTACTTTGCATATTCTATTACGTGTATAAGCACTTTTGAATACAATATCATAACTTCGGTGGCGCATACATAAGCATTTGTATAATTAATGTATTTATTTCAAAATTGTTTGTGATGGAAATGCGGAGAAAATTAAATTTAAGATGAATACAGAAGCAAATAAAATTAAATTCCGGCGATAGAAATTTAACTGTACCTGACAACTGCAAAATTTAAATGTACCGTGGTCTGAGGGTTAGATATCTCGGCTTACATTGTTGATATTATCGTTCCCAACACACTTCGACTTTCCCACTGTCTTATTAAATTAAATCAACCCGTTTCGTTCAAGGACTGAATTTCGCCTAATATTTACCCGAGACGAGGAACGAAAATTTAAACTTAACAATCTTTACTTACTCCTGTTGGCTTGCTTGCTTGTATTCCAAATTAAAAGCTATAGGTAACATCAAGTTAGCAATGCAGTGGAAAGCAACTGCGGTATCATTTATCTTACGCTAACAATGCTTGTAATTTTCTTACTCTGTCAAATTTAATATTTAGACTATTGCTTTGTTTTTTCTGTTATTTGTACGTAGAAATATTTGAAGTATTCCGAAGAATATCTTTATTTTCATTTTTAACAAAATTGGATAAACCGTTGCTGCTAGACATTTTATTTTGTTTATGGGCTCTTCGCAACCATCTCTATTTGCTTCCGCTGCAGCCTCGCTAATATAAGAGATATATTTCAGAGTTCTGACATATAGAGCGTATCTGCACTTAACCCTTATCAACTAAATTTTAGAAACTATAAATCCAAAGCAACAAAAACGCCCCGTTCAGTTAGTACCTTAAGTTGAACGAAACTATATCGAAATTGACATTAAATTTTCACACCAGAGCTTCTGCTGTTTTTTGTTCCGCCTCACAATAACGACATTGTTATATATTATTTACTAACGGAGGGCAATTGAAAAAAAAAAACCCAGTATTTGAGTAAATTTGAATGGTTGACTATTTGAACTGACTAACGTTTATGCTTTTAAAGAATGGAAGTGTAATCGATTAGAATTCCTCTCTTAATTGAAAATAGTTATATAATCGTTATAATTCCGTATTATTGTGTGTTTATAAAACAAAGTGACAAGTTTAATGGAATGGAATATTTGGAAAGGTAATTACAAAAACCATTCAAATATGATCTGCTTCTCAATTTGCTTGAGTATGGAAGGGACGTGAGGAGACGGTGGGCAGGGAGAGACAGAGGGAGGGAGACAGAGGGAGAGATAGAGAGGAAGTGAGTGAGAGAGAGATAGCATCCGAGATAGCATCCGGGCTATAGAAACCACTAGGGCGGACGTTATCTTAGAGCTTATATAATAACCTCAGGCGTTTGAGAAAGCTCAGAATCTTGTTGACATCTTTTTCAGAGAAAGATTAGCTTTGTCAAAGATCATATACCCGATTTTCGAGACGGCAGTACGGTGGCAAAAAAATGTGCTCAATTGTCTACTTGTCCTCCAAACACAACCGGCATCTAATCCACATCATCAGAGATCAGATCACTACTCTAATATGGTGGTCCCCTCTACTAATTTGTGCAGATCCGTAAAGTATTTCTCTGGATCTCTTTCCAGTTTACCAAATAAGCTTTGCTTCCAACGATCTAGTGCCTTGCCGTTGCACAGTATGAAATCGGCTGTCTCCGGTTCTATCCCGCAAAGTCTACACTTGGTGTACCCGTCAAACACTCCAATTTTGTGCAGGTGTGCTTTCACCGCGGCATGTTCGGTCATTAGGCTCGTAATAATGAAGAACTGTTCCCTGCTGAGCTGTAGCAGCTCTTCAGCTCTTTTCCTGCATGGCTTCTCTATAAAGGTTTATTGTATTATACCGGATATGTATCTTCAGTATTCTAGCTGTTTGGTCCGGATCCAGTCTTCTATATCTTTCCGAGCTATTTGCCTAGTAATCTCGAAAAAATGGTCTGGGTCGTACAGTTTCATCTCTGACCCTCTTCTTGTAAATTCGTCAGCCTTTCGTAGTAGCCGTCGATCCCTTGATGGCCCGGTATCCAAGTCAATGAGACTTGTTCCGTTCCGAAAGTTCCACCAATTCATGGAGTCACTCCGTTACCAGCCTGGACGACACTTTCTGGCTTAGTAATGCCTTTAGTTCCGCTTGGCTATCTAATATGATGTGAATTCGTTTAGTGGTCACCACTTCCACAGTCATTATGTTTGCACACTGGAGAATAGCATATAGAGGCATATTCCCTCAATGCGTAGCTGTACCCCTCTTTCTAAGAGTATATCCCTGCACCAGCACTGTCAGCCGTCTTAGATCCGTCCGTGTACCAAACCAAGTCTTGCTTTCTGGTTTCAAGTGCGATATTAGAAGACTAATTCATCAAAATGATAGATATACCAAACAACAAATAGATAAAAGCTATTAAAAAAATAAATATATAACACCAAACAATAATGATTAAGTAAATGTACGATATTAATGATAAATAAAATTAAGAAATAAAATAATTAGAAGGAGATCTAACACTTCCAACAGAGCTGAAGGCTACGATGGTCAAACAGGTACAGCCTACACTCTGCCGGTCATCTCTCAGTTTTGAGCAAACAGCATGACTCGACGGGCAAGGATTAAGATCGGCTGAACATTTTGTTGGTCAAGAAAACGGCAGGATTTTACCCAAATGTGTCGTTGATGATAACAAACGTTTCGATCAGAACCGATGATAGGAAGTGCATGGGTCCAAAAGATGAGATAAAGGTGTATCCAATATACACTCCGCCAAAAAAGTATCGCATAATTTAGTTTTGAATCATAAAAGTATCGCATAATCTTTGTTTGTAGCATAAAGTTGTAAATATACTTTAATGCGCTCTAAGATATAATTTCTATGATTGTTTAAATAAAATACAGGCCAAATAAAAACAAGAACTCATACTTGAGATTTTTATTAAAACAAGAAATTACAATTTTGGAAAGAAAAATGTCATAACAGTAGCTTTTAATACTGAGTATTGCCACCTCTGCCTCTTATGACCGCTCGCATACGGTTTGACAGAGATTCGATTAACCTCCGTATATAAGCCTGATCCAAATTCTCCCACTCGTCACGGAGAGCATTTGCTAGTCCATGCAGGTCCGCTGGGGCAACATTTTGGGTTCGTATCCGTCTGTGAAGGAGGTCCCACACGTGCTCGATAGGGTTCATGTCCGGACTTACCGCAGGCCAATCTAAAACTGGAATACCAACATCGTTAAGGTATTCCTGGACGATTATTGCAACATGCGGTCGTGCATTATCGTGCATTAACATGAATTCGTTTCCTATAATTGGCGCATATGGTACTACATGTTCTTCTAAAATGTCCGTTATATACCTGTGGGCAGTCAGTGTACCTCTGTCTACTGGTACTAACTCTGTACGACCTGTTAAACAGATGCCTCCCCAAACCATAATAGAGCCACCAGCGAAATTAGGTCTAGGTCTGATATTACACTGCGAATAGCGCTCACCGTCTCGTCTGTACACTGAGATACGCCTATCTGAGGTGTAAAGACCAAATCTTGACTCATCTGTGAAAAGTATATTGGCCCAGTCATTAATGTTCCAATTTACATGTTCTCTGGCAAACCTTAAGCGAGCCACTCGGTGGTTCCTAGTGAGACGAGGGGCTGTTACAGCTACTCTAGCTCTTAATCCACTCTGTCGTAACCTATTCCGAATAATTTGAGTACTCACACGAGTATTTCTGACTCTAGCCAAGTCGTTCTGCAATTGTCTCGCAGTTACATGTCTTCGACGTAATGCTTGTAGTAGTAAATAGCGGTCATCTTGGCGAGTAGAACATCTTGGACGACCTGGTACAGGTCTTCTACTGTAAATGCCTGTTTCCCTATATCTGGCTACGGCTCTAGAAACACTTGACTGATTGATGTTCATCAAATTAGCAACGTATGCTTGAGATCGTCCATGTTCGATTAAAGCAACTATAGCAGCCACTTGTTCTGAAGTTAAATTGCTCATTTTAGTTTTAAAAGCCTTGGTACAGAACTCTAACTTCGCACTTTAAAATTTGTCCGTATAGGAAGAGTTTCAATAAACAACTGAACAAACCTTACTCATATGCATTTTTCTAAATGTGTTCTTTTAGGAAAAAAAAAGTAAAAACGCTAAGTTCCATTATTTTGTTAGTGTTTTTATAGTTCACATACACGAGGCAAACTTTTTGTGAACGTATAAAAATATCTTGGTTCATAAATGCCCTTTCTTAGTTTATGCGATACTTTTTTGGCGGAGTGTACATTGTCACAATGTAAACACTAAACGCGAACCCACAATTAGTAATGATACAATATAATTTCAATTGCAAATATCTAGTGCTTTGGAAATTTTATATAATCGACATAAAAAGCCTACAGGGAATGAAAGCACGACTACTAACCGCAGCTCCATATTCAAATAGGGCTGAACTCTTTATGCTAATTTGAACTAGCGAAAAGCTAACGTGTTGCGCATAGTAATAGCGGCGAGAGTGTCGTACAAAATGATTTAGCGCACAGAAACGGTTAGAGGATGTATCTGGAAAACCTCTCACCCTTATAATTCAGGCTAAGAAGATTTGATCTAAAGATTAAGAACTTTTCTTAAAAGACTCTGCGCCAATTCTTTAAAAATAGAGGTTTTAAAGTGAAGGAAATTATGCATGTCAAAATATATTGACTTCAAAATTATCTGACATGATCGAAACCTTTGGTAATTTAGATTTACATTTCTCCTATAATTACGATTCTTTTTCTTATGTACTCGAAAATAGCGATTTTTTTGTGCGTCTGCTTCCATGAGCTACACTCAGAACGTATTGCCTCGCGCTATACAGAACGTTTAGCAGCGTGTCAGTGTTCGTCGAGTCTCGATGCGAGATAGCACAATTCTCCCATAACTGTTACGCGTTGTAAATGTAATACAATATCGGGCGTAGAAAATCGCTGAAAACGGCCATTATTTTGTAGTGTATGTGTAAGAAAGTATATCGGTGAATTCCCGGATTTACATTACGATGGTGTCAAAACAGTTTGTACAGTGTGCGATAAACATTTATTGTGCTGGCACAATCGGACTGTACAAAGCATGTCACCAGTATAGAGCACACAAATCTAAAAATTGATATGCCATCGAGAGAAAAATTAGATTTACTAACCATGTTTTTCGTGTGTCAGTTACAACTTCGTTTACTGGATAAACAACATCCGTAGATGTTGCACGGTCTTTCTCAAAATATAAGCATATTTTACCATCGCGACGAACGGGGTTCAGCGAGAAAAATCTGTAAACATACTCAATGCTACAAACTTTTCAGAAATCCTACACCATTTCTGCTATTTAAATAAGCTAAGTGCCCCATATATAATATTTATAGTTAAACTAATAAATTAGCTGTGCTTTTTTCCAATACTGTAGTGTATACTTGCGTTAAACGCAAATAAAATATATGTTACTTACCTACCTTTCTCATTTATATTTAAAAAAAAGAATGTAACAACCCATTAATGTTTGTCAAAATACTTTTTAATGATTCCTTGACTTTTGAAGCTTGCAAAGCATATTTAGTTGGTTAAGTTAGATTAGATTGGGGTTGAAGCTGCCATTTATTCTAGAAAGAGTTCTCTACTTTTGCCCACTTACTTATATTTACCTTTCTTCAGAGTACTTCTTCATGTAGCTGCCTATTAGACGAAACGTTGTTCTTAACAGATCATCTTGTTGGTTAAATTTGCAGGTATCGTCTTCCGCCAAGCCTATGTTACGCATATGCCTATTTAATTCACAGTGATCGATCACGAGCCTTACTATCATTTTGAGTTTTCCTATTCTTACTTAGTGGTAACTTAAGGGCTTCGTTCCCCCAATTTGTTGATGGACTTTGTAACTTGCAGTTGGTAATGCTAAAGGAAGGGTCCGTTACAATCAAAGCTTTTGACGATTCTCGTTTGACCAAATCGTCTGCTGCCTCGATCTGTTTTCAGTCCGTGTAACTGGGAACACAATTTCCTTGAGCGCACACTTCATTTTGGACGCTTGCATATCCCCAATGTTGCTTGGAACTAACGTTTGCAGAATTGAACGCATTAAGGGTTAACCGGTTAACTTGGTCTAACTTTATACATCTCACACATAGTAATAAGTTGTATAAATTGTCGCCTAGAACACTATCGTGTCTTTACTGAAGCCAACCGAGATGTCCTTTCCTGTCATTTTTTTTTCTCCAGAAATTTCGATTCCTTCTCCGTCACCAGTCTTAAAATCCGGAAATTATTAATATGCTAAAGTAAGGGAAAAAGAATATTCCCTACTCATTTCCAGATTTTTCTTACGAAACATTAGATTCCCTATCAATAAGACGATCGCGAGCAAACATTTAATATCTGTGCCGAGTGCAACTGCAATAGCAACAGAATCCACGACGAAGTGGACAATAATTCTTAGAGATAATTGGTGGCATGTGATAAAAATGCCGCTACCTTTTCGGTTTGCGCATTTGACCTTTGTATTTGCCACCAAAGGATTAAATGTAAAAATAGTTTTTAGAATATGGGCATGTGCAATGATGGGTTCCCTTGTTTAAGTGTAAATTTTGTTTCCCTTAACGCATTTCATTAGTACCTACACAATTTATGAAATTAACAGGCGCGGGGCCGTATGTCTACCACTATTATTTTCCATTATTTTATTGTATCTACATAGTTGAATATAAAGCTTTATATTTATTGAAAGATATTGTTTCCTATATTAAGGATTTCTTATTGTTAAATTTTAGAATTTCTGACTATTCAGTTTACTTTTTCCATGTTGTTTATGAAGTTGTGGTAAAATATGTCACTGAGGTTTATCAGTGAAATTATCTAATGATTCAAAAACCTAATAATGCACTCTTAAATATTTTTCAGACAAACATAATTAAATGGGCGGAGTAGGAGTTACAATTGGCCAGGTATTACTGTTATATCCATAGATCGCTCATAGATATTCACTTTGTATGGCCTTATAACCTAGATTATATTTCTGAATCATAGCATCATTTGGCATCCCTGTAAGAGCGGACCTTTTTACATCATCTAGTAGCTTTTAATTGTAAACACTGTATGATTTGTTTATCGGTGAGTATAAATCTGCAGGGTGCAGACCTAGCGGTTTCTTATATAGTGTTATATAATAACAAATTTAGAACGATTTCCTGTCTGGCTACTCAAGTACAGAATGGAGTTTGAATACTAAAATACTAGACTTAGGTCTAGGTATGCGAGTGCAGACTCGGCTCATCTTCCAATCGAACACGAGTTACTGGATTCTCTAAAAAACGTACTCATCACATCACTAGCAGGTGTACCCATATAATCAACGTTTAGTTCTGAGGTGTTTGACAAAAGACCTATAACATGAAGAATAGCTGTTTCTAAAGGTGTCCCATTTTCTTTTTGCTTTAAAGTATTACAATCGGTATAACTATTATATATTAGTCCACTGAATCACGTTAGAAACCCATAAAATGACACTTATTTTGATATTCTACAGCAACATGTGTAATTGCGATATGTAACACGTATCATCAACAAATATTTGCAAATAAAACTTGTTAATAACGTACAAAATAGTTTTGTACGACCACGTTGGTCATTCACTCCTTATATTTTTGTTTGAAATTGTTTAATTTTCTTAAAAAGTTACTTTCCGTAAATTGTAAGATTTATTGTTTTTCTTTTAATAAATTTCAATTTATATATATATAATTTTTAATAGTTCTTGAAATTTTAGAGTTTGAGGAAGGCCATAGTTGATCAAAACGTTACTGGTTTGGATTCTGGAAGGACAAAGAGAAAATAGAACTAATAGCTCAAGTTACCCGTCTTTGTTTATTTCCAATTAGGATATCAACGGAGTAAATTTATCTGAAAAAAAGAACATACTAATAGTAACAATTTTCCAATATTTTGTAAGTTTTGGTTGACTATTAGTTCTAAAATAGTAGCCTATTGCCTTTTGCTAGAAGTGAAAAGATCAACATGGCTAGGACTTTTTTTGAGAAATATTAGCTGTACCTGTAGTTGAGAATTTTATTGATGATCAATGTAATTTTCAAGTAAATTAATAGAGAAAAGCATGTGGTGTCGTTTAAAACAGAAGTACTGAAAGAACAAGGTATTTCAGTACAGAAAATAGTTTCCAATACATTATTTATTATTTGAATTCAAGAATGATTTTGTTCATGTATTGCAAATCCCTGCATAAAGCCTCTTTCAAGATGTGAACATTTCGCAGATATATATTCGATGAAAAATGTGTGATAAAATCAAGAACAAATCTACAGGATAATCCCAAATTTCAACGCGTTACAGAATTAAATTGAAGGAATAGAGTGAAAGAGTTTAGATATTAAAACGGCGATGGATAAAACCATTGCGAGCATATCAGAGCAAGTATCTGTAGTACCAAATGTTTGGGGTGGAAACATTATAAATTAAACGCGGTAAATATTGTGTAAATTCCCAATCCATTGTATGTGCCACTGCGATGGCGCAACAACGTCCAACCTGCAATACTGTGCTCAAAGAACTGAGTAGCAAACGTGGAGAAGGGCATGACCAAAATGCTATTAAAGCTTCATTGGTTTCTGTTTTGATACATATATTTGCTCCAGCTCATCTCTCTGTCAAATATGACTCCAGATGTTTAATTTAGTTCGAAAATGTGATAGCAGTGTCAAAGCAATTGTCGTGAGTGGAGTTGCTCCATCTTCCTTTTGTTATTGGCTGTCTTATACGTGTTTCCGAAGAGACCATCTTCATTACATCAGTTTACGATATACCTTACAATAATCTGCATCTTATTATAGACTAGGCTTCGAAAGCATCAATAAAAACAGTAATATCCTCGATTTTGACATTCCACAGAGTTAGTGATATTGTCCTTTGCTGCAACACACAGGACAACCACCCTAGAAGAATCGCTACAACACCATATTGAAGTAGGTCATTCAAAATGCTGCTGAATGATAGTCTATGAAAATCCCTCCGCAGATTTAAGAATACGCATTTTAATGTTTAATGAATCCTATATTCGCCGTACCATTGAATGGAAGGCAATTAATTAACTTGTCAGCTCTACCACTTCTTTTAAAAAATATTAAATTTATATTTTAATGTAGGTGTTTAAACACTTCCCGAATTTCGAGCTTGTGTTGCATGTAGTCGAATATCTAACGTAAAAGAACTCTGAAACGGCGGTTTTACCTCTATATATAGTCGAACTGACTATTCATTTCCTGTTTTAATTATAGATTTCGTTTATATCTATCAGCGTTTAATTATCTCCTATATATTATCATTCCTCCATCATTCGTTCTAAATATTTTGTCTCCACCAAGCTGTAACTAAAAGCATTGTTATCGTGATTGTTCCATAAAGAAAATTGTACGTCTCTTTCATAATTAATTTGAAAAGGATACCATTGATTTAAAAAAATACAAAGGACTGCAAAATGGAAACGCGATATTTTAATTTTTGCTATTGTTGAGGAGTCACCACAGTTATCTCTTGAAAGTTAAAGGAACGAACTAGTATTTCCGATTATATCACTGTTAATGTCCTAAAAATAAACACACATTGTTCTTACTTGAAGGCTAAAGCGAATGAAGTTTCTTCATGACACCAAATTTAATATTTAACTGGAATTTTTACGTACATAGCTTAAAAAGTTGGAAAACACTTTACAAGCTAATGTTAAGAAAAATCAAGAGAGAATATCCCAATGTTGAAAAAAAAAGTGGACCGGCACTAATTAAAAGCTGGCTAGTATTTGAAGTACAAGTTAAATGCGTAAACATATTCAAACGCTGTGTATATAAAGTTATCCTTTGAAGCTTAAATGAGTTTTACATTAATTAGCCGCTCTTCTAAGACTCTATGTGTATTTATAAGTTATATTCATAAGTGCTTGGGGGTCATAATTCGTTTTATACAGTTATGTATAATTTATTTACTTTGAATACAATTTTTTTTTGTGGGAACAATATTTTTTTGTACACTACAGAAGTTAGCTTTCTCCTACGTTGTTTGTTTTATTTCTCGAAATAAGCTACAATATATCTTGACATAATTGCATATTTTACATTTTCAGGATTTACGAAAGCCTCCGCACTTTTTGCTTAACCTTCTTGGCGCCTCTAAATGGTTCGCTACAAACGGGTGGAAGTAATTCACAAAACAATAAGATGTATAATATCTAAATGCTGGTTTCCGTAAATTTATAAGTGTAACAACAACTAGTGCTTCTAGGGAATATTGCAAACTGGCACTCACCGATCGGATTGAAACTTGTCAAAGTTGCAGCATCCACCGCGTGTTGTAAATCGCCACTTTCCATTTGGCGGAATCTCATGTTTAAGGGACGAAAGTTTCACTTGACATTTCCACAATTTTCGGATTTTTTCAATTTATACTATTGTAACGAATACAAAAAAAAATAAATTATATATGTCTAAATGCGCCTACAGGTTTGTCAAACTAGTGCGCAACAGAATCTTTGACGTTTTTATTACTACCCCCACCCCTTTATAAAGTGAGAATTGAACAGAAATTATGCGCAGAAGTGATTCCTGGAAAATACTATTTACGCGTATATACTACTAAGAAACTTGTAGACAATATTTGAAATTTTAAATTATATTTTATAAATTAAATAACTGTTTAATTTTACTGAATACCATCCAGAGTCATCTCTAATACTCTTTACAAATACAGAAATAAACCAGATGTCAAATTGTAGGTGGCCCTGGCTGTAAAATTCTTCCCCACTCAAACGATTTCGTCCCCCCTCTTAACAAAGAGGAAGAAAGGAACTAAAATTATTCAATAACCCTTGGGTCGTGGGGGGAAAATGTATCGCTGTGACCAACACTCCTTATAACTCCCAATATACCATCTAATATCAATGTACCTTTAATGTGATTGTTTATTTATCATTTAGTGATGTTTTACTATACGTTACACACTAAAGATATATGCAATTCCTATGGAAAATTCCAGTAATGTATAGGGTAAATTTACAAAAAATTAGAAAATATACTTAAAGTTTTCTAGTAAATTTCTCAATTTTTGGCAATTTTATCTTATACGTTACTGCAATTTTCCGTAGGAATTGCACATATTTTTTAGTGTGTATATTAAATAAAAACGGTTTTACAAATGGTATATAACTTATTTGAGTTACTATCAAAAATGTAACAAAGAAATTATCTTTCTACAGATACTCTCAAGTGAGTAGGTTCATTTACTATATAAAAACCACTATTACAAAGATTTCTATTATCTCAATTCAGACTAAGAACTTATATCTGTCGATTTATAAACATAAGTAAAATTCAAATTTCCTGCCAGATATCCCACCATATGAACTTTCACAAGTCAATGCGCCAACGCCATGAACATAGAAACACTGACAAGAAAAACGTGTGCAAAAAACCAAAGAATCATGACCAACTTCAAATATACAAATTACTATTACTACTTTTTGGATGAACTTTAAAGATAACATCCGCTCTAAAATAGGCTCTAGCGGCCGCGGTGGACGGGACGGATAATCGATCCATGCGGATGCTATCTTCTCTCAATCAGCATACATCCCTATGCTAAATTTTACCAAAAATTACTACTCCAAATATTCACGTTTCTAAATTTTACTAAACAATTTTAACGAACAGTAAACAGAAATTAACCTCCAAATACACTGTACGTATTTTAATTTCAATATTTCATCAAATTTAAACTCTAGCCCCCAAATAAATCTCAGCTGCGGCCTCGAACGTTTGAAACAGCGACCGGGAATCCGCGATAAGGTGCAATATGTTGAAGACCATCCAAATTAGCAGATATCTTTTAAATTGTGACCCAAACAGACGGATTTACCATTCAATGTGAGTAAATATGTGTATACTTGTGATTCTATACGTCAATAACCAAATTTCTAATTAAATTTTCTAGATAATGCTTAGAAACAACTTTTTTTCTCAAAAATTGAAAATAGAAAACGGTTTTATCTTACTTTATATCAAGAGCCCGCATTGTCATGGTTAGTTCCGATTAATACATGGAATGTTATGGTATCGTACCCCCTCCCCTTTGATCCGGTATAAAATTACCAGTCCGAAAAAGGAACAGCGTCCATATAGTGACGTTATATAGTACGATAAAAGTAAATGTTATGGAAAAGCAAACTCGACATACGATCACTAGCTTGAAAGACGTAAATGTACAGTCGTATGCCCTACACACTAAAAAATTTTAGTAAATTTACCAGGATTCCTCCGAAAAATTCCAGTACTATTTGGTGGAAAATCACCAAAAACTCAGTAATTTTCCGTTTTTTAGCAAAATTACCTATGCTTTAGGATATTTCCCACATATCGACCAGTATTATTCATTTGTAGGTAAAATTCCTACATAAAAACGTAATATTACTAAAATTTTTATGCTTTCTCAGGGATTCTTACTAAATTACTTGGTGATTTTATTCACACTTAGGAAATTTACTTAGGAAACCAAATACATACTTACAATGCGCGCATGTTCAATTTGTAGATACACGGCACATAGCACGCACGGAAGTGGCAGTGGTCGTTCTTTTTGTTTCATCTATAGGCATATTTAGGTAAGTGACTAATTTAAAATAAATCTAGTAGTTAAATAATACATTCATACTACTGAGGGTGACCTGCTGCATTTTCATAATTTACAAACGTTGAAACATATAAGCTTGTGCATATGCAAACACACAATACACCTAATTGTGTTCCATAAAACACATTAATATGCCTCGACAGGGTATATAAAATATATTTGTAGTTTGTGTATTACCGTAATGTTAAGTAAATGGTTATAGATATTTTTTTTTCAGTCATATTTCGCTACTCTGAAGTAGAGGGTATGAAAGTATTATTCAACTTGTCTATTTATACTTAGAATATTATCTTATACCTATCTATGCATTTGTTTTTATGGTTAAGAAAGCGTTTAGGTATAACAACTACACATGCACATAACTATTATACGCTTAGTAACATTAATGATTTCTTCTATTTCGAATGCACAACATACAGGCTGTTTTGAAACATCGTTTAAAGATTTTAAGGGCATGTAGTACGATCGATAAGGCTAAAAGTCATAATAAACATATGTTCACAAATCAACCGTTTACGAGATAACAGCGAGTGTTCCTAGTAGTACATGGATATAACATATCCCAGTAAACAGGTGCTTATCAGCTATTGTTTTATAACAGTTTAATTTGACGTTTTGTGCAATTTGTAGCAATTACAATGGTTGGGTATTCAAATGCTGAAATAAGCGATATGGTGTTCATGTACGGTCGTGCTAATGGGAATTCTTTACAAGTACGTCCCTTCTATGCTGGAACGTTTCCTGATCGCCAACTGCCTTCGCATGTGAGTTTCAGACGGTGTTTCAACGACTAAGAGAAACTGGTTCGTTTGAGAAGCGGTCTTCTGATACTGGACGGCAGAGATTAGCATGTACTCCACAGATAGGAGATCGAATTTTGAATATTATTGATGAAAATCCCGAAACTAGTGTTAGAAGAATTTCGACTCAAGTGGGTGTAAGCAGCAATCTTGTTTGGAGAACTCTTCATGAGCAACTCCTATACCCTACCATATCCAACGGGTACAAGCCCTTACTGCTCCGGATTATCGGCGAGAAGGGCTTTCTGTGAGTGGTTTTTGCGAACAGCTGCTGATCGGCCAGATTTCGCTGATAACATCCTTTTCACTGATAAAGCTGGTTTTACTAAAAATGGAATATTTAATTTCCACAACAATCACGTTTGGTGTGACGAGAATCCTCATGCTACCGTTGAAGCTCCGCACCAGCAACGTTTCTCCTAAACATCTGGTTAGGCATGATAGGGGACGGTTGTTAGGACCGATTGCTTTGGCATAACGCTTAACAGGTCCTGCATATCTCGAGTTCTTGGAAAATACTTTACCTGAACTTTTGGAAGATTTACCTATAAATCCAAGACTGAACCTCTGGTTTATGCAAGATGGAGCTCCACCGCACTTTACACGTGCTGTTAGGGAACATCTTAAAAATGAATTTCCTGGGAGATGGATAGGGCGAGCAGGTCCCATTGCTTGGCCTCCAAGGTCTCCCGATCTAAACCCGTTGGACTTTAGTATCTGGGGTTATTTGAAAAGTTTAGTGTACGCAACACCGGTAAACGATCTTCCAGAGTTGCGCCGACGAATAGAACACTGTTTCCAGATAATACGAGAAAAACCCTTGTTTTTTGAAAGAGTGCGCGCTTCCTTTGAAAGCAGATGTAGATCCTGTGTCGAAATGGAAGGACGTCATTTTGAACATCTTCTTTAGTTAAAATACAATAACATCTTAATAAAAACCGCTAAAGCAAACTTATTCAGCATTTGCGATAAAATCGCTGTTATGTCGTAAACAGTTAATTTGTGGACATATGTTTATTATGACTTTTAACCTTATTTTCGATCGTACTACATGCCCTTAAAATCTTTAAACGATGTTTCAAAACAACCTGTATATAATACAGTTAGTCTTCTTCATACTTTATTTTTTCTTCAAATAGGAAATTTAAAACCTATATTTTACACACGTTACATATTGCATACTAAGATAGTAATTGATATCTAGGCATTCATTTTTCATCAAAGCTTACGATCTTGTAAGTATATCAACAATGAAAGATCAGTTGTTTGTTGCAGTTTCTCCAACGCTACATCATGAAGACGCATCGTGATGCCGACACCAAGAGCAGCCTATTTTCACACTCGAAAAAGAAACTTATAAGTTCAATGAAATAGTTGAGTACCATCTAAATGTATTATTGTTGTTATTATTATAAGCATTGTTTTTTATATTTATTAAATTACCTGTAATATATATTTATAATAATAAAATACCTACCCGTACACTCTAACGAAGATTTGGTAAAATTCCTGTACAGTTTCGGGCAATTACATTACCCCGAAACCGTACAGGTATTTTACTTGTGCAAGTAAAATTACTTTGATGTGAAAATTCACCGAGGAGATTTAGATTAAATGTTTGGTATAATTCCGCATCAGATAATATCACAGCAATATGATATTGCTTCCACAAGCACGACTCTATAACGTCATCTATAATTACGAATTATTTATTTATAACAAAACAAAATTTATTTGAAGAAATTGATTTTCCTATTGTCTGCAATACAATAATTTTCTACAAATGTATCTCTTTTATGACTAGATATCGGCCATAATAAACGATGTTCCCGATTTTCAAAACGAAAACCACTTCTACATAGCTCGCTAATTGTAATTCCACGGCAATTACATGTGTAATTCTATTTGCCTGAACAGAACTTTCGGTAGCGATTGATTAGAGCGTTTGGCGTTTAGCGAGCTGGGAAACCATAACAGAGCTTTATCACTATACGCGTTATTTGCTCAGCTATCGGTTTTAAAATCGCTCTTGCTGTCTAAATTGCACGAAATCGTGTAATCCCTCTTTACTGGTTTATTTGCGCACAACTTAAGCCTAATTAGGATTTGTTTGATCCATGATGATGAAGAGGAATCGTTTAACGTTTTCTACAAATTAAATTATTTTTGATGAAATAAAAGGATTTGTGGGAACCTTTTATTGAAAAAGCATTTATTTTGCATTATTAGCATTTGCAAATGAAGACTAATTTAATATCTCAACAGATGTATTTTAAAGCAAAATATGAATTAGTTTTAGTTACAATAAGCAGCTCCGTAGGTGATATGAACTTCATTATTTATTATCCAAATTTCTCATTTGCTTGTTCGAGTAAACGGAAACTTTTTCTATGAATAAATATACATATGAATGGGAAACATTTAGATAAATGAGGGCAGCAGTCAATCTGGACCACCTTTCTCTTCACCCTGACAATTACTAATATTAATATGTTCTAGCATAGCCATCGATTTATTTCAATAAAGCACATAAATCAGGGAAAACGACGGCTACTAAGGGTTCATATCTGACACGGGAATTAATCTCTGCTCGCAAAAGATCTGTGCGCAAAATCTTTCCTCATCGCTCTTCCACTATAACCATCACTTTTTAAAGTCAACTATCATTGGCTAAAATATAACATGCATATACTTCCATTTCTTGTTAAAATTATGGCAATTCCATCTCGTCACCTGACGTATACCGTAATCGCATTTGCTAACTCTCTCTTCCCCACTCGCTTGATATTACCGTGGGTCGATTAGTCGAGTGAGCGGCTGAATTCTCTCGGTTCAAAGATTTGTTGGAAATGCGGAACGCAAATATCGAGTTTGACGTCTGCGAGTTCAGTTCTAATGTCATTTCGCTACGTTTCCCGTCAGCACACACCCTTCGTTCTTCGGAAAGTGTAAAGAAGAATGATATGCGAGAAAAAAATGATGGATCACCAATTCGAAGGTATTATACGTTCATGTGGGACACGTCAATCTCCTACCCGATAGAACTCCATAATAAATGGCAATTTCGACGTTAAGTCGTGGTATTATGATCAAGATGGAAAGACGTCAAGTATTTCCTTTAGCAATGGCTAAAAGGCTTCTAATGTAACATGTGCGCGTATGAAATGTTACCCTTCTCTTCGGTAGGTATTATATATCCAAATTTAATACTTCAGAATACGAATAATTATCTGATTAATATATGCCTATAGGTATATATAATACACTCCGCCAAAAAAGTATCGCATAATTTAGTTTTGAATCATAAAAGTATCGCATAATCTTTGTTTGTAGCATAAAGTTGTAAATATACTTTAATGCGCTCTAAGATATAATTTCTATGATTGTTTAAATAAAATACAGGCCAAATAAAAACAAGAACTCATACTTGAGATTTTTTTTTAAACAAGAAATTATAATTTTCGAAAGAAAAATGTCATAACAGTAGCTTTTAATACTGAGTATTGCCACCTCTGGCTCTTATGACCGCTCGCATACGGTTTGGCAGAGATTCGATTAACCTCCGTATATAAGCCTGATCCAAATTCTCCCACTCGTCACGGAGAGCATTTGCTAGTCCATGCAGGTCCGCTGGGACAACATTTTGGGTTCGTATCCGTCTGTGAAGGAGGTCCCATACGTGCTCGATAGGGTTCATGTCCGGACTTACCGCAGGCCAATCTAAAACTGGAATACCAACATCGTTAAGGTATTCCTGGACGATTATTGCAACATGCGGTCGTGCATTATCGTGCAGTAACATGAATTCGTTTCCTATAATTGGCGCATATGGTACTACATGTTCTTCTAAAATGTCCGTTATATACCTGTGGGCAGTCAGTGTACCTCTGTCTACTGGTACTAACTCTGTACGACCTGTTAAACAGATGCCTCCCCAAACCATAATAGAGCCACCAGCGAAATTAGGTCTAGGTCTGATATTACACTGCGAATAGCGCTCACCGTCTCGTCTGTACACTGAGATACGCCTATCTGAGGTGTAAAGACCAAATCTTGACTCATCTGTGGAGAGTATATTGGCCCAGTCATTAATGTTCCAATTTACATGTTCTCTGGCAAACCTTAAGCGAGCCACTCGGTGGTTCCTGGTGAGACGAGGGGCTGTTACAGCTACTCTAGCTCTTAATCCACTCTGTCGTAACCTATTCCGAATAGTTTGAGTACTCACACGAGTATTTCTGACTCTAGCCAAGTCGTTCTGCAATTGTCTCGCAGTTACATGTCTTCGACGTAATGCTTGTAGTAGTAAATAGCGGTCATCTTGGCGAGTAGAACATCTTGGACGACCTGGTACAGGTCTTCTACTGTAAATGCCTGTTTCCCTATATCTGGCTACGGCTCTAGAATTACACTGCGAATAGCGCTCACCGTCTCGTCTGTACACTGAGATACGCCTATCTGAGGTGTAAAGACCAAATCTTGACTCATCTGTGGAGAGTATATTGGCCCAGTCATTAATGTTCCAATTTACATGTTCTCTGGCAAACCTTAAGCGAGCCACTCGGTGGTTCCTGGTGAGACGAGGGGCTGTTACAGCTACTCTAGCTCTTAATCCACTCTGTCGTAACCTATTCCGAATAGTTTGAGTACTCACACGAGTATTTCTGACTCTAGCCAAGTCGTTCTGCAATTGTCTCGCAGTTACATGTCTTCGACGTAATGCTTGTAGTAGTAAATAGCGGTCATCTTGGCGAGTAGAACATCTTGGACGACCTGGTACAGGTCTTCTACTGTAAATGCCTGTTTCCCTATATCTGGCTACGGCTCTAGAAACACTTGACTGATTGATGTTCATCAAATTAGCAACGTATGCTTGAGATCGTCCATCTTCGATTAAAGCAACTATAGCAGCCACTTGTTCTGAAGTTAAATTGCTCATTTTAGTTTTAAAAGCGTTGGTACAGAACTCTGACTTCGCACTTTAAAATTTGTCCGTATAGGAAGACTTTCAATAAACAACTGAGCAAACCTTACACATATGCATTTTTCTAAATGTGTTCTTTTAGGAAAAAAATAAAGTAAAAACGCTAAGTTCCATTATTTTGTTAGTGTTTTTATAGTTCACATACACGAGGCAAACTGTTTTGTGAACGTATAAAAATATCTTGGTTCATAAATGCCCTTTTTTAGTTTATGCGATACTTTTTTGGCGGAGTGTATATGTGTGTCCGAAAATTCTGAAAACACACAAATAATAATCCGTTGTAAGTACATACAACATTAATAATAAAGGGCAAAGCAATAAAAAAGAAACACCCGAATTCCCATAAAGAAAATTAAAATGTGAAAACGAATAATTAGAAATTAGATATACGATATATATTACTAGTGCCGTGGTGATTGAATACTTGCTTAGCGAGTAAAAACAATTATTTTTTTCCCTTGAATTACTCTTTCTGTTTTGTCGGAGAAAAGGTAAATGTAGTGGCATTGTCATTTGAAATCGGATTATTTAGGAATGTTAATCTTATATCTTCTATTATTATTATAAAGCCGCAGTTATACGGTACGTGGTTCGTCAAAAGACGAATCAAAGAATGCCAAAACGGTTTGTCGATTTCATTTGCCCAAGGCTCATCATTAAAATTTACATTCACTTACAATATACCAAGTGGTGCCAAAAGTTATGGACAAATAAATTGTATACAGGAGAGGTTCATTTTTATCGGACAGACGTTTTTAATATAAAATGTTTGAATTTAGAGACTTTATTGGTCGTTTAATTTATTGTAGGAATGTTTTTCTTTCTGGGCTTCCTTCCATATATGCCGCCTCCAACGCCATAATCGGTTTTAGTGCGTCTCTATATCAGTTTGAGTCCGTTCTTACTTGGGGGCTTTTCTCTTGGATCTTCTTCTTTGGTATCAGAACATAGTAATTGCTATGTTGGTTGAATTTACGAAAAATGGCGTTACTTGACATCTCCATAAGCAGCGCCCCCTTACAGTGACAGCATTTGCATACAAATAAATGTATCAACTGAACCTAAGAAATTTAGTAAAGCTCTTGATTATGCGAAGGCAACAATTTATATAATACATAAAGGAAAGCAGCCTTTCATAAGTTTTTGGAAAACCAAACCGAACACATTACTTTGCAAAAAAAAATATCGCATATAATAATTGGCTCTAAGATATCAGTATTGCATTTGGACATTTTTAATGATTGAATAGCAGGAATAGCGAGCTGTGGCAGGAATATAAATATTTTAGAAAATATTATTTTGGAAAAAATATTATTTAATACTATCGAATCTGGTATATTTGTTTATGGTAAGAAAATTATTACCAGTTTTGGAAATTGCCGTTTGTCATACCAAAATATATAAATAATTAAAGAAAAAGATAATTTAGTATATATTTTTCGATGTTCGAATAGAATTAAAATTCTTTAAACTCTTAGATACATTTGTCATCAAATAAAGCTATAAAATTACACTAACTTATTTACGTATTATATATTGCTTCAGATGATTATTCTCCCAATACTTAGATAAAAATGTAGATATAAAGGTCTATTAATTAGAATGAAACAAAGGTCTCTATTTTTTCCTTCTTTTAATGGTTTATTTTATTGCTACGTTTCGTTACCTGGTTTTTGTAACATTTTCAAGCTTATACTTTGTTTTGCTTATGTTAGTTAAAGTATATATAGTTATAAGATGTTAACGAAACGTAACAATAAGATAAACCATTTAAAGAAGGAAAAAGGGAAGACCTTTATTTCATCTAATTAACAGACCTAGACAAACAACAACAAAACTAATACTTAAACAGATATTAATTTAGTAGTAATAGCAAACGGTAGAACAACTTCTTCACTGGTAAGCATTTCCATGAAAACTTTTCACTACCAATTACTTATTCTAATTTATTCGTTGGTACCATTCAAAATTTCAGTTGTCCTTAAAATGTCAAACAATAATAAATAATAAATGTCATCGAATGTTAAAAAACAAAGATAATGAAGTCAAATTTTCATATATAAGTATATCATCATAAAATACACAAATAAAATATCACAAATATTTTAAGCAGACAAACAAACACACAAATTAAAATGTTTAAACGTAGATGAGAGAATACGTACTGAATAATAATGAAACTTGTATATTCTGGATAAATGTTTTGTGTAGTATTTTTAAATATGAGTCCCGAATGTTTAAATTTTATATATGATGTAAATATCAATTTATAATTGTAATTGCAAAAATTGTATTTAATAGTAGTATACATTTTCATTTTAAAAAAAAAATGAAATATGGAAAGTAGAAGTTAAAAATTGTTATTTAAAAATGTGAAATGTTATTGTATTATAATCTAATTTTTTATTATCTCTTCCACATTTTTCAATCTCATATACTTCGAGCAATTTCAATTTATGACTTTTGTTATATTTATGAAGTAATTTTTTATTTGTGTTCTTATTATTTGTATGTCCTGTAACTATTAATGATTAAATGTTGTTGAAATGTGTATTTTATCTGTTTTCTACGTTCCTTGATTCGTATATATATATATATTTGTATAATGCTATAAACGCCGCTGTTATTTAAGATATCTGCATTACTAGATAGTAAGATGTGATTTATGGTGTATTTTGGCTTAAAAATAGGTGTTATATCTGTTGAAGAATCTCTTGATTTTACTTGATATGCCCTATTGTCATTAGTAAATAATGTGTATAATCCATTGTTCTCTTTCGTTATTGTATTATTTACATTTAATGGGTCCTTCTTAATTTTTTATTTTCTAATTAATTTATCTAAACTAAGTTGTGGGGAAACATTTGTGTTTGCAATTTGTTTTATAAAATTTAACTATTTATTAAATTTTATTATTCAGTAATTTATATTATCTTTATTTTTATAGTCACCTGCTGATGCTAATCTACAATAGAAACATGTGGTGAAATGAAAATTTGTAAAATATATAAATCAGATCGAACATTTTATTTATATTAACACGTTCGCGACCGACCGAACCCCGCTCGTCATACCACAAAAACCAAGGTTCTTGCGCCCAAGAGCTAACATTATTGTTAGGATATAAGCAGTTAAAGATATATTTTACAGTTCTAGGATATTGTTGCTGTAAGAAATTGGCTGTCCACTATACTGCGTGTCCGGTGGCTGATAATATCCCAGACAGACAGTTCACTGGACACTCTTATTTACTTGTTTTTTAACAAATATATAAAGAAAACTAAATACAAAAGCCGTGAACACAAAATACTGTCGACTGAGAACCAACTAAGGAAGAATGTTGTTGAATGAAGTTAAAATGCCTGTTTGTGTAAGTCTCTTTATTACTTCTTCCCTAAATTTCAAATAGTCTATTGTTTTTAGTCCCCTTTCTTTCGCGTATATGTAGAATGCGTTCCATAAAGAAATATCTATGATATGGAATAACAGTTTCCTATACCACATGATTGTCTTTCTTGCGGTAGAATAATATGCCATCATTTAGTCGGCTCTATCAATGCCAGACATATAGCGATTACAGGCCTGTACACATTGTGGCTTAGTTTTTCTGAATCCTCTTTTGTCCTGAATTTATTTCATTTCATATTGGTGTTTGGTACAGACGATTGTTACTAACCTCTTGTTCCTCCATCTGGTTACTAATATGGATGCTTTTCTTTTCCAAGCCGGGTCTCCTTTTTTCAAATTCTTTTTCATCAGTCCCTTAGGATTGCTTTCCTAGGATCCCGCAATGTCCCCACCACCAGAGTATGTTGCTTCAACAAATCTTTTACTAAAGGTACGCTGGTGTAGTAGTTGTCCAAGTAGATTTCATGCCCTTTGTTCACGTTGTCTTTTATCAGCTCCTTAGCAACTTTCACATGTGTGTGAACCTTCATTCTCTTTCAGCAGTGTCCCATTTCCAACATAAACAATTGTATTTAGAATACAACTACTACTTAGGGGTTTTATTCATTAGTTATTTTGTAATATCTTTTTTAATTATTTACCATCCTGTCAAGCAATGGTTTTATTTTATACAACCCCTGCGATTTATCTACTCCGTCATGGTTGACAAAGCTAAGGTACCTACCGCAATATTTCTATAAATCTATTCCTTGACATGGTTTTACCAAGAATACGATGAAAGTACAGTGGATTTGTACTCCACTGGTTACATAATCGGGGAATCTTTACAGTGCCTGCCAAATAGCAAAGTTCCAAACACTTCTTCATTTCGTCTTAAGTTATATTGTTGCATTCTTTGGGTTTCCATCTTCGTGTGGCTGCAGGTGCGTTTTGGAATTATAGTTGAGCACTTCTATTCGTATTCAAAATATTGATTCGGAATTGCATTGGCAGCTAAATTTGCATTTATAGAGGGATTCCCAGTAAAGGCTACATCTAAAAGGTCCTGCTTTGTGTCTGCCTAGTCCTTGTCGGTACTTTCTTCTGAAGAATTCCGATGTAGATTTTGATCCGTTGCAATGGCATCATCAGATTGTAGAATATCTTCTTCTGAATGTGCCGTTTTCTGGGTCGTCTTGTCTGACTCATCACCATCTTCATCATGCGGAGGTTCATAGGACTTCTCTCTTATGCTGTCGTCACTCGAGAACGCATCTACCTCGCTCTCGATATCTGACAGATGGTCAGCATAGTATTCTAACTCTGCCCGTTTAAGCATTTGGGAAGAATTTGGCTCTATTTTGCGGGTATTAATACTACTTCACTTATATCAACAATACTTTACAATAAGACTATTTGCACACATTATTCACTTATGCTGCAACTGGTTCATTACTAACAACACTCACATTTTTTTCAGTTTTAGTTCTTTTATGAAGTTCAACGCACGAAGAACGCACAGTTTGTTTGGGGAAAGCCCCTATGTATAACTGAATGATAATTATTTAGTATCCCATTACGATAAGCATTTTACTATATCTTTCTTCATTCAGAGTAGCTGCATGGACCATAAGTGAACAGTTAATCAAGCCACGGAAACCGCAATAAGCTACGAGTGTATTTGAATGCACAAAATAAGATTTCCAGTATATTGGACGCGGTTTATGTTGAAAGAAACCGTACGTCCAGTGTACTGGACAGCGGTCGCGGTCGTGTTAAATATTACACAACTAATTTTTGGACAATATGTTTTAATAATTTATGTATATGTTATGAGTAATTATTTTTAACTGGATATTTAGAAAATTTTTAACATATCCCTTATATGTACAACAAATAATTTGTCAACGGAATTCGCAGTTTGTTTGCCGATGTTTTGTTTGCTTATTTCAATAGTAAATAACAAGTAAATAAGCATTACTGACGTATCTTCAGAAATAACATCAAATAAAAATATACAATATTGGTACAATTATATTTACTCCAGAATCTTTTCCGATACTGAATGTTTAATGAAATGATACTTCGAAATATAGCCCTCCAGCAAAGTGCGAAATAGTCTTCGGTTCCACCTACACAAATTCTGCAGAAAATACGTCAACATGGTAAAAATTACGATGTTTTTACAAAATGAAGTTATAAAAGTTAACAAGGGACACATAGTGATCATAACAGCCTGTACTGTCAGGATTAAATGGAATACAGCATACGATAATGCAATAGTCGCAGTGTTGAGGGATAAATGATCGACACGTTTGTGTATATCAATACTTCAATACACAAGTGTCGCAGTATTTAATATTACATTCGGTAGAAATTCTCCGCGCATGCCTGCCTACTATTACATTCAACTACAGAAGACGTACTTACCAAAGACAAACAACAACAGCAATCACACACAACAATTAACAACAAATTAGTTGAAAGATACGAAAACAGGGAGCATTGCATAAAGCGACAAGCATCTGAACTGTGAGGCCTGTGTGGGAAAATCGATGATGTCATATGAACCTCATCATACCAGTTACAGGTTAATTTGATTAAAGAGTTTTATCAGTATCCTCTAGGATTCTTTCAGAACATCTGTGAAACGTATAGGTAGGTAGGAGTTCGAAAGTCTTATGCTGGAACACGACTGAATCTGCAAAGAAAACTTTCTTCTCCGAAAACAATTTTTACTCGGCTTAATTTAATAGGTTTCCATTAGTAGGCATTAAGACAAGCTTATAAGAAATCGTCGTTTACTTTACGTTAGTTCTGCACTCAATAGCCTCACGTCAGTATACATTTTTCTTCTTTCTTTAATGATGGTCTTTAATGCAGATTACTTTACCGAAATCTGTTTTGAAAGAATTGTAAAGTATTTGATCATGCTCTGAAGTTAACGTTTGTATTTTCATAATCACTACAAATTTGCAAAAAAGTGTTGAAACTTGACAAGCGTCGGTGTTCCTTGCAATAAGAATCTAATTAGCTAAGTTATCATCGTCAATGTAGTGAAGAAACAGCATATACATGATTTTTATTAAACATATGGCAAAAATTGCAGGAGTTATTTCCTGGACTATTCTAAGATAATTTTGTCGTTTGATGATTTATAAGATATCCCCAAAATTCGACGGAACCAATTTTGACATTAATAGCATTTAGATTTCTAAGAATAATTATGTTATCCACCAAGAGCAGGCATGTGCACACATCGCAACGAACACCTAGATGAGTGACGTGCATTTCATGTATGGACTTGTTGATGGCAATTTGTTACAAGCTAGATGGTTGTATATTGAACGATTTATAACCGTAATGTTTCTGATAGAAACACCTTCCAAAGTATTCACCATCGTCTTCATGAAACAACCACGCTGAAACGAAGTGGAGGATCAGGAAGGCCAATCACAGCATGAACGGTGGAAGTGGAAGAGACTCTGCTGAACATGATAGACGAAGTCCAGGTACTTCTACCTTAGAAATTGCAAATGCTGTGAATATAAGTAAGGAACAGTTTGGAAAATTCTTAGGGAACATTTGTTGTATTCGTACCATATGTAGTGCGTTCAGGTAGTTCTTCCTGCTGATTTTCCTGCTTGTATTGCATTCTATCAATGGTTTTTGCATACATTGGTTCAAATCGTCAACTACTTATGCTGATTTTTTTTACCGATGAAGGAAATTTCTCAAGAAATGCAATAAGAAATATTCACAATAACCACGTATGGGATGAAGAAAATCCACATGAGGCCTTTGAGGATTGCTTTCAACATCAGTTTTCTTTGAATGTTTGGTTTGGAATTGTTGATAATTGGCTAATCGAACCTAAAAGCTTCTTCCAAGAACCAACTGTTTGCAACAATCTCTACCTCAGTTTCTCGAGGATGTAGGATGTAGGCAACACGAAATGCAATGTGTTTTATGCACAATGGTGCACCAGCGCATTTTAATGTGATTGGCTAGTGAGTTTTTAACAATAACATACGGAGATTGCTGGATTGGTTGAAGCGGACCTTACTTGTGATTTGGTCGATTCCCTGACTTAAACCCTATCGATTGTTTCGTATGGAGCCATCTGAAGTTCACATGAATTTAATAGAAAATATGGAAGATTTGAGAAATCGGATAATTGTTTGCATCTTAGCTAGACGTAGTCATTTTCAACAATTCTTATAATAACGAATAATTTTTGGTAATAAAATGGCAAAGAAAAAATGTCAAACACAATTAGAACCGAAAAATGCCATCAGCGGGTTCATGATCTATTATTGGAATCACCATACCAGCAAAAGCAATGAAAGAGAAATAGCACTAGAGGTGGATTCTAGTTTCTGCCTACCAGGCATCATCAGCGTCACTCCGAGTACAAACCCACTTTCATCGCTAGCGCATCTCAAGCTATATCTGCGATTCTCTACCATGAAAATAAGGGTTTAGATTGTCTCCCTCCACGAGACACAATCCAGGAGAGGGCCGCAGCGTAAGCCGGTAATGCGGTCACAGATTGGATTGTCAAAATAACTCAAAATAACTAAAATAGTAAGCAGTAGATAAGAAAGTGTCTTATGAAAGTAGCTTTGAAATGCCAAGTAGAATCTAAAATATCTATAATATCAAAGTTGTGACCATGACTTTCGGTGTAACCGGACGTAGGTCATCGATGGTGTCATTTCTTCTAAATAGATCACAGCCAACTATACTATACCTCGAAATTTGAAAATTAAGATGTCAAATTGAAAAACTAATGAATATAAATGTTACGTATTTAAGTATCCAAGATTACAAATAGCGCAGGCATATCTGTTTCCCTTGTGTTATGCTGAAGTATACTCTAGAATACAATATAGCATCGGTAGGACCACGCAAGGTTTTCTTTATACAACAAAAAGCAGAGATACCGGAGCAGGTTTGCGTTACTAAACTCGTCGACCATTATTTAAGCGTTTTAAGGTACTACCAGTTACCTTGCATGTGTATACTTGAAGCAGCTTGCTATATTCACAAGAATAGGCATAACATCGGAGCAAATGCAAGCATTCATAATTACAAACCAGAATCAAAATGAACTTCATTTTCCTGTGTCCAGTATGAAAATAACTAGCTTATTGTTTCTGTTTATGAAATTTAGGCACAAAAGTTGATAATAATTTATCTGCTTATATAAATGAGGTAGGTACGTTTAATTTATTTAGGAAAGCACTTAAGCGTTTATTACTTTTTCGATTGTTTTACAGTTTAGAAGAATTCTTTTTAGTTAACAAGTTAGGTTTTACTTACTTATTTTTTAGAATTATCGCCTAAATCTGTTTGTATTTTACTTGTCTTATTACTTTTTCTATTTATGCACATGTTCTGTTTTAGTTAATCAAGGATTAACTTGTAGTGTTCTAGTTGAGTTTTACGTATCTTTTCAATGTTTACTTAAAATACGTATCTTACTGTAAACTACTTCTTGTTTTATTATTTACATTATTACTTTTTTTTGGCGTTTTTGACATGTTATACACAATTTTTGTCTTTATAATAAATAAACTATTATTTCTGTTTTTTTATTACCAGATAAATTTAGTGGAGGGAAGTTTTAAATTGAGTTATTTAAGAGGAATAGTTATCGAGCATCTGCTCGTGTTGAAAACGTAAGACATGTCGTCTATGTATTTAAAGTACCATTGATTTGAGAGAAAACGATTTTCTTATGGAAAGAGGAGAAGCATTCAAACTATTAACTTTATCACTGGCCGTTTGATTATCCTTTAAAACTGTTTCTAGGTAGCCCAAAGTAATAACAATAAGGACATAAGAAACAGTGAGCTTGTAAAATAATAATAAACGACAATAAAGTTTCACTTTCAAACTGAATCACTAATATTGAGGAAAACTGTATTATACTCTCTTTGGCAGACGCATGAGTAATTAAGGTGTTACCGACCGTATGGGCAGAATCTTATACAAACACAAGATAAAAACAGTTTTCAAACCTACTTCCTAACTCTCAGATTACTTTCCTATCAAAAATCGCAATCCTGGTGTTTACCGAATTCTATGTTTATGCGGCAGTATTTACATTGGCAAAACAAAGCGTTCGGTGGGCACTCGTGTTGCGGAACATGGGCGTTATACTCGGGTGTTGCGCGTAATTGGTTCTGCACTTCCCGAGCATAGACTAGAGGCCGACCACCAAATCCATTTCAACTCTCTCAAAATCTTATCCCGAAATCTTCGCTACTATAACCGCAAAATCCGAAAATCCATTGAAATTCATAAACATCCTAATAACTTTAACCGTTACACAACCTCTCAAAATCCCTCCTTCAGAAACAATACAAGCATAAGCATCAGTGAAACCCACCAAACCGTTACCATTCCCGACGTATAAACCCATCCCCATGTGTCAGTTCTTTAGTTTCAGGTCAATAGCTACGAAAGAAGTAGTTCTGAAGATGTCCTGTGCTAGTGTGGATGAAACGCCGGCCAGAGGAAGCGCCAGGACGCGGTTCCAAACCGGACGCCAACAAGAGTATAGCGCCATTTAATATTGTTTGTTTGACATTTTATCATTTTTCGAACATTGGTGTCGTACCTGTAGATGCTTAGCTCATAAGCGAAACATGTTGCAAAAGTACCATTAAATAAAAATATAGATTAAACAGAACAATATTCCGCCCATTCTATTATAATATTATATCCATTAAAGGACTATGCACATCATCAATAAATTAGTTTAGTTTAGATTTTCAAAGCAACACACTTTTGTGGTTAGGTATTTTGAAGCGTTAAAATTTAATAGTAAGCAACAGTAAAATATTGTGAGAACAAGTTTAAAAAGTGCATTTATTTAAGTGCTACTTAAATGTCAATAGGATAATCACGAAACAATTAAATCGCGAAGACGACAACAAAATGATATCATTAAATTCTCAGGCAGTATATAAAAGATATATTAAGCAGAAAAAACAGCTCTCATCTTCATAAAAATTGAAAGTAATTTATGCCCAGCCTTGGAAGTAGTCGTAAAATAGCCTGTATAATATTCCGGTAGAGATGAATCGGTTAAAAAAGTTCTCGTCATCTGCATAACGATACCCTTCGCATAAAATCAAATCTCATAAAATTTTAAATCGGTAAAAGGGATCTTTTTGACTTTCATACGCGGCGTCGGTGATCTGGAAAAGTGTCATACATATTAATAATGCTAAAACAATTTCAAATCGACATTTGCATGAAGTGCCCACGTTACTATCTAAAATTATTGCCTCCGATATGGAGAATTAAAAACTGAAAAGAATAATTGGTTATTGGCGCAGAAATACGTGCGGTTAAACGAAGTCCGCTTCCCACGTTCACGTCGGTTTCAGAGACCATAAGTAATGAGTTTTATGGCATTATAGCCGCGCCCTTTCCCGACAGCCATTCTTTTACATTTCGGTTTAAAAATCGACATTACCGTTATAACCCTTATACATAATACATACATATTTCATAGGTTTATTTCCAGTGAACTGCGTACCGTATGTATTATACTCGTTACTCATGCTATCCCTTTTATGCTAAAATTTGGTTGATGTCTTTAAAATACGAGAATTATTACCAGCACCCTTCCTAAAACTCTTAATTAAAATTACATGTCTCTAAATATGTTAATGTTAACTTCTGATATGATAATTTCCTTTATGAAGTTAAAAAATAAATGTAAAAGTACTCCTACTTATTTAATAAAATACTATTTAAACATTACATATTGTATAATATAACAGAAAAAGCAAATGGACAATCACCTAAAAAAGTTTGCAATCTTATGAGGATGGTTTATGTGTTCTAAAATTCTGAGAATTCGAACGCAAATTTATGGTGATAATTACTTATACTGACTGCCAATAAATGCGTTTTTCCTTAAGCAGAAATGCTACTGCATTTATCATAATTATGTATAACCAACATACTCAACAAATTTATTACTGTTTCCCAGCTAAAATACCTTTACTTATGGATTTCTATTTTCTTCAATATAATAGCTTGTTCTAAATTTTAATAGTAATATATATGTTTTCCTTTACACTTACACATAAACTTAAGTCGTTTCTAAGCATTTCATGGTTATCCCCTGTATCAATGGTTGGATTGACTGCCCTTACCTTCTTTCAACTTTATCTTTCCATGTTCCTAGATCCTCCTCCCGTACCTGTCCCATCCTCTTTTTACCATTTTGTAGGACCAATATACTACAGGGTTCTCCAATTGTATAAATGTGCCGAGCAGCGAATGTTCACTATGATGACATTTTCTTCAATAAATTAAATCATAGTAATTAACTTTCGGGTTGACATATTTTGATGTATGTATGTATTTATGTATTATATATTTTGTATTATTTTGTTTTTTGTCCTATCATTGGATTATTCCGTTGGACAATAAATAGTATTATTATTATTATTATTATTATTATTATTATCTCTTTAAAATTAATAATAAATCCTTTTTCATAAATCGCTGAACCCGTAGAATGTCACTAAAATCATACGTTAGCCTCACTGCCTACAAACAACGCAGTAGATACATACATTCAACAGTAATTAAATCGCACCCATGGAAGCTTTATCGTATATTGTTTTAGTTATGGCTACTGTAGTATTGCTAAATTGAGTGACTATTGTATGTGTTAAATGCATTATAACACTTTTTATGGTAACCAAACTTGGATTAAATGAAAAACAGTATTTATGACCCATGGAGGTACAATTTATTCATAAACTTGTGATTCGATACCAACATATGAAAACTAGGGAT
Source organism: Cetonia aurata (assembly GCA_949128085.1). Lineage (NCBI taxonomy): Eukaryota > Metazoa > Arthropoda > Insecta > Coleoptera > Scarabaeidae > Cetonia > Cetonia aurata. Next base: position 43,005,160 of record OX421884.1, read on the forward strand.
TGTTAAAAGTCTCAAGATAAGCCTAGGTTCATCTATTATGGTAAACAATTACCTTCATTTTTAGCCTTTGTCCACGATTAAAGTGACACTCCAGCAACTCAATACGTTAAACATATTTTATATGTTCCTGCAAAAACAACTTATTTCACTCTATTTTGTAACAAGTAGACTAAAATTTGCGCGACCAAATCACCATACCAAAACGAATGCCAACTTATATTTGAAGTACATAGGTGTCACTAACAGTTATGAAGGGTGCCTGGTAAATAGATGATGGCATAACAGTAAAATATCCTTTTCTAAATATTTCTATTAGAAATGTTAATTAAATTCCAATTGTTTTCTTTCATGATAAAGTACCTCAAGTACTTGCACCACTTTCCAATTCTTATTACTGCTTAAAATTGCTTGAACAATGTTGTCGTGATTCAACGTCCTTATTCGAATCTCATTCCACTTTACACAATGGAATACGGTGTATCGCACAGTGTCAACAACCTTACAATACATGCACTTGTCAGTAGAATCCTTACTAAATCTTGCTGCATATGCCCTAAAAACTCCATGCCCTGACAGAAATTCAGATAGATGGGAATCTGTCTCTCTGAACTCACAACGGATCCATGACTTAATGCTGGGCACAACCTCTTGGTTCACAGTCCGTACCTTTCATTTAGCTCAAATCTAAGCTGCCATATTGCTAAAACCTGCTCTCTTGCAATTTTGTGGTTCTGAAACCTGCCAGCATACAGCTCTTTCCTGAGCTAGGAGGCCTGTAGTTACATCTCCGGTGATGAAATGCAGCGCAACAGTAGACGTGGTCCTAAATGCGGAGGTCACTCGCAGTAACACGTTCGTTTGCGCTCTCTCTAGTAGACTCATGTGCTTTAAAATTCCCAAGACACCAATCCATATAAGTGAAAACTCTTTCATCATGAGCCCTGGTATCTAATTTTTCTACTGGGTATTACCATAATTTCTTCCAGTTCCAAGGCGATATTTTCCTTTGATCTCCTCCTCTTATCAATACTGTCACAGCCTTTTCCAGTGCTAGCTCCAGGCCGTGACTTCTCATCCACTCACTGAGCTGTTTTAAGCAATCATTAGTGTTATCCATGAAAGTCGCTGCATTCTCTGCTCCAACAATTAAGTTTAGGTCATCTGCGAAGGCTACTGCAACTGCATCACCTGTAAGGTCAAGACTCAAGACCGAGTTGTAGAGCACGTTTCACAGAGTAGGGCTCATGACATACCCCTGCGGAATCCCTGTATCCAACAGATCCCCACCTTCTAACAAAATTTATAATCTATTTCCAAAAAAACTAGATATACAATTAACTAGATTCCCAGATATGCACTTATTATTAAAAGATTTCCACCTATTATAAATTTAAACTCCTGATATATCAATACCATTAGCAAATTATGTTTCATAAGGCATATCTTTTGATCTTTAATATTGTATTGATGCTGATTATTGTGACGTTCACAAAATTTCTTTTTATTTCAATGTGTGCGACAACCGGGTTCTAATATAAACAAGCTAAAAACCATTAGCATTTTGCTAGAATTAATACAGGCCACGGTTGCTTTTTGTTTAAATATCTCATTAGCAAAAGAATTAGATACCCATGGTAATAGTCCATATAGTAACTGGGATTGCAACTCAATAGAATAAACCGTTGGTAATGACTGTATATACGCAGAATGTCCAAGCTGCCTAGGTTGAAAAACAATACCATTTACTTAGAGTTTAAGTTAGTACACGATCATTCCAAGTTAAATTTGGATTAAAGTAGCTCCTTCCTCCCTTTTGCGGTTTCAGTATTGAGCACATTATTACTGTTCAAATGCAAACTATGATAAGCACCGATTATCATCTGTAAGGTATAAAATAGAATATATTTGTTTATCTTAATTTAGCGAAAGTTTATTAGCACAACACCAATTATACATTTTGTATAGCACAACTATTCGTACACGTTCTTGGTCGGTAGTGACATGGAGTAAAATTGCATGGTTAACATAAATACAAAGTAATAATCACATAGAAAATCTACTACTTCTGTATCTTTAATAAATAATGAAAGTAATACCAGGACCTAAAACTGAACGCTAAGTACTCCAATACAGTTTGACATTAGGAAGGATCTTACGCACTGCTTTGTATCTCTATTTGTAATAACAGCTTCAAAATCTTCGGATCCATTCTAAATAATAGGTGTCCGCCGAGAGGGTATACTACTCTGTTTACAATCATGTCACGGTATCGTTTGCCAGTACCAGTTACCGTTAAGCCGTTTTAATTTCCAAAGAAGCAATGTCCAATCATTCCTCTTGACAAAACTGCACACTAGAGGTGCGAACGGGCCGGACCGATAAATTTCAGATGCGGGCCGGGCCGGGCTTTTTTTATAATGAAACGGGCGGCCCGCCAGCCCGCTCGGCCCGTCAAGCCCGTTCGACCTGTGAAGCCCAATCGGGTCAAGTAAATTTGCTTGGTAACTGCTTTTTAATATTAATAAACCAATGTATTCTATTGTATGTATCACCAGTTACATTGATTAACGCAAAATACATATATAGGTACAATTCGAATAAAATGATATTTGATAATTGGATTTGTAAGTCAATAAACGTTGAGTTTTTATTTTGGTACGTACGCTTCGGTAGACAGTTGCTACCTTTATCAAGCTGTTGATACTGCTGCCCTACTCTTAATTACAAATAGTAATTCAGACATTTTTCTGTCTTTGTCGGATAGTCTTAATCTTTATTTTTTTGTCAATTGCGTTTCATTAATATACATCTATAATACTGGTATGCATTACTTTTTATTTTATTATTTAATAAATGGACAAACTTTAACATTTTATGAACACGCATTTTAAAATCAGACACAACCATGGTATACTTAGAAAATTGCATTTTTTATATATTACATTTGCATTTTGTACATAAAGAAAATAAAATCGTGCGTTTATCTATGAACATTCTTTTTTGAAATTTGTACTTCTGCCCAAATTTATTTTTTGGCAAACATTGAATATAAATACCTATTATATGTATACCTTCAAGTATATATGTTAAGTACATCTTTAACTTCCTTGCATAAAAGTTATATTCTTTTTACAATAAAATAAAATTCATATGCTTATTGGAAATGACAAATATTATATAAATTGTCTATCCTATACTACTATTAAGCCACCACTAGCTGCTAAAGTTTATTATACATAGATATTTGCAGTTGCACATAAAAAACGTAATTCTTTAAATTGAAACAGTTTTCCTAAAGAAAGATAATGAAAATACAATCCGTGATTTACACGGGCTGACGGGCCGATGGGCCGAAGGATGGGCTTGGGCGGGCCGGCCTGGCAAACGCGACGGGCCGGGCCGAGCCCGTTTTAGGAAAGAGCGGGCCGAGCCCGTTTTAGGAAAGAGGGGTCTGGGCCGGGCCGGGCCGAGATAATTTTCAAAATGCGCACCTCTACTGCACACCTGATTGCCAATTTTAAGGGATGTAAAGGTGACTCTTGAATAATTTGTAGGTTTTCCATTACCCAGAACCAGCTATCCTGTTTATTAACATATCCATCCAGATGAAAATGCGCCTCATTTTGAGATCTGCGTAAAAATCAGGGTTGTCATGGGCGAGCTGTAACATCCTGTTGGCGTATGTACGGCGGCTTACATTTACACCTCTTAAAGATAATTTCATTAAAATTTGTTGCAATCTTGCTATTAATATTACTAATTTAGGCTTGTTTTCACACACAGTCGCACACATTTGGTGTTGCATCTTTAATTTATATACTTATTTAAACTAACCATAATTTATAAAAAAAGCAAGCTATGCTATTTGCTCTTGTAAATATAGGAGACATATTAAAAATATAAAAACAGATCTTTTTTTAAGTAGGGCATGCCTAGACGTTTATTCTTCGCAAAATATGGAACTGGATTATTTAAAATCTGTCAGTCGTAGGTGTAGGTTCTTTGTGTGTGTATGTAACCTGTTGTAAATAGCTCAGCTGTCCAATATCATACACGACCTTGTATTTCATCAGGAAAAACGGGCATCGTAATTGGAATTACTAATCTCACCATTCGTGTACTTATAAGAATCCATATGCGATACCTCTTGTTGGCCATCAGTCAGTCAATCTTCGATTAAGTATGTACGCTACCGTTCATATATTTGGAGACGACTACGAAAAATTCGAGAAAACGAACAAAATTGAAATATTAACAATTAATTGTGCTTTATATGGAAGGGTATACATTTCTATATGTATGAACATAATTTACAGTAGTATTATCTCCCATCTCATAAATTACAAATAACTGTTTGTTTTTATTCCAATTTAAAAAAAACCAGTATTTTTTAATCGTCCCCAAATATATGGACGGTAGTGTATGTCTGCACTTTCAAAGTCAGAAGAGTTTTCACGTGTATGACAGTTACACCCTAATAAGTATTGATAGCTGCAAACACGAGGATCTGAACTTTGCGTTCTTCTGTTAAGGAACAAAAGCTATTGATCACAAATATGAGTTGAAGCAACTGATAAATTATTAGTATTGCCAGTGCAATAAAGAACCCTTTGTTCTCGTCTTTGTGCTAGAGAAGGATTTATGCGACTGTGACTTTAGAAGTTGTTCCTTCATTTATAATTAATGAGTATAATCTAGAGTTAGTACAGTTGAGTGCGGTTCGGAAACTATTAGAGACATGAAATGCGTAATTTCTTTTAAAGCCCTTAAAGCATGACAACTCTTATTTAATCATTGTCTAATCTTTAATATTATGTAAATATAAAATAATTATAAATTATATCGTGTTTTGTTCTTATCTTGTTGTTAGTTTGTCTATTGGTTTTGAACCACCGTGTATCTTTCACCAAAGTCAATTTTTCGTGTGTTTAGTGTTTCATTGTAGTTGATTTAGATGGTAATGTGGTACCACAGTCGATCTTTCGAATTTAGATTAGTTTAGTAGGTCAGTCTTCTATTAATGTCGGTTTCGTATGTAAATTTTTATTAGTCTCTTGAAGTTGACTTTTTTGCAATGGCCGTCGGTTTTTTATTCCATGTAAGTTTTTTATAACTAATACTAAATTAATTCAATTAATTATTGTTTAAATTATTGAAGAATTGCATTTCTGAAGAAGCTAAAAATGAATTAGCGAAAGCTCATTACATATAAAGGAATCGTAAATTTTTGGCTGCTATTTCCAGTATTCATCACCTAACTAAACCAGTATTCTAACATAGTACTACCACTTCTTTTATAGCAACGAACTAACCTTTCATACAACAGAAGCTAATTCACATGCGGATGATGTCACTAACAATAAGAATAGTTGTTTTAACAGATTGAAATCCCCACAATAGCTGTCGCTTCTGCTGGAATAAATGAATTAACTTATCACAAGGTATATTTACGCTTTCAACAAAGAGGTGCAACTGCTGTCGATAGCAGGTAATTTGTTACGTACGTGCTTACATTTATATCAAGTATACGAGCGCCGGAACAATGTCTGCAAACGATTTCGGATATTATGACTTTCCAAACAAAAGCAATAGAGAGCAGCGTCGATTGTGTACGAAGAAACAAAGCGTATATTACCGGCCGATATGCGAGATACATTTTTACGCTATCCCTTATAAATAGCGGTCACGTGAGGTGAAGCGTCGCCGTAAAAAATTCAATTTAATATCGAGTCCTTCTTAGCATTTCGGCCGTCCTCGTCTTTTTACTACATTTGATCGTTTGCGTCGGTAAATCTGCTTTGCATCGAGGGCGAACCGGCTTTTTCATAGTCATTTTTATGAAGGGCATAATTCCGAAAAGTTCGCCGCTAGAGATCGTACTATAAATTTTAATGCACTGTAATGCGATATATTTTCGTTGACTTTGTTTTCACATTAGTTTAATTTATATTGCGCTCTTCGAAGAGAAAGCCGTAATTTTAAGGCTTTCGGCAAATACCGTTATATTACACCAGCGCCTCCACCATTTAGCGGGTCACTGTCAATGTGCCCAGTGATCATAAATTTCAAAGTTTCTGTTTCGTACGCGATTTAATTGGAAACTCAGCATTACTATAACACTTTATAGTATAATATACATAAATGTAATAAGATAGTATCACCACATTTACGCGTATCGAATATCATAGGTTTTAAATTAAACCTACTATAACGGTTTATGTAAAGGAAGTACTATACAAAAAATATTTTCGATATGAGTATATTGAAGTAAATGTAATATATGTAAGCTATTTGAGAAAATACTTCTCTTCGATATCCAAACATATGCGATGACGTCCACTCATGCAAAAAAGAAATTCGTAAAAGTGTGAATAAATAATGAGTACAAGTGTGTATCACGCTAATCTAGACAAATGAAAAACGAAATATTCCTGCTCCTTTATATAATTTTGTATTTGTAAAAACAATGTCCTCTATTCCATTTCGTTCAAATCAACTGTGATAAGTGGGCTGTTTCAACTGGTAATACGAATAATAATCCCTTTTATAAACATTAAGGGTATAATGACTGTTTTAAAATACACATCCTAAATTTAGCATGTTATATGTAACCTTTGATTTATGTAAGGCAGATCTTAATTTTCAATTTTACAGCAGTCCCGATATACAGTGTATTGATGTCAATTTCCCTTAAACGGCGTGCTGTAATTTTGGTTGACTAAAAGAATCTTTTTGCATCATTTCTGTGATACATACAGTTCCTTATCCTTGACTCAACAATTTTTGAAGTATTTGTAAGTCTCTTGAATCTTTTACACTTTTTCAAATAAAATTGAACTCTTCCTAAGGCATTATACATTCAAGTGTCCTGCTAACGTCGGTGCAATTAGGTCTAATGCAATAAAAGTCTATGTCCAATGTTTAGCCATTTTCTTGTACATTTTAAAATGCTGAATCAAGCCCGTGATAAACCAAACTTCAAGCTAGTGTAATAAAAATTACAATCATATTTTATATGGTTGTTTACCTCACTGTACTGTGCAAGAACAGATTAAGGCGGATACTTGACAGGTTCTTGCCCAGTACGATATGAAATGTTTCTATTTTGACAGATGTGCACTATCGCCCTTTTTCTTTAAAATTCCGTTGTGATTGTACAAATTGAGGAGTTAGCTTCTAAAAATATCATATTCGTCGAGTGGGAATCCCTTCGGTGGTATCAATATAGATTCTGATAAGGATTATATACCTAATATGCCAATACATCGTAAATATTGTGACATAAAAAAATAATGATGAAAATAAAAATAAAAAAAAATGTTTGAAATTCCGGAGAAATAAACTAACTAATGACACTCGAATATAATATATTTAGAAATCTAATCTCAGGGCGTTTTGGGGTTCGATTGAACAGTACAAGATAGCGCTATTTACCTATAATAAATTTAAATATAGCTTGGTATACACTACTTGGTTTCCGGGTTGTTGGAAGCTTCATACATTTGCCACAATGAAAAATTACGGTTACATTAAAAATAACTTATTGGTAACGAATTGTTTGCCGCCAATTCTTGTGATTGCCGGAAAATCTGTGAAATATGTATTAAGGTGGTGTGTATTAATGTGGTATTTTCAAGGAAACTACAAATATAAGCAGGTAAATTAAACAGTTAATACCAAAACAAGAATTCTTCAGAAATTATACATAAACACAACTGTGAATCGTGGTTCAAGACACAGTAAAATCAGCTCCTTTAACAAGGAAATAGACGACATAACTTATAATCATTGAATTCGACCTTTGTTTAATTGTAAAACTAAGTAAATTAGTTAACTGTTTTAAAATCCTAGGTACCTATTTTTTTTTTTTTAATTGAATCATAAAATCGATGTGAACGTTTCGGAGTATGCATTTGGTGGTGGATGTCGTACGAAAGATTAGGTGTTTACTGGGAAATTGATGGTCGCTTAACAGGAGCTCAGTATAGAGGTTTCTTAGAAAATATAATGGTGCCGTCGGTGATGGAAAATCATGGTTAGGACTTTATCTTTCAGCATAATAATGGTAATGCACACAGCAAACATAGTGCGGCAGTGGTTTGCGCAAAAGAATATTCAAATGATACAGTGGCCCGCAATGAGCCCCAATTAACCCCATTGAGAATCTATATAATAATATTCTTTTCAGTTATTGCACTTATCAGTATCTGTACTATATTGAATCACTCCCTCGAAAACTACTTAGCAAATTTTAATATTAAAAATTTTGCTAATGTTGCGTTCGTTATGCTGATTACTGAGTATTTATACCTATGTAATTCAATGATGGGTCTTATAGTTACTTAATGTAAACATTACTAACGAACATGTGGTTGAATTTACATCATTAATAATGTTTTATTGATTGTATTTCAAAAAAAAATATGGTTATGTTTTAGATATTATAAGCAATTACTATTATTCAGATATGGGCAAATAGTTTAGCTATGTAGCTTTATCGGCTCTAGACAACCAGTGCAGAAATTTTCAGAACTTCTACAGACAGCAATGTTCTTTATAAAAGTGGTAATGGAAATCTAATCTGCCCACAAAAAACTTATGTATATAGTGCTTCAAAAAAATAGTTGAAAAACAGCTACAACTGGAAAAATGATAATTATAAGTTATATCTAAGTGAAAGACACCGATAATACCATTAAAACAGCTACATATATTAAATAATAAGGCGGCAGTTACAAAAAAATACCATATTCATGATGTATAAACTTTCAAATTTGTTTTATTTCTTTACTAAAGGAGTTTTATTTATCTAATAGCGCCAATACATATATTTCGCATCAGGCAAAAAGTCCAGCCTCTGTGAGAAAGCCGCTCCGATAATACCACAATGATACTGACACTCTCGAAAACGTCAAATTCTAGCGTCAGGTCGGTAACTCTCATTGTGTGGCGGCTATACCTTGCAAACATATCTCGGATTCGAGTGTACTTAAGCGAGACTAACATCTGTGGCTAATATTTTACAAAAGTCTCCCTACTACCAATTGGTAAAACAGGGATCAAAATTTAACTTAACATCTGGCGACCTCCCCTTGTTAGCCTCACTCGACCACCTGACGCATGTGCATAAAATGATACCATTGCGACGACTCCGACTCTGCAAACTACGAGCTGGTTCTAACGGGAAAACGACATTTTTGTGCTTTATATTTGAGTGACTTCATATTATCATTAAGTACAACCTAAAATGATCACATAACCAATGCAAACAGATTAAAGATAAAACGTATCTCGATTTTTGCGTGATGTTCTAACAGACACAAAGCGAGTTAAGAGCTTATTTATATAGATCTAATAGACGCTAGGCTTTTAAACTACGTAACTTCTAGATTTAAAAAAAGCCTATAGCTAGCGACAACCAATACCAAATATAGTTCAGGCTTCCTGTAAAATAGAAGCCATCTACGGAATTTTAATATCTTAATTGAGAAAATGTATTGGCATATCTAGAGCTGCATAGATGCCGACACCATGGGAGATAATTTTCATGCACTACTAAGTTTGCTTGATATGTGTTCAAGGAGGAGAAAAATCTAGAAGGGTTTCCCCCACAAAGAAATGATGAACAACGCAGTACTCTTCATGGTCTCTGGCCATTATTAAATTTTATTAGCTTAGTTTTATCACAGTTTAATTGCTAGATATGATAACTGAGATATCTTTGTTTGATAATGTTCAATTGATTTCTTCTAAAATTCCAACCAATTGTATATTATCTCTCGAACATATTATGGTCCGTTGTATCATTCTTGAACCCTGTTCTATTTGATGGTGTACGCGATAAAACACCCTCGACAAATACACATATATTGCTATCCTTATATCACCTGTCTCCAATCTAGCTGCGATCTCTTCTAGCAATTGAAATATCGCTCCCGATGTAGCTCTCCATTTACGAATTTATTTCGACAGTTATTCAAAATATCGTATTTTATTTTTTATTTAGTTTCTCGATTCCTTTGTAGGTAGGTGACTTTTTAAAATAAAATTGTTTTCTTTTTTATGTAGTTGTATTAATACCGAAAGCTATAACTGTTCTATAGAGATGTTTCTTTTTCGCTAAGGGTGAATTTACAGCGTGTGTATAAGATGTCGCTATGAACTTATTACTCCGTTTCAAAATTTGCACAGGAATTTTGATCGAACCCCACTGTAGCTATATCTTATTGGGATTATATTTATGCGTATGTTCCCGATTATTTGATTACTATTTTCTTTTTCTTAATTTACCCCAGGGGTGTTTCTTTTTTACTTACTTCTCCATAATCTGACTCCGAATAAAATTAAAATTGTTTGCTCTCATACAAAATTTTGTTTGGCATATGAAATTTCACACAGATTAGATTAGATTAGATCTAATTAGGGTGACCTTGCACCGCGACCTTAAATTTCACACAACAACACCATATATATATTTATAGAAGTATCAGAAACAACTGTTCTGACTCTTTTTTTAAGCTAATTCGTTTAAGTCGAAAATACAGCAGAAGAAATAGAAACTGCATTTCAAATATCTTATTGTTAACTTTATTCTTTTATGGCTTATGTTAGTCACTTGAGTCTAAACAAGTCTATATACTTGTAAATCTGCCCATCTTTTAACCCGCGTTGATCTAAAATCATTACTTTTGTTTTAAGCAATTTGAAAAGAAATGCGATTATTGCAAGCCCAAAAGAAAATAAGTAAAATATTCTACCATGATTTTCGGCTTCTTCCTCTGGCTTCATTATGTAATATAACGTTTATAAGTTCGTAGAAAATAATCAATACGCGTAGCTACAAATAAACATTCTAACATTTCCATCTACATGTCTGCGTTATACGTACATGCAATCAAATAAATGGAACATCCTGACAAACCCCAATAAAAAAGCGGAAATCATTACCCACTGAAGGAAAGCATTGTCGAAAATTCTGAGTGAGTGAATTGTACCTCGGAACCAAGTTTCTTTTGTCTTCGAAAACATTTTCTACATCAAACAAAGAAGGCGGATAAAATAAATTACGTAGGCACTGTTTTAAAAAGAAAAATGTTTGGTACAATTTCAATGAGAGCAGTATGCAGCGCGGATAGGCATAGATTTACAAAGTGATAAAACATAATAAATCATTTTACTTCATTCGATATTATACTCCCCGCGCTACGGTAACGATGAAAGAGGAAAAATAAATTTAGTTTATGAGTGCCATTAGAATATGCAAATTTATTACATGATAAAGTGCCAAAAATTTGTAATGTGAAACACACAAACATGCAGGTATAAGTTGTTCCACAAACCATTACCAAAAGAATTAATTAAAATCACTGATAACAGAAATATCAAATATCGTGCAATAGAAACTTGTCAGTTTTTTTTTTTTGACGGGAGGTGAAAATGCCTTTACGCACTCAGTGCCGGACTCTTTCAAAAGAAAACTACCGGCTAAAAACACCTCCCTTTCTCCTAGACACCAGCCCGGGACCGTTTAACACATTTCATCGGGCTGGGTCTATTTGGTTTAGGCTGTATAAGGGCCACGCTCCATTTCAGGTTCAAAAGGGGGAACCACCGCAAAATCACAGCCTTCGATCTAAGTCGCTCTTCTTTGTGCGTAGTACGTGGTGGACGTACCGCGACATACTACTGCAGCAACTCTCCCTCTCCACCATTTTCTGTGTTATGGTATCCGGAGAGAGTTCTCCACCTGGAGTCTCCTTCGTTCTTCGACCCATCTTCCACACAAAAAGAATGTATGATGAGCGTCATCCTGTTCGCCGGGGCAATAAAGGCATATTTCAGAGTCCGTCTTTCCCATACGGTGCAGATAGGACCTGAAATAGCCGTGACCAGTGAGGAGCTGGGTGAGGTAGTAATCCACCTCCCCATGTCCCTTCTTGACCCAGGGGCGAAGGTGCGGGATCAGCCTCGCAGTCCATCGTCCTCTGTCGTCCGACGCCCATAGCTGTTGCCAGACCAACAATGTGGCATCTCTGTCCCCAGCAACTACTGCTTCATCTCCGGCGCCATGTTTATTGAGGAACAAGCGCCTTCTCTCCCAGGCCAACAGCGCTACCGGAATGACTCCCGCTACCACCAGCACTGCCGGCTCCGACACAGCGCGGTATGCCGAGGCTACCCGCAAAGCGGTCCTTCGTTGTACCTGAGCCAGCCTCTTCCGGTACAGTTCTTTGTTGAGAAACTTGTCAGTTGGACTTTATGTTAATAAAAGTAATAGAAATATTAATGTTTCTGGAGAAATGAAATAAGAAGTAATTATTTTAACTTTTTCGAATGCAAACTATACTTTCCTAGAAAGAATTCTTTTTCATTGTAGTTCATTATATGGTTGACTTCAATGTAAGTTAATATATCCTTGTTATATCCAATGCAAACAAGTAAATAATAAAAGTCTGAAATAATAATTTCTGTGGATCGCTTCAACGAAGCAATTACTAGCAATGTGCATATTGCTCTTATTTCTTAACTTTTAATGATGTTAAGTACAGCGTTTTCCTTGTTTATTCTCTAGAAAACTTCATTCATCAGCAATCTTTTACGTCCAAGATATTTAAAAAAAAAGGATATAATAAAAATGAATGCAGCTCGGTTTTCAGACTGTTCAATATAACTTCAATATCACAGCTACACCCCAGCGCATAATCAGAAGTCAGAAAATTTCTTGTAATGATTCCGCCAGGTATTCCTAATGAGATGGTGCTCGTTACTTTCCGTACGTTAATTCAATTGGTTTTTTAGTATCGTTTACACTTTATCTTGACTATAAGGCGGTATAAAAGTCTTAGCATGTAATACGTAGTACTTAATGCACAGTGTGTTTAACTGATTAGTACCAAGAGTAAACAATTTCACCGTCATCATTATGTATAACTTCTAAAATGGTAATCTTTGTTTTAATACATTTATTACGAAATTCGCAGTGTTAGTGTGATATATAAAACAGTATGTAAATGTTCTTTTACAGTCTTTCCTAGGGTTAATATGAATTTATTTTTATGCATTCATTCTATATAATATCGCAATATCTTTATCGGTTTGCTACCAGAAAAAAACTATTGAGTAGTAAGTATAACTGAATGCAAAGATTTATTTATTTAGGTTGTGTTTCTGTAATTACTGAACTGATGTATGCTTGCATATTTATTATTTGTGTAACAAGGCGTTAATATGGTCATATATACAGTCTATAATAAATATTGTAATGTATTCATTCTACAAAATTTCTCTAGATGACAGAAGTAATGACACCTAACACAATACTTCATACTGGGGGTATATTGTCACGTACTCGCTTGGCTTAATCTTACTTGCTAGAAGTACTATTAAAATAGTACTTACTTCAGGGGTTCCTTCAGGTGGTACTTCTTCGATGTCAATTTGGGAGAAACTTTTTTTAATAATAAAACTCCAACTTACTAGATAACAACTATATTGATAACTACCCACAACCCTTCACCACCCGTACCCACAATCAACTCCCCGATTTGTTCCATACGCGCCTCACTCAAGCCCTCGCTTCCTGTGTCTTTGATTGCGGAATCTCAAGGTTTTTCTTGAACATAGGAAACGAGGCTTCGATTTACGCGTATGCACAATTCCTACATATGCATTAACGCATAATGGAACTTTCCGTGGCACTACTCTTTGCAAAATATTGTGTCCACACAATTCAGCATTAACAACTGGATAGCTGCCACCAAAGTTCGATTATTTACAATATTTGAAAAATTAATGATGAAATTGAAACTAAATTAATAAATTTTCTAAAAGAAAAAACTAGCTAATGGTAAATTACAAAAATAACCCTAACAACGTATTTCACATTTTACAGCACTACCTTCTGCCCTTCGAATGTTACTACACAATTATTGTTTGACATAGAGACCATACTCTACTCATTTCAAGCAGGTCCTAGTCTATTACTATGCCTTTGACACGGGATGCTTGAGTCTGTGGAGTCTTCCAGATTTCCGTGGTTTTGAGGTGACATAGAGACGATACCCTACTCAATTCAGGCCTGTCCTAGTCTATTGTTCTGCCATGTCACCGGATTTTCCACGTCCTGTCGAGCTTCTTAGGCGGAACATACTGAGGAACCCGGTGAAGTCTCTCGTTAATCTAGACTTTAGTGGACGGTTGTTACAAACGAAATATAAACGCGTGAACGGTTAAAGTAAAAGCGGTACTTACTTAAAAATAAACTTAAATTATACATTATTCAGAAGTGCCCCTGAACTAAGCCACCTCGAGGTTCTCCCTACTGGTTGCCGACTTAGGTAAGGCAGCAAAATGTAAACCAAGAATCCTAAATCAAGATTTTTTCGTACTATAAAATATTTCATATAGATTCTATGAACACAATTTTTATATTAGTAACATATGACGGGTATCCCGAGTTACACAAGCAAAAATAGTTTATGACACCTGCACATGTTCTTAAAAATGGGTAAGCATATATCTGAAAAGTGAACATTAAAAAATATCAAACCGTTTCTTTTCTTTTTGTGGGAGCCGTCTGATAATGCCAGGAGGCATTGCAGCTTCTTGGCTATTTGCATTTAATTTCTCATTACTTTTGCCCATTAAACCATAGCAGCCATTCCTCCCTATACAAATCTATACAAGCCACTGTGGCCAGTTGATCGAAATAATCCTCTGGGTTAGACTGCCAAAAGCTTTAGTAATTTTTAGTCTTTTTCTTTGATAGTCCCTTGTTAAAGGTCGTTGTTCTATTCCAGTGATCTTTCTGTTTATCTTAAGCGATCCTTAGCTGCTCTAGCGTTGTGTTTTTCGACACACCTATAACACTAACTGGGCCTGTATATGAAGGCAATGATTCCTTGCTTGTTAACTCATCGAGCTTTTAATTGTCTTCTTATGTGCAGTACCTGGGTCCTTACTTTCCTAAAATTTTGTATATTCGCTAGTGGCCAACCTTGAAACATGCTTTCAATGAAAAATTTTAAATCTTCAAGCTCATCTCTCAAACGGCACTGGTCCTCACATTCAGACCTACAGAGTTCTTATTTGCTTGTCCTGTTGTCTATTCTGATAGCCTTATTTTTCTTCCCTACTCATTATGGCTTATTGAGTCCCTTTCTGCTTTTCATTCCGGTTATCCTCCAGCTTCTTCTGAAATCTCTAAAAAGCTGAAGCAGAGGTAATTATTTAAGAGTCAGCGATCACCAATATTAAACGAAAAGAGGTCTTATTAATGTATACTTTCCCCATAATCGCCAAATGTAGCCAGTGCAAGCATTACCCACTCCTAGAACACCATAATACGAATTTGCTCCACTCTACGATATTATCGGACAGGCTTAGAGTACGTTTATCTTTCCAAAAGAGTAAAAGCAATCAGTCTTCAGTGGACTGCTGTTACTGTATTGGAATCAGAAGTAAAGCCTTACTTCAAAAGATTCGGTAAGAAATAATGCATACTGTGAGATGAAATTGTCGAAAACATGTAATGAATTGAATTCATATTAGGAGCGCGATTTGAAATTTATCGGTTACCTAAACCCATTATTGGAACTCTATATAATTGTAATAGTCATATCAGTTAGTTCTAACAAATATCAGTTCTTCTACGGCATTCCTGTTTACATTTTTTTCAGCTAATATGCTTTACCGTTACCAAGTTTAAAAATCTGGCGTGCCATATGGACCTCATTCAAGAACAAACATATAGGTATGTATGTAATCTTTTAGATCTCCCAACTGTGTTCCCTTGCCTTCTCCGAACGACCATAAAGTTTACCATAGGGTCGATAACGAGTAGAATGTATTTTTTATGTTGTTGAACATGGATATAGTCACTGCTGGTATTTGAAATAGAAATTTTAAAGGTAGTGTTTTACATCTTGAAGTAGGCTAACTCTGGTTTTCCCAAATAGCATGTAAGTAGAGTACAAGGATATAAAGCAGTCATATTTCAGAACGGTTTAGTTTTCATAAAATATACTCACGATTACTGTAAACTTTCACTCGAATAGTAAGGGTTTAGCATCCAGCTATTAAAGATACGATATTCAATAGTATTGATGTAAAGGTGGTTTTCAAAATTGTCGTAAGTCGGCAGGCATAAACATTGAACCTGCATATACACGAGATGCTACTACTAATCAATACGTCACTTGAAGGAAATGTATTAATTTTCTTCCCTCTTGTTATGCTCGCCTTTAATGTGGAGCCTGGTAGTAGATGAACTGCTTCACAGGCTGACAGCCTCCGGCGTACATTGCATAGGATACGCCGATGACATTGTTATAACAGCAAGAGGCAAGTTTGAAGGAATTCTCTGCGACCTAATACAAAAAAGCCCTAGGATCACTAGTGAATGGTGTCGATGAGTAGGGTTGAGCATCAACTCAACGAAAACCACGATTGTACTTTCTACTAGGAAGAGGAAAATTTCGAACATGGAAGGCATCCGTCTGGATGCAACAGTAATCGAATGTAAAACAGAAGTCAAATATCTAGGAATAACCTTAGACCAAAAACTTCTGTGGAACAAGCATATTGAATTAACTATGAATAAGGCAACAAGAGCCTTAATGATATGCCAGAACCTAGCAGGCAAAACATGGGTCTGCAACCCAAACATATTGCGATGACTGTACATCGGCATAGTAAGACCTATGGTAACTTGTGGCGTGATAACCTGGTTCCAGAAGGTCACACAAGTAACAACAAGGAAAGCCCTTGACGAGCTGCAACAATCAGCGTGCGTATGCATCACCGAAGCTATGAGAACATGCCCAACCGCGGCCCCGGAGGTCATCCTAAACCTCACACCCCTACACATAGTGGTGGAGGGAGTGGTCCATGCGGCAATGCATAGACTAGTTAGAACGGGGACTGGAAGGTACGAGACCCCGTGCTAGAGGCCTTGGTGACCTCGAGCGGGACTCTCCCCACTTCTAAGTCTACCGAATGACGAAATGGTTAGAAAATTTAGCTTCGAAAAAAAATTTCTTACGAAGCTAAGCAATAAGAGAGATTGAGAAGGCGAATCCTCCGCCTACTCGCTAAAGGCGAATACCATTAAATGGTACGTGGATGATTCCAAAACGGATAAAGGAACAGGTGCAGGGGTATTCGGGCCAGGCACCAAATACTCAGAGCCAATGGGAACATATCCCAGTGTCTTACAAGCGGAAGTTAATACAATTGGATGATAATGGCATAATTTCGAACTGATAGCATTAGAGCTCAGTCTAATACTATCAGTTCGAAATTAGTCTGGGAATGTCTTGGCAGACTAAATAACCTAGACAGGGAAAACAAAGTTGCACTATGCTGGGTACAAGGACATACTGGAATCAGCGGCAACGAGGAAGCTAATCTATTAACAAGGATGGCCGCCGCAACTTCGTTTGTGGGACCAGAGCCATTATGCGGCATAGGGATGAGCATCAAAAAAGAACTCAAAGACAGGGAGGAGAAGTTTAGAGCTTCTCTCTGGGAGAATCTCCCTGGTCTGAGATATTCCAAGATATTCCTTGGAAATTACAGTAAGAAAAGAGCAAAGACCATGCATAGAACTAACCAGAAATATACTACGCATCTTTACAGGTTTTCTTACAGTGCATTGTCACCTTGGGGAACATATGACAAGGATAGGTCTGAAACAGAATAGCGATTGCAGGTTTTGCCGGGCAAAAGGTGAAAGTCCGGAACACCTAATATCCAACTACACTGCTATCACAGAAACTCGTGCCAACCATCTTGGCAAAGATGTTATAGACGAGGGAGAAATACCCTCTTTGAAACCATCACAGCTATTGCAATTTATTAAAGCTCTCAGACTGGATGGGGAGCTATAGGTGCGGGCAAACCCTAGCAGCTTACAGCTGATGTAAAGGGGCACAATAGATCAATAGGTCGCGGTGGAAGGTTACCCTAATTAAGTCTAATCTAATCTAATCCCTCTTGTTTAAAGCAATCACCACAGTAGACGCACTTACCTGGGTATGGCTGCTAATTCCGACATGATGCTGAGCTTCAAACGTAAAAGCGAGTGATGTTAAAAAAAATAAATTATTTAATGAATCTCGTCTGTTCCACCCGTTAGTGGTACTTGCAAACTATTTTTGTGACAAAAATGCGTGGCCGCATCAAAGTTGAAATGTCAAACGTTTTTGTATACAGTAGTAAGTCTCGTACATGTTTTTTTTTTATGAGAAAGGTCACATTGGCTCGACAGTAATTCAGATATACTGTGAAAGTGTTGTGGAAATTATTGAAAGGTATTATTGATTTCCAAATGGTCTGCCTATAACAAAATTATAACGTGAATGGAACCCAACTTTGCCGAGAAATTGAGTTGTACACTTTTATAATACATCGCCTACCATATTTCTATACATTTTCATTCGATATCCAGCAAAACTTTGGTAGAGTTAAGAGCCATGAGATGATAAACAGAAAACTCAATTACTATGTGTATGAACGTGTTATTAAATATACTATTGTAGTATACTTTTATTTGTTATATACTTACTCACTTTTAAATCTCTAATGCTATCACCAACCCTTGCTTGACAATCTCGCAATAACGGTAGCTCACGC
The DNA here is from genome assembly GCA_949128085.1 of Cetonia aurata. NCBI lineage: Eukaryota > Metazoa > Arthropoda > Insecta > Coleoptera > Scarabaeidae > Cetonia > Cetonia aurata. The sequence goes on from OX421884.1 coordinate 43,023,793, forward strand.
ATAGGTCCAAGACAGAATACATAATTCATAACAGTAAAGTATTCGCTTTAATTGTAAAGCTTAGAAAAAAATATTTCTTGTCTCTGTAAAAGTAACAAGACGGGGAAGATATTCCAATGTCTTTTGTTGGTAGCAACGGATTTTCTTTAATCATAGCAATACTTCAGTCCTCGTAAATCGATAAGTACGAAAAAATATTTGTTCATAAGTGTATGTAACGAAAAGATTAAAAAGGACATCAAATGTAATGATGTAATAAATGATTCAGATTGACTCCGTGCGAGTTATTCATATTGACAAAGTAAAAAATAAATCAAAAGAAGGTCCTTGTTTCGCAATTCGTCTTATTATGCAAATAGCTACCGCTTTCGAGCTAATTGACTCATCTTCCCTGCCTGAAGATTATTCGAAGAAATTCGAAATGATGTTTAACTCGAAACCGGTCGCCACTTACCTAATAAAGAGTTTTGCGAGACAAGGGCCTCCTTTTTATTTATTTTTTATTTTGTCAATAAAGTATTATCCCTTTTTATTTTTACTTTTATTATGATGCGCCAGACGGATGAAAGATTTAATATCTTTATTGTCTAAACCAATGAGAAAGGTTTACATCCCTATCCAAAAATTTATATTATATTCTATTCCGAGTCTCTCAAAAACGTTGGAATTTGGAAAAAATATTTTTGTGCTGTCAATCAAAACATATTTTTAAATATAACATTTTTCCTGATGTTATGATTGAAGGCTATTGTACCGCAGTATACATTTAGTGAGCGTTGCTTTATATCTGAATTAATTATTTATAGTGTGCGCGTAATTGTGGATGTCACAAACACGCCATTATTTTTAAATAAATTGTAGTTTCGGTGTGCGTCAACAGAACATGGACTAGAGCAGACATATTGGGATTTGTAAATTATTTATCAATCATTCATTATTCGAGCGATACATTATCATTTTGTAAAGACCGGAAGATAATAATTTTCGTTTAGCATATGACTTTACCTGTTACTGACAGTCATTTTTTGTATCGATTAGTTTCTCATACGTATGTGTTTATAAATAATTTTGTACTATATAATCGTTTCAAAGATTTCGGTACACTATTATTAATGGATAGAATAGACCATACTAATTTATTGTGAATTCACGATTAAACTGCAAACGTAAACTAATACCGTACAAAATAAGTGTCTAAAGCTGAGCACAGAAATGAAAAAACAAGATGGAGAAAAACGACATGAACGATGATAAGTGAAAGTGACAAGAACATGTAGGAGTTACCTTGGTTACCATAAAGAAATCGCGAAATGCCAGGAGAGCACATATGGAGAGCATTTGAAGCCATTTCATTCTAATCGTGTTTTAGTACGCAGGTTGCAAATTATGCAGTTTTTGCTTACTGATTAAAAAAAAATTACTTTTTTTTATACATGTTGCCGAGAACTAAAAGATCTTTTGAATGAGTGGTTACAAGACCCAAAAGTAGTTAAGTATTATTTTTAGTTATACAATGCCTAGATCGTACAAGAAAAGTACCACCAGGCAATTCTGCCCAGAAGATTTGGAACGAGCGGTAGTAGACGTTATGGAAAATAATAATCTTACCGAGAGAGTGCTGAAAGAAATGGCGTTAAAAAATCTAGCCTCAACAATTATGTCAAAGTAGCGCTAGAATAGCGATTAAATAAAGTTGAGTTTTGCATGATGTTTCAGATTGTCGCGCCCTCGGATTAGTATATCCAAATGGTTGGATGACCTCAGATCATTTTTTAGCGGCATTAAAACATACGAAATGTTCGCCTGACAGCAAAATTCTATTAACCATAGATAATCATAATTCGCATTTATCGGTACCCGCAATAAAATATTGCCGGTCTAATGGAACTGTGGTGTTAACGATACCACCTCATACCTCAAACAAACTTCAACCGCTTGACAGAACGGCGCTTGGTCCGTTTAAAACCTTCTTTAATCAAGGCGTAACTTCTTGGCTACTTATGCATCCTGGACAAACAATATCGATATACGACGTGCTTGTTGTTTGCTTACAGGCTTGGGATAGGGCCGCAATACCTACAAACATGAAAGCTGGGTTTAGGTGCACTGGCATTATGCCATACGACAAGTCTATTTTCAAGGAAAAAGACTTTTTTTCCTGTTATGTGTCAGATAGACCTTGTGAGTCTAGTGAAAATTTGAGATTAATGAAGCATCTACATCAAAATCTAATGAATCAAACAATAATTTGGAATTGGACGTGCTAGTAACTTCTGGCAACGAAGCATTTGTATCCCCTGAAATTATCCGCCCATTCCCGAAAGCTCAAGCAAAGGTAAGTGCAGGATAGCAACTGACACGCCTGAAAAAGTAGAACTTCAGGAGCGGCATGCTAAGAAGAATCCGAAAAAGGAAAAGATAAATTCTGTAAGACGTAAAATAAGCCAAGATGAGGAGACTGATGAAGAGGACAAAATTTCTTACCATGATAATTCATCTGAAAATGAGCTGGTGTTTGATAGCAATGAAGATGTTCCAAATTTAAAAGATGTTCCTAAAGGAGACTATCTTATAGTCAAAGTACACGGAAAAGCGAGCATTCGAAATTACGCAGCTAAAGTTCTTAACAAGTTTCATAACGGCTATGAAGCAAATTTTTTAAAACGCAATGCGGTCTCACACAGATTCACTCTAAATGAGAATGATCAAGGCATTGTACCATTTAGAGATGTTTTATTTAAGCTTCCTCGAGCTATTAACGAAACTAGGAGGAGATTTAAAGATATCCCTAGCAGCACAAGAATCGGCATGATATCGGCTAAGCTTCGCCGATATTGCTGACCGATGTCGTAATTATAGCGGCCGCTGATATCATACCGATACAAAATGTGAACATTTTGCAATATTGGTTCGATATCGAAATTCCAATACTTATCCGATATCGAAATTCCAACATCTATCCGATATCGAAACTCCAATACCTATTCGGATAGGTAGCATAGAAAACGTTGGGTAAGTATCAATCATGTGTCGGTCTACTGATGATATTGTATCTAATTTTAATTGTATTGATATCGGATCAATACAATTAAAATTAGATACAATATCATCAGTAGACCGATACATGATTGATACTTACCCAACGTTTTCTATGCTCCGCCGATAAAGTTTTAGTCGTCCTGGGATATCGCACCGATATTGGTGTGATGACTAATTTCTACATATAAGTATGTAGTTTGTCTATCCACGATAGTGGATATTTATACAGGCTGTCCCAAAAGTAGTTCCCGAAACGGAAAAGGGTTATAAAGAGTATAATTTCGAGTCAAATTAGCCCCATATGTGATTATTCAATTCTAATAAGGTTTTTGCGAGTTTTATAAAGATCTTCCACAAAAAACGTTCATAAAATTATAGGCAGAAACAGTATTTTTTTGTAATGTTAGAATTTAGAAAGAAATTAGAAACCATCAACGTCTTCTGAAATATCAAAGCCGTTAAACAAAAGGATGTACCTTTGATGATATCACAATGTTTAATTTCAATTTAACTTCATTAAAAAATATCTTCATTCTTATTGTCGTACTCTTTTGTTTGTTGATAATTTAATGAACGTTTATATGAAGGAAGATTTTTAGAAAAAATAAATGATTCGTAAACTATGCATCGAATCATAATCACACCTAGGATTAGTTCGACTGGAAATGACACCCACTATAACACCTTTGTGTTTGAACATTTCATTTCGGGGCAGTCTCTATAGTCATATTCATATTGAACAATGCGGAAAAAATACATCAGATTCATAATCACATTGCACATGTAATGTTTTTCAAATTGTTTGCCACCATTTTCTGTGTATAATAATTCATGACAAAATAGAATATTATGCGCATAAAATAATATACATAATGAAGGAAAGACTTTATGTAATAGAAAGTAAATAAAGCAATAAATTTCAAGAAAAAGTACTAATATAAAAATACTTAATATGTTTATTTATGAGTAATTGACAGAAATATTTAACCACATAATTAATAAAAACAAAAACTGAAAATAACTAGGAGAACGTGAAACCGAAAACAAACTCAATATGTGCATATTTTAAACGAAAAGTAATTTGTTACAGTTTAATTTTTAACAAATCAATAACAACAAAAATTCTAAGTAATACCTAAAAAAAATCCAGCCGCCTAAATTATTCGTTCGCTACAGACGTTATATTCTTCTTCCTTTCTTTTCTGCCCCCATCTCATCTATTGATATTCGTCTCTGTCCCATCCGGCTGTTTGACTCTAATTGCTTCTGTAAATAAAAATAACAGTTTTGATATAGAGTTACAAATAAAATAATAATGCATGTAAACTTACCTAGAAATACTATGTATATTTCCAACTTATCAAAAGCTCCTTTGGTTTGTCTCTATTTTCATGAATAATTTACATTAATACTTTTCGAGAGGATTTGTTTTAACATTAGATATATGCTTCCTTTAACGTACTTCCCTCAATTAAGCACCACATATGTATCTAAAACAAAGTGTTTTTCTTTAGTGTATATATTCAGCATCGTATAAAAGCTTTAATTTGTCTGAAGTACGCTTGTAATTTATTTTATTCTATTAATCCGAAACGTTTTTTACGCTACACATATTGTAGAAACAATGCTTTCACGTAAAATAAGAAATTTACAAGCGTCTTCCATTTTGTTAACGCTGCATATTTACACAATAAATGAGTACTAATCATTAAATTAAATTATATACTTGATACATACATAAAACATTATTCATACAAATTTCCTTACCTTTATAAGCTTCATTCACCCATTTTGTAATGTGCACAACGCTTACTATAATGCAGCAACAAAATAAATAATGGCAACCACTTCACCTGGTCGTCGTGCTCACACTGCAATAAGGAACGCTATGATGGATTGTGGTAGGTGGTGGTGGTAAGATATTGCACGTAGATCTAACTCCCATAAACATTGCGTTTAGATGTCAATTTTTATAATCACGGCGGAGTTAGAAAATTGCATTTGCATATTCTTAAGTTATCAATCGCTTCACCTTCTAAAACTGTTTTATAGTCGATATTAATTTTAATTTCACAATTGATGTCTCAAACGTTGAAATTTTATATCTGAACGCTCTTGTAATGCGGTTATATTTCAATCAACCAGTCCGTATAGATTTAGGATATTAGCCGACTTCCTATCGTCAAAAAAATGACAATAGTCAAATCCATATACCTCATTTCTATCAATATCGCAGCGGCGTTTATTAATGATATCGCCCTGATATATGTCTTGAGTTTCCAGCCGATGATCAGCCGATACATCAAACGTTCAACCGATATTTTACCCATAAGGATCTTTTGTATCGCAGTGATATCGTATACTGGTAGAAAGCCGATATCGGCACAATATCTTTGATATCGAGCCGACATCAGGATATCGGCCCTATATAAAGCCGATCATTACCCGATGATTTGTGCTGCTAGGAATGTTGTATTTTAGCATTGATATTAACCCATTTGGTTTACACCAACCAAGAATTTAAGAGTTTTTATTTTCATTTCTATTGTATGTTTTCCATGTTTCCATTAAAGCACTGAAATAAATCATATTCTTCATTCTGATGTTTTTATTTACTATAATATCTAATATAAGCCTGGTCCATAGTCTCCCCATCGCTTATCCAATGTCTCCCTTCAGATGGGGAGAGTTTGGACAATGGCAAAGGTTAATATTAATTGAATTTTTGTGGAAAACTCATTAAGAATAATGTAAAATTGCTTTTACTTTGGTGAAAGTCACTACTAACAATGATATATATCGGTATTTCAAAAATCATTAACGCCAACATAAGAAATTAATAAATATAAAAATTGTCGAAGGTGTTCCCACCCTCCCGTATATCACATATTGCTGAAAAATAACAGGCAACGCATCAAACAGCGTTTAGTTTTCTGTCATACCTATATGGTTTTTAATCTCATTTAGAAATATCGATTTGCCCTATATAGACAAAAATCATTGACGTACGCTAAAGCATAAAAGAGATAGAGCGTGTTTATTTGTTTTCGGTATTTGGCTATAGCGTGTTAACACTATTGTTCGAAATCGTGAAATGTTAGGTATATTAGCTGGTTAACATTGAAATCTGCGAAAAAGAAAACGATATCTATCTATTGAAACCCTTTTGCTCGTAAAACGTCCAATATCCTGAATTTTACCCGAATGATATGGAATTGTCTCGTAAACGAGCTTCGCTAGGATATTCGCCATCAACCGAATAATTCAATTTCGGAAAAGTCATTTACTCTGGCCCGGTCAATCTACAATTTGACGAGGCCAGAGGCTAAAATTCTAAAGCATCTAGATTCGTCAACCGACACACTCTGGCTTATAGAGTTATCGTAATAAAAATATATTCCTATCAAGTATATATTGCACAATCAGAATATTGTTATTACAATGTAGTTACAAGAACAAAGAGTTTTATGAACTCATATAAAGAAAAAATATTGCGATTCTTTAGGAAAATCGTATGTAAAAGAAAAATAAAAGATGTCACCAGAATAGTATGAAAAGAAAATTTCTTCAGAAAAAGTCACAAACTGCTTAGTAGTGCCTCTTTACATTAATGAATTTTCGATTTTATGTGCTGATATTTTATTAATATCGCTACTTAAAATGTTGGTTATGATTGAATATTGACTACCCATTTTGTGTACTAATAATGGAAATTTCTGTAGGTACCTATATTTGGTATTATCATGCTATATTATTTCCTAGAAACCAATCAATCGATTACTAAGTATCCAATTCTACCTATCCGACTGAAATCATGATTAAGTAGCATGCGTCAGTTATATTAATTTGAATAGAAAGTTTTGGAAATTATGATCTTATCTGTACTAATTCCTTTGAGTCTCATTAAATATCGACAAATGATAAGTAGATATTAAAGTTCTGATTTCCAACTAAATTATTAATATGCTAGTACCATAATGTACTCACCGTAGTGCCGTAGTAAATGTATGCATTTCGAAGCGTAATAAACTAATTAAATGCTTCCTCGATTGCTAATTCATAAAGCACCAAAGCTGCAACTAGTTTTCTATACACATATTACGCTGTAGATAACAAAAATAGTGAGACATCAAAAAGGTTTTGCCTGTTGCTTCGGTGTTAGGCCGACGAGTGTCAACAATATGAAATTTAATCATTTGAGCATATTTCATACGTTAGCAGTTACCCCAGTCTCGACAGGTACAACTTCGAAACTATGATGGTTTCAGATATGGCCGAAAGTTATTCAGAAACTAACGATTATGAACACTCCACCAATCCCTGTTCCAAACAGGAATGGGAAAGGAGAAGAAGTAAGAATATAAACGTTGTTAAAAACCCAGCCTTCATCTGACTGGAATGAAAAACAACGTGCTGAAGGATCTTTCTCAAGAGGTACAGGTATCCTAATCTCCCGCAAGGCAAACACCAGACCGAAAAGGAAAAGAAAATGATAAATAAATCCAAGATATGCGAAACGTTGGCCAGACCACCAAAATAAATAAATTACACTGTATTGTCGTTTCCTTTATTCAATGTATTACAAGAACATCACTAACTAATAACCACTACAGTCACATTAAAGATACTTAAATGTTATAAGCTATATTAATATAATAATCAGTGATTCAGTGGACTGACGTTATCCTCCCGCGTCCCGAGGGTAACTGAAAATTATAAGTAGTAGTAGTAGTAATAAATAGTAAAAATTCCTTTGGTTTTTGTCTTAATTTCTATAATTATTATACCACAAGCACAGCGCTGTAGGTAATTTAATCGATTCGAAGGCTCTAGATGATACTAATTTTGAAATTACAAATTTGCAAATGCTAATTTAGCTAATTTTGAAGTGGCATATAATATTTTATTTGATATCAAACCAAAAAAACGTCGATTTTGATGAGATTAAACATTATTTAATTTTTATGAACCAAGCCTAAATAGTATATATTATCCAACTTTAGCTTTCAGGTTCTCTAATGCAGAATGATGACCCAATTGTATTTATGTTATCTTGTAACATTCGTATAAGTTTATTTGTAGAGCGAAACTGAATTTTTCCTCAAATTGTAGCAATTCCGCAATTTAAAAGAACTTCCTCATTTTAATGACGCCACAGCCATACCCGGCTGATTCAATAAAGTTTGCCCATTGGGTCAGAGCTCGCTTGTTAGTCTCTGATTTAACCCTAGCGGCACAATTTTACGAGTTTTACAGATATTAGAATATTGCGCGTAATTAAGATTGCCGCAGAGCACACACATACACACACTTTGTGTACACTTTGTTTACATTGGAAGTAAATGAGATGCATCGCAATTCTAACTAATCAATAGAAGCATGTTCTATACGCGAAATGGCTCCAACATCTTCGAAACTATACAACGCACATGCAAACACGTACAAAGTTGTCGTGGTTAACTGGTTAGTAGACACGTGATGCACAGTAAAATATAATGTAATTTGAAGGATACGGTTTGAGAATAAAGCGAGGATTGTTGAATCCTGAGGATTTGACAGAAACTGCAAATGCATTCCCCAACATTCTATATTACACTAACACTGTTAATTTAAATTCTCCGTTACGACACAAAGAAAAAGAATTTGTCGAAATCGGATTTTAAGTCATTTTATGCATGTATACAGGGTTTTCCATGGTAGTCGTTCGTTAGAAGTTTCCGAGTTTAGAAGAAACCTGAGACACTGAATTTTTGGAATCCGGGACTATTCAAGGTTCTCGTTCATTTTAAAATATTTTCAGGGTCTTACCACTTCCGGTTGTACCGGAAGTAGCCATTAACTTTATTATTTTAAATGGAACATTTCATTTTTAAATTCCTGAGAAAATTTTATGATGAGTTCTAATAGGTTTCCCTATACCTATTTTCAACTGCTACTTAGATATCTTGATTTTTTTGAAAATTTTGAAAGATATAGCGTTATTTGCAATACAGTATCTTTTGCCCATTTTCGACTGGTAATAAACACTTCTAGGGTAGATGGAAGCACAAGAATGACACTTTCGAAATCCACATTGACAATCGATTTGTCGCATACAGGCTGTCCAAAACTGCATGACCAATTACAAAATGTTCAAAGTTGAAAAAGTTTTTTTTTTCAAATGGAACACCCTGCATAATATTGGATGATCAGATGCAGAATATAATTCTGCATCGATTCGCTATGACTTTCCCTATACTTATTTACAACGGTTTTCTTGTTATTCAATATTTTTTATTATTAATACAGTTAATAATGGAGAATATTGAAGAATATTCGAAGAATGATCTGCTAAATTTGTTTTATACGCACGGTGAATGTGAACGAATTGTCAGACGCACATGTAGATTATTTAACGAGCGATATCCGGACTTACTAGCAATGACTCCTGGAAAATTTGCAAGAATTGAAGCTCGGTTTTTGGAAACTGGGAGTGTAAAGGCAACTCGTAATCACCGAAAGCCAGTAATACATAATGAAGCTAACGAGGTGAATGTTTTGGCTTATTTTCAAGCTTATCAACGGAGTTCAATTCCAGCAGCCGCATGGAATTGGGCATATCAAGAACTTCAATTCATAGGATATTAAAAAAACACAAAATGCATCCTTTTTGTGAAATAACTGTACAAGGCTTACGCCTTGGTGATGAGGCAAGACGCGTCGCCTTTTGCGAGTTCATGTGCACAAAAATGACAGAAGATCCAAGATTCCTTTATAAAATTATCTGGACTGACGAATCAAAATTCAGCAGGCAAGGAATTATAAATCGTCAAAATATTCACTACTGGGCACAAGATAATCCACACGTCTTAAGGGAGAATGATCACCAGGACCGGTTTAGCTTTAATGTTTTTTGTCTGGTTAAGGACAATAGCGTAGCATATCAAGTCTACGATGAAAGTTTAAATGGGACTAGATATCTAGAGATACTTAGAGTATTTTTTAGTGATTTTTTAAATACTCTACCTCCAAGAGAGAGAGTAAACAGTCGGTATAAACTAGATGGTGCTCCCGCGCACTCCACACTAGCTGTACATCAACAATTGACGTTGATGTTCGAGGATCGGTGGATTGGTCGCCAGGGACCCTGGAACTAGCCACCCAGATCACCCGATTTGACGCCCTTGGACTTTTACCTGGGCGGTCGCATAAAAGAGCAAGTGTACTCTACACCTGTATTAACGAGAGAGGAACTATTGAACCGTGTTCACGATGCGTTCACCGATATAACCCCAGACGAACTTCGGAGATCGGTTTCGCGAGGAGTACATGATAGAATGATTCAGTGTTTGAACCCAAATGGTGGTCACATAGAACAATTATTGTAGTTATTTCGTTCAATTTATTTTATTTTTTCTTGTCATTATGTTCCTAATTTTTTTGTTTTCCATTTGTTACTACGTTTCAAATTTTCTTATGTTCATGTTTTGTTTCCATTTTCTAATTAAAATGAAACACATACGATGTTTCAGTTTCTGTCAAAAATCACATTAAAACAGAAAATATTGACGTAACAAGAAAACCGTCTTAAATGGGTATAGGGAAAGTCAATTAAATTCTGCATCTGATCATCCAATAATATACAGGGTGTTCCATTTGAAAAAAGGAACTTTTTCAACTTTGAAGATTTTGTAATTGGTCATGCAGTTTTGGACACCCTGTATGCGACAAATCAATTGTCAATATGGATTTCGAAAGTGTCATTGTTGTGCTTCCATCTACCCTACAAGTGTTTATTACGAGTCGAAAATGGGCAAAAGATACTGTATTGCAAATAACGCTACATCTTTCAAAATTTTCAAAAAAATCAAGATACTAAGTATCAGTTGGAAATAGGTATAGGGAAACCTATTAGAACTCATCATAAAATTTTCTCAAGAATTTAAAAATGAAATAATATACAGGTTGTTCCATTTAAAATAAGAAAGTTTATGGCGACTTCCGGTATAACCGGAAGCGGTAAGACCCTGAAAATATTTTAAAATGAAAGAGAATCTTGAATAGCCCCGGATTCCAAAAATTCAGAGTTCCAGGTTTTTTCTAACCTCGGAAACTTCTAACGAACGGCTACCGTGGAAAACCCTGTATATTTTTTATTACCCAGATTAATTTTTTGTTTAGATTGAGTTGACCCAGGGTCGTCCATATTATATTTCTGTTAGCTGTATCGAATGCAGCTTTTAAGTCAAGAAAGATTAAGTGTAGTTCTTTACTCGCCTCAATCTTCCTTTCTACGGTATTCCTAAGTATATGCAGTTTGCTCATCCTCCAATTAATTTCCAACTGCCTCCCTTATCTCTTTTCTCCTGATAGTGGACAGACATATCGCTCTATAGTTGTCACATTCCAGATGGCAACCTCTTTTATAAGATAGGATAATGTTTTTTCCCAAACATATGAAATAGTTTCGGTTTTCCATGCCATTCTGAAAATTTCTAATAACAATTTCCTTCCATTCATTCCTAGGTATTTAATCATTTCTGGATCTATTTTAACTATTCCGCTTGCTTTATCAGTTTTCATTTTAATTAGCGCATCATCTAGTTCCCGCCGCGTAATTTCATCCACCCATTCACTTATGCCATCATCCGTTTGATGATCCCTCTTTTCACCTTCCTCGGTATTCTTTCCTTCTTACCTGAATTTCTTTTCATGGTAATTCGACCATATCTCTAAGACTTCTTTTGTCGTCGTTTTTAGTTCATTGGTTTGATTCTTCATAGCTCTAACTTATTTCTTTTTACTACCATTTAGCTTTTTTACTTGACCCCAAAATGTCCCATTGTTTGTTATATATAGTGGTTTTCAAATTATAAGAAACTAACTTTTAAATCCTTAATGCTTTTATTGCACCTCCTGTAGTAATACTCTTGAGAAGGGTACTGTTTACCTGCTTACACTATATGAATCGCCGGGCCGTATTAACTATGAATTACGGCCCCATTAAATAATAATATAATTTTATTGTGCATTACCAACTAATTGTTAAGCTTCATATATCTAACTTATTATTTTTTGTAAATAAACCTAATGTATATTATTTATTATATATATTTAAAATTAAAATTGCGTTTTACTATTACCTTATAGTGCCGTAATTTATACTCAATCCGGCCCCTGCATTCATATGCTGCAAGCAGGCAACCCGTACCCTTTCAGTGAGGCGGGCAGGTAATTATCCCCACATAAGATGCAATAAAATCATTACAGGCTTAAAATGTTACTTTCTTCTATCTTGAAAAGAACTATACATTTCATTTACTTTTGTCCCAATTCCACCCAGCATTTTCTTTTCGCTACCTTCACCATGTTTTTAGCTATGTTTCTTGTCTTTATATATTCTTCCTTGTCTTCTTCTGTCTTTGTTTGTGCACTTCTTTTCCACATTACTTTTTTCACCCTAATTGCCTGTTTAATTTCACAGTTACACCAATGTGACCTCTTCAAATGGTTATTATATTACTCCACATACTTTTACTGCCTTGTTGTATATTATTCTATAAACCTTCCCATTCCCCTCCCATTTCCCCTCCTCAGCTTTTTGGAACTCTAAATCCGTTTCTTCTTGATATCTTTTCTTTATTTCCTGTTGTTTTAGTATATAGATTGGTATCTTCTTATAACTAATTGTCTGCTCCACCTCTACTTTAAGGTTTTTTAACTCTGCCGTAATTAGTTGATGTTGTGATCCAAAAATTCAGCTCCTACTTCAGTCTTTACCTAAAAATTAATTCGAAGATGTAAATATTCATTATTAGTCGAAATCTGCTTATCTTTTAGATTTGTAAATTTAATTCTGATCAATCGCGTTATAGCATTACCATTCCATATAAATTTTAGTTGAATTTACATCATCACCGACAATTACAACATTTCGATAACCATATGTGAATGTTATTTCCATTTGACGATATTCTGCAGACAATTTCATCTGCACTCAATTTCAAGATTTACTACGGGTACTATACAGTTCAAATTCATAACAATGACGTCAACTTAATAAAAGAGAACCGGATTTTCAACGAAGCCCCAACCGGAAATTTTCTTTTATTTCCTCTGGAGGAAAATCTATTTTAGCACGCATACGCGTATACAAACACTGCTCGGTAAAGCGTCAACCAATAAAATTTCAACAAAAATTTAATTTGCTACGTTTATGTCGACCATTTTTTTTCTATGTAGGCAGCGTAAATGCGGTTAGCTGAACAGAATCGGCTAAATTAACATTTTGTTGAATAATAATAATAACATATATTTTATCATGAAATAAATTTTCCTGTCAAACGAAAATGAAATAAACGAACATAGTGGTTTAGTGTTCAACTTAAGAAATACTCAAAATTACATATAATAGATAGGAATAAACAAACGAAAACAGAAACTCTAGAAATGAAAAGGTTTACAAAACTAATTATCATCCATTCAAGTGGATTTTCTAAGTAGATTGCACTATTGGAATACGCCAAAGATGTATCTGAGGGAATGCTGAAAAAGTAATCGTACAGGTTATTCAACCTTAGTTTGAATGCGCATCATTTGTCAGATATGCTACAGAGGTTAAATTATGGTTAGCAGGTACCTACAATGCGAATTCCTTTTAAAAAATGTAAAATGTGGGAAGAACTCAAGTCAGGTTTTCCTCTTCGTTTAGTATTGCACAGTCCTGCGCAATTGAGAGGATGTGGATGGTAGGATCACTGTTAGTATTCGAATATTGCTTTTACTTAGGTCGATGCATTCTATATATGTATATTACTTCCAGTTATAAGTTAGGAAGGTATTTCGAGACTTTTCCAATACTTGGACTTTCTTCGCTTTATACTCCACTTTCTAGTTTCCCCAGCTTTGTGTTATTACTTATCCGGCCTCAAACCATAAAATGGTTAACCAACCCTTTTGAGCGAGATTATCTGTTATTTTGTCTCTCCGTTCCTGTGTATCCCGAAATCCATGCAAAAGGCGCCTTCGTTGCTACTTGACTGTCAAAAATTACGATTAATTTCCTGTTTCCGCTAGTGTTCGTCAATATTAAGGTGAACGCAACTTTTAACATTGTGTCGTTTGAAATTTACTTGGAAGTATGCCCAAGTTTTCGAAATATTTTAGTTATAATTCCATATATTTCCATTCCAGTGCCCTTTGTTATTAGGGAAACAGCCTTGTATATACTGCTACGAAAATTGTAGATAAATCTTTTAAATTTTATAAAGTAAACAACTGTTTTATTTTACTAAATACCACTCAGAGTCATCTATTATACTCTCATTAACACCAAAGATATGCCAGATCTCAAATGCTAGTAAGTATCTCTAATGTGACTGTAGTAGTAGTTAGTTAGTGATGTTCTTGTAATACATTGAATAAAAAAAAGAAAGATATAGTGTAATTTATTTATTTAGAATTGAATAAATTTGTTTACCAAAGAAATTAATCTTTTAAATATATCCTCAGGGTAAGTAAGTTCTTTACTATATTAGACACATGATAATAAGATTTCAATAATCTTAATTCAGACTAAAAACTTTTTCTCGTTTTTAATATCATAAATAAAATTCGAATCTCCCGCTGAATTCCCGTAATAAAATCATGAATTACTAAATCAAATGCCAACTTAATATGCTCATGAAATTAACACAGAGAATCAAATACAACCTCACCTAACCAAATTCACTAGATTTATAATTATCATTCAAACAATTATAACCTTAAATTCCCTTATGCAATATATGCCGATTATAGGTTTAAAACATGATAAAATCGCTAAGATTGCTCTAGTATAATCCAAATAATAATTCCATATTCAAAACAATCATTTCAGCTTCCAAATGGTGTTCCAACGATCTCACAGCAAACTCCCTCGAATGTTGTTCTTCAAAACCCCAGGATTAGACGAAAGGGCATCCCAAATCTCGTAACCTGGCTCGAATATAACTCTTCAACAACCTCAGGATTAGATAAACGCCACCCCAAATCTCGAAATCACTCGAAATCATCTTGGCACTACACACGTAATACTCTCATTCTTGTAAGTAAATTTGAAAACTTTATGAACTTAAATTGTGATAGATATTATAAAATTCTAGATAAATATACGAAAAGCAACTGCACTCAGGAAAAACCGAAAAAGAAGTCCCCCACATTTGTTTTCAACAAACTCCATATCTCCAAGACAAAAGGACCCCGGCAACATATCAGAGAAATAACATAGCAATAGATATATCATTCGCTCATACAGCTAAGCTTATACAATGTATGCGACATCGACAAGAGTAGATTTAATCTAAATATATAAATCCAATCCTGTTATATGTTCAAAAAGAATATGTCTTCCTGTTGAGCACTTACGATCATACCTTTCAAAGCATCATGCAACGCGATTTCTTAAAGCGTCAGAGGAACTACTTTGTTGCCGATGTTGGCTACTAGAAATGTTTGAAGTAATATATTCAGCACATTAGCTATATTAATCACTGCCATTGTGCGTACTACCCGCTACTAATACAATTTTATTCGCCACCTTACAAATATAAGACAGGAACAATGTATTTTTATTATGCGTCTTTTTTTTTTTATCGGTATCTACACTGCAAAATATAACAGGAAAATTACACCGTACTTTTCCGGTTATAACACGTATTTCAGATACATATGGTTGCAATTTTCTTGCAATATATCAAATTTACTATTACACATTAAAATTCAGACGAAATAATACAACAAAATTCAGTTGCATTTTTACAGAATATACGAAATATTACCTAATCCATTTGAAAATACATTGGAAAATGACTAGGGCAAAGAAATTTACGGTATGAGTATCAGTGAACTGTCCCACCATTTAGGGATAATAAAAATTACAACAGGGAATGCGCAGGCTCATATTTAGTATAATAACAAAATAAAAGTATAATTCGTGTCGAAACGTGTATGATGCTGGTGTGCTCTATTCAGGAAAATAATAATGTATTTATTTTGTTTTACCTCATTGTTTACTACAATTTAATACAAGTGCATAATATGCAAATAAATATTCCTAAAATGCACAGTAATATAAAAATACCTGTTGTATTAACCCAAGCGTAATTAAGGCAATATAGTTGCAATAAAATGCTCTCTGATAGGTGTTGTAGTTGTATTTATTTTATTTTGGCATTTTAACGATTATTTACGCATGAATATACTTTTTTTTTTTTTTTGCTTTCATGGGCAGGTTTAACCCCGTGAGGCAGCTCGGCCTTAAGACCTATTGTGCCCCCATGATGTCTTAACCCTCTCGGCCTGGTTGTACTCGAACAAACAGGTCCGCAAGTTGGTCGAGAGTTAATTTTCTTATACTGGGTTCGTCCAATCGAGCGACCCCTAGACAGCTCCGTCTCTCCCTGTCCACTGCCGGGCAGTCGGCAAGGAGGTGCACAGGAGTTTCTTCTGCTCTCCCACAGTTTCTACACAGGGGAGAGTCCACTCGCCCCATTCGGTGCAAATGCTTATTTAATGAGCAGTGGCCGGTTAGGACTCCCGTAAGAAGTCTCAGTCTGGCCCTGCTCATAGAGACTGCCTTGCGGAGTCTTTCGTCGCCCGGATAAAAACCGAGGATTTTACAGTGTCTCACGCCGATGAATATATTACTGTGAAATGTAAAATTTAGGTAAGTACACTGCAGAAAGAAACTCCGGTACAGGCAATCTAATTATCGGTTATAGATACAGTAATTTCAACTCCGAAATAAAAATGACTGAAAACCTGGATTTTCAGGGGTCAAATTCGCACCTAAAACTGCAAGTTTACACTGCAATTTTTACGGTACTGGGACCAATATTTTACCATTTTACAGTAAAATCACAAATAATTTTTCGGTACTAATTGCTGTTTCAGACTTGAATTTTACACCTTACAGTTTTTAGTAATTTTCATGTAGTACTTAAAGTTTCGGTACCAATAAGCGGTAATTGAATTGCATGTTATCCGTACCGGAATTTCTTTTTGCAGTGTACAGTAAATACTAAACTTATTGTTAATAATAGTAAATCTACATCAAATAGATTATATATCAAATTATATGTTTTATGGTGTCATTTGATAATGAACATGATCCATGCATTCTCATTTGTTAAGCATTATTATCATTTTTTAATCTCTAATGTTTGATTATCTAAATTTATTATTCAACATGATGTTCTACGTAATAGCCACGTTGACCTCATCCCGATTACTTGTTCCTTTCAAAGTAATTGGCGTCAACAGAATTTTGAGATATAGGGCATCCCGCCCACATCGTTTTTTTTTTTCCGAAAGTAATTCGCAATATCCTGGACTACATAATATACTTTACATTATCTTGACATTAAAACAATAATAATTTGGGGGACATACGATACCCCGCCCTTCCGTTGTTAATTTTTTATGAAAACAATTTGTTTCATCCTTGGCTAAGTAAGTAATATTCTTTAAATTCAATTTTAACAAAGAAAAATATATTTGCAATGTTTGAAGGAAGTAAATTGCGTTGTTCCTACGCCATCATACCCTTCAGTCTCTAGAGTTTCATCGAAATCTGAATCTTCTGATTGCCGGTGTTTTCTTGTTAGTGAAAATCGATAAAACTATTTAATAGAAATTTTACAAGAATAATATAATTGAACATCGAAAAAGATTTGTTTTATTCATTTTCAATTAAAATTAGTTTGGAATCAATTTATGCCCAATATTTATTGCACCTATGTGCATTGCAATTAAGTGGCTTTAAGTTCATGATTTTTATTTGATATTATTAGAGATCAACAAGACAACTTTAGAAATTATGTATATCTTAGACAGAAAAATCCTGAACAACACCACCCTGAAATGTACAATTAAACATGGTTTTAAATTACGACTCACAGCTAACCGGTCACTGCCTCAACCAAACTGTCATACAGAAGCCAAATTTGGGCATTCGCAGGTTTGTTGAAGATAGGATAGTTGGCGAACTATTTAGACATATGAGCAGGCTAAAGAAATTCTAAATTTGCCTTACATATGCCCAAATTTCAGCGTCTGTGAGTTGCGGTCAGCTAGGAAATCGTCAGTTATGCGTTGAACACGGTACTAAGAAGAAAAATAAGAGAAAATAAAAGAAAAATACGGAAAAGAGATCTTTTATTAGAGTGAGAAAAACAATGTACAACGTATGTATATGACATGAAACTAAATAATTAGTCGCGCTGTATATCACGCCCACAATTTTTTGTGCATATTTTTGTTTCTCAGTTAAAACAAAATGGCAGTTGACTCAATATTGTTGAAAGTGTACTATTGAAAAACGGTAACCCACTAACCAATTCAATCGAAGTGCTTTTAGAAAATCGCTATTACACTGATTGCTCGCAATATATGGTTATGTTTGGATGTTGGTAAAAAAAAAATGGAATATTTATGGACCTTAAAAAGCTTTTAATTAACAAACAATGATTATTCGCTTGTTTACATACTTATTGTTTGAGAGGCGTTATTAACGACCGATTTTCTTCCTGGCGACAATAGGTTGTAAAAATTACAAACCTTTTATTATCACCTTGACTGATTCACACTTATCTCATTCAATGTTAATGTTATTATAGAAATCTATTATGGTAGTAACCCCCACATCATATCTGTAACCCTATGGGATGTAAATAAACAAGTAAATAAAGAAAGTGAAACTTCTGAAAACATTGTTTATTATAACATATCGTAAAAACAAAACTTTAATGAAATTTTAAGGGATGTACCTCAACATTAACAATTAAATTTAATACCCACTACTATATTATTCTCACTATATGCAAAGTTAGAACCGCTCAAAAGCACTTCTTAAAAAGATAATGTTCTTTCTTGATATTTCTTTTGTTTCGTTTAATATCTTACAGAAAAAATATGAGTCCCTGAGGAGCTTTATATCACAATCTTTATAATTTAGATATAATGCCGACAGTTGTGTAGAAGGGAAACAGCATTAAAATTCAAATTCTATAAAGCGGGTTACAATAACCTAAATGGTATAGCAAAGCATTCCAAATATAACAAATAATTGCTATAATATGATTGTTTGAAAACTTATAAGAAAATGCCGAATATAAATTCTCTGAAAATTATTCCTGGTATGACACATGCAAATTGTTTGTATTGTCTTTTGTTCTCTTATTATGGCAAGGAATTCGGGTCCTTTTCCATAAGCGTTAAAGCTGGGGGTACTTTTAGCCATCTGCTACCATATTTATAAGAAAAATCAATAAGAGGAGAAAAAGAAAAGCAATTGATTTTTTATTAATTACAAAGTGATTTGATAAAATTAATCTAAAAAGGTTTCATTTTAATTTGAAGCAGTTTCTTATTTCATACTATAGAAATATGCACATATAACGAATTAAAATAAAGAAAATAGAATACGTATTTGTATATTTAACAGATAGATCAAAGTATAAGTACATTATAATTGCTGCGTATATGTTAGTTTAGCAAGGAGAGAAAAACACATTTTGCTATTTACAAGTTAGCGTGGAAATTGGCAAATTTTAAAGCTATGGGTAAATGCAATTCGTTCAAATAAATTATTTTTTCTGTGGTGTTTACCACGACAACAGATTCATACTAAACGTTTGTTAAGTTTGCATGGATTCTACGTAGAATGTGAAAACCAATATTGATTTTTACTTATCACGACCACCACAGTTTATTGAGTATACGTACCTATCATTCAACTAACAAACAAGCTATTCATTTGAATTTCCAGCACACTACATAAAATCTCTCAATAACAGCATAACCCTTTGACTACTTTGTTATCAAGTACAAAAGATTTCATTTCATCATATTCCTAATTAAGTTCCACTATAATATTTTGTAAAATGATTCTAAAGCTAGTTTCTATTGTAAGTCCTTTTTAGTGAGAATCTATCGTTTATATTACTCCCGCCGTCCAGAAATAAGTGTCCGTTTTGATTTTTTTGCTTGTCCAGGAATAAGTGTCCGATTTCTTTTAAAGTTGTATTTTATTGAAACTTAACTACAAATATTGTTACTAACAAACTTTTAGGAATAATTTGAGTTATTTAAGCTTAATTAGTAATATCTTGTACATGTTGATAAAGCTCAAAATCGAAATTTATAAAAACTGGAAGCCTACCAAGTCTTTGTAAATGGTCTTTTCTCATATGAGGCATTTTATAGTTGTTACCACCACTTATTTTCATAATTTCTACCATGCACTGCTGGTGAGTAAGAAAAATCTTATTTAAAGTATCAGGAGTTAATGCAAAAAAAAAGCGTTTTCAACAGCACGGATCAATTCGTCTGCAGTTTTGCAAGCCGATTGTTGCTGCAATGACTGGATTGCACTGAAAAAGCCTAAATCCAAGACGTTGGTGTCGGGACTATTAGGTGGCTGGCATATTATTTTGATTTCGAATCTAGTTCTATTCGCAGCTTCATTAAACTCAATGTCATCAGGGAGAATGTGTGGTTTAGCGTTATCTTGTTGAATGCAAATTCTTTTGCGTGTAGCGCTTCTTGGCCATTTTTGTTGAATGGCGGGTAATAATTTTTCAATAATCATACTCCTGTATTCTTTTCTAGTAACATTAGTAATCACTTTCGTTTCAATCGTTCCAGCTGCGCGATTTTTACTGCTCCGTTTAGCAGGTTCTGAAAAAACAAATGGCCAAATACCAAGTTTTCCATCGAAATTCTTATTTTCGGTATGATTCCAACGTGGACGAGCAACAGCGACTAAAAACATCACCTTTGTGAGGAAACGTTTACTTTTACAGGCCCTGAACGGTTCTTCTTCGTCTTCTACAAGGTAGTATGTGTTAGTTGTTTTGCTAATGTAAAACCATTTTTCGTCTACATGAATCCGATCATACATGTCGATGAATTCGGGTGATTGAACATTTAAACTTTCAGGTTTCAGCATTGACAAACAATACTGGAGTCTTTCAATTTTCTTGGCGTCTGTGAGATAAGGTTTAACTGCATTTGAGTGTCGCCGTAATTTTCCTGGCTTGAGTCTATTATGAACTGTAGATTTTGATAAGTTAATAGAGGTAGCCAACGAACGAATTGTACGACGATTATTGAGTGGTAGTGACTTTATTAGCTCTGGGTCGAAAACTTCTTGGTTTTCGACCAACGCGTCCTTTCTTACGTGCCCTGACATCTGCTACTTCAGCACCATCGGCTAATGATTTTCGTCCTTGATGCCATATTCGGCTTATAGTTTTCACAGAAATTTTGAATTTATTGGCTGTCGCCTTGATTGAACCTTGCTTCAGTTTATTATTGTCGCTCAATTCAAGTAATGCATGGTAAACCGCTTGCCTTGTGTTTAGAGTCAAATTAGGTCTCTTACCATGATTTCTCGCCAAGATGTTTACCGCATCTGCCATATTTTATTTAAGCCGGAGATTTATATCAAGTCTTGAGAAAATCTTGTTTTTTGATTGCAAACGTAAATTCTTGAAAAACTACAAAACTTTCAAACTGCTGTAAAAAACTTGATATATAAAAATTGTTTTCAAAATGGCAGTTAATTTTTGAAAGCAGCGCCACCTTTCTTTAATTTTTAAAAACAATGAAAATCGGGCACTTATTTCTGGACAGAGGGAGTATAAAATATATATAATTGCTTGAAATTTCAGTCCTGTTCAATCCTATGCCGAACGAAATTTTTTTACTTGGAATGTCCCACCATCAATTTGTCAATGCGACTAGGCTGATAGAGAATCGTTAGGCTCTATCGAGGGAAATTCCGAGTAATAAAATTTCGTACGGCGGATGATGAAGGGGGACTGAAATCTGCTGCCTGTTAATTATTAACGTTATAAATTTAGGCAACTTTAAAAGGCGCTTGCATAGAAAATTATTATTATAAATGTTCAATAATCATATGGGAATGCGATAATATGTACTAGAACACCAAACATCGTCAGATATTAAACATAATCTCCTCTAAACTAATGCACCGAGTGAATTTTTGAGGCAACGCAATTAAGTAGGAGAAAATTAGTGGTGCTGTTTGATGGTCCTCTTTCTTTTAGGCAACGTATAACTGAAATATGTCCTTCTAGGGCACCTATAAGTTAAGATTTATCATCACTTCAAAGTAGATACTTTAGATATTCAGCACTTTTAAAAACGAAATACTTTAGCTTGTGGTCAGTCAAGTGGAACACGCTTCCATCATACTCTATCATCGGTGTTATGAAGGTACTGCCAACATACAACGGAGATTCCTCAAATTTCTTTCTTATAGGACACAGAGAACCTACCGAGAAGGAAACGTAGTCTATAATGTGTTGTTGAATCAATATAATGTTCGAAAACTTTCAGAGCGAGGAGAAATCGACTGTGTGTTCTTGTTATCTGAAATCGATTTTAATATTCCTAGAGAATGTTTGTGTAGTGCTTTGTATTCTCGTATAACGACGGCGGAATTCACTGATGGAGTTCTTTACCCGAAATATTCTGCATATGTGTAAAAACAGCGAATACAAGTATATACTTGTGTCAGGGACCAGAGACATCTATGTAACAGATGACTAACTGACATAAAGAATTGTTGTTTATAAAATTCAGGGAACTACCTGCGGGGTAACTCCTTCGCACACTGCTGTACATAGATAATGTAGTTATTATAGATAGGAATGTTGCATATACTGTTTTGAGGCAGTAATGAGCCATCTATGGATGTGTATCAAAGCTTATGATGAACCGCGGGCTTCTTAAACGGTATACTAGCGCATACTAAATTTTAAAATTTTAATGATCAGTGAATCTACGTTGAGTGCGGTTTCCCATATTACGTATATGGCAAACTGCACGCAACGTAGACTCCCCAATGACGAAGGCAAAGAGAATCGATTTACCGCTTACACTATTGGAAGAAGTTGGAGTTTGTTTTCTGTATACTTCGAAGTGTAATATTTTATCTTCTCACAAAAGTGTGTGTGGTAAAAAGATTTGAAGGTATAAAATGGAAATAATATACATATATATTTTTTTTTCGTGTTTTATTATAACACACCAAACGCAAACAAAAACAACACGCTAACGCAAATGACAAATACCACGAATCACCCACTAGGTTTCAGTAGCTGCTATTAAACATAACCACCCATGCTGCTGTACATATGTAAGAACACAAACTTAATGTATAAAAACATCTGTATTAGTGAAATAAGAAACAATTAAGTGGGGAGAATGATTTTTTCTTGTTTTATTTGCAATCGTTATGTTTTCATATTGTAATTTGGCGAATAAAATGTACTGAATTGAATATTAGTTATTGCATCAAAATTCATTGGAAAGGCAATATTGTCGGCCTAATGAAAGGAGTTATCCATTGGTGCTAATGTGAATCACCCACCCTCATCCCCGATGCTGAACTGGAGGAACCTTCAAATCTCAAATGAATGCCCTCATTTCATTGCAGATTTTCATTCTACGGAAAGATGCCTAACTTGTATACGCAACATTTTGCCAAGATAAATAGCTTCGTCTTAATTGAATTACCTTAGACTCATTGCAACACCTTTGTTAACTACAGATAGAAGTCAAAACCATGTGCATTTCTAAAATACATTGTGAAGCACTTTTAGGACCTGCAAATCATGCAAGGTAATCTTCTGACGGATTGAGTTGGAACATTATTATCCAGTTCATCACCGAACAACCACCCGCCCTGCGCCTTCCAGTTACGTAAAACTGGAGTCATATTCCCAAATACATTTAAAAGCAGCGCATTAAAGAAACCTAACACCGTCTATCGGGTATCAAAAACAATGTCTCGCTGAAAATCCAAATCTTCATCTATTGTAATTTACAGTAATTGTAAGTAATTTGCAAGTCTGAAAGCGGTTTATTGCAAGACGTTTGCCTGTGCAATACGCATGCATCTAAGGTCCGCTTGAGCATCACCAAGCATGTTGAAAAAAATATGACATAATTTAGTAAAGACTTATAATTATAGTTTTATTTTGCGAAAACGTATGGTATAGAAGTTAGGTATCTTTCCTTGTGGAATCTGACTCTGCAATAAGAAATAAGATCTCCAATAGAGATTTTAAGTTGCTCTCAGACAGTCCAATATGAGGTGAGAGTTTACAGAAATCTTTAATATGCACCTTCAAGGTAAACACACCTTATTTACTACTTTTCTTAGCCTAGTTTTTGAGATATTGCTTCACCCTAACACAGAAAACTTACCCGGTATGTCTATTTCATGCATAATATAGTGCGTATAATTTATTAGAAATGATACAGCTCCAAAGCTAGATTATGAAGTGGAAGGATAAGCACACCACTAGTTGATACCACTAAATATCTCTGAAAACGCTCGGGGTTTTTATACAGCCGATGTTCAAAGTGATTTAAATCCACAAACCTATGAATTAATATAGAGGTAGTATGGCGGTAGTGTTTTTCTTCTTTCTTCTGATCAAAAACTTTCATCAATATTTCCTATTCTTTTCTTTGTTTATTCCGTTTCACAATTTAATTATTTCAATATCTTCAACTTTTTATTTTAAACTTAATTATCCCCTCGTATGAGTTTCAATATAATGGAAACCATGTGCGAATACTTTATATTCTATTAATAATAATAATAATAATAGGTGTTTATTGGCATCAGAGAGTTTACAAACAGTTCATTTACAGAGTATAACAAAACTATGCTAAGTACACACATACATACATACATACATACACACACATACAAGTAATCCCTAATGATATGTGCAAGCCATACACAGGAGACAAAGTCACAATTGTTCACTCCCCGACGCCAAACGGTTCGAGATCAGCGACTTATTCGAAGCAACTGGTCTACCTCTCAAACCTTCCCGAAAAAAGAAAAAAAAAAAAACGCTATCAGAACCAGAACTAACCACAGTACCAATCAATTATACAGTAATAGCAAATATGCGGGTATCTATATGCAAGCCAGAATTAATTATAACCATATGATTCACAATAATATTGACGTAGCCGACAGGCGAAGGACATCGGATGCAACGAACGTAGATCAGACGGAGTACCATTATACAATCGCGCGATATTGTAAGAGAATGACCTTTTGAATATTGTGCTTAGTACCGACACACAATGGCGAATTCCGACTAGGTAACATGTTCATTTAGCTAGTAGTAACTTCTCAAAACTTTATGTAGTTTTCATTTTGTAAAATTAGTGTAGAATAATAGAATAGCAATTAGCGTTTGCGAAGTAATGGGCATCTATCTACCTACATCTCGGCCATTTATTGCGAGCTTTACCTACTAATACCCCCAGATGCAGTTCATAAACGTATACTCTCTTGTCTCATCTTCTATATAAGAATTGTATATATTGAAATTTATAGTCTGCAGGTTCTTCTGTTTATACAGGATGTTCATTATGTGTTATCAAATTCTTAAGGATAACACCATTACGTGACTAAATTGAATTAACCCTAGTATTTCTTTGTCTCTGGCTAATAAAATGTCATTTCGTTTTTGAAATTCCACTCTTTGGTATTTATATAGGCGGCCGTATTCAGTTTCTGTTCTCGGAGCTTCGACCTGCGCAAAAGAAGTATAAAGATATAGAGATGTTGCTCATAAATTTTATGAATGAGGCGCTTTTTCAGAAATATTACGAAACAGAATATCAGAACATAATCTATGTAGACATTAAATATAATTTTCATGGACATCGTAAGCATAACTTTTATACATAATTTTTATTCCTATGATATTTAAGGACGTATCTGAGCATAAGATAATACTTCTACCTGTATAGGAAACTTTCTCACGAAAGAAGACAATGAAAGCACACGCCAACAAACGAAATATAATGCTAGAACAATAACGAGCAAAAAATTGTCGGAAAAATTTTAAAAGAAAAAGCACATTGTGGATTTTAAGGTACATATACGCTCAAAGAGAAAGAATCGTTTAATGCAAGTTTCTTTTTAAACACGAGCAAATTGTTAATATATTTACACTTATAGGGTTATCTTATTGAATGTGCTTTCTTTTGCATTAATTTATTATTTAATGTTTACATGAACGATTAAAACTTAACGCTTTGAAATTTTTTTAAAGAATCTTTTCATTTCTCTCTGTACTAATAAGTATCCTTTGTAACTGCAGCCCTTATCCTAAAGTACTAGCACCAAAATAAAAGGGGATAGCGGTTTCTTCTCCCAGGGTTTAGAAAACGATTTCGAAAATTCAATTGGCAGTAGAACGGGAATTAGGCTGACCCTTGTTAGCTGACATTGAAGATGTTTTAACGAACAAGCACAGAAACGTAGTAGTTGAAAGAAAGGCAATCATTTTGGTGTTGCAGGAAGTACAATTGAGCATGCAATAGAATACGAATATCCTGGAGTTGGAAAGACGACATGAACACAAGAAGAGGGATAGGAAGAAGAATAGTAACCACTATGCCACTTTACTAAATAAAACAACAAAAAGCACGTATTCTACCATTTTGCAAGGTGACGATATATATGGGGTTGAGGGATGGATGCCTCAACGCCATATATGTCTCAATAAACGTTGGCAACGTCGACTCTCTGCTGTAGAAAGAAAATTCTAAGATTTTACCTGTTCAGCATATACAAGTAAAGAAGTAAGAAAGGCGCTAAGGCAGATGTCACAATTATTGATGAAATAGAGAAACGGAGTGAAGAACAGCAGCCTTTTTATGTGGATGGTATACCAGAGAAGGACGACAGAGAGTCGACAAGATTTAAAGATGGAAACACACGTACAGCAAAAGAAGACAATAGAAATTACTAATGATAGAGAAAAATATGAAGCAGCAAACTACTACCACTATTTTGACATTAAACGATGCAAAAACCTTTGGCCCTAGCTATACCGCTATCCAATATTCTTAGTGTGCATGAGCAAGTGCCGTATTCAGCAATGAATGTGGTATTGCATCTTGTGAATTCAATTTTAGATAGTGGAAGGAATAGAGTAACAGAAGCTCAGGTGGTGTTAAAAAATAAATAAGTATGTAGGAACATTTATATAGACAAAGTATGGGAACTACTAATCGATTTTGTTCGACAAAGGAAGAAAACAATCCTTGTGTTAGAATTCTACACAGCAGCAATAAATAATTTCTCAAACATCCGAAGAACTATTTAGAAAAATTTAATAATAATAGCACTCAAAAAAATTAGAGAAGCAGTAAACGCATCTCTACATACCAAGACTGTAAAATGTCCTAAAGAACCCTTACGATTGTTCAAAAGTTTAGTAACCTTCAACTTCCAAGTCAAGATGCACTGTGTACTCTAGAATATGAAAATAAAGCATTTTCGCAGCCAATGCGCATCGAAAATATATAACAACGTTTACACATATGTACTTTTACACTTTTCAGAAAGTATGACATGATCATTAGAAATTAAGGGTGGGATTCTATGACAAAGGAGATTATGGTGGCCTTATAGAGGCGCTATAGGCGTGCATGGAACCTTACTACTAGCCTCTGTTTAAGTTCAGGAAAACCAAAGATTCGACTAAAACCTTTGTATTTGGATGTGGATGTGGAATTTTGATTTTGTTTCCGTGACGAAATCTGCAATAACAGTTTTAGTGGTACCGAAACCTTGAATCTCATCTACGTATCTTAACCAAATCCTAGGCAAATATTTAGCTTTTCTTTTCAATTTTGTTTCGAATTTACTCATGGAAGAATTCGCAATAAACGAGGATCATGGGTTGCCCATGGTCGTTCCTTGCAATTGTTCAAAACACTTCCCGCCAATTTGAAACCGATATTGATACACACATAGGGAAGTTAGTCTTTCATATTCCGCAATTTTGACATCATCCACGTTATTCAATTTTAGGAGTTCGACGAGATATTCCATCATTTTCCGGTATTGGTACGCTTGGGAAGAGTGAACAAACGTCAAACGATACTAAAATGTCCCCCTCTTTTAATTCACGGTCATTGATCTTATTTACAAAATCTAAAGAACTCACTGCTTCACAACTATGTATTTCGACAAGTAAATTTTTGTATTGGTTTACTAACCGTTTCCACAAATTATACGTAGGCCGAATAAAATTTAGATGGGCAATACATTTTTGGGACCGTCGGATTCGAAACGGACCATTTAAGCTAGGCTTGCTCTGATTAAATTATGGCAACTTTCGATAATGTCTTTGGTTTCTCTTATCGTTGCTGATAAGATCCGGATGACAGTAAATTATTGACGCGTGCGAAATAATCTGGCTTGTCCAAAATAACTATCTTGTTCCCTTTGTCCAATTTTAGATAAACACAACCTTTCTTTCTAAGACCTTTAACGTTTCTGAAACAGCTGGTTTTTGTATTGATAAAATCCGTTTTCGTATCTTCGAAATTTTTGATTATTTTAATTTTACAAGTATTCCTGATGTAATATTTGGCTGTGCAATCGATATTTTTATGTTGGTTGAATTGACGCGATAATATCAGAAACCAGCATTCTATATTATTCTATATGTATAATGCATTACCATACTCGTTAATTAAACAATGTTCTATATATAATAATATGTTTAAATCGTATACGATTGACCCATCTTAGCCACACTATAAATTTTAATAAATTTTTATATAAATCACAGAATTGACTTATGTGCTTAAATATGTTTTGTTTAAGGAATTTCGATTCGTATAGGTTCTTTCCTATAAATATCAACGATATTAGTTAAGGATATGATGTTTAATAAGACAGTTGCATCAAATATTTAATTTTTTACATAATAATAATAATACAAGACGTAGTTGCAAGTCGAAATCCTTTCAGTTCTTGTCATGCAACAGAACAGAGAGCCTTGTTAAAGTTTGATAAAGAGTTGACCCACATTCCATACAATTAATTATTTATTTGATTTAAGGGTTTGGGAATCTACTCTACAAGATTTACAACGTCATTACATCCCGTCGCTTTTAAAATATGTAAAGAGCTAAGTTTACGATCAGCAGTGAAAGTTATCGAATAATAAAGATCCGTTCGTCCGCTTACACAATACAGGTTTCCACAAAATAGATCTCTATTAAAGTTCAATAGTGCCATGCAATGTCGCTTCTTTTATATTACCTAGAGAGCTGCAGTGAGAGTAGTTCACGCAATGGAAAAAAGGAAAGCAGTATATCATAAAATCAATAATTTCAGCTCAGTGGTTAGGTAAATTCCCGGCGATGCATATTTAAGGATTTGCGGCAATTCTTAGCCGTGTTTCTTAAATCTACTTTACTCATCTTGGTATCGATTCGGATTTAGTCACATCGCTATCTAATAAAATTCCCCTTTCGTCGGCCGCACTCGAATTGGGTTAATAATTCAGAACTTTGTTCCCTCTCATTCGGGAAACTTTTTGTTTCTCTTTTTATTGAGATGTGTCAGTGGCGATTCTTCTGAGACGCGAACTCCAATAAACCCACATAACGAAAAATGACTTCTGTGCGTTTCTCCCTTTCTGGCCCAAAGGAGACTCTTGCCGGAGTTACTTTGTCGATTAGCATTGTCAGAAAATAAGAAACACACATTTTATCGCTGGATGTTTGTCTGATATTGACAGCTTTATCGCTTTGTGCTTTGTTGTTTATTTGCAAAATTTACTAGTTGTGTATCTTTGCCGGAAAAATGAAAAGTACAGTGAAAGAATGTTGAATTATATAGCATATTCAGAGCTTTTATTTGCCGTCCTTTTTCTGTTAGTCCTCAATAAAGTATGTAAATCATGCTACATTTTCTTTCCCTTTTATAATATACAATGAACTCTATGAATATTTAGGCAATTTGTTCAAGGTATTTTCCATTTGGTGGACATGTCAACCTTTTATTGTACGGAATGTTCCGCAAACTACGAACTACATACTACCAGTTACCTTGTTTATATTTTGACATAAGGTAAACTGTAGAAGGTAACCCTCTGTAATTTTTTTTGTACAGATTGTAAATTTATTAATTTCGCACACGCTTGCACACTTGCCTTTTCTACGTATTATTATATTTATTGTTATCCTAGATAGTAACCACAATTTTTTATTTTGTATTCGGAGAATCCATAATCACATCAGACGATATATAGCAATATAATCATAAACATTTGCTAGGATGGCATACGTCACTTGTGTCTAGTAAATTGTTGCATTTTACCTTTGACTTTGGACAAATATAGTCCACGGAAGCTACTGGTGTCTAAAACCAAGTTTCCTCTATGTAGCGCCATCTTAAGAAAAGTGGGTCTCTCTTATATCTTGAAAATCTTTGTGTAGAAATTCAGATATTCTGTAAACTACAGATTCCTGTAAAACGATAGCTGCAAAAGTTATAGGCACAAAAAGCAAAAAGTTTTAAACACAAAGATCTTCCAGAGGCCATAACTATCTTTTCTTTTAATTTTATAACCGAAATATGTTCGATTTCTTTTTTGAAGTTTCATACGAACTTATTAGAAACACTTTTTGTCGTAAATTCGATAGTAAAATTATGTTATAAATATAAAATATCATATTTCAAAAAAAAAAATTATGAAAAAAACAATAAAAATTTATAGAAAAAATATACGTATATAACAATAAATACAATAATACCATGAGTTGTTAGGAAAAGTGACGGAACCTATACAAATACTCAAAAGGAGAGCATCGTGGAACTATGGAAATTTTAGTTTCTGTTCCCCGAAAATTCCGATGGGTATCTAGGAGCTAGCCATATCGGATCGGAGGTCAAATACGGCAAAACAAGACGATTGGAGGCTGACCACGAATGTCACAAAATCTACAGTTTTTGAGGTATAGGTGAAAATATTCAGCATCCCCTTTTTC
Organism: Cetonia aurata; assembly: GCA_949128085.1. Lineage (NCBI taxonomy): Eukaryota > Metazoa > Arthropoda > Insecta > Coleoptera > Scarabaeidae > Cetonia > Cetonia aurata. The sequence continues at coordinate 43,054,714 of OX421884.1, forward strand.
AAGATGGTTTCCTACGCTACAAAAAAAAAATAAGTCCATCCCTTCCCAAAATCACGGGTAAGCCGTTTAAAATCTTTAACAAAAATCCCAAAAGGAAGGTGAAAAAATCCCTTACCACAAAATTAGATAACAAATCTAAATACGTATTTCGGCAACTAAGTTGCCATCTTCAGTAGAAACAAGTGAAAAGCAGTGTTAAACATAGTGTTTTCGGCTAAGGTAAACCTTGGAAGATATGCTCTTCACCAAATCACTAGTGGAATAACACTGACATCTTTTACAAACAACAAGGCTTATATACTATCTAAATCTAGTGGGACGTAACGACCTAGCAAATAAATTACAATAATTCGTATAAGCCGGACTCGGGTATAGGTCCTTTGTCGGCATTCAATAGTTTACCTTTGTTCTTAAGTATGTAAATACTTTCGTAACTATCCACACAAATAGTTGCCGAAATACGTATTTAGATTTGTTATCTAATTTTGTGGTAAGGGATTTTTTCACCTTCCTTTTGGGATTTTTGTTATAGTTTTCAAGCCACAGTCTCCACCCATCACAGGTTAAAATCTTTCTAGACTTTTCCTTAAGACTGAACTTTCAAGCATGCGTTAGGGAAGAAGAAACTCAGAAGATATATACATGTAATACCTTGGCATAACGCCTACTGTTTAACCCTGCAGCGGGCGCGCTGGCGCACCCGATGCGCCAATCGTCATTAACTTCGTGTTAAATCGGTGATATTCGAGTTACGGTGCTATTATTAGACGTATTCCTTCATTCCACGTCAGTGATCCATGAGTTGTGTCCTGAGTAAGTTGCGATTCTTTACAAGCGAGAAAACTGTGTTTCATTGAGACGGCTACAAAAGCGAGCACAAAGTGCGCCGCGCGCCTACTGATGTAAGTATTTTTTTTGTATTTGTAGAATTCAATTTTCTGGTTGAAATAAATGATTGAGCAGTAAACAAAGTATTTAGAACATTGTTTTTTGTTTCTAGTTCTAAAACAAAGTTGCTTTCAGTAAATTGTGTGTTCCAACTATATCGAAATGGCGAATAAACCACTAACTGATGCTGAAATAAGAAAGATACTTGAAGCAGATGATTTTTTTGATGTGGTTGATTAGGAATCGATAGACGGTGGTAGTAATGATGGCTGGATCGATTCGGATGAAGACGAAGAATATGTCACTGTCAATGACCATCAAACTGACTCAGAACAAGAATGTGAGACTTCACAGGATGAAGATGAAGACGAAGAAGAAGAAAAGGCAAACAATGTCCTTCAACCTTATGTCGGCAAGGACAAGTCATGTGTTTGGAGTAGAACCGACTTTTCCACGGTATCGAAAACAAAAAGCAAGAACATTGTAAAAATATTTCCTGGTCCAACAGCAGCCGCAAGAGGCCTTACGTCTGAACTAGCGGCATTTGATAAAATAATTAGCATTCCCATGATTGACAGCATTGTACATAATACAAATTTGTACATAGAGTCGAAGAGAAATACAGTTCAATACCAGAGAGAAAGAGATGCTAAATACACTACTCGAAGCGAAATCATGGCTGTACTTGGAGTACTGTACCTTATAGGTACTAAGAAAAGCAATCATACAAATGTTTTAGAACTTTGGTGCACAGATGGAACAGGGATTGAAATGCTTCGATCAGTAATGAGTTACAAAAGGTTTTTATTTCTCTTACGATACATTCGATTTGACAAGAAAGAGACAAGAATGGAAAGGCGGAAGCATGATAAACTGGCTCCAATACGGGACATGCTGGATGAATTTGTGAATAATTGCCAAAATAGTTACTCTCTTGGTGAGTTTGTGACTATTGATGAAAAGCTGGAGGGGTTTCGCGGTAGATGTAGTTTTGTACAATACATTCCAAATAAACCGGCCAAATATGGAATTAAGTTTTTTGTTTTATGCGATGCTAAAACATATTACACAAGCAATTTTGAAATTTATTGTGGAAGGCAACCCGAAGGACCCTATGCTGTGCAAAACATACCCTCTGATATTGTACACAGACTGGTACAAAATATAAAAGGGACAAATAGAAACTTGACAACGGATAACTGGTACACTAGCTACCCTCTAGCAATGTCATTATTGAAAAATCAAATTACGCTAGTAGGTACGCTCAGGAAAAATAAACGGGAAATCCCTCCCGAATTTCTGCCACAAAAGCAACGTGAGAAGGGATCTGCGGTGTTCGGTTTTCAGAAAAACATCAGTCTAGTATCCTACGTGCCGAAAAAAAACAAGTCTGTTATACTTTTGTCTACAATGCACGATTCTGGGGCTATTGACGAAGAGACAAACAAACCTGTTATAATCTTAGATTACAATGCAACAAAAGGTGGAGTAGACACAGTAGACCAGATGTGTGGCACATACTCTGTAAAAAGAACAACAAGAAGATGGCCATTACTAGTTTTCTTTTCAATGCTGGATATAGCAGGTATTAATGCACAAGTACTATATTTTTCGAATCAAAATAACCCTAAGATACACAGAAGGGCATTTCTAAAAAATTTATATATGGGCTTAATGAAGCCTTATTTGGTAGAGAGGGCAGAAATCAAAACACTTCCGCAGGACATCAGGACCTTTCTTGCGAGATATAAAAAGGTTCCAGAGCCAATAAATGTTGAACCACCCAGAAAAAAAAGAGGAAGGTGTACAACATGCGGACGGGCTAAAAATATAAATACAACTATCACCTGTGACCTTTGCGGCAATTTTGTTTGCAAAAAACATACAGTAACGAAGATTTCATGTGAGAATTGTTCCAGGGTACAAACAGACAGTGAATAGAGCTTAAATTTTAGTTTTAGACTTATTTAGTATATTACTTGAAGTTACATAATTCAGTTGTTTTATTATTTGTCTAATCTTCTTATTTTTTTCTAATTAAATACCATTTCATACGTTATCATTGTATTATAAGTGTACACAAGCGTTGCCATAGACTAGGCACCGTTCAACTAGTTACTGTTATAAACTATCGCTGATTTAACACACAAAGCATTAAGTGCGCCGCGCGCCTGGTCGTGTAAACTTTAAAGTGCGCGCCCGTTGCAGGGTTAAGAGAAAAACAAGATATGATAAAGCTTACCGTCTGTATTGGAGACAAATTAATTAATGAGAGAAAGAAAGTGAACATATCCATGCTTTATCACATTGAGGGTTGTCAAGAACTTATCATTGTGTGTAGGAATTGCCCGTATAGAATTATTGCACATTGAAATGTAAAAGTTTGTAAATCAGGATATGACAAAAATGCTGAAGAGAAAATCGGGTATGTCTAGTACCTACACATAATTGTTTCTTCTTTAGTTAAATATGCTGCTTTGGAGATTAGTGAGGTCCGCTTTTCTTCTCGCTCATTCAGCTATAAATGGATATGTCAGTAGGGATTTCGTGTAATACTGACTTGTCAAGGAGTGGCTAGTATCGTAGAATGGTTTGTTAATTTTGATATATTGCGCGATCTTCAACGTCTAATAAAAACTCATACAAATTGAGAATACCTAATTGCAAGACGGACAGATTTTCTTAGGTGAGACAACATCATTGTACATACAATTATTACAATTTATTGCCATTTGTAAGTAATAATGTATTGTCAACATATATGTACTGCTATGATATCATGCAATACCTAACCTCCACAACTTACAGCATCATACGTTGATTATTAAATTATTTATAGAAATGTATTATGATTTATGTACTTATTTTATTTTGTAAACATATTGTCAAAATCTAAACTAAACACTTACTATATCGTATCTAATTAAAAAGGGCAGGTTTCCATGGATTTTAAGGCTTCGCTGATCGTTCGAACGTGGGTTGATTTAAGATTTCGTATCGTTGGAAACGATATCTTTCATCGCTGCTGGGGTCCTTTTTGCCTAGGAGATATAAAAGTTGTTGAAAACAATTGTGGGGACTTCTTTTTCGGTATTTCCTGAGTGTAGTTGCATTTTCGAATAATATCTAGAAATTTCTAAATTTATATCACAATAAGAGTCATTTAACTTAAAATTTACTTACAAGTATGAGAGTGTTGTGTATGTAGTGCCAAGATGATGGTACTCCAGTGATTTCGAAGATTTGGGTGGCGTATTTCTAATCCTGGGGCCGATTGCAGAGTTTCGTTCGAGTTTAGTAGGTGAGACATCATTGGAACACTAATTGGGAGCTGAAAAGATTGTTGCGGAGATGGAATTAGTATTTGGAGTATAAGAGAGCAGTTTGTCGTACTTGAAGTAAGAGAATATTCACCTTTTGAATTTATAACCGGCGTTAGGAGCGTAAAAGATATGTGAGGTGAGATTATCTTTGATAACAGTGGATTTCTAGGGATATTGGTATGTAAGCAGACGTTTGATGCTGTAAAGGTTGTGTGTTGGCATTAATGAAATATTTGATTTTATTACGGGAATTTAGCGGGGGATTTGAATTCTATTTTGATATTTAAACAAGATATATTGAGTTATTTGTTTGGATTAAGATTCAAGAAATCTTATTTTTGCACAACTTAAATAGTAAAGATCTTACTTACCCTGAGAGAAAGAATATTAAGATTCATTTAATTGTTCATCACTTTTATTTAACTCGAAATAAACAAATTTATTTAAAATAATGTCTTATTTATTCACTATAGTATAAGAACATCACAAACGAATAACTAGTACAGTTTCAGTAAAAAGACAAAGAGTATAACAAGTCAATTAAGGTAACAATCGGAGGCTTATTTGGAGCGACACACTCCTCCACGTCCCAAGAGTGACTGAAGATAATATCATCCGATTGGTTTGCGGTGTACTCAAAAACAGGTAGCGGGGTAGATTTCATGTACTTGTGTGTTATAGTGACATCTTACAATTGAGGTGTAGCATATCTGTGGAGTAAATTATCTTTAATAGATGACGCTGACTGTATGTAATGTTAATAAAACAGTGTTGAATTAATTTAAATAAATTTAATAAAATTATAATAGAATATCTACAAGTTTCGTAGCAGTACATAAATACAATAATTAAAAATAAACATTTAAAAATAAATAATGGCGTATTACATGTACACATTGTCATAAAGAAGAATCATATAAGGTATAATATAAGATAAGACCAAGAGAGACTAGCAATAGTAATAATAGGTACATAAACAGTACGAACAACTAACTATAAGGTTAACAAAACAAAAATTTAAAAACTCTTCTTCACTATAAGAAAACATTGCCTTTAAAGAAATTACAGAGCCATCGTCCAAACTGGAATACATTGAGACTTTTTATGGTGTTCGGTAGTTTGTTGTAATATTTTATTCTATAATAATTGGGACCAGTAAGAGCTTTGTTGATACGATGGAAAGGCACTACGATATCACCACAATAACGTGTACTGTAACCATGGTTCTGTTGTGATGTTCGGTAATTGTGACTGTTTTTGTGCACGTGGCACAGGCAGGCAAGTATGAAAAGCGCCGGTATCATGATTATTACAAACCGCCTGAAATGTTCACTGCAGCTCTCTCGAGGTTTGATGTTCGCCAGGGCTCTAATTGCGCATTTCTGTTTCAAAAAGACAGCTAACCCGTTCGAAGAACCTCCCCATATCAGGACACCGTAAGCTGCTCTACTATGAAAGTTAGCGAAGTAAGCTGTTTGGGCCAGACTTTCACCTCCCATCTGCCTCAAGTGCCGGATAGTGTAGATCGCACTCGATAATTTTGGGAGAAGGCAATCAATATGCCACTTCCACGAGAGGTCTCCAGCCCAATGAATGCCCAGAATCCTTATTGGCTCCAGCTCTCCCGCCTGCACGCGTGTTTTAAATTGTAGGTGTTGTGTTTTCCCTACATTCAGTTTTAGCTGATTGTTAGGAAACCACTCCAGCGCCTCCCCCACAACCTGGTCTGTCCCACAGTTTCTCACAATGAATGATGTATCGTCGGCATACATAATTATACCATCAGCATTCACGCTCAAAGGCAAGTCATTGATGTATATTAGAAATAGGATCGGTCCCAGTATGGAGCCTTGTGGTACCCCGCAATTCAACACAACCCTCTTCGATACTTGTTCATTCCAACAAACTCTTTGAGCTCTGTTTCTCAAATAACTTCGAAACAGGTCGTTTGAAACTCCACGTACTCCATATACCTCCAGTAATATATTGTGAGTGACGCAATCAAACGCTTTGGAGAGGTCGCAACAAGATAGTTGCAACTCTTCCCCATCATCAAAAGCTTCAGACACTCTCTGTATTAGATCAACCATCGCTGATATAGTTGACCTACGCTTTCTATATGCGTGTTGTGCTTGATTGAACAAGCCGTTGCTTTAAAAAAAAAGTGACTAGACGTTGCTTTATAACCATTTCGAAAATCTTGGATATAGCTGGTAGGATGGCGATGGGTCTGTAATTTTGTAATGCATTAATAATCTTAATCCAAACTAAAAACTTATATTTCTTGTTTTAATATCATATATAGAATTCAAATCTCCCGCTAAATTCGCGTCATAAAATGAAGTATTATCAAATAATGCCAACTTAAACCGCTCGTTAAATTAACCCATAGAATCAAATAACAACTTTACATACCAAATCCATTAGATTCACTGTTATCATACGATAATATAACCTAACATTCCCTTTACGCCTTTGACGCCAGTTATAGATTCAAAAGATGATAAAATCGCTTACTTCAAGTACGGAAACGGTATACTCCAAATAATAATTCCAACTCCAAAACAATAATTTCAGCTCCAAAATGGTGTTCCAACGATCTCACAGCAAATAGACTCAAACAAAACTCTTCAATAGGCCCCAGGATTAGAAATTCGTCACCCCAAATCTCGAAATCACTGGATTTCTATCATCTTGGCACTACACACGCATTACTCTCATTCTTGTAAGTGAATTTGAAAGGTTATGGACTTATATTGTGATAGAAATTTAAAATTTCTAGATAATCATTCGAAAAGCAACTACACTCAGGAGAAACCGAAAAGGAAGTCCCTCACATTTGCTTTCAACAACTTGACAACACTTGTCATCAAAAATCATTTCCGTTTGAGAAGGCTTACAGAATGGGATCATAAATGTAAATGTTAGAAATCCCGAACTTCTAAACATTGGTACACATGATTTTCTAAAGTGTATATTAATCCAGATCCTAAGAGTACATTTCTATAAAGATGCACCCCTACCTACATGTGCGACAAGTACCCTTCTCCTTCATCAAAACCAAAACCGGAACACTCATACTATGAAACAAACTATGACGCATTAGTAGTAAAACGTCTCTTGATATAGTGTCAGCAAAAAAAAAAAAAATTCAGTGAACTCTATCACACCCGCATTGTGTGGAGCATTACTTACCGCAGGGCTAACATAAAATCCAGTCCTAGACCAACACAGTGGTCGTTTTGTGCATCAAGCGCAACCTCAGTAATAGACGTACAAGCTTGTCCTATACTTTAAACTTAAAGAAACCCGAATACTAGTTTACCAACTTGCGCGTGTGTTCACCATCATCGAAGACATAATTAATGGTATTCTGTGTTGTTACAATTTCCAACCACGTCGAGGACAAATTCACCAACTATAGGTTGTTAAATCTTTAAAATTTGCGTGCGTATCTGTGCGACTAAAAATCCGGGTGTGCAACAATTTTGTAACCAAATAATGTGCTCCGTCAGTGTTTAGTGTGACTCAGTGGTCAACCAGCTCATTGGGCTATCTCTCTACGAGAAATATAAACCTAAATGGTGACCGCATCTCGTTATTTCTCCAAGAAAAGGAGTAGTATGAATCAAAACAGAATTTTACATTTTTGGGTAATTGCTTTCTACATTTATTACTCACTCTAAAATACTACATAGCTAGTGGGATCTGGTGCATCTTAATTACATTAATCGGTTATGTGAATCTTCAACCTCTTTTACAACAAAATACGTAGCAATGGAATTAAAAGTACCTAAATATAATTATATAAAAATTACAATGCTTTCCTTATTCTTTGTAATTATCGTAAAGTTTTTGAAAATATTTTTTTTTCCAAACAAATATAAGGAAGGTAAGGTTTAAGTAGTAAAAACTACATTCTTACGTTCAAATTATTATACAGGGTGTCCCAGAATTGTCTGGCCAAAATGGTATCACGGTATTCCTTGGATGAAAATATGAAGATTTGGTACGACAACCATTATGAAAAAGTGTCTGGTTTGACCGCTGTTGATGGTCAAAACTCTTAGAAAATTAAATGTTTTTTGCAATATCTTGAAAACGGCTGGATGTATTTAAATAAAACCGGATGTGCATTTTTTCAACATTGCAAGGCTTGTTTAGATGAAACGTTCATGTCCATCCGCAAGAGGTAAGTGGTAACTTCTTATCCATCATGGTACAAAAATGTGCAGAAAAATTTAATGACGGGGCAAAATAAAACGATTTTTCTGGTGATGCGCTGATTATTTCCGAACATTTTCGATCTCTTTGTAAAGTTTCGCCCGATGCGCCGTTTAGGCAGAAAAAATGTTCTCCTATCTCGGTAAAAGTACCAATCTTCCATTACTGTGACAAGTATTCAAGCTATGACATCAATGTCATAAAAAATGTCTTAATAAGTCAAAATCTCTTGGCCAAAAATTAGTCAAAAACGTGAATGAAAGAACCACTTTTGTTTTAGTTTTTTTTATTAATAAAGATGTGAAGAGTAAACGAAAAAGTAAAGTAAAAGTAAATAGTAAAGATGTGAATTTGTGGAGAATTGCGTAGTAAGAATTAGAGAAGGTTCTCGAAGTGACCACCATTCTCACGAATGCATAACTGCACTCTCCGGAGAAAGTTGAATTGAGTCCTCCTCAACATCTCTTGATCATTCTTCAAGATGTTGAACTCTTGTTGAATGCGAAGAATTAGTTCTTGTTCACTACCCACAGGAGTCGCATACACTTTATTTTTCACTGCCCCCCACAAGAAATAATCCAGAGGATTAAGATCTGGAGATCTTGCCGGCCATTCCACTGGCACACCCCGCCCTCTTCTCCCAATCCACCTTTGAGGAAACGTATTATGCAGGAATTGCTGTACGTCGAGGGTGTAATGTGGTGGAGCACCATCGTGCATGAACCACATGTTAGCCCTAACAAAAAGTGGTACATCATCTATTAGTTCGGGCAGATCCTCACGTAGGAAGGCCAAATAATTTTCTCCGTTCAGTCGGCGTGGCAAGAAAAATGGGCCTAGAATAAAATTGTTGATAATTCCAGCCCAAACGTTCACGCGAAATTCTGTCTGGAAATGCTTGACGACCATCGCATGAGGATTTTCTTCCGCGTAAACATGGAAGTTGTGAGAATTGTAAATTCCAGTACGCGTGAATCCAGCTTCGTCAGTAAATAAAATTTTGTGGTGAAAATTCTGGTCCTCAACTCTTTTGTTCTGAATAAAATTGCAGAAATTAAGTCTCCGATCGTAGTCAGTCGGTAGGATCTCATGAACTTTAGTCGCATGGTACGGGTAAAGCTGTTGTTCCCTCAACACACGATTGACACCACTTTTCGACACGTTCAATTCCAATGCCAGTCGTCGAGTATTAATGTTCGGATCTTCAGCTACTCTATCGAGAATTTGTTCTTCCACCTCTGCGTTCAGGACACGATGAGGGCCACGATTCGCACCTAAAGGAACAAACCTGCCAGTTTCACGGAGAGTTCTTTCCACCCTCGCAACAGTTTGTCGGTTAGGTGTACGACGGTTCGGATAGCGCTCAGCGTACTCTCGGACACAGGCTCGAAGTTTATCGCGACAAAAACCCATAACTTTGACCATATCGGTCATTTCTTCGTTGGAGAAAGCCATTCTTAAAATTTCAAGTAAACGTCAAGCTAAAAACGTCAACTATTATTTTTTATGACATTGATGTCATAGCTTGAATACTTGTCACAGTAATGGAAAATTGGTACTTTTCCCGAGATAGGAGAACATTTTTTCTGCCTAAACGGCGCATCGGGCGAAACTTTACAAAGAGATCGAAAATGTTCGGCAATAATCAGCGCATCACCAGAAAAAAAATCGTTTTATTTTGCCCCGTCATTAAATTTTTCTGCACATTTTTGTACCATGATGGATAAGAAATTACCACTTACCTCTTGCGGATGGACATGAACGTTTCATCTAAACAAGCCTTGCAATGTTGAAAAAATGCACATCCGGTTTTATTTAAATACATCCAGCCGTTTTCAAGATATTGCAAAAAACATTTAATTTTCTAAGAGTTTTGACCATCAACAGCGGTCAAACCAGACACTTTTTCATAATGGTTGTCGTACCAAATCTTCATATTTTCATCCAAGGAATTCCGTGATACCATTTTGGCCAGACAATTCTGGGACACTTTGTATATTGATGACTAGTTTCGGCTATGATGCCATCTTCAGATCAACTGGAAATGGTCAATTTATATAGAAGTACTAATATTAATTAGATTTTAAATTATTTAACAAGTTATTGTTTTAAATTATATGAATTCAGAATCTTATAATAGTAGATGTAAAAATTAACAAAACTTCACAGTTACAAAAGCCATTTTAGTAGTAATATTAATTGATTTCAGAATATTTAACAAGTTATTATTTTAGAATTATATGAAATCAGAATCTTATAATAGTATATGTAAAAATATAACAAATTTTTTTTTTTTTAACAACAATAATTTTAAAAATTTTTTTAAAATTATTGTTATGTGTTAAAATACTTACACGTCGATAGGTTAATTTGTCATTATTAAATAAAATAAAACACTGAACATTGGATATCATTGTCATTATTTAATAATGACAAATTAACCTATCGACGTGTAAGTATTTTAACACATAACAATAATTTTAAAAAAATTTTTAAAATTATTGTTAAAAAAAAAAAAAATTTGTTATATTTTTACATATACTATTATAAGATTCTGATTTCATATAATTCTAAAATAATAACTTGTTAAATATTCTAAAATCAATTAATATTACTACTAAAATGGCTTTTGTAACTGTGAAGTTTTGTTAATTTTTACATCTACTATTATAAGATTCTGAATTCATATAATTTAAAACAATAACTTGTTAAATAATTTAAAATCTAATTAATATTACTACTTCTATATAAATTGACCATTTCCAGTTGATCTGAAGATGGCATCATAGCCGAAACTAGTCATCAATATATAATAATTTGAACGTAAGAACGTAGTTTTTACTACTTAAACCTTACCTACCATATACGTTCATTCGGATATACATTACATCATACAAATATAAGGAAGATACGCACACAAAAACCAAATCATTATTTTGTTAGGTTATGCATAACTCATTGAAGTTGAACACCATAAGAGTAAATAATACAGCGCCTTCATGTGTAAGCGCCAAACCCTCATCTACCGCAGCTTATAAATTCATAGGTACAGTTTGCTTAAAATGAGCAGGTCGCCATTGGGATCTGAAATATTGCAAGCTATAGTAACAACAGTTATATTCAGATAACATCACATTTCAATGCCAAAATGTATACTAACATGTCATAGGAACACCGAAATTTTGAGCGTATGAAAAAATATTTAATAATGGCATTACTGTTTTATTTAAATTATTGTTTATACTTCTTTTAATTGTTTTAATTTTCTAAAATGCGCAGCTGTTGAACTGAGCCATTTAATATGTTATGTATTACGTTTACGATGAAAGAAATAAGTCCAACAAAACGGTGTTTTAATTACTTATATTGAGAAAAGTTTTAAAAGCAGCTCGACCTTTATTTTCGATTATATCCTTGTTTCCCCAAGCAAAATCTGAATACACAAGTTGATACTAGTAAGGTTGACTTTTTAAAAAAAAACAACACCAATATTGTATTTAATTTTTCAGTGACTTAATCTATTGCCGAAGTCGTAATATTTTTCGGCGAGTTATATAGGAATTTTCCTAAAAAAAAATATATTATGAGACACTGAAATATCCGTAAGCAAAGCATAAAAAAGCAAATTCCATAAGGAGCTAAATATTGATCTTTGGGAAATACCAATAAAGTGTCGATTTTGCCTTTTTGAATATACCGGCTGTTTCATGTGTGCGATAACCCCATAGGTGTCTTTAATTGCAATCCATACTTCTCCTTGATACGTGTTTGGTGCCACACAAGATTTTTATTTGTGGTGTTATTGTCTAAAAATAAGGAGGTATTAAATATTAAAAAGATATACATATAATATACCTACTGACACTTCAGCAACGAAATGTGGCACCGATAGATGGCATTACAGAATTCAAAGTAAAGGCCAATGTATTTTTCAAAAAATTAATGTTCATTTTTTACTCAATTTGTTCCTTATTTTTTATGTTCAAGTGTGCTTCTCTATTTAACACAACTTTTAATTAAAATCACTTTACGTAACTAAATGGGATACTAACAATAAGAAACGAAAGGTTGTCATGACTCGTCACGATTTATCATCAATAACTTTTATTTGACAAAGAATCAATTTAAGGTGATTCAAGATAAGGAAGGCCCATTGTAACAAATACCTATGAGAAAAAAACAGAAAAGCTTGGGGAAACATAGTTTTGTATGTCAGGAGCACTTCTAAAAATCATTGATGAAAATTTAAGTAGACGTCAGTCAGTTGGATGCCGAAATTGCTTTCTCCTGAACAAATTCCTTAGAATCTGTGAGAGACAAAGTGATTCCATAAAGTCATCCAAATGTAAATAAAATGAAATGATAAATGTTGTTGCTTTCAAGTTGCCTTAGCACGTATTTTCACTGCTGCGGTGCTGGTTGCAGAACCCAGTTCCTCTCATTAATGATATTAGTTTTCAGATATAATAATTTTAACAACGATGCTACTATATATTCATTCTTTACTATTATTTATTTCAATCATTAATACGTAATTTTCTCGAATATTGTTCCCTTAGTGTTTCTTAATAATTATCTCTTTCTGTATAATGTTATTAAATTAAAATTGTTATTATTAGCTTGATAGAAATTAAAACAGTGACTAAGTTGTGGACATCTGCCAATTATTAATAAAAAATATAGCAGTAGTGGCTTACATTACATGTCTTTTAAGTCATAGTTCTCAACTGACCCTTTGATTTACTATTTGAAATTTAATTGAGAAATATTTAAGTCGTTCTACTACACTCTAATTTAGATCTTGGTCAAGTTTATAAAACTCGGCTATAGTATACAACGATAAAAAGAAATATCAGAATCCGACATAATTAGTGTGAAAAAAGTTGAAAGCACTTGAAGAAACGATGTTAAAGTATCTTAAAGATTTAACAGTCTATTTTGGCAATAAAAATAGTATAAAACTTGTTTATTGTTTAAAAGAATATTTATTTAAGAAAGTAAACGACATTCTCCGCAGTGTGAAACGAAGTTTTGTGCGGAACTCGCATTTTTACTCCAGCGAAAGTGCTACCTACTCAAACGATTGCACAGGTAACGGACAAATCTCTACTGTGACACTAAAGGCAGCAGTTATTCTCAAGGATAAACTTCTTCAGAAAGTTTTTCAGACGTCAAGGATCTCTTCTGTTGATAAGTAGTAAGTAGGTACCGTACTTCTCCCTAACACATGTTTCCCCCTTACCAAAGTACATTTATTTGAATTGCGGCATTAAATGTACAGAAACGCTTTATTCTACGCATATATTTGTTATTCTTCCGAATAATATCGGGTCATCTACTCCGATTCCTTATAGTCCTTCTAAATGATAAACTCACAGCTAATCGCGTGACCAACTCAAATTAAAACCAAAACGGTAATCTAATTGAAGAAACGCATGTAGGTACAAGTATAAACATAGCGTGCCATGATTTGACCGATATTTGTGTACAATGCCAAACAATACTTCCTTTACTGTATTTTGCCGCTGTTTGCTTTTCGGTACACTGTCATTTATTAGTCGTACTTTACCCTTTAAAGCCAAAGTTTGCAGGGATTTAAAACTTTTAAAGCACGTAATTATGTATACGTGGATGGATTTGAGAGATTTATTTTCCCGCTTGTTTTCTGTTTTTCGGATGCGAAAATCAGAAGCATTAACTGTGAAGAAAGTATGAAAAAGCCATCAGCAACGGTATGTTTATTCAATATAATTATGGCTAAGTAATTACCTTAAAGTAGAGAATAAAAATCCAGTTGGTTTAAAGTAAATTAGATTCACAATATAAGAATTTGTACCTTGGGGGCGCTAAGTTTCTTTGAACAAATAAATCTCGCTCACGAATAAATCATAAACGACTGGGAACTAGAATTGTTTACCTTTCGTAAACGAATCATATTTTGAATCATTCCTGAATAGAACTTAAACACGCGTGTTTTGTGTTATAGCCATTTCTTGGCGGTCATTGGGAGTTAAGGAAAAAAAAAATGATTTTTTATAGGTTTGAACTTTCGTTATCATGTCGTCAGGCTAGTGCACTTCTTAACATTAGTAGGTAGTGATCTTTATGTTAATATTACTTGCCATTTTTTGCTTCGGACATTAGCAGATAAGCAGTTTGTGTTTATTCTTCCAAATCTTTAAACAAAACACATTACTGCTAACCATTGTGTCAGAAGAATTAAAAAAATTTAAATTAAGTTTATTATGAAAAAATTTTTATGTTTCAATTTAGAGTTCTGTGAATACGCCAAAACTCTTTCTAACTATGGACGTACCATAGTAGAAAATTACAAAGATGCTCTTCTATTTTATAGACCTGCATCAAAGAAGGTTTGACTACTTTTTTTTTCTTTTTAGCTATTTTTTTTTCTTGGTTCCAAAAAGCTAAAGGAATATGCGTTAAAATTGTGTATATTGACTGTATGCAAGTCCTATCATAGAAAAGTTGGCAGTTAAAGTAATTGTCAGTTATGACTGTTGTTTGTCCCAAACTGTTGTGCTTGTTGCTATTTCACGAAATTTCGATCAATACTTTTTTTTAACATCGTTTCCTAAGTGCTCGTAGTCATTGTTCTAGTTATTAAATTTGTTTTTCACTTTATTGTTTAATTACTTGGTATTATTGTTATTATTTTTACAAAAATTCAGTTTAGTGAAATGTAGGTACATACTCTAGTAATAAACAAGCTTGTATCAACGATGCTTAATTACATCTTTATAACACCTTTACTAATGTTATTAAGAGGAAAATCCTATGATATTCAGTCAGATAAGTATTCAAGTAGGTAGCTATCCGTTGTTTTACAGTAGTAGCGGTTTAATGTATAAAAAATTTAAGTTTAAGGAATATTCTTTTATCTTTTTAAATACATCAAGCTTTTTTAATTTACAGAGAAATTGTAACGTGCCGTTCTGTGGGAAAATCCATTTCAGTATTAATTTCAAGCTAATAATTAATTAATTTATCATTAGTTTTCTTTTATTCAATCGATTTCCCCATAGATCGGTAACGTTGCTAACGTTGTATAATGAAGTTTTTGTTTTTCATTATTGTTGTTTGCAACGCCGAGTATCGTTTCCGCAGACGGTACGTCCGTTCGCGAACGCCTGGCTTCCACTATCATGATGCGTGGGAGACAGCTACTGTGTATATAAACCGCCCGCTTGGCAGTACTCGGACCGCGACGACGCAGGCTGCCTCCGAGCTGTAACTTTGGCGCCGGTCAAGCCCCCGACACGACGCAGCACCGTCCCTCCGAGCTGCGCCTTCGGTGCCGCCAAAGCTCTCCAGCACGAGACAGACCGCAACTCGTACTTTAAAACCGCCCGCGTACTTTTGACCTGGCCCCGATATAGATCCCACTTGCTTTATTTTTATTGTCAGAATCGAGTGATTAACATTTCGCAACTAAATTTAAAGGGGCTTCCACGTACGGCAAATATTTGTTTATATTTACAAATGCTATTTTTGTTTTAAATTTTTTGGACAGTTCTCATTGTCATTTGCACCTATTTTGAAGGAATAAATACTTGACTAACAGCTTGTTTTCACTGTTTAAATTGTTGCGCGCATTTTGATCATGGGTACACTGCGCTCACCAAAACGGCTACCATTCTGGGGTATAAAATACATGACAAGCGCAACCACTGACCAATTATACGCGCGGCATTTTCTCAGCTGACTCGTTGACGACAGGCGTTAAGGTACCTACTGAGCACGTCCCCAGGCAACGGATAAGGGAGGGATTCTGGATTCTGGATTTTAGGTCGGGGAAGGTGGCAACCACGTGCATTAAGGCACCCTTACGGGGGGCGCTCGGCTACAGCCTATCCGAGCCAGCCCATACTGAATATGAGCTCGAGCAGAGCAGCAGGCAAGGCGCCGCCAAAATCGGCCATGCTAGGCCAGTAC
This sequence comes from Cetonia aurata, assembly GCA_949128085.1. Lineage (NCBI taxonomy): Eukaryota > Metazoa > Arthropoda > Insecta > Coleoptera > Scarabaeidae > Cetonia > Cetonia aurata. The sequence continues at coordinate 43,071,102 of OX421884.1, forward strand.
TCCCCCAGCATAGAACCTATGAGTTGGACAAGCGCCGGGCAGTCACATAAAATGTGTTCCGGCGTCTCGTCTTCTTGGTAACATGCCCGGCACAGTGGACTGTTAGCCAAGCCCATGCAGTGCATGTGTTTGTTTAGCTTCCAGTGGCCGGTCAACATATAGGAAGGGATACGGTTCATGGCTTGACGATAAGGGCTGTGGTCTGGTCGGGTATAAGATTTTGTCTCTACACGGAAAGGAAACATATACACAACAATATGGAAAAAAATGTAAGCCGACCCGTAGACCACCACATCCTACCCCAGCCCTAGCATTATAGCAAGGCTCTGGCTTCTTAATATCGGGGGCCCAACCGATTAACTACGCCCTCCCTAGTTGAGCTAAGGAGAAGGTAACAATAATAAAAATCCCTCATATCAAGGTGGAGCAGCCTATGCAAATGGTTACGTGGCTAAAGGGACGTTAATTCGGTGATAGGCGGGCAGGCGGCAAGTGAGGCTCTGCTTTAGGCAACTTTTTATTTCCCTTGCTACTCGTGGGAACTGTAATGGATATTCTACAACCTGAAGAAACTGCTAGCGCACTAAGGAAGAGGATCCCAAGCTCTGTCACAACGGAAAATTTTGATGTTCTCTTCGCTTCTGGCGTCGAGGATCAGAAGAGATCTGCAGGAGATCGAAACCGAGGGACGAAAGTCCCGGTTGATGATTTCAAGATAAAATTGGGTGGAGTGGCTAAAAAACGCATTGACTGGCTGTTAAGTCATGGACATGGAGTGCAAGGGACTCGTCATCTAGCACTAAATCCCATTAGCGAATCCACAATGCTGACAATGGGCAGAAACGAGCCAAATCCGAAAGATCTATATCCTTCAGAGAGGCTTGCTTCCGCCAGATTTGCTGGGAGTGAGAGGGTAGGCATTTTGGCAACCAAACGTCCAGAGTTGCAACTGAGTACGGACCAATTGAAAGGTGGCCAGAGTGCTGTTCTTGAATACATTATTAAAAGGATCGGTAAGAACCGTACTCCCCAACTGCACACGTAAACTTGGCTTAATGATGCTTACGAAAAGTTCTGGCGAAAAGACATTGTCACAGACGTCAAACCGTGGGAGGGAACAGAGCTGAAAGCGGTAGCAAAAATGAATATTTCTCGCCCACAGGTTATTGTGGCATATTTACCGAACAGTGCAAAGGACGCCAATAATAGTATTTTGCAATACATTGGTGCCCAAAACTAACGCAGGTACCTTTCAAAATGGAGAGTTCTGTACAGTATAGTGGCTGACGCAGCCGTATGTACCAGGTTTAGAGTGGATCTGTGGAAGCACTGAAAAAACTGAACTACCTGGTCGGGTTTAAAGTTGATTTTATACTTCAGACCAAAACGGGGGCCAATCACCCAAAGAGGGACATAAGAGTGAAGCAGAACCTAGCGGATCAGCTGGTAAGCCCGCAGAAGGGGCTACCCCTGGAGTCGAATATCCCGCCCTTACAATTAAACCTTCCAAACCTATGCAAACTAAGCGGGGAGAGAAGCAATCTGTGCATAGAGTGGTTAAATCAGCTGCAAACAACCCTAGGTAAAAGGTCAACAAGGGAATGAAATACCTAAAAAAAAAATAGCACCCAAAATTAAGTTCCCCCAAGTGAACATTCACCATACAAACGCTGCAACATATGTCCTCAATAACAGCTTCAAAAAGAAAAGGATCGACGTGGGTCTAATCCAGAAATCATGGATCTATGGTAACACTGTGACAGAGTTACCAATACAATCATGTAAGCTAATTTATTGTAACAAATGTTGACATCCTAATGAACATGCTAGAGCAGCAGTACTGCTGGGCGGACACACTAAATACCTTTCCAGTCCAGAGCACATAACGAGGGACCTGGTTACAGTGGAGATGAAGGTGCCTAATGAAGGGGGCTTGCCAATGAGTTATTATTCCATCTGCCTACTTCTCCGAAGATGGACCAACACTGCCTCCAGATGAGATACTTCATCTAGTAAACCACTGCAGGGCTAGATACCATCAGTTGTGATGCTAGTGCACACCATGTAGTGTGGGGCACAAATATCGACAAACGAGGTGAGTCTATTCATGAATCTTTAACAGCACATAATTTAGTGGTACACGGAGAAAGCAAACGAAACTTTGTGAATAGTATTAGACAAAATGTCTTTGATTTGACTTTGGCCTCACAGTTTACAACGACTGAAATAAGTAATTGGCACGTATTGGGCGAAGAATCTACATAAGATCATAAGCATATCTGATTTGACATGAAAGTTCCGGTTCCTTACTTAGGGGAGTATAGAACACCCAAGTACACCAACTGGATTAAATACCGGCAAGTCCATTCGAGGAAGTCGGAAGCTGCAAATCTCCTCGTACCATCGGCGCTGCCGAAACAGCACAAATAGAGGTATGCGTTGATGCAATAAGAAACTAAGCTTTCCAAAAGCTTAAATAAGGATATCGTTTAATAGAGCCAGACGCTCTACCTGTCGGAGAGAATATAATTATTGAGAAAGTCCAGAAGAAACTCTTCCATGTATTTCTTCTGGACTTCCTCATGGGCTGTCTTATATTATATTAATGATTCAGAAAAGAAGCATGTTTTTTTATTTTTGAAATTGGAGGTTACGATTTATAATTGAATATAGCTGCTAATCTTGGATAATATTTTCCAATAGCATTTTCCTCTTTTTCTAAAAGAAGTATACTTTACTCTGAAAGAGATTCACTTAAATTTTAAATGCATATCCTGTTTATCGTGGAAGAAAAATTGTTCTCAGCGAGTCTCAAGGTGATCTTCAAAGATACACAAACTTTCTACGTTGTTACATGCAAATTTACAGGAAACTATGCGCTCCCAGTTTTATTAAAAAATAGCTATACATGAAAATCGGTCGGGACTTGTGCTTTGAGATACTCAGTATATTTTTTTAATCAACTCAAACATCACGAATAACAAGTTGCTTTAATACAAAGAGAGCGGGAAGCTTTACCTTCTAACTCTAATGATTTTGAAGGCTCATTAAGAAGTACACGTGTTTCTATCCTTATTACTGTTTTGAATTTCCCAAAATTTAGATTGCTTTTTCTTTTCACTCACAAGAAAATCAAGCTAAGAGCTATACGCTGCATGTTTAAATAGAAAATCTGAGATCGAAAAAATTACATATAAAATAACTAATGAAATGTTCAAAACTCCCTCGTTCAAAGTATAAGCACTCTTATGCGATAAACTTATACAAAGGAAACTGACTGCGCGATATACTTACACAGAACAGTCGAAAACCTTAACGACACAACACGGCGAACGCATAAAATACACCAGGGAACTTCACCGAGGCCGAGAGTATTCATGCGATTTTTCAGAGTTAATTAAGAGAAATTCTGAGTGAGAAGGTTTAGAATACAAACACGACTTATTGCAGTCACTTCGAAAGAGAAAGTGCTCGTAAATCTTTTAATATCTTACCGGTTTAGCTTGGGAAGCTCTTTTAGCGCGGATCTTATCTGGAAGAATAACTGCTCTCTGATTACAAATTAGTCTCTGAATACTGAACCGAGTAGGTTAAAACAATTTTCTTTTGATAATTTCCTTGGCGAAAGTAACGAGCTCATAACAAAGTAATAAAAGAATTGGCCCAGAGGAAGAGATTCCGGCAAAGGAACTTAATTACTAGTTAGTACGGAGATTAATTTGTTTCAAGTAAGGTGGTTTTATAATTATTTTGTTTTTTTTTTTCCTTTGTCGTGGATCAGGCAGAAAAGAGATTTCTTAAAATTTTATTCTTTTGGCAAATTAGCATAAACATGTAATGTTTTTGAACACAAAAGTCTAATGAGAAGGGCTTCAGGTGGATCCTTAATAAGGCAATGTATTCCAGAATGGAGTGAAATTTTAATTCAGATTTTTTCCTTTTGTTCACTTTTCCGGTTGAAAATACTTACAACAACATATCAGAAACTCTCTACAAGTAAGTTTTATCAATAGTTTCTAAATTACGTGTCTAAAAACATACTTTGAGTAGCTTATATTATAGTAGATGGAGATATAGCATCTGGTGGGCGCTATACATGATGTGTATACATCATGGCATGAAGCAATATATTTTTTGACGAAGTTATCGACATTTTAGTCAACAAATACGTGCTCACTACAATACTATTTCTTTGTAAACATTTCCATTTTGACTTATATATAACACACTTTCACGAAAGGACAAACTTGACAACACTGTATAAAACAACAAACAATTTCAGTCAAATATCATGTACGTACCTATTTTATTCGATATTTTTTAATTTCGTAATAATTAATATTTTTTGTTCTTATGTTGTACTTCTCATTACAGTAATTGGCTACAGTATTGCTAAATGCATGATTATGTTAAAGGATCTCTGAAAACATATAACGTGTGATACAACATTTTAACATTATCGTATCGTATCGTATAGAAGATAGCATCCGCATAGTTCGATTAATCGTCCCATCCACTGCGGCCACTAGGGCCTATTGTACAGCGGATCTTTAAAGTTCATTCAACAAGTTTAGGCCGGTAAGGTACCTCAGAATTTTTTGAATGAGGTCTGTTCCAGATCTTCCAGAGGTCAACCTTCCCAAAAAATCGCGTACCTGGTTCCTGTTGAAGCGGGGCAGTGGCAGAAGATGTGCTCAACTGTGTTTTCGTCCTCCAAACGCAGCCAGCATTCAGTCTCATCAGAGAGTGCGACTCTGTGCAGGTGTTTTCTGAGTTTAGAGTCATCTATAAACAAGTAATTGTTTCTATGTTTACAGATGACATTTTTACGGTCGAGTTCTAGTAGTTCCTTGGTTCTGACATGATTAAACGAAATACATTTTTTCGGATGTATCATACCAGGACAATTGTTCCAATATTGGAACACTTTCTGATGTGTCCATATATTGATTTGCCATTTAGCTACCGTAGGTACTAGGCCAATGGCAGATTCTAACCCCTGGAAATATTCCGCAGCATCCCTTTTCGCAAGGATGTCTGCTTCCTCATTGGCATGAATGAATGAGGGCCACCACTATATTTAGAGTATTTTTACAGCTCCAGATCAGCTTCGAATTGCATTTATGCGCCTCTACTGTTTTTAGCACCGCCGACTGTCACTGAAAATCTATTTTGAATTGTGTGTAAGGTTTTTATCCAAAATCTCTGTAGCACACATCCCAATGGCAAGGTTGTAGTGTTTTCGAACTCTTGGAATACGACACCTCTGTTTTCAAACCTTCCGTAAACCAGCAGGTGTCTGCCTGCATCCCGGTTTGTTTGTTGCACCTCCATTCCTGTATGGGAAGGAAGTAGTGAAGTAGACGTCGATTCTTGGTCGGGTACACATCAAGTCCGATGGCATTCTCAGTATATTGCCGGTAGTGACCGACTCGATGAGTATTGGTATTGGTTTACAATGTGCCATACGCAGAATGTAGTTAATCTGGCCTCCCTCTTCAAAACAATGTGCAGGGGTGGTAGATCTAGAAGAGTTTTCAATACCAATGACAGGGAAGAAGATATTGCTACCGTGATTGACGTTCTTGCAATCCTTTGCATGGATGCAAGTTTTACTATAGCTTGCAGTGCTTTCTGCCACCTATTGGTAAGGATAGCAGCAATCTATTCTGTTTTGATCGGTTGTACTCCTCGCGCTAAAACCGCTTTGCATAGAGATGAAGGAATTACATTATTATTAAATGCTAACACTATATCCGCAAATGCTGCCATTGCTATTTTCTTGGATTCGGGCGAGTCCGAAATCCTGGAGATAAGATCCCTGCAAGCGGTCTATCTGGGTGAATTACTTCTTCTAACACCTTTTCTAAAGTTTCAAAAGAAGTCACATTAGGCTAATTGGACGAAAGGAACAGGGAGAGGGTTCCGATTTTCCCATTTCAGGAATATACACCACTCTCACCTCCGTCCACCTTGTTGGTATATAATTCCAAGCAAGGCTAGCTCTTAAAATTCTAGCCAAGTGAGGAACTAGCATTCCACATTTGCAAGAGTGCCGGAAGTATACTGGCCACACCCGGTCCGGTGTGACCGATTTAATCGCATAGTTAACCGCATTGAATGTTACTACTTTCCTCGCTGCCTGCCAATCAATGGACTTAGGACGTTGGATACTGCGGGTGGTAGTGTTCACTGAGAGGTTATTCATCATATGACATCCTAGGAAGTGGTTCGGTGCGAGAAGCTCTAACGTTGAAGTCTGTAAACGTGCCATCCGTTCGTCTTAGCCAACCATATGTTTGGCCCTGACCTCTTGAGAGTACTTTGTGGATCCTTGGTGTGTCAGGTGACAATCTCGGACAGAACTTCCTCGATAACACCGTCTTGCCTCTTCTAATATCCTTTTTATGCTCCGTTAGAACTTGACGATATTGGCCCCAGTTACCAGTTGTTTTAGCCCGGTTGGATAGGGTTTGAACTTCTTTTCTACGAAAGCTGAGGTTATGGTTTCACCAAGGTGTGTTTTTCTCCTTTAGAGAAGGCTCCGAGGATACTCTCCAGTTTAGAATTCTCGTGCTCATTATGTTGGAGCTGAATGTTATGTCTAGTACCTCGTTCCTGTTACACATAAAGAAAGTTGGTGCAGAGCCAATATTGTTTACTATTAGGCCTTTCCTTGAAACATCTATTCAGAATATAACGAAAAGTGGCGTAGCTTGTAGCTTGTACCTTTAATACTTTTAATTTTTTTTTTCATACAAAAAAAGATAGGAAGAAGAATATATAAACACGCCTAAATTAAAAAAAAATCCAATCAGTTATTATGAAGCAAAGAAAGCGCACCAATTCATCAAATTTAATACGTGAACGCATGGTAAATGCCTTGTAATACATCAACTTATATCAAAAGTTATTTCTGTGTATGATAAAAATTTATTGTGGCTCAACTAATAAAATTTGGAATTTTATGTTTCGCCACTGGCTATAAAAAGGTTGAATAAAGGAAATTGAAACACATTTCAGTTCGAAAGCATTTCGCTTGCTTTCTAAAACGGAATGAATAAAATTGGGTCACCAAAATACACAAAAATTTATTATAGTCTAAATATAGAACAGAAATGTTATTATTTTTATAATCCTATTGATAAAACGCAACAGTCAACAGAATAAGTATACGAAGCTAGTAGCTTCCGCGTATTTTTGCATAGCGCCGCCATCTACGTACAGGTAAAACTAGCGAGTTGTGCCTCTGAATTAAATATTCATTAATGCAAATAGAGAGTGTTAATTCTAAGTAGAGTGCGGACGAGAAAGACACCCTCTTTATAATTAACTCTGTTATTTGCTTGAGAAGCAACAGTAATTGGTTTACAGCGCTATACCCCACAGATTTTTATCAGAATATCCTGGAATTTAGGCAATACTTTCTGGTAACATATAGGGTGACACGAATGTAAATGTGGAGTACAAAATAATAACGTTAGGGTAATATTAGTTAATAATAATCCACTAAGTGCCTTGTATTAAGAATAGCGTACGCTGTTACCAAGATATAATATTCAAATTTTCTGGAACTCCTCCTGGCCGACGTTTCACCATTAGTAGGAAATTTTCATGGACATATTTCTGTCGCTGTTCACCCGAAACTGGCGAAGTAATATATGATGATGGGTTTATATATGAGTGTCTATCACGGTTCAGTGGAACGAGATGCAACTGCTGAATACAATGATAATTTTTTGCACACGACTGCCCACCAAACGCTTTGTTTCAGCAATCTAAACACTGCCGCACGAATATGAAGTTTGGTAAACATGAAGATCTCCAAAAAGATTACGATCTTCGCAGGACAAGGAACCTGAAACCCTGGAGTTAGGTTTATAAATGTTTCTGACGTTGTCTTTGGACAGGGATGTAGGTATTGCTTTATAGTACGTTGGATATGGTGTCTAGGATAGGTGTTTTTGGTTAGGATTTCGGCAATATGGAATAATTCTCGGAGGAAGGAATTAGGATCGGATATGATAACATCCACTTATGTTAAAAAAAAATATAACTCTGTTCTTCTGAATTGGATGATGGTACTAGAGGGCATTTAGATAAGGATCGGAATGTCTTGGTTTGTGGTAAACTATATGTCTCAGCGAATCATTACAGCGACAGGTCACTAGTACATCTAGGACAGAAAAAGTATCGTCTGGTTCGACTACCAATGTCTCAACGAATGGACATTGAAAGTTGAGATTTCATGGAATCACTGGCTGCTATCGGATACAGGAACATTAGTAAATAAGGGTTTAAAGTCAAAACTAAGAAATAAATATTGGTGATCTACTAATGGTTCACTCAGTGTGTGTAAGAAGTGCCTGGAGTTTTGGGTATACGGTTTACCAGTCTGGGGTTTTAGAATCCTAGATGAAAGTTATTTTGATAACCTTTAAATTGGATTGCCTGCAGCACTAACGATAGGATGCATGGACAGAAAAGATTTGTGGATTTTCTGGTACTGTTTCAGAGTATTGGAATCATTAAGAGCTTATGTAGCTCAGGAGAAGTTGATGAGAATTTTATGGATTTGGTAATGGAACATTTAGTGCGCGTTGTAGGATTACATTTCAGAAGTCTGCAGCACCTATGTTGGAGTTCTGTTCAAACTCGCTACTGTCCAGTACCGATGTAGTGTTTCTCTTATCTGCTTTGAATTCAACAATGCGAAGATCGGAATTCAGGTAGTTAAGGCAAGCATCTCGGATTTAGTAACGTTGAGTTTTTGGCACGAGTATGGATGACATTACGAATTCTAACAAGAGCTCCCTTTATGCTAGCGGTTTTTTTTCTTCGGTAAGAATATCTTTTAATGTAGGGTATGTGGTGTGTGACGTACGGGGATTTAGGAATGATTTTATGGTCACGGCATGAAAAAAGAAAGATTAAAAAACAAATTAGTTTCGAGTTCTTGAAGTGGTTTTTCCTGAAGTTTAACCAATTCCAGACAAAGTGTTTGATGGGCACTCCTGTTGCAGCACATAAACGTTCTACTCCAGCATTGGAAGTAACAAGTTTGCATTTGTTAAGCATAGGCTGGAGACTAACTCTAAACTCATCGTTTGTCTAAACACAGAACCAGATAATCTATTGAAATCTATAAACATCCTAATAACCGTAACTATGAGAATGGGCATCCCCTGCACAAATCTCTACATTCTGAACAACCCAAACGGAACCGTGTTGATTCACTATGCCGTAATCGCTACCCATGTATAAACCCACGATGTATTAGTTTTTCGACAGAAGTAGAATCATTCCTGAGGGTGTCCCATACAAGTAAAGAAGAAAGTCGATCAGAAGCAGTTGTAGAACATGGTTTCAACATGAAAATCAAGCAGTGTATAGTAAAGACAACTACCACGAAAGTCTAGGTGTAAGTTTTACTAGTATCGGTTTTTCATGGAAAATTTATTAATGATTAAAACGATATAGAATACGCGAAAGGAGGATACGTCAAATTTTGTAGATTACTAAACCTTCCGGAAAATCTTGTTGGTGGTTAGTACTAGCCTTTTTCAAATTTACTGTGTGATTATTGAATGCTAAAATTAAAGCTTTGACATCAGGGGAACCAATAACAGAAATATTTACACATTGCTATTTCGATGTGTTTTTGCATGAAATAGTGGTTAGGGTGCAAAAAACTTTGTTGCTTGACTCTTCTTAGCATTAACTTTACGCGGCTTGGTAAACGAGTTCCTCTCATGCTCTAGAAAAGTGCTACGATGTGCCTGTCGTCGTTCTGGATACAGTTTTAAATATCTTGTACTCGCTACTGGTGTATTTCTGTTTGATGAATGAACACGTTTCTTTTCTTTGGTGTACCAATTTATCTGTTAGCTACTATTAAACAATGATTGTAATGTTTGGCATTTTATGAGGACTATATTTTTAACCCTACAATGTAGTAACAAAAATACTCAAAACTGTGACACTGATGACACCACATACTTTCAAACACATAAGCTTCACTACACTGAACGTATGTTTCAATAGCAACGCTATCATCACGAACTGCTTAGTTTGACTGTTGGTGAAGAAAGTGTGTAGTAGACAATTTAATCTTTGCCAATTAAAGCATAATATCAAAAACTTTTATCAACGTCTTAAATATGGTTAAAATCAGAAAAAAATGATCTTTGTGATTGTGCGAAAATCCAAAATGGAACCTATCAGAAATAACAAAACCTATGATGACCTAAAGAACACAAAACGTCGTATAAAAATTTCGAGACACCAATAGATAGAAGATCAATGGCGACTTCGAGAATGTGTTTTTGGGTTTTCTTCCAAAGTTCAAATAAAGGTGCTAAAGATGAAAGAAGAAAATCGGTTTTTTTTTTCATTTTGAAAAAAATTTCAAGAGCTATTTGTTCCCGGTCCAATTTCTTTTCGAATTCATAACAAACACAAAATTTCACAAATTAGAACCTACCCTCTATATCTAATAATAAGCGAAGCCCCCATTGGGGGATGGAAAATAAATCGGCCTCTATATCAAGAATTGATTTATGTGGTTAATAATACCAACATTATTGCAGTAACAAAAACTTTGTCACGTATGATTACACTACACCAGAAATAATGTGAAAACTGAATAATCGCTAAATCGATTCAGCTGTAAATACAAGTAAAATATTCAACCTTCTGGGTGGCGGATGGAAATTGTATAGCCAAACGATGTAAATTTAACGATATAATCCACGAACTAACACTGAAATATTTACTTTTGCTTTTGAAAACTTATTGCGCTAAAATTTCCCCGTACAAGCTGTACCTTATAAATATGTATTTATACAATTAGTGGGATTGAATGTAATTGCGTAACTGTCACACGTAAAATCTGCCATTTGACGTCGGGAATATTCTATGTACATCCATATGCATGCACTAAATTGTATTACCGCGAAGCGCAGACGATTTATTTCGTGTTACAACTGCACGTCATAGCATCGTCTATAGATGTTATAAGTTAAGTGCAGCTTCATATGCAAATGTGTAAGCTTACAGAAGCCCTACTGTAAGTTCATAATTTTAGATACAATTTTATTATATTTTGTTTAAATTTAATGTCATCTTAAATCACATAGTGGAGTGTCCTCACAAGGTAGGTACCCACCTTTCAATGTACACCTTCAACTACCATCAATTACAATTGTATAAAAATTGTACCTGTCTTGTAACTTTGTAAACGTGGGAAATAACGTTGTAACTCGTAATAAACACGGCTCAAAGCCAATGTCAAAGTTAATAATCTTTATTAAAAAAAAGCTCTTTCCTACTCATCCAGAAGAATATTAATTATGTACCTTACTACTATCCCCACTCCTGAAGTTCGATTTATGGCAATAACACATTTGAAAAATTATTAATTGTTATGGAAGGGTGGAAGTTTTAAACTCAACATTAATATTTATCAATTATATTAATTCCAGTTCATAACAACGAATATATGCATATATTTCAGCTATAAGATAAGTAAATCAAATATTAACAATAAAATTGTGTTCAAACGAAGTTGAACTTTATTGCAAGCAAATGACCCTATACAATTTTATTGTTATTATTTGATCTTATACATATGTGATACATGCTTTTTTTCATTTCTGGTTTCGTAAGTGAGAGCCTTCCTGCCTTCTCTCAACTTCTAGTAACTGCAAGCAGTCAAAATAATTTTACTCAGAAACGTTAAACATTAACATAGTACACAGTTCACTGATATATATATATGTACACTACTGGATGTGAACTTGTCTAAACCTACTGCTGTCTCTCTCATATAATATAATTTTGAGGAAGATTCAGCATTAGACGATACCCTAAAACCTGTGTCGTTCGATGTACAACATTCACATTTTACGGACGCTTAACTCTAGTTCTATAGGGTTCCCCTGAAATCTCTTGAAGTTCCACCAGATTTTTCTATACTTGTAATATTCTTGGTATTTCACTCTTTGAAGAAAATAGTGAATCTCTATATCTACGCTTTTTTTCTAGTTTTATCCTCAAACTGCAAGATTTTTAAGAGAGAAATACTCTGAACCATTGCCCAATTCTTTCAGCATGGTGAAACTGCTGTCGTTGTAGATACATAAATACTACATCATACACCATTTTGGGTTTTTTACGAAATTGTTTGATTGTAATTTTAATTTTGATTCTGTATCTTTCCGTGGGTACACTCTAAAGAAAACTTGCGAAGTCTAATTTCCAAGACATAGGTTCTATTTTTTCCGTAACAAATATTAGTAGGTAAATGAAAATGTTTTAATCATGACATGGACTTCATGAAACATTTGAACCACTCCATAAATATCCATTTGCGATTGTATCTTTTTTCTCCACTTTAAAACTTTTCACCAGTTTTTGTTAAAGAGTGCATTGCGTTGTTATTACTTGGTCCCAAATAGTAGTTTTGTTTGAGATCAATCTGCCACGTTTCTTATCATTATCAAACTGTGCATTATATTTTGCCGCATCAGTCGGTTTACCTTTTTTAATGCGTGGTTTACAGTTCGACAATTTTGCTGCAACTTTCTTAGTGCCAAATTCATTTTTCTCCTGCATACGTACATTTTAGCTTCCAGAGAAACAAGCCTTACATTTCATGGTTTTGCTGCTACCATTTTGGAAAAACTTTTTCAGTCTGCATCTTTAATAATGAGAGTAATCAACTCGATACAAATGAATAAAAAAAATGCATTGTAACATATAGCAAGATAGCTAACAGCCTTCGGCAGCTGCTTCATACGCAGGCTATGGATTAAATGGCGATGAGCTCGCAATAGGTGTCGTATTCTCCAGCTGACTTTCCAATTTAAAAAACAAGAAGGCGACAAGGATATATTGGATTACCGGCAGTAATTGGATTTCGGTTTCTTTAGAAAAATCGCGCTTTTCACATTTTGATGCTATTTCCTAGGCTTCAAATAAGCTAATCAAAGGTATTTCTTTTATAATTGTCTTTTAAGGCGAGACGTTCTCCCAAAAAACGCATGTTAATAACTTAATCATGACTCCATAGGTTTCACATTACATTCCTTATAAAAGCTTTTTAAAAAATTGTACTACGTCAGTTCTCTGGGAGAGAGGTTACCCTAGAGCTCAGGCCCCTACACATAGTGATGGAGGGAGTGGGCCACGCAATGCATACACTAGTTAGAAGGGGGGCTGTAGGGGACTATATTCCGTTGCAGAGTGCTTGGTCATCTCGAGCGGTACTCTCCCCACTTCTAAGTCTACCGAATGACGAAATGGTTAGGAAATTTAACCTCAAGAAGAATTTTCTTACGAAGCTAAGCAATAAGAGAGAGAATGGGAAGGAGAACCCTTCGCCTACTCCCTAAAGGAAAATACCATTAAATGGTACGTGGATGGTTCCAAAACTGATGTATGCGTGATATTAGGGTGATAGTACACTGCGACCTGAAAGTTCAATTGTGTCCCCTCTTCTCGCTCTGTTTACAGCAGGCCGTCCAGTCTGATTCCTTTTAAAAAGTGCAGAAAGTCAGAAGGCCCGGGTTTAGGTAACTCTCCCTCTTCGATTTCACATGCTCCCAGGTGCAGCGCCCTTAGGTTGCACAGTGCAGCGCAGCTTGTGAGTAGATGGATGGATGTTTCGTCCTGTTCCCCACAAAACCTACATTCGGCTTCCTTCGCTATTCCAAGCCTGCTTAGTTGTCCGTCCAGTTTACAATGGCCTGTAAGGATCCCTGTCAATATGGGAATATTATTTTTACTTAGGTTGATGCATTCTGCAGATCTCTTCTGGTTATAGGTTCCCAGAAGAGTTTTAGCTTGCCTCATTCCCTGGAGATTCTCCCAGTATTTGCATTTTGACTGCTCTACTTCATTTTTTAGTTTCTCTAGTATTATGCTGCTACTTATCCCGCAAAAAGGTTCTGGCCCTACAAAAGGTGTTCTACCTCTCTCTTAGCGAAATTATCTGTTATTTCGTTTCCTTCTATTCCCGTGTGTCCCGGAACCCACAATAGGGTTACCTTGTTCTTTTTGCCTAGCTCGTTTAGTTTTGTAGACACTCCCAAACCATTTTGGAGCTGATTATGTTTGACCTCAGAGCTCTAATAGCTGCTTGACTATCAGATATTATGATAATCTCCTGCTTTTCGTAGCTTCTATCAATGTTGACCTGGACGCATCTTTCAATAGCGTGTATTTCCGCCTGGAAGATACTTGGGTACATCCCCAAGCTTTCGAAATATTTAGTTCTAGGCCCATATATCCCTATTCCAGTTCCCTCTGCCGTTTTGGAGCCACCTGTGTACCATTTGCTCGCGTTTCTATTGAGTTTCGAAATGGTGTCTCTATCCCATTCGCTAAGCTTTATGGTAAATTCTTTAACAAAGTTAAACTTCCTTCGCATGTCATCTCGGGGCATGTCCCAGGTTTGATCACCTGCAGGAGGCTGAGGCCTAGGCCCAGCCATTCCTTCCCTGATCATCCTACGTGTGGTCCTTTTATCTATGCTCTCCAACAAAATGTGAAGAGAAGTAAGATTTAGTATCACTTCAATAGCTGCTGTTGGGCAGGTTCTCATTGCCCAAGTTATGCATACACATGCTAATCTTTGCACTTTAGAGAGATTAGCTCTCGCAGTGGCCAGATTAGTTCTCTTGCTCCAGGCCACTGCCCCATAAGTGATCACTGGTCTCACGATTGCTGTATATATCCAGAGCAGTATTTTTGGGTAGCAACCCCAGTTGTTTCCTGCAAAGTTTCTACAAACCACTAAGGCCTTCCTTGTCTTGTTAGTTACTTCAAGCTCATGCTTATTCCACAGAAGTTTATTATCCAGGATCAGTCCCAGATATTTCACCTCCTTCTTCCAGTCTATGTCTTGCCCATTTATATTTATGGTTTTGAGGCTGGGTTCTCTTTTCCTTGTGAATGCTATTAAGGTTGTCTTAGTGGCGTTGATATTAAGGCCCACTAATTGGCACCACCTTTTCGTAGTATTCAGTTCTCTTTGCACTATGTCACAGAGGCTATTCTCACAACTTTCCTCTTGTAAATATGACTATATCATCAAGATACCCTTGACATGGTATACTTAGATTAGTCAGCCTCCATTGAAGTTCATCTACTATCGGGCTCCACATAAGTGGGGAAGTAACTCCCCCTTGTGGACATCCTCTGGTCGTACTGATCGAGATGGTTTTATTTCCCACCTCCATTTCCACTGATCGGGTAGAGAACAGATACGACAGCCATCTGGACGTTGCGTCGTTTACCCCTCTTTCAATTAGTGCTTTCTTGACGGCCTCGTGCAAAGTGTTGTCAAAGGCGCCCTTTATATCTAGAAAGGCGCACACTATAGTTTCTTTGTTCGTCAGTGCATCCTGGATTTGATCTGTCAGCTCCACTAGTGCGGTCCCAGTGGATTTGCCCATTTGATAAGGGTGCAAAGGCTCCCGCTCCAGGATATCTGTCCTGATATAATTATCTACCGCCTTCTCCACCGTTTTCAGAACGAATGATGTTAGGCTGATAGGTCTTAGAGATTTCGAATGTGTAGTATCCTTCTTCCCTACTTTTGGTATAAAAGTGACTTTGGCCCTTCTCCAGACTTCTGGTATGTATCCCAGTTCCAAGCTATTCCGGGTCATCCGAATTACGTGTGGTAGAATTACGTCCTGCCCTTTCTGAAGTAGCATTGGAAAGATCCCATCTACTCCTGGTGTCTTGAATTGCTGAAAGGTGTTTATGGCCCATTTCGGCTGTTCGCTACTACATGTGTGCTTGGCCATTCTTGTAGCTTCCTTGGTTGGTCTTCTGTGTTCCTCGTGTAGGTTTTCCGAGGTAACTGCTTTTCCTTCAGTGAAGTGAGTTTCTAGAAGGACTCCTCCTTCTAGAAACTCACTTCCCAGCTCTTTCCTCTTCACTGTCAGTCAAGCTTCCATCTGGTTTTCTTAGTGTCACTCCTGTATCGATCCTGCCCTTTGCCAATACCTTGTGTAGTCTTGCGGCAGCAGGTGTTGAGTCGATATCCTCACATAACTTCTTGAAACTATCTCGTTTTGAATATCTACCTTTATTGTAGGAGGTAAGCTTCTCGGCGTAACTCTACCAATCTCCCAGTGCATGGTTACCCCCATTAGACCTAATCTAATCTAATCTAATTTCTGGGAGACCCATTATAATTTTTATAAATTATCTGACTTTTAAAGTGTTTTTAAATTTCTGAGATGTCAGTTTTCTCCGCTATAAAAAAAGTACTACGGTTGCAGTAAGAGAATTTAAGCCATAAGTTTTATCTTTTACTAATTATATTTTTGATTAATCGCACAATATCTATTTAGGATGCATATAACATTTGGCAGCAGCTCTATTTTCAACAAACGAAATTAGACTTTAAAATATACTAATTTCCTATATAGCTCTTCTTGCCATTGCTTTTGTAAAGCAGTTTTCTATTTGTTTTCTGATTCAAGTATAGCTATTATTACCTATTTAGGAACTTCCAGTGTCTAAAAATAGTGATTAAAGTTTTAGATTATTTAAATTACAGAACGTTCAAAAAGAAAAACAGTGTTTTCTCATTTAGCATAAAAAGTAATCACCGCAGGCACCATGGTTTTCCTCTATACTTGTAACTTCTCCAAGTACTTCATATAAAAGTGTCTCTGGTTCTCAATTCGCAGTACTTACAGGCATAATTGGCAAATAATTTATAATAAGACTGTATATAATTGTATCTCTAAAATGTACATTTTCACTGTTTTTATTGTTAGTTAACGTAAAATCCATTTGATAGCAATTTCTATGATCAATGTTAAACAAGATTGATCTATACACATTAAAAATATTCACTATTTGGTTTCTCTACAGTCCGTTAAATTAACCCACTGCCGTTGCGATATCCTGCTATTTGTAATGAACATGCGGAAAAAAAGGTGTATTTACTGACATTTGTGAGCCTTTGGATCTGGATACTACCATATATCCAAACGGTAAAAGCATTTTGTCAAAAGACAGAAGGAAAAACAATTACGAATTCCAGTACTTCCAGTTCATTGGCGTACGTGATCAAAAGGGCTTTTATTTTATAGCTATTGTTTCTCATCGAAAGCGAGAAACATTTCCACTGCAATTTGGTTATACACATTGATGCATAATTTCTATTGGAATTGTACGAAACTTAATTGTGCGTAACTTGCATATCCTTTATAAAGAAAAGTACTGTGAAACAAACAAAAAAAAAAGTTCTCTACTACTACTACTAGGCTACCTCGTGAATACTAACACCAACATTACAAATGTATGTTCTAAAATGCAAAATATGACTCACATTAGTTTGCGGATACTAATATACGGGTATAATACGGAATAGTCGTTTTTTATTGATGTCGTATATATATGTTAATAACACAGTAAGAATAAACAGCAGAATAAAGGCGCAAACAATGCAGGATAAATAAGTGTGTACCCATTATACATCGCCAAGACCTTGGCAATTAGATAGGTTCAAAGCAAGAAGCTGCTCTTACTATCGAACCGTTACTAACCTACTTTAAAAACTAACTATCTTAACAAAATCAAGTACTTAAGTACTTGATGAAGATAAAGCGATACAGAAAATGATCTCGTAAAATTACTGGCAAAGAGTGGCGAACTCAACGCTCCAAAAGTAAAGAACGACACGGTACAGCATTGTGAAGCTAGTTGTAATATAGACGGCGTTGATTAAAAAAGGGTGCATTTTACTGTATGTAGCACTGAGGCTGCATTAGTGGAGCTGACAGATCAAATCCAGGATGCATTGACAAACACAGTAACTGCAGTGTCACTATTCTAGATATAGAGGACACTTTTGACAACACTTCGCGTAAGGCCATCAAGAAAGCATCAATTAAAAGAGGGGTAGAAAGGAACCACCAATTCAAAATACTATTGAAAGATGTGTTCAGTTTAACACTGATACAAAACTATTAAAACAAAATTTTATCATAATGTCTGATCGTCAAGCTGCCATCAGGGCGCTGAACTCAAATATAATCAACTCCAGTATGGTTTGGGACTGTCTAGGAAAACTAAATGAGCTAGGCAAAAGTAAAAACGTAATCATTCTGTGGGTTCCGGGGCACACAGGAGTGGAAGGAAAGGAAATAACATAATCTTGCTAAGAAAGGGGCTGGAATACCGTTTATAGCGGGATAAGTAGCAGTACAATACTGGAGAAACTTAAAAGGGAAGTAGAGCAGAGAAAATTAAAGTACTGGGGGATTTTCCAGGGAATGAGGTAAGTTAAAACCTATAACCAGAAGCGATCTGCAGAATGCATCAACTTAAGTAAAAATAATATTCGCATATTGACAGGGATCTTATCAGGCCATTGTAAACTGAAAGGATGTCTCAGTAGGCTTGGAATAGCAGAGGAAGCCAAAACTAGATTTTGTGGGAAACAGAATGAAACGTTCATCCACCTACTCTCAAATTGCGCTGCACTGTGCAACACAGGATCCCTGCAGCTGGGAGTATGTGAAATTGAATAGGGAGAATTACCTAACCTAGGGCCTTCTGATATTCTGCACTTTTTAAAAGTAATCGGACTGGACGAGCAGTTCTAAATGCTGCTAGAATAGGAGACACAATAAATCTTTTAAGTCGCAGTGTTCTATCACTGTTATCTTACATACAATACTGCCATTCGATATATCAAATAATTTAAACTGGGTAATGGTAAATGGTAGGTATTTAGTTTTTCGTAAGGCATCACTATATGAATTATTTCTGTATTTTAAAATCTAGAGCTGTAACGAAAAAATTAAAATATTTGAGACTTAGGCGAGTAGGCTTCGAATGTATAAATATATAATATCACAAAATATATCCGCATCCTTGAATAAAGTAAATCGGCCATGCTTTCTGTTATTCGGTTTATTATTAGGCATTGGAAAACAATAAAGACTAGGTAGAACGATTCCTCCCTTCTTCTTTCGCTGTAACCGTCAGATCAAGAATTTAATTATTCTATGCTACAATTCACTTCATAATTATATATTTCGCCAAAAACACAACAATTTGAATAATGCCGAATAACAGCGTTTATTTTAAGGTATTTTAAGGATTTCTCCATCGTTTTCATGTGTATGTTGTTACACACTGGCAATCGGTCCCATCATATAGGTGGTATTTGGCGATTGATCGAAGCTTTTCTATCCAGAATAGCGGTAACAGGCAATACCGGTACGAAATTATCAAACTTTCTTATTACCATAATATGGATTCAACACATCGCCTAATAAATTCACTTATTGTTAGTCTAGCAGGAATAGCTAAACTTAGCTTAAAAATCAACAGTGTTAAAGGGCTGTAGTAGTTGGAGGATTATATCTGTAGTAATAGGCGTAATGAGTGACAAATAATATGAAGTGAAGAAGGTTATAACTTTATTTTTAAGAAAATAATAAACCCCGTTTTGTTAATGGTCATAGAAAACGAATTGTGTGGTAAACATTATCTGATATACTGTGTGAGTAAAAAGCAAAAATGATTTTAATAAAGACGTAAATATTGATTTTTTCGGAATATTAAAAGGACACGTCCATATTCAATGCGTGATTCGTTTTTCCGTAGTAAATTAAAGTTTTCCTTTTTAATAAAATACGGCAGTATACCATTAAGTTTTTAGATTCCTTAGTTCAAAACAGATTCCGCTCTATATAACACATTTTAGCAATTTGAAGGGATTCGACAGTAAGTAAAGTTTCATTCAATTGAAACAATATGTTGTAAGTTAAATGTTTACTATTGGGTTGTCTTTGTGGATTATCCAATTGAAATGTATGTAATCTCTTACGGTATCCCATTCAATAACTTAATTCTACTACTTCTATTAACCAATCGTATTAGAAAAAATAGAAAATAAATCTAAAATCATTCCTATGAGATGTGGCATATAAAGATTAAGCTAAAAACAGGATAGTTAACAACCGAACTATGAGGAGTTGACTATATTTTTATGCCTGCTCCTTCCAGCTTTTGTTATAAAGTATGGTTTGTATTAAGTACTTAAATGTCACATAGTGCTTATATAAAAACAGGATTTGGAAGTAGTTGCGATTTGTAACTTCAGCTACTGCCATAGATTTTTGTTTAAAATAATATTTAAGAGCAGTTTTAAAAATTTATACCTCGGTTCCCTTAACTATTACTTATTGATTGAAGAACAATCTCTGCCTCCATAGAAAAGGGATCCGACCTTTGTAAGTCGGACTAAAACATTAAACAACTGGAATCTATATCGTCAAGCTCTAACGGAGTATAATAAAGAGATTACACAGTATTAGCAGCAACATTCAATGCGGTTAGATGAGCGATTAACTCGCTCGTATCTAACAAATCGCCATGTAAGGACGGTATATTTCCGGCCAAAAGGAAGCACGATAATTGCCTCCAAATTGGTTACACTTTTCAGATGTTATCTTGCTTTAAATTATGTATCAACGAGGTAGACGGAGGTGAGAGTGGTGTGTACCCTAGCAGCACAAGAATCGGCATGATATCGGCTAAGCTTCGCCGATATTGCTGACCGATGTCGTAATTATAGCGGCCGCTGATAACTTACCGATACAAAATGTGAACATTTTGCAATATTGGTTCGATATCGAAATTCCAATACTTATCCGATATCGAAATTCCAACATCTATCCGATATCGAAACTCCAATACCTATCCGATATCAATACAATTAAAATTAGATACAATATCATCAGTAGACCGATACATGATTGATACTTACCCAACGTTTTCTATGCTCCGCCGATAAAGTTTTAGTCGTCCTGGGATATCGCACCGATATTGGTGTGATGACTAATTTCTACATATAAGTATG